>CM060979.1:168220382-170917751 GCA_030765065.1 Deroplatys truncata
GATATTTGATACTTTATAGCACATATTTGGTTTATATCATGACTGACGTATGAGTGCAATAGTGATTGAAATTCTTAAAACTATGTTAATTATTCATTACCTCTTCAGATGCATAATTATAAAACTCTAGTTCTAGGCCAATTATGGCATTCAATTAACATCTTATCTTAAAAGAATATGTTCTGCCGAAAATAATCAGGTCAAAGGAACAACTTTCAGTTTGTATTTTTACTTTGTTTAAACTTTTTACTTTCTCTACTAGTTACCTATAATAAGTAGAGGAAGTATTGCAATCCACCCAAAAATTCGATACCGACATTCCATCGTAAATACACGTTTTGAGACCCCTGAATAAAAATGGGCTTTTAGAAAAAGGTTCGTGTGTGCATTGTGCCTGTGAGCAGCATAACTAACCATACTTGGCATTTAAGTTCAGTATCTTTCAAAGATGCGACACGAAAAACTCCTTAGCATGGCTTCCTTCGGAAGGGAAGTAAAGTCGGTGGTCCCGTGTCGTAGATTTACGATACGTAACAGAACCTCAAACCTGATAAGGAGGACTCTGAGCAAAAATTCCGATCTTTCACGCCCAATATAGAGTGAGGCGCTAAGAACTCAATTTTAAATTTAATGTGTAACTGATAACGTTAAGTGAGAGACTAAAACGTGCTACACAAAAAATGTGAATCTCTTTAAAACACACAATTTATTCCAAATAACATTCTTTGTAGCACACGCCATTTCCGAGATACCCGTTCGAATTTTTAATACTTAGCTATTCTTTTAAAGTCCTATAGATTTTCATTTGTTTCTCGCGATGTCAAGATTTCCTTTGTATCTAAAACGAAATGCGTAATGTAGCTATTTCTGCAAAGGTTGTCTCGATTAAAATGAAGTAGATAGGAAAATAAACTTTCTTAAGAATAAGAATAATAAACGATAAAAGAGAGAGGGTCATGTGAATGTAACACATCAGATTTTTTTTAAACAAACTTCAATTCAGACATTTGACATATTCCTAGCGGGTGTCGAACTCGAAACACGGAACTGTTAAGCAAAAACCGCCCTACGGTTTTAGAGGGAAGATAATGGAATTCACTTCGCTCGTTTTCGGAGAGATTGGAAATTTGGGATTTTAACGATGGGGCATTCAGAATTGTCGAGGTGGCAGCACTGACTCCCCTCGCTGTTAAATTTAGTTCAGGGAGGAGTGACAGAGATTCCGGCTGCCGCCTCATTCGCAGCGCCACATTCCATTGTCTAATTGCCTAATTCCGCGCGGGCAGGTGGAGAGAGGGACTTTCCTCACTCAATTTAAAACGTGGATTCGCTTTAGTTCAATCCTGTAATGCATCCCTTCCCCCTCACTCTTCTTCAGCGGCTGTTGAAAACCTGTCAAGTGAAATGTCAATACCTAATTCATTTCTCTATTCTTCTGCTGGACACAATCAATCCAGCTGCTATCCGCTCCAGATAGCCTGTCGTCTCTAAACTTCACCACTGACATCTCATATTTCGGGAGAAGTGCCCTTGTGATTGACAGAATTTTGAAAATCCAAATTCTTTATCGAAAAATTACAAAACTAATACTTATCTGAATTAAAAGAGTGGAGAAATTACAACGGGAGTGGTAGCTTTTATGTATCTCTCATTAGTAACATGTAGGAAGAACAGTTAATATAAAGAAATTACACAGAGTGCCCAAATGTAGGTGTACAGTTGATTACATTTACTTTATTGCTTTTTACTTTCTCTACTACGTATAGTAAGTAGGGGAAGTATTGTATTCCACCCAAAAATTCGATACCGAGATTTCACCGGAAATATATGTTTTGAGGCCTCCTGAATCCAAAAAATCTGATGTGTTACACTCACATGACTTTCTCTACTCTTGTACAAACTATTTTTACAAACTCTTATTCTCCATTTATTTCATATTAATCGAGATAAACATTTGCATAAACGACCTTTTGACATGCAAAGAGAATTAATTTTACACATAGCGACCAGTTCTAAAAATATTTAACCATCGCTTAAAGCGTACTATATCCCCCTTGTTTTGTATTTGCAAGGGCAATATAAGCACAGACATATCTCTTAATGGCTGGTTGCTATGTGGAGCACCATTCTGTTTGCCACAGATTAATGCTCTTTGCATATCCAAGACAAAAAGATGAATAACGAATTCCCATTTGAGAAAATAAGTATTGAAAAATTTAAGGGAATAACAAGCAATATCTCGAAAATGGTTCACTGAACAAAAAAAAATGCATATGACATAAATTGTGTATTTTAACGCGATCCACATTTTTTGTGTAGTAAACTTTTGTCTATTTGTTATGGTTTACCAGTAATGCAAAAGTTGTTCACAATGAAGAATACTTTTGGAGACATTCCCAGAAAATTCAAGATATACATATTATTTGTCATAAAAATATCTTAAACATATGATATTTTAATCAAAATCGTTAGAGCCATTTTTGAGAAAATTAAAATTTTCGAAAAATGTTCCATGTAAAGGGTAATTTGGGATGGGAGGATTTTCTTGAAAACCTTCGTGTCGCATTTCTGGAAGACACTGAACCTAAATACCAAGTTTGGTGTTTATCCGACTGTTCGTTTATGAGTTATGCTGTTCACAGACAGACACACAGACAGACACACTGACAGACAGACACAGACACACAGACACACACACGGACATGTTTCCAAAAATGCTTTTTTTGGTTTCAGGGGATCTCAAAACATGTATTTCCACTGAAATCTCGGTATCGCATTTTTGGGTGGAATACAATACTTCCCCTACTTACTGTACGTAGTAGAGAAAGTAAAAAGCATTTTTGGAAACATGTCCATGTGTGTGTCTGTCTGTGAACAGCATAACTCAGAAACGAACAGACGGATAAACACCAAACTCGGTATTTAGGTTCAGTGTCTTCCAGAGATGCGATACGAGGTTTTCATGAAAATCCCCCAACCCCAGATTACCCTTTACATGGAAAATTTTTCGAAAATTTTAATTTTCTCAAAAATGGCTCTAACGATTTTGATTAAAATATCATATATTTAAGATACTTTCATGACAAATAAAATGTATATCTAGAATTTTCTGGGAATGTCTCCAAAAGCATTCTTCATTGTGAACGACCTTTGCATAACTGGTAAACCATAAGAGATAGACAAAGTTTTACTCCAAAAAAATGTAGATCGCGTTAAAATACACAATTTACGTCATATACATTAATTTTGTTGAGTGAAGCAATTTCGAGATATTGCTTGTTATTCTCCTAAATTTTCCAATACTTTTACTTTTCCTCAAATGGGAATTCTTTATTCGTTTTGTCCTGGTAATGCAAAGAGAATGGAATACTCGACATAGCTACCAGCTCTTAAAATATTTGACTATCGCTTAAAGCCTACCAATTCCCCTTGCATCTACAAGAAAATTAGCAATAAGATAACATCTCGATATCTCGATTAACATGAAGCATATGGAAAATAAGCGTTTGTAAAAATAGTTTTACAAGAGTGGAGAAACTAATGTGAGTGTAACACATCAGATTTTTTCATGCACATTGACACAGATTTTTCCACCTATACCGAATGTTTAATCTCGTAAATGTTCGACTGTTCTCCATTTGTCTTACAGCATTGTTTAAAATGCACAGAAAACAACACACAGTATTTATATAAATTACGGCCAGTTTGAATGTCATAAAATACATCTGTCTCTTCTCAAACACTTTATTTTTCAATATTATATATTTATTTATTTGATCTAAACTGTTTACGATGTTTATATGGTCTGAAGATAGCCCAGGTTCTATTCCAGACCATAAAAGATAGATTTTCTACAACTATTAGTTCATATATTGCTGTCACCATCCTATGATTATACAGAGAGAGCCAAAAGTCTACGAACCGGTTGCGCAGTGTTTTTCCTGTCCGCGTCCTCGGAGCTCGTTGCTGTCTGCCGCTATCATAGAAAGGCACGGATGGAGCCATAAAATATTTTTAAAACTACTTTTATAGTCTTAACTTACCAACTTTATAAAATTGTGTTGGAAGACAGAATTAGAGTAGATCGGGGGAAGATGCCTAACTTAAGGTTTGGAAGGTCAAATGGTAGGTTAAAATTGGGAGATTAGATTCGGCACTAAACTAGTGCTCACTGAAGAGCTTCTTCTATACATAGGCCAGTTACCGTACCCTACTATTAGTAACGATATATGTTTTTTAATTTTCTTATGAACTGTGTAATTTAGGCATCTCACCCCGAGCATCGGGGTGAGATGGCAATTATATCGGAACAGGTTTCGAGTACTAGTTTTGTGCATTTACGGTACAATTTAGCTAAATATATGATTTAGAAAGGAAATTTAATGTGGTTATAAAGAATAAAACACAAAATAAATGTACAAATGTATATAAAAATAAACAAATGAAATCTTAGCTTCCATATGGAATCAGAGTTCTTTTGCGCAGTTATTGCACACGTTTTCTTCCTCTGTGCAGGTTTCATGCAACCATTTATTGCAAATGACGCACTGAATCCACTCTACCTGTGGTCCATTCTTATCGTAGTAACTCAGAGAACACTCAGCACAATAGTCACTCTCACTGTCTGGTTCCCTAATCCTAGATTTCTTGCTTTTAATTCGCTCTCGTCGAGCCCTTGAATCTTCTATTCGATGTTGTTCTGTGAGAACTGCAGCTGTTTTCTTCCTACGCTTAGATCGTAATGGATCCAAGATAGGCACAGGAGAAATGTTTTCAAATGATGTTCCTGGCATCGGCTCACTTTGAATCCCTGCTACAAGGTTGCCGTTGTCTTTCTCTAGGAGAGGAGCTCGAGCACATTCGTTGTTGTCGGTTAGACCATTTCTGTCTGCCTCAGCAGTAGAGACCATATCAGAAACGTGGAACGCCTCCTCTGGAATTCTCTCCGGGTTGTATGGGTACAAGCCACAAGCTTCAAATCCAGATTGAGCATTGGATGGAACTGCAGCTTTCTTCCACGCTTCAGTGAGAAAGACCGGGAACTGTGCTCTACAGACTTTACGTCCGGGATGAGACAATGTCCAGTTGCGCATAGCCCTGTAAAAACCTTGTTTCAGGGATTTAAAGACACACCTGTCAAGAGGCTGAAGGTAGTGTGTTGAATGCGGAGGTAAACAAATCATGATCACATCGTTTTCTGTAGCAAGATCTAACATATCTGGATCGGTAGAGTGCGAGGTATGGTCATCGAGAAACAGAACCACTTTTCCTTGTTGTTTCCTGGGGATAAACTGGTCTCTCATCCAGCTCATGAATATATCAGAGTTGACATATCCCGATTTCTCATTCATAAATACAGTCGAACCATTCGGAAGTCCATCCTCCCATTCAGGTTTCTTTCTTTTACCTTTAAGGATGCATGCCGGAGGAATGAAGTTGCCTTCAGCGTTGCAGCAGGCGATAACCGTTATAGTTTCTCCTTTTTCTCCAGAAGTTACTTGGTACAAAGTTGGAGAACCTTTTTCTGCTATCACTTTGTCTGGCCTGGGATTCATCTGAAAACCGGTTTCATCCATGTTGTACAGGTGCCCAGGTTTATCCACTAAAGCGTTTGCTGTTAATACATCCAAAACTAAAGAAAAATATTTTGTAATTGCTTCCCTATTCATTGACATAGCCCTGTCAATAGAAAGTCCTTGTGGCTTTTTCGTAGCTAGAGTTGGGTAACGTTTGAGAAAACATTGTAACCAATCCCAACCTGCCATTTCGTTTTCTTTACAAAATCGATGTGGAATTCCATTTCTTTCCGCAAACTGGAATACCAGCCTGCGAAGAGTTTCTCCAGTTGGCGGAAATCCACACATCTGCAACTTTCTTATGTAAGTCATCAACTGCTTCTCGTTCTCTTCACCAAGACTACCTATAAATAATAATAAATAATAATTAATAATAATATAAACATTATGGCTGTTTTTTAATAAATGAGAAAAAAAAAGTTTGAATCAATTGGGAAAGTGCAATTCATGCATACACAATGTGGAACAACTTTGTCTTTGAATGTTAAATTTTTATTTAATAAAATATTCCAGTTAGAAACCATTCTCACTTTTCTCCATAATCAGAGAAAACATTATTATTAATAATAGACTACTACTTACTTTGTGGACCCATGGTGTGCTTTTTATCATCGTTCTTCAGTAGACGTCGTTTCAGAGTACTGTATGGGATACCATAATCTTGGGAAGCTCTAAAACAATTCATCCCACCAGTCCTTACATGCTCCATAGCCATTTGTAGAGATTCTTCAGACCACTGACCCCTATTTGATGTTCTAACATACGATCGAGGCATTTTCCTAAGAAAATAAAAGGCGCATAAGTGGCGAGTAAAATTGGTCATCTTACCCCGAGAAAACAGTGGCATCTCTCCCAAAGATCGGGGTGAGATGCCACTTTCCGTGACTGGCACAATATGGCCGCAACGGAACAACTGCAAATGGCAACATACGCTACAAGGTATCCACCATGCCCTACGCGTGTAACATTTGTCTTTTCTAATTTATTTGTAAGCTCGTGCATACTTGAAAATAATGATGCGCTATTAACAATGCATCAGTTTTAGTTCTTACCTTGTATTTGTTGGTTTAAAAGCGCAAAAACAGCTAACACAGTGACGTAAACATCTGCCTTCACTTCACACTACTGCGAGCGAATGCAGTACAGGTTGGTGTCGCGATCTGTGGCTACCTGACGAAACTGCAAGCTTTAGGCATCTCCCCCCGATAGGCATCTTACCCCGATCCACTCTATTAGTAGAGATTTGTGGCCCTTTCGGTCCCCCGACCTACCCTTCTGCGATTTCCATCTCTGGGGTAACTTAAAGTGTACAAGACAAACCCACACATCTTGGAAGAATTAAAACAAAATATCCGCCAGGAAACTGCCAGTATTTCTCAACGTGAACTATGGCGAGTGATGGATAGTTTCCTAAACAGGTGCCAAAAATGTATGGACAACGACAGTGGCAGTTTCAGCATCTCATTTCATAAAGTTGGTAAATAAAGCCTTTAAAAGTAGTTTTAAAAATGTTGTATGGCTTTATTCCCGCCTTTCTGTGGTAGCGCCACACGGCAACGAGCGCCGAGGACGCGGACAACAAAAACACCGAACAGCCGGTTCGTAGTTTTTTGGCTCTCCCTGTACTTTATAATTAACAAAACTAGTTTGTGCTACGTACTTCGGTTTAATTTACCGACCTGTTTAATTTTTTCTTAACTCTATATATGAACTCTCCTTAATTAATAATCTGAGATTGTTTACAATTTTTTTTAATTTATATATTTTTTCCATCCTCAATCATTTATTTTCGATAAATTTTTTCCTCCAGATATCTGTGTCTTTGTACTATAATAACATATGAATCGCATTGTCTTTATCCCTACATATAGGGCAAATCCCATTTTCTGTCCCTCCCCTGTGACCTTTTAACCTCCAAACTCCCAGTTTAAACCATGGAATACCTTCTCCTTGATCTCTATTACACCTCTCGATGCACATATCTTACCCACCATTGCTTCCAAAGCCCTTATAACATTTTAGAGAACTTTTATTCTTTACTATTGCCCATAGATTCTGTCTGTCCATATCTTCCAAGTGGCATCTAAAATTCCCAGAATCCTGTCAACATACTCCTTTTTTCTAACCATAATCATCCAATCCATTTACTATAAGTTGGTTCCTGAATCACCTACCCAATTCTTTGATGAATACACTTTTCTTGCACATTTAAGCAATCTTTCAAAATGTGCCCCTGTAGTAAGGATAATTTCTAAACCAATATTCCATCACTCTTTCCATAATCATCCATTGTACACGCACTTTTCCTAATTCTAACATAGCTTCTTCTCCTGCAGAATTATATGAAACTATTAGCATTATTCTTCAATTAAAAAAAAAGCCCATAGGTATTGGGGGCTTCTGTATAATAGCACAATATGAGCACCCTAACCCTACCTCGCAGATCTATTTGTTAGTTTTTCTTTAAATGCTACTAAACGTAACGTATACACGGTTATTTAAAATCTACGGCGTTGAAATTTACCGTGCTACTCTTCTAAACTCGAAGAAGTGTGGAAACATGGTCGGTAGCACATCTTGACTGTATACATTTCAAGGAGTCTTTACGCATGCTCTACAGATACACTACGTGATCAAAGGTATCCGGACACCTGGCTGAAAATGACGTACAAGTTCGTGGCGCCCTCCATCGGTAATGCTGGAAGTCAATATGGTGTTGGCCCACCCTTAGCTTTGATGACAACGTTCACCCTTGCAGGCATACTTTCAATCAGGTGCTGGAAGGTTTCTTGGGGAATGGCAGCCCATTCTTCACGGACTGCGGAACTGAGGAGAGGAGGAGAGGTATTGATGTAGGTCAGTGAGACCTGGCACGAAGTCGGTGTTCCAAAACATCCCAAAGGTGTTCTATAGGATTCAAGTCAGGACTCTGTGCAGGCCAGTCTATTACAGGGATGTTATTGTCGTGCAACCACTCCGCCACAGCCCGTGCAGTATGAACAGATGCTCCATCGTGTTGAAAGATGCAATCACCATTCCCGAATTGCTCTTCAACAGTGGAAAGCAAGAAGGTGCTTAAAACATCAATGTAGATCGGCGCTGTGATAGTACCACGCAAAACAACAAGGGGTGCAAGGCCCCTCCAGGAAAAACACGACCACACCACAACACCACCACCTCCGAATTTCACTGTTGGCACTACACATGTTGACAGATGACGTTCACCGGGCATTCGCCATACCCACACCCTGCCATCGGATCGCAACACTGTATAACGTGATTCGTCACTCCACACAACGTTTTGCCACTGTTCAATCGTGTAATGTTTGACGCAGTAATTTGTATCACAAATTATATAAATGTCAAGAGTAATTTTAGTGTGAATATGCATTGTTGTGTGACATTGATTTGAGATGTTTGATGATTGTAAGCATTGTTGAGAAGTGGGTTTATACGGCCTTACTGAAACTGACAATAATAGCGTGCAATAATGTAGCGAGGGGGTGAGCTGTTTATCATTATTAGAGACGAGCAAATGACGTGATATTGGCGCGTTTTTCTTAGAATTTGCTGGAACATTTTTTCTAGAGCATATGTTTTCGTAATTTTCATTGGATATAAAAATAGACGCTAATGTTGGCGCGTTTTATTAACCAATAGCAGCTCGGTTATAATCTTTAGGCATATCGGGGTGTAGGAGTATAAAAGGGCTAAGTCAGAGTCAGATTCCTCCAGTCCATCGGAAACATTTGTACATTACACGTCGTCTCCAGTCCATCGGAAACATTTGTGCATTACACGTCGCTGAGTTCAACGAAAGCAGTCATGGTGAATACAGAGCATAGTTTATCGATTCGCAGGTTACGCGTAGCAAAGTTATGAAAAATCTCAAGTGTCGTAAAGTTAATTACACAAAAAGTTGAAGTACGCGAATTAATAATGTGCAGTAAATAAGTTATTATAACAGTTTCAGTTTGGCGAGTGTCAAGATTAATATGTGAAAGTGCATAATGTGTTATGACAATAAAAGTATAAAACAAATTCTTTTCTCAGTGTTATCTTTGGATAAAAACTCCTTTCCGTTTACACACCTGTATAAGGTAAGTGCTTGACCGAGAGATCATAGCTAGCCGGAGGACAGTGAACCCAAAATTAAATACAATAACAGGCGCTCAGTAAAAGATAACACGAAATGACCGCGACAAATTGTCTTTTATACGTCAGCAAATAAACAGTAGCATTCTTTCAAACTTAACAAAGAATACCGTCACAAATTGGCTACCACAACGTGGGGCTAACAAATAAATAACATTAATACCGTCACAAATTGGCGCCCAGAACGTGGGGCGAATTAACTAGGAAGGAGTGAAATAACTAGGAAGGGGCAAAGGAACCAGGACGTGGAGCGAATGGAGCAGTGAACTGAACTACAAGACGCAGATTCCAGAAACAACTACAGGAACGACAGACGACGCGGATGAGTGGACATCGTAATTCAGAGATTAAAAGGCAACAGGGAAATTCAACTACAGGACACAAAAACATCGAGACGACGTAGATTCATCATAATACGACGAAGAAGCGACATATACATCTAGAAGAGAGGGGAAGGAAGCTGGACATCAAAGCAACATCAACAGACAGCATCATAAAGGTCAGAGTATAGTACTTTTTTATCCTAAAAAAATTGTAACAATCAAATGTACTTTAGGAGTTGCAGGATTAAGAGAACAATGGCTACTAATAATATTCAAGAAACAATTATGGAAGGGGATAATTACAGGTTACAGAAAATAGCTCAAACAATGTAGGATTTGAGGGAGGAAATGTTAATGAAGAAAGTCAGAATAGAATAGCAGGAAATGTTAATTTTGATGCTAGTATGATGACGGAAATGCTGAGAAATTTTACAGATCAATTAAGGGAAAATTTTGATTGGAGTTTAGAACAAAAACTAACTCAGAATAGTGAGAAATTAGAACAAAAATTAGCTCAGAATATGGAAAAGAGTCAAAGGGAATTAAGGGAAGATATTGGTAAGAGCAATGAGAAATTAGAAAAGAAAATAGATCAAAACAGGGAAGATATGGAAAAGAAATTTATGGAGCTAGATAGCAGTATGACAAGAATAAGAAATGGAAATCAGGAAATGATAGCAAATGAGACAGGGGAAGTTTCAAAGAAAATGTTAGACATGAGCAGGGAAATATCTAACCAAAAAAGTGAGGTTAATAATAAAATTGAACATGTTGATGTAAAATGTACAGAGTTAGGTAGCCGAATGAGTAGCATTTCAAGTGAGTTAAGAGATATGATGGAGGCTACGAATGCAGATTTAATTCAGGTGCAAGTTAATTTCAGAGGGGAGATATCTGAAATACAGAAGGAGTCAGAAACACAAAGAAATAAATTGTGTGAAGAAGTTAAAGTTTTGTCTATAGATTTGAATCAAAAGCTAACTTCTGAAATTAACAAACACCAAGCTGTTCAAAATGAGAACAATAAAAATTGGAACAGACAATAGAAAATCTGCAAGGTACTGTAAATAGGTTAGAATTAAATTCAAGGGTAAATATATGTGATGTTAATGTATCTGATGTACAAAATAATGATAGAGGTAGTTCCTCAGATATGACTAATAATGTGAGTGATGCGGCGGCTTCATCCATAGCTAATGCTGAAACTCAGAGTGCACAAGTAACACTAGAGAATTTAAATATGGGAGTAGGGAATTTGCAAAATTATAATCATATCTTAAGTGATTTTCCACTTCCAAGATTTAATGAAAACTCCAGTCCAGTACAGTTTATTCCAGACTTATCAGAGTATTTTCAAATTAAAAAGATACCGGAAGCATTAAAAATGATAGTTGTCAAAAGATGTTTGGACCAGAAAACTTTAGATTGGTTACAAATGGTATCAGGGGGTGACATTTCATATGAATCCTTTAAGAGGCTATTCATGAACAGATTTTGGAATGTTACGGTACAGCACAGAATTCGAGCAATGCTTAGTCATGGTCAATTTGATCCACGAGAGGGAATATCAATGACTGATTACTTACTGAAACATGCAAG
Source organism: Deroplatys truncata (assembly GCA_030765065.1). Taxonomy (NCBI): domain Eukaryota; kingdom Metazoa; phylum Arthropoda; class Insecta; order Mantodea; family Mantidae; genus Deroplatys; species Deroplatys truncata. The sequence continues at coordinate 168,232,036 of CM060979.1, forward strand.
TCAGGTTAGGAACTTGTCACCTTGTCCAATCAAAAAGGAAGATTTTGTGAATTTGCTCACAAGGCATTATCCTTTAAGGATACAAAATTATTTATTAATTGCAAAACCACGTAATATCTATGAGATGACAGAATTAATGACAACTTTGGAACAACAGGAAGAAGATGTATCTTGGGAGTGGGAGCATAGATTTTTAGATGTGCGAGATAGACGAAATTACCAAGGTAGTTATCACCAAAGTAGAGGACAAGACAGACGTCATGAGAATAATACCAGACAACGGTACCAATCATACGTTCCAAAATTTGAAAGACCGAGGATAGATGGAAGACCAGGTCGACAGGAACAAATAAATTATGTCAGGACAGAAAGATTGCCGGAAAGAGGGCAAAATCATGGAAGGCGGTACATTAGACAAAGGGGAAATTTCACTCACTGGAGGGAAAACAATAACCGGGAAAGATCTGAGGAACGGCAAGAAAATTACATGCCAAGGGGACATAATTTCAGAAATCGAGGATTTCGAACTCGAGGAAGGGGAACTCAAAACAATGGTAGCGAAAATGAGATAGATTTAGCGCCTGTTAGGAATGGCAGTCCCGTACGTGAACATGGAAGTAACCAGGAAAACTGTTAATAGACTCCTGTGCAGTAGGTTCTCAGGACGTCTTTAATAATTCAGTATCCAATACCAATACAAACAATATGCCTACACACATACTCTGTAAGAAGATTGCGGCAATGAAAGATAAGGAGGAAAATTTCGAGTCACCTCATGTTATGATAGAAATCGGGAAGAAAGAGATCATTGCAACTGTAGATTCTGGTTCATCAGCTTCAATTTGTTCGCAGAAATTTTATATAAATTTGATAAATAAAGGTAACAAAATTATGGCTCTTCCCACTAGTAATTTAGTTTGTCGTGTTGCAATCGGAAGAACGTCACAGGTCATAAAAACACAAGCTCTACTTAACATACTTATCGGCGGAGAGAATTTTGAGGTTATGTTTCTAATTGTAAACCATCTGATTTGTGACATAATTTTAGGATGTGACTTCCTACATGAATATGAAGCAAGTATAGATTTTAAACATGAAGAGTTAAAAATGACAAAAGACGATACAGAAATAAAGGTACCATTTATAAAAGAGAACGTTTCTGTGATTGAGATGACAAAGGATGAGAAAAATCTTTGTGACCAAGAGTTTTTGTGCAAATAACAGAAACCGATAGAAATAGTCAGATAAAGCAGGTAGTCACAGAATATGAAGGGAATACCACGCCATATTTTCAACAGTTAGTAGAAATGCCAGAGAAAGTAGAGAAATTTACAACCCGAACAAAAGACGACCGTGCGAGCGAGACAGACAGCAACTGGGAAGAGAAAAGAAATGATGAAATACTACACAAATGTGAAGAAGCTTATAACATTACGAAAACACAAAAACAAGTCCTTCATGACATTTTGATGAACAATAGTTCAGTATTTAGTAATATCCCAGGCAGATGTAACGTATATCAACATACATTTCAGGTAGAGGATGTGCCAGTATATAAACGTAAATATGATAATTTGCCTATAAGTCTTAGGGACAAAGCTAGAAAATTGATAAATAGCATGTTAGAAAATGGGATTATTGAGCAAAGTAATTCTCAGTACATAAATTCAATCTGTTGGAGTATTAAACGAGATGGTAGTTTGAGATTAACATTAGATGGTAGATATGTCAACCAATATATGAAGCCAGATCATTTTCAAAGTGAAGGAATTGAACAACTAATTACGAAACTTTCAAGAGAGAGATTTTTGACATCCATTGACCTCAATGCTTCATATTGGCAAGTGGAATTAGATCCACAAGTGCGTGATTACACTTCATTTCAATACTCGGGGATCCAGTATCGTTTTTGTGTAAATCCTTTTGGTTTAAAAAACTCAGGAAGTGGATTTTTGAGAGCCATTCACAGTATCTTTGGAAATTCTGCAGATGACTTTTTAATAAAGTATATTGATGATTTCCTAATCATTAGTCAAGCATTTGAAGAACATATGAATAACGTATATTACGTGTTAAATAAACTGCAACAACATGGTATGCCTGTGAACATACTAAAATCAAAATTTTGTGTCAAGGAAATACATTTTTTGGGTTATGTAGTGGATGAATGAGGTATAAGACCTGATCAGAAGAGAATAGAAGCAATATTGAAAATTCCACCACCAAGGAACGTAAAGCAAATTAGACGTCTCTTAGGGGTATTGAACTTTCAGAGTAAGTTCGTACCAAGGTATTCGGCTGAAATAGAACCACTGAGGCAGCTACTCTGAAAGAACATTAAGTGGAGATGGACAGAGGATCATCAAAAATGTTTTGAGAGAGTAAAAGAACTCTTTGCTAAGTCCATATTGCTCGAGAGGCCCAGAGAAGATTTGAAATACGAGATTTATGTCGACGCATCAATGCAAGGATTCGCCGGGATTTTAGGACAGCGAGACATCAACAATGACTTTCACGTCATTAGTACAGCTTCTAGAGGACTTACAAACATTGAGCGAAATTCTTCAGTGACTCAGTTAGAAATTGGAGCACTATATTTTTCATTAATTCGTTTTAAGACCTATATTTATCAGCAAAAGGTGAAAGTATATTCAGATCACATCAGCCTAACTTTCATCCAACGGTGTAGATTATGTAGTGGAAAACTTGCTAGATACATTCACGCAATATCTGCATGCGATATTGAGATTATACACATTCCTGGCAAAAATAATACCTTCAGTGGTTTGCTATCAAGATTAAACTATAACCCACAAATTCCCGAGAATATTGAAAGGCCTAGAAATGAAGTCAAAATACTCACAATTGAAATTCCTCTAAGCAAAGAAATGGTAAGAAAATTGAAAAATATGGGGGAAATTCAAAATGAGGACGCAAAATTATTTGAACTAAAAGGAAATGCACCACTAATTGAAGAGGCAAAGAAAGAAATTGTAGCAATTCGGAATGGGACATTATACAAGAAGCATGGAAAAGAAACGCCTAGTTGGAAGGTAATGGTTCCGAAAAGCATGGAAAAGGAACTAATTAAGAATTTTCACGAAGGGTTAGCACACTCAGGGACGGACCGGACAACTTCTATGATTTTAGAAAATTTATACATATCCAAATTGCGTCAGAAAGTTCGGAAATTTATATCGTGCTGCAACCTATGTCAGAAGGCAAAGCAAATAAATGCAGCATATGCATTAGAGACTAATTCGGTTATAAGGGATAAGCCGAGGTGCGTAATTAGTATTGATATTCATGGTCCGATGCCTCCAAGTCAATTTGGAAACAAATATATATTTGTCTGTTATGATATATTCAGCAAATATGTAAGAATTTACCCTTTGAGAAAACCTACAAGTTTAGCATGTTTGAATAGACTACTCAAATCATATGTGATAGAAGAAGGGCCGATCCAATCTGTATTGAGCGATAATGCCTCGTCCTTCACAGGAAAAAAATTTATGGAGGGACTGAAAGAAAATGGCATTAAACAATATTTTTCGTCAAGATACAGACCGAACTCCAACCCAGTGGAGAGGGAAATTAAAGAAATTTCGAATTATTTAAGGGTGCTGTGTCATCGAAAACAAACCCAATGGTATGGATACGTGAATTTCGTTCAGAATCTACTCAACGAAACAGTAAACAATGTGACAGGATACAAACCATGTGAGCTTAAGTTAGGAAAGAAGATAAATACAATATGTAAGAAAATTCCAGAAGACATTCCAGATGAGCACTCGATACCACAAACAGAAGAAGAGATGTTTCGACAAGCATTCGAGAGGATGAAGAAAAAGGCCATAAAAAGAAAAATGAAACATGGAGAAAAGAAAAGAAAGGAATGGAGGATCAAAATAGGAGATTTAGTTTTGGTTAAGACTAAGAAATTGTCGGATAAAGCAAATAAACTTTATTGGCGAATGTTTCTAAAATATCATGGACCATATGAAGTTGTTAAAGTATATGGAACAAATACATATGAATTATGTAACCCAACAACTCGAAAAGCTATTGGAAAGTTCCATATTGAGATGCTGAAACCATACAACAATGAGGATAAAGAAGAAACAGAAAACCAAGATGATAAAAAGTAAATTCAGGATAGTTAAAGCTGAACTGCAGAGCAATGTATTGGAATGTAAGAGGGTTAACTAAGTATGTACGTCATGAGAAAGGAGAAATAAAATTCTGGACATAACTAAATGTTTAAAGGGAAAAATAACATTTTCTTAGTAACTGTAACAGCATTTGAAATGAAGCATGTAATAATTAAAACTTAATGTTATAATTAAAGTAAAAGTACGTAGGTATAATTCAAATAGTATTTTAAATATAAAGTACAAAACAACAAAAATGGGGTAAAAATAGTGGAAACAAATACTTATGTAGCAAACAGATAATGTGAAACAGTGTCTAGATTTAAGAGATGTAAATATATTTGTGTAGAGGGTGAATATTTTTGATAAATATGTTTAATAATTACAAAAATTCTTGAATGCATAAATTTTTGTCAACAATCTAAGAGAGTAAACCATTTTGTAACAGTAACTAAATAATTCAGGGTACAGTATTTGCTATAAAAAAATTGTAATGTCAGATTAATGTCTAAACACATTAAACCAGAGCCAGTAAATAGTGGCGAGATAAAGGCAAAACATATGTCGTGTGTTAAATACATGTGCAGTGTTAAGTGAAAGTGATAAATAGCGTGTGTTCCAAGATTCAGGAGACTAAAACCCTAATTATAAAATTTCCAAACAAGTTGTAAATATTTATAATTATGCTTCTAGTGGGGCATATGACGCAGTAATTTGTATCACAAATTATATAAATGTCAAGAGTAATTGTAGTGTGAATATGCATTGTTGTGTGAGATTGATTTGAGATGTTTGATGATTGTAAGCATTGTTGAGGAGTGGGTTTATACGGCCTTACTGAAACTGACAATAATAGCGTGCAATAATGTAGCGAGGGGGTGAGCTGTTTATCATTATTAGAGACGAGCAAATGACGTGATATTGGCGCGTTTTTCTTAGAATTTGCTGGAACATTTTTTCTAGAGCATATGTTTTCGTAATTTTTATTGGATATAAAAATAGACGCTAATGTTGGCGCGTTTTATTAACCAATAGCAGCTCGGTTATAATCTTTAGGCATATCGGGTTGTAGGAGTATAAAAGGGCTAAGTCAGAGTCAGATTCCTCCAGTCCATCGGAAACATTTGTACATTACACGTCGTCTCCAGTCCATCGGAAACATTTGTGCATTACACGTCGCTGAGTTCAACGAAAGCAGTCATGGTGAATACAGAGCATAGTTTATCGATTCGCAGGTTACGCGTAGCAAAGTTATGAATAATCTCAAGTGTCGTAAAGTTAATTACACAAAAAGTTGAAGTACGCGAATTAATAATGTGCAGTAAATAAGTTATAACAGTTTCAGTTTGGCGAGTGTCAAGATTGATATGCGAAAGTGCATAATGTGTTATGACAATAAAAGTATGAAACAAATTCTTTTATCAGTGTTATCTTTGGATAAAAACTCCTTTCCGTTTACACACCTGTATAAGATAAGTGCTTGACCGAGAGATCATACCTAGCCGGAGGACAGTGAACACAAAATTAAATACAATAACAGGCGCTCAGTAAAAGATAACACGAAGTGACCGCGACAAATTGTCTTTTATACGTGCGGCAAATAAACAGTAGCATTCTTTCAAACTTAACAAAGAATACCGTCACAAATTGGCTACCACAACGTGGGGCTAACAAATAAATAACATTAATACCGTCACATGTTGACGCTCCTTACATCAAGCGAGGCGTCGTTTGGCATTTTCCATTGTGATGTGTGGCTTCCGCTCGACCATGGAATCCAAGGTTTCTCACCTCACGCCTGTCATAGTACTTGGAGTGGATCCTGATGCAGTTTGGAATTCCTGTGTGATGGTATGGATAGATGTCTGCCTATTACTCTTTACGACCCTCTTCAAATGTCGGCGATCTCTGTCAGTCAACAAACGAGATCGGCCTGTACGCTTTTGTGCTGTACATGTCCCTTCACGTTTCCATTCACTATCACATCAGAAACAGTGGACCTAGGGATGTTTAGGAGTGTGGAAATCTGATACAAGTGACACCCAATCACCTGACCACGCTGGAAGTCCGTGAGTTCCACGGAGCGTCCCATTCTGCTGTTTCACGATGTCTAATGACTACTGAGGTCGCGGATAATGAGAACCAGGCAGTAGGAGGCAGCACAATGCACCTAAGATGAAAAACGTATGTTTGTGGGGGTGTGCGTATACTTTTGATCACATAGTGTATATATAGGTCAAATACTATGAATCGTGCACATTTGAAGCGTGCAGGAAGCTCCTCCCTTGCTTTATTTCCATATCACTGCAAATTTACACTAATGACACTAGGCGGTATTACACTGTGTTTGAATAATACAGCAGCTGCACGAGCGCGGATACTTCTCCCGCTTATTTCAGACCATCCATACTCTCAACTACTATTTAGCTTACACATTACTTCGCTCTTACCCAAACATGTCGTCCTCCATGATGTAGTGGTTACCATGCTAGTGTCTAGTTCCCCAGGTCGTGGGCTCATACCTGGCGGAGGGTTATGGATTTTTTTCGGGCGCGAAAATCCTAGCATGGCTTCCTTCGGAAGGGAAGTAAAGCTGGTAGTCCCATGTCGTAGATTTACGACACGTAAAAGAACATCAAGCCTGATAAAGAGGTCTCTGAGCAAAATTACCGGTCTTTCACGCCCAATATAGAATGGGACGCTAAGGACAACAGCAGTTAAAGAGTGCTCATAAATAAAACTCAATTTTAACAAATATCGACAAAACAACTCTTTTTTCGTCAGGCAACTTATGCAGTAGTTGTTATTATTATCATTATTGTTGTTGGGAGCGGTTACAGTTATATCAATTTGTTCATAATCATAATTATTATGCAGTAGTTGCGGTTTTAAATTTTCAGAACTGACTAACATTTTGTGAACACCCAAAATGTACACTCAGGAGCTGCTACTGTCCATATGTGTCAGTTCGGGTAAACGTGGCGGCCAGTCAATGCTACCACGTCGTCCGATCCAATGCTGTGGTAAAGTGCTGTTCCTCAGCAAAAGGACAAGGTGCCCCATCTTGTTGGAAGTACAGTTCAGGGAAGTCAATTATCTGTTCATGAGTTGTGTCAACACTACGTTTCGAAACATGTTTATTCAATTGTTACCATCCACAGTAGTATCGAAGAAAACCGGCGCTATAACACCTGCAAATGGACTCCTGGCTGGTTCAATAGCGATGTAACAGTCACTTGAGGATTTGTGTCTGCCAAGCATACACAATTACGTCTGTTCATATGGCCAGACAATTTAAAACAGACTTCTCAGGCCAGAGGATATTATTAGGAAGGTTTGTTGGTAATCAGCTTGACTAATAATTTCACAAAACTGTGTCGTCCTCACAAGACCATAGAAGTCTTGGGTAATAAGATTTCAATTTCTATTTACGCATTAAGCGCAGACAGGTGACTGAAATAAGCAAAAATGTATCCTTTTAGTAAAACACAATTTCTTTTAAGCTATTGTACCTAGTCATGTCATGAGTTCTGTCACAACAAAGAGTGATAGTATTCAAAACATTGTCATACCATTTATACTGTAATATTAGGAATATAAAGAACAGAAAGTTACTCAAAATTTCCTCCTTTGGAGACCACACAGGCCTTCAAACGGCACGGCCAATCATCTATAGCGGCACGTAAGACATTTTATGTCCAAATTCTGCACGTTCGCTTCAAATCTCGCTTTTGGACCTCCAGGTTTCGGTGTCGTGACGGGCAAGGTTTACTCTCCATGATGCCTCATTGTAATCCAGTGGATTCAGATCTGAACTTTCCGATGGCAAACTTGCCGTGGATGTTCCCGAGTTTATAGCGCACCAAGATTGACCATCGAGAAGTCCGTATCTGAATCCCCTGGATTATCAACTATGAGACATCATCAAGGACATTTGATGGAGGACATTGCAAGGACATTCTTGGTATACATAGCTCCTGAGACGCATGACGCACGGCCTTCTATGTACTACTTACGAAGGGCGACTATCATCTCTTTCTCCTCTGTCAAATACATCTTAGGACGTCCAGAGTTAGCCGCATTTTTCATAGAAAACTTGCATGAAATTTGTCAGAATGTTGGTGGAGAGTGTAAAATTCTTATTGTCATGCTGTGCACATCCTTTCTACATTTTTGGTTTTCTAATGCTGATTTATAATCAATTTTTTATTCATTATTAAATTCCCTGCCATTTTTTCTTTCAACTTCACACATAGATAATATTTTCATTCTGTTAATTCAATTTACATAATAACCATTACACCAATTACTAACTCCACAAACCCAAAATTCCCAATATCTATGAAGAAATATAATTTAATCTGTAGTTTATACTACATTTTGGCCACTCTATATAAAGTAAAAATGTTAGAGGAAATACAAATAACGGTAGCGATAACATAATAAAGTAGGAAAAATAATAGAAAAAAAGAGTGACTACTAATTAAGGTCTGCTTTTAATATAATTGTTTCTTACTTTGGTATATTTCTTCTTATTTCCCCTAACATTCTAAAGAAAGAGTAGAGAGTGATAAAACAGATAGGGGTAGTAAATACTAAGTGTGTAAATAATTAATATAATGGAAGAATATTGCAAAGGAAGCTGGCTAACAGAGAAAGGACCGGATCACACATTGTAGCTTAGAAAAACCCGTCACAGAAAGGAGATTAAATAAGTGACAGCAAACCACAGAGGTAAAGAGAAAATTGGTGACTGGAGTGGGTAAGATAGGCCATATTAAAAATATGCAGAGATAACTCGGAATTCCCAAAGTAGTCAAGTTTTGGCAGAGAAAAATACAGGAATTATTCTATTTTCGCAAGTCATCAAGCACACCAGCCAATGGATAAACACGTTATATATTACAGCGGGAAGATTAGCGTCTGTCTGGCAGAGTACAAAAGGTAGACTATTCCGAGAAACCTTTTTCCAATTCTGATCTTCGAGAGGTTCACTTCACGTTGGTCTGGATAGGAAGCGTGATGTAGATCAAACTTAGATCGAACGTGCGTACGCGTTAGAGAAAGAGAGAGAGAGAGAGAGACCGCCAGGAATAGGTAAAAAATTAGCAATTTTCTAAAAGGCCTAAAAGTGGCAAAAACAGGAGTTCCAATTAAAATTCTCTTGAGTAAAATACCTAATCAGGGTAAAAACTTAATCTTTATATAGATACCTTCCCACCAGGGTATTCCAAGTAATGAGAAAGCAGATTGAGAGATTGCTACAGAGCTGCCTACATTTATATCACTTCTCCGTTACTCACAATGATGCAATGGAACATTTCTCTAAAACGATAGCAGAACAATAGCAACTAAACTAGTACCAGTTGGAATCAAGAAAGCTCCTTTTAGGTGAACTCACTACCATGGAAACATCAAGTCCTGATAAGCAGGTTGAGAATAGGCCACACAAAATGATACATCCTCCCTATCTACGTGTTCTATTGAGATATCCGATGCCCTCAGCAATCTCCACCTAATACACTGGTTATACTCTCCTAAATATCCACTTGGACTCTACAAACATATATAGGAAGAACCGGAAGTCCATTGACAGACTCTCAGAGATTGTTCAGGGATACCTTCTGAGCATTTTGGTATAAGAGACCCGTGTGTAATCATGTAATTATGATTTATTCGGTTTCTTACCCCAATCACTCTTGTTTTTGTGAAAATACCTTCACATCAGTGAAGAAGCCTCTATAATATGCAATAACCAAAAAGTACAACACACAACACAGAGTAATGCAACATCCCGCAGACGAAACACATAAATTTTTATCACAGTGTGTTCAGTCTGATCTGTCAGTACGTAACAAATGCAGAACCGTTCTCTTACAGGTATTGTTTAAAATGTCGACCACCATGATCACGGCAGATTGTACAGCGACGCACCATCGACTGTCTTATACACTCAAGTATTCCAGGAGTTTGGCTGCGATAATCCTAGCGCCCGGGTCCATGGAAGTATCGAGGAGTCTGTAAACTAGGTTCTTCACATGTCTGGTGACCGAGCTGGCCATGGAACAGGACCACCGAGACCAATCCATTGTCGTTGTCGCGGTAATCTGTTCGTGTTATCTATTTTACTGAGCGCCTGTTATTGTTTTACTATTTTGAATTTTGGGTTCTATGTCCTCCGGCTAGCTATTATTACTCAGTCGAGCAAATATCTCTAAGCAGGTCGTGTAAACGGAAAGGAGTTGTTACTAAAAGATAACACTGATAAAATAATTTATTTTTACACTTTTGTTGCCGTCACACTTAATTAATAGTTCACATCTGTAATCTTTATACACGCCTGACTGAAACTGTTATATTTCCGAATGTAATTACTGTCGTAATAGTTGTCGCGTACCTACTTCACATTTTGTAACTAACTTTACGTAGCGATAGATTCTGTAGAATTGCACAATGTGTACCTGGCGAGAGATTCTGTAGAACTGCGCGACGTTTACCTCGTGAATGATTCTGTAGAACTGCGTAATGTGTACCTCGCGAGAGATTGCCGAGAACTGCGTGATGTGTACCTCGTGAATGCTTCCTTAGAACTGCGCTATACTTGCTTTTGGCTCAAGAATTTATACTCCCTCACCCCATATGCCTAAACATTATAATAGAGCTGCTATTGGTTACTAAATCGCGCTAACATTAGCGTCTGTTTTGTAAGCCAATCATAATTACTAAAACATATGCTCTGGGGAAGATATTCCCCCCATTTCTAAAGAAAGGCACGCTACCCTGGCGTCATTTGTTTGTCTCTTCTAAGTGATAAACAACTCACCCCATCGCTTCATTGTTACCCACTCCTATTGTCAGTTTCAGTGAGGCCGTGTAAACTTATTTCCTAACAATGCTTATAATTAACAAACATCTAAAATCATTGTCATACAATAATGTTAATTTACACTACAATCACTCTGGCATTCACGGTGTTGTGATATAAAATACTGCCTCATTGTCCAAACTGTACATCAATGTGGTTCCTAACATCGAGTGCAAAGTGTGCCGGAGACCCATTTTGTTGAAAGCACATAATCTTACGAATTCTCAACGACAAATCTTCTAGGAACTGTGGAAGGACATGTTGAAGGAACGTTTTGTACACGGCTCTGTCCAACCACAAACTTCTTGAAATACAAGCTCATACATTCACAGCAAACTGCTCTTGATAGGATCGACGCACCAGTGCGTTTGGATTTTCGTAATCCCATACATGGCTATTCCTGTTGTTGAATATGCCCTCTCTTGTAAACTTGGCCTCGTCTGTAAACAACACCAAAGCAGGAGAATTGTGGTTTTCTGCACATTCTGCACATAGGAACCGATTTGCCAATTCCACTCGAAATGGGAAGTCCGCTGGCTGCAATAACTGCACCTTCTGTGGATGATACGGGTGCAATTGTTGTTTATGTACGACTCCCAAAACAATTGATTGCCTTGTGTTCAGAGCTGGTGCAATGCGGCGACTACTAGCAGCAGGATTGTCACCAATCGCGAGTAACACATTCTCTTTCAGATCGGGTGTTCTGGCATACCTCGCGCGGCCAGTATCTTCCATTCTAACACGGAAGGATCCAGTTTCTCGTAGGTGCCTATGTATACATGTAAAAGTACTGTTAAGCGGTTGCTGTCGGTGTGGGAGCAGCTCAGCATAGTGTCATTGTGCCCTTTTCCATTACATTCACTGAATCCATACACGAGGTGCATATCGGCCAACTCTTCATCAGTAAACTGCTGTATACTACTGATAAAGGCACAACGAAAACTGCAGGAAAAACAAAACGCTAGACAGAACCGAGCAGTACTGGATACAAACTTGAGGGAAACGAGTTAAAGAGGGCATTACCTACTGTTGTCACCAGCAGGTACCGTGAGGAAATGGCAACAATTTGTTTACAGCAAGACACACAACAGTCGATATTTGAACTGTTGTGCAGTATTTTCAGTGCAATACAGATACAAAGGTAATTGGGGCAAGAAACCAAGCGAATTGCAATTATTACTCTGTAACAAGCTGCTAGAGATAATGGGTTCCTTATACCCAAATACTCAGAAGGTATCCCTGAAGATGAATTCAGCTCATGATTATCATTATTTACTTATAAAGCCCATTATCAGCTATAATGTAAACTTCGCACCCTGTTTATTCCTATCCTTATCAATGCGATAAGTATGGATTTATCATCATCACCATTATCGCATAATCAGATACTAATTATTTGTCGTAAGACGAAGATAATTCGATACTTCTATTCGTTATAGTGTTAGGAAAAGGTTTTTCGTAAGCCTAAATATCCATTTGAAAATTTTGATGAAAACGAATTTAAAATGCACTATACAGCATGTTTCAGAAATAGTTTTACAAATCTAGATAGCGGGTTCCTTGCACCAAGGCAAGAAAAAATTCAATATAAACAAATATCCGGAAATCTTTAACTTTTGAGCTATTATTGATTGTTTATGTTCGAGGTAACCGAAAATAAAATTCATTTTGTTAGATATTTGAATGATGTTATCGATACAAGTCTGCTGATGCACTTATTGTATCCATGTGTCTACAAGGAAACTTGTTTACATGTGTCATTTGTTTCTCACTTCACTTGTGTTGCGTATTGGGTTGTGTTTAACCAGATAAATTATTTTTTAGACTTTGCACCAACTTTGATTTCAAGTTTAATCGCGTCGCAATTACTCTTTGTATTTGCTCATGTTTAATAACTCGACTTGAGAATTGACTTACTTTTCGTTATGTCTTTTTACATGATTAATTTCTCATGGCGCTCGCATTATCTGTTCACAATACAATAGAGTGTAGAGTTATTCATTCATTCAGTATCTGTTTACCCTCCTCTTATGTAGGACTTACCTGGGGTCAGAGGCCCGTCGAGGAGCAGACACTCTTGGATCAGACAGAACATCCAGGATGGGTGATCAGCCCGATGCCTGGTATGGGATGAAGGAAGTGGATGAAGCGAAATGTTGGTGAAATGGATGAAAGGTGATGATGGAGCAGTTGGTGGAATGAATGGCGGGGGAAACCGGAGAACCCGGAGAAAACCCGCCCAGACGTCGCTTCGTCCACAATCCCACATGCAGGTCCCTGGGATTGAACCCGGTCCGCCTCGGTGCGAGGCGAGCGGTCTAACCATTCGGCCACGGCGCCGCCTCGTTGTAGAGTTAACCTATCGTTATATTGGCAACATTCTTTGATCTAAAACGTTAGCCTTTTATCTAATCTACATAAGATTAAATGGTGGAAATTATGAACTCAGAAGAAACTGAAATGGAAGTGAAATTACACAAGCAGCAGAAATAATAATAATAATAATAATAATAATAATAGAAGTATTTACCCAAAAAATCCAGAGAGCAATATGATATAACACTTAATCGCTTCATTATCTGGTGTAAGGCAAAACATGGTGAAAATAATTTCACTGAAAATGATTGCTAGCGAATCAACAAAACATCAAAACATCTGACATCTCGCTTTTTAAACATCATTTGTCTTGTTTCAAGAACGCGTTCTAAACGTGACATCTGTTAGTTTCAGCAATCAATATAATACTAGTATTGGTATTTTACAAATCGAGCGCTGACTAAAGAAATAGTATATGCCACACGTGGTTTTATTTTGCTTGTAGGATTGTAAAACATTACCTACAACCCTACTTTTACCCCTTGTATTATAATCTATTTATGCAATCCTATCATAAACAAGTTGTTACTGTATTCAATATTGTGAATAATTGACTCATTATGGCACAAATATTAACAATAGCAACGACATATTTCTTATAGCAATGATGTAATGCCGGTATTCCAAACTGCCATGGTTTACAGAGAGAATATGATACCATGTTTGTGGATGTTTTTTTTTCTCTGAGCAACAAATATGAAAAAACGTCTGTAAATTATTGAATATAGAATAACTAATAATTGAATTTAAAATAACTTACTGTGTTGTGCTGATAATAGATTCATCACAGTCCGTAACACCTGCTCACTTCTCTCCCAAGAAGGGAATGTATGCAAGTGGCTTGTCTTAGGGTATAGGGTGTGGGATATACAACAAAGCAAGCGTTAGTCCATATTTTTAATTGTTTCAATTGTAGAACACTCTTATGCTTACATGGTATTAGTGGGGGGGGGTACTACTGATTGTACTAAAATTCGTTTTTAGGGATTTTTAAACATGTGTTTTATTAACTTTTAGTATGAAATTCGCTCACATTCACTTCACATTAATACTTCCAGACACTATGGAGGGTGGGGAATGATCCTACTTAAAGAACATTTCAGCTACCCCCAGCTGGGAATCCAAACCTCTATCTCTAAATTGAGAAGGTAGAACGCTGACCACTCTACTAAAAGAGTCTAGTCCATTTTGATAACTAGCTTCTACAAAATTATTTGGTATGTTAGGAATTTCAAAGCTAAAATTAAACAGACCAAACGTTTTGCAATGCATCTAATGATTTATTTCATTTCATTTAGTTTTAAAACAGGCGAAGTTGGAGTTTAAATCATAGTATTTCCATTTTAGTTTACACTGCCTTACTCTCAGTCAGCTCAGCTGCCACGTCACTCCTATTTAAAGTTTGAGAATTTTGCTTGTAATGTTATGGACAAAGACATGTTGTCAGGAAAAATTGCAACCACATGTGAAGTGAAATAAGGTTGTATTCTCTCTCCACTTATTTTTTCACTTTCTCTACTACGTATAGTAGGAAGGGGAAGTATTGAATTCCACCGAAAAATTCGATAGCGGGATTTCACCGGAAATAAATGTTTTGAAGTGTCCTGAATCCAAACAAAGCATTTTGGGAAACGTATCCGTGTGTCTTTTTGTGAACAACATGACTCAAAAACGAAAAGCCGGATAAATACCAAACTTGGTATTTGACTTTAATACTTTCCATGGATGCAACACGAGGATTTTTAAGAAAATCTCCATCCCAGACTACCCTTTACACGGAACATTTTGCAAAAACGTTGATTTTCTCAAAAATGACTCTAACGATTTTGATTAAAGTATCATATATTTAAGATATTTTATTGGCAAAAGAAATGTCCCCAAAAGTCCTCTTCATTTTGAATAATTTTTGCATAACTGGTAAACCGTAAGAGATACATAAAACGTGGATAGGGTTGTAGATCTCGTTAAAAACCACAATTTATGTCATACATTTTTTTTGTCGAGTGAACTATTTCCAAGGTATTTTTTGTTATTTGTTTGAATTTTTCAATATTTATACTTTTACTCAAATGGGAAGTTGTTATTCTTTTTTTTACGTACTGGACATGCAAAGAGAATGGAATGCGCCACATAGCATCCAGCTCTTAAAATATTTGACCTTCTCTTAAAGCCTACCAATTCCCCTTGCACCTACAAGAAAATTAGCAATAAGATTAACACCTCAATTAGCATGAAGCATATGGAGAATAAGCGTTTATAAAATAGTTTGTACAAGAGTAGAGAAATTTATATGAGTGCAACATATCAAATTCCTTATTATTATGACATTATGGAAAGGTCGGCAGGTAGTGTTAGGAGAGGCATAAGATGGGGACTGAATAATACCCTGGAAACTTAAACTTCACAGATGATGTTTGCCTGCTCTCCTATAATTTTGATAATATGCAAAGTAAAGTAAATGCTCTATTCGAAGTAATAAAGAAGTCTCTTTAACAATTAATATAAATAAACCTAAATAAATCAGAATAAACGTTAGGAAAATAAACAAAAGTATAATAGATAATAAAAATATTGATACTGTTCAATAATTCATATATCTAAATAGTATAATTGATAAGGATGGTGGAGTCCTTAAGATGTTAAGCATAAAATGAAGAAAGGAAATGGAAGTTTTGTCCTGCTGTATCCAATCTGGTAATCTAATGTTATATCAAGACGTACTAAAATTAAAATTTTGAATAGTAATATGAAGTAAGTTTTATTATATAGCTGTGAAACGTGTAAAATTAGTAAAACCATTCAAAGCAAATTACAAACATGGGTCAACAGATATTTAAGGAAAATTATAAGAATAAGATGGCTAGATACAATTTAAAATTTAGAATCATGGAAAATAAGAAATAAAAAAGAACTTGACACTAGAAATAACCGAGCGGATGGCTCAGGCGGTAATGTCTATGGCCCGCATTAAGGAAGTTCCAAGTTCTGTTCCCGGTGGCCTCATTTCATCTTTTTCCCTTTCTTCTTTCAGGCAGTGTCTCTGGGTTCCCTGGTGCGTCTAGTGATCTCCAGATGGCATGGTTGCTGCACTTTGGAAAGATTGTTTCCCGCTAACGACAGGAAGCGTTGGTCTGCCTGCAAGGGCCGCTTTGTTGCCCTCTCGCGGGACTTCGCGGGTGTTTCGTACTGGAAATGATAGGGACTTCCGTGCGTCTCTGGGATCTTGTCTGCCTACGTACCTGCAACCTCCTTGGCTCCTTCGCTTCATCCTTGCCTGCCAGGGACAGTAGCCACAATAGATCTACTGTCCATTCCAAACCAGAGTGCCTTTCACTGAAAACAAACTCTTTGTATTATCCGCGCGAAAGTAGTTCGCAGTCCCCGCCCATAATGTCTGCTTGTTCCCCTCCACGTGCTTGTTGAACACTAATCTATAAAAAGGCGCCCTGCGTGAGAATCATAATTCAAAATGCAACCTGAGGTATCAATCATTTTATAAGTATGCGGCAATGAACATTTTACTTACGTTGATCACAATCCCCGGGCAAAAGTGTAACACCCAAATCCGAATCCTCCGAAGATGACTCAGCTGCCATATCAGAATCAGAACTACTCTCCAAAATAATGACAAGCTTATCCACAATTCCACAGCACTGTCGCACTTAAAACAAGTTCCCACGTTTTATCCTCTTCTATGTTGTATTATGTCTGTTTATATTCCATGCTCGCTTTCGCTACACTTCTCACTGATACGCCTGTAAAGATATTAGTTTCGTAATATGCAATAATGCAAGTGTCCGGTATTTTTGTAATAGTGAGTGAATATATGAAGTATTGTTTGTTTTTAGCCACTTTTTAACTGTTTCCCGCTTCTGTGTTTGAACAGTTTATTCGCACTACAAGCACCTTCCTCTGCCATGTGAGCTCAAATACCAACTGACTAAATCACAAGATTTGACCTGAGCTGAGCATATGTATGTTAGTGTATTATGAATGACTATTCGCTTATCATATATCCTGTGTTACGCAAAGTGTTTATTCGGTACTCAGATAGCACCTCTGGGAATTCATTGCTGCATTTCTTGTATATGTAAGAGAGTGGCAGTCATACATACGGTTGGTATTAACAAGCAAGATGCTCTCGGCGTTAGCGCAAAAGCAGACGAAAATAATATTTTGTAATCTCTTAACAGCTAGTATATATCCATTACCTTTAACGATGAGTTCTTATGATAACAGCAATACAATGTGCAGTTCTATACCTTTCCTGCTCTAATATTTCATAATACAATACATGTATTAAGGAACTATTTACGTTGGCGTAAGAGTATATTCTTGGGTTCGTGACAAGCCGAAGCACGTGCTTCTGTTTACATCAGAGGGAACTCTGATTTAGAATGGACAGTAGTTGTGGGGAGGTGTCTCCCTCCTACAATTACATCCTGGAAATAAAACCTAAATGGAAGTAGATAGAGCACACACTAAGAAAAGAAGATAAAGTATTGGAAAGAATGTCTTTGTATTGGAATCCTCAGGGTAGTAGAGGAAGTGGAAGACCAAGAAATAAATGGAAGAGAACAGTTATTGAAGAAATTGTTAAAGAAGGGAAAACATGGCATGAAGTAAAGAAAATGGTAAGAAATAGGGTCCGATGCAAATACATTTTGGACGCTGTATGCTCCTCATAAGGAGGTACAGGAGATTGCTTGATTGATATAAAGGTTGAATGAGAATTCAATAGCTTTATTTTTCATCAACTTGTCACATTCCTTTTTGTTTCATTTATAATCCACCTTTAACATCTAAGGTCATATCGGCGGCTTCGCCTTTGGAACAATTGCTCTTGGCAATGATGTTCACTCGTTTACTACGGTGTATATCTTTGGATTTGTTTATTTTGGGTTTTCTTTATAACATTACACTCACACACACATTTGCACTCTCGCTCATACTTCCAGACTCCAGGGAGGATGGAGAATAATCCTAGCTAATGAAAAATTCCCATTTTCCAACTGGGAATCGAACCCGGGACCCCTGGTTTTGGTCACGTTTCTTGTATGCTGTTTTTTGGTATCTTAAAAATTCAATAAATAAAGCAAAAGCCAGTTGGTGGAACGATGTAAATAACAACATTTTCAGTAATTTTCTATATTAATCTGATCAAATTTGCTGAGTTTAATTTTAACGTTATTCATTAACCCAAGTCACTAATAAAACCTGTTTCCACACTTCTTGTTAAGTTGTGATAGTGTTTTCCAATGCTTTTACATTTACGTATTAGTTATTCTGTTTTTCACTTCTTTAATGTTCTCAAATATAAGGGGTTAAACTACTAATTTTTAATCTCTCCCTAAGAATAATCAAAACTTTCAACAATGGACTCTGAAATATAACTGTTACAATACACGCTCATTAATCTTAGTGATTTTATGCTTTCCAGGTCTGATAACAAAATCACAACTAATACTAGCAGAGGATCAAAGAAAACAGAAGATAAGAGTCTAAACTTTGTGTTACATTCACATGATTTTCTATACCGTCTATCGTTTATTAGTGGGTGTACAAACTATTCCTACGAAAGCTTGTTTTCTGTCTACTTTATTTTAAACAAGAAAAACATTTTCAGAGATAGTTACTTGTATATGTCGTTAAGATACAAAGAGAACAGCGATAGTCAAATGTTTAAGAACTGGACGATATGCTGGTTTTAAAATTCCACATTCTTTCCATGCAATCGCGAGAAACAACTGAAAATCGACAGGACTTGAAAAATGACAAAGTATTAAACAATTCGAACCATTAATAACGGATATCTAGAATGGCTGACTCCACAAAAAAGTTATTTGAAATAAATGTATATTTTAAGAATATATACATTTTTTATATATTACGTTTTCGTCTATAGCGTAACATACACCAATTATACAGGAGTATACAAAATTCCTTCCGAATGAAGAGGACTTCACAGGCTATTGCTAGAAAACTCAAGATATACACTTTATTTGCCATTCAAATATCTTTAATATCTATGAGGCATTTTAATCACAATCGTTAGAGACGTTTTTAATAAAATAAAAATTTCTGAAAATATTTTATGTAAAGAGTAGCTGGGTTGGCGATTTTCTTCAACGTTTGTGTCGCACCTTTGGAAGATAGTGACTTAAATACTAAGTTTGGTGTCTATCCGAGTTTTCATTTTTGAGCAATGGTCATCAAAGAGACACTCACATACAGATCTGTTTAAGAAGACTGTTTTTTAATTCAGGGACCTCAAAACATGTATTTTCGG
This sequence comes from Deroplatys truncata, assembly GCA_030765065.1. NCBI lineage: Eukaryota > Metazoa > Arthropoda > Insecta > Mantodea > Mantidae > Deroplatys > Deroplatys truncata. The sequence goes on from CM060979.1 coordinate 168,251,717, forward strand.
TGAAATCTCGATATCAATTTTTTACATGGAATGCAATATTTTCTCTACTTAGTATATATTTACGTAGCACAGAAACTAAAAATTAATTAAATGTATAAACAAGAGGAATTCTCCAAATTTAAACGCAAGAGGAGAAAATGTCGTTTGAAATTTAAAATTGGGAGCGGCTGAAGTTGATGTAGCGGATGATATTAGCTTTAAATTTGCTCTTTAATTGTTAAATATACTTTCTTTACTACTTAAGTTAAAAATAAGACATATAAACTGAGAAATTTTGTCCTGTGTATAACCTTCTGAAGAACCACGTTTAGAAATGAATGCCCGTTCACAAAGGTATATGTTTAAAAGACAGAGAAAAGAACGAACCTGAGAAAAAACGTGAAAATCCTCGACACCCTTGTTGTTGGAGGAAACTGATTTCCTGCCTTAATAAATGAGAAACTGTGTAGAATGCCTAGAGCATACGGCTACCAGATGCGGTCCAGAAGACAAATTAGGGTTAGCAGTGAGGCGTTCCTAGAATACACAAAGGTGACAAACCTTGACTTACAGCTGGTGCCGCAGATCACTCTAGTTATCTATTGAAGTGTAATTAATTATATCCTCTCGCTAAAAATTACTTGTTAATGCTGCCACGTGTTTAACACGTACATGAATGAGGGGTGTGACAAACAGCTATACTGTTATAACAGGTTATAGCTGTCGCAGTTACAGCGGTTAACGTTATATGTAACGGTTACCAGTAGCGATTAAGTTATTTGTTCTCATGGTTACCTTAATTTTACCAGTACGATTAACTGTAACTACGTTTCAATATGATCGATGTCAATATGCAATCTAAAAAGAAGTTTGTCTCGCGGTGTCAACACTTTACTGTGGTGGTTTATAATCACAAAAAGCATTTGCACTTGCTTCTAGATTCCTGCACACACATACACACACACCTTCTACCTATTGGCTAAGCTATTCGCGCCGTAAGTGCGCCTCTCGTAGCACGTACAGATGGGAACAGCCGTGAGTAAAAAAAAATCTGATGTGTTACAATCACATGACTTTCTCTACCCTTGTACAAACTATTTTTACAAACGCTTATTCTCCATCTACTTCATGTTAATCGAGATAAACATTTGCAGACTCCATCTTATTGCTAATTTTCTTGTAGATGTAAGGGGAATATATATTTACATGGGGCAATATAGAAAAACAGTAGCCTTTAAGCACATACATATCTCTTAATAACTGGTTGCTAGGTGCAGCACTATTCCCTTTGGTACAGATTATAATTCTTTGCATATCCAAGACAAAAAATGAATAACGAATTCCCATTTGAGAAAATAAGTATTGAAAAATTTAAGGGAATAACAAGTAATATCTCGAAAATGGTTCACTCAACACAAAAATGTATATGACATAAATTGTGTATTTTAACGCGATCTACATTTTTTGTGTAGTAAAATTTTGTCTATCTCTTATGGTTTACCAGTTATGCAAAAGTCGTTCACAATAAAGAATACTTTTGGAGACATTCCCAGGAAATTCAAGATATATATTTTATTTGTCATAAAAGTATCTTAAACATATGATATTTTAATCAAAATCGTTAGAGCCATTTTTGAGAAAATTAAAATGTTCGAAAAATCATCCATGTAAAGGGTATTCTGGGGTGGGGGGATTTTATTGAAAACCTTCGTGTCGCATCCACGGAAGATACTGAAGCTAAATACCAAGTTTGGTGTTTATCCGACTGTTCGTTTCTGAGTTATGCTGTTCACAGACAGACACACAGACAGACACACACACACACAGAGACACACACACACATACAGACACACGCACATACAGACACACGCACACAGACAGACACACACACGGATATGTTTCCAAAAATGCTTTTTTTGAATTCAGGGGGTCTCAAAACATGTATTTCCGTTGAAAATCTCGGTATCGAATTTTTGGGTGCAATACAATACTTCCCCTACTTACTATACGTAGTAGAGAAAGTAATAATTACACCTATTCAAATCCACGTTGGAAGCATGCAGTTGTACACAGAACGCCAAAGAAAATCTTCGGCGGATTTTGTATAGTTTTCTGTGGTCTTTTCACCTTACCTATCGCACAGTGGTGACTCGATAACACTTGGCATGATAATAAGGGGGAAAAGAGGGGAGGTTTATGTCTTTGCTTTTTCTGGTGTTATTGAAACTAAACCATGTTTATTGTCTCAGAACCAGTCATGCCATATACTAGGGAAATTATTCGTGGACGTATCGTGGGTATGTGAAAGGCAGGTCGCACTGTTACAACAACTGCAACGGCAGTGCATAAAAGTGATTTTATGGTAAATTGCTCGATAAAAATATTCTAGAGGGTCTACATACTCGTCAGAGTGGACACTCCCCGTAAAACATCCGCAGATGATGATATTCGTTTACTAAATGCAAATTACTCTTTTGTTATAATGGACTATTCATGTTTAGAAACTAGAGATAAATATGTATATGGTTTACCGAATATGAATACATATTAAGGCAATAAAATTGGGTTATATGTTTGTCTATAATCCTGTTTTTTATTCCTATGATCAGCATTATGTTAGTAAAGGTATATTAACCAATTATAGTTTGAGTTAGAGGGAAAACATGCTCTTTATTTATTTATTATTTAGTTATGTTTTCTTCTATGCAGCAAGAAGCATTAATACCATTGTGAGAATACAGTTTTGTTTATTTTTTGTTATAAAGTGCTGCCTTGCTATGTATTCAAGCTCTAATTTGCACCCCCAGAAAATCTTCTCACACTACACATTCTACAATTTGCTAACCTGGACGTCAATCAAGTTTCCCCCTTAGCTTTTAATCCTTTCAAAGGCGTGTCCTGCACTAGTCGATAAGGTATGGGCTACCAATCACGATAAGAGGTCTGTATGACAAACTGAATGCACTCACTCTACCTCTTTCTCTTTTAGACAATGCGATAGAGAGTGTAAACACATATTTTGTTTCTACGCCATTTTGTAACCTTTGTTGTGGTTATTTGTGAAACTATTTAGCAGAGGGATTGGCGCACCCTTGCACCGTGGTCTAAAGCAACCAGTGAAATCGCCATGGATTCGCAAGGCCACGCACAGCGATAAATAATGTGACATAGACGGGAGGTGCAGTGAGATTTTCTTTGGCGCTCTTTGTACAACATTAATAAGAGTATTCAATTAACAATTATGGTATATTAGGTAATGAGGCAGCCCTTTCAACTACGAGGTTTGATTCGGGAAATACTGATTTAACCCTGTTGTACCTATATGTGTCCGTCCTTTATTGTCATATAAGGTTAAAGTCGTCAACATTCATGATAAATCCAAAACAGTAGAAACTGTAGGCACACACCCTCACACTTGCATTTCGAATTCCAGAAGTTACACGTTCATTTAAGCAATCTTAGAGAGTAAACTTGCTGAAATTGTGCAACTCTGTATCTTGATTCACCACTGTTAAAATTTATGTACCCTTGTTTGGGCCTAGCGGTCCGCACATATTTTACTACTAAACAGCATTAATTGTTTATTCTTACTCATCTACCCGCCAGGTATAAAACCTGGTGTACCTGTAATCGTATCTGAATAACCATTTAATGATGCATACAGCTGAGTTGTGACTGACCTGTCATCTGTGGACTGTGACCTATATTCGAAGCGATAAGCAACGCGCTGTAATAAACAAATATGTAGTTGCAACTCCGTGCGAGGAAGACTCAAGTTGTGAACGAGATGAGGTAACTAGTTCCTAATAAGCGGTACCAATGCTGTGACATGAATGAATCACTCATGCTCGGTAACCGTCCCATTACTTTAGTAATCGTTAACGCGATAACTAGTTGTATTTGTTACTTTGGTGACCGTTATTGGATAACTTTGCATTCGTTACTTTGGCAACCGCTATATTTAGGTAACAGTTACAATATAACCGTTACATTATTTTCTGCCCATCCCAAACATGAATACGTCATGCATATGTACATATGGTATGTACTGTCTTTTAGCTGCAGCTTTACAGGCGTGGAGATTCATCTGCATTACAGCAATTTTTCAGCGAATTAATTTTACAAGCCATCTAATTCACTATTTCCTAAACCAAATACAGAGTGAGAAATACTTCTAGAGCTGGATTCTCCACTTTATGTAACTTAATTGCTCTTACCGCCAAAGTGCGTTCTTGCTTCTCTTTTAGGAATTTTATAACAGCAGAAGGGAAGGAAGCCGGTGGTCCCGTGTCGTAGATTTACGGCACGTAAAAGATCCTCAAGCCTAATAAAAGAGGCCTCAGAAAAATTACCGATATTTCACGTCCAATATAGAATGGGACACTAAGGACCACAGCACTTAAAGATTGTCCATAAATAAAATTCAATTTAATTTAATTTTTCCAACAGTTTTTAGTGGCAGAGAAAGTAATGTGAATGCAACACATTAGATATTTTCATTTGTGGTATAGATTGCACTTTACACATTTTTTGTATGCAGGAATAGAGCAGTTTGATGGGTTACACAGAACAGAATTCTCTCCGAAGTTTACCATTTCATAACTACAGATTGATAAGATTATTTCTATAAGTGATTACTTTGAAGTCGATTGTAGGTTAATTAATACAACATTCTGAACAGTAATTATTTTAATTATGTAATAAATTACCTACCAGGACAGGATATGTGATATTAACAATTAGATCAACACAGCATAGTCCTGATTCTGTGATTGGTTATTGCTTAGGGTTAACATAAGAGAAGATGTTTTTCCCAATGAAATTACTTTAATAATGAATGATGAATTAACGTTGAGTCGAGATACGTCGTTGCAACACTTTTTTCTCGCTCTAGGTTAGTCCGTTACCTTGCAGCGAAAACAGAATGAAACAAATGTACACTACGTGATCAAAAGCATTCGGGCACCTGGCTGAAAATGACGTACAAGTTCGTGGCGCCCTCCATCGGTAATGCTGGAAGTCAATATGGTGTTGGCCCACCCTTAGCCTTGACGACAACGTTCACTCTCGCAGGCATACTTTCAATCAGGTGCTGGAAGGTTTCTTGGGGAATGGCAGCCCATTCTTCACGGAAGTGCGGAACTGAGGAGAGGCATCGATGTAGGTCGGTGAGGCCTGGCACGAAGTCGGTGTTCCAAAACATCCCAAAGGTGTTCTATGGGATTCAAGTCAGGACTCTGTGCAGGCCATTTAATTACAGGGATGTTATTGTCGTGTAACCACTCCGCCATAGCCCGTGCAGTATGAATAGGTGCTCGATAGTGTTGAAAGATGCAATCGCCATTCCGAATTGCTCTTCAATAGTGGGAAGCAAGAAGGTGCTTAAAATAACAATGCAGGTCTGCGCTGTGATAGTGCCACGCAAAACAACAAGAGATGCAAGCCCCCTCCAGGAAAAACACGACCACACCATAACACCACCACCTCCGAATTTCACTGATGGCAGTACACACGCTGGCAGATGACGTTCACCGGGCATTCGCCATACCCACACCCTGCCGTCGGATCGCCACTTTGGGTACCGTGTTTCGTCGCTCCAAACAACGTTTTGCCACTGTTCAATCGTGAAATGTTGACGCTCCTTACACCAAGCGAGGCGTCGTTTGGCATTTTCCTGCGTGATGTGTGGCTTATGAGCAGCCGCCCGACTATGGATTCCAAGGTTTCTCACCTCACGCCTAACTGTCATAGTACTTGGAGTGGTTCCTGATGCAGTTTGGAATTCCTGTGTGATGGTCTGGATAGATGTCTGCCTATTACTCTTTACGACTCTCTTCAAATGTCGGCGGTCTCTGTTAGTCAACAGACGAGGTCGGCCTGTACACTTTTGTGCTGTACATGTCCCTTCACATTTCCACTTCACTATCACAGAAACAGTGGACCTAGGGATGTTTAGGAGCGTGGAAAGCTCGCATACAGACTTCTGAAACAAGTGACATCCAATCACCTGACCACGTTCGAAGTCCGTGAGTTCCACGGAGCGTCCCATTCTACTGTTTCAGGATGTCTAATGACTACTGAGGTCGCGGATAATGAGTACCAGGCAGTAGGTGGCAGCACAATGTACCTAAGATGAAAAACCTATGTTTTTGGGGTGTCTGGATACCTTTGATCACACAGTGTATGCATTGTGATGCAGCGATTATGGTCCAAGGTCGGGAGGTCGGTAGCGGGCGGTCGAGAAAACAACGCTAACTGCCGCTCGCCGGCGTCCATATAGGGCGCGCTGTTGGGAGAGCTTCTGGAAGCTTTTCTTCTCCCCCTTCTACGAAGAGAACCTTGTGAGAAGATTCCACTATATAAGCGAGCACTCTCGCGAAAGTCAGTCAGTAAGTCAGTGGGAGTCGATTGCAAGTAGAGTTGTTGAGTCAGTTGCGAGCAAGCTAGCGAGTGCGTTTCGGGTGTGACATCATGAGCGAGTTGATGATGGCTGTTGTGACGTGCAGCGAGTGCCGCTGCGAATACGACGGATTGTGGAAGTCTTGTGTTCAACTCCCAAGTCCGGCGTGAAGAGGTTATGTCAGGAAGGAAGTGAAGTGACGGTTTATTGAACTAGAGAAAAACTAAATAGCGACAGTGAGAACTGAGACAATAACAGATGAAAAGTTGGACAAAGTTACAGTACTGCATTTTAATTGAGCATTCTGTGAGCCTCCTTTTATTTGATTGAATTCATATTATTTTGTAAAAATAGGAAATCTTAAGATGCTGACAAAACTTCTTATAGGAAAAACTTATTATTCATTTAAAGACACCATTTGTATCAAATGATTGTTTTCGTAGAGTTATTCGTGTTCGAATCATGCCATGTTGCAAGTTAAGACTTTTTGTTTTTGGGGAGAGCAAGAGACAGTAGTTAGGAAAGAAAAGAGAATAGGATAACAGAAAGTGGTGTGGCTTTAGGGAGTACCAGTGAAATGCACCTCCGTAAGTAGCCGGTATGTTTGCAGCCTGATAAGGGCTGTAGCAAGCTGTTCGAGGAGGAGATAGTCTTAAGGAAAGAGGAAAGGTGGAGAAGAGAGAGAGAGAGAGGGATAGGAGTAAGTCTTTAATCATGTTTTAAAAAGTTAGTGCTAATGCCTGTACTGTACTGACTTCGTGGTGGTGGTATTGGTGGTTTGTAGGGAACCTCTGTCCCATGAAATTGCGTATGAGTGGCCGCCGCCTACTCTTGGCTGAGGTTGTAGTGGCTGGTCAGTATATTCTGCATTCTGTTGGAGAGGTTGGCGTGTACTTGGTGTATGTGTTAGCGCAGTGTGTTGACTGAGGCTTCGAGGGCCCTCAGTCTCCTGCGGGTGCTGTTGGAATCGATTCTAGTGTTGAGTGGTACTAACGGAAGTATGAAGTCGGTGTTGGTGGTACTATTTTGTGTTTCTGCATCATCAAAGTATTTCTCTAGTCTATACACTTTGCTTAGCTTCTATTGCTACGAGGCGATTAGCTGTTGAGAGCCGCAGCGCCTCGATCCAGTTGTTGAGTGTGGAGATCTGTGCTCGTATGGCAGCGGCGGAGTTATGGCTGTGCGCATAGGTGCCCAACGAGAGATGATGTGCTGCTGTGGGTAGTTCATGTTGAGATCTGAGCTGTGGAGACAACGGACGGTTGTTCCTTGCCGTCAATGCACGCGGGTACAGCCAACAGCTGTAGTGTAGTGGTCCGTCCTGCAGCAGGTGGTTCAATACCTACATCGGCATGTGAAGCCGTGCTGCATGCAAACGGACGTAAGCTAGAGAGCGCCGCAGCGGTGGCAGCGCCGCGGAGCAGTACAGCGTGTCGCCGAGTAACCATAAAGGCAGCATCGGCAACATGTGGGGTCCATAAGGTCCGGCTGGGTTAGACGCGAACTGCTCGGCTATAAAAATCAATGCAGGTGGCAATGGCCGCGGTGTGGTTGAGTGGGTCCGTTGCTAGAGTGGATGCGGCTGACCTTCACCACGGAGGGCCACCGGCGTTGAGGTTCGTCCAGGAAGATCTGTGTAGGCAGGTTGTGGTGAACTCCGGCAGCCACAGCACCAAAATGGCCATACCAGCCGATGTGTCTGTTGTTGGTAGAGCTGAAGCATAGGATGAGCTATTGGCAGTAGCCGAGAGGCTGACCGATCGCTGCGGTGGCGACGGAGATGACGCAGCGACGCTGGTTGCATCCGATGTGGTAATGGTGGAGGTCACAGGAGTCGAAGTGGTACTGGTTGCCGGTAGACTGGTTGGGAGCAGAGGTATCGCTGCTCTTGGAGAGAGAGCACTAGTAGCTCTCTTAGCGAGGTGGACGCGGTGAGATCTGAGGCTGGGATCGAGACAACATTCGCGATGCTGCTGCCTTCTGTCTCTGAAGGAGCTGCGGTTACTTCTGCGTGGTCTTCTTCGCCATCCGGAACCGAAGTGAGAGATCCCTTTCCTAAGCGTCATCTAACGAACATGCTTGAAAATGAGCGATTCTGGCTTTCTCCTCCCCCTTTTCTTCTCTTTCCATCGCCAGAGCTCTTACCACGAATAAATATCTGGATGCTGTTTCTGCCTGTTGATTGAAACAGCATTCTAATTTGAAACATTTCCTGCATAAAAGTAATTATGAGTAAGGCAGGGAGGATAGAAGAATCACTTTGTTTTTTCTGATGATTTGAGGCGACCCGGCACTGTTCCAGTGGGGGGAAAAGTGTGCCTATGGCCCCAAGAGGGCGCACCCGGGATGGAGGACTAGGTAAAAGGAGACACCGGGCGGCCGGAACCAGGAGTGACGGCACAAAAATAACAGGGTCCCTACAGTTTCTAGATAGAGATGCCCCCACACTCGGACAGGTATACCAGGGACCCCCTCCATAATGGGACGTGTACAAGACCCTTTTTGCAGGAAATGTGGAAGGTAAAATGAAACCTCCCAGCATATACTCTGAAGATTTTGCCATGCAAAGGTACGTATCCTAGGCTCCTTTCTCTTGGAACCTGAGGGTATAAGGGCAAATTATTCAACGACGTGGTTCGTTTTATTGCGAACATTGGACTTGATTGTAATCTAGTTTATGAGATACAAAAGGGCGCTAGGAGCTTAGGTGCAGGCTTCAAGGAGGCCAACCATTCACTTATTTATTATCATCATAATCATCACCATGATAAGTATACAAGTAACAAATATATTGAAACGCAGCGGCCATAATCCAAGGCTGTCGGGAGGTCGGCGCCGGGCAGTTATAGAGGTAAACAGAGATAAGTGGCGCTCTTGCTCAGGTAAACACCAGAAGCACTGTCGCCAGATAACTAGAATCTTGTAGAAGCTTCCCTTCTCTCCGCTTCTGGAACGTTCTGGATCTCCGTGAAATATTCCGGTTGCTATTTAAGCGAGCACTCTCGCTAGTGAGCCAGCTAGTAAGTCAATAAATGAGTAAATCAGTGAGTTGTCGGTGGAACAAAAAGTGCTGTTCTCCGAGCGAGTTTATGAGGATCGCTGCGACGTGGTGAGTGTTGCTTCCGCAAGATATTGGACTCTTGCGATGGACTTCGCGGTGGGTGAACCGTCCGGAAGAAGTGAAGCAGTTAATGAAAATTAAGTGAAGTGACATTTAACAATTGGGCATTCATCATATGTAAATTTGTCATTGAAGAAAAAGTCGTGTGAGTGCCAGATTTGTTACTTGCTCTACTACGTAGAACGAGTAGGGGAAGTATTGCATTCCACCCAAAAATTGGATACCGAAATTTCACCGGAAGTACATTTTTTTAGGTGACCTGAATCCAAATTAAGCATTTTTGGAAACACTTCCGTGTGTGTGTCTGTGAACAGCATAACTCATAAACGAAAAGTTGGATAAATACCAAACTTAGTATTTGAGTTCAGCATTTTATAAGAATGCCACACGAAGATTTTCAAGAAAATCCACCCATACCAGACTACCGTTTACGTGTAAAATTTTTCGAAATTTTTGATTTTCTAAAAAATGGCTCTAACGATTTTGATTAAAAAAGCATATGTTTAAGAATATTTTTATGACAAATGAAGTGTATAGCTTGAATTTTCTGGGAACGTCCCCAAACTCTTCGTTCTGAATGACTTTCGCACAACTGGTAAATCTTACGTTTTCGCAGTTACACAAAATATGTAGATCTCGTTAAATCACACAATTTATGCTATATACATACATTTATTTGTGGAGTGAACCATTTTCGAGCTATTCCTTTTTATTACTTTCTCTACTACGTATAGTAAGTAGGGGAAGTATTGTATTCCACCCAAAATTTCGCTACCGAGATTTCACCGGAAATACATGCTTTGAGACCCCCTGAATCCAAAAAAGCATTTTGGAAACATTTCCGTGTGTGTGTCTGTGTGTCTGTGTGTGGGTGTCTGTGAACAGCATAACTCAGAAACGAACAGTCGGATAAACACCAAACTTGGTATTTGGGTTCAGTATCTTCCAAGGATGCGACACGAAGGTTTTCAAGAAAATCCCCCCAAACCAGAGTACCCTTTACATGGAAGATTTTTCGAAAATTTTAATTTTCTCAAAAGTGTCTCTAACGATTTTGATTAAAATATCATATGTTTAAGATATTTTCATGACAAATAAAGTGTATATCTTGAATTTCCTGGGAATGTCTCCAAAAGTATTCGTTATTGTGAAGGACTTTTGCATAACTGGTAAACCATAAGAGACAAAATATTACTACACAAAAAAATGTAGATCGCGTTAAAATACTCAATTTATGTCATATACATTTTTTTTGTTGAGTGAACCATTTTCGAAATATTGCTTGTTATTCCCTTAAATTTTTCAACACTTATTTTCTAAAATGGGAATTCGTTATTCATTTATTGTCTTGGATATGCAAAGAGTTATAGTCTGTGGCAAAGGGAATGGTGCTGCACCTAGCAAACAGCTATTAAGAGATATGTATGTGCTTAAAGGCTACTGTATTTCCAAATTGCCCTTGGAAATATACATTTCCCTTACATCTCAAGAAAATTAGCAATAAGATAGAGTCTGCAAATGTTTATTTCGATTAACATGAAGTAGATGGAGAATAAGCGTTTGTAAAAATAGTTTGTACAAGAGTAGAGAAAGTCGTGTGAGTGTAACACATCAGATTTTTTTCCAATACTTATGCTTTTTCTGAAATGGGAATTCGTTTTTTTATGTTCTGGACATGCAAAGAGAATGGCAACCAGTTCTTAAAGGATTTGACTATCGCTTAAAGCCTACCACATTCCCCTTGTACCTATAAGAAAATTACCAATAAGATTTCTGTAAATGTTTATGTCGCTTAACATGAAGTAGATGGAGAATTATCGTTTGTAAAAATATTTTGCACAAGAGTAGAGAAAATCATGTGAGTGGAACACATCAGATTTTGTTTTTAGTTCGTTTTATAAATAGAATCATTACCTAATGTATCTATACCCCTTCCTTCCGATAAATTTATCACTAGGATAGTTCTGCTCTAGAACTTTCTGGCAAAGATAAGGCATCTGTCAGTTTTTGTAGATCCAAATTTTTTTATAATTAATTTACAATTTAAATTCTCGTCTGTAAATACAATCTAACTTGTAATTCCTAAACCACGTCTCTGGATGTTTCTAACTCTTAAAGGTCATGCAAAATAACATTCTCCAGTAAATAAATATAAATATTTCCAAACGCGGCGATTTGAAGTAAATCGTCCATTTATAGCGTCGGCATATTACTTGACTGATCAAAAACTCTTTAATAGCAAAGACTGCTATCGTGTGTACGGTATTTGCCCGCGTTGAATAGTTTATTGATTTGAGCGGTGTAGCGCTCGTATTATATTATTTCCACGCCCGTGGTGCAATTTCAGTAGCACGTTTAGACTTTAATGCCCTGTTAGCTCTAAGGCAGTGTTATAGCGAGTTAAGCTGTCGCCTTGTATTCTTAAAAGATGCCAGGTTTATAAAGAAACCGGGGTGTTGATTATTCCACTTTTCATTTTTACTTTCTCTACTACATATTGTAAGTAGGGGAAGTACTGCATTCCACCCAAAAATTCGATACCGAGATGTTTTGAGGTCCCTTGAATCCATAAAAATCATTTTTGAAAACATGTCCGTGTGTGTCTGTCTGTGAACAACATAACTCAAAAAAGAAAAGTCGGATAAATACCAAACTTGGTGTTTGCGTTCAGTTTCTTTCGAGGATGCGACAAAAGGATTTTCAGGAAAATTCCCCTACCCTAGACTACACTTTACATTGAGCATTTTTCGAAAATTTTTATTTTCTCAAAATTGGTTCTAACAATTTTGATTAAAATATCATATGTTTGAGATATTTTTATGACAAATGAAATGTATATCGTGAATTTTCTGGAAATTTCCCCAAAAGTCTTCTTCATTCTGAATGACTTTCGTATAACTGGTAAACCGTAAGAGATAGACAAACTTTACTACACAAAAATGTATATCTTGTTAAAACACACAATTTATGTCATAATTTTTTGGATCGAGTGAACCATTTCCGAATGTTCCTTGTTATTTGTTTGAATTTTCCAATGCTTTAACTTTTTCTGAATTGGGAATTCGTTATTCGTTTTTATGTCCTGGACATACAAAGAGAATGGAATGCTCCACATAGCAACCAGCTATTAAAACATTTGACTATCGCTTAAACTCTACCATATTCCCCTTGCACCTACAAGAAAATTAGCAATAAGATTAGCATGAAGTAGGTGGAGAATAAACGTTTGTAAAAATAGTTTGTACAAGAAGAGAGAAAGTCTCATGAGTGCAACACATCAGATTTTTACAGATAGTATTCATATAGACACACACAAACACATGCAAATACACAAATGATTGTGTTTAAAAATGTTTTTCTTGAATTCAGGGGGCCTAAAAACGCACATAGTATGTTAATGTGTGTTTCAGAGGAGATTAAAAGTCTAATCCCGCCAATGTCGTCATTTATAATGCTCAGCATATGACTTATTACCCTCGGGGGATACCTCATTCAACCAAGCGAATGGAATCCCAGACCCTCTGTACGAGAGCCGGAAATGAAACCACTGCGCTACACCAGCGCCCTATCCCGCAAATGTTAAATCTGCTAAGTTCATGAGGCATTATCTCAGACGTTGTTTAAGATACCAGACAAATATGTACAGGATGTTCAGCGCGGGCGTTTTAAGGTAAGGCCACAGACCGGGATTATGCGCAGCACGCTATACTGCAGTGACCTCGGTACGCGGTAAGCGCGGTTCTTGGCCTTAGCTTAAAACGCTCGCTTTGTACATGCGTACCTTACAGGTATACGAAAAAGTTTTGTCTGAAAGTTTGTTTAAGGTTGAAATCTCGGCTATATTGAATTTTTCAGTTTAATTCTACCTTTCCAACCTTGTACTATACAGGGCTTGTATGGAAAAAATCTGATATGTTACACTCACATAACTTTCTCTACTCTTGTACAAACTATTTTTACAAACGCTTATTCTCCATCTACTTCATGTTAATCGAGGTAAACTTTTGCAGACGCTATCTTATTGCTAATTTTCTTGTAGATGTAAGGGGAATATATATTTACAAGGGCAATATAGAAATACAGTAGCCTTTAAGCATAGACATTACTCTTAATAGCTGGTTGCTATGTGCAGCACCATTCTCTTTGCCACAGATTAATATTCTTTGCATATCCAAGACATAAAAAATGAATAACGAATTCCCATTTGAGAAATTTAAAGGAATAACAAGCAATATTTCGAAAATGGTTCACTTAAAAAAAATGTATATGACATAAATTGTGTATTTTATCGAGATCTACATTTTTATTATGCAAAAAGTCGTTGACAATGAAGAATACTTTTGGACACATTCCTAGAAAATTCAAGATATACATTTTATTTGTCATGAAAATATCTTAAACATATGATATTTTAATCAAAATCGTTGGAGCCGTTTTTGAGAAAATTAAAATTTTCGAAAAATGTTCCATGAAAAGAGTAATCTGGGGTGGGGGGATTTTCTTTAAAACCTTCGTGTCGCATCTCTGGAAGATACAAAACCTAAGTACCAAGTTTGGTGTTTATCCGACTGTTCGTTTCTGTGTTATGCTGTTCACAGACACACACACACACTCACACGGACATGTTTCCAAAAATGCTTTTTTTTTTTATTCAGGGGGTCTGAAAACATATATTTCCGGTGAAATCTCGGTATAGAATTTTTGGGTGGAATACAATACTTCCCCTACTTACTATATATAGTAGAGGAAGTAAAAATAATTAATTGCCATTTATTGACCAAATATTTGGTTAAACTATGATGCCAGGAACTTAAGCACTTACACGTTGTAAGTCATCAATGGAGTATGTCATTTAAAAATAATGAACATAGATCCACAGATCATTTAGAAGAGTTTTTGTCATCCTAAAATGTAATTTAGCTAATTTTTACAGTTTCTGCTTAAACAGATCATTTTTACCAGAAAGTGTCATTTACAGAAAAAGCTGTTCAAAGCAAAAGTATGGAAAACAATGTCTCAGATATTTGAAAAGAAGGACACCCCATGCGTTGAAGCTGCTATACCTACTCAACAGTAGTACCAATCTGAAAAGCAAACCTCCTCTAAAAGTTGGGTTAAAATTTACAGTCTACTCCAAAGTGTGTAAGAGTTATGGTTTCACCTGTGAAGTGATTAAGAATTCACGTTAAAATGGCAGATTAAGTAATATTAGTTAAAATATAAAGGTTAGTGATAAAATGCACATATTAAATTAAAAAGGAAATTGCAATTTATAACGCTGCGCAAAACACCTAAAACGGCGTTATTTCTTCTATTGTAAGTAAAGGAAGACTTCACCAGGAATACATGTTTTGAGGCACCCGAAGAAAATACTTTAAAAACAGGTGTGTATATTATGTATGTAGGGGAACGGAGGGCATTCCTGCTCAGCGGGCAATGGCGCTCATGTCAGTGTTTCGGTTTGGGCGAGAGTTTGACTTGCCCAAGAGGTGCTGAATTTGTGTGGCAGTCTTTATAACTTCCTAGTAGTTTAATGGTGGATCCGGAGGGAGAGGTTTTCTTGTAAACGTGCAAAATATTTTCAGCAGGAATTTCTTATAGAAATGAACGTGAAGAAGACTAAAGGTATGTGATTATCTATCATTGTCTTCACTTGACAGTTATCATGTTGATTTAGAGGATGTATACAGCTTCCCATTAATATATTCAACAACATCTAAAACTTAACTACTTCTTCACTATATAAAGAATTCCAACATGGTCATCTAGGGCAATGACGCTCAGATGAGCAATGACCACTTCATCAAGTGGTAGGGTAAAGAAAACCAAAAGAGCAAAAACCCAGTTGTTTGAAAGCACTTCAGAAGAAGATGAATGAAGAATACTTATACGATAACGATGAACTATACCTTTATGACTATAAGCTGAAAGGAGAAGTAAACAAAACTTAAATGTATCACCCCGCCGAGCACATGGCAGCACCACGTGGAGGATGACGGGAACTAAGTACCCGTGAGAGAAAATTACTTCACACAGAATACGAATACAGTATATTGCGCAGCTTGGGGATCATTAGCTTTTAAACATTGTGTGTCTTATTCCTATATTTTGCCTTACATCCTAAACTTCTAACACATACTACTAAGAGTAGACAAATAAAAGTTGTACCTGAACAGTTGTCGCACTATTCTGTCGTGTTATCTTATTTACTGAGCGCCTGTTACTGTTTTATTATTTTGAATTTTGGGTTCTTTGTCCTCCGGCTAGCTATTATTACTCAGTCAAGCAAACATCTCTAAGTAGGGCGTGTAAACGGAAAGGAGTTGTTACTAAAAGATAACACTGATAAAAGAATTTATTTTCACACTTCTATTGCCGTCACAATTAATTTCACATCTTTAATCTTGATACACGTCTGACTTAAACTGTTATATTTCCGAATGAATTATTTTCGTAATAGTTGTCGCGTACCTACTTCACATTTTGTAACTAACTTTACGACCCGAGAGATTTTTGTAGAACTGCGTGATGTGTACCTCGTGAATGATTCTGTAGAACTGCGTAATGTGTACCTCGCGAATGATTCTGGAGAACTGCGTGATGTGTACCTCGTGAATGATTCTGTAGAACTGCATGATGTGTACCTCGCGAATGATTCTGTAGAACTGCGTGATGTGTACCTCGTGAATGATTCTGTAGAACTGCGTGATGTGTACCTCGCGAATGATTCTGTAGAACTGCGTGATGTGTACCTCGTGAATGATTCTGTAGAACTGTGTAATGTGTACCTCGCGAATGATTCTATAGAACTGCGTAATGTGTACCTTGTGAATGATTCTGTAGAACTGCGCGATACTTTCTTTTGGCTCAAGAATTTATACTTCCTCACCCCGATATGCCTAAACATTATAATAGAGCTACTATTGGTTACTAAATCGCTCCAACATTAGCGTCTATTTTGTCAACCAATCATAATTACTAAAACATATGCTCTGGGAAAGATATTTCCTCCATTTCTAAAGAAAGGCACGCTACCCTAACGTCGTTTGTTTGTCTCTTCTAAGTGATAAACAACTCACCCCTTCGCTTCATTATTACCCACTCCTATTGTCAGTTTCAGTGAGGCCGTGTAAACTTATTTTATAACAATTCTTATAGCTAACAAACATCTAAAATCATTGTCATACAATAATGTTAATTAACACTACAATCATTCTGGTATTCATAGTGTTGTGATATAAAATACTGCCTCATAGTTCGGGTTCTGTTATTAAAGGTACTGGATTAAACTGCTCTTAACTTCAGGCTTTAGAAATCAATCATTTAATGACTAATATCAGTATACCACTTTTGCTTTAACCTTTTATGTGTCAATAAGTTAAATAACGATTAGCACTATAGGTTAGAAGAACCACAGAAAACAACAGGAATCAAGCTATCCGAGCAACAATTCTGCATCACTAACAAAGAAGTTCAGTTATTGCTAAACAATGTCCAACCATATTTATTGTCGATTAAAAGTGGGTACTTTTCACAGAATTTGTTAAAAGCATTTAACACAATTGTCTTCTTTCATTTCTCGCATTATGTTTTCCACAGTGGCAGAAGATTCTCAGCCGGAAACCGGAAACGAACTGCAGCGCCTGCGCATGGCCTCTTAAACACTCTGATATAACGCTTCATTTAGTTATAGGTGAATCTGAACAAACACATTTAGTTTCATAAATTTAAGTGTTACAAAAATGAGTTTTTTAAATTTCTCTGCGCGAGAATAACCACAAAATGTTACGATCTGAACCGAACTGTTTCTTGTAGAGGAAGAGACGACATGCTAAGCCCACCAGCCAATGAGGTGCTGTCTTGTCACGTGGTTTTGTTTACATCTCCTTTCAGCTTATAGCGAAAACGGTATAGACGACATCATGCCAAACCCATTTATTGATTGTGAAGAGAATGAAAATCAAGATATCTGTGCGGTGTGTGGGGAGTTTGGTCGAAACGGTAAAATCTGGTTCCTGTGTACCGTTTGTGCAAATTGGACCCATAAACCACAAAATTATAAACTTGATTTTGGAATCCATTGATCTTACCACACTGAACGCAATTACCCCCAAGTATCGGGCAATCCCGCTCATTGCATAGTTTTACTATTTATTTTTTAGTTCCTGCACTATAATGTTTTTCGAATAAAACTTGTTCATTTATATAAAAAGGGTGTTCAATGATTGTGTTTGGCCTGCAACCTGTATGTTTAAGATATTTTGAGAAATTCTTAGTAATTTTTGCTTAAGTGAGCACCATTACCCTTCCCTCCCCTTTGTGTGCGTGTGTCTGTGTGTCTGTGGATACCATAACCCAAAAACGAAAAGTCAGTTAAACAACAAACTTGGTATTTAAATTCAGCGTTTTCCAAGGAAGATTTTCCAGAAAATACTCCCACCCCAAACTACCCGTTACATGGAAAAGTTTTCGTTGTTTGTGATCCTATCAAAATTAGTTTTGACGATTTTTATTAAAATATCACATGTTTAAGGTAAAAGATAAAGGCAGAGGAAGGTGGGGGAATACCCCGCGCGGGGGAAAACCGCGCAATGGTATTTCTTGAGAACAGAGAATTGAAACATGCTCTGCAGAGTGAATTTTTCGAAAAGTCCCCCTCCTCTCTTGCGTCAGATACGGGGAGAGATATTTGTTTTCATGGCAGTGCTTGTTAGTTTCCGTACTGACTAATTAAGCTTTTTCTGCAATGTTCTACTAGTGAGTAAACAAATACCGTTTCAAGGTAAGTCCATAAAGGTAGTAGATTAATATAAACCACTATTTACCTGAAGAAGTTACAGTGTGGGCGGTTAATAAGCATAAGTGCTTAACAACGAAACAGCGGGGTAAAGGTGCGCTTTTCCCCACATAGCCGGCAATAACAATAATAGTTCCCGTTGTTTTTGTAGATGCCAAGGCGTTTGGAAAGGAAAACTCAATGCAAGAATTGGACCCCTGAGAATTAGAAACGGCCTTGAAAACCTTCAGTAGGTGTGCAAAATTCGACAGGCAGGTTGACAATTCGGCATTCCAGAGTCAACGTTGAGGGACCAAAATATGAATTTGGGAGCCCAAGAATGTGCAAATTCATTGCTGGGGCGGGCTCCTGTTTTCAACAAAGAGCAAGAAAAAGAGCTTGCAGCCCATTTATTAAAATTGATGAGCTTGTTTTACGGTCTAACGCCAATTCAGTTGCGGAAAATAGCCTACAGTTATGCTTCCATGAATAACGTGAAACATAAATTTGGTAATGAAACTTAACTCGCTGGAAAACGTAATCCCGAAGTTAGTTTACTCCAACCTGGAGGAACAAGTATTAGCAGGATAACTTACTTTAATGAAGATTTTTTACGAATTTGGAGACTGTTCTTTTTTTTCGAACATGGGTTCCTTCCACAAAGAGTACACAATCAGGACGAAACTGGCATATCCATTGTCCAAAACAAGTCAGCAAAAGTCTACGCTGCAAAAGGGAAAAAGAAAGTGGGAATTCTAACATTGGCAGAGAGATAGAAGAACATAACAGTGGTGTGTTCAATGAGTGCTGCAGATAGTTACATACCTCCAATGTTCATTTTTCCTCGAAAGAGGATGTCTCTTACTCTCGAGGTCAATGGCCCAGTAGGCGCAGTGTACCATTGTTCTGACAATGGCCGGAAGAATGAGGGCTTGTTTCTTGTCTGGCCAAGTCACTTTCAGCGCCACGTCAAGTCAACTCAGGATGACCCTGTGCTGCTGATTTGTGACAACCATTCAACTCACATTTCCTTGGAAATGTATAATTTTTGTAGGAATAATCACACCACAGTACATAGTATCCCTCCCTCCCCATACTTTCAATCATCTACAGCCACTTGGCCTAACATTCTTCGGGTCCAGAACGCTCTTACCAGAGAATATAAGATATTCATGACAAACCATGCCCACCAGCGCATCACAAAAAGTGACATTGTAGGATTCAAAAGAATACAAGAAAGTGGCAACTATGAAGAAGACTGTGTCTGGTTACGGGTCTGCGGGAATTGTCCCATTTAATCCAGACAAGTTTATTATGGACGGTTTTGCACCTGCCCAGGATATACTTAACTTCACAGTTGAAGCAGAGCCTGAGACAGAACCTGTGCCTTCTTCTTCTAGACCCCTGCCATCCGCTTCCAGTTCATTAGAAACCATGCCATTGACGTCCGGCTCATTGGAACCCATTCCTTCAATTTTTTGTGCTGCAGATCCTATTTCATTTGGGAAACACATCCATAGTCATTGTGCCGATATAACTCTTATTCCAAAGGAAATGTAACACAAATTATAAAGAAAGCCCAGAGCAGGAAACAGCACTCAGAAATGTTAACCACCACCCTCATGAAGAATAATTTGGAGGGAAAAAAGGAAAAGAAGCAGGCTGCATTCACAAAAAAACAAAGGGGTTTCAAAAAGGAAGCTTCAGTTGGATGTGCGACCTGAAACCAAAAAGAAAAGGGGTAAGTCAACAGGAATGCTTACTACAGAAGACATTGCTGAAGAAGTTTATTTTATTGATAGGGACAGCCGTAAAACATACCCTGTGTGTGATGAATTTGGACAAGCAGGGGAACCATAGTACCGATATACGTCGTGTGGGAACTGGTCCCATGTAGATTATAGTGGATGGGATTATCCAGATGAATATAAGTATTACACTCGTGTCAGAAACTATACTTCATTGTTAAAAATAAATTTAAAGGTGCCAATACAAAAATTTGAACACCCTGTATAACTGCACACATTACGGTTATACCATTAAAATGTCTTATGTTGTCTTTTAACAAATTTTCATAATTTATTTCGCTTCCTGACATGCTAGCAACATGCGAGGGATTACCCGGTAGATGCGCGGAAATACACCACGGGTTGGGGAATACCGCGCGTTAGCATAGCGTTGTAATTTTATTTTTTCATAATAGAACGTTGGGGTGGTTGAAACATCGACTTCAGAAAATGAATACAGGTACTTGTGTGATAAGCATGATTTTTTTCTTCTTTTATCATCATAGTATTAAGTGCACGGTATTCCCCACCTTCCTCTTGGACGCTCGGAGGGGGCTCCAAACCGGGCCAGAACACCGTACGGAGGCCAGCCGTGCCCTTGTGCTTCAACTGTTGCTCCCGGGAGGGAGGATGACGGGAGAGACCCCAAGAGTGACCAGATCCGAAAGACGACGGGCGCAAGCACAGACAAGGCCTTAATGTTTCCAGACTGAACGCCTCCAACGCTGCTTGAGCCCACTTTACAGGTAGGGGTGGCAAGAGGGTTGTGTAAAAGATGAACCACCCCAGCAATCTCTTGCGACCCGGAGAAACCACGAAAAATCCAAGGGTCAGTGTGGGTGGTCGCCGGGATCAAACCCGGGACCTCCCGAATGCGAACCACATACGTTACCGCAGTGCCACTTTGCTTGGTATATGTTTAACGTACTTGCATAACAAATAAAATTAAAGCTTGAATTTTCTGCCAATAGCCTGCGAAAACCTTTTCATTCTGAATGACTTTTGTATAATTGGTAAACCGTAAGAGATAGACAAAGTTATAGTACACAAAAAATGTACGTCTTATTTAAGCACACCATTTATATAAAATAACTTTTTTGTGGGGTTAAAATTTTTGAGAATATTATTTGTTATTAACCGAGCGGAGTGGCTCAGGTGTTTGAGTCGGTGACCCGCATTCGGGAGGTTGTGGGTTTGATTCCCACGGCCGACCTTCCTGACCCATGGGCTTTCGGGTGTTCCCAGGGTCACTAGGCTCATTGACTCTCCCGAATTTCTCTTCCCTCATTCCCTCTCACTTCATCTTCCTCTTTCACGTTACGGGTTCACTCCGGGTTCGTGTGTTGGACGACTACGGACAGATAACGCAGATGGCTTGCGTGTTGTGACTTCTTCTCAGCCCGTCAGATGGAGGCCGCTCGAATCTCCTCTGCTGGATCGAGCTTTCCCCGGGAATCTGTGAGACACACAATCCGGGGGTTTGATAGGGCTGCCTTGAGCGCTCTTCGGCAGAGTGGTCAAGGTTGTAACTCTTAGGGACCTCTGCGCGTTTCTGTCGCCTGCGTCGGCTGGTTCTGCAGCCCATACGTTACCTGCGGTTCCTTCATCTCACCCGTTCCTCCTGAGGGTGTATGCACGATGATTCCTGTGTGGGTCGAGGTGCTAGGTGTCCGTAGCGAGATCCTAATCGTTATTTGTTATTGGTGTGAATTTTCATTTTTTTCTAGTGGTAAGCCGCTATTCGCTGTTTTTTCTTTCTTGTGGTCATTCAAAGAGAACATCACATAGCAACCAACTATTTAAAAATCTGACTATCGCTTTAACCTACTGTATCCTTATTATACCTACAACGAATGTGTAAATGTGTAATCAAAAGTTATTTCGATTAACAAGAAGTGAACAGAAGAATAAACTTTTGAAGAATAGTTTGTAGAAGAGAGAGAAGAGAAAGTCATGTGAATGCCACACGTATAGTAAGTAGGGGAAGTTTTGCTTTCCACCCAAAAATTCGATACCGAGATTTCACCGAAATACATGTTTTGAGGCACCCTAAATCCAAATAAAGCATTTTTTGAAATATTTCCGTATGTGTGTGTCTGTCTATCAACAGCATATCTCAATAACGAATAGTCAGATAAATATCAAACTTGGTAGGTATTTGCAACACGAAAATTTTCAACAAAATCTCCCTACCCCAAACTAACCTTTACATGGAAGATTTTTCAAAATTTTTGATTTTCTAAAAAGTGCCTTTATCGATTTAGATTAAAATATAATATATAAAAGATATTTACATGAAAAATGAAATGTATATTGTAACGTTCATGCAAGGCCGATTTAAATGTAGCCGATGCATAGAATGCCACAATTACTTTAAAAAATTAACTAGAAAAGTAAAATGCCGGGTCCATTATAGAATGCATTGGAAATAAAGCATTCCCCAGAGTAATAATTGTTTGTACTACCAAAGCTTAAAAGAAATGAAAGAAGAATTTAAAGCAGCTCTAAATAAAAATAATAATGTGTACAGCCCCAAAAGCACTGAATATATTAACATTCAAATATAGAAACAGAGATATATTACAAAATGAAGCACATAACATTTAATTTGTGCTTCTCACACATTTGCCATTTTGAAATGGAATTTAAAACACGGTGATATTCTGATATAAACTCGCTTCCATAGACTTTAAATGTCGCTCTACACTTTAAAAGAATTTAGAAAATTTACTTATGCCAAAAGTATATGTTGTGTATAATTTAGACAAGGCCTAAAAGTGTGGAGACGGCCGCTCCCAGAACGAAGCTCAAGAAAAGTCTTTCTTTTCTGGTCGTCGAGAACTAACTGTAACAACTATTCTTCGTCGGAACGCATCGCTCGGGCGGCACGGGGACGGTCAGGTGATGATGACGTACTGTCCATTCCAAACCAGAGTTCCCTCTGATGTAAACAGAAGCACGTGCTTCGGCTTGTCACGAACCCAAGAATATACTCTTACGCCAACGTAAATAGTTCCTTAATACATGTATTATATATTGAAATATTAAAGCAGGAAAGGTATAGAACTGCACATTTTATTGCGGTTATCATAAGAACTCATCGTTAAAGGTAATGGATATATACTAGCTGTTAAGAGATTACAAAATATGATTTTCGCCTGCTATTGCGCTAACGCCGAGAACATCTTGCTTGTTAATACCAACCGTATGTATGACTGCCACTCTCTTACATACACAAGAAATGCAGCAATGAATTCCCAGAGGTGCTATCTGAGTACCGAATAAACACTTTGCATAACACAGGTTATATGATAAGCGAACAGTCATTCACAATACACTAACACACATATGCTCAGCTCAGGTCAAATCTTGTGATTTAGTCAGTTGGTATTTGAGCTCACATGGCAGAGGAAGGTGCGTGTAGTGCAAATAAACTGTTCAAACACAGAAGCGGAAAATAATTAAAAAGTGGCTAAAAACAAACAATACTTTATATAATCAACTCAATATTACAGAAATACTCGACACTTGCATTATTGCAAAGTACGAAACTAATATCGGATTTTACAGGCGTTTCAGTGAGAAGTGTAACGAAAGCGAGCAGGGAATATAAACAGACATAATACAACATAGAAGACTTGTTTTAAGTGCCACAGTGCTGTGGAATTGTGGATAAGCTTGTCATTATTTTGGAGAGTAGTTCTAATTCTGATACAGCAGCTAAGTCATCTTCGGAGGATTCGGATTTGGGTGTTGCACTTTTGCCCGAGGATTGTGATTACCGCAAGTAAAATGTTCATTGCCGCATACTTATAAAATAGATTGTTACCTCAGTTTGCATTTTGAACTATGATTCTCACACAGGGCGCGTTTTTATAGATTTAAACAGCGTTCAACAAGCACGTGAGAGGGGAACAAGCTGCCATTAGGGGCGGGGCTTGCCAACTACTTTCGCGCGGATAATACAAACAGTTTGTTTTCAGTGAAAGGCACTCTGGTTTGGAATGGTCAGTAGAGGCAGCATAAGCGCTACCTATACTGGCGGAGAGGACGCAACCTGGCGAGTGCTGTAGGAACCTGGTGCAGCCGACTACTGATGTTAATCAGGCTACCGACGTAATGACAAGCAGGGGCCGAAAATTGTAGTTCATGATTCCAGGTACATGAAATAACTGCGGCCATATCTGCGGAAACAGGCACTCGTTGAAAGAAGAGCCACAATTGGCTCAATAACTTGAATTTTCGGGGAATAGCCTAGAAAGCCTCTTCATACGGTAGGAATTTTGTGTAATCTTATATAAGTTGTAAACCTTAAGCGATAAACGAAAATGTACCACACAAAAAATGTAGATTGAAGGCTAAAAGGCACAATTTACTGAAAATAAATTTTTGGTGGCATAAGCCGTTTTTTAGCTATTCCTTAATCCAGTTCTTAAACATTTGACTATCACTGTTGTTTTTGTATTTATAATGAAATGTGTAATGTAGCTATTTTTGCAAGGGTTTACTTAGATTGAATGTAGTAGATAGAAAAGTAAGCTTTAATAAAAATAGTTTTAATACCTACTAATAATGAGAGAGGGTAGGGAATGTATCACTTCAGATTATATATTGTTATGTTTACTACTGCCTGAGGTACACGAATACTATACAGAAAAGACCCAAGCAACCATTAAACATCGTAATTGCCATGCGATCACTTTCTATTTCTCTCTGGTTTATTTTGGGGTGAACATATAGAGTTATTGAATGACTGAAAACCTTTCGAGCTCGTGTTTGCACACTAACTGCTCTTCCATCAATGCAACATGGCTTTGTTTTGTGAGAGTGTTACTTGACTATGTGAAGCTCTGACGTTCTCAGCCTGAAACCCTCTGTTGGGCTTTGCCTCATGTTTTATTCAAGGTAATGGCAAGCTGTATCAGGAACATGCTCTTGGGAGACGTCTCTGGTACAAGTGTACTTGAACTAAATGTCCACAGTTAATGCAGAAACTGTTCTGGGCCCCGTGAGAGATATAGGCCTACAACACTTCGATCCAATTGGGGCCAATCTTCCAAGCAAGAGCAGCACGAGTTTGTTGCCATGTATGGCGCCCATTGGCTGCAAATGGTATCAGTGTATTATTGCCATTTACGTATCAAGTACGCAAAATAAGCCTTTGGCGGGCGTTTAAGTACATTGGATGTGTACGCTAAAGCCTTTGCGTACTCCAGTTTTTAGTAAAAGCACTCTCAATTATATTAAACTAGCTGAAATATCCGGCGTTGCCCGTGGTTTGACGGTTTATCTCTACAACAATTAGGCTGATGTTGCACTTACCCAATAGCCTTAAATAAAAATTATTACATCATTACAATTATTGCATAATACTTAAAGACTTAATTAAATCAGGACTCTATAAAGAACAGCAAAATAAAATCTCATGTGCTACACTCACATGACTATCTCTACTCTTGTACAAACTATTTATCTTGCAAATGGTTCACTTGAAAAAACAATGTATATGAATAAATTGTGTTGTAACGAGACCTACATTTTTTGTGTAGCAAAATGCTGTCTGTCTCTTACGGTTTACCAGTTATGTGAAAGTCATTCAGAATAAAGAGGACTTTTGGGGATATTCCCAGAAAATTCAAGTTATATATTTTATTTGCCATAAGAATATCTTAAAAATTTGATATTTTAATAAACATCGTTGCGGCTATTTTTCAGAAAATCAAAATTTTCGAAAAATGTTCCATATAAAGGGTAGTCTGGGGTGGGAGAATTTTCTTGAAAATCTTCGTGTAGCATTCTTGGAAGATACTACACTCAAATAGCAAGTTTCGCATTTATCCGACTCAAAACCGAAAAGTCGGATAAATATCAAACTTGGTATTTGATTTTAGTATCTTCCAACAATGCAACACGAAAATTTTCAAGAAAACCCCCGTACCCCAAACTACCTTTTATATGGAACATTTTTCGAAATATTTTATTTTATAAAAAATGTCATTAATGATTTCGATTAAAATACAATATATTAAGGATATTTACGTGAAAAATAAAATGTATATCTTGAATGAAGGAATAGTCCCTCTTAATTCGCAAGAAATTTTGCATAATCCTGTGTAACGTTTAAACCGTAAGCGATAGATAAAAATCTATTACAAAGAAAACACACAATTTAAAAAACACAATTTACCTAAAATACGTTTTTTGCTGCATAAGCCGTATCTGAGTTATCCGTTATTATACGTTCGAATTTGTCAGTACTTATTCTTTTAGTCCCATGGATTTTCAGTTGTTTCTCGCGATTGCATGGAAACAGTATGGAATTTTAAGGCCAGCGTATAGTTTCTAGTTCTTAAACCCATGACTATCACGTTTTCTTTTTATATATAACGAAATTTGTAATGCAGCTATTTTTGCAAAGGTTTATTTGGATAACATGTTAATTGAGTTATGCTGTTCAGAGACACACACACACACACACACACACACACACACACACACACGACCTCTTTCTAAAAATGTACTTTTTGTATTCAGAGAGCCTCAAAACATGTTTTTCTGGTGAAATCTAGGTATCGAATTTTTGGGTGGAATACAATACTTCCCCTACTTATTATACGTAGTAGAGAAAGTAAAAATACTAAGAAAACACTATGCAAACAACCAAAACTACTGCAGCTGAGTGACTTCCACGTTGCTACATTCGGGCTCCCTCGTCGTTTTATACTTTCTCTACTACGTATAGTAAGTAGGGAAAGTATTGCCATAAAAATATCTTAAAGATATGATATTTTAATCAAAATCGTTAGAGCCAGTTTTGAGAAAATTAAAATTTTCGAAAAATGTTCCATGTAAAGGGTAATTTGGGGTGGGAGATTTTCTTGAACACCTTCGTGTCGCATTGGAAGATACTGAACCTAAATACCAAGTTTGGTGTTTATCCGACTGTTCATTTCTGAATTATGCTGTTCACAGACAGACAGATAGACACACAGACACACACGCGGACATGTTTCCAAAAATGCTTTTTTTGGATTCAGGAGATCTTAAAACATGTATTTCTGGTGAAATCTCGGTATCGAGTTTTGAGTGGAATACTATATTTCCCCTACTTACTATACGTAGTAGAGAAAGTAAAAATGAATAACGAATTCCCATTTGAGAATATAAGTATTGAAAAATTTAAGGGAATAACAAGCAATGTCTCTAAAATGCTTCACTCAACAAAAAAATATATGACATAAATTGTGTATTTTAATGCGATCTACATTTTTGTGTAGTAAAATTTTGTCTATCTCTTATTGTTTACCAGTTGTGCAAAAGTCTTTCACAATGAAGAATACTTTTGGAGACATTCCCAGAAAATTCAAGATATACATTTTATTTGTCATGAAAATATCTTAAACATATAATATTTTAATCAAAATTGTTTGAGCATTTTTGAGGAAATTAAAATTTTCGAAAAATTTTCCATGTAAAGGGTAATTTGGGGTTGGGGGATTTTCTTAAAAACCTTCGTGTCGCCTCTCTGGAAGATACTGAACATAAATACCAAGTTTGGTGTTTATCCCACTGTTCGTTTCTGAGTTATGCTGTTCACAGCCACACGCACACAGACACACCGACACACAGACTCACACACTGAGATGTTTCCAAAAAAAATTTTTTTTTGGATTCGGGATGTCAAAACATATATTTTCGGTGAAATCTCGGTATCGAATATTTGGGTGGAACACAATACTTCCCCTACTTACTATACGTAGTAGAGAAAGTAAAAATGTTTTCCCCAAAAGTTTTGTGTTTTCTTTGTTAGGTCGTGTACTTCTAGGACAGCCCTCGTACATTAGTAATGTTGGACCTATTACAATGCTATCGTTGAGAAGGGTATAGATGGTCTTGCCAGCTTTTGTTGACATCACATAACATTAAATAACTAATCGTTTGAAATGGGGAGGAATTTAGAATTTTTAAGCTAGACATAACCGTCTGATATCGAAGGTTATCTCTACAAAGTTTGGTCGAAAGCGGTGCAGCGGTGTGAAACGTGTAAAGAACACACAAACACACACGCTTTGACACATTCTCCCAGTTGCCTGAATCCCACGCTATGAACCGTACCAACGCCTTCTAGTTAGCTTTGACCATAAAAATACAGATATAAACATCCACTGTATGTAACAGCATTGCATCAGCATTTGCGACATCTTTTTACTTTCTCTACTACGTATAGTAAGTAGGGGAAGTATTGTATTCCATCCAAAAATTCGATACCGAGATTTCACCGGAAATACATGTTTTGAGACCCCTGAATCCAAAAAAGCATTTTTGGAAACATGTCCGTGTGTGTGTGTGTCTGTGTGTGTGTCTGTCTGTCTGTCTGCGTGTCTGCGTGTCTGTGTGTCTGTGTGTCTGTCTGTGAACAGCATAACTCAGAAACGAACAGTCAAATAAACACCAAACTTGGTATTTAGGTTCAGTATCTTCCAGAGATGCGACACGAAGGTTTTCAAGAAAATCCCATCACCCCAGACTACCCTTTACATGGAACATTTCTCGAAAATTTTAATTTTCTTAAAAATGGCTCTAACGATTTTGATTCAAATATTATATGTTTAAGATATTTTCATGACAAATGAAATGTATATCTCGAATTTTCTGGGAATGTCTCCAAAAGTGTTCTTCATTGTGAACGACTTTTGCATAACTGGAAACCATAAGAGATAGACAAAATTTTACTGCATAATAAATGTAGATCGCGTTAAAATACACAATTTATGTCGTATACATTTTTTTGTAGAGTAAACCATTTTCGAGATATTGCTTGTTATTCCCTTAAATTTTCCAATACTTATACTTTTTCTCAAATTCGTTATTCATTTTGTTTATGTCCTGGACATGCAAAGAGATTGGAATGCGCCACATAAGTAGTAGGGATTTAGCGGTTCTGCCTCAATTAATATGCATGGAATGCAATTAATATGCTAATTAGACGCCAGCCCCCTCCCCCTCCCCCACCCCCCGCTGTACCTTGGTAGTTTTACTTGCACCTGAGGGTCATAAATCTTGTTGAGTACAATGGAGGCTTGACAGTTAAGCAATTAAGGCTGTCAATCAACTGTCAAAACGAACAAAGGGGTCATAAATTTAAGGTTCTGTAACAAAGGCGAGTTGTTTTTCCTACCCCTTCCACATCAGGCCACTTCTGCACCTGGTCACTTACCCACCCCCACTTGCATTGTTTGTCGAACACGTGGCATACTCGTTCCACTAGCTTTTAACAAAAGAACAATGCTTACCCTTCAGCTGTCAAAATGAACAAAGCCCATGATGAATTAGGGTTGTGACAAAGAGAACCTAAGCCAGTTAACAGAGAAACAAGTTCTATTGTCCGGTGCAAGCATTCTTTAGAAAGACCATCTGGCATACTCATCCCACAACCCAATAACAAAGCCTGACCCTTTCCATTGTGTAAGATATTCTATTGTGTGTGCCTTTCTATTGTCCTGGGCAAGACTAGTTTAGAAAGACACCTGCGGCGTTCCCATCCCGCTACTCCATAACAAAGACTGACCTTTTCCATTGTTTGACCACCTGTAGTTAACAAAAGAATTCGAGGGTTGCCTTATACTCGTCCTGTCCTTGTTTGTGTGAAAGAGAGAGAAACTTGTTTACCAACTCTGCGTAACGTCAGGGTCGGCCATCATTATTTTGCCTGAGGGAGTTCTCTCCGATGTTTTACGATATCCTACGAATATACCCGAGCATAGTTAACAAGCATTCTGTTTCAGCCAACGACTCCGAAAAAGCGCCTAATATAATTTCATTACGTGCATTGAACCTCTGCGTGATATCCATAGATCGGTGTTCGATTCTTACTGTAATCAAAAGTTTATTGCTAATGAGAAATTAATGATCGATATTACTATAACATTACCCTAATTAATAAAAGTGCGTTCAAAGAATTCTAGATCGAATCTGCGAAACTCTAATGCGTAATAACTATTAAACTATGCACGACCGGATTAAAATGTATTTATCAAATATAATTTAATTTTTTATACATTATTACCCTAATTAATAAAAAGGGTGTTCAGAGGGTCCTAGTTCGAATGAGCGAAACTCTAAAGCTTAATAAATATTAAACTATGCACGGCTAGATTAAAATGTATTTAACAAATATAATTTAATTAATAAAAGTGCGTTCAGAGAATTCTAGATCGAATCTGCGAAACTCTAATGCGTAATAACTATTAAACTATGCACGACCGGATTAAAATGTATTTATCAAATATAATTTAATTTTTTATACATTATTACCCTAATTAATAAAAAGGGTGTTCAGAGGGTCCTAGTTCGAATCAGCGAAACTCTAATGCTTAATAAATATTAAGCTATGCAC
Source organism: Deroplatys truncata (assembly GCA_030765065.1). Classification (NCBI taxonomy): domain Eukaryota; kingdom Metazoa; phylum Arthropoda; class Insecta; order Mantodea; family Mantidae; genus Deroplatys; species Deroplatys truncata. The sequence continues at coordinate 168,282,176 of CM060979.1, forward strand.
GGCTAGATTAAAATGTATTTAACAAATATAATTTAATTAATGAAACGGTGTTCAGAGGGTTCTAGATCGAATCTGCGAAACTCTAATGCTTAATAAATATTAAACTATGCACGGTCAGATTAAAACGTGTTTAACAAATATAATTTAATTTATACAACATTACAATGTTTAACGAGCTGTATTGTTAGGAACCAGAGGCCCCTAGTTCGAATCCAACCCTGTGAAACGCTATAATAACTATTAAGTTATTGAAGCAGCGGGCGGTCGGATTAAAATTGCATTTAACAACTATCATTGTTTATATTAAACCTGGTGCATACTTAGATATCCCGATGCCTAGACAACATTCTTTCTTCTTCTCCTCTCTTTTTCTTTCTATCTATCTCTTTCTTTCTCCACGACTTGTACACATTCAGGCGTTCGCATATACACGAGCACTTGTACACACATCAGCAAACATACACTGGTGCACGCATGCAAGCACATACACACACATACATACACCAACACACACACATACATACACTAGTACACACACGCATTCACGCACCTCATGAGTATACCTACATACACCAGTGCTCTTACACTCGCACATACATATACATGGACACACACATATACATGCACACACACTCACGTACATACATACATACACCGTTACACTTGCACATACGCACACGATCACACACACACACACACACGTGCAAGCACATATGCCTGTTCACTTACACCCAACAGCACACGACCACACACACACACACACACGTGGAAGCACATATACCTGTTCACTTACACCCAACAGCGCCAACCCACACACGCACACGTCAACTCACGACCATGTCCTGAATGAAAAGAGACAAAATGATGCAATAAAAACTAATTATAGCTCGGGATGCGACACGTCATTTACGAATTGTTCGAAACTGGTCTGGATGCAGGGGTTCGAATCCTAGGAGGGATTACAAATTCATCTTCTAATAACTCCAAAACTAATTAAAATAAAGACAGTAAATAAACTTTATTACTTTTATGTCATTAGTTCCTTTCTTGTGCATGTATATTAGAGTACCAGGTGTCATGGGTTCGATCCTTAATTTTAAAATCTCAATTATCTCAGAAACTAGCAGGGATTAAGGTGCGGACCAAAGCACGATTTTAGTTCCTATGATGGGCAATTAATGCTTTATATAATTTCCAATCAGTTGTCCCTAGCTCGAATCCCGATCTTTCAGTGACTTCCTTAATTTTCCACTGTGTTCTAGAATATATCACTTAGATCGATGCTGTAACTGCATACAGATCTTTCAAACACAAGCTAATATTATAAATAATTTTGTTTCTGGCGTTCTGAGTTCGAATACCGATTCAATGAAGTTTACTTATAAATTTAATAACAGTAAATAATTAAGATAAAGGTACCAAATAAACCTATTACGTTTATGTCATCAGATAATATCTTGCGGGCGTATATTAGGGTACCTGACGTCCAGGGTTCGATCCTTAAGTTTAAATCTCAATTATCGCAGAAACTAGCAGAGATAGAGCTGTAGACGAAAGCATGTTTGATAGCTCATACAATGAACAATTAATGCTGTATATAATTTTCAGTCAGTTGCCCCTAGTTCGAATCCCGATCTTTCAATGACTTCACTGATTTTCCTCTGTACTCTAGAATACATCACTTAGATTGATGCTTTAACTGTATGCAGCTTTGTGTAACGACATTATGGATGTACTCTGTGTGAGAGAGAGCGAGAGAGGGAGAGAGAGAGAGAGCGAGAGAGGGAGAGGAAGTGAAACAAGCAGGGATAGAAGTGCTGAGGGCCTCTGCGCATGCGTAGCAAGAGATGATGTCATTGGCTGCAATAATCACGTGACGTGTAAGCATCACAGCCATGATGACGTGCCGGCATCGCCTGGAGGGGGTTTAGATCCCTATATAAACAGATATCTGCCCATGTTAGAACTGCTGTGTACTTATTAACTTTACATTCAAGTTTTAAAGAGTTTTAAAATCAACGTGAGCTGCAGGCCGTCTACACATTCAGCACATATCAAAACGTGACAATGCAAGGTGAGTTTTAAATAACTATACAAAATCACTGTTGGCTTTTACAATACATTTAATTTTATTTAAACGTTACAGTACATGAAAGACGATTCGTTACAAAGAGCATCATATTTTCTAATCTGTGCTTTACATTCATATGGATTTCACTGCATACTCTTCTTCAGTTCACGTGATTTTCGCCACACATTCTCCTTACATAAACATTCATACAATTTTCCCCCTCATTCTTTGTTTCACTATACACTCACATGATTTCCTCTACTCATTCTTTGTTCCCCTACAGGTTCATGCTCTGTTAACATTCACATGACTTTCTCTGCATATTCTTTGCTTCCATTAACATTCACATGATTTTCGCCACACATTCTTCTTGCATAAACATTCATACGACTTTCCCCCTCATTCTTTGTTTCACTATACACTCACATGATTTCCTCTACTCATTCTTTGTTCCCCTGCAGGTTCATGCTTTGTTAACATTCACACGACTTTCTCTGCACATTCTTTGCTTCCATTAACATTCGCATGATCTTCTCAACACATTCTTCTTACTTAAACATTCATATGATTTTCCCCTCTCACTCTTTGTTTCACTATACATTCGCACACGATTTCCTCTACTCATTCTTTGGTTCTCTGCTGGCTCATCTTCAATTAACATTCACATGATTTTCTGTACTTATTCTTTGTTTCTCTACACAATCATAGGCTTACTTACAAAACATGCATACCCTAGTTCTAATATAAAGAAGTGTATAACTCGTTCTTCAACTTGAATAATGTAGTGAAAATAATAATTCATGACAATGTCTGTTACAGATTGTTTAGCTGATAGACTTAACAAGATGGTTGAAGAGCGTAGTTTCCTACCGACTCGTCGAGTTCAAGATCTCGAAATAGGTCTTAACTATGAGATAAAGTCCTTAAAGAGAGTTCAAACAAGATATGGTACCAGGATCGTATCTTCGCTGGAGGATTGTCAAGTGTTCTTGCCAGAGCGCTATAATTCGTTAACCGATCAAGAGATTGCGGAAATACCTGGGAACATATACCTCCAGTATAACGGCATGGCAGAGACGGTGAAATTTAAGACATGTAAATTGTCTTTTTTACATGCAAAGAAGGTGCGTAGAAGTGTCAAACTTAAGTATTGAATGTTCTCCCATTTCACAATGAAAAATGCATAAATAAAACAACTGACTCATTGATATTACATATAAAGATACAAAAGATGCATATTATAGAATTTTATAAAAAATTTACGAGATTACAATATCACATGCTTTGAGTTTAATTATATCTAGCGCATTGAAATAACTCTAAATATCCGAATGTTTATACAAATCTTTGTGCTTCTTTTTACATGTGCAATATGCTTCATTTTACATGTATCATAACAAAAAATGTAATTCTTTCCAGGTTGCCTTTACTTGACCAAGATAGTTTTCTAAGACTTTCATTGTGCAATGTTTCAGGGTGTGCAATAAGAGGAAGAAGAAGAAGAGGAATAGCCTGCTGTCATGCAAAGGATGCTGACGCTATTGGAGGCTGGAATAAGCACCATCGGCACCTACAAGAAACATTTCGGCAAGAAACGGGTGCTGAGACATCTACATCACCGAAACACATTAAAACAGGAATCTTGTATAACATTACAGGGTATACAATGAAAAAATACGGTCAATTTTTTATACAATTCAATGCATGGCTGAGAGTTAGCTCGAACTAGTCTCCCTATATTCACTGAAATTAAGCACTGTGAGCAATAATTTAAGTGACTGTGAAAATACTTTAAGTAATGGTGAAATTTGTATTCTAAAAGACTTGAGCCCTGTATACATTAACAGCATTAAGACTGTTTGCCACGCTGGAATACAAATTATGAAAATAAAAAGACTTTCATTTAAATAATAAGGAAATTTGCATAACCTGCTGTTACAAGTGTAATGACGTATACAGAAACAATGAGTCGGATGAGAAAGTGATGGAAATGTAAGATAAATAATAACAATAAAAGAATTAAGGTATGCTTTTACATAGTGTTTTTATTCATTAAAAATCCTTGCATTCCTAATGAAAAATAAATCATTACAATGATTAGTTTAAGTTATGTCACAATGATCAAAAAGAGAACCGTCTTTAGATGCATTACTCGATCTTAAGTCAGAGCACCAAAAAACACAAATCACGACTTCTCCATTTTAGATGCGGTGTCACTATTCAGGTAAATTCCTGTAACACAGCAGGTTGAGTATGCAGATCTGTGGTCCTAAATGGGTGAAACAGAGTCTTATCCAGCTTAACAGTCTTGAGATCTCGGCATCAGAAAGTCGAATCACAAGCCTTTTCCACTCGATGAGTACAGGTTTAACAACAGCATTCTCTTCACCCTGAGACGATGTAAAGTATATAAATGTTCAACTTGACAAGGGATTCTAAACTCGTTGTTAGAGTCCAGAGCTGATGTATTATATGGTGAAAACACATGTTCCTCTTCTTAGTGATCTTGTCGTCGAATCTCGGTGTCGGTAGCATTGAAGATGTTCATGATTATAGGATTCTGAAGCCCAATAACTGTAGGAACTGCTGATTGCGTGATGTTAACTTGATGGGCGTCAAGGGCAGAGCATGGTGTGTGCGTCGAATCATTCCATTATTATATCCTCGACGTCGTTGACTTCTTCTAAAATCTATAGGCATTATGCTTATATCCTTGTTTCTAAAGGCAATGATATTGCTGTTAGGCTCCCCTGTTTGCTCTATGAAGCGGATCTTTATGAACAACAGGTAAAATTTGAAGTGAAGGTTCCTGTGAAATACGTTATCCAGCCGTAACAGATGGGAACACTGGTAGATGGAGTGTCCACTTTTACTATAGAGGAAGGAGACTGATGCAATACTGTGCTAAATTCGTATGATGCTCAACCTAAATATATTCACTAGGAAATCAGATTCAGACAGCTGATTAGATGGAATAACTTTGTCACTGAAGGACCACAGAACGTTCCTATAGAACAATCACTGGAAAAAATCAAGAGTGAAAGGACATTTTAATGACATTTTTATTATTATTATTATTATTCACTGATCTAATAAAGAAGACATTCGCATCCTAATATGAGGAATCTTTATACATAGGGCATACAAGTCAAGATCTATGTTACTCAATGTTTTTCCGGGACAAGTATAGCCCTCTGCCTGAGTTTTTTGAATTCCCTTTCAGGCTCTGTCTCCTCTTCGTTTCTGTGTTTCTTCCCTTATTCTTCTTCACTCGAAAACCTCTCCCTCTTGCTCAATTTCTCTGTTACGTCTCATCATTTCAGCAAGTTGTTTATCTGCAGCTTTTTTCGTATTTACAGCTGTAGCATTTTGTGATGCACCTCCAGCAGCGGCTCCTAGTGCTGCAATAATTGGTATGAGCGGTAGAAATCCTCCTCGTTTCTTCTTTTTGGACCCTCCGCCAGCAGATACCTTTCTCTCAATTTCTCTCTTATGCCTCATCATTTCGGCAAGTTGTTTATCTGCTGCCTTTTTCTTATTTACTGCTGAGGCAATTTGGGCTGCAGCTCCAGCAGCAGCACCTAGAGCTGCAATAATTGGTATGAGAGGTAGAAATCCTCCTCGTTTCTTCTTCGTGGTTACTGCACCTGGAGCTACCTTTCCCTTCATAATTGCTGTTACTAGTCACGCTGCCAACTTTTTCACCTAATGTAACATCAGATTGCACGCTTTTCCAAGTCGTTTCAGCCAGATCATGTCAGCAATGTTTCTCGAAGCAGAGACCTTATGCTGAGCGTTGGCAATGCCACTAAGATTACACGAATCGTCTAACGGAATGATTCCAGAGTCTCCTCTCTTTAATTTTTCTCTAGCTTTACCACAGTTCCTCAGTCTATGTAACCAGGTAAATGTACTTCAACGGTTGCAGGCTAGTGAGAGAGTTAATTAAACCGAAACCTCTTGCGAGCTTAACCACCTTAGCTCTCACGTTATACTAATCGATTTTTATTCAGGATAGTTCTTTTATACTTTCTCATTAGCGTATATACATTAAGAGCGATTTATTTTACTTTAGCTGTCAAGCTAGAGAGGATGAAACAAGAATGCTCACAGCCTATTGATATGTTAGGCTTTGAAAGCGACTTTAGATGTGAACTTAGTGGAAAACTGTTTCATGTCAATGTTCTTGACTTGCCTATCATGTAACCCATTCAGGGAAAAGGTGACCAGCAAAGGGAAAAATGTTACCAGGAAAGGGAAAAACGTGACCAGCAAAGGGAAAAACGTGACCGGCAAAGCGAAAACGGTGACCAGTAAAGGGAAAAATGTGACCAGCAAAGGGAAAAATGTGACCAGCAAAGGGAAAAAAGGTGACCAGCAAAGGGAAAAACGTGACCGGCAAAGGGAAAAAGGTGACCAGTAAAGGGAAAAATGTGACCAGCAAAGGGAAAAATGTGACCAGCAAAGGGAAAAAATGTGACCAGCAAAGGGAAAAACGTGACCAGCAAAGGGAAAAAACGTGACCAGCAATGGGAAAAAAGGTGACCAGCAACGGGAAAAACGTTACCAGCAAAGGAAAAAAGGTGAACAGCAAAGGGAAAAACGTTACCAGCAAAGGGAAAAAGGTGACCAGCAAAGGGAAAAAGGTGACCAGCAAAAGGGAAAAACGTGACCAGCAAAGGGAAAAAGGTGACCAGCAAAGGGAAAAAGGTGACCAGCAAAGGGAAAAAGGTGACCAGCAAAGTGAAAAAGTTACCAGCAAAGGGAAAAAGGTGACCAGCAAAGGGAAAAGCGTGACCAGCAAAGGGAAAAACGTGACCAGCAAAGGCAAAAACGTGACCAGCAATGGGAAAAAGGTGACCAGCAACGGGAAAAACGTTACCAGCAAAGGGAAAAAGGTGACCAGCAACGGGAAAGACGTGACATGCAAAGGGAAAAAGGTGACCAGCAAAGGGAAAAAGGTGACCAGCAAAGGGAAAAAGGTGACCAGCAAAGGGAAAAAGGTGACCAGAAAAGGGAAAAAGGTGACCAGCAAAGGGAAAAAGGTGACCAGCAAAGGGAAAAACGTTACCAGCAAAGATAAAAACGTGACCAGCAAAGGGAAAAACTGACCAGCAAAGGGAAAAACGTGACCAGCTAAGGGAAAAACGTTACCAGCAAAGGGAAAAAGGTGACCTGCAAAGGGAAAAAGGTGACCAGCAAAGGGAAAAATGTGACTAGCAAAGGGAAAAATGTGACCAGCAAAGGGAAAAAGGTGACCAGCAAAGGGAAAAAGGTGACCAGCAAAGGGAAAAACGTTACCAGCAAAGGGAAAAAGGTGACCTGCAAAGAGCAAAAGGTGACCAGCAAAGGGAAAAATGTGACCAGCAAAGGGAAAAATGTGACCAGCAAAGGGAAAAAGGTGACCAGTAAAGGGAAAAATGGGACCAGAAGAGGGAAAAACGTGACCTGCAAAGGGAAAAAGGTGACCAGCAAAGGGAAAAACTTGGCCAGCAAAGGGAAAAAAAGGTGGCCAGCAAAGGGAAAAACGTGACCTGCAAAGGGAAAAATGTGACCAGCAAAGTGAAAAAAGGTGACCAGCAAAGGGAAAAAGGTGTCCAGCAAAGGGAAAAGCGTGACAGCAAAGGGAAATGGTGACCAGCAAAGGGAAAAATGTGACCAACAAAGGGAAAAATGTGACCAGCAAAGGGAAAAAGGTGACAACCAAAGGGAAAAATGACACCAGAACAGGGAAAAACGTGACCTGCAAAGGGAAAAACGTGACCAGGAAAGGGAAAAATGTGACCAGCAAAGGGAAAAATGTGACCAGCAAAGGGAAAAAGGTGGCCAGCAAAGGGAAAAAAGGTGACCTGCAAATGGAAAATGACCAGTATCTCCCTTAACTCTCGCATTCTCTGTGCTAACTATCAAGAAAACTTGTACTCTTACCTCTATGAATCCATTTCTAGCTACTTGAATCTGCTTGTGCTTAATGAGATAGTTATAATTAACGGAATTACAACTATTATCCGCGAATACTACAATATTTTGCTTAGTCTAATTCGGACATGGCTGTTTATATGCATCAAAACCTGAGTACATATATAAATACATAAATGTTAAAAAATAACTCAGTCTCGTGTTATCGTATACAAATTCAACATCTACAGTATACATTGACTAGTTTATATATATACTGCTTGAGCATGAACACACACAAAGACGGACAATTACAGTCAATTTACGAGAATCTTGATTTTTCGTATGTTTCCCAAGGGGGGAGTAATCGCTTTGTTAAGTGCTGCATATGTAATAGAACTTTAAAAAACAGGACAATTTCAAGGCTTAAGCAACATAGGAGAAGATGCTGTAAAGCAATGACCAGCTGTGCATTGACTACAACACCCAAACGAGATCCTGAAATCTTCTCAAGTCCCGAAGAGCGGGATTCAAGATGTACCGTACTTGGAACCAGTTCAAGCGACCCTGTAATAACGTCAAGAGCTACCACTGATGAAGCAATGAGAGCAGTTTCTTTGAATGAGCAAGCTCAGTAAACACACCAATGAAAGCAAGCATACTAGTGTCAACTCACCTAGATTAGAAGATATATCCAAAACGAATACAGAGGAGATGCTATGCCGCTACACCGATCCTAATGATTTGGTAAACATGCTAAGGGTACTCATGAGGCTTCATACACCTGATAAAAATGACTTTTCCGATGCGATTAACGACATTATTCAGGATTTAAAGCTGGGTGGTTTTATAGCGTGATTAGCATCTGCAGAACCCTGAAACCATGAAAGAGTTAGAAAGATTCCTCATATTTGGATGCGAATGTCTTCTTTATTAGATCAGTGAATAATAATAATAATAAAAATGTCATTAAAATGTCCTTTCACTCTTGATTTTTTCCAGTGATTGTTCTATAGGAACGTTCTGTGGTCCTTCAGTGACAAAGTTATTCCATCTAATCAGCTGTCTGAATCTGATTTCCTAGTGAATATATTTAGGTTGAGCATCATACGAATTTAGCACAGTATTGCATCAGTCTCCTTCCTCTATAGTAAAAGTGGACACTCCATCTACCAGTGTTCCCATCTGTTACGGCTGGATAACGTATTTCACAGGAACCTTCACTTCAAATTTTACCTGTTGTTCATAAAGATCCGCTTCATAGAGCAAACAGGGGAGCCTAACAGCAATATCATTGCCTTTAGAAACAAGGATATAAGCATAATGCCTATAGATTTTAGAAGAAGTCAACGACGTCGAGGATATAATAATGGAATGATTCGACGCACACACCATGCTCTGCCCTTGACGCCCATCAAGTTAACATCACGCAATCAGCAGTTCCTACAGTTATTGGGCTTCAGAATCCTATAATCATGAACATCTTCAATGCTACCGACACCGAGATTCGACGACAAGATCACTAAGAAGAGGAACATGTGTTTTCACCATATAATACATCAGCTCTGGACTCTAACAACGAGTTTAGAATCCCTTGTCAAGTTGAACATTTATATACTTTACATCGTCTCAGGGTGAAGAGAATGCTGTTGTTAAACCTGTACTCATCGAGTGGAAAAGGCTTGTGATTCGACTTTCTGATGCCGAGATCTCAAGACTGTTAAGCTGGATAAGACTCTGTTTCACCCATTTAGGACCACAGATCTGCATACTCAACCTGCTGTGATACAGGAATTTACCTGAATAGTGACACCGCATCTAAAATGGAGAAGCCGTGATTTGTGTTTTTTGGTGCTCTGACTTAAGATCGAGTAATGCATCTAAAGACGGTTCTCTTTTTGATCATTGTGACATAACTTAAACTAATCATTGTAATGATTTATTTTTCATTAGGAATGCAAGGATTTTTAATGAATAAAAACACTATGTAAAAGCATACCTTAATTCTTTTATTGTTATTATTTATCTTACATTTCCATCACTTTCTCATCCGACTCATTGTTTCTGTATATGTCATTACACTTGTAACAGCAGGTTATGCAAATTTCCTTATTATTTAAATGAAAGTCTTTTTATTTTCATAATTTGTATTCCAGCGTGGCAAACAGTCTTAATGCTGTTAATGTATACAGGGCTCAAGTCTTTTAGAATACAAATTTCACCATTACTTAAAGTATTTTCACAGTCACTTAAATTATTGCTCACAGTGCTTAATTTCAGTGAATATAGGGAGACTAGTTCGAGCTAACTCTCAGCCATGCATTGAATTGTATAAAAAATTGACCGTATTTTTTCATTGTATACCCTGTAATGTTATACAAGATTCCTGTTTTAATGTGTTTCGGTGATGTAGATGTCTCAGCACCCGTTTCTTGCCGAAATGTTTCTTGTAGGTGCCGATGGTGCTTATTCCAGCCTCCAATAGCGTCAGCATCCTTTGCATGACAGCAGGCTATTCCTCTTCTTCTTCTTCCTCTTATTGCACACCCTGAAACATTGCACAATGAAAGTCTTAGAAAACTATCTTGGTCAAGTAAAGGCAACCTGGAAAGAATTACATTTTTTGTTATGATACATGTAAAATGAAGCATATTGCACATGTAAAAAGAAGCACAAAGATTTGTATAAACATTCGGATATTTAGAGTTATTTCAATGCGCTAGATATAATTAAACTCAAAGCATGTGATATTGTAATCTCGTAAATTTTTTATAAAATTCTATAATATGCATCTTTTGTATCTTTATATGTAATATCAATGAGTCAGTTGTTTTATTTATGCATTTTTCATTGTGAAATGGGAGAACATTCAATACTTAAGTTTGACACTTCTACGCACCTTCTTTGCATGTAAAAAAGACAATTTACATGTCTTAAATTTCACCGTCTCTGCCATGCCGTTATACTGGAGGTATATGTTCCCAGGTATTTCCGCAATCTCTTGATCGGTTAACGAATTATAGCGCTCTGGCAAGAACACTTGACAATCCTCCAGCGAAGATACGATCCTGGTACCATATCTTGTTTGAACTCTCTTTAAGGACTTTATCTCATAGTTAAGACCTATTTCGAGATCTTGAACTCGACGAGTCGGTAGGAAACTACGCTCTTCAACCATCTTGTTAAGTCTATCAGCTAAACAATCTGTAACAGACATTGTCATGAATTATTATTTTCACTACATTATTCAAGTTGAAGAACGAGTTATACACTTCTTTATATTAGAACTAGGGTATGCATGTTTTGTAAGTAAGCCTATGATTGTGTAGAGAAACAAAGAATAAGTACAGAAAATCATGTGAATGTTAATTGAAGATGAGCCAGCAGAGAACCAAAGAATGAGTAGAGGAAATCGTGTGCGAATGTATAGTGAAACAAAGAGTGAGAGGGGAAAATCATATGAATGTTTAAGTAAGAAGAATGTGTTGAGAAGATCATGCGAATGTTAATGGAAGCAAAGAATGTGCAGAGAAAGTCGTGTGAATGTTAACAAAGCATGAACCTGCAGGGGAACAAAGAATGAGTAGAGGAAATCATGTGAGTGTATAGTGAAACAAAGAATGAGGGGGAAAGTCGTATGAATGTTTATGCAAGAAGAATGTGTGGCGAAAATCATGTGAATGTTAATGGAAGCAAAGAATATGCAGAGAAAGTCATGTGAATGTTAACAGAGCATGAACCTGTAGGGGAACAAAGAATGAGTAGAGGAAATCATGTGAGTGTATAGTGAAACAAAGAATGAGGGGGAAAATTGTATGAATGTTTATGTAAGGAGAATGTGTGGCGAAAATCACGTGAACTGAAGAAGAGTATGCAGTGAAATCCATATGAATGTAAAGCACAGATTAGAAAATATGATGCTCTTTGTAACGAATCGTCTTTCATGTACTGTAACGTTTAAATAAAATTAAATGTATTGTAAAAGCCAACAGTGATTTTGTATAGTTATTTAAAACTCACCTTGCATTGTCACGTTTTGATATGTGCTGAATGTGTAGACGGCCTGCAGCTCACGTTGATTTTAAAACTCTTTAAAACTTGAATGTAAAGTTAATAAGTACACAGCAGTTCTAACATGGGCAGATATCTGTTTATATAGGGATCTAAACCCCCTCCAGGCGATGCCGGCACGTCATCATGGCTGTGATGCTTACACGTCACGTGATTATTGCAGCCAATGACATCATCTCTTGCTACGCATGCGCAGAGGCCCTCAGCACTTCTATCCCTGCTTGTTTCACTTCCTCTCCCTCTCTCGCTCTCTCTCTCTCTCTCTCCCTCTCTCGCTCTCTCTCACACAGAGTACATCCATAATGTCGTTACACAAAGCTGCATACAGTTAAAGCATCAATCTAAGTGATGTATTCTAGAGTACAGAGGAAAATCAGTGAAGTCATTGAAAGATCGGGATTCGACCTAGGGGCAACTGATTGAAAATTATATACAGCATTAATTGTTCATTGTATGAGCTATCAAACATGCTTTCGTCTACAGCTCTATCTCTGCTAGTTTCTGCGATAATTGAGATTTAAACTTAAGGATCGAACCCTGGACGTCAGGTACCCTAATATACGCCCGCAAGATATTATCTGATGACATAAACGTAATAGGTTTATTTGGTACCTTTATCTTAATTATTTACTGTTATTAAATTTATAAGTAAACTTCATTGAATCGGTATTCGAACTCAGAACGCCAGAAACAAAATTATTTATAATATTAGCTTGTGTTTGAAAGATCTGTATGCAGTTACAGCATCGATCTAAGTGATATATTCTAGAACACAGTGGAAAATTAAGGAAGTCACTGAAAGATCGGGATTCGAGCTAGGGACAACTGATTGGAAATTATATAAAGCATTAATTGCCCATCATAGGAACTAAAATCGTGCTTTGGTCCGCACCTTAATCCCTGCTAGTTTCTGAGATAATTGAGATTTTAAAATTAAGGATCGAACCCATGACACCTGGTACTCTAATATACATGCACAAGAAAGGAACTAATGACATAAAAGTAATAAAGTTTATTTACTGTCTTTATTTTAATTAGTTTTGGAGTTATTAGAAGATGAATTTGTAATCCCTCCTAGGATTCGAACCCCTGCATCCAGACCAGTTTCGAACAATTCGTAAATGACGTGTCGCATCCCGAGCTATAATTAGTTTTTATTGCATCATTTTGTCTCTTTTCATTCAGGACATGGTCGTGAGTTGACGTGTGCGTGTGTGGGTTGGCGCTGTTGGGTGTAAGTGAACAGGTATATGTGCTTCCACGTGTGTGTGTGTGTGGTCGTGTGCTGTTGGGTGTAAGTGAACAGGCATATGTGCTTGCACGTGTGTGTGTGTGTGATCGTGTGCGTATGTGCAAGTGTAACGGTGTATGTATGTATGTACGTGAGTGTGTGTGCATGTATATGTGTGTGTCCATGTATATGTATGTGCGAGTGTAAGAGCACTGGTGTATGTAGGTATACTCATGAGGTGCGTGAATGCGTGTGTGTACTAGTGTATGTATGTGTGTGTGTTGGTGTATGTATGTGTGTGTATGTGCTTGCATGTGTGCACCAGTGTATGTGTGCTGATGTGTGTACAAGTGCTCGTGTATATGCGAACGCCTGAATGTGTACAAGTCGTGGAGAAAGAAAGAGATATATAGAAAGAAAAAGAGAGGAGAAGAAGATAGAATGTTGTCTAGGCATCGGGATATCTAAGTATGCACCAGGTTTAATATAAACAATGATAGTTGTTAAATGCAATTTTAATCCGACCGCCCGCTGCTTCAATAACTTAATAGTTATTATAGCGTTTCACAGGGTTGGATTCGAACTAGGGGCCTCTGGTTCCTAACAATACAGCTCGTTAAACATTGTAATGTTGTATAAATTAAATTATATTTGTTAAACACGTTTTAATCTGACCGTGCATAGTTTAATATTTATTAAGCATTAGAGTTTCGCAGATTCGATCTAGAACCCTCTGAACACCGTTTCATTAATTAAATTATATTTGTTAAATACATTTTAATCTAGCCGTGCATAGTTTAATATTTATTAAGCATTAGAGTTTCGCTGATTCGAACTAGGACCCTCTGAACACCCTTTTTGTTAATTAGGGTAATATTGTTTAAAAAATTAAATTATATTTGATAAATACATTTTAATCCGGTCGTGCATAGTTTAATAGTTATTACGCATTAGAGTTTCGCAGATTCGATCTAGAATTCTCTGAACGCACTTTTATTAATTAAATTATATTTGTTAAATACATTTTAATCTAGCCGTGCATAGTTTAATATTCATTAAGCATTAGAGTTTCGCTGATTCGAACTAGGACCCTCTGAACACCCTTTTTATTAATTAGGGTAATAATGTATAAAAATTAAATTATATTTGATAAATACATTTTAATCCGGTCGTGCATAGTTTAATAGTTATTACGCATTAAAGTTTCGCAGATTCGATCTAGAATTCTCTGAACGCACTTTTATTAATTAGGGTAATGATATAGTAATATCGATCATTAATTTCTCATTAGCAATAAACTTTTGATTACAGTAAGAATCGAACACCGATCTATGGATATCACGCAGAGGTTTAATGCACGTAATGAAATGTATATTAGGCGCTTTTTCGGAGTCGTTGGCTGAAACAGAATGCTTGTTAACTATGCTCGGGTATATTTGTAGGATATCGTAAAACATCGGAGAGAACTCCCTCAGGCAAAATAATGATGGCCGACCCTGACGTTACGCAGAGTTGGTAAACAAGTTTCTCTCTCTTTCACACAAACAAGGACAGGACGAGTATAAAGCAACCCTCGAATTCTTTTGTTAACTACAGGTGGTCAAACAATGGAAAAGGTCAGTCTTTGTTATGGAGTAGCGGGATGGGAACGCCGCAGGTATCTTTCTAAACTAGTCTTGCCCAGGACAATAGAAAGGCACACACAATAGAATCTCTTACACAATGGAAAGGGTCAGGCTTTGTTATTGGGTTGTGGGATGAGTATGCCAGATGGTCTTTCTAAAGAATGCTTGCACCGGACAATAGAACTTGTTTCTCTGTTAACTGGCTTAGGTTCTCTTTGTCACAACCCTAATTCATCATGGGCTTTGTTCATTTTGACAGCTGAAGGGTAAGCATTGTTCTTTTGTTAAAAGCTAGTGGAACGAGTGTGCCACGTGTTCGACAAACAATGCAAGTGGGGGTGGGTAAGTGACCAGGTGCAGAAGTGGCCTGATGTGGAAGGGGTAGGAAAAACAACTCACCTTTGTTACAGGACCTTAAGTTTATGACCCCTTTGTTCGTTTTGACAGTTGATTGACAGCCTTAATTGCTTAACTGTCAAGCCTCCATTGTACTCAACAAGATTTATGACCCTCAGGTGCAAGTAAAACTACCAAGGCACAGCGGGGGTGGGGAAGGGGGAGGGGGCGGCGGCTAATTAGCATATTAATTGCATTCCATGCCTATTAAGTGAGCCAGTACCGCTAAATCCCTACTACTCACATAGCAACCAGCGCTTAAAAGATTTGCTTATCGCTTATAACCTTCCATACTCCCCTTGGTTCTACAAGAAAATTAGCAATAAGATTGACATCTCGATATCTAGATTAACATGAAGCATATGGAGAATAAACGTTTGTAAAAATAGTTTGTACAAGAGTAGAAAAAGTCATGTGAGTGTAGCACATCAGATTTTTTAAACAAATACTTACATGCACTGTATTATCTAGCATCTTAAGTTCTGGTTTGTTTCTGCTGCATTCATGGATTCTGGTCACCGTAGTGGGTAAATATAAAGGTGAGTGTGGGTCACCAAGCCAGGCTATTGCAGAAATGCAATTTAGTGTGTCACTATTCAGCTAAAGCTGTGTGTTATATGAGCACCTATGCTCCTTCCTACATTGTTTTGTATGTTTTCATTTAGACACAAGAGTCTCGGATATGTTGCATTGATTTATCCACAGGAAATGCAGGCAATGTTTATCAAGAATTAATATCCACAAGATTGTTCAGTCACTGCAAATGTCGAAGAAACAAGCGTGGATTTTCATTATTCAGGCAATAGTTTCAAATTTGCTATGAACTTTCATTTTCACTTCTATGTTGCGAAATAAATCTTTCATCTTGGTGAAGGATTTCCGATAAACAATAAACCGATGTTAACACATATTTGTTTTTAAATGATGAAGTTCTTTGTGAAAAATCCTGGTAAGGCATAACAATGTTGGCTTATATTTCTTGTTTTATGAACAAGTATTTTGTTTAAAATCCTGTTAAAGTTGGTATGACTGGTCATTGCCACATGGATTTTGTTTATTAAGCCGCTAAAGTACTATTTTCGGCGTGTTAAAAATCCAACAAGTAGCTATTATAGACAGCGTATACTAAAAATGTCTTTAAGGCAAAAGAAACACCACCACCACCACCACAACCACCACCACCACAAAACCACCAATAGTATTTTTCTCTGTTAAGAATTTAGGGTAAATCGTGAGTGAAGCGGCTTGATGTCTGAATGGAATGGAATGAGAAGCGAAGGGGATGCGGCACTGATCCTGGGAGTCTGGACATGTACCGTACGCCCCCACAAGAAGGGTCGCCCCCGGGAGGAAGAGACACCGGGCGGCCGGAACCAGGAGTGACGACTCAGCAAGGACAGGGTCCGTAATGTTTCAAGATACAGACGCCCCCGGCAGACGAACAGGCAGACCAGGGACTCCGCTCCACATGGGGTCCACATGACCTTTAAACGATCTTATGTGTTACATTCACATGACTTTCTCTACCCTCTATCGCTTATTAGCGTGTATACATTCTTGCGAAAGTTTATTTTCCTATCTGCTTCATTTAATCGAGGAAATAACTGCATTACACACTTCATTATTAACACAAAGGGAACAGCGATAGTCATGTGCTTAGAACTGCCCGCGAAACGCTGGCCTTAAAATCCTATACCCTTTTCATGGCATCAACAGCTGAAAATCAACAGAACTTGGAAAGAATTACTAAGTATTGAACAATTTCAACCATTAGTAATGCATATCTCGTAAATGGCTGATGCCACAACAACATATTTGAAATAAATTGTTTATTTTAAAGAAATTTACTTTTTTGTGTAGTACGTTTTCGTCTATCGCTTAACGTTTACCAGTTATACAGTATTACACAAATTTTCTTCCGAATGAAGAGGACCTCACAAGCTATTCCTAAAAAATTCAAGATATGCATTTTATTTGTTATGTAAATATCTTTAATATGTGGTATTTAATCAAAACCAGTCTTTTTTCCGAAAATAAAATA
This sequence comes from Deroplatys truncata, assembly GCA_030765065.1. Taxonomy (NCBI): domain Eukaryota; kingdom Metazoa; phylum Arthropoda; class Insecta; order Mantodea; family Mantidae; genus Deroplatys; species Deroplatys truncata. The sequence continues at coordinate 168,299,509 of CM060979.1, forward strand.
TTTCGAAAAGTTTTCTATGTAAAGGGTAGTTTGGGGAGGGGGATTTTCATGAGATATTGTGTAGCTTTTTTGGGAGCTACTGATCTTAAATACCAAGTTTGGTATCTTTCTAAAAATGTTCTTTTTGGATTCAAGGGGTCTCAAAAGGTCGAATTTTTGGGTGGAATGCAATACTTTCTCTACCTACTATGTACCTACAGAAAGCGCCAATGAAACTCTTAGCGGATTTTGAGGCGTGTTCTTCACGTTACCTATCGCATAGCATGGTGGCTTGATAACACTGCAATAAGGGAGAAAGGGGGGAGGTTGATGCGTTTGCTTCTTCTGGTGTAGTTAAAACCAAAACATATTTATTGTATCAGAACCAGTCATGCCATATACTAGCAAAATTACTCGTGGATGTATATTGTGTATGTGGAAGGCTGGTCGGACTGTCACATTAATTGCAACGGCAGTGTATAAAGGTGTTTTTATAGTAAATTACTGGATAAAAGTATTCCAGGAAAGTCTACATTCTCGTCAGAAAGTGGGCACTCCCCGTAGAACATCCGCAGATGAAGATATTCCTTTACTAAATGCAAATTATTTTTTTTAATAATTGACTGATCTTGTTTAGAAAATAGGGATAAATATGTATATGTATATTGTCGTAGCCTCTACTAAATAATACTCAGAAAATGATGGGGAGACACTCGCTTGCAAAAGGTTACCGGTAAATTAATAAGATCTTCACATGGCGAGGCTACGACGGGGACGCAGCTAAGTTAAATACCAAAATAATTACTATTCCAAAACGTTACATGGCTTAAGGGAAGGAAAGGACACTACACTACCATAAATAACCCTGCAAGAAAATGGATGATTAGCAGTTTAATTAGATAAAGGAAGATACTTAGCTGTTACAATTGTAGCCCACATGTCTGCCGAGCGAGGCCATCGTGCCGGTCTGACACGGAGAAGGCAGTTCTACATCCTTCCTACTCGGAGATTACCCACTGACTGCTTTGTCCCAAACGACACTTCCTGTAGCGTCGGGGACTCTATCCCCTCTCTAAGATCCCTAACTTACCCCCACCCCAGACCAACTGCCATCTCGAATCTCGGTGACCAGAGACGTATATCCTATCATCTTTGTATACGTCACAATATGGTTTACCGAATATGACATACATATTATAGCAATGAAATTGAGTTATATTTTTACCTATAATTCTGTTGTATTCCTATGATCAATTATAATTAACCAATTATAGTTTGAATTGCAGGAAAAACATTCTGCTTTATTTATTTATTATTTAGTTATGTTTGTTTCTATGCAGCAACAAACATAGAGCAGCAAAAGCATATCGCTGTGAGAAAACAGTTCTGTTTATTACTTTCTCTACTACGTATAGTAAGTAGGGGAGTATTGTATTCCACCCAAAAATTCGATACCGAGATTTCACCGGAAATACATGTTTTCAGACCCCCTGAATCCAAAAAAAGCATTTTTGGAAACATGTCCGTGTGTGTGTCTCTGAGTCTGTCTGTGTGTGTGTCTGTGAACAGCATAACTCAGAAACGAACAGTCGGATAATCACCAAACTTGGTATTTAGGTTCGGTATCTTCCAGGGATGCGACACAAAGGTTTTCAAGAAAATCCCCCACCCCAGATTACCCTTTACATGGAACATTTTTCGAAAATTTTAATTTTCTCAAAAATGGCTCCAACGATTTTGATTAAAATATCATATGTTTAAGATATTTTCATGACAAACAAAATGTATATCTTGAATTTTCTGGGAATGTCTCCAAAAGTATTCTTCATTGTGAACGACTTTTGCATAACTGGTAAACCATAAGAGATAGACAAAATACACAATTTATATCATATACATTTTTTTTGTTGAGTGAACCATTTTCGAGATATTACTTGTTATTCCCTTAAATTTTTCAATACTTATTTTCTCAAATGTGAAATCGTTATTCATTTTTTGTCTTGTATATGCAAAGAGTATTAATCTGTGGCAAAGGGAATGGTGCTACACCTAGCAACCAGCTATTAAGAGATATGTATGTGCTTAAAGGCTACTGTATTTCTATATTGCCCTTGTAAATATATATTCCCCTTACATCTACAAGAAAATTAGCAATAAGATAGAGTTTGCAAATGTTTATCTTGATTAACATGAAGTAGATGGAAAATAAGGTTTGGAAAAATAGTTTGTGCAAGAGTAGGGAAAGTCATGTGAGTGTAACACATCAGATTTTTTTTGTTATAAAGTGTTGCCTAGCTATGTATTTAATGAATATCATTCAAGCTTTAGTTTGCACCCCCTGAAAATCTTCTCACACTACACATTCTACATTTCTCTAACCTGGGCGCTCATCAAGCTTTCCCCTTTCAAAGGCGTGTCCTGCACTAGCTGATAAGGTATGGGCTACCAATCACGATAAGAGGTCTGTATGACAAATTGAATGCACTCGTTCTACCTCTTTCTCTTTTAGCCAATACTTTCGAGAGCGCTAACATATATGTCGTTTCTGCACCATTTTGTAGCCTTTGTTGTGTTTATTGGTGTAACTATTTAGAGAAAGAGTGGCACACCCTTGCACCGTGACCTAAAGGCATGTGCAACGATAAATAATGTGACATGGACGCGAGATGCAGTGAGATTTTCTTTGGCGTCTTTGTACGTAGTACAGAAAGTAAAAATCCCTACAATACAAGGATGAAAGTGGAAATCCTTTCAATTCTGTGACACCTCTGTGTTAAGCACTGAAGCGAAGATAGCAGGGAAAATGTTTCATCATCATCATCTAGTGTATTTTGAAAAACATTAAACTATAAGAATTTGTCTTAATAAACAGAAGAAAAAAGACAATAGTGCTTGTATTCATAAATGACACAATGTTTCCTTTTTTTAAATGACTGCTTGTGGTGAAGTATTTTATTTAAGACTAGCTGTCTAACCGGTATTGCATTGGTAGGTACATTCTATAAGTGCTGGTTGAAAATAAGTGTACCTATACCCAAATCACAACCTCCCACATTCGGGAACTCCCGAGTTCGATTCCTGATGGCCGCCCGCTCTGACCATGAGATTCTTTGGGGTTTTCCTCTGGTTGCCTACACGAATGCTGGGTGATGTATTTTCCTTTTCCCCATTTCCTCTCATTTATCTTTTTCCCTTTCACATTTCAGGCCATCTTCGGGTTCCGTGGTGCGTCTAGTGATGGGCAGATGGAATGGTTGCTGCGCTTTTGAAAGATTTTTCCCTGCTGACGACTGGGCGCGTTGGCCTGACTGCAAGAGCCCTTCCTCGCCCTCTCGCGGGACTCGCGTCTACTGGCGATAGCGGATGTTTCGTAATGGAAATAGTAGGGACTTCCGTTCGTCTTTGGGGTCCTGTCTGACTACGGGCCTGCGACCTCCTGTGGCTCTTTCACTTCATCCAGTCCCATAATTACATCCTACATCCTATCTAAAGCATAAGTGTCCAAAAGGTTTTGTCCAGATTGGTCAAATAGTGACAATTTATACTTTAGGGGTTGAAAAATATGAATATCGGTAGCTTTTTGAAGTTGTATGTTATTCTATAATTTCCTCCAAGTCCTATAGTCCAAGTGCACAAATTTTGCCCTGCTTGACCAAGCAGTATAGATTTATCTTAAGAGGTTGAAAATAAAGTGAGAGTACCATTTAAAAATTTCCAGTACTATATAATTTAAAATAAGAATTATTTGGTTTTTGGAAATTGTAACGTAACCTATGATTTTTGCAAACTCCTATTGTACATTGTGCAGTATTTTAACCATATGTTCTAAGCGCTGAAGATATCTAAAAGGATTGAAAATATGATAGGCGATATATATTTAGAGTTGCAGCTTATTTTATTGGGTCCTATAATATAAGCGTTCCTATACGTTTTGATCTAGATAAGCCAAAGAATGTTGATTTGTGCATTAGGGGTTGAAAATAGGGATTTAATGTAAGGGTAGCTTATTATTAATTCCGTTTCTAGAATCAAAATATACCCGGATTTGTCAAAGATATACCAACACGTATGAGTGGAGCGAGAGTGATATGTGGTGATATGAACGATATACAACCCCCCTAAGAAACTCAATTTTAAAATATTTTAGGTTTACCCGTTTATCCCTTTGCGTTCTTAACTGCCATATTGCAATACAGTGCCAAAAATAGCCTCTGATGTCTGTATTCAACGAAACGGGAATGAAATTTGGTGACATAAATTTGAAAACAAAACCTCGAAAGCATCCCCCAGTTTTCAAAATTTTGGAAACAATATATAGGCTGTGGGCATCTGCAAGGGTAAGGATTTTCAATGGTGAAGGAATTATTAAAGTCGGATATGAACTAAATCTCCTCCAAAATAACTCAATTTTAAAATGTTTTAAGGTCCCCCCAAATACTCCTTAGGGCTCGAAGTCATTAAAAATATTTACAATAAAGTGCAAGAAGTGGCTTCTAATAACCACATTAAATGAAACGAATTGAAATTTGGTGACATGAATATTAAAAAGGAACCTCTAGTAACTCCAGTTTTCAAATTTTTGGAAACATTCCTCTGACCGTCTGAAAGAAAACGGCTTTTCAATGGTGAAAGAATTATTAAAATCGGCTGAATAGGTTTTGAGATTATCCTGCACACAGAGAGAGAGAGAGAGAGAGAGAGAGAGAGAGAGTCCCTTTACTAAAAAATACCTTTCTTTTGAATTCAGTGATGCCTCAAAACATGTATTTCCGGTGAAATTCTGATACCTAATTTTTGGAAAGAATTAAATACCTCCTCTACCTAGTGCCTCTTCCTCTATACACACCACGCACACGGATCGTTTTCTAAAATGCTTTTTTTATGAATTCAGGGCCCTCAAAACAATAGAATGGGTGGAATATATTTTCTCTAGCTATTAATATACTTCTTCCACTACACACACACACACTCACACACACACACACACACACACACACACAGGACCTTTTTCTAAAAATGCTTTGTTATGGTTCAGGAGGCCTAAGAACATGTGAAAACTTGATATCGTACCTTGGGCGGTATACAATATTTCCTCTACCTACTGATAAAGCTACCGGGCAGAGCACCGCAACTGGGACGTAACGGCACTTTTTTCTCCCGACACGACCCCTGGGAAGGAGGGATGAGAAAAGAGACCTGAAGAGCTACCAGATCCGGATGCCGACGGGCGCAAGCATGGACGAGTTCCCTAACATTTCCAGATACAACACATCGGGCGCCGACTGACAGTTCCAGCAGCGAACCTCTACAGAGAGCCCGCCATTGCCCAACCGCAACCCACCGAACACCGTACTCTGGTCCTACAATCTTGAAGCATATAAGGAAGATGACGGGTAAAGCAAATGAGGGATAGGAAAGTCGCAGTAGGGGATGAACCACCCTAGCATTCCCTGCCGACCTGGGGAAACCAAAAAAACAAAAACAAAACCATTGGTCAGAGTGGGGGGTCGACGGAAATCAAACACGGGACCTCCCGAATGCGGGCCAAGATGTTATACCGTCTCGGTTCTTCCTACTAGTACCTCTTCCTCTACCTATAGGAGGCAGAGAAGATAAAAAGCGAAACCAACTCCGAAAAATGTATGGGAAGTTGTTTAAAGATTACGCCGTTTCCATCAAGAATGTCCAAAAAACTCAGTTCACAGCATCACGTCAGTTCATAAAGCAGACTTCACAAAAACTGGAACTATACGTCGCTTTTCATAGCCCCCGTGTGTCCAAAACAAAATAATGGATGAACACAATTTCAGAATACGCCGCAGCATCACATCTACTCATGTTTAAGGTGTATGGGGTTTAGTTCACAGCTTATGATTTGCAGAGATTCAGGCATTACTTTTTGATGAGCTCCCGTATTATCTCATCGTTGACAGAGGACACAAATTGAGCAATCAGCGAGGCGGTTGAGGCTAGCCTCGCATCGAAGATTACCCTCTGTGTGTGACGGAGTTTTTAGTGACGATCATGAAATATTTCACGGAAAGTCTGCACAACACACGCGCGCGCTAGCAGTTGAATGTAAATGCAATGTTTTATGCAAGAGGGTAGTATATATGATAAAGTCTCTTGCTTGCTTCTCTGCTCTTTTAACGTTCCAATTCCAGTGGCCCGCCCGTTTTGTATGAAATGTGTAATAGGGTGCCGCTGTTTGCACAACCCAACTGAATCTGCCGTCGCTCTGGTATAGACTCTTTTTTTTCACGTGGTGGGGGACGTGGTGGCGGTGGTTGGAGGGCTGGAAAAAAAAGGCTGCTGCTGCTTCATAAATAATTGATGGAACCGAGAAAGAATCTAAACAGTGAAGCAAATTAGAAACACAGCGGAATGCATTATATGATAGCGCTAGTATCAACTCTTGCCTGGCATTAATGCGGCACAGTGCGGCAGATGTGTACAGTCGGTTTCACTGACAGTCCCCGGTTCATTTTCCCTATAGGCCTATCAGAGGTGAAGAAGGGAACCGCGGTTCTTCAGCCATTCAATCTGTAGAGGCTACTTAAAGGTGCTTTACCAGTGTGTATTTATTTCTCGTTTGTGCAGTGTTTTTATCTTGGCAACATGTAATTTGCTTTTATTTTTCCAGCTCCAGGTATTTAATTAGCGCCCTACATCCTTGTTTCTTCCACACGTTGTTCGTTCTCTAATTATCTCGCAAACAAAAACAGTTTCTGCTAGGTATCAAATTACTCCCAGAAGAATCCTTATTGCATCCCAAGTAGTTCACAAATTTAGATCCTAGAAAAGCAATTCGTGTCCCAACTGGCTATCAGCAACGTGTCTTTGAATTGGCTTATTTGCAAGCTCTCTCTGCCCAGGAGAAATTATATCGCTCGATCCAGGAAAACAATTCTATTCCAGATGGCACCAACAAAATGCATGGCATAAATTGGGTTTCAAGTATTCCTCAGGATTAACTCTAGGAAAATCGGACGCCGAGGTAGCGAAGTGATGAGGATGATTTTATGTTGCGGACGCTCAACTACTAGGTCATTAGCGCCCTTGTAAGATCATGAAAAAGGCCAGAGATAAAAGCATCACTACAAAAAACCATGGCAAAAACCAAAAATAAACATCAATATAAAATCATTACAAACGTCGGAAATAAATACGAACGTATAAAAATATACAAGAAAGTACGAAAACCTTCTTATCAACCATTAGGACCTCTGCAAGATTGGTCGGCAGTTGCATAGTGTCCCGAAAATGTGCTAGAGCAATACACTTTCACAACGCGTGACGGACCGAGAAACCTTTGCTACAAAGCGGACAAATAGGAGCAGGGTCACCCTTAAAAAGATAACCGTGCGTAAACATGCAGAGCCAAAATCATCTCCTCATGACGACATACACGAGAGGAAGTTACCTAGTTTATCGGAATGTGCTTCACTACTCTGAGCTTATTTCCGCGTAGAGCTAACCACAGAATCGTTCTCCGCAAAGCTTAAAGCCCTCTTACGTTACCCGATATATTGTAACACTGGGTTCTGTGGTTGCCGCCCTAGCTGCCAAATCAGCAAGTTCATTCCCCGGCAAGCCAACGTGACCAAGTATCCAAGCACACTCCACCTTAACGCCAGAAGCGTATAAAACATGGGTTTCATTTCCGGATCTCGTTTTAAGGCTACAGAGTTCGATACCCGGCTCTGAAGTGGCGATTTTAAGTCGGCTGTACCCATGCCTTCACTTTGACTTGCTCCTGTGAAGCATCCCCAAGAGCCACATGGTTCGGAGTCCACTGTAAAAGTTGTAGGTCCCATCATTCCACCGCCATCCTAATCATAACCCTACAACAGATTCGCTAGCGGAAATGGGTCCAGTCATCGCTTGGTGGAATGAGGTATCCCCCAAAGATCATACGCCATATGGGGAGTGATAGAAACGATAACGACTCTAAGAAATGTAAACGTATTGCTCTCCAGGATAAAATTCAGCTTACAGTTATTACTTAAGTTTATCTCCAAGCAGAGCAATTCTTCTCCAAAATTTCTAACAGAAAAGAAAAAAATCTGATGTTATACATTCACATGACCTTCTCTACCCTCTATCGTTTATTAGTGTGTATAAAAACTATTCATCCTAAAGCTTATTTTTGTATCTACTACGTTTTAATCCAAATAATCCTTTGCAGAAACAGCTACATTACACATTTCATTATGGATACAAACGGAACAGCGATAGTCAAATGTTTAGGAACTGGAATACTATATGCTGGCTTTAAAATTCCATACTGTTTCCATGCAATCGCGAGAAACAACTGTATGTTGAAAGGAGTAAGAGAATGACCAAGAAATGAACAATATTAAACTTTAATAACCATATCTCAGAAACGGCTTATGCCAGTAAAAACTTATTTCAAATAAATTGTGTATAAAGAGGTCTATATTTCTTATGTGGTACGTTTTCGTCTATTGCTTAACGTTTACCAGTTATATAAGATCATACAAAATTCCTTCCGAAAGAAGAGGGCTTTGGAGGCTATTCCCAGAAAGTTCACGATATAAATTTTATTTGTCATGTAGATATCTTTAATATATCGTATTTTAATCAAAATCGTTAGAGCCATTTTTCAGAAAAAAAAAATAAAAAGTGTTCCATGTAAAGGGTAGCTGTGGTGGAAGGATTTTCTTGAAAATGTTTCTGTCGCATCCTAGGAAGATACTGAACTTAAATGCCAAGTTTGGTACTTATCCGAGTTTTCGTTTTTAAGTTATGTTGTTCTCAGACACACACATACATACACGGACCTTTTTTCTAAAAGTGCCTTTTTACTTTCTCTACTACGTACAGTAAGTAGGGGAAGTATTGTATTCCACCCAAAAATTCGATACCGAGATTTCACCGGAAATACATGTTTTGAGACCCTTGAATCCCAAAAAAGCATTTTTGGAAACATGTCCGTGTGTGTGTCTATGTGTCTGTCTCTGTGTGTGTGTGTGTGTCTGTGTGTGTGTCTGTGTGTGTGTGTGTGTGTGTGTGTGTGTCTGTCTGTGAACAGCATAACTCAGAAACGAACAGTCGGATAAACAACAAACTTAGTATTTAGGTTCAGTATCTTCCAGAGATGCGACACGAAGTTTTCAAGAAAATCCCCTACTCCAGATTACCCTTTACATGGAACATTTTCGAAAATTTTAATTTTTTCAAAAATGGCTCTAACGATTTTGATTAAAATATCATATATTTAAGATACTTTGATGACAAATAAAATGTATATCTTGAATTTTCTGGGAATGTCTCCAAAAGTATTATTCATTGCGAAAGACTTTTGCGTAACTGGTAAACCATAAGTGATAGACAAAATTTACTGCACAAAAAATGTAGATCGCGTTAAAATACACAATTTATGTCATATACATTGTTTTTGCTGAGTGAACCATTTTCGAGATATTGCTTGTTATTCCCTTAAATTTTCGAATACTTATACTTTTTCTCAAATGGGAATTCGTTATTCATTTTTTTGCTCTGGTAATGCAAAGAGAATGGAATACTCCATATAACAACCAGCTCTTAAAAAATTTGAGTATCGCTTAAAGGCTACCAATTCCCCTTGCTTCCACAAGAAAATTACCAATAAGATTAAGATTAAGATTGATGTTTAAGTTCATTACCTTACAAAGATGCGACACGAAGATTTTCAAGAGACTATTGAAGATTTTCGAAAATTTTGATTTCTATATAATGGCTCTAACAATTTTGATTAAAATGTCATATATTAAAGATATTTATATGACAAAAAGAATGCGTATCTTCAATTTTCTTGGAGTAGCGTGTGAAGTCCACTTCACTTGAAAGAAATGTTATATAATCTTGTATAACTGAGAAATGTTAAGCAACAGACGAAAACATACTACACAAAAAATGTAGATCTCTTTAAAACACCAATTTATTTTAAATAAGCTTTTTTGTTGTATAACCGTTTCTGAGATATCCGTTATTAAATGTTTGAATTATTTATTTCTTGGTCATTCTTTTAAACTCCTTGCAACATTAAGTTGTTTCTCGTGATTTCTTGGAAGCAGTATGGAATTTTCAGGCTAGCATATAGCGTCCAGTTCTTAAACATTTGACTATCGCTATTCTCTTTGTATCTATAACGAAATGTGTAGTGCAGCTACTTCTACAAAGGTTTACTTGAATTAAAATGTAGTGGATAGCACAATAAGCTTGTGTAAGAATAATTTGAATATCCACTAGTAAACGAAAGAGAGTATAGAAAGTCATGTGAATGTGTCACATCAGATTGTTTTATAATAATCTTCAATGTGTACTTCATATTCTCTAACGCTAAGGAAAAATACAATCCTGCAAAAAATGATTAATATAAAACGGCAAATCGCTTTGAAATGTACAAGTATTCGGTTACCTATATTTTGAAATGTTGATATTTATTTTGTATCCTCAAATGCTCTTTGCTAGCATAATTATATTTGTTTTGTAAGCAGTTTACCATTGTATTAGTATCGTCCTGCTGCATACATACCGGTTCCCGAGGTCGCGGGTTCAAAGTCCTTAGCATGGTTTCATGTCGTACATTTACGACACGTAAAAGAAGCCTGATGAAGAGGCCTCTGAGCAACATTGCCGATCTTTCACGCGCAATATGGAATGGGACACTAAGCACCATACTAGTCAACCAAGCGAGATGCCTCAGTTCGGGAGGTCATGGGTTCGATTCCCGTGGTCCACTTTCCGGACCCATGGTTTTTTTCGGGGTTTCCCCGGGTCGCCGGGCAAATGTTGGGAAGGATCACTGCACCCCCCGACTTTCCTGTCCCTCCATTTCATCTCCATACTCATTTCACTTCACCCTTCATCTGCTTGGTTTCTTTCAGTTGCAACTGTCGGCGAGAGGTCCGGACGTGTGTATGGCAGGGGAAAAGGGTCCTCTGAGGAAGCCCTCGTCCTCCGGACTGCGAGCGGTCTTGGGTTCTGGATCCCCCAGAGGATGTGTAAGCCCACAGGGAGAGAAGGCGTCCGGCTGCACCAGCCAGTGCCCGGGGAATCCGAATCTGCAAATGGTAGGGAACCTGCCCTCTGCGTGTCGTGTCCCCTGGTCACCTCATCCTTCCCTCCCGAGTGCGCCCTGTCAGGGGCATAGGTATAGCATATGGAGGTGGAGGTCTAAGTCCTCCTCCGCTTCTAATTCTATTCTATCATATAGTAGTTAAAATACGTCCATAGATAAAACACAGTTTAATTTAATTTGGTATATATACAACAAATTTCACATTGGCTAAGTGAAACCGTTTTTATTCAACTGTTTATCCAGATTATACATATACAGGGTTACTCATAAGTCAATGTCACATTTCGGAAGTTTGTTGTGAAATAGGTACGGATTTGACACATCAGTGTAAATGATATACCAAATGAAAGGCAATCTCTCAAAGTTGTTTGGTATACCTCAGAAGTGTTCAGCGTGATACATGATGCCAGTCACTGTGGATTCGGCGAAGAAAAAGGGCCCGTAAACCTTGTCCTTTGACAGGGCGCAGACACATTGATCTTTGAGAAACGTTGTTTGCCCCACGTTTAGGCGCCAATTTGAGAAGGTTATTGTTTCACGTATGGAAAAGCCGATTTTGAAGTAGGAGTTGTATTATATTTCAACTGTTTGTTTAAATATTATGTATTTCTGTTTGCCTCGGCTGCGTCAGTATTTATTTTAGACATGGATGTCTTGGCAGGGCGTAATGCGACAATAATGTAGGCTTACACAGATTTTAAGTTTTAATTCCCTCCTTTTTATTAATCCTTGACACAAATTAAATAGCACCTCACTGATATCGAGAGCTATGAGATTCTTTTATTTAATACTTGCACTTTTTAACACGTATACTATTTTCGTCTCAACGAATACGTAATTAATTTCTCGAGGACACATCTCGCGTCTGGTTAGTAACTCTGTCTGCAGGCAACTGAACTGACTTCAAGCGCCTAAACTTGTCTCTGATTGGCTAATCCTAGTCCAATAGAATACCTTTATTAAACTAAAGCTTTTTTTGGTTGTTGATTGGCTATTTTTATAAACTGTCACTAAAATCACATTAATGCTTCCAAGAATCACAAGTAGCATTTAAACTCTCAAACTTATTATTGCCTCAAGGTTACCTCATTCTTACCTCATTGTTAGCAACTTTTAACTTATTATTCTCACAGCTCCTACATTATTAAATTACGTAATGTATTCACATAACATTATTGAACATATATACAATAATATAAGCATATACAATGACTGTTACATACATTTTACAAATTGTTACATACACATATTGCTTCAAGGTGGGCTGTTATTGAATTTACATATTATATAATTAGACTGAAATTATTTAAGTGTTAAAAATACTTCATCTTTGGGGAGTCACGCACAAGCTTGATTGTCACATATGGGTGTTCGGTTCCCCAAATGTGCACGTTGTGACGGTTCACTTTCCCCGACAAGTGAAACGTTGCTTCGTCGCTGAAGACGAGTCTGTCACCAAAATCATCATCTGCCATTGCAGCCTGCATGTCGATGGCAAATTGTGTGTGAACCTCCTTGTTACCATCTGTGAGCACCTGCAGGAGTTCCAGTTTTCAAGGTTTCACCTTGAATTGCTTGCGAAGAATCCGCCACACAGTTGACTGAGACATTCCCAGCTGCAGACACGCATGATTTGTCAGTTTCTGAGGGCTGCACGCAAACAAATCATGAACACCTGCAACACTGGCGTCTGACGGTCCCGGCCTTCCGGGTGGACACAGACAACTAGTGCACCCAAACGTTTCATACCACCTCTTGATGGTCCTGCGATCTGGCGCATCCTTGTGAAAACGAGTGCGAAACAGTCACAGTAACCTCTGTTTTTCGCAAATTGTATATCTCTCACTTCAGGAGGGTGTCGCCGGGAGAAGTAGCCACCTGTGTTCCAGGTGGGGTCTCCCGACTATTACCGTGCCAGACTGATGTCCTTTTCTGTTTGAGAGAGGGTTTGAGCGAAAGGGACTGTGGTTTGGCGGTGGTTTCATTAGGTTTCGGGAAACATTTTGTGATTAGGGAGAGTGGTTCTGGTTGGGTTGTGATGGAAATGTGCGTTTATGATGATTATGAGTAGTGTTGCGGTCATGATTTTTTTTTTATTGAGTTAGTGCCTTCCAAGTCTGGGGGGCTTGTAGCGTTCCCCGGGGTCGATATCGTACTCCCAAGGCCGCGGATGTGGGCATTGAAGCTTTGGGGAAGGGAATCATAAAACTTTTGGGATAGGGAGAGGATGTAGTCTGTTAGGGTGGGGATTTGAAGGTCACGATGGATGTCTGTACCAGTCAGCGTTGACGGCGGTACGGAGGAAGCTGTTCTGGAGGGTTTGAAGGCGTTGGAGATGGGTCTTAGCAGCAATTCCCCAGACTTGGCAGGCGTAGGTTATAGCAGGGCGAAGCACCTGCTTGAACAGGAGCACTTTTGCGCACGGACAAGACTGAATTTCTCCGTTACGTGCAAACGCCATTTTGTAGACTCCTGCAGCCTAGCGGCCAACCGCGTCACCACAACATGCACGCTTCATGCGAGACAAACTTGGAGAGTTTCCGTTTCCATACATTCATGATTCGGACTCGCACGTCTCATTCATCACGCATAAGATGTTTTCCAAATGTTACAATGACTTATGAATAACCCTGTAAATATTCAGCAGAATCAACACGAAAATGAACAAGTAGAAAGAATCGTATGATTCATAGACATTAACTTTTTCAACTCTCATTTCAGCTTTCTCTATTACTTCACACTTTTCTTTGCTTTCTTGTTCTAATTTCTAAAGTTCAAAACGGTTCAGATGTTCAGAATCTTTACAGTATTTTCCTCTTTGCCAAAATAATAACAAAAGCTGACGGAACAAATCTTTAAATAAGTACGTTGGCATCCAATTCTTGATTAGAAAGGAGTCAAAATTTGTCACGAGGAATTTCTTTTATATCTTTCCTCAGCTGCAATACAACGTTTGACTGACACTTCTATTAGAGCGTTGACAGTGTGCTCTGAACAATGTATTTATTCTTAGAACTTCGAGAAGCTACACGTCCTTCAACGATGGTGAGGAAATTCACTAGGTGTTCGCCATCTGCGTTATTTGGCCTCAGAGTAACATGTGAGGCTCGTATTCGGGAGGTACCGGGTTTGATTCCCGTCCACCGCCCACGCTGACCCTGGTTGTAGGCAAATACTGGTGTGGTTTCTCATCTACCACTATTTCCTTTCCATCATTTCCCTTTCATTCCGTTTCCTTTTCATCTTTCAGACGCGCTGTAGGTTTCGTGGCGTACGGTAGTGCTGGAAGATGCTGCAGAGGCTTGCTCAAAGAATACTCTCCCTGGGCACTAGAGGGCTGCTTGGTCGACGGGTCGTTCATCGTTCTCCCTAGGAAGCTCCAGCAGTGGAACGTGTCTTCGATCCTGGAACTGTTAGGGAATTCCGCGCGTCTCTGTGGGCTTTCTGCCTGTGACCTGTAGTCTCCTGTGATTCCTTCAATTCATCCCTTCCTTCTGGGAGGGTGCTGGTCACAATAGATTATGTAGATCGAAGTGTGCGAGGTATTTCCCTCGGTTGTGTACTATACATACACTAGTTCCCTAACTAGAGGACGTCCCCTAGATGGCGTTCAATTTTACTTTCTCTGCCACCTGCATATAATAGGTAAGAGGAAGTATTGTATTTTATCTAACACTTGATTTCAACATTTCATCGGAAACATATGTTTTGAGGCTCCTTGTATAAAATAAATTAGAAAAAGATCGGTAATATATTTGCGAACAGCAAAACTTAAAACCGAAAAAGTCTGATAGATATCAAACTTCGTGTTTAAGTTCAGAATCTTCCAAGAGTGCGACATGAATATTTTCAATAAATCCCCCACTCTAAACTACCCTTTACAAAGAAGGTTTTGGAAATTTTCGATTTTGAAGAAGTTTGTTACTTCAAATTTTGTTATTTTTAAATTATTTGCACCACGCTTTGGGCGTCAATTTGAAGTAGTTTGTATTGAAGGAATTGTATTATAGTTCAACTGTTGGGGAGCCGAACTTGTACGTATGGTACCCCGTAGCCTTCGTCCCAAATTTAAAAATATTAACTTTGTAATTTGACTGTTTCTTTAGATATTATAAATTTATGTTTGCCTCGACTGCGTCAGTATTATTGTTAGAGACATGTTTCTCTTAGCAGGGAGTGGTGGGACTGAAGAATGTAGGCTTACACAGACTTTAAGTTTCTCTTCACTCCATTTATTAATACTTGACACGATTTAAATAACACTTCACTGATATAGAGAGCTGTGAGATTCTTTTGTTAATTACTTGCACTTTTTTAAACACGTGAACTATTTTCTCACCCAAATACGTATTAAATTTCTGGAGGACGCATCTCACGTCTGATTAGTAACACTGTCTGCTAGCAACTGACTTGATTTCAATCGCCTAAATTTGTAAATTTCTGTATTTCAAGTCTTTGATTGGCTAATCCTAGTCCAATAGAATACCTTCATTTAACTAAAACTTTTTCTGGTTGTTGATTGGCATTTTTATAAACTGTCACAAAATTTACGTTATTGTTGCTCCAATAATGACTAGTAGCATTATTAACTTTCTTACTCTTTACTGTCTCAAGGTTACCTCATTGTTAGCAACTTTTAACCTATTATTCTCACAGCTCCTACATTATTAAATTACGTAATACATTCACATAACATTATTACACATGTATACAATAATATAAACATTTACAATGACAGTAATATACACTTTTTATATATTGTTACATACACATATTGCTCTAAGGCGGTCTGTTATTGACTTTGCATTATATAATTAGACTGAAATCATTTAAGTGTTAAAAATACTGCCTCTATTTTATCAAAAATGGCTGTAAGGATTTTGATTTAAGATATTTGTATGAAAAATAAAATGTATATCTTGAATTTTATGGGAATATCCTGTGAGGCGCTCTTCATTCGAAAGCAATTTTGTATAACTGGTAAACCCTAAAACAAAAGACAATAACCAACGCACAAAGGATGTAAATCTCTTTGAAACAGACAATTATTTCAAGTAACTTTTTTGTGGTATCAGGCATCTCTAAAATTGCGTCGTTATCCTTCTCGTCAGTTGAGATTTAATTCTGATTAACTTCACAGCATTAGGGGTGAAGGATAAATGGACGACAATTTTCTCGACTCAAAGTAATACGTGTCAGCTGTTACTGCGCTGAATCGGCTCGAAGTGAGATAATAGTAATTACTTTTTAAGTCGGCTAGTTACCAGGGCGTGTCCCCATATTTTAGTTGCTGCATTTGAAGTTCTGGGGGCCTCAGCTCCTGATGATGATTATTGTTGAAATGAGATTAGATATGGATATCTCAAAGGCGTGCCTCATAAGAAGACTTTACTAAAAATGAAGACACTGGTTAAGCTTGAATTTGTAGTTTTTACTTCAGCTAAGTTCCAAGTGTAGATGTTGGGATTAATATCAGTAACACTTTACAAAAATATAGGACAGTGATGATTGATGCATATCCACTGTGTTGGACTTTTGGAGATTACTTCGCGCACAAATACTGCGTTGACTTAATTGTTCACTGAACAGGCTGAAGGTCATCTTACTTCGCGCACACGACATATCATTGTTTCTTACTATGCACTGAGGCAGTATTTTTAACACTTAAATGATTTCAGTCTAATTATATAATATATAAATTAAATAAATATGTGGATAATATATAAAATGCATGTAACAGTCATTGAATTAATGTTTATATTATTATGTACATATTCAATAATGTTATGTGAATGTATTACGTAATTTAATAATGTACGAGCTGTGAGAATAATAGGTTAAAAGTTGCTAACAATGAGGTAACCTTGAGGCAATAATGAATTAGAAAGTTTAATAATGCTACTAGTAATTCTTGGAAATAATAATGTAATTTTTAGACAGTTTATAAATAGCCAATCAACAACCAGAAAAAAAGCTTAAGTTAAATAAAAGTATTGTATTCGAGTAGGATTAGCCAATCAGAAACTGAAATGGAGCAAAATTTATAAATTCAGAAGTCAGTTGTTTGTAGACAGTGTTCCTAACCGGACGCTAGACGGGTTCTCGACAAAAATAGTTTACGAGTTAAAAAGTGCAAGTAATAAATAAATAATCTCACAGCTTTCTATATCAGTGAAGTGTTATTTAAATCGTGTCAAGAATTAATAAAAGGAGTGAAGTAAAAATTATAATCTGTGTATGTCTACATTCTTAGCCGCACCACTCCTTGCAAAGAAACCCATGTCTCTAACTGACGCAGCCGAGGCAAACCTAAATATATAATATTTAAAGAAACAGTCAAATTACAAAGTTAATATTTTTAAACTTGGGGCGAAGGCTACCGGAACATTTTACCATACTTGGTTACAACTTCATCAAGTTCGGCTCCCCATTTGAAATACAATACAACCTTCTTCAGCACTTAATACTTAGTGCGGAATTGTTTATCTGACGGCCATAGTTTCTAGCGGCAGATGAGTTTACGTTACCGTCGCACACATTATATTTTCTTGTGTTACGTTTTATACGGAAAAAATGGCGCGGAATGATTTCGCGGAGTGTCGCAGGTTATGCCCGCAAGTGAGTTCAACAGAAGACTGAATTTGCTTCCCGGACCTTAACTTTAAGAAATCTGGAGGGATTTTGGTTCCTTTCTACTGCTTCCTCCAGTCACATGATTTAAGACAACGGTGAAATCCCCGGCTTGTGATTGTCTCGGGTATTCCCCCAGCGTCATTCACTTGTGCCTTTCTAGCGCGTACAGTTTATAAAAGGTTTGTCGTAATTATTCGAAAGTTGCCCCTCGCCTTTGTAAGACGAGCTCTCCCTATTAAAATTCGTGTCCAGTGGAAATGTTTTGCGTTTTGTACAAGAAAATATATCTAAAATGTAGTAAAATAACAGACATATAAATATGATTAACACTGTGATTACACTAGGAATACATAATATTTACATGCATTGATATGGCATTATTTGCTAAACTGTATTCACTCTTAGGTCGATCCGCGTCAAAACAAACCCCAGGTGACCAGTGCACCGTTATAATGTATCCTTCCGCCATTCGCACTAGAAATACTGTCACACTTTTAGAACATGTGCGGTGACTAGTATATTCTGTTTAGGGTTAAAGATGATAGGATTGATAGTTGTAACAAAACAAAGGTTTGCACATAATAATAGTTAATTCAAAAATAAATGAGCGAAAAATAAAGTGCCAGGTATGCGAGAACGTAATTTATTCACTCTCTGGAAGCGGCACTGTTGGCGGCTCATTTTAAAAAAGAAATTGTGCACTGTTACGGGAATTGCATTCTTCTCAAAATCACTACATTCTTGCATCGCGTATTGCTTTCTTTTTCTTTTTTATTCCGGGTGTAACCACTTTTCTCGTTTCAGATTTTTCTGCACAAGCACTGTTTATACTTGTACTCGAAATACCGGTGAACTCAGAAGTTAATTTCGCCATTTCTTTCACGGAAAGTGTTGAATATTTCTCACATAATTGCAATAAATATTCAACACTATTGTTTTTTTACCACTAGTCAATGGTTTGCGCGGCTAATGCTTTACGTAATTCAACGAAAACACGAGAACGAATTCACTGTCCTCCATGATACTGAACACAACTGCTGGTTTCTGGCTGTAAACAATATTCTGCGCTACCCGTATGTCAGGTGACTCATACACATTGCATCATGGGACTTGTAGCTCTGTTTTACGGTATAAATCAGCGTTAAATAAAACCTTAGGTATTTGTATAGAATATTATACTATTTAAGGATAAATTCATTCTAAAATTCAGAGATTAGCATGGGACTGCTTTCCTGGGCGCATTGCTGCCGTGTTGCAACACGGTGCACTGACCACGTGGGTTTGTTTTGCCGCGGATCAACCTAAGAGTGAATATAGTGCACATAAAACTGCCTCAAGATATACGTTGTTGTGTTTCAATTTTCAATATTTTCTCATTTTTAAAGTGCTGTGAATTTTCAGTTATTTCTCGCGATATCATGGAAGGAGTAAGGAACTTCTAGATCAGTATATAGCGATTCGGTTTTATAAACATCTGAATATCGATTCGGTTTCCTCTCTCTCACTTGTACCTTCAATGAAATGTGCAGTGAATCTATTTTTGCAAAGATTTATCTCCGTTAACATGATGTGGATAGAAAAATAAGCTTTCGTAAGAATAATTTTTAGAATCTGTATAAGTAGAGAAGCTTATGTGAATGAAACACATCGAATCTTTTATAAGCGGGTACAGCCACATATAAGATGTGATAATAATAATGATAAGATGTAATATAATAATATGTGTATAATGTATGTGTTTGTATGTACGTATATTGTGTATATAGAGCGGACCATTTAAGCTGAGATTGTACAATATTTCCAAAACTATTCACTGTAGAAAGAGATGTCTTTAATAAACGTTGCTTGGTATTATGGGGGAAAGAATGCGATTACTTGTATTTTGTTTGGGGGACGTTATGATGGATATTTTAGGGTCAATTTAATATTTTTAAATGTGATTTACCTTTCTCATGTTGTTTTCTCACTCCTCGTAAAAAACTAAACATATTTGTATAAAGCACTTTGCAATTGTTCTTACACCAAAGTAAATAACAACGAAAATTCTAAATGGCTGTGTACGAAGAGCGGAATGAATGGTCATTTGAGGGTCAAGTTACGTTTTGTAACTGGGAATTTTTACCAGTAACTGTAATTTTTTATTTTGTTATCTTATTCCTCATCACAAAATAAACAGCTTCATATAAACCATTTTCTAATGAGAAAGCCACATACAAAATGTTAGTTCCCATTTAAAAAACTTAAATTGGCCCTAAAAAGACCATCATAACCTCCTCCACACAAAGCACAACTAATGGTATTTACTTTCCTCCAGAATGTCAAGCAACTTTTATTCAAGGCATTTCTTTCTACAAAGCTTAGTTTTGGAGATATTGTGTAGTCTAAACTTTGGTCCAACCTGTATGTATCTATTTATTTATGTTTTATTTATTTTCATGCAGGAATAGTCAAACCGACCGTTATGAAACTTGGTAAAAATACCTTCGATCTCACTTAGAGAGTGGGCTACACGGCATCTTAATTACTTCTTCCAAAAAGGGTGTTTCTAAAGAGGGCGCAAAGCACAAAAATCGAAATATCTCGCTTACTATTCAGTGATGAACATTTAAAAAGTTATATACTTTTTCCTTTAATACTTTCTGTGTACTTAAATCAGTTATTCCTATTATTGTCCACGAGAAACAGCACAATTGCAATCACATAAGGAATAGCTATTTTTTGAACTGTTCAAGCTTTTATTTAGGTTTTAATTTTATTAACACCACAGGAAAGCAATTATTTTATCGATTTTCAGAATATCAATGATATTAAGTTGTCCCGAGAGGGGAAGAGAGATGGGATAAGGCTATGGATGAGCAGAGAAACATGGAAAATGGGGGAGAGAGAGAGAGAGAGATGGGGGGAAGAGATGCATAAAAAGAAAGAAATGGGGAGAGAGAGATGAGCAAGGAGAGGACGAGAAAGGGGAAAGATGGGTAAGAGACAACAAGAAAGTAGGGAGAGAAGAGAAAAATCGTATTTAATGCAATAACGTCAGCAAAATTGTATTTTCTGCTAGTAAAGAATAAAGCAATTTTTTACTTTCTCTACTACGTATAGTAAGTAGGGAAAGTATTGTATTCCGCCCAAAAATTCGATACCGAGATTTCACCGGAAATACATGTTTTGAGAACCCCCTGAATAAAAAAAAAGGCATTTTTGGAAACATGTCCGTGTGTCTCTGTGTGTGTGCCTGTGTGTCTGTGAACACCATAACTCAGAAACGAACAGTTGGATAAACACCAAACTTGGTATTTAGGTTCAGTATCATGCGACACGAAGGTTTTCAAGAAAATCCGCCCACCCCAGATTACCCTTTACATGGAACATTTTTTGAAAATTTTAATTTTCTCAAAAATGGCCCTAACAATATTGATTAAAATATCATATGTTTAAGATACTTTCATGACAAATAAAATGTATATCTTGAATTTTCTGGGAATGTCTCCGAAATTATTCTTCATTGTGAACGACTTTTGCATAACTGGTAAACCATAAGAGATAGACACAATTTTACTACACAAAAAATGTAGATCGCGTTAAATTACACAATTTATGTCATATAAATTTTTGTTGTTGAGTGAACCATTTTCGAGATATTATAATTTATTCCCTTAAATTTTCCAATACTTATACTTTTTCTTAAATTCTTATTCTTTTTTTTTGTCCTGGTAATGCAACGAGAATGAAATACTCCACATAGCAACCAGCTCTTAAAATATTTGACTATCGCTTAAAGCCTACCAATTCCTCTTGCATCTACAAGAAAATCAGCAATAAGATTAACATCTCGATATCTCGAATAACATGAAGTAGATGAAGAATAAGCGTTTGTAAAAATAGTTTGTACAAGAGTAGAGAAAGTCATGTGAGTGTAACACATCAGATCCTTTTCCTATTGTATAATAGAATTTTCTGTTTTAATATTAGATGATTTTAGGCAATGATCTCCTGTTGTACAATAATCTGCGCAGAAGTAATAGCCTTAAAGATCTACAGCTTAAAAATACGGCTGAATTCTATCAGAAACGTAAACAAATTTAGAATTAATAAGCTTTTTATTACTCCCAAACATCACGGTTTATCTACTCCTTGGTGAAGACATTATCTTGCGATTAAAACAACAAAATATCTGACAGACCACACGCACCATCTTCAAATTATTCTGATTAATAAAGATTTAAGGGCTGGAAAAATTTGTTACGGCGAAAGTAACGAAGCTCTGATTAACTGCGAACTGTCGGAGAGAAGCAGGCAAGTTATTTGGACGATGATGCGAGGAAGTAATGAAACTGTCGTCGTGTGACAGGTGCGTTCCTTTAGAGGGGGGAAGAAAGATGAATGCCTACAAGGTCCAAATGTCTAAACAACACATACACAGGAGACATATAGCTTTCCGGAGAAGTTAACCTTTCTTTAACGTATGTGTTTTTACGGTATTCAAACTACTGATGCGTTTTAATCGCAATAGTAGCGCGAGGAATATTAAACGTTCGGTAAATGCAAGATAAAAGAAGTAGGGAATTCGTCGATTTTCTTTCCACTGGTCATTTGTCACGTAAGTTATGTTTCAATATCAATAGTTTTTTATTTAATACTACAAAGTTTACTATTTTACTAGCAAGACTAACGCTTAAGCTCACGTATTTTTTAAGTGTGAGGCATTATTTGTAACACTTAAATGATTTCAGTCTAATTATATAATATATAAATTAAATAACAGCCCACCTTAAAGCAATCTGTGTATGTAACAACATATAAAAAGTGTATATTACGGTCATTGTATGTTTATATTATTGTGTGGATGTTTAATAATGCTATGTGAATGTATTACGTAATTTAATAATGTAGGAGGTGTGAGAAATAGGTCAAAAGTTGCTAACAATGAGGTAACAATGAGGTAACCTTGAGGCAATAATGAATTAGAAAGTTTAAATGCTACTGGTAATTCTTGAAGCAACAATAATGTGATTTTTGTGACAGCTTATAAAATAGCCGATCAACAACCAGAAAAAGGTTTAGTTAAATGAAGGTATTCTATTGGACTAGGATTAGCCAATCAGAAACTAAAATGGTGCAAAATTTACAAATTCAGAAGTCAGTTTGCTTGTAGACAGCGTTTCTAACCGGACGCGAGATGCGTTCTCGAGAAAAAGTAATACATATTTTGTGTGCGACAAAAATAGTTTACGTGTTAAAAAGTGCAAGTATTTAGTAAAAAAAAATCTCATAGCTCTCTCTCTCTCTCTCTCTCTCTCTCTCTCTCTATATATATATATATCAGTGAAGTGTTATTTAAATCGTGTCAAGCATTGATAAATGGAGTGAAGAAAAACTTAAAATCTGTGTAAGCCTACATTCTTCAGTCACGCCACTCCCTGCTAAGACATTAATGTCTCTAAAAATATAAATACTGACGCAGCCGAGGCAAACATAAATATATAATATTTAAAGAAACAGTAAAAATTACAAAGTTAATATTTTTAAATATTTTTTGGGGACAAAGGCCACCGGAAAGTACATTTAGGGCGAAGGCTACCGGAAACTTTTTACCATACGTGAGGTTGCAACTACTTTACCCAACAGTCAAAATATAATAGAAACCATCTTCAAATTAGCTTATCATATGTGAAACAACAACAATACAACAAAATAACTTCAAGTGAGAGGTTCTTCTCACAGTTTTTCATTCTGCAAAGCTTTTATTCATACAATGTCTTTAAAATGAACATTAAAATAGAACTTTTTGTCTGGAATAATGCTAATTCAACTTTTGTTATCTATATTAATATACAGTAATATACAGCATGTTGGTGTGGTGTGAATGTGGGGTAATATAAAATACAGAGTGAGCCAAAACGCCCCGAACAGCGCGCGGTGTTTTTCCTGTCCGCGTCCTCGGCGCTCGTTGCCGTCTTCCGCTATCATAAAAAAGCGCGGATGAAACCATACAACATTTTTAAAACTACTTTTAAAGGCTTTACTTACCAAGTTTACGAAAGGAGATGCTGAAACTGGCCACCGCCGGTGTCCATACATTTTTGGCACCTCTTTAGGAAACTATCCATCACTCGCCGTAGTTCACGTTGAGAAATTTCCTGGCGGATGTTTTGTTTTAATTCTTCCAGGGTGTATGGGTTTGTCTTGTACACTTTATGTTTTAAGTTACCCCGTGGGGGTATTTTATGAACAATATTACCGGCTGCGCGTTGTTTTTGCTCTGGGCGTGTGGAAATATCATAAAAACATGATAACGCGCTCTGCTATAAACAAAGTTTATATTATACACACAGCGTATATTTATTTATGATTCGTATGTCTTAACACGGTCAGCTCGCCAAGTGAATGTACGATTTGCAGAAAGATTTACAGGTGTAAAAGTTCCAGGCCGTTAAACAATCTATGAACTTTACAGTAAATTTCAGGCCACAGGAAGTGTTCAGGCTAAGAAATGTAAAACACGGCGTTCGGTTCTTACCGAAGAAACATTAGACGACATCGGTCATCGTTTGGAAAATTTCTCCCAAAAATTCCATAATGGATAGTTTCCTAAAGAGGTGCAAAAGTGTGTGGTCAACGATGGTGGTCAGTTTCAGCATTTCCTTTCATAAAGTTGGTAAATAAAGCCTTTAAAAGTAGTTTATAAATGTTGTATGGTTTCATCCGCGCCTTTTTATGATAGTAGCAGACGGAACAAGCGCTGAGGACGCGGACAGGAAAAACACGGAGTCTTTTGGCTCACCTGTATATCTGTTACATTCACATGACTTATTTTACCCTATTTTATTTATTATCGGGTATACAAACTATTCGTACGAAAGTTCCTATCTTTTCCGGAAATAGCTACATTATACTTTCCGTTACAAATACAATGGAATAGCGACAGTCAAATGTTTAAGAACTGAGCGCTATATGCTGGCTTTAAAACTCCATACTCTTCCTATGACATCGCGAGAAACAAGTGAAAATCGAAATGGCTTTAAAAGATGCTATGCTATGCATTGATCAATTCAACCATAAATAACGATATCTCGGAAACAGCTGATGCCACAAAAAGTGATTTGAAATACATTGTGTGTTTTAAAGAGATCTATATATTTTTTGTGCAGCACGTTTTCGTCTATCGCTTAACGTTTACAAGTTATACAAGATTATACAATATTCCTTCCGATTGAAGAGGATTTCATAGGCTATTCCCAGAGAATTCAAGATATACATTTTATTTTTCATGTAAACATCTTACATATGTGTTATTGTAATCAAAATCATTAAAGCAATTTTTTAGAAAATCAACATTTTTAAAAATGTTCCATGTAAAGTGTAGTTGGGGGTGAGGGCATTTTCTTGAAAATCTTTGTGTCGCATTCTTAGAAGATACTAAACTCAAATACCAAGTTTGGTATTTATCACACTTTTGGTTTTTAAGTTATGCTGAACACAGACAGACACATAGACATGTTTTAAAAATGCTTTATTTGGATTCAGGGCGCCTCAAAACATGTATTTTCGGTGAAATCTCGGTATCGAGTTTTTGGGTGGAATGCAATGCTTCCCCAACTTACTATAACTATTAGAGAAAATCATGTGAATGTAACACACTAAAATCTTTTTCATACTTGCTTTGGTTTGTGTGCTTACTGAGAGTTAAATAATGTATTAAATAAGTATTATGTTTTATGTTTATAAACTCCATAGCAAGAAGTATTATTTTTGGTTTTGAAAATACTATATGCATAAATATGTTAACAGTGAAATGGATAATGCGAGTAGACGTATGGGTTCTGTTAGAATGTTATAAATATGGCCATTTTCATTTACGTCACAGTCCATCTACAGCTAACGATGTATCGCGGATACATAATTAAAACACAGTAACTTTCTGAATAATTTAATAAGCACAATAAAGTGCACATAATTTGAAATTCCTCTTCCCTTTTTAAAGAAATGAAAAGGGGAGAAAAAGGCTCAAAGAAAGCGTCGTTTCGCTTTATAATTATTTTTTCTTACTTAATTGCTACTTAGTCTCGACATATCTTAACGACTCCCTTTTTTCTTTAGCAAATGACACAAGGGAAGGTAATTTAAATTCTTAAAGAACAAATTAATTAGCTTTCATTTAACAACTTGAAAGACTCGTGTTTTTCCACTTCTTTTTTCCGACAAAAGTTTTAATTACGCCATGTAAAAAATTGATGGTTTTTCATAATAAGCTCACATAGCATTTCGAGATCATTATTGTTTGAGACGAAAGAGAATAAAGGAGACTTTTAATTAATATTATAATTGCTAATCCAACGATGCTATGATTTGCTTAACAATCAAGCCAGTAACTAATTTGTGTTATAATTTACGGCATAGTTACCTCAGTACGAAACCATTATATCACACACACACACACACACACACACACACACACACACACACATTGTTATGTGAAGAAAAAGATTATTCGAATAAGATTCAGTATCGGAGTAAGAGCTACATTCACTATATTTTACACAGATCTCATTGCATGCAGCACACCCGAGGGATTATAGAGCACTGTCAACATTGAGGGCCCTAAGCCGCAAAGCGTAACTTTAGGATATGTGAGCTAAACCCCAGTGATCCAATCATTTAGCGACATTTTGCCTTCTGTTGGCAATCATTCGCCTCAAAATGCACTTCACTAACCATTATACTCCTACACCCATAATGAATAATATCCGATTACTCGTTGTATTACCAAGATCTCAAAAATAAAATCAATAAATTACAAAGCATATGTGGATCAATAAAACGGAATTTAAAAGGTAAGACAAGAAAACAAGTAATGCTAAACTTTTATAAAAGTATGGTTGTGTCTGTTCTGACCTACGGTGCAGGGAATTGGGCTCTAAAACGATCACATAGAAGAATGATGGAGCTTGTAGCAATATTTCCGCCTGATTAAGAATACACAAAAAGGCACTCTGTAATAATTATAATTTAGGAATTATTGATAATTAATTTACTTGCAATTTGATAATTTTCCATAATTTTAAAGCAATATGATTAAAATCTGTATCAATCGAAAGCCCTTCAGAAGCTGTAAATATGTTTTAAGTTTCAGTAATATTGTTAAATAAATAAAGGTAATTGCCTAAGAAAAACTGCAAGATTTAGGCAAAAAAGTAGCTTCGTTTTAGATTGTCCATTATGCATTCCGAGCGTGGGGCCATAAAAATCGAAACCTTCTTTTGTACTTCGTGGGAATGAGGTAAGTTTTAAGAGTAAACAGATGCTATGAGGAAACGGACATTTCTTACAGTTAGGCTTTGAATTTTCAACCAGGGAACCAATAAACGTAGGGAATAAGTGTGAGAACCAATGGCAAGTTAGGAATACGCAGTTACAAGTACAAAATTTGAAGGCGAACAGTTGTTGTTATATGTGAATGCGAGCGTGGATTTAGGACAGTTTGACATGATTCTTCGTTAAGGTAACACGTAGCACTCCAGGTCAGAAAAGGACTCAAAGTTCCGAAATTTGCTAAGTGCCGCGCAATTCTGCAATTATAAAGAGATATAGGTGAAATATTTATATAATATGCAAACGGTTTTCTTCGACATAATTATATCCAAGCTCATAAACGAGTTAATGTTGGCCAAGTGACTGCTTCAAGTTCGCGCGAATCTAAAGAACGTGATAGAGCACCGAGTTATTAAATAACTAGCCGGAGCAAACTTTAGTGTTAACAGTATTAAAAGAATCACACGTGTCAGGGAATATCAATAAATCTTGCAGGATTTCTAGCATAAAGAGTGAGGCAATATTTTATATCATAACATGCTGTGAATGTCAGAGTGATTATAGTGTAAATTAATATTATTGTATGTACATGATTTTAGATGTTTGTTAGATATAAGGATTGTTAAGAAATAAGTTTGCACGGCCTAACTGAAACTGACAATAGAAGTGGGTAACAATAAACCGAGGGGGTGAGTTGTTTGTCACTAAGAAGAGAAAGCCGAAATTAACGTCAGGGCAGCGTGCCTTTTTTAGAAATGGAGGGAATATCTTCCCTAGAGCATATATGTCCGTAGTAGTGATTGGCTGACCAAAACAGACGCTAAAGTTGGCGCAATTTGGCAACCAATATGAGGTATATTATAATGTTTAGGCAATTCGAGGTGAAGGAGTCATAAGGAAGTGTCGCACAGTTCTGAAGAATCTCTCACGAGGTGCACGTCGCAGAGTTATTTACAAAAAAAATGTAAAGTACGCGAAGTAATTGTTGTGCGGCAACTAAAACGACTGTAGTTACGTTCGGAAATATCACAGTTTCAGTCAGGCGTGTATAAAGATTAAATATGGCAATTATTAAATAAGCGTGACGGCAATAAAAGTCTAGATTCAGATTTTTTTATCAGTGTTATCTTTTAGTAACAATTCCTTTCCGTTTACACACCCTGCTTAGAGACACGTGCTCGACTGAGTTATTATAGCTAGCCGGAGGGCAAAGAATCCAAATTTAAAAAAATAATTAAACAATAAGCGCCCAATAAATAAGATAACACAAGTCATCTGAGAACTGCGACAAGAGTGAGAAAAGTGAAAACAGTGTTTCTTTCAAGACAATATCCCTGTGTCACCACTCCCACACGCCTATCCTGACAATAACAGTAGGGAATTTCAGGCCGATTCGCCGACAGTTGATCCTGAGATCGACGAGAAGTGCTTCCTGACTGATGTCGCCGATCACGAGTCCTGAAGACTACCCATACAACGACGCAGGTGAGATGCCCACAACTAAGTAGCGGGCAAAACGCTATAAACCGAAATGAAATTTTTGAAATGTGTGGCTAGATGATCACGTAACAAAACACGCCATACGAGAGCAGCTGGATATTTATAATTTAAATAATAAAATAGCAGAAATTAAAAATAACTGAGAGTACACATTGAAAGAATGCCTTCTACAAAATTTTCCACTATATATATAAAACTTTGAGGACGTTATAATGTCTTTCTAGGATCAAATGAATGTAGGTCTACATTAAAAAAAATTAAATTGACCCTAAAATGACCACCACAACGTCCAATGACATTTACTTCCCCCCATAATATCAAGCAACTTTTATTCAAGGCATTTCTTTCTACAACCCTTAGTTTTGGAGATATTGTACAGTCTCAACTTAAATGGTCCATCCTGTATATCCCAACCACGGAGAATACGAGGTAACCCCGCCGTAGATGACAGGACGACTTTTAGCCGGAACAGGCTATAGGGCCTATTTTGAGGTAGATGATGACGATGATACTGTTTATAACCACATTATTCTTATTTTAACCTTTGGTTTATTTCTATCATTTCAGAACCCTTTAGCTGCTAATAAGTATCCTTAAGGATCTACAGAGCTTCATATCTTTTACTCTCTGTTCCTCTTAGTTAAGGTAGAGGAAGTATTAATTGAATTAACAAAAATATATCGAGATTTCATGGATATTCAGGCCGCTTGCGTCACACAAAACACGACTGCTGGCTCACATGTGCATGTTTGTTACTGTATGTTTGTGGAAGAATAGTTCTTCTTCTTCTTCTTCGGATTACTTACACCTCTTAGGATTTATAAGCCAATGCCTTGGGTCAGTAGCCTATCGAGGAGCAAGCGAACTCTGGATCATAGCATATCCAGGATGATGGGTGATCAGCTCAGTGCCTGGTATGGCGGTGAAGAAGAGGGAAATGAAATGCAGTGATGAAACGGATAATAGGAAGATTCATGAACCAAATTATCCAACCATCATTCGCCTAGCGACGATGAATGAAAGATCCTCGCCAAAGCTGGGAATCCAACCCAAGACCTCTGGCATGGGAAGCCAGAACGTTGACCACTCGACCACAGAGGTAGTCACATATGCGAGCATTTTCATGGGACTGTCATTGTCCCAAAGAATCTTTAAATGGTCGCAATGCTTTTCGTTAGAGTACCCCATTTTGAGATATTAGAATGGTGGAAAAAAAAATTAATCTTGAATTTCTTTTAAATTGTACCTTAAGTCCTTGAGACAATAGTAATCGGGGTGCCTAACGTCCCCAGATATTACATCCTGACGTCTGAGAATTCGCAGCAGTATATAATCAAACTCGGCATTCCCCTAGTAGGCAGCGAAAACGCGCCCCCTCCCCCCCAAAAAAACTGAGAGTGGAAGGGCTGAACGGAAATCGAGCCCGGGACCTCCTGAATGCGCGCTTCACACGTTATCGTGAATCCATCTTGTTCGATAATCTTGTCATTAATGTGTATACTTTCTGTTAAATAAAGTGTGTGACTGTTTAACTTCGGATCTTCACGAAATGTGAAACATTGAGGCAGGGTCTACTCAATATTTTAGAAACATATACAATGATTTTGGAGAGTTAGTCTCAATATTCCGCTTGCCCTTCCACGTTCACTTGTGAAGGAATGATTACCGATAGGCATTCGATAAACTAATGTGTTAAAACAATGACTTCCATTTCTATGTGACAGTAGTTCAAGAAAACAAGATTAGTTCAGGGGAAGATGGTCATATGGAGAGGCTATCAGCGGGTCTTAGGCTTGCAAATGAGGTTCAAGCTTTCGATCCTTGAAACAGATTGTCTATCACATGTACTCTCAGTTTTCATATTCCTGCGAAATTATAAGACACGAAATTAACATTTCAAAATTCTCTGGTTAAAATCCTTCAAAGTTCAAAAGAACAGCGGTGAATCTTTCGGAAGTGTTAATGCCATAAATGTTTTTGGCATTAGGTACACATTTAAGATCTGCATATCCGCTATAGCAGAGTCATTCGACTCACTCACGTGTGACGTATCACAGTCGTATGACACAGCAGGGGTTTGCGTTTTCCTCGCTGGGTCTTCGCTAAGAGTAACTTCACCATTCACTTTGCTACACTTGACCTACATTTCACATTGAGTTCCTATATGAGCGCAGAGAGCAAGAAAAACTGTACTCGCTAATGTCACAGAGCATTTAGTTGACACAGTCTAAAGGTGAGTCCACACTGTTCAACATATCAACAGTTAACATTCAACAATTAACAAAATGTCACATTGAACGTGTTAAATGCCTTCAACATGTTGTAACTGTGAACGTTTAACATTCTATCCACACCAGTTGACTTGTTGGGACAACAAAATCTCTTAACTAAAAGCAAAATGGAATCCAGTGATTAGGATTTGACAATTGCTATTTGTATCTGGTATGTTAATCGGCACAGGAGTGAAAATATTTTGAATGAGTTTAAAATTCGGAGCAGTTTGACTTCAATTTCTTGAGAACAAGTCAAAGTGATTTCAATTTTGTTTTAAGCAAGGTTTCTAACCTATAATTCATAAAAAGGACACACACATTTGAGAGCAGCCATTCTAGCTACCAGACTTGAGCCTTTTTGCAATTCTCTAGCAAAGTGAGGTTATTATATTATTTTTCTGATATTGCCTCTGGAACAACAATAAATTGCACATAGTTTTGTATATTTGTCCATCCTTTTTATTACATATATTACAATGTTCCATAATGATAGCCTTCCCAAAGATTTTATTAATGAAAGTGTCTTTTCTTTCGTCCATTCCATAACTTCACATGAAGCAAGCCAAATCAAAGATATAAGCACAGAACGAGTCAACATGGAACTACCGAACACAATAGCATGAAGGAATCACAATAGCTGCCATGTTTACAGTCTGGAAACTTCCGAAGTTCACCCAATCACATACACAGAGAGCGAATTGCCTTAACAAGTTTTCCATTAAAAGTGGAAAACATCCAACATGTCAAAAGTGGCAAGCACAACTCTTTCGGTTAATATGTTAAGTCAATTCTGTGATCGAAATTTGGCCAACATGCAAACTGTTAACATGTTGCACTTGACAAGTTTTGTTAAATGTTAATCAGTGTGGACAGGGCTTAATAGTAACTTTTTATCATTCACTTTGTTCGAATAGCCCACACAAAAGACAATATCTGTGGTTACAAAATATCTCTTCTGTTTTATCATTACGTTGCTTAGGACTACTTGCTTCTGTGTCAGTTATTTTATTTAAAACCGTTCTGGTATTGCTAACATTGCCACCACGTACGAGCCAAGTGTAATTGGTGTACTAATATTTTAATATTTGGCTTTGATTGTTACATCGATCTAACCGACATCCTGCTTGTATATTATTAATTGTATACTACTACAATATTATAGCACGAATACTAATGAAACATTCCGCAAAACATCACAGCATAATAAAAAATCATAAGGAGAATAAGAATTAGTTATGGGACGATACCACTATTTCTCGACACTCAATAACGATACGAATTCTTGAGCACCGATTATCGATACTTGATACTCACTTTATAAAAGATCTATAAAGACGATAGCTTATTTGCTGAATAGTGTTCTAATTAGTAGCTTTCTGTGTATAAACAGATGTTAACCAATGTTGTATTGCATGCTAATTCCGAAGTTGTTCGTGTTTGACATCTCCAATTGGCAGCAATTTCTTTGTCCTGTTAATGCTACAGGCTATATATCCCTATTGTTTTGTTAGGCTAATAATAATAATAATAATAATAATAATAATAATAATAATAATAATAATAATAATTTCGTTGCTTCGCTGTTTATGTAATTATATTTTGTGCTGAAATCTTCTTTTTAAGGATTTTCTATGCATATTTTGAAAATTTGTGTTACGGTATACCGCTAGTGAGTCGTCCTCCGTGGTGTAGTGGTTACCATGCCACCTCTAGTTCCCGAGGTCGCGGGTTCAAATCCGGTGGAGGGCGATGAATTTTTTCAGTCGTAAAAAGCATTAGCATGGCTTCCTTCGTAAGCAAAGTGAAGCCGGAGGTCTCCTGTCGTATATTTACGGCACGGAAAAGAACATCAAGCCTGATAAAGAGGCCTCTGAGTAAAATTTCCTGTATTTCACGCCCAATATAGAATGAGGTGCTAAGGACTACGGCAGTTAAAGGGTGTCCATAAATAAAACTCAATTTTGTTTTCGCTCGTGACCCGAGTTTGATTTGCATAAATACCAACTAGTAGATGCGTTTCCTGTGGGTGAAGCAATGTAACATTCCATAACTCTTGTGTTTAGATGAAAACATGCAAAACAATGGTTGAAGAAGTAGATGAACTCATGTAACATGCAGCGTTAACTGAGTTGTGAATGAAGCTGATTTAGGTGACGCACTTTGTGTTTCTGCAGTAGCCTGGTTTGGTGGGTCACTCCTATTTACATTACATTTACTTTGACCAATAATAAGGGATACGTAACCTGTGGCATTATCAAGAAAATCTGATCTGTTACATTCACATGACTCTCTACTCTTGTAAAAACTATTTTTACAAACGCTTATTCTCCATATGCTTCATGTTAATCGAGATATCGAGATGTTAATCTTATTGCTAATTTTCTTGTACATGCAAGGGGAATTGGTAGGCTTTAAGCGATAGTCAAATATTTTAAGAGCTGGTTGCTATGTGGCGCATTCCATTATCTTTGTATGTCCAGTACGTAAAAAAATGAATAACGAATTCCCATTTGAGAAAAAAGTATAGGTATTGGAATATTTAAGGGAATAACAAGCAATATCTCGAAAATGATTCACTCCACAAAAAAAATGTATATGACATAAATTGTGTATTTTAACGGGATCTACATTTTTTGTAGTAAAAGTTTGTCTATCTCTTATAGTTTACCAGTTATGCAAAAGTCGTTCACAATGAAGAATACTTTTGGAGACATTCCAGAAAATTCGTGATATACATTTCATTTGTCATGAAAATATCTTAAACATATGATATTTTAGTCAAAATCGTTAGAGCCATTTTTGAGAAAATTAAAATTTTCGATAAATGTTCCATGTAAAGGGTAATCTGGGGTGGGGAATTTTCTTGAAAACCTTCGTGTCGCTTCTCTGGAAGATCCTGAATCTAAATACCAAGTTTGGTGTTTATCCGACTGTTCGTTGTCCACCGACACACACACACACACACACACACACTTACATGTTTTCAAAAATGCTTTTTTTGGATTCAGCGGGTCTCAAAACATGTATTTCCGATGAAATCTCGGTTTCGAATTTTTGGGTGGAATACAATACTTCCCCTACTTACTATACGTAGTAGAGAAAGTAAAAATTGCTGCCAATTGGGGATACAGGAACAATTTCGGAATAAGCATACAATACCAAATTGGTTGCATGCGTTTATACACAGAAAACTACTATTAAGAACATAATTCTAGGAACAAGTTATCGCCCAGCGTGTATCGAGTATCGGTGCCCAGAGATCAGTATTGTTGTCGAGTATCGAGAAATAGTGGTATCAACTCATCACTAGTAAACACCATGTTTAAAATTATTTGGAAATAAAGAGGAATTTACGGACTTTTTACTTTATTTATCATTCCATCACAGGGTCATAGAAAATAAAAAGTATGAAAACTTTTGTTTGCATATCTTTATTTCATGAAAATCCTCAGCTAACGTTCCTGTAAAATGTTGAGTCTGACCTTTTGTTTTAGATTTCTGCAGCCCACAGATACACGCACACGCACGCACACAAACGACCGATACATATAGCCGGGATCGTGAATAGGAGTTCTGCAGTTCAAATCCCGCCAGGAGCGTCCTCTCTGACTAAGGTTTTTTTTTTTTCAAATTTTCTTTAGTCTTCATAACTGGTAAATGCCGGGGTGGATGGAGGTACTCTGAATTTAGGCCTGGAACGTTTCTTTTCCAAATTTCCTTTACAAACAATAATTATTAAGGGGATCACTTTGACCATTTTTATGAGTTTAACTTAACTTGTACTGTAGTCTTTTATGTTGTAGCAGAGAGGGTGAGTCCAGATGTAAACAACTGGCGCTTGCCTGCAGTGCTCTACAGGTTGTATCAAAAGAACATGCCGAGACTGTTGAAAGTAAACGTTCTCCGTCTCACACTTAAACAAAACTATATCGTGAGAAACCCCTTTCGACATCCCAAGAGGTGATAGGTGCATACGAATAATACACTTTCGTATCACTGTCTGATATATTTCTTACTCTGGTGCGAAGCGGGACATCATGCTTTATACGGTGTATTTGTTTACCCGCTGACTGTACCCAAGGGACACGTGTCAAGATATTGTGCTCTCTGCATTGATAACTTGAAATCACGGACCAGGTCACTCTAAACCGTACTCCAGTAATTTTTATTTCCTTCCATGTATCACCAGTGTCCACCGCTGGTGGTGCCGTCTGCCGGGGGTTAAACAAAAAACATTTCTGTTTTCGATGAAACCATTATATTGAAGTTTAGTATGGAACATTTTGAATTATGGAAATTTTATTCTGCTCTAGTGTCACCAAAATTGACACATTATGCTACTAATGGATTTAAAACCCCAAAAGGAATAAAACTGAAAGCACCAAAGTGCCCCTTTTTCCCTGGCTAATCAGCATTGTGTCTTCTGCTTGACGAAGAACTGGAACTTATGCCGCTCTTGCTGTGTTGATTCTAGTCTCGCCCAGCTCTTCGCTTAGCGCTGTGCGGTACCACTTCCAATTTTAAAATGATTAACCGTTCCCATGCCGACACACACTCACACAGACGCATGCATTGCGTAATTAGCCTGTCACTCAACCCTAGGGGACAAAATCTGCTGGGAAGATGAAAAGAGAGCAGATGAAAGACTATTTCACTGGACCTTTTTCGTTGTAGCGAGAACGATAGCAAGCCATTTCTGACGTTTATGTTTCTCATTGCAAATCATTTGACTTGTCGTTTTTATCTATCATTCCGCAAATCTTGTAGAACCGTGAAGAACGTTAGGACTGTGGCCGACGTACATGAAGTGCCGAGTTTAAATCCCGCCCGTCCTGACTGGGTGAGCAACTAAATACAGATTGGATATTCAGAACCGCGATCTAAAGTTTCACTCGCAGAATAAAATATAAATGAAGTGCTCATCAAAGTGTGTACGCAACTGATGCTGTCTGTTATTACCTTTCTTGATGAAGTGATACAGGAAGGCCACTACCCAATTAAGAGAATACACTGGTTACGTCATAATTTCAGGTCCGCAACTCTAAAAGTCCAATTTCCGATTAAATAATACGAATAAATAAAACAGAAGTCAAAGACCATCCATCAGGGATTTACTAATGCTGAGCGGGATGGCTCAGGCGGTAACGTCTATGGCCCGCATTCGGGAGGTCCCTGGTTCAAACCCCCGGGCCGACCAATCTTACCGGAGGCTTTTTCGCGGGTTTCCTCGTTCGCTAGGAGCAAACTGGGATGGATAACTTGACCCGCTAATTTTCCTATCATCCCTTTCATCACTACATTTAATCCTCCTCCTTCACCGCCATACGAGGCATTGGACTGATTACCAATCCTGGAGACGGTGTGATCCAAATTTTGGTTGCTCCTCGATAGGTTACTGCCCCAAGGCATTGGTCTTGGAGGGTGTAAGTTAAAGAAGAAGAACGTAGTACAGAAAGGCAACAGTGCAATTAAGACCATCAAACACTATCCGTGTGTACCAAAGAACCTACAGAAATCTCTTCGCTTTAGCTATAAATACTCTTATGTTTATAGTATATAAGTATTTAATGGATTTCTTCAAATAATTTACTTCCCCAAGAAATGGTAACATTTGAATTTTGTGATTAATAAACCTGATAAACCCAAGAATGTTCTTCCAACTCCAAGATATTTGAAAGTCTTTTCTTAACCAAATTACTGAATTCCTTAACAGGATTCAAGATTGCTTGTTGTTATCCTTAAAAATCCCACAGTAGCGGGAACAATTCTAAAAGCTTATAAAGAAAACTCTGTATGTCTTAGCTTACTTATAGATACAGAAAAGGCTCTTGATAAAGTGTGACATGAAGGACTGCCGTACAAAGCAAAACCAATTCCCTCGGAGATCTTATGCAGAATTTTGCATTGTAGTCTTATCTACAGTAACTTTACTGTGAAATGTGAAAATGTTTAGTATTCTACTAAAACAATCCAAAAGCAGGAGTATCTCAAGGCAGTGTTCTTGGTCTGCTTTTATATCCCATATAATAACCTAACGATAGCCCAAATGTCGTTGTATATGACGTTCTGTGCCAAGTTTCGAGCTGCTATTCAAATTCAGAAATTTTGGAACATCAGGAATGATGTAATAAATGGAAAGCAAAAATAAATACAAGCAAATCAAAAACTGTTATTTTCAGTTATAGGCATAATACACAACACCACCAGATTTACTTACACGGTGAATAAATACCACAAGCAATACCATTCATTTATCATGGTAGAATTTTGGATAAGATGACCAAATGGAATTCACATACTAGAAAACTAATGCAGAGACTCAGGTATAGAATACACAAGGTTAACGCATCATCAAAGGAGTTGATACCACCTCACTTGAAAAAATTAAATACCTGTATGTGAACCGACCGATCTGGACCTATTGTTATTCTATATGGAACTCCGTCTCTAAATTTCAGATTGATAAGAATTCAAACAATACAGAATCGGACACTAAGATGAATTTTAGATGCACATTGATACATTCACAAAAACAAACTATATACAAATCATGCCATGAATTCATGCTACAAAAGACTATCATTCCACTGAAGGTATTCCGCTCAAAGGAACTACTTGGTGATACCCTAGATCATTTACATTCTGAGCACTACCTTCTTCGCCTGAAGAGAGGGCAACTGAATCCAGTCTAAGTAACGTATACCTACTAAGCTTTGACCTTAATACGTGTTTCTAGTGTTTAATACACTTGTATATTTCCTGGGAAAAATTGTAATATGCAGTTTGTATAATAAAATTTCCTAAACACACAAAAAAAACTCCGTTTGTAAAATCTATAACTTCCAATTTGAAGTGAACTTAAATTAACAGAATAGCTTAGGCGAGACTTCAGAGATTTAAGTTATTTCCAAGGGACTAAGATTATATAAAAAATTTAAAAAAATAGAGGACGTTATTTCAGGTATGCATTCCTCATATGTAGACAATAAAAAGTTCATTACAGCATGTGTCCGGAAATGCTTCGTTTCTGAGTTATGGCCTTCAAACAGTGATATTCGCCGAAACGTATTTCTTACCGCAAGTGGTTTTCTTTACAGAAGATGAATACAGACCTGCTTGAATATAGACCTGACATCGACGTCTCATGGCCGTGTGTATTTCCTCACAACCTTCCACAACTGAGCTCTGAAGGGATTCCATATCAGGCATGGGAGACAAATACACCAACGCTTTTAAATGACCCCAAGAGTAGAAATCGACAGAGTTCAAATCAGGTGAACGTGGTGGCCAACTGGCAGAACATCAATCGAGCAGGGTAATCTGCTGGTGACGGGGCCTGTACACGTTGCAAATGATATGGATACAACTGTTGCTCTCATACAGTCGTATGAGGAACATTTACTTGCAACGCTAACCTTCGTGTACTGATAGAAGGAGTCGTGTGCACAGAATCCATAATCTCCCCCTCTACATCTGGAGTTGTAGACCTTGGTCCCCTCCCCAAACCAGGAGATGTAAACTTCCCATGAGCGCAGAGAAGACAATGGAGACGTTCAAATGTCTTCCTATCTGGACATCTTCACTGTGGGTACCTCTCTTGGTACAAACCTGGCCCAGCATTGCTTTCCACCTTACCGTAAATGAAGTGCATTTCTGCCAGCTCCTGATTTGGGTACATGTCGCTCAGTCGAACGCCAAACACAACACTCACGTACCCTTCGCCTCGGAATGAATGCACACCGGAATTTGTGCCTCGATTGTATTACCCTGCTAATTTGAAACAGCAATTCCGGTAACAAAATTAAGCCCTAAATGTTTTGGTTATAAAGTGAGAAGCTGAGGTTTTATTTCGAGTTGCTATAGCAGTTAAAGTTAATGGCGGATGCGACGAAATGACCAAGGTTAACCTGCTCTACATACTTCAATTGAAGGGGTGAATGATTGAGATAGCACAGGTCTATTGTAGGAAAAGAGCAAGGTAGTGCTAAAAGTCCTAAAATAGTAATCACAGCGCAACACAGGTCCGCAATGTGCCGCCGTCTCAGAGATGGCTGTACCCGACAAATAGATTCTTCTCCGGGTCTGCGACGCTGCTCTCTACAGGCTCTACTCTGTATTCACTCTTAGGTTGATTCGCGGCAAAACAAACCCCGTGGTCAGTGCACCGTGGTGCAAGACGGTAGCAATGCGCGCAGGAAAGTAGTCCTATGCTAATCTCTGAATTTTAGAATGGATTTATCCTTAAATAGTATAATATTCTATACAAATACCTAAGGTTTTATTTAAAACAGAGCTACAAGTCCCATGATGCAATTCGTATGAGGCACCTGACATGCGGATAGGCGCAGAATATTGTTTACAGCCAGAAACCAGCAGTTGTGTTTAGTATCATGGAGGACAGTGAATTCGCTCTTGTGTTTTCGTCGAATTACGTAAAACATTAGCCGCGCAAACCATTGACTAGTGGTAAAAAAACAATAGTGTTGAATCTTTGTTATAAGTTATGTGAGAAATATCCAACACTTTCAGCGAAAGAAATGATGAAATTAACTTCTGAGTTCGCCGGTGTTTCGAGTACAAGTATAAACAGTGCTTGTGCAGAAAAATCTGAAACGGGAAAAGTGGTTACATCCGGAAAAAAAAGAAAGCATATGAAATACGCGATCCAAGAATGTAGTGATTTTGAGAAGAATGCAATTCGCGTAACAATGCACAATTCCTTTTTTAAAATGAGCCGCCAACAGTTAATAAAGTGCCGCTTCCAGAGAGTGAATAAATTAGGTTATCGCATACCTGGTACTTTATTTTTCGGTCATTTATTTTTGAATTAACTATTATTAAAGGTTTATTTTGTTGCTACTATAAATCTTATCACTTTTAACCCTTAACAGAACATGCTAGTCACCGTTTCAGTTGTCGAAATAAGGACTCTTGTTCTTTTTCGCACTACGTGCCGCTTGTACCGGCCACATGGTCTGAAAGTGTGACAGTATTTCTAGTGCGAATGGCGGAAGGATACATTATAGCGGTGCACTGGTCACCTGGGTTTGTTATGACGCGGATCAATCTAAGAGTGAATACAGAGTAGGCAGTCGAATCCAATGCGTTGCTGTCTTATCCAGGTTGAGTGGTCTGCTTAGGTTCAGGAATGGTATACTAAGACTCTCGTGTCAGAATGTGGTCAGTTATTGTGATTTTCGTATTGTATTATCATTGTCTACGTTATTTACCTATTTAGCTTTCCTAAGGCCTTGTACTTGATCTCATGCACTGCATTTGTTGCACATATACTTAGACGTTTTCTGATGTACGCGCAAAGATTATAGCAATGCATATTTTAAGCGATGAAAATGTTTACTGAATTTGAATGCATTTGCAAACGTGCATATTTGCAGCTATATTTTCGCTGCCAAATAAAATGGAAACTATACAAACAAGGAGACAGAGATATTCAAGAAAAGTGCAAATCATAATTTTCGTGTGATTAAAGGAAAATAAAAAATTTGAAGGCATGACCGCTGTGTACGCGTTTAATGCAAAGTTCCGTTTCGAGCTGAATTATAGCAATATTTGCTAAATGCCAAACTAAACAAGAGACTTAATATCATAAAAACACAAAAGTACACAAAACAAGCATGTTCTCCTATGAATGACATTGCTACAACGACAACGACAACAATAACAAGTTTCATACTGTGACGCTTCGGCTATGACTCAAGGTTATCGAAAGGTCGGCGCCGAGCGGTCCAAGTAAACAACGATTACGCCCCTTGCCACCGTAAACACAAAGCGCGCTATCAGGAGATAACTGGAACCTTCTGAAAATTTATCTCCCTCTCTCCTCCAGAAGGTGTATCGAAATAGCTTTAGAAGATTCGAGGACCTTCTGTTTTATATAAGCGAGCGCTCTCGCGCGCGGTGAGGCAGTCGCAAGTTGAAAGCGAGTCGAGTGCAACAGAGTGGTGTCAGTGCGAGTCGAGGCGAGTCGACTGTAAGCTGAGCGAGCGAGTTGGTGACCGCTTCTGTGTTGTGCAGCGAGTGTTACCGCGGAGCGACGGTTGTGAAGGTATTGTGTTCGACTCCCGAGTGAAGTAAACGGTCCGGCGTGAAGAGGCTGCGTCACGAAGGAAGTGAACTGACAGAAAACTGAACTAGTTCACCTTAGTAAAGTAATATTAGCGAAGTGAATTCCCAGAGAAGGTGAACTACATAAAAACAAAACAGCGACAGTGAGAACTGAATAAATAGTGACAGCTGAAAAACTGGACAAAGTCACAATATAGAAATGTACGAGAGATATTTTAAAAGTATAGTCCGGTTTCAAATAAAGTGCACACTACTGGATATTTTTGATAGTTTATTTTTTACTCTTCAAACCTTACACTGCTTTTCTACCAATTATCAATGTTTTTCGAATATTTATCTTACCGTAGCATACGTTTCTTAGAAGCTCGCCATAGACTTCCGTAGCAGTTCATCTAGGGAAGGTGCAGCTGTTTCTGGAGTTAATTTTTTTGTATTCAAAATCAGATGTGTAAATCTCTTGGGGGACATATGGGCGCATGTATGTAAACTTCTTGAAGGACATAAATGAATCGCGTTAATATCACATTACATTAACTTCAGATACACAATTATCTTCTTTCAATTACTCTGTGACAAACATCTGAT
This sequence comes from Deroplatys truncata, assembly GCA_030765065.1. NCBI lineage: Eukaryota > Metazoa > Arthropoda > Insecta > Mantodea > Mantidae > Deroplatys > Deroplatys truncata. The sequence continues at coordinate 168,340,960 of CM060979.1, forward strand.
TTCCGAATGACTAGTTTTAATCTCCATCTCCTGAAACCAAGGATACCATAAGACAACGTGTTCTACCGTGGAATCTTAGACACAAAAACAATATCTTAGAAACTGCACGATTGCTTTATGGACTAGCGGAAAACTTCTATGACGAGGAACCATTAAAATTTACTCTACATTAGAATGAGAATTTAATTGTTATGAAAACTGCGTAGAAAGAAAGCTTACTAAGTTATATGGAATGAAATAAAAAATTAGTTAGCCAAAAGATTCAGCATTTCTTATTTTATTGCATAACGGAACCCTACTTTAAATAAAAACATCCCTCACACATTTTCTGTGCACTACGTTTTTGTTTATCTCTAATGGTTTACCAGTTATACAAAATGATCCAAAAATCCTTCCGAATGAAGAGGACTTCAAAGGTTCTTCCCAGAAAATCCTAGATATGCATTTTATTTGTCATGTAAATGTCGTAAACACATGGTATTTTAATCAGAACAGTTACAGCCATTTGTGAGAAATCCAAAATTTCGAAAAATCCTCAATCTAAAGGATAGTTTGGGATGGGAGGACTTTCCTGAAAATCTTTGTATTGCATCCTTGTGGAAGATGCTGAACCCAAATACCAAGTTTGGTATTTAATGGACATATAGTTTTTAGTTATGCTGTTCACACATATACACACACAAGGACCTTTTTCTAAAAGTTGTGTTTATTCCCAAGACATCGAAACATGTATTTACGATGAAATCGGTTGGAATAAAATACAGTATTTTATCTGACAATAGGTACGTTGTAGAGAAACTCTGATATGATACATTCGCATGACTTTCTCTACCCTCTAGTTAGGATGTGGGTGTACTGTGTGTGGGTGTATTATTGGGTGTACAAACAATTCTTACTAATGCTTATTTGTCTATCTACTACATATCAATCAAAATAAGCCATTGCAGAAATAGCTACATTACACATTTCGTTATAGATACAAAGGGAACAACGAGAGTCAAATGTTTAAGAACTGGACGCTATATGCTGGCCTTAAGATTCCATTCTCTTTCCATGCAATCGCGAGAAACTAGTGAATGTTGACTAGACTTAAGAGAATGACTAAGAAATGCACAGTTCGAGCCTTTAATGACGGATATCTCAGAAACGGCTCAAGCCACAAAAAACCTATTTTAAGTAAATTGTATGTTCTATGGAGGTCTACATTTTTTGTCTGGTACTTTTTCGTCTGTCGCTTAACGTTTACAAGTTATACAAGATTATATGAAATTCCTTCCGAACGAAAACGATTTCCTAGGGCATTCCAAGAAAATTAAAGATATAAGTTTTATTTTAATGTAAACGTCTTTTATATATGGTATTTTAATAAAAATCATTAGAGCTGTGTTTTAGAAAGTCAAATTTTTCGAAAAATGTACCATGTAAAGCGTAGTTGAAGGTGAGATATTTTCTTGAAAATCCTTTTGTCGCAACCTTGGAAGATCGTACTAAACTCAAATGGTATTTATCTGACTTTTCGTTTTTGAGTTATGCTGTTCATGGACAGACACACAGATACACAGACAGACAGACTGACAGACGCACACAGGATATGTTTCCAAAAATGCTTTATTTGGATTCAGGGCGTCTCAAAACATGTATTTCCGGTGAAATCTCGGTATCGAATTGTTTAGTGGAATCACTACCTCCTCTACTTACTATACGTAGTAGAGAAAGTGATTAATTAGGCAAAATATTTAGTATTTATTACTTTATTGCATAACGGACCCTAGTTTAAAAACATCCCTCGCACATTTTTGTGCTCTACGTTTTTGTCTATCTCTTATGGTTTACCAGTTATACAAGATGATACAAAATCAAAGGCTCTTCCTAGAAAATCCTAGATATGCATTTTGTTTGTCATGTAAATGTCTTGAATACATATTATTTTAATCAAAAAAGTTACAGCCATTTTTGAGAAATTCAAAATTTCGAAAAATTATCGATGTAAACGATAGTTTGGGGTGGGAGAATTTTTTTGAAAATCTTCGTATCGCAGTTTTGGAAGATGCTGAGATGCCAAGTTGGTATTTATTGGACATATCGTTTTTGTTTATCCTTCCATAGACACACGCGTGCGCGTGGATCTTTTTCTAAGCTTTTATTATTTCTAAGACACCAAAACATGTATTTAAGGTGAAATCTCGATGTAGAATTTTCGTGTGGAATACAATGTGTTCTCTGACTAGTAGGTATGTTGTAGGGAAAGTAAAAAAGGAATGTGGTATGATACACTCACATGACTTTCTCTACCCTCTATCGTTCATAAGTGGGTATACAAACTATTCTTACTAAAGCTTATTTTTCTGTCTACTACATTTTAATCAAAATACGCCTTTTCAATCGCGAAAAACAAGTGAATGTTAATAGGACTAAGAATGAGCAACAAATGAACAATTCGAACCTTTAATAATGGATATCTCAGAAACAGCTTATATCACAAAAAAAACCTCTTTGAAATAAATTGTGTGTTTTAAACAGATTTACATTTTTTTCTGTAGTACGTTTTCGTCTATTGTTTAAGGTTCAACAGTTTTACAAGATTACACAAAAGTCTTCCAAATGAAGTGAACTTCATCGATTATCCCAAGAAAATTCAAGATATACATCTTATTTGTCATGTAAATATCTTTAATATATGGCCTTTTAATCAAAATCGTTAGAGAAATTTTTTAAAAAATCACAAATTTCAAAAAATCTTTCATAAAGGCGTAGTCTGGGTGGAGGGATTTTCTTGAAAATCTTCGTATCGCATCTATGGAAGATACCCTAAATACCAAGGTTGGTATTTAAACGAACTTTCGTTTTTGAGTTATGCTGTTTATAGACACACTTGCACACACGCACGCGCGCACATACACAGATACACAGAACCTTTTTCTAAAAATGCTTTTTTTCTGGATTCAAGGGCCTTAAAGCATGCATTTCCGGTGAAATCTCGGTATCAAATTTTTGGGTGGAATACAATACTTTCGCATAGGTACCACACTAGAAATAAAATAACGCATAACTGAATTTAAAGACACGCTAACTGGAAACGTCATGTCAGGTTCAGGTACATCACACTTACACTATATTCACTCTTAGGTTGATCCGCGGCAAAACAAACCCACGTGCTCAGTGCACCGTGTTGCAACACGGTAGCAATGCGCCCAGGAAAGTAGTCCCAAGGTAATCTCTGAATTTTAGAATGAATTTATCCTTAAATAGCATAATATTCTATACAAATACCTAAGATTTTATTTAACGCTGATTTATACCGTAAAACAGAGCTACAAATCCCATGATGCAATTTCTATGATTCACCTGACATCCGGGTATGCGCAGAATATTGTTTACAGCCAGAAACGACAGTTGTGTTTAGTATCATGGCGGACAGTGAATTCAATCTTGTGTTTTCGTCGAATTACGTAAAGCATTAGCCGCGCAAACCATTGACTAGTGGTGAAAAAACAATAGTGTTGAATCTTTATTACAAGTTATGTGAGAAATATCCAACACTTTCCTTGAAAGAAATGGCAAAATTAACTTCTGAATTCACCGGTATTTCGAGTACAAATATAAAGTGTGCTTGTGCAGAAAAATCTGAAACGAGAAACGTGGTTACACCCGGAAAAACAAGAAAAAGAAACCATATGAAATACGTGATGCAAGAAAGTAGTGATTTTAAGAAGAATGCAATTCGCGTAACAGTGCACAATTTTTTTTTAAAATGAGCCGCCAACAATTAATAAAGTGCCGCTTCCAGAGAGCGAAGAAATTAAGTTATCGCATTGCTGTTACTTTATTTTTCGCTCATTTATTTTAGAATTAACTACTATTATATGTGCAAACGTTTGTTTTGTTACAACTATCAATCTTATCACCCTTAACCCTAAACAGAATATGCTAGTCACCGCACAGAGTCTGAAAGTGTGACAGTATTTCTAGTGCGAATGGCGGAAGGATACATTATAGCGGTGTACTGGTCACCTGGGGTTTGTTTTGACGCGGATCAACCTAAGAGTGAATACAGTTTAGGTACACATACCTAAGCGTGGAAAACTAGACATCTGCAACGGAAATCTCAGCCGGTCTCTTCCTACTCACAATGTAAGAGTAAATCTTAGCAAAAATAGCCTCTTTCTTTAAAAGTAGGTCTTGAATCGTTTAAAATAAAACTAAGCTAGTCTAGTTTACAAAATTTGGTTGCCTCCATTGCATTTTCATCTTTGTCTTACATCGATGTCCTCAGCTCGTTAATTTTAAGCTAAGCACGCAAAACATAGCTATAGGAAAACGTTGTTAATATTTGCTGCGCAGTTAAGCAATGTTCCTCTTGACACATACAAAGCTGTTTGTTAGTTTCATTTGTTGAAAAGCGGAGGCTGCTTGTCTGGCACTGTATGACTCATTTGGGATTTAGCTGGAACGGTGTGAATCATTCAACTGATGTTATTCTCCTTGGCCTTAGAGCACTGACGTTTTATGAACAATTTTATCTTGCAGAGTTTGATTAGCACCTATAGAGAGCTTTGCATCCGTTTTATTACCTTTTCTTTTTCATATGTAATGTGAAGGTTCTCGCATTAAAATGCAATACTTTTGTGAAGAGATATATTTTTCCATAATAAGATATAAAGAGAGAAAATATGTGTACAGTTGGAAATTATTTTACCATTTAAAACCGCTGTTCTTCCTGACGGGCATAGGCTATAAGGAAGCTTATAATTTCAACTCCTATATCTCTAAAACATTAAAAAGTATTCACAAAGCCTGGATGTTAGTGTAGGGGCAATCAGCCTTAGAGCCAAATAATGCTCCGTCATAACATTTTGAATGACGCGCCGACAAGATGATGTGAACCTAAATATATCAGTCTCAGGCTTAAAAACCGTACAGGTTAAATGGGGTGCACTGTTGTCACATGTAGCGCGCAACTTTGGCGCCCAGCTACGATCGGTCTACCAATTTAATGTCATCTTGAGAGAAGATACATCACCAAATAGTGAGGTATCCGCACTGCTATTTAAGGCAATTGTAAAACATTTAGTTTTCAGTTTATGTCCCCTTTTTGTAATTTTAGTGATTTGAAATATATTTTGCAGGCATAAAAATGTATATTATCAAAGAAATATGGAGATATAAAATTATAAAGGCTATAATTTTGTAGGCTATTATCACGATTACCCTTAACAAAATCACGTTCAACGTTGGTGGAATGTTTCCAAATAGCAAAGAATGAACGATGCTTCAAACTCATTCGTTCCTTTTTTATCCCATACACTACTGTTTCTGACACCCGGGTAGCCTTAGCTGTTTCTTTTGCTGCTTTACTAACTCTCATTTTACTTGAAAAACAATGTAACACATCAATTATTACTTTGCTTTCCTTCTTAGTTTACCAACATTTAGTCTCTTCCTAACTTTTTCCTTCCATAACCATAAATATTTATGTAAATGTTAAATAAATAATCTACATATCACTTTACAGTGTTCCACTCGCTATTAACTTAGACACTTCCTTACAACTAATGCTAACCTATAGTGACCTCTGCCTCGCGTCTGTTAGCTGAATAATGGACGACTTTTGTTTGTCATACACAATGAATGCAAGAATTTGCAGAGTTTCTTTTAAAAACTGTCTCCAACCCTCCTCAACATTTTCTCTTGCTTGGTCCCCGCTGTAAACCCAATAACAGAAATGTTTCTTCTTGGCTGACTTTTCTACTGCATGGATATAACATTTTTCGAAAGTATTTAATTTAAAAATTATAGCGCTCATCTTATTAAAGGTAGAGGGTTTAAACTGGGTAAGTATCAGCGCATTGGTTTACTCAAGCTATGAAAAGATATATTCTTGGGTTATATCCTTTAGTTTATTAATTACTCGTGATAAGCACAGAGACAGCAAATATCGGACTTTCAATGAAAAACTCGTTTTCTTTAGAAATTTATAAAGGATCCAGAAATGCTATAATCTGATAGAGAAAAATATTGTGTTCAAAGCTGAAATTTATAACAATTGAATATTTATATCATGTTATTACTAACAACTTGGCGCGAGAGTAGAAAATGACGAAGGTAATGGCAACATGCATGCGTTAGATAGATAGTAATCCCATTTACCTCCATACTCTCTTTTAAGGTGGAGTCAAGCTATAGCTGCTAGGCTATGTTATTCATGGAAGCAGGTTTTCAAACACACTTGATTTGCTTTCCTTGCAACAGATAGCGCATCTGCAGTACTCTTTCGAGAGACATCAAATACGATAAAGACCATATGTTGCCCATTTGATGTGCTGTAATAAACTGTCTCTGAGAGGAAGCTGATCTTTTTCCTGCTTATCTTGGCTGCATAGGTAAAGTTCTAATTGAAGGCAATAAATTAAACGATCTGGCCAACAGCCAAACCTAAGTTAATAAAAGAGCTAGAAAATGTGTTATAGGTGGAAAAAAGTTGTTAGACAGTAAAATATTAATTTCGCTCTCCTTAAAACTAACTTAAAAGCGCAGTGCTTATCTAGTTTCGTTCAGAAATGACAGGGTTTAAAAATAACTTGAAATATAGAGTATAAAAGCTTATGAAGTTTCAAGCACCAGGTATGGGTTTGTTCGTTTGTGTTCATAATGTTACATTGCTATTTATTCCAGTAAACTTGCAAATAACTTTAAATATCACAGGTCCTTTATTAAAAGTGAACCCAAAATAAACCGTTTAGAATGCAAAAATAGTTTTAAAAATCTGATGTGTTGCACACACATGAATTTCCCTACTCTTTTACAAACTATTTTTACAAACGCTTATTCTCCATCTACTTCATGTTAATCGAGATGTTGATTTTATTTCTAATTTTCTTGTAGGTGCAAGGGGGATATCGCTTTAAGCGATAGTCAAATCTAGAGCTGGTTGCTATGTGGAGCACTCCATTCTCTTTGCATGTCCAGGACATAAAAAAAAAAGAATAACGGATTCCTATTTGAGAAAAGGTATAAGTATTGAAAAATTCAAACAAATAGCAAGAAATATCTCGAAAATGGTTCACTCGACAAACAAAATTTGTGACATAAATTGTGTGTTTTAACGAGATTTACATTTTTTTGTGATAAAATTTGTGTATCTCCTACGGTTTACCAGTTGTGCAAAAGTTATTTAGAATGAAGAGGACTTTTAGGGACATTCCCAGAAAATTGAAAATATACATTTCATTTGCCATAACAATATCTTACATAAGATACTTTAATCAAAAGCGTTAGAGCCATTTTTGAGAAAATCAAAATTTTCGCAAATTGTTCCATGTAAAGGGTAGTCTGGGGTGGTTGGATTTTCTTGTAAATCTTCGTGTCGCATCTTTGGAAGATACTAAATTCAAATACCAAGTTTGGTATTTATCCGACTTTTCCTTTTTGTGTTATGCTGTTCACAGACAGACACACAGAAAAGTTTCCAAAGATGCTTTATCTGAATTCAGGGCACCTGAAACATGTATTTCCGTCTCGGTATTGAATTTACGTAGTAGATAAAGTAAAAAAAGCGAGTCCAGCAATATGTTTCCAAAGTTTATAAAATAGTCTCACACTCGATTCTTCCACCTGCCCCATCATCATCCAAGGATGCCGTATCACCGATTATTTAACCTGTGCCCGCCCCATCCAAATCCACAGGTGAGATAGAGTACCGACCGGGTCTAGAAACACCCACCAATATCACATTTCTGACGGTGAAATAGGGGCTGTCTTATGGCACAGAGCAGTTCGACTCCTATCAAAGGACTTGCCTATTTTGTCTTGTAGTTTACGTATGTCTGAGAGGTGCCTGTTTATCTGTTTATCTTGGCTGCTTAGGTGATGTTCTAATCAAGAGCAATAATTTAAATTATCTCATCAACAGCCATACCTCAGTCTGAAGCTAAAAATGTACAAGATGGAGAGAGCCGGGAAAGATTTATAGGTGTAAATAACTTCTTAAACAGTAAAGTATTAAAACTAACTTTAAAGCGCAGTGCTTAATCCACTTTAGCGGAAAAATACAGTTTTGTGTACGATTTGATAGGGTTTTAGTTTTGTGTTTAAAAATAACTTACGTATTACGTATAAAACATTCTGAAGCCGCAAATTAAACCGCAGTGTTTGGATATCTGGCCTTACATACGGGACGTATACTGGCGTGCATAAAATGTGGCCCATTTTCCCCACCAGGAACGGAGCCGTTTACATAGGTCCTGACCGCCGCTACCAGCGTGACTACCTCTGTTTTTCATGCATAATTCTAGCCACTGGTTTGGTAGGGTGCGCTACCTCCCCAAAATATGACCGAACTGACAAAGGCTATCATTACTTTAACCTTATATTTTCATGCAACTATTGTTTTCTTAACGCCGATTTTCGTATTGCCGTTTAGAAGTGATAACTTTAAACTTGTCTCTATGTCGCTGATGAAGCCTCTCACATACACAAATGTTATAGCTGTTTAGTTTAACCACACATGCAAATAATTCTTCGTCCCTTCCTCTACAAGGCTGAATTATTTGTTATTAGTTTAGACTTTCCTTGTGTACCAATCGTAGCGAAACTCTTTCATCCTAACCACCCCGCCATTTCATATAAATTATGCGAATTAATTTTTCGTCCGAGATATTTAATGTATATGGGGCTATAACATGTTTGATATTTATGTATGCTACTGTTGGGATCGTGATTCTTCAGTATTTCTGGTAATTAGGCCTAGGTTGTTCAGTCCTAGTTGGTCGAGGAATACTCTTATCAGGGCATGGTACGGGTAAGGAAAGTTTAGTTCTAGTAACATACAAATAATAAGATCGACGGTTCTCTTTAACAAAATCACCCTTCACTTTTATTCGTATAAACACCCTACAGTCAGCACTACAAGGCACTGTTTCACATATAAATGCTGATGGTTGAAGCTTTAAGTTAATGACGAATTATTAAGATGCCTTACCTTCCAATGTTTGTAGTCAACCGCTGAATTTTCTAAGTTCACTAACTCGAATAATTGAAGACACTTGCACTACATATTCATATCAGTGATCTCGGTTGTGTATATTCACGCTTTAGTGCTTTTGTTAATCCAACTACATTTTCGGCGGAACTAAATTGTTCTCAATTCACTACTTTAACTAGCAAGACATTACACGTCTCCACCATACGAAATTACCAACACAACTAACTTCGCTTGGGTAGGCTCTTCCTGGCGTCCTAAATTTTTAAATCTCCTATCATCTCACACTCATTGGCTACTTTTTTACTAGCAGAACACGGCTTTTCTATCTTATTACATTAATATTAAAAAATCTGATGTGTACCACTCACATGACTTCCTCTACTCTTGTACAAAGTATTTTTACAAACGCTTATTCCCCATATACTTAATATTAATCGAGATATCGAGATGTTAACCTTATTGCTAACTTTCTTGTAGATGCAAGGGGAATATGGTAGGCTTTAAGCTACAGTAAAATATTTTAAAAGCTGGCTGCTATGCGGAGTATTCCATTCTCTTTGCATTACCAGGACAAAAAAAATATCTGATGTGTTACACTCCATGACTTTCTCTACCCTTGTACAAACTATTTTTACAAACGTTTATTCTCCATATGCTTCATGTTAATCGAGATATCAATCTTATTGCTAATTTTCTTGTAGATGCAAGGGGAATATGGTAGGTTATAAGCGATAGTCAAATCTTTTAAGCGTTGGTTGCTATGTAGCGCATTCCAATCTCTTTGCATGTCCAGGACATAAAAAAAATGAATAACGAATTTGAGAAAAAGTAAAATCTGATGTGTTACACTCACATGCCTTTCTCTACTCTTGTACAAACTATTTTTACAAACGCTTATTCTCCACATGCTTCATGTTAATCGAGATAAATATTTCCAGACTCTATCTTATTGCTAATTTTCTTGTAGATGCAAGGGGAATATATATTTGCAAGGGCAATATAGAAATACAGTAGCCTTTAAGCACATACATATTTCTTAATAGCTGGTTGCTAGGTGCAGCACCATTCCCTTTGCCACAGATTAATACTCTTTGCATATCCAAGACAAAAAATGAATAACGAATTCCCATTTGAGAAAATTATTCAAAAATTTAAGGGAATAACAAGCAATATCTCGAAAATGGTTCACTCAACAAAAACAATGTATATGACATAAATTGTGTATTTTAACTCGATCTACATTTATTGTGTCGTAAAATTTTGTCTATCTCTTATGGTTTACCAGTTATGCAAAAGTCTTTCACAATGAGGAATACTTTTGGAGACATTCCCAGAAAATTCAAGATATACATATTATTTGTCATAAGAATATCTTAAACTTATGATATTTTAATCAAAATCGTTAGAGCCATTTTTGAGAAAATTAAAATTTTCGAAAAATCTTCCATGTAAAGGGTAATCTGAGGTGGGGGGATTTTCTTGAAAACCTTCGTGTCGCATCTCTGGAAGATACTGAACCTAAATACTAAGTTTGGTGTTTATCCGACTGTTCGTTTTTGAGTTATGCTGTTCACAGACAGACACACAGAGACACAGATACACAGACAGACACACAGACACACACATGGACATGTTTCCAAAAATGTTTTTTTTTGGATTCAGGGTGTTTCAAAACATGTATTTCCGGTGAAATCTCGGCATCAAATTTTTGGGTGGAATACAATACTTCCCCTACTTACTATACGTAGTAGAGAAAGTAAAAATCTTACGTTAGGAACGTTCTCTGCTGTTGACTGTTAAAGAACTTTCTAGAAGCATCTTCTCTGTTGTACTCCCACACCACGGTTAACGCTATTGTTCCTTCTCTTAGTGTTTGCTTTTATGGCTGTCGACGTCACACAACTTGTTGCCATTCTAGCATTTACAGCTCCAATTTTAATACAGGTAAATACTTTGCACAAAAATATTTTACCTTTATTTCCAAAAATCTACGGTATACACTATCTTTTACATACATAGTTACATAGATTATTTATCAGTGGTAGGTGGGCTATTATTTTATTACATTAATATAAATATTCTCATCATGATAACTGCTTAAGCCAGAAACACTGCCTCAAATATAAACATCATTCATTGATTAGCTTGTATTTCCCTATATTGTTTTTCAGTGCGTCACACAGAGAACTCATACCGACTGGGTGGAGTCAAAAGTTGGTCACCTGTAGGTGGAAACCTTACGGAGGAAAAACACTATGGATATTTAGGGGAAGCACCACTTTTTATGCACAACAGTGTACCTACTGTCTCAGTCTAGAAGCCTCCCTTTACTTCCAGTTTTCTTGGAAGTAAGTACTCGTGTTTTATTGAGCGGGGCTAGCTTCTAGTAAAACGGGGTTTGTGTTTACCTCACCCAATTTCTTTCATTGTGCTCATTTGTTGACATTTAATTCTGAGGTTATTTGCGAAAACTTGGGCGTTTGATGGAACGAACCTGTGCAATTACCTAATTTGCCTTTTATAGCGTCTGCTTTTATTACTGTTGATGATGATCAACACTACAGTTTGTTGCTGTACTGTTCATCTTCGTTTTGTTGCTTTATTGCTGCCACGTGGACTGAGGTATAGAGCTAAAGGTGATTCAACGGAGGGGGTCACCTCGCGCTGCGTGCTGCACAGATCTATTGTGGCTACCACCGCCCAAGAGGAAGGGATGAGGTGAAGTAACCATAAGAGGCTACATGGTGTAGGCAAAGAGGCCATAGAGACGCGCGGAGGTCCCTAAAATTCCCAAGATTGCAGAGTGTCTCACCGCTGGAGCCGTTAAGAGAGGGCGATGAACGACCCACCAATCAAGCAACCCTCAGATGTACACGGGCATCTTCATTGAGCATGCGTCCGGCGAAACCTAGAAGAACACCTGAAAAAAGGGAAATTATGGAAAGGGAATCGTGGTACAGAAGAAACCACCCCAGCATCCGCCTATCGACCCGGGGAAACCACTAAAAACCCATAGTTGAGTGATTGCCTAGGATCGAACTCGAAACCTCCCGAATGCGAGTTGCAAACGTTACCACGGCCCCAATTCGCTCGGTGGACTGTCAACCCGTTGCTTACCTTCGTAACTAGGATCCTTCCGAATTTTAGCGTTACCACCAGGCCATGTCGCTCGGTGATTTATGTCTATGTCTGCCACTGACACATGCCATTAGAGTATAACAACTTATAATTTATAGACGATTTCGTAAATTATGGTTGAAAAACATACAAAACTGAGACAGTATTTTTAACACTTAAATAACTTCAGCCCAATTATATAATATAAATTCAATAACAGCCCGCCTTAAAACAATATGTGTATATAACAATATCTAAAAAGTGTATATTACAGTCATTGTATATGTTTATATTATTATATCCATGTGTAATAATGTTATGTGAATGTATTACGTAATTTAATAATGTAGAAGCTGTGAGAAATAGGTCAAAAGTTGCTAACAATGAGGTAACAATGAGGTAGCCTTGAGGCAATTATGGTTTAGTAAGTTTAAATGTTACTTATGATTCTTGGAGTAACAGTAATGTCATTTTAGTGACAGTTTAAAAATAGCCAATAAACAACCAGAAAAAGCTTTACTTAAATGCAGGTATTCTATTGGAGTAGGATTAGCCAGTCAGAGACTTGAAATACAGAAATTTACAAGTTTAGACGGTTGAAATCAATTCAGTTGCCTCCAAACAGTGCTCATAAGCAGACGCGAGATGTGTCCTCGAGAAATTAAATACGTATTCGTGTGAGACGAAAATAGTATACTTGTTAAAAAGTGCAAGTATTAAATAAAAGAATCTCACAGTTCTCGATATCAGTGATGTGCTATTTAATTTCTGTTAAGGATTAATAAAAAGGAGTGAATTAAAACTTAAAATCTATGTAAGCCTACATTCTTAGTCGTATCACAACCCTGCCAAGACTTCCATGTCTCTAACAATAATACTGACGCAGCCGAGGCAAACATAAATATAATATCTAAAGAAACAGTCAAATTACAAAGCTAATATTCTTAAACTTGGGGCGAAGGCTACCGGAAACCGGGTACTATATGTACGATTGCAACGAATTTCAAGTTCGGCTCCCCAACAGTTGATCCACAATACAACTCCTATAACAAACTACAACAATACAACTACATATCAAATCGGCTTTTCCATACGTGGTGCAAACTCCTAAAACAACGTAAAGACAATAACAAACTACCACTTCAAAACAACGACGCGTTCTGATCCAATTTGAGAAAGCAAACACAGTAAACAATCTCCACGATCATGTGGAAATTAAATGTGTACAGAAAATAATCTATAAAGGTTCTAAAGTTATATTTTACGATAAATGGATGTTGCGTACATTACATACGAGCATGTTGAAACTCAAAAACCAATTTGTTTTGCTGTTTGACACATTTCTTCAACAGCAATTTATGTATTTAAATTATATCATAATTACTGGATTATGTAATATAAGGTGCTGAAAGTTACGGGGACGTTTTCACCTGAAAAAATGTATTATATGATAAACTAGATTTTTAAAAAGTAATTACTACTTTGCAATGAGTGCCAAATATATTTTAATGTTAGTAAGTCAGAGATTTCGGGGCCCGATGCCTACTGCATATTATTATCCTTAAACAGAATGATCGCATAAAGGTTGCGATTTGGAAGTGATTACATTTTGAGTTTCGTTTTCATACTTGTTTGTGTAAACGCAGATGCCATAAATTGAGTCTAATTGGTGCAAGCGACAACCATGCCGTTTGTGTTCCGCGCCTCATTTGTTTGTAATGTTGTATTTGTTACTTTCTCTATTACGTATAGTAAGTAGGGGAAGTATTGTATTCCACCCAAAAATTCGATACCGAGATTTCACCGGAAATACATGTTTTGAGACCCCCTGAATCCAACAAAAGCATTTTTGGAAACATGTCCGTGTGTGTGTCTGTGTGTCTGTGAACAGCATAACTCAGAAACGAACAATCGGATAGACACCAAACTTGGTATTTACGTTCAGTATCTTCCAGAGATGCGACACGAAGGTTTTCAAGAAAATCCCCCACCCTAGACTACCCTTTACAAGGAAGATTTTTCGAAAATTTTAATTTTCTCAAAAATGGCTCTAACGATTTTGATTAAAAATCACATGTTTAAGATATTTTCATGATAAATGAAATATATATCTCTAATTTTCTGGGAATGTCTCCATAAGTGTTCTTCATTGTGAACGACTTTTGCGTAACAGGTAAACCATAAGAGATAGACAAAATTTTACTACACAAAAAATGTAGATCGCGTTAAACTACACAATTTATGTAATATATATTTGTTTGTTCAGTGAACCGTTTTCGACATATTGCATGTTATTCCCTTAAATTTTCCAATACTTATATTTTTTCTCAAATTCATCATTCATTTTTACTTTCTCTACTACGTATAGTAAGTATGGGAAATATTGTATTCCACCCAAAAATTCGATACCGTGATTTCACCGGAAATACATGTTTTGAGATCCCTGAATCCACAAAAAGCATTTTTGGAAACATGTCCGTGTGTGTGTCTGTGTGTCTGTCTGTCTGTGTGTCTGTCTGTCTGTGTGTCTGTCTGTCTGTGTGTCTGTGAACAGCATAACTCAGAAACGAACAGTCGAATAAACACCAAACTTGGTATTTAGGTTTAGTACCTTACAAGGATGCGATACGAAGGTTTTCGAGAAAGTCCCCTCACCCCAGACTACTCCTTACGTGGAAGATTTTTCGAAAATTTTAATTTTCTCAAAAATGGCTCTAACGATTTTGATTAAATTATCATATGTTTAAGATATTTTCATGACAAATAAAATGTATATCTTGAATTTTCTGGGAATGTCTCCAAAAGTATTCTTCATTGTGAACGACTTTTCCATAAACCATAAGAGATAAACAAAATTTTACTACACAAAAAATGTAGATCACGTTAAAATACACAACTTATGTCATATACATTTTTTTGTTGAGTGAACCATTTTCGAGATATAGCTTGTTATTCCCTTAAATTTCTCAAATGCGAATTCGTTATTCATTTTTTTGTCTTGGATATGCAAAGAGTATTAATCTGTGGGAAAGGGAATGGTGCTGCACCTAGCAACCAGCTATTAAGAGATATGTATGTGCTTAAAGGCTACTGTATTTCCAAATTGCCCTTGTAAATATATATATCACCCTTACATCTACAAGAAAATTAGCAATAAGATAGAGTCTGCAAATGTTTATCTCGATTAACATGAAGTAATCGTTTGTAAAAATAGTTTGTACAAGAGTAGAGAAAGTCATGTGAGTGTAACACATCAGATTCGTTTTGTCCTGATAATGCAAAGAGAATGGAATATTTCACATAGCAACCAGCGCTTAAAATATTTGACTATGGCTTAAAGCCTAGCAATTCCTCTTGCATCTACAGGAAAATTAGCAATAAGATTAACATCTCGATATCTCGATTAACATGAACCATATGAAGAATAAGTGTTTGTACAAATAGTTTGTACAAGAGTAGAGAAAGTCATGTGAGTGTAACACATCAGATTTTTTTTAATTCATTTTATTGTAGAATAAATCAAGTGGTTGAGGAGAATTGACCTTTATTCCATCTTGTACATCAGACACACATGACCGTCTGAATTTAGCATCCTCATGGTCACGTTTGTTAAGGCGTTCCACTTTGGCGTTTCGTAGCATGGGAATTTGAGTCCCGCTTCGGACAAGAACGTCTAGATCGGTGTACGTCACGAATATGTGTGTGTTAATGTGTGTACAATAGGCGGAACAAGGGGAGCAAATCTAGAATCCAAAACTGGAAAGTAAAGTAAAAATAGGAGCAAATTAAGCAGAGAAGAAGAAGAAGAAGAAGAAGGAGAAGAAGAAGAAGAAGAAGAAAAAGTAAACGCTAAGAGAAAATTCACTTGCCTTGTTTCAGCTTTATATTGTGAGTTCTGCTCACCAACCTTTCAGTATCATTATTTTTAAATCAAAGTTGAGAAAGGTTTCTTTTGTTGTATTGTTATTTTTACGTTGTTATTTGCCCCAGCTTTTTGGGCGTTAATTTGAAGTAGGTTGTATTGAAAGAGTTGTATTATATTTCAACTGTTGGGGAGCCGAATTTGAAGTAGTTGCAACCGCACGTATGGTAAAAAGTTTCCGGTAGCCTTCGCCCTAAATGTACTTTCCGGTGGCCTTTGCCCCAAAAATGCTTTAAAAGAATATTAACTTTGTAATTTGACTGTTTCTTTAAATATTATATATTTATGTTTGCCTCGGCTGCGTCAGTATTATTGTTAGAGACATGTTTCGTTAGAGACATGTTTCTCTTTGCAGGGTTATGGTGTGACTGAAGAATGTAGGCTTACACAGATTATATTTTACATCACTCCTTTTATTAATGCTTGACACGATTGAAATAACACTTCACTGATATAGAGAGAGAGAGCTGTGAGATTCTTTTTAATTACTTGCACTTTTTAACACGTAAACTATTTTTGTCTCACACAAAATACGTATTAAATTTCTCGAGGACGCATCTCGCGTCCGGTTAGAAACACTGTCTACAAGCAACGCGTCCAGTTATGAGCGCTGTCTACAAGCAACTGAATTGATTTCTACTGCTTAAATTTGTAAATTTCTGTATTTCAAGTCTCTGATTGGCTATTCCTAATACAATAGAATACTTTTATTTAACTTAAGCTTTTTTCTGATTTTTGATTGGCTATTTTATAAACTGCCTCAAAATTTACATTATTGTTTCTAAGAATTACAAATAGTATTGTTAAACATTCAAATTCATTATTGCTTCAAGGTTACCTCATTATTAACAACTTTTAACCTATTATTCTCACAGCTCCTACATTATTAAATTACGTAATACATTCACACAACATTATTACACATGTATACAATAGTATAAACATATACAATGACTGTAATATACACTTTTATATATTGTTACACACACATATTGTCGCGAACATGATTCGGCGACGTGGGGGATAGCTATTTGAGGGTCGTAAAAGGAAGGCAGATGGTAGCAATGATAACAACGGGACTTAAGTTAAGCTAATATATTAAGAAAGATTAAGTAATTTGTTGGTTGCGCATGTTTGGTTTACAAAGGTGGGGTTTGCAATATATTCCGTTAACCCTGGCCAATGTTATTCTGATTATGGGGTTACTAATACAAAGCCTTACCTTAAGAAATGTGTCATGGTGTGTCTAGGCGAGGTAAGAGATGAAGTGGTCGAAGTGGTAGCCGGTTGAGCCCGGAGCGACGCCTCAAGACGCACACAGCAATGTAGAGGTTCCCCCGATGGTCAAAGACAAGACGGTCGGTCTACAGTCCTTTAAATAGATTTAGCGGCGTCCCGGAAGGGCATTCCAACATGGTGGCCGTTCTCCCAATATGGAGAACCAACGCCCTGATAGTGGGTAGATTTAGCCAATCAGCACCGAATGTTTAAATGTTCTAGAATATCCGTCGTGACGTCAAAGTGCGAATGTGCACGTAGACCAACGGAAGTTGGTGGCATCAAAAAGTCCACTGGGAGTGACATCGGAAGAGGCTGGTCACTTCCATCCTGTTACTTAATCTACTTATAACAAAAGCTTGCATTTTTCAAGAATATGTAATAATCAAATCCCAATAAATTCATATTAATTAATTCTTAATTAATAAAATATTATTAAAACAATATAAGTTAAAATCTCACCAATAACACATGCGACAATATTGCTTTAAGGTGGGCTGTTATTGAATTTATATTATATAATTTGACTGAAATCATTTAAGTGTTAAAAATACTGCTTCAAAGTAGTATAGTATTAGTATTATTGCTTTCTCTACTACGTATAATAAATAGGGGAAGCATTGTATTTCATCCAAAATTTCGATGTTGAGATTTCACCGGAAGTATATGTTCTGAGGTCCCATAAACTCCAAAAAAAGCATTTTTAGAAAACGCCCTGGGTATATGTCTGTGTGCGTGTGTGTGTCTGTGAACAGCATAACTCAAGAACGAAAAGTCGGTTGTATTTCTACCAAACTTAGTATTTAAGATCAGCCCCTTTAAAGGACGCGACAAGAAAATTTTCAAGAAAATCCCCCCATGCCAAACTACACTTTATATGGAAAATTTTTCGACAATTTTGATTTTCTGAAAAATGGCTCTAAATATTTTGATTAAAATCCCATATGTATAATGTATTCTGAATGACTGACAATTGGTAAACCGTAAGAGGCAGACAAAATGTTAGTACATAAGTTCTTGTTAAAGCACACAATTTACGTAAAATACATATTTTACACTTCCAGGATATTCCTTATTATTGGTTTGCATTTTAAAATACTTATACTTTTCTCAAATGGGAAGTCTCTGTTGGTTTTTCTTTCTTTCTTTCTTTCTTTCTTACTTTCTTTCTTTCTTTATTTCTTCTTTCTTTCTTTCTTTCTTTATTTTCTCTCCTTCTCTCTCTCTCTCTCTCTCTCTCTCGGCCATGCAAGGAGAATGGAATTTCAAAGCCAATACATAGCGACCCGCTCTTAAAGGATTAGACTATCCTTTAAAGGCTACTGTAATCCCCTAATCCTGTTTTACCTCCAAGGAAATTTACAATTAGACAAGTTATGTAAATGTTTATCTCGATTAACATGAATTGTGTTGATTGAGTTTTATTTATGGACGCTCTTTAACTACTGTGGTCCTTAGCGTCCCATTCTATATTGGGCGTGAAAGACCGGTGATTTTGCTCAGAGGCCTCTCTATCAGGCTTGAGGTTCTTTTACGTGCCGTAAATCTACGACACGGGACCACTGGCTTTACTTCCCTTCCAAAGGAAGCCATGCTAACGATTTTTATGCCCGAAAAAAATCCATCGCCCTCCGCCGGGTTTGAACCCGCGATCTTTAACATGAAGCAGATAGAGGAATAAGTATTTGTAAGAATAGTTCGTACAAGAGTGACTAGAGAAAACCATGTGAGCACAACACATCAGACTTTACTAATAAATAATGGGATCATGGAACAATTACAAGACTGTCTCTACCAGTTAACATTTACTGTCCACGAATAAATCATGTATGTTAATTTTCCGTTGATTTCCTACATAAGCAGCAACTGTTTCAATAGAAGTAGGTGTTAGATTACGGAGACACATACTAAGAAGGGGGATTACCTCCTAAGTGGATAATGAAACAAAATAGTTCTTTGATAAACTGTATATTTTAATGAGGTCAACCTTTTTTATGAAGTGAGCTCTTTGCCTATTTGTTATGGCTTTAGTAAAATTAAGTTATATTTCCAGGTTACTCACAGAAAATCCAAGAAATGATTTATTTATCATGCAGGTATCCCCCTATATAATAATTGAAACAAAAGCCATTTTTTTAAAAAATAAAACAATCACCATTTTCCTATGTAAATTATTTGGGAGTTGTTTGTTTAAATCTTCGCCTGACGTCCTTTAATATTTACTGTAATGTACAAAAATACCATAATCGTTCAATAATCGAGGTCGTGGGTTCAAACCCGGCAGAGGGTGATGGATGTTTTTGGGGTAAAAATCCTTAGTATGGCTTCCTTCGAAAGCGAAGTAAAGCCGGTGGTCCCATGCCGTAGATTTACGGCACGTCAAAGAAACTCAAACCTGATAAAGAGGCCTCTGAGCACAATTACCGGCCTTTCACGCCCAATATAGAATGGGACGATAAGGATCACAGCAGTTAAAGAACGTCCATAAATAGAACTCAATTTAATTTTAACGTTCAATAATCGTAGAAACGTTAAAGCGTGTATTGAGCAGTAAATTGCTATTGCAAGGTTTAACGGTGGAAATGCAGTTATCCAATTTTATTGTTTCTTTCAATTAGTACTGAATATTTAATAAACTGTTGCTTTGTATATAAATTTTTAAATTTAAAGCTGATTTAAATAATTTATCAGGTTTGGATTCGCAGTGCTTTGAAAACGATTACGCTAAAAAGTATCCTTTCTTCACATACTCTGAAAATTTAACAATGTTTGAAAATACTTTTGTTTTACCTCACTGATGCAAGCAAAGAAAGCATACGAGCAAGCAAAATTTAATTGTCCTGTTGTTATTCATTCTGTACTACTCCTATACCCCAAAAGGCATCCACTACAATTTCAGAAGAGTAATGCAAAGTTAATTTTGTAGCATGGCTTACCAAAACATGTTGAACGAAATTTTGAAAAGGTCAGAAAGACATTACACATCGACTGGTCTGATCTCCTTGCTAGTTTGTTGCGTTATCTTTCCCTCAACCCGGTGACCTCTTCGTAGTCCGCTAATCACGGCAGCGCTGCTGTCGGTCACCTGGTTTTTGTTAACCAATCCGAAAGTAGGAGCTACCATGACGTCCCTCCACCGAGCATGCAGAACTTGGACCATAGAATCCGTTGCTTATCACTCTTGATGTCCAGATCTTGTCCTCTTATTGAAGATGCGAGGGTGTAAATGGCTCAAATGGCACTTGAAGAAACCTGCAAGTTCGGAATTAATAGCGGCGTTTACACACACACACACACACACACACACACACACACACACACACACACACACACACACGGGCGCGAAAGTGCATGGACAGATCTTTAAACTGCTGTTTCACACTAGTTCAGAGAATATCAAAATGTGTATTTCTGGCGAAGCCTCGTAATCGAATTTTTGGTGGGAACATAATCTCCCTGTTCCTATCATGGGTAAGCAGTATTTACAATTTTAGAACATGAGCTGTTTATACAATATGGCGAAATAAGAAAAAACATATTTCCTGTTTGAAATAAAATAATGTGTAACCTTTGAGTAACACGAAGGCTTGGAATAGTGTACTACAATAGAGGTTTGAAGTGCATCATTGAAGAACGAAAAAGAATTTGTAAATTCGAGACGAAGTGGAGTTATTTTCTCTTTCCGAGATTCCCCAATGCACTTAGCGCATGTTTACTGCACACTATTTTTTTCGATGATAGTGAGCAGTAAAATAGAATCTACTTACCTGAAAATAAAATGCATAATTTACCAAAAGCTATTGCGCATGATTGTTCCAGTGACAAGGTCACCAATATTAACCTTGGTGGTAAAGTAGCGATCGATAATCAACGTCTGGTTATTGACCTTAAAAAATAAGATGCTAAAATTCATCTATCAAATGTAACTATATTCCATATCTGCGATAATAAACTTATCAAACGTTAGAGGATTTACATTGTTCATGCATATACGTGCAGTAAAGTAGACAAAACACGCAGGTAAGTTAGTTACCAGCACTGAATGCAGGAAATTCATCTTTCCACCATGAAAGCATGAATGGGAAGTGGATGGTCAAAAAAGCTATTTTCGAATAGATTAGAATTCTGAAATGTTAATGAATCACATATAATTAATAAGATTCTGTTTGAAAACGAAGTGTGACTAATGACTTGTTTGAGGCATGCAATATAATTAGCATTTTAAATGATACTTATTTCGAGTCGTAAAACTGTTAGGTCTTAATAGAAACTACATACGGTGCTTATGAATATAGTATTTGTTAAGAATACACATTTGATATTTATTATTATTTATTATAATACTCATGACCAGGGTTAGGATTTTTAGGTGCGCCCCTTTTTTCTTAGGGTAAGTTAAATCTATACAGAAAGATATTACAGTGTGAAATGTTGTTTCTAGTTGCGAAAAGAGGCACTTTTCTCTCACGTTTTTCCCTTTTTTGGGACCTTTACCCCTTTTTGGCACCTTTATCCCATTTTCCCCCAACCATGCCCATAATCCCTTTCCCCCCTTTTTTCTTATAAGTTTCATTCCGATTTATTCTTTAACTTTCAATTAACGTCTCCTCAGCTTGCTGTGTACGTGCGAATAGTAAACCTACCTCTTTCAGTAAACGCCGCGCGGGAATTGAAAGCACACCCGCAACAATGGAAAATAATTGTGTGTTCGACGAAAACCTCTTTCTCTCGCTTTACCGCTGTAAAGTAGCCCGCAATAATGCAATTGACAATGAGTGATTCTATCCCACCAGAATCAGTAGCCTGCTATTCGTGAATGTGAGGTTGTTACTGTGAGAGACGTCATCTGTTTGCATGGAGGCGAAAGCTGGGCACACAGAGACGGCAGTAACCTCACCCGCACAGTTCCGAGAATTATTAAGACTGCTCGAAACTACTAGAAATCGCTGAGAATGAAGTTCCAGCACGAATGAGAACATTCTGGTGATTGTTGCGGTGTTATAAGAGAATGTGGACAGCGAATGGGCGCAAGAGTGAGTTGTGTGACAGTCGCATTGTGTTAGTAAGTGAACTAGTGTTAGCTCTCCAAACGAGTGTACTAGTACTAGATTTTACCATCCCAGAGGCGTCCAGTGCTCGATTTATTGTTCTGGCTGAGGAATTCAAACAAGATTTCATAGACATTGATGGAACTGTTATGCGATGTTCTATTTGTGATTCAGGAATTTTGTTAGATGAAAAACACCAGCGACATCGCATCAAACAACACATTTCCAGCTCTAGGCATCAAATGAATAAGACTCTTCAAGCAAACAAATCACGGCAACCTCTATTACCAAATGTGTTTCAACAGAGTTTTTCAAAAAGACAAAATTTTAAGGAATTAAACATTGATTTATGTGCAGCTCTTACACAAGCAGGAATTCCACTCAATAAGGTGAACCAGCCAGCCTTCAAGGGATTTCTTGAAAAATACACAAGGATGTCAATGCCCATGAGAGTACTTTAAGATAAAACTACATGGAGCCTATTTACCAAGAAACCATAGAAAGACTCAAGGAGAAAGTGTCTGATTGCGATGTGGGAATCATTATGGATGAAACCACAGACTCAATGGTACGATATGTTCTGAACATTTTAGTTTTTTCCTTAGCAGGGGAGAAAGTTAAGCCTTGTTGTTAAAAATGTACGAGCTGCAGAAAGCCAATGCCAGTACAGTAATGCAATCCATTATGGACTTCTGCCAAAAACTTTGGCCTACTGGTATCGAATTTGCAAAACTTCTTCTTGTGGTTACGGACCAGGCTCCATACATGGTTTCAGTTGTTAACCAATTGAAACCTTTATTTCCTAACTTGAATATGTGACATGCTTAGCTCATACCCTTCACAGGGTTTTGAATCCACAAGGAACGAATACGACATCGCAAATCAATTCATCTCTGCCCTGAAGAAGTTTCTACTGAAAGCCCCGAGCCGTGTTGTTTACTACAGGGAAATCACTGGCCTGCCCCTTCCAAATTTCCCGGTCTGCTGCTATGTTGTGTGAGAATTTTGACAAAATTAAAGAGTTTCTGCTTTCTTTGGATCCATCCGACGCAGGTGCAATTTCCAAGGCACAACAACTTCTGTTACCGGAGAAAATACATAATTTGCAGACAGAACTATATTGTGTCTATAGTTACAAGTACATGTCTGCAGCTATTAAACGATTGAAAGAAAAAGGTGTGGAAAAGGAAAAACAATGGGATATTTTTACTTCCGTGAGGGAGCAGTTAGATAGCTTTGCCAAAGACAAACTTGAATCTAGTCTTCAGAAGAATCCAGACATTGAGGAATTCGCCACATCTGTAGAGTTGGCATTCCGAATGAATACAAGGTTTGCCCCACTGGTTTTTGTGGATGTTGAAAGAAGCTTTAGCATTTACAAAGGCATTCTATCTCCTAATAGAAACAGACTTACTTTTAAAAATGTGGAGATGCTTAATGTCTTGAAGTACAACAGCTTCATGTTTTTTCCTTCTTTCGATGAGTGATAATTTGATGTACTTGTTTGTAGTTCAAAAAATTAGAATAGAGGAAAGAGAAATCGTTGAATTGGTTAAGGGAATGCACAACTGAAATTAACCCAAAATCTCAAAAAATTAAAAAAAAAAAATATGTTCCTAAAAATTCCCCATTGCTTGTAGCTTTATAATCCACTTTTATTTTTGACCTAGCGAACGCTTCAGGATCGTTACGAGACTTTTTAAATACCTTTGCGCATTTGGTTGCTAACTGTTTATATTTTTAAAACTCCATTTTAAGGCGTTTCTTGTTTTTAGCATTTCTGCATATTCAAAATGTTCCACACATGTAGTGTTCATCCATTCATATTGACATTTTTTATGCTTATTTAAAAAACCCAAATAAATAAAACTGTCAAATAATTTTTCTGTGTAATGAATAGTTTTTGCGCTACTAAATGTTTAAGATAGCAATATATACAAAAAACGAAAAAATGCAAACACAAAACTGCAAAACTTTTTTCTCTTAAGCTAAGAATGGTAGAAAAATTATATGGCAGTTTTGTAGTTCCTTGACATAGAAGCAACATAAGGTTTCTTTTATTTTTAAAAAATGCATCATTGGTTGCATTTTCCATATACACATAATTTTATATTTTGAAAATTAATAACTTGAAACTAATTAGGATTTTGGATTGAAATTCACAAAACGATTATATCAAAAGAAGACTGACGTGTGGTTTAACATATCAGCCCAATTGAATGGATAGTTTAGAAAATAGCAATTTCAGTTGTGCATCCCCTTAAATAAACCACCTTATTGTCCCTTTTTTCACCTTATTTGAGCACCTTTTCCCTTCCTTTTTTCATCCGAAATTTGCACCTAAAAATCCTAACACTGCTCATGACTTTGATGCGAGGTATGTTTTTTAAAGTAAGTACCGATAATTTTTTAAAAAATAACCAAACATTATTTCCAAATACTTTATCATTCATTACCTTACATCCAATACTACTTCTTCACATAGTCACCGCCGTCATTCAGCCATTTGTCGTAACGCCAGTATTTGTATGCCTTCGTCAAAGAATGATGCCGCCTGTGATGAAAGTCAAGTCTATACTTCTTTCACATCATTCTCGTTGAAATGGTTTCCACCAAGGAATTTCTTCACATGAAGAAAGGCATGAAAAACTCTTGGTGCCAATTGCGCACTGTAGGGAGGGTGATTGAATTGTTCCCAACGAATTGATGCGATCAGATCTTGAGTTTGTTTGGCTGTGATGTGTTTGGACATTGTCACTATATTGTTTTCCCATAAACGTCACACATTTAGAGATGAATGTTTTCTGGCGTAACATTTCTCGTATTGAACCAAACGAATCACTGATCTGACTTCACACTCCGCGGGTCGTTCGATTGTTTTGAGTGTTTCTAAACGCTCTAACATCAGGAAAACACAAAATGATGATCGCTCACAGCTGCGTCTGGCTTCCTAGTGGATTCAGGAAGTGATCGCGCAATCTCAAAATGCGACTACAGCGCTCCAGCGGCAAAATATTAAAACGTTACTCACTTTAAAATCAGCCTTGTAGTTACAGGATTTGTTTATGGCTTTAAAGAATAGGATAAAACATTAATTTTCAAGGAGTAGTGTATAATTCTGTGGATCAGTTGCGGATTACTGAGAACATAAGCATATCTGAAGGAATATTGTTCTTCGACTGCCACTGAGCACATCTACAGCACTTTGATGAGGAGTGAGATGGTTAAATTGGTCAACCAGGTCTCCCAGCTGGGTGCTGTAACAGGTAAAGTTTGCGGACGAACGGAGGTTCCCGCAACCAGGGCAGAGTATCTCAAATAGGCGCAACGGCCCTTTTTGCTTCTACTGCGACCCCTGGGGGGAGGGATGAGAGGAAGATCAGAAGGATGACGACGGGCGCAAGCATGGACGGGGTCCCTAAATTTCCAAATGCATCCGACTATGCCCGAGCACAATCACAAGCCTCCCAACCTACGGCGGTCCCCCCGGTGGGACTCACTCGGAGGCAGGTCCTAACTGAGCAGTCCCGCAACGACGCCAAGGAAGAAACAGCTGTAACCGCCGCTCAGTCGTAACCCACCGAACACCGTCGCCACAGATGACAAGGAAGAAAATAGGCACATGAGATAAGGAGCAGGAAAGTTGTGGTAGAAGAGAAATCTTCCCAGCATTAGCCTGCCTACCCGGGGAAACCATGAAAAGCCCATGGGTTGGCGGATCGAGCACGAGACCTCCAGAATGCGAATCGCTCACGTTCTCGCGGCGCTACCTCGCTTGGTAGCTGGGTAGTGCACGTTTGGATATGAGGATTGAATGTGTGAGTTTACTGCGGCCAATTCTCGGTCTGGTTATTAAAACTTGGTCTTGATGTTTTAGTCGATGGAGAAGGGTTGGTACGAAGCTCTAATTATATCGTTCAGTTTGTATTTTAATATGATTTTTGGTCGACCACACTATAATGCGTTGATTACGTGGCTAACGAGATAGTCTACGGCGCGAACCAGAGTTACGTAGTAATCATATTCTTAAAGTTGGCTAACATTGCATAGCTTCATGATATAACGGTGCGTTTTCCGTGCATTTAATAAGCAATTTGTTTGTTTGTTTAGAATATGGATATATTAGGCGACTGTAATTTCACTTCACCGGACCATGACTGGACCAGCCGTATCAGCTGATTTCAGTTGGTGCCGTAGTCGGTCTATCTCGTTAACCACGCGTTGATTACATGTGACGTAAATTAACTATAACGGCACCATTATACTTCAATGACTCATTATGATCTTACTCGGCGTCGCGCGCAGCTCGCGTATCGCCCATACCTTTTAACATCTTCAAAGCAGCAGTCCACTGGATCCATTCCTCAGATGAAGAATGAAATATGCGTATTTAAAATCAAATAAATTCTGTTCATTGTAATTTTAATATGCTAGTAAACTGAATTCATTTCCTTTGTTTCAGTATTATTCAATACACGTTTTCTGCAAAAAATCCATAGTACTAGACTCAATAGTACTGCCATCTATTACAGAACTCGCAAAACGCTCAAGGTCCTGCCATCTTATCAGCATTTAAATACATACAATTAACAAGGTAAGGTCCTTTTGTAAAAACTCAAAGTTCTGAAATTATACTCTGGTCGGCCAAGAACAATCGTAAGCAACTTGACTGTAATGGTAATTAAGACGCTCATATGCAAATTATGAAACTCACTACCGCTCGCTTCATAAACACACTCGCATCTTAATTACTGCCGTTGTGGTCTTGTTGCATAATATACTATTATATAATCATGATGATGCTTGTAGTATTTGTTCTGGCTGGTAGTGCTGTTGCTTCACTAGCTGCTGCATCTGCTCGTTCGTTGTCATCTATTTGTCTGTGAGAAGGAATCCGCAATAAATAGAGTTGTTTATCTGAATTGAATGCCTTGTGGGATAAGAGCTGTAAGACTTTTTTGTTCGTTTTTTCCTCACCGTTTATCGTTTATTGCCAGAATTGCACTCATATCATCAGAAATTATTAGGAAAGAATTAGGATTTCTTAATCTACTATATGTTGTAAACTTTCCTTTATGGCAAATAATTTATATGAGAAGGCACAGAATTATGATCTTACTATGAAATTTTCCCTCTATTTCTTTTTGGGATGGCCTAGTGATCTCTTGGAATCTAGGAATGTACTGCATTGCAGATTTGGGAATGCGTTCTGGGCCCATCCTATGTAGGTCTTGTCTCCAGTTCTTCTGGTAATGTATGTATTCCAGGACTGGTTGCATTTTCAGCTCTTGTAAAATAAACTGATTGGTCTTTAGATTCCATTTAGTATATCCAGCAGTCCTTCGCATAAACTTCATCTCTGCAGCAGTTATTCTGCTTCTATCTCTTTCATTTAGGGTCCAAGTCTCACTGCCATAGCATAGGATAGGTCTTGCTAAGATTTTGCACAGCCTTAGACGAGTGTCTAAAGCTGGTTTGAAGACACTGTTGACTATTTCCACTGTTTTATTGAACTTTAATATTTTATTACTTGTAGCTTCATCAACAAATAACAGTTTGTATCCAAGGCATGCACATTTATTATTCTCTTTCTGATGTGTATATTTTATACAAATTTTACGTGGAATTGGATATACTCCTTTAAATATCATTATTTAGTTTTATCTAATGAAATTTCCATATTACATTGATGTGTTATTTTATGTGCCTCATATGCAGATCGTTGTGAATCGTCTTCATTACCTGCTGTTAATACTATATCATCTGCAAAAAAAATTAATGTCTAATGATTTTCTTATATTCAAGTCACATATCCATTTGGAAGTTCTTTACAAATTTTAATCATATGGTTAATGTAGATTATGAACAGCGATAAAGAAGGCCTTACAAATGTGCTTAATTTACTCATTCTGATAAGTTACTATCAATTTTAAAATAATGTGCTTCTATTTCTTGAAAGAGCTGATTAATAGATCACTTTGAAAGTTTGATCTTTGGTATGCAGTTGTATATTTATATGTAAATATTAGCATTGGTAGTAATAAAATACTAGTTAATTATTCTCTGGTGAAAACAGAAAGCTCTAGAGAAATTTGATGGAGAAGTGCGCCTTCTCTAGGGAAGAAAGCCATCAGAGAACTCATTCACAAGAGAACTTGTGGTTCATTATCAACACTACAAGTGGCCTATACCTAAAGTAAATAATGGAATAAGCAATCAGAGCTATAAGCTTGTACCTTAATTGGGTTAGATATTAGTTTAATGCTTCCAAACGAATCTTTGTTGTGAAATACTCCAGTTCAAGTGAAAGTTTCAGGAAAAATTTCACACATGACGATAAGGAATAGTATAATCTGGAAATGTTTATTTATTAATATAGTCTTGTTTATTCGGCATTTGTTCTTGGTTTATGCTTTCACAGACACACACACACACACACACACACACATATAGGAGGTGTAATTTATGGGACATAATTATTGCTAATAACATATATATAGACTTGCTGAAGTCAAAGTCAGTTTCTGCGGAAACTGTCTACATTTTTACTTTTTCCATTGCTTAGATAGAGGAAATATTGCATTCCATACAAAGGTTCGCTATGGAGGTTTTATCTAAAATACATTGGATTAAAAAGTACAAGATCCAATGGTGCATATGTGCCCTAATCCGTGTGTCTGTGTGAACAGCATAACTAAAAAACGAAAAATCGCACTCCAAACAGTACTTAAATGTAGTATATTTCAAGGATGTGAAAGGGGGTATATTATACATATATAGGAATTGTACATATGAAAGGGGAACCACACATATAAGAATTGTACAGTAATACTTTAATTCACTAACATGTTAAAATATTCAACATCTAACATTTGTACAGAGCTGATTGTAAGAAACGGGCGAGCTAGCAAAATTCCAAGAAAGCATAATCCTAAGTAGAGCGTACCTTTCGCCAAGCCAACAGGCAGGGAACCGTAACGGTACAGAGAAGTAGAAAGAGAGAGATAGAGAAAAGAAAGAGACGGAAATATGGAACTGGCTCCACAATGCTACAAGATGGCGCTTAAGCTCACGGATTCGAAGACACACATTCTCATACATGTTAAGGTAACGCGGTCTGAGGGACAATAGGAAACGTAGTTACATTTTTAAACGCAGAGGTGAGCGTCACTAGGCTCCCGTATATAAGGGCAGACAAGCCCTCAGAGCCCACCCACTCTCTCTCTCACTCTCTCTCTCTCTATCTAACTGATCTTCAAGAATTCACGTCGACACGAGGTGCTACAGATGCACGTGGGTGCACAAGGGTGGGAGTGCGTGTGCAGATAGCTAGGCTCCTGACTAATTTAAAGTGGTGGGATTATAATAATGGGAAAAGCTAGCCACCCATAATTGTTTAAATTGTGAATAAACTTCATTTATTAAGCGAAAATTGCAGTGTATTTCTTAAACTTGCCTCACCCACTATAACCTGAGAATTAATAATTAGATATAGTTAGGAATGGAATAACAAACAACCCACGAGCACCAATAGCCGAGGAAGAACACTGCAGAAGACCACAACAACCTGGAACGACGATTTCCCGCTACAAATGGCACCCAACGACTATTTCCCGCTACAGATTAAAGAAGAAGAAATTTTGAAAGGTCATCCATTACAAACTACCCTTTACAATGAAGCATTGTCTTTGGTTTTTATTTTTCCGAAAAGACTGAAACGGTTTTGATTAAAATTATGCATGCATAAGGTATTGAGATGAATAACATATCTAATTTTCTGCGAAAAGCACCAAATTCTTCATACAAAATCAATTAATTGCTATAGGAAAATCTGATGTGTTACACACATATGACTTTCTCTACTCTTGAACAAACTATTTTTACAAACGCTTATTCTCCGTCTACTTCATGTTAATCGAGATAAAGGTTTGCAGAAACTTATTGCTAATTTTCTTGTAGGTGCAAGGTGCAGTGGTTTACTTGTAATGTTTATTTAATTTGTTGAGCCCCACGTTTGGGAGCCAATTTGCGTCGGTATTATTAATGTTGTTTGTGTATGTGTGTTTACTCCACGTGGTGAAGACATTTTGTGACGTGATTCTTTGTTAGGTTTGTTAGCTCCATCTGGTGTTAGCAATTTGCGGCAGTATTAGTGTTTGTTTGAAAGAATTCTACTGTTATTTTATTTAATTTTGGTTCACTGTCCCCCGGCTAGCTATTATCCTTTTGGTCGAGCACTTCTCTTTATACAGGTTGTGTAAACGGAAAGGAGTCTTTTATCCAAAGATAACACTGATGAAAGAATTTGTTTTACACTTTTATTGTCGAACACATTCACTATCACATTTACATATTGATCTTGACACTCGCCAAACTGAAACTGTTATAATAACTTCATTACTGATCACTTTTAATTCGCGTACTTCAAACTTTTGTATAATTAACTTTACAACACTTTAGATTTTTCATAACTCTGCTACGCGTAACTTGCAAATCGATAGCCGACGTGTACTTTACAAATATTTCTGCTGGACTGAGGCGACGTGTAACGTACAAATGTTTTCGACGATCTGACGTGAAGACGACGTGTATGTACAAAGATTTTCGATGAACTGACGGACTGAAGGACTTTACCTCTAACCTAGCCCTTTTTATACTCCTACACCCCGATATGCCTAAAGATTATAACTGAGTTGCTATTGGCTAATAAAACGCGCCAACATTAGCGTTTATTTTTATATCCAATGAAAATTATGAATACATATGCTTTAGGAAAAATGTTCCAGCAAATTCTAAAGAAAAACGCGCCAACATTACGTAACTCCCTCGTCTCTAATAATGATAAACAGCTCACCCCCTCGCTGCATTATTGCACGCTATTATTGTCAGTTTCAGTAAGGCAGTATAAACTTACTTCTCAACAATAATTACAATCAACAAAAATCTCAAATCAATGTCACATAATAATGCACATTCATACTATAATCATTCTTTACATTTAAATAATTTGTGATACAAATTACTGCATCAAAGGGGAATATGATAAGCTTTAAGCGATAGTCAAATATTTTAAGAGCTAGTTGCTATGTGGAGTATTCCATTCTCTTTGCATTACCAGGACAAAAATAGAATAACGAATTCCCATTTCAGTAAAAGTATAAGTATTGGAAAAGTTTAGGGAATAACAAGCAATATCTCAAAAATGGTTCACCCAACAAAAAACAAATGTATATGACACAAATTGTGTATTTGAAGGCGATCTACATTTTTTGTGTAGTAAAAGTTTGTCTATCTTTTATGGTTTACCAGTTATGCAAAGGTCGTTCACAAGGAAGAATGCTTTTGGGGGCATTGCCAGAAAATTCGAGATGTATATCTCATTTGTCATAAAAATATCTTAAACTTGTGATAGTTTAATCAAAATCGTTAGAGCCATTTTTGAGAAAATTAAAATTTTCGAAAAATGTTCTATGTAAAGGGTAACCTGCGGTGGAGGGATTTTCATGAAAACCTTCGTGTCGCATCTCTGAAAGATACTGAACCTAAATACCAAGTTTGATATTTATCCGACTGTTCGTTTCTGAGTTATGCTGTTCACAGATAGACACACACATACACACACAAAGACACACACAGAACACACACGGACATATTTCCAAAAATGCTTTTTTTGGATTCAATGGGTCTCAAAATATATGTTTCCGGTGAAATCTCGGTATCGAATTTTTGGGTGGAATACAATACTTCCCCCACTTACTTACGTAGTAGAGAAAGTATAAAAATCTGATGTGTTACACTCACATGACTTGTTCTACTCTTGTACAAACTATATATACAAACTTTTATTCTTCATCTATTTCATATTAATCGAGATAAAAATTTGCAGAAAGAATCTTTTGACATGCAAAGAGAATTTCATTTTACACATAGCGACTAGTTCTAAAAATATTTGACTATCACTTAAGGGCTACTGTTCCCCTTGTTTGTATTTTCAAGGGCAATATAGAAATACAGTAGTACGTGGTAGAGAAAGTAAAAATGAACAACTAATTCCCATTTGAGAAAATAAGTATTGGAAAATTTAAGCGAATAACAAGCAATATCTCGAAAATAGTTCACTCAACAAAAAAAATGTATATGACATAAATTGTGTATTTTAACGCGATCTACATTTTTGAGTAGTAAAATTTTGTCTATCTCTTATGGTTTACCAGTTATGCAAAAGTCGTTCACAATGAAGAATACTTTTGGAGACATTTCCAGAAAATTCAAGATATACATTTTATTTGTCATGAAAATATCTTAAACATATGATATTTTAATCAAAATCGTTAGAGCCATTTTTGAGAAAATTAAAATTTTCGAAAAATGTTCCATGTAAAGGGTACTCTGGGGTGGGGGGATTTTCTTGAAAACCTTCGTGTCGCATCTCCGGAAGATACTGAACATAAATACCAAGTTTGGTGTTTATCCGACTGTTCGTTTCTGAGTTATGCTGTTCACAGACAAACACACAGACAGACACACACGGACATGTTTCCAAAAATGCTTTTTTTTTAGATTTAGGGAGTCTCAAAACATGAATTTCCGGTGAAATTTCAGTATCGAATTTTTGGGTGGAATACAATACTTCCCCTACTTACTATACGTAGTAGAGAAAGTGAAAATGTATATGACACAAATTGTGTGTCTTAACGAGATCTTCACTTTTTGTGTAGTAAAATTTTGTCTGTCTCTTACACTTTACAGTTATACGAAAGTCATTCAGCATGAAGAATACTTTTTGATACAATCACAGAAAATTCAAAATATACATTTCATTTGCATTGAAAATATCTTAAACATGTGACATATTAATCTAAATCGTTAGGGCAGTTTTTGAGAAAATCAAAATCTTCGAAAAATGTTCCATGTAAAGGAAATCTTGGTATCGAATTTTTGGTTGGAATGTAATACCTCCCTTACTATATTTAGTAGGGAAAGTAATAGGAAAGCTTTTTCTATTTCTGTATATTGTGTGTAGCTAAGACCATATAGCTGAATTCGTAGTCATTCCTAGGAAATAACGTATAGTTAATAACGTGATTTAGTTAAATTATGTAGGTATATATAGTGAACTAGACCATCAGTAGCAATTATTTGTTTCAGAAAATACCACATTAAAATTTTCGAGACAAAAATATTTGTAACCAAAGCACGTGTGAGCTTTCTCTTTAGCTTGCTTTCATCAATTGGCCATAACCGGAAGTGAGGTAAGCAGCGTAATACTTAAACATTTCAAATGGGAGTTGGTACAAATACGGTTCTGTTAGATGAGGTCTTTAGCAAGTCAACTGAAAATTTTAATACCAGTTGGGACAGCAATAATTAGTCAGATATATTCCACATCCTTATGTATTATTGAAACCAAAAAATAGTACCATATATTATTCTGTGAAATATATTAAAATAAGTAAGAAGCAAATTAATTGTAATCAAAACAAACAACTTTGTATATACAGGCTGTGTCATTTAAGTTGAGACTGTACAATATCTCCAAAACTAAAGAAAGAAATGTCCGGAATAAAAGTTGCTTTATACGAGGGCTGATCAACAAAGACTGAGACTGATTTTTCTTCACAGATGCTTATTACTCCAATTCAATGTTTACATGATCTTTTTCAAAGTAGTCCCCTCCTACTTCAATGCACTTTTTAGAGCGTCTCTGCCAGTCCCTGAACACGTGCTGCAGACCAGTCTTTGTCAGGTCCTTGAGAATCGCCTCACTTTTCTTGAGCACTGCTTCAGAGTTCTCAAATCGAATACCCCTAAGCTTTGCCTTTAGTGATGGGAATAAAACAAAGTCACAGGGTGCAAGATCGGGGCTATAAGGTGGATGTGGTACACAGGTAATGTTGAATCGAGCCAGAAACTGCATGACTTGATTTGCGACGTGAGGTCGTGCATTGTCATGATGAAGTCGCCACCCAGTCTGAGAAAGCTCTGGTCGTTTCTTTGCAATGTGCTTCCTCAGCGTAGTCAATACTGACGCGTAGTATGCTGCTGTAACAGTAGTGTGAGGGGGAACTGCATGCTGGTAAATCATTCCATTACAGTCAAAAAATGTGATCACCATCACTTTCCCTGCAGATGGAACAACTTTTGCCTTTTTTGGTGTTGGAGAACCTGGCGATTTCCACACTGTGCTGGCTTGTTTTCCTTCAGGGTCATAATGATGCAGCCATGACTCATCACCGGTGATAATCGATTTAAAATATGTATCACCTCCATTGTCTGGTATGCGAAATGCACGTAGGGTCTACAAAATAGAGCATTGCTACCAACCTACCAATACGAGAGTGCTGCTGCCTACCAACATTATACATAAAAACCCGCTCTTTTCAAATATTTATGTTACAGATACGAAACTATCACGGAAGCTACAGGAAAAAATCAGTCTCAGTCTTTGTTGATCAGCCCTCGTATTATGGGGAAAGTAAATTCCATTAGTCGTGTTTTATTTGGAAGACGTTGTGATCGTCATTTTAGAGTCAATTATGTTTTTTAAATGTTAACAGCCTATCTTTTGATGTTGTTTTCTCACTCCTCATAAAAAACTACACAATGTTTGTGTAAGCACTTTGCAATTTCTATTACACCAACGTAAATAACAACGAAAATTCTGAATGGTTGTGTACGAAGAGCACAATGAATGGTTGGACCATCCTTGGATGGTCATTTGAGTGTCAAGTTACGTTTCGTAATTGGGAAACAACATTTGTTTAGTTTGTTTCCTTATTCCTCATCACAAAATAAACAGCTTTTTATAAACCATTTTCTACTGAGAAAAAACATACAAATGTAGGTCCCATGTATAAGGGGTAGAAGTGAATTTGTAATGAATGGAGAAAGTCCTCTGAGTGTAACGCATTACATTCCCCCCTCCCCTAAAATTATTATTGTTTGGAAGTAAACGCGTCCCTAATTAATTTCTCTACCTCCCCAAGAAAAAGCATTTTTAGAAAAAGGTGTGTGTGTCTATGTATGACTGAGAACAGCCTAACTCAAGAACGAACTGTCGGACAAATACTAAATTTAGTATTTATGTTCAGTATCTTTCAAGGATGCAACACGAAGTTTTTCAGGAATACGCCCCCCCCCACACACACACACACACACCAAACTATTCTATACATTGAACATTTTTCGAATTATTTGATTTTCCAAAAAAAACTTTAATGATTTTATTAAAATACTAACTATTAAGTATATTTACATGACAATCACGGACATCACATAGCTACAGGTTGTTGAGTCTAACATTGTTTAACCTACTGTATAGTAAAACGAAAGGTGTAAATGTGAATAGAAAATTTATCTTGATTAACAAGAGGTAGACAGATAACGTGGTGGGGGTTGGAGTTTTGGTGACCTCCCACACATCAGCGTAAGAGACTTATTGTGCAACCCTATTGAAAAGCATGTTTTCATTGTTTCCCAAACTCCTAACAAGAAGTAACTAGAATAATAAGGTAGAATCAGACGGCTGAAAACTTCAATGCTATAGGCGGGATTTGAACCACGGATCTCCCGGTCTCCGGCCGATTGCTCTAGCCACTGAGCTACCATGGCAACTTGCCGGTATGACATTAAATTCCCCAAATGATTCGCATTTTTCCGTCATTGTAGGTCGCCATTGGGGTATGTCATCTCAATACAATTTGAGATCTCCTTGTGGTTTACCAGGAAAAATGCGAATTGGTTGGGAAATTTAATGTCGTACCGGCAAGTTGTCATAGGAGCTTAGTGGTTAGAGCAACCGGACTAGACCGGGAGATCCGTGGGTCAAATCCCGGCTATGGTATTGAATTTTTTAGTCGTGTGATTCTACCTATCCAACCCTGTCCAACACATGGTGGAGGAACAATTAATTCCATAGAATACTAAACTTTTGTAGGAATAGTTTGTGGAAGAGTGAGTAGAATTCATATGAATGTATGAATATATTTTGTTTGTTTCAGCAAACTTCAAAGTTTGTATTTGCAGTGAAATCTTGCATAGGATTTTTGAGTGAAATGCAATAATTTCCCTATAGAGGAAGTGTTAATGAGTAGGTAAATAGAGAAGTTGTGATGTGTTTACACCCTAAAATAAAGTAACAAACTAATAAATAAAAAATAAGCCTGTCCCTGAAATAACATACGAGTGTTTAAACATGAAATTCTTCGGACAATGCGGCAAAGGTAGCGAGAAATTCCTTTTTCTGGGAAAAAAGTATTGTTCCTAATGGAATGTTATTTCTTAGGTGAAGAGGCAGATGTTCTTGAGTGCAAAGAACGCACAATAATTACCATGTGGGAGTGTTCTTTCCCTCAGCGTCAGTATTAATGATGCGTCACAAGCGAGCAGCGTTCAATTAGGTCGATAGTCGCCGGGAAGCGCTCACTGCAAGAGTGGCCCACATACATCCGCGCTTTTTGTTAATTACCCGCAAGGTATTTGATAATTACATCCAGCATATTACAAACATTAATATATTGCAAAGCGTTCTGCGTGTTAATTTATTGCTTCATTATCAGCTTCCCAGGGCAAGCCTCAAGCTCTGTATAGAAATGTAATGAAATTTGTTGCTCCATTTGGTCGCCGTGGTTTCCTGAATCTGTCGCGTAACCCGGGAAGTTGACAAATTTAAAGAACGAACCTTACCATGAGCTTATAGAATCTCAGATTTGAGGCAGTATTTTTAACACTTAAATGATTTCAGTCTAATTATATAATATATAAATTCAATAACAGCCCGCCTTAAAGCAATATGTGTATGTAACAATATATAAAAAGTGTATATGACAGTCATTATATATGTTTATATTATTGTATACATGTTCAATAATGTTATGTGAATGTATTACTAATTTAATAATGCAGGAGCTGTGAGAATGATAGGTTGGACGTTTCTAACAATGAGGTAACAATGAGCTAGCCTTGAGGCAATAATGAATTTTGAAAGTTAATACTACTAGTCATTATTGTGACAGTTTATAAAATAGCTAATCAACAACCAGAAAAAAGCTTTAGTTAAATGAAGGTATTCTATTGGATTAGGAATAGCCAATCAGAGACTTGAAATACAGAAATTTACAAATTTAGGCGGTAAAAATCAAGTCAGTTGCTTGTACACAGCGCTCATAACTGGACGCGTTGGTTGTAGACAGTGTTCCTAACCGGACGCGAGATGAGACATCGAGAAATTTAATACGTATTTTGTGTGAGACAAAAACAGTTTACGTGTTTAAAAGTGCAAGTAATTAACAAAGAATCTCACAACTCTCTATATCAGTGAAGTGTTATAAAAATCGTGTCAAGAATTAATAAATAGGAGTGAATTAAAAATTATAATCTGTGTAAGCCTACATTCTTCAGCCGCATCACGCCCTGTTAAGAAATTCATGTCTCTAAAAATAATACTGACGCAGCTGAGGCAAACATAAATATATAATTTTTTTAAAACATTTTTACGTGCGGTTGCAACTACTTCAAGTTCGGCTCCCCAACAGTCGAAATATAATACATCATCTTCAAAATGACTTACCATACGTGAAGCAACCATCATCTTCAGATTTCATGTAGTAGAAACCAAAACGTTATGTTCTGTTTTACATCTTGGTGCACAGTTTAATTCTTCTACATTTAAAAGGAAAAGGGAAAACTACCCATTAAAAGGATATCGCTTATTAGTGGGTATACGAATTACTCCTACGAAAAATTATTTTCCTATCTACTTCATTTTAACCGAGATAAAACTTTCCGAAAATAGCTGCATTACACGTTTCCTTATGGATACAAAGGGAATAGCGATAGTTCAATGTTTTAGAACTGAACGCCATATACCGGCCATAAAATTCCACACTCTTTCCATGACATTGCGAGATATAATTGCAAGTCGACAGGATTTTAAAAGAATGGCTAAGTGTTGAACAACTCGCACCATTAACAACGGATATCTCGAAAATGGAATATACCACAAAAAGTTATTTTGAATAAGTTGAGCGGTTTAAAGTAATCTACATCTTTTTGTGGTATGTTTTCGCTTATCATTAACGTTTACCAGTTATACAAGATTATACAAAATTGCTCCCTAATGAAGTGGACTTCAAAGAATATTCCCAGAAAAATCGAGATTTACTCTTTATCTGTCATGTAAATATATTTAATGTATGGTGTTTTAATAAAAAACAGATATTTTTTTAGAAAATCAAGCTTTTCAAAAAATCTTCCACGTAAACGGAAAATATTGAACTTAAACACCAAGTTTGATGATGATCAGATTTTTCTTTTTGAGATATGCTGTTCACAGACACAGACATACAGATAGACATATACGGACCGTTTTCCAAATATGTTTTTTTATCCAGGGGCCTCAAAACATGTATTTCCGGAGAAATGCCGATGTCTAATTTTTGTGTGGTATACAATGCCTCCCCTACTTACTATACACAGTAGAGAAGGTAAAAAAGTGACTTTTACGGTGAGTAAAGGGTCTCTTCTCATATTAAAAATCATTACGGTATTTAGTAATTCAATATTTTAAAAATGTGGTCTATTTATAGGAATTAAGTTTATTCTTTTAGATTTGTTATTATGAATTAAATTAAGTGTCAGAAATTATCCAAAGTTTTTGTATCGTATATATATATAAAACCATATATATATTCCATGCTATTTGTTTGAATTTTCATATAGGTATTATGCTTTTTTTCTTGTGGTAAATCGTTATTTGTTTTTTTTGATTGTCATGGAATTACAAAGCCAAAGCATTTCGAGCTGCTATTTAAAAATCTGATTAATGCATTACCGTAGTATATTCTTATTTCCGCAACAAACTGTGTAAGTATACAGTGAAAGTATATTTAAACTAACAAAAATAGATAAAAGAATAATTTGTAGAAGGGTAAGTTGAGAGTGAAGGAAATGCAACGTATCAGTTTTGGTTTCCAAATTGTTTCATAATTACAGGATCCAATTTCAGGATCTGGTTTCTCACACATGGGGTGTAACGGTTACGTGATTTCCTCTATTCGCTTGCATTTGGTTTCATAGCATCTATGTTATACATTATTTGTTTTTCTACTTTATCTTAGTGAAGATAATACTCACCACAAATTCTTACAATTAGGTAATGCTAGAAACTACCTACAGAGGGAGATGAGCCAGCATTGAGTTTAAAAACCATTTTGATATTGTGACTTGTCAAGTTTTTCAACGGTCACTTTTCTCAGTTCATACTGTCTCTGTTTCCTTTTTATGTAGTTCACCTTCATTGGGAGTTCACTTCACTAAGGTGAACTAGTTCACTTCTCTTCCTTCGTGACGTAGCCTCTTCACACCGAATGGCTCACTTCACTCGTGGGTTGAACACGGGACCTCCACAAACGTCTCTCCGCAGTAGCACTCGCTGCGAGCCTTAGGTGCTCGCTCGGAGAAGCGCACGTGATATCGCGCCACCAACTAGCTCGCTGACTGTCCGACGCAACTCAAGTAAATCGCGACTCGCACTGACTGACTTCCGCGAGACCGCTCGCAGTGGAACCTTCCGCAGAAGGTTCTCGAACCTCCTAGAGCTATTTCGATACACTTTCTGGAGGAGGGAGGAAGGAGAAGCTTCAGAAACTTCTAGTTACCTCCCGACAACGCTCCCGGTGTTTACGCTGGCGAGCTGCATTATCTTGTTTACTCCGATCGCTCGGTGCCGACCTCCCGATAACCCTGAGCCATAGCCGCTGCGTCTCGCATCTCCCTCCTTAGAGCTGTTCGTCTTCACGATTTGCAGCAGGGCACTCACAATGAACTACCACCTGCCTCCCCTCGGAACCAACACCGAATGCGCAACGGAGGCCTAGGACCTGAGCACGGATTCGCATGGCGGGCACCACCTCTCCACATCGCGCCTCCAGGTGCAACCCGGTAGAGCAGGCAAAGGTTTCCTCGAGAACTTCCTTCACAGTTTTCTCCGGGTGCATCATCTGTTTTACTAGTCCTGACTCGAACTCCCACAATGACCAGGGAGTCATTTCCTACCACCAGGGTGTCTTACTGCGTCAATAGCTCTCATAGCTCCGCCCACGCGGGTCATACGCCAAATTTTTTATCCTTCAGGATCGGCCCTATATCTCTAACCTCCAGCTGCTCTCGCTTCAAGGTCTGCTCGTCCCAAGCAATGCAGGTTGCACCTTAAGTAGCATCGGGCTTGGTCACTAGCTGGATGAGTCACCGTCTAACAGAGCCTCGCCCGCCTGCTACCTTGGATATTCCTAATACCATATACCATATTCCATCCTGCTGTGCTGCCATGCCGACCTTCTTGGCTTGACGACCACGCAAACTGTCGCCAAATTTAAGCAGCATTGGGCTTGGTCACCACTTGGAAGCTTCTCCACGCAGGTGGGATCGCCGAGACCCAGCCAATGGCAGTACAGAAAGCTAAACTCCACCCACTGACAGAAAACATAGAAGCTTGCATAAATCTGTTTTTCCTACTATATCACACACGTATAGCCGCATTTACGGCTAGGTAATGTGGCGATTACATTCCGCCCAGGTGAACCTGGGCGACCTGCTCCCGATTGCTGGATTGCCCGATCCAGGGGCTGCGAAGCATGCAGGTGAATGTTTCCGTATCCTCCCCTTTCGCCACTCACCTAGACCTCACCTTTGTTCATAGGCTAGTGCGTGTGTGTGTTGGACTTAAATTGAAACCTATACGAGATTGCCTCACCCAGGGCTGGTTGAATAAGGATGGTTTGGAATTTCTGCCAACGTTAAATAAAGAAAAACACTATAGAAGCCAAAACCATAAACGTGCAGTGTGTTTCGTTAACCATAATAAAATTCGCCGGATGTGGGTTAAATGAGGTAATGAAAAGAGATATACCATAAAAATAGACATATAAATCAGTATTAAAATAATTGTACATAATAATTAAATTCACCAAGAAAGATGTTAGAATGTTTAGCAACCAAGAAATATAAAAAGCAATTTGTAACTTAGATAAGTAAGGGACGGGCGAGCTAGCTAATTCAGGGTAAAAGATAATTCTAGGTAGAGCCCCCACATTTCTCCAAGCTAATGAGCAAGGAAATTGAAGCAATAAGGAGAAATAGAAAGAGACAGATATAGGGAGGAAAGAGGTCGAGATACTGAATCTGCTTCGGGACGCGTCGGTGGGCGCGTATGTGTAAAACTTTGGAGCAGAACATTTTCATGGTAAAGTAACACGGTCTGAGGACCCATTTGAAATGTTGTTACATTTTGAGGCGCGGAGGTGAATGTGTAAGCACAGGGGGGAGGGAAGCTGGCTGCTTAAGTTTGTAAATGGTAGTGACCCTGCCCTCTATCCGTAGTGCCCCTGGTCCGGCCGCCCTCCTCCTCTCACCTCATCCCTCCCTTCTGGGGGCGCCCCATCCGGGTAATAGGTAAAAAAATGCTCTATAGGTCGACGTGCTAAGTTCTTAAGTCCGCGTTTCCTTCCTGTAGTAAACCTTTGCCTATTTGTTATGGCTTTCCTGTTATATAGATAATAAAAGCTTTACAGGTTATGTATAAAAATACAATACATTTTATTTGTCATTCAGTAATAAATATATGCAATCATTTAATAAAATTCAAAACGAAAAATAGGAGATTTTTCCATGTAAAGGGTTAT
The DNA here is from genome assembly GCA_030765065.1 of Deroplatys truncata. Lineage (NCBI taxonomy): Eukaryota > Metazoa > Arthropoda > Insecta > Mantodea > Mantidae > Deroplatys > Deroplatys truncata. The sequence goes on from CM060979.1 coordinate 168,382,984, forward strand.
GGGTGGGGTGAAAGTTGCTGAAGTCCTTCGTCTTGCATCCTATCTTAAGTATGAATTAGGTCTGGTTTAACTACCCATCCGTCTTTTCGTCTTTAAGTCATGACATACCAGAAGGAAAAAGCAGATAGACGGATACACAAACGCGCGCGCACACATTAAGGCGAACTTTCGATATTGGACTTTTGTATCAAGTGCAAAACACATTTTAACCTTGAGATATGTATTAAAGTATACAGCATGAAGATTTTTCTTCAGTATAATGTGGCAAACAAATGTTTATAATAACCTTTGTCCTTTTGTGGCGCTGCGGGCTAGAGCGTGGAACTCTGATTCCCGTCTACGGAATGTCCCAGGTTCGAACTCACCCATGGGGGTGCGGATTTTTAAGTCCCGGGTATAGAACCGGTGCGCACTCAGTGTCGTGAGGAAAGCGAGGAGGTGCGATAGGCAGAGATTCCGGCTACGGAGACCAACATTCTGGCTGGGGGATACGCGATGCCTGCCACATCCTCTCTGTATCGGTTGGATGATCGATCACCTCTTCCTTGCGTATGTGGGCGTGAGGCCGGCACTAGGCTTGGGACGTGAAGGCCCTTTATAGGTTGTAACGCCATGGGATTATTATTATTATTAGAATATAATTTCCTACTCATCCTTATGGAGAGGTTATAGAGCTGCTTGCACTCCGCAACCCATATTCAATCCGGCATAGGATTATTCGCATGCAAGAATGTCTCTAACAGGCTGCATTCCGGCTTGTGAGGACCTTTTGAGATTAATATAGAAGCTGCCCACGTGAGAACAACGGATCCCATTCTCGCAAACCGCGTACTAGCGGACGGAGTAACACGGGCCACTGACACTACTGGTGGTATTCTACGCAAAATATCCTCTGTGGACGGAGGCAGAGGAAGACTCGGTCTTTGCTCGCCATAATCTATGAGGGAGGTACATAATTCTTATTTACTTTTGCCAGACGGCTGTATACTTGCTCGTTCTTTCATATTCCTTAATTAAACTGCCCATTCTTTACCGTTTGCTTCTGATTCCTGCCCGCCATAATGACCTGTCGTTCCATTGTCTTCCTTCTAAGCCAAAAATTAGCCATAGCTTTTTTCACACTACCATACCAACTTAAAGGAGCCCTTCCTCTTTTCCTGCTTCCTATAGGAGACCAATGTATCAACCGTATGGTCCATCTCTTCTCCATACTTTGTAACATACGTATCCATTGCAAAGGAACTGCTACTCTCTTCGGTTGCCTCGTCGTCTTCCTTCTGGTGTGGATGGTGAATGGCTGTAAAAGAGCGTCTTAGAATACTTCTGTGTTGGCCTATGATTTTAACTCATAGTTCAGATGAGATTACAGGAGATGAAATGAAAAGTTGTAGTTCACTTTAACTGTAATTTATTTTCACACTTATTTGCAGCTATCCATGAATTCTATCCCACAGTTATTTAGCTGGGCATGGGGCCTATATATCAAACTGACCTCCCATCCTAAGTTGCTTCTAAATTCCAAACAGGTTCTTCACACGCTCGGCCATCTCAGCGGCATGAAGTTCAACTCCCGAGGAAAAAGTGTGCAGCCGTGCGATTGCCGGGGCTCCGCCTTCTTTATACAACCAGCTATTTTTCCCACAGTAGCTTATAGCTATATTGTGATTGGCTGATCACATTGGCGTCATGTGAGAACATATGCTCTCGTATCTTCCACGCTTCTGTTCCATGACGGTTTCGGACTTCCCGTTTCTGTCCCGGCCACGCTCTATCTCTTTTCAATCTCTGTTCTTTTCTCTCACTCAAGCGTCTCTCTTGGTCATATTTAACCGATTCCTGTTCTTCGGGCAAGCCTGGGTATATCTTCGCTTGGAACCGCGTGGCTTCAGGCACCTGAATCACTTCTTTGTACGGCTAGCTAGGTTCTTTTACATTTATCATATAACATATATTACACTTATATAATATTATTTAAATTAATGCTGATATTTACATTGATGCGCCAGTATTTGCGTTGCACCATACGATTACAATATCCGTGCTTCACTTCTGTTTATCTCCGTATCTTTTTCTTCCATCTCTGTTCCAATAACCACATTCTTTATATGCTGTAATCGAGATACTATCATGGGTAACTTCTATGTAACCCATTCATTTCGGTACCCTCCAACATTTTCTTTCGTCCAACACCCTGATCCATACATAAGTACACTCTCCACCATTGTTTTCAGAATTACATTTTTTGCTTATTTTTCTCATTTCTCCGTTCCATAGGACGCCATTCAAGCACCTTGTTACTTTCCTATTCTGGTTGACTCAGCTGTCAATTTCTTTTTCATAGGTACTAGAACTGTCTATGATTGTACGAGGGGTGATCAGAAACTAAGGTTACAAAGCCTGCGGTAAAACGTATATATTTCATTTCATACAATCAATACAGAAAACTGATAGTACATATATTAAGTTATTTTCGACATAGTCTGCAAATCGGTTAGGCATTTGGCGCTTCAGGAATGAATTTGAATATTCCCTCTTGGTAAAAAACCTGTCCTTGCGTGTTCAGCCACGTTGTCGCGAAGTGTTTCACCTCCTCGTCTGAAGCGAATAGGTGCTCCTTCAAGTGAGGAAAAAGGTGAAACTTGCTTGGGGCGAGGTCCGGACTGTAGGGGAGTGGTGGAGGATGTCCCAGTGAAACTGCTGCAACAGCGTAGTATTTTTCTGGACCGTATGAGGTTGCGAGTTGTCGTGAAGGAAGATGACGCCCTCGTGAGAAGTCCTGGCCGTTTCCTCCTGATTGCTTCTAGCAGCGTGTCAAGATCTCACATTATCGGTCAGCGGTCACTGTGTGCCCTCTTTCCAAAACCTCCACGAATATGACATCCGAACTGTCCCAAAACACTTCCCGGCACATGGCGTCACCTCTAACTTATTGTCTTTGGAGAGGAGGGGTGTTTCCACTCCACTGACGACCACTTACTGCTGGGGGTGCATTGGTGGATTCATGTTTCGTCACCCGTGACAATGTGGTGCAGAAAACTATTCCCTCCCGTGAAAAACCGTTGCAATAGTTGCAGATTTGCCCCCATGCGCTTCATCTTGTGTTGGTTGGGACAGATTTCGTGGAACTCATCGGGAACAAACTTTCCGGTTCTGCGGAATATCGTGAACATGTGACGAACGCTTCCGAACGACATTCCCAATTCTACCGTCATATGTTGTAACGTGATCCTCCTCTCGTCCTGAATGAGCTCATCCATGCGAGCTGTGTGTAAATCTGTTGATGCTGTGCTGGGTCGGCCACTGCGATCCTCGTCGGTGACGTTTTCTGTACCGGTCGCAAACATTGGACACAATTCTGCGATATGCTGACGAGACATTACAGTCTCTCCTAAACCTCTACCAGCTGCCGGTGAATTTCAGCAGCGGTTACATGTTTCACCCACAGAAATTGAATAACGGAGTGAATTTCTTCGCGAGATCAGTTTTCCAAACGAGCCACCATTTGTGTTTATCTGCAACTAGTGCTGTAAGTGGCGGGTGGCTGAAATTTTGCACAGTTACCGCACACTACTAATTTCCCTATAACAGACGAAATTCCAGGAATATTGGCCATGTAACCCTAGCTTCTGATCACCCCGCGTGTCCAAATATTTGAACTGGTTAACGTTCCTTATTGTTACGTAATTTCTTCCAAGTCTTCCCTCCAACAACCTCATATTATATCTTCATAAAATTCAATTTCAATCCATGTAAACTATATTCCGTATAAGTTCCATATTGGTTAAATACTCATTTGCCAAATGTTAGTTAGAAATATTTTATGTTTTAGTGTTAAAATGTAGTATAAGGTTAGTGTTTGCATTTGTTGTGCATAATAAAGCTGTGTGTGTACTGATGTTCCTTTGAAGCAACATCTTTATGCATGTTTGTAGGACGCTAAGAGGAGCAGCAGATTATTGTAGTCCGTATTAAGGGAGCATTTTAAATATTTTATGTTACTGTGTAGGCGGCGCCGTGGCCGAGTGGTTAGACCGCTCGCCTCCCACCGAGGCGGCCCGGGTTCACACCTGCATGTGGGATTTGTGATGGACGAAGCGGCGTCTGGGCGGGTTTTCTCCGGGTTCTCCGGTTTCCCCCGCCATTCATTCCACCAACTGCTCCATCATCACCTTTTCTTTCATCCATTTCACCAACATTTCGTTTCATCTACTTCCTTCATCCCATACCAGGCATCGGGCTGATCACCCATCCTGGATGTCCTGTCTGATCCATGAGTCTGCTCCTCGACGGGCCTCTGACCCCAGGCACCCGCTTGTAAGTCCTGGGGGGTGTAAGTCCTACATAAGAGGAGGTTAAACAGATAATGAATAAATGAATGTTACTGTGTCTTCTTGAAACCAATAAATTGAAATCTGACTTTTCCATCTTTGCGAACTTTACAGGAAACAACAAATTTAGAGACTTTTTATTAAAAACAGACTGGGTAATCCGCCATATCAGTGTAATGATGCTTTACCCCAAAACAATCCACTACAGAGGACATAAGTTTACCTTATTTTCTAGACATATGAAGAAAAAGAGGAAATAAATTACTTCGTATGCTTTTGAGTAATATTTTGTTTTTAAAGTATATTTTTAGCTTCATTTAAAAACTACAATTACAATACCATTCTTTACATTCTTTAAATGAATTAGAATGTAAGTTTTATGAATTCTGGGAAGTTCAAAGAGTAATAAAGGTAGTTCTTTAGCAGTCAAAATTCTCCTTAGGAAAAAAGAATTTGGCATAATTGTTCATCCTTGGAAATTTATCCTTTGCAATTCTACTTAGTCATTCTTTTCCCTGATTTTTTTCCCAAAGACTGACATAATGTTACATTATTTTAAAAACACGCACCCTTTTATTTTAAGGCCACTGTAGGAAAATTAAGAATGTTCAACTATGATACTCAATTTTTGTCTTTTAAGAATAATTATGGAACCTCTTATAACATTTTATCAATTTTTCATTGTTATTATAAACATTTATTCGGTATTTTTGCTATTACTAAAGTGTTTTCAGTGTATCTCCACAGGAGAAATATAAAAATGTGTGCTAAATACTATCTTACATAAATTTTGGTACGGATTTTGTGTTTTAAGAATGTACGATGCACAAAACAAAATCTGTATCGATGCCAATATTTGTGCAGAATGCTTCATAATGTCTCAAACACCACCCCCGGAAAAAGAAATTACAGCAGGAATGTAAGAATCTATTAGACATTAAAAGAGAGAAAACTAGGTTTAAAAGCCGGAAGACAATCAGCTGTTTTAGGGACTATAGCCGCGTAAAGTTCAAAGACAATTTAAAGGGCAAAAACTAAAAATTAATTATTTTTTCAAAAAGTGTGCACTTGTTTATAAGGATCATTCAAATGAAACCCGGTCACTTATGTAAAGTAACGATAACGATTTTATTAACTGAAAAATAGTCGCCAAAACTTTTGGCACATTTATCCCATTGCGACACTAGCCGGTCGATTCCATCTTTGAAGAAGCTAGTAGGCTGCTGTTGGATCCATGCCTGGACCATTCACACACTTCGTCGTCCGTTGTGAATCGATGTCCGCGAATACTTGTTTTAGAGTTCCATAAGTATGAAAGACACACGGTGAAAGGTCTGGACTGTACGGTGGATGTTCCGGCGTTTCTCATCAAAGCTGCATTGACAGTGTGTGGACGGGCATTATCATGCAGGAGAATAACGCCATTGGACAACATGCCTGGGTGTTGATTGCTTGTCTAAGGTTCTGTAAAGTGACTTGATAACGCTGAGCAGTGATGGTGGTTCCCCGTTTCAGGAACTCGACAAGCAGTGGGCCCTTATGGTCAAAAAAGGACGTCATGACCCGACCAGAATTGGTGTGCACGGCCTTTGATTTCTTTGGAGGTGGTGAAGCCGCATGTTTCCACTGCTTGCTCTGACGCTTGCTTTCCGGTTCAAAATGTGACACCATGTATTGCGCTGTTCTGCGGTCAGTTGGTGGGGAACCCACTGCGCACAAATTTCAAGTGTTGATGCATTATGGTGTGAATGGTGGCCACGCTAATACCCAGTAACCGATGGATCTCGTTCACGGTGATTCTGCGGTTGCCCAAGACTAAAGCATTCACTTCCGCTATAATTTCAGGTATGATGACACGATGAGCCTGTCCAGGACGAGCATCGTCTTCCAGTAACTCGCGCCCCTCAAGGAATCTTTTGCACCATTCCACCACACTTGAACGACATAGACTGTACGCACCGTACACGGCCTTCATCTGTCGATACATTTCACGGCCTCCAACTCCCTCCGGCGCTAAAAATCGAATCACTCCTCGTTGTTCCTGCTTGCTCGCCTTCATGTTCAGTAGTGGACGATAACATGTGTGACCACCTTCTCTTCGGCGTGAAACCACACTGTCGCTATGCAAAGTCAAACGTTGTGCACGCTGCAGTCCCTCTACCAATAGATGGTGCCACCATACACGCAGTTACATGGTGTCACCTTATGTGTAATGCAAAGTTAGACGCACTGACCAGGTTTCATTTGAATGTCCCTCATGCATGCTCTACCACATATCTTGTAGGTAGAGGAAATATTGTATTCCAATCAACTTGGTGTTAAGTTTAGCGTCTTCTAAAGTTGTAACAAAAGAAATCTGGTGTGTTACACTCACATGACTTTCTCTAATCTTGTACAAACTATTTTTACAAACGCTTATTCTCCATCTACTTCATGTTAATCGAGATAAACATTTGCAGAGTCTATCTTATTGCTAATTTTCTTGTAGATGTAAGGGGAAAATATATTTACCAGGGCAATATAGAAAAACAGTAGCCTTTAAGCACATACATATCTCTTAATAGCTGGTTGCTAGGTGCAGCACCATTCCCTTTGCCACAGATTATAACTCTTTGCATATCCAAGACAAACAAATGAATAACGAATTCCCATTTGAGAAAATAAGTATTGAAAAATTTAAGGGAATAACAAGCAATATCTGGAAAATGGTTCACTCAACAACAAAAATGTATATGACATAAATTGTGTATTTTAACGCGATCTACATATTTTTTGTAGTAAAATTGTGTCTATCTCTTATGGTTTACCAGTTATGCAAAAGTCGTTCACAATGAAGAATACTTTTGGAGACATTCCCAGAAAATTCAAGATATACATTTTATTTATCATGAAAATATCTTAAACATATGATATTTTAATCAAAATCGTTAGAGCCATTTTTGAGAAAAATAAAATTTTCGAAAAATGTTCCATGTAAAGGGTAGTCTGGGGTAGGGGGATTTTCTTGAAAACCTTCGTGTCGCATCTCTGGAATATACTGAACCTAAATACCAAGTTTGGTGTTTATACGACTGTTCGTTTCTGAGTTATGCTGTTCACAGACAGACACATACACGGGCATGTTTCCAAAAATGTTTTTTTTTTGGATTCAGGGGATCTCAAAACATGTATTTCCGGTGAAATATCGGTATCGAATTTTTGGGTGGAATACAATACTTCCCCTACTTACTATAGGTACGTAGTAGAGAAAGTAATATTCTTAAGAGAATTCACACCTAAAATTACCCTTTACATGAAAATATTTCAGATGTTTTTGATTTTCTCAAAAGTGGCTGTACGATTTTGATTAAAACAGTGTATATTTAACACATTTACCTGAAATAAATGTATATAATAAGTTTTCTAGAATAGTCTGTGAAGTCCACTTCATATTGAAGAAGTTTTGTATAATCCTGTTTAACGGGTAACCATAAAAGATAAGCTAAAATGCACTATATAAAAAGTGTAGATCTCTTAAAAGCTACAATTTATTTCAAAATTGAAATTGGGTTTTATTTACGGACGCTCTTTAACTGCTGTGGTTCTTAGCGTTCCATTCTATATTGGGCGTGAAAAACCGGAAAGTTTGCTCAGAGGCATCTTTATTAGGCTTGAGGTTCTTTTACGTGCCGTAAATCTACGACACGGGATCACCGGCTTCACTTCCCTTCCGAAGGAAGCCGTGCTAAGGATTTTTACGCTCGAAAAAATCCATCGCCCTCCGCCAGGTTTGAACCCGCAACCTCGAGAATTTATTTCAGAATAACCCTTTGTGCTTTAGTCATTTCCGATATATTCATTAATGTTGCGTTGAATTTTTCAATACTGCAACAAATACGAACACCATTTGCTACTAAACACACTTTATTTGTCTCTTAGGTGCTGAGAGTGGCGCAAACTTTACTCTTGGGATACTTTTGACACAGAACACAAGTAACCCTTCGAATCTAATCACAACTGAACTGCAATCGGCAATGTCCACTTTAAACACTTTGACTTCTTTACTACACTTAACTGCATAACTTAACTAACTCAACTGAATGAGCAAGAGCGAACCCCTCAGGTATGTAGGCCTCGTGTATAACGCGGAATGTTCTAGAAAGGGAGACTACTAGAACAAGCCGAAAGGAATGTTTTGGAGCAGGGAAGCGGCGTATAATAGGTTCGTTTCGCGGTTGTCATTCTAAATCATTATCCCCACCCAACCGACCAGGTAGGCGAGTCGGGATGCGCTCGAACCGTAGGTAACTTCGCGCGCACGGTCACAATACTTTGTAATTCTTTTAAGCTGCTAAGCGTTATTTACTTGGGAAAGATTACGGAATTTCAAAGCCAGTATATAGCTAGCCGCTTTTGGACAGCTGACTATCGATTCTCGAATATCTATCCCCTTATGTAATGAAACTATTTCTGCAGATGTTTTTCTCAATTAACATGTAGTAGATAGAACAATAAGCTTACGTAAGAATAATTTGTAAAAGCTATATAAGAATAATGATAGTGGGCAGAGAAAGTGATGTGAATGTAACACATCAGCATTGTTTTCGGTGTTACGTAAACATGAAAATTCATGGTGTGCACAACTTACAACTGAAAGTTACATTGGGTTAGTGGCTGGAATCAAACACTGAGGCTTACTTCATATTGCATAGGTTTGGCTGAGAGGAAATGTCAGGAATAATGTCTAGAGACTGAAGTAATAGGGGTTGCATACAAGCTAAATTACTGATACGTGAATAGTGAATTAAAATGGCAATGCTATTAGCTAATGTGCTTCCGGTCATGTTATCAACTGTTTTATTGTCTACCAGGTTATGAATATAAAGCATGGGATATGCTGAAAATTAGCTTGAATCAGAATTTTGATAAACACGCATTTCAAGCGTCTAGGCAGCATTAAAAGAATTCTGTTCTCTTGTCGCTCTTAACACCAGGGCTCAAAATGTGCGCTGACAAAGTATGCTGCGCAGAGTTGCTGTACAGTGCTTTTCCTTCACTATGAGGCCATTGCACGGCGGCTCGTGCGCAGCTCAGACTTCCGCCGAAACAGTTTTAACATCCTCGCAACCACCTCTCGTTCTCATACAGTTACAACAACAATGGTATAACGACCTTCTCTATCCACACATTTCTGGCTCTTCTCAGGAAATTGCTATTCAGACTCGCGAGTTCAATATCCTAAATTGATTGAATTTCTCGCCTGATGTTTTCTTTTAGTGCTTACAACGTTTGTTGCATACGCTTTATCCTCAATAAATAATATTCACATACAGTTAAATCGGGAGATTAATTACCAATCCTGAATTAAATTTAATGATGCATCAACTGTAGCACAGTCTTGTTGGAAAAATTCAGGCTGACAACGTTGGTCATCTCTTCAAAACATCATGTAAGTCATTCCTGTACCTCTCTGCATTTATTGTTTGATCTAATGGTCTATTATGCTTTTATTGCGTCATGCAAGTAATCCCGGTGTAAAATCGGGTTTCTCTGTGCTCTAATATCTGTTATTTTGCAACGAAATGGTCGTATAAGTGGAACCTGCGGAGAGAAAAGGACATTTCCAAAATCTCTTATAAAAAGGCATGTGCTTATTATCATTGTAATTGTAACTATGAGAACTTCTGGCGGTTGCGGGGATATTATAACTATTTCGGCGGGAGTCAGAGTTGTGGCGGCATGTGACGGAAAAACATTCTATGGTCTGTGTTTTTACTTTATTTATCACTTAGCTATAATAGGAAGAGTAAGTACTGCATAACAACTAACGTTTTGATACATATATTTTACTTTGAATTAACGAAGAGAGCATATTAATAAGTCAGTTCGCGTACGCGTGTGGTAATTTATGAATACCTAACACAAAAATGAAAGGTCAGAGGAATGTTTGCACTCTATTCATATGAGAACCTATATATTTTCAGTACTAGACGTAATTCTTGTAGATAAACATTCATTTTCGCAGAGAATAAACGTATGAAGGTTATATTAATTATAAGACGCAAAGAAACCTGCCTCAGCAGAAGTTCCAATTATTATGCTGGACACAATATTTTCTCTTTATATGTGGTGCTTTGTTGTTTTGTTTTTAAGTACCAGCTGATTATCATGAAAACAAGAAGAAGAAATTTATTAACGTGAATATATCCAAAAGCTGACTTAGATTTCATTTGCTTGAATTTATCAAAACATAAACGCAATTTTAAATAGAGACATTAGATTTCTTTCCAACTTTCTTATTTTTTAATACAATAGTTGGTTTAATAAATATGTTTCAGACAAAAGTTCTTTACTTCTATTCGAAAAACCAAAATCCGTTAAAAAATCGGGGTACGGGTACACTATCAAAACAAAAAGCAACTGACCATAAAATGACCTTGGAAATACACACTAAATAAAATGTAACTAATACCATTGCCCCGCCTCAAATGAAAAGACATTCTTCATAAATTGTTTTCTTAAAAGCATGTTGATTTCAAAATAACTAGAAAGTGTTTTAAAAATATCCTTTATAATTATTTAGTATACACTAGTAATGAACCTGGTTACAACATGCATAGGAAATAAAGAAAATTTTCTTGCCTAAGGAAAGTTAAAATATTTTGGCATCCAGAAAGTTCAGGAGGCAAACTGTGGAATTAGAGTAATACGTGATTAATCCTGCACAATATGAGGGTCATTACTTATATTTTGAGCCTTGACAACCCTGAATGTTGTAGGCACCATCTGACGTTTCCAATGGAAAGATTGACATTTTTATCATAATCTACTTAAAATATTTTGTCAATAGAGCGTCATTTGTTTTGTTTACACTAACTTGAAAATTGTGTGTCAACAAAAACATGGAATTAACTCGTGAAAATGTTCGTGCAATGACTTATTACGACTTTCGACGTGCATTATCAAGCCAAGAGTGCATCGATCAACTAACTTCCACATTTGGCGACGAAGCTCCATCCTTTGCCACTGTGAAACGCTGGTACCTATAACGAATTTAATCGTGGCCGCCGTTCGCTCAATGATGAAGTTCGTTAAGGTCGTCCAAAATCAGTTGTTGTGCCAGAAAACATTGATGCTGTGCAAAACCTAATAATGAAAGATCGTCATGCGACATATTGTGAGATTGAGACAACCCTAGGCATTAGTTCCACCAGCATATATAAAATATTGCATGATTATTTAGCCGTGAAAAAGTTTGCTCTCGTTGGATCCCACATAATTTGACGCAATCTCAAAAAGATGCTCGTGTCGATTGGTGTACAAAAATGCTCAAGAAATACAATGGCGCTGCCTCAAAAGTCGTATATAAGATTGTAACAGGTGACGAATCATGAATCTATGCGTATGAGCCGGAACGTAAACAGCAGTCGACTGTATGGGTGTTTCAAGATGAAGCAAATCCAACAAAAGCTGTTCGCACTCGAAGAACTTCGAAGCAAATAGTCGCCTGCTTTTTCAGCAAAACTGGCCATGTGGCAACAGTGCCTTTAGAGGAACGTAAAACGATCAATTCCGAATGATACCCAACCATTTTTTTGTCGGAAGTCTTCGGTGAAGTAGGAAAACCAACAAGAACCATAGGAGCGTTCATCAAGACAACGCGAGCGCACACACATCTCGTCTAATAACAGAGTATTTGAAGGCTCAAAAAATCGAATTGATGGGTCATCCGCTATACAGTCCTGATTTGGCACCCAATGATTTCTTTTTGTTCCCGAACATCAAGAATAAATTGCGTGGACAACGAATTTCGTTGGCAGAAGAAGCCTTTGACGCCTTCAAAAACCATGTTTTGGAGGTGTCTCAAAAAGACTGGAATAAATGCTTTGACAAATGGTTCAAACGGATGCAAAAGTGTATTGATCATAAAGGAGAATATTTTGAAAAACAATAAAGCAGTTTTCAATCAGAAATTACTTTGTTTTAATTATTAGGCTCAAAATATAAATAGTGCCCCTCGTATATACAGCATTTAAATAGGATGTCAATAAAAGAATTTTCATATACAAACATCCCACCACTATAAGCAGGATTCAATTGTGCTTTTGTTTTCCGTTGTCTTCTGTTCTCTTATTCGCTAAATCGTTACCCTCTATATATTTTCCTTTGAATTAAATATTGGCGTCTTTTTGCTTAGTTTTGTATATGTTCTCTGTGGAGTAACACCAACTATTTTATACTTCATGGAATCAACAAATGTCCATTTTTGCAATTATGTTCCTTTATGGTAAAGGTACGGAACAAAGGGGACCTCGCAATAAGGACGCTAACTTCAAGGTTGTTTCTGCTTCTACCCAGGGAGAGGAGGGAACTGCGGGGCGATCAGATCCGGATGAAGGGACAAGTATAGAAGGGGTTCCTAACATTTTCTACTCGAACGCATCCGACACCACCCAACTGCACTCATTAGCCCCAACTCCCGGCGGTCTCCCGAAGAGGCCACATCGGAAGTGGTTCCTGACTGAGCAGTCCGACCGACGCCAGGAAGAAATCTCCATAAAGCACACATCAACCAGCCGCAACATGCCAGACTCCGCCTCTTGGTTCTATAATCCTGAAACAAATGACAATGAGGAAAATTATGGGTACAGGGGATTCGTGGTAGAAAAGTAACCATCCCAGCATTTGCCTACCGACCGGGGAAACCAGGAAACCACAAAAGCCCATGGGTTAGAGTGGGTAATCGCCGGAAATCGAATGAAAGCCTCACACGTTACCGCGGAGCCTCGGTATGTTCTTTTATTACCAGAGCTTGTTTATGTTCTAGAGCACACACAGCCATTATAATTAGTTTTTAGTCTTTAATAATTTAGAAATTTTATAATAGAAGGTATTTTAAAGTCAATGCCAGTCGGTAGAAAATGTTTCTCAAAGGTGAAAGAATTATCAAAATTAGTTTACTACTTTCTCTAATTATTCAAGACGGAAATACACGCACAAATGTATCTCTTTAGATTATACTTAACAATGTTTTAAAAGGTTTCCATAACTACATATTTCAATAAAAATTCACTATTTGCATAAAGTAATATTTTTCTATAACTTACCGTATACAAAATTCAAACGCATTTAAAATAGAACCAAATTACTCAGGCGGTAACACCCGTGGGTAAAATCCAATGTACTGGGTAGCTAGGACAGATATTCAGCAGTAGGTTGGGTGGCCCTGTGCAAATGCTTTTTGTCTTGGGAGTGGGTATTTCTGCACAGCTGCAACACGCAACTTCCTGGCGGACACATGCTGAAGCTTGATAACTACGTCACTCGCCTTCTGTTGTGATTTAGTGCTTCACTCGTGTTATCCTGAAGCGGTTACAATATGAAATAAGGATTATGATATTATGTTAGCTTTTGGAGAATGTCAACGTAATGGCAGACAAGCACAAGCAATTTATAGACAAAGATTTCCAGACAGACGACACCTAATATAGGAAATGCCCTGGTCATGGACTGAAGTATGTTGCGCGTTGCAACAGTGGTCCCAAAGATCCCCAGGTCTTACTCCCATAGAATATTTTCTCTGAGACTACATGAGGGATGATGTTTACCAAGAGCTACCTCCTAACCGAAATCACATTCGCACAGAAATGCAACTATAACATGCTCAGTATGTGAGAAGGGCTCATGAGGAGGATTAAATTATGTGCAGAGCTGAACGGATCTTTTCAGTTTCAAAAGCATCACAGTAGAAGACCCTGCGACCGGGGAATAGACCACCCAACCTACTGCTAAGTATCTATCCGAAGCACCGAGAACAGACCCTCTTAATGTGTGTGTGTGTGTGTGTGTGTGTGTGTGTGTGTGTGTGTGTTTCGTGGTTTCGCTGTAAAGTAAATTTCGGATTTCGGTGAGTGCAACTACTGAAGTTCCATCCACAGAATAAAATAAATAGCAACAAAATATACGTACAGTAAGACATTAGGCAATTAGAGACATTTCTCTGTCACACACTAATTAGTACATGCAATCTCACAACTATAAAAGTTCACCTTCCGAATGAATTTATAGCAATAAAATAGCAATGCAACTAAGGTCATATTGTGCTGATTCATATTGTGGCGTATTAATAGGTATTAGTAACTATTGTCATGCCAGACACATTATTGCGTCGCATTGGCGATAGCATTGTTGGGGTAATTCAGTATGTCTTTCGACTTTGACTACTGGCATGACAACTCGCCACTTATAGCTGGCGAGCCTAGATGGAGGTGGAGAGAGAGGGGGAATAGTTTAGCGTTACTTTTCTTTTGTGTGTGCGAGTCGAGTCTAATCTGTGGGTGTGTAGAGTGTAGATGTAGGTCGCGTGTGAAGCATCTCCCCTCAATTCTTTATTCCTTTGTGCATGATGTAGGGACGCCATTTACTTTATTAAATAAACCACAGATAATGTGAATGATGTGAAATTTGTGTATTTTGTTATAAAAACACCCACGCCTGCATCGGAATGTGAACATCAAGGTTCTGGTCCTCTCGCAGTATCTGTAGCTACGCTTTCCCCGTGTGCATGTTGGAGTGATTAAAATTTATTACTTTACTGGAAACATTTTTTTCCTCGACCTAGTATGTAACAATATTGCATATCAAGGAAATCTTCAGCTCCATTCGGGTTTACCTGAGAGTTAAGCCGATGTTAGATAACCTAAATAAAGGAAAGAATTTAATGCATCATTATCGAAACTGCGTAAATTATATTTATAAACAAACTAACAATAAATACTACAAGGTAACATGATTAAAAATCTGATGTGTTACACTCACATGACTTTCTCTTCTCTTGTACAAACTATTTTTACAAACGATTATTCTCCATATGCTTCATGTTAATCGAGATGTTAATCTTGTTGCTAATTTTCCTGTAGACGCACGGGGAATATGGTAGACTTTAAGCGATAGTCAAATCTTTTAAGAGCTGGTTGCTATGTGGCACATTCCATTCTCTTTGCATGTCCAGGACATAAAAAAAATGAATAACGAATTTGAGAAAAAGTATAAGTATTGGAAAATTTAAGGGAATAACAAGCAATATCTCGAAAATGGTTCACTCAACAAAAAAATGTATACGACATAAATTGTGTATTTTAACGCGATCTACATTTTTTGTGTAATAAAATTTTGTCTATCTTTTAAGGTTTATCAGTTATGCAAAAGTCGTTCACAATGAAGAATACTTTTGGAGACATTCCCAGAAAATTCAGATATACATTTTATTTGTCATGAAAATATCTTAAACATATGATATTTTAATCAAAATCGTTAGAGCCATTTTTGAGAAAATTACAATTTTCGAAAAAAATTCCATGTAAAGCGTAAGCTGGGGTGGGGGGATTTTCTTGAAAACCTTCGTGTCGCATCTCTGGAAGATACTGAACCTAAATACCAAGTTTGGTGTTTATCCAACTGTTTGTTTCTGAGTTATGCTGTTCACAGACACACACACACACAGACACACACACGGACATGTTTCCAAAAATGCGTTTTTG
Organism: Deroplatys truncata; assembly: GCA_030765065.1. NCBI lineage: Eukaryota > Metazoa > Arthropoda > Insecta > Mantodea > Mantidae > Deroplatys > Deroplatys truncata. Next base: position 168,398,831 of record CM060979.1, read on the forward strand.
GATTCAGGGGGTCTCAAAACATATTTATGGTGAAATCTCGGTACCGAATTTTTGGGTGAAATACAATACTTCTCCTACTTACTGTACGTAGTAGAGAAAGTAAAAATACCAGGCCATTGAAACTGTAACTTAGTATCATACAGGAGAAGGTTTTGTTATTTGATTTTCATGTTTGTACACGTTCATCAATTAAGATATGATTTTCGAAAAATACATCACATTCATAGATATAGGTTAAGTATAAAATTTGACAGAATACTTTGATAACCTTGAAGCTGCAAGAGAAAAGTAATTTCTGAATAAGCATACATACAATAAAGATTTCGTCTTCTTGGATGATCATTTAAAGCGTCAGATAGGTATTTTTCTCTCATCATTATGTTGCTTAAAACGTTAAGAGGAAGAGTGCTTGAGTTCGATGTTTGTAATTGGTTTCCATTGGAAATCTTAAGCTCTTAGAAAAATGAAATTTCTGCCTGTTGCTCTATTTATTCATCGTTGTAAAGCTGACAGTCTTATCAAAGGGCTGCGTCATCGTGCGCGGACCGATAAATTACGTTTTGTTAAACGTCGATGTTTATAATATTAATGAAGGTGACAACGAAGCTCCTAGAAGGACATTCTCGCTCTTTTGTTTTTTTTAGAAATCAAAGAATGGAAACAGTGTCACGTTCACACGTTTAATGGGTAAATCAAAACTTAAAACACAAATCTGATTTTTGAAATTTTTGTCAAACATTTTTCTTTATAGTTGGTTACTTTGGTGTATCTTCAAGTAATGGGGCAAAGAATTTGACCAATTCTGTTTCTAAACGTGATACGATATTTAAACGCCTGCGTAAGTCTAGGGGGTGTTGTGAATGCTAATCCGAGTTAATTTTTCTGAAATTTTGCTCCTAAGTTTTATAGTATTACCCAATCTGCATTAAATCCTTACAGCATACTTAGCTTACTTGTAAACTCTTAAGTATCGCTGTAAAAAAGTAATTAGGGACAGACTATATAATTGAACCCCTTAGTGCCTGAGTTAAATGCCACTTGAAGAAACAAACCAATTCTCATATTATATGCTTAGTATTAAAAGTTTGGTCACACACAATATGAGAATTAAAAAATCTCTTACTATATTGGTGGAATTGGGTGTATTAAACAATATATAACTCTATTTGTTTTCCTAATTGATACCTTGAATGTTTTAACTTATTTCGTTTATAGAAGGACCCCTTCAGCACTTTTTGGGTGCACACGACTACAGAGTTTATTGAACCACTCCACACTATCGTTTCTTTCCTAGTTCTATGTTCTTATTTCAAGGCAATCTGACTCTTGCTTTTCTTATTGTATCCTTTTATTGTCTATGGAGGCTTCTACTATAGAGGAGCTAAATTCCTTCCTGTTTGTGCACACAATCCATCACCTCACCAGAATTGCAAAGCAAAGTGCATGTCCTTCCAAAAATACACTAAACTGGTATGATGAAAACCCTGGGCGGGCATTAAGGGGACGAGTACGATATTTTATCTAAGAGGAATTTATCAAAACTTGTACTTTGAAATATTTCACTCTAACTAATATTTTCAAAAACCAATAGTTTAAGTTAGTTGCATTATTTTTATGCATAACATATCCAAGCACATGAATTCAGTTGATATTAACTTAAAAAATCTGATGCGTTACACTCACATGACTTTCTCTACTCTTGTACAAACTATATTTACAAACGCTTGTTCTCCATATGCTTCATGTTATTCGAGATATCGAGATGTTAGTCTTATTGCTAATTTTCTTGTAGGTGCAAGGGGAATTGGTAGGCTTTAAGCGATAATCAAATATTTTAAGAGCTGGTTACTATGTGGAGTATTTCATTTTCTTTGCATTACCAGGACAAAATAATTGAATAACGAATTTGAGAAAAAGTATAAGTATTGAAAAATTTAGGGGAATAACAAGCAATATCTCGAAAAAGGTTCACTCAACAAAAAAAATGTATATGACATAAATTGTGTATTTTAACGCTTTTTTGTCTATCTCTTATGGTTTACCAGTTATGCAAAAGTCGTTCACAATGAAGAATACTTTTGGAGACATTCCCAGAAAATTCGCGATATACATTTCATTTGTCATAAAAATATCTTAAACATATGATATTTTAATCAAAATCGTTAGAGCCATTTTTGAGAAAATTAAAATTTCGAAAAATGTTCCATGTAAAGGGTAATATGGGGTGGGAGGATTTTCTTGAAAACCTTCGTATCGCATCTCTGGAAGATACTGAACCTAAATACGAAGTTTGGTGTTTATCCGACTGTTCGTTTCTGAGTTATGCTGTTCACAGACACACAGACACACACGGACATGTTTCCAAAAAATGCAGGATTCTGGGGGTCTGAAAACATGTATGGAATTTTTGGTTGGAATGCAATACTTCCCCCACTTACGATACGTAGTAGAGAAAGTAAAAATATGGGTGAGTGTGGTATTGTACTTCAGTTTCAAAGCAGCATTTTTTATCATTAACTATTCATTCTAGAGTTTTGAAACGTTGTTGTATGAAACAACTTTGTTGTATTCAAACTTTGTCTGGATAAATCCTCAGAATTTCATCAAATTTGGTCAAATAAAAAACAACCTTTGAAAAACTCCTAAGTTTCCGCATAAATGTAGAAAATACAGTCACTCAAAATTTATTAAAAAGGAGGGAGGAAATTTAAAGATTTTATATCAAAGAAACTGTCAGGCGATACAGGGAGCCTGAAAATTTTATGCCCGTTGAGAATATCAAAACAGTACATTTCTTGCTACAAACAAATCAATTGGCCCATAGTTATCAACACAGCCCGGAAGTTCAGGCACTTGTTTTGGCTATAATAGGCAGGCAAAAGGGCACTTAAAGTGCCGAAAATAGCAAAATAATATAATAAAATAGGCATTTATTAAAAGTGAAAACAGAGGGCAATCCCAATCTTTATTAATGGCAATAGCTATCTAAGATGATAGTTTATCACTTATAATACTTTGATTACAAGCAGCAACAAAATGTTTGCTTTGAGATGTCTGCTGTCAGGTCACCTGCCTGTCAGAACGTTTTCCATCATGGCAAAATAACGTTCTACTCCCACTAAGGTGAGTGAAGCGTATTTAAAGCAAACTATTTAGGAAGGACTCATATCAGTTACAACAGAATTTTCACTTTTAGGACATCGCAAATGTTCTTAAGTTTCTTAGGCCCACATTAGCACTTATAACATGTTTACGTTTTTCATTAACACTTTTTCTTTCTCTCCTGGTACTTGCAGTAATTAATTTATTGCACCATCAAATATTGCAATGGATGACCGTATCACTTTTTACTCCAACTTCAACATTGCTTCCGGTAGCACACTATAATATGCTGCTATAAACGCCAGATCGTTGCCGAGTTCTTTGTTGTACAACAACTTCTTTACCTAACGAACTGAAGCAGCTTCGTCTTCTGATAGTTGAAACGGCAACTCTAGGCCGAGCCCGAGAACCATAATTATAGATAATTTATTAATTAACTTTTATTGATGTTAAATCATACTATGTAAATATCTTTTTCTCATACTGCTTGTATATTTTAAGAAGGGTGATTTTACGTTATGTATGTATCTAGGTTACTAATATTAGTAGAGTTATAAATGGTTTAATGTAAATAATTTAAGCGCTATGTTAAAATACTGTCCACGACGAAATGTTTTAGCTACAGGAATAGTGCCTTCGAAGGCAGAAAATCTAGTTTTATGACATCTCTTTGGTCGCTGGGCCATTATTCCTACAGCGAGGGTGTAGCGCCTTTGTCCCTTTATTTGATAATTCGCCGTGACCAAGTGAGAGAGACAGATAGCTTATCGGTAAACTTGGGAAAAGCCGCGATTTATATTAAACTTGGACCAATGAGATCATTGGAAGTTTATACGAAATGGTTAGACGCGTCGAGTGGCGCTAAAAATGGACCAATGGGAAAGGAAATAGCCTCAGTAGCCTGAGACTACAAATGGATCTGTTTGGAGCAAATTCGGGGCAGTTTTTAGCAAGACAGTTGTCATGGCAGTTTAGTATTTCAGTTTGACAGTTTTTGTCATGTGTGGTCAGGGAGAGATGCTGCAGGATGTGTGAGATATCGCGCCAAAACAGGGAATCAAGATAGTTTTAGAAACATACCTAAGATCCGCTACTCGTAAAGAGATAATAAACATATTTAAACTTCGTGTCATATCTGCGCCGCAATTTAACAGCGGGGGACAGTATTTTAACAGCGGCAATACCAGTTTTGTATACTACGTGTGTTAGTTAAATAAAAAGAAACGGCAGTGTCATCTTTACATAAACAAAGCACGTCTATGTCTTCCTATATCACCACCCAAGATCTACGTTTTCCTTTACCGAGGATAAGTCCATGCTCCTATATAGTTTAAAGAAAACTACTGCAGCTAGCCGAGGATAAAATTGAAGAGAACCTGCACATTGTGAACTTCTGGAACCAACGAGAGAAGCATCAAGGTAAGCCTACAGCAACGGACGGAGGGGGTGACTGCTGCAAACTGGCTCCCAAACGTGGGGCTAACAAACATTAATACTGCCGCATAGTACATCAAATACCTCACATATCTTACCCAAATTGTTGCTGTAATATGTGGCTGCAGAGATCTAGATTCCCTATTTGGTGAGAACTGGCTTTGGAGGTATTGGTTCTGGTGCTACGTCCTTAAAAACCCACATCCGAGACGGTGATTTTATGACTTTCTTGGTGTTCGAAACCAATTTATCCACAACGGGATACAAACGTTTTACTTCTTTGGCGATTCTGTGCAACCTGGGCTAGACATGTGAGAGCATTTTCGGGAAGAAAACCCTCAAGGCTTTAGCTGCCTTTTTCATGTATAGTGCTGCATCTGTGACAAAATGGACATCATCATGCTGCATTCTATGGGCCAGAATAGCTTTAAGGAATTTGTAAACAATTGTGCCTCTGTGAAACTACTTTCTGTCTGCATCTCTTCCGTTGTCAGGGTAACTTTGCATTGCATCCATAGTTTGTATGATAACTTTGGCCATGTAACATCAAATTGCATCAGTTGTTTCATCAATGGAGATCCAGATTTCTTTTTTCACAGCTCCGTTTCGGAACTTCTGCAGGGTCTCTTTAGAGCAGGAATTCAAGTAAGTTTTTCTTAGTGTGGAATCTGTTCTTTAGGGTACTGCTGCAGAAATGTCCTGAAGGATTGGTTTTCCAGCTTTCAGAACGGTTTTCCCGAGTCCAAGAATGCCTTGTATAAATCCAAGGAAAATTGACATTGCCTGGTGGATGCTGCAACTGCTGTTGATATTAAAGTGGTCATTTTAAGAACCATAAATTGTATTTTTCTGTCGCGAAATGTTGAGTTATAAATGTTCTTTTTGTGATATTTTCATATGTTTCGCAAAAGAGTATTGTTTCATAGTAGAAGGTGCGTCTGAAGAGAATTCACGAACAAAGCAGTATACTTTACTATTCAACGATGAACTTAATTTTGGCATGATAAATAAATCAGTTGCCTTTAAAAAGTTCAACAGCAGACTAACAGATTATTTGTATAGTTATTTTACTTGTTAAGAGAACGGATTGTCTTCCTTTCTCTAAACTAGATAACTTATCTCTTTGAAATTAGGGAAAAAAACCAATCGTGTGTCGTCAGCGTCACAAGAAGAAGCATATGAGGAACAATCATGGAACCTTACCTATTTCCTTCTTCCTGCCTCTTTCCTTACATGTCCGGCGTACCCTGCATTCCTTTCATACGTTCTACTGTATAAAAGGCTTAATTGAATCGTTTGATGATTTAAGTTTTCGACTGCTTGAAAACAAATAAATGCATTTATAGGAAACAAGATCAATAATAAATATTTTTTGTGACGTAAATGTGTCATTTCTTTGTTTGTATAACATGTTTTACTTTCGCAGACTGACATTCATTATCAACTTTTGAAGCCATGGTGATCCAAAACAGGGAAAAAAGGCTTTAAACCTTAGAATAGGCAACAGAAACCAAAATAGGCAAAATAAAAACTGGTCCTACCGCCCCTTATCTCTGTTTAACGCTTTAATATATGCACCAAAATAGAAAAGGCTTTTTGTCTAACTTAAGGGCCCTAGTTATCAACATGTTTATATCAAATGTAAATCCGCTTATGATGAGCGAGTGTTTGTTAAATCTATTTGAAAAGTGATTTGTTGCACTTGGGCAATGGATTCACAGTAAACTGAAGTGCACAGTAGCATACTGCTATATGAGTGTGTAAAATACATCATTGCATAATCAAGAAAGTCTCGTCTTTTCTATTTTTGAGATTGTTTTATGTATTTCATACACTGTGTTACACACTATGTTTGGACTATTCTGTGATTTATTATTTTTAAATGGATTACTAATAAAAACAATTTCTGTTGAACTTAGGCATCACATCTCTGTTTCCGGCAACGCAATACTGCCAATTCTACACCTATAACAAATACAATGAGTAATAATATATTACAATTTAGGAGGCTTTGAGTCATTCGTTTGATGGATGATACGTGACTGAAAGCGGCTTGCTTGAAAATATCTAATAATATAGACGATAATAGGGATTCAGTATTTCAAGATGCGTTTGAAATCCGAGACGTGGATTATGAGGACTAAGATATTGAAGAGGCATGAAAAGTTGGCTTTGCATTATTGACACCTAAAAAAAAATCTAGAACTAAGTAAGAAATGTTCATTTACCTTAAATTACAGTTAAGTAGTTTTCAATAATGTTTGCAATAACATAAGTTATTCTTTTCGAAGGTGCAATTCAATGTAATGTGTTATTGCCAAATTATTAAAAAGATGTAAATTAAAGCTTGAGGTTATTTTACTTGCCGCATTAGTGTATATTGTACAGTAGCCACAAAATTTAAGCAGCTAGATATTTTCATTGAAAACAAATTCATTTCCTTCTGAGTAAATATCATCCCGAAGACGTAGAAAAAATACGATGATGCAAAACATTACCTATTCCTCATTTACTCACCATTTTTTCTATCAATAACCAGCAGCGTTTATGCCAAAGAATAGCAGTTCTAAGCATCTTAGCCTAATCTGAAAACTTCAGAAGCAATGTGTGGAAAGTATTTCTTTCATAGTTTGTTTGAAATAAAGTTTTGCAATATGCTCCTTTCTAAATAATGCTGTACAATAGAAATGGCAATCAACAAAAGCAGGTTGATCTTGCCTTTTAGGTTTCCATTAATGGCTTTCAATACTAAGTCATAACAAAACATTCTGTCTGTTTTATAGGCATTTCCTTACCATTCTGAACACGATTGTAAACTGAAATGCGCGTGATTTCGACCTATGGTAGAACATTTCATTTTGTGCCTCTTTTATTTCTTCTGCGCTCCTTTACACGGCTGGGAAACAAACAAAAGACAAAAAGAATGCGACCCAAACAATGAACCACGCAGAGTATCAAACATTTTGGAAACTCCACGAGGCTACCCCAAACACAAAATAAAAAAAAAATGAAAAGTTGCAGCTACTCACAACAAGCAGAAAGCTCTGCAGTGCCTATAAGATCCAAATTGAGTTTTAAAATATTAACACCCCCTCCCCCTTGCCCCCTTCACACTTGCCTGTGTTTATTAAATGATGGCGCTCTACGCCACGCGAGCGGGAGAGCGAGGGGAAACGGGAGGTTAGCCGCACCAAAGTAATAACCTTATTATAATTTAAAATGCTATTCCATGTTACGAAGGAGAGGGGCGAGAGGGGATAGGAATATGATGTGTTTCATGTTCACTCCTGTAAAGATTCCAGCCGCCCTACAACACGTGTACCATTAGTTTATATGGCTGTGTGTATATAGTCTATCAAACTATATCGAGTCGCTCTACGGTTCTTTGCAAAAGTGTGTGCCTTCCGGAGTTGAACTGCTTCACCAGTGACCGATTCTGTTATGATTCCGTAATGCAATAAATCCTGTACACAATGCAAGCAATTATCAAAATTCTTAGTCATAAAACTTATATGAAACTACCCTCATTATCGATGTTTTTATGAGAGCAAAATAATGCACATATATCAAAATTTGAGGTTAGAAAAATGGGAAAAACAACGAGCATATAGTTAAAACATGGAGTGCTAGCATCCAGTTGGTATAATTGCAATTGGAAAAAGTTTAAAACTGAAAATAATCAAGAAAGTCACAGACTTGCTCGTGATGGTGTGACTAACTATAGTTCGTAATATACACTTCATCACTTCCGCAGCACTCCACTTGTCGCTTAGCATTACCATAACACTCGTTTTACTCGCGTGCTGCAATTGACTCACATTAAGCTGTCGCTGCGATTTACAATATAGTTTTCAAACATCTCACAGATGCCTATTATTTATGACAAAATATTTTAAATAATCTTTTGAAGAGTAAAGAAACAATAGCAGTAGTTGTTTTAATTCATCATCATCACCATCATCAACTTTGCACGGTTTGGTTCGTTTAGACTTCATAAAGTTTTAAAATTGTTCCTGTCAAACTTTTCTCGGTCTTCCGACCACTCTTCTTCCTCTGGGCTGATTGGAATATGGGAAGTATTCACCCTACATAGATGGTAATACTGCCGTTTCTGCATTGTTTTATTACTTCTGAAATGTTGGTTACATTTAGTTTTCCCCAAATGTCATTGTTTCTGTGATGGCGAAGAAGTGAATATCCAATCAGATGTCTTAGTAATTTCATTTCTGCTATTTCAACATTCCTTGTTTGTTTTTTTTTTGTCCAAGTCTCAGCTCCATAAAGCATTGTTAGTAAGGCAACAACTTATAAAATTTTAAAATCGTCTCTCTGCGGACTTTATCTAACAATGTTATTTTAATACCTCTATTTAATTTTATAAACCTATTTAATTTATTTTATTAAGTTTGAGGTTATACATCCCAAGTATTTGAAATTGGAGACCTGCTCAATAATTTTGTCTACTACTACCTTTATTTTTTGTAATTTTTCCTTCGTAACCCATGACTAGTTTTTTTCTGTGAAGAGTTGTTTGTTTTAACGTTTTTAATCTTTAAAAGGAAAAATTATTTCCCTATCAGATTCTGATGCACAAAAGTAAACAAATCTGTGTGAAGCATTTTGTTAATAGAACTAATTTATAATAGGTATATTTAACAAAATATATTGCTCGGTTATTATATTAAAATATTCAAGTTCTATCGATCTGCATGCTTCATGCAATTATTGGCATTGTTCTCTCTACATTTTGTTTTCGTTTTAATTGTTTGAAGCACTGTTTACAGAAAGCGTCTTAAGATATTTTGTGTTTGAATATATCTCTGCTATCAGAATTTAAATTTATACATAAACACAGGAAATATGACTTACATACACTCTTTAAGAGATATTTCTGTGTAATATTTTAAGTTTCTTCTGTAATATTTTAAGTTTCTTCAGTACTCATAAAAAAATAAAAAGTAACTAAAGCCTGTTTGAGATAGAAATTGTTTATATTTGGGTAAAATCAGAATCTGGTTGGCATTTATGAAAAATAATTTGAGATTAAAATGCTCCTGATAGGCTGCACTTAATTAACAATAACTAAAGTTATTGTGTTTCAACCTTTAAAATGAACGTTTTATTCAGACCATATTTGTCGTAAAAACGCTGCTTTCAAGATAAGCAGTTAACAAGTTTTAAAAAATACCGTGTAAATAGGATACAGCAGTTCAAAAGATTTCAGCTTCCAGAGCGTTCCAATGTCTCTTTTTTTTCGAGTGGAGGAGAAAATGATTTAATCACTTACCTCAGCCCCGTTGGGAGTCGGGACTGAGAGTGTGGGACTCACCAATAGTCGGCATACCCACTAAAAACTCTTCCACCGGAATGGAAAAATAGGAAGAAGGAAGAAAGAGGAATTCGGAGTGTTAATGTGGCCGTACCGCTGTTGCACCGGCGTATTCGGGGTAAGGGTATATTGGCCGGCCACTAGGGCCTAAGCCAGGTGATGGTGAGGCGCCAGGACGCAAGCATGTCCAAGGCCCTACTTGCGCCCTTGGGAATTCAGGGGTGAAGGGTATAGGATAGTTAGGAGTGATGTGTGGCAGCAGTTCCCAGCTTGCTGCCGCGGTAAGTGAGGCGCGGTGTTCAATAGTTCCTCGGGTTCCTGGCGCGGTCTCTGCGCGTCGCGCACGGCCAGTCCGTCGGTGGAACTGTTGGAATTCCACGGATCTCGTCAAAGAGATACCATATGGTCTGTGATAAGGAGTTCTTGGTATCGGCTAGGAGCTCTCGAAGCCCCGCGACTGAGGCCTCAAGGGCTCGCGTGGGTCGGTCGTCGCTTTCCGCCTCTGTGCCATCTGGTTCAACGAGGTGGCCCTCGATGCGTGTCAGCTTGCGCTGAACCGATGCGAGGATCCCGTCGTCCCCCTGGAGTTCTGAGATCTGTCTTGAGAATGAGAAGATTGCCCTGGCTGAGGTACGCTGCTTGGCCTCCAATTGCTCCTTCTTCTTTTGACTTCCGTTTATGGAAGTCCCTTGTAGTTGCCCGTATCCTTGCACCTCCTCCTTCCCTGTCTCAGGAATTCATGAGTAGACAAAGTATACGCAATACAATGAATGGGTATTGCAGAAAGTATCCAGTCTGATTATTATAATAATAATAATAATAATAATAATAATAATAATAATAATAATAATAATAATAATAATAATAATAATAATAATAATAATAATAATAATAATTTTATTTCAAATGAGCCCATGTAGAATTATGCAAAGTACTTCGAGCCATTTCTTTGTTTTCTTTTGAATCCATAGTTCTCTCATTCTTTGGCTGTGGCTTTCTTTCTATCATCTGTCCATGTAAGAGGTAGGATGTGTTTATGGGAGGCAGGGGTGGGTAAAGGAGCCTAGGAGGTCGCAGGTCCGCAGGCAGACAGGCCTGACAGAGACGCGCAGAAGTCCCTAATATTTCCAGTTTGAACACGCGCGCCCCAGTAAAGGGGAAGAATTCCGAGAGAGGGAAACGAAAGGACCGTAAAGGACGGGGCAACGCATCCTGTCGTTCACAGAGTGAAATTTTTCCAATTCGCAAGCATCCACGCCATCTGCCCGACTCCATCAATGCCGCAGGAACCTGAAAGCATACCTGAAACGTGGGAGGGAGAGCTGAGATGAGAGGAAATCGGATAAAGGAGAAATCGTGGTAGAAACACCACTCAAGTATTCGCCTAGGGAGGACCAAGAAAAACCTCATAGTTACCGGGAATCGAACCCGGATCCCGCGAATGCGGGCCACAGACGTCCTTCGTCATCTGCCCGTGTAGTTCCAGTCTTTCTTCGGTTTGATCCTGTTGGTCAACTTGCCCCTTATGCCTTTGATTCTAAGATGTCTCTGTTTAGAATGTCTTCTTGCATGATTCCTGCCAATTTTAAATAATCCACTTCTTAGTATCTACTTGAGCTTTACTTCTATTTTCGTAGAATTCCATTATTTGTTTTGTGAACCTGTTTGAGTTCATTCGTTTGATATGTCCACAAAATTTTCACCTTCGTTTTCTAATGTCACTGTGAATGCCTGTATATATTTTTATTTCATTTTTAATTCTGAGTCTGTATTGTTCACTTATGATTTGTGAACTTAAATTTTTTCTTATAATTTTGCATTCGATATCTGATTTGCTGCTCAAAATTAATATTTCTGTTCCGCATAGGCACTCTAGTTTAATTACCGTGTTATAATGTCTTACTTTCCATACTTACATATGTGCTTTTTATTATAGATGCTTTAAGTAAGCCGATGTGCTGTTTCCAGTTTTTGGCATCTACTTTTATTAGCTTTAATTTCGATTCCATTTTACTGAATTATTACATCAAGATGATTAAATTATGAAAGTCGTTTAATTTTTCCATATTTGGTTTCCATGTATTTTGGTGCTTCTTTATTGCACGAAACGTATTCAATTTTTTCGAAGGGTATCTACAGACCGATTTTCTCTGCAATTTCTTCTAATAGTTCAGACTGCTTTTGAGGTGTTACGATATCACGAGTGAGGATTGCTAGATCTCTGCTTATGCTAGGTAATCTATCTTTATTTTTCTCTGCCAAATACAATCGGTTGATTAATTTTGAGAATCTGTTTCCATTTGTGCCATTCTTGTATAACATTATTATTGTCATTTCTACGTAATAGGTATTTCTGACCTAATGTGTGCTGTTAATGTGCTGTGAAGATCAGGCAGGTGTGATCAAGAAGTGACATAGCACATCTGATGACTCAACAAGGTTGAGTCAAAGAACAGCACCGCGTCAAATAACTGACTGGAGTGCAAGATACACATAGTTACACATAGTTCTGAAAAAAACTGAAAACACTTTAGTTTACAAAATAAAGTTAAAGCCATGCATACCTAAATAATGAGATAAGTTAAATACAATGCACTAGTTGCAGACAAAATCGTCTCATCACAAGTAAATGTTTTGCATAATGTTAACTCCATTCTTATTATAGTGCAATAAATTCATGTAAACCTGAACATTTCTGGATATCTTCACTGTGTTGTCAGAAATAAAACTACGTATAAAAATACGGTTTTTTGCACTCACATGACTTTCTCTACTCACTCTTAATGAAAGTATTCTTGCAAGAACTTGTATATACAGTAGGTACGGTAGGTAATGCGATAGTCAGATTTTTAAAGATTATCGATATGTGATGACTTTGAATTCCAGCTCTTTGATTTCACCGAAAATATATGTGTTGAGACCCCCTGAATCCAAAAAAAGCATTTTTGGAAACAAGTCCGTGTGTGTGTCTGTGTGCGTGTCTGTGTGTCTGTTTGTGTGTGTGTCTGACTGTGAACAGCATAACTCAGAAACGAACAGTCGGATAAACACCAAACTTTGTATTTAGGTTCAGTATCTCCCAGAGATGCGACACGGAGGTTTTCAAGAAAATCCCCCCACCCCAGATTACCCTTTACATGGAACATTTTTCGAAAATTTTAATTTTCTCAGAAATGGCTCTAATGATTTTGATTAAAATATCATATATTTAAGAGACTTTCATGACAAATAAAATTTATATCTTGAATTATCTGGGAATGTCTCTAAAAGTATTCTTCATTGTGAACGACTTTTGCATAACTGGTAAACCATAAGAGATAGACAAAATTTTACTGCACAAAAATGCAGATCGCGTTAAACTACACAATTCATGTCATATACATTCTTTTGTTGAGTGAACCATTTTCGAGATATTGCTTGTTATTCCCTTAAATTTGCCAATGCTTATACTTTTACTCAAATGGGAATTCGTTATTAATTTTTTTTATATCCTGGACATGCAAAGAGAATGGAATACTCGACATAGCAACCAGCTCTTAAAATATTTGACTATCGCTTAAAGCCTACCTTGCACCTACAAGAAAATTAGCAATAAGATTAACATCTCGAATAACATGAAGCATGTGGGGAATAAGCGTTTGTAAAAATAGTCTGTACAAGAGTAGAGAAAGTCATGTGAGTGTAACACACCAGAATTTTTTTTATTTAAAGTTATAAGCCATGTAAGCCAACTAAGATTCGGTTTCACAGTTTAAACTTAAACGGAGCTTTAGTAAGCTAGGGACGCTTACGTTTTGGTTTAAACTTTGAAAGTTTCACAATAGGGCAACTACATTCTAGCGAATTCCCATCTTTTGTTTATGGCGAGTTGTTCCTGTAGGTTATCCAGCAACATAAAGTTAAAATGACCGAAAAATCAAAGTCAAAACGTAGAGGTTTACTTCTCAAGAAGTCAGCATTCTCCTAGAAATGTTGAAGCAGTATTAGCATGTAATACAGTGTACGCAAACGGACAAATTACTATGGAGAAGAAAGCCAAACCTGAGGACAAAATTTGGATTAGAATGTGTGAAACATTTGTGATAGCTCTATATGCTTTAAGTTTTGAGATGCCGAGAAATCTCCAGCTGCAATTAGCGTGCTTTCATTTGCATATAACCTCAATGTTAAGAGAAGCCTCGCTTCTGACGAGACGGCTTTGTTACAATATGTTATGTTTTGACTTTTGCGACAATCTATACTATAAAATTTTGAGTACCCATACATTTAAAATTATTGGCATGTCAAATTAGGTTTTGCTTTTTACCAGACCATTTTATGTTTAATTGTATAATCAATAATTTCTGGTACACTACGTGATCAAAAGTATCCGGACACCTGGCTGAAAATGACGTACAAGTTCGTGGCGCCCTCCATCGGTAATGCTGGAAGTCAATATGGTGCTGGCCCACCCTTAGCCTTGATGACAGCTTTCACTCTCTCAGGCATACTTTCAATCAGGTGCTGGAAGGTTTCTTGGGGAATGGCAGCCCATTCTTCACGGAGTGCGGAACTGAGGAGAGGTATCGATGTACGTCGGTGAGACCTGGCACGAAGTCGGCGTTCCAAAACATCCCAAAGGTGTTCTATAGGATTCAAGTCTGAACTCTGTGCAGGCCAGTCCATTACAGGGATGTTATTGTCGTGTAACCACTCCGCCAGAGCCCGTGCAGTATGAACAGGTGCTCGATCGTGTTGAAAGATGCAATTGCCATCCCCGAATTGCTCCTCAACAGTGGGAAGCAAGAAGGTGCTTAAAATATCAATGCAGGTCTGCGCTGTGATCGTGCCACGCAAAACAACAAGGGGTGCAAACCCCCTCCAGGAAAAACACGACCACACCATAACACCACCACCTCCGAATTTCATTGTTGGCACTACACACGCTGGCAGATGACGTTCACCGGGCATTCGCCATACCTACACCCTCCCATCGGATCGCCACATTGTGTACCGTGATTCGCCACTCCACTCAACGTTTTGCCACTGTTCAATCGTGTAATGTTGACGTTCCTTACACCAAGCGAGACGTCGTTTGGCATTTTCCTGCGTGATGTGTGGCTTATGAGCATCCGCTCGACCTAGGAATCCAAGGTTTCTCAACTCACGCTTAACTGCCATAGCACTTGGAGTGGATACTGATGCAGTTTGGAATTCCTGTGTGCTGGTCTGGATAGATGTCTGCCTATTACTCTTTACGACCCTCCTCAAATGTCGGCGGTCTCTGTCAGTTAACAGTCGAGGTCAGCCGGTACGCTTTTGTGCTGTACATGTCCCTTCACGTTTCCACTTACTATCACATCAGAAACAGTAGACCTAGGGATGTTTAGGAGTGTGGAAATCTCGTGTACAGACTTCTGACACAAGTGACACCCAATCACCTGACCACGTTCGAAGTCCGTGAGTTCCACGGAGTGTCCCATTCTGGTGTTTCACGATGTCTAATGATTACTGAGGTCGTGGATATTGAGTACCCGGCAGTAGGTCGCAGCACAATGCAACTGAGATAAAAAAGTATGCTTGTGGGGTGTCCGGATACTTTTGATCACATAGTGTATATTTAATAGTCTCTTCACTTTTGATTTTTCATGCGAAGAGTAGGTAACCATTAAACAACTTCTTGAAAACTATAACTCCACACTTCGCTACTGCACACATTTACCACGCCCATTCGAAAGTTACGCATCGTTGCAGCGTACGCAACTGGTATGCATTCTTTGTTAGGTCACTTGTGCCCTAATCTAAACAAATATAAACTTGTTATATGTATAAGGAGATACTGTGGGCATAGCAATGGGCATCTCTACAGTGCTTTACCTTCGCACTGTGGCCACCGTATGGCCGGCGCAGCTCGAACTCCCGCTGAAACAGTTATAATATCCTCGCAACTGCTTGACGTTCTCATACTTACAATTAGAATTCAATGGTAATAAACACTTACCTTATCATAAAAGATGATCGAAAAGTTTTCCTTCTCTATCCATACATTTTGAGACTTTCTCAGGAAATTTTAATTACACCCGAAAGTTTAGTATCCGAAATTTCGCGAACATCTCGCCTGATGTATTCGTTTAGTTACTACAATGTATGCACTTTCTTTTTAAAATTACATACATAAAATCACATACAGCTAAATCAGGGGATGGTGAGGATCATAATTCTTTACTAATTACCCATCTTCAAGCATTTCCTGAATTAGATTTAATGACTCATCAACTGTATGAGCGGTAGCAAAGTATTGTAGGAAACATCTAGACTGACATTTATCGTCGGTCAGCTATTAAAAATAATGTAAATCGTTCGTTTAACTATCTTAATCCTTGTTTGTTCAAAAAATATATGTTCTATCAACCACCAATTCTCGCAAAATGCAAAGGAATCTCGTGTGTAAAATAGGGTTCCTCTGAAGTCCAATACCTGTTATTTTCCGACGAAATAGTCATATAAATGAGCCCATGCTTTATCACAGAAGAATATTAAGCGTGGGTCAATTACGCTATCATTTCGCAAACTTCAATTAAAGAAATCTACACAGAATGTGTTCTGATGAATATATAAAAACCATGTGATATGTTGCACTTGCATGACTTTCTCTACACCTGTACAAACCATTTTTACAAACGCTTATTCTCCATCTACTAAAACAAATAACAAGGAATGTCTTGGAAATGGTTCACTCCACAAAAGATCTATAGGATATAAATTATGTGTTTTAATGAGATCTACATTTCTTGTGTAGTGAGATTTTGTCTACCTCTTATGGTTTACCAGTGATGCGAAAGTTATTCAGAATGAACAGGACTTTTGGGGACATTCCCAGAAAATTCAAGATATACTTTTCATTTGCCATGAAAATGTATTAACTATATGAGATATTAATCAAAATCGTTAGAGCCATATTTGAGAAAATCAAAATTTTCCAAAAATTTTCCAGGTGAAGAGTAGTCTGGGATGGGGAATTTTCTTGAAAATCTTCGTGTCGCATCCTTGGAAAATGCTAAACTCAGATACCAAGTTTGGTATTTATCGCATTTTCGTTTTTCAGTTTTGCTGTTCACAGGCAGACACACACACGAACATATTTCCAAAAATGCTTTATTTGGATTCAGGGGGTCTCAAAACATGTATTTCCGATGAAATCTCGGTATCGAATTGTTGGGTGGAATGCAATACTTCCCCTACTTACTGTAGGTAGTAGAGAAAGTAATAAGATGTATGCAATAAACCCCCATACATTGTAAGAATTAAAAGAAAGCATCAAGTTAGAAATTCACTCTTGAGTGTGAATCCAAATTTTCTGAGAAGATACCAGAAACGTGTGGATATAGGTAGAACATTTCCAACATCTCTTGTGATAAGGTACGTGCTTATTATCATTGTAGTTGTAGCTATGAAAATGTGAGAGTTTGGGGAGTCCGAGATACGGCGACCACATTGTGAAGGGAAATAACTGCGTATATATTCTGAGTGCTCTGCTTCCCCGGCTGTCTTTATCATATTTGAGTTGCCTTCTTTGTGGATTATGTTTTCTTAAGATATAATGAAATGGGTAGTGTTATGCATTTACCATTTAATGAAGGTGATTATCAGGACAAGTATTAGAATTAGTATTTACTCTTTATCTAATTAATGTGTGCGACAAAAATGTGGTATGTTTATGCATCTAATAATGTGGAGAAACCAGTAGACGAGAGTAAAATGAAAGTATCTCATAATATTTTAGGAGAACCTTAATTTATATATATCTAGTTCTTCAATTTGTTTCATATTCTAATGTATGTCAAGTTATTTTACTCTTACTTAAAAGCGCAATGAGTGGTCCAAACTTGAACTTTTACTGCTGCTTTTACATGACTTTTACTGTCATATCTCAAATACGTAGTCTTTTATTCCCATTTAGTTTTGCAGTACTATATAGAGACCCTTAAAAACCATGACCTTCGTTTCAAGGGGTAAGCAACACCTGCTTGGATTGCCTGCTAGGATGAACTATGATAAGGACGGTACCGTGAAGGTCTAGCGAAAACCCCAAAGTCGTGAAGAGACTGTGGCCAGGTACCAAAAGAACGATAATAATATTTCCGCGTAAAATATCTAATCCATAAGTTCAGAATAAGTTTATCTGCGCGGAATCAGAAGACAATCAAATACTAAAATAGCTATCTGTGATTATTAACCAATATATGGCTAATAATACCACGATTAATTCAACTAAAATGTTTACAGAAAAATTAAAACACGAAGACGAGGTATTTAGATAAAAAAATCTGATGTGTTACACTCACATGACTTTCTCTGCTCTTGTACAAAATATTTTTACAAACGCTTATTCTCCATATGCTTCATGTTAATCGATATGTTAATCTTATTGCTAATTTTCTTGTAGATGCAAGAGGAATTGGTAGGCTTTAAGTGATAGAGAAATATTTTAAGAGGTGGTTGCTATGTGGCGCATTCCATTCTCTTTACATCTCCAGGACATAAAAAATGAATAACGAATTCCTATTTGAGAAAAAGTATTGAAAAGCTTAAGGGAATAACAAGCAATATCTTGAAAATGATTCACTCATCAGAAAAAATGTATATTACATAAATTGTGTATTTTAACGCGATTTACATTTTTTGTGTAGCAAAATTTATCTCTTATGGTTTACCAGTTATGCAAAAGTCGTTCGCAATGAAGAATACTTTTGGAGATATTCAGAGAAAATTCGAGATATACATTTCAATTGACATAAAAATATCTTAAACATATATATTTTATTCAAAATCGTTAAAAACATTTTTGAGAAAATTAAAATTTTCTAAAAATGTTCCATGTAAAGGTTAATCTGTGATGGGGGGATTTTTCTTGACAACCTTCGTGTCGCATCTCTGGAAGATACTGAACCTAAATAACAAGTTTGGTGTTTATCCGACTGTTCGTTTCTGAGTTATGCTATTCACAGACACACACACCGGACATGTTTCCAAAAATACTTTTTTGAATTCAGGAGGCCTCAAAACATGTATTTCAGGTGAAATCTCGGGATCAAATTTTTGAGTGGAATACAATACTTCCCCTACTTACTATACGTAGTAGAGAAAGTAAAAATATGTTTCAATAAAAAACAGTGGAGAAAATACAGGCTTTCAACTATTTACGATAGCGTTAGCTTATGAAATTAAGGAAGTAAAAGCTAAAGAGCTTAAAAAATTGTAATATTATCAAAACAATTTTGAGGAATGCGATTTAAAAATAACATTTTGCACAATTATGGAAATTTCAACGATATTATGTGGATTAGAAAACTGCGTAGTGAATAGATCAGGTAAAATACTATTAGAGACCGCTGAGATGAATTCCTCAAACGTGTAGCACATTGAAGAACGACAGAAGTTGCAGGTGAAAGTGTCTGTGGCTTGCATTCTGGAGGTCGCGGGTTCAAGTACGTGGACCGACCACTCTGATTAAGGTTTCTCGCAATTTATAGATTTCCGGACTTAAAAGCATTACTCCTCATTATATCCATAGAAAAAATTAATATAAATTAAATAAATGGTATAAAATGGCAAACAGGCAACTAAGGCCGTACAGCAAGGCGACCTCGCCAATAAAAACACCATCCCGCTTCATGCTGATTACACTTATTTACCTATAAAACAACAATCATGATAAAAGCGATTAAGTCCATAGATGGCACAGAAATACCGCTACGCAACTGGGGCCATCTAATAATAAGCTCTCATTCACAGGAAGACGATGTTATAGCCTTCTGTCCCACCTCACACTAAACATGTGTATATATACACATAAAACAGCGGTTACACACCATAACAATCCTTCCAATAGGTGCTTGAACACAACATTCACAATAACATTAAAAAAATAATAAAAAAAATAAAATAAAATTTGGAAAATGCATAACAGTGGTGCAGAATGGCCGTTGCACATTGACCAGCAACCATCGAGGGGCAATCTTGTCACATGCTTTCACTCCCTCAACCTCATTCTTAGCCGCTCACCCTCAACCCCCAACCTTCCTACAAACGGTTAAATCCATCGTGGGTAGGTACTCTTAATAGCACTCCATCGGGCTGCCCTCAGCCAACTCGACTCGGACTCGAACCATAACAAAAGCGATAAGAGTACCTCTGCAGTCGAGTGGTCAGCGTCCTAGCTTCTCAGAGGTTCTGGGTTTGATTACCAGCTGGGGGAGTTTTTATAAATCCAGAATCATTCCTATCCTCCATAAAATCTGGTAAAATCAATTCAGGAGTGAACTGTGTGTTAATGAAAAAAGTTAATGAAAAAAAAAAGTTAAAGCGCCCTAATTTTCAGGAGGAGAAACACCATCAGTTAGTTACTTCTAAAGTAAATTTCTACGTACAAATGAAACATTATAAAAAAGCATTAAAGCAATAGATAGCACAGAAAGGCAGCTCAGCAACTGAGGCAATCTCGCAGTAAGTTATTCAAGCACAGGAAGTTGGTAATCTACCTGGCACATTTTCAACCATGCCTGATAAAAAACCTACAGCTAAACGTCGAAATGCGACCAAATTTTGAAGAAAGGAAATAAAAATTAAATATCTTTTAAGTAAACCATATGAAAATAAGCAAGACTTCATTGCTTACATACCCTATAGATAACAGACGTATAGCAAGAAGTAGAAGAAAATGTATAAATGAAACAGTCCAAGTGTGTTTTATAACGGGTTGATAGT
The DNA here is from genome assembly GCA_030765065.1 of Deroplatys truncata. Classification (NCBI taxonomy): domain Eukaryota; kingdom Metazoa; phylum Arthropoda; class Insecta; order Mantodea; family Mantidae; genus Deroplatys; species Deroplatys truncata. Next base: position 168,419,442 of record CM060979.1, read on the forward strand.
AATGAAGATAGAATACACTACCGTTTGCGAAAATTGCAACACCAAGAAAGAATTTCCCTCCAAACTTGGTGGAAGAGTAGAAAAGTGTGCAAACAATAAGTGATTCGGTTTGCAGAGAGATGGGATACACGTAGGCAGAGCAGGGCCCTCTCGTGTCGGCCCGATAAGACCAGTGTTGCGCCCAGTGTAGTCAGTGCAGAGCTGTGAAACAAGATGGAAACAATAAAGAAAGTGTCAATATGCCTCGTTCACGTCAAAGGAAGCCATATTGGCATGTGAGTGAGTTCGAACAGGGCAGAATGATCGCTCTCCGGGAAGTGGGTTTTTCATACCGTGACATTTCGGCTCGTACTGGGCATGCTGCTACGACAGTGATGCGTGTGTGAAAGCAGTGGATAGATGAACATCGTATGCAGCGAAGAGCGGGTACTGGACCACGGAACATGACCACAGCACGGGATGGCCGTCATCTTTTCCGCATGGCCATAACGGACCGTACAGCTTCATCCACAGAATTGCGTCGACGCTGGAGCACTGCAACAGGTGTGAACTTGTCTCCATCAACGGTTCGTCACCGTTTTATTGTAGGTTGGACTGGTTGCATGCATGCCGTTACGTCGGCTTCCATTGTCCAGAAACCACAAGCTACTCCGACTGCAATGGGCACTGAGCACCGTCACTGGGGTGCTGAGTTGCAAAATGTAGTCTTTTTGGATGAGTCTCGCTTCAACGTGTCCTACAGTGATGGCCGGCGGTACCGTGGTGAGCGCAACCTGGAGGGCTGCATTGTTGAGCGGCATAGCGAACAAACACTAGGTGTGATGGTTTGGGGCTCCATTGGTTACAACAACCGATCTCGCCTCCTACGAATTGAAGGAAATTTGAACAGCAACCGGTACCTAGTGGTTGTAGGGCCTGAGGTACTCCTCCTGCTTCAGGCATCTCCACAGGCCACATTTCAACCAGTACAATGCCCGGCCACATATTGCGAGGAATGTACAAGCCTTCTTCGAAGAGTGACGGGTACCATTGCTTCCCTGGCCTGCACGTTCACCTCACATGTCGCCCATTGAACACGTCTGGGATATGGTTGGTCGGTACGTGGTGCGTCACGGTCCTCCAGTATCCAGTGTCACGGATTTGTGGGCTCGAATACAAACTGCGTGGAGGAGAATCTCTCAGGAACTTATTCAGAACCTTTTTGATTCATTGTCACGGCGTATAGCAGCTCTAATTGCAGCGCATGGAGGCCACACCAAACACTGAATATTAGGGCTCAAAGATCATGCATAGATTTGAAAAGTTTGTCATTTGTTATTTGTCATGTACCTAACCTGTGGTATTAAATTCATTGAATTTATGCGTTTCCTTCTTGGTGCTGCACTTTTCACAAACGGCAGTGTATAATTCTCCTTAATTCTGCTGCACTCTTTTTAGCGGTTCCTTTTGATTCCTGTCCGCCATAGAAATCCATTGTTCAATTGTCTGTCTTCTAAGCCAAATTTAGCCATAACGTTTTTCACACCACCACACCAACTTAAACGGCTCCTTCCTCTTTTTCATCTTTCTGTGGGAGATCAATCAATTACTTGCTTGGGACATCTCTCTTACTCCATTCCTTGTACATATTCTTACCACTGCAATATCCATTCTGCAGTTCTATTTATCACCGTATTGTCTGCTTCCATTTCTGTCTAAAAGCATCATTCCTTATATGCTGTAGTCGAGATACTCTCATTTTATGTAAGCCATCCACTTCGGTACTCTCCAACTATTTCTTTCATCTATCATCAGAGTGTAACACTCTGACCCATGCATAAGTTGACTCTTCACTATTGTTACTTTCTCTAGAGGAAGTATTGTATTCAACCCAATAATTCTAGGTAAAGATTTCAGAGGAAATACACGTTTTTAGAACCCCCGATCCCCAAAAACGGATTTCTATAAAAGGTCCATGTATGTTTTTGGAGTGTCTACGAGCAGCATAACGCCAAAAGGAAAAGTCAGTTAAATACCAATGTTGGTAATGCGACAATAAGAATTTAAAGAAAATCTCCTACCCTAAACTACCCTTTACGTGGAAAATTATTCGAAAATTTTTATTTTCTCTAAAATGGCTCTAATGATTTTGGTTGAAATACCATATGTTTTTTTACATTTTAATGACGAATGAAACGTATATCTTGAATATTCAGGGAATAGCCTCTGATGTGTTCCCAGGCTGAATGACTTCTGTATTATTGGTAGACTGTAAAAGATATTACTACACAGAACATGTAGATATTGTTAAAACACACAATTTATGTCATATAAGGTTGTTGTAGTTAATTATTTTCGATATATTCCTTGTTATTGGTTTGAATTTTGAAAAAGTTATATTTTTATTTTCTCTACTACATATAGTAACTAGGGGAAGTATTGCATTCCATCCAAAAATTAGATACCGAGATTTCACCGGAACTACATGTTTTGAGGCCTCCTGAATCTAAAAAAAAGCATTTTTGAAAAAAGGTCCGTGTGTGTCTGTGAGCAGCATAACTCAAAAACAAAAAGTCGGATAAACACCAAAATTGGTATTTAAGTTTAATATCTTTCGAAGATGGGACACGAAGATTTTCAAGAAAATCTCTGCACCCAGACTACCCTTTACATGCAGCATTTTGATATTGTTCTTCTGTGCTTGTTTAAGGAACGTTGTCATATGATATTGTTCATATTTGTTGGCGCCTTATGGAGTTGTTTATAAGCGTTGGTGGCACATGACGCTGTTCATGTGAAGTTGTTCGCTTCCTCGATGCGTATTTCTCTTCTTTCTCTGGCTAGCGTTGAGCAGTATCGACTCTGTAATGTCTACAGGGTGTGGTGAAATTATATCGATTACGATAATAACAACATCAGCTCTGGTGAATAGTGACTTTATTATACTGTTATAATTTTGCATTCAGGAACGCAAACCTCCACTTCGTTAATTATCCGCGACTGGCCTTGTGATGCTTTGTAGTCGGCAGTATTAAGATGTATTGAATAAGTTTTCCCTGCGTTCATAGCCGCGGCCTAACTTGTACGGTGCAGAGTTCAGCCAAGAGTTACTTGTCGTAAGGTTAAACGAAGAGACGAAGTTACATGTAGCAGGTAGCAATGATGATCGATGAGTGTTACTTATAAAGTTCAACGAAGAAGTGTAGTTACTTGTGCTAGAGTTTAGCGAAGAGTGTAATTACATGTAGCATGTTGCAGGGACGAGTGAAGAGTGCAGAGTGTCGTTACTAGGATTTTGTGAGTTTCGCCATGTCTAATTTCATCCCTACTCCGCGTTCGATTTTCAATCATGTGACGATCTCCTGTTTTCGGATTCGTCAGTTTGTATTTATGGCATTCCATTTACTGGCTAAAATGTTCAGTTCTGCTCAGCTTTCTCTTCCCACGGTACTATTTTCAATTTGTTTAATCTATGCTGTAGCACGTACGTATGTTTATGGCTTTAAACCTTTTCTCGGTACAAACCTCATGTTTCTTCCGCTTTGAGAAGAAACAAGCACATTCCTCGTAGACCCTTTTTAATGGCTCTACGCTTTTGTGTTCATTTGTGCCGACGAACCTTTTCCTGTTCCAAGAACAAGGGATTTGGGTCGTCGAACCTTACTTCCTCATACTATTTGCAATGTTTCCGTATGAAGGTTTTCTTTCTATCGAGTTATAATATTAAATACAATATTTTACATCTTTGTTTAATCTATTTACAACCATTTCGAATACGGAACCCAGTTGACATTTTACATCTTTATTTAGTCTATATACAATTAAATCAACTACAGGGCCTAGTTGAACCGTATCAATTTTTGGAAGATTTTTTCAAAAATGGCTCTAACGATTTTGATTAAAATATCATATGTTTAAGATATTTTCATGACAAATGAAATGTATATCTTGAATTTTTCTGGGAATGTCCCCAAAATTCCTCTTCATAATGAATGACTCGCATAACTGGTAAGGCGTAAGAGAGAGAGAAAATTTTTGTACACAAAAAATGTAGATCTCATTAAAACACAATTTATGTCGTATACATTTTTTTTTGCCGAGTGAACCATTTCCGAGATACTCCTTGTCATATGTTTGAATTTTACAATACTTTTACTCAATAGGATTTCGTTATTCGCTTTTTTATGTCCTGGACATGCAAAGAGAATGAAATGCTCCACATAGCAACCAGCGCTTAAACGATTTGACTATCGCTTGAAGCTTACCATATTCTCCTTGCATCTGCAAGAAAATTAGCAATAATATGGTTTTTGCAAATGTTTATCTCGATAACATGAAATAGATGGAGAATGAAGCGTTTGTTAAAATTGTTTGCAGAAGAGTAGAGAAAGACATGTGAGTGCAACGCATCAGATTTTTCTTCTTGGGAAGTCCTTATTCGTTTTGTCTCGTGGTCATGCAAAGAGCATGGAATTTCAAAGGCATCACGTAGCGACTTGCTATTTAAAATCTGACTATCGCTTTACCTACTGTATCGTACAAGGAAATGTGTAAACGTAAATTGAAGGTTTTTTTGAATTAAAGAGTACATAGTTGGGAAATTTAAAAGTGGAAGCTATTTATTTACTTATTACTATTACAAGAATGATTCATATATGTTACTTCTACAGTCCTTCAATGTAATCACCAGCATTTTCAATACTCCATTGCCAGTAATGTGGAAGTCGTATGGTCCCTATTGTAGCGCCTGTTTTGCTGGTGTTTCAGACGGAGGGATATAATGCCTGCAGAATTTCGTGAACAATCTTTAATCGCATTAAAGAATAAAAATAAAATTCTTAATTCCCTCACAAGGTCGTGTATTACAAATTTATGATTTATTTAACGCTAATTTGGTTTTATACGCGATTATTGTACAGATTTTTACTTATAATCTAATAAACAAAAACAAATTAGATAAAATAAATAAAATATAAATACTCAAGTAAAAATCTCAAATGTAATAATTATTAATTACAATTTAAATAAAAAATGCATTCAACTTCCGTTACTGGAAGTCGGCAATACAAAATAACTGGTATCCAGCTATTTCCAATTTACAGTAAATTATTGTTAAATTAAACAAGATAAATGTAACAAAATATTTCGTACTAATCTAAACTACATTCTAGTCCTGGTACCCAGTACCCAAATTATAGTTAGTGTATTAACTGTTTTATAACTTCATATAAAGATTAAAAATTCTAACTGCTATATTTATTTTATTTAACCTATTCTAATAATTTTTTATAATTTCATATGGAATTTAAGATTCTAACTCTATATTTATTTTGATTCATCTCTTCTATATCTACTACTTCAATACACTTTCTTCAAAAATGGATACTTTAACCATTCAGTTTTCTTAATATACCTTAAGTAAATTACAGTATTCAATCGTTGTATTAGACTTATCACTCACTCTGGAATACACTTATCTTCCCTTATTCCTTTTATCGTGCACTTCACTTAACATTCACATAATTTCTTTTTAATTTTTCCAACACATAACACACTAATTACTATATTTATGACTCTTCTATGGAACATTACTTCACTTTGTCTTTAAAATATAATATCTCACTTCACTTACCATTTCATTCACTTTGTCTTCACCGTTTTCACTCCACTTTCCCTCGCCACCATCTTCTTCTTCACGCTCAAAACCATAACTCTTTAACTTCCGTAACTCCTCTATTCACTACCTTCCGCTCCAGACTCCCACTCCTATCTGCTATCAGCTCCTCCCCTTGACCATCATCCACCTCGCCTGAATCGAATTCTATAAGCGGTTCCTTCATATTCAGGATTAGGTGGTAATAACAGGGGCATAGTTCCGGTGAATACAGATGAGTTATTGGTTGTGTCACTTGTGCCCGAGCATTGTATTGCAAAATGATGGGAATATTCTGTAAAAAGTGTCGCTGCTTTTTACACAATGCTAGAAATACTGTGCATTAACATTTTGTCTTTGCGGTACGGTATGTGTTATTCGTACACAGGAAACAACCATAATTTTCAAATTTCTAACCCTCCTCGCCACGATCTGCAAGACCTGCATGACATTTTCTTGCTGTGCGACCGCGAGCACATTCAATCTTCGACCAACTTCGTTCTTCCTGTTTTGTGAACATGGCAAAAGCATATCACTCAACGGTTTAGAATATAGTTCATACAGATCTATCATCTGTTCGCCACAGCGCACGCACTTTGAGTCAAAAGGAAGGGTGGTCAAACACAGTAAATGTGAGAATAATTACTTCCTTCTCATTTGGCTTCCACATTATTAAAGTAACTACGTGACCTGTTTTTAAAGTAAGTGCCGTTTTAATAATTTGCCGCTGCAATCGCGATTTTGAGCAGGCGTGATCACTTCCTCTGTTCATTAGGAAGCCAGACACAGCTGTGAGCGTTCGCCAGTTTGTGTTTTCCTGTTGTTAGAGCGTTTCGAAATGTTCAAAACAAGTGAACGACCCACCGTCTGTAAAGTCAGATCAGTGATTTGTTTATTAAATGCAAGGAATGTTACGCCAGCAAACATTCATGACCAATTGTGTGAGGTTTATGGGAAAACAACAATGAGGGATAATGCCCAGCCACACACATCCAAACAAACTCAAGATTTGGTCGCATCATTTAGTTGGGAACAATTCGACCACCCCCTCCGTCTAAGTGCGGTTTTGGCACCAAGCAATTTTCATCTGAAGAAATCCCTTAGTGGAAAACATTTCAATGATGTTGTGAAACAAGAATGTAGACTTGGCTTTCACCACAGGAGTCTTCATTCTTTGAGAAAGGCATACAAAAACTGGTTTCCCGTTACGACTAGTACCTGCATGACGGTGGACTATCTGGAGAAGTAGTGTATGGTGTAAGCTAATGAATAATACAATGAATAAAAGTATTTGGAAAATAATGTTCTGTTATTTTTTAAAAAAAGTATGGGTACATACAGGGTGAGCCAAAAGACTACGAACCGGCTGCGCAGTGTTTTTCTTGTCCACGTCCTCTGTGCTCGTTGCCGTCTTACCGCTATCATAGAAAGGCGCGAATGAAACCATACAGCATTTTTAAAACTGCTTTTAAAGGTTTTACTTAACAACTTTATGAAAGCGTGTTTGAGGACAGAATTATTAGTAGAGAGTTGTGACCCCTCACGGTCCCCCGACCTAACCCCCTGCGATTTCTATCTCTGGGGTAGCTTAAAACAAAGTGTACAAGACACACCCAGACACCCAGGAAGAATTAAAACAAAATATCCGCCAGGAAAGTGCCAGCATTTCTCAACGTGAACTACGGCGAGTGATGGATAGTTTCCAAGAGGTGCCAAAAATGTATGGACAACGACGGTGGCCAGTTTCAGCATCTCCTTTCATAAAGTTGGTAAGTAAAGCCTTTAAAAGTGGTTTTAAAAATGTTTTATGGTTTCATCCGCGCCTTTTATGATAGCGGCAGACGGCGACGAACGCCGAGGACGCAGACAGGAAAAATACCGCGCAGACGGTTCGTAGGTTTTTGGCTCCCCCTGTACTAGCTTTATAAGCATGCCTCGTAGAATAACAAGCTATTTTACGAATAGCTTGTAAGATAATGTGTAGATAAAGTCATGAGAAGGCAATAAGGTTTTTGGGGTATAAAAGATTAATTTTTGAATGTTTTGAGGATTGTGACTAACTGTTTCGCCATGTTGTGTAATGGTATTTGGGTGTCTGAGGGCAACCAACGGTTGGTGGCTCGTCAGGCTAGAGTTTGGGACACGACCTTGCCTGTGCAACTCGGCTCGCGAATCTCTTATGAAAGATTCACAAAGTGAGGCCAGCAAGCCGTAGTGCTGCTACTGGATGTCCGTTGGGAGCCCGGCAATGATGATGATGATTACCTCTCTATTTTTCATCCGTCCCTTGGCTCCATCGCGTTCTCTCTCTCACTCGAGGTCCGGCAGAAATGAGCAGCACCAGCCAGGGTGGTGGTGAGAACTACTTCAATCTGCACAAGAAAGCTGATATCAACCAATCGGGAGAATAAAGCTTTATAACGAGCTTTGTGCCCTGACTACTAAATCTGATATCGTTTCATCTTCGTTTAATATCCGAGGAGAACTCGTTTCATTAGCGTTTAACAGAGCGAAATCGATGACCGTGGGATCGATACGAGGGTCCTTACACTCACTTAACTTAGAGCTATATTAATTCTATTACCCGTCTCAGCTAAATTTCCCTCAAGACCCTACACGCTTTTTATGGGGATCGCCAGAGAAAACCCGTTTTAATTATAGCACAACTACAGTTCGTTCGATGTTCCTGATGGCATAATATGTCCTGAAGTACTTCTTCACTATTGACAGCAAAACGCTACTGATCTGTTCCATTTTATTCCTCGAAGTTAATAAAGTTACTTAAATAAAAACCTTATTTGTTACAATTACAGGACTTTCTCCACCCTTCATTGCTTATTTGTGGGTATACAAACTATTCTTACTAAAGCTTATTACTTTCTCTACCACGTATAGTAAGTAGGGGAAGTATTGCATTCCACCCAAAAATTCCAACACCGAGATTTCACCGGAAATATATGTTTTGAGGCCCCTTGAATCCAAACAAAGAACTTTCAGAAAAAGGTCACTGTGTGTGTGTCTGTCTGTTTGTGAACAGCATAAAGTTGGATAAATACCAAACTTGGTATTTAGGTTCAGTATCTTTCAAAGATGCGACACGAAGATTTTAAAGAAAATCCCAGCACCACAATCTACCTTTTACATGGAAGATTTTTCTAAAATTTTTATTTTCTTAAAAATGGCTATAACGATTTTGATTAAAGTATCTTATGTTTAAGATATTTTTATGGCAAATGAAATGTATATGATGAATTTTCTGGTAATGTCCCCTAAAGTCTTTTTCTGAATGACTTTTGCATAATTGGAAAGCCGTAATAGATACACAAAAATATAGATCTCGTTAAAACACACAATTTATGTCACACACATTTTTGTGCAGTGGCCCATTTGCGAGATATTTAATCCAAATAAATCTTTGCAGAAATAGCTGCAACTGAATGCTGAAAGGACTTTAAAGAATTATCAAATAAATGAAAATTCGAACCATTAATAACAGATATCTCGGAAATAGCTGATACCAGAAAAAAGTGATTTGAAATAAATTGTGTGTTTTAAAGAGATCTGTATTCCTTGTGTAGTACGTTTATCCTCTATCGCTTAACGTTTAGCAGTTATGCAAGATTATACAAAATTCCTTGTGAGTGAAAAGGAATTCAAAGAGTATTCTAGAAAATTCAAGATAGACAGTTTATTTGTCATGTAAATATCATTCATATACGGTATATTAATCAAAACCGTTAGAGTCATGTTTTAGAAAATCAAAAGTTTCGAAAAAATTTCATGTAAAGCGTAGTTTGCGGTGGGGGATTTTTTGTTTTTTTTTGTTTTGAAATTTTCGTGTCGCGTCTTCAGAAGATACTGAACCTAAATGCCAAGTTTGGTGTTGATCCGAGTTGTACTGTTCACAAACACACACACACGGGACTTTTTATAAAAATGCAACTTTTTGGTTAATGGTGCCTCAAAACATGAATTTCTGTGAAATATTGGTATGAATTTTTTGGGTGGAATGCAACACCTCTGCCTACTATGTACGCGATAGAGAAAGTAAAAAAGGAATGACGTGTATACGTTCACAGGGACGTCTTATAAATTTCATTTACAACCATAACAAAAACACATCATATCACAACAGTTTTAAATGCGAGAAATATACATTGTTCCAATTCATTGTCTTAAATAGGAACTTCTCTTTAAGAAACACTGTGTATGCTATTAATTGTTTATGCTCAATATGAGCCCTAAACCTAAATCTCACATACAGTTTCATTTTTATTTTGCAAAACTGTTTATTGTTAACTTTTTTATCCTCTGTAAATAAAACCACGTAGGCAAGTTGTGAAATATGGGACTTTTTGTTTTATACTCCTGGAATTTTCATCACGAGGGTAGAGGGTGATGAAAGTCTTTCCACTTGTAAAACAATCCCACTTCAGCTACAAGTTGCGTAATAGTATATTACGATACAAGCGTGGTAAGTGCATCATTGGAGAACGAGGAGGAGTTTGAAAATACGAGACGAGGTCTCTACTTTCGAGATTCTCCAATGATGCACTTAAATCATGTTTCACGAAGATAATGAATAATAGAAACAGTACTTACGCGATAGCAAAACTAAATACTAACAGTTGTTGAAGAAGGTGGTTCCATTAAAGGTTGCCATTAACTTTGGTGGAGAACTGGCAGTCGATTATTTACGCCTGGTTGTTGATCTTAAAAATATCTACAACTTTCTGGTCATACTTAGCTGTTGAATGGATTAAATCGTAAGTAATAACATTAAAAAGAAAGTAAAGACCTAGGTAATATTTAATGGTAAAATTCAACTATGGAAAGTGACTATATCCATGTCTACAATAATAAATATATCCAAGGTTACAGGATTTAATATAGTTCATACATTTACGTGCAGTAAAGTAGACAAAACATGCAACTAGGTTGGGTTATTACATATATAGTGCAAAAGACGTTGCCGCATTATTGCTGTTCAAAGGGGCTGTTCAGGTACTGGTCTTTCATTTAGAGGTCTCTTCTCTGTCGATATGGAGTCCCCTTTGCAGTTCTGCTAAGGCAAACATGGTATCTGGCTATCCGGTATAAACTAACTTCAAAATAAAGACGGCTTGTGTGGGCCACCTGGTACATCGTATATCCGGTATCTGAGATTGGAGTTAGAAAAGAAGAGAATGTTCTTTGTATTAAGTTGCGTTTGTTTTATGCAGATATAGACTGCAAAAGTTTAAACTGGATTTAGTTATTTACTATAACATTATACATTTCTAAACAAAAGTTTGATTGGAAGCGTAAAGATTATTATAGATAGCTTACATAGAGAGCAGACTAACATGTGTAAATTGTACAGGGCGATTTATGAAATTAAATTGAGTTTTATTTATGGACGCTCTTTAACTGCTGTGGTCCTTAGCGTCCCATTCTATATTGGGCGTGAAAGACCAGTAATTTTGCTCAGAGGCCTCTTTATCAGGCTTGAGGTTCTTTTACGTGCCGTAAATCTACGACCGGCTTTACTTCCCTTCCAAAGGAAGCCATGCTAAGGATTTTTACGGCCGAAAAAATCCATCGCCCTCCGCCGGGTTTGAACCCGCGAGCTTGGGAACTAGAGGCTAGCACGGTACCACTAGTTCACGGAGGACGACTATGATTTATGAAGAACTGACACATTTCTTTATTTAATTATTCTGTTCGAAATTCACCCAATGCCCCAATTTTAGCACCAAATAAGCAGACTGTTCTGGAGTTTTGATTGCATGTCACTAGATGCGCAGATGTTTATGTTTTATTCGTAATTGTTAGTTTTATTGTCGGCAACTGCTTTTGAGATTTTGTTCTAGTCAACGTGAAAATGGAGACACGTTAAACAATCTACTCTGCCTTGTAAAACAATACTGAATTACGAATTCAATTACAGTTACTCAAAGGGCATACGAGAGAGAATTTGGTTTTCGGAATCCTCCCCAAAAACACAATAATGGGACTGGTAAACAAATTGGAAACAACTGGATCTCTGGTGAGTAAAAAAGGCAAAACTCGTTCTTACATGCTTCCCACGGTTGTTGTTGACGTATAACACGACTGGATCAATCACCCATAGATTTTTAAGACGTTTGTCGCAGGAGACAGTGTACAACTACTCAATGTGTCAGAGAGCTGTGAAAAGTGCGGCCCTAAAGCCGTGTAGGATTATGATTGTCCATCCGTTATAGGAACCAGATAAGGATAGACGACTGAATTATTGTCGTTGGTTTCAGATGTTCATTGCACAAAATCCTGGCATATTGACCAACGCACGGTTCACAGATAAAGCATGGTTCCATTTATCCGGCTATGCACCTATGCACCCGGTTCAAATCGGAGTTTGGTGCGCAATACCCGCACAGAGAATAGCGGGGCCAATTTATTTTTTTTAAACAATGTGAACACTGCAGAGTACCGACGGATTTTCATGGAGTTTGCTGAGCAACTAGATGATGTAGAGCTGAGTCAAGCATATTTTCAGCAGGACGGCGCTACATGACATACATCAAATGGCACTAATTGGAAGTTTCTTTGACGACCGGATAATTTCCAAGAATCTGTGGCCACCGAGATCTCCGGATTTGACATCGCCGGACTTCTTTCTATGGGGTTATTTAAAAGACAGGGTTTATGTTACATCCCCAGACATTGGACGATCTGAAGCACAACATTACACAGGAGATTCAAGCTGTTGACGACAGGGGCCTCCAACGAGCGGCCAGTAACATTAAACGACGTGTTGAGTTGTACTTTATGCAGGATGGAGGACATTTTCAGCATTTGCTATAGAGGTAAATAATCTCCCAAAATTCCTCTGCATTTCAGGTATAATAAGTTGTCGTTAGCATAACAGTTCTTCATAAATCAGCCTGTAGTAGCTTTTAAAATAGCCATTATAATAAATTTTGACCTTAATTTTAATCTTAATGAAATTTATTACAAAATAACAAGTAGGATACTTTCTTCCAAGTAATGGGGTGGTCAGGTCGGAAAAAAAGTTCCTGAAAAGTCTTTGGTATCCTTAGAAGATGCCTGGCTTAAATACGTCTTCCTAAGGCAATTGCGAGATTATAATAAAGATGCATCTTAGATATCTTGCTTCTCTCTTCTTTCTCACTCTAGAAGTCGCCCGGGCGCCCGACACATTGTAAAAACAACCGACATCTACTTTTGTGGGACATATTTTTACTTTCTCTACTACGTATAGTAAGTAGGGAAAGTATTGTATTCCACCCAAAAATTCGATACCCAGATTTCACCGGAAATATATGTTTTGAGACCCCCTGAATCCAAAAAAAGCATTTTTGGAAACATGTCCGTGTGTGTGTGTCTGTCTGTGAACAGCATAACTCAGAAACGAACAGTCGGATAAACACCAAACTTGGTATTTAACTTGAGTATCTTCCAGAGATGCGACACGAAGGTTTTCAAGAAAATTCCCCCACCCTAGATTACCCTTTACATAGAACATTTTTCGAAAATTTTAATTTTCTCAAAAATGGCTCTAACGATTTTGATTAAAATAACATTGTTTAAGATATTTTTATGACAAATAAAATGTATATCTTGAATTTCCTGGGAATCTCTCCAAAATTATTCTTCATTGTGAACGACTTTTGCATAACTGGTAAACCATAAGAAATAGACAAACTTTTACTACACAAAAAATGTAGATCGCGTTGAAATACACAATTTATGTCATATACACTTTTTTGTTGAGTGAACCATTTTCGAGATATTGTTTGTTATTGCCTTAAATTTTTCAATACTTATTTTCTCAAATGGGAATTCGTTATTCATTTTTTTCGTCTTGGATATGCAAATAGTATTAATCTGTGGGAAAGGGAATGGTGCTGCACCTAGCAACCAGCTATTAAGGGTTATGTATATGCTTAAAGGCTACTGTATTTCTATATTGCCCTTGTAAATATATATTACCCTTATTAACATGAAGCATATGGAGAATAAGCGTTTATAAAGATAGTTTGTACAAGAGTAGAGAAAGTCATGTGAGTGTAACACATCAGAATTTTTTAAGGTAAGATGTCTATATCCTGTAATTAACTCAGTAAACTGCTCCAATTTACACAACGAGGCAATTCCAAGTAAAGACAGGTCAGTGGGGAACTGGCGCAATCGCGCTAAAAATACTACTACTACTACTACTACTACTACTACTACTACTACTACTACTACTACTACTACTACTACTACTACTACTACTACTACTACTACTACAGTTCTCAGAAACATCTATATGGATACACGCAGACGGTTGGAACATCCTATGACTCAAGAGGGCCAAAATTTCGAACAGCTATTCGATGAGTAAGGTCAACATAATAACACTGCTAGATGATGATGATGATGATGATACTAAAAATAATAACAGTAACATTAATATTTATAATAGCAAGCGAAAAAATGGTAGTGCTCTCATGTTTGTTGCCTTTAGTCCAATGTTAGAAAAGTAAACATAATTTAAAAATAGCTATTGGCGGATACCGTTGTGTTAAATAAAGACATTTTAATTATTTGTCAGCTTAAAAAGTAAGTTTATTTCCTCTAAAATAAAGCCTGTGTAACTGAAGTTGAAAATACTCTATGACTTTTTCGGTCTATTTTTGTCTATCATCACGGACTGTACACTGTATTACAAGCCTGGGAAGTACCTCTCAATGAGCGCGATCCACTCATTATCTTTGTTGATAAATACAGGAGTAGAACGAAGCTCGGCTGGGACCCATAACTCAGTCGGTAGAACACCTATCTGCTGTGCGAAGGGTCCCGGGTTCGATTCCCGGTTGGGGATGTGAATTTTTCTCTAGCCAGGATTATTCCCTGTCCTCTTCAGACTCTGGAAGTACGAGTGAAAGTATGGATGTGGGTGTGACCTAAGGATTAAAGCCCAAAGTTTACTAGAAACCCAAAGACAAGCGAACACGAGTTAACACCATTGCCTATATACAATAATATGTTCCAAAGGAAAGGCCGCCGATAATATCATTGTAGTTAAAAGCTGGGTATAAGTGGAACTTAAAAGGTAGGGGAAAAAAGAAAAAGAAAAACTGTAGCTCGCTCACGCTAATTCGGCAGTTCCCCACTGACCTGTGTTTACTTAGAATTGCCCCGTTGAGTTCTGCAACTCTTTTAACCACGAATGGATATCTATACACTTGAAATACGCACGTTTGAGCCACCTGATAAATGTAATTTTGAGGTCCTTGATAACTCCAAAAAGCATTTTTAGATTATGTATGTCAGTAAACAGGATGATTCAGAAACAATAATAAATTAAATGCCAGACTTCGTATTTAACTTCAATATCTTTCAAGGATAATAACATGAATATTATCACGAAATTCCCTATCCATTTCATAGAAAATGTTTCCTTGTTTTACATTTTCTCGAAAAAAGACCAACGATGTTTTTTGAGTAGAAAATGTTTGTAACATTGACAAAAAGAGTAAAAAACGTATATCTTGAATTTTATGTAAGCATATCTAAGAAGTGCTTTTCATTCTTATGGAATATATTTTTTCAAAACAGTGAAATCGCAAGAGGCAGAGAAAAACTTCCTGAATAACAAATACAGATCTCGTTGGTTAAAATATACATTTCCAATAAAAATGTTTGTGACATCCATTTTCAAGATATTCGCTGTTGTTAATGTTAATTTTAAGTAACACTTATCCTTTAACTGCTTGTCACTTCAAGCAGAGGGAATATGTAATATCAAGGACATCATATTGCGACTGGCGTTTTAAACATTTGACTGTGATCCTGGACTCCTGTATGCTTCTGTATAGCTAACACAAAATATGCATTGAAACCAATTTAGCCAATATTTATTATGTTTAACAGAGATATACAGAAAAATAAATGAATTTACATATTAGGTACAAAAATACATTTTATTTGAATTAAAACACATAAAATATTTCCCGATATATTCAGTTTACGCACCTATACATTTCCTTTATAATCTCGATACCAAAAGATTACAGGTGGGATTTCTATCAGCGAAGCTGCAGTTGGGAATGTTTCCTTCAGGTTCTCCGGTTTTATCTGGAAATCTCATCTTATCATCGCAGTCAATTCACAATTCAGTGTAACGAAATCCACCTTAGTAAGTTCGAAGAAGTGAAAAAGAATAGTACGCTGTGGTATAACCAGATATATGACCAATATTATAGGATAACACGCTTTCTTGGAAATCACATAATTTCATCGAGTTTTAACTACTTTGAACCCAGTAACTATCCACAAAACAAATGTGGGTTCAATTCATTAGTGTAATGAGAAAAAGAATGAGGCCAGTGTATTCATGAGGGCTTGAATTTTATACAGGCTGTATCATAATTAATAGCACAAAGTGAAACGGTTGAAAGTATACGATAGTACAAGAAAAACGTTTTCAGTGAACATGGGTCGCCAAACGAGCGATGTGCAGGATAATTGCAAATGTGTGATTATAAGCCACCACTTACTTCATTAAGCAACATCGCCCTAAGTAGTAGAAATGAATTTGATAAGTAGACTTTTCGTTTGATAATTGCCATTCTAAGTGGCCTCAAAATTCACTCAGAGCTTAACTTAACAAGGAATACTGCCATCGGATCGCCACATTGTGTACCGTGATTCGTCACTCCACACAACGTTTTGCCACTGTTCAATTTGTAATGTTGACGCTCCTTACACCAAGCGATGCGTCGTTTGGCATTTTCCTGCGTGATGTGGCTTATGAGCAGCCGCTCGACCACGGAATCCAAGATTTCTCACCTCACGCCTGTCATAGTACTTGGAGTGGATCCTGATGCAGTTTGGAATTCCTGTGTGATGGTCTGGATAGATGCCTGCCTATTACTCTACTCTTTGGTATCATTCTGGAATCCTCAGGTTCTCTCTCTTTGCTTCGGCGCATTTTTGTCCGGTCGCCCTTCGAGCTTACCTTCATCCCTTCCTCTCAGGTTTCACGTAAGACAAAACCTACTTGCGGTGCTGAGCTCCAGTGGCCATGGTCCCCCTCCGCGTAACTATCCTATCCTAATGTATATGCTTATTGGAGGAGTGATTGACAATACTCTCAGTAATGTTTTAATGGATGGAAGCTCATATTCATTGATTTGAGACATCCTTAGTTACTTTTAATTAACACCTTTCCACAACTCTTTTATCCTACTGCAGCGCTAAGCCCGTGAAGGGCCTGGGCCTGCTAACCCGGCTGCCGCTCTCACGCCCACATATGCACGGCAGAGGTGTGCGATCATCCAACCGATACAGAGAGGTGATATGGCCGGCATCACTCATTTCTCAGCCGGAATATTTGCTTACGAGGCCAGAACCGCTGCCTATCGCAGTTTCTCACTTTCCTCACGATGCGGAGTGGGCACCAGTCCTGTACTCAGGACTTAAAATTCACACCCCTATGGTTGGGATCGAACCTGCAGGTTGTTTAAAACTTATTTTCTTTTTGTGAGGACTTCAAAAGCAAAGGAGTGGTTCAAACCACAAGCCCCTGCACTGTTGAGCTGTGATTCAATATCGGGAGCTTCAATGTCTGATTGACAAGTGAGCATCGACATCATCACCCTTCACAGTCCACCATAAGCTGCAACAACACGACCTGCATGTCCACCTTCTTGTTCTCAACATTCAGTTCATGTCCGAGCATACCTAGACTTGGCAGGTTGATCAGCTTGAGCCAACTCCGAGGAAGGACAGCACGTCAGAATACGGTCTCATTCATTATTGTGTATACTCTGGAGTTTTAAAGTCATTAATTTGCTGCCTCCGTCCTTACTAATTAAGTTATAAAATGGCAGGGAGTCTGTAACACCACACCTCGAGTCTCGTTTATCACTCCAACAAAGATTTTGTGTTTCTCACTTTATTATTGTAGCCTTGCTCAACACAACTTTTATGTTACAAACCTGCTGAAAATACCGTGGTAATGTTACTAGCGTTTTGGCTGTGAATTCCTTTAATATGTGTATATACTCCCACAGCTTTCGATTAAGAGAAGGATAATACACAAATTAAATTTTGCTGTGTCAATGTTGTCAACTTTAGAGGCATGCCTCTCTTGGAGCTTGTGAGTAATTTGCTTTTTACCTGAGGAGGTTACCATCCTCTCGAACAACCCCCGAACTAGGATAAACGAGAGAAAGAATAATTTATTTGATCACCTGCCACACCTGGAAAATTCTAGATTGTCACTGCAGGTTTGACGATACATTCCATAAGCGGTGGAAGAAATAATGAAAAGTGGAGCTACAACAGCCCAAAAGGCTTAATAATTGACAACCTAAA
The DNA here is from genome assembly GCA_030765065.1 of Deroplatys truncata. Lineage (NCBI taxonomy): Eukaryota > Metazoa > Arthropoda > Insecta > Mantodea > Mantidae > Deroplatys > Deroplatys truncata. Next base: position 168,437,422 of record CM060979.1, read on the forward strand.
TAATTATACTTGATACTTTTCTATTACACCTTATACCGAACGTAATGGCATAGGTGGTTGCGTCTGTTCGCATTCGGGAGGTCGTGGGTTCGATTCCTGTGGCCGGCCTTTCTGACTCATAGGTTTTTTCGGGGTTTCGGTGGTCGATAGGCGAATGCTTAGAAGGATCATTACATCCTCCGAATTTCCTGATTTTCCTCTCCCTCAATTTCATACCATTAATCATTTCATTCATCCGTCACCAAGTTTGTCTGTTCCAAGTTTGGAATTTTCGGCGATGGAGTTTCGGTGCAGCGTGTCAGGGAAAAAGGATGCTCTCGTGAATTTTCTCATCCCTCGGCCTTCGGCTGGTTGGCGAAGTATAAGGACCGCCACCGGTAGGGGCGGGGGGCGTTTACATCTGGAAACCTTAGGGATCCTATCATCTGCTGTGCCGTCATTCCTGGTTCCGACCACCCCGTTCCCTTCCTCCCGGGAACGCCACCTTGTGTGGGGCGTAAGGTACAATTTCCGGACTCCCTGGATCAATGCCGAAATCCCTTCCCTTCCCATTCCATTCCATTACACCTTCTAATATGGCACTTCTTATTCTGATTATATTTTTTTCCTCTAAGCAGCCACACATTTCAGTTTTGTATTTTGTCGATATAAGCTCTAGATTTTGGCTATTTTGTCCAGATAGTACACTTCTTTCTTTAGCTAAAATTAATTTATCGTCTACGAATAGCAGTATTGTCAACGTTCTAAACCCTAAATCTATACCTCTATATGTATAAGATGCATTTTGCCTTAGACCTAAATCGTTTCTTGATATATAGCTGCAGATTTTTGCTATTTTATCGAGATGGTACATTTATTTGTTTAGTTATAATTAATTTATAATTTGCGAAAATTAGTATTGTCAATATCTAAAACCTAGATCTAAACCTATATATATATATATATATATATATATATATATATATATATTGTTACATACTGGAGTGAAGGCCAAAGGGGTTACCAGAAAATGATCAATTTAGATCACCACACACGCACATGGAGGGGGGCACAACTCGTTAGCAGCTAGGAGGATCTTGGTGGTAATTAAAGGGAAGGCGTGGGTTTTATATTACATAACACACATTACCTGGTATTTATTCACTAAAACGTTTGGCTGCTCTATATAGTGCACAAAGGAAACAGGATGGAAGGGAGTTGCCTCGAGCCGGAGACCGGCTGCACACGCGTCTTGCCTCGACGACTACTTACTCTCGAGTCACGCTATCTTGCCCCTACTAACCATGTCTAGCTAAAGCCAGAGAGGGCTGACCTCACACCAGACAATTTCAAACAGATTCATCCCTTTGGCGCGGTCCGCGCCAAAAGGAGAGACCGATAAGCCGAAATATAGCAAGGGACCCAATAATGCTACGTCTGGTAGCAACAATATAAGACAACACTGTGTCTGGTAATGGCAATAAAATTATTATGCCACAGTATATATAAGATGCATCTTTGCCTTACTCCTAAAGTAGCTTATATAAATTAAATATAACATGTACATAAATTTAAGCCACTTTTCTTTTTACTATCAAACAGGAGTTTTAGTTTTATGTTTACCTTTATATAATGTTTGATTTGTATCTAGTGTAATAACCCGTATGGAAAGAGAAAAAGAGGTGTTAATAGTAATTCAATTACAATTAAATTGTTAGCTAAAAATGCAACGATTTCACATTAACAAACCATATAATAAATGAAATAACCTTTAACTGTTAGTACTAATTGAAAAATTCAATTTTCCTTCACAGTTTCCTTCACACAGTTTAAAACAATTTTGTTGCGATTGAATACTGTTAATTAAACCATTTTTTTAGAAATGCGTGCAACAGATTACAAAAATAAGTGCAAAACCTGGCCTTCCATATTCGAAATTTATGCTTTTATTTTTTCGTGCATAAAATCGCTTTAATTGTACTAATAATTATATGTAAAATTCTGTGGCTTGTAAGAGTAACATAAACATGAACTAACATGCTTTTAATATGAATTAGAGCTCAACCAAAGTTATTATTCGTCAACTATTTGTTTACTATCAATGTGCTAGTTCTTTTATTTAGATTGTAATCTGTGTTAAGTATAGTAGTTAAACCATTATTTTCAAAATCTTTCAATTTTCTGTATTAACTTATCACATACTTTTTTATAGTCTATTAGCATTGCATGTGTTTCCAATCTGTATTCTTTATGTTCTTCTATAAATTGTTTTGTTGTGAAGGCATTCTACGTGCATGATCTACCCGTCCTAAACCCATTGTTCTCCGACTAATATTATTCTGCTATTGTTATATATTATTTATTCTATAGTTCTTTTGTTTTAATAAAAACTAAAATATAGGTGAAAGTATTAAAAATGCATAGACGGGTGCCCTTTCAATATACCTGCACTGCGATTATTATTATTATTATTATTATTATTATTATGTCTCTCATGTTACATAAATAAATAGGAATAAAAAATGTGATGTGTTGCACTCAGATGACTTTCTCCACTCTTGTATAAATTATTTTTAGAATTCTCCATCTACCTCATGTTAATCGAGATAAACATTTGTAGGTACAAGGGGAATATGGTAGGCTTTAAGCGATAGTCAAATCTTTTAAGAGCTGTTTGTTATGTGGCGCATTCCATTCTCTTTGCATGTCCAGGACATTAAAACACGAATTGACATTTGAGAAAAAGTAAGCATTGGAAAATTCAAACAAATAACAAGGAATATCTCGGAAATGATACTCCATACAAATGTATATGTTTTATATTGTGCATTTAACGAGATCTACATTTTTTGTTAGTAAAATTTTCTCTATCTCTTACGGTTTACCAGTTATGCAAAAGTATTCAGAATGGAGAGGACTTTTGGTGGGATTCCCAGAAAATTCAAGATATAAATTTTGTTTGCCATAAAATATCTTAAATGGTATTTTAACAAAAATCCAACCATTTTTGAGAAAATAAAATTTTCGGAAAACGTTCCATGTAAAGGATAATTTTGGGTATGGGGATTTTCTTGAAAATTTTCGTGTTGCATCTATGGAAGATACTGAACCTAAATACCAAGTTTGATGTTTATCTGACCTTTCGTTTTTGAGTTATGTGTACACAGATACACTGACACAGACACACACACGCGGACGTTTTTGCTTTTTTCTAAAAATACTTTTTTTTAGATTCACGGGGTCTTAAACCATGTGTTTCGAGTGAAATCTCGGTATCGAATTTTTGGGTAGAATGCAATACCTTCTCTACCTACTGTGTACGTAGTAGAGAAAGTAAAAATCTACGTTTTATCGGAACACCCACCTCTAATTGGAGAAGGTAATTAGGATGTCACACAACCTATTTTCTAGTTTGGACTTAAGGTATGTACGTTTCATTTCAATCGGTTTGTATATTCTTGCATGTAAATCAAACATACAAATGAATTGTTGGTTTCATCACGAAAAATGTTTCATATAATGGGTAATCTGGGGTGGGGGGATTTTCTTGAAAACCTTCGTGTCGCATCTCTGGAAGATACTGAACCTAAATTCCAAGTTTGGTGTTTATCCGACTGTTCGTTTCTGAGTTATGCTGTTCACAGACACACACACGGACATGTTTCCAAAAATGCTTGTTTTGGATTCAGGGTGCCTCAAAACATATATTTCCGGTGAAATCTGGTATCGAATTTTTGGGTGGAATACAATACTTCCCCTACTTACTATACGTAGTAGAGAAAGTAAGAATTAATTGGTTAGTATTAATCGTTTGCCCAAAATCTAAAATTACTAGAAATTTTTTTACGTGTTTATTATATGTATAGATACATAGGGTAGCTGTAGGTTTATTATGAGAAGTACATTTAAGCGACCCTTACATTTCTTTTTACTTTAAGTACATTCTCTAATACGTTTAAATAGGAGAAGTATTACATTCAACCCAAAAATTCGATACCGAGATTTCATCGAAAATACATGTTTTGAGCTCCCCTGAATAAAAAAAAGCATTTTTAGAAAAAGGTACGTTTGTGTGTCTGTGTGCCTGTGAACATCATAACTTGAAATCGAAAAGTCGGATAAATACCAAAATTTCTATTTAGGTTCAGTAACTTTCAAAAACACGATTTTCAAGAAAATCTCACCACCTAAGACTACCCTTTATATGGAAAAATTTTTCAAAATATTGATTGTCTCAAAATGGCTATAACGATTTTGATTAAAACGTCATATATTTAAGATAGGTATGATAAATGAAATGTATATCGTGAATTCTCTGGAATGTCCCCAAAAGTCCTCTTAAATCTGAATGGGTTTTGCATAACTGGTAAACCTTAAGAGATAGACAAACTTTTTCTACATACAAAATGTAGAGCTCGTTAAAACACGTAACTTATGTCATATACATTTTTTTGTTGAGAGAGCCATTTCCGAGATATTCCTTGTCATTTGTTTGAATTTTCCAATACTATACTATTTCTCAAATGGGAATTCGTTATTCGCTTTTTTTATGTCCTGGACATGCAAAGAGAATGGAATGCTCCACATAGCAACAAGCTCTTAAAAGATTTGACTATCGCTTAAAGCCTACCATATTACCCTTGCACCTACAAGAAAATTAGCAATAAGATTAACATCTCGATATCTCGGTAAAAATGAAGTGTATGGAGAATAAGCGTTTGTAATAATATTTTGCACAAGAGTAGACAAACGTATGTGAGTGTAACACATCAAAATTTTTTCGTCAAGATGCACTCGTGCCTCGACTGAAAATGCTCTCCGCTTTTCGTTCAGTTCTTCTAAAGGACATCCAGGACATCAAGACGACCGTCACTGTATTATAGGGGCACAGTCTGTTTTGTATAGGTACAGTGGAATCAAAGCGGACGCCAGATGTCCTGTGGATGAAACGCAAATAATCGAAATAGCTTTTCATTAACTAATTTCATAGCTTTTAGTGAAAAGTCAATAAATTAGTAACAGCTTGGAGCGGGAAATAGCTGGCTGATTCATTAATTAACAAATTGTATTGATGTGCTAAACTGTGTGTGTAAATAGTACAACAGAAACCGCGTTCAGTAAACAAAGCTCCTGAAACTATATATCAACCCTACGTTGCATTTGGAGTGGCAATAAATTCCAACTATGATTTTAGTGGCTGAAGCAGTCACATTGAGAGCGGTACTGTGTACAAAAGAACCACACAACCACTCGAGAACACACAGAGAAGCTGGTGATTTCTACATTGGAAACAATGCACTGCTGATGTGATTTCATGCAGTTCTGTCCTGCAGAATCGATTCCTCATTTGTGCTTATGGAATCTTTTACTCACTTTATTTACACTTTACCTTGAAGAAAATAGATTTTGAGGGTGGTGATGTTGGCTAAATCCCCTTTACTCGTTGTTTTAACGTTCAACATGTTTTGATTTCAAGACTGGCAGTTAATTCTTCTCCAATGAAGTTCATACTCGCACTTGTTCATAATTACAAAAAGTTTATGAACATTTTTTTTTTCTCTTTTTCATAGACTTGCAGAAAAACACTTCGAAATACAAAGCTCTTTCGTTTAGTGGTGTGTTGGACTGTCGCAATTGCCACATCAGAGTATAATGCGCGTTCTGTCTCCGATGCTGCAGGCGAACTGGTTGCTGCATAACGGAAAACGTATTAACATCGCTGGTTAGTATTTAATTATAAAGTTAGCTAAATGTTTAATGTTTAACGAAAGCAACTAAAACGGAAGACTACTTCTTTTATTTTGAATTAAACAATACAAGAAAGTGCATTTTATAACTTAATGTTTGTTTAATATGCGCTTGATGTAAGAACATATCGATACAGTAATTTTATATTTTTTCATTACGAAAACGTCAAAGAACTCTAAACATTCAGTGAGAACAAATAAAGTAAACCAGCTATAGTTATTTAAAAATTTAAGGAAACGCAATAAAATGCAACTAAGCCATCCTAATATATTTACCGACGTACAATGTTGGTAACGATATATACTGAAGATATGAACACTAGATAGCGAGCCGTGTGAAACGTGTGTGTCGTCAGTTATTCTGTCGCTGGTGCGACGTTGTAACTTCTGTATAAATTACAATTTGCACAAAAACAAAGAGCTATAGTGCGGCGAAACGAGATGTTGATGCAAGAATGCGAAGGTAACAAAATGCGTGGATTAGTTACTGTTCTATCATGTGCTTCAACATGACTCGGCCAAATCTTTGCGTTATAATGCTACGAAAATTGCAGAAAACGTTTTTCTGCTTAAATAAGTAAACGATAAGTTCTTTGTCTTGTAGATAGAATTACATCCTAATAGGTGACAGTTATACCCCTTCCACCGGTTGTAAACACATTTAGAGTCCTACAAAGTTATAGTAGTCCTGTTTGCCATTTATAGATGTGATGCTTGGCCTCTGACAAAAGCATAGTAACGAAATTCCTGAGAACTGCAACGGTTTGAATACTGGTGGATAAGAAACAGAAATATCTCATCATAGTAACGAAATGACTGAAAACGGTAACAGTCTGGATGCTGGTGGATAAGAAGCAGAAATATTTCATCAGGAATGAATTGAAAGCTTTCATATCAAATGATAAAATAAGATAATACCGGAGCCATTAGTTTGAACCTGTTGAAAGGGTGGATGAAGACCGTCTTCCCAAGAGAATATTCAAGCACAAACTTAATTGCTAAAAGGAATGTTGGACGAACAAAGAAAAGTTTCGCTTTATAATCGTCATGAGAACGAAATAATCTGAATATGAGGGGTGTTCCAAAACATCTTGGTCTCCCTCCAAAAAATACAAAATTTAAGAGAAATTACCTTTTTACAACATAATCATCTTGTAAATCAATAGCCTTAATCAACACTTTCCAGCCTTTTAAAATAGTAAAAAAGATGTCCAACTGTGCAAAAATAAGCATCTTCGAATGCTTCAAACTCATCATTTTATGTCATTCTTCGTCCACCCAGCCATTTCTACAGATTTGAAGACAAAAGGTATTCGTTGGGAGTCATTTTCGGCGAATATGGCGGGTGTGAAAGCACTTGGAAGCAGAGATTATGCGTTTTGCAGCACAATTCCAGATGCGTGTGAAGGCGCATCCTTCAATTGATCCAGTAGTAAAGCGTGATACTTGTGATGATGGTTCTGTACTTCTGGAGGTAGTCTATGAGCACCGCGCCATGTGAATACCAAAAAAACGGTAGCCATGATTTTCTTGCAGATGGAACCGTTTTTGCTTCTTTTGATGCACTTTCGCCTATTTCCACCCATGCTTTGGACTGCTCCTTCGTCTCTGACGTGTAGTGATGAATCCATGTTTCATCTATCGTTATGATAAGTCTAGAAACTCACAGGGATTGTGTTTGAAAAAGTCTAAATACTTTTGAGAAATGTTCATTCGGATACGTGTTTGGTCCGTTCTTAACAAACACCCAAACCATCGTGTAGAATGTAGCGGGCACAGCCTATCGAAGTCTTCGCAATGTGGATCAACTCGCGTACCATTTAATAGGCGATCATTGAGTGCGCCATTCTGAATTTTTGTTACAACCTCTTCGGTTGTACGAGCTTTGGGACGCTGTGAGCGCTCAGCACCTTGAATGGATGTACGTTCTTAAATTCAGCAGCCCACTGTTAAAGAAAGAGAGAAATCCTTGATGTCGAAGGTAGCTGCCTTTTGCATTTCCGTTGGATTTTTAGAAAAAGGTCAGCCTGTGTGTGTGTGTGTGTGTGTGTGTGTGTGTGTGTGTGTGTGTATGTACACATACCTCAAAAACAAAAGTTGCATAAATACCATACTTGGTATTTAGGTTCAGTAGCTTCCAAAGATGCGACACGAAGATTTTCAAGAAAATCCCCCCTCACCAAACTATCCATTACATGGAACATTTCTCGAAATTTTTATTTTCTACAAAGTGGCTCAAACGATTTGGATTAAAATGTATATCTTGTATTTATTGGGAATACTAAAGTCCTCTTCATTCGAAAGGAATTTTTTATAATCTTGTACAGCGGATAGTGGAAATGATATTCTGCAAAACATGTAGATTTTTTATACTACACAATTTATATCAAATAAGTTGTTTTATGGCATAAGCCATTTCTGAGATGTCCGTTATTAAATGTTCGAATTGTTTATTTCTTGGTCATTCTTTTTAAAGTCCTTTTAACATTCATTGTTTCTGGCTATTCTGGAAACAGTATGGAATTTTAAGGCCAGTATATAGTGTCCAGTTCCTAAACATTTGACTATCACGGTTCTCTTTGTATCTATAACATGTGTAATGTAGCTATTTCCGCAAAGGTTTATTTGGATTAAAATGCAATAGATAGAAAAATAAGGCATTAGAAAGAATAAAGCTTTATATACCCACTAATAAACGATAGAGGGTAGAGAAAGTTATGTGGATGTAAACACATAAGATTGTTTTAGAAAATAACACAAGTTTGTTTAGAGGATCACCACAAACAAGTGACTACAATTACGTATTAGAAACTTTACAGCGCGCCATAATAGTCTACAGTAATTGCCTCGAGTACTGATAGATTTTCGGTAATTTAATTGAGGCTAACGAATACTTATTGTCATGATAATTATTTTGAGGCGTAAGGTCGAGAAATAATTATTGAATGACAACAAGCATGAGCTCGTAAGCTCAATTAAACTACCTAAGAAAAGATATAAACAAGAGGGGGTAATATAGACAATAAAGATATGTCATTAAGAACGATATCTTTTTTGTACTTTTGCAATAATTACTGAAGTGGCTTACCGGTTTTACCTAGTATTTATGGCCCTAGATCTTCTGCAGCTTTTTTATATTTTAAATTCACAGATCACCAAATCTCGACATTTTTACAGTTTGTAGCAATCACCAATAGTAAACAAGAAAATGCATGAGAATACGTTTCCTAAATCCCTAAACGAATTAAATCAGAAATTATTGGGAAAAATGAATGTAGGAGAAAAAAATTATCAATTATTAATTTTTGAGCACCATACCGAACGAAATGGCTCAGATGGTAACGTACGTGGCTCGCATTCGGGAGGTCGTGGGTTCTATTACCGCGTCCAACCCATGGGTTTTTTCGGAAGTTTCCCTGGGTCGCTGGGAAGGTTCACTATATTCCCGAATTTCCTGTCCCTCCATTTCACCTACATTCTCACTTCACCTTTTATCTGCTTGGTCTGTTTCAGGGTTGAAGGTGTCGGCTACAGTCTCGGCATTGTATGATAGGGAAAAGGATGCTCTCTATAACACTTCGTCCCCGGAATGGGGGCGGTCTGCGAGTCGCCGGCCCCCAGGCGATGTACAGGGGAGGGGAGAGTTTCAATTTATAAAAGGTAGGGACTCTGACCTCGCGTGCCTCCTGTTCCGATCGCTCTCTGTCTCCTCTAACCTCACGCCGTCAGGGGCTTCAGGCACAAAAGATCTTATAGGTTGAGGTGCTAATTCCCCATCCACAGTTAATCCTTGTCCTTTTGAGCGTTATACTTTAAAACTATCGATTAAGTTCGATTCTGATAGGTAATTAAGGCATCAATGACACTGTACATATGCACGAATGTAATTATCATAAGTAATCTAACAAGAGGTTATTTTAGATTTGGTTTGACTCTTTCAGCGAACAATACAGGGCAGAAGGTGAAAATAAATCTAAAACTACTTACGAAACATATTAAAAAACCCTTAGCTGTATTTTTTTCCTTGGAAGGCCCTGTGAAGTTTAATGGATTATTATAAATAGCACACCTTTACTGTTAAATGTCTTTGGAACTATACAAAATGAAATCCTATTTTAACAGTTGCATGGCTATAAACAACTAAGGCTATGTAATATAGAATTAATTGTTCTTCCATAGAAGTGTGTTGGACAAGGTTGTAAATGTAGAATCAGACGAATGAAAATTTCAATGCCATCGCTGGGGTGGCATTTCAGTCCCCTTATGTAGTATAACTCGTAGGTAGTTTTAAGATTTATTTTGCTTCTGCTTTTGTATTATTCCTAAAATAATGAGAATGCAGCTCAGTGAACAAAATTTAATGAGAGACTAAAATGTAGGTACAATTATTAAAAACACAACTATAACAATTAAAATTTGATAGAATTTCTTGTTGTAAACAACAGATGTACTGTTATTAGAGATGGGAGTGCAAATTGTTGTCGTAGCAGTATCCTTTGTGGGGGTTGATAATTAATTATGGCTACACCTTAAACCACCTTATTAATTTTAATGCGTTGTCCAAAGAATTCTTTTCTGGACGCTGCCCTCTGCTGCTGGAGATGTGAAGTGGGTTGCAGTCTCCTCTCACACAGGCTTCCTATAGTCATTAACAATATGGCAGCCAGCAGTGAAGCACATCTCTTAATCAGGCAGTGCGGGATACGAAGTGGTAGTTAATTATACAAATAAATACATCGGGCGCAGTTTTATGGAGAGTACTTTATAATTTCGTAGTTGCAATATGAACACTGTATAAACGGAATAAACACCACGAATTACTTGCGTAGACAAAGATTACGTTGAAATCTACCACTTGGCGACCCACCAGACAAGTGTTACTTCTATCTCATTTCATTTAACATGCCGCTATCCTTTTAAAATTGTACCCCACTATGCAGCAATCTTCTGTCATTGGCTACTAACACTTGTGTTTGAATGTGATTCGAATACACCCAGTCTTCACAGTATTTCCCGTTTTTTTAGCTTTAACAAAGGTTTCCCAAATCGTTCTCTCTTTTTTTTATAACCTTTTCCTTGTCTAGGCTGTTAGAATTAAACATCTTAAAGTACAAATAAACTTATGCGCTGAGGCAGTATTTTTAACACTTGAATTATATAATATATAATTTCAATAACAGCCCGCCTTGAAGCAAGATGTAGTAATAATTTGTAAAAATATATATGTAACAGTCATTGCATATCCTTATATTATTGTGAACATGTTTAATAATGTTATGTGAATGCACTGTGTAATTTAATAATGCAAGAGCTGTGAGAATAATAAGTTTAAAGTTGCTAACAATGAGGTAACCTTGTGGCAATAATGAGTTTGAGAGTTTAAATGTTACTAGTCATGATTAGAGCAACGATAATGTAAATTTTGTGACAGTTTAAAATTAGCCAATCAACAGCCAGAAAATGTTTTAATTAAATGCAGATATTCTATTGGACTAGGATTAGCCAATCAGAGACTTGAAATACAGAAGCTTACGGGTTTTTAACGGTTGAAATATGTTCAGTTGCTGGTAGACCTTGGTAGTGACCGGATGGAAGATGTGTTCTCTAAAGAAATATTACGTATTCGTGTGTAATGAAAATTAAGTATACGTGATAACAAAGTGCAAGTTTTAAATTAAAGAACCTCACAGCTCTTAATATCAGTGTAGTGTTATTTAATTTGTGCTAAGGATTAATAAAAAGAAGTGAATTTAAAACTTAAAATCTGTGTAAGCCTATATTCGTGTCGTACCACGCCCTGCCTACGAAATACGTGACTCTAAAACAATACTGACGCAGCCGAGGCAAACATAAACATAAATACTACCAATAGAAGCAGTTTAATAACAAAGTTAATATAATATTTTAAAACTTGGAGCGTAACCACAAAAATACATCCTCAAAAATCAGCTTCTCATACGTAGTAGCATATTACGTAACAAATAATCCACTTCAAATTAACGCCCAAAGCGTGGTGCAAAAACTCCTACGTAAATTATCAACAAAACACTTTCTTCAAATTGACATCCAAACGTAGAGCTAACAACAACTTCAAATTGACGTCCATACATGGAACAGAAATAACTACTTCAACCCTAATATGTATACAAAAATGCTTATGATTAATAAAACGTCCCCCTGTCCTCGTCATTTGAAAGCAAACATGAAGTATGTTTGATGAGTATTAAAGATTTTAGAAGATGTAAATTATATCACAATTAGGAAAATTATAATAAATAAAGGGCTGGTGCTTCTAAGAAAGTCGCCGTTTCAATATATATATATATATATATATATATATATATATATATATATATATATATATATATATATGTGCTCTTGTAGGCTCTGGATTCTGCAGTTTGTTGATTATTCTCAAATGATGCTGTTCATGAATTTGTTACTGTACAGATGGTGTAGACAAAGAGGTTTTGTGCGGAGATAAGTTTCATTGTGAATTTTAACATTGAAACCGGCAACTGAATTTGTATTTACAATCTGAGCGGAAATTGTCGGGACCAACAGTCATAGTAATTTGGCCATCTTCACAACATCTCTGAGACAGAACTTTTAGAAGGTCTCACATAGTTTATCCCTTACAGAGATGATAAAATCAACTCCACTAGGAATTGGATACATTGCTTTAAGATTTTGTCTTGTACTTCTAGCCGAGTATGTTTATTTACTGCTTGAAAGAAATAAGCGTGGCTCTCACTCACGAGGAATATAGGTTTATGCATGAAGTGAATGAGGTGTATGAGATGCCGGCTTTAACACAATAAACGCGATTAGAATACCCTGTTTCTTCCATAGATGAATGATTTCGGTCTATTAACGTCGATCTCCGTTCCACTGGTATATTAAAAAAAATCTATAGTTATTTTCCTTTTATGAGTTAAGGAATGTGTGAGATGTCTACCTTAAGAGGTCTGTACATACACAACTCAGGTGGAAAGAAACACTTTAAGAGAAGTTTATATTGTTACAACGGTTTACAAATACTATATTGTACCTACAATTACTATTAGCACCAGCTTCATTTGCTGCCCACGTGCTACGAGCTTTGGAATCAAGGGAAGGGATGTTATTCAGAGGATTGTTAATAAAGTAAGGTCCTTTTTACAATAAATTACGAACTACCTAATATTTTTCAACAGATTTCTTGGGGGAGACGTAGGTCAGGATCGGTCAATAAACCAAAAAAGATCTGATGTGTTACACTCACATGGCTTTCTCTACTCTTGTACAAACTATTTTTACAAACTCTTATTCTCCATCTATTTCATATTAATCGAGATAAACATTTGCAGAAACGATCTTTTGACATGCAAAGAGAATTACATTTTACATATAGCGACCAGTTCTAAAAATGTTTGACTATCGCGTAAGGCGTTCTTGTTTTGTAATTGCAAGGGCAATATAGAAATACAGTAGTCTTTAAGCACAGACATATCTCTTAATAGCTGGTTGCTAGGTGCAGCACCATTCTGTTTGCCACAGATTAATACTCTTTGCATATCCAAGACAAAAAAAAATGAATAACGAATTCCCATTTGAGAAAATAAATATTGAAAACTTTAAGGGTATAACAAACAATATCTCGAAAATGGTTCACTCAACAAAAAAATCTGATGTGTTACACTCACATGACTTTCTCTACTCTTGTACAAACTATTCTCACAAACGTTTATTCTCCATATGCTTCATGTTAACCGAGATGTTAATCTTATTGCTAATTTTCTTGTAGATGCAAGGGGAATTGGTAGGTTTTAAGCGATAGTCAGATATTTTAACGCCAGTTGCTATGTGGCGCATTCCATCCTCTTTGCATGTCCAGCACATAAAAAAGAATCTGATGTGTTACACTCACATAACTTTCTCTACTCTTTTACAAACTATTTTTACAAACGCTTATTCTCCATCTACTTCATGTTAATCGAGATAAACATTTGCAGACTCTATCTTATTGCTAATTTTCTTATAGATGTAAGGGGTAGGTATGTATACCTACCGGGCAATTTGGAAATACAGTAGCCTTTAAGCACATACATATCTCTTAATAGCTGGTTGCTAAATGCATCACCATTCCCTTTCCCACAGATTAATACTCTTAGCATGTCCAAGACAAAAAAATGAATAACGAAATCCCATTTGAGAAAACAAGTACTGAAAAATTTAAGGGAATAACAAGTAATATCTCTAAAATGGTTCATTCAACAAAAAAATTTATATGACATAAATTGTGTATTTTAACGCGATCTACATTTTTTGTCTAGTAAAATTTTGTCTATCTCGTATGGTTTACCAGTTATGCAAAAGTCGTTCACAATAAAGAATGCGTTTGGAGACATTCCCAGGAAATTCAAGATATACATTTTATTTGTCATAAAAATATCTTAAGCATATAATATTTTAATCAAAATCGTCAGAGCCATTTTTGAAAAAATTAAAATTTTCGAAAACTCTTCCATGTAAAGGGTACTCTGGGGTGGGGGGATTTTCTTGAAAACCTTCTTGTCGCATCCTTGGAAGATACTGGACCTAAATACCAAGTTTGGTGTTTATCCGACTGTTCGTTTCTGAGTTATGCTGTTCACAGACAGACACACAGACACACAGACAGACACACGGACATGTTTCCAAAATGCTTTTTTTGGATTCAGGGGATCTCAAAACATGTATTTCCGGTGAAATCTCGGTATCGAATTTTTGGGTGGAATACAATACTTCCCCTACTTACTATACGTAGTAGAGAAAGTAAAAAATGTGATGTGTTACACTCACATGACTTTCTCTACTCTTGTACAAACTATTTTTACAAACGCGTATTCTCCATCTACTTCATGTTAATCGAGATAAACATTTGCAGACTCTATCTTATTGCTAGTTTTCTAGTAGACATGTCAATGGGGAATATATGTAAGGGGAATATATATTTACAAGGGCAATATAGAAATACAGTATGACATCTCTATGTCAAATTAGTGAGTGGAATGCAATACTAAAAATTATATAACCTAATTAAATTAAAAGCCTTAGAAACCGACAGAACGCATAAACTGCGATTCGTTTGCTCATTTTGAATATTAAAAATAAATTGTTCTCCGTTAGGTTAGTCTCTAGTTCCCAAGGTCGCGGGTTCAAACCCGGCGGAGGTCGATGGATTTTTTTCGGGCGTAAAAATCATTGGCATGCCTTCCTTCGGAAGGGAAGTAAGCCGGTGGTCGCACGTCGTAGATTTACGGCACGTAAAAGAACCTCAATACTGATAAAGAGGTCTCTGAGTAAAATTTCCGGTCTTTCACGCCCAATATAGAATGGGACGCTAATGACCACAATAGTTAAAGAGCTTCCATAAGCAAAACTCAATTTAATTCAATTTTTCCGTTAACTTGGCTGCTAGAATGACTTCATTTCTCTACTACTTACATAAGGTATATAAGTATTCTATCCAAAACTTTGATGTCGAGATTTATAAAAAACTTACGTTTTGAGACTCCCGAATAAAAAAAGTACTTTTAGAAAACAACCCGTGTGTGGTGTGTGTGCAGGTATGCATGTTTATGAGCGGCATAACTCAGTAATTTAAAGTGCTTAAATACCAGGCTAATTATTTAAATTCAGCGTCATCAATGAATATTTGAAAAACAAAAAGCCCAAATCAATTACCCTTTAAATGAAAAATTCTTCGTTTTTTTTTTATTTTCCCAAAATGGGTCTGACGATTCTGATTAGAATACCATTATATATTTAAGATAATTACATGACCAATAAAATGTATTTTGAATTTTCTGCAAATAGCCAATGAGGTCCTGTTCATTCTGAATGACGTTTATATAATTCGTAAACCGTAAGTGAAACACAAAATTTCACTGTACAAAATAGAGCATATCTCCTTAAAGGACATAGTTAATATCAAGTTTAAGTATTTCTGCTTTTTAATTTAATTTCCCTACCACCCACCTAACCGGAAGTATTATATTTATCTCAAAATTTTTTTGCTAAGATGTCAACGGAAATACATGTTTTGGTGCCCCCAGAATCCAAAAAAAGAATCATTTTTAGGGAATGGTGCGCGTGTGTATTTTTAGAATTCTTTTAATACTCTCCAAAATGGCTCTAACGATTTTGATTAAAATGTCATACATTTAAGATATTTACATCACTATTAAAACGTATATCTTGAATTTTCTTGGAATAGCCTGTGAAATCCTCTTAATTGGGAATGAGTTTTATATAATTTTATATAAACTTTAAGAGAAAAACAAAAACTTACTACACCAAAGATGTATAGCTCTTTAAAACACCAAATTTCAAATATCTTACTTTGTGGCATCAGCCTTTCCTAGTTATGGGTTATTATGGGTTTACGTTTTTAAAAAGTGTTGTCGCTATCCAGTTGTTTCACGCTTCGGCCTCCAATATCCACTTTGTACCTACAAGGAAGTGTTTAATGAAGTTTTGTCTGTCATAGCTCATATGAATTAATATGAAAATATGCTTGTATAATTAGCTATATTAAATTAAACGTTAGCGGATAGAGAACGTCGTGTGGTTGTAGAACATAACTTTTTCAAGTGGTAAGTCGCTATTCGGCTTTCCTCGTAGTCATGCAAATAAGGAATTTCGAAGCCATCGCATAGTGACACGCTCCTTAAACATCTGACTATCGCTTTAACCTATTACATTCTTATACTATAGGGCCTTTCAACAAGAGTGTCCTATCTTTAACATGTGATAGCTGCCGTTGTTATTGAGTTACAGAAGTCATCTTTTATGTGGTTACAGTTGTTATTGACAAATAGTCATGGAACGTTATAGCATTCAGCAAAGCGTAGAAATTGTGAAAATTTATTATCAAAATGGATCATCTGTACTCCAAGCATTCCGTGTATTTCGTGAAGCTTACAGTGTGCATAATCGTTCCTGCGAGAGAACGATTCGACATTTGGAAGAAGTGGTTCTGTCAGCGATCAAAGAACGCCTGTACGTAATCGACGTAAGCGCTCCAACGAAAACATAGGCGTCGTTCGTGAGAGTGTACGCGAGAACGGAAACAAATCAATTGCTCGTCGAGCGCAAGAATTGGGGCTTTCGCCGACCACAACTTGGCGAATTCTGCATCTGACTTGAAGTTTCGCGCTTACATAATGGTGTTAACTCAAGAACTAAAGCCCAACGACCATAGGTTGCGCCGTGTATTCGCTGACTGGGCTAAGGAGCAATTGAAAGCTGACCCGGATTTTTGTCGAAAAATCATCTTTAGCGACGAAGCCCATTTTTGGATGGGTGGTTGTGTTAACAAACAAAATTGCCGCTATTAGAACAATCACAATCCAATGCAGATTCAAGAACGACCGCTTTATCCCCAAAAGGTTACTTGTGGTGTGGATTTTGGTATGGTGGAATCATTGGTCCATATTTTTTTCAAGATGAAGATGGAGAAGCTCTAACTGCCATTGGGAAAAGATACCGGGCTCTTATAAGGGAATATGTCTGGCCTCAATTGGATGGTATGGATCTCAGAAACATCTAGGTCCAGCAAGATGGTGCCACATGTCATACTGCTCTCAAAACAATCTATCTTTTGAAGAAGAAGTTCAGAGGTTTCATCATTTCCCGTGTTGGTGATGATGTTAACTGCCCCCCCCCGAGATCATGTGATTAAACGCCGTTGGATTACTACTTGTGGGGTTATGTTAAATTTCGAGTTTATGTTAACAAGCCAGAAGCAGTAAATGATCTTATGAATAACATCACGCGTGTTATTTGTGAAATTGGTCCTAATTTACATTCTTCCGTCGTTGAAAATAGGATCAACCTCTCTTCCACACGTAATTGTGTTTCAAAATAAAAAAGAAATAAACCTCTATCATTTATAAGTCGTGTTTTATTTAAGATCAAAGATAGGACACTCTTGTTGAAAGACCCTATACAACGAAATGTGTATATGTGTAGTGAAAGTTTATCTCGGTAGATAGAACCGGGTAGGATGGCTCAGGTGGTAACGTCTGTGGCCACATTTGGGATGTCCTGGTTCAAATCCCTGGATCGACCAATCTGAAAGGGGTTTTTCGTGGTTTTCCTCAGCCGCCAAGGTAAATGCCGGATTGGTTGTTTAATATCACTACCCAAAGTACAATAGTGAAAATAGTGAGAATAACGAATGCTCTGTCATCTATCCGCAGATAATGAAGCATTAGACTGGTCGGCACCCTAATGTCCACTGTAGGGCCCAATATAAACAGAGATACAGTTCTCTTGTACAAGGTCTCTGTGGACACTTGTCGAAGCTGTCATCTGCCCGTCACAGAAGCAGAGGTACAGTTGCTATGCACATGTGACGAAGCAAGGTGGTATGACACAGGAATGAGACCTAGAAGGTAGCCATGAGGTATCTCCTAACAAATCCGTCGCGATATGATCACCTAATTAAAGCGAAAATAAATAGAGCAAAAAAAGAAGTAATTAAAAGAATAAGTTTTGTAAGAATGGTTTTCAGAAGAATGAGAAGAAAAAGTCTTGTGAATGCAACACAAACTTTTTACTTTCTCTACTACGTATAGTAAGTAGGGGAAGTATTGTATTCCACCCAAAAATTCGAAACCGAGATTTCACAGGAAATACATGTTTTGAGACCCCCTGAATCCAAAAAAGCATTTTTGGAAACATGTCCGTGTGTGTGTCTGTGTATCTGTGAACAGCATAACTCAGAAAGGAACAGTCGGATAAACACAAAACTTGGTATTTAGGTTCAGTATCTTCCAGAGATGCGACACGAAGGTTTTCAAGAAAATCCCCCACCCCAGATTACCCTTTACATGGAACATTTTTCGAAAATTTTAATTTTCTCAAAAATGGCTCTAACGATTTTGATTAAAATATCATATGTTTAAGATATTTTTATGACAAATAAGATGTATATCTTGAATTTCCTGGGAATGTCTCCAAAAGTATTCTTCATTGTGAACGACTTTTGCATAACTGGTAAATAAACCGTAAGAGATAGACAAAATTTTACTACACAAAAAATGTAGATCGCGTTAAAATACACAATCTATGTCATATACATTTTTTTTGTTGAGTGAACCATTTTCTAGATATTGCTTGTTATTCCCTTACATTTTTCAATACTTATTTTCTCAAATGGGAATTCGTTATTCATTTTTTTGTCTTTGATATGCAAAGAGTGTTAATCTGTGGCAAAGGGAATAGTGCTGCACCTAGCAACCAACTATTAAGAGATATGTATGTGCTTAAAGGCTACTGTATTTCCAAATTGCCCTTGTAAATATACATTCCCCTTACATCTACAAGAAAATTAGCAATAAAGTAGAGTCTGCAAATGTTTATCCCGATTAACATGAAGTAGATGGAGAATAAGCGTTTGTATAAATAGTTTGTACAAGAGTAGAAAAAGTCATGTGAGTGTAACACATCAGATGTTTTTAAAAGTGGAGAGAATATATTCTTATACGTGTTTAGGTTTTCCTATTTCACTACCATGCAATAATTTGACGCTAGTCTGAGTAAATAGCGAAGTGCTACCAGAAAACTACATTTTAATTTTAATTTTAAAGGCCAAGAGCGGTAGCGAATACACACATCCATACTTCATGACAAACAGGTGTTCCGCACATTTCGGTGTGCCTCTTTTGAAGAAGCAAATGTGCTGGATGGTTATTTTTAATGGATCATTAGGGATTTTCTAACGCCCAGTCTCCCTTGACTTTTTAATTTCCGTAGCCTTGTGAAAGAGGTTATTTATTTCCACCTCATCACGACACATACACACACAGAGATTTCATGGACGCGGCTTTCTGAACGCGCGCCATATTCTCTTGATGACATTTTTATAGCAGAGGAGGATTCAGAGTGCTGGCCACATGTATCACACATAATGCACTAACTCATGTGCGCCTTGCTTTATACTCGCTGCTTAGCTCCATTAGAGATGATATGCTTTCCTCTGATTTAACCATTAAATCATATGTTCCTAATTAGTATTCTTGAAAAACATATTCAGTACCAAAATTAATTTTTATATGCAGCACTACAAGAGCTGTCACTTTTTCAGAATACTTTGCCAGATCCATTTCAAGCTGACGGTCACACGAATTCTCTACCCACTATCATATACTTTCATCAATTGTACAAATTAATTATACAAGAGCTTATTACTTTCTCTACCATGCATTTACAGTAATTAGAGGAAGTATTGTATTCTGTCCAAAAAGTTGATGTCGAAATTTTACCGGAAATACATGTTTTGGGTCCCTTAACCAAGAAAGAAGGTGTATGTCTTTGAACAGGATAATTCAAAAATAAAAATCTGATAAGTACAAAACTTGGTATTTACGTTCAGTATCTTCCAAAGATGCGACACGAAGACTTTCAAGGAAATCCGGCCACTCCAAAATATTCTTTACATGGGAAAATTTACAATTATTTTTTTATTTTCTCAGAAACGGCTCTAACGACGTTGATTTAAGTGAATATTTAAAATATTTAATGGCATATAAAATATATCTTGAAGTTTTTGGAAATAGCCTGTGAACTTCTTTTCATTCCGAAGGAATTTTGTATAATTTTGATAATGGTAAACGTTAAGAGGTAGACAAAACAAACCACACAAAAAATGTATATCTTTAAAGTATACATTTATTTAAAATTCCTTTTTTGTAGCAACAACCGTTTTCGAGACAACTTCTTGTTGTTGCTGATGATGAGGATTTTAATTTTTCAATACCCTGTCCTAGCTTTACAATGGTGTCACTATTCAATTGTTTCTCGTGATATCATGGAAAGAGTATGGAATTTATAGGCCAGCGTATAGCGACATCTTTCAAAATTCTGAGCATCCACCTTATACACTCGCATATATTTATGCCGTAGCTTTGGGAGGCGTTCTACTGGCCTTCACAGTATGTATAGGAAGCAGGAGGTGCCTGTATCTGTTTAATTTTTGGCACATGCAGTGACGTCCTCTTTTAGGTGCACAGTTCTAGATTATTTGTATATGAATATACAACGTTGAGCAATAGCTTTACTCTTCATCACTTATAACAATTTTAAAATAATATACAACAAAATAGAACTATGTTTGGCACAATATCTCCACGAGAAATATATTATACTAAATATAAACATAATGAAATATATTATTCTTTTTACTCTCAAAGAGGATAGATTTACTAAGCATTATTGGAATCGTTTGTCCAAACTATATATTGTGGCGTATTAATAATTTGGGGGGTTACATTATTGTTCTACGTTGTCATTACCAGACACATTGTTGTTTATGTCACTCTTAGCTGGTAGCTTTGCTAGCCACGAGTAGTGGGGGATAGCGTCATTCTCAGTTAGGATTCCGTGAGTAACGGACCGCGTGTGTAAGCCGGGCTTTGGATCGGCGGACATCTCCTCCCACCTTCCATTTTTAATAATGTAGGAACCCCAAACGGTTGGGAAATAAATCTAGGAATGTGTGAGTGGATTACTGTTATGGATTTTGTACAGTAAAAACTCACGCCTTCCTCTTAAGCCCCACACCACGCGTCGATCCTCCGCAGCCAAGTAATTATACGCCCCCTTAATGTGCCTGCTGGGTGTTAGAAATTTATTTAATTTTCATATGAACTTTTAGGCCATCTACCCAACATGTAACAATATACAACTAAAAATAGCACTGTTTTGCACACTTTCTCCATGAGAAGGCATTTTTAATGACAATATAATGTAAAACTGAAGTAAATAATAGTTTTTACTTTCAATAAGGACAAATTTAATAGACTCTTTTACTCTAAAAGCATATGTTCTCACATTTCATGACAGTGTTCCCAGAGGGCGACGAGATATTCAGTGCTTAGGCGGCTAAATCAGGTATTGGACAAGAATGGAGATTGGACAGATTATTAAAATCATGTCTAGTAAATGTGTCCTATTTGTGAGTAAAACGTATGTATTTCAGTTTTACATTATGTTGCCATTAAAATGCCTTATCATGGAGAAATTGTATAAAAGAGGATTTTATTTAGTTATATATTTAAAAATTGTTATTATACAGGCTGATTTTAAATGATGGACCCATTTTATAAAATTCGTATTTATTAAAGCACAAATCCAAAATGAACAATCTGTATAGCAATGAAAAGAGGAAATTTCAAAGTTTTCTTCGGCGGGCGGTGATGGTTTTAGAAGCAGCCGGTAGAGTACTCGCGCAATAGGCCGCCATTGCGTTTCACTGTCAGTACGTAGTGAGATGGCTACTGTGGAGCACAAGGTTTTCCGCGTTATTGAGTTCGCAAAAAGTGAGTCGCAAATTGTGCAGTGAGCATTTCTAGCAAATTCAGTATTGAACCACCAACTAGAAAAAGCATTAGCCATTGGTTTACGCAATTTAAACAGACTGGAAGTGTGTGTAAAGGAAAAAGCACAGTCTGACCGCGTGTGTCAGAGGAGGACGTCAGACGGATTGAAGACAGTTTTGTTCGCAGTCCACGTAAGTCTACCCATAGAACTAGTAGAGAACTTGGAATACTCCAACTAACTGTATGCAAAGTACCGAGACGGCGTTTGCTGTACAAGCCCTACCGATTATAACTTGGGCAGCCTCTTAAACCTAAAGACAAAGAGAAGCGTCTCGAATTTTGTGGTTATGTGCTAGGAATGATGGAGGATGACACGTTTCTACAGCGTATCATTTTTAGCGATGAAGTGACTTTCCACCTTAGTGGAAAAGTCAACAGACACAATGTTCGTATATGGGGTTTGCAAAATCCACATTCAACATTGCAACACGAAAGAGACTCACAGAAGGTAAACGTGTTCTGTGACTTATCCCGTACAAAGGTTTATGGACCATTTTCTTTGAGGAAAAAGCTGTAACTGGAATAACGTACCTGGACATGTTGGAACAACGGCTGTTCCCTCAAATTATGGAAGATTCACAAACTCATTTTCCAACATGATGGAGCTCCACCCCCATTGGCACAGCGATGTACGAGGCTGTTTGAATGAATCCCTTCCTCAGCGCTGGATAGGTCGCAGGGTAAATGAAGACCTGGCTCTACACTTCTGACCACCGAGATCTCCTGATCTCACCCCATGTGACTATTTCTTACGGGGTTATGTTAAGGAAGCTGTTTACGTCCCACCTCTACCTACAACTCTGGTCACCGAGATCTCCTGATCTCACCCCATGTGACTATTTCTTACGGGGTTATGTTAAGGAAGCTGTTTACGTCCCGCCTCTACCTACAACTCTGGTCACCGAGATCTCCTGATCTCACCCCATGTGACTATTTCTTATAGGGTTATGTTAAGGAAGCTGTTTACGTTCCGCCTCCACCTACAACTCTGGACAACCTGCGGAACCCTGTCACTGCTGCCGTGCACTCAGTAACAGAAGATACGCTTGCTCGTGTGGGACGAGTTTGGCTATCACGTAGATGTTTGCCTTGCAGCAAACGGGGGACACATTGAACATTTATAATGTATTAAACAAAACTTTGAAAATTCCTCTGTTTATTGGTATAAATATGGTTCATGTTGGATTTGTACTTTAATAAATACAAATTTTATAAAATGCGTCCATCATTTAAAATCACCCTGTATTTAAGTGATGACGAGTAAAGCTATTGCACAAAGTTATATATTCATATGTGAATAATCTAGAACTGTGCACGTAAAACAGGACGCCACTGCTTGCGCGAACACCTCCTCCTTGCCATACATACTCACCTGTGAAGGTCAGTAGAATGCCTCCCAAGGTTCGGGGACGTCATAAATGGAAGCCAGAGTACCTTCAACAAAATGTATATTGTAACTATTTCTGAAAAGGCTTATCTCGATTAATATGAAGTAGACAGAAAAATTGGTCTTAGTTACAATAGTTTGTAGAAGTCATATAAAAAAATTATATATTACATTCACATAACTTTCTGGACCATCTATGATTTATTATTGGGTATACAAACTATTCTTACAAAAGCTTAATTTTGTATATTCTTTATTTTAATCCAGATAAACTTTTGCAGAAACAGCTACATTATCATTTAGTTATACATATAAAGGAAATTACGTTAGTCAAATGTTTAAGAACTTGACGCTATATAACCGCCTTAAAATTTCGTACTCTTCTCCATGCAATCGCGGGAAACAACTGAATATCCACAAGACTAAAACAATGAACAAAGTATTGAACAACTCAAACCATTATTAATGGATATCTGGAAAATGTTTTATGCCACAAAAAGGTTATTTGAAAAAAATGTGTTTTATACAGCTCTACATGTTTTGTGTAGTACGTTTTCGTCTATCCCTTAACATTTACCAATTAATATACGGTATTTTAATAAAAATCGTTAGATCCATTTTTGAGAAGATAAACAATTTCAGATTCTGTTTCATGTAAAGGGTAATTTAGAGTGGGAGGATTTTCTTGTAAATCATCGAGTCGCGTCTTTGGAGGTTATTGAACTTGATTACAAAGTTTTGTATTTATCCTACACTTAGTTTTTAGTTATGTGTTCAGGTACACAAACATTTTCACGTAAACTTTTTTCGCCTGCAATCACTTTACTGGTTACAGTTATGGAAATACTGTTGCAGATAGCTATTCTAAAAAATATGCACACAAAGTTGGTTAAGGTTCACACATTGCAATAAAAGCTATGAGAGAAAACATTGAGTCACATGTGATTTTCGGAATTGAGGACAAAGTTTTGCTATTCAAAGTTTGATATCTTACATTAAATTTCCACTTTGCAGCCTAACTCAAATATTGTTAATACACATTGCAGGTCTAAAGTTTCTGGATAGCCCAATCAAGATATGTTATTTTACTTCTTCTCTACCAAGCATTAAACCTTTCCTAAAGCTTATTGCGCGCTCCAAGTGTTTAATTTATTGACTTATCCGCCGTTTCCTGGGTCTTCCGACATTTCGTTTTCCTTTAGGTTTGTAGTAGGGTATTTTCTTTGTGTAGTGTTCCTCATTCATTCTCTCTACGTGTTCTAGCCACTTTTGTCTGTTCTGCTCTATTTCTTCATTTAGGTTAAAGATCCTTAATTATTTTCTTGTCATCATTCTTTCTTCTATCTCTTCTGGTGACTCTTAATACTGTTCTTAAAAATATCATTTCCGCCGCCTGTAATCTGCTTTTACCTCTATTTGTCATTGTCCAAGTTTTGCTACTATATAGATCAACTGGAACTGCCATGGTTTTATAAAACTTCATCATTGTATCTTTTCTCACTTTATTTTTCTAAGTTCCTTTAATTGTTCCACATATTTTTGAAAAACTTTTTATTTTAGTTCCAATATCTGCTTTAATATATGATACTGAAGATCCTAACAAATTGAATGCGTTTACTTGTTCAATTATATTATTGTCTAATACAAGTTTACATCTCAAGGGATGGGTTCCGTGAAAAACCATGGATTTACTTTTATTTTTTAGTGTGTCTAAATTATAATTAAAAATTATTTTATGTAGTTCAAATAGTTCTCTTTGTAGCGTATCTTCATTATCAGAAATGATTACTTGGTTATC
This sequence comes from Deroplatys truncata, assembly GCA_030765065.1. Lineage (NCBI taxonomy): Eukaryota > Metazoa > Arthropoda > Insecta > Mantodea > Mantidae > Deroplatys > Deroplatys truncata. The sequence continues at coordinate 168,462,742 of CM060979.1, forward strand.
AGCATACAGGAATGTCATTACAACATTTTTCCTATCATAATCAGATGTTATATTTAAAATATTTAACCGGTGTTTCCATTCACGATTGCGTTGTCTAAATATAAATTAAATAATGTGGGCGATTTACTACACCCTTGTCTTACACCGATATTAATATCTGCTGTCTTAAAATTCCATTTTTAATACATATCTTTTAACCCTTATATTTTCTTTAAATATCTCCACAATATGATTTGGTATTCCTCTATTAGTCATTATCTCCCATAATATTCTTCTTTTTACCGTATCAAATACCTTTATAAAATCTATAAATATTATATACGTTGGGCAATTATACTCTCTCCTCTATACTATTATTTTTTTAATTATAAAAACATTATCAGTGCATCACCTTCCTAACCTAAAGCCTGTCTATTCTTCTAATAGTATGGTTCCAAAGATGTTACGAAGCTTTTGATTTAAAATTTTGGCATACAATTTGTAATCGCTGTTTAACAAGTTAATTCCTCTATAGGAAAGGTAGAATCAGATGACTGAAAAATTCAATGCCATAGCCGGGATTTGAACCACGGATCTCCCGGTCTCCGTCCGGTTGCTCTAACCACTGAGCTACCATGGCAACATGCCGACACGACATTAAATTCTCCAGCTGATTCGCATTTTTCCCGGTAAACCACAAGGAGATCTCAAATTGTATTGAGATGCCATACCCCAATGGCGACATACATTTATTGTAAGTACTTTAAGTTCCGGGCTTTATAGTTGCAACCACTATTAGGTCAATTAATGGATTTAATTGTTCTTTCACACAAGCCGTGTGTTGGACAGGGTTGGAAAGGTAGAATCAGATGACTGAAAAATTCAATGCCATAGCCGGGATTTGAACCACGGATCTCCCGGTCTCCGTCCGGTTGCTCTAACCACTGAGCTACCATGGCAACATGCCGACACGACATTAAATTCTCCAGCTGATTCGCATTTTTCCCGGTAAACCACAAGGAGATCTCAAATTGTATTGAGATGCCATACCCCAATGGCGACTTACATTTATTGTAAGTACTTTAAGTTCCGGGCTTTATAGTTGCAACCACTATTAGGTCAATTAATGGATTTAATTGTTCTTTCACACAAGCCGTGTGTTGGACAGGGTTGGAAAGGTAGAATCAGATGACTGAAAAATTCAATGCCATAGCCGGGATTTGAACCACGGATCTCCCGGTCTCCGTCCGGTTGCTCTAACCACTGAGCTACCATGGCAACATGCCGACACGACATTAAATTCTCCAGGTGATTCGCATTTTTCCCGGTAAACCACAAGGAGATCTCAAATTGTATTGAGATGCCATACCCCAATGGCGACTTACATTTATTGTAAGTACTTTAAGTTCCGGGCTTTATAGTTGCAACCACTATTAGGTCAATTAATGGATTTAATTGTTCTTTCACACAAGCCGTGTGTTGGACAGGGTTGGAAAGGTAGAATCAGATGACTGAAAAATTCAATGCCATAGCCGGGATTTGAACCACGGATCTCCCGGTCTCCGTCCGGTTGCTCTAACCACTGAGCTACCATGGCAACATGCCGACACGACATTAAATTCTCCAGCTGATTCGCATTTTTCCCGGTAAACCACAAGGAGATCTCAAATTGTATTGAGATGCCATACCCCAATGGCGACTTACATTTATTGTAAGTACTTTAAGTTCCGGGCTTTATAGTTGCAACCACTATTAGGTCAATTAATGGATTTAATTGTTCTTTCACACAAGCCGTGTGTTGGACAGGGTTGGAAAGGTAGAATCAGATGACTGAAAAATTCAATGCCATAGCCGGGATTTGAACCACGGATCTCCCGGTCTCCGTCCGGTTGCTCTAACCACTGAGCTACCATGGCAACATGCCGACACGACATTAAATTCTCCAGCTGATTCGCATTTTTCCCGGTAAACCACAAGGAGATCTCAAATTGTATTGAGATACCATACCCCAATGGCGACTTACATTTATTGTAAGTACTTTAAGTTCCGGGCTTTATAGTTGCAACCACTATTAGGTCAATTAATGGATTTAATTGTTCTTTCACACAAGCCGTGTGTTGGACAGGGTTGGAAAGGTAGAATCAGATGACTGAAAAATTCAATGCCATAGCCGGGATTTAATGTCGTGTCGGCATGTTGCCATGGTAGCTCAGTGGTTAGAGCAACCGGACGGAGACCGGGAGATCCGTGGTTCAAATCCCGGCTATGGCATTGAATTTTTCAGTCATCTGATTCTACCTTTCCAACCCTGTCCAACACACGGCTTGTGTGAAAGAACAATTAAATCCATTAATTGACCTAATAGTGGTTGCAACTATAAAGCCCGGAACTTAAAGTACTTACAATAAATGTAAGTCGCCATTGGGGTATGGCATCTCAATACAATTTGAGATCTCCTTGTGGTTTACCGGGAAAAATGCGAATCAGCTGGAGAATTTAATGTCGTGTCGGCATGTTGCCATGGTAGCTCAGTGGTTAGAGCAACCGGACGGAGACCGGGAGATCCGTGGTTCAAATCCCGGCTATGGCATTGAATTTTTCAGTCATCTGATTCTACCTTTCCAACCCTGTCCAACACACGGCTTGTGTGAAAGAACAATTAAATCCATTAATTCCTCTATAGTTTTCTGGCTTGGTTTTTTCCCTTCTTTTAAATATGGGCACAGTTAATGAAATTTTCCTTTCTCCTGGTAATTTCTTTTGTTGCCAGCATTGATTTAAATATTTAGTAATCATATTTCATTCCTTTAGGTAAGCATTTCAATAATTCTGTGTTTATTCCATCTGATCCTGAATTTGTTTTATTTTTTGAATTATTTATGGCTTGTTCTAATTCAAAATGTTCTAGGTTATCTATTTCAGTTTGAATGTATTCTCAGATACTTCTCGTTCTATTTCCTCATGGTCATCATTTGTCCATAGATCTTTGGAATATTGAAGCCATATGTTACAATCTAATATTTGTAAATTTGCTATGTCTTTTTCACTTTATTTAAGTGATTCATTGTTCTGTAGGCTAGCCTTTGTCTTCCATGTATATCATTTTCTATACTAGATATATATTTATCCCAGCTTCACCTGTGGGCTTCTCTAATCATGTTTTTGTTTCTTTACAGAAACCCTTATATATTTAAAATATTTAGGGTGTCTTATTTGATAACCATGTAAAATATAATGATTTTTCTTCTTTACTATATCTCCTAATTTTTCATCTTGAGACAGTATTTTTAACACTTATATGATTTCAGTCTAATTATATAATATCAAATTCAATAACAGCCCGCCTTAAAGCAATATGTGTATAAAATAACATATAAAATCTATGTAACAGTCATTGTAATAATGTTTATATTATTATATACATGTTTAATAATGCTATTTGCATGTATTTGTAATTTAATAATGTAGGAGATGTGAGAATATAGGTCAAAAGTTGCTAACACTGAGGTAACCTAGAGGCAATAATGAATTGGAAAGTTTAATAATGCTACTAGTAATTCTTGCAGCAACAATAATAAAATGTTTGAGGTAGTTTATAAATAGCCAATCAAACCAGCAAAAGCTTAATTTAAATGAAGGTATTCTATTGGAGTACAATTATCTAATCAGAAACTGAAATGGAGCAAATCGTACAAATTCAGAAGTCAGTTGCGTGTAGACTGCGTTCCTAACTGGACGCGAGACGCGTCCTCGGAAAGTTTAATACGTATCCAGTGTGAGACAAAAATTCATTACGGAGAGAATATTATAAAGTTTACGTGTTTAAAAGTGCAATTAATAAATAATCTCACAGCTCTCTATATCAGTAAAGTGTTATTTAATCGTGTGGAGGATTAATAAAAGGAGTGAAGTAAAATTATAATTTGTGTAAGCCTACATTCTTTAGACGCATCACCCCCTGCAAAGAGACACATGCTTCTATAAATTAATACTGACGCAGCCGAGGCAAACCTAAATATATATAATATTTAAAGGAAAACAAATACAAAGTTGATTCTTAAACATTGGGGCAAACGCCACCAAAATGTTTGTACTATACGTGCGGCAGTTACTTCATCAAGTTCGGCTCCCCAACAGTGGAACTATTATACAACTACAATACAACCTACTCCAAATTGATGCCCAAAGCGTGGTGTAAATAACGTAATAATAATATTCCTGCAATATCATATATATATATATATATATATATATATAATCATTTATTCTTCCTTCGTAGTTCTCTTTGCCTAATACTTCAAAAGCAGTTTTTTCTATAATTTCTTTAAACTTTGTCCATTCTTGTTCTATATGCTCACTGACAGCTGTCTGTTCCATATAAAATTCTATTCCAGATTGATATAATATTCTTATTTATTCCTCATTTAGAAGGTTACTTTTCCATCTCATCTCTTTTATTTGTTTCCTTGTTCTATTTGGTTTATACCATCTTGTTTTAAGATCAACCTTTCCTCTCAAAAGAAAGTGATCGGTGCCAACATCACAACTTCTAAGAATTCTTACATCTCTAAACCATTTAGCTAGCTTTTCATTCGCAATAAAATAATCAATGATAGATAATAATGCTCTTGCTGCCCATGCATACTGATGTATCTCTTTGTGTTTAAAAAAGGCATTTTATATTCTCATTCTATTGAAAACTAACAAACTCTCTTAAAATTCTCCCATTCTGATTTAAAATTGGTTCTACATTTGTCCCAATAAAGACTTTAAGAGGTATATTTCCAATCCCTGCATTCAGTTCACCACCGATAAATATATAATCATTCTTATTCATTCTATCTAATACTTCTTGTAATTCGTAATAAAATTTATTAGTTTCCTCTTTTTTACCTTCATCTGGTGCATATACTCCTACTACTGTTAAACATTCTCTTTCTATTTTAAAACTGCAAGTTATTATGCGTTCACTTTGCCAATTATAAGATTGTATTCTTCCTTTCTATTTTGGATTCACAATAATAGCCACTCCTGCAGCTGCATGTTTCTGAATAGGTACTCCACTATATATCATAGTATAGTTAGCTATAACGCAACTTCATTTTTGTTTCTTTTTAGTATATAGATATATCAATATATTTATCTTTTAATTCTTTAATTAATTCCGTTTGTTTCTGGTCTAGACCACGTAGATTCCAAGTTGCCAAGTTTAAATGTTCCGATATTCCAAAACGTTTGTCCCTATTTGCTTTGCTGTGGTTGTCTTCATAAAATCCTTCTGTTATTTTACTAAAACTTTTAATTTGTTTAAATATATGAAGAGAAGACGAATGCTTTACTAAAGTGATTTATTACGAGTGAACCAAAAATCACTGTCTGAGTTTAGAATGCAATAATGGTTTAAAAACTGAGTAAAGTAATATGTTCGAAAATGTGCAAAATAGACCTCACACCGAGTGCTATCTGCCCAATTATTATACAGGCATGCTATACTACCCATTATTTAACCTGGGCCCGCCCCATCTAAATCTTCAGGCAGGATGGTATTCAAATACGTTTCTAGCTATGATAGTGTGTGAATATTTTGTGAAGAACAATTAATTACTATACATGTATGAAAAATGTCTTCCATCATGTGAATTTCGTTTGAAATCAAGTGCCGATGATGTTGATGTCCTGAGCTTATACTACCGTTACGTTATTTACAATATTGGCAGTTGCACGATTCTAATAAAATGTTTATGGACGCCAAATATAAAATATTATTATACAGAGTGGAACATTTAAGTTGAGATTGTACGATGTTTCCAAAACTAAGCGTTGTAGAAAGAAATGTCTTTAATAAATGTTGCTTGATACCGTGCCATTAATCGTTTTTTATTTGGAGGACTTTGTGATGGTCATTTAAGTGTCAATTTAAACTTTTATCACAGACATTTATTTCTACAGCGCTTAGTTTTGGAGATATTGTGCAGTCTCAACTTAAATGGTCCACCCTGTCTAAATTAAGGGAACCGACAAGAATACAAACAAGATGTCATCTGCTATAATTCAAATAACAGTATCATTTCCAAAATATTTGTCTAAATTCCCCTAAGATGGTATACTTTGGTGTGGCATATTGACCACGATTAAAATAAAGTAGATAAAATTGTTTTTAATGTGAATAGCAGGTATTTGGGAAATATCGTGAATGGGAAACCGGTAGATAAAATCCTGTGGTTGTTACACATAATATTTGTAGTTTTATTGTGATAAACGCAGTTTGTAGAGAGAAATAAGTTAAAATAAAAGTCGTAGGGTGGAATGCAAGCGGAGAAATTTTAATATATCTAACATTTGTGTTGGCTGCTACTGCTAATTTAAATAAAGAAACTGGAGTTTGTTTACTTGATTATATCACAGTTAGGATTTTGTTTGTTTTAGCTAATTAAAGTATTTTAATGACTTTTTGTGGCGTTGGTTTTAATTGCAGGTTCTAAATGCCCATAGGGAAAACAAAAGAGCGTAGGCCTGTGGCATGAGTGTGCAGTAGAGATGAGTAAACTCCTTTACCCATAATACATTGTTTTTCAAATGGGACAAAAAGTGCTGAAACGATAATACAGTTGTTAAGAGAAACATAAAACGCGCTACAGTATAAACACATAGGACTGTTTCAGCTCAGATCAGTAAGGCAATTATTAAACCACGTGTGTAAGAACAGGTATGATATGCTCCCCCTCCCTCTTTCTTACTCTCTCCTCGTTATACTGTTGATAAATGATGTAAAGAAAAACTGACCTCTACAGTCATATAGGTAGGATGTAGGATGTGTCTATTGCAGCGGGACACCTCCCGCAGTGCGACCAGTTTGATCTATTGTGGCTACGCCCACCGTGAGCCAGAGATAAGGTAAAGAAGCAGTGGAAGGTCGCAGGTCCACAGGCAGAAAGGCCTACAGATGCGTAGAAGTCCCTAATATTTCCAGTTTGAACACCCGCGTACGTACAGGGGGAGAAATTTTTCCAATGCGCAAGTAACTACGCCATCTGCCCGACACCGCCAGCACCGCAGGACCCGAAGACACACCTGAAGCGTGAAAGAGAGAGATGAAATGAGAGAAAATGGGGGAAAGAAGAAATCGTAGTACAGTACACCACCCCGGTATTCGTCTAGGCGACCGGCAAAACCACGAAAAACACCATCAAATTTATACTGGTTAGAGGGAGAGGTCACCGGGAATCGAACACAGGACCTCCCGAATGTGAGTCACATACATAAGCTGGCATTTATTTTCAGATATGTTCTATAAATCTATACTGTTATTACACGAGTAAAGAAATAAATTGTGCGTATGTGTGCGTGTGCATTAAGGGTAATCTCGGAAATCAATTCTTACACCATTGTAAAGCCCTGTTCTTCCCAATGGAGATACAGGCCTTTAGGAGACACTAAATATGAAAGTTACCAAACAAATTACATTTGTACTTTCTCTGTCACCTTCATAATAGATAGAGAAGGTATTGCATTGCACCCAAAACTCCTGCACCGTGGCGCAGTGGGCTGGAGCGTGGTGCTCTGTTTCCCGGCCACGAAATGTGCCTAGGTTCGAGCCCACCCATGGTTCTGCCTGCTGCCCTCTGCTGAAAAGTAGCGTACCGGCCTTGGCTTGCCATAGAGCTTATTTTCTAAATGCGTTCTAAAGTATGTTACATAGAAAGTTTCATAACAATAGATTCCGCCATTCTTTAGTGAAAATGTATAGTATTGTGGCGCAGTGGCTATGGCCCAAGGTTATCGGGAGGTCGGCGCTGGGCAGTCCGAGAAATAAACAGAGATACACTACGTGATCAAAAGTATCGAGACACCTGGCTGAAAATGACGTACAAGTACGTGGCGCCCTCCATCGGTAATGCTGGAAGTCAATATGGTGTTGGCCCACCCTTAGCCTTGATGACAGGGATCACTCTCGCAGGCATATTTTCAATCAGGTGCTGGAAGGTTCCTTGGGGAATGGCGGACCATTCTTCGTGGTGTGTGGAACTGAGGAGAGATATCGAAGTAGGTCGGTGAGGCCTGGCACGAAGTCGGCGTTCCAAAACATCCCAAAGGTGTTCTATAGGATTCAAGTCAGGACTCTGTGCAGGCCAGTCCATTAAAGAGATGTTATTGTCGTGTAACCACTCCGCCACAGCCCGTGCAGTATGAACAGGTGCTCGATCCTATTGAAAGATGCAATCGTCATCCCCGATTTGCTCTTCAAACAGTGGGAAGCAAGAAGGTGCTTAAAATATCAATGTAGGTCTGCGCTGTGATCGTACCACGCAAAACAACAAGGGGTGCAAGCCACCTCCAGGAAAAACACGACCACACCATAACACCAACACCTCCGAATTTTACTGTTGGCACTACACACGCTGGCAGATGACGTTCACCGGCTATTCGTCATACCTACACCCTGCCATCGGATCGCCACATTGTGTACCGTGATTCGTCACTCCACACAACGTTTTGCCACTGTTCAATCGTGTGATGTTGACGCTCCTTACACCAAGCGAGGCGTTGTTTGGCATTTTCCTGCGTGAGTGTGGCTTATGAGCAGCCGCTCGACCATGGAATCCAAGGTTTCTCACCTCACGCTTATCATAGTACTTGGAGTGGATGTTGATGCAGTTTGGAACTTCTGTGTGTTGGTCTGGATAGATGTCTGCCTATTACTCTTTACGACCCTCTTCAAATGTCGGCGGTCTCTGTCAGTCAACAGACGAGATCGGCCTGTATGCTTTTGTGCTGTATATGCCCCTTCACGTTTCCATTTCACTATCACATCAGAAACAGTGGACCTAGGGATGTTTAGGAGTGTGGAAATCTCGCTTGCAGACTTCTGACACAAATGACACTCAGTCACCTGACCACATTCGAAGTCCGTGAGTTCCACGGACCGTCCCATTTTGCTGTTTCACGATGTCCAATGACTAATGAGGTCGCGGATGATGAGTACCAGGCAGTAGGTGGCAGCACAATGCAGCTAAGATGAAAAACGTACGTTTGTGGGGGTGTCCGGATACTTTTGATCACATAGTGTAAGTGGACGCGTAGCGCTCTCGCACAGCGTAAAATCAGAAGCGCTATCAACAAGTAAGTTTCTTTTGCCTCCGCTTCTGGAATATTCTGGAACACTGTAGAAGATTCCAGTGGCTATATAAGCGAGAGCTCTCGCGTGATCGAGTGAGTCAGTTAGTGAGTGGGCTTCTCGCGCGACAAAGGCTGAATATTCAATACATTCTCCGAGTGAGTTCGTGACGACTGTTGTGACGTGCAGTGACTGCTGCTATTACTTCATTACGCCGCTACTTCGCGAAGAAGGTGAGGCGACAGTGGAAATTCTAACTGGATCACATTAGTGAAGCGACAGCGAGAACTTTTGAAGTGACAGCGAAAACTGCACAAAGTTATAATATGCATACATAGTACCTGCATATGTGTACTGGTGCGAAAAAACAATAAGTTAAAAGGTAATACCAAAATAAGCAATTTGATAATAGGAACAAGCGGTCACAGAAATTGCTTTACTGCGCCATATGTGTCAACATTAAATCCACCAGGTTAAGTCCCTGTTTGTGAGATGTAAACAAAGCGCACTTTTGTACAGTGCTAGTCACTGTCGCTAAATGTGTCAAATGCGAGGTCTATTTGGTGGTACGGTGAGGTGAAGGGAAATATCAAGATTCATATCACGGAGGGGCCTCCAAAACCGGAAGAAAGCACCGCAAGAGGGCCGTAACTGCCCTTTTTGTTTCCAACGTGACCCCTGGAAGGTAAGGATGAGGTGAGAGATCCGAAGAGCGAACAGATTCTAAAGCCGACGGGCGCAAGCATGTACGGGGTCCGTAACGTTTCCAGATTGGACGCATCCGGCGCCGTCTGGTCCCACCCACAAACTTACGAGCTCCTGGTAGTCCCCTATTGGATGGAGCCCATTCAGGGAGAGACCTAACTGAGCAGTCCCCGCAGCGACGCCAGGGAAAAAACCTTTACAGAGCGCAACTACCGTCCAGCCGGAACCTGCCGCACACCGTCATCTGGTCCTGCAATCCCGAAACAGATAATAAGGAAGATGATTATGAGGTGCAGGAAAGTCGTGGTGGATGAATCACTCCAGCATTCACCTGCCGATGCGGGGAAACCGCGAGAAACCCATGGGTCAGAGTAGGCAGCCGCCGGGGATCGATCCCGGGACCTTCCGAATGCGAGCCACAGACGTTGCCGTCTAAGCCATTCCTCTCGGTGGATGGTATTGTAATACCGATCGCTCATCTTGCTGAGTACAATACGGTACACCCATGTAATGGTTAGTTTTCTGATTCTGTAGCAGACTCATTAGTTGAGACAGTATGTACACACTTATCGTGAGAGTTGTCATTTTGGCTGCCAAATAAATGTTTCATAAAATCAGATTTACTTTACATTCATGCATCGCTTCTGTTGTTATACGGCATCCACAAACTCTTGCTCCTAATCCCAAAATGCTTATTTTGTTACAGCTTTTCTAATCTAAATTTTCTGCACGTTGTTTTGTCGCATCCTGTATAAATACATACATACATTTATACGCAAGTATAAACATACATACAGTGTAGCAGTTCCTCCGGTATGCCTACACTACGTTGATGATGGATGCTGTGTTACGCACCTGTAGGTCGTCTTGATACCCGTACTCTTGTGATGTATCTTGAGGTTCTCGTAGACTGGAATCTGATGAACGTGTATCTGCATTCTTGTGTGTGTTAGTATGTTGTAATTATTATTTTATAATTGTGCCACGGCTGCTTCATTTGTGTCGGAGAGCACTTGTGTCTTGTCAGGGTTGGATATGGAGAATGTCAGAATATTTTTTGCACACACGTATTCTGTTTAATAATTTCACTTGTATTTTAGATAAACCACATGCACATATTCACAACTCACTATCACCTTTGTCATGTTAAAATATGTATAACTGGTAGACTTTAAATACGCAGTTTTAGCGTCTATTTAGAGGCGAGCTTATACACGGTCTTCCTGCTTGAAAACTGACAAGCTTCTGTTAGCGTTCCCTTCAACCGTTTTCTTAACGTACGTATTTGAATTATAGGCATGTAATATATATATACCAGGTGAGTCAGCTGCCCCTAGGTATTCGTATCTATGCAACTCGCACTTTATAGTCGAATGTGAAAACATGGACCCTTTTAGCAAAGAAACTGTTATTGTAGCTCTACTCTTCTATTCGGTACTATACGTAACTAGCATTAATGATTAAAGGCCTCAATGAGAACCAAGGAGCTGCAAAAGGCTTAAAAAGGCGGCTGTTCATGGATATCATGCTTGCAAGGAGGTAGAGGAATGTTCTCCCCAAGAACGGCAGAGAGTGAGTTAGTCGAGTGGGTTAGCTGCCGGAATATGGTGAAGCAAAGGTTAGTTTCGGAGGTTCGAATCTAATACAAACATCAAATTGTTTTGGTTCCTTTTTTTCTTTGTGTTTATTTTCTGTATTTTAGTATACTAATTTATTAATTTCTTTATTTAAGTCAGATAATTGTGTATCGTATTTACCATAATAATCTGTACCATATCTGGTGTGAGAAAGGTGTTTTATTAAGTTATTAGCTCCACCTATGGAAAGCCAATTTTGAAGTAGATATTGTCTTTACGTTGTTTGCACCACGCTTTGGGCGTCAATTTGAAGTAGGTCGTATCGAAAGAGTTGTATTATATTTCAACTGTTGGGGAACCGAACTTGTAGTAGTTGGAACCGCACGTATGTTAAACAGTTTCCGGTAGCCTTCGCCCCAAATGTACTTTCAGGTGGCCTTTGCCCCAAGTTTAAAAATATTAACTTTGTAATTAAACTGTTTCTTTAAATATTTAATATTTATGTTTGCCTCGGCTGCGTCAGTATTTGTTAGGGACACGTTTCTCTTAGCAGGGTTTTGGTGCAACTAAGAATGTAGCCTCAGCCACATTAAGTAAAGTTTATATTGACGTAGCATTACCTAATAAATATTCGAATATAAAAACCGTGGTTTTAATTAAATCGTTATAAAGCATGCTACGTCTATGAAAATGAATGGTGACGGGTGCAGAATTTCATGAAAATTTCCGAAAGTTCACCGGCTTACACAGATTATAATTTTATTTCACTCCTTTTATTAAAGCTTGATACGATTTAAATAACACTTCACTGATATAGAGAGCTGTGAGATTCTTTTTTATTAATTAATTACACTTTTTAACACGTAAACTTATTTTTCTTCTAACACGAATACGTATTAAATCGTGTCTTGCGTCCGGCTACAATCACTGTTTGCTGGCAACACGTTTGGTTATGAGCACTGTTTGGATGCAATTGAATTGATTTCAACCGTCTAAACTTGTAAATTTCTGCATTTCAAGTCTCTGATTGGCTAATCCTACTCCAATAGAATACCTTCATTTAACTAAAGCTTTTTCTGGTTGTTGATTGGCTATTTTTAAACTGTCCCATAATTTACATTATTGCTGCTCTAATAATGACTAGTAGCATTTAAACTTCCTTACTCATTATTGCCTCAAGGTTACCTCATTGTTAGCAAACTTTAACTTATTATTCTCACTGCTCCTACATTATTAAATTACGTAATATATTCACATACCAGTATTACACATGGATACAATACTATAAGCATATGCAATGACTGTTACATACATCTTACAAATTATTACATACACATATTGCTTCAAGGCGGGCTGTTATTGAATTTACATATTATATAATTTGACTGAAATTATTTAAGTGTTAAAATACTGCCTCATGTGTTTTAAGCGTGTTACGTAGTTAGCTTTCATTCTTTTGGGCGGATACCAACAATATTAAATCTAATATTTTTTGTTTCATGTTAAAACTTTATGTTTCACTTCTTCTATTGACAAAAGCGTTGTAACTGTGCTATGTTCACGGGTAAACAGAATAATAAATTGTTAAAGAGCGTGGATTTCATCAACGAAGTAAATGTTCAAAATGATGACACCCTTCATCAATGCACATTTGTGACGTTGCCGAAGAGACCTTCTTGCATGCTGTAACATGCGCGGTGTAATCTGCCTGCATTCTTCACGTATGAGTGCCCGTAGATGTTTTGGGCTTTACGGTGGAAACATGGCGATTATTCTATTTTGTACACATTTATGTTATCAGAAATGTTATTTGTATCATAATAGAAAAGTATAAACCAAAAGAGATAAAACAAAAAGTAATAAAAAGTTTGTACTTAACCCGAAGGATTTGAACCCGATTTAAAATGGGACAGTGTTAAAAAAAAAGCAACCATGATAATACCATTCGGCTAGTGCTACCTTGTGAGCTTAGGTTCTTATACGAATTAGTAACCGCAGAACTTGACCCCACCTCGAATTTTTACACGGTTTTTGCAGCTTCATACAGTGTTTTGAGCTCAGTTTGGTAGTTTTAACTCAAATAAAGACTGCGTCAGTCATTGCAGTTACCGTATGAACTGAAATGTGCCATAGTTTATGACTATTATGATAATTTCCCATAGTTTTTATGGGAAATATATACCTAATACTTAGCATTCTTTTTGGAAAGGCTGTACTGTGAACCTTTGTTGGCTGACGGCTTAAATCCAATTGGTCGCACTGCGTAGATCTGCCATTTATTTTTCAAATTGTTTTGTTAACCGACGCCTGTAATAGGTTGTTCCTTCATGGGCGTTTTCAAAGGTGTGTAGGAATGTATGCTAAAGAATAAAAGTTTGTAAAATCAGCTAAAAGTGCTGCTGCAGCTGTCATTGTCAGGGTGGAATGTTCTTGAAATCGACATACCTGGCGATTGCATTCTGTCCCGTAAAACACTTATGCACTGAGTTATCTATCCCTTCTCTATAAAGTGTTATGCAAAAAAGGCATTCAAGAAAGGCGTAAGTCACATATGTCGCTTATCATGTTGCATAAATTAAAAAATAAATAGGCGCAGCTGACTCATCAGGTATATATATATATATATCTATATAATTTAAACACTTCGTTACTTGTTAATTCCCATCACATTAGCTGGTCCCGTGTCGTAGATTTACGGCACGTAAAAGAACCTCAAGCCTGATAAAGAGGCCTCTGAGCAAAATTACAGGTGTTTCACGCCCACTATAGAATGGGACGCTAAGAACCATAGTAGTTAAAGAGCGTCCATAAATAAATAAATAAATAAATAAATAAACATTAGCGCTAGATGTTAACTAATGTGTTGGGAATTAACAAGTAACGACTCAGTTAAAATTATCATATGATAACATCACAATAAAAAGTACTTCTGTTCATTATAATATATACATGTGTGTGTGTGTGTGTGTGTGTCTTTACAGACTTCCATCGGCTTAATTATGAATCCAAGGCTCGTTACATGCTTACGCAATACTACTGTATTTCGCATAATTTTACATTACTGGTTATATAGCTAGCAATGGCTTTTCCCACTTATATATTTTACATGTTATAACGTTATATGCTTGTTCCCTATTATATATACATTATGAAATATATGTTTTTAACATCCTCTTAATTATTATACGTACATTATTATAAAAAAGTACATAACACGTAAAACTTGAACAAAATATTAAAGAAAGAAATTATTAATGCTAGATGCTGAGAAGCTGTGGCTTAGATATCTTATTATATTAATGAGTTATCATATTGGTTTGTCCGTGGATAGTACTGTATGTTGCTTCAAGTGGCATACATAAAAAATCTGATGCGATACATTAATATGACTGCTACCAACATCTAACGTTTATTAGTGAGTATACAAACTAGTCTTACTAAAGCATGTTTTTTCTTTTACTTCATTTTAATCCAAGTAAACCATTGCAGAAACAGCTGCATTACACACTTAGTTATAGATGAAAAGAGAACAGCGATAATCAAATGTTTAAGAACTGGACGCTTTATGCTGCCTTAAAATTTCATACGTACTGTTTCCATGCAATCGCGAGAAACAGCTGAATGTTGACAAGACTTAGAGAAAATTACCAATTAATGAACAATTGGAACTTTTAATAACGGTTATCTCGGAAATGGCTTATGCCATAAAGAAACTTATTTAAAATAAATTGTGTGTTTTAAAGAGATCTACATTTCCCATGTAGTTCACTTTCGTCTATCGCTTAAAGTTTACCAGTTATACAGATTATGCAAAATTTCCACTGAATGAAGAGGAATTCAAAGGCTAAACCCATAAAATTCAAGATATGCGTTTTATTTATCATGTAAAATATATTTAATATAAGGTATTTTTTTTCAAAGTCGTTACAGCAGTTTTGTAGAAAACAAAAAAAGTAAATAAATAAATAAAAATTGTAATATGTGTTACACTCACATGATTTTCTCAACCCTTGTAAAACTATTTTTACAAACGTTTATTCTCCATATGCTTCATATTGATCGAGATAAGGAGATGTTAATCTTATTGCTAATTTTCTTGTAGATGCAAGGGGAATTGGTAGGCTTTAAGCGATAGTCAAATATTTTAAGAGCTGGTTGCTATGTGGAGTATTCCATTCTCTTTGCATTAGCAGGATAAAAAAATGAATAACAAATTCTCATTTGAGAAAAAGTATAAGTATTGGAAAATTTAAGGGAATAACAAGCAATATCTCGAAAATGGTTCACTCAACAACAAAAAATGTAAATGACATAAATTGTGTATTTTAACACGATTTACATTTTTGTGTAGTAAACTGTCTATCTCTTACGGTTTATCAGTTATGCAAAAGTCGTTCACAATGAAGAATACTTTTGGAGACATTCCCAGAAAATTCAAGATATACACTTTATTTGTCATCAAAGCATCTTAAATATACGTAATTTAATCAAAATCGTTAGAACCATTTTTGAGAAAATTTTTCGAAAAATGTTCCATGTAAAGGGTAATCTGGGGTGGAGGGATTTTCTTGATAACCTTCGTGTCACATCTCTGGAGGATACTGAACCTAAATACCAAGTTTGGTGTTTATCCAACTGTTCGTTTCTGAGTTATGCTGTTCACAGACACACACACGGACATGTTTCCAAAAATAAATTTTTTTGGATTCAGGAGGCCTCAAAACATATATTTCCGGTGAAATCTCGATATTGAATTTTTGAGTGGAATGCAATGCTTCCCCTACTTACTATACGTAGTAGAGGAAGTAAAAAGTTAAGAGTTTCATTTAAATGGTAGTTTGGGTGTGGAAATTTTGTTGAAAATACTTGTGTTGTATCTTCGGAAAGTACTGAAGCTAAATACTAAGATTGGTATTTATCCGACTTTTTGTTTTTCAGTTATACTGCTCACACACACGAGCGAGCGAGTACGGACCTATTACTAAAAACAAATTTTCTCTCAGGGATGCCATATTATTATACAGATTAACAGCGATTATTTATCCAAATCAGATATGTATGTATGTATGTGTGTGTGTGTGTGTGTGTGTGTGAAGAGCATAACTCAAAAACTAAAATTCGGTTAAATACCAATCTTTCAAGGATGCGATTCGAAGATTCTCAAGAAAATCCCTTCACACCAAACTGCCGTTTACATGGAAAAAGTTTCGTTATTTTTTACTTTCTCTACTACGTATAGTAAGTAGGAAAGTATTGTATTCCACCCAAAAATTCGATACCAAGATTTCAGCGGAAATACATGTTTTGAGACCCCCTGAATCCATAAAAAGGCATTTTTGAAAACATATCCGTGTGTGTGTCTGTGTGTCTGAACAGCATAACACAGAAACGAACAGTCGGATAAACACCAAACTTGGAATTTAGGTTCAGTATCTTCCAGAGATGCGACACAAAGGTTTTCAAGAAAATTCCCCCACCCCAGATTACCCTTTCAGGGAACATTTTTCGAAAATTTTAATTTTCTCAAAAATGGCTCTAACGATTTTGATTAAAATATCATATGTTTAAGATATTCTCATGAGAAATGAAATGTATATCTCGAATTTTCTGGGAATGTCTCCAAAAGTATTCTTCATTGTGAACGACTTTCGCATAACTGGTAAACCATAAGAGATAGACAAAATTTTACTACACAAAAAAATGTAGATCGCGTTAACATACACAATTTATGTCATATACATTTTTTTTATTGAGTGAACCATTTTCGAGATGTTGCTTGTTATTTCCTTACCTTTTCCTATACTTATAATTTTTCGCAAATTCGTTATTCAGTTTTTATGTCCTGGAAATGCAAAGAGAATGGAATACTCCACATAGCAACCAGCTCTTAAAATATTTGACTATCGCTTAAAGCCTACCAAATCCCTTTGCATCTACAAGAAAATTAGCAATAAGATTAACATCTCCTTATCTAGATTAATATGAAGCATATGGAGAATAAGCGTTTGTAAAAATAGTTTGTACAAGAGTAGAGAAAGTCATGTGAGTGTAACACATCAGATTTTTTTTAAATGCATTGAATATTTTGCTTAAGATATTTGTATAAAAAATAAAATATATATCTTGAACGTTCTGGGAATAGCTTCTGAAATCTTCTTCATTCTGAATGATTTCTGTATATATTTGTAAGTCATAAGAGACAGACAAAATCTTAGTGTAAAAATTGTAGATCTCGTTAAAACACATAATTTCAGGCAAATTATTTTGAGGAGTTAAACACTTCCAAAATATTATGCGTTATTAGTTTGAACATTCAAATACTTATAGTTTATCCGGGGTGATAAATGGCTGTTCGACTTCGTGGAATTTCAAAGTCATAACATAGTCATCCGCTCCACTTTTTAAGAATCTGACTATCGCTATATCCTATTATATTCGTATATACAGTGTGAGCCAAAAGGCTCCAAACCGCCTGCGCGGTGATTTACCTGCCCGCGTCCTCGGCGCTCGTTGCCGTCTGCCGCTATCATAGAAAGGCGCGGATGAAACCACACATCATTTTTAAAACTACTTTTAAAGGCTTTACTTACCAACTTTATGAAAGGAGATGCTGAAACTGGCCACCGTCGTTGTCCATACATTTTTGACACCTCTTTAGGAAACTATCCATCATGACCGATGTCGTCTAATGTTTCTTCGGTAAGAACCGAACGCAGTCTTTTAGATTTCTTAGCCTGAACATTTCCTGTGGCCTGAAATTTACTGTAAAGTTCATGAATTGTTGTACGGCCTGGAACTTTTACACCTGGAAATCTTTCTGCAAATCGTACTTTCACTTGACGAGCTGACCGTGTTAAAACATACGAATCATAGGTAAATACACGCGCTGCAGTAGAAAACATATACTGAGCCATAATATACTTTGTGACTAAGTACAGGACAATATAATAATAAACTCGTAATAACTGAACTACATCACAATATCATCAACTCAATACTGCACTTCACACTGCACAGCAAATTCAAACAGCGTGACTTTGTTTATAGCAGCAGTGCATTATCATGTTTTTATCATATTTCCACACGCCCAGTGGAAAAACACCGGCAGCCGGTAATATTGCTCATAAAATACCCCTCAGGTTAACTTAAAACATAAAGTATACAAGGCAAACCCACACACTCTGGAAGAATTAAAACAAAATATCCGCCAGGAAATTGCCAGTATTTCTCAACGTGAACTACGGCGAGTGATGAATACTTTCCTAAAGAGGTGCCAAAAATGTATGGACAACGGCGGTGGCCAGTTTCAGCATCTCCTTTCGTAAAGTTGTTAAGTAAAGCCTTTAAAAGTCGTTTTAAAAATTATGTATGGCTTCATCCGCGCCTTTCTATGATAGCGGCAGACGGCAACGAGCGCCGAGGACGCGGACAGGAAAAACTCCACACAGACGGTTCGGAGTCTTTTGAATTACTATATATGTGTGTGTGTGTGTGTGTGTGTGTGTGTGTGTGTGCAATAAAGGGTTATCTCGATTAACAAGAAAAATACAACATATAACTTTTGTCGAAATAGTTTGTAGAAGAGCGAATGCACGTTAGATTTTTGCGTTTGTGACCTTCTGCTTCCCAATGTGTCAGTGCTTTTGATTACTGGTTCTTTGCCTATACTTTGGCAGCTACAATTAACAGGCGAAACAGAGAACGTAAGAGAGTATGCAAAATGCAGCATTATCAGAATATTATTTTAGAATACAGCCTTAGCTGCTGTGGAGGAAAATAATAATAGAAATAACGGTTAGGTATGAACAGCAACAATAGAAAGCTTTGTCACACAAGAGGCACGCCAGTAATTTGTCTCGTTTCACATAAAGAATTGAGGTTGCAGAGTGAAACGTATGTAATTGTGCCTGACGTGTGTGTGAGGGCCAGACAAATTTCCCAGAGTTATTTCCTAATTAACTGGTAAGTCGCAGGTCTAATAGAGATATTTATAGAACAGAACCGACTCCTCTGCTATCTCCCGGCGCGGTCCTGACATCCGGAAAACATTTGGTCGCTGAGGAATGGGCCTGTGCAAATCACACCACTCTCGTGTGCTGCGCGCGCACACACACGTACAAACCTGCACATGCACACGCACACACACGCCCACGCACACACATGCATTCGCGCAAACAAACTCACACACGCGCAAAGCAATTATACCTAATTTGTTAAGGATAGAACGAAAAACAGCATAAACGAATTAAGACAATTATAAATAATAAGAAGTATTTTATCTTTAAGTTTTTTCTGATTTTCCATTTTTTCGCTTACTAACTCATGCTCCATTTAAAGGGGTCGAAAATGATGTGTTGATATTTCGATCGTTTAAAAGTATAGTAATTGCACACACACGCACGCACACAAACAAAATCCTGCTTCTTCAAGCCGGATTCTGGTTTGTGCAATACATCCGTTGTATTGTACCAAATTGTATATTTAAGACGATGCTATCTGTGGATGCCCAAATAATTATAACTAAAGCTTCAGAAGAATTACAAATGGCAGCGAATACATTACAGAAGCTATGTGAGACTTATAATTTTAAAATATCTACAATGAAAATGAAACAAAACAAGAAGAATGGCCTTCCAAGGTAAATATATTGATTGGAGACAGAATTGTAGCAATATAATAATTTATTATGCTTAGGTTACATTATCAATTGTTTACAAAGTTATGTCCAATACTTAAACTACCTTACTTATCCTTAAACGCTGAGCTATTAGTGAGTGTAGCCCTTTTTTGTGCTAGCTACTCTTCCCAGCCTGTGTTTCACTCTCTCAGTTTTCTTATCCATGTTTCTTTTACCTTTCCCAAATCTTTTTCCTATTTCAATTATTCTCCTCTTTCCCTTCCATTCAATACTTTTATTGCTACCATCTCTTCTGGCATACTATCCCAAATTTGTGTCCTACGATTTCTTATATATTTACACCCAATTAAATAATAAACAATACAGTTCTGCTTCTCGCACAATTAAAATTGTAGTAAATTATATACACTGGTGTGCAAAACCTAAGGGCGAAAGTAATCTTCGCATGCTGTGACACTGCCAAGTAACATAGCTCGATTAAACTGAATCATACATAGAGCGAACTGCTATAGTATGCTACAGTAGGCAACTAAATGAAATATGCAATGAGACGAACATAAATACCACTTTTATTCATAGACCATAAGCTACGCTAAAGTCAATACAGCATATGATGGCTTTCTAGATTTATGGAAACAGATACATGGTGCTTAAAGGGGTGTATGATCACCACACAGCAATGTATGCTCTGCATCATGCTCCCATGCTGGCCTCAAGGTTGGTAAGCAGTTCTTGTGGTAGGACGTTCCATTCCTCCACCAGCGCTGTGGACAACTGTTGGATGGCCGTTGGTGCATGTGGATGTGCTGCAATCGTCTCCCCAAAGCATCTCACACGTGTTCGATGGGATTTAAATCGAGGGAACGGGCAGGCCAGCCTATTGGCCGAATATCCTCTCGTTCCATGAGATCCTCCACCTGCGCTGTTCGATGCGGTCGAGTATTGTCATCCATAAAAATGAAGTCAGGGCCGACTGCACCCCTGAAAATACGTACATGGGGAAGGAGTACAGTATCACAATAACGTTGACCAGTGAGAGTACCGTGTTCAAAGATTTGGAGGTCGGTGCGCCCATGCAACATTATGCCTCCCCAAACCATACACCCGGACCACTAAAACGATCATGTTCAAAGATGTTCCCACCTCTCGCCAGATATTGATACGTCGATATTCACTACTTAGACTGTATCTGCGCTCATCCGATAAGAGCACTCGACCCTATTCCTCGTTGGACCAATTTTGATGCTCTTGGGACCATCGCAAACGGTGTTGGCACTATAGGCTCGCTACACTCACGCCATGTGACGTCCAGCTTTCTGTGTACGTGTGAGAGACCTCTAGCAACATGCTCCCGCACCTTCATTTACTTCCACCAAGTAGTTAATTTGTTATGTTACTTTACCCATCTCGTCCTTAGGTTTTGCAAGTCACGAGTTTTAAATATTCGAAACTCATGACAGTTATAAATATAAAACTGATTTTAAATAATCTAACAGTTAAATTCACATGACTTTCTCTACCCTATATCGCTTATTAATGGGCATATACCTTATTCTTGTGAAAGTTTTTTTCCGTCTACTTCATTATGATCGAGATAAACCTTTCCGGAAACAGTTACAGTACACATTTCTTTGATAAAAAGGGAATAGCCATAGTCAAATGTTTAAGAACTGCACGCTATATGGATCATAGATCAGAAATTCCTGGAGTATCTATAAAAATTGCAGCAAAACAATTTGTGGCGACAGATGGTGCTATTTTTGTGATCATTCATTACCTTACACCGCCGTTATTCAGGCACTTGTAACAGGAAACCAATTTCTGTGTGATTTTGTCAAAGAATGATGCCGCCTGTGATGAAAGCCAAGTCTGCGCTTCTTGTTTCACAACATCATCGTTTTTGAAATGTTTTCCACCAAGAAATTTCTTCAGATGAAGAAATTGATGAAAATCGTTTGGTGCCAAATCTGTACTGTAGAGAGGGTGGTCAAATTGTCCCCAAGCAAAAGGTGCGATCAGATCTTGAGTTTGTTTAGCTGTGTGTGGGCCATAATTGTTACTATTGTTTACCCATAAACTGCACACAATTGGCGATGAGTGTTTGCTGGCGTAACATTTCTCGCTTTCAGAAAACGAATCATTGGTGCGACTTCACAGCGACGGATCGTTCCATTGTTTTAAACATTTCGAAACCCTCTAACAAGAGGAAAACACAAAGTGAGGATCGCCCATAGCTGCATCTGGCTTCCTAATGAATGGAGGAAGTGATCGCGTATGCTGAAAATCGTGACTGCAGCGTTGCAGCGGCAAACTATTAAAACCGTATTTACTTTGAAAATGCGATATATAGCTTTAGTGGTGTTTACTTGCTACCAACGCAGCAACTATCCGTGTTGTGCACAGCGAATACTGGCTACTTGCGTGTAAACACGATAACAGCGCCAGCAATCCAGCGCTATTGCTAAATGCCCCGATAGTAAATAACCTCTTTAGTCGTGTGTACTGTCAGTGCTCAGCTGTTTCACGCTCTCTCGCCACACGCTGGCTCGCTAATGCTTTATGTTTATGCTTAAGCTTTACAACATTATGTTAACGCTTAATTTTCATTGTAAATGACCCTCTTCTACTATTAAAACCTAGTGAGAAGATTCCTCGGTAAGGTGTAAGGCTCGCATTTGGGGAGTTCTGGATTCGATCCCGTCAGACCAGCCTCTCTGATTTGGGTTTTTCTTGGTTTTACCATTTTGGTAGACGAATGCTAGAGTGGTTCCTCTTCTACCACGAATTTCCTGCCCATCATTTTCTGCTTCCAACGTTTCCTTCCATTTGTTTCTTCTTATGCTTCAGGATTGTAGGCTCAGACAACGGCGATTGGTGCGTTGCGGCGGGGCGGTAGAATTTGCGTTGTGTAAATATTGCTCCCTGGCGCTTGGATGGCAGATTGGTGGCCCCATCTGGAGGGGTTCGTTTATCTCATGGTCCCCGGGCTAAAGGTGGCGCAGGTAGGCTTGACCGGCGTCAGGATTAGTGTCATTATGGGATCCTTAGGGTTTCCGTCCTTTCTAGTACGCATAGTTGTGAGTGTTGCATGAATAAAAAATGTAATATATGTATAAAATTGAATGGAAACGAATTAGTGATGTGTACATTGCATTATAACCTTGATGTTACTTCTACAAGAGATTGAACAAATAAATAATGTTATGGTTTCAACACTCAGAAAAATTAATAAATTAACAGGTGCAATAAGAAACATTATCACATCCTGAAACTGGTAATGTTGACATTTATACAGTCGCTCCACTTTTAGAACCCAACTTGATGTAAACACATGACGTCATTAACTAGTCCGTGATACTCGGGAAACCAAAGTACACCACAACGTATAGTAATATAAGTTCTATAGTAGATAACGGGTTATCTACGGGTTTTTAAAATATATTTTAATCAAACGTAGTTCGAAACTTTTGCTAAATATGTAATAAATGAACTAAAGAAGGTTGTAGCTTTCGTTTAATACTGGGTGGTATAATTTACCCCTCTTCTGCACTCATACGATAATGATGAACAGTCTGTAAGGGGATAAATATGGCTGTTTCTACAAGTACTGAAGACAAGACTATCGCGGAGGGATACAAAGGTCTTTTTTTACTTTCTCTACTACGTATAGTAAGTAGGGGAAGTATTGTATTCCACCCAAAAATTCATACCGAGATTTCACCGGAAATATATGTTTTGAGACCCCCTTAATCCAAAAAAAGCATTTTTGGAAACATGTCCGTGTATGTGTCTGTGTGTCTGTCTGTCTCTGTGTCTGTGTGTCTGTCTGTGTGTGTGTGTGTCTGTGAACAGCATAACTCAGCAACGAACAGTCGGATAAACACCACACTTGGTATTTAGGTTCAGTATTCTCCGGGGATGCGACAAGAAGCTTTTCAAGAAAATCCCCCCACCCCAGATTACCCTTCACATGGAAGATTTTTCGAAAATTTTAATTTTCTCAAAAATGGCTCCAACGATTTTGATTAAAATATCATAGGTTTAAGATATTTTGATGACAAATAAAATGTATATCTTGAATTTTCTGGGAATGTCTCCAAAAGTATTCTTCATTGTGAACGACTTTTGCATAACTGGTAAACCATAAGAGATAGACAAAATTTTACTGCACAAAAAATGTAGATCGCGTTAAAATACATAATTTATGTCATTACATTTTTTTTGTTGAGTGAACCTTTTTCGAGATATTGCTTGTTATTCCCTTAAATTTTTCAATACTAATTTTCTAAAATGGGAATTCGTTATTCATTTTTTTGTCTTGCATATGCAAAGAGTATTAATCTGTGGCAAAGGGAATGGTGCTGCACCTAGCAACCAGCTATTAAGAGATATGTATTTGCTTAAAGGCTATTGTTTTTCTATATTGCCCTTGTAAATATAGATTCCCCTTACATCTACAAGAAAATTAGCGATAAGATAGAGTCTGCAAATGTTTATCTCGATTAACATGAAGTAGATGGAGAATAAGCGTTTGTAAAAATAGTTTGTACAAGGGTAGAGAAAGTCATGTGAATGTAACACATGAGATTTTTTAACATTTCCCCCCCCCTTGTTTTACCCAGTTTATGATGCTGTGTTTTTACTGTTTTCGTTACCGCTTATTGTCGCAATTACACAACACACACAAACACCCATGCCCGTAGCGGGACTGGAACCCCCGACTCTAGCTTGGTGGAGCGACCACTTGTTTACATTAAGTCTGGTTCTAAGGCTGGATGGATTATAGTATGTTATGTTTTATTATAAGCTATGAATAAATATCACCAATTCAATAATCACTGCAAGATTATCGATCTGTAGGTACATAATGTTTTTCTTTGTGTTCTCAAAAATGATAACCAGAATGAGTATGCCATAGCGGAATTTGAACCACGTATCTTCCGGTTTCCGTCCAGTTGCTCTAATCAACTGAGCTACCATGGCAACATGTAAGCACGACATTAAATTCACCAATGCACTTGCATTTTTTCTCGGTAAACCATAAGGAGATCTCAAATTAATTTTGAGAGACTCACACACACCAATGTTGACTTACATGTTGTAACTACTTTAACTCCTGGGCTTCATAGTTTAATCAACTTAGTTCATTGAGGGGTATTTTATTATTCTCTCAACGGCTGCTAGTGTTAATGTATGAATTTCATTCTTAGTTGTTTAATTTGTAGAATATGATTAATCCCATAATGCCTAGTTCGCATTATACCGGCTTAATTTCTTTATGGAACCGTAATAACTTTGGACTTCTGTTGTGAGTGATACAAATTTTGCATAAACAAGAACGAATCCAAATGCTGAATCGTAGAGATCTCTGTAAGCAAGAAAATATGGAGCAGGAAAAATCAGCGATAGAATTTCTAGAATTAATAATATATATTTATAAATTAAATTATAATGTATGGGTTCCACAAAAATCTGTAAGGCACAAATTATCTAAACATAAGAATGTGTTGCGGTTCCTCCTTGGCAGGACCCCACTACTTTGATGACGATGAATGCTGCATTACGTACCTGTAGGTCGCCTTGATGTCCGTACTCTTGTTACTATCACGACGTTCTCGTAGACTGGAATCTGATGATCGTATATATGTATTCTTGTGTGTGTGTTAGTATTTTGTAATTCTTATTTTATAATTGTGCCACGGTTGCTGTATTTTGTGTCAGAGAGCAATTGTGTCTTGTCAGGATTGGGTATGGAGAATGTTAAAATGCTTTGCATACATGTGTTCTGTTAATTATTTCACTTGTATTTTAGATAAACCACATATCCACAGTTCACTTTGTTATGTTAAAATATGTATAACTGGTCGACTTTAAATGCTAGTTTTAGCGTCTATTTAGAGACGAGCTTATACACGGCCTTCCTGCTCAACACTGACAAGCTTCTGTTAGCGTTCCTTCCAACCGCTCTTCTTAACGTACGTATTTGAATTATAGGCATGTATCAATGTACCTGATTGGTGTTTCTATCCAATAACATCCAGTAACAGTTTATATAACAATATATATACATTTATTCCATCGTCTTGATTATGAATCCAAGGTTCGTTACATGCTTACGTAGATACTACTCCATTTCTCGTAATCTTTTATTACTTGTTATATAGCTAACAATGGCCTTCCCCTCTCATATTATATATGTTATAACGTTATATACTTGTTCTCTATCATGTGTATATTATGAATATATGTGTTTTTAACAACCTCTTAATTATTATACGTGCAATATTATCAAAGAAAGTACATAACACGTAAAACTTAGAACAGAATATTAAAGAAAGAAAGTATTAATGCGTTGATGTTGAGAAGCAGTGAATTAGATACCTTATTACATTAATGAGTTATTGTATTAGTTTGTCCATGGCTACCACTGTATATTGCTTCAAATGGATCAACTCTAAGAGATAAAATAGACAAGAAAATGTTAAGGCACATAATACATCTACAAATTCTAACAAGTGAGTATGAGCACAGACTCCCATAAAGAGAGGCGTATATGTCCTCCGGGGGGGGATCTGAACTTCAGGGGCCGCGGAAAGTGGATATATAAATTTACTATAATATATTACTTTATAATATTCCAACCTACCCTTTCTCACTGAGGCATTTCGACTAAAGCGGGGGGAGTGGGCATTCTGGACTTCGTGACGAATGGGGGACTTCTCGGGGGGTCCAGGGCTGATCCTGGGTATGAGATTTCTGATATTATCTATGCCCAAACTTCCCGGCACTACGCTCATTTTCTGGATTTTGTTTATTTCTAATTCAGACATTAACAGGATAACAACAAATGGTTGCTAAAACAGAAAAGAGCAGCTCCTACATATAAATTATATTGCTGTTAATATTATTCATATAAATTAATGTGAGCGAAATAATTACTTTAATTACAGGGTTATTTAAACATTTCTTCAGGGCAACGCTTAGGATTTGAAACAGCAGCCTTATGTTAATGATTCAATGAATTATTGTTATTATTATTATTATTGTATAATTCAATTTATATTTTTGTTTCAGTCACACTGTTATAATGTTTGAGAAACATTATACAGGGCGACAAAAATGCCGGAAGGCGTAGGAAAAGCTGCAGCTAAGATGCTGAATCTACGAGGTTTCCTAATTTGTGACCTTGTTTATTAACGAAGATGATAGTATAACTTAAGAAAATAGAAAGTGGCATAGTGATGCTTAATTATAGTGGTCTGTGCCTAACCCAAATATAACCTTTAAGGGTACACATAGGTGAAATTTCTAAATTCCACATTTATGAACATATATTATGGGAATTCATACCGCAAGTAACATACCAAATCATCAGCATGTGTACAGATTTTCATTGTAATATATACAGTAATTTAAGGTTATTAATAGTTAAATGACATTAATTGTTCTACAACACAAGCAGTGTGTTGTACAACGTTGGAAAGATAGGATTAGACAACTGAACAATTCAGTGCTGTAGCTGGGATTTGAACCACGGATCTTCCGGTTTCCGTCCGGTTGCTCTAACCAACTAAGCTACCATGGCAACATGCCGGTTCTTCAGCTAACTCGAATTTTTTCCGGTAAACTACAAGAAAAGTCACATTGTTTTGAAATGACTACCTCAATGGTGACTTGCAATGTCGCAAGTCGCACAGTGTTTCCTTTACTACCTTGTCCTACTCATGGATTGTGTAGAAGAACAACTAATTCCATTAATTGGCCTAATATTGATTAAACTATGAAGCCCGGGACTTAGAGTACTTGCGACATTGTAAGTTGAGGTTATGTCATCTCAAAATAATGTGAGATCTCCTTCTGGTTTACCGGGGAAAATGCAAGCAGCTGGGAATATCCGTGGTTCAAATCCCGGCTATGGCATTTAATTTTTAATCGTCTGATTAATGGTTTAATTAATAATTTTAATGTTGAATGACAAACAAAAATGGTATGTACCATTAAACATTAAAATGTTGCTTATGTCAGTGTCCATTTCGATTCTAAAAAATATTTAAGAAAAAATGCTGAAAACAGATTTTCTTATTGATGCTTTAATTTTTGAGGAAAAATTATAAACTAATGAGGTACAATATTTTTTACTAATATTAGTGCATTAATTATATATTCTAATTAATATTTATAATGATAGACGATAAAGATAAACCACTCCCAACAGTTTTATACCTATAGTTTTCGGCACTCCTCTACAAAATTTGAAAGAAGTTGAACAAAAAATTCCGTCGTGTGGGATATTTTGAACAGAAAGCGCAAAAAACAGCTTTGAAATTCTAAACGGCCTTGTGTGCAGGCACATTTAAAAACTAGTATAAGATTATTTCTAATCATCTAATCTAATGGACACCAAATATATATTATGAAACCACATGATTCATTTTTATTAATAGACCTATAAACAAAACAGAACGTTTTACGGGATTTCACTAATTTTCACCTATGTGTACCCATAAACGTAGCTCAAAAGGATACTAAGTGGATAGATGCTAGAGCGAATAATAAATAATAAAATATCAAAAACCTGCCCAGAATTCATTACATCCGCAATATTGTAGTCTTACGTTGTACTAACAGTGCCCAATCTTAGCAGCTTATCTTCCTGAACGGAGGTGACTCGCACACATCCAGAGGAATATTGTACCTACGCCCCAAGAGAGGGCGTCCTCGGGAGGAAGAGTGAGGCGAACCGGATCCAGGTGCGACGGTACAGCAATGAGAGGGTTCCTTAGTTTCCAGAAATAGACATCCGGCAGACGTACATGCAGACTTAGAACCCCCCCCCCCCCGTACACAGCGGGTCCAAAGTCTCTCAAGGGGGTTCCGATACTCCGGCAGCCAGCCGAAACCCGAAGGACGGAGAGGGTTTGCAGACAGTTTCCTTTTTGCCTACCACACTGCACTTAAACACCGTCGCCGACACTTCCGAACCTGAAAGAGACCAACGGGGCGAACAACGAATAAAATGTTAAATGGAACGAAATTGAGGGGCGGGAAATTCGGGGGCTGAAAGAAACCACTCCAGCATTCGCCTGACGACCCAGGAAAACCCTCGAATAAAACCATGAGTCAGAGTGGGTGGTCGCAAGTTCTTAGGCAGCAAAAATAACGACATAGCAGTACCGAGCACACTGTTAGGCAATTAAGGCAAGCTCAGGCAAAACTGCAACGCACCACGAGCCATGTTGGATATTAATTTTATTTAAGCCACACAAAGAAGTGGAAGTTATCGAAGAAACTTTACTAACAATCCTGAATTTGCATTAATTTACATGTCGTTGAAAAATCACTAATGGAAACAGTAACTCTGTATATCAATTTGGTTATTTCCCACGCTTATGCCGCGGACTTTATCTACAATGGAGTGCATGAAAACGTGCCTATGCTTTTAGTTTCCCATAGTGTAACCTCTTATTGGTTTGAATTCAAGTCTGGCACGCATACGAATTAGCCTATGAACAAAGCTCGGCCTAGGTGAGCGGCGAAACGGGAGGAGTGCGGAAACATGTCACTTGAGTAGCTGGAAGATATGCTTCGCAACGACGACCCACACCAGCTCCCGTATGAGTTCATAGTATTGGTTTGAAGTCAAAAGTCTGGCATTGAAACATAAATCTATGAACACAGTTCTGTTTCAGGCTCAGGAGCGAAGGACAAAGGGGGAGAAAAGTATTTCCTTATCAACATATACCTCTATGCATTATGTCAGCACGATTCCATAAACTCCACTGTATACTCCATCAACAACTCTTTAATAATAATAATAATAATAATAATAATAATAATAATATCTAGGGGAAAAACATACAAATGTAACATTGCTATTACATTATTTCATACTAAATGTTGTTCTGAAATCGTTTAACATTTTTACTTTCTCTACTACGTATACTAAGTAGGGGAAGTTTTATATTCCACCCAAAAATTCGATATCGGGATTTCATCGGAAATACTTGTTTTGAGGCCCCTGAATCCAAAAAAGCATTTTTAGAAAAAGTTAGAAAAAGGTCCTCTGTGTGTGTGTGGGGGGGGTGTGTGAACAGCATAACTTAAAAACGAAAAGTTGGATAAATACCAAAATTAGTATTTAGATTCAATAACCTCCAAGGATGCGTTACGAAGATTTTCAAGAAAAGCTCCATCCAAACTACCCTTTACATTTTTCAAAATTTTGCTTTTCTAAAAAATGGCTAATGACTATTAAAATAGCATATATTAAAGATATTTACATGAAAAATAAAATGTACATCTTGAATTTTCTGGGAATAACCTGTGAAGTCCACTTTAGTTGTAAGAAATATTGTATATAATCTTGTATAACTGCTAAACGTTAAGCGATAGAGGAAAACGTACTGCACAAAAAATGTAGACTCTTTAAAATACACGAATTTACTTCAAATAAGTTTTTTTTGTAGCATAAGCCATTTCTGAGATACCCGCTATTAAAGGTTTGAATTGTTCACCCTTCATCATTCTTTAAAGTCCTTTCAGCATTCAGTTGTTTCTCGTGATTGCACGGAAACAGTATGGAATTTTAAGGTGAGCATATAGCGTTCACTTCATAAATATTTGATTATCGCTGTTCCTTTTGAATCTGTAACGAAATGTATAATGTAACTATTTATGCAAAGAATTATTTGGATTAAAACGCAGTAGATAGAACATTAAGCTTTAGTAAAACCACTAATAAATGACAGAGCTTAGAGAAATTCATGTGAATCTATCTCAGATTTTTAATATGAACATAACTGTTCATCCTGTCCTATACACTATATTATATCTAAATAGGAGTTTAGAGAATCATTGTATTGCAATATTGAAGGTTCACTGATCCAGGCTTCAGTTTAGCACACGCCCATTTCGGCAAGCTGCCATGCCAGTCTAACTAATAACATTATTTGTGTGTGAGACTAGCTCCCAATTAGTCTTCTCGCGTCTGGCGGCTCCTAGTGTTACTCCCCTCGCTTAATTACTCACATCGCCTTTACTTTACTTTGTCGTGGAAAGCCTGTTTTTGCTGACCTGATTCTGTTCCGGTCAGGTGCTTTGCTCTTTGTTACTAACATAGTGGTTAATTTTCATATGTAATTTCACTCCTAGCAGTAATCTAGAAACATACACTACGTGATTAAAAATATCCGGACATCTGGCTGAAAATAATGTACAAGTTCGTGGTGCCCTCCATCGGTAATGCTGGAAGTCAATATGGTATTGGCCCACCCTTAGCCTTGATGACAGCGTTCACTCTCGCAGGCATAATTTCAATCAGGTGCTGGAAGGTTTCTTGGGGAATGGCAGCCCATTCTTCACGGAGTGCGGAACTGAGGAGAGGTATCGAAGTAAGTCGTTGAGGACTCTGTGCAGGCCAGTCCATTACAGGGATGTTATTGTCGTGTAACCACTCCGCCACAGCCCGTGCAGTATGAACAGGTGCTCGATCGTGTTAAAAGATAGAATCGCCATCCCCGAATTGCTCTTCAACAGTGGGAAGCAATAAGGTGCTTAAAATATCAATGTAGGTCTGCGCTGTAATCGTGCTACGCCAAACAACAAGGGGTGCAAGCCCCCTCCAGGAAAAACACGACCACACCATAACACCACCACCTCCGAATTTCACTGTTCGCACTACACACGCTGGCAGATGGCGTTCACTGGGCATTGCCATACCCACACCTTGCCATCGGATCGCCACATTGTGTACCGCGATTTGTCACTCCACACAACGTTTTGCTACTGTTCAGTCGTGTAATGTTGACGCTCCTTATACCAAGCGAGGCATCGTTTGGCATTTTCCTGCGTGATGTGTGGCTTATGAGCAGCCGCTCCACCATGGAATCCAAGGTTTTTCACCTCACGCCTAACTGTCATAGTACTTGGAGTGGGTCCTGATGCACTTTGGAATTCTTGTGTGATGGTCTGGATAGATGTCTGCCTATTATTCTTTACCACCCTCTTCAAATGTCGGTGGTCTCTGTCAACAGACGAGGTCGGCCTGTACGCTTTTGTGCTGTACATGTCCCTTCACGTTTCCACTTCACTATCACATCAGAAACAGTGGACCCAGGGATGTTTAGGAGTGTGGAAATTTTGCGTACAGACTTCTGACACAAGTGACATCCAATCACCTGACCATGTTCGAAGTCCGTGAGTTCCACGGAGCGTCCCATTCTGCTGTTTCACCATGTCTGATGACTAGTAAGGTCGCGGATAGTGAGTACCAGACAGTAGGTGGCAGCACAATGCACCTAAGATGAAAAACGCATATTTGTGGGGTGTCCGGATGCTTTTGATCACATAGTGTATGTATGGCGTTTTTTGTGCTATCGTCGATTGAAGGTATAAAAACTGTATCTAATAGAGAATTTATGCACTATATTCAGATGATTACAATATAATTACTCAAACTGAAATAAAATTACTTCTTCTTTGACGGATTACCCTCCTCTTTGTAGGACTTACACCCCCAAGGACTTACAAGCCAGTAGTCTGTTGAGCAGCAAGTAAACTTTATATCAGCTGTTCCCAAACTTCTTGTACACACGACCCCCTTTTCGATAATGAAATTATTGGCGACCCCTCCATTCACTTCACTACTTAATCATTAATTTTCAAGTTTTCGCGCACAGTTTAACAACTTAAGTGCGAAGATAAAGGATAAATTAATTGAGCTTTCTTCAGACCAAAGATTAAAACTGACTTGGCAGAAAAAAGATGTGTGTCAGTTCTGGCTAGCCAGAAGAACAGAATACCCTGGTGTCTGCCGCCTAAACGTGCTTATTCCATTCTGCACCTTATATCTCTGCGAAATTGGACTTTCGTCAATGATGAACATCAAGATTAAATATAGGAATAGATAATGTGTGCAACTAATATACAGCCAGACATTGAGGCAGTATTTTTAACACTAAAATGATTTCAGTCTAATTATATAATAATAAATTCAATAACAGCCCGCCTTGAAGCAATATGTGTATGTAATAATTTGTAAAAATGTATGTAAGTCATTGTATATGTTTGTATTATTTTATCCATGTGTAATAATGTTATGTGAATATATTACGTAATTTAATAATGTAGGAACTGTGAGAATAATAGGTTAAAAGTTCCTAACAATGAGGTAACAGTGAGGTAACCTTGAGGCAATAATGAATTTGAAAGTTTAAATGCTACTAGTCATTATTGGAGCCACAATAATGTAAATTTTGAGACAGTTTAAAAATAGCCAATCAACAACCAGAAAAAGCTTTATTTAAATGAAGGTATTCTATTGGAGTAGGATTAGCCAATCACAGACTTGAAATATGGAAATTTACAAGTTTAGGCGGTTGAAATCAGTTCAGTTGCCTGCAGACAGTGATTGTAGCCAGACGCATAAAGTGTCCTCGAGAGATTTAATACGTATTCGTGTGAGACGAAAAATAAGTTTACGTGTTAAAAAGTGTAATTAATTAATAAAAAGAATCTCACAGCTCTCTATATCAGTGAAGTGTTATTTAAATCGTATCAAGCATTAATAAAAGGAGTGAAGTAGAATTATAATCTGTGTAAGCCTACATTCTTCAGTCGCACCACAACCCTGCTAAGAGAAACGTGTCTCTAACAATAATACTGACGCAGCCGAGACAAACATTAATATATAATATTTAAAGAAATAGTCAAATTACAAAGTTAATATTTTTTTTTTAACTTGGGCCAAAGGTCACCTGAAAGTACATTTGTGGGGAAGGCTACCGGAAACTGTTTACCATACGTGCGGTTGCAACTTAAAACTGACTTTCCAGAAGGAAGATGTGTGTCAGTTCTGTCTAGCAAGAAGAACATAATACTCTGGTGTCTGCCGCACTAAACGTGTTTATTCCATTCTGCACCTTATATCTCTGCGAAATTGGACTTTCGTCAATGATGAACATCAAGATTAAATATAGGAATAGATAATGTGTGCAACTAATATACAGCCAGACATTGAACAATTAATTAATAGCAAACAGGCTCATGCTTATCACTAATCCGCCTGATGTGCAGTGTAATAATTAATGGTTTACATAAAATTGTACATGTGCATTTACTGTAAAATTGTAGTATTAATGTGCTTGTTAAATACCAAACATGTTTCTGTTTAAATGTAATATGCAATAGGTGAATAAATTCCATTCTCCCCATTGTTGTAATAATAATTAACAATAAAATGATTTATTAATAATTCCAAATATCCACTGCGACCCTCCAGATAGAATACCGCGGCCCCCTTGAAGATCGTGACCCAAGTTTGCGAACCTCCGCTTTAAATCATAGCATATCCAGGATGGGTGATCAGCTCAATGCCTGGTATGGCGGTGAAGAAGAAGGAAATTAAATTAGTGATGATAAGAATGATAGAAGAATTTGCGGATCAAATTATTCAACCCATCGTTCGTCTAGCGACGGAGGAAAACCGCGAAAAAACCTTCAGCCAGATTGGTCGACTCCGGGAGTTTAAACCCGGGACTTCCCGAATGCGTGTCACTTACGTAACCGCAGCACCACCTTGCCCAGTTGAAATAAAAGTAAAAAGAGGAATATTTCATCATCATCATCATCATCATCATCGTCATACAAACAGGGATTAGACCACTGGTGATCTATTCCGACTCCAAGCTAAAGCTGTTCCATCCATCTTCTAGCAGGTCTTCTCGGACTTCCTTGTTCTCTTGGTTTCTAATTTAGTGCTCTTTGGGGAATCCTATTCATAGCCAACGTCTGTTAATTTTTAGTTGAATTCATCCAGTTATTAATTTGGAGTTTATGAGTAATTATTCTGTTTACGTGAGTAGGGTACCGGCCTAGTGCACAACCTCCAACCTGGGTGACCAGGAGTTTGATTTTGGAGTCATCTTCTCCTAGGCTGATTGCCTTCACTACGGCTTAGGACGCTTTGTCGGAAAGGTCTGTCGATCCGTCACGAGTGTTGCTCTAGCACATCTTAGGGACTCTCTGCAACTCCGGCCAGGCTTGCAGAGGTCTTAGTGGATGGTAAGCAAGCGGTTGATAGCATTTTTAATTATGTGTCAAAGGTGAATTTCTAAATGCAGGTTTAGTCATGTTAATAGCAGGTGTTTCATACTTCTCAGTTTAGTTTTATATATTCATATTTATTTCTGACTTGTGCTATGATATTATATTGATCATTACCTCTGGCCTTTGCCATGAACCGTTTTACAAGGACGCTAATAACCTAGCAATTGAGCACTCTTAAACACAAATCATCATCAGGGCTTAGGAACTCAGTCTATCCCCCACGTTAACCTATGGATGGGACCCTTACTAGGTACTACCTTCTGTGGCAGAAGGCCCTGGAGCTCACATGGGCAGCAGAATCGCTACTCCCTGAGTAAGTCTATCTCAGTAGAAAGTCCTTACTTGTTATCCGAATATTTGAAATGGAAAATATCAATCATTTAATTTACAAATATCCCCTTAGAAAATAAAAGGCTATGGTCTCTTGGGGATCTTCGATTTTAGTAGTGCTTAACGTCCTCTCTCATTTCACACTGGCAATTTTTATAATGCCATGTTTCTAAAAACAAATTAAAATATTTACAGCTACTTTCTAATATTTTGTGAGTTGATTGCCGTATAGTTTGTTCGATTTGCTCTCGTACTTTGTTAATTATCATCATTTAATGATTTTATGTTCACCCAAAAATAAATTTGACTAGAGAACACTTATGGGCTAATTTTTTACGATTTTAAACCGTCATTAACGCCTAAACAATGTGAAGATCGGCTTAGAAATGCATTTGGCGAAGCAGGCCCATCCTAAGGCATCAATTTTGAGGAAGTTATATTATTAGGAGTTGTATTTACCCCCACGTATGGAAAGTCAGTTTGAAGATGATGTATTGAAGGAGTTGTATTATATTTCAACTGTTGGGGAGCTGAACTTGTAATAGTTGCAACCGCTCGTATAGTAAACAGTTTCCGGTAGCCTTCGCCCCAAATGTACTTTCAGGTGGCCTTTGCCCCAAGTTTTAAAAAAAATATATTAACTTTGTATTTAAACTGTTTCTTTAAGTATTAAATATTTATGTTTGCCTCGGCTGCGTCAGTATTGTTAGAGACACGTTTCTCTTAGCAGGGTTGTGATGCGACAAGAATGTAGGCTTACACAGATTATAATTTTACTTCACTCCTTTTATTAATACTTGATACGATTTAAATAACACTTCACTGATAGAGAGCTGTGAGATTCTTTTATTTATTACTTGTACTTTTTTAACACGTAAAGCTATTTTTCGTCTTGCACGAATACATATTTTATTTCTTGAGGACACTTTTTGCTTCTGGTTAGTAACACCGTCTGTAGGCAACTGACTTCTAAATTTGTAAATTTTACTATATTTCAGTTTCTGATTGGCTAATCCTACTCCAATAAAATACCTTCATTTAACTAAAGCTTTTTCTGGTTGTTGATTGGCTATTTTATAAACTGTCACTAAAATTACATTATTGTTAATCCAAGGATCACAAGTAGTACTGTTAAACTTTCTTACTCATTATTGACTCAAGGTTACCTCATTGTTACCTCATTGTTAGCAATTTTTAACTTACTATTCTCACAGCTCTTACATTACTAAATTACGTAATATATTCACATAACATTATTGAACATGTATACAATCATATAAGCATATGCAATGACTGTTACATACATTTTACAAATTATTACATACACATATTGCTTCAAGGGGGGCTGTTATTGAATTTATATATCATATAATTAGATGAAATCATTTAAATGTTAAAAACACTGCCTCAATTTATAATTGATACAGCGAATTCAAAACAAATCGGTTGTTTTCCTAGTGATGGATTTTGTGAAGGATACCCAAGAACTGCTGTTACTTGTAAAATATCACTGCTATTCGAGCAATGCTTGAAGAAAATCGACGGATATCTTATGAATTTATTCTGGCGACATTGGATATTCGTATGAATCAAATCCAAAACATTTTCCATCAACGTGAGAGAACTTGACTCATAAACCTGACCCCGATCAAAAACAACAATTCTGATTGATGCAGAAAAACTCCAATGCGGGACTTCAATTTTAGTTAGGAATATGTTACTGGTGATGAATCTTGGATTTATTGTTATGAAAAGAAGAGCCAATCGGCTCAATGGATCTGTTGAACAGTACCTAAGCCTACAAAAGTGGACAAATTCGCAGTGTTGGTAGCCATATTGCTACTGTAGGATTAGAAGATAGACGTACCGTTACTTCCGATTGGTACACGAATATCTGGTTACTGCAAAGTTTTCAAAAAGTTCGTGAAAAACGAACATCGAACATGTTCGATCATCATGTTACATCATGACAACGCATTGTCGCATACAGCAAAACTAAAAACTGAGTATATGTATGCCCTAAAAGTCACATCATGGACCATGCATCATACAGCCCTGACCTAGAATATTGTTTTTGTTTCCAGAAATTAAAGATAAAATTCGTAGAATAACCTTCTCGTCATCAGATGAAGCAGCGAACATTATAAAAACCTGATTTCTGAAGTGCCTCAGGAAGAGTGATAGGTATCATTGCTTTAAGGACTGGTTTCATCAAATGCAATCTGTATTGATGTTAAGCAGAATATTTTCAAAAAATAAAATCATTTAATTTTTTAAAACTAATCCTTGTTTGATTTTCTTGTTGCCTTCGTATGGCATCACAGGCGGTGGACACTGATGGCACATGAACTGAAATAATAATTGAGAAAGGAAATTTGGAAAGGAAATGCTCAATACTGAAGTGTTAGGGTACCTCCAGGTCATTTGCCAGTTATAAGGACTGAGAAAAACCTGGAGAAAACATCAGTCAGGGCGGTCGATCGCGAGATTTCAACCACGGACCGCCCGTTCACGAGTCCTTACTTTAACGATCTCGACCACTCGTGTCGTTGGGGACTTTCGATAAAAAGAACAACAGTTTTATTAGTAATAATGTAACAGAAAAGTTCTATCATTTAATTACATAATTCTTGACTAAGGGCGCCGGGGTAGCGCAGTGGTTTCGTTTCCGGCTCCGGGGTGCCGATTTTAACTCGGCCCTATCCACGCCTTCACCTCTGACTTGCTTGTGTGAAGTAGCTCTAAGCCCCAACGTGGTTCGGAGTCCACGTAAAAGCTGTAGGTCCTCTCATTCCATCGCCATCCTATCATCACCCTAACATCGGAGGCAAAGGTTCCCACCCACCTCAGAAATGGTTTCAGTCATCGTTTGGTGGAATGAAGTATCCCCCTAAGGTCTTAAGTCATTTGGGGAGCGTTAGAAACAACGACTATCTTGACTGGGAATGTACTCTTGATAATGGTTTCACAGAAAAAAAAAACAGGAAAAAATAAAGCTAGGAAGGAAACAAAATAAAACTATAAAAACTCTTGTGCTCCCCATATGTGTAGATAGAGCTGAAGTGAGGATCCTCTAAGCTGCAGATGAAAGAAGACTGCAAAGAACGGTAATGAGGGTTTTAAGAAATATAGAAGGCATAGAAAGAATAGAACAAATTAAAAACTAGAACTTAAAAAGCCTTTTAAATGTGGAAAATATGAATGATATGATACAAATAACGCGAGGAAATGAATGGAGCGCTCATTAAAATCGAATTGATAACAATAGAATGCAAAGACAAATAATAAAGCACAAAACCAGCTGGAGATAGAAGCTTAGGGAGACCAAGAAAAAGAAAATCTGACGTGTTACACTCACATGACTTTCTCTACTCTTGTACAAACTATTTTTACGAACGCTTATTCACCATATGCTTCATGTTAATCGAGATGTCAATCTTATTGCTAATTTTCTTGTAGATGCAAGGGGAATTGGTAGGCTTTAAGCGATAGTCAAATATTTTAAGAGCTGGTTGTTATGTGGCGCATTCCATTCTCTTTGCATGTCCAGGACATAAAAAACTAAATAACGAATTTGAGAAAAGTATAAGTACTGGAAAATTTAAGGAAATAACAAGCAATATCTCGAAAACGGGTCACTCAACAAAGCAAATGTGTATGGCATAAATTGTGTATTTTAACGCGATCTACATTTTTTGTGCAGTAAAGTTTTGTCTATCTCTTATGGTTTACCAGTTATGCAAAAGTCGTTCAGAATGAAGAACACTTTTGGAGACATTCCCATTCGAGATATACATTTCATTTGTCATGAAAATACCTTAAACATATGATATTTTAATCAAAATCGTTAGAGCCATTTTAGAGAAAATTAAGTTTCGAAAAATCTTCCATGTAAAGGGTAGTCTGGGGTGGGGGTATTTTCTTGAAAACCTTCATGTTGCATCTCTGGAAGATACTGAACCTAAGTACCAAGTTTGGTGTTTATCCGACTGTTCGTTTCTGAGTTATGCTGTAATGTTTTTGAACACTCACTCTAAATGTTCAAAAGCTACACAACGCTGTGATCTACTCCTAACATCATTGATGACACTGAGAAGTTCATTACTACTGATAGGCGCTCAGGCATATCTTGTCTAGTTGTAGGACGCACCTGGTAGACAATGTCTTTAATTCTCCCCCATATAAAGAAGTCGTTTGGTGTTAAGTCAGGAGATCGGGCCGGCCAACGTACTGCTCCTCCTCGTTCAATCTTCCGTCCAGGTAACAACTAGTCAAGAACTTGCCGAGCCCTAAGTGAAAAGTGAGCCAGACAGCCATCCTGTTGTAGCTACATCAGTAACAGCATAGCCAGAGGAACACCATCAAACAACTAGTGCAAAATGTTGACAAGGAAGCCTATAGCTCATTTGTGAGTACACATTAGAAGATAGAAAAATAAAATGTTGCTAAAACTTGTATCATTTTAAAAGTACATACATATACACACATACATATATACATCAAATTTAATCTCTTTATATTAGTATAGATCAAGGGTGGCGAAAATGCCTTTCTCTCTCGAGTCATCAAATATGCAACACGCGCTACACCACTCAGCAGTACATGGAAAACAAATGAATAGGCGGCTAGAAAAAGGGTTGCACCTGCGAGTCACGATGTCTCGCGAGTCGCGCTTTCGCCACCACCGAACTATAGGTTATAAGCACTTGACTTAGTTCCACCTCTGCACTTAATATCCTTTTTTATACTCCATTTTGTGATTTAAAACGTTCAGTTAACGATCTACTGTAGTAAATCACATGAACCTGCTTTATTTATCACATTACATTCACATGCATGGGATAGCGCAGTGATTTCGCTTCCGGCTCTCGTACTGAGTGTCCGGTTCAATTCCCGACTCTGGAGTGGCGATTTTAAGGCGACCCTATCCAGGCCTTCACCTCTGAATTGCTCATAAGTATCCCCAAGGCCCACCGTTCGAAGTCCACGGTAAAAGCTGTAGCAACGAATTCCTTCCACCTCTGAAATGGGTCCAGTCATCGCTTGGTAGAATGAGGTACCCCCGAAGGTCATAGGCCATATGGAGGGCATTAGAAACGACGACATTCACACACATTACAATAGCAGCAAGTATCCATTTTTTTTCAAATGAACCACAGTATACGTATAAATTCTGACAACATGAAGTTTAAATAGCTTTGCAACGCTTTTCCTGGAAATCTCCCTTTTTAATCCATTTGAAATACTAACTTCATAATATATTACTGTTTAACGTAAACACCTACATCCGGAATAGAAATTCCCAGAAAGGTGTTTTAATGACCTTGAAAGCAGTCTGGTCTTCTTCATCTTCTTTGTGGTGTCTGTACGCTCTATTCCACTATTGATCCTAACTTTGCACAAAAAGCCCCCATTGCGTTGTTGAAAGTTTCAGTGTACAAAATTTAATTGCCATCGCTTTTGAGGCAGTACTTTTACACAGCAGCTTTCCTGCAGCCATTCGACTCGGTAGGGGCGTTTTGTTAACTCCCTCTAACAATCAGGAGAAAGACTTTTCTTGATTCGATTTTACTAAAGCCTCCCCCTCCCCCTCACGGCTCCGCGCCATTGTGACCACTAAATTGGTATAGAAGTATCTCATTTACACCTCCATGGAGGACGCTCCTTAATTAAGGAGGTGGAATTAGAAGCGAGAAACTTGTTCTTTTGTGTCATCACGTATAACCCCAAACTTTTAACCCTCATTTTCCTAAGATGAATACGATGAAGCATTCGCGTTGTACTGGGACAGATTTAAGTTTCTTGGATTTAATACTGGAAGCTTAATTTCATTCGACTCTGTCACACAAAGAAGTTGAGGAAATGAGCTGTCTACTTCACTAACTTATTGACATTCTTTGTCGTTGGAAATTTAAAAGCCTGCTGCAACACCTCTCTATAGACTTTCAGAGATGGCCTTTTGTAAAGTGTTATAAAATTGCACTGTCAAAGAGAATACTCCATAGTTTTTTTAGACAATTATTACTTTCTTTACCACGTATTTAGTAGGTAGAGAAGGTATTCCATTCTAATAAAAAATTCTGTATCGAGATTTCACCGGAAAATACCTGTTTTGAGGTTCCCTGAATCCTGAATTTAGAAAAAAGACTGTGTGTCTGAACAGCATAACTCAAAAACTTGGTATTTAAGTGCAGTAACCTTTGCGACACGAAGATTTTCAAGAAAATCTCCCCCCCTATACTACACTTTACGTGGAACGCTTTTCCAAATGTTTTATTCACTAAAATAGTGGCTCTAACAGTTTTTATTAAAATACCATACCTTAAAGATATCTACATGATAAATATCTTGAATTTTCTGGGAATAGCCTGTGAAATCCTTTATATTCGTAAAGAATTTTATATAATCTGATAAACAATAGACAAAAGCGTACTATATAAAAAATGTAGAACTATTTAAAATACACAACTTATATTATATAACTTTTCTTTGTGGCATAAGCCATTGTTCTTATACCGTTATTAATGCTTTGCGTTGTTCAATATTATGACATTAAGTCCTGTCGACAATCAGTTCTTTTTCGCAATTGTATAGAAAGAGTAGGGAATTTTAAGGCCAGCATATGGTGCCCTGTTGTTAAATATTTGACTATCGCTGTATCCTTTGTGTGTATGATAAAATGTGTAATATAACTATACATTTCTGCAAAGGTTTATTTAGATTAAAATGAAGTAGACAGAAAAAAACTGATGTGTTACACTCACAGGACTTTCTCTGCTCTTGTACAAAATACGAGGGCTGATCAATAAAGACTGAGACTGATTTTTTCCTGAAGCTTTCTTGATAGTTTCCGTCTCTACTATAAATATTTGAAAAGAGCGGGGTTTCATGGATAATGTCCATAGGCGGCTGCACTCTCGTATTGGTAGGTTTGTAGTATTGCTGTACATTGTTAACCCTACTTGAATTTCGCATACCACAAAATGGAGGCGACACGAGAGGAGCAATACAGTGGAATAAAATTTTGTTTTTGTTTAAATCATACAGCCTTTGAAACTTTTGAAAAGCTGTAGCAAGCATACGGTGAAGATACATACATCGTGAAATAGTGTTTAGGTGGTTCAAGTACTTCAAAGAAGGGCGAGTCCTCTGTGCTAAGCAAGGTGGGCCTTGTGTTTCGGCTTCTGCTATGACTGAAGTCAACATCAACACAGCTGCTGAGATTGTTGTTCCCCCTCACACTATTGACACAGCAGTGTACTACAGAGTATTGGCTACACTGAGGAAGCACATTGCAAGGAAACGTCCAGAACTTCATCGGAATGAGTGGCGACTTCATCACGACAACGCGCGGCCTCACGTCGCGAATCAAGTCTAGGCATTTTTTGCTAAATTCAACATTACCTGTGTGCGTATCCGCCTTATAGCCCAGATCTTGCCACATGTGTTCGAGGACTGGCAGAGACGCTGTAAAAAGTGCATTCAAGAAGGAGGGGACTACTTTGAAAAATAGTGGGACAACATTGAAATAGAGTAATAAATATCTGTAAAAAAATCAGTCTCAGTCTTTATTGACCAGCCCTCGTATTTGTTTGGATTCCGGTGAAATCTCGGCATCGAATTTTTGGGTGGAATACCTACAATACTTCTCCTACTTACTATACGTAGTAGAGAAAGTAAAAACAAAAATCTGATGTGTTACACTCACATGACTTTCTCTACTCTTGTAGAAACTATTTTTACAAACGCATATTCTCCATATGCTTCATGTTATTCGAGATATCGAGATGTCAATCCTATTGCTAATTTTCTTGTAGATGCAAGGGGAATATGGTAGGCTTTAAGCAATAGTCAAATATTTTAAGAGCTGGTTGCTATGTGGCGCATTCCATTCTCTTTGTATGTCCAGGACATAAAAAAATGAATAACGAATTCCCATTTGAGAAAAAGTATTGGAAAATGTAAGGGAATAACAAGCAATATCTCGAAAATGATTCACCCAGCAAAAAAAATGTATATGACATAAATTGTGTATTTTAAATCGAATCTACATTTTTTGTGTAGTAAAATTTTGTCTAGCTCTTAAGGTTTACAAGTTATGCAAAAGTCGTTCACAATGAAGAATACTTTTGGAGACATTCCCAGAAAATTCGAGATATAAGTTTTATTTGTCATGAAAATATCTTAAACATATGATATTTTAATCAAAATCGTTAGAGCCATTTTTGAGAAAATTTTCGAAAAATGTTCGATGTAAAGGGTAATCTGGGGTGGAGGGATTTTATTGAAAGCCTTCGTGTCGCATCTCTGGAACATACTGAACCTAAATGCCAAGTTTGGTGCTTATCCGACTGTTCGTTTCTGAGTTATGCTGTTCACAGACAGACACACAGACACACACACGGACATGTATCTAAAAATGCTTTATATGCATTCACTGCACCTCAAAAC
The DNA here is from genome assembly GCA_030765065.1 of Deroplatys truncata. NCBI lineage: Eukaryota > Metazoa > Arthropoda > Insecta > Mantodea > Mantidae > Deroplatys > Deroplatys truncata. The sequence goes on from CM060979.1 coordinate 168,506,642, forward strand.
ATGTATTTCGGTGAAGCTCGGTATGGAATGTTTGGGTGGAATGCGATACTTCCCCTACTTACTATACGTAGTAGAGAAAGTAATAAACTTTGGTAAGAATAATTTGTATACACTCTAATAATTATAGAGGGAGGGTAAAGAAGGTCATATTAATGTAACTATCAGAAATTGTTTTTTCATTCTTTCTTGAACTTTTTATTCGGTAAACCGATCACCTGCTATCGGTGCTGCTAACTTAAGGGGATATTGAGTGAAACATTTGTATTTATCATAAAAAATGTATTGTTTTCGCGTTAAAAGTACCCTTGGGAGGTTTCAGACACCAGAACAGTTAGTCAGCCATTTTTACTTCCTGACTAATTACCTGTAGTAAGTAGAGGACTTATTGCATTTCACCCAATTCGATACCGAAAGTAATTTTCTGAAACACCGTGAGAGCAAATAGAGCATTTTTGAAGGAAAGAAATCCAGTGTGTGTCTAATTGTCTGTGAACGGCATAACTCAAAAACCAAACTCTATTAAAATACAGCGTCTTCCAAGGACGATCCAAGAAAGCTTTCAAAAAAACTTCCCCCAATTCCGAATTACCCTTTACACCCAAAACATATGGTTACTTTTAAAATTCCTGAAAATAACTCTAACGATGACTAAAATACAATATGTTTAAGGCATGTTTTAAGGTTGACAAATAAAACGTGTACCTATCTTGAATGTTCTTCAAATACCCTCTTGAAGTCCCGTTCATTCTGAATAACCTTTGTACCTATAACTGGTAAACTGGAGGAAACATTACTGCACAAAAATGTAGATCTCACTAAAGCACACAATTTATGTCAAATAAAATTGTTTATGGCTTTAAGCATTCCCGAGATATTCCTTGTTATTGGCTTAAATTTTTAAAAACATACAATTTTCACTTTCTCTACCAGTTACCTATACCAAGTACAAGGAAGGGTTGCAGTTTACACATAATGTGATGTCGAGATTTCACCGAACATACACTACGTGATCAAAAGTATCCGGACACCTGACTAAAAATGACGTACAAGTTCGTGGCGCCCTCCATCGGTAATGCCAGAAGTCATATGGTGTTGGCCCACCTTTAGGCTTGATGACAGCGTTCACTCTCACAGGCATACTTTCAATCAGGTGCAGGAAGCTTTCTTGGGGAATGGCAGGCCATTCCTCACGGAGTGCGGAACTGAGGAGAAGTATCGATGTAGGTCGGTGAGGCCTGGCACGAAGTCGGCGTTCCAAAACATTCCAAAGGTGTTCTATAGGATTCAAGTCAGGACTCTGTGCAGGCCAGTCCATTACAGGGATGTTATTGTCGTGTAACCACTCCGCCACAGTCCGTGCAATATGAACAAGTAATCGATCGTGTTGAAAGATGCAATCGCCATCCCTGAATTGCTCTTCAACAGTGGGAAGCAAAAAGGTGCTTAAAATATCAATGTAGGTCTGCGCTGTGATCCACGCAAAACATCAATGGGTGCAAGCCTCCTTCAGGAAAAACACGACCACACCATAACACCACCACCTCCGAATTTCACTGTTGGCATTACGCACGCTGGCAGATGACGTTCACCGGGCATTCGCCATACCCACACCCTCCATCGGATTTCTACATTGTGCACCATGATTTGTCACTCCACACAACGTTTTGCCACTGTTCAATCGTGTAATGTTGACGCTCCTTGCACCAAGCGAGGCGTCCTTTGGCATTTTCCTGCGTGATGTGTGGCTTTTTCCTGCGTGATGTGTGGCTTATGAGCAGCCCCTCGACCATGGAATCCAAGGTTTCTCACCTCACGCCTAACTGCCATAGTACTTGGAGTGGATCCTCTTGCAGTTTGAAATTCCTGTGTGATGGTCAGGATATACTTCTGCCTATTATTCTTTACGACCCTCTTCAAATGTCGGCTGTCTCTGTCAGTCAACAGACGAGGTCGACCTGTACGCTTTTGTGCTGTACATGTCCCTTCACGTTTCCACTTCACTATCACATCAGAAACAGTGGACCTAGGAATGTTTAGGAGTGTGGAAATCTCGCGTACAGACTTCTGACACAAGTAACACCCAATCACTTGACCACCTTCAAAGTCCGTGAGTTCCATGGAGCGTCCCATTCTGCTGTTTCACGATGTCTAATGACTACTGAGGTCGCGGATAATGAGTTCCAGGCAGTAGGTGGCAGCACAAGGCACCTAAGATGAAAAACGTATGTTTGTGGGGTGTCCGGATACTTTTGATTACATAGTGTACATGTTTTGATGCCTCCTAAATCCAAAAAGTGCATTTTTAGAAATAAACTCCCATGTGTGCGTTCTCTGTGTGTCTGTGGACAGCATGACTGGAAAACGGAATGCCGGATAAATACCAAAGACTATTTTTAAGTACCTGGGACTAATACTCTAAGTTAGAGGAAAAACCTTCACGAAACATACAGGAGACAGTGCACTATAGTCATTAAAGGCACTTTTTACATTAAGAACATAGATACAGACTTGAGCCTATTCCACATCAAGACTGCCCCAATATAATGCATGCTGTCACACCTTACTTCCGCAAATCTAAGTATTCTTGTCACTGCTCCGGACGCACTTCAGCCTTGGGCTTATTGTACTACCTGTATCGTTTGTAGCCAATTCATTGTGCCTGCACCGTTTACCAAGGAATACAGTCTCATAACAGATATGGTTTCAAGTTCTTCGGGTTCTAAAAACAGTCCCCCAAAAACAACAAATTCCCTGTGAGCCGAAGTCTCACTGAAGCCTATAATGTGCTGGACCATTTTAGTTCCATTCTTGCACAATCTGCAACTTAAGTTACCCTGAAATACTCCCGCCGTGTTAAGATGCCTTTTTTCACAGGAGCATGTCGTGTGGGAAATGCAGAAATTGTTCTGAGCTGAAGTCTGTTACATTTAAGTAAGCTTTCAACCTTTTTCTTACATGGTTTTCTAATAAATAGTTAGCCATGTTTGTTTCCTGGAGTTTTAAGCCAGATTTTTATGATGTTCTATTTTGGAACAGTTCTTAACAGCCACTAGGCCCAATAAATTGTGAAACTGCTCCTTGTCTTGCATGTTCATCAGGTTTTTCATTTCCCTCTGTGCCACTATGACCCCGCACCCAGATGAGTTCAACTCCATTTTGTTCTGCAAAGCTTGGGAGCATATTTAGGCAGTTCTGATGTTACTTTATGACCACTTAGAGCCATAAGTGCAGCCTGGTTATCAGAGAATATAAGGATGTATTTGTCAGTCTAAGCTTTCCTTATGTTTTCATGTCTGCTTTGAATAATACATACATTTCTGTTTCAAACAAAGTAACATATTCACCCAAGGGAAAATCTTTTTGCACCTTAGTCTTATGCCATATACTTTGGATCCTATTCCTGAGCTATCCTTTGAACCGTCTGTAAACCGTATCAAAGTTTTCTCAGGAGTTTGGAGAGTTTTATCCGTCCAGCATTCCGGATCATTGATGACCCTGAAGCTCTTTATAAAATGTTTAATTGCAAGTATGTAGACTGATGGCATTTCTAAAGATGTATCTCCTACGTGTTTCCTGATTCTTAGCAAACCTGCGTCTATTTTAGGCAGTCTTAATTCTTTAGCGTGTTGCAGTCTATACAGTGTCATTCTTGCCTCCTTCATTACAACTGAATGCAATGGAGTCAGGTTCAAGGGTGTCTCCTTTGCTGCAGTAGAAGATGTTTTCATAAAATCTGTAATAGCCATACATGCTGTTCTTTGAACTTTAATTAATTGATCAAATCTAAGTATGCTGGAGGTAGTGAACGCAAACTACCTACACAGAGCCCTTCCACTAACCCAAACAACAAGAACTAGACTTGTCTATCTCTTGGCCGCCGTAGACTTCTCCATCAGGGAGATAGTGATAAAGAAGAATGTGGCGCAAACATCAGCATACGAAGCCCTGATAAAGAAAGGGAAGAAAAGGCAAAGACAAATCAAGGTTTTAATCATACACCAGACATGAATACAGAAGACTAAAAGGAACCAAATGCCCTGCTCCGACACATGTATACAAGAACGGCACCACACGCCGTATACTTCAGAATTTATAACCCAAGAGGATTTCACCAAGCGTCATTTCAATGTTCCTGCACGTTATGTGGAATGCAACACTATGATGTAATTCACTATGAAATATTCTCAGCTACCTGGATAGATAGCCTTCAAAAGCTCTTATCTACCTGGATTGATAGCCCTGAAATGCTCTAAGCTACCCGAATTTATAACCTTGAAATGCTCTCAGCTACCTGGATTGATAGCCTTGAAAAGCTCTTATCTACCTGGATTGATAGCCTTGAATGACTCTTATCTACCTGGATTGATAGCCTTGAAATGCTCTCAGCTGCCTGGATTGATAGCCTTGAAATGCTCTCAGCTACCTGGATTGATAGCCTTGAAATGCTCTCAGCTACCTGGATTGATAGCCTTGAATGGCTCTTATATACCTGAATTGATAGCCCTGAAATGCTCTCAGCTACCTGGATTGATAGCCCTGAAATGCTCTAAGCTACCCGAGTTGATAGCCTTGAAAAGCTCTTATCTACCTGGATTGATAGCCTTGAAATGCTCTCAGCTACCTGGATTGCTAGTCTTGAAATGCTCTCAGCTACCTGGATTGATAGCCTTGAAATGTTCCCAGCTACTTGGATTGATAACCTTAAGACTGAGTTTGTTAAGGATAGTCTTTGGTAAGGAGTTGAACTAAGTCGTACTCAAGGAGAGCGAGAGGTGCTTGGGTGGTTTCAGAGACTAAGTCCAGTGAAGAATAAACAAGAATATTTATTAAGCAAACGGACGCAGTGTCCTGTAGAGCTCTCTTGATGTGAGTCCCCCGCACTTACCTTTTTGGGGCTCTTTATACAACTCTAAGGCAAGTGCTGAGAGGTTGACTCATGGCAACAGATAGTTACATAAGTTCATATATTTGAGAATGTTCTAGAATAATGTCACACATTAACTCCTTAAAAGGAGATGCACACATGTGGACATACATTATATTCACGCGTGTACAACTCCAACTCTCGACCTTTTGAACTCTGATATAACAATTCCTTACGAAAGAGATCAGACATCTTAACACTGGTTCATTTTATACAGAATTACTAAAATCTCTTTTCATTACAAATTTGTGACATGCATTACATACTCTTATTACAATGAATCACACATACATATTGCGTATGTGTGTGCAATGTGCGTGCATTGTAGCGTCGGACACATTATTGCTGTGTGTAATGATATTGTTGAACTAATTATTTCGTTTGTAAGTTGAATTCTTGTCCCACGCGGCACATTTCCCTCCAATTCCTAGTCAGGGGGGATGAAGGGAACTTCAGGGAAGAGCCTCTTTGTCTGAAGCGTGGTTCATTCTGGAAGCGTGGTGTCAGTCTAGTGTATATCTTCAGAGTGTGTGGATGTATGGAGCGTGCGTGGTCCGTGTGAGTGTGGGGCATCTCCCCCAGTGTTTGTCTGTAACCTTTTGGAAATTTTGTAGCAGCACCAAGGTTACTTTATAATAAATCAGAGTTAAATGTGAATTTATATGTATTATTTGTAAATATCCCACGCCCACTTTAGCTTTGTGCAGCAAGTTCCTGGTGTCTCTTGTTTGCCTTTGTAGCTACGTCTCTCAATGTTTATGTTGGGGTAACTAAATTTAATATTTTAGCTGCAAACCATTTGGCCTCACTCCGGTGTATAACAATATTACAACTGCAAAGCAAGGACAAACTCGCCAACCTTTTATGCAGATGACAAAAACTTTGTATAATATATATTTTTCGTGTGAACGGTAGGTTTAATAAATCTTATAAAATTCAAAGCCTCATATAGCCATCCATTTTTAAAAAATATAACTATTGTTTTAGCCTACAATATACTTCTTATGCTTATCTACCTATAAAGAAATGTGTAAATATATAATGAAAGTTTATCTCGATTAACAAGTGAATAGAAGAATAAGCTTTAGTAATAATAGTTTGCAAAAGAGTGAATATAATGAATCAGCAACTATAGCGATGACAACTTTATTGGTAGTAAGTTCCTCATTGACCCAAATAGACATCTAAATAGTAATTTGTTCTGTTTCCTTTCCTTTATTGACACAGCTCTCAAATATATGCGCCTTCAATATGTGAACGTTCTTTCTTCTCGTCTTCACGAAACCTATTTCTAGGAGCATTTCAATCTCTTAAAGTCCGAGTCGTTCTCCTTGGTCTAGGGGTACCATTGCTGCCGAGGTCGCGGGTTCAAACCCGGCGGAGGGCGATGGAATTTTTCGACGTCCTTCGGAAGTGAAGTAAAGCTGGTGGTCCGTGTCGTAGTTTTACGGCACATAAAAGAACCTCAAGCCTGATAAAGGGGCCTCTGAGCAAAATTTCCGATCTTTCACGTCCAATATAGAATGGGATGCTAAGGACCATAGCAATTAAAGAGCGTCCATAAATAAAACTCAGTTTTACTTTATTTTTTCTTAAAGTTCGGCAAATCTGGAGCATTACTTACTGCATTTAAAACTTGTGTATTATTGGTGGTTCATTATCAAAAAAGAAACCATTGACTTCGGAACGTTAACGCAGTACAAAATCGCTCACCTTGTCCAACACAGCTCTGGGCTTATTTCAACTTATTAAATTCTTTGCAAATGTCACTCAAAGACCATTGAGAAACACCTGTAAACTCGACCGTGATTTGCAATTTATCAATCGCTGACGCTGTAGGATTTTTCTGCATTAGAGTATAGACCACATTTAGCATTATTTACTTTTTGCCACTCTTTAGTGGATGTTTTCTGACATCAGGTATCTTCACGTTATTGGATTTGTTTATCAATAACTCCTTCACCGCATTTGCACTCGGCTGAATCATACTAAACAAGCTATAGTAATGAAAATGGAACTTAAAAGCGACAAACAAGTTAGGCTGGCCGCATAGCTCAGTCGGTACAGCAACTGCCTACTGTGTGATGGGTCTCAGGTTTGATTCCCGGCCGGGGATGGGAATTTTTCTGTAGCCAAAATTATTCCTTATTTTTCTCAGAGCCTGGAAGTATGAATGAGAGCGTGAATGTGTGTGTGTGTGTGTGTGTGTGTGATCTAATGTATTAAATCAAAAGAAGAATCAGAAATCCAATGACAACTATATACGAGTTAATACCATTGCCGAAGGGAAAATTGGAACAACAACAAAAGTGCTGTGTAGGTCGAAGATTGTTTACTTTTCGTAATTAAATAAGCTCAAAATAATACACCTGCTTTATAGTAATACTTTAATCGTTAATAATTTTAATGTTACCTTTATAATTACATGACAATAATTGTGAAATAATACGGCAACTATGTCTTGCTTAGCATTTATTTTTCGGTCAACGCCCAATCACATTCTTTCTGTGCCAATTGCATTTATTTACATACGTTGGCTATTATAATCGATATAGTGTAGTAGTGCATCCATATTTAATGATATTTTAAAAATTGATGCAATTGTCTGTTTAATCTCTCTGAAAACCAGACAAACCTGGCTCAGAGATTTTCACTCTGATTCACTTTTGAGTCAGCGGTCACGGCACTTATTTTGCAGATATTTTTTTTATGCCCAATTCTTCCCTCAAAATGTGAAACACACATTTCCCTGAAATAACCAGACCTTCAGCAATTTCGAAGGCTTTCATTCGGGATTCTGCAGAACAATGTCGTGGCGGATTTCGGTCTTACAAGCTCTCACGCCGATGTTTAAATTCCATGGTCCACTTGAAAATTGTTGAAAATGTTAGTACAGAGTTGCCTAAAATGTTTGTCATATCGGTATGAATTTCTGATGCATTCATACACTTACTTAAGAAGTGATTAATAACCCCGTGATTTTTCCTGTATAGACATGTTTGCACTGTGACAGACAATGCCTTGTATGCTTCTTAAAGCATCTCCATGTTATTGCACAAATATTTTCATGAAAGATGGCAAGTGTTGAAAACGAAAGTGTTTCAGAAATGTTGCTGTATTCTGCATGTTATTCCAAGAATTTTCCAAATGATCCTCGTAAATTGAGTGAATTGCAAAAAAATATTCCATCTCTCGTTTATTAAAAAACTCTGATGTGTTACACTCACATGACTTTCTCTACTCTTGTACAAATTATTTTTACAAACTCTTATTCTCCATCTATTTCATAATAATCGAGATAAACATTTGCAGAAAGGGTCTTTTGACATGTAAAGAGAATTACATTTTACACTAGCGACCAGTTCTAAAAATATTTGACTATCGCTTAAGGCGTACTATGTTCCCCTTGTTTTGTATTTGCAACGTCAATATAAAAATAACGTAGCCTTTAAGCATACACATATCTCTTAATAGCTGGTTGCTATGCGCAGCACCATTCTCTTTGCTACAGATTAATACTCTTTGCATATCCAAGACAAAAAATGAATAACGAATTCCCATTTGAGAATGTATTGAACAATTTAAGGGAATAACAAGCAATATCTCGAAAATGGTTCACTCAACAAAAATAATTCATATGGCATAAATTGTGTATTTTAATGCGATCTACATTTTTGTGTAGTAAAATTTTGTCTATCTCTTATGGTTTACCAGTTATGCAAAAGTCGTTCACAATGAAGAATACTTCTGGAGACATTCCCAGAAAATTCAAGATATACATTTTATTTGTCATGAAGGTATCTTAAACATATATTTTAATCAAAATCGTTAGAGCCATTTTTGAAAAAATTAAACTTTTCCAAAACTGTTCCATGTAAAGGGTAATCTGGGGTGGGGAATTTTCTTGAAAACCTTTGTGTCGCATCTCTGGAAGATACTGAACCTAAATACCAAGTTTGGTGTTTATCCGACTGTTCGCTTCTGAGTTATGCTGTTCACAGACACACAGACACACACACGGACATGTTTCCAAAAATGCCTTTTTTGGATTCAGGGGGTTTCAAAACATGTATTTCCGGTGAAATCTCGGTATCGAATTTTTGGGGTGGAATACAATACTTCCCCTACTTACTATACGTAGTAGAAAAGGAAAGATATCTCTGTTCCATAAAAGTGTAATATGAAACTTGTATGAGAATGTGTTATATTAATTAGTTCTGTTAATAACATGTACCATTGACTTCAACACTGTAATGAAATGTCTGTGAAAACCATTGGCCATATTCAAGGAAAAGAAGGGATAATCTCAGAACTATATAAATAAAATTTAATAATTCAAGCATCAAACGAACTAAAAGAAAACGCACAGAGTAAGAACAGGTGTGTAGAAATGTGACAAACGGAAGGGCCCAGACAATAGAGATTTATGGATGTTATGTGACATGTATGACTGGAAAGATTAATAACTTCTCCGACTGTTTGTCTTTTACAATTAGCGTAGTGACGGAATGTTTACGGAATTGGCTCTGACCTGATTTGAAACTACAAAAGAATCTTCGGTGCGGAATAGATAAGAACTTTCGCTCTCTTTCTTCCACCTTATTAAAGAATTTAACTACATACTGATCATTTATATCATGAACTACAACTAGATGACTGGCCTGTTTGGACTTCAAAGGTCATGGTCATTCTTAAGTGTCCTAACCTTTCTGTATAATTATTGAATAAATTATTTTGAAAAAGATTGCATTTTCAGGAAATGAAGTTTTTCAGGAGAAGAAAGAAATACATGTACAATGTATAATAAAGAAGAAGGGGTGGGAGTAAAAGGGAAATGTAAAGTTATGAGCGCAGATTTAGTTGGTAAGGGAATATAAAACAGTTCCTTTTACCGCGCCAACCCTGTTCTTTTACTACCTTAAAAATTATTAAAGTTATTAGCAAGGAATACTGCTTGGTAGAAACTGGGATTTCCTTGGGGTTGCACGGGATTTGGTTGATGAGGTGTGATTCTCAGAAACTGTTTTGCCCCAAAGTGATATTTAAGCCAATTTCCAGCTTTGAAGTTTTGGGCCTTCGGCCTTGTGCTCGGCGGTGGAGCGACTTAGCTGGGGCATCCTGTCACTCGCTGTAATATTTACCAATCGGAAATTCAACCCTAAATATTGTTATACACCGGGTGAGGCCAAAAGGGTCGCAGCTAAAGTATTAAATTTAGTTACCCTGGCATATGCATTGGGCACTCAGAGGCACACGAGGAAGGTACCAAGAACTTGCTGCACAAAGCTAAAGCAAGGCGTGGAATATTTTTAAATAATCACATTTGAATTCACATTTTGCTCTACATGGTACGCAAAAAGTTTACACACAAAACATTGGGGGAGATGCCCCACGTACACACACCCATCACACATACACCCGTTCCCTCCGAAGATTTACATTAGAGTCACGCCAAGCCTAGCCACGCCACCACACATACACAGCTATTACCACAATTGCCTTCACCCCCAACTAGGAAATGGAATTGCCGCGGCAGACAATAATTAACATACAAACACAACAATTAGCTCAACAATATTATATACAGCAACAATGTGTCCGACGCGACAATACACACACATACACTGCAATATAATTCTGGGCCTAAATCATTACTACTTCACAGAAGCACGCCTTCTCAGCCAGGTATCCGTGTAAAATTCCAGTTTCGAATAAGGTGTTCCTTTGATGATAAAAAGAAGTAATATCCACAGTGACGCTGATTGCATTCTGTAATTAAAACTTTGCTATGTCGATAACTTAACACTGCATCACTTGGTCTTGAAGATGGCGTGGATGTAACGTTTGCGAAGTGTAGTTCACCTCATCTTCAGCTGAAGGTGAAGGTAACCGGCACACCAAACGGCAGCAGAAGTACTTTCCACTGCTGGTACAAGGTATATGATAGACGAGCTCAGCAGTCGACCTTCAGCTGAAGATGAGGTGAACTACACCTCGAAAACGATTAAAAACCACATCGCCTGCAAGACCAAGTGATTCAGTGTTAAGTTGTCGACATAGCACAATTTTAATTACAGAAAGTTGTTTCTTATAAGTGTTACAAGTCTTAGACAAGTAATTTGTCTTTCAAACCCTTTCATATAAGGTCAGTGTAACAACTGAAACTGGAACTGGCGTTAAGTTGCGTTTTACTCCCTCTGTGTCTTCTGTTTTTATGATAATCTGTGTATATTGCTTTTTCCCACGTGACCATGGGAGGAGGACGTCTTCCGAGTGACACTTCCACCCCCCATTACGGGGCGGAAGTGAATACGTAACTTACGCGCGTCAGCCCCAAAAGAGGGGAAGACTACCGAAGAACCTCGGTGGGGCTGACAGCCATCTAGCAGCTGTCTACCGGCTATCCAGGGCGGTACTTGAGGATATTGGGGCCTCTCACAAACCCGCTTAGACGGAAAACCGCCTAGGCATCCACAGTCTCCCATAGATATCGGGAACCAATGCTCTGTCGAGTCCAACCCAATCCAGACGCTCGAACGTTTGTCCTAGCCTACTTCTAGTAACAACAGAAGTACCACGAGTGCTCAGGATTCGCAGCGCCCTCACCACGGCAGCTGAAGGGGTGGAACTCCTCCCCTCCCTTATGGGGCTGGGTATATTGCTTGGAGTAAGACATCCGAATTCTCAACCAAAAGTAAAGGCCACCTTCTTATATTCTTTTATCACTCCATGTTTCTACCATAATGTCCAGGTCTCGTTAATCCTTTTTGGTGTTTTAGTCATGTAGGAATTATAGCCTATGTCCATCGGAAAGAACTGTGCTTCTCAATGGCGAAATAATTATCAAAATCTGTTGTATCTGAGATTAACCTCTGCACACAAACACATAATCACTTATAATTTATCTCTTTTGTAATATAAATTTAGATATATAGAATTCTGAAGTTTTTGCTGCCGAATGAAAGATATACAAAGTTAAGGCTTGAATCGTATTAAACCTACTACTTCGCTTGAATTTTTACTCCAATAAAGATAATTCTACAGAAACAGACACAGAGACTATCACGCAAAGAGTAACCAAAAGTGTTGTTTTGAGAAAACTGAATTTAAAGTTTGAACATTAAAATTATGGCACATTTCAGTACATTCCAGAGTCATAATCATCTGCACCTTCATTCCTGGATTGCTTCAGCTTTTCTGATTGCCTTCTCTTGATCCTGGCCCTTTTTTAATTGCTGAACTGCTCGCTGGGCATGATATAGTCGTTCGTTGTTGTAAGATACAAAAATGTTCTAAAAGGGGAGGTTGCATGACAGCTTTTAAGGAATGCAGACCAGAATTTAAATGGCATTTAAATGTTTTTAAAACCTCTCAACCCCCCAAAAGTATATATTTTCTGAAACTGGAAATAATAGAGATTTTACTAGTGCTGAAACAAAATACCATTGTTTGACCATTTCAGAGTACCTTGTCCCCTTAAGTGTAAATAATTATCACACCATGCCAATATCCTCACTCTTACGAAGGAAGTCATAAAGAACCATACTAAGGATTTGCGACAGGTCAGTTTGGTGCGAGTTGGTTGCAAAGAGGATTTCGTGGTTGGTGAGTATAGGTTCCTAACTTTTTGATTACTCTCTTGTAACTGAGTGACAGCATGGATTACTGTACGAATCTCAGATATGATGTGGACAATTCCAGTTAAGTAAGCATGTTTTACTTGTCTGTTAAAATTACTACCCATTCCAAGGGTTAAGTCTATATAGCCTGCTCCGTCCTCACACCGTCACTCCCACCTCTTCCTTGGTCGACCGACATCTCTTCTACCTTGAGGTGTATAACTATGTACGATCCTGGGTATTCTATCTTCATTCATTCTCCTCATGTGTCCCTTCCAGCTATTCTTATTTTCTCCATTCTTCTCATTTAAGTATTATATCTTTAATTCATCACGTATATCTGAATTTCTTATTTGTTCCCTTTTTGTTCAACCTTCCACATCCCGCAGAAATCTCATTTCCGCGCTCTGTATCTTACTTCTAACCCTCTGTTTTAAGATCCAAGATTCGCCTCCATATAATAAAACTGGCACTATTACTGCCTTATAAAAGTTCAGCTTTGTTTTCTTTAGGAGCTTGTATTTCAAACTTTTATTTATTGTTCCACAAATTTGTTGGGATTTATTAATTTTATGTTCTACATCATTATCTCTATCTACACTTATGTCGCATCCTAAGTACTTAAAATGGGAAACATGTTACAGTTTTTTCCTTCTATGCTTATCTTTGAGCGTACAAAATATTTCCAGTGGTGTGCCATCATTTCAGTTTAAAATTACTGATTATTCAATACCGCTTGTTATCGCCTATGTATCCAATATACTCCCACCATTGTTCTCCCTGACGTCACAATTAGTTTTGACTCATCCTGTGCATCCCGGTTATACGTCAAACTGTGTGTATATATTTTCGGATAGTGTATGAATTTTCATGCTAAGAAATCTCTGCGTTCGTCATATTGCATGTTACCTCTACTCAGAAAGGTTTTCCCTAACTTATTTTTGATTCATTTACTGAAAGCTTTCAACTTTTTTATGTTTTGATCCATATTGACTCCCTCCTCACAGAATAATTTACGTTACCGATCGATGCTGACCTCTGCAAGAATGCTGTCAGCATACTTAAGGTCCATCTGCGACAGCCTGAAAGTAAATACCACCAGCAAGTTACATCTTCCTGCATTACCGGCCGGTGCACTGCAGTTTTCTTGTCAAAAGATGGCAGCGCAAATGGACTACGCTGCATATGTTTCTGGCGTCATGTCACGTGTAGGGTGCAAGGTAGGCGAGCTGAAGAGAGGAAAAAGTCTGAGTTCGTCGGCCGATAGGGAAGCAACGCATCGAGAATGGCTCTAGGGAAGCGTCATCGTGCACACGCCATTTTTCGCTTTGTCTAAATTTCTGCTGCAAAATCTTTTTAAATTGAAACATTGACTGCGTATGCCGACTTTCTTTAACTTCTCGCATTAGAGTGAGAATAATTCATTTTAAATCACAGTTGTAAATTTCTTTATCGTGAAGAAAATACAAGAGAGGCTAAAGCTTGATATATGTATTAACGCTAATTATTAATGTACAAAGTTGTTGAAATATTTAGTATTATAAAGAATATAGTTCTATGCTTTGGCTGCAAAAAATGAAATGTTTTTTAAGTTTAACAGTTGCTTTGTGAATCCTCAAATTCATTTCCTTTCCTACTTTGTCACGAGATTTAAATAATTTACCTGTGGGGACACTGCGTGTTTCGAAGTGTTTGTAAAATGGTCCCAGCTCTGTAACAATGCGGCCATTAATAATTTGTATTAGTTAACCTTCCTTTTATTTCCTGACGTTACAAAATTAGCAGAAGACTACAGTTTTTATTCGCTTAAGGTTTTCCTAGTTGCGGCCTGCAAAAATTACATTTGATGAGTTTTGTCCTTAAAGCGAGACTATTTCACCCCGACAGTCATTAGAAACGCATTTGCATCTTCTTTGCTATTCCACAGGAATGCATCGATATTGTTAAAAGGTTTCGCAGGTGTGCTCAGGGAATGAAAAAATCTGATATGGTACATTCACATGACTTTCTCTACCCTCTATCTTTATTAGTGGATATACAAAATATTCTTACTAATGCTTATTTATCTATAATCATCATAATTATCAAGCTTCAAGATAGGCCTGTTTCGGCTTAGAATGGGGATCTTTTCTGCATCTACGTGGTCCCCCAACATCTCTAGCACCAATTGGTTAATATTACAGGGCCTGCTCTTTCCTCTGGCATTGGAGAAATATGATATTTCCATTTCATTTTATATTCCCTGATTTTTTCATATAAATTAAATATGTTTAATTGCTCCCTTACTGTTTCAATTTTAATTGATCCTTAAGACTACGGGTTGGATGTTTACCAGTAATGACCATCACTTTTGATTTCTCTGCTGAAATAGTTAAATTATACTTTAATATTGTTTGATCAAGTTGGTACAGAGCTAGTTTTCATTTGCCAGAATAACCTGATCATCTGTAGATAGGACTGTATTTAAGGCGTTTCGAACTAATTTAAAGTTTGCTTACAACTGCCCTTGTCACGCTGCAACTGTGCGTTTATATTTTTCATCTACTTCATTTTAATTAAAAAACACCATTGCAGAAATAGCTACATTACACATTTCTTATAGATAAAAGTAGAACAGCGATAACCAAATTATTAATAACCGGACGCTATATGCTGGCCTCAAAATTACATCCTGTTTCCATGCAATGGGGAAGAATCGCAATCGCAAGAAACAACTGAATGTTGACAGGGCTTTTAGAGAATGACCAAGAAATAAAAAATTCGAACCTTTAATAACGGATATCTTAGAAATGGTTAGTTGAAATAAATTGTGTCTTTTAAAGAGATCTACATTTTTTTTTTGTGTAGTACGTCTTCGCCTATCGCTTAACGTTTATCAGTTAAACAAAATTATACAAAATTCCTTTTGAATGAAGAGCACTTTACAGGCTATTCCAAAAAATCTCAAGATATGCATTTTATAAATATCTCTAATGTGTGGCATTTTAATCAGAACCGTTAGAGGCATTTTTCAGAAAATAAAAAATTTCGAAAAACGTTCCATGAAAGAGTAGTTTGCGCTAGAATAATTTTCTTGAAAAATGTATCACATCTTTGAAAGCTACTGAACCTAAATACCAAGTTTGGTATTTATCCGACTTTTCGTTTTTTCGTTATGTTCATAGACACAAGCACATGGAACTTTTCCTAAAAATACTTGTTTTGGTTTCAGGGGTCTCCTAAACACGAATTTCCGGTGAAACCTCGGTATCGAATTTTTGGGTGGAATGCAATACTCGTCTACTTATTATTGTTAGAAAAAGTAAAAATCGTAGCCCTTCGCCAGGATTGAAGCTGTGACCACGGGAATTTGAAGCTAGCATACACGACGAGAAATAAAGCGAGTAAAATGGTGAAAACAGGATTTTTCTCGATTTCAGTACTTAGTAACCTTCTCGAGCTGGAAATACAAAAGGATTGTCTAACTTCCTGAATTCGACTGGTCAACGGAATATTCATGGAGTGAATACCTCTGCTATGTGAATACTTTCAAAGAACGCATTTAAATTAGAGGGTTTTAATTGCCAATAGATCGTTAATTTGAAGCACCTTAACAAAAGTAATTTTAGTTCACTCAGTCCCTCTATCTCTTTCTTAACAGAAGGCAGCCTAATCGAATGCTTACGGAATCCTATTCCAGTAGCTAGCTTTTCTTTCTTTCTTTTTTTTTTTTTTTTTTGCCTTCTTTTGTTCTGCTTTTGAAAGAGCAAACGTGGAGTCAGGTTCTAGGCTTCAATCACGCTAACACTAAGCCCGTCCTTCTACCCACTGAACCGCAATTACAGCAGGAGCAGTTTCGATTGGAAACTGATAAAGACCAAGCAGCAGTCCAACGGAATATATATTCAAACGAATTAATGAAGGATGTCGTGGAAAAGGAGCAAAGAGGGAATTAGAAATAGTCTTCTCTGGCGTTTTTCTTCACGGTGCGCTTTCTTTTCTTATTGCACTCGATGTAACAGGTATTTTAGGAACTCAGTAATGATTAAATAGACCCATCACAAGTTCAATGCTTTAAATTAAACGGATGGCAAAATGTTTCCTTCAATTTCTAACTTAGGTGCTATTTTTCACGGCGCATTCGATGTTGGGTGCAACCCTCAGGTTTCTTATTACACTTCTCCTGTTTATTACCTTCATTAATACTAGCATCTTACCCTGCTTATCGCTTAGTGTTGTCTGCAACATTCTAAAATACAAAATATTAGTGAAATACCCGTACTTGAAATTTACAAAACACCACACCAGAGAATTTATTGCATACACATTATTATCAACAATATATTGACAGGAAGATATAAATAACAAAATAAACAAATAATTAGAGATAGGACCTCGATACCGTCGATACCTCGATACCCTCGATACTCAGTGGTATCGAAGTATATGTAATACTTTGAGATAAACATTCAATACTTTTTCATGTTATTGCCTCGCACGTATCCCCCAGAGAGTTGCTGGACTATAGTTCTTGATAGACCTTGACTACGTTTTCTGTGGGTAATCAATGGAACTTTCCATACGCTCTTGTGTCAAATGCAAAGATACTAAGCTATAGGGGAAAGAGTAGCGGCACTCATGTAATAAACAGCGTTAACTGAGTTGTAAATGAAGATGATTTAGTTGTAAGTCACATTTCTGCAATAGCCTGGCTTGGTGACTCACTCTCAGCCAATACATTTAACTGTTCTGGTGACCAAAATCTGTGGTCAAGCAGAAACAATTTAGAACTTAGTGAAATAACACAGCACATGGAAATATTTGTTATTTTTAGTTATTTGAGTTTTATGAAAAATATACTTATATTAGTTTATATTTTCAAGATTGCAGAATAAAGAATTGCTAATATTCATTTTTCTATGAGTAGAAAATCCTTAAAAAGAAAGTTTTAAAAACAAAATATAGTTACATAAAAAGGGAAGCAAAGGAATTATTATTATTATTATTATTATTATTATTATTATTATTATTATTATTATTATTCATCTTGCCTAACGATAGGGGGCATATAACCTGTGGAATTAGCAAGATAAAACAATTCCTGCCAATCGGAGAATGTCAAACAGGAACAATTTCGGAATTAGCATACAATACAAAATTCTTTACACGTCTTTATACACAGAAAGCTACTAATAAGAACATAATTCGGTGCTCAAAAATCAGTATTGGTATCGAGTATCGCGAAATAGTGGTATCGTCCTATCACTACAAATAATAGTAACATAGCGAAATAATTGCAATAAATAATTTTCGTATATTAAATCAATGTATATTGTAACAAGGCTGAGTTGAAAAGTTTTGTCAGGAGAAAAAGGCAATTAGTGAGCGAAGTCATTAGTAACAGCTGAGAAGCGAACGCACTAATATAAAGATTCCTGGAATGCAGTTAAGGTTATAATTTCAATATGTTTGCAGAATCATATAGGCAGAAAATGTGAAAAAGAGAAAGGTAAATGAAGTTCTTAGATTTGGGGAGGTATCGCATAGTAACAAGGTAACAGACGTATATATTGGCCGCGAGCGAGAAGGAACATTGGTGGGATAGTTTTAATGTAGACAGAGCTTAAGTAATAAAAGAGCAAGTATTGCTAAAATTACCGTCTTATCTTTCCTTTGTTTTGTGTACAGCTTGAGGGGCTTACATACTTTTACCGTGATCGGCAACTCGCAGCGCCTAAGATCGCGCGTTATCAGTTATTTAGCGGTAGCAGCGAGGGGGTTTGCCGGTAAGCAGTTTAGCGACTCACGACAAGTTACGCTACTACCTTCTTTTATTGCGAAAACAGTTATTTCAAACAGAAAAATTGATACTGCAGAAGATAGCAGGTATAATGTGTCAACTATTGGTTTCGAGAGCCACGATTCATAATCACTTCCATTCTTTATTTTCAAGCGGTCGGCAACTCGCTTCAATAGATCAGTTTTAGTTCAATATTTTAGATCACATTAAATATCTCAGTCCATTTAAACTGGTGTTATCCTTTCAAAATACGCTCACGCATACTCTGAGAGAAAGATCTCACAGCAAACCATTATAGCAACCGGCAGCAGAATCAACAGAGATATTGAAGCAAAGGCTTCAAAAGTGACAACTATATGACCAACTGAGATACCTTGGCAACTTGCCAGGATAACATTAAATTCCCCAACTTACATTTTCCCCGCTAAACAACACAGTGTTGTCAAATTCATTTTGAGTTCACATACCCTAATGGCGACTTACAATTTTGTAAGTCCTTTAAGTTCCGGGCTTCGCAGTTAACTACTATTAGGTTAATTTAGTACCGCACCAGCATATTGACAGGTAGCTCAGTTGATTGGAGCGCGGAAAGCTGAAGATCCGTGGTTTAAAACCCGACTATAGCATTGTTTTTTTAGTCTGATTCTACTTTTCCAACTTTAGCCTACATACGGCATGTGTGGAACAATTAATTTCTTTCTCTTATGAAGTAATTCGTTCTGTATCCTGTCCGGTGATTTTAAGCCTCGATCCCTTTTTCTAGCTTTCGTAACACACCTATAGCGCATTTGTCCCTTTTCGTGTGATTCTGCGAGACTCAAATGCGAGGTTACACTGCCTCGCTTCCAAAGCACCCTAAACAGCTGTTCACTGGGCAAGTAGCAGCAGTCGCTAAACTAGTTTCAAGCCTGCTTAGGTTCGTCAGTGGTTTGTATGTTGTAACTGGTTGACTAATCAACCGTTACTCACTTTATGTAGATAGACTCCAATGACATCGTTTATGGTTCTATAAAGTTCCAGATAGTTACACTCCTCCAAAACCTTACACAGTGTTCGACTGGCGTCGATAAAAATGCTGCCCATCCTTTGTTGCAGAACTTTTGTTTTGCCTTTCGTATATACCGTAATTATTTCATGGTTACACTTTGAAAGCCATTTTCGATTTAGTCGTTAAGCAGAACTGGTATATTTTAGTTGACTGAACTATATGAGTCTTTTATAATAATAATAATAATAATAATAATAATAATAATAATAATAATAAAATAATTATTATTAAAGACATTATTATAACCACTATTTTGCAGCATTTTAAGATGAGCTTTCTAAAACAGGGAAATCAATGGTAAAATTCGATGAGGTATCTAACTGTTATATTTTATATTTCGTATTTCAATATTATATACTTCAATTAAGAATTATTATTATTATTATTATTATTATTATTATTATTTCTGTTGCTGTTATCATTGAAGCAGTAGTGGTGTTGGCATTAGTATTTGTGGTGATAGTAATACTGTAAGTAGTAATAGTGGTGATTATGATGGTACGAGAATTTATATTGGTGTGGTGGTAGTATTAGTGATAACAGAGATGGTGTAAGTAATGATGGTAGCGGTAATGGTATTAATGTTAGTGGTGATTATGGTGGTATTAGTGGTGATGGTGGTGCTGTAAGTAGTAATCGTGTTAGTGATAATGGTATTGATGATGGTAGTAATAATGTTAGCAGTCATGGTGGCGGTATTAGTTGGTATTAGTGGTGATAGTAGCATTGTAAGTAGTAATGGTGATAGTGACGGTGTTTAGCAGTTGTGGTGGCGGTATTAGTTGGTATTAGTGGTGATGGTAACGCTGTAAGTAGTAATGTTGATAGTGATAATGGTATTATTAGTGGTGATAGTAACGCTGTAAGTAGTAATGGTGATAGTGACAATGTTACTAATGGTGATAGTGACGGTGTTAGCAGTTGTGGTGGCGGTATTAGTTGGTATTAGTGGTGATAGTAACATTGTAAGTAGTAATGGTGATAGTGACAATGTTACTAATGGTGGTAGTGACGGTGTTAGCAGTTGTGGTGGCGGTATTAGCTGGTATTAGTGGTGATGGTAACGCTGTAAGTAGTAATGGTGATAGTGATAATGGTATTATTAGTGGTGATAGTGACAATGTTACTAATGGTGGTAGTGACGGTGTTAGCAGTTGTGGTGGCGGTATTAGTTGGTATTAGTGGTGATGGTAACACTGTAAGTAGTAATGTTGATAGTGATAATGGTATTATTAGTGGTGATAGTAGTGGTGGTAGCAGTTATGGTGATGGAATTAGTGTTGATAGTGGTGTTGTAAGTAGTAATGGTGATAGTGGTAATATTAGTAGTGATAATAATGGTAGATATTACCACTTCTCGTGATAGTGGTGCTAGTATATGTGTTAGTAGTGATGGTGGTGGTATAAGTAAGTATTAGTGATGGTGTTGGTAGTGATATTGGTAGTATAAGCTATTAGTATAAGTGGTAGTGATGCTATTAGTGATAGTGATAGTATTAGTGGTGATAATGGTGGTTTCCGTGGTGATAGTGGTGGTGTTAGTAGTGATAGTGGTAGTATTAGTGGAGACAGTGGTTGCATTAGTGACGATAGCGGTTGTATTAGTGGCGATAGTGGTTATATTAGTGTTAGTAGTGAATGCGGTAGCATTAGTGGCGATAGTGGTAGTGTTGCCGGTGTTAGTAGTGATGGTGGTAGTGATCGTATTTATAATGGTGATTAGGTGATCTGTGTTTATCCAATAAATTTATTGAGGAAGATAGGACTTTTCATAATTGTGTCATGTTTTGAGAAAAATTCATCAGCATTGTTTTTTAAAAATAACCAACCATGTTATTTACACCAGAGTAGAATCACAACAGCACTCGGGGGTTGTTTTTATCATTATAAAATTTAATTTAGCTACCTTCTACAGTTTGAGAAAATGGGTTGTTTATACCAGAATATGTCATTCACAGAAAAAGCCGTTCAAAGCAAAAGTAGAGAAAACAGAAGCTGCCATACTTAACAGTTGTACCTACCAATTCTTAGAGTAAACTTTTCCTAAACGATTGGCTTATGTTTACTCTCTACTGCATATTGTGTAGACGTTATGATTTTTTCAGTAAAGGGACACAAAATTCGCGTACAAAATGGCAGATACCAATTTTTAAAGGTATATTTTCAAATACAGGTATTCTGTCTACAATTATAATATATATACGTTATATTAAAGAGGAAATTTTATTTCATAAGACTACAAAAATCCAAAGTTACTTTTTTTTTTTTTACATTTTTCGCCGTTTAGTTTCCCCTGTTTAACCTAAAAGCAGCGTTTGGTGATATCTGAAAATTTCTATTGAGTGGGTATATAGATATGTCTCCTTTTATTTCTCCTTCTGCCAATAGATATAGAAGCAACGAAATCTCTTAGCAAACTGCATAGGAAACACGGACAACGAAATACGCTCTCAGTGTTTGCTGGCAGAGATTGCTTGCTTCTCTCCTCGGTTCGTGTTTCTGAACACATATGAAGTCCATATGTATCACGTTATCTGGGAGACGAGGTTTGTGCGTGTGTGTGCGTGTGTGTGTGTGTGTGTGTGTGTGTGTAATGCGCGTGAAATTTGGAGCTGAGAGACCTGTCTGCCTCGCCAATTTCCCACTAATTTCCAACTAGCATTGTACGGATGTCACCAAAGCATCTGATATCCAGTGGGGCGTGCAGCAGAGAAGGGGAGCCGCACAGAAAAAAAGGGAATACTACAGGATGCTCATCAGCACAACTACCCTTAATGTGGGGTTGCATCGTTTGGAATGGACACTGCAAAATTCCAAACGATCTTTAAGCTTTGAAATGCTCAACGAAGCCTCAAACAACTTCTCTATTGACTGCTTCTGTGGTCGAGTGGTCTACTTTCTAGCTTTTTCAACCTAGAGATCCGGGTTCATTCAGGCTGGAGCCGACAATTTTTCTTTAACCTCAATCATTCCCTATCTTCCAAAGAGACTGGAAATATGAATGTGAGGATGCTGTGAGTGTGTCTAATAGTAAAATACTGATAAAAACGACGTTAAGACAACCTACTTTTCAGCGAGCAAATGACACCAACAATTATGTCTTAAGTTAAAGCTCCTGATATGGCCATAGAAGTTAAATGGGCTATACAAAAGAAGAAATTAAATTATTTTTCTACAAGAAGTTTTGCTTGAAATATTTAATTCAGAATCGAAGGACAGGTGTTATGCAATAAATCTGTTACTTCCTAAAGTGGATAAAATATAAAGTATGCGTTATTTTATTTGCATTATTTAAAAACCTGTTGTGCTATTTCTTTCCCTACTACAACTATAAATTATAATTACAAAGTGAAAGGGGATATACCACACACACACACACATATATACATATAAATTAATATCAAACAAGAATTATACATAATAATTTAATTCAGCAAGAAAGATGTTAGAATATTTAGCAACCAAGAAATGTACAAAAGCAGATCGTAACTTAGATAAGTAAGGGACGGGCGAGCTAGCTAATTCCAGGTAAAAGATAATTCTAGGTAGAGTCCACCTTTAACCAAGCTAATGAGCAAGGAAATGCAAGCAATAAGGAGAAATAGAAAGAGACAGATACAGAAAGGAAAAAGACAGAGATATTGCACCTGCTTCCAGACCGTCACTGGTACGTGTGTGCGAAAAGTTTTGGAGGTAATAAGGTTACATAATAAGGTAACG
Source organism: Deroplatys truncata (assembly GCA_030765065.1). Lineage (NCBI taxonomy): Eukaryota > Metazoa > Arthropoda > Insecta > Mantodea > Mantidae > Deroplatys > Deroplatys truncata. The sequence goes on from CM060979.1 coordinate 168,529,732, forward strand.
CGGTCTGAGAACCAATAAGATATGTCGTTACATTTGAGGCGCGAAGGTAGCGTCACTAAGTTTGGGTATAAAAGGGGAAAGAAAGCCCCAGATTTTCACTCTCTTATGGAAGTGATACTCTCTGTGCAAATGGGTGAGAAGCGTGTGCAGTTAGACTAGGCTCCTAATTTATTATTATGTTGGGAATTGTTACAATGGGAAAAGCTAGCCGCCCATAAGTATTTATTTGACATAAACCACATTTTAAGCGAAATGCAGTGTATTTCAATTTGCCTCACCTACGGAAACCCTGAGACCAGTGAAATTAGTTAGATAGGTAATTATTAGGAATGGAGAACCAGAGGACCAACGTTTTCCCGCTAAAAAAGACGCCCAACGATTTCCAGCTGGAGTCACTACATGATGACATTTGAAATTCCGTTCTCTTTGCATGACACAAGAGAAAGAATAAAAAACAACAATGCCGACTTAGTAGTATAAAGTGTTTGACAGTTCAAACCACTAATAAAGAATATCTTGGAAACCGCTAATGTTACAAAATGTATTTGATATAAACTGTCAGTTTAAGGAGATCTACATTTTACGTATAGTAAGTATTTGTCTATTTGTTACCTTTTACAAGCTATACAAATTTATTCAGAATTATGAGGACTTCACAGACTATTCAAAAAAAAATCTGATCTGTTACACTCACATGACTTTCTCTACTCTTGTACAATCTAATTTTACAAACGCCTATTCTCCATATGCTTCATGTTAATCGAGATATCAAGATGTCAATCTTATTGGTAATTTTCTTGTAGATGCAAGGGAAATATGGTAGCTTTTAAGCGATAGTCAAATATTTTAACGCTGGTTGCTATGTGGCGCATTCCATTCTCTTTGCATGTGCAGGACATAAAAAAATCTGATGTGTTACACTCACATGACTTTCTCTACGCTTGTACAATCTATTTTTACAAACGCCTATTCTCCATATGCTTCATATTAATCGAGATACCGAGATGTCAATCTTATTTGTAATTTTCTTGTAGATGCAAGGGGAATATGGTAGCTTTTAAGCGATAGTCAAATATTTTATCGCTGGTTGCTATGTGGCGCATTCCATTCTCTTTGCATGTCCAGGACATAAAAAAATGAATAACGAATTTGAGAAAAAGTATAAGTATTGGAAAATTTAAGGAAATAACAAGCAATATCTCGAAAACGGTTCACTCAACAAAAAAATGTATATGATATAAGTTGTGTATTTTAACGCGATCTACATTTTTTGTGTAGTAAAATTTTGTCTATCTCTTATGGTTTACCAGTTATGCAAAAGTCGTTCATAATGAAGAATACTTTTGGAGACATTCCCAGAAATTTCGATATATACATTTTATTTCTCATGACATTATCTTAAACATATGATATTTTAATCAAAATCGTTAGAGCCATTTTTGAGAAAATTAAAATTTTCGAAAAATCTTCCATGTAAAGGGTAGTCTGGGGTGGGGGGATTTTCTTGAAAATCTTCGTGTCGCATCTCTGTAAGATACTGAACCTAAATACCAAGTTTGGTGTTTATCCGACTGTTCGTTTCTGAGTTATGCTGTTCACAGACACACACACACACACACAGACACACACACAGACACACACACACAGACACACACACACACAGACACACACACGGACATGTTTCCAAAAATGCTTTTTTTGGATTCAGGAGGTCTCAAAACATGTATTTCCGGTGAAATCTCGGTATCGAATTTTTGGGTGGAATGCAATACTTCCCCTAGTTACTATACGTAGTAGAGAAAGTAAAAAATGAATAACGCATTTGAGAAAAACTATAAGTATTGGAATATTTAAGGAAATAACAAGCAATATCTCGAAAACGGTTCACTCAACAAAAGAAATGTATATGACATAAGTTGTGTATTTTAACGCGATCTACATTATTTGTGTAGTAAAATTTTGTCTATCTCTTATGGTTTACCAGTTATGCAAAAGTCGTTCACAATGAAGAATACTTTTGGAGACATTCCCAGAAAATTCGAGATATACATTTCATTTCTCATGACCTTATGTTAAACACATGATATTTTCATCAAAATCGTTAGAGCCATTTTTGAGAAAATTAAAATTTTCGAAAAATCTTCCATGTAAAGGGTAGTCTGGGGTGGGGGGATTTGCTTGAAAACCTTCGTGTCGCATCTCTGGAAGATACTGAACCTAAATACCAAGTTTGGTGCTTATCCGACTGTTCGTTTTTGAGTTATGCTGTTCACAGACTCACAGACACACAGACACACACACACACACACACACACACACACACACACACACACACAGACACACACACGGACATGTTTCCAAAAATGCTTTTTTTTGGTTTCAGGAGGTCTCAAAACATGTATTTCCGGCGAAATCTCGGTATCGAATTTTTGGGTGGAATGCAATACTTCCCCTACTTACTATACGTAGTAGAGAAAGTAAAAATTTAAATCATACATTTTATGTCATGCTACCACCTTAAGCATATTTTAATCAACATCACAAATAAGGAAACTTTTTCCATAAAGGATAGTTTCGGGTGCGAGAATTTTCTTGATAATGGCACTTAATATGCCATTAGCCACTTACAGGTAGTGTATGCTAGTCAGTTGGCCAATCAAAGCCGTACTACACTGATAGTATTTCATGGTTGTGGACTTGTTACTTTCTCTACTACGTATAGTAAGTAGGGAAAGTGTTTCATTCCACTCAAAAATTCGATACCGAGATTTCACCGGAAATACATGCTTTGAGGCTTCCTGAATCCAAAAAAAAACATTTTTGAAAACATGTCCGCGTGTGTGTCTGTCTGTGAAAAGCATAACTCAGAAACGAACAGTCGGATAAACACCAAACTTGGTATTTAGGTTCAGTATATTCCAGAGATGCGACACGAAGGTTTTCAAGAAAATCCCCCCACCCCAGATTACCCTTTACATGGAAAATTTTCGAAAATTTTAATTTTCTTAAAAATGGCTCTAACGATTTTGATTAAAATATGATATGTTTAAGATATTTTCAGAACAAATGAAATGTATATCTCGAATTTTCTGGAAATGTCTCCAAAAGTTTTCTTCATTGTGAACGACTTTTGCATAACTGGTAAACCATAAGAGATAGACAAAATTGTACTACACAAAAAATGTAGATGGCGTTAAAATACACAGTTGATGTCATATAATTTTTTTGTTGAGTGAACCATTTTCGAGAAATTGCTTGTTATTCCCTTAAATTTTCCACTACTTATACTCTTTCACAAATGGGAATTCGTTATTCATTTTCTTTTTTGTCCTGGTAATGCAAAGAGAATGGAATACTACACATAGCAACCAGCTCTTAAAATATTTGACTATTGCTTAAAGCCTACCAATTCACCTTACATCTGCAAGAAAATTAGCAATAAGATTAACATCTCGATATCTCGATTAACATGAAGCATATGGAGAATACGCGTTTGTAAAAATAGTTTGTACAAGAGTAGAGAAAGTCATGTGAGTGTAACACATCAGATTTTTTTTTAATTTTTATGAATGCAACGAGTGAGATCGGGTAGGCTGTGACTACAATAATAACACCTGAAAATGCCAGCCGCGCCTTATATATAATTGTATTGGTAATATAAAAGTAGCTGTAGCAGAAACCTGTCAATTTAAAAACCCGAGGATCAGTTATAGATTACAACTGCACAATCAATAATAATTATTAAACTATTCCCTAACCTTAGTTATCAGTAACTTTGTTAACTGTTTCATATTTTGTTTCAATAAAATCATATAATTTTAGAGATTTCACGCATTTGTTTCCTTTTGACAAACATGCACCATAAACTACACTGCAGTGGCTAACAACCAAGGTTGGCGCTAAACTAGGTAAGTTCATAATAAGCTTTCGTGTGATTATCTAGCCCACTAGCACTCGTGCTACTAGTTTTACACGGCAATTTAATTTCGATTTCAAACTCATGCATCTTTTCATAAAATAATTATTTCTCTACATTCGGTCTCGAAATAATTATCATGAAAAGAAGCATACGTTAACCTCGATTAAATTGTCGTAAAACTATCAGCACTAGGCGACTACTGTTGAACCACAAACACACACACACACACACACACACACACACACACACGCACCTTCTTCTAAATATCTTTTTTTCAGGGAGCTCAAAACGCAAGTTTTTCAGTGAAATCATAGAATTTTGCGACTTTATGCTTTACTTTGGTCTTCAGAAGCGATGAAATTGATGTATTACATGCCCTACATGTCACCCTATGTCATCCTCTAGCTCCAACACAATGCTGGCAACATATGAATAACAAATACCGCCAAAGCCAGTAAGATACCGCCAACGGTCTCACCTGCGTTCCTATGTACTTTTTATTTTAGGTTTATTAATTCTTTTACGTTTCTGATTCACGGGAGGTTAGGTTAGGTTTAGTTTTTGGTAATATTGCTCCAGAGGTCGACATGTCATGGCGGGTGCGCGCAACGCCAGGCAGGCTACCCTATAGAAACAAACATGGCTAAAATTCCGCGATTATGTGGCATTTGGCTTTTTAAATGCCCCAAAGTTGTTTAAGAACTTCCGGTTATGTATTCTGTTGCGATTTATTGAATTAGTTATGTATTCCGGCGTGAGTTTGTCAACAGTTAACATGGGCAACTTACGAATCGTTGCGGAGAATGAGAACTTAAATAATGACGCTGTCCTAATGGAAAATTGGGACATAGAACAACTTGCAGAAGAGCTAGCAACCAGAGATAGTAAGCTTAGGAGGAAGTTTGGCACTACTCAGGAGCTCTTCAACTCATACTTGCATGAGTTTATGTACAGGAACACCTGTCCCATTCGGGGATTGTTTCAGAATTTTCTTGTGACACTCTCCGAGAATTATCCTGCGACATCACATCTTGGCAGCTCTCTTTTGGTTCGTCTTCGCTCAGAACTTTCTTTTTATCTTTCTTTTCTGTCAAAATTTTATATTTCTTCATTGTCTTATATGCATCGATGCAAAACAGCCTTTATTAAGGATAACAATTGCATCGTGAAAGAGCAGATATGTCCTTGGACATAGTTATAGTAACATTCATTATTATTTAGTTGTATTACATTTGCTTATTGTGTCGCGGTAATTATTTAGTTATATTACATTTGCTTACTGTTGCAAGTTAATAATTCAGTTGAAGCATTAAATTGAATTTTATTTATGGACGTTCTTTAACTGCTGTGATTCTTAGCGTCCCATTCTATATTGGCCGTGAAATACAGATAATTTTGCGGAGGTCTGTTTATCAGACTTGAAGTTCTTTACATTTATTTAGCAGTGCACGAGCGCCAATGGTCATTACTAAACGCCACGCATTAGACAATAACAATAATATTTTTTACTGCTTCACGGTTATTATTAAATTTTATTGCATCTATTTACTGTTTCGCGGTTAATATTCAGTTGTATTGCATTTATTCACTATTTCGCGCTTTTCTATTACGGCAGGGTATAACAGTTCACAACAATACTTCCCGCTTTACTACCACGACAGCGTTTTTTCCGTTTAACAGTTGGTGCCTGACATTGCGCATTTACATCGTCCGCCATTACACGTCGACCTCTGGAGCAACATTACCAGCTATTTTTTTATATAAGCTTGTTTTAATTAGTTTCCAGTGGTTACATCAAGGCATGCTCGCTTCGCTCGCGTGCGGTCCTAAGCTTAGGTTTTTGATTCACGGGAGGTTAGGTTAGGTTCAGTTTTTTTAATATAAGCTCAGATTTCTGATTCACCAGAGGCTAGGTTAGGTTTAGTTTTTTTTTGTATAACCTTGTTTTAATTAGTTATCAGTGGTTACATCAAAGCATGCTCGCTTCGCTCGCGTGCGTTCCTAAGCTTAGGTTTCTGATTCACGAGAGGTTAGGTTAACTAACTACCACTAATTATCTACCAGTGTTACTGAAAGCAACTTCTTTATTAAACTTTTAATGCAAATAACGTTTTAATATAACATAATTTCTATAATATCAAAAAATTAAACTTCTGGTGTAAAGTCTTTAAGTCAGCGGCAATACAGAATGAAGAAGAAGAAGTAGTAACAACACATCGCTTTTTCCGCGCATTTCACTTCTTATTTAGGTTGGCAGTTCCCATTGCGCATGTGCGATACCGACAAGATGGCTGCGTTTGTTGTCTTCACATCGTAATTTTGCTATAAAACTAAAACACCTATAACAGGAGGAGAGGTGGTCACCAGATATAGAAGAGACAACATCCACTTCTAAACGCACTCCTAAGGTAATTTATTCCCTTTCTTTTAGCTTTTCTTAACGTTTTCAATGAAGACCAAAGTAATTCAAATTAGCCTTTGTTTGTGTGGAATGCAATACCTCTTCTACTTACTATAGGTGAGTAGTAGAGAAACTAAAAACCAGATTTTGTATACTTTTTCATGCTTTGATTCCAATGTACATACGGTGCTTCTTCTTTATATATTACCTGAAAGATGGTGTCTCTATTGTTTGAAACATGTTTTTTACCCAAAGTATCACCTTGACTATGCTGAGTTGCCTCATGAAGCTACACCTCTAGCTCTGTGCCGCGAGTATTTAAAGATAAAGATCATTATTTTCAGGCAACTCACATCACAAACTTTGTCTAGTTGCATTCTCTACCTATACTAGGCAAGAAAGTTTTACCCCAGCAAAAGTTCAATATCGAAATTTCGTCGCTTGAAAAAGCTTACTGAAAAATCTGATGTGTTGTACTCACATGGCTTTCTCTACTCTTGCACAAAGTATTTTTACAAATGCTTATTCTCCAGCTACTTCATGTAGTTTTTGTTTTCTTGACTTTTAGTTTTTGAGTTATGCTGTTCACAGACAGACAGACAGACAGACACAAAGACAAACACATGGACATGTTCCCAAAAATGCTTTATTTGGATTCAGGGCACCGGTGAAATATCGATATCGAACTTTTTGGTGGAATGCAATACTTCCCATACTTACTATACGTAGTAGAGAAAGTAAAAGAAAACTAATAACGAAAAGAATCCGCAAGAAGTTAAAGCCAGAAAAACATGTAATTGACATAAATTTTGTGCATAGGTTTTGTCTATCTCTTACGGTTTACCAGTTATGCAAAATTCACTCAAAATGAAAAGATCTTCATAGGCTGTTTGCAAACAATTCAAAATAACATAAATTTTATTTGCTATGCAAATACTTTAAACATTTAGGTATTTTTAATCAAAATGGCTCTCACGATTTTGATTAAAAATACCTGTGTTGTTTGGGGTGGAAGGATATTCTATAAAATCTTCGTCTCTCATCCCTAAAAGATGCTGAATTTAAATTGCCAAGTTTGTTATTTCACTGACTTTTCGTTTTTGAGTTATGCTGCTCACAGACACACACACACAAACACGTACATGAGAAATAAAGAAGGATATTACAAAAGTAAGGAAGAAAGAGAAACGATAGAAAATGTGCTCTGGTTCCCAGTTACTTTTGACGTCAGTTTGTCCAGACAAAGGTGGCGATAAAGGAAGGAATTATTGCTATGAGCAAAACACTGAAGTATTTGGTAAACCGCCAGAACACCACTACTGAGGGAGGCATTATTTTGTATGTAGATTTCACCATTCGATTCCGTCGAAACAAAGTTAAATACATCAATGCTTGTTTAACCAAGAGGTTTTCCTACAGTTCTATTCTGTTAACACGAAGAACCAACAGGACCACAATAAACGCTTTTTGGTAATCATGAATTAGCTGTTCTTTACCGTGTCTCTAAAATTGGTCTTTAGATACCTACTGTAGGTCAAGCTCTGGAAGGGACAGAAAAAAACAATGTGATGTTATATTTACATGACTTTCTCTACCCTGTATCGTTTAGTAGTATGTATACAAATATTCTTAGGGAAGTTTATTTTTATTTTATCTAATATATTTCAATTTACTAGAAATAAACCTTTGTAGAAATAGTTACATTACACATTTCGTTACAGATACAAAGAGAACAGCGAAAGTCAAATGTTTAAAAACTGAACGCTATGTGCTGGCCTTAAAATTTCATACTGTTTCCATGCAATCGCGAGAAATAACTGAATGTTGAACAGTCTTTAAAATATTGACAAGTTATTGAAACCGAGCGGGATAGATCAGGCATTCGGGAGGTCCCGGGTTCAAATCCCGTGGGCCGACCAATCTGTCTGAGGTTTTTTCGTGGTTTTCCTCAGTCGCCAAGGTAAATACCGGATTGGATATTTAACACCACGACCCAAAGTTCCACTTTAAGTCTAAAACAATAGTAAAATGTAAAAGAAGTGGCAATAGCGAATGTTGTGTCATCTATCCGCAGACAATGTAAGCAGTTAGATTGGACGGCACCCTAAACGCCATCTGCATGGCACGAAGCAGAAGCCATGCGCTGGCGGTCTCTGTGGGCACGTGACGAAGCAGGACGACATTTCCAGGGATGAGACCAAGAAGGCTAGCTGTCCGCCTTTTTGTGTGAGGGCGGCGGTTGGACTGGACGGCACCCTAACGCAGGTGGTTAAAGGGATGAGACCTAGAAGTCTAACTGTCCGCCTTTCTGTGTGAGAGCGGCGGTTGGACTGGACGGCACCTTAATGCCATCTGCACGGCACGAAGCATAAGATTCGGTAGCTATACGCTAAGGTCTCTGTGACACGCGACGGACCTGATGGTCACAGGGATGAGACCTAGAAGGCTAACTGTCCATCACATCTAAGCATTATCCACTAACAGTTCCGTCGCGATATGACCAAGAAGTTAAAGAGACGTAAAATAAAATACAGTAAAAGAAAAGGGTATTGAACAATTTGAATCATAATACGGATATCTTGGAAATTGCTAACGCAAAATTAAAGTGTTAATGATGGGACGATACCACTATTTCTCGACTCTCGATACTGATGTTGATTTTTGAGCACGATACTCAATACCCGATACTCACTTTACAAAAAACTGAAAAGCGATAGCTTGTTTACTGAATTATGTTCTTACTAGTAGTTTTCTGTGTATACACACATGCAACCAATTTTGTATTCTATGCTAATTCCGAAATTGTTCCTGTTTGACATTCTCCAATTGGCAGGAACTTTTTATCTTGATAATGACATAAATAATATGTCATAAATTACTAATCACCGCTAGTAATAACAACAGTAATACTTTGTAATAATAATTATATTAATTTCGTTGCTCCCTTTTTATGTAAGCATATTTTGTGCTGAAAATCTTTTTAAACGATTTTCTATTTATATTGGGAACATTAGTCGTACAGTATACCTTAAGCTACACTCGTGAATCAAGTTTGACTTGTGTAAACACAAACTAACAGAAGGAAGGAAAGAACAAATATTTAAACCACTTGCCTCTCACCGAGGCGGCCCGGATTCAATCCCAGGGACCCAGATGTGGGATTTGTGGTGGACAAAGCGGCGTTTGGGCGGGTTTTCTCCGGGTTCTCCGGTTTCCCCCGCCATTCATTCCACCAACTGCTCCATCATCACCTTTCCTTTCATCCATTTCACCGTCATTTCGTTTCATCTACTTCCTTCCTCCTATACCAGGCATCGGGCTGATCACCCATCCTGGATATTCTGTCTGATCATGAGTGTCTGCTCCTCGACGGACCTCTGACCCCAGGCACCCGCCTGTAAATCCTGGGGAGTGTAAGTCCTACATAAGAGGAGGTTAAACAGAGTAAGAAGAAGTATTATCTTACATCCTAAGTTATGAATTTTTTTCTTCTGAATTCACAGATTTTGCTCACCGGAGTAAGTAAATGTAATAGCTGAGAGTGATTCACCTAGCCAGGCTATTGCAGAAACGTGATTTAGTGCTTCAGCTAAATGAGCTTCATTCACAACTCAGTTAACGCTGCATCTTACATGTGTACCTCTAGTCCTTCTCCCATTGTTTTGCATGTTTTCATTTAGACACACGAGTCTACGGGATGTCCCATTGATTCACCCACAGGAAACACAATCAAGGTCTATCAAGAACTATAGTCCAGCAACTCTGGAGACACGTGCGAGGCAATAACATGAAGTATCGACTCTTTTCATCCCTTATCTAGCATAAACTGAGACAGAATGTGCCCGAATTAATTTTATAATGTGTTAATTTCTTTGGTGTTTAATTTGATATATGAATGATATGTGTGTATAATGTGAACACCATGTAAGTAGCCATTTTTGTATAATGTAATATTTGTCTTATATATATACGATGTTCCTGTGTCACCATTTTAGAATGTCTTAAACTCTGCCGTTTGTAGAAAATATGCTATTCGCATGTGCAGAGGAAACCGGGATCTTTTGTGTTAGTCTAGGGTAAGGTTTTATGACTTTATTTGTCACCTCTCTGGAAGCATGGAGTGAGGAAAATATAAAAGAACGGAAAATTGCCGAGAGAAGCCCGGGAAAAAGTCACGTGATATATACAAACCAGTAAATAAGAATATATGTAAATTAAATAATATTTAACCACGCTGAGAGAACCACGAAAATTCCTCCAATAAGAAATCCGATCCTAAAATTTCAAGTGGGGGATCGTATTCCATAAATAGTCGAGATTTACCCCAAATTCCAAGTTGACTTGTAGATACAGACGAGGAGTCCACGCTACTCAGGAAGACAAAGCGCGCAAATGTTGTTCTTTTGTGCGAACGTGCAAATGTGACCAATCAGGTATTAATTAACAATGTATCGGTGATTCCCGAGTTCTATATAGTGATAAGTGAACAGGAACATTATTCAGTGTTTTTAAAGTGAGAAGTGACAATAAATTGCAGTTACCCAAACATTATGATGAGTAGTGAATTCACCTCTGAGCTCTTTGTACCACTACCGAGATCGACGAGCTTATTAGCAATCCTGATAGGCGTAGTCCATGCAGACATCGTCGCTGAGAACCAACTAGCCAGGGCAACAGCGAGAATTGCCGTACAATTAAATCAACCAGCCAGGACAGCAAGATGAAACCCGTCGGATGGAGAACATAAAGAAGGTACAGTGGATTTTACCATTACTTTTCCTGTATCTGCCATTACACCGCGTTCGACTCCAACTCCCGTGGGCATGGAACCCGGGAGTGCAACCAACGGCGCAGTCTTCGAAGCATAGAGAGGTGACGACTGGCGCAACCACTTTCAATATTGCAAAACTTCAAAATTTAAAAGTTTCGAGGGTTTATCTCAAAGTATTAGACATACTCCGATACCACCAAATATCGATAGTATCAGGGTGTCGATGGTATCGAGGTCCCATTCGTTTTTGAAATAAATTATGTTTTAAAGAGATCTGTGTAGTGCGTTTTCGTGTATTGCTTAAGGTTTACTAGTTATGCAGCATCATATAAAATTCCTTCCGAAGAGGACTTCACAGTCTATTCCCAGAAAATTCAAGATAAACATTTTATTTGTCGTGTAAATGTCTTTAATACTTCGTATTTTAATCAAAATTTGTTAGTTATTTTTTTAGAAAATGAAAAACTTTGCAAAATGATCCATGTAAAGCGTAGCTTGCGGGGATTTTCTTGAAAACCTTCATGTCGCATCTTTGAAAGATACTGATCTTAAATACTAAGTTTGGCATTTATCCGACTTTTCGTTGTTCAGTTATGCTGTTCACAGATACACAGACACACACACGCACACGAATTTTTTTCTAAAAGTCCTTTTTTTATTCAAGGGGTCTCAAAACATGTATTGAATGCAATACCTTCTCTATCTACTATGTTCGTGGTAGAGAAAGTAAAAATGATTTTCCTTGAGTTCAGGGTCCTCAAAACACATATTTCCGGTGAAATCTCGGTATCGAATTTTTGGGTGGAACACAATACTTACCCTACTTGCTGTACGTAGTAGAGAAAGTAAAAATGCATTGCATTCACAAGACTTTCTCTATTCAGTGTTCAACAAACCTACTTACAAGAGCTTATTCTTCTATCTACTGCTTTTCGTTAATCGAGAAAAACGTTCATTACACATTTATACATTTTGCTGTGCTAGGCTAAAGGCGATAGTCATATTTTTAACAAACGGATCGCCGTATGATGGATTTGAAATGCATTTGCACGATCGCCGGAAAATCGAATAACTTACCACTTGAAAAAGTATGAGCAAATGAAAATTCAAGCCTATAACAAAGAATTTCTTGGAACTTATTAACGCTGCAAGAAGTTTTATTTTATCTACATCTAACGAAAATTATGTTTTCTGCATTTTAAGATTTTGTCTAACTCGGTTTAGCAAAAATCCTTCAGAATGAGAACGACTTCACTTCTCAGAAAATTATTATATATATACAGGGTTATTCAAAAGGAACGAACAGATTTTAAATATTTATTTCTAATTAACGAAAATAGATAGCAACACATACGACAAATAATTGAATAGAGAAAAGTTCAAAGTTTTAAGCCCCCATCTATTAGTTCCATTCGGTGTCTACAGCGGCGCTGGGTTTGTTTATGAGAAAATGGCAACGCCACAGGAAAGGTTTTTTGTGTGCTTTAGTATACAAAGAATGAATTGTTTCATTGCAGCGTGTATTTCATGGTAAGTTCAACAAAGAGCCTCCTCGTCATAAAAAAATTTACAATTAATACAATAAATTCGTAGAAGATGGTTGCGTATGCAAACGGAAAAGCACTGGTCCTCCTCTCATAACAAATGCTGCTCATTTTAAACACATAATATAGAATTTTGAACTTTTCTCTATTCAATGATATATCGCATGTATCGCCATTTATTGTCGTTCCTTAAAAATACACATTTAAAGTCTGCTCCTTCTTTCTGAATAATCCTGTATATATATATATATATATATATATATATATATATATATATATATGTGTGTGTATCTGTATATACTCGTATATTTTTTAGTCATACAAGCAATATCTTAAACATATGCTTTTGTAATGAAATCGTTAGAGCCATTTTTTATAAACTGACGAAAAGTTTTCTATGTAAAGTTTAGTTTGGGATTGGGAGATATTCTCAAAAATCTTCGTATCACGTTCTTGGAAGACGCTGAACTTAAATATTAATTTTAGTATTTAACTCAGTTTTCGTTTTTTAGTTTCTGTTCATATAAAGACAGACACACAGATACATATACACTTACCTTCTTCTAACTATGCTTTTTCTGGATTCAAGAATCCTCAAAACGTGTATAGCATATTAAATCCCCATATCGAAGTTTTGGGTGTGATGCACTACTTTATTTACAGAGCTAAGTAAGCACCTGGTAGAGAGAGTAGAAAACTAAATCTCTATATCAAGTTCTTGGTTCAACGCATAACGCATTCCACATTTACGTATGCTGTACGGAAAGTTACAAATGAGTGGAGCAATCAAATATAACATATTATGAACTTCATGGAATGAAACTTGTGTTGTTACTGGCAAGAAGTGTGAAAGAAGCTGAATCTAAATACTAAGTGTGGCTGTTCACAGACATACACACCCGGACCTTTTTCTAAAAATGCTTTTTTTGTACTCGGGGGCCTCAAAACATGCATTTACGGCGAAATCTCGGTATCGAATTTTTGGGTGGAATTGCAATATCTTCTCTACCTATTATGTACCTCGTAGAGAAAGTAAAAGTTACAATTACAATATAAATCAATTGTAGCAGTTTCTTGTTTTACATTTACGTGTTTTCAAAGTTTCTGTTTCCTGTCGAGAATTTTACAAGTAAACAGGCGAATCTCACTCTTTCTTTCACTGCCCTTACAACAAATGCCCCATGAGATTACAGTTTAACATGCTAAGAGAATATCGACCAACAAAAGACCCAAATTACGCTTATGTTTTTCTTTCTTTTCTTTTTTTTAAGTTCCCGTGTTTACCCAGTATATTATTACTGTGTTTTGCTGTATTCTGTACCGCTTATTATCGCAATTACACAACACACAGACACACACAACACCCATACCCATGGCCGGACTCGAACCCGCGACCCTCAGCTTGGGGAGCGCTGGAGCTATACACTCCTACGGCTATACCACGGCTACGAGAGCCGGCAACGTTTACACGAATCGCAAGAGAGTAAAAATAATCACAATTTAAAAACCCAAATGATTTAATAAATTAATACCTTAAGAACGGCAAACAGTAAAGTTAACTTAACACTCAACAATTACATATTAAAAGTGAAATTGCAAATCCCATAAATGTTTACATCGAACCTTAATACAAGATTACAGTTACATAGCTCGATGAAAACTTACTCTGTAGTGTTGCAGCCAAGTACACAGGTAAAATCCTGAAAGCAAGTCCGTTCGATAATCTGCTTACGAACCAGCGAACCTCAGAGCGAGATCGGAACGCCCTCGTCATCAAAACAAACTCATGACAAGAGAATTCTCAGGTCGGACATAGAAGCCTTCATAATCAGCGCAAAATATAAAGCTTAGAATACCATTAAAAATAATGTATTACATGAACATGACTTTCTCTACTCTTGTACAAATCATTTTTACAAATGTTTGTTCTCCATGTTAATCGAGATAAATCTTTGTAAGCTCTTGTACGAGGGCTGATCAACAAAGACTGAGACTGATTTTTTCCTGTAGCTTCCGTGATAGTTTCGTATCTGTAACATAACTATTTGAAAAGAGCGGGTTTTTATGTATAATTTTGGTAGACGGCAGCACTCTCGTATTGGTAGGTTGGTAGTAATGCTCTATTTTGTAGACCCTTCGTGCATTTCGCATACCAGACAATGGAGGTGACGCGAGAGGAGCAGTACAGCAATCAAATTCTGTTTTCGTTTAAACCATACAGCCACCGAAACTTATGAAAAGCTGAAGCAAGCGTACAGTGAAGATGCACTACCTCGTGCAACAGGACTTCAAAGAAGGCCGACTTGTCAGTGTTAAGCAAGGTGGGCCTGGTGTTTCGGCTTCTGCTGTGACTGGAGTCAACATCAAGACAGCTGCTGTGATTGTCCGAGAGGATCGGCGTATAACATTACGTAACCTCAGTGAAGTGTTGAGAATTTCATATGGCAGTGTGTTTACAATTACGCACGACCATCTCCATATGACCCGAGTTTGTGCTCGTTGGGTGCCACGTCTGTTGACTCCCGAACAAAAGGCTGTGCGAATGGAGACAAGACGTGAGGTGCTGCGTCTCTTTGCTGATGGAGGGGATGCATTTTTTAAATTGATTATCATCGGTGATGAGTCATGGCAGCATCATTATGATCTGAAGGAAAACAAGCCAGCACAGTGTGGAAATCGCCAGGTTCTCCAACACCAAAAAAGGCAACAGTTGTTCCATCTACAGGGAAAGTGATGGTGATCACATTTTTTGACAGTAATGGAATGATTTACTAGCATGCAGTTCCCCCTCACACTACTGTTACAGCAGCATACTACACGTCAGTATTGGCTACACTGAGGAAGCACATTGCAAAGAAACGACCAGAGCTTTCTCGGACTGGGTGGCGACTTCATCATGACAATGCACGGCCTCACGTCGCAAATCAAGTCATGCAGTTTCTGGCTCGATTCAACATTACCTGTGTACCACATCCACCTTATAGCCCCGATCTTGCACCCTGTGACTTTTTTTTATTCCCATCACTAAAGTCAAAGCTTAGGGGTATTCTATTTGAGAACTCTGGAGCAGTGCTCAAGAAAAGTGAGGCGATTCTCAAGGACCTGACAAAGAATGGTCTGCAGCACGTGTTCAAGGACTGGCAGAGACGCTAAAAAAGTGCATTGAAGTAGGAGGGGACTAATTTGAAAAAGATAATGTAAACATTGAATTGGAGTAATAAACATCTGTGAAAAAAGATCAGTCTCAGTCTTTGTTGATCAGCCCTCGTAGGTGCAAGAGGAATATGGTAGGCTTTAAGCGATAGTCAAATATTTTAAGATCTGGTTGCTATGAGAAGCATTCCATTCTCTTTGTATGTCCAGGGCATAAAAACAACCAATAACGAATTCCCATTTGAGAAAAAGTATAAGTATTGGAAAATTCAAACAAATAACAAAGAATATCTCGGAATTGGTTCACTCAACAAAAAATTGTATGTGACAAATTGTATGTTTTAAGAGATCTACATTTTTTGTGTAGTAAAATTTTGTCTATCTCTTACGGTTTACCAGTTATGCAAACGCCATTCAGAATGAAGAGGACTTTTGGGAACATTCCCAGAAAATTCAAAATATACCTTTCATTTGTCATGAAAATATCCTAAGCGTATGATATTTTAATGAAAATCGTAGGGTGATGTTTGAGAAAATCAATATCTTCTAACAATGTTTCATGTTAGTCTGGGTGAGGGGATTTTCTTGAAAATCTTCGTGTCGCATCTTTGAAACATACTTAACCTAAATACAAAGTTTGGTATTTATCCGTTTCTTCATTTTTGAGTTATGTTGTTCCCAGACACACAGAAACACATCCACACAGCACGCACACACACACATGGATGTTTTTCTAAAAATGCTTTTAGGGGGCCTCGAAACATGCATTTCCGGTGAAATATCGCTATCGAATTTTTGGTTGGGATGCAATATTTCCCCTACTTACTCTACGTAGTAGAGAAAGTAAAAAACCAACTCGACACAATAGTAATATAATCAATAATAATAATAAATATAATATCCAATAATAATAATAATAATAATAATAATAATAATAATAATAATAATAACCTGTTCCTCAAATTCTAATTGTTTTAAATGTCATGGACTTTTTTGATGTGCACTAAGTTAAACAAGAAAAGCCTTTTTAGAAAAAGCTCCGTGTATCTGTCTGTGTACCTTTCTGTGTGTCTGTGAACACAAAAACCGAAATGGATAAATACACGGATAAAGATGCGACACGAAGATTTTCAAGAAAATCCACCCCAAACTATACTTTAAGTGGAATATTTTTAATATTTTTTTACTTTCTTATAAATGTCTAATTACTTTGATTGAAATGTCATTTATTTAGGAATTTGAATGAGAACTAAAATATTTATCTTGAATTTTCTGAAAATTTCTGTAATTTTCTATAACGTGTAAATCATTACTTATGGCCAAAACGTACAACACAACAAATTTAGTTCTCTTTAAAACAAACAATTTATCTCAAATTACCATTTTTTGTGGTGTCAGCCATTTCCGAGATATTCGTTTGCTATTGATTTGTTACTCGCATATCATGGAAAGAATAAGGAATTTAAAGGCCAGTAAAGGCTTTTGAACATCTGACTATCGATTAGATTTCCTCTAGTCCCCTTGTACCTACAACAAAGTGCCTCATGAAACTATTTCTACAAAGGTATTTCGATTAACTTGAAGTAAATTGAACTGCAAGCTTTCATACAAATGATTTCTAGACCCAAATAGAAGTAAATATAGTGGATAGAGAATTTTATGTAAATATAATACATGGGATTGTTTAGAAAGAAAAAGAAACAAAATTACTCAGTTACATGTATTACTAACTGAAGGTTAAAAATCTAAATTGTTACACTCACATGACTTTCTCTACTCTTGTACAAACTATTTTTACAAACGCTTATTCTCCACCTACTTCATGTTAATGGATGAAGCAGTGTTTTTTAACACTTAAATGATTTCAGTCAAATTATAATATATAAATTCAATAACAGCCCGCCTTGAAGCAATATGTGTATGTAATAATTTGTAAAATGTATATAACAGTCATTGCATATGATTATATTATTGTATACCTGCGAAATAATGTTATGTGAATATATTACATAATTTAATAATGTAGCAGCTGTGGAGAAAAATAAGTTAAAAGTTGCTAACAATGAGTTAACAATGAGGTAGGCTTGAGTCAATAATGAGTAAGAAAGTTTAACAGTACTACTTGTGATTCTTGAAGTAACAATAATGTAATTTTAGTGACAGTTTATAAAATAGCCATTCAACAACCAGAAAAAGCTTTAGTTAAATGAAGGTATTCTATTGGAGTAGGATTAGCCAATCAGAAACTGAAAAGGAGAAAAGTTTACAAATTTAGAGTTCAGTTGCCCGCAGACAGTGATTGTAACCGGATGCAAGATGCGTCCTCGAGGGAAATATAATACCGTAGACTAGTGGTACCGTGCTAGCCTCTAGTTCCCAAGGTCGCGGGTTCAAACCCGGCGGAGGGCGATGGATTTTGTCGGGCGTAAAAATCCTTAGCATGGCAGTAAAGTCGGTGGTCCCATGTCGTAGATTTACGGCACATTAAAGAACCTCAAGCCTGATAAAGAGACCTCTGAGCAAAATTACCGGTCTTTCACGCCCAATATAGAATGGGACGCTAAGGACCATAGTAGTTAAAGCGCGTCCATAAATAAAACTCAATTTAATTTAATCTTCAAACTGACTTTCCATACGTAGCAGCAACAAACATTTCTCAAATTGTCTACCAAAACGTGGGGCAAATAATAATAACGTAAAAACAACGTTTCTCATGGAGATTAATATTTGCAGAAACTACATTATTGACAATTTTCTTGTAGGTGCAAAGGGAATATGGTAGGCTTTAAGCGACAGTCAAATATTTTAAAAGCTGGTTGCTATGTGGAGTATTCCATTCTCTTTGCACATCCAGGACATAAAAAACGAATAACGAATTCCCATTTGAGAGAATTCAAACAAATAATAAGGAATATCTAGGAAATGGTTCACTCGACAAAAAGAAGTATATAACATAAATTACGTGTTTTAACAAGATCTACATTTTTTGTGTATCTCTTTTGGTTTACCAGTTATGCGAAATTCATTCAGAATGACTTTTGGGGACATTATCAGCAAATTCAAGATATACATTTCATTTTCCATAAAATATCTTAAACATATGACATTTTAATCAAAATCGTTAGAGCCATTTTTGAGAAAATCAAAATGTTCTAAAAATGTTCCATGTAAAGGGTAGTCTGGGAGATTTTCTTGTTTTTGTTATGCTGTTCACGGACACACACAAACACACACACACGCGCGCGCGCGCGGACATGTTTCCCAAATGCCTTATTTGGATTTAGGGCACCTCGAAACATGTATTTCCAGTGAAATCTTGGAATCAGATTTTTAGGTGGAATGCAATACTTCCCCTACTTACTATAGGTACATAGTAGAAAAAGTAAAATTGAGTAAAAAATATTTGCACATGCGCAACACCAACAGTCAAACGATAATCCCATCTTGAGATTTTATTGGAAAAGAATATATCCCTGTATGTATGCATGATGTAAAATCATAAATCGGTTGCAATGGAGGGGAAGCCCTTTTGTTCGAAAATGTTTCTGTAGATGGTTGGTTTCAGGATTGACGGTCATCGTTCAATTCGGCTTTATTACACACACTCACACACACGTCATTGGCCACCATTATGATGACGATGAAGCAATATGCAATGCTTCGCAGAGCTTTTGCTATAGCAGAAATTACGTTTGGAATTATTTATGCCACTCAATTTCACAGCGGCAGCGTGGCTATTAATCTCCGTTAGAGCGCGACACGGTGGCGGTGGAGAGTAAAAGTGAGAGAGACACAATGGCCTGCCTTCTACCATGTGAACATGTCACACAAACATCTTCTCCTTCTGCCTCTGGGATTTGTAAAAGTAACTACAGATCTTATTCGTATGAAAATTATGAAACTTGCCACCGCTCGTTTCATAAACAGTTTTTTATTTTCTCTACTACGTATAGTAAGTAGGGGAAGTATTGCATTCCACCCAAAAATTCGATACCGAGATTTCACCGGATATACATATTTTGAGGTGCACGAAATGCATATAAAGCATTTTTGGAAACATGTCCATGTGTGTGTCTGTGAAAGCATAACTCAGAAACGAACAGTCGGATAAACACCAAACTTAGTATTTAGGTTCAGTATCTTCCAGAGATGCGACACAAAGGTTTTCAAGAAAATCTCCCGACCCCAGATTACCCTTTACATGGAACATTTTTCGAAAATTTTAATTTTCTCAAAAATGGCCCCAATGATTTTGAATAAGATACCATAAGTTTAAGAAATTTTTATGGCAAATGAATTGTGTATCGAATTTTCTGGGAATGTCTCCAAAAGTATTCTTCATTGTGAACGACTTTTGCATAACTGGTGAACCATAAGAGATAGACAAAATGTTGCTACATAAAAAATGTAGGTCGTGTTAAAACACAAAATTTATGTTACATACATTTTTTTGTTGCGTGGACCATTTTCGAGATATTGCTTGTTATTCCCTTAAATTTTCCAATACTTATACTTTTTCTCAAATGGGAATTCGTTATTCATTCTTTTAATGTCCTGGACATATAAAGAGAATGGAATACTCCACATGCAAGTGTTTATCTCGATTAACATGAAGTAATGGAAAATACGCGTTTGTAAAAATAGTTTGCACAAGAGTAGAGAAAGTCATGTGAGTGCAACACATAAGATTTTTTATGATTAGTTACTGCCATTATAATCTTGTTGTATACTATACAGTGCTGTCGTTTTATAGTGAGGCCACGGATCACGCGTATGCGTGCTCGGCACATTGTCTGTGACAGTGGGGTTTTTTTGTTCCGTATCTCACGAGTGATAGTAACATACACTATAATGAGTACTAACCTTGTTATAAGGGTGTCCACCTGTGTGAAGGCATTCCTGGCAGCTTCAAATGAATTTTCTGTTCAAACGCATAAGTTTTTCTTGCATAATGTATATAATTTCTGTTTTTATATTGTCCTTTAAGTTCATCTATGGTGTGATGATTGCTCTTATAATTTTTTATTTTTAGGATTCCCCATAAACAGATGACCAATTTCGTCAATTTTTTCCTCCGTTAGAACATCTCGTTTTCGCTTCTTAGGTTTCGTGTTTAGGCTCTCGTTGTCCTAAACTCATTAACCAGACGTTCAACAGTTTCTCCACCCGGAACTGGAATACCAAAAAATTTCTCTTGAAATTATCTACACACCTGTCTACGTGATTCGGTTTTTATGTATGTATCGTACACAAAAATTCGGCAGGCATTGAGTGAACTAATAACAAGACATTAAACACTTTTAAGCAAATCACCACAATACAGATGTCTTGAATAAACTTTCAAGATGCACAAGCACAACAAAAAAAATCTGATGTGTTACACTCACTTGACTTTCTCTACTCTTGTACAAACTATTTTTACAAACGCTTATTCTCCATCTGCTTCATGTTAATCGAGATATCGAGATGTCAATCTTATTGGTAATTTTCATGTAGATGCAAGGGGAATATGCTAGGTTTAAAGCGATAGTCAAATAGTTTAACGCTGGTTGCTATGTGGCGCATTCCATTCTCTTTACATGTCCAGGACATAAAAAAACGAATAACGAATTTGAGAAAAAGTATACGTATTGGAAAATTTAAGGAAATAACAAGCAATATCTCGAAAACGGTTCACTCAACAAAAGAAATGTGTATGACATAAATTGTGTATTTTAACGCGATCTACATTTTTTGTGTAGTAAAATTTTGTCTATCTCTTATGGTTTACCAGTTATGCAAAAGTCGTTCACAATGAAGAATACTTTTGGAGACATTCCCAGAATATTCAAGATATACATTTCATTTCTCATGGCAATATCTTAAACATATAATATTTTAATCAAAATCGTTAGAGCCATTTTTGAGAAAATTAAAATTTTCGAAAAATGTTCCATGTAAGGGGTAGTTTGGGGTGGGGGGATTTTCTTGAAAATCTTCGTGTCGCATTTCTGGAAGATACTGAACCTAAATACCAAGTTTGGTGTTTATACGACTGTTCGTTTCTGAGTTATGCTGTTCACAGGCACACAGACACACGGACACACAGACACACAGACACACAGACAGACACACACACGGACATGTTTCCAAAAATGCTTTATTTGGATTCAGTGAGTCTCAAAACGTGTATTTCCGGTGAAATCTCGGTATCGAAATTTTGGGTGGAATGCAATACTTCCCCTACTTACTATACGTAGTAGATAAAGTAACAAGGCAGTGACTCAAGCACAGCTGATAAAGATAACCCTGAAGACGTAATGTGCCACCAGTTATGTATTGAAAAGTACCGAGATCACTGCACTGCACCCTGCTACGCATATAGCCGGTCTGCGGCCTCAACTTAAAACGCCCGCACTGTACTAATTTATTACCGCAGCAATTCAGTAATCTGAGTACGCTAATAATTGCGTAGTTAAAATTTATTTATGTGTACTCATTTTAAACATGCTATTTTCAGTAGCTTACACATGAGTGGCGAACCAATAAATAAGTAAATAAAAACATTCTTCTGTGATACGTTCATATGACCTTCTCCACCCTCTATTATTTATTAATAGGTATACAAATGTTCTTACTAAAGGTTTATTTTTATATCTATTTCATTTTATTCCAAATAAACCTTTGCAGAAAGAGTTGCATTACAAATTTCGTTATAGATACAAAGGGAATAGTGATAGTCAAATGTTTTAGAACTGGACGCTATACCTTGTGTTAAAATTCCTAATTATTTCCATGACATCGCGAGAAACAGATGAATGTTGACTGGGCTTTAAAAGAATGACCAAATAATGAATAATTCGAAGCATTAATAACGGTTATCTCATAAATTATTTCTGTCACATAAAAAGTTGAAATAAATTGTGTGTTTTAAAGAGATCCACAATTTTTTGTGAACTACGTTTTGGTTTATCGCTTAACGTTTACCAGTTATACAGTATTATAAAAATTCCTTCATAATGAAGAGGATCTCATAGGTCGTTCACAGAAAATTCAAGATATACATTTTATTTGTAATGTGAATATCTTTAATTTATGGTATTTTCAATAAAAATCGTTAGAGTTACAAAGTCTTGCAGGAAATTTTTGTTTACTGACAAAATTTGATACCGTTTATTACTTTACGAACTATAACGTAGAGAGCAATTAATCAATAATTCTTTTCCGCACAAGTACAGATCCTTCTAGGCTATAATAGCCTCCTCTAGCCTTCCTGTTTTCTACTTTCCTATTCGTACCTGCATTTATGTATGACTTATCCTAATATGGCCTAACTATTGGTGTTCCGTTTACGTTTTTTGGCACCCACCTAAGGTAGGTAAGAGGTAATGCTGCATTTTAACAAAAATTCGATGTCGAGCTTTCACGGGAAATACACAGTTTGAAGACTCCTGAATCCAGAAAAAGAATTTTAAAAAAGGAGGTGTTGTAAATAGCATAACTCATAAGCGAAAAGCCTGTTAAATACCGAACTTAAATACTAAGTTCGTCTTCCAAACGACTCAAAGATTTTCAAGAAAATTCTTCCACACCAAAATACCCTTTATGTGGAAAAAGTATCCTCATTTGTTTTTTTCTCAAAAATGACTAACTGTTTAGATTAAAATACCATGTGTACAAGATATTCGCATGACAAAGAAAATATATATCTTGATTTTCTGAGAATAACCTGTGAAGTTCCCTTCATACCGAATTATTTTTTATAACTCGTAAACTGTAAGAGACAAAACCTTAATGCGCTATAGATGTAGAAATAATTAAATCACACAAGTATTTAAATAAAATTATTTGTGGCATAAAACATTTCCATTCCTTAATTATTTTAATTACACTTAAAAAGGAGTTTGAAAAACGAAGCAAGAAATTAAAATTTTATAAAGTAATGTTCGTGCCAAAATTACTGTATGAGAGTGAAGCATGGATAATGACAGACAAAAACAAAAGAAGACTCGAAGTAAACGAAATGAAGCTTTTAAAAGTAGATTATAAAGGAATGCAGATATAAAAAGGAATTAGATATAAATAATCTGAATGCAAAAATTAAAGAATATGAAACTAAGTGAAAATGAAATGAAAATCAGTACAAAGAGAATACCATTCCACTTTAAGAATTATAAACCAATAGAGAAAAGAAATATTGAAATACTAAATAAATAGTGGCACGACAGGATGTATAAATTGTTACAAACAGAAATGCCTAATGCATAAAAGAAGAAGAAAAAGAAGCAGAAGACCATTTCCGAAATATTTTTTATTATTTTTCTTTTAGAGTCTTAACCGGACAGTGAATGAATGAAGTGGGTGAAATGATTCTGAAATGAGCCCGGGGTCCATAGATCTTAAAGTTACGCGGCGTGTTTATTAAAGGTTTGAATTGTCAAATACTTAATGCTTTTTCAACCGAAAAATCGCTATTCCTTTCTTTTTACTTTCACTACCATGTAGTAGGTAGAGAAGGTATTGCACTCCAATAAAAGATTAGATACCGAGATTTCCTGGAAATAAATGTTTTGATGCACCCTTAATACAAAACAAACATTTTTAGAAAAACATCCATGTGGGTGTGTGTGTATGTGAACAGCATAACTCAAAAATTAAAAGTCGCATAAATACCAAACTTGGTAGGTATTTAGGTTCAGTACCTACCTTCCAAAGATGCGAAACGAAGGTTTTCAAGAAAATCCCCGCACCCCAAACAACTGTTTACATGAAACGTTGTTCCACGAAATTTTATATTTTCTAAAAACGGCTCTAATGATTTTGATTAAAATACCGCATATTAATGATGTTTACATGAAAATAAAATATGTATTTTGAATTTTCGGGGATTAGCGTATGAAATTCTCTTCATTTTGTATAATCTTGTATAAGTGGTAAACGTTAAACGAAAAAAATACAAAAAATTTAGATCTCCTTAAAATACTGAGCTTATTTAAAATATTTTTTGTTTCAAAAGCCATTTCTGAGATATCCGTTATTAATGATTCGAAGTGTTCAATACATGGCCAATCCCTTGAAGTCCTGTCAACGTTCAGTTGTTTCTCGCTGTTTCATTGAAACAATATGGACGCCAGCACATTTAGCGTCCAGTTGTTAAACATTTGACTATCGCTTCCCTTTGTATCTATAACTATGTGTGTAAGGTAGCTAATTCTCCAAAGATTTATTTGGATTAAAATGTGGTATATAGATAAATAAGCTTTAGTAAGAATAGTTTGTATACCCACTAATAAACGACAGAGGGCAGAGAAGGTCACGTGAATGTATCACATCAGATTTTTTTTACTTCCCTTTCTTCTCGTGGTCATGCAAAGAGAACGGAATTTAAAAGTCATCAACTCATCACATTACGAGTCATTCTTAAAAGAGTTGACTATCCAATAAGCCTACTGTATGTGCCTATAAGGTACCTATAAGAAAATACATTGCCGTTTATGAAAATTGTAACACCAAGAAGGAAACGCATGAAATCAATGAATTTAATACCACAGGTTAGGTAAATGACAAGTAACAAATGATGAACATTTCAAATCTATACATGTGGCCTCCATGCGCAGCAATTAGAGCTGCTATACCGTGGCATTAAATACAAAAGGTTCTAAATAAGTTCCAGAGGGATTTCCCTCCACGCAGTTTGTATTCAAGTCCCTATTGACTCCAATCGACGCACCTGAGGCGGCTCAGAGAAGGCTGCCATATGGCAGGGCAAAGACGCAAGCATCTGGCCAGGAAGTAAAATTTGTATAACACTTCACTGTTACCATTGCTCCTTGCAATGGAAATTAGACATTAAGCGGAGGTCTTGTATCAGTTATTGTAATAGTGGATTATTTGAATGTCTCGGAAGTGGATTCGGTAGAACCAAACTACATTTTGCCAGCAGTGGAGAGGAAACAGCACGACATTGCATACAACGAATTTCTTCAATGCAGCGTTTAAAACGTATCTTTTATATAGGTATTTTATATTCTCCTTCAATCGATTGCACTCACCTTTGTAGGACTTACGCCCCCAAGGACTTACAAGCAAAGCCTTGGGTCGAGAAGCAAGCAAACTGGATGGGTGATCAGCTCAAAGCCGAGTACGGCGGTGAAGAAGATGGAAATGAAATGTAGTGACGAAAAGGGTGATAGAAAAAGTCGCAGATCAATGTACTTAATCAGCATTCGCCTAGTGACTAGCTTAGGTCAGATTGGTCGGCCTCGGAGGTTTGAAACAGGGACCTACCGCGTGATTCATCCCTCTCGGTATATTTTATATTCATAAAATAAAAACTGGGAAAATCCAGAACTGCTTTTGGCTACAGCCTTCTATATATTTCAGAATGTTATGATAGTGTAAGTGATTACGTTGTCAGCACTGGTGCTATGAAGGTCAAACAACAACGAAGGCCAAGCAACAGACTAGAGCTCATAATTGGTGTGTCGGAATGTATGCTGCTATTTCCACACAAATTTGAACTGGATTCTTTGTAACAATACTCAAAGCTGTCTAAAAGGTAGTGTATGACAACACATGTTAAAAGTTATTTATTTTGCTCGTAGGATTGCTACTCCCCATATAAATCTCCACTTTTAACACTTGCAGCATAAATAACATTTTGGTAGACCAAAATACGCTGATTACATGTGAAGTAACTGCACTGTAAGCCAAGGCCTCACAGAAGCATATAAGTGCTGAGCTGTTTTCAGTTTCTTTCTTGCACTATCATCAATCTAAGTGACTCTGAAACATTCGCATCATGTTAAGATGCTTTTTCACGGGAGCATGTTCTGTGAGAAATGCAGTAGTTGTTTGCAGCTGAAGTGTGTTACGTACATACAAGTAAGCATTCAGCTCTTTTCTTACGTGATTTTCTAATAAGTAGTGTACCAGGTTTGTTTCCTGGAGTTTTAATTGTGAAGCTGCTTCTTGTCTTGCAAGTTCATCAGCTTTTTCATTTCCCTCTATGCCACTATGACCCGGCACCCATGGAGTTAAACTTCATTTTGTTCTGACAGGCTTGTGAGAATGTTTAGGCAGTTTAAACCTAGTCCTGGTGTTACCTTATGAATACTTAGAGCCTCACAGCATGGTTATCTGAGGGATCAGTTTACCAGTGTAAACTCTCGTTCTGTTTTCATGTGTGCATTGAATAATAGCCTAAATTTCTGTTTCACAGACAGTAGCATATTCACCCAAACGAAAAAAACTGTTTGCACCTTGGTCTTATACCATATACTCCGGATCCTGTTCCTGAACCATCCTTTGAGCCGTCTGTAAACCACATCAATGCTTTCTCAGGAGTTTTCAGAGTTTTACTCGTCCAAATTTCAGGATCAACAGTAACCCTTAAGTTCTTTATAAAGTGTTTAATTGGAATTATATCGTCTGACGGCACTTCAGAGATGCATCTCCTATGTTTTTCCTGGTTCTTAGTAAACCAGAGTCTATTTCAGGAGTTTTCTGTTGCTTAGCGTGTTGTAGTTTATAGAGTGTCATTCTTGCCTCTTCATTACAACTAAATGCAATGAAGTCAGTTTCAGGAGGTCTCCATTGCTGTAGTGGGAGTTTTTATGATCTTACTCAGCGGGGCATGCAGCTTTCGTATCGCTAAAATCAAATAATATTTATGCTCGACCATGCCAAAATGTAGTATTTATACGACTGTTAGCAGTACTTTAATGGGCCTCATTAAAGTACACCTGTTCATTAAAGTATTGGTATTTGACCAATCAGAAGTGGCCACGTAACATTGTGAAAGCGCAAGTATCGATTATTCTGCGTAGTACCTCTCACAACGCTAGCAACTTTGTTTGACACAGGTGCTACAAGGTCATTGTATGGTAAACATAGATAAAGGAATAACGATTGTAACACATCACTCAAACTAGAAACGAATACTTATGAAACCTTTAATTCAGATACATGGTCGAGCATAAACAGTCGTATGAAACTTGGCTATAATGGTGATTAAAACACTCGTATCATAATTATTATCCTCGCTTGGAACTCGCGTTTTAATTACTACCATTATAGTCTCGTTGCATAATATACTATTAACACAAATTCAAACATTCCACTGGTATCCATTTCCCAGACAAACAATGAAATATGTGTATTTAAAATAAAGTATATTCGTTGTAATTTTAATAGTCTACTACATTGAGTTCATTTCCTTTCCTTCAATATGTCTTGGTTTCAAGTTACCCTCAAAACATTAATAAATACGGTGTGAACCTAACAGTACTACCATCCGATCAGTATTTAATTACACACAATTAGCAAGGTACTTTTTTTGTAAAATCTCAAAGCTTGATAGTGTGGTCGACGAAAAACAGTCGTTTTAACTTGACTATAATGGTAATTAAGACGCTCGTATGAAAATTATGACATGAGCTACAGTTCGTTTCGTAAATATACTCATATCTTAATTGCCACCATTATAGCCTTATTGCCTAATATACTAATTTATTACTGCAGCTATTCAGGAATTAGTACGCTAATAGTTAAAAATTACTTATACATACTCATTTTAAACGTGCTATATTCAGTAGCTTAGACTTGTGTAGCGAACCAACAAATAAGTAAATAAAAAGTAATGAAAATAAATATACACGACGCAGGTAAATGTTCCAGACTCCCAAAATTGGCCCATAAAACCAAAACCCAAAAATATAGTCAATTAATTCGTTAGCCATCAGTTACACCCATGAGATACAACTTGGCACAGCGACAAGCTAGCGGCAATTGGGTCACAGAGCCCTTGTTCGATTGCCGGACGTGACATGTAATTATTTTCTGTTTTATAAGCCATTAGCACATACGGTGTAAAACATGCGGTCTTTAAATATTTAGTAATTAGCGGGCGATTGAACTGTAATGTGATAACAAAATGAATACCTTTTTGTGTGTGCCATTTATAAACTGTTGGGATTTTCCTATCTCAAGCTGATGCACCAGAGAAAGCACACACAGTTATCCTAACCTTTAGAGTTTCACTATAATACGCAAATTATATTAACCTAACATTGTTTGCGCTTACATTAATAAATGCGTAAACCACATACTTGTTGATATACCCATTAACTACAACAGCAAATGCTATAGGTGTTCTAATATTAAGTTCAACTGCAGCTTCACGGGCAGCTAATTCTCATAAGTCAACATTTTCATTACTGTTTTATCATATTTGGTAGGCAAACACTAACTCAAAGTGAAACTACGATGGGTTACATTTTAACTTTCTCTAACACCTACGAGGCGTGTATCAAAAGTAATTACTGTTTTAATATTTTGTCGCTGCAGCGCTACAGTCGCGTTTTTGAACATGCGCGATTACTTGTTCCATTCTCAGAAGTAGGATATCTTTACGTTGTTTGCACGACGCTTTGGGCGCCAAACTTGAGGTAGTTGTAGCCCCATTGTTGGAAGATATGTTTCTTGTAGCGGTTACACCACGTTTTGCGGGAGATATGTTTCTTGGAGTGTTCGCCACACGTATGACACAAACTTTGCGGTGGCCTTCGCCCTCACGTTTGTAAATCAACTTTGTATTTTAATGTTCATTTAAATATTATATATGTATGCCTCGGCTGCGTCAGTAGTAATTTGCAGAGAAAGGCATCTCTTATAACGGGCTAGTGTGGATAAAGAACAAGGCTTACACAAATTATAATCGTATTGTATTTTGTTTTATTAACACTTCACTGTTGTATCCTACTTTAGAGCTGTGAGATTATTGTTACTTGTACTTTTTAATACGTAAACTTTATATTATTCACGCCGTAATGATTTTTTTTTATGTCTCACACTGAATACGTATCAAGCGAACTGCTCGGGAAGGCTGCCTTCTGGCGTCTACCGCTTAAATTCGTACATTTACTCCATTTCAAGTCTCTGATTGGCTAATTCTACTCCAATAGAATACTTTTATTTAACTTAAACCTTATCTAGTTGTTGATTGGCTATTTATAAACTATTTTTACTTATTACATTATTGTTCCAAGAATTATAAGTAGCATTATTAAACTTTCTAATTTATTGTTGTCTCAAGGTTACCTCATTGTTACTCATTGTTAACAACTTTCATCTTCTATTCTCACAGCTCCTACATTGTTAAATTACGTAATACATTCACATAACATTATTATATATGTGCATAATAGTATAAACATAATACGATGACTGTTATACACATTATATATTATATTATATACATATTTCTTTAAGGCGGGGTGTTATTTTTACTTTCTCTACTACGTATAGTAAGTAGGTGAAGTATTGTATGCCACCCAAAAATACGATACCGAGATTTCACCGGAAATACATGTTTTGAGACCCCCTGAATCCAAAAAAGCATTTTTGGAAACATGGCCGTGTGTGTGTCTGTGTATGTGTGTGTCCGTGTGTGTGTATGTGTGTCTGTGAACGGGATAACTCAGAACCAAACAGTCGGATAAACACCAAACTTGGTATTTAGGTTCAGTATCTTCCAGAGAAAATCCCCCCACCCCAGACTACCCTTTACATCGAACATTTTTCGAAAATATTAAATTTCTCAAAAATGACTGTAACGATTTTGATTAAAATATCATATGTTTAAGATATTGTCATGAGATATGAAATGTATATCTCGAATTTTCTGGGAATGTCTCCAAAAGTATTCTTCATTGTGAACGACTTTTGCATAACTGGTAAACCATAAGAGATAGACAAAATTTTACTACACAAAAAATGCAGATCTCCTTAAAATACACAATTTATGTCATATACATTTGTTTTGTTGAGTGAACAGTTTTCTAGATATTGCTTGTTATTCCCTTAAATTTTCCAATTCTTATACTTTTTCTCAAATTCGTTATTCATTGTTACTTTCTCTACTACGTATACTAAGTAGGGGAAGTATTGTATTCCACCCAAAAATTCGATACCGAGATTTCACCGGAAATACATGTTTTGAGACTCACTGAATCCAAAAAAAGCATTTTTGGAAACATGTCCGTGTGTGTGTCTGTCTGTGTGTCTGTGTGACTGTGAAAAGCATAACTCAGAAACGAACAGTCGTATAAACACCAAACTTGGTATTTAGGTTCAGTATCTTCTAGAAATGCGACACGAAGGTTTTCAAAAAAATCTCCCCACCCCAGACTACCCATTACATGGAACATTTTTCGAAAATTTTAATTTTCTCAAAAATGGCTCTAACGATTTTGATTAAATTATCATATGTTTAAGATATTGTCATGAGAAATGAAATGTATATCTCGAATTTTCTGGGAATGTCTCCAAAAGTATTCTTCATTGTGAACGACTTTTACATAACTGGTAAACCATAAGAGATAGACAAAATTTTACTACACAAAAAATGTAGATCGCGTTAAAATACACAACTTATATCATATACATTTTTTTTGTTGAGTGAACCGTTTTCGAGATATTGCTTGTTATTTCCTTAAATTTTCCAATACTTATACTTTTTCTCAAATTCGTTATTCATTTTTTTATGTCCTGGACATGCAAAGAGAATGGAATGCGCCACATAGCAACCAGCGATAAAATATTTGACTATCGCTTAAAAGCTACCATATTCCCCTTGCATCTACAAGAAAATTACAAATAAGATTGACATCTCGATATCTCGATTAATATGAAGCATATGGAGAATAGGCGTTTGTAGAAATAGATTGTACAAGAGTAGAGAAAGTCATGTGAGTGTAACACATCAGATTTTTTTATGTCCTGGACATGCAAAGAGAATGGAATGCGCCACATAGCAACCAGCGATAAAATATTTGACTATCGCTTAAAGGCTACCATATTTCCCTTGCATCTACAAGAAAATTACCAATAAGGTTGACATCTCGATATCTCGATTAACATGAAGCATATGGAGAATAAGCGTTTGTACAAATAGTTTGTACAAGAGTAGAGAAAGTCATATGAGTGTAACACATCAGATTTTTTTGTTTTGTTTTATTATTATATAATTAGACTTATATTATTTAAGTGTTAAAAATTCTGCCTCACATTAAGAAGCCAGAAGCAGCTGTGCGTTATCGTCACTTTGTGTTTTCCTGTTGTTAGAGTGTTTCGAAATTTTAAAATAATCGAACGAACCGCCTACCGTAAAGTCAGATCAATTGTTTGTTTTTGAATGCGAGAAATGTTATGTCAACAAATATTCACCGCAAATTTTGTGAGGTTTATGGGGAAACATTAATGAGTGACAATGTCTGACCACACACCGCGAAACAAACTCCAGATCTGATCGCATCATTTGGTTGGGAACTATTCGAGACCCTCCCTGCAGTCCAGATTCGGCACCATGAGATTTTCATTAGAAGAAATTCCTCGTGGAAAGCATTTCAGTGACGATGATGTGAAACAAGAAGTACAGACTTGGCTATCGTCACTGATGTCGTCATTCTTTGACGAAAGCATACAAAAACACGTTTCCCGTTACAAGTGACTGGATAACGGCGTTGACTGTGCGTAGAATAGTGTAAGGTAATGAGATAGTAAAGCATTTGGAAAATGTTATGTTATTTTGTTTAATTATTGGTACGTACGTTAAAAAAGTCTGATGTGTTACACTCACATGAGTTTCTCTACTCCTGTACAAACTATTTTTACAAACGCTTATTCTCCATATGTTACTTGAGATATCGGGATGTTAATCTTATTGCTAATTTTCTTGTAGATGCAAGGGGAATTGGTAGGCTTTAAGCTATAGTCAAATATTTTAAGTGCTGGTTGCTATGTGCAGTATTCCATTCTCTTTGCATTACCAAGACAAAAAAATCTGATGTGTTACACTCACATGACTTTCTCTACTCTTGCACAAACTATTTTTATAAACGCTTATTCTCCATATGCTTCATGTTAATCGACATATCGAGATGTCAATCTTATTGGTAATATTCATGTAGATGCAAGGGGAATATGGTACGTTTTAAGCGATAGTCAAATATTTTAACGCTGGTTGCCTTGTGGCGCATTCCATTCTCTTTGCATGTCCAGGACATAAAAAAAAATCTGATGTGTTACACTCACATGACTTTCTCTACTCTTGTACAATCTATTTTTACAAACGCCTATTCTCCATATGCTTTATGTTAATCGAGATATCGAGATGTCAAGCTTATTGCTAATTTTCTTGTAGATGCAAGGGGAATATGGTAGCTTTTAAGCGATGGTCAAATATTTTAACGCTGGTTGCTATGCGGCACATTCCATTCTCTTTGCAAGTCCAGGACATAAAAAAATGAATAACGAATTTGAGAAAAAGTATAAGTATTGGAAAATTTAAGGGAATAACAAGCAATATCTCGAAAACGGTTCACTCAACAAAAGGAATGTATATGACATAAGTTGTGTATTTTAACGAGATCTACATTTTTTGTGTAGTAAAATTTTGTCTATCTCTTATGGTTTACCAGTTATGCAAAACTCGTTCACAATGAAGAATACTTTTGGAGACATTCCCAGAAAATTCGAGATATACATTTCATTTCTCATGACATTATCTTAAACATATGATATTTTAATTAAAATCGTTAGAGCCATTTTTGAGAAAATTTAAATTTTCGAAAAATGTTCCATGTAAAGGGTAGTCTGGGGTGGGGGGATTTTCTTGAAAACCTTCGTGTCGCATATATGGAAGATACTGAACCTAAATACCAAGTTTGGTGTTTATCCGACTGTTCGTTTTTGAGTTATGCTGTTCACAGACACACACACAGACACACACACACAGACACACACACGGACATGTTTCCAAAAATGCTTTTTTTGGATTCAGGAGGTCTCAAAACATGTATTTCCGGTGAAATCTCGGTATCGAATTTTTGGGTGGAATGCAAT
Source organism: Deroplatys truncata (assembly GCA_030765065.1). Taxonomy (NCBI): domain Eukaryota; kingdom Metazoa; phylum Arthropoda; class Insecta; order Mantodea; family Mantidae; genus Deroplatys; species Deroplatys truncata. Next base: position 168,563,403 of record CM060979.1, read on the forward strand.
ACTTCCCCTACTTACTATACGTAGTAGAGAAAGTAAAAATGAATAACGAATTTGAGAAAAAGTATAAGTATTGGAAAATTTAAGGGAATAACAAGCAATATCTCGAAAACGCTTCACTCAACAAAAGAAATGTATATGACATAAATTGTGTATTTTAACGGGATTTACATTTTTTGTGTAGTAGAGTTTTGTCGATCTCTTATGGTTTACCAGTTATGCAAAAGTCGTTCACAATGAAGAATAATTTTGGAGACATTCCCAGAAAATTCAAGATATACATTTCATTTCTCATGACAGTATCTTAAACATTCATTCATTCATTCATTATCTGTTTACCCTCCTCTTATGTAGGACTTACACCCCCCAGGACTTACAAGCGGGTGCCTGGGGTCAGAGGCCCGTCGAGGAGCAGACACTCATGGATCAGATAGAACAACCAGGATGAGTGATCAGCCCGATGCCTGGTATGGGATGAAGGAAGGAGATGAAACGAAATGTTGGTGATATGGATGAAAGGAAAGGTGATGATGGAGCAGTTGGTGGAATGAATGGCGGGGGAAACCGGAGAACCCGGAGAAAACCCGCCCAGACGCCGCTTCGTCCACCACAAATCCCACATGCAGGTCCCTGGGATTGAACCCGGATCGCCTCGGTGGGAGGCGAGCGGTCTAACCACTCGGCCACGGCGCCGCCTTATCTTAAACATACGATATTTTAATCAAAGTCGTTAGAGCCATTTTTGAGAAAATTAAAATTTTCGAAAAATCTTCCATGTAAAGGGTAGTCTGGGATGGGGGATTTTCTTGAAAACCTTTCTGTCGCATCTCTGGAAGATACTGAACCTAAATACCAAGTTTGGTGTTTATCCGACTGTTCGTTTCTGAGTTATGCTGTTCATAGACACACAGACACACACACGGACATGTTTCCAAAAATGCTTTTTTGGTATTCAGGGGGTCCCAAAACATGTATTTCCGGTGAAATCTCGGTATCGAATTTTTGGGTGGAATACAATACTTCCCCTACTTACTATACGTAGTATAGAAAATAGCAAGCCTCGTACTTGTAGCAGGTGAGGTCCTGTATTCCGCCCAAAAATTAGACATCCAGATTTCTCCGGAAATACATGTTTTGCGTTCTCCTGCATAAAACATCTGATACGATGCATTCGCACAACTTTCCTTACTTACAAACTATTCTTACAAAACTTTATTGTTCTATGTCTTATTAATCCAGACAAACTTATGCATTTCGTGTAGGATCGGTGGTAAATCCAGTCAGACTTTTAAAGAGTGAAAATATTTTTCTATATTGGGTGTGAAATTCCGGTAATTTTGCTCAGAGGCCTCTTTATCACGTTTGAGGTTCTTTAACGTGCCGTAAATCTACGACACGAAACCACCGGCTTTATTTCCCTTCCGAAAGGAGCCATGCCAAGGATTTTACGCCCAAAAAAATCCATCGCCTTCTGCCGGGTTTGAACCCGCGTCCTTGGGAACTAGAATAGTAGTGGTAACCACTACACCATGAAGAACGACTTTTAAAGAGTGTGATGCTAGGTTATGACTGAAATTCCATGCTCTTTGCATCACTTCGAGGGGGCAGGGGAAAACGTTAATAGCGACCTGTCACTTGAAAAAAGTATAAGTGCCAGAAAATTCAAACTAATGACAAAAAATATCTCGGAAATGGTTAAAGCCATAAACATTTATTTGGCGTACATTGCATGCTTCAAGCAGATCTATATTTTTACTTTCTCTACTACGTATGGTAAGTAGGGGAAGTATTGTATTCCACCCAAAAATTCGATACCGAGATTTCACCGGAAATATATGTTTTGAGACCCCTGAATCCAAAAAAAGCATTTTGGAAACATGTCCGTGTCTGTGTGTCTGTGAACAGCATAACTCAGAAACGAACAGTTGGATAAACACCAAATTTGGTATTTAGGTTCAGTATCTTCCAGAGATACGACACGACGGTTTTCAAGAAAATCCCCCCACCCCAGATTACCCATTTACATGGAGATATTGTTTTTATTCCCTTAAATTTTCCAATACTTATACTTTTTCTCAAATTCGTTATTCATTTTTTTTGTCCTGGTAGTGCAAAGAGAATGGAATACTGCACATAGCAACCAGCTCTTAAAATATTTGACTATCGCTTAAAGCCTACCAATTCCCGTTGCATCTACAAGAAAATTAGCAATAAGATTAAATATCGATATCTCGATTAACATGAAGCATATGGAGAATAAGCGTTTGTAAAATAGTTTGTACAAGAGTAGAGAAACATATGTGAGTGTAACGCATCAGATTTTTTTATATTGAGGGAGTCTCAAAGCGGTGAAGTAAGTAGAGAAACTAATAGAGAAGGATAAAATAACTAAGGTGTTATTTTATTCGTACACAGTTCTACGAATTCACTGGGATAACACGTTTCATATCAAAGATGGCGCAGGACGTAAAATCCATCAAAGTGAGGAGCAGAGAATGACACACGTGTAACAATGAGTCGATATCCTAAGCCCTGCACTTGAGTCTCTTTAGCATTAGCTGCGGTGTAAAATATTAATGTCGCATAAATGAGGCCCGTATAAAACGGGTGGCTCGGCGCAAACTGCGGTCTCCTGTAATTGCATATTAAATCCGCTGCCACCAGTCGCCTGCTAATTAATGATGCGTTTACCACCCCCTAGATGGCACTAGTGGTGTTATAAGTGGGTGACGTCATCCCCTTCACTAGCAAACTATTACATCACACCACTCCCTCAGGTCAACAGTGTAACAACAGCGCTTAAAGATCAACACTAATTTGCTCAAGATGGCTTCCCTTCTTGACTTTTCGCTATGAACAAATAGTTACATGTACATAGCTTTTAATTAGCTGGAAGTCAAAGCTTATGTGGATTCAAAACCACCATTACCACACAAACAAGGAGTAGAGGTGCATATTAAAACTAAAAAACAATATTTTGTTGACAAACACACCATACCGCGCATTCGGCAGGTCCCGAGTTCGATTTCCTTTGGGTCGGCCATTCAGACCTTGAGAGTTTTTGTGGTTTTCCCTAGTTAATATGCGAATGCTATGGTGGATTATATAATGCCGCGAATTTACCTGTCCACCTTTTCTGTTATTTCATTTCCTTGTGTTTCAGGGTCAAAGGATGAGGCGAGTGGGCGGTAGGCGAGGCGTATGGCGGTGGAATTTGCTATATGGAATTGTCTGTCCGGGTGTTACCGAGCAAGGTGGCTCCACGTAACGTGTGAGGCTTGCATTCGAAAGGTTTCGGGTTCGATTCCCATCCGAAATGGACTTTTTTCTTGGTTTCGCAGTTTTGTTAGCCCAATACTGGTGCTGGTTCACCTTCTACCACGAATTTTGTGTCCAATTCATTTCCTTTCATCTGTTTCATAGTGGTAGGTCCAGGCGGTTTGTGTGTTGCGGTAGGGCGGTGGAATTAGCGCTATGGAAAGATTTCTCCCTAGCGTTGGCAGGGCTACTGGGTCAACCTTCTTTCATGGGAGCTGTCTCGTGTATTCCCGGGAGCTCCAGGTTGCGGGCGGCTAGCGCATATTTAACCGGCGTCAGTTGGTGCCATGTTGGAATCGTTAGGGAACTCGTCCCTTGTTAGCGCACATCGTCGTGCGGATCTGGTCGCCCTTCAGGTCACCCCTTCATCCCTTTCTTCCAGGGGATCAAGTTGGAAGCACAAAATGCCCATTATGGCCTATAATGTGCTGCTGTGCTCCTTGTGCTGGGGGCCCCTTCATCTGCTCCTAACTCCTGTCCTGACATTCTGTGTGGAACCGGTGGGAGGAGGAAAATCTGTGGAGGTTCCGCCGTCGCAGATGTAATATCAGGAGACGTTAAGGACCCCGCCTGTGTTCGACCCTACGCTCCGGTTCTGGTCACCCTCTGTGTATTTCGCTTCAGCCCTTGCTCTTGAAGGCTTCCAGAAGTACAAGTAACTGTACATTTAAGTGCCGAAATCCTCCTTCTCTTCCTGATAACCATGCGTCATACCATATTTCTGTAATTATTACCATTTCGTGAGTACACTAGTATGCCTTTCACACATAAAGTGCACTCTTCTATTCACTTTATGTCAAGGGGAAGGCGCTATGAAAATTGTCGGAATTTACAAAAAGACATCGATTCTATGGACTAACAGACGCATGTGCTTATAAGAGAAATATATATATATATGGTCTTCAGATTTATTGGGCCTTTACCGCCAGCCGGTTGACTGCGCATTATCAACACTGTGAAACGAGTTTATCACCAGTGCCTCTGGTAGAGGACCTCTGAATGGAACGGTTGGATGTCAACAATTTGAAGTGGGACTTGTGTCGTACCTTGTCAGTATTTACATTTGGAACTTCTTTCGCTTGGGTCTCGTAAACTCGCAATCTCAGCATGTATGTTGAAAGGTAACTTAAATAATTGGACGGTATTTGTAGAGTTTCTCGGCTTAGCAGTCAACCATGCAAATTCTGGGATTGGTAGTTACTTCCATCTCGCGTGCAAAGAAAGCACAAAAGTCCTAGTGAAAAGCAGTTCTAAACCGCCGCAGTATATCAACCTGTTTATGAAGTCGAAAACGCATGTAGTCCGAGGTTCAATTCCGCACCCTTCCTTTAAACCAAGCGGCTCGCTGAACTAATAATGACGTCATTCATTTTAACCGAACAGCGGAAAAGGCGGAATAAATCTGAGGACCCGTTATATACGTTCGTTATATATAACGGCAGCAGACATTGAAATCAATATATGGTATATACCTATTCCTAGGAATGAAATAACTGCGATTGTCTTATTTTTACATGCAATTAAGTGCATTAACAACTATTTTCTACTCCACGGCATTCGCAATAATAACCAGAGCCTTCTTCGCAAGTACATATGTTATTTTATGACTTTGACCTATTCGTATTTTATATAAAAGTGCCTCTTTTAGTTCTTTCCAATTAAAAATTGAAATTAGGTACCCTTAGACTATGTCCTTTGGGAAGAACGTGAATTTTAATAATAAAATAGTTATCGAAATCCGTTCAGTGGTTTCCAGGCCTGTCTCTTTCTATCTCTCTCTGTCGCACCCGCACGCGCGTGCACACATACACACACACACACACACACACACACACACACACACACGCACACGTTTGTTTTCTGTATAATGTGTCTATAGGTTGTGTCAATAACTAAAAAAACAAAAAAAAATATAATAGAAGTCGTTAGCTATCAAATAACATCAAAGATATATCAAATTATGTGTGTATATTTATATATGTTTATATATATCGTATAAAGGATTGTTTTGAGCATTGAGGAGAACTATCTGTAAATCTTCACCATGTATTTATAAAAAGTCCTGTAGTTGAATATAGAAAATGTTCAGTACTTCCTGTACTGCTAACCTATAGTGGCTAGAGGAAATGATGCATTCCATTCAAATAATTCATGTGCGTGTGTGAACAACATAATTAAAAAACGAACAGTTGGTTAAGTATCAAACTTAGTCTTGCAATGATCTGACAAAGATTTCCAAGACAAATGCTCAAAATTTTAGCTTTCTCAAAAATGCCTCTAACGATATGATTAAAGTAGTAATAATATATTAAAATTATTTACATGAGAAATAAAATGTATATCTTGATTTTTCTGCGAATATCCAATGATGGAAGGAATTAAAAATCTCCTTAAAACACAGAGTTTATTACAAATAAACATTTTGTGCCTTAAGCCATTTCGAAATATCCCTTATTAACTATTTAATCATTGAATACTTTATCATTCTTTTAAATTTCTTTCGATATTCAGTTGTTTCTCGCGATGTCATAGAAACAGTATGGAATTTTAAGGCCAGCATATAGCGTCCAGTTCTTAAACATTTGACTGTCGCTGTTCTCTTTGTGTCTATAACGAAATGTATAATGTAACTATTTCAATTAAAATGAAGTAGATAAAAAACCAACTTTCGTACATTTTATGGGTATGTTTCGTTAGTATGGTTTTTACTTACTAATAAACGATAGAAGACAGAGTAAGTCATATAAACGTAACACATCAGAATCATTACTGACAGAGAGTAAGACATAACATTACTTTTTCATTGTAAAACTAATCTCCAAGTTTTACAAAATCAACCTTTATCTCAACAGCTTCATTGCTACACTCCAATTTATGAAATTTGAATATCAGACACGCAAACACATGTACGCGCACACACACACACACACACACACACACACACACCCACACACAACACACATTTTTCCACAAGTCTATGTTTAACATTTATAAGACATTCACTACCTATTCTACTTAATTTCATCCCTATCTTACCAATCATCCATATGAAAGTTTACTTTTCGATATGTTTATTTGAATTTATTGCATGGCCTTATACACTACGTGATCAAAGTATCCATACACCTGGCTGAAAATGACGTACAAGTTCGTGGCGCCCCCAACGGTAATGCTGGAAGTCAATATGGCGTTGGCCTTGATGACAGCGTGCACTCCCGCAGGCATTCTTTCAATCAGTGCTGGAAGGTTTCTTGGGGAATGGCAGCCCATTCTTCACGGAGTGCGGAACTGAGAGAGGTATCGATGTGGGTCGGTGAGGCCTGGCACGAAGTCGGCGTTCCCAAACATCCCAAAGGTGTTCTATAGGATTCAAGTCAGGACTCTGTGCAGGCCAGTCCATTACAGGGATGTTATTGTCTTGTAACCACTCCGCCACAGCCCGTGCAGTATGAACAGGTGTCGATCGTGTTGAAAGAGGCAATCGCCATCCCCGAATTGCTCTTCAACAGTGGGAAGCAAGAAGGTACTCAAAATATCAATGTAGGTCTGCGCTGTGATCGTGCCACGCAAAACAACAAGGGGTGCAAGCCCCCTCCATAAAAAATACGACCACACCATAACACCACCACCTCCGAATTTCACTGTTGGCACTACACACGCTGGCAGATGACGTTCACCGGGCATTCGCCATACCCACACCCTGCCATCGGATCGCCACATTGTGTACCGTGATTCGTCACTCCACGCAACGTTTTGCCACTTTTCAATCGTGTAATGTTGACGCTCCTTACACCAAGCGAGGCGTCGTTTTCCTGCGTGATGTGGGGCTTATGAGCAGCCGTTCGACCATGGAATCCAAGGTTTCTCACTTCACGCCTAACTATCATAGTACTTGGAATAGATCCTGATGTAGTTTGGAATTCCTGTATGATGGTCTGGATAGATGTCTGGCTATTGCTCTTTACGACCCTCTTCAAATGTCGGCGGTCTCTTTCAGTCAACAGACGAGGTCGGCCTGTACGCTTTTGTGCTGTACATGTCCCTTCACGTTTCCACTTCACTATCACATCAGAAATAGTGGACCTAGGGATGTTTAGGAGTGTGGAAATCTCGCGTACAAACTTCTAACACAAGTGACACCCAATCACATGACCACGTTCGAAGTCCGTGAGTTCCACGGAGCGTCCCATTCTGCTGTTTCACGATGTCTAATGACTACTGAGGTCGCGGATAATGAGTACCAGGCAGTAGGTGGAGGGGGGTGTCCGGATACTTTTGATCACTACTATTATTATAAAGAGAGAAAATGTGTGTGTGTGGGTGTGTTTGTGTGTGTAATTGCGAAAAGCACTGAACTGATTTTGATAATTCTTTCGTCACTGAAATCCCCTATTTTTCTTGAAGGACAAGGCCTGTAACACAGCTTCAACTTCAACGTTTATATGAGTAACGTACTAAAAAGGATTTACAATACCTGGATATCGGAATGGGGTAGAGAAAGCAAAATTATTACAAGCTGGTATTATTGTAGTGTTGTACAGAGCGGTCGTTTTTTGGCCCGGCCCGGACCGCGTGTATGCATAATCCGCGCGCTGTCTACTACACGGGGCGCTTCCATTCTAATACTACCACGCTACATACATAGTAACATGCATTATAATGAGAACTAACGTTGTTGTAAGTGGGTCCATCTGCACTGAGACAACCCTGGCGTTTCTCATCGTCACGAGGTTGAAATTAACAATAGTCATTGTGTAGGGCTTCAATTTTAAATGCTTATTAGCTGTATGAACATAGGTTTTTGAAACACTCACTTGACTTGCTGTGCAACACGTTTTATAGACTTCTTTGGAGAGCGTTCGAATGATGCACCAATTTCGTCAATTCTTTTCCTCCATTAGAACGTATTATTTTCGAGTCTTAGGTTAAGCGTAGCAATCCTGTTGTGCTAAACTTATTAAACAGACATCTGACAGTATCTCTGTTTGGAACTGGAATATCAGGAAATTGTCTGCACACCTATCTACATGATTTGGTTTATACGTATACATCGTACCTACAATTTCTTTGCTCAAGTGTGGAAAAATAAAATTTTATTGGATTAATAACAAGACAAGAGCAGCAGAATGATAAGAATACTCCAAAGTAATTGCCCCAACACAGATGTTTGAATAAGCTTTCACAATGAACAAACGAACAAAAACCAGCAAATAACAGTTACATTCAGCCAATAAAGCGTCACCCTGAGCTGGCGGAAAATATCGAGGCCTCTGCAGTGCAAGCGAATCACGCATACACGCAGTCGTGGCGGGACACAAAACGACCGCTCGGTATTTTATTTACAGTCATAACTAAAAATATATCATAACTAAACGTTTTCAATTGAGATAAGCACATCTTTTTAAATGCAGTGTCTTAAATAGGAATTTTCGTTTTAAGAAACACTGTGTAGGTATGCTTTTCAGTTGTTTATGGTGAATATGGGCCCTAAACTTAAATATTACAACATATTCTCATTTTGATTTGCAAAACTGTTTATTGTGAATTTTTGTTATGGTTTGTAAATTATATCATGTACGCAATTTTGGAACGTGGGATCTCTTTTTGTTTTTTCGTGGAAGTTTCTTCAAGAGAGTAGAGTATGCATAAAATCGTTCCACTTGTAAACAAAACAAAACAAAATCTGATGTGTTACACTCACATGACTTTCTCTACTCCTGTACAAACTATGTTTACAAACGCTTATTCTCCATATGCTTCATGTTAATCGAGATGTTAATCTTGTTGCTAACTTTCTTGTAGATGCAAGGGGAATATGGTAGACTTTAAGCGATAGTCAAATACATTAAGAGCTGGTTGCTATGTGGAGTATGCCATTCTCTTTGCATTACCAGGACAAAAGAAATGAAAAACGAATTCCCATTTGAGAAAAAGTGTAAGTATTGGAAAATTTAAGGGAATAACACGCAATATCTCGAAAATGGTTCACTCAACCAAAAAATGTATATGACATAAATTGTGTATTTTAACAGTGATCTACATTTTTTGTGTAGTAAAATTTTGTCTATCTCTTATTGTTTACCAGTTATGCAAAAGTCGCTCACAATGAAGGCTGCTTTTAGAGAAATTCCCAGAAAATAGCGAGATATACATTTCATTTGTCATGAAAATATCTTAAACATATGATATTTCTGTCAAAATCGTTATAGCTATTTTTGTGAAAATTAAAATTTTCGAAAAATGTTCCATGTAAAGGGTAATCTGGGGTGGGGGGTACTTTTTTGGATTCAGGAGGACTCAAAACATGTATTTGCGGTGAAATCTCGGTATCGAATTTTTGAGTGGAATGCAATACTTCCCCTACTTACTATAACTAGTAGGGAAAGTAAAAAAGTTTAAACACCCTGTGTAAGAAAATCTCACTTTTGCTATGAGGTTGGGAATATCAATATTTTAAGAAGCAATTTTGAATAAGAAACAGGCATTCCGACTACATTTTGCTCCGTTGCACGCGCTCTGCCACATGTTGTATAATGGAGATGTTTCAGAGTGGAAAATTTGCTGTTGTTGCGCTCATGCATACGCAGGAGCGCGTGTTAGCCACAAAGCGATTGAACAATTTATTTATTAGAATTAATAGTGCGGTAGTCTGTTTGAGGGAAAGGGGAAGTTGATGAAATATGGCCATCGCAACGAGGGCAGGCAATTTATGAGTTATATCGCCCCAAATAAATGTATCATGCCTATTCTTGCTTTGTTCCTTACTTGCTCGGAAAGAAGCGTGGATGAAAGTAATATATAAAATACCAAATATATAGTCACTTTATATATTTTAAAGGATTTAAGGGATCAAATAGACACATTTTGTTGTTCTAAATGTAGTTTCATATAGAAACTATTTTTTTAACGTTCTATAAAACCTATTTGTATAGGGTCTTTCAATAAGAGTGTCCTAAGTTTGAACTTAAATAAAACACGTTCTATAAATGATAGAGGTTCGTTTCTTTTTTTATTTTGGAACATAATTAATGTCATTACGTGTGAAAGAGAACATCAGTTAAGTGACCGCCGCGACTTCGTTGGGTTGCGCGTATACGGTTGACCCAATTTTCAATGACAGAAGAACGTAAATTAGGTCCAACTTCACGAATAACACGCGTGATGTTATTCATAAGATCATTTACTGTTTCTGACTTGTTGACATAAACTCAAGATTTAACATATCCCCACAAGAAGTTATCCACCGGCGTTAAATCACATGACCTCGGGGGCCAGTTAACATCACCACCACGGGAAATGATGAAACCTCTGAACTTCTCCTTCAAAAGATCGATTGTTTCCAGAGCAGTATGACATGTGGCACCATCTTGCTGGAACCAGATGTTTCTGAGATCCATACCATCCAATTGAGACCAAAAATACTCCCTTATAAAAGCCCGGTATTTTTTCTCCATTGACAGAGCTTCTCCATCTTCATCTTGGATAAAATATGGACCAATGATTCCACCATACCAAAATCCACACCACAAAGTAACCTTTTGGGGATGAAGTGGCCGTTCTTGAATCTGCATTGGATTGTGATTGCTCTAATAGTGGCAATAATGTTTATTAACACAACCATCCATCCAAAAGTGGGCTTCGTCGCAGAAGATGATTTTTCGACAAAAATCCGGGTCAGCTTCCAATTGCTCCAGAGCCCAGTCAGCGAATACACGGCGCAACCTCTGGTAGTTGGACTTTAGTTCTTGAGTTAACACCATTTTGTAAGCGTGAAACTTCAAGTCCAGATGCAGAATTCGCCAAGTTGTGGTCGGCGAAAACCCCAATTCTTGCGCTCGACGGGCATATTGATTTGTTTCCGTTCTCGCGTACACTCTCACGAACGGCACCTCAGTTTTCGTTGGAGCGATTACGTCGATTACGAACAGGCGTTCTTTGATCGCTGACAGAACCAGTTCTTTCAAATTTATGGATCAAAACGCCGAATCGTTCTCTCGCAGGGACGATTATGCACACCGTAAACTTCACGCAATACACGGATGGTTTGGCGAACTGATGATCCATTTTGACAATTTATACGCGTTGCTGAATGTTATTTGTCAATAACAACTGTAACCGCATGAAAAAATGACTGCTGTAACTCAATAAGAATGGCAGCTATCACATGTTAAAGATAGGACGCTCTTGTTGAAAGACGCTTTAGTAAGTACAGAAATATTGCATTTCACCAAAAAATTTCATATGAAAATTTCACCGGAAATACATGTTTAAACGTCATCTGAGCACAAAAAACTATGAAGTTTCTATTGCACTCCGCCCAAAAATTCGATACCGAGATTTTACCGAAAACATACCCTGGATAAAAAAATATTTTTTACAAAAATTTCCGTATGTATCTATGTATGTGTGTGTGTGTGACTAGCCTAACTGAAAAACGAAAACTTATTAAACATCATTGTTGGTATTTAAATTCAGTATTTTCCAAGGATTGAAACGAAGATTTTCAAGAAAATCCCTCCGTCCCAAATTAACCCTTACATGATTATTTTTCTTTTTACCACGTACAGAGCAGCTAGAGAAGGTATAACATTCCACCCAGAAACTCGATCTCGAGATTTCCCTGCAAATGCATGTTTTTAAGCCCCCTGATTAACAAAAACCAGTTTTAGAAAACAAGGTTGTGTGTCTTGTGCGTCTCTCTGTGTTTATGTTTGTAAACAACATAACCAAAAACGGATAACTGCTAAACTTGGTCCTTAAGTTTATTTTCCAAAGATCTGCCAAGAAGTTTTCAAGAAAATTCCCATCCCATGCTACTCTTTACTTGGAAAGTTTTTCAAACCTTTTCATTTTCTAACAAATCTGACGTGTTACACTCACATGACTTTCTCTACTCTTGTACAAACTATTTTTACAAACGCTTATTCTCCATATGCTTCATGTTAATCGAGATATCGAGATGTTAATCTTATTGCCAATTTTCTTGTAGATGCAAGGGGAATATGGTAGGCTTTAAGCGATAGTCAAATATTTTACGAGCTGCTTGCTATGTGGAGTATTCCATTCTATTTGTATTACCAGGTCAAAAAAATGAATGACGAATTCCCATTTGAGAAAAAGTATAATTATTGGAACATTTAAGGGAATAACAAGCAATATCTCGAAAATGGCTCACAGAACAAAAAAAAATGTATATTACATAAATTGTGTATTTTAGCGCGATCTACATTTTTTGTGTAGTAAAATTTTGTCTGTCTCTTATGGTTTACCAGTTATGCAATAGTCGTTCACAATGAAGAATAATTTTGGAGACATTCCAAGAAAGTTCAAGATATACATTTCATTTCTCATGAAAATGTCTTAAACATATGATATTTTAATTAATATCGTTAGATCCTTTTTTGAGAAAATTAAAATTTTCGAAAAGTGTTCCATGTAAAGGGTAATCTGGGGTGGGGGATTTTCTTGAAAATCTTTGTGTCGCATCTCTGGAAGATACTGAACCTAAATACCAAGTTTGGTGTTTATCCGACTGTTCGTTTCTGAGTTTTGCTGTTCACAGACAGACAGACAGACAGGCAGACAGACACAGAGACACACACACGGACGTGTTTCCAAAAATGTTTTCTTTTTGGATTCGGGGGGGGCGTCAAAACATGTATTTCGGTGAAATCTCGGTATCGAATTTTTGGGTGGACCACAATACTCCCCTACTTACTATACGTAGTAGAGAAAGTAAAAATGTAGATCTCTTTAAAACACACAATTTATTTGAAATAACATTTGAGGTGGCATTAGCCATTTTTGAGATATCCGTTTTAATGTTTCTCATTGTTCCATACTATGTCATTCTTTTAGTCCTGTCGACATTCAGTTGTTTTTCGCGATAGTGTGGTCTTTTAAGGCTAGCATTTGACTATCGCTGTTCTCTTTTTATCTATAACGAAATGTGTAATGTAGCTATTTCTGCAAAGGTTTATTTGTATTCAAATGAAGCAGATAGAAAAATATGCTTTCGTAGCAATAATTTGTAACCCATTAATAAAACGGTAGGGGTAGAGAGAGCATGCGAATGTAACACATCAGACCTTTTTATTTATTTTCTCAAAAATAACTTTAAGGATTTTGATTAAAACACCATAAATTTAAGAAATTTGCATGACAAATAAAATGTATATCTTTAATTTTCTGGGAATATCCTCTGAAGTTCTCTTCATTCTGAATGACTTTTGTGTAACTGCTAAACCGTAAGATATAGACAAAGTCCTACTGCATAAAAAATATAGATCTGGTTAAAGCACACAGTTTATGTGAAATAAACATTTTTGTGGCGTTTACCATTTCCGAGGTATTGTTTATTATTGGTTTGAATTTTCAAATACTTAATAACCTTTTCAGATACATATTCAATTTTTTCTCGCAGCCATGCAAAGAGCATGCAATTTGAAAGTCATCAAAAGGCTATCCGCTTTTTTAAACAGCTGACTATGCTTTAGCCTTCTGTAGCCTTCTTATACCTACAACGAAATGTGCAAGGAAAGTTTATCCCAGTTAACAACAGAACAATAAACTTTTGTAAGAAGAGCGAGTAGAGATGGTCATGCGAGTACAACATACTGGATTTTTTGTAACTTCCTCTAACACTACTTAGTAGATAGAGAAAGTATTGTATTCCACCCAAAAGGAAATACAGTTTTAAAGCTCTCTGAAGAAAAAAAAATTGGAAAAATGTTTGAAATTCTGTATTTTTACTTTCTCTGCTACGTAGTATAGTATTCCACCCAAAAATTCGATACAGAAAATTCACCGGAAATATATGTATTGAGGCCCCCTGAATCCAGAAAAAGCATTTTTGGAAACATGTCCATTATTGTGTGTGTGTGTGTGTGTGTGTGTGTGTGCGTGTCTGTGAACAGAATAACTCAGAAATGAACAGTCGGATAAACACCAAACTTAATATTTAGGTTCAGTATCTTCCAGAGATGCGACACGAAGGTTTCCAAGAAAATCCCCCCACCCCAGATTACCCTTTACATGGAACATTTTTCGAAAATTTCAATTTTCTCAAAAATGGCTCCAACGATTTTGATTAAAATATCATATTTTAAGATATTTTTATCACAAATGAAACATATATCTCAAATTTTCTGGGAATGTCTCCAAAAGTATCCTTCGCTGTTAACGACTTTTGCATAACTGGTAAACCATAAGATATAGACAAAACTCTACTGCACAAAAAATGTAGATTGCGTTAAAATACACAATTTATGTCATATACATGTTTTTTGTTGAGTGAACCATTTTCGAGATATTGCTTGTTATTCCCTTAAGTTTTCTAATACTTATACTCTTTCTCAAATTCGTTATTCATTTTATTTTTGTCCTGGAAATGCAAAGAGAATGGAATGCACCACATAGCAACCAGCGCTTAAAAGATTTGACTATCGCTTAAAATCTACCAGATTCCCCTTGCATCTACAAGAAAATTAGCAATAAGATTGACATCTCGATATCTCGATTAACATGAAGCATCTGGAGAATAAGCGTTTGTAAAAATAGTTTGTGCAAGAGTAGAGATAGCCATGTTAGTGGAACACATAAGATTTTTTTCTTTAGAGAACAAAAGAACGTGACCAAGCACTTCCAAAATTAAATTAAACCCATAAAAATCAACATCTGGGTTATGGTTACAGCCCAAAACATTGTATTTGTCTTAGTTTGCCTGTTTTAACCACATCTGAATATTTCTTTGTAATAAGATTTTGTCTATTTTTAACAATTTACCACTTATACAAAATTATACAAAGCTATTCAAATGTGCCGGACTTTTTAGGCTTTTCGTAAATGATCAAGACATACATTTCATTAGTCATTTTTAAATCTCAAAGGAAAGTAACTTAATCAAAATCGTCAGAGCCAGGCTTAAAATTACTTGTCCCAAAGTTACACCTCCTGTATAAAAACTTATATCAGAAATATTTAGCTCTCTATTAGATATACGGATTATCAAAAACGGTGTTTAAGTGAGTAACAGTTTCAAAAAGTATTTGCTTTGCTCTTTTGATTGTTCTCGTCTTTTAAGCTCTACTTTTGAAAAGTTTATTGATCACACATTTATTTGCCATGGGCTCATACAAAGAGTAAGTAATGTAATGACTGATACATTATTATAGGCCTACCATTTGAGTGTTGTCTCAATATACACTACCGCTCAAACGTTTTTGAGCACACCTCATTTTTAGGTTTTATTGAAACAATGGAATAAAAGAGACATAATTTGTAGTCATAACAGTATATTTAATGAAAATTAGCAATACATGTTAGATTTTGCTTTCTTCAAAGTAACCTCCCCTTGCTTTAATTACAGCTTCGCAAACTCTGGGCATTCTCTCAATTAAGTGCGCCAGTGTATCTTCAGAAATATCCCTCCACATGTCTTCACAATACATTTACATTAGTGGGTTGTTTGTTTCTTACCTCTCTGTCCACATGATCTCAATAGGATTGCAGCCAGAACTTTGAGGGGGCCAAACCATGCTCTTCAAGACTTGTGTCTCTTCCAATCGTTCAATGTATCTTCTACAGAGTATAGATGTATGTTTGGGATCACTGTCCTGCTACAAAATGAACCCTTTGCCAATTAACCGCATCCCAGATGGTTTGGCATGGCGTTGGAGAGTATTGTGGTAATGCTCCTTCTTCATAATTCCTTCTATTTTCACAATATCGCCTGTCCTATTGCCACCAAAACAACCCCATACCAGCACCGAACCACCTCCATGCTTGACTGTAGGGGATATGCACTGAGGTGCCATGCGTTCACCTTTTGCACGTCGAACAAACTGGCAACGTTTTGAGCCAAATAGCTCAAACTTAGATTCATCAGTAAATAATACCTTTTTCCACTGATCAACAGTCCAGCTTACATGTCGCTTGACCCGTTGTATCTTTTCCGTTTGTTGACAGCTCTCAATAGGGGTTTCTTTGCCGCAATGCAACCTTTCAGATGTGCATCCTGAAGTCACTGTAGAAACACTCATAGATTCATCCCTCCACTGGTTCAGTTCTGCTGTCAGCATGGGTGCTGTTTTGAAACGAGCAAGTTTGCTGGTCACTATTAAATGTTTATCCCGACTTTTCGAGGTCACCCTAGGCCTCCCCTTTCGATAACGATGCTTATTGCTATTTGTATTTACATACCTCTTTACAGTGTAATGGACACTTCCCTAGGAAACGTGTTCAATTTGACGCATGGTGTGGCCTGCTTTATGTAAGCTGACTATTGCAGCATGTTTTTCTGCTGAAAGCTCCCTTCTTTTACCCATTTCAGACTTTTCACCTGCACAATAACAATGTGTACCATTCACCTGTTTATGAAGCACTGAAGTGCTGTTCGCAGCCATTACCTATATACGGATGTCTGTGAACGACATCTAGGAAATCACAGACATACTATGACATCCAAAACAACATTAGGGTAATTATTCCTATAAGGGCCAACAAATGCTACATTTTCAAAATGCATGTAATTGACAAACAAAACGTAGCATAGTAAATTTCAAATATGTATCCATGGATTTCTACCATTTATAATATGACATTGGCTTTGTTTGGCGTTATACACTTGTTAATTGCAGAAAAACCTTTGTTCGAAACCTTTGAGCGGTAGTGTAATAAATGTATACTCATAGCATAATGTTGGACGAGCATTCAATATGATTGACAGGAAGTATAAAAAATAAAAATAAATAAAATAATATTTCATAGCAATGATTTTAGAACACATAGGTATAGAAAAATGGTAATGTTAAAGAAGGCAATGTGAATTTTACACTTAAATCTTTTTTAAGATTTTCACAAACTGCTACAATCAGAAACCATATGAAGAAAGCTTTGCCAAAATGTCACCTTAAATTTGACAAATTATGAAAAAAAATGTATGTGTTTCACACATAGGACTTTCTCTACACTTATACAAATATTTTTACAAACTCTTTTTCTCCAGCTTACCTTCATGTTAATCGAGATATCGAGACGTTTATCTTATTGCTAACTTTCTTTTAAGTGCAAGGGGAATATGGAAGGCTTTAAGCGATAGTCAAATCTTTTAAGAACTGGCTGCTATGTGGAGCATTCCATTCTCTTTGCATGTCCAGGAGATAAAAAAAATTTAAACAAATAACAAGAAATACCTTGGAAATGGGTCACTCTAGCCAAAAAAAAGTATATGACATAAATTGTGTGTTTTAACGAGATCTAAATTTTTTCTGTAGCAAAATTTTGTCTATCTCTTATGTTTACCAGTTATGCAAAAGTCATTTAGAATGAAGAGGACTTTCGCAGACATTCTCAGAAAATTTAAGATATACATTTGATTTGCCATGAATATATCTTAAACATGTATTATTTTAATGAAAATCGTTAGCGCCATTTTTGAGAAAATCAAAATTTTCGAAAAATGTTCCGCGTAAAGGGTAGTCTGAGGTGGGGGGATTTCTTGAAAATCTTCGTGTCGCATATACTAAAGTCAAATACCAAGTTACTTTTCGGATAAATAGACATAGAATTCATAGACACACAGACACACACATGGACATGTTTCCAAACTGCTTTATTTGGATTCAGGGCACCTCAAAACATTTATTTCCGGTGAAATCTCGTTATAGAATTTTTGGGTGGAAAGGAATACTTCCCCTGCTTACTATACTATGTACTGGGGAAAGTAAAAATATAACTACTTATTTTAATCTCCAAACGACTTTATCCCTTAATCGTTACAGCAAGTTACATCATTATTTTGAAAAAAGTGAAGTTTAGAACTTGTGTTTTGTTCATGTTTAATAAGACGAAACCAACTGAAACACAATTCATCACAATGATTCTTTCGTTACGTTGAAAGAACAAAATAAATCATTGATTACTTTGGCAGGAGTTTATATTACTTACAGTAGTACACTACAGATAGTATTTCAGCATTTTATGGTAAAAGAATTAATGTCTGTTAATGTTGTGTGATGAAAAACATCTCTCCGCTCTCACATGAATGTATGGGAGCAGTGGGAGAGTGGCAGCATGATTATATTTGCTACACTTGATTGCTTAATATGTGCTTGTATTTTCTTTTCTTACATTCAAGTAGATTATTAACTTAGCAGAAAGTAGAATAGAGTTTATTTTCCAGAAGGAAAATTAGGTATGGTGGGAATGCTTCCAGATGTTCCAAAATTGGACTGTTGTTTGCAGTTTTCCTCGAAAATTGTCTCGATAAGACATATGGAAAGCCCTGTTCATTGATAATGGAAATGTTAATATATGGAGAGAAATCGTGCAAAATATGAAAATAAAATGCACTTTTAAAAGCCAAATCTTGACAAAATATGAACCAAAGAGAATATATTCCGAAAACATTAATATTTTACCAAAACATTATGATATCTAAAATTTTTAACAGAACCATTGAATTCTACTTCTTGCATATAATAACACATAATAATTTCAGGTCCCTTCGCAAAATTTTGTCTTGTATTTTAGTGTTTATTGAACATTTATGGAAACCTACCAAAACTGTAGCAATTTCTCATATAAACTTGTTTTAAATGTAATGGATTTTGCAGCATTTCTTTGCTACACAGTTTAAGATGGTGACGTTATCTGATCATCGTCTTCGTTTCCTTCAGTGTATCCATTGATCTTCAGCGATTGATGAGGTTTTAATAAATTAATTTAATGATGATTTGTTGGTTCCCTGGTTAGTTGGTAAAGTTTGCGGTCGAGCATGGATATGCATTCTCAGGTATTGATATCGATGTGAAGGAATTTTGAAGTTAAATTTAACTGTAGAATTTTACTTTCATCACTACTAATTCAAATTATAGTTTTACACTATTGCACGAACTGTTATGAATATGTCAGAGGTTACGTTAATCACTTTAATTGCTTCGATAAATATGTTAGATACTTTGGCGCGTACTGATTATGCTAACTAGTGCAGATACGTTGCCTGTAACATTTGAGATTACTCCATTCGCTTTGATATTTAAGTTCAAGGTTTTGGCACGTACTCATTATGCTAACTAGCGCAGATACGTTGCGTGAAACATTTGAGATTACTCTATTCGCTTTTATATTTAAGTTCAAGGTTTTGGCGCGTACTCATTATGCTAACTAGCGCAGATGCGTTACGAGTAACATTTGAGATTACTCTGGCTTCCTTCGAAATTTGTTAGCGTATATATTCCCAATGTTCCCGAATGTTCCCCAATTTTCTTTCATTCCATTGGCTATCTTCATGAAACTCTCTTACATTCAAATTTAATCTCCTATTCTACTGTTTTCCTATAGGCTAAACATAAAATCATGTCGCGTCTCACTTAAATGTTTAAATCTGTCTTCTGAACGGTCTTCCCCTGTTTACAAAATTTTGGTATTTCTCTTCAAAAAATCGTTGCCAGTAATAACCCTAACAAAAGGTTCCGGTATGCCAACTTTCTCTTTTCTTAACAACTGAGAATGTGACTGCTTGTTGCTTTGAAAGTTTCTTATATACAACTCACATCTTTATAATGTAACGAACTAGTGGCGGCTCATGAGTATAGATTTAGGGTGTTCACAAAATGTTAACTTCAGACAGTCTTGAAAATGTGAAATAGCATCTCCTGCATAATGGTTATGATTATGAACAAATTGATACTATTGTACAATTGCAGTGCTCCCAATAATAATAATAATATAATGCATAACTTGTCTGATAAAACTAAGAGTGGATTTTTATTGTTTTGTGCATAATTAGGCGAGATTAAAGCAACAAAAACGTAATGTGTGTACCGCTCTCCCTACTCTCAGATTTGCATTGTTTCGTCAGCCAAATATTAATATTACCAAGTCCCATTTTCTGTAGCAGGAAAACGGCATAATTTCTTCTTATAAACTGGCTTGTCCCTCTACATAGTCCACACAAAAGTTAATTTATATAAAGACCCGTTTCACTGCACTGTAGGTACACATAAAACAGAAAAATCAATACCACATCATAGCTGACACTATCTGTTTATAAAGAAAATCTATGCGTCTATTTTTCAGGCGCGCAAATGTCCTTATCACTCTATGACTGAAGTCTTTAGTATCATAACACAATATACCAAAACTCACTGAGAAATCCACTCTGTAGATATATAAAAGTGAGCCAAAAGACTCCGAACCGCCTGCGCGGTGTTTTTCCTGTCCCCGTCCTCAGCGCTTGTTGCCGTCTGCCGCTGTCATAGAAAGGCACGGATGAAACCATACAACATTTTTAAAACTACTTTTAAAGGCTTCACTTACCAACTTTATGAAAGGAAATGCTAAAACTGGCCACCGTCGTTGTTCATGCAATTTTGACACCTCTTTATGAAACTATCCATCACTCGCCGTAGTTCACGTTGAGAAATTTCCTGACGGATATTTTGTTTTTAATTCTTCCAGGGTGTGTGGGTTTGTCTTGCACACTTTATGTTTTAAGTTACTCCGGAGGGGTATTTTATGAACAACATTAACGGCTGCTCGGTGTTTTTCCAATGGGCGTGTGGAAATATAATAAAAACATGACAACGAACTGCTGCTATAAACAAAGTCACGCTGTTTTGGTTTTGCTGTGCAATATGAAGTGCAGTTTTGAGTTGACGGTGATGTGATGTAGTTCAGCTATTACGAGTTATTTATTATTTTATCCTGTACTTAGTCACAAAGTATATTATGGCTCAGTATATGTTTTCTACTGCACAGCATGTATTTATTTATGATTTGTATGTGTTAACTCGGTCACCTCGCCAAGTGAAAGTACGATTTGCAGAAAGATATCCAGGTGTAAAAGTTATAGTCCGTACAACAATCCATGAACTTTACAGTAAATTTCAGGCCACAGGAAATGTGCAGGCTAAGAAATCCAAAAGATGGCGTTCGGTTCTTACCGAAGAAACATTAGACGACATCGGTCATCGTTTGGAAAATTCCTCCCAAAAATTCCATGATGGATAGTTTCCTAAAGAGGTGCCAAAAATGTAAAAAACGACGCTGGTCAGTTTCAGCATTTCCTTCCATAAAGTTGGTAAGTAAAGCGTTTAAAAGTAGTTTTAAAAATGTTGTATGGTTTCATCCGCGCCTTTCTGTGAAAGCGGCAGACGGCAACGAGCGCCGAGGATGCGGACAGGAAAAACAACGCGCAGGCGGATCGGAGTCTTTTATCTCATCCTGTGTGTGTGTGCGAGAGAGAGAGAGAGAGAGAGAGAGAGAGAGAGATTTATGCCAAACTAAAAAGCGAACGGGGGTTCCCAAATTCCCGCCCTGCATATTCTCACATGCATAAAACTCTGCAGTAGTATGCTACCACCTTGTGACATTGAAGTTAACTTGATGAGAGATGGATGACAAGAATCTTCTACGTCATACCAGTTGCGCATGCGCAAAAACTCCTAAAAAGTTGTGCTCGAGACTGTGTTGCCATATCTCATCGTGTTTAGAGGGTAATCGCGGTAGATTTAAACGCCGTAGATTTTAAATTACCGCATATATGTTAGGTGTAATAGCATTCAAAGAAAAAATTATCAATAAATCCACACGGTGTAAAAAATTAGGGTGTTCACCTGCTCTTGTGCTCTTATACAGCAGCCGCCACTGTAACGAACTTAAAATATACTTGCCCTTTTATATCGGCCACTAAACATTCATTAATATAAAATATAGAAATAAGAAGTACATAATTTTATCTAATGTACACGCACTCTAGGCTTTATTTTTAATTTAACAATAATTAATTGTCATGTAACGTTCCCCTTCAATTTCAAACAATTCCGTCCACGAACATTGGCGTTAGTATTTGTTAATGCTCATCTATATCTTCACTGGCCTTTTTGTCATTTAAAAGATACCAACATACCCCATGTCTTGTCGCTTCTTTGTAAACATCAGTATGCAATTTGCATTTTACTACCCTATCTAAGTAGCTATATGCGGTTTTTTTATTGTATGATCGGATTATTTGAAAAACTATGGTTCCTAAGATTTTATTTACTTTTAATAGTAATTTTGGCTTTGTTTTAATTTGTGAAAGTTCTAAAAAGGCAGCACAGGAAAACTCGGTATTTTGGGGCGCTTGCATATTGATTTGAGATGTTTTCAAAAAGTCGGGATCCATTTAAGTTCAGACCATACAAAACTAAGCGTTGTAGAAAGAAACGTTTTAATAAAGGTTGCTTGATATTATGGGGGCAAGTAAATGCCATTAGTCATGTTTTGTTTGGAGGGCGTTATGATGGTCATTTTATGGTCAATTTAATGTTTTTAAATGGAAACCTAATTTTGTATGTTGTTTTCTCATTATAAAATTGCTTACAAAAAGTTTGTGAAGGAATAAGGAAACAAAATAAAAAGATATTGATTCCCAATTACGAAACGTATTTGACCCTAAATGACCATCCATGGATGGTCCAACCATTCATTACGCTCTTCATACACAGAATTTTCGTTGTTTTTTACATTGGTGTAAGAACAATTACAAAGTGCTTAGACATATGTTGTTTAGGTTTTTATGAGGAGTGAGAAAACAACACAAAAAAGGTGGTAGTTTCCCATTTAAAAAAATTAAATTGACCCTAAAATGACCATCAAAACGTCCTCCAAATAAAGTATGACTAATAGCATTTACTTTCCCCCATAATATCAAGCAACTTTTATTCGAAACATTTATTTCTACAACGCTTAATTTTGCAGATATTTTACAGTATCAACCTAATGATCCACCCTGTATAACCCGGTCTACCACGTGGCTTGCGCATGCGCAAACCATTATATCAGGAAGATATTGACTGAGAAGTGAGTCTATAAATGTTTTAACCCATTACAGCTGTCACAGGTATCATCATCGTATTCCGCTGCTAATCGCAATAAAAATTAAGCGTTCTTTTCTTCGGTAAGTTAAATCTATATTATAATGCAGTATTTTTTTGAGTTAAGGTTGATTTTTACGGTTCAGAAAACTCCGGCTATAACCTTAATTTGGAAGCCTTCGACTATGTTAAGTGTAAAATTATGACAGGTCTTTTTGGAGCTGTTTATCTAAACTACTTTTTTCTTTCTCTACAACGTTTAGTAAGTAGGGGAAGTATTGTATTCCACCCAAAAATTGCATACCGATATTTCACCGGAAATATATGCTTTGAGGTCCCCTGAATCCAAAAAAAATCATTTTTGGAAACATGTCCGCGTGTGTGTCTGTGAACATCATAACTCAGAAACGAACAGTCGGATAAACACCAAACTTGGTATTTAGGTTCAGTGTCTTCCAGAGATGCGACATGAAGGTTTTCAAGAAAATCCCCACACCCCAGATTACCCTTTACATGCAACATTTTTCGAAAATTTTAATTTTCTCAAAAATAGCTCTAACGATTTTGATTAAAATATCATATATTTAAGATGCTTTCATGAGAAATAAAATGTATATCTTAAATTTTCTGGGAATGTCTCCAAAATTATTCTTCATTGTGAACTACTTTTGCATAACTGGTAAAGCATAAGAGCTAGACAAAATTTTACCACACAAAGAATGTAGAACCCGTCAAAATACACAATTTATGTCATATACATTCTTTTTTGAGTGAACCGTTTTCGAGATATTGCTTGTTATTCCCTTAAATTTTCCAATACTCATACTTTTTCTCAAATGTGAATTCGTTATTCTTATTTTTTCTCCTGGTAATGCAAAGAGAATGCAATACTCCACATAGACACCAGCTGTTAAAATATTTGACTATCGCTTAAAGTCCACCGTATTCCCCTTGCATCTACAAGAAAATTAGCAATAGGATTAACATCTCAATATCTCGATTAACATGAAGCATATGGAGAATAAGCGTTTGTAAAAATAGTTTGTACAAGAGTGGAGAAAGTCATGTGATTGTAACACTTCAGATTTTTAATTTTATACCGATTATTAAAAAAACTTTGAAAAGTGTCGACAAATTTTCTTCAAATCCTATAGTAAAACTTCAATTATCTATTTGCAGCGGCTCACTAGTTATTTAGTCTAAACGGACGAAGGAACCCTAATAAACACTTCTCCTGACTGCCTCTGTAGACGAGAGATCAGCGTTCTGAATCCTGAGCTCTCAAGTTCGGTTTTTGACTGGGATGGAGAAGTTGTCTTTAATTAAAATAATTCCCTACCCTCTGCTGTGTCTGGAGTTGTGAATGTATGTTTCCTAACGAAAATCAATAAAAACCAAAAGTTTAAAAGCCTGCAGTCAACGATTTAGTTGTTTATAAAGCCAAAGCCTCAGAATACAACCACAGAATTTAAATGGGGCTATAGAAAAGAAACAAAAAAATAATGTGTTGAATTTACATGTATTTCTCTTCTCACTCGTCTATAAACTGTGCATATAAAACCTTATTTTTCTATCTGCTAGTTAAAAAGAGTTAAATCCACACATTTATACTTTTCGTTGTAGGTATAAGAACAATATAGTGATGCATAGTCAAATATTTTAAAAGTGGGTCATTTCCGTCGCTTGAAATTCCGTTATATTTGCACAGCAACGAAAAAAATCTGATGTGTTGCACTCACATGACTTTCTCTACTCTTGTACAAACTATTTTTACAAACGCTTATTCTCCATATGCTTCATGTTAATCGAAATATCGAGATGTTAATCTTATTGCTAATTTTCTTGTAGATGCAAGGGGAATTGGTAGGCTTTAAACGATAGTCAAATATTTTAAGAGCTGGTTGCTATGTGGAGTATTCCATTCTCTTTGCATTACCAGGACAAAAAAAATGAATAACGAATTCCCATTTGAGAAAAAGTATAAGTATTGGAAAATTTAAGGGAATAAGAAGCAATATCTCGAAAATGGTTCACTCAACAAAAACAATGCATATGACATAAATTGTGTATTTTAACGCGATCTACATGTTTTGTGTAGTAAAAGTTTGTCTATCTCTTATGGCTTACCAGTTATGCAAAAGTCGTTCACAATGAGAAATACTTTTAGAGGCATTCCCAGAAAATTCAAGATATACATTTTATTTGTCATGAAAGTAAATATACAATATTTGAATCAAAATAGTTAGACCCATTTTTGAGAAAATTAAAATTTTCGAAAAATATTCCATGTAAAGGGTAATAGGGTGTGGGGGATTTTCTTGAAAACCTTCGTGTCACATCTCTGGAAGATACTGAACCTAAATACCAAGTTTGGTGTTTATCTGACTTCGTTTCTGAGTTATGCTGTTTACACACACGGACATGTTTCCAAAAATACTTTTTTGGATTCAGGGGGCCTCAAAACAAGTATTTTCGGTGAAATCTCGGTATCGAATTTTTTAATGGAATGCAATACTTCCCCTACTTACTTTACGTAGTAGAGAAAGTAAAAAATAGCCATTTGCAATTGAAAAACCATATTTTAAAATTCAAACCATTAACAAAGAATATGTCGGAAGTAGTTTACTCAACAAAAAAGTTTGTTTTATATACATTGTGTCCTTTAACGAGATATAAGTTTTTCTACGGTAAGATTTTGTCTATCTCCTACGTTTTAGCAGTTATACAACAGTCATTCAAAATGAAGAGGATTTTAGCGGTTATTCACATAAAATTCAATAAAAATATTTTATTTGTCATGCAAATACCTTAAACATCCAGTGTTTCTCTCAAAATTGTTAGAGCTATTTTTGAGAAAATTAATAATAACGAATATTTTTCCATGCAAGGGGTATTTTAGGGTGGAGGGATTTTGTTGAAATTCTTTGTGTCGCGTTCTCGAAAGACTTAAATACCAAGTTCGTTATTTAACCGTAGTTTAGTTTTTGTGTCATGGTATTCACAGACATACACACAAACACGGATCTCTTTCTAAAAATGTTTTTTTTTTGGATTCAGGGGCATTAAAACGTGCAATTGCCGTGAAATATCGATATCAAAGTTTTGAGTGGCGTACAATTCCCCTACTTACTGTAAGCACGTAGTATAGAAGGTAAAAATTGACATTCACATGACTTTCTCTACCAATGCCTCAACAAACTGTTCTTCTACTTCATGCTAGTCGAGATACACATTTGTATAACTTATTTTATTATATATTTCTTTGTATGCACGAGGGGAATATAAGATTAAAATAGGTTTAAGCGATAGTAAAATCTTTTCAAAATGGGTCGCTATATGGCTTTTAAATACAGTTCTCTCTTTACATGACCATGAGGAAGAATTGAATAGCGTATTTGACAAACTGTGTGATTTAACGAGATCTGTATCTCTTGTGTAGTACATTTTTCTTTGCTTTTAGGATAGCTTACAAGTCCCAAAGAATTTCATTTAGAAATAATACGACTTTAGGGGTTTTGTTCCAGAAAATTCAAGTTATACATTTTATTTTCATGCAAATATCTTGAAAGCTTTAATCGAAGTCATTAGAGCCATTCTTGGGAAAATAAAAAAAAATGAGATATTGCAGCGTATGTGTGTACATTGTCGCGTCGGACACATTATTGCTGTGTATAATATATTGTTGAACTAGTTATTTCGTTTGTAACTTTGAATTCTTGTCCGACGCGGCATACTTCCCTCCAATTCCTAGTTAAGGGGGGTGAAGACAGGTTTAGGGAAGAGCCTCTTTGTCTGATAGCGTGGGCTGTGAGTAGCGTCAGTCAGGAGTAGGTCTTCCGAGTGTGTGGTATTAATGTAGGAGTGCGTGTTGCCGTATGTATGCGTGGGGCATCTCCCCCAGTATTTACCTATAACCTTTTGTGTACAATGTAGGGCACCTTATTAATTATAATAAACCACCCCCGCTTAGTTTGTACAGTAAGTTCTTGGTATCTTTTTGTGTGTCTCTGAGTCTACGTCCCCCAATGTTTATGCCGGAGTAACTAAATGTAATATTTTAGCTACATACCTTTCGGCCTCATCTCGATGTATAACAATATTTTCCATGTAAAGGGTAGTTTGGTTTGGGGATTTTGTTGCAAATCTTTTGTTAAATTTCTGAAAGGCACTGTGCTTAAATACAAAGTTTGATATTTAACCTTTTCGTTTATTTTGGTTCACTGTGTTTTCAGTGAAATCTCAAAATCTTTTTTTTTTGGGGTGGAATACAATACCTTCTCTACTTATTGTAAGTACGTAGTAGTGAAACTAAAACTTTATTCCCAGTAACGAACACATCTAATCCTCCTTGCTGTAAATCGTCTTGGTTTATAATATGAAAATTATACTTTTGTCTGTCTCTAATGAAGAGAGCGAATTCTTATATTCTCTTCATTCACAAATGTTATTAAGATACATCTAGAAACTAAATTTCTTTTTAATTCTTTCGCAAGAATCTCTTGAATATGATTCTTATTGGCAATAGCTTGAAAGGAATTATCCAGTTATAAAAGGAAAATCCTTGCAAAAACAAACATAACAACTTTGTAATACTTTGCTTATATTTTGCCTGGAAATTGTGTTTGCGTGTTCCTCACGAGAATCCTTGACCATACACTTGAGCAAGGGATAGCGCAAGTTTTGTGAACATACGCAATCTAACCGAGCTGAACGCCGGACAAATGTTTGACTCTTTTCAGACATCGATTGGTTCCGCGAGGTGGTCCCTGGGGCGTCTATTGTGTGAATTCTTTGTCCGAACATGATCTCCAAGCAAGGGATGTTGGAGTGGGACCTAGGGACGTGGCAAGTTTGGATGAAAATGGGCCTCTAATTTCAATGTGTCAATAAGGCAGCCTGGTAAACTATAGCTCTTATCCCCTTGAGGAATAAAACCACATGCAAATAGCGAGGGGAAATCCTCCCTTTGTGTTCATTGATAGCCCATTATTCCTCTCTTCAGTTGTAGCGCTTCTGTTCTTTGCTGACGTGCCGACCTTATCGGAAATGTGTGATATAATTGCTTAATTTGAGATACATTTGGTGGTATATAGATTATTATTATTACCATTACTATCATTACAAACGTATCTTGTTATGTTGATGGGTGGATGGATGGATGGAGTCACTACAGAGCAGCTTGCATTATTCTTTGTCTAATATTATTGCACTAATACTTCCTCTATTTACCTATAGGGCATATTTGATTTCACATTCGAAAATTGGATGTCGGGATTTCACTATAAGTATAAACTTTTAGGCCCCTGAAAAAATCCACTTTTACTTTCTCTACTACGTATACTAAGTAGCAGAAGTATTCCATTCCACCCAAAAAATCGATACCGAGATTTCATTGGAAATACATGTTTGTATACATGTGTGTATGTCTGTCTGTGAACAGCATAACTCAAAAATAAAAAGTCAGATAAATAACAAGCTAGGTATTGGAGTTTAGTATCCTCCAAGGAAGCGACCAGAATATTTTCAAGGAAATTCCCCCATCGCATACAAATCTTTACATGGAAGATTTTTCTAAAATTTTAATTCTTTCAAAAATGGCTCCTACGATTTTAATTAAAATATCATATTTTCAAGTTAATTTCATGGCAAATGCAATGTATATCCTGAATTTTCTGGGAATGCCCCCAAAAGTCCTCTTCATTCTGAATGACTTTTACATAACTGGTAAACCCGAACTGGATACACAAAAGTTTACTATACAAAAAATGTAGATCTCATTAAAACATACAATTTATATCATATACATTTTTTGTCTACTGAACCATTTCCGAGATATTTCTTGCTATTTGTTTCAATTTTCCAATACTTGTACTTTTTCTCAAATGGAAGTTCGTTTTTCGCTTTTTTATGTCCTAGACGTGCAAAGGGAATGGAATGCTCCACATAGCAACCAAATCTTAAAAGATTTGACTGTCACTTAATGCCTACCGTATTACACTCACAGCAAGAAGAAAATTAGTAATGTTTATCTCGATTAAAATGAAGTAGATGGAGAATAAGCGTTTGTGAAGTAGTTTAAGTCATGTGAATCAAACACTAAGCTTTTATAAAACAATGATCCATGCGCGCGCGCGCGTGTGTGTGTGTGTCTATGTCTGAACAGCGAACTCCAAAACAAAGTGTAACACAAATACCAAATTTGTTATTTGAGTTCAGTAACTTCTAAAGATTTAACATGGAGATTTTCAAAAACATCCCAACATTCTACTATCCTTTACATTGAAAATTTTTCAAAATGTTTATTTTCTCAAAAATGACTAACAATTTTGATTAAAATATCAGAAATTTAAGTATTTACATAAGTAAATTGCATAACTCGAAATTGCTTTGAATAAACTCGTGAAGTCCTCTTCATTCGGAAGGAATTTTGAAAATTTTTGTTTAAATGTTGAACCTTAAGAGATAGACAGACTTACTTCATAAAAAGCGCATAACTCTTTGAAACACACAACGTATTTCAAATAAGTTGTTTTGTGTCATCACCATTCTCGAAGTATCCGTTATTATTGGTTTGGATTTTTCAATCTTTCGTAATTCTTAAAAATTCTATCACTATTCTCTTGTTTCTCTCGATGTCATGGAATACTATGGAATTTTAAGGCCAACATATGGTCACATGCTTTTAACCATCTGAACAACGATTTTGTTTTCTCTGTCCAGCCAGCACCTACAACGAAATGTTAAATTAAACTAATTCTGCAAACGTTTATCTCGATTAACATGAAGAAAATAGATAAAAAATGTGATGTGTCACACTCACATGACTTTCGCTACTTTTGTACAAACTATTTTTACAAACGCTTATTCCCCATATGCTTCATGTTAATCGAGATATCGAGATGTTAATCTTATTGTTAATTTTCTTGTAGGTGCAAGGGGAATTCGTAGGCTTTAACCGATAGTCAAACATTTTAAGAACTGGTTGCTATGTGGAATATTCCATTCTCTTTGCATTACCAGGACCAAAAAAATGAATAACGAATTTGAGAAAAAGTATTAAGTATTGGAAAAGTTAAAGGTATAAAAGCAATATCTCGAAAATGGTTCACTCAACAACAAAAAATGTATATAACATAAATTGTGTATTTTAATGCGATCTACATTTTTGTGTAGTAAAATTTTGTCTATCTCTTATGGTTTACCAGTTATGCCAAAGTCGTTCACAATGAAGAATACTTTTGGAGACATTCCCATAAAATTCGACATCTACATTTGATTTGTCATGAAAATATCTTAAACATATGATATTTTAATCAAAATCGTTAGAGCCATTTTTGACAAAATTAAAATTTTCGAAAAATGTTGCACATAAAGGGTAATCCGGGGTGGGGGGATTTTCTTGAAAACCTTCGTGTCGTATCTCCGGAAGATACGGAACCTAAATACCAAGTTTGGTGTTTATCCGACTGTTGATTTCTGAGTCATCCTGTTCACAGACAGACACACAGACACACTCATGGACATGTTTCCAAAAATACTTTTTTTGGATTCAGGAGGCCCCAAAACATGTATTTCCGGTGAAATCTCGGTATCGAATTTTTGAGTGGAATGCTATACTTCCCCTTTACTGTACGTAGTAGAGGAAGTAATAAAAGCTAGCGAATAGAGAAAGCTATTTGAATATAACACGTCAGATTTTCGTTTGTTTTTCGCACGCCACGCACTGGAAATTCTGCAGGAGATGAAATTCTGGGCATTCATCAGTACTCTGATACCCGCTGTTTGGAGGTGGAGAATAAGGGTTGATAGCTGAGCTAAGCTATATTTACCCGTAATAAAAATGTAATAGAACATTTCCTAGCAACTTTAGAATTGGATAATAACGGTATAACAAGCTACCCTGGAGCCAAAAATATCATTTGAAGTTGTGCATGTAGGGATGGCGCAGATAAAAGTGGCCCATTTCCCGTTTCAATACAAATGAGATATTTTCGCTGTGTATTAATATAAATTTCTGTTACAATTGGTCGTTAAAATTGAATCGAGCTACAGTACAACAATGAACAATTTTATGCAATAAGAGCATTCAATAGTTGCCATAGTTGGCCAAACAAAAGTGGCCCGTGTAAATATAGAGTAAATACAGACAAACGAATTGCTTAAATGGACTCACCATTTATTGAAGATGCTGAAAGTGGAGCCCTGCAGCATCAATACACAATTGTGCAGATCTAACCATATTCAGATACACACAGCATAAAGTTCGTATATGAATGGCGGCAACTTTACGGTTGCTGTTGTCTTTCAGTTCCTGCATTGTGACCTTGCTCTTCAAATATCCCCACAGGAAAAGAGTCACAAGTTGTTAGATCCGTTCCCGTTTTTGCTAACAGTTCGTTCCGGAGAGAAGACATCATGAACTCGTTCGATAAAGTCATTTTCCAGAATGCGAAAAACAACATGCATATGAATTAATGAAATAAACTGAAATACTGACAAAAGAATGGCAACTACCGATTATTCATATCGCGTAAAATTTCCCATTGTTGTACTGCACCTCGATTCAATTTTAACGACCAATTTTAACAGAACTTTATATTAATACACAACGGAGATATCGCATTTGTATTCAAACAGGAGACGGGCCACTTTTATCTGCGCCACCCCTGTACCTTTTCTCTGAAAAATTGTTGAATCTGACCCAATTATGGCCCTTCTTTCAAGCAGTAGCTGTTTTAGCAGAGACGGCCGCAGTTTCTTAACGCCTCTGTAATAATGAACTACAATTTTCGGCCCCTGCTCGAAACCACATCGGCAGCCCGATTAAATGAGTAACCGGCTGCACCAAATACCAGGTTGCACCATCTCCGGCAGCATAGATAGCGCTTATGCAGTCTCCACGTCATCACCTGATCTCCCCGGTGCCCCTCGAGCGATGAGCTGCAACGAAGAAGACAGTGTGTGTAATAGACTTAGTTCTCGACGACCAGTGAAGGACTTTCTTGAGCTTCGTGTTTGGGAGCGGCCGTCTCCACACTTATCGGCCTTGTCTAAATTTAAACACATTTTTCGGCGTAAGTAAACTTCTAAATTCTTTCTGCTGTGTGGAGTGGCACTTAAACCTTATCGAAGCGGGTTCATATTCGAATTATACCGCTTGTTAAATTCTATTTAAAATGGCAAATGTTGTGTGAGAAGGACAAAGCAAGAATGTTATGTATTTCAATTGTAATTTGTTAATGTTTTTGGATTTGAATGTGAATATATTCAGTGCTTTGGCGGCTGCAAAAATCATTAATTTCATTTAGAGCGGTATTAAATTCTAACTTCATTTTCCTTTTAACTTCATTTGTAGTACAAAGATTATTATTCTGAGGGAATGCTTTAATCCCATGCATTCTAGACTGGATCCGGCATTTTACTCTTAATTAACTTTTTATTAAAAATGTGTGGCATTCTACGCATTGACTATATTTCAATCAACTTTGCAAGAATGTTACAAATCAATCCTATATAAAACTTCATACCAGGTGGCCCATTCGCGCCGTATTTCAAGTGTACAGATATCCCTTCGTGCGTTAAAAGAGTTGCAGAACTCAACAGGCGCAATTCCAAGTAAACACAGGTCGTGGGGAACTGGCGCATTTTCGTTCTACTCCTTTGCTTATCAGCGAAAACGATGAGCGGATATTGAGAGGCACTCCCAGGCTTGCACTAGGTGTATAGTCCGTGATGATAGACAAGAACAGTGTAAACAGACCAAAAACTCTTACAATATTTTCCACTTCAATTACATACACTTTATTTTTGAGAGAATAAACTCACTCTTTAGTTTGAGAAATAATTAAAATCTCTTTATTTGACCTATCAATATCCACCCATAGCTATTACTTTCTCTACTGTATGGTAAGCATAAGAAGTATTGTATTCCATCTAAAAATTTGATGTCATGATTTCACCGGAAATACATTTTTTGAGGCCCCCTGAATTAAAAAAAGCATTTTTATAAAAATTACTTCTGTATGTGTGTCCATGAACATCATAACTCAAAAAAAGTATAAATACCAAACTTGATATCTAGGTTCAACACAATCAAAATATGTTACACGCAGATTTTCAAGAAAATCCTCCCACCCCCAGACTACATGGAATATTTTTCCAATTTCTTTATCCCCTAAAAATGGTTCGAACGATTTTGATTAAAGTACCATATATTAAAGATACCTATTTAATTAGCTACAAATAAAATGTATATATTGGATTTTCTGGGATTAGCCCGTGAAATACACCGTGAAGAAATTATGTATAATCTTATATAACTAGAACTACATAACAAATGCATATCCCTTTTAAACAGAACTTATTTCAAATAGATGTTTTGTAGCATCAGCCATTTCCGAGATATCCATTATTAATGGTTCGATTTGTTCAATACCTTGCCATTCTAAGTCCCATCGATTTTCGGTTGTTTCTCACCATTTTATGGAAACAGCATGGAATTTTAAAGCCAGCATATAACGTCCAGTTCTTGAGTATTTGACTATCGTTGTTCTCTTTGAATCTATAACGAAATGTGTAATGTAGCTATTCCTGCAAAGGTTTATTTGGATTAAAATGAAGTAGATAGGAAAATAAGCTTTAGTAAGAATATATTGTGTACCCACTAATAAACTATAGAGGGAGGAGAAAGTCATGTGTATGTATAACACCATAATTTTTACTTTCTCTACTACGTATAGTAAGTAGGGGAAGTATTGTATTCCACCCAAAAATTCGATACCGAGATTTCACCGGAAATTTATGCTTTGAGGCCCCCTGAATCCAAAAAAAGCATTTCTGGAAACATGTCTGTGTGTGTGTGTCTGTGTGTGTGTCTGTCTGTAAAGAGCATAACTCAGAAACGAACGGTCGGATGAACACCAAACTTAGTATTTAGGTTTAGTATCTTCCAGAGATGCGACACGAAGGTCTTCAAGAAAATCCCCCAACCCCAGATTACCCTTTTCATGGAACATTTTTCGAAAATGTTTATTTTCTCAAAAATGGCTCTAACGATATTTATTAAAATATCACATGTTTAAGATATTTTCATGACAAATGAAATGTATATCTCGAATTTTCTGGGAATGTCTCCAAAAGTATTCTTCATTGTGAACGACTTTTGCATAACTGGTAAACCATAAGAGATAGACAAAATTTTACTACACAAAAATGTAGATCGCGTTAAAATACACAATTTATGTCCTAAACATTTTTTGTTGAGTGAACCATTTTCGAGATATTGCTTGTTATTCTCTTAAATTTTCCAATATACCTTTTCTCAAATGGGAATTCATTATTCATTTTTTTTGTCTTGGCTATGCAAAGAGTATTAATCTGTGGCAAAGAGAATGGTGCTCCACATAGTAACCAGCTATTAAGAGGTATGACAATTTTTAAAGGCTCCTGTATCTCTATATTGCCCTTGCAAATACAAAACAAGGGGAACAGAGTACGTCTTAAGCGATAGTCAAATATTTTTAGAACTGTTCGCTAGTGTAAAATGTAATTCTCTTTGTATGTCAAGAACATAAAAAAAGAACAACGAAAGTGTAGGTATTGGAAAAGTCAAAGAAATAACAAGGAATATCTCGAAAATGGTTCACTTTATAAAAACAATGCTTATGACATATATTGTGTGTTTTAACGAGATCTACATTTTTAGGTAGTAAAATTTTGTCTATCTCTTGCGGTTTCCCAGTTATGCAAAAGTCGTTCAGAATGAAGAGGACTTTTGGGGACATCTCCAGAAAATTCAAGATATACACTTTATTTTTTTTTGTCCTGGTAATGCAAAGAGAATGGAATACTCCACATAGCAACCAGCTCTTAAAATATTTGACTATCACTTAAAGCCTAGCAATTCCCCTTGCAGCTACAAGAAAATTAGCAATAAGATTAACATCTCGATATCTCGAATAACATGAAGCATATGTAGAATAAGCGTTTGTAAAATAGTTTGTACAAGAGTAGAGAAAATGCACTCTGTGAGTGTAAAACATCAGATTTTTAAAATTGTGTTTACGCTGTATATGTCTGACAGTATGGACTATATACATTGTAAAGTTAAATCAATACATAACAAAAACCATGGAAACGTGAGAGCACGTACTGTTTCACTCCATTTTGTTGCTTTGCTATTATTATTATTATTATTATTATTATTATTATTATTATTATTATTATTATTATTATTATTACTATCATATTATGTCCAATAAAGACACGAAGGTATAATTTACGCGTTTTCTCAGAAACTAATCAAGGTAGATAAATTCAATTATATAAGATAAAAACCATGGTGCTATTGCGTAATCAATATGGTGTTAATCGATAAGTGTTAATGGATATTCAACGGAGGAAGATTTTCCGCGTATTGCGACGTGAGAGCTATTGCGGCTACCACAGAAGTGTTAGAACTACAGGAGGTTACACGATGGAGGCGTACAGGCCACGGAGACGCGCGGAGGTCCCTAACAGTTCCTAGCTCGAGGACCCGTCCCACTACTGGAACTGCCCAGAGAGGGCGTGAAACGACCCGTCCAACCAGGCAGTCCTAGTGTCCATGGGGAATACTGTTTCCTTGAAGCAAACATCCGCGCCATCTGTCCCATACCTCTATACATCACGAAAGCTATAAGCACACCAGAAACATGAAAGGAAACGGAATGTAAGGGAATCGGGGAAAGAAGATCCTGATAGATAAGAAACCACTCCAGCTTCGCCTACCGACAAGGGAAAACCACGATAAATCCAAGGTCAGAGTCGGCAGTAGATGGGATCGGAATCCTATCTGTGCCCCCCCGAATGCGAAGAGCTATCGTTTGTAATAAACAAACCTATTGGATAAAACAGATCAGTTAACTTAAAAAACATATGTCTTCGTGCTGTAAAGCTCAGTCTGATATTATATACACTAATGGATCATGAATTTAGGAGATGTAACTTTAGCGGCATATGGCCTTTTATCTCCCTTTAATTTTTGAAACGCCGGAACATTCCCTAGCTTTTCTTCTGATGGTCGGCCCCATAAGGAAACAGAAGGGAGGAGGAGGTGAGAAGAGACACCAGCCGGTCGGAACCAGAAGTGACGGCACAGCAGTAACAGGGTCACTACAGTTTCCAGATTGAGACTCCCTGACAGTCGGACAGGCAGACCGGGAACATCCACCCAACACAGTGTTCAACACCCCTCCGTTTCGTAGATTTACGCAACGTAAGAGAATCTCAATCCTGATAAAGAGGCCTCCGAGCAATACATTTCCGTCCAATATAGAATGGGACGCTAAGAATCATAGTGGTTATAGAGCGTCTATAAATAAAATTCAATTTCAATTTCCACTCCGAAGGGGCGGTCCATTTTACCACGGCAACCGGAGAAAGTTGCACAGAGAGCATCCTTTTCCCCTACTACGCTGGCCAATTTTCGCCACTTTCTCCAGCATCGCCGACACTTTCAATCCTGAAACAGACTTAACGGGGTTAAAGGTGAATGAAGTAATGAATGGAACGAAATGGAGGGACAGGAAATTCAAGGGCTGAAAGAAACCTTTCCAGCATTCCGCTGACGACCCGAGAAAGCATCGAGAAAACGATTGAGTAAGTGGGACAGTCGCTGGGAATTGAACCCGGGAGGTCATGGATTCGATTCCCGCGGCTAACCTTCCGGACCCAAGGCTTTTGTTTCAGGGGTTTCCCCGGGTCTCTAGGCAATGCATGTAAAACTTCCTCAGAGTGGAATGGGGGCGGTCTCCGAGTCCCGGGCCCTCCAATGGGA
Source organism: Deroplatys truncata (assembly GCA_030765065.1). Classification (NCBI taxonomy): domain Eukaryota; kingdom Metazoa; phylum Arthropoda; class Insecta; order Mantodea; family Mantidae; genus Deroplatys; species Deroplatys truncata. The sequence continues at coordinate 168,600,393 of CM060979.1, forward strand.
TGTGCAAGTCTGTAGGGGAGATGGAGAGCCTGTTGTTCCAGCTGCCACCGGAGAGTTTCAACCTGGTAAACATAGGGGCCCTGCACTTTACTCTGCCATGCCCCCTGATTCGGCCACCCTCTGTCTCCTCTCACCCCACCCCTCCCTCCCGGTGGCGTCCTATTGGAGGCCTAGGCACAAAAGATCTCTTTAGGTCGAGGTCCTAAGTCCCTCTCCGCGCCTGGCCATACGTCATACTACGGCGCACCTCGCTGGTTGTATTCCCTAGTTACTGTTGCCAAACATTTTTCCCGCAGAACAGGACAATCATCATCGCGGCGAATAAAAGAAATGGAAAGAAAGGGCGGCTGTATCTAAATGTAACCACAGTTTAATATTGATCGAGTTGTTCTCAAATTGGAGTACAGCATAGACTGATATTCCCCTGAGATTTTGCTTTCCATTGCAGAAGAAATTGTTTTCCAGGCTGCAAACAAGGTCTGTGGAAAAAATGGAGTGATTCCGTTTAGTTCATTTTTTTTTTCACGACTCAGCGACCGAAGCTTCCAAGCGTTTAACAATATGAAAATTAAGCAAAGTAGCTTTTTTAATTATTACAGTCTCTGTCAACATATCAAAGGTAATCATATCGTATCGAACTAAAATCTTCATGGTTTACTGCCTCAGTTGTTTTTCCCCTTTTTAAGGAAGCCATTACTCCCAACTGCTATGTATACACATTGGGGGAATGTTATTTTGTGCAGAAAATAAACCCGTACAACATTTTTTCCCCCAAGCATTAAATTTTTACTGTGCGTTATATCCTGTATAAAATTCTTATGTACACGATAAGTTTATCCGCCAGGGCCAGGAATACAGCCCGAAACCAATTAGTAAACAAGTAGAAAATGTCAAACAAAAGGCATATGTGACTAAAGTAAACATTATGGAGTAAACCTCAGAAGGTAGAGCACACAACATATGTAGGCCTGTAGATAGGACATTAATATATTGCATGGATACAAAATAACAAAGAACAGACAACGATAGGTTCCCAAGGAAATAAGGGCGTACAGTACAAAACAAAAACTTTCAGTAAAAAACTCTGTTTTTCTCTACCTCTATCGTTTATTAGAGAGTATATAAACTATCCTTGCAAAAGTTTATATTCTACTTCATTTTAATCGAGATAAACCCTTTTATAAATAGCTAAATTACACATTGTGTTATACGAGAGGCAACAGCGATAGTCAAATATTTAAGAACTGCACGCTATACTCTGGCCTTAAAATTCCATTATTTTGTATGCAATCTCAGAAACAACTGAGTATCGAAAGGACTTCAAAAGAATAACAAATATTCAACAGTTCGAAACATTAATACGGATAACTAACAAATGAATTACAACTATCCGGGCTTGTAGGCCGAGGTCTAGAAGGCATCGTGGATACCGACGTTTCGCCAAGTACAGCGCTTGGCATCTTCAGGGTGAAGTGATTCAGTGTCTGCGGTGGTCGGAGTCTACAAGCCCGGATAGTTGTAATTCATTTATAGTTATGACGCCGGCCGTGAAAGCCTCAGTATGTACATTAATACGGATATCTCTAAAATAGCTTATGGCACAAAAAAAGTTATTTTGAATAAATTGTGCGTTTGAAAGAGATCTACATCTTTTTTTTTTGTGGTGAGAGTTGGTATATTGCTTAACGTTTACCAGTTATATAAGATTATATAAAATACCTTCCGAATTCAGAGAACTTCACGGGCCATTCCCAGAAAATTCAAGATTTACATTTTATTTGACATGTAAACATGTTTTATGCATGGTATTTTATGTAAGATTAATATATAGAAGAGCAAGTACAAAAATCATGTGAATGCGACAAGATTTACATAAATTATATTTTCTTTATGTTGATTTAAAACATTTCTATTTAGCTAATGTCAAAGTAAAACATATGATTTCATGCTGAAATTTAAGAAAATTTATTCGCATTGGACACGTAACACATTGTCGGCGTATATCATATTGCGTAATCCCTAATACAGTTAACACAAAACAAATTCCGTGCTTTGACGTAAGCTAAGTAACAGCATATAAACTACACATTGCAGATTGAGCTTTCTTATGACTATTGTGACAACTATAGATTAAGCAACTTCCCGAACCATTCCATACTTAAAGCCATGATAGCGGGGTTAAAACTCGCTAAACATGCGACAAAGGGCAACGAGCACCATGTTGGAGTAAACTCTTCGGAAGTAAGGTGTACTGAAGAAGTCCGTACTACGGAAGTAGGTTACTACGGGAGCAATTTACTCCGGAAGTAACGTTGGAGATCTCAAATACAATTTACTTTTTACTCTTACCGGAAGTAAGAGCTCATTACTCCCGGAGGTATTGTTTTGTTTGCGCAACTTACTTGATGCGATCATGGATAAGGTTGTGTGATCTAGGAAAAGGGAGAGGGGGAATGTCAGCGAAAGAGATAAATGTTTGTTGGTAGAGTTAAAGAAATCCATTTAAACAATATCCATGAGTGTAAACATCGTGTTATAAAGATGCTGGAAGAGAAATGCTGGAAAGTCCTGTCGGACGAGTTTAATGCTTCGAGCGACGAAACGTACTGAAGACCAGCTTAAAATTCTGGAAATAATGTTTCTAATCTTAATTTTGCATCGCAGACCACTTGCGTGTTAATGGAGGAATACCCTTTCCGATTGCGGAAACGTTCACCATATTCACAAATGGGCACATAATAGTAACATGCATTCTTAATTCCATCCACAATGTGTGGGAAATTTGCAAAAGAAGCAGAATTGTCTTTTATTTTCTGAACACTATGTATATTTATATCAGGTGCCCTGCTCTTAATCCCAAAAGCGCTCTAACAAGGCAATGAAATAAGCGACAGCAGACGCATGGTGAACCTTTATTTATAATATCGCCTGTAATGCTGGAATTGCGATGAACTTTACTCAACGTGACAAGTTAAGAAATATTGGTAAAATAAAGGTCTAATTGGCATACACTTAACGTAATGAGAATGATTCTTGATTGATAGTTCTTTTATTACTTCGAGCTAGTGCTTCACGCCGATTGGTCCTAATTATTATGCGACATCAAACTTGGCATAACGGGAAGGAAAAGTTTTACACTGCCAAACTCTTAAGTTTCTTCGCGTTAAGTCAATCCTAAATATCTCCATTTAATACAGCGTATCTGAAATATTCCGGTACAAAAACTCGTAGGACTCATAATAATAATTGCAGTTTGGGTTATAGAGCTGAATTCCTGTCTGAGTTTTGTTGTAAATGCGCTCCAAGCAGGTTCAAAAAACTTGTAAAAGATTATTTCTTAACACAGAAAACTTCGTTGAACGCTCGCTCTCTCTCTCTCTCACACACTCTCTCTCTCTCTCGCACTGTATAAGTATCACATGGTTCTCGCATGCCATATCGCACTCCCTTTGCTTTCTTCGTCCAGATCATCAATGTAACCCAAGCAATCGTTGTTTTCTCCATCGAGATCATCAACGTAATCTAAGTACTCGCTGTTTTCTCCATCGAGATCATCAATGTAATCTAAGTACTCACTGTTTTCTCCATCGAGTTCATCAATGTAATCTAAGTACTCACTGTTTTCTCCATGGAGATCATCAATGTAATCTAAGTAATCTCTGTTTTCTCCATCGAGTTCATCAATGTAATCTAAGTACTCACTGTTTTCTCCATGGAGATCATCAATGTAATCTAAGTAATCTCTGTTTTCTCCATCGAGTTCATCAATGTAATCTAAGTACTCACTGTTTTCTCCATGGAGATCATCAATGTAATCTAAGTAATCTCTGTTTTCTCCATCGAGTTCATCAATGTAATCTAAGTACTTACTGTTTTCTCCATCGAGTTCATCAATGCAATGTAAGTAATCGCTGTTTTCTCCATCGAGATCATCAATGTAATCTAAGTACTCACTGTTTTCTCCATCGAGTTCATCAATGTAATCTAAGTACTCACTGTTTTCTCCATCGAGATCATCAATGTAATCTAAGTACTTACTGTTTTCTCCATCGAGTTCATCAATGTAATGTAAGTACTCACTGTTTTCTCCATCGAGATCATCAATGTAATTAAAGTAATCGCTGTTTTCTCCATCGAGATCATCAATGTAATCTAAGTACTCACTGTTTTTCTCCGTCGAGATCGTCAATGTAATCTAAGTACTCACTGTTTTCTCCATCGAGTTCATCAATGTAAAGTAAGTAATCGCTGATTTCTCCATCGAGATCATCAATGTAATCTAAGTACTCACTGTTTTCTTCATCGAGATCATCAATGTAATCTAAGTACTCACTGTTTTCTTCATCGAGATCATCAATGTAATCTAAGTAATCACTGATTTCTTCATCGAGATCATCAATGTAATCTAAGTAATCACTGTTTTCTTCATCGAGATCATCAATGTAATCTAAGTAATCACTGTTTTCTTCATCGAGATCATCAATGTAATACAAGTAATCGCTGTTTTCTTCATCGAGATCATCAATGTAATCTAAGTAATCACTGTTTTCTTCATCGAGATCATCAATGTAATACAAGTAATCGCTGTTTTCTTCATCGAGATCATCAATGTAATACAAGTAATCACTGTTTTCTTCATCGAGATCATCAATGTAATCTAAGTAATCACTGTTTTCTTCATCGAGATCATCAATGTAACCCAAGTAATCGCTGTTTTCTTCATCGAGATCATCAATGTAATCTAAGTAATCACTGTTTTCTTCATCGAGATCATCAATGTAATCTAAGTAATCACTGTTTTCTCTATCGAGATCATCGATGTAATCTAAGTAATCACTGTTTTCTCTATCGAGATCATCAATGTAATCTAAGTAATCACTGTTTTCTCTATCGAGATCATCAATGTAATCTAAGTAATCACTGTTTTCTTCATCGAGATCATCAATGTAATCTAAGTAATCACTGTTTTCTTCATCGAGATCATCAATGTAATCTAAGTAATCACTGTTTTCTTCATCGAGATCATCAATGTAATCCAAGTAATCACTGTTTTCTCCATCGAGATCATCAATGTAATACAAGTAATCGCTGTTTTCTCCATTGAGATCATCAATTTAATCCAAGTAACGCTGTTTTTTCCGTCGAGATCGGTAATGTAACCCAAGTAATCGCTGTTTTTTCCATCGTTCATGACACGTTGAAATTTGGTAAAGTTAGTACTGGGAACAACCACAAGGGGCAGCGAATGATGACGAGCTTGAATCACGTAACATGGTACACCGCAGAAGGGCTTGACTCTCTGCAAGGAATCGTCACTGGTGATGAGTTGTGGGCATACCACTACACGCCCGAAACCAAGCAGGCAAGTATGGGGTGGAAATATGTTGGTTCCCAGTGAAGAAAAATTCAAAGTGATTCAGTCTGCTAGGAAAGTGCTTGTGACGGTGTTCTGGGATATGCCTGGTGTTGTATTGGTGAACTTTGCTGAACACGGGACCACTGTGAATGCTGCAGCCTACATGAAAAGTTTGGTGAAGTTGCATCGTGCCCTTCGTGACAAACGCCACGACATGAATGCTGACGATGTCAAAATTCTTCCTGACAATGCTCGCCCCCGTGTTGCTGTTGCTGTTCGTCAGAAAACCACCAAATTTGGCTGGGATGTGCTCCTGCATCCACCATACAGTCCGGACCTTGCACCGTTGGACTTTCATCTGTTTGGTCCCATAAATGAATTCCTGGCCGGCCAACGCTTTGCGACAGATGCGGAAGTGAAATCAGCAGTCCACAGATGGCTATACTCCAAGGAAACGGAATTCTACGAACAGGACAAATTGAAAGTGGCATCGCGATGGGAGAAATGTGTTGAGAAATTTGGTGGCTATGTCGAAAAGTAGGTAAAAGGTGTAAGTTTATTTGTGATTTTTTAACTATTTTGTGAAACCATTATTGTGGTTCCTTTTCGATCCACCCTCGTAATTTATGATTATTAATGATTAATTACCATGCAATTTGATAATTTTCTACAATTTTAAAGTAATTTGATTGCAAACTTCATCAATCAAGAGCCCGTCAAAAATTGTATATATGTTTTAATTTTCATTAATATAGTCCAATAAACAAAGTCGTAATTGCGTAGGAAAATCTGCAAGATTTGGGCGAAACAGAGCAGCTTCGGTACAAAACGTTCATTGTATTTTTTCAGGGGTGGGGCCATGAAGATCCAAAGTTTCTTTGTACTTCTAGAGGAAGAACCTAGTTTTAAAAGAAAACAGACGCTGTAGGCAACGGTCGTTTCTTACCGTTTAAGCTTCGAAGAGGAAGACGTGGTTGCGTGTAAAAGAATCCGGAGGCTAGTAGCAAGTTGATATATGTAAACGTAAGCGTGGATTTCACAGTTTGTCTTGATTCTTAGATAAGGTAACACGTACTACTCAGAGTCAGAAAAGGACGCTAAGTTCCGAAATTTGCTAAGTGCCGCGCAATTATGTAAGCATAAATTTATATATGTGGAATATTTGTCAATGCGCTAATAGTATTTGTTGTATTTTATACAAGCTAATAAACGAGTTAATATTCGTCAAGTGACTACTTTAAGTTCGCGCAAATGTAAAGAACGATGATAGAACACCGAGATATTACATAACTAGCCGGAGCAAACTTTAGTGGACCAAGAGACAATAGTGGGAAGACAGTGTTAAAAGAACCACATGTGTTAGAGAATACCAGAGACTCTTGCAGGATTTCTAGCATAAAGAAGCGCTGGAGTGAGAAAAGTGAAAACAGTGTTTCTTTCAAGATAATATCCTGGTGTCACCACTTCCGTATCCTACCCTGACATAATCACAGTAGGGTATTTCAGATCGATTCGCCGACAGATGATCCTGAGATACGACGACGTGCTTCCTGCTGACATAGGTGAAATCGATTCCTGAAGACGACCTCCTACGAAATAGCGGCAAGGACGACAACGATGCAAGAACCACCTACCTACGACGCAGAACCGCTACAAACCTAACTCTACATGTGCTCGCCACATCTCACCCGGGCTTACAAAAGTTGACGTCATCGTACAAGTAAAATTTAAAATACAGTACATATAAAAGAATTACAGGTTATTTAAAAAGTTGAAGGAAAAAAAGTTAACTAAATACATTTTAAGGACTTTGTTAGTAGCTAGTTTGTAGACTGTAAACAAAGTGTAAAGAAAAATTAAAACATAATCCGATATTAATGTTTGTGGTATATCAGTATCCAGTATACCAATCGTAACTTGTTGTACCTTACATTTTGCACAAAAATTAAAATGTCTTTCTCAAATATAATTAACTGTATGAACCAAAACAACGAAATAAAAATAATAAAATAGGCTCATAAGTTGAAATGCTAATAGCTTACGTAATCACCAAGTACTAAATGTTTCACTGCGATATCCCCGGAAGGTTATTGAGTGTGTTTTTAGAAATATAAAGTGCTAAACGCAGCCGCACCCTCACAAAAAATTATGGAAAATGTTTCAGCCGCGAAAATTAACTTGCATTTTAATAAACATACCTTAAGAAAACTCATACAATACAACAGGTGATATGAGCAGCACTCCCCTTTCCTCATTGTTTAGCATGTACGTATTTAGATATAAAACCCGATGGAATATGGCATTGACTCACCTAAAGAACCTGCAGTCAAGGACCTAATAATGACAAATTCACCTCTACTTTGTGAACATCTCCTTTGTAGTTCTTGTGCAAGGCCGACTCTGAACACTTTTAGAATATCAAACAAGGATTAGTTTTAAAAAAATTAAATGATTTTATTGTTTTTCAAAATAATCTCCTTTAATATCACTACATTTTTACATTCTATGAAACCAGTCCTTAAAGCAATGATATCACGCTTACTGAGGCACTTCAGAAACCAGGTTTTTATAATGTTCCACTGCTCCATCTGATGACGAAAACGTGATTCCATGCATTCTATCCTTAATTTTTGGAAACAAAAAGAAATCAAAAGTACTAGATCAGGCTTGTATGGTGGAGGGTCCATGCTGCTGACCTTCAGGGCAGATACTCACTTAACTTTTGCTGTATGCGACGATGCCTTGCCATGCTGTAACATTATGTTTCCTTTTGGGCGGTTTGCAACAACTTTTTAAAAAAAATCTGATGTGTTACACTCACAATACTTTTCTACTCTTGTACAAACTACTTTTACAAACTCTTGCTCTCCATCTATTTCATATTAAACCAGATAAACATTTGCAGAAACGATCATGCAAAGAGAATTACATTTTACACATAGCGACCAGTTCTAAAAATATTTGACTTTCCCTCAAAGCGTACTATGTTCCCCTTGTTTTGTATTTGCAAGGGCAATATAGAAATATAGTAGCCTTTAAGCACAGACATATCTCTTAATAGCAGCACCATTCTCTTTGTCACAGATTAATACTCTTTGCATATTCAAGACAAAAAAAATGAATAACGAATACACATTTGAGAAAATAATTATTGAAAAATTTAAGAGAATAACAAGCAATATCTCGAAAATGGCTCAATCAACAAAAAAATGTATGACATAAATTGTATATTTTAACGCGATCTACATTTTTTGTGTAGTAAAATTTTGTCTATCTCTTATGGTTTACCAGTTATGCAAAAGTCGTTCACATTGAAGAATACTTTTGGAGACATTCCCAGAAAATTCGAGATATACATTTTATTTGTCACGAAAATATCTTAAACATATGATATTTTAATCAAAACCCTTAGAGCCGTTTTTGAGAAAATTATAATTTTCGAAAAATGTTCCATGTAAAGCGTAATCTAGGGTGGGGGGGATTTTCTTGAAAACCTTCGTCTCGCATATCTCGAAGGTACTGAAACTAAATACAAAGTTTGGTGTTTATCCGACTTCGTTTCTGAGTTATGCTGTTCACAGACACACACACACACACACAGACACACACACACAGACACACACACACAGACACACACACACACAGACACACACACGGACATGTTTCCAAAAATGCTTATTTTGGATTCAGGGGGTCTCAAAACATATATTTCCGGTGAAATCTCGGTATCGAATTTTTGGGTGGAATACAATGCTTCCCCTACTTACTATACGTAGTAGAGAAAGTAAAAATTGTGATAAACAGATATCAATGGACAGTAACAGTAAGTCTATGTTCTAATGCTGTAGTAGGTATACGACCCGTTTTAGAAAAAAGTTTAGCAGCTTCTTCTTAACATCACTGCGAATTCGTCGGACTTTTGTAGGCTTAGGTTCTGTTCGAAAGACCCATTGAGCCGATTGACTTTTCTTTTCAGGATCGTAACAATAAATCAACAATCATCACCAGTAACGATATTCAAAGCCAAATTTATAGTGCCACCTTGGAATTTTTCCAGAGTTTTTCTGCAACAATCAAAGAATTGTTGTTTCTATCGGTCAGTTTATGTGTAATCCATCGACAACAAAGCCTTCTCACGTCAACTGATGATGTAAAATGTTTTGGATTTGACTCATACCAATGCCCAATGTCGCCCGAATAAATTCAGAAGATGTCCGTCGAACTTCTTCAAACATTGCTTAAACAGCGGCAATATTTTCATTAGTAATAGCTGTTCTTGGGCGTCCTTCACGAAGTTCATCACTAAGAAAAAAAATCTCTTTGGTATTCACTGTACCAATTACAAATTGTTGCCTTAGATGGGGCTCCTTAGCTTAATGCTTTTCTAAACCGGTCTTCACTCGTTCAGGAGTTAATGACGATTTAAAATCGTAAAAAATCTGATGTGTTACACTCACATTACTTTCTCTACTCTTGTACAAACTATTTTTACAAACGCTTATTCTCAATATGCTTCATGTTAATCGAGATAACGAGATGTTAATCTATTTGCTAATTTTCTTGTAGATGCAAGGGGAATTGGTAGACTTTAAGCGACAGTAAAATATTTTAAGCGCTGGTTGCTATGTAGAGTATTCCATTCTCTTTGCATTACCAGGACAAAAAAAATGAATAATGTATTCCCATTTGAGAAAAAGTATAAGTATTGAAAAATTTAAGGGAATAACAAGCAATATCTCGAAAATGGTTCACTCAACAAAAAAGTATATGACGTAAATTGTGTATTTTAACGCGATCTACATTCTTGGAGTAGTAAAATTTTGTCTATCTCATATGGTTTACCAGTTACGCAAAATTCGCTCACAATGAAGAATACTTTGGGAGACATTCCCACAAAATTCAAGATATACATTTAATTTGTAATGAAAGTATCTTAAATATATGATATTTTAATCAAAATCTTTAGAGCCATTTTTAAGAAAATTAAAATTTTCGAAAAATGTTCAATGTAAAGCGTAATCTGGGGTGGGAGGATTTTCCTGAAAACCTTCGTGTCGCATCTCTGTAAGATACTGCACCTAAATACCAAGTTTGGTGTTTATCTGACTGTTCGTTTCTGATTTATGCTGTTCACAGACAGACAGACACACAGACACACACACGGACATGTTTCCAAAACTCTGATGTGTTACACTCACATGACTTTCTCTACTCTTGTACAAACTATTTTTACAAACGCTTATTCTCCATCTACTTCATGTTAATCGAGATAAACATTTGCAGAGTCTATCTTATTGCTAATTTTCTTGTAGATGTAAGGGGAATATATATTTACAAGGGCAATATAGAAATCAGTAGCCTTTAAGCACACATATCTCTTAATAGCTGGTTGCTAGCTGCAGCACCATTCTCTTTGCCACAGATTAATACTCTTTGCATATCCAAGACAAAAAATGAATAACGAATTCCCATTTGAGAAAATAAGTATCGAAAGATTTAAGGGAATAACAAGCAATATCTCGAAAATGGTTCACTCAACAAAAAAATGTATATGACATAAATTGTGTATTTTAATGGGATCTACATTTTTGTGTGGTAAAATTTTGTCTATCTCTTATGGTTTACCAATTATGCAAAAGTCGTTCACAATGAAGAATACTTTTGGAGACATTCCCAGCAAATTCAAGATATACATTTCATTTGTCATGAAAATATCTTAAACATATGATATTTTAATCAAAATCGTTAATGCCATTTTGAGAAAATTAAAATTTTCGAAAAATGTTCCATTTAAAGGGTAATCTGTGGTGGGGGGATTTTCTTGAAAACCTTCGTGTCGCATCCTTGGAAGATACTGAACCTAAATACCAAGTTTGGTGTTTATCCAACTGTTCGTTTATGAGTTCACAGACACACAGACACACACACGGACATGTTTCCAAAAATGCTTTGGGGTCTCAAAACATATATTTCCGGTGAAATCTCGGTATCGAATTTTCGGGTGGAATACAATACTTCCCCTACTTACTGTACGTAGTAGAGAAAGTAAAAATCATACCCCGGGAACGTTCTCTAGTCTGGTTCATTTTTGGGTGAACACAAAATCTTTAATTTATGAGAATTAAAAACCTTTTAGAGGGAATCGTACAAACTACACGGCAATCAACTCGTAATACATTGGAAAGCAGCTGTCAAATATAAATAACTTTAATTTGTTATTTGAAACATGACATTCCAGAAACTTTCAGTATCGCTCTTGTAATTATGCTTTTTACTCTCTCTACCACGTACATAGTAGGTAGAAAAGATATTGCATACCACCAAAAAAACCTATATGGATATTTCACCGGAAAGACATGTTTTGAAGCCCACTCAATTAAAAAAAGGCATTTTTAGAAAACGTTCTGCACCTGTGCATGTGAACAGCATAACTCAAAACCCAAATTAGGGAGTAATACTAATATTAAACTTGATATTAAAGGATGCGACAAGATTTTCAAGAAAACTGCCCGCTCCAAATTGCTCTTTATATAAAATATTTTTCGTAAGTTTTTAAATTCTCAAATGGCTAATATTTTTTAAAAAAGTTTTCATTTATATATACATATACTATATTTTTAAATATTTGTTTAACCTAATGTATTAATTGTCAAAACCTCTAAATTCAAGAGGTACATATTCAAATATCACTATAAGATAACTTCGTTTTATTTTCTCTACTACCTATAGTAAGTAGGGGAAGTATTGTATTCCACCAAAGATTTGATACCGAGATTTCACCGGAAATATATGTTTTGAGACCCCCTGAAACCAAAAAAAAAGCATTTTTGGAAACATATCCGTGGGTGTGTCTGTCTGTATGCCTGTGTGTCTGTGAATAGCATAACCCAGAAATGAACAGTCGGATAAACACCAAACTTGGTATTTAGGTTCAGTATCTTCCAGAGATGCGACACGAAGGTTTTCAAGAAAATCCCCCACCCCAGATTACCCTTTACATGGAACATTTTTCGAAAATTTTAATTTTCTCAAAAATGGCTCTAACGATTTTGATTAAAATATCATATGTTTAAGATACTTTTTTTATGACAAATAAAATCTATATCTTGAATTTTCTGGGAATGTCTCCAAAAGTATTCTTCATTCTGAACGACTTTTGCATAACTGGTAAACCACAAGAGATAGACAAAATTTTATTACACAAAAAATGCACATCGCGTTAAAATACACAATTTATGTCATATAAATTTTTTTTTGTTGAGTGAACCATTTTCGAGATATTGCTTGTTATTCCCTTAAATTTTTCAATACTTATTTTCTCAATTGGGAATTCGTTATTCATTTTTTTTCTTGGATATGCAAAGAGGATTAATCTGTGGCAAAGAGAATGGTGCTGCACATAGCAACCAGCTATTAATAGTAATGTCTATGCTTAAAGGTTACTGTATTTCTATATTGCCCTTGTAAATATATATTCCCCTTACATCTACAAGAAAATTAGCAATAAGATAGAGTCTAAATTTTTATCTCGATTAACATAAAGTAGTGGACAATAAGCGTTTGTAAAAATAGTTTGTACAAGAGTAGAGAAAGTCTTGTGAGTGTAACACATCAGATTTTTGTTCTGTGCTATTGGAATGAGCTATGTGATTCCGCGGTAACGTGTGAGGCTCATATTCGGGAAGTTCTGGGTTGCGAACCCCTTTGGCCACCCTGCCCTTGGTTTTTTTTCTGATTTTCCCGAATCAGTATAAAATTTTTTTGTCCATTACTTACTTTCGTGTGTTTTGCCTTCATATGTTTCAGGGTTAAAGAAACGTAAAGTTACGGACGAACGGATGGGCCCCTACAACCGGGGCAGAGCACCGCAAGTAGGCCGCAACAACCCCGTTTGCTTCTACCGTGACCTCTGAGAAGCAAGGATGAGGAGAAGCCAGATCCAGATGACGACGGGCGCAAGCATGGACAAGGCCCTTAAGATTTCCAGATCGAACACATCCGACACCGCCCGCGCCCACACACAAGCTTCTATACTCCAGTGGTCCCCTCAGTGGGACCCATGCGGAGGCAGGTCCTAACTGTGCAGTCCCACAAAGAACGCCAAGGAAGAAACTTCTACAAAGCGCACAGCCACGCCCAGCTGCAACCCATCGAATATCTTCACCTGGTCCTGCAACCCTGAAACCGATGGCAACGAAGGAGATGATGGGTACAGGAAATGAGGGACAGAAAAGTCGTCTATCGACACGGAAGAAAACACGAAAAACCCATGGGTCAGAGCTGGCGGTCGCCGGGAATCGAACGCGGGATCCCCCGAATGGGATTTGCATACGTCACCTCGGCGCCGGTATGTTTCAGGATTGCAGGACTAGACGACGAGATTGCTGTGAGGCAGCGGGACGGCGAAGTCTGCACTTTGTACAGAATTTCTCCTTGGCACTTTGATAACCCGCTGATGCCCTTTCTGGGAAGCTGTTTCCGGGTCCCCGAGTTGATGATGGTGCAGGCGTGAGGATTGATGTCATTCTGGAATCGTTAGGAAACTTGCTAGTGCGCTCGTCCCTCTTCGGGTCTCTCCTTCATCCCTACCTCCTAGGGGTAACGTAAGACACAACGGGCTACTGAGATGCTGAGCTCCAATGACTGGAACCCACTCCGTCTGGCTGCCCTATCCCGTGTTATTAGACAGTATTCAACAGTACCTACCGTATTAGGAGTTCCCTTCACCTAACCTTACCCTTCTCATGGAGCAATGTTACTATGAGACCTTATTTCATATAATAGTGTTGATAATCTTGAGTCAGTATTTTTAACACTTAAATGATTTCAGTCAAATTATATAACATAAAATATAATAACAGCCCGCCTTAAAGCAATATGTGTATGTAACAATATATAAAAAGTGTATGTTACAGTTTATATTATTGTATACATGTGTAATAATGTTAGGTGAATGTATTACGTAATTTAATAATGTAGGAGCTGTGAGAAATAGGTCAAAAGTTCCTAACAATGAGGTAACAATGAGGTAACCTTGAGGCAATAATAAATTAGAAAGTTTAAATGCTACTGGTAATTCTTGGAGCAACAATAATGTAATTTTTCTGACAGTTCATAAAATAGCCAATCAACAACCAGAAAAGGCTTTAGTCAAAGGAAGGTATTCTATTGGACTAGGATTAGCTAATCAGAAATTAAAATGGAGCAAAATTTACAAATTCAGAAGTCAGTAGCTTGTAGACAGTGTTCCTAACGGACGTGAGATGCATCCTCGAGAAATTTAATACGTATTTTGTGTGAGACAAAAATAGTTTACTTGTTAAAAAGTGCAAGTAATAAATAAAAAAATCTCATAGCTCTCTATCAGTGAAGTGTTATTTAAATCTTGTCAAGTATTAATAAAAGGAGTGAAGTAAAATTATAACGTGTGTAAGCCTACATTCTTCAGTCGCACCACTCCCTGCTAAGACATTCATGTATCTAAAAAAATATAAATACTGACACAGCCGAGGCAAACATAAATATATAATATTTAAAGAAACAGTAAAAATTACAAAGTTAATATTTTTTTAAACATTTGGGCGAAGGCTACCGGAAACCTTTTACCATACGTGCGGTTGCAACTATTTTTAGTTCGGCTCCCCAACAGTCGAAATAAAATACAACTCCTTCAATACAACAACTTCTTCAAATTGGCTCCCAGAGCGTGGGGCAAATAACAATACAACAAAATAACTTGTTTAATCTTCATGCAGTAGACTTTAATTCACTCATGTTCTAGCTCTTATCTTCTTTTTACTTTCTCTCCCATGTACATTGTACGTAGAGAATGTATTGCATTCCGCCAATATATGTTTAAAGGTTTCCTGAATAAAAAACTTGAATTTTTAGAATGCGTGTGAACAATATAATTCATAAACGAAAAGTCAGATAAATACCAAACTTGGTATTTAAGTTCAGTATCGTCCAAAGCTACATCAAGATTTTCAAGACAATCCCACACCCCAAACTACCCTTTACACGAAACATTTTTTGAAATGTTTGATTCTTGAAAAAATGGCTCTAGCGATTTTTATTAAGGTACCTTATATTCAATATATTTACATGACAAATAAAATGTATACATTGAATTTTCTGGTAATACCCTGTAAAGTACTCTTCATTTGGAACAAAGTTTTGTATAATCTTCTAAAGCTGGTAAACTTTAAGCGGTAGACGTACTACACAAAAAAATGTAGTTCTCTTTAAAACACAATTTATTTGAAATAACTATTTTTGTGGCATCAGCCATTTTCGAGGATGGTTTAATATTAGCCGTTCTTTTAAAGTCCTTTCTATTTTTAGTTATTTCTCGCAATATGATGGAGAATTTTAAGGCCAGCGTATAGCGTCCAGTTCTTAAACATTTGACTGTTCCTGTTCTCTTTGTATCTATAACGAAATATGTAATGTAGATGTTTCCGGAAATGCTTATCCTGATTAAAATGAAGTAGATAGGAAAATAAACTTTCGTAAAAGTAAGTTGTATACTCACTAATTAGCGATAGAGGGTAGAGAAAATCCTGTGGATGTAACATAACAGATTTTGTTTGTTTTCTAAGTCTTAGGAGAAATTTCCATTCTTTTGGAATCTGTTAATTAGTTGTTCCAGGCTAGAAAATTATACAACCTAAAATTTTTTGTGTTAAAATCACACACTTACTCTACCATCTAATATTATAAGTTCTATAAATTCTTCGTTTGTTTACTAATACAGAGTGAACTGAAAAAGTCAATGCCACAGTCGGGATCTGAAGAATTTCTCCCATTCTCCGTGCAGTTGCTCTAACCATTGAACTACTGCGACAACATGCCGATTGTTCCTTTAATTTCCCAATTGACTCAAGGTGTTTACCAAACAGATAAACGCGTCTCACTAGAGATGACAATCTCAATGGTAACTTGCCCTCGCAAGTACCTTATTACTGGGTGATTATGGGTTTCTTTATTTTTGTAGAATATGATTTGTTATTATATATAATTATTTGAAATTAATTATATTTTAGAGACCAATACAGAGTCATGTGAAAAATTCATGTCACAGCCGAGATTTGAATACGGTTCTCGCGCTCTCCGTGTGGTTGAGCAACTGTAACAACATGCTGGTGGGACATTGAATTCCCCAATTGACTTAAGTTGTTTCCCTGACAGTTTACTTCCAGTTAAAATATATAAATGTCGGCCGAAATCGTTTCAATACACAGTTTGTAGTAGTTAAACTTAAGAGGCTAGGACAACTGTCTAATGATTAAAAAGCAGGTGGATAGCCAACCTTGATATATACACTATGTGATCAAAAGTATCCGGACACCCCCACAAACATACGTTTTTCATCTTGGGTGCATTGTGCTGCCACCTACTACCTGGTACTCATTATCCGGGACCTCAGTAGTCATTAGACATCGTGAAACAGCAGAATGGGAAGCTCCGTGGAACTCACGGACTTCGAACGTGGTCAGGTGGTTGGGTGTCACTTGTGTCAGAAGTCTGTACGCGAGATTACCACACTCATAAACATTCCTAGGTCCACTGTTTCTGAGGTGATAGTGAAGTGGAAACGTGAAGGGACATGTACAGCACAAAAGCGTACAGGCCGACCTCGTCTGTTGACTGACAGAGACCGCCGACATTTGAAGAGGGTCGTAAAGAGTAATAGGCAGACATCTATCCAGACCATCACACAGGAATTCGAAACTGTATCAGGATCCACTCCAAGTACTATGACAGTTAGGTGAGAAACCTTAATTCCATGGTCGAGTGGCTGCTCATAAGCCACACATCACGCAGGAAAATGGCAAACGACGCCTCGCTTGGTGTAAGGAGCTTCGACATTACACGATTGAACAGTGGCAAAACGTTGTGTGGAGTGACGAATCACGGTACAAAATACGGCGATCCGATGGCAGGGTGTGAGTATGGCGAATGCCCGGTGAACGTCTACTGCCAACAGTTAAATTCGGAGGTGGTGGTGTTACGGTGTGGTCGTGTTTTTCCTGAAGGGGGCTTGTACCCCTTGTTGTTTTGCGTGGCACGGTCACAGCGCAGACCACCTAAATTGCTATTTTAAGGACCTTCTTGCTTCTCACTGTTGAAGAGCAATTCGGGGATGGCGATTGCATCTTTCAACACGATCGAGCACCTGTTCATACTGAACGGGCTGTGGCGGAGTGGCTACACGACAATAACATCCCTGTAATGGATTGGCCTGCACAGAGTCCTTACTTGAATCCCATAAAACACCTTTGGGATGTTTTGGAACGCTGACATCGTGCCAGGCCTTACCGACCTACATCGATACCTCTCCTCAGTTCCGCACTCCATGAAGAATGGACTGCCATTGCCCAAGAAACCTTCCAACATCTGATTGAAAGTATGCCTGCGAGAGTGAACGCTATCATCAAGGCTAAGGGTGGAGCAATACCATATTGACTTCCAGCATTACCGATGGAGGGCGCCACGAACTTGTACGTCATTTTCAGCCAGGTGTCCGGATACTTTTGATCACGTAGTGTGTATATATATAGGGTAAGCATAAGTAATGTGTAAATTAAATTGTAGTTGAGGGTATGGATGGTCTGAAATAACGGGCAGAATTTTCTGCGCTCGTGCATGGTATCTACTTCTATCGTAATGCTACCATCTAGTAGCATTAGCGTAAAATTGTACCGATAGTATGGAAACACTGCGCGGGAGAAGCTTCGTGCAAGCCTTCAAGTTTGCACAACCCTAATTACGTTATACCAGATTCACATGCACAAAAGCTCCTTAAAACATGAACAATTCAAGATGTGCTATCAACCTTGTTGCCACATTTCATGTAGATTTAAACAGCAGATTTAAACGTCGTAAACTTTAAAGTACTGCACATTATTTGCGTTTAATAGCATTCAAAGCAAAAATAACCACTAAATTTGCAAGGTGTCAAAAGTTAGGGTGTTCACAGGCTCTTGTACTCTTATGCAGTAGCTTCTACTCCCATAAGAATGAAAAACTCCTGAAGACGCCTAAATGTACCTGGACTTAACCTAAAAATTAAGGCTCCAATGGGGTTCAGTAGGTACTCTAGTCCCTTATTCCATAAAGAGTCCGTTCAGTTGCAATAACAAATTGCACGGCATCAACAGATGACGACCTAGAGTAGGCCGTGGTTTGATTTCTAACACCGGTACATACACAGGTTTTTAGCATTCTGGGGGACGTGGAACGGAACAAACACCACTGCCTGAGGTCCAGGTTCTTGGAAAGCAATAACATGAGAGATAATTGAAGGGAGAGATAGTGAAAGTGCTAGTACATCGTACATTGATATGATCGCCATTGATCCAGTCACGCCATGGTGACAATTGCTATCGAGCTGCTGTCCGTACGGAGTCCTACACTGAACATCCTGGGTGTGCTCATGTTGACAAAAGCTTACGTGTACAGGGTGGACCATTTAGGTTGAGACTGTACAATTTCTCAAAAACTAAGCGTTGTAGAAAGAAATATCTTGAATAAAAGTTGCTTGATATTAAGGGGGAAAGCAAATGCAATTAGTCTTGTTTTATTTGGAGGACGTTATGATGGTCATTTTAGGGTCAATTTCATGTTTTTAAATGGGAACCTACCTTTTTACTTTCTCTACTACGTAAAGTAGGTATGTAGGGGAAGTATTGTATTCCACCCAAAAATTCGATACCGAGATTTCACCGGAAATATATGTTTTGAGGCCCCCTGAATCCAAAAAAAGCATTTTTGGAAACATGTCCGTGTGTGTGTCTGTGTGTCTGTCTTTGAACAGCATAACTCAGAAACGAACAGTCGGATAAACATCAAACTTGGTATTTAGGTTCAGTATCTTCCAGAGTTGCGACACGAAGGTTTTCAAGAAAATCCCCCCACCCCAGATTACGCTTTACAGGGAACATATTTGAAAATTTTAATTTTCTCAAAAATGGCACTACCGATTTTGATTACAATATCATATATTTAAGATATTTTTATGACAAAATGTATATCTGGAATTTTCCGGGAATGTCTCCAAAAGTACTCTTCATTGTGAACGAATTTTGCATAACTAGTAAACCATAAGAGACAGACAAAATTTTACTACAAAAAAAAGGTAGATCGTGTTAAAATACACAATTTATGTCATATAGATTTGTTTTGTTGAGTGAACCATTTTCGAGATATTGCTTCTTATTCTCTTAAATTTTCCTCTTGTTTTTTGTTGTTTTTTGTTTTGTCCTGGTAATGCAAAGAGAATGGAATACTCGACACAGCAACCAGCTCTTTAAAAGATTTGACTATCGCTTAAAGGCTACTAGTTTCCTTTGCATCTACAAGAAAATTAACAATAAGATTAACATCTCGATATCTCGATTAACATGAAGCATATGGAGAATAAGCGTTTTTAAAAATAGTTACTACAAGAGTAGAGAAAGTCATGTGAGTGTAACAGATCAGATTTTTATGCTGTTTTCTCGCACCTAATAAAATACTAAACGACATTTGTATAAAGCACCTTGCAATTGCTCTTACACCAACGTAAATAACAACGAATATTCTGAATGGTTGTGTACGAAGAGCACAATGAATGGTTTGACCATCCATGGATGGTCATTTGTGGATGAAATTACTTTGTAATTGGAAACCAACACTTTTTATTTCGTTTCCGTATTTCGCATCACAAAATATGCAGCTTTTTATAAACCATTTTCGAATGAGAAAAAAACATACAAAATGTAGGTTCCCATTTTAAAAATTGAAATTGAGCCTAAAATGACCATCATAACGTCCTCCAAACAAATCACAACTAATGGCATTCACTTTCCCCCATAATACATATCAAGCAGCTTTTATCAAAGACATTCCTTTCTACAACGCTTAGTTTTGGAGATATTGTAGTCTGAAATTAAACAGCCCACCCTGTATATCGATTACAATATTTTGTTTTTAAGAGCACGTAGGACTCAGAAGAGCGGAGATTCAGTTTTATAGTTGACGTTTACGAAGCTACACAGTGCAAGTTGCGTATTTTAAAGCTCGGCATATGCTGCACGGCTACAAAACAATACCATCCCTTCACACACGTAATGGTACCAAAGGCATATTAATGAACACCGTAATTACTGTATTTATAAACATTATCAGGAAGCTTGAAAAAAATTATGAGAATGCTGGAATAATAATCGGAGTAGTAGTCATCGTTTAATTGTTATACTGTCATCAACCTGGACTAAAATTATCATACTGTTTATTTAAATACTCTTCTATTTGCAGACGATCAAAAAATGATTCAAGAAGGTGTACTACTGCATGTATCTTTTGAATAATTTATGTAAATCTTATAATTTTGAAATTTCAATTAAGTAAACGAAAGTAATGGCTTTTAGAGGTAAGGATCAAGTTAGATCAATGATTGTACTAGAAAACAACATTTTAGAACAAGTTTCAAATTTCAAATATTTTGGCTCTAATATAAGCTTTTATAATGACAAGGAGACGAAGGAGATTAAAAATTGTATAGGTGTAAGGCAAGGCTGCAAGTTAAACCGTATATTATTTAATTTGTTCATTGACGATATTCTAGAGATAATTAAGTTTGAAAATAGCCACTCTCCAATAATTGGGAATGAGGAGATACAGGATTATTATTAGCAGATGATTTGGTTGCAGGATCAATAATTACTGTGGGATTAAACAAAGTAATTGGAGCAATAGAGAGTTTTTGTAACAAATGGAGTCTTAGGGTTAATACAAGCAAAACAAAAATAATGGTATTTAAAAAGGGTAATAAGTTGAGAAAGGACGAAAAATGGAGTTGGAAAGGTAAGGAAATTGAGGTTGTCAGAAACTTTGATTATCTGGGAGTAAGACTAAGTAGCAACGGTAGATGGGGAGAACAAAAGAAACAGGCTTTAACAAAAGGAAAAGTGGCAATGAAAGTTATTAAAGCATATTTAGATAAAATACCTGGGATGCACGTAAAATGGATAGAAAGAGTATATGGAGCAGTAGCTGAGGCAAAAATGCTGATGGTGCAGGGATTTGGGGTATTGAGGAGGGCTGGGAACAGGTAAATAAAGTGCATAGGAGCTTTTGTAAAATAATTCTGGGTCTACCAAGAGCCTCGCCTAATGGGCTTGCACAAATGGAGTTAGGGAGATTTGGTAGTAAGGCTAAAATTATTGAAAGAATAGTGAAATATTGGTTGAGAATTGAAGAATCACAGAATAATAATATTTTAAAACAATGCTTGGAGGATCAGCGAAAGCTAAATAAAGAGGATACTTGTTACAAGCTCCTAGAAGCAATTCTCAATGAAATAGGGTGTGGGGATATTTGGAAATATAGACAATCACGTGAGAAGGGGTGTTGGAGAAGAGATTGAGGATTGAAGATATGGAAAGACAGGAAATAATTGGTAGTTTTAATTCAAAAATATCATTATATGTATACACAGATATTAAAAGGACATGGGGAAGAGAAAACTATGTTGATGTTTGTAATAAAATAGCAAGAGAGGGCTTTGCATGGGCTAGGTCAGCGGTGGTGAGGTTAAAAGGCATAGGAAAAGGAGAAAATGAAGGCAAATGCCCATTATGTAATAGCAAATTTAATAATTACTGGCATTTAATGTTATAATGTGAAGGAACAATGAATATGAGGAAAAAATTGCAAAGAAATAATTGGTTTAGATTACCAAATGAAATTATAGGTAAAAGGTTATTAAGAGTTAAATCCAAGGAAAGTTTATTTGAAATAGGAAAATATTTAGGTATAGTGAGAAATAAATGGTTGAAAAAAATTAGAAATAGGGAATAAAAAGAAAATGTCGATTGTTGAATCATAAATTAAATAGGACCCAATAACTCGACAACCATGGTGTTGGATGTTAGCGGGCCCTTAGTAATGCAGCAACTTAGTGAAAGTGATATGTAAAGGGTAAGGTGTAGAGATAAAATTATGTATTATAGAATTTATATGAAAATTAATTTATGTAACTAACGAAGTGAAAAAAAATAAATATCTATCTATCTAATGACAAGGATATTGAATAAAAAGTTGGTAAGTTTCAAGCAGTATGTAGGACCATCCAAAGAACTATTTAAAAGAAGTTAGAAAGCAAACCAAAATGAAATTTTATAAAGTAATGGTTTTACCCACATTGGTTTGTGACAGTGAAGCCTGGGTACCGACTCAAAAACAACTGAGCGAAGTCCAATTAGGGAAGAGCTAAATATTGATTCAGTATATAAGAAAATTTAGATAACAGACAGGATTGGACAGAATTTACTCAGAAAGGAAAACACCAGATTTTACAAGGCAGCGTTGGATTACATGTCGAGAGGAGGAAGAGAACGAGGAGGACCCAGGACACGCTGGGGACAATAGTGTAATGAAGCCGGAACGGGCAGTTCCTAATCCATGAAGTGAAGAAGAAAAAGAAGACTGTGCCATTGTTTTTACTGTGTGAACAGAAATGTATTAATGACTGAGTATATTTTATTTTCCTGCATGTTTATTTATTTAGTCAAATGCTGAGACACTTGGTACACCGGCATTTGTCTTCTGACTTACCAGTAGAGTTGACCGTTGGTTTTAATCCAATGACTCTGAAGTGCTTGACACAACCTGAGATGTTCCCAATTCATTATAGCAGCATTCCCTTACAGAGCATGCATGATGATGTTGATCTTTGGCTACACATTCGTAGTAGGTAATAATACAGGGTCCTGCTGAGGTTTTACTTCTTGGTGAGTCCTGAATACTGCTGTTCACTTTTATGAATCACCCTATATTTTCTCCTGGGCTGTCTGCTTCAGGAATTCGCTTCTTGGCACCCTGGAGCTAGATTTGATACTATTTTTCGCAGAGTGAAAGAATAGCTTTGTTCTTTTTTGTAATCTTTATTTCTGTTCCTTACTTAGTCAGATAGTCAACTTCATTTCCTTTAACACCACCATGAGATGGGATCCACTCAATTACAACCATTCTTCCTGCTTCGCTTAGAAATCTGATGGTTTGCCTGATTTCTATAATTCTTGATATAAATTGGGAGCTTAAGCTTGTTGAAGAATGAACACCTGAGGTTACAAAAGATAAACTACATTCTGAAATATGTGTATTCGGAAGAGGAATCCATATTGCTTCTATCTCACCATCAACACTTTTTTATGTAAACATAAAATTGATACGACTTACTATAAACAATAGCACCAAGATTTACGCCTTGGACTATAAGTGAACCAGTACTGGGGCTGACATCAGGACTAAACTGTCTATCAGGCACTGGTTGCTAAGAGAACATGAGAAATACTGGAACTCATATGTAGAGTTCTGGCATTCCAAAGCTCTCATACGCAGCTTGGACAGAAGAAGATCACGAGAACTGCTAAAATTAAGCAGAGAAAGGCTCTTATGGGCAACGAGCTACTTTCCCTTAGAGGGCCTGCATAGAATGGGACAGCAAGCGAATCTCGCCTGCAGACGGTGTCAGCAGTCAGAGAAGACAGTAGTTCATCTACTGTACGAATGCCCAGCACTTGGCCATCAAAGAGCCCTCAGTTTTTGGGAGCCAAAATTGGACGAGCTTTCAACCATCTCGATCCAGAGTCTGATTTGGTTCATTATGAACGTCAGACTTCTAGATCGATGATAGTAAGACTGGGAATAGCTATGCAATTGTCCCAGTGCAGGGTACTGTTGCCCCTTATCATGCTGTAACAAATAAGAATACCATTTACTGCTAAACACACTTAGGCACTCAACGTAGCACAAACGTTACACCTTAGTAAATTTTGGCACCCAATCCGAGCACAACACAACTGATCCGTCGAATCACAACTCATAATTGAACTGCTGAATCAACTCACAACTGAACTGCACTAGCACTGTCCACTTTCACTACCCACTTTTCATTTCGTAACTTCTTAAATGACTCAATGAACTCCCAGTTGAACAAGAGCAGCCCCCTATACAGGCCTCGCATACAAAGCGGAAGATTCTAGAAAGAGAGGATATTAGAACATGCCGAAAGGAATGTTCTGGAACAGGTAAATAGTACGCAAAGGCTTTTGTTCCGCGTTAACTGTTGTTTCGCACTGGCTATTGTTCCGACGGCCGGTCGAAATCTCCACCCAGGTGCCGGGCCGAGAGGTGCTTGCCGGCGGCCCGCAGGTAGCATGGCGCGCGTGGTCGCACTACTCATACTCATGAGTGATCTATCTTTGTAGATGTGCAAACACTTGTTTTCTGGACGCATAGAGCTTATTTCCAAAGCCAATTGTTTTGGTTTTTTTATTTGCGTATCCCTGCTTTCTTTTTCTCTAAGATCTAATCTGCAGCTTGTCCTTGGTAATATAGAGGATATTCTGGTGGTAATAAATTTTCAATTTCCTATTCAGAAATATATTTGTTTCTGATTTCATGCATACATTAACCCTTTTCGAGTCTTTAGCTTTCTAGATTTTTTTCGTATTTTATCAGTGTTTATCATTAGGCAATTTAATTAATTTTTCATACAGACATTCATGATATTTTATTTCAGTTATCGATTGAAACTAGTGCACTTTCATCTCTTTCATTGTACCAAACATTCTTTCTGATAATGGTGATGATAATTCCTTCGCTAATAGTTGGTGCTAAAAGCAATATTCCGGCTTCCTTTGCAGCGTTCTGCCTTCTATTTCGAATCCATTAATAGCAATTTATGCAACAAGCGTGTCATTTTTATGATTATGGCGCGAGTGAATGCATGTCGCACGAAGACGGTTTTCACGACTCTCATATTAAGATTATCCTTTATGTAATCTTAGCATTATAAACTATAGGAAGTAAATAATTAAATCATTCGGCATCCATAACTGGCATCAGTGAGAGCGTCTTCACAAGTTCCTAAATGTGACGTTAGCTTCTCTCCCTGCATTTCATTTGTTATCTGGCATGTTGAACCGATAAGTAAGACTGCCACTTGCATGCATTCCCTTCCTGATAGAGAAGCTAGCAGGTGTTACAAACCGTGATGTAGCCTATTATCAACACATTATGGTAATACTTATAAATTCAGGTCGTAATTATTCTGTATTTAATAATGTACAGAGGTTTTTACATCTTCGTTGCTCAGATATCACACAAAGGTTACATCTTCTCTCTATAAACCGCGACAACTTGGAGTACCAGCATTAAGTCATTACTATAGAAAATACGTAATTGATATTAGTGACACATGTGCCATAATGCGCTAATTATACTCGATATTGTATACATTAACAACAGAATGGTAATGCATAAAAGCTTATTACAATCCTCATGACCAGCATTACTGAAGACTCCGTGTTATTGCACGTTTGATGGGGTAGTTTATTTTTTCACGTACTTCATTTTTCTTAAATTTCAGATTCTACGTTTTCAGCTTTAATTTGTTTTCGTATTCTAACTGTATGTAACGAAGCATTTTATACTGCATATAACTTGCTTTTCGTTTAAAACTTCTTACATTATATATGCTTGTTCAACGCTAGGGAAGCAGAATGTACCAGGTGGCCCACACAAGCCGTTCTTCGTTGAAGTTAGAGTGTCCCGGAATGCCAAAAGGTTTGTCTTAGCAGAACTGTAAAAGTCTGATGTGTTACACTCATATGACTTTCTCTACTCTTGTACAAACTATTTTTACAAACGCTTATTCTCCATCTACTTCATGTTAATCGAGATATTGTTAATTTTCTTGTAGATGCAAGGGGAATTAGTAGGCTTTAAGCAATAGTCAAATTTTTTAAGCGCTGATTGCTACGTGCAGTAATCCATTCTCTTTACATTACCAGGACAAAAAAAATGAACAACGAATTCCCATTTGAGAAAAAGTATAAGTATTGGAAAATTTAAGGGAATAACAAGCAATATCTCGAAAATGGTTCACTCAACAAAAAACTGTGTATGACATAAATTATGTATTTTTACGCGATCTACATTTTTTGTGTAGTAAAATTTTGTGCATCTCTTATGGTTTACCAGTTATGCAAAAGTCGTTCACAATGAAGAGTACTTCTGGAGACATTCCCAGAAAATTCGAGATATACATTTTATTTGTCATAAAGGTCTGAAATATTCATTCATTCATTATATCTGTTTACCCTCCTCCTATGTAGGAGGAACACCCCCAAGGACTTACAGGCCTGGTGTCATAGGCCCGTCGAGGAGCAGACACTTATGGATCAGACAGAACATCCAGGATAGGTGATCAGCCCGATGCCTGGTATGGGACGAAGGAAGTAGATGAAACGAAATGTGGGTGAAATGGATGAAAGGAAAGGTGATGATGGAGCAGTTGGTGGAATGAATGGCGGGGAAACCGGAGAACCCGGAGAAAACCCGCCCAGACGCCGCTTCGTCCACCACAAATCCCACATGCAGGTCCCTGGGATTGAACCCGGGCCGCCTCGGTGGGAGGCGAGTGGTCTAACCACTCGACCAGGGCGCCGCCCTATCTGAAATATATGACATTTTAATCAAAATCGTTAGAGCCATTTTTGAGAAAATTAAAATTTTCAAAAAATGTTCCATGTAAAGGGTAATCTGGGGTGAGGGGATTTTCTTGAAAACCTTCGTGTCGCATCTCTGGAAGATACTGAACCTAAATACCAAGTTTGGTGTTTATCCGACTGTTCGTTTCTGAGTTATGCTGTTTACAGACACACACAGATAGACAGACACACACACACACACAAGGACATGTTTCCAAAAATGCTTTTTTTTGGATTCAGGGGGTTTCAAAACATGTATTTCCGGTGAAATCTCGGTATCGAATTTTTGGGTGGAATACAATACTTCCCCTACTTACTATACGTAGTAGAGAAAGTAAAAAGGAACTCTATACCAACAGAGAGGAGACTTTGCTAAATGAAAGACAATGCCTGAAAGCAAACACTAACTGATATAACTCGTCACGTAGTTCAGTCGGAGAGCACCTGCCTGCTGTGTGGAAGTCCCGCATTGGATTCCCGGCTGGGCTCTAGAAAGTTTTCTTTAATCAA
The DNA here is from genome assembly GCA_030765065.1 of Deroplatys truncata. Taxonomy (NCBI): domain Eukaryota; kingdom Metazoa; phylum Arthropoda; class Insecta; order Mantodea; family Mantidae; genus Deroplatys; species Deroplatys truncata. Next base: position 168,627,801 of record CM060979.1, read on the forward strand.
GAACATTTCATGGAATGCCCAGGATCTGTTGTTTGAATGTAACTGTGCGTGCGTGTGTTTGTGTTTTATCGGTTATTTAACAACCATTTTGCCGATAAATAAGAATTCAGGATTACCGTCGGGAATAAACACGTTCAAATACATCAGCATGGACACGTCTTAACATTTCTGTTGATACTGAAACACAGACATAACGCATGCTTTCTTTTAAAATTTGTGAATTTTCTGGTTCCGCTTCCCAGAAGCTAGCTTTGATATAATCCCATAAGAAACAAAAAATAATATCCAGGGGACGATCTCGCTGGCCACCAAATGCAACCACATCCGGGTACATAATGTTGAGGTTTTCTTTAACTCCTCTAGAATAATGGGTTGTATACCATTGTATACCAATGAGTTAGAGCTAACTGAAGTGGGACGTCTTCTAGAAGGTTCGCAATATTTAGCCCATTCTGGAGAAATTACATATAAAGCTGCCCAGTATGTCAAGGAGCCAAATAAACTAGCCCAATGATATCTCTCTGAATGTCGTACCACACTTAACACCCCACTGAGCCTAGGTGTGATAAGATCGTAACCAGTGAGGATTTTCAGGAGCCCAAGTGTGTTTGTTTGCACTGCAGTCATTGACGAAATAGCATTCATCTGCGCATGTAAACCAACCTGGTGAAATCCAGATTTTTGTTCACTTTATTTAAGAGCTTTCTGCAAACAGATATACGATTCTGATAATCTTTCCCATAAAGCTGTCGGTGTAAGTGCTTGTGAAAGCTTGTGCAAGTGTGAGTGAAGTCCTTGAACTCCTAGGTCAGCTGCAGCTATCCTCTGCCCAAATTACGTGAGAAAAATTACTCATTAAGAAATAATAATGACTGGAATTAGTGATGGGACGATACCACTATTTCTCGATACTGATTACCGATACCGATACTAATTTTGAGCACCGATAGCCGATACTCACTTTATAAAAAACTGTAAAGGCGTAGCTTGTTCACTGACATACACTATGAGATCAAAAGTATCCGGACATCCCCACAAGCATGCGTTTTTCATCTTAGGTGCATTGTGCTGCCACCTACTGCCTGGTACTCATTATCCGCGACCTCAGTAGTCATTAGACATCGTGAAACAGCAGAATGGGATGCTCCGTGGAACTCACAGACTTCGAACGTGGTCAGGTGATTGGGTGTCACTTGTGTCAGAAGTCTGTACGCGAGATTTCCACACTCCTAAACATCCCTAGGTCCACTGTTTCTGATGTGATAGTGAAGTGGAAACGTGAAGGGACATGTACAGCACAAAAGCGTACAGGCCGACCTCGTCTGTTGACTGACAGAGACCGCCGACATTTGAAGAGGGTTGTAAAGAGTAATAGGCAGACATCTATCCAGACCATCACAGAGGAATTCCAAACTGCATCAGGATCCACTCCAACTTCTACGACAGTTAGGCGTGAGGTGAGAAACCTTGGATTCCATGGTCGAGCGGCTGCTCATAAGCGACATACCAATGCCAAACGATGCCTCGCTTGGTGTAAGGAGCGTCAACGTTACACGATTGAACAGTGGTAAAACGTGTGGAGTGACGAATCACGGTACACAATGTGGCGATCCAATGGCGGGGTGTGGGTATGGCGAATGCCCGGTGAATGTAATCTGCCACAGTGTGTAGTGCCAACAGTGAAATTCGGAGGTGGTGGTAATTATGGTGTGGTCGTGTTTTCCCTGGAGGGGGCTTGCACTCCTTGTTGTTTTGCGTGCACGATCACAGCGCAGACCTACATTGATATTTTAAGCACCTTCTTGTTTCCCACCGTTGAAGAGCAATTCGGGGATGGCGATTGCATCTTTCAACACGATCGAGCACCTGTTCATACTGCACGGGCTGTGGCGGAGTGATTACACGACAATAACATTCCTGTAATGGACTGGCCTGCACAGAGTCCTGACTTGAATCCTATAGAACACCTTTGGGATGTTTTGGAACGCCGATTTCGTGCCAGGCCTCACCGACCTACATCGATACCTCTCCTCAGTTCCGCACTCCATGAAGAATGGGCTGCCATTCCCCAAGAAACCTTTCAGCACCTGATTGAAAGTATGCCTTCTTGAGTGAACGTTGTCATCAAGGCTAAGGGTGGGCCAACACCATATTGATTTCCAGCATTACAGATGGAGAACGCCACGAAATTGTACGTCATTTTCAGCCAGGTGTCCGGATACTTTTGTTCGCGTAATATAAACGCATGTAACCAATTTTGTATTGTATGCTGGTTCCCAAATTGCTTTTGTTTATCCGGTAATAAGTAATTAGCCATATAACAAGGAAATGTAGTAAGTTTGTGGATTACGCCTCTCTACTTTCCACCCTCATACATTAGCATATACAGGTTTAATATTAAGGCGTATTAGACAGAATTAAGAATTTGAATAAAAATTCAAGGAACTATTACATGAAATTCAGAAATATAAAGGAATCAAGGATTTTGAGGCAGTATTTTATATCACAACACTGTGAATGCCAGAGTGATTGTAGTGTAAATAAGCATTATTGTATGACAATGATTTGGGATGTTTGTTAATTATAAGCATTGTTAGGAAATAAGTTTACACGGCCTCACTGAAACTGACAATAAGAGCGGGCAACAATGTAGCAAGGGGGTGAGTTGTTTATTAATTAGAAGAGGCAAGCAAATGACGTCAGAGTAGCGCGCGTTTCTTTAGAAATGGAGGGAATTTCTTCCTTAGAGCATATGTGTTCGTAATTTTGATTGGATATAAAAATAGACGCTAATGTTGGCGCGCTTTATTAACCAATAGCAGCTCGGTTATAATCTTTAGGCATATTGGGTGAGGGAGTATAAATTCCGTGCCAGAGATGGGTAATGCACAGTTTGACAGAATAATTCACAAGGCAATCGTCGCTCAGTCCAACAGAAGGATTCGCGGGTAATACGTCGTTCAATCCAACAGAATCATACAAAGGTTATACGTCGCTCAGTTCAACAGAAGTATTCGCAGGTTATACGTCGCACAGTTTAAGAGAATTATTCACGCGTTATACTTCGTGCAGTTTTACAGAATCTTTTGCGTTGTAAAGTTAGTTATAAATGTGAAATACGCGAATTAATAATGTGCAGCACATAAGTGATTATAGTAACATTAGAAAATATAACAGTTTCAGTCAGGCGTGTATCAAGAGTCAATATGTGAAATTAATTAATTGTGACGGTAATAAAAGTGTAAAAACAAATTCTTTTATAAAGGTTATCTTTCAGTAACAAATCCTTTCCGTTTACACACCCTGTTCAAGAGATATGCTCGACTGAGTAGTAATAATAGCTAGCCGGAGGACAAATAACCCAAAATTCAAACTATTAATACTATAACAGGCGCCTAGCAAAAGATAACACGAAGTGACCGCGACAAATTGGCTCCCATACGTGGTGCAGATAAACATGAAGCATCTTCCAACTACAAAAAATATTCTACTTCAATTTTTATTTAAGATTACAGACATTCACATGAAAGAATAAGTATTTCCATGCAGTATATTACCTCACGTCTTAAGCTCTGGTTTGTTTCTGCTGGATTCAGACTTTGGCACCGCAGTAGGTAAATGTAATGGCTGAGAGTGAGTCACCAAGCCAGGCTATTGCAGAACCGTAATTCAGCGCGTCAGCTAAATCAGCTTCATTCACAACTCAGTTAACGCTGCATATTACTTGGGTACTTCTACTCTTTTCCCCATTGTTTGGCATGTTTTCATTCACACACAAGAGTCTATGGGATATTGCATTCATTCACCACAGGAAACACAGTCAAGGTCTATCAGGAACTATAATCCAGCAATACTTTGGGGACAGTGCGAGGCAATAACGTGGTTTCTCATTCCCTATCTAGCATAAAGTTTAATTTAAAAGTATCGTAAAAAGTATCGAAGGTTTATCTCAAAGTATTAGAACCACTTCGATATCACTGATTATCAAGGTATCGACGGTATCGAGGTCCCATCTCCACCTGAATAATCCACCAGTTCTTACTTGCATCTCTGTATTCGAATAACGCACACAGAAGGCAGACATCGCGTCGGAAAATACAGCCTTCGAGCTTCAGCCGCATTCCCATAGACCATAACCATATCCATGTATTCACTGTTGTTGAACAATTATCTGTTTGCCTGAATTACCTGGCTCGAACTGCAAGTAGACGACCACGGACGCTTATCGGTACGAAACCACGAAGTAAACACATACAGAGAGCAAGCACAGAAATGTAAGCGCAGAAGTAGCATATGCGCAAGACTTTGCATTAATGTTAATGTTATTTAATGGAAGCATTCACATAGAGTTTGCAAACTTCAAACTTTATGCTTGCGTTGCGTGCATAGAGGAAGAATTCTGCATTTCTTTCTCTTTGCATTGCCTGCTGTTCAACAGCAGACAATCGCGATGCGAGACTTTAGCCGTCTAAAGTGCACTCTTCCATTAGGCCGTGCCACACAAATTGTGGGTCACCATCTCTCATTTTCTCAAGAGGTTATGGTAGTGTCCTTACTAAATCCTCTTTCATTTAGTGGATGAACCCGGCATCTGTGCCTTGATTTCTTGGCTCAGGCGCAAAGAGATAATGGACATTGTATTAATATGAATAGTGCAGCTGTAACATCACATTTATAACTTGCTGCAGTTTCCGGACATTATTCCGCACGCGGGAAGGACGTATGATATTTAAAGAAATTTACGGAATCAGGGTTTTTTAATTCGCAGAGGTGATTGTGTAGTATCCTGGGTTCTTAAATTATATAGGAGTTGTTACTTTATCGAAGACATTGGGCCCTTCTTGGCGACCACTTAGCGGTTGCGGAAATCTTGTCAGAAGATATTGCGAACGTGATGAAAAATAAAAATATGGCTATCGGAGTGTCGCGTAGCAAGTAAAATGTAGCTAAAGTGGATCATTCGAGTTTAGACGTGCAGATCCTACGGCTGTTGCGTGCCTACGGGTACGCCCTGTCTTCGCTCCGTAGCTGCGGTCCTTGCGGCTTAGGGCCCATGATGTTACAATTTTGGCAGCAAAATGCCAACGACAGTAACGCTAATATGATGCAAATGCGTGTGTTACACATTGATAGCGAAAGAGCTCACTACCCACATACGGAATAATGACCCTGTTCCGTAGTACTTTCAATGTTTTGGGCAAACCGTCGTGATGTCACTAACGCTACGGGCGGCTGGTGGACGTATGTGTGTGTTTTTTTTTATTATTTATAAAATATTGATTGAACTTTCTTATTTGGTATTGTTGGTTCTATTATTCAATCTGAAACTTACGGTGCACTCGGAACATTTCAGTAGTTAGTTTAAGGATCTAGAAGCCCGTGCAAAATTCTTGCGTTACGCCTGCGACTGCATTGTGAATGGTGTTCCCTCTAGCCTCTGTCGTCCTCCGTGGACTAGTGGTACCGTGCTAGCCTCTAGTTCCCCAGGTCGGGGGTTCAAACCCGGCGGAGGACGATGGATTTTTTCGGGCGTAAAAATCGTTAACATGGCTTCCTTCGAAAGGGAAGTAAAGCCGGGAGTCCCGTGTCGTAAATTTACGGCACGAAAAAGAACCTCAAGCCTGATAAAGAGGCCTCTGAGCAAAATTACCGGTCTTTCACGCCCAGTATAGAATGGGACGCTAAGGACCACAGTAGTTAAAGAGCGTCCCTAAATAAAAAAACTGATGTGTTACACTCACATGACTTTCTCTATTGTTGTAAAAACTATTTTTACAAATGCTTATTCTCCACCTACTTCATGTTAATCGAGATAAACATTTGCAGACTCTATGTTATTGCTAATTTTCTTGTAGATGTAAGGGGAATATATATTTACAAGGGCAATATAGAAATACAGTAGCCTTTAAGCACATACATCTCTCTTAATAGCTGGTTGCTAGGTGCAGCACCATTCCCTTTGCCACAGATTAATACACTTTGCATATCCAAGACAAAAAATGAATAACGAATTTCCATTTGAGAAAATAAGTATTGAAAAATTTCAGGGAATAACAAGCAATATCTGGAAAATATCAACAAAAAATGTATATGACATAAATTGTGTATCTACATTTTTTGTGTAGTAAATGTTTGTCTATCTCTTATGGTTTACCAGTAATGCAAAAGTCGTTCACGATGAAGAATACTTTTGGAGACATTTCCAGAAAATTCAAGATATACATTTAATTTTTCATGAAAATATCTTAAACATATGATATTTGAATCAAAATCGTTATAGCCATTTTTGAGAAAATTAAAATTTTCGAAAAATGTTCCATGCAAAGGGTAATCTGTGGTGGGGGGATTTTCTTGAAAACCTTCGTGTCACATCTCTGGAAGATACTGAACGTAAATACCAAGTTTGGTGTTTATCCGACTGTGCGTTCCTTAGTTATGCTGTTCACACACACAGACACACACGGACATGTTTCCAAAAATGCTTTTTTTGGATTCAGGGGGCCTCAAAATATGTATTTCCGGTGAAATCTCGGTATCGAATTTTTGGGTGGAATACAATACTTCCCCTACTTACTGTACGTAGTAGAGAAAGTAAAAACTCAATCAAAACCCTCACGCCTGCGCTTATGCTACATTACGTTAGCGCTTACATTTCATTGTGAATGAAGACTGAGTGTCCTTTCGCCTCTTACCAGCATTGCCGCTTCGAAAATCAGGGACGGGCGGGAAACAGAAAACTGCAAAGAACGACTTGTTTGTTTCATCTGGTATATCTAGAGATTTTGCAGGTAAAATAAAACGCAGTGACAGGAGGAGATGCTAATGTCTTTAACCTATGATGGTGTGTGAATACAACTGGAGAAGGCAGCAGTCGCCCGGTATATCTGCCGCTAGTTTATTCTAAATAACATGCTAGATAACAATATTAGTTTTAATACCAATGTCGGCTTCACTCAAAATCCCTCTAAAGACCTGAGTTATTAAAAGGACCATTATGCTCTTAGAAATAGGACTCTTTCTACCACATTCGGGTTTCAATGTTGCTCTTTCTTTTAAAAGTGTTGCACTTTATTTTCTCAGTTGCAGGGACACTTATGTGCATAAAAGGCTCCCCTAGATCGCAATAATGTTTTCCCCTCGGTAAGTTCTTCAGCTTCAGTAACCACTCAGCCGGTATCAGTTTTCTATGCGATTGGCCTGAAAATACAATTCAGAGACACAAAAACTAAACAATGAGCGATGTTGTAATCGATGTGAAACGAAGGGGTGGTTCGGATACCACCTTAATGCAGCAGTTTCACTACGATTGGTGTACAAGGAAAGGCTAATCCAATTACAACTTAATTCGAGCTTGTAGAGGAAGCGATGAAGAATTACTTGCAGGTGTCGTTATGTTGGACGGCAGTTACGACGTTTATACGAAAGCTTTTATCAGCGACATGGAGACGGAGTTTAAAGTTACCGATATTAGGAAAAGGATAGTGTAGCATGAAAATACTAGGTTTAAGTTTTAATATTGCCCTTGGGCAGCTCGGTCATATTTTGGGGAGGTAGCGTACACTGCCAATCCAGTGGCTAGAATTATGCGCGAAAAACAGAGCAGGCCACACTGACAGAGGGAGGAGCTAGGTTGTCAGGACCAATATAAACAGCTGTTTTCAATTATGAGCCGCATTTTATGTACATCAGTATACAGAGATGAGTAGGCGTAGGAGACAGAGGGATCTCTAGAAACAAGAGTACAGCATCACAATTGCCCTTTTTGCTTCCTGGGAGAGAGGGGGTATGAGGGGCAGACTTGAAGGGCGGCCAGATCCGGACGACGATGTGCGCTAGCATAGACGGGTCCCTAACGATTCCAGATGGAACACTCCTGGTACCCCCGGGGATCCCTGTGGCGAAGGGGCAAGTTCGCAGGAAGAGGGCGTCAACAGGCTCACAAAACACCAGAGAGAAACCTTTAAAAAGCGCACAATCCACCGTCCTGCCACCGATCGCCATCGCCTGGTCCTTCAAACCTGAAAGAGATGAAAGGTAATGACGGGGACAGGAAATATGGACAGAAAATACGTGGTAAAAGAGGAACTACTTCGCCCACCGACCCGGATAAACTACGAAAAAACCCATGATCAGGGTGACCGGCACGAAGGGAATCGAACCCGGTTCCTCTGGAATGCAAGCCTCAGATGTTATCGCGGAGCCACCTCGCTTAGTCGTACAGAGATGAACTTTTATAAGAACTTAAAAATTTCGACATATTTTAAATTTGGTAGAAATTAAAGGCATTTTATGGCTATGAAGGATTAGCATTATTTTCTAAAATCTCGACGGTACTACATTTGAACCTGCTAAAGGGATTGCAATACACGAGAGGTTACTAAAGTACAATTTTGACATTTTTATGGGATAAGTCACTAGAATCTGCTGATATTCGGATTGTTACGTTCCATCCATTACCAGCAACAACACCGGTAACCGCAAATACGCACCTCTTACTTGTATTGTAAAGGTTAGTTATATTGTATCTGTTACTTTGGCGCCCTATTTTCATTCTTTCTTTTGCTCCACTTACTTAATGTCACTTTAAATACTAGGCTAAGTATCTATATCACGACGGTAGTTTGTACCTTCCTGCTCCCCGTAGGGGGGGGGGTGTCCCGACCCCTTCAGCTGCTGTGGTGCGGGCGCTGCGGACCGCTAACACTCGTGGTACTTCTGACGTTACTAGAAGTATGCCGGGCCGAACATTCGAGCCCCGAACTTTTGGGAGTTGTTCGGATTGGGTTGGACTCGGCAGGGTGGTGGTTCTCTATACCTATGGGTGATTGGGTACGTCTGGCTGGTTTTTCCGCCCAGGCGGGGTTGTGAGACGCCTCGATATTCTCCGGCACCAACCATGGATGAGAGTTGGTAGAACGGCATGCTAGATGGCTGTCGGCCTTACCGAGGTTTTCGGTAGTCACCCTGTATGTCTTTCAGGTTAAATTTTTTTAACGTTTACCCGATCTTGCGTAATAGCGCACAGATTATTACGTCACTTCCGCAGCGGTCTTCAAACATTAGCTGTTTTGTTTATATGTATTTTAATCTATGGGTGGCGACGGACGAAATGATGAGAAGCCTGAGACAGACGCTCGGTTTTTCTTAGTTATCGTAAAGTTATGTACGAGGGTAAGTCAATAAGTATAATTTTTTTAATTTATTTTAACAACAATATAAACTTACAATTACCTCATTATTCAACGTAGTCCCCTTGTTTCTCAATGCACATGGTCCATCGTTCTCAATTTTCTGATGCCCGCTTCCTTCACTTCTTGGTCTGTGGTGAAGCGACGGACCCTTAAGGCATTTTTAAGTGGACCAAAAGCATATAGTCTGCCACTTCATCGACAGTCAATCTTCGGTTCTCTGAATCAGGATACGGACTTGCTCATTAGCGTCACTAGTGGATATGGATGGTCGTACTGCTCTTCCTTCGTCCTTCACAGTTCTCCGACCGTTTATGAACTTTTCAATCCAATCGTACACGTTTTGCCGAGGTAAAACATTGCCCCCATATTGTGTGAAAAGTGTTCCATGGATTTTGACTCCTGGTACAACTTCAGACGACGAAAAACGGATAACTGCACGCTGTTCTTCGGTGCAAATGGTGAGGGGTGCAGCCACGCTTATTGTGCCACAATGCAACACTCACTGGAGTTATAACGGTCAAACATTCCACAAGCGGAAACAAAGGAACAAGTTGATGTGCGCGCGCACAAACCGATGCAGCCAAATTACAAAACATAAAAAATAGTGATCAGATACTTATTACCCTCGTATTTTAGATAGGTATTTTGTGTGAATGAAAAGCGTTTTGCAAATGACCTTCTTGTTCAAAATTAATTGAGTGCCAGAAATCAGCAGCGACATCTCTACATCTATTTTAAATTATGACGATAAGGTGGTAATAATAACAATAATAATAATAATAATAATAATATAAAAAAATATGGAAAACCTAAACGAGTCTCACATTTTAAATACCTTGGTGAAGTAATTCAGGTAAATGAAATCGAAACCAAAGATAATAAAACTAGATGCCAAAAAATGGAAATAGCATTAGATATTGTCTTATTCAAAACATCTATTAGTAAAAAAGGCAAGTCTAGTATACAAAATTAAGACATTATAACAGTCTTTTTCAACAGAAAGTAGATATCAAAAATATTGTAAAAGAAGAATACAAAACTACATATAAGAAAAACAGGTCATAGGTAAACAATACAGATCCAGAAGTAAAAATGAAATAAAAAAAATCTGTGCTACATTCACATGACTTTTTCTACTTTTGTACAAACTATTTTTACAAACTCTTATTCTCCATCTATTTCATATTAATCGAGATAAACATTTGCAGAAACGATCTTTTGATATGCAAAGAGAATTACATTTTACACATAGCGACCAGTTCTAAAAATATTTGACTATCGCTTATGGCGTACTATGTTCCCCTTGTTTTGTATTTGAAGTGGTCTATAAGCATATACATATCTCCAAATAGCTGGTTGCTATGTGCAGCACCATTCTCTTTGCCTCAGATTAATACTCTTTGCATATACAAGACAAAAAATGAATAACAAATTCCCATTTGAGAAAATAAGTATTGAAAAATTTAAGGGAATAACAAGCAATATCTCGAAAATGGTTGACTCAACAAAAAAAATGTATACGACATAAATTGTATATTTTAACGCGATCTACATTTTTTGTGTAGTAAAATTCTGTCTATCTCTTATGGTTTCCAGTTATGCAAAAGTCGTTCACAGTGAAGAATACTTTTGGAGACATTCCCAGAAAATTCGAGATATACATTTCATTTGTCATGAAAATATTTTGAACATATGATATTTTAAACAAAATCGTTAAAGCCATTTTTGAGAAAATTAAAATTTTCGAAAAAATGTTCAATGTAAAGGGTAATCTGGGGTGGGGGGATTTTCGTGAAAACCTTCGTGTCGCATCTCTGGCAGATACTGAACCTAAATACCAAGTTAGGTGTTTATCCGTCTGTTCGTTTCTGAGCTATGCTGTTCACAGACACTCAGACAGACAGACACACCCACAGACACACACACACACACACACACACACACACACACGGACATATTTCCAAAAATGCTTTTTTTCGATTCAGGGGATCTCATAACATGTATTTCCGGTGAAGTCTCGGTATCGAATTTTTGGGTGGAATACAATACTTCCCCTACATACTATACGTAGTAGAGAAAGTAATACAGTGGCCTTTAAGCATATACATATCTATCTCTTAATAGCTGGTTGCTAGGTGCAGCACCATTTTCTTCGCCACAGATTAATATTCTTTGCATATCCAAGACAAAAAAATGAATAACGAATTCCCATTTGAGAAAATAAGTATTAAAAGAATTAAGGTAATAACAAGCAATATCTCGAAAATGGTTCACTCAACAAAAAAACGTATATGACATAAATTGTGTGTTATAACGCAATCTACATTTTTTGTGTAGTAAAATGTTGTCTATCTCTTATGGTTTACCAGCTATGCAAAAGTCGTTCACAATGAAGAATACTTTTGGAGACATTCCCAGAAAATTCAAGATATACATTTTAATCAAAATCGTTAAAGCCATTTTTGAGAAAATTAAAATTTTCGAATACTGAACCTAAATACCAAGTTTGGTGTTTATCCGTCTGTTCGTTTCTGAGTTATGCTGTTCACAGACACACAAACACACACACAGACACACACACGGATATGTTTCCAAAAATGCTTTCTTTGTATTCAGGGGGTCTCAAAACATGTATTTCCGGTGAAATCTCGGTGTCGAATTTTTGGGTGGAATACAATACTTCTACTTAATGAATTCAAACGGCCTGCAAAACAAATAATGGAATTCTACGAAAATAGAAGTGAAGCACAAGTAGATACTATGAAGTGGGATTGGTGAAGTAAAAATTGACTTAAAATTGGCAGGAATCACGCAAGAAGATATGCTAAGCAGAGATATGTTTAGAATGAAAGTGCATTTGTGGCAAGTTGACCAAGAGGACAAACCGAAGAAAAAACTGGAACAACATGGACAGACGAGAGAAAGAATGAGAGAACTAGGATTCAAAGGAAAACAAAGAAACATGTCTAAGTACTTTACGTAGTCCTACGTGGACTCACTCGCATTTAAAAAAAGTAATACTAATATGCAAAAGTGTTAAGTTTCTTAATTTTACTACTTTCCCCACCACGTATAACCTATAGAAGAAATAGGCATTATGTTCCATTAATAATTTAGATACCTATATTTCACAGAAATACATGTTTGGAAGCCGCTGAATCCAAAAGGAGCTTTTTTAAAAACGGTGAGGTGTGTGTATGTGTGTCAACAGCATAACTCAAAAACCGAAATGATGCATAAAACCAAACTTTGTATTTAACTTCAGTATCTTTCAAAGATGCGACACAAGGTTTTTAAAATAAATACCTTACCCCAACTAACCTTTGCATGAAAAACTGTTTCGACATCTTTTATTTTCTCAAATGACTCTAACGATTTTGATTGAAACACTTACCATATATTTAAAATATGTTTACGATAAACAAAATGTACAGCTTGAATTTTCTGGGAATAGGCTAACAAGTTCTCTTCATTCAGAGGGAATTTTGTATAATTTTATATAACTAGTAAACAATAAGAGATTGAGTATGAAGCAACTTTTATTAAAGACATTTCTTTCCACAACGCTTAGTTTTGGAGATATTGTACAGTCTCAACTTAAATGGTCCCCGCTGTATATTATATATGCATTTTTATATATTTTATATTATATGTAAACATATAAACATTTTTAATTTTTAAAATTGTTAACAATTGTTGACCAATTTCACAGATCCATTACCTTAATATAGTAAATAATGTTTTATTTTATATTTTGTTATGGTTTTGGGGTTTTTTCCTTTAAACGTAAACATTTTTATTAATAACTTTATTAATCTCGGAATTTATTGTTTAATTTTGTTTATTATCTTGTATTATTATGTGACGTTAATAAGAGGGGAATTATATATGACAATACTTCGTTTTTATCCTTTGCAGTTTGTGAAGGTGGTTTAGATTTATCAGTTTTGTGTCAATAATTCGAACCCATGGAAATGATTATTTTAATTCATTTGGTTCATTACAGTTAAATTTTGGATTTAATTTTTAATCCATTTATGATTTAATAAAAGGTAAATGTATTTTATATGTATAAATTAAGTTGAAAGGTTAACGTAAAGACTTAGCTAAGTCTTTCACTCGCCTTTATTGACCATATGATTTCTTGAAGTACTTGTGGCATTTTTAGTTCAAAACATTCGATTTACCTCGAAAGTAAAAGTTATCTAAAAAAATGGACAATTTAATCAACTATTGCAAATACATACACCTACCTTTGTCGGGAATAATGTTTAAAAAGGTACACTATAAACCAACATAGTACCGTATATAACAACGAAAATTTACATTCGCATAAGCTTCTCTATACATTGTCGTCTATTGTTATGTAGCTTCTACAAACTATTTTTGCAAAAGTTTATTCTTCTTCAAATTCAATGAAATTAACCTTTGTATGAGTAGTTTCATTACAGTTTCGACAGTGATCATTAAATTTTAAAAGCGGGTCACTATAGCTACGCGGGCGTTGAAATTCCATGCTCTTTCCTTTCGTGTGAGAAATAACTGAAGGCTGACAGTAGGTGCTTAGATAAAATGACTTAATCTGATGTGTTACATCCACATGATTTTCTGTACTCTGTATCATTTATTAATGGGTACAAAAAATGTTCTTACGCAAGTTTGTTTTCTATTTACTGTAGTTTAATATAGATAAACATTTGCAGAAATAGCTTCGTTACACATTTTCGTTATACACTATGCGATCAAAAGTATTCGGACAACCACACAAACAAACGTATTTCATCTTAGGTGCATTGTGCTGCCACCTACTGCCTGGTACTCATTATCCGCGACACCAGTAGTCATTAGACAGCAGAATGGGACGCTCCGTGGACCTCACGGACTTCGAACGTGGTCAGGTGATTGGGTGTCACTTGTGTCAGAAGTCTGTACGCGAGATTTCCACACTCCTAAACATCCCTAGGTCCACTGTTTCTGATGTGATAGTGAAGTGGAAACGTGAAGGAACATGTACAGCACAAAGGTTTACAGGCCGACCTCGTCTGTTGACTGACAGAGATGACCGACGTTTGAAGAGGGTCGTAAAGAGTAATAGGCAGACCATCACACAGGAATTCTAACCTGCATCAGGATCCACTCCAAGTACTATGGCAGTTCGGCGCGAGGTGAGAAACCTTGTATTCCATGGTCGAGCGGCTGCTCATAAGCCACACATCACGCAGGAAAATGCCAAACGACGCCTCGCTTGGTGTAAGGAGCGTCAACGTTACACGATTAAACAGTGGCGAAACGTTGTTTGGAGTGACGAATCACGGTACACAATGTGGCGATCAGATGGCAGGGTGTGGGTATGGCGAATGCCCGGTGAGCGTCATCTCCCAGCGTGTGTAGTGCCAAAAGTGAAATTCGGAAGTGGTGGTGTTATGGCGTGGTCGTGTTTTTCCTGTTTTGCGTGGCACGATCACAGCGCAGACCTACATTAAGATTTTAAGCACCTTCTTGCTTCCCACTGTTGAAGAGCAATTCGGGATGGCGACTGCATCTTTCAACACGATCGAGCACCTGTTCATACTGCACGGGCTGTGGCGGAGTGGTTACACGACAATAACATCCCTGTAATGGGCTGGCCTGCACAGAGTCCTGACTTGAATCCCATAGAACACCTTTGGGATGTTTGGGAACGCCGACTACGTGCCAGGCCTCACCGACCTACATCGATACCTCTTCTCAGTTCCGCACTCCATGAAGAATGGGCTGCCATTCCCCAAGAAACCTTCCAGCACCTGATTGAACGTATGCCTGCGAGAGTGAACGCTGTCAGCAAGGCTAAGGATAGGCCTCCATCATATTGACTTCCAGCATTACCGATGGAGGGCGCCACGAACTTGTACGTCATTTTCAGCTAGGTGTCCGGTTACTTTTGATCACGTAGTGTATATACAAAGAGAACAGTGATAGAATGTTTAAGAGCTGGACGCCAGCCTTAATATTCCATACTGTTTCCATAATATCGCGAGAAATAACTGAATGTTAACAGGCCTTTCATTAATAACGGATATCTCGGAAATGGCCCATGCCATAAAAAAAGGTTATTTGAAACTAATTGTGTGTGTTTTCAAGAGACCTGTATTTTTTGTGCAGTACTTTTTTGCCTATCACTTAACGTTTACCAGTTATACAAGCTTATGCAAAATTCCTTACGAATGAAGAGGACTTCACAGGCTAATCCCAGAAAGTTCCAAATATACATTTTATTTGTCATGGTAGGCAGTATTTTACATCAAAACATGCTGTGAAAAGCAGAGTAATTATAGTGTAAATTACACTAGTTATTTGGAGGACTAGTTACTAAACCTATTTTGTGACGTGTTGTCTACAATATTTTATCTACGTTCAGAGTATTTACCTATAGGTTGTATGTTTAATATATTTAATGAACTTTATTTATATATGTTTAGAGGAAGAGTAATGTGGGCCTTGGAAAAAAAACACATGATAAATCAACAAGGCTTGATATTATATTCTGCACTTTTGGATGCTAGTTTCATATGTGAATTTAAAGTAAAAATGAACGAGTAAGGTGATTTTTACCGTTCCTCAGGAAAAAGTTTAAAAAAAGTCCCAGATGTAACTGTTAATATCCTTCCAGTAGTGAAGGAAAGTTTATTTATGTAATTATAGAAATTCAAGGACTAAGAATTGAAAATTTTAAGCAATCTAATATTGAATTAGAAGAAATTGTGGAGGGTAAGAATAAAATTGCTAATCTATTACTTAGGGGAGATGGTTCAATTACAGGCAAAGTTGTGAAAAACAAGTATTATAAATTGTAATGGTTTTACAATAACTATCAATTAGGGGAGGAATTTTTTATTTAATTATTATTATTATCCAGGAAAATAAGATATAAATGATCATCATTAAAGTGTATTTTACGTTTTGTGTTTTGTAGGAGTATAAAGTATAGCATCACTGATTATTATAATAGTAGATAAAATCATTCTTTAACCCAAACATACTTTTAGATGTTTGTTAATTGTAATTTATAAGGATTTGTTAGGAAATAAATTTGCACTGCCTAACTGAAACTGACAATAGAAGTTGGGTAACAATAAACCGAGGGGGTGAGTTGTTTGTCATTAAGAAGGGCAAGCGGAATTGATGTCACAGGGTAGCGTGTCTTTTTCAGAAATGGAGGGAATATCTTCCCTAGAGCATATGTGTCAGTAGCAGTGATTGGCTGCCCAAAAGAAACGCGAAAGTTGGCGCAATTTGTTAACCAATAACAATTATATTAAAATGTTTAGGCAATTCGAGATAAAACAGTTTATATTCTCGAGGCATAAGGAAGTGTCACACAGTTCTGAAGAATCTCTCACGAGGTACACGTCGCTGAGTTAGTTACAAATGTAAAGTACGCGAAGTAATTGGTGCGCGGCAATGACTGTAGTTACGTTTAGAAGTATAAGAGTTTCAGTCAGGCATGTAGAAACATTAAATATGTCAATTATTAACTTAAACTAAGCGTGACGACAATAAAAGTCTACGATTCAGATGTTCACATCAGTGTATCTTTTAGCAACTCCTTTGTGTTACACACCCTGCCTAGACATACGTGCTCGACTGAGTTACAATAGCTAGCCGGAGGATAAAGAACCCAAATTTAAAAATAATTACACAATAAGTGCCCTACAAATAAAGAACAAAAGTCACTGGGATCCTGCTACAATGTAACTATCTTTAATATGTGTTATTTTAATAAACATTTTTGAAAAAATCGAAAATTTCGGAAAACGTTACACGTAAAGGACAGCTGGGGAGGTGGAATTTTCTTGAAAATCTTAGTTTCGCATCTTTGGAAGATATGGAACTTAAATACCAACACACAAAGAAACCTTTTCATAATTTTTTTTTATTTAGGGACCTCAAGATATGTATTCACTATCGAATTTTTGGATAAAATTCAATACTTTCCCTACAAAGTATAGGAAGTGCTTAGAGAAAGTACAAATTCAAACTAATAATAACGGATATCTCGGAAATGGCCGAAGCTACAATAAAAGCTATTTAAAATAAATCGTGTACTTAAAAGATCCACATGTTTGTGTAGTAAGCTTTTGCTTTCGCTTATAGTTTACCAGTTATACAAAATTATACAAAATTCTTGCCGAATGAAAATATTTCCAGAAAATTTAAGATGCACGAGTACATCGCATTTGAAGTAGTATATCTTTAAATTATTTGCACCACGCTTTGGGCCACAATCTTGAAGTGGTTGAATTGTTGTTTTGGTTGCACCACGTATTGCGGGAGATATGCTTCTTGGAGTGTTCGCCCCACGTAAGGTACAAAGTTTCCGGTGGCCTTCGCCCCACGTTCACGAATCCGGCGGCCTTCGTCCCCCACGTTTAAAACATCAACTTTGTATTTTAATGTTTATTTAAATATTATATGTATGCCTTGGGTGCGTTAATAGTAATTTTTAGAACACGTATCTCTTAGCAGTACGTCTAAAGAATGAAGGCTTATACAAATTATAATTTGCATTCCACTCCCTTTATTATTCCTCCACACGATTAAATACCACTTTACTGATATATACTACTATAGAGCGGTGAGATTACTTCATTAATTGCACTTTTAAACACGTAAACTTTATTTTATTCTCGCCGTAATGAATTTTCATGTTTCGCACTGAATACGTATAAAATCGAACTGCTCGGAACGCTTCCTTGTAGCGTCTACCGCAAATTCGTACATTTACTCCATTTCAAGTCTCTGATTGGCTAATTCTACTCCAATAGAATACTATTAATTAACTTTTGCTTTTCTTGTTTTTGATTGACTATTTATAAACTGTTTTAAAATTTACATTATTGTTCCAAGAATTATTAGTAGCCTTTATTAAACTTTCCAATTTATTGTTGTCTCCAAGTTACTTCATTGTTAGCAACTTTCAGCTTCTATTCTCACAGCTCCTACATTGTTAAATTACGTAATATATTCGCATAACATTATTATACATGTACATAATAATACAAACATTATACAATGACTGTTACATGCATTTTATATAGTATATTATACACATATTGCTCTAAGGCGGGCTGTTATTTTTTAATATTATATAATTAGACTGATATTACTTAAGTGTTAAAAATTGCTGCAGCAATTTCTAAGAAAATAAAACATTTTCTATGTAAAGGGTAGTTTAGTTTGGGAGATTTTCTTGAAAATCTTCGTGTCGCATCTTTGGAAGATGTTAAATTTAAGTATGTAATACGAATTTCGGTATTTATCCAACAGTTCGTTTCAGAAGTTATACTGTTCACGCACACGCGCGCGCAGGCGGAAGTTTAAAAAAACGTTTTTGATGTGTTGCACTCACATGGCCTTCTCTACTCTTGTACGGCTTATTTTTACAAACGCTTAATATCCATCTATTTCATGTTAATCCAGATAAACATTTGCAGAAACTACCTTATTGCCAATTTTCTTGTAGGTGCAAGGGGAATATGGTAGGCTTTAAGCGATAGTCAAATCTTTTAAGAGCTGGTTGCTATGTGGAGCATTCCATTCTCTTTGCATGTCCATGACATAAAAAAAAACGAATAACGAATTCCCATTTGAGAAAAAGTATAAGTACCTATTGGAAAATTCAAACAAATAATGATATCTTGGAAATGCTTCACTCGACCAAAAAAAAAATGTATATTACATAAATTGTGTGTTTTAACCAGCTCTACATTTTTTGTGTAGTAAATTTTTGTCAATCTCTTACAGTTTACCAGTTATGCAAAAGCCATTCAGAAAGAAGAAGACTTTTGGGGACAGAAAATTCATGATATACATTTTATTTACCATGAAAATATTTTAAACATATGATATTTTAATCAAAATCGTTATGTACATTTTTGAGAAAATAAAAAATTTCGAAAAATGTTCCATGTAAAGGGTAGTCTGGAGTGGAGGAATTTTCTTGAAAATCTTTGTGTCGCATCCTTGGATGATACTAAACTCAATACCAAGTTTGGTATTTATCGGACTTTTCGTTTTTGAGTATGCTGTTCAAGACACGCAGACAGACACACACACACTGACGTTTTTCTAGAAGTGCTTTTCTTGGTTTCAGGGGGTCTCAAAACATATATTTCCGGTGAAATTTCGGTATCGAATTTTTGGGTGGAATACAATACTTCCCCTACTTACTCTACGTAGTAGAGAAAGTAAAAATGTATAACTATTTGGATTCAGGGAGCTCCAAAACTTGTATTTCCACTGAAATCTCGACATCGAATTTTTTCTGGAATGTAGGTAATGCAATTAGATACTTCCTTACTAGACATAGGTGCATGGTCGTGAAAGTAATAAATTATTGCTGTCGATTTTTGACAAGGCATCCACTGGCTATCCATGACTTGATTTGAAAACAAACGTTTAAATTTAGAATATTATCTATTACGGCGGTGGCACAGTGTAAGGGAAGGGGTAGTTTAGGGATACAAGCCATAGAAAAAATAAACATATCGGACAAAATGAGTGCATGAAGCACCAAACGCATCGCGCAAGTTTTAGATGCCTCACATGGGATCAAATTTTGATAGGAATTATTACTTTCTCTACTACGTACAGTAAGTAGGGGAAGTACTGTATTCCACCCAAAAATTCGATACCGAGATTTCACCGGAAATATATGTATTGAGACCCCCTGAATACAAAAAAGCATTTTTGGAAACATGTCTGTGTGTGTGTCTGTATTTGTGTGTTGTCTGTGTTTCTGTGTGTGTGTGTCTGAGAACAACATAACTCAGAAACGAACAGTCGGATAAACACCAAACTTGGTATTTAGGTTCAGTATCTTCCAGAGATGCGACACGAAGGTTTTCAAGGAAATCCCCCCACCCCAGATTACACTTTACATGGAACATTTTTCGAAAACTTTAATTTTCTCAAAAAGGGCTCTAACGATTCTGATTAAAATAAGATATATGTTTAAGATATTTTCGTGACAAATAAAATGTATATCTTGAATTTTCTGGGAATGTCTCCAAAAGTATTCTTCATTGTGAACGACTTTTGTATAACCGGTAAACCATGAGAGATAGACAAAATTTTACAACACAAAAATGTATATCGAGTTAAAATACACAATTTATGTAATACACATTTTTGTTGTTGAGTGAACCATTTTCGAGATATTGCTTGTCATTCCCTTAAATTTTTCAATACTTATTTCCTCAAATGGGAATTCTATTGTCATTTTTTTTGTCTTGGATATGCAAAGAGTATTAATCTGTGGCAAAGAGAATGTTGCTGCACATAGCAACCAGTTATTAAGAGATATGTATATGCTTAAAGGCTACTGTATTTCCATATTGCCCTTGTAAATATATATTCCCCTTACATCTACAAGAAAATTAGCAATAAGATACAGTCTGCAAATGTTTATCTCGATTAATATGAAATAGATGGAGAATAAGAGATTGTAAAAATAGTTTGTACAAGAGTAGAGAAAGTCATGTGAGTGTAACACATCAGATATTTTTTTTAATGAAAGGCATCTTCCACTCAAAGCGATGCGTTCGAGGAGAATATTAATTTACCTACTGTTGCTAAAAATCACTTTAACTCCCATTGTTTTCTTTATACTAATATAGAGGTGAGGGTGTGAAACTAAAATGAAATGACTTCTGGCTTTAAACTTCCTACTCAGTATTTAGCTTTACGTGCCTTTTTTTAATTAAAACTAAATAGTTTTCCAAATGTAAACGTATATTTAAGTTTTGATCTGTTCAAGAGTTGTTTCGTGTTTATGGACGCACAGACAGCAACCCTTAGAAGCAAATCATGAATACACTGATTACAAGATAAATAACTTTGAGAAGGTACACAAGCCTGAAGGTGCTGCACTCTTATGACTTTCTCAACCCACTCTTCTAGTAACTATTTTACAAAGAATATTCTAGCGACTTCTGGTTAATCTAGATAAACTTTCAGCACTTTTACTCATTTTGTTATACGATAAAGTAGGTAAAGCGATAGTCAGATTCTTGAAGAGCGTGTCGATATGTAATGGCTTTGAAAATTCTATGCTCGTTGTATCCATGAAAGAGGAACTCCCAGCAAAAAGAAAAAATAATCTGATGTGTTACACTCACATGACTTTCTCTACTCTTGTACGAACTATTTTACAAAGGTTTATTCTCCATATACTTCATGTTAATCGAGATATCGAGATGTTAATCTTATTGGTAATTTTCTTGTAGATGCAAGGGGAATTGGTAGGCTTTAAGCGATAGTCAAATATTTTAAGAGCTGGTTGCTAAGTGGAGTATTCCATTCTCTTTGTATTACCGGGACAAAAAATAAAATGAATAACGAATTTCCATTTGAGGAAAAGTATAAGTATTGGAAAATTTAAGGGAATAACAAGCAATATCACTCAAAAAAATGTATGTGAGATAAATTGGTTTACCAGTTATGCAAAAGTCGTTCACAATGAAGAATACTTTTGGAGACATTCCCAGAAAATTCCAGATATGCAATTCATTTGCCATAAAATCTCTTAAATTTATGGTATTTTATTCAAAATCCTTAGAGCTATTTTTGGGAAAATTAATATTTTCGAAAAATGTTCCATGTAAAGGGTAATCTGTGGAGGGGGGATTTTCTTGTAAACCTTCGTGTTGCATCTCTGGAAGATACTGAGCCTAAATACCAAGTTTGGTGTTTATCCGACTGTTCGTTTCTGAGTTATGCTGTTCGCAGACACACGCACGGACATGTTTACAAAAATACTTTTTTGGATTCAGGAGGTCTCAAAACATGTATTTCCGGTGAAATCTCGGTATCGAATTTTTGGGTGGAATACAATACTTCCCCTACTTACTATACGTAGTAGACAAAGTAAAAAAAAAAGGTTGTTTCACATACTTAAATTGTGTGCTTTAACGAGATGTGCATATTTTTGTGCTGTAGGATCTCTTACGGTTTACCAATTATACAAAAGTCATTCAGAATGCAGAGGGCTTCAGAGGCTCTTCCCAGAAAATTTAAAATTCAAAAAATGTAAAGGCTAGTTTGCGCTCGGTTTTCGCATTTTCAGAAGATAATACCAAGTCTACTTTTTATAGGACGTTTCGTTTTTGAGTTATGCTCTTCACAGACAAAGACACACACAGACTGAACTTTAACTCATTTTTGTTTGTTTCAGGGGACTCAAAACCTGCATTTCCGGTGAATCTTGAACATCGAATTTTTTGGTGGAATACAATACTTCCTCTGCTTACTATAAGTACGTAGTAGAGAAAGTATAAAGAAGACAGGAAAACCTGAAAAATGAAGGGATATTGGACATACGGAATTAACAGTTTTCTCACATACTCTCTCTCCTCTGGTGGTTTTAGAGATAATTTTAAGAGCATTAAAGAAGAAGCAGGATTCAAAGGCAGCAAGGTTATTTGTTGTTATTTTAGAGAAAGTAATAATATGGAAGTTTTGAGTAATTATTCTTTACACATTGATTTTGTTTTATTATTGTGATCCATGACTCACTACAAATTTGTAAGAAATGAGAATCATATATGCAAAACAAATTACAGTAGCTTAGGTTACTCAGATGTTTATCATATAGGGTGTTCCAAAGACTCCGAACCGCCTGCACGGTGTTTTTCCTTTCCACGTCCTCGGCGCTCGTTGCCGTCTGCCGCTAACACAGAAAGGCGCGGATGAAAGCATACAACGTTTTTAAAACTCCTTTTAAAGGCTTTACTTACCAACTTTATGAAAGGAAATGCTGAAACTGGCAACCGTCGTTTTCCGTACATTTTTGGCACCTCTTTAGGAAACTATCCATCATTGAATTTTTGGAGGGAATTTTCTAAACGATGTCGTCTAATGTTTCTTCGGTAAGAACCGAACGCCGTCTTTTAGATTTCTTAGCTGTACGGCTTGGAACTTTTACACCTGACAATCTTTCTGCAAATCGTACTTTCACTTTGCGAGCTGACCGAGTTAATACATACGAATCATAAATAAATACAGGCTCTGCAGTAGAAAACATATACTGAGTCATAATATACTTTTTGACTAAGTACAGGACAAAATAATAAATAACTCGTAATAACTGAACTACATCACATCACCGTCAACTCAAAACTGCACTTCACACTGCACACCAAAACCACAACAGCGTTACTTTGTTGATAGCAGCTGGCGTTATCATGTTTTTATCATATTTCTACACGCCCAGTGCAAAAACGCCGCGCAGCCGGTAATATTGTTCATAAAATACCCCTCCGGGGTAACTTAAAACATAAAGTGTAAAGACGAACCCACACACCCTGGAAGAATTAAAACAAAATATCCGCCAGGGAATTTCTCAGCGTGAACTACGGCGAGTGATGGATAGTTTCCTAAAGAGGTGCCAACAATGTATGGACAACGACGATGGCCAGTTTCAACATTTCCTTTCATAAAGTTGGTAAGTAAAGCCTTTAAAAGTAATTTTAAAAAATGTTGTATGCTTTCATCCACGCCTTTCTATGATGGCGGCAGACGGCAACGAGCGTCGAGGACGCAGACATAAAAAAACACCGCGCAGGCGGTTTGGAGTCTTTTGGCTCACTCTGTAGAAAGTAACTAAAGCTCGTATTGTAATGAATTGCTGAAAGAATTAGTATATAATATAATTGTATTCTGATTTGCGTGTTTACTCTATATTAGAATATAATTGTATGATCTTTCATTGAAATAAACAGGGAGGGAGTAATAGAAAACAATTGATATCTATATCATGTTAAATCTTTATGTTCTGTGTTTTGATTTACACCCTGTATTATAGGTGTATAACCTTGAGGATTATGGCAATGAGAGAGTTTTCACGAGTGGAATAATCCAGATTAAATCTGTTATACAAAACATTTTATACAATTTTATTTATTAAATTATCAATTAGTAAATAACATCGTTTGCAAACTTATTTGTACCTATATGGGCTATGTTATGACGTCATCATTCCAGCACGTAATATTTTCTCGTAAGCAAGGTGACGTTTATTGTTTTCGTTAGCTTAGTACAGGATCTGGAATTGTTGATAATCAAACAACGCCAGCTGCTATAAACAAAGTAACGCTGTTGTGGTTTTGGTGTGCAGTGTGAAGTGCAGTTTTGAGTTGACGGTGATGTGATGTACTGCAGTTATTACGAGTTATTTATTATTTTGTCCTTTACTTAGTCAAAAAGTATATTATGACTCAGTATATGTTTTCTACTGCAGAGCCTGTATTTATTTATGATTCGTATGTATTAACTCAGTCAGCTCGCCAAGTGAAAGTACGATTTGCAGAAAGATTTCCAGGTGTAAAAGTTTCAGTAGATTTCGGGTAGTAATGTCACAGAATGCACGTTTACCTAATATCTATGGAAAAAAGCCTGTTTTTGTTATATTGAAACTTGTAAGGCTTACGTTTGTTTAGTAGGTTCTTAGACAAAACAAAGAAGTGTGTTTTTTATGTAAATAAAAACGATTGACTACATTTTGTTTGCTAATGAATAGCCTTTTAATAAAGGTAATTCTCGTGTTTGAATGCTGGCATGCCTATCAATGTTGGCGAATGATGATTTTCGTTTCTTCTTACAGGTAACATATGAAATTGTGAACAAAAGGCTGCATGGCGTCTACCTTAGCAACAAATACAGCTTGTATGTCATAATTAGCCAATTATACCTGATCAGGAATAAGATAGCTACCTACAATAAAAGAAGGGGCGCCGGAACCCGGAGGCTGAGTGTCTTTCAGCCCCCTCCCACATATTTAGGAGAGGTTCTGAACCTGTTATTTATTTTTTAGTTTTATTCTATTATTATTTTTACTGTGCTGGTTCAAAGCAGAGAGTAAACTACCTACGTACATACTCCTTGGTGTAAACAGGATAATTATATTTTGGTAAAGCGATTAACTCGCGATCACTGTACACGTAACATATTAAGTTAAATGTTAAAAGATTTAATTTGTATCCCTAAAAATAATATTGATTCGAATTTCGATCTTTAGACATTAAGTAATGTTTAATTATTTTTTAAAAGATCTGGTTAATATTTTGAATTATCTTACACAACGCGTTTTGATGGATAATTAAATAGATACAGAATAATTTTGTAATTTTAATTCTCCGTATTAGAGGACCCCATATATTTTCTTCGTTCCGGCGCAAATGATTAAGTAGATATAAACATTGCATTAAAATTTGTTTAAAGTGTACAGATTTTATTAACAAATTATTATTATTATTATTATTATTATTATTATTATTATAAAATCAGCATTAATGTTTAATGTTTTAACACGTTATTATCGGTTATTATTTCTGTGTTGAAATGATATACAGAATATCAGAAACGCGGGGCTAGTTTTATTCCACTAAGCTATAATATCAGTTATACGGAAAGAAGAATCAAACGGCAGCAATAATTCTGTGACAGACACGCTGATTTCTGCGGTAAATATGACAAACATAACCTAAACGGCTATTTGGTGGCAGTGGTGGGGTGCTAACAGCTGTAACCGACTTTTGGACAGCTCCGCCCTGGAAAATCACGTGATGGAAGTGATATCCGGGAAAGCAGGCTCGCGTATCAATACTAACATGTTGTAATGAAGAGTGTGTATGTCGTCTTCATAGCCACAAAACCACCAAAGAGATAACAAACTCCCTCCCGTCTTCCTCTTCTCGTTCCGGCCAATCCCGTCTCTCCGCGCCCACATACTTTCATTACACACTCCTCCAATAGGGGAGCGGCATGCAGCGACCCTGGCCAATGGGATCCCGCCTCCCGCTTTCCCCTTCCTCTTTACACTTACTAATACTTGTTGGTTATCATCGTCTCTTTCTAGCAGCTCTTAGATGTTCTATCATCGCTGCGAGATTCATCTGCCGCCCGCCCGCCATGTTGTGTTGGGTGTTAAGGCTTGTTGCCTGCGAGGTGGGGGGCGCGGGAGGGAGGGGAAGGAAGGCACCTCGTGCGTATGTTTGTGTGTGTGCGTCTAGCAGTTAGTGTCTCATTGAGGGGAAGCATTTTAGAAGCTGCACGTATCGTTATTAGAGTTAAGTGATGCTAAACTGTGTGGAGGTGTTCATTCTTCGCAGCAATGGGCTAAACAAACGATTCTCTCAGTTGCAGTGTTTCAATTTCTAAGCTGTCAAAGTCAGTTTAAGAAGCAAGTGAACGTTTTAAAAAGGGTGCCAGCAGAAAATGCTGTTACAGCGAAGGGGGACATCGTCTTACGTGCTGAAGAAGGGGGACATCCCAATGACAGCATGATGACGATGATGCAGCGATTAATGTGTCACCAATCTCAGCAGCAGCAACAGCAGCAACAACAGCAACAACCTTCCCCTTCGCCGACTGGAACACCGGGAATCATGAGACCGTCCTCGCCGCCACCGCGACTCCTCGCCTTCGGCCACCTGCCCTACCATCACCAGCAGCTCCAACAGACCAGCCCGGTCGAAACGGAAGAGCTTCCTAGGGAAGATGCTGCCTTGTGTCGCTCTAGGCTCTTCAGGGACGAGGAAAACCCCTCGGAGGCCGAAAAGAGACGCAGTTTCGACGGCGACCGCAGCGGCGACCTGGTCATGGAGGACGACATGGAGGAAGAGACTGAGGAACTCGAGGGGAACAATGAAGACGGTGCCAGTGCGGCTGCCGCGGCGGCTAGTGAGGACGATGACGAGGATGGCGAGCTCAACGTGGACGAAGACGAAGAGGAGGAACGCGACCGCGAGGAGCTCATGTCTTCGCCGGTAGACCTCACCAGCAGACACCACCATCACCATCATCACCACCATCTCTCGCACTCCATGCTCCAACACCATAGACTGATAAACCAAACCTCTTCCGAAATGATGATGTCGATGATGGACTCGCAGTCGCCGGTAACATGCAGCAATACCAATTCTCTGTCGTCGTCTCCCAAGGGGGACGGCGACAAGTCCGGACAGACGAGGCCTAGCGGGACCTATAGGTCTGACAGTGTGTCTAGTGTTGTGTCAGGGGGTGGTAGTAGTGCCGGAGGAAGTGCGGGAGGAGGGTCGGCCACCAGGAGGAACCTCGCCTTCTCTGTCGAGAACATTCTGGACCCTAATAAGTTTACTGGAAGGGGCTCTCCTCCGGCTAGACTCATAACACCGCGACTTCTGGTGCCGCCGTCGGCGAGCGCTCCGTCCCCAGTGTCGGCAAACGGCAGCTCGGCGGCCTGTTGCTGGAGACCGCACCTCGACGCCGTCCCTTCTCCTGACCGCGCCGATGACAGCTCAGGTTGGTCTCTCATATTATTTCATAATATTATCGCAAACTTTCTGCCATCATCATCACTACCATCATCATTAGCTAATACTACTGCTAATTCGGATACACTGAATTACATATTCTAAACGCTAACCGCTTCGGAAAAATCCTGATATGTAACAATTAAGTCAAGTCCTCTATCCATTATTTATTTTCATAGTTTTCCTTCGAACTATCCATACAAAGGCTTATTTCTCTAATTCGTATCAACCATGTGAACAATTGAACAATTTAATAAGAAATAAAAGAACAACCACGTAACATTCCCAAGTGCACTGCTTAAACATTACAAAATTCAAAAGAACAAAAACTGACATTTCGGGAGTTGTTGAGCTATGCCATAAACAAATTTTACTACACATGAATTATATATTTAAAGGGTATCTACATTTTTCTGCAGTAAGCTTTCGGCTAGTTATAATTTCCCAATTAAATAAAGTTCAAAAAGAAGAAAACAATTTCCGAGGCTATTTACGAGTATCACATTATAATCAAAATCGTTAGTACCCTTTTGTGAAAACAAATAACAACGAACACAGTTCCATTTAAGGAACTAATTTTGAGTTGTGCGACATGCGTATAAAGACATCAATGTTTTTCAAAACACGTCTATTTTTAATTTACTAGGCTTCAAAATTGTACTTCCGGTAAAATCTCAACTTGTAATTTTTAGGTCGAGTGCAGCCTAAGCTACCAAAGTGGTAGAGAAAGTAAAACCAGTGTTTCTGTCTTCTACCTAGGTATGTTTTTGATATAAGCATATTTCTGGTTGTAAGATTACAGAAATTATTTATTTTCATTTGGATTTTTTGTTTTAAAAGTCGTTGTATATATTTGAAATTTATGACCGAAATATTCTCTTCCTGTAAATTAATCTATAAGCCTTCTAAATCAATTTGGAGAAAAACAAAAACATGACAACAACCAGAAATGTGTGTGCTCGTGTAATGAGCGGTATGCCCATCTACCACTCCAAAATAGATTCTAATATTCAATAAAACAAAGCACTTATTTCGACAAAGTATGGAACAAACTGTTTTAAGGGTCTATTAAAAAAGTGGCATTGACTTATTCGTTTTGAAATTCCAAACTTACCTGCCGCTAGTCGTTAACATCTCAATGTAAGCAAATATAACTTTATTTAGAATTTATGTAAATAAATATTGCATAAGATGAACTTATAAAGGAAGTAACTGGAGTCTATCCAGATTGTGTTTTTGAAAATTATACAGCTTAGATAAAATGAAATTTTTGGCAATGAGGTACGATTTTTAAACATATAAGTAATGGCAGTTATAAGCTCACCAAATGCCATATATATATTCCTATCATAGCTATAGTCATGTATTGCACTAAATAAATTAGTATAATCACAGAGAGCATTTATTAATGGCGGGAAGCATCAATTTTAATTATGAATCTATAAAATAAAATTGCATATATCCATATTTAGGTTCACTTTTGTATTTCTCTTTCATTTAACATTTAGTTACAAATTTAAAAATAACAAAAAATGTAAAAAAAATCACATGTGCCTTAGAAAGTACTTCCTCTTCTGTGTTACGTAAATGTTTGCATAGGAACGGCTTCTAATTTTAAAAAAAAAATAGGGGTTTAGTTGCATACAACATGAGGAAATAGCATTCAAATCTTTATATCGCAAGTTACAGTAAGGAGCACTCGCTAAGAAAAACAAAAATGCTCAAACATGTTCATCATTTAATAAATGTAAACAAACATCGAGTAAGAAATATTTCGATAACGGCTAATGCTAAGAAAAACTTCTTAAGTGGACTTTAATTAACTCTTAAGTTTTTCCTCAAGCAAGCTTATGGTTTCACACATATGTGTAAATTACCTACACAACAGTCAATGGGAATGAAGAGGACCTCACAGGTTGTTTGCAAAAATGCAAGCTATAAATACATTTTATTCTTAATGTCAACTTCTCAAATACACAATATTTTAATCAAATCTATAAAACCATTTTTGAGAAAATAAAAATAATATTTTTGGAAATTAAAGAGTAGTTTGCTCTGGGGGAATTTAATAAAATCTTGTGTGCATTGCTTGAAAATGCTGGCCTTAAATATGAAATTTGAATAAAATTACCATAAAACCGCTATTTGAGTTTCTATTTTAAAATGAACATTAGATAACATCATTGTTTTCCTTAGTTTTTAAAGTTCAGGTGCATTGTAGAGAGAAGTGGACTTGGCTTTATTTCATTCCCTGCTTTCTTGTATTTAAAATGTTCAAAGCTTAGCATTTTCTGTTAAAACATAATAGCAAGTGATTGAAGTAATTAGTAAACAAATTTGCTATATAAATTTTAATTGTGTATTGAAAAAACGTGCCTTTTATTTTTTTTCACAGAATTCTCATTGTTATCCTCAGAAAATACGAAATGGGCAAAACATGTAATTTTCACGAAATTCCAAATGGGATTTAAAAGTTATATAAGAGTTTTAGGGACACATATAGCTAAGGAACCTTTACATCACAATTTTAAAAAAAATGTTTCCCCACCTCGAAGAGTGAGAGTTCTAATAGCTATAGATTGTGATGATTGCCTTATTCTACTAGCACAAATGTTTGATTTCTCTCACCTCAGAGAATGCTGGGATCTTGCCATCCTTTCCATTCCCGTCTCTGCAGACTTGAGTAATTAAAGGGATAATAAACGATTAAAAATTATGAATTTTTATAAAATACTAAATTAAGATTAAGGTAATTAAATTTACAGCGTGGAGGAATTTTGTATCAAAATTATAAAAAATACAAATTTGAGTATTCTCTCTCTTTTAATAAATATTTTGCAATGGCTGTTCTATATAATATAATTGGAAATAGAAGATTAAATATAAAAAGCTTTCAGAGACACGAAAACAGAGCTATTTTCAGCTATGTATACGATAATTTATAATAATTAATCAACAACACAGGTATTAAAGATTCCTTCTGCTGTTTATTGGCGAGTGTGCTAGCCTCGAAATCCAAAGGTTCCAGGTTCGATTATAGAATGGAGGGGAGACCTTTCTAATAATTAGGAATAATTCCCTATTTTTGCAAGTTCTTAGGTATAGATGTTAGTATGAATGCGTATGCTCGAAGTGTAAATACCAAAAGTAATAAAATCCAACGATTTTATTAATCTTGGTGTGTAACTTTGTCCAATATAAAAGCCGCATATTAAATGTTAAGGCGGTATATTGTATAAATAGAACAAAGGAAGGAAATAGAAGTGTTTCATTGTTTGCTGAGAAAACATAAAATTGTGCCTTTGTGCTCGAGAGGTCAGAATTATGGTTTCTCAACCCAGTGGTCCCAGGTTAGATTCGCGATTCTTTAGCTATAATCATTCTCTACCCTCCGCAGAGTTTGGAAGTATGCATGGGGGAAAAACAGCCTCCTAAAGTCCAACGAGTTTAACAGCATCAATTGTTTTTCAAGTGAAAGTCCCCAAAGAAGTTACAACAATAAGAAGGTCAAAGTACGGCCTATATTCCGCCCGCCACAGTGAAATTTTCCAAACAATTCTGTTTGGCTGTGAAATCTAATAATTCTGAGTTATTGTCATTATTTGTTTGATGTGCGAAATTCCAAGCACTTTCTTTGTTAGTAGTATTAGATTTGCGCAAAAAATAAATCCTGTAATATTGTTTCCAAATTTATACATACCGCGTTTTTTTTTTTGCTCTAAGTTTATTAGTTTTTAAAATGTTTTTCTATATTTTGTGTTTGATTGTGGCATAGGAAACGTATGTTATTTTGATAGTTATTTAATTATGTTTATGTTCAGGAACATGTATTCCATAAACTAATATCGGTTCAGTAATATAAAGAAATTACGTTATAGTTTTTAAACCCTCTCTATCTTAAAAAGAATTTTTTTTTTATATTCATATCTTCTATTATCGTTATATTGTACATTTTTAGTTTTTCATTGGTTATTTCTCTACATGTCTTCAAAATGTAATTAACACTAGAGAAAAAGCTTTTGTGTATAATTTGAGTATTGAATAGCACTAATAAAATTAAAGTGAGGAAAACTTAGTTAACTATATAACCTGATTGTTCGGAGACACTACTAGTAACCCCCTTTAAAAAAAAACGCTTAATGGAGGTATGGTAATGAGTGAAACTATGCCTAAATGTGCCTAGTTCGTTTAATCTGGAAAATAGGTACAAAATACTAAATTTTCATGTTCATAAATGAGCATATCTAATAATTTAAAACTACTATAACTAAAGTTAAGTAAACTTCTTACTATTTCATATTGCCATTTGAAATATCCACAGGTAGAAGTGAAATAGCATTTCCCTAATAACTAGCCTGATCAATAATATATTCAACAGATTTTAAACAAATTATATGTTATAAAATTATAAAACTAAATATACAGCAGCTATTTAGATTATATTTTATATGCAGTTTTGAAGAAATATTTTATATTTCCTTAAAAAATCAGAAATATGAACACAGTACATTTTATTTTTAACACACATATCTTCATTCTAGTGTAAACTTTGGTGCCGCAACAGATTATTTTAACAGATTGTTTTTATTTTAATTCTTAAAGCATGTGGAAAACTATTTCATAAAATCAGTTTTCGGCAAACGAGCCACAAAGTGGTTTAACTTATCGACATGTTAAAGATTAAACCATAGGTAAATAACTCTAAGGGAGATATTCATATATTTTACTTTCTCTACTACGTATAGTAAGTAGGGGAAGTAATATCTATATTCCACCCAAAAATTCGATACCGAAATTTTACCGGAAATACATGTTTTGAGACCCCCTGAATAAAAAAAGCATTTTTACAAACACGTCCGTGTGTGTGTCTGTGTGTCTGTGAACAGCATAACTCAGAACCGAACAGTCGGATAAACACCAAACTTGGTATTTAGGTTCAGTATCTTCTAGAGATGCGACAGGAAGGTTTTCAAGAAAATCCCCCACCTCAGATTACCCTTTACATGGAACATTTTTCGAACATATTAATTTTCTCAAAAATGGCTCTAACGATGTGTTTGAGATATTTTCATGACAAATGAAATGTATATCTCGAATTTTCTGGAAATGTCTCCAAAAGTTTTCTTCATTGTGAACGACTTTTGCATAAATGGTAAACCATGAGAGATAGACAAAATGTTACTACACAAAAATGTAGATCGCGTTAAAATACACAATTTATGTCATATACTTTTTTTTGTTGAGTAAACCTTTTTTGAGATATTGCTTGTTATTTCCTTAAATTTTCCAATACTTATACTTTTTCTCAAATTCGTTATTCATTTTTTTATGTCCTGGACATGCAAAGAGAATAGAATGCGCCACATAGCAACCAGCGCTTAAAAGATTTGACTATCGCTTAAAGCCTACCATATTCCCCTTAGCAATAAGATTAACATCTCGATATCTCAATTAACATGAAGCATGTGGAGAATAAGCGTTTGTAAAAATAGTTTGTACAAGAGTAGAGAAAGTCATGTGAGTGTAACACATCAGAGTTTTTTCAATAAAATGAGGAGAGTCCTTTCATCTATTAAAACCCCTTTTGTCCTTTTTAAAAGAAAAGATACCTGAACATAAGTTCAAAATATCAATCTATAGAGGTGCCAAATTGAATCTCGGTTAAAGTTAGCGTGGGTTTTCCCCATCCTGAAAAGATGAATTTCCGGTAACTTTAAGCCCTATGGTCCCCGGGCTCATTAGAGCATCGCCTCACCCATTTCATTCAATGTCCGATACGACCTCCCGGTTAAAGGACGTTAAATAAAGAAATCAAAAGTTATAATAGTGTTTGAAAACACGATGTTCAAAGCTGAAGCTGCAATACATTTACAGTTTTTTAATACTTTCTTCAAACATTTATGTCTACATTTCACCCAAACACCACCTTAACTGCGTAATGTTGTGCCCCAGTCAGTTGTTGGTTCCAGGCCAAGTTGTTGCTTGCTTCCACGTGCTTTTCCCTGGCCCTAAAAATGATAAAAGGTTTAGCTATTTGATGTATTATATTTTAATGTTAACTTTTCTTACATGCAGATAATTCACTCTAGAAGTTTTCGCTCCTAACCATTTCCATCTTCCTTGATTGCCAGTGATAGCTAGAGACCGTTAACAACATTTCTGAAGGGAAAAAAAGAAAGAAAACAAAACTTCCGTAAGTTAAGTGGGACTCAGGTTCTTGCGTCCAAATTGTTTATTGTTTGCTAGTTGTGCGAAGTTTGCAATCCTGAAAACTATGATAAATGAAGAACTCTACAGATAACTGATGAACCACTGGAAATTGTGGTTTAAATTTAGCTTTTATTACATATATCGGCGGTATTCCCAGTGCAATATATTTCCTTTCAATTTCAATTACCTATTTTAAGTTAACGTTTGAAACGTTACGTAATTATTTCCATCTCATCAATGAAAGTTAGCAATAGGTACTGACTGATATTTTTAACGTAATGTGTGACATTTTTAATATCTGAATTTTAAGGTTTGACTTCAGAATAAAGGCATAATCTGTTTTTAATTCTCTATATTTACTCTGTACTGTTCCCTAGCTAAGGGATTTCTGATTTTACAAATAAAAATTCTCAAAAATAATATCCTATATAATTATTTTATTGAGCTATAGTAAACAAATATATCCTTATTTTCAAACTGAACTCATCCAAAATTTTGATATCAATATTTCACCATAAATACACTTTTTTTCAAATTCATGAATACCCCCAAATGAAGCCATTTTTGGAAGTGGGCCATGTGCAGCAGCAATCAAACACAAAAAATATGATAAATGCCATACTTGGTATTTTATTTTAGTACTTTTTAATCCTAAATTGGAAAATGTTTTGTTATTATTTAATTTCTTAAGAACGGCTCAAACGATTTTGATGAAATTACCATATGTCTAAGATGATTTACATGATTCATAAAATGAATATTTGAAATTTCCGTGATCAGTTTGTGAAATCTAATTCTTTCTAAATTAATTTTGTATGAGTGATGAATATACGAGTTTAAAATAACTCACTAATTGAAAAATGTAGAGTTAATTCAAAATTTAATCCAAGTAATTTTAATTTCTTTTTGAGCTGTTCTTACATC
Source organism: Deroplatys truncata (assembly GCA_030765065.1). Classification (NCBI taxonomy): domain Eukaryota; kingdom Metazoa; phylum Arthropoda; class Insecta; order Mantodea; family Mantidae; genus Deroplatys; species Deroplatys truncata. The sequence continues at coordinate 168,662,455 of CM060979.1, forward strand.
TAAGTTATTTCAGCTTTAACTGTCACACGGCGTATGTAAATCATTAGAAAAATGCAAGTTATTTTTTTCCGTATAGTTATATTACTAATGAATTAAACTGACTTACGATATGCGAAGAGTTGTTTTTTTTGTTGTTGTTTGTATTGTGCACGTAAGTAACTCCATGTTGCTTAATTTCAAATTATATCTAGTAAAAACAGTTATCGTGGTTAACTTAAGTGAATAGAGGAACATACTTATTTGAATACTATAATGCATAAGCGATTTATGTGGAATTATAATTGGTAGCAAAAGTACTATGTTGTATCCGAGATTTCTTTAGAGAAACTTTCATTAAGTATAAATTATGTGCCAAAGTGGTTTTATTTACAAACACTTTATTGGTGTAACAAGTTCATAAAAAATGTACATCCTTCTAAATCAACAGTAGGCTTAACGTTATCACTGAAATTAATACCAGAAAACTCTGTGTTGCACTCACATGACTTTCTCTACTCTTGTACAAACTTTTCTTGCAAATGCCTATTCTCCATCTACTTCATGTTAATCGAGATAAACATTTGTAGAAACTATCTTACTGCTAATTTTCTTGTAGGTGCAAGGGGAATATGGTAAGCTTTAAGTGATAGTCAAATATTTTAAGAGCTGGTTGCTATGTGGAGCATTCCATTCTCTTTGCACGTCCAGGACAAAAAAGAAACGAATAAGGAATTCCCTTCAATTTTATGTATTGATTTAGGTTGAAGAGAATATTTTGGAGCAGAAAATTTATATTATATTTTAATAAAGCTATGTACCTATATAACATAAGTTTGTTTTTAACGAGATCTATATTTTTTGTGTAGTAAAATGTTGTCCATATCTTACGGTTTACCAGTTATGCAAAAGTCATTCAGAATGAAGAGCACTTTTGGGGACATTCTCAGTAAATTCAAGTTATAAATTTCATTTGCCATGAAAAAATCTTAAACATAACTTTTTAATCATACTCATTAGAGCCATTTTTGAGAAAATCAAAATTTTCGAAAAATGTTCCATGTAAAGAGAAGTCTGAGGTGGGGGATTGTCTTGAAAATTTTTGTGTGGCATCCTTTGAGGATACTAAACTCAAATACGATGTTTGGTGTTTATCCGATTTTTCGTTTTTGAGTTATGCTGTTCACAGACAAACACGTAGACATGTTTCCAAAAGTACTTTTTTTTCCGGTGAAATCTCGGTATCGAATTTTTGGGTGGAATATAATACTTCTACTTACTATACCTAGTAGAGAGTGTAAAAATTAAATAAATTATGTGATACAAAATTTCGGTGTTCTAAGTCGTTATTTTATTTGGTATTCTGTATTTGAATGCAGTAAAATGTTACAATAGGCATATGTCATAATACAAAGGAGTTTAAAATATAAGAACTATATGCCATAAAGTTCGTAAACCAGTACTTTAATCTTCTTTTAAAATATTTATAAATACAATTTTAAACTATCTGAAAAAAATATTAGTCATCTTGTGGCCCAGTCTACTCAAAAGTATGCCAAGATTTGCTTAATATACGTAGGTAATAGGATATCAATATTATTAATACTCCTAGAACAGTGATCGTGAACTTTAAGTCTTGTAGTATGTAAGTTCACATTTATTTTTAATAATAATAATAATAATAATAATAATAATAACTATTATTATTCGATTATGTAAAGACTTAGGTACGCAGTCGTAACAGAAAACTCTTAAGAATAGGTATACAGTCAGCACCACCTAATATTCTTAAAACCTTCTTTTGAACTTTCAAAACACTCATAAAATTGTAACAACTACCTCAAAAAATAATGCCACAATTTATGACGCTATAAAAAGACGATGTAAAATGTACATTTAAATATTATATACTTACTGAGGTGACAAATCAGATTTTAAACAACATAGAACATAAAATCTACTCTGTAAAGTCTACTACATAAATATGCTACATGACAGTCCCATGATAACTTAAAATCAAGAAAAATTTCCATAATTTGTGCCACCGTAACATTAATTTCAATGTTTGGTTTAAGACTAAGACATATATTATGTGATTGTTGTGACTAGAATTAAATAGAAGGGGATGTCTACTTTATATGTAGTTTTTGGAAATATAGACGTAGCAATTAATCTTACTATTAATGGCTAAGGTTGAATAGATGCATAGAAAACTCAGGTTTTATCAAGAACTGTAGGAAGCTGAATTTTGAAATTCTTATTTTCCCTACTGCATACTTACAGAAACTAGAAGCAGGTATTGCCTTCCACCTGCAATTTGAAACCGAGATTGCACCAGAAATGTAGGTTTTATGGCTGTATGGATAAATAATAAATATATTTTTAGAAAAATGTCCTTGTGTGTGAACAGTTTAACTCAAAAACGAAAATTCAGTTAAACTACCCTTTACATAAAAGAGTTTTCGTTATTTTTGATTTTCTCAAAAACAGCTCTAATGATTTTGTTAAAAATAACATACGTTTAAGATATTTTCATGAAACATTAAATTTATAATTTGAATTTTCTGGGAATAGCCTATGAAACTCCCTTCATTCTGAAGGACTTTTGTATGTACAATTTGTAAACCGCAGGAGATAGACAAAATCTTACTGCACAGAAATGTGTACCTCTTAAAGGACACAATTTATATCAAATACAATTGTTATAGGGTAAACCCCTTTAAAGCCATTCCTTTGTTGTTGGTTTGAATTTTCAAACACATAATTTTTTCAAGTGAAGAAGCACTATTGGTGGTCAAGCAAGGGAATTGGAATTTCAAAGCTATCACATAGCAATACTTTTTCTGAAAATCAACTACCCTTTTAGCCTACCTTCTTCTTCTTCCTCCTCCTCCTCCTCCTCCTCCTCCTCCTCCTCCAATAAACAGCTTAAGCTAGACGACCTGTTCCGAGGTTAATTTTTAAATTTATCCCTCCATCTTCTTCGGGGTCGTCCTATTCCTCTGTTTCCAAATGGTCTATAAATCAATGCTTTCCTAGAAAATCTTGAAGGAGCCACTCTTAGTGCCTACATGTACTTTCCAATTTCTCTATTTCCTCAATTATATGCTCTTCTAAGAGGTGTTCTCTCATATCCACATTTCTTAGTCTGCCTGCTTTTGCTACTCCTAGTACGGATATTAAAAATCTGATGTAACACATTCACTTGACTTCCCCTACCCTCTATTGTTTATTAGAGATATAATCTATTATTTCTAAAGCTTTTTATTTGTTCTATCTACTGCATTTTAATCCAAATAAATCTTTGCAGAAACAATCACACATAATCTTTGCATCACACATTTCGTTATAGACATAAAGCCTATACACATCGTCAAATGTTTTAGAACTGGACGATATATGCTGCTTAAAATTCTATATATTTCCATATATTCGCGAGAAACAACTGAATGTTGACAGGACTTTAAGAGAATGAACAATTTGAACATCTAATTACAGATAGCTCAGAAGTGGCTTATGCCACAAAAAAACTTATTGAAGTTAATGGTGTACCTCAAAGAGATCTACAGTTTTTGTGTGTTGCGTTTTCGTCTATCGCTTAACGTTTGCCAGTTATACAAGATTATACAAAATGTCTTCCAAATGAAGTGAACTTCACAGGTTATTCCCAGAAGTTTTGAGATATACATTTTATTTGTCAAATAAATATCTTCAATATATGGTATTTTAATCAAAATCGTTAGAGCACGTTTTAGAAAATAAAAAACTTCGAAAAACGCTCCGTATAAAGGGTAGTTTGAGGTGAAGGACTTTTCTTGAAAATGTTTATGTCACTTCTTTGGAAGGTACTGAACCCAAAGACCAAGTTGAGGCAGTATTTTTAACACTTATATGATTTTCAGTCAAATTATATAATATGTAAATTCAATAACAGCCCACCTTGAAGCAATATGTGTATATAATCATTTGTAAAATGTTTGCATCAGTCATTGCATATGCTCATTTTATTGTAAATATGTTCAATAATGTTATGAGAATGCATTACGTAAATTAATAATGTAGGAGCTGTGAGAATAATAGGTTAAAAGTTGCTAACAATGAGGTAACCTTGAGGCAATAATGAGTAAGAATGTTTAATAATGCTACTAGTCATTATTGGAGCAACAACAATATAATTTTAGTGACAGTTTATAAAATAGTCAATCAACAACCAGAAAAAGCTTTAGTTAAATGAAGGTATTCTATTGGTGTAGGATTAGCCAATCAGAAACTGAAAAGGAGAAAATTTAACAAATTTAGAGTTCAGTTGCCTGCAGACAGCGTTACTAACCAGTCGCAAAAAGTGTCCTCAAGAAATATAATATGTATTCGTGTGAGACGAAAAATAAGTTTACGTGTTAAAAAGTGTAATTAATTAATAAAAAGAATCTCACAGCTCTCTATATCAGTGAAGTGTTATTTAAATCGTATCAAGCATTAATAAAAGAAGTGAAGTACAATTATAATCTGTGTAAGCCTACATTCTTGTCGCATCACGCCCTGCTAAGAGAAACGTTTCTCTAAGAATAATACTGGCGCAGCCGAGGGAAACATAAATACATATTTAAAGAAACAGTAAAAATACTTTTGGGGCGAAGGCTACCGGAAACTGTTAACTATACGTGCGGTTGCAACTACTACAAGTTCGGTTCCCCAACAGTTGAAATACGAAACAACTCCTACAACAAAATAACTTCTTAAAATAGGCTTTCATACGTGAGACAACAAAAAACATTTTTCAAAGTTTAGTATTTATTCCACTTTTTTTTTCTGAGTTATACTGTTAACAGATACAGACACATCACGGACCTTCAGCTAAAAATGCTTTTCTTGGATTTAAGGTGCCTGAATACTCGTATTTCCACTGAAATCTCGGTATCATTTTTGGGTGCAATGCAATACCTTCTCTATGTACGTGGTAGAGAAAGTAAAAATGTCATCTGCGTTGCTTCCAACACTAATTTCTCTCTTTTTTACTTTCTCTACTACGTATAGTAAGTAGGGGAAGTATTGTATTCCACCCAAAAAATTCGATTTCACCGGAAATACATGTTTTGAGACCCCCTGAATACAAAAAAAGCATTTTTGGAAACATGTCCCTGTGTGTGTCTGTGTGTGTGTGTCTGTGAACAGCATAACTCAAAAACGAACAGTCGGATAAACACCAAACTTGGTATTTAGGTTCAGTATCTTCCAGAGATGCGACACGAAGGTTTTCAAGAAAATCCCCCCACCCCAGATTACCCTTTACATGGAACATTTTTTGAAAGTTGTAATTTTCTCAAAAATGGCTCTAACGATTTTGATTAAAATATCATATGTTTAAGATATTTTCATGACAAATAAAATGTATATTTTGAATTTTCTGGGAATGTCTCCAAAAGTATTCCTCCAGTGAACGACTTTTGCATAACTGGTAAACCATAAGAGATAGACAAAATTTTACTCACAAAAAATGTAGATCGCGTTAAAATACACAATTTATATCATATACATTTTTTTGTTGAGTGAACCATTTTCGAGAAATTGCTTGTTATTCTCTTAAATTTTTCAATACTTATTTTCTCAAATGGGAATTCGTTATTCATTTTTTTTTGTCTTGGATATGCAAAGATTATTAATCTGTGGCAAAGGGAATGGTGCTGCACTTAGCAACCAGCTATTATGTGCAGGTATGTGCTTAAAGGCTACTGTAAATATATATTCCCCTTACAGCTATAAGAAACTTAGCAATAAGATAAGAGTCTGTAAATGTTTATCTCGATTAACATGAAGTAGATAAGAGTTTGTAAAAATAGTTTGTACAAGAGTAGAGAAAGTCATGTGAGTGTAACACATCAGATTTTTAATACTCATGTTTCTCTTGCATATTTTAACGCTGGCTTTGATACTGTTCACTTTTTATCCTCTATACATGTAAATATGAAATGAAAATTTAAATCGATAAACAAGAAATAGAAGAATAAGATTTATAAGAATAGTTTGTAGAAGAGTGAATAGAGAAAGTCATGTGAATGCAACACATCATATTTAGGAAACATGACTGAAGTATGGTTGACTTTTCAAACTGTCTGTACTGGAAGTGGCATTTTCCCATGCTGCTACACCTCCCCCACAAAATACCTATTTGTTTGCCGCTTTGTGATCGGCGAGTTGAACCTTACCTTGGGGAATAGCAGCTAGTTTTTCTCGCACGCACTCTTCAAATGTATCGGATGGCTAGCTAGGTTTTCCTTTTTCTTAATACTCAAGAAGCAATCACACAATTTAAGATTACTTTAAGCGGTATGTAAAATTTGACTTAAAGCGTATATTAAATCCACGTTTTCATTTTCTTTCTGCACACAACTCCTGGACAAATATCAACACTCCCACGTGTTTACCTTCACATATAAAACACAAAAAATTATGTATTTAAAACGTTTTAGTACCTATATAAAAGGGTTTTCAGATACTACATTTTTTTTCTTTCTTCTTTCTCAAGAACTGGGTTACATCCCATTCCGAAATAAAAGGTCACTGAAATTGTTGCTTCAGTGTTTTTACTTTCTCTAGTACGTATAGCAAGTAGGGGAAGTATTGTATTCCACCCAAAAATTCTATTACGAGATTTCACCGGAAATACATGTTTTGAGGTGCCCTGAATCCAAATAAAGCATTTTCGGAAATATGTCCGTGTGTGTGTGTGTGTGTGTGTGTGTGTGTGTACGTCTGTCTGTGATCAGCATAATTCAATACCGAATAGTTGGATAATTACCAAACTTGATACTTGAGTTTAGTATCTTCCAAGGATGGGATACGAAGATTATCAAGAAAGTTCCTCCATCCTAGACTACCCTTTGCACGGAACATTTTTTGAAATTTTTTATTTTCTCAAAAATTATTCAAACGATTTTGATTAAAATATCATATTTTTAATATATTTTCATGGCAAATGAAATGTATATCTTGAATTTTCTGGGAATGTCCCCAAATATCCTCTTCATCCCGAATGACTTTTGCATAACTTTAAAACCGTAGTCAAGTGAACCATTTCCGAGATATTCCTTATTATTTGCTTGAATTTTCCAATATTTATACTTTTTCTCAAATGCAGAATCGTTTTCGTTTTCTTTTATGTCCTTTAGATAGGCAATAAGCATGAAATGCTCCACATAGCAACCAGCTCTTAAAAGATTTGACTATCGCTTAAAGCCTACCATATTCCCCTTGCACCTACAAGAAAATTAGTAATAAGATAAGTTTATAAATATTTATCTCGATTAACATGAAGTAGATGGAGAATAAGCGTTTGTATAAATAGTTTGTACAAGAGCAGAGAAAGTCATGCAAGTGCAACACATCAGATTTTTGTCCGTCTTCCATTGTCCCGTCTGTCAAAGGGTTTATAAAACAGCACGTGATGAGGTAATCGGCCGGGTGGCATCCTATGTATATTATTGTTGTATCACTCCTTCTTATTTTTATCATGAAATGCTTTATGTTCAACTCTGTAATTTTGGGAACATTTAAGATGAAAATATATAGCAATCAAACGAAATAATGAAATAATAAACGAATAATGAAAACATCGAAAGTAATCTGCTGAAATACAACATAATAAGTGGTTGAAGTAGGAGACATTTAGCAAAATCAATGAGAAAAGAAGTTTAACAAGGCTTCACAAGCCTTCTACACGGCAGCAGAGGTTATTAAGAAAATCAGGCAATAGGTGTATAGTAGCAGCGGAAATGCGATGTTTAGGATCACCTTTAGGATTAACACTACGAGACAGAAGTTGTTCCAAATTACTCTGTACTGTCCATTTCTTGTCTTCATTTATGGCATATCTACCTCGTTGTTAGAATTCTTTACCTAGCCATGTTAGAGATTGTCGTAATTGTCACAGTTCAAAACAAGATTATAATTATTTATCCCATCGGATGAACTAAGTTATTAGCAACCACATTGTATAGCATGGTGTTTTAATACCACTTAATATGTGTAAACGTGTGAGTGCATACCCTTTTTTCCCTGATTTTAGAGCCTTTAAGGGTATAAGTCGCATATGTAAAGACAAGTATAATTTGTTCCTCTTATTGTTTATCTTTTTAGGATATTCTTATCATGTTTTTAAAACTGTGTGAACCTTCCTTTTTGTATTTTCTGGTGGTGTGGTAGAGAGGGCCTGGAGGCCTTAATTCCACAGAATAAATAAATATTTACCTTTTGTTGATCTCGTTGATTTTATACATTATAGAAGTTATTTCAGGATTTCTTAACATACATTTTAGACACAGTGAATTCACTATTTTTAATTAGGCAAAACAATTACCAGTGAAAAAACTAGAAGACCTTGCACTTCATAAAAATCACAATTTCTAAATAAAATATTATTTTCAAAACTGTTAATGTGATGTATAGCCGTCCAAGATTTTTAATTTAGAGTAATTTAGCATTTTCAGTGTAGGTCATTTAGGCTCCCCATAAATAAAATAGCATTTAATGCAAAATTAGGAAATTTGTACCTTCGTTAGACAAAAGCTTTTGTTAATAAACATCTTAGTATTTAACGTTTGTCTTCTGGAATTAAGGTGAATTCTTTTATCCAAAATTACTCCAATACACTTATGTACATTTCTGTATAATTTTACACTACGTATAGTACCATTTCCTACCTTAAAAATCTGTTTACTTCAGATCAATTAAAACCTCTAATTTCCTCATATATGAGAGAAAAAATGTTTTGCACGGAGCAAAACATACCTGGGGATGCAAACTTTCTAAATCATTACCCAAGATATTAAGTGCTGTATTTGAAAAAATCTTTAAAAAAGCATTCAAATTACGTTATTAATATATTGGGAACTAAACTAGAAATAAATTACAAAAATCAGGTATCTTAATTACCGTTTTATCTGACGTTATCACGTAATGATTTCATATAAACCGTTTTCGAGACCATTAATAATTATTTATTCATTTGATTTACGTATTAGACCCATATTCTGTTGGATTATTACTTTCACTGCGGTCGTTATATGATGAGGCCGCAGATTGCGCTTATACGTGCTCGGCACACGTCTGAGACACTGGGGGTTTTTCGTTCCGTAACTCCAGCGTTACTTACGAGTGATAGTAACATGTAATTATAATGAGTATTGTTATAAGTGCTGTCCATCTGCGTGAACACATTCCTGGTATCTTCGGATGAAATTTCCATTCACACATATAAGTACGTCTTGTGTGTTCATAATTTCTGTTTTTATATTGCCCATAAGTTTGTCTATAGTGTGCTGATTGTTCCTATAAACTTTATTACTTTCTCTACTACGTATAGTAAGTAGGGGAAGTATTGAATTCCACTCAAAAATTCGATACAGAGATTTCACCGGAAATATATCTATGTTTTGAGACCCCCTGAATCCAAAAAAAGCATTTTTGGAAACATGTCCGTGTGTGTGTGTGTGTCTGTGTGTGTGTGTCTGTGTGTCTGTGTGTCTGTGAACAGCATAACTCAGAAATGAACAGTCGGATAAACAGCAAACTTGGTATTTAGGTTCAGTATCTTCCAGAGATGCGACACGAAGGTTTTCAAGAAAATCCCCCCACCCCAGACTACCCTTTAGATGGAACATTTTTAGAAAATTTTAATTTTCCGAAAAATGGCTCTAACGATTTTGATTAAAATATCATATGTTTAAGATATTGTCATGGGAAATGAAATGTATATCTCGAATTTTCTGGGAATGTCTCCAAAAGTATTCTTCACTGTGAACGACTTTTGCATAACTGGTAAACCATAAGAGATAGACAAAATTTTACTACACAAAAAATGTAGATCGCGTTAAAATATACAATTCATGTCATATACATTTCTTTTGTTGAGTGAACCGTTTTCGATATATTGCTTGTTATTCCCTTAAACTTTCCAATACCTATACATTTTCTCAAATTCGTCATTCATTTTTTTTGTCCTGGTAATGCAAAGAGAATGGAATACTCCACATACCAACCAGCCCTTAAAATATTTGACTCTCGCTTAAAGCCTACCAATTCCCCTTGCATCTACAAGAAAGTTAGCAATAAGATTAACATCTCGATATCTCGATTAACATGAAGCATATGGAGAATAAGCGTTTGTAAAAATAGTTTTTACAAGAGTAGAGAAAGTCATTTGAGTGTAACACATCAGATTTTTTTAAGATTCCACACAAATAGATGCGCCAATTTCGTCAATCTTTGCTCCGTTACAACAACTCGTTTTCGCTTCTTAGTTTTAGCGTTTAGCGGTCTCACTTATTAACCAGACATCTAACAATGTGTCCACTTAGAACTGGAATACCAGGAAATTTCTCCTGAAATTGTCCACGCACCATAAATTGCCATACAAGTTATTCAGTTTTTGCGTATGTATCTAAATAAAAATCCCTTGTTCAAGGTGAATTTGTCGGCAAATATTACAGTGGACTAAGCTGTTAAACAAATCTCACACATTTCACCTTTGAAATGCACAATGCACTACTGTATTTGCAGCACGAACACAAAGCAGCGCTGAAATACAGCTGATGAAGATAACCTTGAACGCGTCATGCGCCGCCAGTTGCGCATCGGAAAAGCACCAAGGTCGCTGGAGTACAGCGTGCTGCCCATACAACCGGCCTGTGGCCTCACCTTAAAACGCCCGCACTGTATATAAAATCCTTCGATTAAGTCAACGGCAAAAGTTATGGGATATAATGACTGAAAGCGGATCTCTTCAAAATCTAATTTTAATGCGAAACAAAATATATACAGGCGCTCTTACGGGTATGGATAACGGTTATAAGACAAACTAACAACCTAGGTGTAAGACAGATATAGGTATATACCCAGCAGTTGCCGAGTGGCAAGCGCAGTTAAAACGGATTTTAAATTAGTACCAACTGTCTTAAATACAGTCCTATTTGCAGGTGGTTCTGACAGATATTGGAGACAGACTACAACTTGCCTTATATCAATTCGTTAAAACAATATCAAGTTGAAAGGTATTATTGCAGCAAGATGGGGCGCCAATTTGAAGCAATAGCGACGATCGTCATTTTTGAAGCCGTTTACTTTGCCTGTTTCGTTACTGAATCTGCTGCCATAATCTCGTAGCTCATTCTGTTATCTCATGTGCCAGCTGCTGTAGTGGTATGCTATGAGATATTTATAGCAAGGAATGCGTGGATTTATTGTGAAGGACAACACCAGTTTAAATTGGCTGAGAAGTTTATTGTGAATTAATATTTGAGTTAGTGAAGTGAATTGCCCACCGTTTGCTGATAAAGAATGAAACTGATTATGAATCATAGCACTTCAAATTGTAACAACTGGGTTGTTATACCTGCTAACTTCTACAGTATCAATTTTACGATTTGAAATAATTGTTTCTGCAATAAAAGAAACCAGTAACGCAACTTGCCGTGAGTCGCTAAAATTCTTATCGGCGAGACCTCTCGCAATAGCCGCGAAATCTTAGGCACACAAGCGCGTCACAAGGCGCTTAAAATATAACACGAGCAGTATTTACCGCTGACGGGTACCAGAATCAGAGTAACTCTCTGATCTAGAATTGCGCGTCTTTATTAGTTTTAGCTCCGTACTAAACCTATAATCTTACTGAATTTTTAGAACCTTTAAGCTAATGTTTTCGGCTGTCGCTTATGATTTTGGTTAAAATAACTCACTAATGACCTATTTCTTGGACAAATATTTCAACTCAAGCTGTTTACATTATACACTAATCTAATATATAGAAGTTATTTATTGCTTTTATTTCTCTTTCTTACTCTTATTTATTTAATTATTTATATATTCCCATCAATAATTACGTGTCAAAGTATAATTTATTTATTTCAGCAGAGAAAACAAAAGTGATAGCTTTTATTGGTAAATACTCAAACCGTTAAAGATTTTCTAAACACAAGTACTAGAACAAGTGAAATATTTTAACTACATCTGATGTGATATTTCATATATGAATAGGATCGAAAACAAAAGGTACATAAATTTCAATACATATGTAGCACCATAAAACGAACATTGAAAAACCTAACAAAAAGAGATACGATATTAAAGCTATGGCAGCGCCCATTATATTTATGGAGCCGAGACCTGGGTCATGAATAAGAATTATAAAAGAATAATTTAAACGACCGAAATGAAAATTTTGAGGTACGTAGTAAAACAATAAGAAATAATTTAAACTATTTAATTTAAATTACAAAATGAGGGAATATAAAATAAACTAGAAACATTATATCTCTCTAATGCCAGAGGAAACACTGGCAAAACAGGCCTTGCAGTACAAACCTATGTTGGAAGACCACGAGGACGATGGGAAGATCTCTTCTGGGACTGAATAGGCCTATGGGCCTATCTTGAAGGTTGATGATGATGATACTTATTTGCTTCAGCAATAACATTTATATTGAAAATGTAAGTATAAATTATCTACTACTTCAAGAATTATTATTGTGCTAAAGGGATAAAGTTTCTTTGTTTCTGAATATTATTATGTTTATATTTAAAACTGCGTAGATAACATTATTTATACTTTGAAATTAATATATAATTTTAAGCTTTATTACATGAACATGTGTGCAGGACCAGGACAGAAAGATAGAATCAGACTAAACAATTAAATACCATAGCCGGGATTTGAGATCTTCCGGTTGCCTTCTGGTTTACTAATTTTCCCAGTTTAATAATTGACCAATTTACAAGGATTTTTATAAGTTATTTTTATAACCTAGCTATAAAACAATGTTATTCAATTAAAATTAATATTAAATATCAAATTTCTGCTTGCGTCTTTTTCCATTTAGCTTAGGTTTGTATTCTTTCCAATAGACATTGGTGCTGATATTGGTTTTATGAAGTAACTTCTCCGCGTGATTTTATGGAACGTATGACATCAAATAATATAAAAAAATCGGATGTGATACGTTCACTCGACCTTCTCAACCAATGACAAACCACCTATATCTACTGTATATGTAGGTATAATAGTACTCATATAAAGCTTGATTCTTCTATACACATTATCTTACGATATATTTTTGCTTATTTCAAATTAAACAAGATGTGCTTATTACAAATGCAGAAGGAGTAATCAAATGTTTATTCCTGATAAGAAGCCGTTGTGTTGGAAAGAAAAGAAAGGGGTGGGGGAAGCAAGAAACCAAACTTTTAAGTATGTGCTTTAGATCACGTTTAGTACGAATATTTCGAAAACGGCTAACACACATATCGCATATTTTAATGATCCCTTCATTTTTCCTGTACCTAGTAATTTTTATCTATCTTTTAAGGCTTCTTTGTGATTCAAAATTATACAAAATTTAATCAAATAAAGGGGACTTCTATGCTGTACTCATAAAGTGTATACATTTTATATCATTTTACATTTTTAGGCTGCGAAATAAGCTACGAAAGAGAAAAACATTTAAATAATGAACTTAGTAAATTTCAAATGATGTGTGGCCCAATAAAAAGAACTCTAAAAACCAAACCAATGAACGAGACAAAATTAAAATTCTATAAGGTAATGGCCATACAGTTTGAACCTATCGAAGTGAATCACAGGCAATGAAAAAAAAACTAAAACAAAATATGCTGGGATTAACTTTTTAAGAAAAACAAAACGTTGTCCAATATTGAATCAAATACCAAACGAAGTAATAATAGCAGAATTAAAAATATTTGCCATTAATAAACGTATATATGAAAATAAAAAACAATAGGTAGTTACAACATATTAAAAGAATGGGATATAAAAATACAGTAAAACAAATAGTAAAATACAAACCGGCAGGAAGACGAGAAATACGACCTAGGAAGAGAGGGCGGGAGTGAAGACGAAACAGGCTGCAACCCTTATCCGTGATAGCGAAGAAGAAGAAGAAGAAGATATTTTGAATTAATTGTTCTTCCACACTAGCCATGTGTTTAGGTCAAGATTGGAAAGGTAAAATCAGACGACTGAAAATGTCAATGCCATAGCCGGGATTTGAACCATGGATCTAATTTCAGTCGTCTGACTCTACCTTTCCAAGCTTGTCCAACACACGTTAGTGAGGAAGAACAATTGATTCGATAATTGACCTGATAGAAGCTAAACTATGATACCTGGAACTTAAAGTAATTATGCATTGTAAGTCGTCATTGGGGTATGTCGCCTATCTCAAAACAAAATGAGATGTCCTTGTGTATTACCGAGAAAAATGCGAGTCAGCCGGAGAAGTTAATATCCTACCGGCGCGTTGCAATGGTAGCTCAGTGGTTAGAGTAATCGGACGCAAACCGGGAGATCCGTGGTTCAAAACATGGTTCATTGCATTTTTCAGTCATCTGATTCTATCTTTCCAAAGAAGATATTTTATTTTCGAGAAAATGAAAAATAAAAAATTTTACATGTAAAGGGTAGTTTGGGTTAGGGGTTTTTCTTTAAGATCTTTGTATCGCATCTTTGGAAGATGCTGAACTTAAATTTCAAGTCTAGTGTGTAACCGACTTTTCGTTTTTGAGTTATGCCGTTTATGCTGCTTACAGGCAGACACAGACGTATACGGGACGTTTTCTAAAAATGCTTCTTTTCCAGTGTCAGATTTTTAGGTTCAGTAAAATACTTCCTCTAGTCTACTATAGGTAGGTGGTAGAAAAGTAAATAATGTGGTTTATAATTCTAGTCCTATTCAAAAATTCTGATGTGTTACACTCACATGAGATTCCTTACTCTTATACAAACTAGTTTTACAAACGCCTAATCTCCAGATGCTTCATGTTAACCTTATTGCTAATTTTCTTGTAGATGCAAGGTGAGTATAGTAGGCTTTAAGCGATCGTCAAATCTTTTAAGAGCTGGTTGCTATGTGGCGCATTCCATTCTCTTTGCATTACCACGACATAAAAAAACATGAATTAGGAATTTCCATTTGAGAAAAAGTATAAGTATTGGAAAATTTAAGGGAATAAAAAGCAATGTCTCGAAAATGATTCACTCAACAAAAAAAATGTATATGACATAAATTGTGTATTTTAACGCGATCTACATTTTTTGTGTAGTAAAAGTTTGTCTATCTCTTATGGTTTACCGGTTATGCAAAAGTCGTTCACAATGAAGAATAGTTTTGGGGACATTCGCAGAAAATTCGAGATATAAATTTTATTTGTTATAAAAATATCTTAAACATATGATATTTTAATCAAACTCGTTGCAGCCATTTTTGAGAAAATTAAAATTTTCGAAAAATGTTCCATGTAAAGGGTAATCTGGGTTGGGGGGATTTTCTTGAAAACCTTCGTGTCGCATCTCTGGAAGATACGGAACCTAAATACCAAGTTTGGTGTTTATCCGACTGTTCGTTTCTGAGTTATGCTGTTCACAGACACACAGACACCACACGGACATGTTTCCAAAAATGCTTTTTTTGGATTCAGTGGGTCTCAAAGCATATATTTCCGGTAAAATCTCGGTATCGAATTTTTCGGTGGAATACAATATTTCCCCTACTTACTATACGCAGTAGAGAAATTAAAAACGAGTATATTTCTTCTGGAAAATCATCTTTTTCTGAATGTATTCATAAGTTACGATGGAAAATGCATAATCGAGGAATCTCACATGCCTAGATGGAAAGTGATAATCTAATTAATTATACTAATAGAAAGCTGATACTAATGAAGATAAAAAAACACAGTAAACAACCGAGAATAACTGTATAGTATAAGTTCTAGCATTAAATTCCACTAAGAGATGATGCAAGCGGCGGTAATATAGGGGAAGTGGAGGTAAGAGAGTGCGTTAAAGAGGGGGTTGCTAGTACTGGATTAAAAGCACATAAGGGTAACCACAAGCTGTACCTCTCCGTCACTAAGTCTAGCATTACGGGCGAGAGGGAGAGAAAGAGGGGAGGGCTTACATAAAATTTTAAATGCATATGCCAAATAACAGAGGTTATAATGATAAACAATATGGTAAATTGTGGTTGTTTATTTCTAAAACACACCACACTTATAATAGATGGCACAGAAAATCTTCTAAAGTCATTTATCTGGCATAAACGAAAGACTTCTAAGAAATAAATGTGAACAAACATCCGGACATGTCTTAATTAAAGGAGATATTTTTAAACAATCTGATGCGTTGCACTCACATGACTTTCTCTACTCTTATGCAAACTATTTTTACAAACGCTTATTCTCTATTTAATCGAGATAAATACTCTTATTGCTAATTTTCTTGTAGGTACAAGGGGAATATGGTGGGCTTTAGATAATAGTCAAATCTTTTAAAAGCTGGTTGCTATGTGGAGTATTCCATTCTCTTTTCATGTCCAGGACATATTCCCATTTGAAAAAAGTTATAAGAAATTTCTCGGAAATGGTTCACTCCACAAAAAATGTATATGAGATAATTGCGTGTTTTAACGGCATCTACATTTTTTGTGTAGTAACGTTTTGTCTATTTTTTAAGGTTTACCAGTTATGCAAAAACCATTCAGGAAGAAGACGAATTGTGGGGACATCACCAAAAATCCAAGTTATACATTTTATTCGTCATGAAAATATCTTAAATATGTTATATTTTAATCAAAATCCTTAGAGCGATTTATGAGAAAACCAAAACTTTCGAAAAATGCCTCATGCAAAGGGTAGTCTGTGGTGGGAGGATTTTTTTGAAAATCTTCGTGTCGCATCCTTGGAAGATACCAAACTCAAATACCAATGCTTTATTTGGATTCAGGGCACTTCAAAACATGTATTTCCGGTGAAAACTAGTTATCGAATTTTTGGGTGGAATGTAATACTTCCTCTACTTACTATATGTAGTACAGAAAGTAAAAAGGAGAGAAGAAAAGAAAGAAATAAAGGAAAAGAGACTAATAATCTCTGCATAACAATTTCTAGATACGTTTGTGATATGCAGAAACACGCTTGAAGGCCACTTAAATATGAAGTATCTTGAAATTGAATCTATATTAAGAAATTTTCTTATAAAATAAGTTCATTCCGTTGTTAACAGTTGATGGGTATACTTACCTTGTACTGCATTTCCCCATTGTTGAATTATTATAATTGAGAAATGAATCTGCATTGTTTCATTGCAATCATGCAATGCTCATACATATTTTAATACTATCATTTTGGTACATAATACCGTTCCATGCTAGTAAATACTTAGAAATAAATAATAAATACATCTAATGGTAGAGACAGATCCAGTTCACAGAATATTTGTAGGGTGCCTTGTCTTAGAAACGCCCAGCTACATAATATATTTGCTACAATTTCAAAAGCCATCATTATTTTATTATTTTTCTACATCTAGCTTAGTGCACATGTTATTTTAGGTTCTTATAAGCTCAGCATAACGTTTAAAACACTAAAAAGACAATACAGAACTTAGAAATGCAAGCAATGTTTAGGTTTATACTGCAAAGATTTATTAGAGGCCAGTGTTACCATCAAGGTTAAAAACTGAGTTTTTGTTTATGGACGCTCTTTAACTGCTATGGTTCTTAGCATCCCATTCTATATTGGGCATGAAAGTCCGGTAATTTTGCTCAGAGGCCTCTTTATCAGGCTTGAGGTTCTTTTACGTGCCGTAAATCTACGACACGGCGTCACCGGCTTTACTTCCCTTCTGCAGGAAGCCATGCCAAGAATTTTTAGCCTGAAATAAGGATCCATCGCCCTCCGCCGGGTTTGAACTCGCGACCAAAGGAACTAGAGTCTATCATGGCACTCCTAGACCATGAAAGACGACTACCAACAGGAATGAATGAAGTTGCTCTTCACTGGAAAATATGTCTTGAAAAGAAATTAACTAACCAAGGCTTTTCCTACCCTTTATTTACGTTCAAATCAGTAAAACAGCTTCTATGCTCGCTTTTTTCTACATTTCTACATTTAGTGTGAAATCACATCTAAAGTTCTCAGAACTGAATTTAGCTAAGCTACGCCATACTTGTCTCGCTGGGAAATGCCGAGAAGTTCGCTGTTTCCGATACCATTTTCGACTTCCGGAAACAAACATCTAACGGAATCAAAAGCCGCCTACATCACGCAGATGCCGCCTCTAAGTTCGGTAAGTAAAAGGAAATGAAGAAATTGACTGAAGTTAGGGGATAGTATTACACATTGTGTTATTAATTCTCGGAATAAAATGCATGGCATGCAATATTTCACGCAGTTCATGTAATTGCCACCAATTTTTTATGTTTAGAAGGGGAGGTCTTGGATTAAATATTTTTCATTTGTTTAATAGAGTTTTAAATATTTTTTGAGTGAGTGAAATTTCTTTTTGAATATTCAAAAATGAAATACATACCACAAGTTCTAAATAAAATCCGTGTAACATTTTAAAAGAAAAGAAATAAACGTCTAATAGATCAGACAAAAGACATCTTCATATATTGACTACATCCTCTGCATATTCAAAACGCGGAAATTTAAATTTTCTCCGCAAAAGTTTTAATTTTTTGTTGTAAAACATACTTATTAATCCTACATTCGATGCTTTTTTTCCCATGTTATAAACATTTTATCTATCATTCAGTCTATTTCCAGTATATAAAAATAAATTGAATCTGAAGTAAGAGAAAGTGTTTTAAAGTTTGCAAGCAGATGAAATGGCAAATTATTGCAAAGGACATAGGGTGATCTGTAGGTACCGCTTTACTTTGAACTACCTAGTATTTAAAAAAATGTAAAATTTTACCATAATTTCACTCCTCATCCCCATTAGGTACAGAGCAGATGACTAGCTTGCTTTTTCTTTTAATCTGTGAAATACGAGAGTATATTCAAAGTAAATTTTCCGTCTTCGTCCCTTTTCTTCCTTTATTTCCCTTTTTATCGCAGTGGTCAGAGGACACTTCTGCTCTGTTGCAGGATCATCCATTTATTTGTAGACCTACGTCCTCGGCTAATAGGCCTCGGATGGTCAGAGCTCGCAGCAGGAGAGTGTAGCCGCGTAATATGACTGTCCAACATTGGATGATCCGACAGAACCCCAATGAGGGTAGAACATGTCCAAAATGTGCAATTCCGTTCAAGCGTATTAAAATAATATTAATGTGTATTGCTATTAGCAATAACTGCTCAACATAGGAAACAGCAAGTACACTTATCCTCTTAAGGTAGTATAAATAATATTTCGCTTATCTTTTGTTCTGGGTGTATTTACTTTTTATAAAGATAAATAAACATATTCACATGGCCCACAGCGGGTTGGCTCAGGCGGTAGAGTCTGTAGCCCGCATTCGGGAGGTCCCGTGGGCCGACCAATCTGTCTGAGGTTTTTTCGTGGTTTTCCTCAGTCGCCAAGGTAAATACCGGATTGGATATTCAATACCACGGCCCAAAGTTACATCTTAAGTTTAAAACAATAGTAAAATGTTAAATAAGTGGTAATAGCGAATGCTATGCCATCTATCTACAGACAATGTAAGCAGTTAAACTGGACGGCATCCTAATGCCATCTGCACGGTATGAAGCAGGGGTTACAGGGATGAGACCTAGAAGGCTAACTGTCCATCACATATCGTTCAAAGAGATATTCACCAACAGATCCGTCGCGATATAACCAAGGAGTTAAAACGACGCAAAATAAAATAGAATTACAAAAAAAAGTACCCGAAATCTTAATCCCAATTTATTTTATGTCGTAATACATTAACTCTGCATCATATATTATCTATGAAAAAAAAACGCAGCATATTTAACCTTTATTTTGATTTTTTTACCTGTTTTAATTACTAAATGTTTTGATGAATTTTAAACAGTGTTTTAGTAGTGGGCCCACTCTTCTTCTCAGTGGATACTTTCTAATTTCATAGGAAGTAGTTGCTTTGAAGCCATAGGATTCAAATTTAATGCTAAGAATTCAAACACTAAAAATATCCAAATTATATGAGCTGTCACGATAAACTATTAAATATATTTTTGAATTCTAAGATTATCTGGTACGATAATATTTCTTGGATATCAGTGTTCCTCGCCTTTTATGTAGATTCTTTTCTAGCAATTTATAGAATTAATGTCTTCAGGAATATTAACAAACCACTCGTTTTACAAAAAAAAAAAAAAAAATCACTCAGAATTATCAACTTTTCATCTTAAGATACTTATTCCTGTAATTTTTTTTTCGTAGAATTGATTACCCTACTGCTGTTAATAAGCACAGTTATAATTGCGAAAGATAACTTACATCGCCTTGTCATAATTTTATTGCAAATAAATATTTCTTGGTTGCCACCAATGTAAGCTTATCCAGATGTTAAGATGAGTTCAAACCTTGCTTTGGACATGTTTAGAGGGATGTCCACTTTGCGAACTAATAGGGATATAAATACCTGAAAATATTACTCTAACCCTATTTGTATCATCATTATTGTTTTTAAATACAATATAAATATTATATTTGTATGCGTGTTTCTAACGTTTAGATGAAAAATAAAAAGGTGTATGTTTAAACCTTATTTAAGGTATTTTAATTAATAAATGTTTTGATGAATTTGAAACACCATTTTAATAGTGGACTCACTCTTTTCTTAATAATGATAAATGTATACTTTCTGATACTCTATACTGTGTATACAATCTCTAATCTAGAGCTATTGACCTTTGTTAAATATTTATAAAGCCTAAGTACGTATAGAAGATTATACTTTAGTTTAGTTCCAAAAATCTAGGTGCTGGGAAAAACCAACAATCTGTTTACATTATTTGTAGCGATGCCTTCATTTTCACAGGATAGCTGCTTCCGAAAATTTTACTCAATAAGATACTTTTACCAAATTCCCGTAATGAAAAGCAATGTAAATTTAGTATCTAATGCATTACACAATCCTCCGCTCAAAAAGTGCAGTGTTTATTTAAATGTATCCTAAGAATTGGATTGTATCTATGTTAACATAGGTCAGAAAATTCTTTCTGGAAAATATGAATAATCGTCATTTAAAGATTTAATCACTTAGTATTATAAAACTAACTAGTTAAATGATGTTCTTCCTTCTAGCTTAATCTACAGTGGTCCTTTTAATTTCCAAATTTTCGCAGATCATTTATTAGACATTCTGGAAAAATAAATTATATATCTATTCTAAAACAAAACAATAATTTAATCATCAATAAAATAAAGACACTGTAACTGAACCTGTAGTGTATATCAACTTGTATTCGTTCACTTGATGGCAAAGTGTGACTACACGACATCTGTCTCGAAGACTGGAAATAATTAAGGACACGGCGAAAGAAAACAAAATTAACTACATATTATAAAAATCTTATGTGTTACACTCACATGACTTTCTCTACTCTTGTTCAAACTATTTTTACAACCGCTTATTCTCCATATGCTTCATGTTAATCGAGATATCCAGATGTTAATCTTATCGCTAATTTTCTTGTAGATGCAAAGGGAATTGGTAGGCTTTAAGCGATAGTCAAATATTTTAAGAGGTGGTTGCTAAGTGGAGTATTCCATTCTCTTTGATTTACAAGGTCCAAAAAAAATAAATAACGTATTCCCATTTGAGAAAAGTATAAATATTGGAAAATTTAAGGGAATAACAAGCAATATCTCGAAAATGCTTCACTCAACAAAAAAAAAGCATATCACATAAATTGTGTATTTTAACGCGATCTACATTTTTTGTGTAGTAAAATTATGGTTTACCAGTTATGCAAAAGTCGTTCACAATGAAGAATACTTTTGGAGACATTCCCAGAAAATTCCAGATATACAATTCATGTGCCTTAAAAATGAACTTAAACTTGTAGTATTTTATTAAAAATCGTTAGAGCCATTTTTTACAAAATTAAAATTTTCGAAAAAATGTTCCATGTAAAGGGTAACCTGGGGTGTGGAATTTTCTTGAAAACTTTCGTGTCACATCTCTGAAAGATACTGAACCTAAGTATCAAGTTTGGTGTTTTTGCGACTGTTCGTTTCTGAGTTACACAATTTATGTCATATACATTTTTTTTGTTGAGTGAACCATTTCGAGATATTGCTTGTTATTCCCTTACATTTTCCAATACTTATACTTTTCCTCAAATGGAAATTCGTTATTAATTTTTTTGTCCTGGTAATGTAAAGAGAATGGAATACTCCACATAGCAACCAGCTCTTAAAATATTTGACTATCGCTTAAAGCCTACCAATTCCCCTTACATCTACAAAAAAATTAGCAATAAGATTAACATCTTGATATCTCGATTAACATGAAGCATATGGAGAATAAGCGTTTGTAAAAATAGTTTGTACAAGAGTAGAGAAATTCATGCGACTGTAACACATCAGATTTTTTATGGTACTTAACGTCTGTTTTAAATTTTGAAGATACAGAAGACGAAACAATTAATCTGGGAAAATAAAATGGATATTTTTTTCTTTTTTGCTATGATAATGGCTTCAAAATATCTGTCAATTAGTTATTGTTTATTTATGAAGTTACATACTAAGTTATTGACTTCAAGAAATCTACTTAATTATCCATTGTTTTCTTTTAGTCATCCAAGGTGAGCACTTTGTTCATTGCAACCTTAAACATTGTTTTTTTTATTATATTTCTTTTTTTTCTTCATCATCATATATATTTTTGATAGGGCTGATTGCCTCAGAAAAGCTCCTTTCTGCTTAAATGTTACTTCATTTAATCGCATGTCTAGACCCAGCTCCGCACCAGGACTAGCATACGA
The DNA here is from genome assembly GCA_030765065.1 of Deroplatys truncata. Classification (NCBI taxonomy): domain Eukaryota; kingdom Metazoa; phylum Arthropoda; class Insecta; order Mantodea; family Mantidae; genus Deroplatys; species Deroplatys truncata. The sequence goes on from CM060979.1 coordinate 168,685,183, forward strand.
GTATTAGTGGACACTAAATGCATCAAACAGGTACTCACACGCACACACAGACACACACAAACAAGAAATGAAAGAGTAACCAGTAAATTAGATGCGTTGGACACGTGTGGTTGCAAACTAACAGAGTCTTAAACCACTCTTAGGTATTCTAATAAAACAGTCGTAGACTGCTAGCCAGTTTAATTAAGATGTTGGCTTTTGCTGAATCAGTTTTCCTGTCCACCTTCACAATGACCGTCTTTAACATCACAGCATTAGTTATACCCAGAGTAACAGCTGCATCACACGTCAAACTACAGAATAACCCTTATTGCAGTGCGAACTTTAATTGTGTTCTTTCACCTCGTTTTTTGCATTTTTCTACTGAGTACAAAGAACTTTACAACAAGAACAATAATAATAATAATAATAATAATAATAATATGTTTTATTAATATTATAAAGAAAGAAAAAAAAGCCTTTGTGCCTGAATACGAACGCAGAGTTATAAAAGAAATAGCTGCAAAGAAGGTCTTGCTTTTAGTTGAGGATGCCGTGGGGTAGAAAATTGTTGTTACTTCACAGAATATGCATGTAAAATAACACAAATGTCGCGGATATTTCATTCCAAGTATTGTATAATTATGTAGACGGTCACGATTTAGCAACTAAAACACAGCAAAGCAAAAGAGAATCGAATATGTTCATAACGCTACGATATGCATGTGACATCAATGCCTAAATATTTTAATAACTCTCATATTGTAAGAAAGTATTGCTTTATTTGCTTTGTACTTACGGTGTAAACAACGTCGATAACAGGGCATGCTAAATAGTTGCAAAGAGAGAGAAGATCAATAAACCGATGTTTTTTAATTAACAACTAACATTATTGTTTTTCTCAATGGGCGCGGACTATATGTCTTCTCCGAAGAGGTTAGCTCGGTGGCCTGGGAGTGCGGAACTGCATATTCTCAGCTGCACTACTATTTCGTAGTGTATGTTAAGGATTTCTGTATTCTGTGAAAACGGTGTTGCCTTTTATGGTATTAAATAATTACAGGACCAAAGCTAAGGTGCAAAGGTTTAAAATTTACCCACTGTAATTATCTAACATGTTACTCGACCATTCCGATCGATGATTGTTCTACAGCCAAGATTATGCAGAGTTTTAAGAATTTGAAAGATTGTCGGAGGAGGTTTAAGGAAATCAGACGTTCCGCGATGTTTCACAACCTTTTGCAGAAATATCGTGGAATTTTTCATCCATTATTAGGTATAGCCTTCTCTGTACGAAATTAAATTATGAGAAGCAATGGGAAAAATTCACCATAAAACCCTTATAGATTATTGTATAATAATTTAATACAGAACGGGGAAATAAATTAATCATTGGAGTTTAAAACGCTATTGGTGCAACATTGGGCAGCCAACTAGTAAGAATATATCCTAGTGTGATTAAAATTCATAAATATAATGCAAAAAATAATATCTTAGCTCTGTTTATTGTACAGTCGGATGCAGAAAAACGTTGTCGATATGAAGAAGCGCGGTTTAAGTTGGCAAACAATAATTAACACACCTCTGCCGCGCCTTCCATCCCTGATTCATTACGGAGGTTACTGCTTGAATGCCGAACCGATAAGAGCCGGACCCATTCAGGGGCTAGTGTGGACAGTCTATGGGAGGCATATTGTTTCAAGCATTCAGGTGATATATACGGTTCCCCACCTTTCATCGCCCAGCCTGACCTTTCTTCATAGGTTAATGCTAGCGTATCAGACTTTAGCTAAAACCAATTAGAGGAAAGCTCACCTAAGGCAGCTGCGGAACACAAATGATGAGATTCTGTGAAAATTCAAGAATGGAAAACACTAAAAAGTAACCAAAAGCATCGGCACGTTGTTTTGTACTCGACTGTACGCAGGGAAGAATTTCTTAAACAGTTGCATTCGTAAAGTTATTAGGTACAAACGCCCAATTCTTGTGCCCAATATTTATGTTCTGTGATGAATTAGACTAATACAAATAATTTTTTTGTAAATGAAAGCGTATGCTGGCGTACATAAAATGTGGCCCATAATGGAACAGAGCTATCAGTTGGTAATCACAAAAATAGCCACGCCCCTACCAGCGTGACCATCTTTGTTATTTGAGAATACTTCTAACCACTGGATTGACAGGGTACTTTACCTCCCCTAGAATATGGCCGAACTGCCGAAGAGTAACATTAAAACTTAAATATCGTATTTTCATGCCATATTATGGTTTTCTAATGCCAGCATTCTTATTGGCGTTTAGTAGCAGCAAGAGCTTAACCTTCGTCTCCATGTCGCTGATGAAAGCTCTAATATGTGTAAATGTCGTGGCTGTCGTTCAGTTTAACCACACATACAAATAATTATTCACCTCTTCTTCTATAGGGTCTTTCAACAAGAGTGTCCTATCTTTGAAATTAAATAAAACACATTCTATAAATGATAGAGGTTTATTTCTTTTTTTTATTTTTTCAACATAATTAATGTCATTACATGTGGAAGAGAACATCAGTTAAGTGACCGCCGCGACTTCGTTGGGTTGTGCGTTTACGGTTGACCCAATTTTCAATGACAGAAGAACGTAAATTAGGTCCAACTTCACGAACAACACGCGTGATATTATTCATAAGATCATTTACTGTTTCTGGCTTGTTGACATAAACTCGAGATTTAACATAACCCCACAAGAAGTAATCCAACGGCGTTAAATCACATGAACTCGGGGGCCAGTTAACACCACCACCACCACAGGAAATGTTGAAACCTCTGAACTTCTCCTTCAAAAGTTCGATTGTTTCGAGAGCAGTATGACGTGTGGCACTATCTTGCTGGAACCATATGTTTCTGAGATCCATACCATCCAATTGAGGCCAAAAATAGTCCCTTATAAGAGCCCGGTATCTTTCTCCATTGACAGTTAGAGCTTCTCCATCTTCATCTTGGAAAAAATATGGACCAATGATTCCACCATACCAAAATTCACACCACACAGTAACCTTTTGGGGATGAGGTGGCAGTTCTTGAATCTGCATTAGATTGCGATTGCTGCAATAGCGGCAATTTTGTTTGTTAATACAACCATCCATCCAAAAGTGGGCTTTGTCGCTGAAGATGATTTTTCGACAAAAATCCGGGTCAGCTTCCAATTGCCTCATAGCCCAGTCAACGAATACACGGCGCAACCTATGGTCATTGGGCTTTAGTTCTTGAGTTTACACCATTTGTAAGCGTGAAACTTGAAGTTCAGATGCAGAATTCGCCAAGTTATGGTCGGCGAAAGCCCAAATTCTTGCGATCGACGAGCAATTGATTTGTTTCCGTTCTCGCGTACACTCTCACGAAGGGCGACTATGTTTTCGTTGGAGCGCTTACGTCGATTACATACAGGCATTCTTTGATCGCTGACAGAACCACTTCTTTCAAATTTTTCGATCAATCGCCGAATCGTTCTCTCGCAGGGACGATTATGCACACCGTAAGCTTCACGCAATACACGGAAGGTTCAGCGAACAGATAATCCATTTTGATACTAAATTTTCACAATTTCTACGCGTTGCTGAATGCTGTAACGTTCCATGGCTATTTATTAATAACAACTGTAACCACATGAAAGAAATGACTGCTGTAACTCAATAACAACGGCAGTTATCACATGTTAAACATAGGACACTCTTGTTGAAAGACCCTATAGAAGCCGAATTATGACGTATTGATCTGTCCTTCTTTGTCTACCAATTGTAGCGAAAATCTTTCATAGAAGCGGTATCTGAACTATCCCTCGTTTTACACAGATTATAACATCGTTCATTGATTCTTTTTTGTGTCTCTGGATTGTTTTTCAGGCCAGACATATAGAGAAGTGATACCGGCTGGCTGGAGTAAGAGGTTTGTTTATGTGAAGGTGCAAACCTTACGGAGGGAAAATCACTATTGTTTTCTAGGGGAATGAGCCACTTTTTATGCTCGTTACTGCATGCATACTGTAACAATCAACACAGAAAAAGCTATGTTTCTACCTTTAGGAGGAATGTTAATAGATTCCAACATAGAATCTTTCCAAAAAGAGGGGAAAAAGAAAGTGCGAAGAACTATTTCCAGCAGTTACTATCCCCGAAAGCTTATCCTTTCAAATGTACCTAGATAGATAGTTTTCTCATGGTTAACATTGACATCATAATGGATTACTCGTGATAAGATGAAAAAGAATTGATATTCAGCAGAACTTGATATACCCCTTTCCACACGCCTAGGTCCAGAATGACACAGTATTTCTACACGCGCTATTAACGTTATATTCCTAAACAGCTACGCCCATTGCTTCTTTCCACACATTTTTGTTGTATTCCCTAGCGTTTTATTATAGCTATGCGCTGTAACTAAATTATAAAGCGAGACAACAATTTTACCTTATCCAGATACTAAATTATGAGGGTAACTAAGAAAGTAAGCTTCCTTGCTTTTATGAGTGAATGCGTGAAGTATAGTGTTTTGTTACTGCAACGCTTTATTATTCCACCATAGTCATTAATTACACTATTCTGCATTTTCAAACATTTTGTCAGATGATTTCTTAAAAGTAGGTGTTCTTGAATCAAATTTTTTATGCTGATTCCAGAAATAACTTCCTTTTTTTCTATCACGTCAGTTTTTTACACAAAATAAGTAATGTTTGGACAATTTTACTAATGAGCGTAGAAAAGTATTCAAATACCATTTCACACAAGGTAAATTTTTATTCAAGAAATATTTTCAAGAACTCCCCTAATTTATTTCATGATAACATTTTAACAAAACAAGAACCCAAATTGTTTCGTTTAATTTTTTTCAAAATTTCTCTTCTTTGATTTTCTTGCAGATCCTTGAAGATGACTATCCCTCCTCAACATCCGACAGTAGTCGGCCATCATAGTTTCATTCCATCTCCCCTGGTACCTCCTCTCCATTTCCTTAATATCTTGGTGAAAACGTTCACCCTGCTCTTCACTATAATGTTCCAGATTTTCTGGAAAATAGTCGATATGTGAATGCAGAAAATGCACCTTTACACTCATGTTACAACACATCTTGAAATTTTCCAACATTGTTTCGACAATGGCCTTGTAATTAGGATCTTTGTTATTGCCTAAGAACTTTTCAGTAACTGATCGGAAGGCGGTCCGTGCTTCTATTTCTCTCTCATTCATTGTCTTCTCAAAATCTTCATCCTTCATCAAATTCTTTATTTGAGGAGAACAAAAATTCCAGCCTTTAATTTGTCTTGTGTAATGAAGGGAAATTTCTTAGAAATGTATTTGAAGCAGGGTCCATCCTGTGGTAGAGTCCTTACAGATTGCTTCATCAAGCCCAATTTATGTGTAGTGGCGGAAGCAATATCGTTATATCTCTATATCTCTATATTTTTGAAGTGAAATTGTAAAAAAAAAAAAAACTGTACGTGATAGAAAAACAAACTAAAAGCAGTTCTGAAATCAGCATAAAAACGTGAGTCAGAATTACTTATTAGTTTTCAGTCATACAATATCATGCAGACTAGTGATCGGTGACGACAACAACCTCACCAGGAATGTGGTTGCTAACGTGGTGCAGAAGATTCTGAAAAAGTCTTGTCACTGCACGAAACTGGAAATTTAGCATCTAGCTAAGTTTAATATATTCAATACTATTTTCTGCCATGCACAGAGAAATACCAGGTTCTCAAACAAATGTATCAGACTGCAATACAATTAGAGTTTAACTTCAAAGTTTTCATTATGAAGCTGTGTGAATATAGTTACAGTGAAACCTGTTCAAGACGGAAGTAATATGATTCTCTTTTTCCGTTTTGGCGAGTTGCTGTATTATTAGGATATTCCGGATTTTTTTGTATGTGTAGTTTTAAGATTAATCGCAAACACTACGTCAATAGTTTGCACTCTTAAACGAGTCTCGTAGTCACATTTTCAAATGGAGGTGCCCGAAAACTAGAGAGTGTTCAGACCTATACAAGGTCACAGGTCTGCCCCCAAGCATTTGTTGATAACATTTGTTGGGTATATTCAATAAAGACTTGCCACAAGACAATAAACACTATCAATATGCAGCATGAACACATCAAGTTTCCAATCTTATGAACTTTCAGATACCATTATGTTATTACATGGTTATTATTATTATTATTATTATTATTGCAGAAGTGGAGATAATGTAAATTAATTTAACTTAAATGCATATAAATTTGCCCCATTTAACTGTATCACCTTAGCTCTTTACGTCACGCTTGTCTGGCCATTAAACAAACAACACATGTGTAAAGGAATTCCCGTGATGCCACAAACAAGTCACTCACGAAATAGATCATTACATTAACTTTGAATACAAAAACAATTTACATAAACTCTGAAGAGACTAACAATTTCTGTAAAATGTGGACAAAATAAGGATTTCGATAGAAGCTAGACAAACCAAAACTTTAACAAATCCAAACAATTTAATTTAAATAAAAATTAACAAAATAACAAGAGTTAAAAGTCATTAAAGATTGCCCAAAACTACCAAAAGTACTTGCAAACTACATATAAAACAACTCAAATGACCAGATCCCAAAAATAACAATTATATTAAGTTAAGAAATATAAACCCCGTCTATAGCTCGGTGAAATAACTAATTTTATAGCCAAAAGGTAAGATTACGGAGAAATAGTAACAGGCGAACCCATACAAATACTTAATCACAAAGTCGCTCTACAAACTACAAAATTTTCGGCTTACTAAGCCATTCGGGAAACTCACCTAAACAGAGATGTGTCCATTTGCACTGGCAGAAGAGACCTCCCCGAGGTAGGTGTAAGGCGAACCAACTCAAGCTCCAAAGACAATCGACATGCAAGTGTGGTAAATAACGGAAATACCGTCGGAAAACACTACCCCCCCCCGAAGGGCAGCTAGTGAAACTATTTGTAATTCGTGGCCCCAATAAGAAAACTGATGTGAAATCTGCACAGGTTTCAATATCCTAAATTATAACCTGTATATGTAGATATACGTAAGGTATAAGTATTGTTATTGTAATCCAATATTGTAAGCAACTGTACATGTAAGGTCGTGATATGATCTAGGAAGTTGATAACAAAAAATTATTAATTAACATTCCAATTCCTATTAAATATTCAAAAACCCGTAACAAACCTAGCCACTTAGCTTCAATAAACCTCTAAACAAACTTTAAGTTCATTGAATTGGTTCTGATTGATTGTGATTGTTTGAATAAACGTATTTAGTTATGTTAAAATAAGTAGCTTTTTTAATATTTAATTTAACCTTTAATTTAATAAAGAAAGGTTTCATTGTCGTGAATTTCATTAAAAAAAACACTCACCTTAGTACATATGAGTAGGTTAAAGTCATAACTAACATGATCCAATGAAGGTTTTATTATTATTGAAGGAGGACGAGTTATATTATATTTTCGTTGTTGGGGAGGCGAACTTGAAGTAGTTGCAACCACGTATGGTACAAAGTTCCGGTGGCCTTCGCTCCAACTTTACTTTCAACTTTCCATTTTAATGTTTCTTTAATATTATATATTTAGGTTTGCCTCGGCTGCGTCAGTATTAATTTGTAGAAACATGTATCTCTGAACAAGGTGTGGTGCGGCTGAAGAATGTAGGCTTACTCAAATTATAATGTTTACTTCACTCCTTTTTATTAATCCTTGACACGATTAAATAGCACTTCATTTATATAGAGAGCTGTGAAATTATTTATTAATTGCACTTTTTAATACGTAAACTTTATAATATCCTCTCCGTAATGAATTTTTGTCTCACACTGAATACGTATTTAACTTCTAGAGGACTCGTCTCGCGTCCAGTTAGGAACACTGTCTACAAGCAACTGAACTGATTTCTACCGCCTGAATTTGCAAATTTCATCTATTTCAACTCTCTGATTGGCTACTCCTAATCCAATAGACTACTTTTATTTAACTTTCAGCTTTTTCTGGTTGTTGATTGGCTATTTATAAACTGTCTCAAAAATTACATTATTGTTGCTCCAAGTATTACTAGTAGCATTATTAAACTTTCTAATTCATTATTGCCTCAAGGTTACCTCATTGTTAGCAACTTTTGTCCTATATTCTCACAGCTACTACATTATTAAATTACATAATACATTCACATAACATTATTAAACATGTACGTAATAATATAAACATTAACAACGACTGTTACATACACTTTTATATTTTTATTTATACACATATTGCTTTAAGGCGGGCTGTTATTGAATTTATATATTATATAATTAGACTGAAATCATTTAGGTAAGTGTTAAAAATACTGTCTCACCAAAAAAAGAGGTTTTGTTAAGCAACCGAAAACCAGTTTGTATTAGTTCAAGTCATTTCGTTTTGACTCAAATTGAGAAGTTTGTCACCTATTTTAACAAGGATCAAGTGAGAAATGAAGTCAAATCTCTCCGGAATCGTATTCTACGCAGAAAACTGAAGCATAGTATACTTCTGCCTCAAGTTTTAATCTTTTGGATCATGTGAGTTATGACTCTAACCTATTCATATATTCTTTTATATTCACTGAATAATCCAGTACTTATTATTTAAGTTACATACATTGGTTCACCATCTCAGTCCTTTCACCAACTCATTTATCATAACAAGAGTTAAGAAATTTTACACCATAAATTTGAGTCGGTTGTCCTTGCACTAAAAACTGCATCACAAAGCTAGAGATCTTAACACTAAACACATATCAGGAGAAAGCGCCACATTTTTAGGCGACAGCCTTTATCACAAAATACACCACTTTTCTCACATTACACTGTACCAAGCAACAGACAACACTGAAGGAAAAATCTGATGTGTTACACTCACATGACTTTCTCCACTCTTGTACAAACTATTTTTACAAACGATTATTCTCCATACCCTTCATGTTAATCGAGATGCTAATCTTATTACTAATTTTCTTGTAGATGCAAGGGAAATATCATAGGCTTTAAGCGATCGTCAAATATTTTAAGAGCTGGTTGCTATGTGGCGCATTCTATTCTCTTTGCATGTCCAGTACATAAAAATGAATAACGAATTTGAGAAGAAGTATAAGCATTGGAGAATTTAAGGAAATAAAAGCAATATCTCGAAAATGATTCACTCAACAACAAAAAATTGTATATGACATAAATTGTGTATTTTAATGGGATCTACATTTTTTGTGTAGTAAAATTTTGTCTATCTCTTATGGTTTACCAATTATGCAAAAGACGTTCACAATGAAGAATACTTTTGGAGACACTCCCAGAAAATTCGAGATATACATTTTCTTTGTCATGAAAATATCTTAAACATACGATATTTTAATTAAAATCGTTAGAGCCGTTTTGAGAAAATTAAAATTTTCGAAAAATGTTCCATGTAAAGGGCAATCTGGACTGAGGGGAGTTTCTTGAAAACCTTCGATTCGCATCTCTGGAAGATACTGAACCTAAATACCAAGTTTGGTGTTTATCCGACTGTTCGTTTCTGAGTTATGCTGTTCACAGACAGACACACACACGGACCTGTTTCAAAAATGTTTTTTTTGGATTCCGGAGTTCTCAAAACATGTATTTGCTGTGAAATCCCCGTATCAATTTTTTGGGTGAAATACAATACTTCCCCTAAATAATACACGTAGTAGAGAAAGTAAAAACGCACATTTGCAACTGTAATCCCTTGCTTTCGTCTTTGGCACGGTCTCCCTACCAGCGCGGTCACGTATGTTTTTCAAGCATAATTCTAGCCATGGATTGGCAGGGTACTTTACCTCCCCCGAAGTATGGCAGAAGTTGCGAAATTTAACATTACAACTTAAACCTATTTTCATCCTACACTACGCTTTCTTAATGCCGGTTTTCTTATTGCCGTTTAGTAGCGTCAACAACTTTAACCTTTGTCTCCATGTACCTGATGAAAGCTCTCATAGATATATATTCTTCGAATTATTTACAATTGGTTTAGCCTTTCCTTGCGAAACTCTTTAAGACAGGTGCTATCCTAACTACCCTTCCATCGTTCATTAGTTGGTTTGTATGTCCCTGTATTGTTTTTATGCCAGTCACATAGAGAATTAAAACTGACTGGGTGGAGTCAAAAAAGATGGTCACCTGAAACCTTACGTTGAGAAAACACTATGGTGATCTAGGGGATGGGCCACTGTTTATGCTCGACAGAGTACGTTTACAAAGAAATCTCAGTTACCTTAAAGACCTCAGTTTCCACGGAAGTATAGTGTGTTTCCAAATAAAATACTTAAAATATTGTAGTTTCCTTGAAAGCACAGTATATCCTAAAATAAATGCGTTTTAATACTTTATTATTTGCATTTTAAGTAGTTTCAAATGATTTCCGTTTCCACGTTGAGCAGTTTACTTATTATCTAGGAAGAAACTTTCTTCCTAAATTGATTCCGGTTTATTTAGTGTCCAATTTGGAGAGGTTTCACTGTGTTTGATTATGGAGATTATCTATGTTTCTTATATGAACCTATATAAACATGATTGAGTGGTGCCTGTGCGTTTAACATGGCTTAACGCATAAAACAAGAATGAAATATTGTCTAATTATGAGTGTCGTAGATTTGCGGCACGTAAAAGAATCTCAAGCCTGATAAAGAGGCCTCTGAGCAAAATTACCGGTATAGAATGGGACGCTAAGGACTACAGTTAAAGAGCGTCCATAAATAAAACTCAATTTTTTAAAATTGCGCGCAGTATCTAGATACAGATCGTTATAGGAACGCCATGGTTATGAATGCACATCAGGGATAACAGAAAATCAGTGAAGTTTATGCTCTTTGTTCCGAGTTGGCGTTTGTAAGTTTCTAATCGCCTCCTGACTAAAACAATAAAGAAAATAATTACTTCGGTTACATTCACATGACCTTCTGTACTCTCTCTTCTACAAGCTATTCTTACAAAAGCTTATTCTTGTACTTACCGCTTGTTAAGAGATAAATGTTGCTTACACATTTATACATTTCCTTGTGGACAGTAAGATTTTTAGAATGTGGATCGCTATGTAATGTCTTTCAAATTCCATGCTTCTTGCATCACCACGAGAAAAAATGAACAGTGACTTAGCACTTGAAAAAATTATGTATAAATATTTGAAAATTCAAGCCATAACAAACAGTATCTCAGAAATAGCTAACTCCACAAAATTTTATTTGAATAAAGTATGTACTTTAACGAGATTTATATATTTTGCTACACCAAATGAACTCTTACGGTTTACCAATTATATAAAATCCAGTCAGAATGAGGAGGACCTCACAGGCTACTCCAAGAAAATTCAAATAGCTTAAACAATAAGTTTAGTGAAAATCATTAGAGCCATTTTTTGGAAAAATTAAAAATAACGAATATTTTTCCGCGTAAAGAGAAGCTTATGGTGGCAGATTTTCTTGGAAATTGTGGCAGTATTTTATATCACAACAATGTAAATGCCAGAGTGATTGTAGTGTAAATAAGCATTATTGTATGACATTGATTTGAGATGTTTGTTAATTATAAGCATTGTTAGGAAATACGTTTACCCGGCCTCACTGAAACTGACAATAAGAGCGGGCAACAATCAAACGAGGGGGTGAATTGTTTATCAATTATAAGAGACAAACAAATGACGTCAGATTAGCGCGCTTTTCTTGAAATGGAGGGAATATTTTCCCTAGAGCATATGTGTCCGTAATTTTGATTGGATATAAAAATAGACGCTAATGTTGGCGCGTTTTATTAACCAATAACAGCTCTGTTATAATGTTTAGGGAGTATAAATTCCGTGCCAGAGACGGGTAACGCGCAGTTTGACAGAATAATTCACGAAGTAAACGTCGCTCAGTCCAACAGAAGGATTCGCGGGTAATACGTCGTGCAGTCCAACAGAATCATACAAAGGTTATACGTCGCTCAGTTCATCAGAATTATTCACGGGTTATACGTCGCACAGTTTAATAGAATCTCTCGCGTCGTAAAGTTAGTTATAAATGTGAAATACGCGAATTAATAATGTGCAGCAAATAAGTGAATATAGTGATATTAGAAAATATAACAGTTTCAGTCGGGCGTGTATCAGGAGTCAATATGTGAAATTAATTAATTGTGACGGTAATAAAAGTGTAAAAACAAATTCTTTTATAAGTGTTATCTTTCAGTAACAAATCCTTTCCGTTTACACACCCTGTTCAAGAGATATGCTCGACTGAGTAGTAACAATAGCTAGCAGGAGGACAAAGAACCCAAGATTCAAAGTAGTAAAACAATAACAGGCGCTCAGCAATAAGATAACACGAAAGATAATGCGACAAATTGGCTCCCATACGTGGTGCAGATAAACATGAAGCATCTTCCAACTACAAAAAAATATTCTACTTCAAAATCTTGGTTTCGCATCCTTGGAAGATACTGAACTAAATACCAAGTTTCGCTTTTGAGTTATGTTGTTCACAGACACACGCGCGCGCGCCCACACACACACACACACACACACACACACACACACACACACACACACACATACAGACCTTTTTTTGTAACAATATGATGTGATACTTTAACATTACTTTCGCTACCCTTTATCGTTTGTTAGTGTATACAAACTAGTCTTAAATCTTACTTTTAGATATACATCATTTTAATCAAAATAAACCTTTTCGTTATAGATACGAAGGGAACAGCCAATGACGCCATGAGATGGCCTTACTGTTCCAATGTAATCACAAGAAACAACTTGAATAAAATGGCTAAGTATTGAACAATTCGAACCATTAATAACGGATATCTCGAAAATGGCTGATGTAACGAAACGTTATTTGAAATAAATTGTGTGTTTTAAAGAGATCTATTTTTTTTGTATAGTATGTTTTCGTTTATCCCTTAACATTTACCAGTTACACAAGATTATACAAAATTCCTTCTGAATGAAGATGACTTCAAAGACTGTTCCTAAGGTATTCAAGATATATTTTTTTGTCATGTAAATATCATTAATATATGTCATTTTAATCAAAATCGTTAAAGATATTTTACAAAATATTTCGAAAAATTTTCCATATAAAACGTAGTTTGGGGTAAGGGATTTTCTTGAAAAACTTCGGGTCTTCACTTCGTGAAAAACTTTGATCGAACTTAAACACCAATTCGGTGTTGATCCGACTTTTCGTTTTTGAGTTATACTGTTCACAGGCACGCACTCAGACCTTTTCTAAACATGTTTTTTTGTATTCAAGGTGCCTCAAAACACGTATTTCTGATGAAATGTCAAGAATAAAATATTTGGGTGGAATGTAATATTTAAATAATGTAAAAAAAACCTTGGAAACGGACTGTGGAGGGAGAGAGGGGGAGAGAGAGAGTTTCACTGTGGGAATAATATTTAATTATTAAATTTGTATGAATTGTTGTAGTTGTCTACTGAAGCAGTCGCCGGTGACAAATTTTAGTAGATAAACTAAATAAATAAAATAAATTGCACTATGATTGTATTACAATAGTCCCTTAATCACGAGGATTTCGGAAGTGGACGTGGGAGTTATGTTACTTATCTGTGTATCTTACGTAAAATGTTTTGTCTTCACTTTAGTATAGCGTCTATAAATATTTTAATAGGCAGGCATCAGTAGGCATGTTTAAGTCTTCCAAATAAATTGACGCAGCCACGCTACGTCCTCCAACAACCGAAGCAACACCTTTGCCTCACGATTGCTGCGTTTCTCCTACTAGTTGTTTTTTTTATATACTTTGCCACGGCTGCTCGAGCATGAGATCTTAATCACTGGGTATGCGTGATGTATGTACATAGAAACACGAACGCTTTCTTAGAACACTTTTATTCACCATTAAAATAAGACTTAAGATTTGCCGATCACTTTTAAATTCTTACGATGTTACTGTGTCTTTTCCAAGACCGAAGATTATCAATTACATTGATCGTTCGACCCTCTTGCAAGTTCGCATCCAGTCTTCGGACCTCGACGAGACCGTTGTTCCTCATCACACCAGCGTTCCAGCGAGAATGAATTTCACCACCGCGCTACAAAGAGGAAAAACTCCTAACTTCCCCTCTCTCCCCTCAAAACTCTCCTCTAACTTAGCGTCATGAAGCCTCTAATGACCTTCACATCCCGGTTAGTGCAACTGTGCCCATTTTTCCAGGAAAAACTTGCTTCAATGGTATTTACCCTTTATACCTGGGGCTGGTCCTTAATTAGCTAAACTGTGCCTGTCTTGTCCTTCTGTAGCTTTTACAGTCAACAATTTTCACAATGCTTCTCCTTTTTATACATACACTAAAATAAATATTTTATTGTTTATTTTATATCACTATCCTTCTCAGATTATTATGATAATTATTGACTTCATAATTTCGGCTTCAAAATGCTAATTCTAAAACACTATGCGAAAATTTCTACACTTTCCATGTTGAAAGCAGAAAAAAACCTATCCATTTACACCATAACTCATTCACATATTACTGTGAAGCTTAAATAACCAACTATTTTTATATACTGGGGTGAATAAAAAGGTTTGCAGCTAGATATTAAATTTTAGTTACCTAACCATATACATTGGGAGGCATAGCTGCAGAGTTAGCAGAGGACCAAATCTTAAACTACGCATTCCCGAGCAGGCGTGGGATAGTTATAACAAAGTACACAGAATTTCACATTAATCACATTACCTGTGGTTTATTCAGGGAACCCTTACATCACACACAAAAGATAAAAAGAAAGAAATTGAGGGAAGATGCTACATACACGAGGCTACATTCACACAATTCACATACAATCTTCCAGACCCAACACATCAAAAGTGACGCTCACCACACAACACACAAAAAAGTAACGCTCACTTCCTCCACTCTCTCCACCTCTGTCTAGGATCGCCAGCCAAAAGGTGGCGAGTCGCCACGCCAGACGAACTTCAACCCCAAAGCCGAAAGAATTACCCCAACAATACTGTCGTCAACGACGCAATAATGTGTCTGGCGTGACAATACACACAGATACACGCCACACTATTTTTATATAATATGACCGTTAAAGCTTCACAAAAGGTGTGTTTGTCATAAAGACACTTCAATTAAGATTAAAGTGTCAATAAATAAGCGTATAAACAAAACAAAATCCGATCAAAGCCTTAAAGGGAAATTAACTTCTGTACTCAAATAATAATATGAAAATAATGCAATTAATTTATACTAGTGTTACTTTCTTAACCACGTATATAGTGAGCAGAGAAGGCATTGTTTTCCTCCCAAAAATTCAATACACGTTTTGAGGTCCCCTAAATAAAACGTTTTTAGAAATAGTTCCATGCGCGCGCGCGCGTGTGTGTGTGTGTGTGTTTGTCTGAGACAGCATAATTCAAAAACGAAATCTCGGATAAATGCCAAATTTGTATTTAAGTACAGTACCTTTCAAAGATACGACACGAAGATTTTCAAGAAAATCCTCCGTAAACTTTGGTGTGAATAATTTGTATACCTACTCACTAATAAACGATGGACATTAGAGAAAGCCATGGAATGTAACAGATCAGAATTTTTTTTTAATATTTTAAGTTACGTTCACTTGACATGTGCAATTGCTAAAGTGTTAGGGTACTAGATGTTCATCTTAACAAATTAGAAAGAAGTTGCCGAATAAAACTTCCGAAAGATTTCAAACTTGGCTGTGCACTTGAGCAGCCAAAGCTTATCATATCACCAAGAACACTTTGTTCAATTTTATTTTCTGCAATATCTTCAAGCTTGGATTATATTACATGTGTCATAGACATTGTTTATACTTTTCAGACATATATTTTACAAGAGAAAATATATACTAGAGAATTAATGCATATGCTGTAACTGAACGTTAGCCATCGAAACCAGCTGCAAAACGTTCGGTGCTTGCATTGAGCTGACAGGCAATCTAGTGCCGGCCAGAAATTTATTTATTATGCAAACTTAAATTGTAGCCCTAACGGGTCTGCGTTTTTTCCTATAGCAATTTTTACTTTCTCTACTACGTATAGTAAGTAGGGGAAGTATTCCATTCCACTCAAAAATTCGATACCGAAATTTCACCGGAAATACATGTTTTGAGGCCTCCTGAATCCAAAAAATGTATATTTTGAAACTTGTCCGTGTGTGTGCCTGTGAACAGCGTAACTCAGAAACGAACAGTCGGATAAACACCAAACTTGGCATTTAGGTTCAGTATCTTCCAGAGATGCGACACGATAGTCTTCAAGAAAATCCCCCCACCCTAGATTACCATTTACATGAAACATTTTTCGAAAATTTTTATTCTCTCAAAAATGGCCCTAACGATTTTGATTAAAATATCATATTTTTAAGATACTTTTATGACAAATAAAATGTATATCTTGAATTTTCTGTGAATGTCTCCAAAAGTATTCTTCATTGTGAACGACTTTTGCATAACCGGTAAACCATAAGAGATAGACAAAATTTTACTACCCAATAAATGTAGATCGCGTTAAAATACACAATTGATGTCATATAAATTTTTGTTGTTGAGGGAATTATTTTCGAGATATTGCTTGTTATTCCCTCAAATTTTCCAATAATACTTTCTCTCAAATGGGAATTCGTTATTCATTGTTTTTTATCCTGGTAATGCAAAGAGAATGGAATACTCCAAATAGCAACCAGCTCTCAAAATATTTGACTATCGCTTAAAGCCTACCAATTCCCCTAGCATCCACAAGAATATTAGCAATAAGATTAACATCTCGATATCTCGATTAACATGAAGCATAGGATAAGAAACGTTTGCAAAAATAGTTTGTACAAGAGTAGAAAATGTCATGTGAATGTAACACATCAGATTTTTTTATTTCTTTTTTAAATTCGTTTTTAACAAAGAGCAAAAATTAGCATGATTGTTGAAGCTGAAATGAGCCAGCATTTTTCTTTTTAACCTATGTAAATTACGTAAAAGCTCCTCGTAATTATGATTTCGTTCCAATAATTGACCTTAACGTGTACAATGTAACGTGTACTTGACTAAAATCTAACTTTTAAAAATTTTCATTTAGGTTTGCATGTGTCATGCAAGAACGGCAAAATCGACTGCAGTGAAGCTTGGTATGTACTATGGCTTTGGTCCCACTTAGAGAACAGACTTTGTGGAATTATAATCTCTTTTCCCAAAGCGGAGGTTCCAATGAGGCGCAAAATCAGAAAATGGAAAATCTCGTTTATTACCGAGTTTTATGAAAAATATTACATAACAAGATTTTTTAGAGTAATCATTCTGATGAGTTGTGTTATATACAAAATTTCGATGGATGAATATATAAGAAGTTACATAAATTTTTGTCTCTCATTTTTTACGTACGTAACTTGCGAGAAAAATGGTTTTATTAGCCATTTTCAGAATACTGTATGTTACACGGAGGGTAAGAGACCCGGGCAGAGGACGGTGAGTGGGAGGAAGAGAGGTAGAGGGAGAGAGAGGGAACGAGAAAGAATATAATGGTGCAAGAAATGGAAAGAGAGAGTATGAAAGGGTGTGGGTGGGAGAGGGTGAGACGTAGGGAAATAAGGTGAATTAAGAGAATGAAAGAGGGAGAGTGATAAATTAGAGATAAAGGGAGAGAGGGAGAAAGAGAGGAAAGAATCTCCGTGGTTAACTCAACAAAGCAAGCAGAGTTGCAGATTCTGTTAGTTTTTACAATTGCATATAATTTCCCTTTCTCGAAAATCCATTAACTACAGCTACGAGTATAACATTCGTTTGTTTTTAGGTGTTGTTCAATACAGAGTCATAGATAACATTTTTATCTCTATCAATACTGGTGTAATGAATGGTTCATTAAAGACGCACAAGTTGTATTTTACAGTTGTATTTTAATGTACTATCACTGCGTAAGAACAAACATACTCATCCTTAGAGAAAGGAAATATTAGGATTTATTTTCCACATAATATAATTTAAAGTATAAGAAGAATCACGTTTTATATAATATAATTTCTAACGGATATTATTATGTAAACTTGCCATGGACAGAGGAAGTACATAACACCACATTTTTCTGCAGTATACTCCTGAATGCATACGCTAACAGGGAGCGTAGACACGATGTTCGATTTTTTATTGGTTTATTTTTAGGGCAGCGCTTGTTTTCTTCTCTTGGCACTCGTTACCATGGCTACAAGTGTGTGGTTTGTTTGCGATCGCTTCGTGTTATAGATCGCGACATTCTAAACATTATCTTATTATCCTTTATAATTTTACCTGCAATACAAAACGAAGGAGCATATAATATTATCTGGTTCATACTTTAAAACTGTTATTAGAGCTTAAATGTGCAAGTATGCTTGACAGAGTAAGGCAGATGCAGAAGGAAACATTGAACTTAAAATATAAAAGGCATAAACATAAAATAACGTCCAGTAAGCTTTGTGTTCAAAAATTTCCGGGCTGGTTTGCAGTGGTTTGAACGGCAGCAACTTTCTGACGTTTCGTCCCAGTTTGTGGGACAACATCTTCCGAGATCTCGTCATCGTCGCTTCTTTCTCCTCTTTCTTCTTCTTCTTCTTCTTCTTTTAATTTTTACTTTCTCTACTATGTATAGTAAGTAGGGAAAGTATTGTATTCCACCCAAAAATTCGATACCGAAATTTCACCGGAAATATATGTTTTGAAACTCCCTGAATCCAAAAAAAGCATTTTTGGAAATATGTCCGTGTGTCTGTGTGTGTACGTGTCTGTGAATGTGTCTGTGTACAGCATAACTCAGAAACGAACAGTCTACCGTATTGCGTTAAAATACACAATTTATGTCATATACATTTTTTTGTTGAGTGAACCATTTTTTGAGATATTACTTGTTATTTTCTTAAATTTTCCAATACTTTTTTTCAAATGGAATTCATTATTCATTTTTTTTACGTACTGGACATGCAAAGAGAATGGAATGCGCCACACAGCAACCAGCTTTTAAAATATTTGACTGTCGCTTAAAGTCTACCGTATTCCCCTTGCACCTACAAGAATATTAGCAATAAGATTAACATCTCGATTAATATGAAGCATATGGAGAATAAGCGTTTGTAAAAATAGTTTGTACAAGAGTAGAGCAAGTCATGTGAGTGTAACACATCAGATTTTTTTCTCTGGTATTGAAACCTGCAGGCACAACAAAACAGTCCGGAAATTTTAGAACACAAAACTATAGACACCGGTCGGAAAGCTTGCATATATAATTCGCTTCCAGTAGATAACTTTCAGTATACTTAAGAGAATTCTAAATTCTCTATCTCGCTATTACTAAGTTTAACCAATTGATAACCAATTATCTAAAATATTTAAGATAATTACCTGAATGTTTCAGTTCATGTATAGATGAAAAAGAATAAAGTTTGTTCACAGTAGGAAAGTTGCGATTTCATTAATATAATGCCTAACATTTTATTGCAAAATAAAGTACTTTACATTTTAAAACATAACAATATATTAATATAACATGTTTTAATTAAAATTAGACTTACTTAGCTACAAATGGGTGTTAAAATTCCAGAGCATTATAACAATTAGTCTCTAGATAATGTGATATTGGTATAAACATTGTAGTTCTCTAGAAATTGCTGTTAAACACAAATTTTAAAGAAAACTCATAGTTAACGATGTACAGAATGCATCATACTCCTCAAGGAATATATATAGTCTTCTATGTAATCTGCTTGGTTTAGTCAATAACCAGAGTGAAACTTTTTAAACGGATCTCCTCTCTAGGACTAATAATCACAAATTTCTGATGCTTTAGTAATGTGAATATGCTTAAAATTAAAAAAGTAGTGCTACGGAGCGTTATTTTCAGTAGTATTTTAAACTGATTATAAATATCTATAAAAGTTTCACCAAAATTGATATTTTCACATGCAACCAAAAGTTGAAAATATAAAAAGATCATGAAAAATCACCATTTAGTTTCTCCTTAAAGATAAAATATTTCAGGTGTATTGGGTAAGTATTTTAATTATTATTCATGCTCTTTAAGTTTGTAAATAAACCACCGAATTCCAAACGAACATAAAATTCCCGGTTTATGTTAGAAATTCATTACTTTACTCTGGAAAATGTAGGTAATCAAATCATATAATACTGTTACTTAATTTCAGGTGACTAAAAATTATTCGAAAGTCGCTGTCTGCTCTGTAGATAAATCGGAATCAATGCATACCTACTTACATTTGGGACAACCTTATTTTCCTTTGCCCGTAATGATTTATATAGCCTCCCTAGATTAGAAAAAGGAATTTCATACAATGAACACAACTATGGAGTATTATCTATTCTGATTAAACAGATACGCTGCTGAATTTAGGTCAAAAATCGACCATTTTTAAATGTTCCAATTTGCAACTATAAGAGCAAATATCAAAGATTTTATTTTTTGAACAAGCTGTTTGCAGTTTTTTTAAAGGTAGGTTTAATTAAAATTATTAATAACAGACTTTCATTGCAATAACACAGCAAGTACCTATACCTTAGAGATAACTTTTCAAGAAAAATATTGAAGATATTAACACAGCTTTTTTTCTACATATTAAGAGTATTATAATGTACACAACGGTATATTAGTTTCGCTCTGATTTAAAAACTGAAGCAGAAAAATATTACCAGAAAAAATGCTGTTCTGGGAAAAGATATAACAACAATTTAAACATTTTGTTGCATACTAAGATTCATAGTAATTAAAAATATTCATTCACAGCTTCAAAAGCAAACTACTACTGGCCTCAGCATTTTTAAAAGATTTGCTCCTATTTTTTAAAATTAAAAGATGAAATTTCGTTTAAACTTTTGTATAATTTCTGGGAATACCTGATTAACATTTTATTAAAACAAATAATAAAATATATTCCCTTTTAATTGTATTAATTAATATAATATATCTGAGAAAATACATCAGAAATAAAAATAAGTAAATATTTAAGAAATCCTAACGGCCATGAAGCAGAATTTCAGTAACAGAATCAATATTATTATAAACGAGGAATATTATAAATATATAAGTATTTGCTGATTATATTATAATATAAAACAACACGAAAGTATAAATAACCATTCAGTTTTCAGCAAACATCCAAAATTGTAATAAGCAGCAGAAGGCTGGAATAGGTAGGAAATTTTATGTCAGTGCAAAACATAAACAAGAAAGCAATATCACAGAAAAGAATCAAACAAAAGCAATCAGCTTGAAATTTAGCAAGGTTATGGCAGAGTCAGTTTTAACTCGCGGAAGTGAATACTGGATTACAACAGAAAGAGACAAAAGAAACAAACTGCAGAAAAGAATCTCCTGAGGAAAATAAAGGAATGTTCGAAATTAAATAGCACCATTAATGAACAAATAAGAAAGAGATTAAATATGTTCTCAGTTATTGAGAAAACTGAATAGTACAGAAATAGGCCCGACATGCTGCAGTTGTAGGCCAAACTTCCCACACTCGCCCGCCACTTATCATTAACTCAATGGTCTCCCTTCAACAGAAGAGAGTTGACAAGGCCAGAGTGGCAAAAGAATGAGGCGATCATATCCTGGCAGTGTTTCACATGTGTTCTATCTTCGTGACGAATGCGGCAAAAAGCTAGATGTAATATAAAAATTCTTATGTGTAAATAAAGTAACAGCAACACGATCTTACTTCCCTGTTTTTATTCTCATAGTTATTCATACAATTTTTACCTTCTCTACTACACATAGTAAGTAGGGGAAGTATTGTATTCCACCCAAAAATTCGATACCGAGATTTCACCGGAAATATATGTTTTGAAGCTCCCGGAATCCAAAAACGCATTTTTGGAAACATGTCCGTGTGTGTGTCTGTGAACGCATAACTCAGAAACGAACAAGAAAACCCCCCACTCCAGATTACCCTTTACATGGAAAATTTTTCGAAAACTTTAATTTTCTCAAAAATGTCTCTAACGATTTTGATTAAAACATCATATGTTTAAGATATTTTCATGACAAATGAAATGTATATCTCGAATTTTCTGGGAATGTCTCCAAAAGTATTCTTCATTGTGAACGACTTTTGCATAACTGGTAAACCATAAGAGATAGATAAATTTTACTACACAAAAATGTAGATCGCGTTAAAATACACAATTATGTCATATACATTTTGTTGTTGTTGAGTGAACCATTTTCGAGATATTGCTTGTCATTCCCTTAAATTTTGCAATACTTATACTTTTTTCTCAAATGGGAATTTGTTATTCATTTTTTTATGTCCTGGACATGCAAAGAGAATGGTATACTGCACACAGCAACCAGCTCTTAAAATATTTGACTACTTAAAGTCTACCAATTCCCCTTGCATCTACAAGAAAATTAGCAATAACATTAACATCTCGACTAACATGAAGTATATGGAGAATAAGAGTTTGTAAAAATAGTTTGTACAAGAGCAGAGAAAGTCAAGTGATTGTAACACATCAGATTTTTTTTTTCACTTTCTATCCTCGCCTTTAACTGTATTCGTCTTATCGACGGCCTTTTCTTTGGAACTTATTGCCTATTGGCAATGGTATTAACTCGTATTCTCTTATCGTTGGATTTCTTGCACTTTTGAGGTTTTAATTATTAGATTATACGCACACACATTCACACTCTCATTCATGCTTTCAGACTGTGGGAAGGAGAGGGAATAATCTTGGCTAGAGAAAAACTCCCAATCCCCTACCGGAAATTGAACCCGGGATCCCTTGCACAGCACCGAGCGGAATGACTCACAGTTTCATCTGTGGCCCACATTCGAGAGTTCGTGGGTTCGACTCCCGTGGCCGACCTTCCTGAACCATGGACTTTTCGTGGGCTTTCCCGGGTCGCCAGGCGAATGCTGGGAAGTATTCTCACATCCCCAGATTTTCCTATCCCGCCATTTCATTTCCATTCTCATTGCACTCCATCTTTCATACGTTTGTCTCTTTCAGGGTTGGAAGTGTCGGCGATGGTGTTTCTGTACATTGTGGCAGGAGAGTCCTTGTGACTCTCTCCGTCCCTGACTTTCGGCTAGCTGCTGGGGTATCCGAACCCCTTGAAGGGCTTTGGACCACTCTGTGCAGGGTGGGCTTCCCGGTCTGCCTGTCCGTCTGCCGGGGAGTGTCTATCTGGAAACTTAGGGAGCCCGCCATTCCTGTGCCGTCGCTCCTGGTTCCGGCCACCCGGTATCTCCTCTCGTCTCATCGCGGGGACGTAGATACAATATCCCCTATGTAGATCAGTGCCGAGTGCCCTCCCCTCCAATCCTCGCACAGCAGGCAGATGCTCTACCGACTGAGCTGCGGGGCCAGCAGGAAGCACCTATTGTATTCCACCCAAAATTCGACACTGAGATGGCACCAGAAATACACGTTTTGAGACACCCTAATAATTTTTAGAAAAAAAGTTGTGTGTGTGTGTGTGTGTGTGTGTGTGTGTGTGTGAACGGCATAACTAAAAAACGAAAAGGCTGTTAAATGCCAAACTTGGTATTTAAGTTCAGCTTCTATCAAGAATTAACAAATAAGAATATCCCCATACCCCAAACTATCTTTTACAAGGAAAGACCTTCGTCATTGTTTACTTTCTCAAAAACAGCTCCAACAACATTGATTAAAATACCACCTGCTTAAGCTATTTTCACGACAAATAAAATGTATTGAATTTTCTTAGTCCAACTTGTGAAGCTCTCTTTAGTCTGAACGACTTTTATATAATTGGTAAACCGTAAGAGATAGACAAAATCTTACTAGGCAAAGAAGCAGATCTGAGTAAAGCACACAATTTATGTCAAATATAATTTTGTGACATTAACCATTTCCGAGATATTCTTTGTTATTGGTCCGAATTTTAAAATACATATAACTTTTTTATGTGGTAAATATATATTCTTTTATTACTTTCTCTCACACGTGCCTAGAAGGTAGAGGAAATATTTCATTCCACCCAAAATTCGATACAGAGACTTCAGCGGAAATACATGTTTTGAGATCCCTTGAACTAAAAATCCTTTTTAGAAAAATGCCCAAGAGAGTGTGTATATGTGTGAACAGCATAACTAAAAAACGAAAAGTCACATAAATACCAAACTTGGTATTTAAGTTCCATACCTTGAACTTACCATAAGGATGCGTAAGGCAGATTTTCAAGAAAGTCCTCCCACCCCAAACTACTCTTTACGTGGAAATTTTTTCAAAAATTTGTATTTCCTAAAAATAGCTAACAATTTTGATGAAAATACCATATATTAAAGATATTTACATGACAAATAAAGTATATATCTTGAATTTTCTGGAATAGACTGTGAAGTACTTTTCATTCGGAAGGAATTTTGATGATCTTATATAACATGGTAAACGTTAAGCTATAGGCAAACACTACTACACAAAACCTGTAGGTCTCTTTAAAACACACAATTTACATTTTTTATGCATAAGCCATATCTGAGACATCCTTTAGTAAAGGTTCGAATTTTTATTTCTTGGTCATGATCTAAAAGTTCTGTCAATATTCAGTTGTTTCTCTCAATTGCATGGAAACAGCGTGGAATTTTAAAGCCAGCATATAGCGTTCAGTTCTTAAACATTTGACTATCGCTGTTTCCTTTGTATCTTAACGAAATGCGTAACGTAGCCATTTTCGGAAACTTATCTGGAATAAAATGAAGTAGATAGAATAGAATTAATAGCCATCACATAGAGATGGATTTGACGTCTGTAGAAGATGCGTGGAGAAGGTCATGTGAATGTTACATGTAAAATATTTTTCTCCCTCTTAATCAGGATAATTAGGTTATACACAACACGTCGATGGATTAAAAGTAGACTTAGATTATGTACTGGTCATGACTAATTCTTTGAAAGGGCTTACAGAAACAAAGGAATAAACACATATTATTTCAAAGTGCACTGTTTAAAATTTAGATATTTTGAAACGAACAATTGCAAATGTTTCGAAAATATTTAATAGCACAAAAATTGAATTTATATTAAATTGCACAACTTAATTAGATCTACATTGATCATGCAATAAGTTATAGTACCGAGCGGGATGGCTCAGCCGGTAAGGTGTGTGGCCCGCATTCGGGAGGTCCCGGGTTCAAATTCTGTGGGCCGACCAATTTGTCTGAGGTTTTCCTCAGTCGCCAAGGTAAATCCCGGATTGGATATTTAATACCACGACCCAAAGTTACATCTTAAGTCTAAAACAATAGTAAAATGAAAAATAAGTGGTAATAGCGAATGCTATGCCATATATCCACAGACAATGTAAGCAGTTATATTGGACGGCACCCTAATGCCATCTGCACAGCATGAAGCAGGGGTTATAGGGATGAGACCCTGAAGGCTAACTGTCCGCCTTTCTGTGTGAGGGCGGCGGTTATATTGGACGGCACCCTAATGCCATCTGCACGGCATGAAGCACGGGTTACCTTGAAGGCTAACTGTTCGCCTTTCTGTGTGAGTGCGGCAGTTAGACTGGACGGCACCTTATGCCATCTGCACAGCATGAAGCAGGGGTTACCTTGAAGGCTAACTGTCCGCCTTTCTGTGTGAGGGCGGTGGTTAGACTGGACGGCACCCTAATGCCATCTGCACGGCATGAAGCAGGGGTTACCTTGAAGGCTAACTGTCCGCCTTTCTGTTTGAGTGCGGTTAGACTGGACGGCACCCTAATGCCATCTGCACAGCATGAAGCAGGGGTTACCTTGAAGGCTAACTGTCCGCCTTTCTGTGTGAGTGCGGCGGTTAGACTGGACGGCACCCTAATGCCATCTGCACAGCATGAAGCAGGGGTTACCTTGAAGGCTAACTGTCCGCCTTTCTGTGTGAGTGCGGCGGTTAGACTGGACGGCACCCTAATGCCATCTGCACAGCATGAAGCAGGGGTTACCTTGAAGGCTAACTGTCCGCCTTTCTGTGAGAGGGCGGCGGTTAGACTGGACGGCACCCTAATGCCATCTGCACAGCATGAAGCAGGAGCTACAGGAATGAGACCTAGAAGGCTAACTGTCCGTCACATATCGTTCAAAGAGATATCCACCAACAGATTCGTCGCGATATGACGAAGGAGTTAAAGTGACGTAAAATGAAATAGAATAATAAAAAAAAGTTATATTCAGTCTCCTAAGGTTCAACCAAAGTAAACACTATAAAATGTTGCATAGCTATACATGCTACTCAGCATTCGAATAAATTAAACATGATGCTTAATAGAAGTCGTTTTAGATATTTTGAGAAAATACATTTAAAATAATGCTTTTCCCTGCTTATATCTTAAAAGACACATGGCTTAATTATAAAATTTGACAATGCACAATTTATTGCTTTTGAATTATACAGATTAAGTTTTTTTTTCTAAAATGCTTTTTCTTCGTTTTTTTTTCAGATAAAATTTCAATTTATATATTTTAGTTTTAATGCACATTTTCGCTACCTTAGCGGGGAAAGTGAAAATTGAATTGTGTCTATAGCGAATAAATATTTCCCGAATCTGAAAGCTGCATGTTGTTTTTCTACTTTAGTGTGTATCTACTGTCTGTACAGCGACGTATTAGCTATGGGTGGGGCAGCCATTCCAAGCAGGTAGGGGTTTAGCGACCGGAAGGAGATAGTAGTGTTTGCTTGGTCTGAGGCAAGTTAGCGGTAAAGACGCACGATAGTGAAAGACTGTTGGCTGTTTTCGGCTGTATGCGTCACGCGCGGCACGAGTTCAGCAAGGACTCTCCCACCAGCTAAAGCTTTAACTGGGAGATAACCCACACCACCCCACTAGCTAAGACGTCGTTGAACAGACAGTATATGGAGTTCACCGACCATGAATCTGTGAAGAGGCCGGCATTAAGGCTCTGTGAACATAAAGACTTTTCAGATTATTCTCTGCAGTCATTTCGTCTCCGTTTCAGTTACTTTTTACTTTCTCTACCACATACCTGGTTACGTTCCACCCAAATATTCCAAACCGAAATACGTGTTTTAAATACTTTTATTTGCTTGCGATAAGGCAGTCCATTTTTCTGGAACCAAAAGTGATCTGCAGTTAACCGCATGCAAACTATAAATAACACTGAGGAAGTACAGTGTATCCCACCCGAAAGGGGTACCCGAAATTGTGTACGAAAGGTAAATGGAGAGGAAAAGAAACGAAATTTGAACATGCCGGACCAGTATGTGTAAGAAATGGAAGTATGTACATCACAAGACGTGCTGGAAATGGCCTCCCTCAACTTTTACACATAATTCTACACGACGTTACTGCCAGAACCTCGGGTGTCACTGCCTGGATTTTACGACGGATTTTGCCGTAACTGATCGAGGGTGCGTGGTTTGTTCTGTAGACCTCTCACAGGAAAAAAATCAGGCAAGGTCAAATCCGGTGACCTTGGGGGGCTATAATTCTATGAAATGACTCTTTCAGGGAAAATGATTCCATCTCAGTCATGTTCACTCGTGAAGTGTGGCATGTTGCACCATTTTTGTGTCCGTTCTTGATCGTTCTAACCCAGCCTGTTCATACTCTGCTCGGCTGAGTGAGAGTACTCGCGCGTATGCAGCAACAGTGTTCGGAGCCCGGCTGGAGGGGAGCGTGATAGCTAATACGTCACTGGGTGAAGGTCATAGCACAAGCACTCGCGCTTCCTGTCAGTCTTGAGGTTGTGTCGTTTTTCATAACATATGTTCCTATGCCAAGCCAAGGAGGCCCGTTGACTATTTCGTGGGAGGAACAGTTTCTGTTTACCGAAAAGGATGAACTCCCGCATTGTCTTCTATATCAGAAGAATTCGACGAGGAAACGGAACGTACAGCGTCATTATACATTGAGTCGTGACGACAGCTTGTCCCTGCGGTATTGTATGCTGCAGCAGACTCCTGTGAGGCGTGAGTACCCAATCTGAAACAGCCTGGTCTAACTGGTTTACAAATTCTCCAAACAGTTCCATGTAAACTTTACTTGTTACAGTAGAGTCGAAAAAATTAGTCCGGATTTTACTTCCTCCGTCATGTCGATCCAATAGGATTCCCTATCCTCCAGTTTCCTCTCTAACTTTGATATGCAGGGTTTTGAAGGCGTTTTAATGTTTGTAGTCGAAGGATGCTACTATTTATCTGCCGCACGTATGAAAGACAATTTGTCGCGGTCACTTCGTGTTATCTTTTATTGAGCGCCTATTATTGTATTTAATTTTGGGTTCACTGTCCTCCGGCTAGCTGTGACTTTCTCGGTCAAGCACTTATCTTGTACAGGTGTGTAAACGGAAAGGAGTTTTTATCCAAAGATAACACTGATAAAAGAATTTGTTTTACACTTTTATTGTCGTAACACATTATTCACTTTCACCTATTAATCTTGACACTCGCCAAACTGAAACTGTTATAATAACTTCTTTACTGCACATTAATTCGCGTACTTCAAGTTTTTGTGTAATTAACTTTACGACACGAGAGATTTTTCACAAATTTGCTACGCTTAATCTTGATGAACTTCATGCGATGTATACTCCATGAATGCCTCCGTTGAACTCATCGATGTCTTATACGCGAATGCTTCTGTTGGACTACGTGAAACTTGACCCTGACACTGAATTTATACTTCCTCGCCCCAATATGCCTAAAGATTATAACCGAGCTGCTATTGGTTAATAAAACGCGCCAACATTAGCGTCTATATTTATATCCAATGAAAATTACGAAAACATATGCTCTGGGGAAAAATGTTCCAGCAAATTCTAAGAAAAACGCGCCACTCTGACGTCATTTGCTCGTCTCTAATAATGATTAACAGCTCACCCCCTCCCTACATTATTGCACGCTATTATTGTCAGTTTCAGTAAGGCCGTATAAACCCACTTCTCGACAATACTTACAATCAACAAACATCTCAAATCAATGTCACATAACAATGCATATTCACACTACAATCACTCTGACATTTACATTTTTGTGATACTAATTACTGCGTCAGTTTTGAAGATCCTTGTCGTCTACCACGCCGTTCCAAAAACTTTTGCTGAAAGGTCTTAAAGGAACCACTAATCCAAAATACATAGTTTTACAAGAAACACGCGTTGTTCAACAGAAAGCGGTGCATCGTCACAAGCACTAGCAGATAGGCATGTCACGTCACTCATTACGCCTCCGCTGAACTGGAACACGAGTGCCAAACCAAAGATTCGCAGACTTCCTCAGCGTTTACGGAGTACAGTGTTGCCACGTCACCTTTCTCATAAATTCTTCTTTCCAAATTTGATCGTATTTGAGTGGGACACCCGTATAACAGTATCAACGCCAAGAACCAAATGTATGGCTTTTGAAAGTATAGAACAACAAAGATGTGAAGTAATAGTCAACAATGAAATAAATGGAAAGGTGTCATCGCTTAATCATCTAGGCCACAATTTTTCTTATTCTCAAAAAGGAAGAGTAAATAAGACATCACAAGATTAGTGTACAACTTACATAATCTTAATAAAACAAACTTCCTCGGAAACAGGTTTAAAACTTCAGTATTTAGACGCTTTGCTCGGTGATCACATAGTTTCCAAAAGTTTGAAAACTTCTAAGATCAATTTGTCGCCCTTAATTAAGCCAAATTATTAGACATTTTCAAGAATTGGAATAGATAAGTGTATATGAGATACTCTTTAACTATTTCGAAAATATGCTCAAATATTATTTTATTATTATTTACCTATTTTAATATGTGCTAAGCAATATCTTAATGAGGTTTTGGGATGTATTTTTTGGGGGGAAAGGCTTAGTTTCGGAGAAAGAGAATAAAATTATAAAAACTTTAATGACTAACTTGTGCGATACACCTCATTTATACCATCCTCGTTTCCTTCTGTTCGTCTCTTACATACCTTCTTTCGATCACTCATCACTTAACTTTCTCCTCTGAAAGTCACTCTGGTGCTAGTTGAAAGGATGTGATGGTCCTTGTTGATCGGTCCTCTACCTATCTCTGCCGCTTGTTGCTTACCATTCTATCACTCCAATTGTTTCCTATATTTAGGGTTGGGTTCGGATACATCTATGAAAGAGAGTTTTTTAGGCTAGGTGCATGGTTTTTTGAGTAAATTATAAAAAAAATCTGATGTGTTACACTCACATGACTTTCTCTACTCTTGTACAAACTATTTTTACAAACGTTTATTCTCCATATGCTTCATGTTAATCGAGATGTCAATCTTATTGCTAATTTTCTTGTAGATGCAAGGGGAACATGGTAGGTTATAAGCGATAGTCAAATCTTTTAAGCGCTGGTTGCTATGTGGCGCATTCTATTCTGTTTGCATATCCAGGACATAAAAATTGAATAACGAATTTGAGAAAAAGTATAAGTATTGGAAAATTTAAGGGAATAACAAGCAATATCTCGCAAACGGTACACTCAACAAAAGAAATGTATATGACATAAACTGTGTATTTTAACGCGATCTACATTTTTCGTGTAGTAAAATTTTGTCTATCTCTTATGGTTTACCGGTTATGGAAAAGTCGTTCACAATGAAGAATACTTTTGGAGACATTCCCAGAAAATTCGAGATATACATTTTATTTGTCATGACAATATCTTAAACATATGATATTTTAATCAAAATCGTTAGAGCCGTTTTTGAGGAAATTAAAATTTTCGAAAAATGTTCCATGTAAAGGGTAGTCTGGGGTGGGGGGATTTTCTTGAAAACCTTCGTGTCGCATCTCTGAAAGATACTGAACCTAAATACCAAGTTTGGCGTTTATCCGACTGTTAGTTTTTGAGTTATGCTGTTCACAGACACACACACACACACACACACACACAGACACACAGACACACACACACACACAGACACACACACGGACATGTTTCCAAAAATGCTTTTTTTGGATTCAGGAGGTCTCAAAACATGTATTTCCGGTGAAATCTCGGTATCGAATTTTTGGGTGGAATGCAATACTTTCCCTACTTACTATACGTAGTAGAGAAAGTAAAAAAGTAAGTTTATGTCGTTTTATATGCTTATTCTGAGAAAAAAAGTTAATTTTAACGCATTTAATAAAACAAAATGTAGTCACACGCGCGTTCGAGAAGCCAAAGAATATACACATAATATGGTTTATTTCATGCTGATCATTTCAAGCAAAACGGTGTTGTCATTCGTGTGAGACATTTCATTGACGACATTTTATGTAACGAAGGCAAGATTTTACAGTGTTTTATAAAGCATTACATTCTAAAAGAATCGATTACTTGTTAGAATTTTTTAATAAGAGGGTATATTTTGTTTCAGTAGTAATTAACTAGGGGCGACACACAGTAGCCGAGTGGTTAGACCCGCAATTGGGATTTGTTGTGGACGAAGCGGCGTTTGACCAGATTTTCTCCAGGTTCTCCGGTTTCCCTCGTCATTCATTTTAACAATTGCTGCAATCACCACCTTTCTTCTCATCCATTTTGCCTTCATTTCATATCATCTTCTTCCTCACTTTTATATCTGGCTACGGATCGATCCTCCTTCCAGGTTTTTCATTCTTTGATGCAATGTCCGTCTGTTCCTCTACAGACGTTAGACCCTAGGCAAGGGTGTAAGTCCTAAGTAGTGCAAGCTCTAGTGTAAGTCGACTAAGTAAGCAATTATCTATCGCTGCAGAATACCCTTAACCAAGAATAAATCTCCAAGAAATCACATATCTGACTGACAGTGAAGAAGAAGAACTGGCCCTGATGCAACAATGGGAACCTACGTTATCTTAATGGCAAGTATTTCGAATTTCAGAGAAATAAACCTCAGGCGATGTCTATTGTCTCCCAGTGTATGCTTATGGCATGATCGCCGTGGAGCATGCGCATTGTAATATTTGTATTTTTAAACATTTATTTTCACCAAACTAATCTTTTGCACAAAAAAGATGAAACGCGATTTTGGTATCATTAGCACACAGATTTGAAACAACTGTGTGTATTAGAATTTAGAATAAAGCTTCAAAAATTCCAAGTGACTTTGTCCAATCTTTCTGCTGCCACGTCTCTCAGTTCCTTCTGTCACTGTTCTAAGTTCTTATCTACTTCAACTTCACTGGGAAGTTCACTTCGTTCACATTATGACTCCACGAATGTGAACTAGTTCAATTCTCTGTCACTTCACTTCCATCATGACGTAGCCTCTTCACGCCGGATGGTTCACTTCACTCGGGGGTCAAACACAAGGCCTCCACAACCCGTCGCACCGCAATAGCACTCGCTCACGGCACAACAGCCGTCACCAACTCGCTCGGAGAAGCGCACTTGATGTCGCACCAGAGTCGCAGAGACAACTCGCTCGCTCACTTTTTTACTTTCTCTACTACTATAGTAAGTAGGTATATATAGTAAATATATGTTCTGAGGCCCACTGAATCCAAAAAAAAACACTTTTGGAAACATGTCCATGTGTGTGTGTCTGTGAACAGCATAACTCAGAAATGAACAGTCGGATAAACAGCAAATTTTGTATTTAGGTTCAGTATCTTCCAGAGATGCGACACAAAGGTTTTCACGAAAATCCCCCCACTCCAGATTACCCTTTACATGCAACGTTTTCGAAAATTTTAATTTTCTCAAAAATAGCTCTAAGGATTTTTATTAAAATATCATATGTTTCAGATATTTTCATGAGAAATGAAATGTTTATCTCGAATTTTCTGGGAATGTCTCCAAAAGTATTCATTGTGAACGACTTTTGCATAACTGGTAAACCATAAGAGATAGACCGAATTTTACTAGACAAAAAATGTAGATCGCGTTAAAGTACACAATTTATGTCACATACATTTTTTTGTTGATTGAACCATTTTCGAGATATTACCCGTTATTCCCTTAATTTTTCCAATACTTATACTTTTTCTCAAATGGGAATTCGTTATTCATTTTTTGTCCTGGTAATACAAAGAGAATGGAATATTCCGCATAGCAAGCAGCTCTTAAAATATTTGACTATCGCTTAAAGCCTATCTATTCCCCTTGCATCTACAAGAAAATTAGCAATAAGATTAACATCTCGATATCTCGATTAACATGAAGCATATGGAGAATAAGCGTTTGTAAAAATAGTTTGTACAAGAGTAGAGAAAGTCATGTGAGTGTAACACATCAGATTTTTTTAAATTTATTTAAACGTCGGCCAGTATTACATTGCTATACAGATGCAGGTTAAAAGAATAATAAGAATAA
This sequence comes from Deroplatys truncata, assembly GCA_030765065.1. Lineage (NCBI taxonomy): Eukaryota > Metazoa > Arthropoda > Insecta > Mantodea > Mantidae > Deroplatys > Deroplatys truncata. The sequence goes on from CM060979.1 coordinate 168,718,428, forward strand.
TTCAACAGGTAGATTGAGGTCAGCCAAATGAGGTCCCTCAGTCACGTTAAGTAACAGTTAAAAATCTGGCATGAGTATACACTTGGTTGTCTTCGGTGTTGGAGTCTTCGTCGGATGACAGCAGTAGGTCTTTCGGAAGGTGACTCATAATCCTTAGGACTGCTGTGGATCTTCTTCCAAGTGAGAAATGTACTGCCCCAGATACATGATGAAGTTGCTGATAAAAAACACTGAGCAAGAACAGATATGTGTTCTGAGATAGTGCGTAGTCCAAGTTCGTAGTGAAGTTGTGTGGTACTTACAAACCAAGGGACGTTAAGAAACTCGCTCAATTATTCAGTCAACATCTCTCTCGCACTCGACTGGAACTGTTACCACTAACTCACTCCGTGAGAGCGCTCGCTTATATACTCAGTGGAATCTTTCCACAAGTTTCTCGAACGTTCTAGAACTATTTCGATACACTTCCTGGAGAAGCGATGAAGAAGCTTCCAGAAAGTTCTAGTTATCTCCAGAAAGCACGCCCGGTGTTTACGCTGGCAAGCGGCGATTATCTGTTTACTCCGACCGCCCGGCGCCGACGTCCCAATAACTTTGGTCTTAGCCACTGCGTCACTATATATTATATCATTAAACAGAAGAAATTAAGAGTTTAACTTGAAGGACAGCTAGTTTACTTCCTTAAGGGATACTTTTTTCTTTCTTCTTTTTTTCCCAACAGATTATGTTTATGTTATATACATTTTTTTTTGAGTATACCATTTTCGAGATATTGTTTGTTTTTCCCTTAAATTTTTCAATACTTATTTTCTCAAATGGGAATTCGTTATTCATTTTTTTTGTCTTGGATATGCAAAGAGTATTAATCTGTGGCAAAGAGAATGCTGCTGCACATAGCAACCAGCTGTTAAGAGACATTTCTGTGCTTATATTGCCCTTGCAAATACAAAACAAGGGGAACATAGTAGGCCTTAAGCGGTAGTCAAATATTTTTAGAACTGTTCGCTAAGTGTAACATGTAATTCTCTTTACCTGTCAAGAGATCGGTTCTGCAAATGTTTATATCGATTAATATGAAATAGATGGAGAATAAGAGTTTATAAAAATAGTTTGTACAAGAGTAGAAAATGTCATGTGAGTGTAACACATCAGATTTTTTCCTTTAAAGTTTACTGAAAGTGTGGTTGAGAATGGTGTGAAGATATTTCGCTGGATACCACAAAACATCTAATGAAGCACTTGTATAAACTTTAATTGAAGGATCCTTTTGACTGAGTATGGCCGGTGAATATTGCCGATTGCAGTTATTTTTATTTTAAGTGAATCAGAAAGTCTTGTGTTTTCTCTATTTATTAACTTAAAATTTAATATATATTTCTATCAGTAGGCTGAGTCTGATACTAAGCTAAATCAATTAATATATGCACGTTTTATTCTTACATTGGCATATAAGAGGAACTTTTATGGTTATATATCCTTTGTTCTGTAAGGAAGCCTGTGAAACGCAATATGACTAATGTCAACTACAGTACGTCAGAAAATATCACAAATATAACATTATTATAACTTACAACTAATTATTCTAGTTCAAGAGGCCGCGGATTCAAACCCGACGGAGGGCGATCGATATTTTCGGGCGTAAAAATCCTTAGCATGGCTTCCTTCGGAAGGGTAGTAAAGCCGGTGGTCCCGTGTCGTTGATTTACGGCACGTAAAAGAACCTCAAGCCTGATAAAGAGGTCTCTGAACAAAATTCCCGGTCTTTCACGCCCAATATAGCATGGTACACAATTGTTAAAGAGCGTCCACAAATATAACTCAATTTAATTTAACAACTCATTATGAAATCAATTTATCAACTCTAATGTATTACGGTTTTAAGGGTAATCTAAAACTGTAACCAATGAGTGATATAACCTCCTGGATTCTTGAGCCTAGATTGTATACACAAGGTAAAATCATTTAATAATGTGTTACAAAACAATATTGTATGGTTTGCCTACCTTAAAATGCATTTTTAAAATCACGACTTACTTCCAGCTTAGCTTTACTGATTAGTTTACGGTTCTGCCGGTAGTGTTCGCGAACGTAGGCCATCAGGCCGTAGCGAGCCGCATAGAACCACAGGGTACCGTTGTTTCGAGATGTACCCGGATTTAACTAGTGTGTGTACACGAGCTGGGTTCAAATAACGGGTATATCAGTAACTGCGAATAACGTATATTAACACCGCTATTTTCGTAGATTACACATACATGGATGATTGGCAGTTTCCTCCGCGAATACGCAGTATTAATATGACTAATTGGCTGATATAATTAATTTCAACGAAATAATGTTTTAGAAACTCTGAATCCAAAACAAAAGCGTCCTTGTGCGACTATGAACAGTATAACTCAAAAGCGAAAAGTCGGATAAATACCAGACTTAGTATTTAAGTTCAGTATCTTTCAAAGATACGACCCAAAGATTTTCAAGAAAATCCCTCCAACCCCAAATACCTTTAACATAGAAAATTTTTCTAACCCTTTTATTTTCTCAAAAATGGCTTTAACAATTTTGATTGAAATGACACATGTTAAACATATTTAAATGGCATATAAAATTTATGCCTTGAATTTTCTGAGGAAATGCTGTGAAGCCCTCTGCATTAGGAATGCATAACTGGTAAACGTTAAGCATGGACGAAAAGGTATTATACAAAAAAAAGTAGATCTCTCTAATACACACAATTTATTCTAAAAAAATGTTTTTTGTGGCATAAGCCATTTCCGAGACAACCGTTACTGGTAGTTCCAATTGATGAATAGTTTATAAATTCTGTCCACATTCAATTACTCCTCGCGATAGCGTGTAAACAGCATGGGATTTGAAGGCCAGCATATAGCGTCCAGTTCTTAAACGTCTGATTATAGCTATTCCCTTTGTATCTATAAAAAAAATGTAATTCAGCTATTTTTGCAAAGATTTATGTCGGCTAAAATTAAGTAGATAGAAAAATAAAGTTTAAGAGTACTGTTTATAGCTTCTAATGAACGATAGGGATAGAGAAACTCCGGCGAATGTATATTGCGTGTTCAGCTAGTTATTTACCAATGAAAATACCTCAACATTACAAGCAAAGTAATAGGGTTAAAAGGAAACAAATGACAGTATGAAGGTATCGATTAAATATAAAAAAGAGGTTATTTTTACTGAAGAGCGCAGTCATTTAAGTGACCATACAAAACCAACAATTTCTGTAAACGTAGCATCCTTCTCCTCCTACCATAATCCTGTAATGACGTCACCAGGGAATAGCATTCTGTTCAATGGCCCGTTTCGTAAGGCGATTTCCTAAACCGTCACATACGTCGCGTATCGAATCGCAGTTTATACCACTGACGTCACGCCATGATTTATTGTATCGATTTCTTCACTAAGTCGACTAATCCCTTCTTTCGAGATGATGTTGATCCAGCCCATGATCCCACGTATTTATTATACCCTTCCCCCTTTTACATCTTATCCGGTCAACGATTGCCTTTTATTACTTTAACGTCACTGCGAACAAGTTTGCTGAGCCGCTGTCTCTTGGGGGTTCCAGCGCATGCGCAGAGGCGACTAGCAGTGTGAAGGAGTCATCATGGGCATTGTGCGCGCTAATTCAAGCGTCTCTTATCCACTCGTACACTATATCCAATGCCGAGAGCATCATGTTCATGCTGCAATTTGATACTGACCCATCCAATCCAAGAATGGCTCCAATATCAACCATTAATGGACTTTTTTGCAGAGAGTAGGTATACTGAATAAAAAAATCTGATGTGTTACACTCACATGACTTTCTCTACTCTTGTACAAACTATTTTTAAAAACGCTTAATCTCCATATGCTTCATGTTAATCGAGATATCGAGATGTTAACCTTATTGCTAATTTTCTTGTAGATGCAAGGGGAATTGGTAGGCTTTAAGCGATAGTCAAATATTTTAAGAGCTGGTTGCTATGTGCAGTATACCATTCTGTTTGCATTACCAGAACAAAAAAAAATGAATAACGAATTCTCATTCGAAAATGGTTCACTCAACAATAAAAAAATGAATATGACACAAATTGTGTATTTTAACGGGATCTACATTTTTGTGTGGTAAAGTTTTGTCTATCTCTTATGGTTTACCAGTTATGCAAAAGTTCACAATGAAGAATACTTTTGGAGACATTCCCAAAAAATTCAATATATACATTTTACTTTTCATGAAAGTATCTTAAGTATATGATATTTTAATAAAAATCGTTAGAGCTATTTTTGAGAAAATAAAAATTTTCGAAAAATGTTTCATGTAAAGGGTAATCTGGGGTGGGGGGATTTTCCTGAAAACCTTCCTGTCGCATCTCTGGAAGATACTGAACCTAAATACCAAGTTTGATGTTCATACGACTGTTCGTTTCTGAGTTATGCTGTTCACAGACACACAGACACACACACACACAAACACGCACACGGACATGTTTCCAAAAATGCTTTTTTTGTATTCAGGGGGTCTCAAAACATGTATTACCGGTGAAATCTCGGTATCGAATTTTTTAATGGAATACAATACTTCCCTACTTACTATACGTAGTAGAGAAAGTAAAAATATAATGCATTACACCTGTGTGTGCGTGTGTGTATGTCTTTGAATAGCATATATATATATATATCTTTGAATGTTATAACAATATGCGTTAATACCAAAGTTTGGTATTAAGGCTCAGTATTTTCCCAAGATGAATAGAAAGATCTTCAAGAAAATATCCTACTTCAAGCTATCCTTTAGATGGAACATTTTGAATTTTCTGGAAATAGCCTATGAAGTAATTTTTACTTTCTCTACCACGTACCTTGTAAGTAGAGAAGGTATTGCATTTCAGCCAAAAATTCGATATCTAGGTTTCACCGGAAATACATGTTTTGGGTCCTCCTGAATACAAATAAAGCATTTCTGAAAACATGTCCGCCTGTGTGTCTAATGTGTCTGTGAATAGCATAACTCAAAAACGAAAAGGATAATTACCAAGCTTGGTATTCAAGTTCACATCTTCCAAGGATGCGACACGAAGATTTTTAGATAATCCCCCACCCTAACTCTCATGAACATTTTTCGAAAATAATGATCTTCTAAAAATCGACTCTAACGATTTTGATGAAAATATCATATATTAAAGATGTTTACATGAGAAATATAATGTATATCTTGAATTTTCTGGGAAAAGCCTGTGAAGTACTCTTCATTCGGAAGGAATTTTATATAATCTTGTATAACTGGTAAACGTTAAGCGATATACGGACTTCACACAAAATGTAGATCTTTTTAAAACACACAATTTGTTTTAATTAATTTTTGTAGCATTAGCCATTTTCGAGATATCCGTTATAAATGGTTCGCTTTGTTCAATACTGTGTCATTCTTTTAAGTTCCATCGATTTTCAGTTGTTTTTCGCGAGTGCATGGGAATAGTATGGAATTTAAGGCCACCATATAGCGTCTAGTTCTTAAACATTTGACTATCGCTGTTCTCTTTGTATTTATAACGAAACGGTAATGTAGCTATTTCTGCAAAAGTTTATTTAGATTAAAATGAAGTAGTTAGAAAAAGAAGCTTTAGTAAGAATTGATTCTATACCTACCAAGATAGGAGGTAGAGAAAGTCATGTGAATGTATCACACAGATTTTTTTTATATTGTGTATTAACGACGCTATGGAAATAGTATGAAATGTTAAGGCCAGCATATAGCGTACCGCTTTTAAACATCTCCTAACCATTTGGTTTTCTCTTTCCCTCTTGTAACTACAACCAAATGTATAAAAAAGACAAGGAAAACATTTCTACAAAGCTTTATTTTGGTAAACAGCAAGGAAAATAAGCTTTCTTAAGAATACCTTGTAGAAACTATATAAGAATAAAAGATAGTGTATATAGAAAAGTAACTATGAAACATCAATTATTTTTCTGACTAATCTGAATACCATAACAAATGCACTCGGAACGTTTCCTTTCTTGAGGTTTCAGCACTAACTTCAGATCATCTTCATCATGTTCTTCTTCTTCTTTTACCTCAAGGATAGACAGACTTTAAAGTCTTTGAAGTTGTTTCTGCCCCACGTATGGAAGCCAATTTGAGAAGTTTTTTATTAGCCACACGTATAGACGCCAATTTGAGAAGGTTATTGTTTCACGTATGGAAAAGTCGATTTGAAGTAGGAGTTGTATTGTATTTCAACAGTTGGGGAGCCGAACATGTAGTAGTTGCAACCGCACGTGTGGTACCCGGTAGCCTTCACCCCAAGTTTAAGAATATTAACTTTGTAATTTGACTGTTTCTTTAAATATTATATATTTATGTTTGCCTCGGCTGCGTCAGTATTATTGTTAGAGACACGTTTCTCTTAGCAGGGTTGTGGTGCGACTAAGAATGTAGGCTTACACAGATTATAATTTTACTTCACTCCTTTTATATAACACTTCACTGCTAGAGAGCTCTGAGATTCTTTTATTAATTACTTGCACTTTTTAACACGTAAACTATTTTCGTCTCACATGAATACGTATTAAATCTCTCGAGGACAGTTTTTGCATTTGGTTAGTACGCTGTCTGCAACCAACTGATTTCAACCGCCTAAACTTGTAAATTTATGTATTTCAAGTCTCTGATTGGTTATTCCTAATCCAATAAAATACCTTCATTTAACTAAAGCTTTTTTCTGGTTGTTGATTGGCTATTTTTATAAACTGCCTCAAAATTTACATTATTGCTTACAAGAATCACAAGTAACATTTAAACTTTCTAATTCATTATTGCCTCAAGGTTACCTCATTATTACCTCATTGTTAGCAAATTTTAACCTATTATTCTCACAGGTCCTACATTATTAAATTTCGTAATATGTTCACATATCATTATTACACATGGATACAATAATACAAACATATACAATGACTGTTACATACATTTTTATATATTGTTACATACACATATTGCTTTAAGGCGGGCTCTTATTGAATTTACATATTATATAATTAGACTGAAATTATTTAAGTGTTGAAAATACTGCCTCATAGAAAAGTAACTATGAAACACCAATTATTTTTCTGACTAATCTGAATACCATAACAAATGCACTCGGAACGTTTCCTTTCTTGTGGTTTCAATGCTAACTTCAGATCATCATCTTCTTCTTTTACCTCAAGAATAGACAGACTTTACAGTCTTTTCCCTCTCAGAGACTGTGTTCCCAACGTAATGCCGGTCTTCCTAATGATCTTTTACCTCGTGAAGTGCAAATATATATATATATATATATATATATATATATATATATATATATATATATTTATTTATTTTAAAGGATGAATCAGAATGAAAAATTGAATGCCATAGCTGGGCTGACATTGACTTTTTCAATCTGATTCTACCATTCCAAACCCTGTCCTATGCAAGATCTTGTGCGAAAGAATAGTTAATCCATTTTAAATCCGCTATTTTAATGGGTTTATACTATTGTTGCTTTAAGGAATCAAGTCTGCCTTCTATACTACGTATATTAAGTAGGGGAAGTATTGTATTCCACCCAAAAAATTGATACCGAGATTTCACCGGAAATATATGTTTTGAGGCACCCTGAACCCTCCATAAAAGCATTTTTAGAAAAAGGTCCGTGTGTGTGTGAACAGCATAACCCAAAAACGATAAGTCGAATAAATACCAAATTTGGTATTTAAGTTCAATATCTTCCAAATATCTTCCTCCACTCCAACTACTATTTTATATTGGATATTAGGATTCGTTTAAAATACCCTATATATAACTCACATTACAAATAAAATTTATATACTGAATTGCTGAACAGTCTACGAATTCCTCTTTATTCGGAAGCGATTTTGTATAATCTTATATAATTGGTAAACGTTAAGCGATAGACGAAAACGTACTACACAAGAAACATAGATCTCCTTGAACCACAGAGTTTATTTCAAATTACTTTTTTGTGGCATAATCTATTTCCGAGATATCCGTTATTAATGGTTCAAATTATTTAGTACTCAGCCATCCTTGCTTATTCTTTTAAAGTCCTGTCGACATTTCATTGTTTCTCGGCATTGTATGAAAGCAGTATGGAATTTTAAGGCCACGTGGAGCGTCCAGTTCTAAAACATTTGACTATCAGTGTTGCTTTGTATCTATAACGAGTATGCAATGTAGCTATTTCCGGAAAGGTTTATCTCGATTAAAATGAAGTAGAAAGGTACATAAACTTTCGTAAGAATAATTTGTACACCGATTAATAGAGGGTAGATGTTTCTTGTTAGTTACAGCTTTGTATATGTGATCTCTTAGAGTATATCCTAGTATTGGTTTTAAAAATGTCATCTCCGCAGATTCGATTTTCTTTTTAGGACCCATTTTTCACTTACATACGTTCAGTTCGTCGTGTGACAATGTAATTGTAATTATTTTCATGTTAGATTCTCTACAGTTTTCTTTCCAGCCCCCATACATTCTATTACAAAACATTACCGTACTTATCTGCTTTCACAAATGTTGATGATACAGTCATTAGGCTTTATTGTGTATTACATAAGCACATTTGATGAGGGAAGAGAAAAATGGATTCGTTGCTGCATGTGGTGCCCACACAAGGGCAATATCAGCACAATTAGTTTCTAACGCTGTATTCACAAAGGAACAACTTTGCGCGAGAGAGATAGAAAAAACATTTCATCATTTCGTATTGTGTTTTTGTGCTTGAGTATCGCATCCCAAATAGCTGAGCAAGCAACGAGTCGTGGAAAAACATGGAGTAGAGCGAAAACATTAACATTTTGCTTTTGAAACTGTGGTGCCCGCTAAATTAACATGGCATTACCCGTGTATACATAGGCCACTCTAAGTTACCACCATTATTGTTCTGCTCGTAACTCAATTATAAACGGATGTAGAGATAAATGAAATTAACACATGTGTCAGTCTCTGTAATGGAGAAATAATCGCCGGCCGCCATGTTTGCTTTGCTTTAATTTAAATCCTCACTTAAACGGTCAATTAAACGCATTTACGCGTAAAGAGAGCGTTATCGGATGTGGCATATGTAAACAGTTCAATACACGCTGGGATATGACGCCCGGTCTGCGAGTTGAAATACCCAGCTTCCTGTTTTCATAATGGCTGTAGATTTATCGCTTCTGGTACAAAACTTCAACGTCAGCTGCGATCGTATAGCTTGAAACAGATATCATTTGCCCATTACTACGGCAAATAAGAAACCATCGCTTTCATTTCGATCGGCTCTGATGGGATGCATTCAGTGACTTTCTAATCCCTCTATTGCTTATTAATGGGTATATAAATTGTTCTTACAAAAGTTTATTTTCCTATTTACTTCATCTCAATCGAGATTAACCTTCCCTGAAATAACTGCATTACACACTTCATTATACATAGATACAAAGGGAAAACCATTAATCAAATGTTTTAGAACTGGACTTTATATACTGTTTTCATGACATCGCAAGAACGTCTAAGTATTGAGCAATTCGAACAGACTGGCCTCATAGCTCAGTCTGTAGAGCACCTGCCTGTTGTGTTACGGGTCCCGAGGTCGATTCCCGGCTGGGGGGCCGAAATTTTTCTCTAGCCAAGATTGTTCCTTCTCCTCCCCAGAGTCTGGAAGTATGAGTGTGTGTGCGCAAGAAACCCAATGACAAGAGTTACACGCGTTAACAACATTGCTAATAGGCCACCGATAAGTCCAATGCAGTTAAAGGCGGGTATAAATGGAAGTGAAAAAAAAATATATATCGAAGTTCACGTGCTAGAACATTTGAGCCGGTTCAATTCCGGGTTGGGAGGAGGAAATTTTCTCTACCCAAGATTGATCCTTATCCCCCCCCAGAGTCTGGAAGTGTGTATGATCTAACGATTAAAAAAACAAAAGTGAAAGAAACCTAACGACAAGAGTATACACGAGTTAACAGCATTGCCTTAAGCAATAAGTTCCAAGGGAAGAGCCGCCGATAAGGCCAATGTAGTTAAAGGCAGGAATAAAACGAACTAAAAAGAAACTCAAAAAGCTAGTCCCGTAGCTCAGTTGGTAGAGCATCTGCCTGCTGTGCGATGGGTCCCGGGTTCGATTCCCCGCTGGGCGGTGGAAATTTTTCTTTAGCCAGGATTATTCTCTATCCTCTTCAGAGTCTGGAAGTGTGAATGTGCATGTAATCTAATGATTAAAACCCAAAAAGTGCAAGAAACCCAACGACAAGCAAATACGAGTTAACACTACTGCTTTAGGCAATACATTCCAAAGCAAAGGCCGCCGACAAGACCAATTTAGTTAAAGGCGGGGTATAAATGGAACTGGAAAAAAATTCGAAAAGAGCTGGTCCCTAGCACCTGCTGTGCGAGGGGTCCCGTGTACGACTCCCGGCGTGGGAGTCCGAATTTTTCTCCAGCTAAGATTATTCTCTATCCTCCCCAGAGTCTGGAAGTATGAATGAATGGGAGTGTGATCTAATAATTAAGACCCAAAAAGTGCAAGAAACCCAACAACAAGAGGATATGAGTTATCATTGCCAACAGGCAATAAGTTCCAAAGGAAAGGCCATTGTAGTTAAAGGCGTAGAATCGAACAATTAATAACGGCTATTTCAGAAATTGCTGAAGCCACAAAAAAGTTATTTGAAATAAGCTATGTATTTTAAAGGAATCTACATTTCTAATGCAGTACGTTTACGTCTATAAGGTTTACTAGTTACACAAGATTTGAAGAAGTTAATTAAATTAGCTCCACGTATGCACGCCAACTTGAAGAAGTATTGTTCTTTACCTTGTTTGCTGCTACGTATGAAAAGCGATTTGAAGTAGTAGTTGTATTATATTTCAACTGTTGGGGAGCCGAACTTGTAATAGTTGCAACCGCACGTATTCTAAACAGTTTCCGGTAGCCTTCACCCCAAGTTTAAAAATATTAGCTTTGTAATTTGACTGTTTCTTTAAGTATTATATTTATGTTTGCCTCGGCTGCGTCAGTATTATTGTTAGAGACATGGAAGTCTTGGCAGGGCGTGATGCGACAAGAATGTAGGCTTACACAGATTTTAAGTTTTAATTCACTCCTTTTTATTAATCCTTGACACAAATTAAATAGCACTTCACTGATATCGAGAGCTGTGAGATTCTTTTATTTAATACTTGCACTTTTTAATACGTAACTTATCTTCGTTTCACACGAATACGTATTAAATATCTTTCGAGGACGCATCTTGCATCCGGTTACTATCACTGTCTGCAGACAACTGACTAGACTTCAACATTCTAAACTTGTAAATTTCTGTATTTCTAGGCTCTGATTGGCTATTTTTACTCCAGTAGAATACCTGCATTTAACTAAAGCTTTTTCTGGTTGTTGATTAGCTATTTTTTATAAACTTTCACTAAAATTACATTAATGCTTCCAAGAATCACAAATAACATTTAAACTCTCAAACTCATTATTGCCTCAAGGTTACCTCATTGTTAGCAACTTTTAACTTATTATTCTCACAGCTCCTACGTTATTAAATTACGTAATACATTCATATAACATTATTGATAATGTTTACAATAATATAAGCATATGCAATGACTGTTACATACATTTTACAAATTATTATATACACATATTGCTTCAAGGCGGGCTGTTATTGAATTTAAATATTATATAATTTGACTGAAATCATTTAAATGTTAAAAATACTGCCTCAGATTATACAAAATTCCTTCCAGATGAAACACACTTCTCAGCAATTCCCAGAAAATTGAAGATACACATTTTATTTGTCATGTAAATATATTTTATATATGGTGTTTTATTCAAAATCGTTGGAGCCAATTTTCGGAAAATCAAAATTTTCAAAAATGTTCCATGTAAAGGGTGGTTTGTGGTGAGGTACTTTCTTGAAAGTCTTCGTGTCGCATCTTTGGAAGATACTGAACCTAAATACCAAGTTTGGTATTGTTGTGGCTTTTCGTTTCTGAGTTATGCTGCTCTTAGACACACACACACAAAGATCCTTTTCTAAAAATATTTTTTGGGGGGCTGAAGTAGCTTCAAAATATGTATTTACAATGAAATCTCGGTATCAAGTTTTTGGTTGGAATGCAATATCTTCTCTACCTACTATGTATGTGGTAGAGAAAGTAAAACTGAGTCTATAATATGTAGATACTTCACTTTTCAAGTAAATACTCTGGTAACAATAAAATCTAAAGTATCTACTTTATTTTGAGAACATACTTAATAATGGAAGCACAGAAGAACACACTCAAGCGTTTATCTTACAAAAAGTATTTACACATATTTGATATGCATAAAAGCTGGTATATTCTCAGTTTGAAAGTTCATTCTCTTCTGTTGTTGAGAATGGTTACACACTTCTGAGTAAATGTTGATTTCTTTTTATTTAAAAGTAAATCTGAATAAAATTATAGAGCTAATATAGGTAAGCTTATAGAAAAATATAAAAACATAGCCATGAACATTCAAGGAGTTTCAGAATCCCCTATATCTCCATAAAAACCTAACCTGGAATTGTAAATGACAGTCAACTTCATTAATTTGTCCTATCATGTAAAATCTAGATGCTTATAAGTTTATAAGAAATGTGGTGCCAAAAATGTATGAACAACGATAGTGGCCAGTTTCAGCATCTCCTTTCGTACAGTTGGTAAGTAAAGCGTTTAAAAGTAGTTTTAAAAATGTTATATGGTTTTATTCGCACCTTTCTATGATAGCGGCAGATGGCAACGAGCGCCGAGGAGAGGAAAAACACCGCGCAGCGGTTCGGAGTCTTTTGGCTCACGCTGTAGTATCACTGTGACCAAAACACTCTAGAGCTGATATGGAGCCACCCCCAAAATAATGTTCGCAAAACACAATAACTGATAAGAACAGCAATATAAAAGAACTGTTTCAAGCACATAAAAGAGAAAACGTGGAGAAATATTGCTAACGCTTGCATATCAACATTCATGAAGGGGGTGAAGTACTCGATGCGAGTCATGAAACGATGGGAAATGCGCCTTCTTGCTACTTAACATTAAATTGAGTTTTATTTATGGACGCTCTTTAACTGCTGTGGTCCTTAGCGGTCCATTCTATATTGGGCGTGAAAGACCGGAAATGTTGCGCACAAGCCTGTTTATCAGGCTTGAGGTTCTTTTACGTGCCGTAAATCTACGACACGGGACCACCGGCTTTACTCCCTTTCCGAAGGAAGTCATGCTAAGGATTTTTACGCCCGAAAAAACACATCGCCCTCCGCCTGGTTTGTACCCCCGACCTTAGGAACTTGAGGCCGGCATGGTACCCCTAGTCCACGGAGGACGACTTCTTGTTGCTTAGAAGGGATTTCTGCCGTACTGCAGTCGCTGAGCAATACCAAAGGATGAGAAAGAGACCTTGGGTGGGGGGAAGTATTCTCTTTCTAATTTTACAAAACGAGTAAATCTATCTGCTAAAGACTTGAAATAAAATAGGATTTTTCCAGAAAGGTCTCATTTCTGTAACATTCCTATTACAAAGTCTTTGAATGAAACGAAAACCATGATTTCAGGACATGTATCTTTTATTCCTACATGAAAAGCAATCAATAAAACACTAATGGAAATATAGTGATTTTTAGGCTCTTAGGGCCGGTTTCACAGTTGAAGCTTAAGTCAGAACTTCAGAAGCTTTCGACGTTCGACTTTACTGAGCTAAACAACTCTACAGAACCGTAAGATTGGTAACTCTTGCGCAAGCGCATCAAGTAAATTCTCGTCTTTTTTTATGGCGGCCACGTAGGATTCGCGCTTGAAGGAGGGCAACCATTGTTTTTGTTGACAAACAAGGCTGGGGATCAGAGGGGATTGAGGAGCAAGACAAAAGGGGAATGTACAGTACTACAGTACATTTGCAGGTCTCATGGCCGTGTGCTCCATTCTCGATCAAAATTTTACCGTGGTAAAATATCGACGCCGGTAAAAGTTTATTCAGGATTTTACCGCGGTTAAATCTGACCGGCCATGAACGGCCGGTTTTCTTCGATTATTTCCAACTTCACTTGTGCTGAAATGTTGAAATGGCGGAACGGTATAGGTTAGAATTCCCAGCTAATAAATACACTCCGTTTTCGCTAATGAATACATACTGATAGAGTTAGTTTAATGTTTTTGTAATGCTTTAAGACCTTCTTCTGCGACAGGTGCCTTAAATATCCGGACCCAAGACGTAACAAAAATCCACACAATTATGGCGTTACATATCATAATTACATCAGTTGAAGCGTAGTTCCAAGAATAAGGCAGAAGTCAGGAAAATAATGAATGAATTTATTGCAATTAGTACATTTTCAGCAATATTGGGTACATTAATTGCACAGATATAGGAATTTGTTAACCTGAAGAGGTCGTTACCGAAGCCTAGCATCCGAAGTCGTCATCGTGGTGATGGGGTAGTGTGTGCGCCTCCGCTTCAAGAGATTTCGGATTCAAATCTTGTTTGGGAATCACTGTTTTTTCTTTCTTTTTTGTGCCTGTCTTTCAGTAAGTGAATATTGACTAAGCTATCTGGAATTTAGTCAGTGTGGACATAGTTCAGGATATTTTTCTAATCAATTATAAGGTCAGCTTTCCCCACATGTCCATCTTAAAGTTATTGCTTCTATCTCTGTACTTTCTATCGTTTCTCAACCAAGGTGAGCGCCTGCCAGGTAACCACGGTCACCTAAACTGCTGTGAATATTGGGGCACCGCTGTGCAATGATTACCCCGGTCAAATTCTTACCTTACCGCGGCCTCTGAGGACCTTAACGAGGATGGTGCCTACGGCCATCAACATTGCTAACGAAACTGTGGATGTTTTCTTTACCTGACTGTCCTTTCAATGCCCCGGCCAATTGTTTCGTAACCCTTCCCACCACATGCACTCATATCGTTGCCGACTATTATAGTAAGATATCCAGCAACATATGATTAAAATGACTGAAAAGTCAGACTCAGAGTGTAGAAGTCAGCATTCTCCCAGAAATTATGAAGCAGTGAAGCATGTAATAGAGTACAAGCAATGGGACAAATTATTGGAGTAAGAAAAACCAAACGCTGGGAAAAATTGCGATACGAAGATTGAAGTGGAATTGAGTAAACAATTTTGATAGCTCTATATGCTTTAAGTTTTGAGATACCATAAAAGTGTCCAGCTGCAATTAGTAGGCTTTCACTTGCGTATAACCTCAATGTTATAAGGAGCGTTGTTTCTGACGAGAGGGCATTGTTACTGAAAAGGAATGTTGTATTTAGTTATGGTGGCAATGAGTGCGACAATGTATACCATAAAGGTACGAAATGTAAATTTAAAGTTAAGGACATGCTTCTAACCAGTTGGATTTATGAATAATTGTATAATCAATAATTTCTGGTGTCAACATTGTCGATTGCTGAATCGAAATCTCCCAATTCTCGGTCATTCCATACATAAAATAGTTTGGATGCATTCTGAAAATGCAAATCGATATATGTTGTGCATATGCATTAAAATAATTTGCATTTCATCACTAATATCTCTTCTTCAGATAACACAGTGAGTCCTTAGCTTAAACCAGGCTTCATACGGTTTAAGCCAAGTCACTATAAGCTCGGCTTATCGCTTGAACTACGCACTGTAAAACTATATTGTAGCTTAAAGCCTCCGCTTAAGCCCGATTCGAAGCTTAAGTTTAAACTGTAAAAATGGATCTTAACCCTTAAAATAGGTCCCAAATGTCAAAATATGCACTTTAGGCATAACAAAACACGTTCCATATTTTTATATTTTATACAAAATGTGGATATATTCAACTAGTTTTAATTTATTCGTGCGCAAAAAAAATCTGATGTGTTACACTCACATGACTTTCTCTACTCTTGTACAAACTATTTTTACAAACGCTTATTCTCCATAAGCTTCACGTTAATCGAGATATCGAGAAGTTAATCTTATTGCTAATTTTCTTGTAGATGCAAGGGGAATTAGTAGGCTTTAAGCGATAGTCAAATATTTTAAGAGCTGGTTGCTATGTGGAGTATTCCATTCTCCTTTGCATTACCAGGACAAAAAAAAATGAATAACGAATTTGAGAAAAAGTGTAAGTATTGGAAAATTTAAGGGAATAACAAGCAATATCTCGAAAATGGTTCACTCAATAAAAAAAATGTATATGACATAAATTGTGTATTTTAACGCGATCTACATTTTTTGTGTTATAAAATTTTGTCTGTCTCTTATGGTTTACCAGTTATGCAAAAATCGTTCACAATGAAGAATACTTTTGGAGACATACCCAGAAAATTCAAGATATACATTTAATTTGTCATGAAAATATCTTAAACATATGATGTTTTAATCAAAATCGTTAGGGCCATTTTTGAGAAAATTAAAATTTTCGATTAATGTTCCATGTAAAGGGTAATCTGGGGTGGGAGGATTTTCTCAAAAACCTTCGTGTTGCATCTCTGGAAGATACTGAACCTAAATACCAAGTTTGGTGTTTATCCGACTGTTCGTTTCTGAGTTTTGCTCAGACACCACACACACACACACATACACACACACACACACACACACACACACACACGTACCTGTTTCCAAAAATCAAGAAGCACCGCTTATTTAACGGCCAAACTTGGTATTTACGCTTAGTACCTTCCATAGATGCACGAAGATTTTTAAGAAAGTCCCCTCACGCCAGACTACACTTTATATGGAACATTTTTTAATTTTTTTTTTTTACTTTCTGAAGAATGGCGCTTATGATTTCAATGAAAATGCCATACATTAAAGATATTGAAATATATATCTTGAATTTTCTGGGAATGGCATGTGAAGTTCTCTTCATTCGGCAAGAAATTTATATAATGTTGTATAAATGGTAAACGCTAAGCGATGTAAACATCTTTAAAACATAGAATTTATTTCCAACAACCTTTTGTAGCATCAGCCATTTCCGAGATATCCGTTATCATTTGTTCAAATAATTCAATCATTTGTCATTCTTTTAGAATCCTGTCGACACATGTTTTACGCGATGTCATGAAAAGAGTATGGAATTTTGAGGCCAACGTACAGCGTCCGGTTCTAAAACATTTAACTATCGCTATTCATTTTGTATGCATAATGTGATCTGTAATGCAGTTATTTGCGGAAAGGTTATCTCAAGTAAAATGAAGTAGACAGGAAAATACAATTTCGTAAGAATAAAATGTACACACACTAATAAGCGATAGAGGGTAGAGAAAGTCTTATGAATGTAACATATAAGTTTTTTAATAATCTTGCTATCGCTTTAGCGTTAAACGGAAAGCATAATGAAAGTTTATCGCAATTAACAAGAAGTAGAATAAGCTTTTCTAAGAATAGATTGTAGAAGAGTGAGATGAGATAGTCACGTGAAGACAGCACAGTGGAAGTGCAGAAGTTAGGAAAGAGGTTGTTAAGGACATATATATCCGCTGCAGCTACATGGTTCTGCTGCAGGGCAAGCCGGCGGTCGTTAGCTCGGTAGCGCAGCAAACAATGCGGGTTGTCTATCTCGCTGTGTCAACACCCGCTACTTGATAGCTAGTCCCGTCACCATGGCTACCCACAGAGCAAAGCCACTCCCTCCACAGCCCCCTGTACCAACCAATTAATGCTAGCCAAACCAAACATTTCTCTTCTCCGTCTATCATACGTAATTACACACAAAAACTCGCTTTAAAATTATCCCTATAATAAGACAAAGCCGGTAAGGCGTATAATGCACATAAATAAAACCGTCGTAGCACTTTAACTTGCTATAAACCTAAACGTAAATCGGTGTAATCCAAAGAAGGATTATACATTTCATATACTGCTTTTTGGATATAAACTTGAGGCAGAAATTATTGTCTTTGGTTATTTATAAAACAAACTATTAATTTCGATCCGCAAATTTCAAATCTTATTATATATCACTCAAACAAATTCGCCTCTTATGGTCAATACTTTACATTAATGGGTAATTTATGAATATATCACAACTCAAAAACGAAAAGTCGGATAAGTACCAAACCTGGTATTTGTGTTCAATATCTTCCAAGGATGCGACACGAAGACTTTTAGAAATTTTGATTTTCTCAAAAATGGCTCCAACGATTATGATTACAATACCATATGTTTAAGATATTTATATAGCAAATGAAATGCATATCTTGAATTTTCTGGGAATGTCCCCAAAAGTGCTCTTCATTTTGAATTACTTTTGCATAGCTTGTAAAGCGTAAGAGATAGACAAAATTTTACTACACAAAAAATTTAGATCACCTTAAAACACACAACTTATGTCATACGCCTTTTTGGGTCCAGTGAACCATTTCCAAGAAATTCCTTGTTATTTGCTTGAATTTTCCAATACTTATACCTTTTCTCAAATGGGAATTCGTTATTCGTTTTTTTATGTCCTGGACATGCAAAGAATGCTCCACAAAGCAACCAGCTCTTAAAAGATTGACTATCACTTAAAGCTTACCATATTCCCCTTGTATCTACAAGAAAATTAGCAATAAGATGAAAATGTTTATCTCGGTTAACATGAAGTAGATGCAGAATAAGGGTTTGTAAAAATAGTTTGTACAAGAGTGGAGAAAAGTCAAGTGAGTGCAACACATTAGGTTTGTTTTCTGATGTTTCGTAGAATAGCATTTGCGAATAAAAGTGTTTTAAATCACCTTTCGCTAGCAACATCATATAATAATACAGTATAGCACATGTTATACTATTACAATCTAAGAAAACAAATCTGAAATGATCACCTGCTTTCACAACAACTATGCGTCACATTTATGTGTATGTATTATAAAAACATTCAGGAAATGCATTTTAAAATCACAATAATTTCATGACTATTTACAAACAGATTTGCATTTATTTTATCGTGGTGATTAAGGAATGTGATTTTTCACGAAAAAGTTTGAAAAATTAAACAATTAAGTTTTTCTAGAATAATATAATATGAATTATAAACTAATGAAACAAAGGGCTTTTTCCCACTTGTTGCATTTAAACTACCAATTAAATTAAGCTATAAATGGACAGGCTCATAGTTATTAATAGGCATATCAAGTTTAAACCTTGTTTTCTCGCAAACAAGGCTTAATGCATATCAAAAGTACAATAAAGAAAATGACCGTATACTTTTTTTAAATAATGTTCCAATTTTGAGAAGTAAATTATCATATTTTTAAAAAATTAATAATAATGATGAGTACAAAAAGTATAGTTTTTCTAATAATTGGGGTTGATATAAAACATTGATACAATGGTTGTGTTTGTAAACTCATTTATAACTTGAATTTTTGACATCAATAGTATAAAACTGCATCCGGTGGAGAATTTTTATTAGTAGAATGAATTTAAACGATAAAAATGAATATTAAATAACCATAAAAGCTGGAATTTTGAAACATAGTAAAATGATTACTTATTGTACATAATAACTGCCATAAATTTCAACTAGATGTCTTACACAATTTGAATTTTCAAGACAGATCACTGCAGTAAGCTGAATCCCAGTTTTACAGGTTAGTTTTATTATTAAATACAAAATATAAATAGTGGTGTTCAAAGGTAAAATACCATATAGATGTTTAAGATGTTTATATGGCAAATAAAATGTATATCTTGAATTTTCTAGAAGCCTTTGAAGTGTTCTTCATTTAAAAGGAGTTTTGTATAATCTTGTATAACTGGTAAACGTTAAGCGATAGACGAAAACGTACTTCACAATAAATGTAGATCTCTTTAAAACACACAATTTATTTTTTTGTGGTATAAGCCATTTCTAAGATATCCGTTCTCAATGGTTCGAATTGTTAATTTCTTGGTCATTCTTATGGTCTGTCACATTCATTGATTCTCTCGCTTGCATGGAAACAGTATGGAATTTTAAGGCCGGCATATAGCGTCCAGTTCTAACATTTGGCTATCGCTGTTCTCTTTGTATCTATAAGGAAATGTGTAATATAGCTATTTCTGAATAGGTTTATTTGGATTAAATTGAAGTAGAAAAATAAGTTTTAGTTTAGACTAGTTTGCATACCTATTAATAAACCCTAGAGGGTAGAGAAAGTATGTGAATGTGTCATACCATAATTTTTTTGTATATTACGCATATTTTGTATAGTCTCGCCCGAGAACAAGATTAAAATGTAAGTTTCACATGGACATTCTTCTCAGCCAATCCTGACTGATTTTCTCACCACGAATGAACTCAGTTACAACAAATGTTATATATGTTTTGTGTATGCAGCTTTTCTTTTCATTAATTATTTTGTTACCGCGTATTTTATTTTCCGTATTACACTACATTTTATACTTACATATTCATTGACAGTTATTGCTTATAAATATTCTTGATAGTATCAGTGGATATATTATATATGATCTGGCAGTGGACACATTTAAGTCAACTTTAACATGCAATTGTAAATCCTTAACTGTTAATTGTTCTCAATGGCCTGTAGAACAACGCTACCGTTCAGTAAAAAATAAAACTAGTAACAAAATATTCCAAAAAACACCGTTCTAATGTTCAACCTTTTCTCAAATTGTGGGTAAATCATTGAGAAAAGCCTTGCAATAAACGGCTTTGGCACGGCATCCATGGCTTCAGATAGTGTGGCAAATCCAAACACCCTAATGTGTCAACATCGCCTAAGCTGAGTGTCTTGATCGACTGGCAAATACCCAGAATACAGTAGTCGCGCGAAGCCTGTTTTTCTTATAAAACAATAGACATTGCAGTCTCTAGGAGACGATAAAAGCTACCAAAATATCCTCTCTGACATATAAGAAGCGCCAGTTATATGCTGATTACGTTCCCACTGCACTTATAAACGCAATAAGAATAGATTTATAAAACGATATATGGAAGATGTGTATTTGATTTGTAATTTTAAATATTACTTTAGTACGAAAACAATTTCTACATTTTTCCTGAGCGGGATGGTTCAAGCGGAAACGTCTGTGACCCGCATTAGGGAGGTCCCGTGTTGAAATCCATGCGCCTGGGCTTTTTCGTGGTTTCCCTTGCTCGCCAAGATAAATACTGGATTGCATATTTAACACCACAACTCAAGTTTCACCTTATGTCTAAAAAATAGTAAACATTAAAAATAGATAGTAATAGCTAACGCTCTGCCATCTATCCACAAATAATGAAAACAGGCAGACTGGACGGCACCCTAGTGTCATCTGCACACATATATAAAGGCAGAGATACAGTTGCCTAGCACTAAGGTCTCTGTGGATGCGTATGGAAGCTGTCATCTGCTCGTCACGTATAGAAGCGAGGCTACAGTTGCCTGACGCTGAGGTCTCTGTGGAATAGTGTGAAGTTGTCATCTGCTCGTCACGTATAGAAGTGGAGCTACAGTTGCCTGACGCTGAGATCTCTGTGGATACGTAAGGAACTTGTCATTTGCTCGTCACGTATAGAAGCGGAGCTACAATTACCTGACGCTGAGGTCTCTGTGAATACGTATGGAAGTTGTCATCTGCTCGTCACGTATAGAAGCGAAGCTACAGTTGCCTGACGCTGAGGTCTCTGTGGATACGTATGGAAGTTGTAATTTGCTCGTCACGTATAGAAGCAGAGCTACAGTTACCTGACGCTAAGATCTCTGTGGAATAGTGTGGAAGTTGTCATCTGCTAGGTCACGTATAGAAGCGAAGCTACAGTTGCCTGACGCTGAGGTCCCTGTAGAATAGTGTGGAAGTAGTCATCTGCTCGTTACGTATAGAAGCGAAGCTACAGTTGCCTGACGCTGAGATCTCTGTGGAATAGTGTGGAAGTAGTCATCTGCTCGTCACGTATAGAAGCGAAGCTACAGTTGCCTGACGCTGAGGTCCCTGTGAAATAGTGTGGAAGCAGTCATCTGCTCGTCACGTAAAGAAGCAGAGCTACAGTTGCCTGACACTGAGATCTCTGTGCAATAGTGTGGAAGTTGTCATCTGCTCGTCACGTATAGAAGCGAAGCTACAGTTGCCTGACGCTGAGATCTCTGTGGATATGTATGGAAGTTGACATCTGCTCGTCACGTATAGAAGTGGAGCTACAGCTGCCTAACGCTGAGGTCTCTGTGAAATAGTGTGGAAGTTGTCATGTGCTCGTCACGTATAGGAGCGAAGCTACAGTTGCCTGACGCTGAGTTCTATGTGGATACGTATAGAAGTTGTCATCTGCTCGTCACGTATAGAAGCGGAGCTACAGTTGCCTGACGCTGAGATCTCTGTGGAATAGTGTGGAAGTTGTCATCCGCTCGTCACGTATAGAAGCGGAGCTACAGTTGCCTGACGCTGAGGTCTCTGTGGATACGTATGGAAGTTGTCATCTGCTCGTCACGTATAGAAGCGGAGCTACAGTTGCCCGACGCTGAGGTCTTTGTGGATACGTGTGGAAGTTGTCATCTGCTCGTCACGTATAGAAGCAGAGCTACAGTTGCCTGACACTGAGGTCTCTGTGGAATAGTGTGGAAGTTGTCATCTGCTCGTCACGTATAGAAGCTGAGGAACAGTTGCCTGACGCTGAGGTTTCTGTGGATAGGTGTGGAAGGTGTCATCTGCTCGTCACGTATAGAAGCTGAGGTACAGTTGTCTGACGCTGAGGTCTCTGTGGAATAGTGTGGAAGTTGTCATCTGCTCGTCACGTACAGAAGCTGGGTACAGTTGCCTAACGCTGAGGTCTCTGTGGATACGTATAGATGTTGTCATCTGCTCGTCACGTATAGAGGCAGACCTTACAGTTGCCTGACGCTGAGGTCTCTGTGGATACGTATGGAAGTTGTCATCTGCTCGTTAGTTATAGAAGTGGAGCTACAGTTGCCTGACGCTGAGGTCTTTGTGGAATAGTGTGGAAGTTGTCATCTGCTCATCACGTATAGAAGCTAAGGTACAGTTGCCTGACGCTGACGTCTCTGTGGAATAGTGTGGAAGCTGTGATCTGCTCGTCACGTATAGCAGCTGAGGTACAGTTGCCGGACGTTGAGGTCTCTGTGGATACGTATGGAAGTTCTCATTTGCTCGTCACGTATAGAAGCGGAGGTACATTTGCCTGTCGCTGAGGTCTCTGTGGATACGTATGGAAGTTGTCATTTGCTCGTCACATATAGAAGTGGAGCTACAGTTCCCTGACGCTGAGGTCTCTGTGGATACGTATGGAAGTTGTCATTTGCTCGTCACTTATAGAAGCGGAGCTACAGTTGCCTGACGCTGAGTTCTATGTGGATACGTATAGAAGTTGTCATCTGCTCGTCACGTATAGAAGCAAGCTACAGTTGCCTGACGCTGAGATCTCTGTGGAATAGTGTGGAAGTTGTCATCTACTCGTCACGTTTAGAAGCGGAGCTACAGTTGCCTGACGCTGAGGTCTCTGTGGATGCGTGTGGAAGTTGTCATCTGCTCGTCACGTATAGAAGCGAAGCTACAGTTGCCTGACGCTGAGGTCCCTGTGGAATAGTGTGGAAGTAGTCATCTGCTCGTCACGTATAGAAGCAGAGCTACAGTTGCCTGATGCTGAGATCTCTGTGCAATAGTGTGGAAGTTGTCATCTGCTCGTCACGTATAGAAGCAGAGCTACAGTTGCCTGACACTGAGATCTCTGTGGAATAGTGTGGAAGTTGTCATCTGCTCGTCACGTATAGAAGCGAAGCTACAGTTGCCTGACGCTGAGATCTCTGTGGAATAGTGTGGAAGTTGTCATCTACTCGTCACGTTTAGAAGCGGAGCTACAGTTGCCTGACGCTGAGGTCTCTGTGGATGCGTGTGCAAGTTGTCATCTGCTCGTCACGTATAGAAGCGAAGCTACAGTTGCCTGACGCTGAGGTCCCTGTGGAATAGTGTGGAAGTAGTCATCTGCTCGTCACGTATAGAAGCAGAGCTACAGTTGCCTGATGCTGAGATCTCTGTGCAATAGTGTGGAAGTTGTCATCTGCTCGTCACGTATAGAAGCGGAGCTACAGTTGCCTGACGCTGAGGTCTCTGTGGAATAATGTGGAAGTTGTCATCTGCTCGTCACGTATAGAAGCAGAGCTACAGTTGCCTGACACTGAGATCTCTGTGGAATAGTGTGGAAGTTGTCATCTGCTCGTCACGTATAGAAGCGAAGCTACAGTTGCCTGACGCTGAGGTCTCTGTGGATATGTATGGAGGTTGTCATCTGCTCGTCACGTATAGAAGTGTAGCTACAGTTGCCTAACGCTGAGGTCTCTGTGGAATAGTGTGGAAGTTGTCATCTGCTCGTCACATATAGAAGCGGAGCTACAGTTGCCTGACGCTGAGGTCTCTGTGGAATAGTGAGGAAGTTGTCATCCGCTCGTCACGTATAGAAGTGAAGCTACAGTTGCCTGACGCTGAGGTCTCTGTGGAATAGTGTGGAAGTTGTCATGTGCTCGTCACGTATAAGAGCGAAGCTACAGTTGCCTGACGCTGAGTTCTATGTGGATACGTATAGAAGTTGTCATCTGCTCGTCACGTATAGAGGCGAAGCTACAGTTGCCTGACGCTGAGGTCTCTGTGGAATAGTGTGGAAGTTGTCATGTGTTCGTCACGTATAATTTCGAAGCTACATTTGCCTGACGCTGAGTTCTATGTGGATATGTATAGAAGTTGTCATCTGCTCGTCACGTATAGAAGCGGAGCTACAGTTGCCTGACGCTGAGGTCTCTGTGGATACGTATGGAAGTTGTCATCTGCTCGTCACGTTTAGAAGCGGAGCTACAGTTGCCTGACGCTGAGGTCTCTGTGGAATAGTGTGGAAGTTGTCATCTGCTCGTCACGTACAGAAGCTGGGTACAGTTGCCTAACGCTGAGGTCTCTGTGGATACGTATAGATGTTGTCATCTGCTCGTCACGTATAGAGGCAGACCTTACAGTTGCCTGACGCTGAGGTCTCTGTGGATACGTATGGAAGTTGTCATCTGCTCGTTAGTTATAGAAGTGGAGCTACAGTTGCCTGACGCTGAGGTCTTTGTGGAATAGTGTGGAAGTTGTCATCTGCTCATCACGTATAGAAGCTAAGGTACAGTTGCCTGACGCTGACGTCTCTGTGGAATAGTGTGGAAGCTGTGATCTGCTCGTCACGTATAGCAGCTGAGGTACAGTTGCCGGACGTTGAGGTCTCTGTGGATACGTATGGAAGTTCTCATTTGCTCGTCACGTATAGAAGCGGAGGTACATTTGCCTGTCGCTGAGGTCTCTGTGGATACGTATGGAAGTTGTCATTTGCTCGTCACATATAGAAGTGGAGCTACAGTTCCCTGACGCTGAGGTCTCTGTGGATACGTATGGAAGTTGTCATTTGCTCGTCACTTATAGAAGCGGAGCTACAGTTGCCTGACGCTGAGTTCTATGTGGATACGTATAGAAGTTGTCATCTGCTCGTCACGTATAGAAGCAAGCTACAGTTGCCTGACGCTGAGATCTCTGTGGAATAGTGTGGAAGTTGTCATCTACTCGTCACGTTTAGAAGCGGAGCTACAGTTGCCTGACGCTGAGGTCTCTGTGGATGCGTGTGGAAGTTGTCATCTGCTCGTCACGTATAGAAGCGAAGCTACAGTTGCCTGACGCTGAGGTCCCTGTGGAATAGTGTGGAAGTAGTCATCTGCTCGTCACGTATAGAAGCAGAGCTACAGTTGCCTGATGCTGAGATCTCTGTGCAATAGTGTGGAAGTTGTCATCTGCTCGTCACGTATAGAAGCAGAGCTACAGTTGCCTGACACTGAGATCTCTGTGGAATAGTGTGGAAGTTGTCATCTGCTCGTCACGTATAGAAGCGAAGCTACAGTTGCCTGACGCTGAGATCTCTGTGGAATAGTGTGGAAGTTGTCATCTACTCGTCACGTTTAGAAGCGGAGCTACAGTTGCCTGACGCTGAGGTCTCTGTGGATGCGTGTGGAAGTTGTCATCTGCTCGTCACGTATAGAAGCGAAGCTACAGTTGCCTGACGCTGAGGTCCCTGTGGAATAGTGTGGAAGTAGTCATCTGCTCGTCACGTATAGAAGCAGAGCTACAGTTGCCTGATGCTGAGATCTCTGTGCAATAGTGTGGAAGTTGTCATCTGCTCGTCACGTATAGAAGCGGAGCTACAGTTGCCTGACGCTGAGGTCTCTGTGGAATAATGTGGAAGTTGTCATCTGCTCGTCACGTATAGAAGCAGAGCTACAGTTGCCTGACACTGAGATCTCTGTGGAATAGTGTGGAAGTTGTCATCTGCTCGTCACGTATAGAAGCGAAGCTACAGTTGCCTGACGCTGAGGTCTCTGTGGATATGTATGGAGGTTGTCATCTGCTCGTCACGTATAGAAGTGTAGCTACAGTTGCCTAACGCTGAGGTCTCTGTGGAATAGTGTGGAAGTTGTCATCTGCTCGTCACATATAGAAGCGGAGCTACAGTTGCCTGACGCTGAGGTCTCTGTGGAATAGTGAGGAAGTTGTCATCCGCTCGTCACGTATAGAAGTGAAGCTACAGTTGCCTGACGCTGAGGTCTCTGTGGAATAGTGTGGAAGTTGTCATGTGCTCGTCACGTATAAGAGCGAAGCTACAGTTGCCTGACGCTGAGTTCTATGTGGATACGTATAGAAGTTGTCATCTGCTCGTCACGTATAGAGGCGAAGCTACAGTTGCCTGACGCTGAGGTCTCTGTGGAATAGTGTGGAAGTTGTCATGTGTACGTCACGTATAATTTCGAAGCTACAGTTGCCTGACGCTGAGTTCTATGTGGATATGTATAGAAGTTGTCATCTGCTCGTCACGTATAGAAGCGGAGCTACAGTTGCCTGACGCTGAGGTCTCTGTGGATACGTATGGAAGTTGTCATCTGCTCGTCACGTTTAGAAGCGGAGCTACAGTTGCCTGACGCTGAGGTCTCTGTGGAATAGTGTGGAAGTTGTCATCTGCTCGTCACGTATAGAAGCTGCGGTACAGTTGCCTGACGCTGAGGTCTCTGTGGAATAGTGTGGAAGTTGTCATCTGCTCGTCACGTAAAGAAGCTGGGTACAGTTGCCTAACGCTGAGGTCTCTGTGGATACGTATAGAAGTTGTCATCTGCTCGTCACGTATAGAGGCAGACCTACAGTTGCCTGACGCTGAGGTCTCTGTGGATACGTATGGAAGTTGTCATCTGCTCGTTAGTTATAGAAGTGGAGCTACAGTTGCCTGACGCTGAGGTCTTTGTGGAATAGTGTGGAAGTTGTCATCTGCTCGTCACGTATAGAAGCTGAGGTACAGTTGCCTGACGCTGAGGTCTCTGTGGAATAGTGTGGAAGCTGTGATCTGCTCGTCACGTATAGCAGCTGAGGTACAGTTGCCGGACGTTGAGGTCTCTGTGGATACGTATGGAAGTTCTCATTTGCTCGTCACGTATAGAAGCGGAGGTACATTTGCCTGACGCTGAGGTCTCTGTGGATACGTATGGAAGTTCTCATCTGCTCGTCACGTATAGAAGCGGAGGTACATTTGCCTGTCGCTGAGGTCTCTGTGGATACGTATGGAAGTTGTCATTTGCTCGTCACATATAGAAGGGGAGCTACAGTTGCCTGAAGCTGAGGTCTCTGTGATACGCATGGAAGTTGTCATCTGCTCGTCACTTATAGAAGCGGAGCTACAGTTGCCTGACGCTGAGGTCTTTGTGGATGCGTGTGGAATTTGTCATCTGCTCGTCACGTATAGAAGCGAAGCTACATTTGCCTGACGCTGAGGTCCCTGTGGATACGTATGGAAGTTGTCATCTGCTCGTCACGTATAGAAGCGGAGCTACAGTTGCCTGACGCTGAGGTCTCTGTGGATACGTGTGGAAGTTGTCATCTGCTCGTCACGTATAGAAGCGAAGCTACAGTTGCCTGACGCTGAGGTCTCTGTGGAATAGTGTGGAAGTTGTCATCTGCTCGTCACGTATAGAAGTGGAGCTACAGTTGCCTGACCCTGAGGTCTCTGTGGAATAATGTGGAAGTTGTCATCTGCTCGTCACGTATAGAAGCGAAGCTACAGTTGCCTGACGCTGAGGTCTCTGTGGATATGTATGGAAGTTGTCATCTGCTCGTCACGTATAGAAGTGGAGCTACAGTTGCCTAACGCTGAGCTCTCTGTGGAAAAGTGTGGAAGTTGTCATCTGCTCGTCACATATAGAAGCGGAGCTACAGTTGCCTGACGCTGAGGTCTCTGTGGAATAGTGTGGAAGTTGTCATCTGCTCGTCACGTATACAAGTGAAGCTACAGTTGCCTGACGCTGAGATCTCTGTGGAATATTGTGGAAGTTGTCATCTGCTCGTCACGTATAGAAGCGGAGCTACAGTTGCCTGACGCTGAGGTCTCTGTGGATACGTATGGAGGTTGTCATCTGCTCGTCACGTATAGAAGCGAAGCTACAGTTGTCTGACGCTGAGGTGTCTGTGGAATAGTGTGGAAGTTGTCATCTGCTCGTCACGTATAGAAGCTGGGTACAGTTGCCTAACGCTGAGGTCTCTGTGGATACGTATAGAAGTTGTCATCTGCTCGTCACGTATAGAGGCAGTCCTACAGTTGCCTGACGCTGAGGTCTCTGTGGATACGTATGGAAGTTGTCATCTGCTCGTTAGTTATAGAAGTGGAGCCACGGTTGCATGACGCTGAGGTCTCTGTGGAATAGTGTGGAAGTTGTCATCTGCTCGTCACATATAGAAGCGAAGCTACAGTTGCCTGACGCTGAGGTCTCTGTGGAATAGTGTGGAAGTTGTCATGTGCTCGTCACGTATAATTGCGAAGCTACAGTTGTCTGACGCTGAGTTCTATGTGGATACGTATAGAGGTTGTCATCTGCTCGTCACGTATAGAAGCGGAGCTACAGTTGCCTGACGCTGAGGTCTCTGTGGATACGTATGGAAGTTGTCATCTGCTCGTCACGTATAGACGCGGAGCTACAGTTGCCTGACGCTGAGGTCTCTGTGGAATAGTGTGGAAGTTGTCATCTGCTCGTCACGTATAGAAGCTGAGGTACAGTTGCCTGACGCTGACGTTTCTTGTGGAATAGTGTGGAAGCTGTGATCTGCTCGTCACGTATAGCAGCTGAGGTACAGTTGCCGGACGTTGAGGTCTCTGTGGATACGTATGGAAGTTCTCATTTGCTCGTCACGTATAGAAGCGGAGGTACATTTGCCTGTCGCTGAGGTCTCTGTGGATACGTATGGAAGTTGTCATTTGCTCGTCACATATAGAAGTGGAGCTACAGTTCCCTGACGCTGAGGTCTCTGTGGATACGTATGGAAGTTGTCATTTGCTCGTCACTTATAGAAGCGGAGCTACAGTTGCCTGACGCTGAGTTCTATGTGGATACGTATAGAAGTTGTCATCTGCTCGTCACGTATAGAAGCAAGCTACAGTTGCCTGACGCTGAGATCTCTGTGGAATAGTGTGGAAGTTGTCATCTACTCGTCACGTTTAGAAGCGGAGCTACAGTTGCCTGACGCTGAGGTCTCTGTGGATGCGTGTGGAAGTTGTCATCTGCTCGTCACGTATAGAAGCGAAGCTACAGTTGCCTGACGCTGAGGTCCCTGTGGAATAGTGTGGAAGTAGTCATCTGCTCGTCACGTATAGAAGCAGAGCTACAGTTGCCTGATGCTGAGATCTCTGTGCAATAGTGTGGAAGTTGTCATCTGCTCGTCACGTATAGAAGCAGAGCTACAGTTGCCTGACACTGAGATCTCTGTGGAATATTGTGGAAGTTGTCATCTGCTCGTCACGTATAGAAGCGAAGCTACAGTTGCCTGACGCTGAGATCTCTGTGGAATAGTGTGGAAGTTGTCATCTACTCGTCACGTTTAGAAGCGGAGCTACAGTTGCCTGACGCTGAGGTCTCTGTGGATGCGTGTGGAAGTTGTCATCTGCTCGTCACGTATAGAAGCGAAGCTACAGTTGCCTGACGCTGAGGTCCCTGTGGAATAGTGTGGAAGTAGTCATCTGCTCGTCACTTATAGAAGCAGAGCTACAGTTGCCTGACGCTGAGGTCTCTGTGGAACAGTGTGGAAGTAGTCATCTGCTCGTCACGTATAGAAGCGGAGCTACAGTTGCCTGACGCTGAGGTCTCTGTGGAATAGTGTGGAAGTTGTCATCTGCTCGTCACGTATAGAAGCAGACGTACAGTTACCTGACGCTGAGGTCTCTGTGGATGCGTGTGGAAGTTGTCATCTGCTCGTCACGTATAGAAGCGAAGCTACAGTTGCCTGACGCTGAGGTCCCTGTGGAATAGTGTGGAAGTTGTCGTCTGCTCTTCACGTATAGAAGCGAAGCTACAGTTGCCTGACGCTGAGGTCTCTGTGGATACGAATGGAAGTTGTCATCTGCTCGTCACGTATAGAAGCGGAGCTACAGTTGCCTGACGCTGAGGTCTCTGTGGAATAGTGTGGAAGTTGTCATCTGCTCGTCACGTAGAGAAGTAGAGCTACAGTTACCTAACACTAAGGCCTATATAGACACGTAACGAAGCAAGAATGTATGGTACAGGGGTGAGACCTAGAAGGCTGTCTGCTATACGCGATCCACGAGGTATCTCCTAGGAGGTGCGACGCGATATGTCCACTCAGTTAAAGCGACTTCAAGTAAATAAAACAAATATTCCATATTTTAGAAAAAATGCGAGCTACCTTGCTCTGATACGACATTTTATAATATTCATTAATGGTATCAGAGATTAATTTAATATTTTAATATGGAGTGGATAGTTTGACGTCCCAGCTACTAAAATGTAAATCAGAGTTATTATTTTAATTAAATATGCAGATCTATCGTTGACACCAATGTAGGTTGTCTTGGAGATAATGGATATAAATAAACTGAACTTGCCGGCAGATAGTGTAAGTGTAAATTGAAATATGTACAAAAGGAAGAAATATTTATTCCTGAAGACATTCTAATGCTCAGAGTGCAATGAGTTAATTGATACCCTAAAAAGTCAGGTTTTACGTGATAAAGAGTACAAGGGTAGATAAAACGGAGGAACACAACGAAGATCTTCCTCTTGCGTATCTTTCAGCAAGTACGAGTATAGTAAATGTAAACCATTTCATTTTGGTATTATCATTCTATGTTAAAGAAGACATTGTGAGATATCAATCTATTACGTAATTGTTGAGAATTTATTCCCTGTTAATTAGTATTACTTGAAGTCACTGAGAGAGATGGATCCGCGGTAACGTAGCCGGTAACCTCCCCATTCGGGAGGTATCGGATTCGATTCCTGTCAACCGCCCTCTTTGACCTTGGGTTTTTAGATGTTTCCCTGGTGGGTAGGGGAATGCTGGGTAGGTTTCTCATCGCATTTCCCTTTTATTCAGTTTCCTTCTCATCATTCAGTGTGCTTCTAGGTTTCGTGGCGGACAGATGGCGAAGATGCTTGCTCAAAGGAAGGAGTACTCCCCGTGGACTGAGGGCTGCTTGGTTGACGGGTCGTTCATCAGCCTCCCTAGGCAGCTCCAGCAGTGGAGCGGGTCTTCGAACCTGGAAGTGTTAGGGACTCCCGTGCGTCTCTTTCGCCTGTCTGCCTGCGGCATGTTGTATCCTGTGCTATGTATATTTATACAGAGTGAGCCAAAAGACTCCGAAACCCCTGTGCGGTGTTTTTCCTGTCCGCGTCCTCGGCGCTCGTTGCCGTCTGCTGCTCTCATACAAAGGCGCGGATAAAACCATACACCATTTATAAAACTACTTTTAAAGGCTTTACTTATCAACTTTACGAAAGGAGATGCTTAAACTGGCCACCGTCGTTGTTGATACATTTGGAGTATTTTGGCCCACTCTGTACTATGCCACGCGAACGAGCGGATGTATAAATCTGCTCGGGTAATATGGCAGCTTTGAAAGCCCTTAGGTCGGTTAAAACCACACCCAGACTAGTGTGGTAAAGCCAGAGAATGTTGGATAGACTATGTACCAGTTGCCCGGTTACACTTTTTTGGGTACCGGGGCATTCTGGCATTGTTTCTTTATTTACGTGGCAGGTAATAAAATTTGTTAGAGGTGATGACATGGCAGACACGCTTGCAAGGACGGAATCGGGGCTGCTAGTAATGTCAAGTAGGACGGTGAGGGCTCATCTTAAGATCTGAAGCAAGCAGACCACTGCCAGGCAGGCCCATGATTCAATATCGGGCCTGACCAGAGAGGGGGTGGTAAGTTTCTCCTGAATTTGAACAAAGTTAAGCTCAGAGGGGTTGTGGGCCATCTTAGAGGACGCAACACTCTGCGCAGACATCTATGCATAATGGATCTTTCACAAGACCCTTTATGTAGGAAAGTGCGAGGGACTCTGAAATCTCACAGCATAAACTATGTGAAAAGGAAGGCTTCGCTGTGCAGAGTAATGCTAAAATATGAGACACAATGATGTCTTTAGAGGCCACTCAGTTATCATCACATCATGGCTCCTATTCTTCATCCCTTCCTACTGGGACGATGTAGCCAAAATGGATCTGTGTCGTCCTCCGTGGTGTTGGGTTACCAAGCTAGCCTCTAGTTCCCGAGGTGGCGCGTTCAAACCCGGCGGAGGGCGATGGATTTTTTTCGGGCGTAAAATTCCTTAGCATGGCTTCCTTTGGAAGGGAAGTAAAGCCGGTGGTCCCGTGTCGTAGATTTACGGCACGTAAAAGAACCTCAAGACTGATAAAGAGGCCTCTGTGCAAAATTACCAGTCTTGTACGCCCAATATAGAATGGGACGCTAAGGACCACAGTAGTTAAAGAGCGTCCATAAATGAAACTCAATTTTTTAAAATGGATCTGTGTAGGTTACAGTGTGCAAGGTGTCCGCCTGTGTTGTCTAACCTATATTCTATAACCTATTACCTGAAGTCTAGTTTCAGAAATGAAATAAAAAAATTGTAGCAATGGTTTAAAATGTTTTCATTCACTACTATGATGAAAACCGGTGTTTAGGTTGCTAGAAACGAGGAAACAAATGATAGTTTATATGGTAGTAGCTGATAAATGTTAATGAAAATTATTCACACTATAAGGGTTAAGCTCACCGAGATAATTATATCACAAATCCATAGATGGCTCTAAAAGATACTGTAAAGGAAACACGTTATAATTTACGAGAGAATATAAAACGTGCCAGAATGTTCCATGGAGTTATATAAGAATAACATTCCGTATATCAGTGAAATATGAATATTCCTAGTTTCAGTATACACACCCAAACTGTATTGCATCAGACACACCGTACGGGTTCGTAAATGTTGTTAACAGCAGTGTGCATTTTGAGCTAGGTATTATTTGTTTCATCACCATATTATACTTTTTGTTCACTACTTTTACTCGTTTATGTATGGTAGCTAGAGAAAGTATTGTATTTCACTCAAAAATTCTCTATCGACTCTTCACGTTTTGAAGGAAAACATTTATAGAAAACTTATCTGCCTGCATATGAACTGCATAACACAAAAATGAAAAGTCAATAAAAATATAAAATGTTTATCATAGATTTTTACCTTTTTGTAAGATTAGTAATTTGAAAACATTCTGTATTGTTCGTTTTAATACTTATACCATCATACACTATTCTCTTATTTCAACGCTTTAATAATTATACCATCATACACTATTCTTTTATTTCAACGCTTTAATAATTATACCATCATACACCTATTCTCTTATTTCAACACTTTAATAATTATACCATCATACACTATTCTCTTATTTCAACACTTTAATAATTATACCATCATACACTATTCTCTTATTTCAACACTTTAATAATTCTACCATCATACACTATTCTCTTATTTCAACACTTTAATAATTATACCATCATACACTATTCACTTATTTCAACGCTTTAATAGTTATACCATCATACACTATTCTCTTATTTCAACGGATTAATAATTATACCATCATACACTATTCTCTTATTTCAACGCTTTAATAATTATACCATCATACACTATTCTTTTATTTCAACGCATTAATAATTATACCATCATACACTATTCTCTTATTTCAACACTTTAATAATTATACCATCATACACTATTCTCTTATTTCAACACTTTAATAATTATACCATCATACACTATTCTCTTATTTCAACACTTTAATAATTATACCATCATACACCTATTCTCTTATTTCAACACTTTAATAATTATACCATCATACACTATTCTCTTATTTCAACGTTTTAATAGTTATTCCATCATACACTATTCTCTTATTTCAACGCTTTAATAATTATACCATCATACACTATTCTCTTATTTCAACGCTTTAATAATTATACCATCATACACTATTCTCTTATTTCAACGCTTTAACAATTATACCATCATACACTATTCTCTTATTTCAACGCTTTAATAATTATACCATCATACACTATTCTCTTATTTCAACGTTTTAATAATTATACCATCATACACTATTCTCTTCTTTCAACGCTTTAATAATTATACCATCATACACTATTCTCTTATTTCAACGCTTTAATAATTATACCATCATACACTATTCTCTTATTTCAACGCTTTAATAATTATACCATCATACACTATTCTCTTATTTCAACGCTTTAATAATTATACCATTATACACTATTCTTTTATTTTAACGCTTTAATAATTATACCATCATACACTATTCTCTTATTTCAACGCTTTAATAATTATACCATCATACACTATTCTCTTATTTCAACGCTTTAATAATTACACCATCATACACTATTCTCTTATTTCAACGCTTTAATAATTACACCATCATACACTATTCTCTTATTTCAACGTTTTAATAACTACACCATCATACACTATCCTCTTATTTCAACGCTTTAATAATTATACCATCATACACTATTCTCTTATTTCAACGCTTTAATAATTATACCATCATACACTATTCTTTTATTTCAACGCATTAATAATTATACCATCATACACTATTCTCTTATTTCAACACTTTAATAATTATACCATCATACACTATTCTCTTATTTCAACACTTTAATAATTATACCATCATACACTATTCTCTTATTTCAACACTTTAATAATTATACCATCATACACCTATTCTCTTATTTCAACACTTTAATAATTATACCATCATACACTATTCTCTTATTTCAACGTTTTAATAGTTATTCCGTCATACACTATTCTCTTATTTCAACGCTTTAATAATTATACCATCATACACTATTCTCTTATTTCAACGCTTTAATAATTATACCATCATACACTATTCTCTTATTTCAACGCTTTAACAATTATACCATCATACACTATTCTCTTATTTCAACGCTTTAATAATTATACCATCATACACTATTCTCTTATTTCAACGTTTTAATAATTATACCATCATACACTATTCTCTTATTTCAACGCTTTAATAATTATACCATCATACACTATTCTCTTATTTCAACGCTTTAATAATTATACCATCATACACTATTCTCTTATTTCAACGCTTTAATAATTATACCATCATACACTATTCTCTTATTTCAACGCTTTAATAATTATACCATTATACACTATTCTTTTATTTTAACGCTTTAATAATTATACCATCATACACTATTCTCTTATTTCAACGCTTTAATAATTATACCATCATACACTATTCTCTTATTTCAACGCTTTTATAATTACACCATCATACACTATTCTCTTATTTCAACGCTTTAATAATTACACCATCATACACTATTCTCTTATTTCAACGTTTTAATAACTACACCATCATACACTATCCTCTTATTTCAACGCTTTAATAATTATACCATCATACACTATTCTCTTATTTCAACGCTTTAATAATTATACCATCATACACTATTCTCTTATTTCAACGCTTTAATATATATACCATCATACACTATTCTGTTATTTCAACGCTTTAATAATTATACCATCATACACTATTCTCTTATTTCAACGCTTTAATAATTATACCATCATACACTATTCTGTTATTTCAACGCTTTAATAATTACCCATCATACACTATTCTCTTATTTCAACGTTTTAATAACTATACCATCATACACTATTCTCTTATTTCAACGCTTTAATAATTATACCATCATACACTATTCTCTTATTTCAACGTTTTAATAATTATACTATCATACACTATTCTCTTATTTCAACGTTTTATAACTATACCATCGTACACTATTCTCTTATTTCAACGCTTTAATAATTATACCATCATACACTATTCTCTTATTTCAACGTTTTAATAATTATACTATCATACACTTTTTTCTTATTTCAACGCTTTAATAATTATACCATCATACACTATTCTCTTATTTCAACGCTTTAATAATTATACCATCATACACTATTCTCTTATTTCAACGTTTTAATAACTATACCATTATACACTATTCTCTTATTTCAACGTTTTAATAATTATACCAACATACACTATTCTCTTATTTCAACGCTTTAATTATTATACCATCATACACTATTCTGTTATTTCAACGCATTAATAAAAATACCATCATACACTATTCTCTTATTTCAACGTTTTAATAATTATACCAACATACACTATTCTCTTATTTCAACGCTTTAATTATTATACCATCATACACTATTCTGTTATTTCAACGCATTAATAATTATACCATCACACACTAGTCTCTTGTTTCACCTGAGTGAACGCAAGCATTACCAAGGCAGGGACACAAAACAATTGACTCTCATTTCAGCCTCCTGTATGCTCTTTTGTGCCTGCTACAGTGTACCGATACCATTTGACAAAATTTAACATGAGGAGCCTTAAAAACAGAAAATCCGCACGTTCAGATGATATCAATAATGCATTGTTTAAGTATATATCATTTGTATTCCAAAATAGATTTCTTGAATTTTTTAAGACATTTTGGGTACATGATCTGGACACCTACGAGGAATGGAAAACAGCATTTTTAATTCCCATATATAAAAATCTGATGTATTGCACCCACATAACTTTCTCCCCCCTTATTGCTAATTTCTTTGTAAGTGCAAGGGCAGTATGGTAGGCTTTAAGCGATAGTCAAATATTTTAAGAGTTGGTTGCTATGTGGAGTATTATATTCTCTTTGCATGTCCAGGACATAAAAAGATCTGATGTGTTACACTCACATGACTGTCTCTACTCTTGTACAAAATACTTTTAGAAACGCTTTTTCTCCATATGCTTCATGTTAATCGAGATGTTAATCTTGTTGCTACTTTTCTTGTAGCTGCAAGGAGAATATGGTAGTATTTAAGCGATGGTCAAATCTTTTAAGAGCTGGTTGCTATGTGGAGCATTCCATTCTCTTTGTATGTCCAGGACATAAAAAATGAAAATAACGAATTTGAGAAAAAGTATAAGTATTGGAAAATTTAAGGGAATAACAAGCAATATCTCGAAAATGCTTCACTCAACAAAAAAATGTGTATGACATAAATTGTATATTTCAACGTGATCTACATTTTGTGTAGTAAAATTTTGTCTATCTCTTATGGTTTACCAGTTATGCAAAAGTCGTTCACAATGGAGAATACTTTTGGAGACATTTCCAGAAAATTCGAGATATACATTTCATTTCTCATGACATTATCCTAAACATATGATATTTTCATCAAAATCGTTGGAGCCATTTTTGAGAAGATTAAAATTTTCGAAAAATCTTCCATGTAAAGGGTAAGCTGGGGTGGGGGGATTTTCATGAAAACCTTTGTGTCGCATCTCTGGAAGATACTGAACCTAAATACCAAGTTTGGTGTTTATCTGACTGTTCGTTTCTGAGTTATGCTGTTCACAGACAGACATACAGACACACACATGGACATGTTTCCAAAAATGCTTTTTTTGGATTCAGGTTGTCTCAAAACATGTATTTCCGGTGAAATCTCGGTATGGAATATTTGGGTGGAATACAATATTTCCCCTACTTACTGTACGTAGTAGAGAAATTAAAAAAAACGAATAACGAATTCCCATTCGAGAAAAAGTACAAGTATTGCAAAATTCAAACAAATAACAACGGATACCTCGAAAATGATTCACTCAACCAAAAAAAAATGCACATGACATACATTTTTTGTATAGTAAAATTTTGTCTATCTCTTGCAGTAAATCAGTTATGCGAAAGTCATTCAGAATGAACAGGACTTTTGAGGACATTCCCAGAAAATTCATAATATACATTTCATTTGCCATGAAAATATCTTAAACATGCGATATTTTAATCAAAATCGTTTGAGCCATTTTTGAAAAAATCAAAATTTTCTCAAAATGTTCATGTAATAGGTAGCATAGGGTGGGGGGATTTTCTTGAAAATCTTCGTGTCGCATCCTTGGAAGAGAATAAATTCAAATAAGAATTTTTGTATTTATCCGACTTTTCGTTTTTGAGGGTTACGTCTACAGACAGACACATCCACGGACATGTTTCCAGGAATGCATTATTTGGATTCAGAGCACCTCAAAACATACATTTCAGGTGAAAACTCGGTATAGATTTTTTGGGTGGAATGCAATACTCCGCCTACTTGCTATAGGTAGTAGAGAAAGTAAAAAACACATAGGAAAAATCATAGCTGCTATAGAGGCAAAACCTTGCTGAACACAGGATACAAAATATTTGCCAAAATTGTTAATAAAGGACTGACCATAAAAGAAACTCTTTTATTGGAACAATAAAATGGATTTCGAAAGAATAGATGCTGCATGGACTGAGTGTTTTTCTTATATCAAATAGTAGAAAAGCAAGAGAGTATAATTTACCAACATACCTATGTAGCATTTGTAGACATGGAAAATGCGTTTGATACAGTAAGAAGAACAAAGCTTTGGGACATAATGCTTGCCAAAGGAATCCCAAGACATTTAATAATTATATGTGAAAAAATGGGAAACACAACTGCAAACAAACTACTTAAAGACTACTTCTAAAATTTTAATTTTGCAGCTGGACTATCGGTTCCGATTCTGAGGAAAAGCTACAAAGAACAATTTTTAGACTACACAAAATAACACGAGTATAATCTTACAATATCCAAAAGGAAAACTAAAGTTTTAGGATTTAAAGGATTACACATTTAAGAGAAAAAATTATTATTGATGATATTATCTTAGAACAGGTGTCTAATTTTAATTATTTGAGTTGCCAAATTTCATATGATAGAATATGAGATCAAGAATTCAAACTATCTAAATTTCTACAGCTACTGGGACTATAAACGCCACCATTAGGAAACGTCAGGAAAGGAACAATTATTATATTGTACAAACCAATGGCTATTTCAACCTTGTGGTATGGCTGTGAAACCTGGCTTATAACAAAACAACAGAAAAAGAGGATTGAAGCAGCAGAAATGAAACTACTTAGACTCCAGCAGGGTTTACATTACACCATCACAAAAGTAACGAAGATATTCTATCTGAACTTAAAATATAATGTAGGTATATTGCCTGCTATTGATGTATACCGATAACAATGACAAGAGCATCTGCCAAGAATGGACACCGAGAGAATACCCTTTAAAATGTTTAATTTTCGACCTGTTAGTAAAAGACAGTCAGGATTTCCTAGAAAAAGACAGTTGCAACATTTAATGTACAAATCTAATATTCTGCAATCACATGACTTTCTCTGCTCCTGTACAAACTATTTTTATAAACGCTATTCTCCAATTTACTTCATGCTAATCAAGATAAACATTTGCAGAATGCTGTGCAAGGGGAATATGGTAGGCTTTAAGCGATAGTCAAAACTTTTAAGAGCTGGTTGCTATGTGGAGCATTTCTTTCTCTTTGCATGTCCAGGACATAAAAAAACAATAACGAATTCCCTTTCGAGAAAAAGTATAAGTATTGGAAAACTCAAGCAAATAACAGCTAATATCTCGGAAAAGGTTCACTCCATAAAAAATATATGTGGCATAAATTGTATGTTTTAACGAGATCTACATCTGGTGTACAGTAAAATTTTGTCTATCTCTTACGGTTTACCAGTTATGCAAATGTCATTCAGAATGATGGGGACTTTTGGGGACATTCCCAGAAAGCTGAAGACACACTTTCATTTGCCATGAAAATATCTTAAACACATGCTATTTTAATTAAAATCGTTAGAGCCATTTTTGAGAAAATCAAATGTCCGTGTCGAATCCTTGGAACATACTAAACCCAAATACTCAGTTTGGTATTTATCCGACTTTTCGTTTTTTAGTTATGCTGTTCACAGACAGACACACACGGACGTGTTTCCAAAAATGCTTCTTTGGATTCAG
The DNA here is from genome assembly GCA_030765065.1 of Deroplatys truncata. Classification (NCBI taxonomy): domain Eukaryota; kingdom Metazoa; phylum Arthropoda; class Insecta; order Mantodea; family Mantidae; genus Deroplatys; species Deroplatys truncata. Next base: position 168,758,767 of record CM060979.1, read on the forward strand.
GGCACCTCAAAACCTGTATTTCCAGTAAACTCTCCCTACTTAGATACGTCGTAGAGAAGGTAAAAATAATCACGGTAGTATTTCTGCAGAACGAACAGGACATTTTCGTCTAACCCTAAAAGTAGGTGTATGATGATTTATCATAATAATAATAATAATAATAATAATAATAATAATAATAATAATAATAATAATAATAATAATAATATATTAATCAGTTTATTAATTTGTACATTTGATTTTGAACACGTCATTTCCTAAAAGTACAAGTAAAGAAGTAAAGCATTTCTCCAATAAATATACCAGGTACTACATAAATAATTTACAATTCATTTAAGCTACATATATACATTTACATAACAAATATTCTTTTAATTTATTTTTAAATGTTGATTTAGAAGTATCGGTCAAAGTTTTAATCTCATTAGGTAGCCTATTATTTGATCCTTCTGATACCAATATCCTTTTCACTGGCACGCTTGCTAATATTATACATGTGATGGTCATCATTAATTCTTGTACTATAATTGTGAATTGATTGCTTCGTATCAATACAAGCCTGTTAATTGCAAATAGTATAGTTCTGTACACATAAAGAGAATAGACTGTGAACATGATCACATGATCATAATCTGCAGGAAGTAGTAATCATAAGACAGATTTTTCTGTGAACAATTTCAATAATGGCTATGAAAGTAAATAGTAGTGGCTGGAAAAGGTCGCGTGATTGTGAAACATCAGTTACACTATGTGATCAAAAGTATCCGGGCACCCCACAAACATACGTTTTTCATCTTAGGTGCATTGTGCTGCCACCTACTGCCTAGTACTCATCATCGCGAGCTCAGTAGTCATTAGGCATCGTGAAACAGCAGAATGGGACGCTCCGTGGAACTCACGGACTTCGAACGTGGTCAGGTGATTGGGTGTTACTTGTGTCAGAAGTCTGTACGTGAGATTTCCACACAACTAAACATCCCCAGGTCCACTGTTTCTGATGTAATAGTGAAGTGGAAACGTGAAGGGACATGTACAGCACAAAAGCGTACAGGCCGACCTCGTCTGTTGACTGACAGAGACCGCCGACATTTGAAGAGGGTCGTAAAGAGTAATAGGCGGAGATCTATCCGGAACATCACACAGGCATTCTAAACTGCATCAGGATCCACTCCAAGTATATGACAATTAGGCGTGAGTTGAGGAACCTTGGATTCCATGGTCGAGCGGCTGCCCATAAACCACACATCACGCAGGAAAATGCCAAACGACGCTTCGCTTGGTGTAAGGAGCGTCAACATTACACGATTGAACAGTGGCAAAACGTTGTGTGGAGTGACGAATCGCGGTACACAATGTGGCGATCCGATGGCAGGGTGTGGGTATGGCGAATGCCCGGTGTACGTCATCTGCCAGCGTGTGTAGTGCCGACAGTGAAATTCGAAGGTGGTGGTGTTATGGTGTGGTCGTGTTTTTCCTGGAGGGGGCTTGCACCCCTTGTTGTTTTTCGTGGCACGATCACAGCGCAGACCTACATTGATATTATAAGCACCTTCTTGCTTCCCACTATTGAAGAGCAGTTCGGGGATGGCGATTGCATCTTTCAACACTATCGCGCACCTGTTCATACTGCACGGGCTGTGGCGGAGGGGTTACACGACAATAACATCTCTTTAATAGACTGGCCTGCACAGAGTCCTGACTTGAATCCTATAGAACACCTTTGGGATGTTTTGGAACGCCGACTTCCTGCCAGGCCTCACCGACCTACTTCGATATCTCTCCTCAGTTCCACACACCATGAAGAATGGTCCGCCATTCCTCAAGGAACCTTCCAGCACCTGATTGAAAATATGCCTGCGAGAGTGATCCTGTCATCAAGGCTAAGGGTGGGCCAACACCATATTGACTTCCAGCATTACCGATGGAGGGCGCCACGAACTTGTGCGTCATTTTCAGCCAGATGTCCGGGTACTTTTGATCACGTAGTGTATGTTTATCTCTCAAATTTTAGGTGTGTTATTTCATAGGTACCCACGAACATTTCGCATTAAATGCCTTAAACATCCAAGATGCTTAACAATGAATTTTACGGTAGGTATTTAAAGTGAAATAAACCACTAGAAGCGAAAGAGAGTTCTCGAGAGCATAAGAAGTTTTGTCTCACCATAATATTCAATAAACAAGTAAGTCACCCTCCATCAAAAGATTTAAAGTTTTGGTACGTACTCTTGACGAAGGAAGCAAAGCTCTCAAGTAGATACTTCCTCCTTCCACCCCCTAAATCCCCTCTACAGCCCCTCTCGCTTGTAAATGGTGAATTTAACTAAACACTTTAGTCTTTAAAACAATCCCCCACACCGTAATTAACAGCCTAGTTTAATTACTTGCTCTCATTTAGAGAGATTATTAACGAAAACTGTAGAACACAGGCGTGAGGTTGGGATGGATGTGTGAGGCGAGAGTGAAAGGATCATGCAAATGTGCCGCAAGAAAAGATTTGCTCCACATCTTCGCGTCAAGGAGGTTTACGTTACCATGGCAACTCTCTCTCGAAGAGAGGGCACGTTTTTGTTTCTCATTAGGAGAAAAGTGAGCTATCTTCCCTTGGGGTATTGTTTTGTTGTACAAGGGAATATCTGCACCAATAGAGCTAAACCAAGCGTTGATCAGTAAACGTTCAAGCTGTTATTTCTACTATTTAGCCGATTACCGAGCGGGATAGCTCGGGCGGTAACGTCTGTAATCCGCATTCGGGAGGTACCGGGTTCCATTCCCGACGACCTGCCACTCTGACCCCGTGATTCTTTCGGAGGTTTTCCCGGGTCGTCAGGAGAATGCAGGAGCGATTTCTGTCATTCCCCGAATTTCCTGTCCCTCTATTTATCACTTAATTCATCTTTTAACCCGTTTGGTCTATTTTAGGGTTGGAGGTGTCGGAGATGTGTTTCGATGCAGCGTAGTGGGGAAAAGGATGCTCTCTGTGAGCTTTCTCTGTCACTCGGACTTCAGCTGGTTGCCGGGGTATTAGGACCACCCCCTGAGGGAGCATTTATCCTGTGAGGGCAGGGCCTCCAGTTGTCTGTCCGATTGCCGGGACATCTATTACTGGAAACTATAGGACTATCGCTTAAGCCCTACCATATTCCCCTTGCACCTACAAGAATATTAGCAATAAGATTAACATCTCATATCTCGATTAGTGTGAAGTATTTGGAGAATAAGCGTTTATGAAAATAGTTTGTACAAGAGTAGAGAAAGTCGTGTGAGTGCAACACATCAGATTTTTTCTTACTTACTTTAAAACACTCCTCTTAGTTTATAAGCAGCAGAATATTAATGGCTTTATAACTTACATTATTATAGTTACAAGTTTTAAAAGTAGAGTTTTATTTTGGGAGTAGCAAAATAAAATCACTTTTAACATTTGTTGCCATATATCATTTGTGTGGAAATAGCAGTGTACATTCTGACATAACCATCGTTTTATATGACCTTAATAGCACCACTACTAAAACATGATCACTTACACAATCATAACATTCTAAAATATATAAAAGGCTGTGGCAGAAATAAACTAACAGAAAAAGTGAAACAGTTTTGAGAATAAACACAGATTTTATTTAATATTAGCATTGCCCTGTTGTATAGGATGTTATACTGCTTCCTCGGCTGCTCTGGTAACAATTATAACTCTCCTCTGTTTGCAAAATTTCTTCTCGTTCCGTCCAATCGATTTCCAAGTAATTCAAACACTCCTCCATTACATTAATCGATACAAGGCTTAATATACATATGACTTCCATCGCAAGCAATAAAGGGTTGGCAATGGAGTGTTGTAAAATTTTATTCCACTGAGTGTTATAATCTTCACTTTATAATAAGAGTGGTACGTGTTAAAAGCTCTACTTTTAGTGCCAGCTGTATTAAAAAAAAGCTTTTTAACGTAATTTTAATTCTACTTCTTAATAAACTGGTGTTATGCACGTCGCATTAAGGCTTATTATTACCACCTCCAGTAAAATATTTGCGGTTACTCTTACGGTGACATTACCAGCAGCTCGATTTTACAATATCCGGTTAAGGCATTGTGTGAGAGTAAAGCAGGCTCTAACTGACAGTTATCTTAAACTCCTAGCTGGATGATGTTTTGAGCGTAAGTTCATATACTAATGCATGAAGTGGCCGGAGGTAACTACAGGGTCTTTCAACAAGAGTGTCCTATCTTTGAACTTAAATAAAACACGTTCTATAAATGATAGAGGTTTATTTCTTTTTTATTTTGGAACATAATTAATGTCATTACGTGTGGAAGAGAACATCAGTTAAGTGACCGCCGCGACTTCGTTGGGTTGCGCGTATACGGTTGACCCAATTTTCAATGACAGAAGAACGTAACTGAGGTCCAACTTCACGAATAACAGGTGTGATGTTATTCATAAGATCATTTACAGTTTCTGGCTTGTTGACATAAACTCGATATTTAACATAACTCCACAAGAAGTAATTCAACGGCGTTAAATCGCATGACCTCGGGGGCCAGTTAACATCACCACCACGGGAAATGATGAAACCTCTGAACTTCTCCTTCAAAAGATCGATTGTTTCGAGAGCAGTATGACATGTGGCACCATCTTGCTGGAACCAGATGTTTCTGAGATCCATACCATCCAATTGAGGCCAAAAATAGTCCCTTATAAGAGCCCGGTATCTTTCTCCATTGACAGTGAGACCTTTTCCATATTCATCTTGGAAAAAATATGGACCAATGATTCTACCATACCAAAATCCACACCACACAGTAACCTTTTGGGGATGAAGTGGTCGTTCTTGAATCTGCATTGGATTGTGATTGCTCCAATAGCGGCAATTTTATTAGTTAACACAACCATTCATCCAAAAGTGGGCTTCGTCGCTGAAGATGAGTTTTCAACAAAAATCCGGGTCAGTTTCCAATTGCTCCAGATCCCAGTCAGCGAATACACGGCGCAGCCTACGGTCGTTGGGCTTTAGTTCTTGAGTTACCACCATTTTGTAAGCGTGAAACTTCAAGTCAGATGCAGAATTCGCCAAGTTGTGGTCGGCAAAAGCCCCAATTCTTGCGCTCGACGAGCAATCGATTTGTTTCCGTTCTCGCGTACACTCTCACGAACGGCGCCTATGTTTTCGTTGGAGCGCTTACGTCGATTACGTACAGGCATTCTTTGATCGCTGACAGAACCACTTCTTTCAAATTTACCGATCAAACGCCGAATCGTTCTCTCGCAGGGACGATTATGCACACCGTAAACTTCACGCAAAACACGGAAGGTTTGGCGAACGGATGATCCATTTTGATAATATATTTTCACAATTTCTACGCGTTGCTGAATGCTGTAACGTTTCATGACTATTTGTCAATAGCAACTGTAACCACATGAAAAAATGACTGCTGTAACTCAATAATAACGGCAGCTATCACCTGTTAAAGATAGGACACTTTGTTGAAATACTCTCTACTTTTATTTCTACGAAAGTGATACCGATAATAATGAATAATTGGAGGTACGTGCAAGAAAGCGTAAATTAGTGAAAATGGGAACAAAATATTACGAGTTTTTGGATGACGAGTTCTTTTAATTCTTGGTCTGTTACATGAGCAAATTCCTCACTCTACAGAAAGGCTAGTTAGCATTTCTGGATAATTACTATATTAGTAATATTACTTCTGTAATTCTTCGGCATTTAACTCAATATTTTAACTGATAGTCATCTAGTAAAGTTCATTTCCAGAACCACTACTTCCGAATCTACGATTCCATGCTCTTAGAAGCATGTTAACTGCACTTGGTTTTTTTATAGATGTCAGTAGAGCAACAGCATTACAAATGGTGAAAAAATGTAGCATGGCTATTGCAACATTAGCCAAAGATACATTAAGCTTCCAGAAACTGAAGAAATTGAAAAGAATAATAACTTAAACTTTTTTTGCATAGAAAAATTTTCTAAAGTTTAGGCGCATTAGATTGGACCCATGTAAGAATTCAGTTGCCTGGAGGTGATGATACTGAAGTGTTTAGGAACAGAAAGGGCTAATTTTCTATAAATGTGCAAGTACTAGTCAATGCAGTCTAGCCTAGAAGAAATGAAATGAATTTGTGTTAGTTTGCCCCCAATAGCATTAATTCAGAGGATGTACCAAAAGTGTCAAGCTGCTGTTAAGATAGGAATATGATTATCAAGCAGTTTTCAAACAACCAAAGGCTGAAGCATGCCTCCTACCTTGTTTAAAATATATATCCAGCAGATACTGAAACTGTGCGATAACTCATGTGGAGGAATGGAAACTATAGTTGGACAAGAGACTGTGTACTCACTACTATTTGCAGATGATCAGGTGATAATTGCACAGTGTCGTGAAGACGTGAAATTTGTGGTAAGGAAACTTCTTGGAGTTATTGAAGCAGTTGGACTAAAAGTGGAAATGGACGAAACATTAAATTACCCCAAGGAATACACAAATCGGCGAAAGAATTTCCATATTTGGGATCAGTTTTTCATGAGTTGAAGATTGTAAAGCGGATATAGATTATAGAATGATACAGGGTAGAGGAGCAATAAAGATGCTGAATGGAGCATTATGGAGTAGGTTAATAACAATGCACACAAAATGGATAATTCTTCAAGTCATAGCAGAGAGTATATTGACATATAGGACAGAAGATTTTAGTTTATTAGAGAACCAAAGAAGTAAGACATGGCGTTGAAATGGAGGGAATAAGGAGGAGGGTGAGTGAGTGTCCAGGTTAGAGAAAGAAGGAACTAAGATATCAGAAGAATAATGGACATGGAAAAACCAGTGACAGAGAGAATTGAGAGTCGAAAACTTCAGGTGTATGGTCACGTAAGAAGGATGGATGAGTAGAGATGGCCGAAGATCCTACTACAGTAGTTTCCTGCAGGCAGAAGGGAAAGGGGTCGGCCTACAGCACTTGGAGGTCTGAAGGCGACTGAAATAATAGGCACAGATGGAGAATGGGAATAAAGGGTAGCCGCTGAAAAGTAGAGGCGTCCCCAAAAGCAAAAGTAAGTCCTTATGGAGAATTACGTCGAAACTCTCGCCATCACAAGATCCGATCAATGATTGCACAAGAAGTAAGATCATCCATCAACCAAGTACACGAGGAAGATCATGGCCTCGCTTCAACGGTTGCACTTGAAGGATCAATATGGTAGCAATACCTACTAACAGCAAAAAAGGATATGTAACATTAATCCAACTGTCAGATTCGATATGCATAAAGATGAACCTGAGGAATTAAACGTAGAGAAGAAAAACATATATGATCCCACAATACTATTTTTGTTGGATAAATATGAACTGCAAACAATGGAGATAATACGCTTGATGGTGGGTGCCAGTGAGACGATCACCTCTTGGAATAAGCTCGGTCTAAAGATGAACCAAATAAAGGATATTGTAACCACCATAACTTTGGTCTGTCATCATGTATACACCAATTAATTTATCATAATGTGTTTCATAGCAATTTTATTTATATGGTTTTATCGTTATTTTTTCTCTTCATTATTATTATTATTATTATTAATATTTTTCTTTGATAACTTTGATTTGTACTTTGTAATTTCGGCTTATTTGTTATCTATTTATATATGCCTTGTTTTTCTCGTTTCAATTTTAAATTGTTATTATAAGTATGCTTTGTCCACAGTGCAGCAGCATGTATATACCGGAAGCTGTGTTTCAATAAAAATTAATAAACAATAACTATACAATCTCAAAACTAATGTTGGTCGAACTCTGTACATCTCAGAGGGTGAAAATAACCCTTCAAGTTTTTATTTAATGTTCCCCATGAACCTACATACGTTTGCAACATTAACGATTTTTAAGATATATTTTGTGTATCCCTATGCTTTTTTGCTTTTGAAACGGAGATTTGAATCACCATTTCCAACGTTATTTGTTTATTTATCTTAGCTCTGTTTCCCCCTCTTTGTTGTTTTTGCGAGAAGCTCCGACGAATTGCCTTGTTCCAACCATTGATATTATTTTGTTAATGGATACTTTTTAATTATATAAAACATTTCAAAGCATACGGAGGAAGTATTACTCTTCAGTTGGAGAGAAAGCCTGTTCACGAAAATAACTGTTTACATTTGAAATTTGGTAACGCTTTGTATCTGCAAAGCAAACAGTCAAAATACGATATACACCAACATGTTTAAAGGAATGGGAATCCATTTGCATTTAAATACATAAAAAGGAAGACGTCGATAAACATTGTTTTCCCTGTTTTAGCATGGATTAAAGTATGTATTGTGAGTTGACGGAGCGGGGATTGTGTGCTCTAAAATGTTTGTGTTTTGGCTGTATCTACATCCCAGTAAGTAACAACAGAACAATACAATACAAATAATTCTGTCTAGAAGTGCGTGCGTGAGTGCGTGCCTGGGCTTTCAAAAATTATTGCGACTGTTTCATCTTGTTACTAGGCGCATATTATTCCTCCAAATATAGTACTAGGGTTTGACCACTCCCAGTTAATTAAATTTCTCCGCAGTGGTAACAAAAGCTGTCCTTGGGAAGTATACACTTCTCCAATACTTACTTTAAGAAAGAAAGAAAAAAATAACATTAAACAGTCTCCGTGAATTTTATTTATTTTATTGTTTATGTATCATGCGTTTATTTATCGCATTTTAAACGCCAACAAAATATATAATGCAATAAGTTATATATAAAATACAAAAGTGATCAAAGAGACAAAGAAGAATAAACAAAATTTCCCTATTCTATACAGTCTTGGGATCTTTTACGTGTCGTAAATCTACCATATCACCGCTTTTACTTCCCTTCCAAAGGAAACCATGGTAAGGATTTTTACGCCCGAAAGAAATACATCGCCTTCCGCTGGGTTTGAACCCGAGACCTCGGGAAATAGGATAAAATACTATAATAAATCGTATAAAAAGGAATTCTTCTATTCGTTATGTTAATCACGATGAATATTAGCGTAGAAATTAACTCGAATTAAACAATATGGAGTTTGTTGCCCGTAAAACAAAGAAAAAATCTTTTGGGATACATTCACATGACTTTCTCTACCCTCTATCGTTTATTAGTGGGTATACAAATTATGCATACTTAAGCTTATTTTTCTATCTACTGTACCTTAATCCAAACAAACCTTTACAGAAATAGTGCGTTACACATTTTGTTATAGTTATAAAGGGAACAGTAATAGTCAAATGTTTAAGAACTGGATGTTACATGTTAGCCTCCATACTGTTTCCATGCAATCGTGAGAAATAACTGAATGTTGAAACGGTTTTATGACCAAGAAATGAGCAATTTGAACCCGTATTAACGGATATCTCAGAAATGTCTTATTCCACAAAAAAGCTTATTTTAAATAACTTGTGTGTTTTAAAGAGACCAACAGTTTTTGTGTAGTACTTTTCGTCTATCGCTTAACGTTTACCAGTTATACAAGATTATACAAAATTGCTTTCGAATGAAGATTTCATAGGCTATTCTCCGAAAATTTAAGATATACATTTTATTATACTGACACGCAGATATACCCACGTATATGTTTCCAACAATGCTTTATTTGGTTTAAGGGTACCTCAAAACATGTATTTCCGGTAAAATCTCTTTGTTGAATTTTTGGGTGGAATGGAATACTTCTCCCACTTACTATACGTAGTAGGGAAAGTAAATAGTCTTTATTTGTGTCGCAAATAGGTTTTTGTTACTAACGAGGCTATGCGGGGAAAAAAAGAAAGAATGAGGTATTTACAAGACGTTTCATAAATTTTGTCACTACGTTTCAACCTGGAAAAGCTTAGAAGACTTAGTAACGAATATTTCTGGAATGGCTAATGCTACAAATATGTGGCACAAATTGTACCTGAACATGACAATAAAACAAACCGAAAATCCGTAGTGAATCGTGAGTATACATTATGGGTGTTCACAACATTTTAGTCAGGCAGCCCTGAACATGTGAAACAACATCTGCTGCATAGAGTTATGATTATGAAGAAGTTTATACAACTGCAGCCGTTCCTAATAACAACAGTTCACAACAATAACAATAATAATCCACATAGCAACTAACTCTTAAAAGAAATGACTCGCTTAAACTCTACCGTATTCCCCATTACAAGAAAATTAACAATAAGATAGTTTCTACAAACGTTTATCTGGATTAACATGAAGTAGGTGGAAAATAAGCGTTTGTAAAAATAGTTTGTACAATAGTGCAGAATGTCATGTGTGTGTAACCATCAGCGTTTTTATTAGCATACTACAAAAAGCATTTTAATTACCCATTTTCAAAATACCGCAAAAAGTACTTTACACAGAGGGGAAGAGAGAGAGACAGAGGGCAATGAGTGAGAGAGAGTAAGTGATGGGAGAGAAAGGATGGAGCGAGGGAGATGGAACAGGAAAGTATAGTATACTGAAAGAAAGGGGAAGAGATTATGAGAGGGTGTGGGAGGGGAGAAATGGAGAGAGAGTTTGAGAGGGTGAGGGAGGAAAAGAGTGAAAGGAAGACAGTTAAGGCAGCAGAGTGATAGAGTTGAACAGATAAAAGGGGAGAGAAAAAGAGAAAGAAGAATATCCGTGTTTAAGTCAACAACGCAAGCGGAGCTGTGGGTTCTGCTAGTTTATTAATAAATTATAATTCTTCTGCAGAAGGTTGAGTTGTGTCTTGCGGCTTAGGTTATTAATAGGCAATTTAGGATATATACATCTTATTACTTTCTCTCTACGTATAGTAAGTAAGGGAAGTATTGCAGTCCACCCAAAAATTCGATACCGAGATTTCACCGGAAATATATGTTTTGAGACTCCCTGAATCCAAAAAAAGCATTTTTGGAAGCATGTCCGTGTGTGTGTCTGTGTGTTTGTGAACAGCATAACTTGGTATTTAGGTTCAGTATCTTTCAGAGATGCGACACGAAGCTTTTCAAGAAAATCCCCCCACCCCAGACTACCCTTTACATGGAAGATTTTTCGTAAATTTTAAAATTCTCAAAAATGGCTATAACGATTTTGATTAAAATATCATATGTTTAAGATATTGTCATTCATTCATTCATTCATTATCTGTTTACCCTCCTCGTATGTAGGACTTACACCCCCCAGGACTTACAAGCGGGTGCCTGGGGTCAGAGGCCCGTCGAGGAGCAGACACTCATGGATCAGATAGAGCATCCAGGATGGGTGATCAGCCCGATGCCTGGTATGGGATGAAGGAAGTAGATGAAGCGAAATGTAGGTGAAATGGATGAAAGGAAAGGTGATGATGGAGCAGTTGGTGGAATGAATGGCGGGGGAAACCGGAGAACCCGGAGAAAACCCGCCCAGACGCCGCTTCGTCCACCACAAATCCCACATGCAGGTCCCTGGGATTGAACCCGGTCCGCCTCGGTGGGAGGTGAGCGGTCTAACCACTCGGCCACGGCGCCGCCTTTTAAGATATTGTCATGACAAATGAAATGTATATCTCGAATTTTCTGGGAATGTCTCCAAAAGTATTCTTCATTGTGAACGACTTTTGCATAACTGGTAAACCATAAGAAAGAGACAAACTTTTACTACACCAAAAATGTAGATCGCGTTAAAATACACAATTTATGTCATATACATTTCTTTTTTTTTGGTTGAGTGAACAGTTTTCGAGATATTGCTTGTTATTCCCTTAAATTTTCCAATACTTATATACTTTTTCTCAAATTCGTTATTCATTTTTTTATGTCCTGGACATGCAAAGAGAATGGAATGCGCCACATAGCAACCAGCGCTTAAAATATTTGACTATCGCTTAAAACCTACCATTTTCCCCTTGCATCTACAAGAAAATTACCAATAAGATTGACATCTCGATAACTCGATTAACATGAAGCATATGGAGAATAAGCGTTTGTAAAAATAGTTTCTACAAGAGTAGAGAAAGTCATGTGAGTGTAACACATCAGATTTTTTTATTCTCTATTTGAAGTGGGAAGAATTGCGTGAAGGCTTTGCAACCTTGAAGGATCCCAAACTTGAATACGGAGTTTGGTATTCATCCAATTTATCGTTTTCGAGTTACGCGGTTCACAAACACATACATACACCTATTTTGAATACCGAGGACCTCAAAACATGTATTTAGAGTATAATAGCCAATAAAGTAATAATAATTGCAGAATCAGTCATTTTAGCCCTAATAGAGTAAATGGTGTTTTAAGTTGCCTTAAATTCTGTTACAATAAGACAGTCCTTGACTGAATAATGAGAAAATTCCAAATTCAGGGAAGCGAAGCGTTCGGTGTCGAGGAATAAAAGTAATACTAAATCCCGGTTCGGGGATACAACAATTGCACACACTGACAGCAAATGGGGTTACATGGCCGCAAAGCCAAAAACGAATAACTCAGCTCTTGAATATAAGCAAAATATAGTATAAAACCTAAATAAGAGTTTTGTTAAACTTAGAATGGAACTTCAAAAGTTTGCTAAATAGGAATTAAAGTATTTCAAAATTAAAATGCATACACTCATATTTTTGTGATGAATTTATTTTCGTTTTATCCCTCGTAAAATATAAATAATTGTCCGCTTTTACCCTTTAATGACCTAATGTGAGGGAACAGTAGAAAGATTGACACTTGGGAACTGTAGATTAGTAGGAGTGGAATGTGTATGTAAGATGTGTAACCAAAATTAAGAGATAATATATAAGAAACAATGAAACAAGGGTGCTGAGGCAAGAATATGGCTAAACTATAGTCCACAAGAGAAGACGTTGAAACAACAAATGAGAGAGTGCATAGCATTAATTTTCCACTAAAGATGTTCTACACATAGTCTCCTTAAAGGGTTTTATTTTCATTTTTATTTTCTCTACCACGTACAGTCGAATGCAAAAAAACTGCCGATGTTTTTGGTTACTTTTAGTGTTTTCCATTCTTCTCCTCATCGTTTGTGTTCCGTGTCTGCCTTAGATGAGCTTTCTCTGATTGGTTTTAGCTGAAAATTTAAATTGAGTTTTATTTATGGACGCTCTTTAACTACTATGGTTCTTAGCGTCCCATTCTATATTGGGCGTGAAAGACTGGCAATTTTGCCCAGAGGTTCCTTCATCAGACTTGAGGTTCTTTTACGTGCCGTAAATCTACGACACGGGAACACCCTTCCGAAGGAAGCCATGCTAAGGATTTTTACGCCCGAAAAAATCCATCGCCCTCCGCCGGATTTGAACCCGCGACCTTCGGAACTAGAGGCTAGCACGGTACCACTAGTCCACGGAGGACGACGGTTTAGTTGAACTCGATCCGCTAGCATTACCCTACGAAGAAAGATCAGGAATAATTCAAACAATATATCTCCCAAAGACTGCCCATACTAGCCCCTGAATGAGTCCGGCTCTTAACCTCTGTAAACAAATGAGGAATGGGAGGCGTGTTAATTATTGATTGCCAACTTAAACCGCGGTTCTTCATATCGGGTAAGGTTTTTTTTTTTTTTTTTTTTTGCATCCGACTGTACACTGCCGTGCATAAAAAGTGGCCAATTCCCCTAGATTGCCATAGTATTTTTCCCTCCGTAAGATTTCCACCTTTTCACTCCACACAGCGGTATCGGTTCTCTATGTGACTGGCCTGAAGGAAAGTTGAGGGGCATATAACTAGCCAATGGGCCTTGTTTATAATCTATGTGAAATGGAGAGGTAGTTTTGATATCTAATACTTCTAAGAAAGTAGAATTCTACAATTTGTACACAGGGAAAGGCTAAACTAATTACAAACAATGGGCTTTCTAGAGGAAGGAATGAAGAATTATTTGCATGTGTAGTTAAACAGAACGACAGCTACGACATTTACATATATGAGAGCTTTCATCAGCGACATGGAGACAGAGGTTAAGTTGTTGCCGCTACTAAACGGCAGTAAGAAAACCGGCATTAAGAAAACGGTAATATAGTATGAAAATATAAGGTTTATGCTAGTATGCCATACTAGTAGGTAGAGAAGTTATTGCATTCCACCCAATATTTCGATATCGAGAGTTCACCGGAAATACGTATTTTGAGACACACCGAATACAAAAAAAAAGAAAAGAAACATGTGTCTGTGAAGAGCATGACTCCAAAATGAAAAGTTCAGTATCTTCCATAGATTCTATACGAAGATTTTCAAGAAAATCCTCCCAACCCTAACTACCCTTATCATAGAACATTTTTATAAAGTTTTTATTTTCTCAAAAACGGCTCTAACGATTTTGATTAAAATATTATAAATCTAAGGTATTTTAATAAAATAAAATATAAGACAAGTAAAATATATATCTTGACTTTTCTGGGAATAGCCTGTGAAGTTCTCTTCACTCGGGAAGAATCTTGTATAAACTTGTATAACTGGTAAATGTTGAGCGATAGACGAGAACGCACTTCACAAACAATGTAGATCTCTTTAAAACATGCAATTTACGTCAAATAACATTTTTGTGGCATAAGCCATTTCCGAGATATCGTTATTAATGGTTGGAATTGTTCAACGTTGTCTTTCAAGTCATGTCGATTTTCAGTTGTTTCTTTCGAAAGCATGGGAACAGTATGGAATTTTAATGCCAGCGTTAGCGTTCAGTTCATTTACCGCTGCTCCGTCTGTATCCATGACGAAATGTGTCATTTATTTGTATTAATGAAATAGGTAGAAAATAAGTTTTAGTAAGAATATTTTGCATAACCGCTAATAAATGATATGGTAGAAAAGGTTATGTGAATGTACCATAGCAGATATTTTTATATTTAGTATACATAATTTTCATTATACTACACCATAGTCCACAAAGCGAAACAAGAAGCTGTCTGGGAACCTTCCAGATGTCATAAAATTCTGGATAAATAAGGACAGAGGGGTTTTTAATATGTTTCTTCACAATAAAGTGAATAATCTTATAGGATGATCATAAATTAAAATTTAATCATTTGTATTTTAAAAATGCTCTGTCATTCCAGAATGGCTATAACAATTTCCTCCTAATAAAAGGCTTTTCTCTTCTAGCGTCCTCAGAAACATGTTAAAATGCTCAGCACTTCAGAATGATGCTTAAGATTACTCTTTGCAGCACTGCGTGTGACGGTGTGTAATTCTGTCCTTGTTAGTGAGTAGACTTTGGACATATTACGAGGGTAATCCAGAAAGTTCCAGACGTTTTGAAATAAACAATTAACAAAATGCAAATATCAACGTTTATTATCCATGTTTGAAAGGTACACTCTTAAACTATTTTTCTACATAATCTCCATTCAAATTGAGGCATTTATCACACCGTGGCACAAGTTTTTCAATACCCTCTCTGTAGAAATCTGCCGCCTGCGACCTCAACCACTGGTTTACACCGGCATGCAGTTCAGCGTCAGTATCAAAGCTTCAATTTGATGCACCAAACTCCCTGAAATTTGGGGAAATGAATTTTTTTCATTGATTTACATTGACAGTTCGTCAGTCATAAGGCTAGAGCTACCACTGCGATTCTCGTCGTGAACATTGGTATGGCCATTTTTAAAATCAATGCACCATTGCCTGACTCGGCTTTCACTCATTATTCCCTGCCCGTAAACATCACAAAGTTGATGATAAATTTCAATTGGTTTGTTCTTTTTAGCCAACCGCACTTGACAAGTGGCGGGATTTTCTATTGCAGCGCACATTTTAACAACTCACAGAGAGCACAGTAAGGAAGGCACAGTCCTCACGCTATCGCAGCTGGATGCGTACTGAATGTAGAAACGTTCTGACACCAAGATGGCGGCTCTAGCCCTACTCATCGCCACGATAGGCCTAAACATCTGGGACTTTCTGGACAGCCCTCGTATATTTGCTTAGTTTTCAAACACGCGTTTGGTATGCACGACTTTGTAGTTTGGGTGCTATAAAAGGTTATAAATAACTTCAGACGTATTAAGGATATTCAACTCTGAAAAAGGCCAAATTTCATAAATATGAATTTTTGTATTATTAAACACTATAAACCTTCTTATTTTGTTCTACATAACTTTTATATTTGTACGATATTTTAAAGCGATTTAAATGTTCACCTGAAAGCTTAACTTTCTATGATATAGTAGCATAGGTGATGTCTCATAAGTACTGTCGGCTTTTAAACAAAACTTTATTTTAAATGTGTTTTTACAGAAAATAATCCTAATGTTCAGAGCAAAGACCATTAGATTCTACAGTCCTGAGCCACATTTCACCGAGGTTTGCTATCCCGCAACGGTATCAGTTTCTGGTTTTTGATGCGAAAAATTCGTTGGTACCCACTTCAACTGCTTCAATACTTTCAAAATATCTTCCGTAGAAAATGGGCCCTGGACCTAAACAGATTGTAATCTAATCGCGCAATATCAGGGCTATATGCCGGATCTGGTAGCCGTTCGATTCCTTCTAATTTTTGAACTTTGTACCTATATTGTTCTTTGTTTCGCATTGTCCTGCTGCAAGAGAACTCTTTCTATTAACAAATACCGCATACCTCTGTCTCAAAACTTGATGAACTCGTTCCAGTTGTTAAGAATAAAGATTCACATTTACTGCATGTCGATTTGCAAGAAATTCACCTTCAAAATTCTACCAAATACATATCATTATTTTGGAGCCGAACCGAATTTTTTTAATGACAACGTTTACAGATTGACGGGTGTCGAGCCACTGTTTCGAGGGGTCGGGGTTTAGGTAATACAGCCACTTTTCATCACATGTAGGGGAAAGGTCCCTAATTTGAACCGCCTCTTAAATTGAACCGCTTAGATATTTTCCAAACTGTTCGACAGATGACACCATAATCCTAGCAGAAGCGTAGCGGGCACAGCTGTGAATGGTTAGAGTTGTTGACTTTGCATTCTGAGCTGTGGTTTCAGTTGTATGAAGTGTTGTGTGTTTTTGGTCCTTCAGAAGTAATATTTGACTCATTTAGCTAAGCTTATAGATAAGTTTGAGATGATCTATATATATATTACATGTTATGAAGTGTTTATTTAGCAACAATATTCATGCATACGTTTTTTTCAAGCAGCGTCTCTCCTTGTCGCATAGATGCTAAAGCTTCCAAAATGGCGTGGCTCGTAAATTGAACCACTGTTTGAACCCTATATTGAACTGGTCCAATTTAGGAAACGTATTGAAGTTCTAGGAAGGCTGAACTGCAAATAGTATATCGTGTGAATATATATCCACATAATATGCTAAGTTAAAAAACATCATGTTAAAAACAGTGGATGACATGAATATGTGATTGTCTGAAATGATGGAAATGATCCAGTGTATGAGTTGTAGCATATGGCTTCACCAAAAGTGTGCAAAATTTAGTGCCAAGAAGAAAGTGTTTTATTGTGAAGATTGGACTCTTCTGTATGGGAGTAAAAATTAGTAAAAGCTCTATATTTGCAAATAATACCTATTCCAAAAACCAAGTGATTGTCATTATATAAAAATTCAAAATCTTCAAGAAAATTGCTATTCTTGTCACAATTTTGGACTCTACTTTTGTTGTTGATAGATATTTGTTTTGAATGTATAATAAAATATGTGTATTTTGTATTAATAAAACTACTTTTAATTTAAAAGTATGTGGTTCATTTTAAGACACGGATGGTTCAATTTAAGGACCACGTTCCTAATTTGAACCGATTTACACCATCTCACTTTTTAAATGTTATTTAATTGATAATTGTATTAATTTTAAATTGTGTTGAGGATATTCATAGTGCAATGATTTGTCACTTTAACGCTGGTGTTTCTGAAAATTTTCATTTGAAATTATAATTATTATTTACTATTTAGGCTTAAATGGTTCAATATAGGGACCTTTCCCCTAACAGTTTCTCTGATAAATCCATCATCCCAGGGATTAGCGATAAGCTGACGACTACATTGAGCTTGATCAGCTGTCAATTCATGTGGTGAAAATTTACAGCTTCTGGACGATTTTTAAGTGTTTTAATATGGCGATATATGGTATGTTTTGAAGCACCAAGTCCTTCTGACAATCTTCGAGTACTTCTCTGGGGATTTTCTTCCAAAACGCTGCGTGTATTCTAAATATTCCATAACAGTGTCTTCCAGAACGCTGTAAATCCTTAATGTTTTGGTCTCCATTATTGAAACGCTGGAAGCATGGTTGTGCTACTAGCTCACTAACGACAGTTTCACTTCACATAATTTTCGAGCTGCGGCAACAGCTTTATAGTCTTATTTCCAATAGTGCTTCATAAGGACTCTAAACTCAAACTTTGTTGCCTCCAATTTAAAATATTGCATTACCACCTGCTGGCTGACAACATTAATAATATGAAACAACAACCATAGCACCCTATAAATAGTACAAATTAAAGCATATATACTTACGATATAAACTCAATTAAAAAACCGACATTACTTATGAGACAACAAATTAAAATCGTAGCTTTTGCCAAAATTACAGTGAACAAATTATTCAAGAGGGGCCTTAGGAATTATAAACACTAAATTAACCGAAGAGGAGAATAAAACGCTGAACAATAGCATGTATATACAGTGCATAAACTCAGAAACAGTGTTATTAGCGCTGTAATTTTAAACTCCCTTTTCTAGGGTTTTCATTTGTCGGTGTACCTCATTTTTAAATTGCTCCACACCATGAATAATGTTTCGTGTAACTCTTAATAAATAACCGGATAAACGAATCGCGAGATGATTTTTTGTTAACACGCTTTGTTGTGATGTTTGCGTCCGTCCTCGCGCCTCTTGCTTCGAAAACTACGCCGTTGGTTGCAGTCCCGGGTTCGATGCCCGCGCTGTTATAATCGACCGCGATATAGTGGCAGATACAGGAGAAGTAATGGTAAAATTCACTGTACCTGCTTTATGTCCTCCGTCCGACGTAGCTTCGTCTTCATCAGGCAAATCTTCATAGAAAGGTGCTTAACATATATGATAATTCTGGCTGTTGCCCTGGCTAGTTGCTCTCAGTGGAGATGTACGCATGGACTTTGCCTATCAGGATTTATAATAAGTTCGTTGACCTCGGTAGTGGTACAAAGGAGCTCTGAGGATAATTTACTACTCATCACAATGTTTGGGTAACTGCAATTTATTGTCACTTCTCACTCTAAAAACACTACCTAATGTTCCTGCTCACTTATCACGTCATATGGAACTCGGAAATCACAGATAAATTATTATTAATTAATATGTGATTAGTCACAGTTACACTTTCGCACAAAACGAACACTATTTGCGCACCAACTTTGTCTTACGGAGTAGCGTGGATTCCTCGTCTTTAACTACAAGTCAACTCCTGAATTTTGGGGTAAATATCACTATTTATAGACCATAATCCCCCACTTGAAATTTTAGGATCTGTTTCTCAGTGGAGGAATTTTCGCGGTTCTCTCAGCGTGGATAAATATTATTATATTTATATGTTCTTATTGGCTGGTTTATATATATCATGTGACATTTTCCCGGGCTTCTCTTGGTAACTTTCCGTTCTGTGTTACATTTCCCACACTACATACTTCCCTAGCGGAGACAAATAAGCTCATAAAACCTTACCCTCAATCCTAACACGAAAGATCTCCGCTTTCTCTGCACATGCGAACAGCATATTGTCTACCACACTGCAGAGTTTAACACATCCTAAAACCAGTGAAACAGGAACATTATATATAAGACAAATATTAGTTATACAAAAATGACTATTTACACGGTGTTCACATTATACACATATATCATTCATATATCAAATTAATCACTAAATAAATTAACACATAAAATTAATCAGGGCACATTCAATCATGTTATTAAACAATAATACTCAACTTGTGTAAATGTTTAAGCAAAAAAATGATAATTCCTAGTTTAAAATGGTTCTTAGCTGTGCTTGTCAATCTGCAACAGCTGCCTGTAAATATATAGCTCTTTAACACGATGTATTAAGAAGGATGGACTTATGTTTCAGGGAAGGACTTGCTGCACCACCTGCACGATCTCGACGACACTCGAAGTAGCAACAGAGAAGAACTTGGGAGCGATGTGAGCGACGATCACAAGAGTAATCATGGAAGCAACAGCAGCGGGAGCGGCAGCAAAAAGAAGAAGTCTGGCAACACCGTAGGGAACAGTGCTGAAAGCAAAGGGAGTGGCAACGGCAGCGGTAGCAGCGGAGGCGGTGGAGGTGGCAGCGGCGGCGGCAAACCCCGCAGAGCGCGCACCGCTTTCACCTACGAGCAGCTGGTGGCCCTGGAGAATAAGTTCAAGACGACGCGGTACCTCTCCGTGTGCGAACGTCTAAACCTAGCGTTGTCCCTGTCCCTAACGGAGACGCAGGTCAAGATCTGGTTTCAGAACCGGAGGACTAAGTGGAAGAAGCAAAATCCAGGCATGGACGTGAACAGTCCCACTGTACCTCCTCCTCCCGGACCCCCCGGACCTCCCTTCCCCGGGGGTTATTCCCACCATCAACACGCGGCGGCCGCGGCAGGACTCTTATACTCCGCGGCACACCATGTACCTTATCCTTATCCTCTCCCTCCAGGAGCTGGTGGTCCACCGGGATCTCAAAGCTACCCATACTTCCACCATCTAGGAAACCATCACTCCCTAGGACATTCCTCATGAGGCCCAAATACTTCTGTATCAGAAGCTCAGTGAATCGAAAGACAATACCACCAATTCCAGAAATTTGAAACACAAAGAAGAAAGACCAGTGGAAGAAAATTAATATCTTACATTAAGACGGAGCTCAGTAATTCTTATGGGATATATTTGTTTTACGTATACACTAAGGTATATTCTCGCAAAATTTAGAAAAGGTATAAACGATACGCCACATGAAAGAAGTGAGCAATGAATAAGGTTCCTACTTCTCTAATAAAATAAGAGGGTTACAATTGGATGGTGCCAACGACCTTTGCTTGGGGAGAATCACTAGTCACATGCTGAAGGTTTTGTTCAACTCAGACGTACAGAACTTGAGCAAATTTCATGCTTTATTTACTGCGGTTTCTCATCTAAACTACTGGAAACTGGATAAATTGACAACACGGCTAAGTTTATTTAGAAACAGCAAGAAAAAGAGAGAAAAACAGTTTTGTAGCCATAATAGTCTCAGTTCGTTTTCATTGCAGGACCTGTTGAAACATTGAGTTTATGTCCTCCTGCAAAGAATTGCATATCGTTTGTACCTTTTCTAAATTTTCGCAAGAACTATTTCTTGATTTTCTTAATTTGAAGAAATATTCACCTAACAGGTATATTAGCAACTCTTATTAAGAGCACCAAACTGAGGAAATTATAGAGAATTCTGAAAAATACAGGTTTTGTGCAGTAATAAATTTTAAAGCTTTTAAGGATGGGTATACAATGGTACACTAAAATTATTAAAGCATCAGCCAACGCAAGAGTGCTGCTTTGAAGTGTAAAATTCCTTACTCTATAAAAAGTAATTTATTTTGTTCACCAGCACTCAAATAGTTCCTTGCAGTGCAAGACCAAGGAGTCTTACGACGACGATAAATAAAAGTCATCGCTAGACATGTTTGGGAAAGTAAAATTGAAACCCTTTGTATTAACTGGAAAGCACAAAAAGCAAGAAGTATATACTTTTTTCTAAACTAATTCATGTTTTATTTCTAAACCATATGATATGTTTGAAATATAACATTGAAATTTGGTTTCAAAATTTGAACACTATCGATTCCATAACTTATCTCTCTCTGTAGAACGCCAAGAACGTATTCAGAGGGCATTTACTATTAAAAGTCTTATAGATACTATAAACAGGACTGTACCCTAATCATTTCTAGAGAGAACTTGTCCAAAGAATGAAAGAAGACCATATCCAAAGACTATTGGAGTATAAGCTGAAAGGTGAAAGGAATGTTGTGGGTTCACCAAAGAGATGGATTCCGCTTTTAGATTGGAAATATAGGGACCGGAACACCTTTAAAGGCTTAATCCCCTTAAAGTACATAGTTGTTGATAATAATGGTGACTGTTTTGAAACTGCACCTCGGGCAGACCTTCTTTAGATACTTATAAAAGAGAATTTTTATTCTCAGGAACTCCTCAAGGAATGTATCTAAAAATTTGGAAGCTTGTTTCAGAATATATCAAAAACTTCTGGTAGAAAAGAGCTGATGCATTAAGAAATAAGGAATTTCCAAATTTCACAGGTTGGTCAGCTTAAGATATGCACATCCAATATTCATATACATGTTTTGCTTTCAAATGCTAAAACGGAATGCACTACTTGAGTACACCGTTCCCAAACCCAGTAAGTCCACTGAGCATCGATAGAGGTTATAAGTGCCATACTGCAGATGACATCGAACCACGCCTTTACAATCTTTGAAACAGTTGTACAAAGAGCGCCAAAGAAAATCTCACTGCACCTCGCGTCTACGTCACATTATTTATCGCTGTACGTGGCCTTGGGAAGCTATGGCCATTTCATTGGTTGCTTTAGGCCACGGTGCAAGGGTGCACTACTTCTTTTGCTAAATAGTTGCTCCAATAACCACAACAAAGGTTACAAAATGGCGTAGAAACGAAATATATGTTTATGCTCTCGATCGTATTGGCTAAAAGAGAAAGAGATAGAGTGGGTGAATTCAGTTTGTCATACAAATCTTTTATCATGATTGGTAGCCCATACCTTATCGACTAGTACAGGACACGCCTTTGAAAGGATTAAAAGATAAGGGGAAAATTTGATGAGCGCCCAGGTTAGCGAAATGTAGAATGTGCAGTGTGAGAAAATTTTCAAATTAAAACTTGAATGGTATTCATTAAATACATAGCAATACTTTATAACAAGAAATAAACGGAACTGCATTCTTACAGTGGTCTCAATGCTTGTTGCTGCATAGAAGCAAACGTAACTAAATAATGAATAAATAAAGAAGCATGTTTTCCCTCTAATTCAAACTACAATAGGTTAATATACCTTTATTAACATATTGTTGATCATAGGAATACAACAGGATTATAGACAAAAATATAACCTAATTTTATTGTCATAATATGTATGTCATATTCGGTAAACCGTATACATATGCACATTTATCTCTAGTTTCTAAACATGATTAGTCAATTATAACAAAAGAAATATTTGCATTTAGTAAACGAATATCATCATCTGCGGATGTTTTACAGGCAGTGCCCACTTTCTGACGAGTATGTAGAACGTCTTCCCCACTTTCCTGTCCAGTAATTTACTATAAAAACACTTGCGACCACACCCCTACTTACCCACGATACGTCCACGAGTAATTTCGCTAGTATGCGGCATGAATGGTTCTCTGACAATAAACATGTTTTGGGTTCAATAACACCAGAAAAAGCAGACATCAACTTCCCCTCTTTTCCCCCATATTGCTGTGTCATCAAGCCAGCACGCTCTGCGATAGGTAAGGTGAAGGACACGCCTCAAAAGACCCCAGAAAACGATACAAAATCCGCCGAAGATTTTCTTTGGTGCTGTTTGTACTTCTTGCTGCCTACTACAATAGGAACCATTTAAAATGCGGCTCCAGTTTCAAATCTGCATAACTACAAGTGACTCTTATTATAATGTATAACCATCCATTTAATTTATACAAATACAAGAAGCGAATCAAGTAATGATTTTACAAAATTAAGTAACAGTATTAATAACCTCTTTCCCATTCCGAAGTAAGTACACTCCTGCTTTACGGAAAATCTGTGTTAAGTGACTAGTCATGTTTTGGAAACGTGCGACTCATATGGACTAAACCCTGTGATAAGAAAGGAACTACGTAAACTAGTGTTAAATATGTGCTGCTAAGATATCATACTCATAATAAACTGAACTTAAAGCAGGGTAAATCTTTGACCTGTAACATAGTAAAACTCTACTGTGAAACGAGTCAAAAGTAGCGAAAGGAAGATCATGAGTGGCCCAGACGATTTGATTTAGACATGTAGTTATGTATGCAAACATTACATCTGCTTACATAAGATAAAAGTGACAGAAACGAAGCTGTTAGGTTTAAGATTTAAAACAAGAAAATAAAACTGGATTCGATTTGAATATCACTGGCTCCCCACAAATCTGGTCTCAGTAGTTAAATATATGTTGTCATATGCAGATTTTATATAGGGTCTTATCCACTGCATGCATTGAACGCAAGCTAGACATTTACTTTAATTTAATAATTACACAGGGTGCATCATAATTAATAGCGCAAACTGAAACGGTTGAAAGTATAGGATAATAAAAGCAAAACAGTTCCAGTGGACGTGGGTCCGCAAACAAGTCGTGTGCGAGATTTATTACTGCGAACGTGTGGTTATGAGCCGCCACTGACGTGAACTGCTGGAGAAAAATTAAAATTGAGTTTTATTTATGGACGCTCTTTACTGCTGTGGTCCTTAGCATCCCATTCTATTTTGGGCGTTAAAGACCGGTAATTTTGCTCAGAGGCCTCTTTAGCAAGCTTGAGTTTCTTTTACGTGCCGTAAATCTATGACACGGGATCACCGGCTTTACTTCCCTTCAGAAGGAAGTCTTCCTCCGTGGACTAGTGGTACCATGCTAGCCTCTAGTTCCCAAGACCGCGGGTTCAAACCTGGCGGAGGGCGGTGGATTTTTTCGGGCGTAAAAATCCTTAGCATGGCTTCCATCAGAAGGGAAATAAAGCTGGTGGTCCCGTGTCGTAGATTTACGGCACGTAAAAGAACCTTAAGCCTGATAAGGAGGCCTCTGAGCCAAATTACCGTTCTTTCACGCCCATTATGGAATGAGACGCTAAGGACCATAGTAGTTAAAGAGCGTCCATAAATAAAACTCAATTTAATTTAATTTTCAGAAGGAAGCCATACTAAGGATTTTTACGCCCAAAAAACTCCATCGCCTTCCGCTGGGTTTAAACCCGCGTCCTCGGGAACTAGAGGCTAGCATGGTAACTACTACACCACAGAGGACACGAATTACTTGAGGATGTTCCCCTTGAGCAACGTCGGAATACGTGCATAATGGAGCACCGGCACATTTGCTGTTACTGCAAGCAGAAATCTAACATGGAGATATGGTCCAAGATGGATAGATCGAAGAGAGCCTGTACCTTGGCCTCCTTTGAATTTTTTCGTATGGGGTTACTTCAAAAGTGTAGTGTACAGCACTCCCGCAGACATCGTTGAAGTACTGGAGCACAGAATTGTACGTGCTTGTCAAGAATTCAGAGACGAGTGCAGTATTGCATCCAGATGCAAGGACGACACTTTGAACACCTCCTTTAACAGGAAAGAATGTACAGCATTAATAACATGTTACATATTAAAGTAGAATTGTATTCCTTGCTAAGTTAAACTCTGAGAGAATTATGAGGCAACTTATAAACGGCAATTATTAAGCGAAAAGCCTACTTTTGAAATTCATTCTTACTAATTAGGACGAAGTTGCTTAATGAAGTCAGTGACGACTTGTAATCACACATTTGAAATTATCTCGCACATGCCTCGTTTACGGACCCATGTCTACTGGAACGTTTTTGTTTCTACTATCATATAATTTCAACCGTTTCAGTTTGCGCTATTAGTTATGATATACCCTGCAGATGCAAAATATAGTTTTTACAGAATAAGAAACGTTATTTCACTGCTTAAAGACCACTTCAGTTTTACCCTTCGTGAGAATATCTATGCAGGTAAAATTCTGACTATACTAGAAAGGTAATTTTAATTATTATACTATTGTATCTGTGCTATAGTCTTAGAGAAAACCTCATTGATCGCGACAGGCAGGAAACTTGGAACAATTGTTCTTTCACAAATACTGTGTCAGGCTAAGGTTGGAAAGGAAGAATCGGATTAAAAATTTCAATGCAATAGTTGGAATTTGGACCACGGATCTTTGGCTTTCCGTGCCGCAGCTCTAAACAAATGAGCTGCCTTGGCAACATGCCGGTATGACATTAAATTATCCAATTGATTTGCATGTTTTTTCGATAAACTACAAGACCTTCTCAAATTAATTTTGAGACGATATACTCCAATCACGATGTACGATGTCGTAAGTGATTCAAGTCCCGGGCTTCATAGTTTAACCAACTATTAGATCCACCAATTGTAATTGCATATCATGTGAAAGATGAAGTTGGAAAGGTAGAATGAAACTGAAAAATTCAGTGACATTGCTAAGATTTTAACCACGGATCTTTGGCTTTCTGTGACGTTGTTCTAACCATGGCAGGTGTAGTTCAGCAGTTAAATGTAGCAGATAGCTTCATAAATCTTAAATGGCAACATCTCGTTAGTTTGGACTAAAATACTGACTTTCTAATCTTATCTGGTTTTATTTTGCAGACTTACATTATTTCAGTAGGCAAAATGTAAGCTTGTACTGGAAGTAACTATCTTATAATTACTGAAATCGTTGAAGAGTCCTTTCTGAGCTTCAATTCTATGAAAACAGCATTTTTGGTTCAAAAATATTCGCATGAGAAAATCAGGTGATCCAGCCATTATAAAGACTATTTTATATTCAGATACGAACGAAATTTAACCGATTAAAATAACTGCATTTTTGTGATTTCTTTATTGCTTATGTACACCAAAGCTATACCCTGATGTGTGTCTCAAGCTTTAGCATTACTACAGTCAAACAGTTTTTCGGCATGTGTATTTGATGTGCTAGTGACGACATAAAGGTGATCTTTAAAACCAAGATCACAGCGGTATTTTAATGCGCTAACTGTACTGTTATTAAGGTTACGCATACATGAAATTTCTAAATTCTAAATTTGTGAACATATGATTTTTAAATTTATATTGCAAGTAACACACCAAATCATTAGCATGTATACAAATTTTCACTTCAATATCTATAGTAGTTTCAGGTTACTAATTGTTTAATTATTTTAATGGAAAATAAAGTGGTCCATACGATGAAACAATTACAAACCTACTAATATAAATATGTACTTTTATTCTAAAAATATTTGATAAAACTTTATGGAAACACATTTATTTGAGGTTTAGTTTTAAAGAAAAAGCTATTAAGTAATTTTTTACTAATTTTAGAGTGCTATTAGATATTCTAATAAATATTCCTCGAATGATAACTCATAAAGAAAAATAACTCCCAACATTTTTATTCTTATAGCCTCTCTACAAAATCATGTGTAACATTTTGAACGCCTAAAAACGTAGAAAAAATAGAAAGCAAGAAAATCAGCTTTGAAATTCCAAAGGACTATCTGGCCTTGTGTGCAGGCACTTTTAAAAGCTCGCACAGGATTATTTATAATCATTCCTAATTCACAACAAATACAGATTTCGAAACTAGATTGTTTATTCTTAATAAGAGGCCTATAAACAAAAACTTCGTTTTGAAACGTTTTGTTCAATTTTCAGCTATGTGTACCCTTAAGCAGGGAATTTCAGGACCGCTGTAATGAATGTACACTTAGCAGGTTCTGCATCACAATTTACGATTATATGAGGTTAAATAAGTGCTTTAATGAATAAAATAGATATTAAATGCAGAGGTGGAGCGAACACGGACTATAAAAAGTAGTCCAAAAATAAAGAGTGTCTGAATTCTCATATGATTCTTTTCTTAAGCACAGAGAATAGTTTTAGCTTAATGAAACCCAGGTCTCCAAATGAGAGACTTCAAACATGTGACACCTCTAGTGAAAGTATTGTCGTATTGTAGTATTTCAAAAATCGCCTTTTATTTTAATTTACTACATTGATATACGAAGTGTTAATTAGAGAAAAATTAATTATCTATGATTATGATGTCAAAAAAATAACTTAAAACTGAAAATTAGAAGTTATGGCACTAATTAACTAAAGTACAACGTACCCTAAGAGTGTTAACGTATTGCACTGCTGAAGTATTTACATTTTTCCTTTTACAAAACTAAGCATTAATTTTCTGTTCATGTTTGCTAAAAATGTTCCTGGAAAAACAATAACATTTTATTTTACCTTCAGTAAAGGTACAATTAGTACAGATATGCGAGTAATATAAGAAAACCCCTTATATCGTAAAATAATGACTACCCCTTCGTTCATTGAAACTTTAGAAAGTTTAGCATTTTGAATAAATTAATTATTGCCACTTAAAAATAAAAGAAAGGTAATATTTTTATCTGGATCACAATGAAAAGCTTCCAAAAACAAGCCACATACATATTTTTTATTAAGTATTGCAGAATATTGAGAACAATTTTGTTAAATTGAATTATGTATGTTCTGTGGAAAAATACAATGTGACCAATCAATTTTTTCGGGAACTTCACTCGAGTGTAAACAAAGTAAGGTTTATCAGGTTTTTTACACATATTAAATGATATTTAAACAACCTGAGATTCCTAACATTTCACTCTAAGCGGAGAAATGGAAGAGCTGTGTTGCCACGTTGTATTACAGCATGTCAGCCGTTTAGCAGCGCGACGAATAGCTTACAGCTCGCTGGTACGTAACGCTAGTCAACAGCAGTAAAACGCTAATATGGCAATGTGATACCCCTCAAAGTTCAGTTTGTTGTCGAAGGGAAAGGAGGGTGGCGGCACCTTACTGGCTAGAACAACAGTGGGGGAATGTTGCCAATGAAACATACCCCTCCAAGAAATGTCAGAAGTCTCATGTTATTTAAAATCTACCGTAGTTCCAACTTCTGCCATATCACTAACTGATCCTCTTTATTTGTAGCTGCGTCTTACCTCTTAAAAGTTAATAACTAACATAATATCACCGCCGTTGTGGCAATGAAAATTACCGGTAATACATAAACATAGAAATTAAACATAATTGCATTACTTAAATTTGCACTAAACTCAGATCGAAATGGAGATTTTGAGGCATCCATTTGTCTCAGTAATTGTATTTGACAGCTTTTAACTAATTAAGTATTTAGACTATTCTCTATTGTTCGTTCTGCAGTTATACAGCTATTTTAAGTTTAAAGCCTTCAATCAATATTTGTTGGCGGGGGGGGGGTGGTAAATGAATGTATAAAAGCAATACAAAACGAGCTTGGTGACCAAAGGCATTAAAATTTCTCGAAATTTATTTTCAGAAACAATAAGAAACTGAAACTACAGGCAGACAACGTGACAAAACGTAGATTCGAACCTGGTCGATGCGTAAAATGTAAACCCTATGATGAATTCTAATATTTTAGCAATCATCCCAAGGATAGCAACAATAGAAGTGGCAGAATTTCTCTCTTACAATAGTTTTATCCAAATTCTCGAAAATTGGATAGTATTAAATTGTGCTGATGAAATTTGTAATTTTCTTGCTAAAGAAACAGTTGCCTCAGGTAACTAGTGCGGTGCGTTTACCTGCTGTTTAGAGAATAGTATGTTTATTCTGCATTAAGGAGAACAACGTTTACTTTATCCTATGCCACGCAGAGGAAGTGCTTTGTTCCACTCAAAAGTTTTATATATTTCAAGAATGCCAGCTAAGATATTCATAAATGTCTTCCAAAGCACATAAATTATTAACATATCAATTATTGACGTTCTCCTGTGAGTTAATTAATCATCTTAATTAATGCACTCTATGATAACGATTGCCACAATGACCAAGACTTTAAAAAGTAAATACATTAAAATTAAATTACTTAACCGTTCCTTAAACGTGCAATTAAAAACAGGCATATTATGTTTTTTTAAAAACAAAAGCCTATCTGATAATTTTTTTAAAAACGGAGACAGTAATTGTTTGGTAATTTTGGAAATAATTCTAATTATAATACAAATTTTAATAATTCTCCACACAAAATAGTCTTAATTTTGCACGGATGTTAAACTGATTATCATCTTTCAACTAAAATATATAAATTTTCAACTTTCGTATGTGCAGAACCCGCTTAAAAAGCATGCATTTTACTGTGTTTGACTCAGGAGTTAAGCTATGACCTTGTGGTTGACGTAAGTAAACCTGTACTTGCGCTGATTGCTCCTCCCTCTCGCTCTATTGTTTTACACCCTGGTCCAAAGGTACTTATTTTTCTTTCGGAACAATAAATATTACGCGGAGAGCATCAATAATGCATTATATAATCCCAACAAACAAAACAATTATGATCATACTTTCAATAACTAAACCTGTAAAGCCTGCATATATGTGAAACAATATACTTATGACCATACATATGTGAAACTGCATTTGTTGACAATACTTTTGAACTGCTGGTGCTACACTATTTGTATTGTAGGCAAGAAGCTCCATAGTCCACTGTATGCTTGCACTTAAAGAACAAAGCCATTCTCCTTAGCCAACCACAGTAGAAGGTTCTATGCATAACTACCCAATATTACATCCTCGTTGATTAAATTGGAATAAGTGGACAAATGCTCTTAAAATTCAAAATTTAAACTCCGGATGTGCAAGGTTTGCCCGAAACACATAATAAAAGCCATTCTTTCTACTAGAATAGTATTCTAGAAAAATCTACAAAGAATAAATAAAAACACAACACTTCTTTCTTTACATCCTGAGGAATACAACAAATTTCAAGTCCATTGCCGAACAACTTTCGTCATAAGATCGACGAAGAAAAACATTCTTTTTGTAAAAGTGAACCTGAAATTAATTTTTGTTCATGTTTAGAATTTTTACACTACTTCATCTCCAATATTTCATTCAGTTTTCCCTGCTAAACAGTAAATTGATTTAGGAGGTTGTATCAGGTGTGTTACCCTGTATGTGAAAGTTATAAATTATGAAAAAGTTCTAAGCAAGGTAAAACAATTGTTATTGGATATAACTATACATTTATATTATATTAATGAGTATTAGGAAGTAATGAATCAATGATTTTGCCACTTACTATTATTTTTATTTCTTATAATGAACGGCTATGGAGCTGAATCTATACAAATAAAGAGGCGTGGCCTCTTAGCAGAGGATGAGGTTTAGGTTGGCTACAATCCTAAATTTTAATCAAACTAAGAGATGAGAGAATTTATAATTAATCACGTTATAATTTCAAACACTTTGAGGTCAAATATTAATTTTATTAATACTATTTTGCTTATTTTATACAGGGTATAAATGATATAGGGTAAATTATTTTTCTGATATATGCAATAATTTCTTCAAAAGTAAAGTCCAAAAGGATGAACCGTATATGGTTCCTTCTTGCATTATAGTTATTTATAGTTGAAAATGTGTTAGGCTCGACCTTCAATCTCCTTTTTTATAGAAAATTCAGGTATTACTGCCTTCTGTCTAAGTAATAAACACTGTCTGTTGGGTAAAGAGAAGATAATGCTAACATAAAAAATAGATAAGAATCAGATGATGTGATATCACATCATGCTGTATCATTTACACCCTGTATTAAAGACCTGTTAAAATGTAACAGTATAAAGTAGTTTTTCACCTGCACATACGTATATAATATACCCAATAGGGAAACACTAATGGCTGAAATTTTCAGAAACAGCTGAAGCAGCAAAGGTTGTGTTTAAAACACCAGAAGTAAAATGAAATGGTAACTCTTAAGTGGTTTTCAAGTGAAGTTACAGCACACTGGTGATAGATTGGTCTTTAATAAATTACTATCAAAGCAAAAATAAACTGGAGAAGATAAGACAGAAAACTACATATGTTTTCCTCTCCCTTAAAAATGTTAAAGACAAAGAGTTTTCACAGCCAGGTTTTTAGAGGTTATAAGCTGTGATTCTATGACCAAATACAACCGATACTAACTAGATCTAGTCCAAAGGTAATACTCATTTTCTGTAAATATTAAGTTAGTGCTGGTATTATAGAGGCGTAGGAGAAAGCAACATGTGAATATAAATAGTAACATTATTTGTACATAGAATGGTTATTGTTGTTATACTATTATTTTATTTCAGCAAGAAGTTTGAACATGATTGTGAGAAACTAGTGAAATTATAACCGAAATAAATTGTGTACTTCAACAAAATGGTTTCATTTTTACTGCACATCAACCATTTAATAGTAGTTTATTGTACCTTTCCCTTTCCAGTTTCCACTGCCTTTGGAATACATTAAGGTTATCACTTGCAAGAAGGTTGCCAAGAGAAAAGCATAACAAGTTGTACAACAGAACTTCAGTTGGGCAACTCAATCAGTAGAGCATCTGCTTGCTGTGCCAGAGCCCCCGGGTTCGATTCCAGTCTTGGATGGGAATGTGTGTGTATGTGTGTGTGTGTGTGTGTGTGTGTGTGTGAGTGATCTAATGAGCAAATAAAAAGAATTGATGTGAGACATGCACATACTTTCTCTGCCCTCTATCATTTATTAGTGGGTATAGAATTATTCTTACTATGCTTATTTTTCTATCTACTACGTTTTACTCCAAATAAACCTTTGCAGAAATAGTTATATTCCACATTTCGTTGTAGACACAAAGGGAACAGCGATAGTGAAATGTTTAAGAACTAGAAACTGTATTCGATTCTGTTTCCATGCAATCGCGAGAAACAACTGAATGATTAAACAGAATGACCAAACAATAAACAATTCGAAGTATTAATAAGGGATATCTCAGAAACGGCTTATGCCACAATAAAACTTATTTGAAACAAATTATGTGTTTTAAAGAGATCTACATTTTTGTATAGTAAACTTTCGTTTTTAGCTTAACGTTTACCAGTTATCCAATATTATACAAAATTCCCTCCCAATGAAAAGGGTTTTAGAGGCTATTCCCCGAAAATTCAAGATATACATTTTGTTTGTTATGTAAATATCTTAAGAAATGGTACTTTAATAAAAATTATTAGCGCCATTTTTAGAAAATAAAAAATTACGAAAAATGCTCCATGTAAAGTGTAGTTAGGCGTGGGGGATTTTCTTGAAAATCTTCGTGTTGCATGCTTGGAAGATACTGAACTAAAATACCAAGCTTGATATTTATCCGACATTTCGTTTTTGAATTATGGTGTTCACAGACACACACGGACTTGTTTCCAAAAATGCTCAATTAGATTCAGATGGCCTCAAAACGTGTATTTCTGATGAAACCTAGGTATTAAATTTTTGAGTGGAATGAAATACCTTCTCTACCTACACTACGTGATCAAAAGTATCCGGACACCTGGCTGAAAATTACGTACAAGTTCGTGGCGCCCTCCATCGGTAATGCTGGAAGTCAATATGGTGTTGGCCCACCCTTAACCTTGATGACAGCGTTCACTCTCGCAGGCATACTTTCAATCAGGTGCTGGAAGGTTTCTTGGGGAATGGCAGCTCATTCTTCATGGAGTGCGGAACTGAGGAGAGGTATCGATGTAGGCCGGTGAGGCCTGGCACGAAGTTTGCGTTCCAAAACATCCCAAAGGTGTTCTATAGGATTAAAGTCAGGACTCTGTGCAGGCCAGTTCATTACAGGAATATTATTGTCGTGTAACCACTACACCACAGCCCGTGAAGTATGAACAGGTGTTCGATCATGTTGAAAGATGCAATCGCCATCCCCGAATTGCTCTTCAACAGTGGGAAGCAAGAAGGTGCTTAAAATATCAATGTACGTCTGCGCTGTGATCGTGCCACACAAAACAACAAGGGATGCAAGCCCCCTCCAGGAAACACACGACCACACCATAACACCACCACCTCTGAATTTCACTACACACGCTGGCAGATGACGTTCACCGGGCATTCGCCATACCCACACCTTCCCATCGGATCGTCACATTGTTTACCGTGATTGGTCACTCCACACAACGTTTTGCCACTGTTCAATCGTGTAATGTTGACACTCCTTACACCAAGCGATGCGTCGTTTGGCATTTACCTGCGTGATGTGTGGCTTATGAGCAGCCGCTCGACCATGGAATTAAGGTTTCTTACCTCACGACAAACTGTCATAGTACTTAGAGTGCTTGCAGATGCAGTTTAAATTCCTGTGTGATGGTCTGGATAGATGACTGAGTATTACTCTTTACGACTCTTTTCAAATATCGGCGTTCTCTATCAGTCAACAGACGAGGTCAGCCCGTACGCTTTTGTGCTGTACATGTCCCTTCACGTTTCCACTTCACTATTACATCAGAAACAGTGCACCTAGGGATGTTTAGGAGTGTGGAAATCTCGCGTACAGACTTCTGACACAAGTGACACCCAATCACCTGACCACGCTCGAAGTCTGTGAGTTCCACGGAGCGTCCCATTCTGATGTTTCACGACGTCTAATGACTACTGAGGTCGCGGATAATGAGTACCAGACAGTAGATGGCAGCACAATGCACCTAAAAAAATAATGTATGTTTGTGGGGGTATCCGGATACTTTTGATCATATGGCGTATAATGTGTGTGGTACAGAAAGTAAAAGGAGGAAAAAAAAAGCAAAAAGTTTCCCAGAAATCCATCGATAAGCGAATACGAGTTAACACCATTGCCTATAAGCAATGTCTAGTCTACTGACTTACCAAAGAGCCTTTCTTTATGGAAGATCTATGCATGAAGCTAGCCCTATCATCCACTGACAGCTGAAAGAGGTTGCTACAAAAAGACAAAGGAAGAGAGACGAAATCTGGTCCAGCTTCTATACAACGGAGGCCATGACGAACAGAACATGGACAGGAACTAACCAAGAACTCCGACATCTGGTGAACTCGTTAGCAGTGCATGGACACCACCATAGAATATGTAAAACGAAGTGCTAACAGGACCCTGACAGCAGCTGTATGCTGCTTTGTGAAAGATATCATGTCATCATAAATACCTAGTGGACTTTTGTATAATGTGAAATCTTGCACAATCTGTGGGCATTTCTGTTTAATAATAGAAATAACAATAAAAAAAACTGATGTGTTACACTCACATGACTTTCTCTATTCTTGTACAAACTATTTTTAAAAAGGCTTATTCTCCATATGCTTCATATTAATCCAAATATCGAGATGTTAATCTTATTGCTAATTTTCTTGTAGATGCAAGGGGAATTGGTAAGGCTTTAAGACATGCTCAAATATTTTAAGAGCTGGTTGCTATGTGGAGTATTCCATTCTCTTTGCATTACCAGGACAAAAAAATCTTATGTGTTACACTCACATGAGTTTCTCTACTCTTGTACAAGCTATTTTTACAAACGCTTATTCTCCATTTACTTCATGTTAATCTAGATAAACATTTGCAGGCTGTATCTTATTGCTAATTTTCTTGTAGATGTAAGGGGAATATATATTTACAAGGGCAATATAGAAATACAGTAGCCTTTAAGTATAGACATTACTCTTAATAGCGGTTGCTATGTGCAGCACCATTCTCTTTGCCACAGATTAATACTCTTTGCTTATCCAAGACAAAAAAATGAATAACGAATTCCCATTTGAGAAAATAAGTATTGAAAAATTTAAGGGAATAACAAGCAATATCTCGAAAATGGTTCACTCAACAAAAAAATGTATATGACATAAATTGTGTATTTTAACGCGATCTACATTTTTTGTGTAGTAAAACTTTGTCTATCTTTTATGGTTTACCAGTTATGCAAAAGTCGTTCACAATGAAGAATACTTTTGGAGACATTCCCAGAAAATATCTTTGTCATGAAAATATCTTAAACATATGATATTTTAATCAAAATCGTTAAAGCCATTTTTGAGAAAAATAAAATTTTCGAAAAATTTTCCATGTAAAGGGTAATCTGGGGTGGGAGAATTTTCTTGAAAACCTTCGTGTCGCCTCTCTGGAAGATACTGAACCTAAATACCATGTTTATCCGACTGTTCGTTTCTGAGTTATTCTGTTCACAGACAGACACAGACACACACACACACACACACGCACACTTACACACACACGGACATGTTTCCAAAAATACTTTGTTTGGATTCAGGAGGCCTCAAAACATGTATTTCCGGTGAAATCTCGGTATCGAATTTTTGAGTGGAATGCAATACTGGTAAAACTACTGGTAAAATGGATTAGGGGGAGAGTAAAAGTGCTATTCCATCAATGTTAAACTTGATAGCTTTATGACCCATTATCCCAAAAGCAATTTAAGACGTAAGACAAGTTTTTCTAGGATGTAGATGCATACCTTCTACTGATTCAGTAATGTGGTTTATTAAAAAGGATAGGATTTTTACCATAATTATAGAATTTGTGATTAAATTTATTAGCAAAGTATAACCCATCAGCTTAATAATACCAAAGTAAATTCATAGCAGCATTAAGTAGTTAATTTCATCTTAAAGCTTAATTTAGTGGTAAATAATTCTCGAGCTAAAGAATGGTTTATATTAGAAAATGAAACCTCTCAATGCAAGAGTTTCATTTTTTTTCTGTGAAAAGGTGCGGAATTCAGAATGCAACATAGCAAACGTGATGCAATTTTAAAAACATTTAAAATACAACAATTTTGACCGAGCGGGGTGGCGCCAAAAAACGTGCGACTCGTATTCGGGAGCTCCCGGCTTCATCCCCGGCGACCGTTCACTCTAGCCCACGGGTTTTTCATGGTTTCCCCGAGTCGGCAGGCAGATGCTGGAGTAGTTCTTTTATACCACATTTTCTTTCCACCAGTGTCGGACAGATGGCGTGAATGCATGCTCAACGGAAAGAGTATACTATTCCCCGTGGGCATCAGAGGGCTGCTTGGTCGTCGGGTGGTTCATCGCCCTCTTTAGGCAACCCCAACAGTGGGACGGGTCTTCGAGCTTGGAAATGTTAGGGACCTCCACGTGTCCCTGTGGCCTGTCTGATTGCTGCCTATAGCCTCCTGCGATTTCTTCACTTCATCCCTTCCTCCTGGGAGGGTGGTAGCCATAATAGATCTTTGCAGTCGCTGTGCGCGAGGTGTCTCCTTCCGTTTTATAACCTATATGGTTTGTCGCTATTCAAAATTATGCAAAACTCATCTCCAATGAAGAGGTTTTACAGACATACAAACGAATATTTTTCTGTAAATGCTTTCTTTGTAATCAGGGAGCCTCAAAACGTGCATTTGCTGTGAAACCTCGGCATTGAAACTTTTGATGGAATACAATACTTACTCTACTTTCCTTAGGTAAGTAGTAGAGTAAGTAAAAAGCTGGATTTTACAAGGAATAGTATATTATGCAACAGAACTTTACTGGAAGTAATTAAGACGCGAGTATGTTTATGAAACGAACTTCAGAAAGTCAAGTTGCATACAATATCTCTTGGTCAACCACACTATAATTTCAAAACTTTGAGTTTTTACTAAAATATCTGACCTTGTTAATTGTGTGTAATTAAATACTGATCGGATGGCAACATCATGGCAAGACCTTTATTATTTATTATTTTTCTCGTATTATTCTTCCCGTGATTCAAACGAGTATGGAAAATACAAGGGATAAGAACGAACCACTCTCATCCAAGACTTAAGGACGCTCTTGTGACTCATCACGAAGATCATGAAGAGTCGGCGATGTATCTCAGGTATGAGATTTCGCTACAAATTGCAGCCGATCGACTTTGTTCCGAGTTAGTTCCAGAATTTGAATCTATCAGCGTGTCAGCTTATACGGTGATGCGACGCATCCAGAAAATAAGCGAAGATGTTAAACGGCAGCTTATCGATAATGGAAATCCTTTTGTTTCATATTCCTTGGCAACTCATGAGAGTATTTTTCTACGACAGGAGTGTATAACTTCGGATGCGCGGAAGAGGCTGTGTGCTGAAGACGAGACTGTCATGGAATTGACTAGTGCCAGTAACAACAGATGGCGCTCCTGCGGTGATTGTACAAATACCGCCAAAGAAAATCTCGCTGCACCTCGTGTCTACGTCACATTATTTATCGTTGTACGCGGCCTTGGGAAGCCATGGCCATTTCATTGGTAGCTTTAAGCCACGGTGCAAGGATGCACTACTCCTTGTGCTAAATAGTTGCACCAATAACCACAACAAAGGTTACAAAATAGCGTAGAAACGAAATATATGTTTACGCTCTCGATTACATTGGCCAAAAGAGAAGGAGGTAGAGTGAGTGCAATCAGTTTGTCATACAGACCTCTTATCGTGATTGGTAGCCCATACCTTATCGGCTAGTGCAGGACACGTCTTTGAAAGGGTTAAAAGCTAAGGGGAAATCTTGAGGCCAGGTTAGCGAAATGTAGAATGTGCAGTGTGAGAAGATTTTCAAATTAAAGCTTGAATGGTATTCATTAAATACATAGCAATACTTTATAACAAAAAATAAACAGAACTGTATTCTCACAGTGGTATCAATGCTTGTTGCTACATAGAAGCAAACATAACTAAATAATAAATAAATAAATAGAGCAGCATGCTTTTCCTCTAGTTCAAACTACAATTGGTTAATATAACTTTACTAACATATTTTGATTATAGGAATATAACAGGATTATAGAGAAAAATAAAATCTGAAGTGTTATACTCACATTACTTTCTCTACCCTTGTAAAACCTATTTTTACAAACCCTTATTCGCCATATGCTTCAAGTTAATCGAGATATCAAGATATTAATCTTATTGCTAATTTTGTTGTAGATGCAAGGGGAATTGCTAGGTTTTATGCGATAGTCAAATATTTTAAGAGCTGGTTGCTATGTGGAGTATTCCATTCTCTTTGTATGTCCAGGACATAAAAAAACGAATAACGAATTCCCATTTGAGAAAAGTATTAGTATTGGAAAATTTAAGGAAATAACTGCAATATCTCGAAAATGGTTCACTCAAAAAAAATGCATATGACATAAATTGTGTATTTTAACGCGATCTACATTTTTGTGTAGAAAAATTTGGTCTATCTCTTATGGTTTACCAGTTATGCAAAAGTCGTTCACAATGAAGAATACTTTTGGAAACATTCCCAGAAAATTCAAGTTATACATTTTATTTATCATGAAAGTATCTTAAATATATTATATTTGAATCAAAATTGTTGGAGCCATGTTTGAGAAAATTAAAATTTTCGGAAAATGTTCATGTAAAGGGTAATCTGGGGTGTGGGAATTTTCTTGAAAAACTTCGTGCCGAACCTCTGGAAGATACTGAACCTAAATACCAAGTTTGGTGTTTATCCGACTGTTCGTTTCTGAGTTATGCTGTTCACAGACAGGCACACATACGGAGATGTTTCCAAAAATGCTTTTTTTGAATTCAGGAGACCTCAAAACATATATTTCCGGTGAAATTTCGGTATCGAATTTTTGGTTGGAATTCAATACTTCCCCTACTTACTGTACGTAGTAGAGAAAGTAATAACCCAATTTTATTGCTGCAATATGTATGTCATATTCGGTAAAACTTATACATAATTATCTCTAGTTTCTAAACCTGATCAGTCAATTATAATAAAAGAGTAATTTGTATTTAGTAAACAAATATCATAAACTGCGGATGTTTAACGGGCAGTGTCCACTTTCTGACGAGTATGTAGGCCGTCTTTCCCACTTTCCTGAAATATTTTTATCCAGTAATTTACTATAAAACACTTTTATGCACTACCGTTGCAATTTCTGTAACAGTGCGACGAGCCTCTCACATACCCACGATATGTCTATTAGTAATTTTGCTAGTATACGGCATGACTGGTTCTGAGTCAGTAAACATGTTTTAGTTTCAATAACACCAGAAAAAGCAAAGACATCAACCTCCCCTCTTTTCCCCCTTACTACTATGTTATCAAGCCACCACGCTCTGTGATAGGTAAGGTGAAGAACACACCTCAAAAGACCCCAGTAAACGATACAACATGCACCGAAGATTTTCTTTGGTGCTGTTTGTACATCAGATAGGATTTGTAGGGTGTCAATAATAAAATAAAAGATCTTAATATTGTACATGAAGCTGTACCCATCTATTATATCATACACCAACAGAGTTTATACGCTAAAAGTGTCTGCCTCCAAAACGTAATGGAAGTGGTTGTTAAAACTACTGATATAGGTATTAAGGTCGAAAGGAATGCAACATCGTCAGTTCAAGCAATTCCTTGAATAAATAGATGCCGATCACGGTGCGGTACGATAGCTCAGTGGTGCTCAGATTCTGGACAGAGTTTTTGAGCTGAGAGATACAATTGGATTATTTTTAGAGATGAAAGATATACCGGTACCCGAGTTGAAAAACGAGGTACGGGTGCCTGCTTTGTCCCTTCTTGCAGATATTACTGAATATTTAATTGTCTTATCTCTATATGAAAAAGACGACATCATAACCGATCTCTTTGGCAGAGTAAATGCCTTCAAAATCAAAATATCTTTGTGGGAGTGTCAGTTGCGTGATAGAACACTTGCCATTTTACAAGACTGTCTTCTGTGTACGAGACGTCCCCTTGCAACAGATTTGAAGAATTCGCACAAATGTTAAAGCAGCTGAGTGTAGAATTTCAATGGAGATTTCAAGAGATGGATAAACGAATTCAAGTGAGCACAAACTAGAAATAATTGATGTGCAGAACGAATAGAACCCCAGGATAAATTTAGAAATGAAGCTAATCTTTGGGATTTTTATAAAATTTTTCCCCAGAGAAGATTTTGCGGCCTGCATAAACTCGCTGCCAGAATGTTATGTATGTTCGGGGCCACGTATTTATGCGAATAGGCATTTTTGCTCATGTATATCATGAAATCTCACTATACATGCCAACTGTCGGACTGCACCTCTCAGTTACACGAAAAATGACACGTAATATTGAAAAGTTATTAAAGGGAAAACGAATCCAGAAGTCAAGAAAAACAAGTACTAGTGAATAGGAGACATAAGTGTTTTATTTACTGAAGTTGGCTTTAACGAGAAGTTCATATGTACAGTTTAGTTTATTATTTAGGGAAATGCTTGTTTGTCTATTATATTGCATTTAAACCCAGAGTTATTTTGTACATATTGGTTTAGGGAAAGAGTATATAATGTTTTGTTAACTTTATTATTATTATTATTATTATTATTATTATTATTATTATTATTATTATTACATCACACAGTAGTTATTAGTATGCTATTTTGTAATTTCTTATCTAAAACTAAGATTAATAAACACTCATTAGACAATTACTATGGTTTCTATATGAAAAACACGTTTATTAGATATACTATAAAAGAAAGCAATACACTTATTACACAGGCTGTAGTTTGATGTAGAAAAATATTGAATGTAGTTTATTAATATTTATTAGTTTTAATTAGCTGTGGTCTTTATTTTTGCGTAATAATTTAGTTAACGATTGTTAAAACAGGAACAATTGATATTAAACATAACGTTGAAGAAACCATTGAATATAAAATTGCTAGCCTTAGGGAAGAAATGGGTCATTAAACGCTGTGAATTACTGAATAATTCAATATGTTTAATGGGCTCGGTTTGTTTAATAATTTTGTTTGCATGTTTTTACTTTCCACTCAAAAATTCGATACCGAGATTTCACCGGAAATACATGTTTTGAGGCCTCCTGAATCCAAGAAAAGTATTTTTGGAAACATGTCCGTGTGTGTGTCTGTGAACAGCATAACTTAGAAACGAAGCGTTGGATAAACACCAAACTTGGTATTTAGGTTCAGTATCTTCCAGAGATGCGACACGAAGGTTTTCAACAAAATCACCCCACCCAAGATTACCCTTTACATGGAATATTTTTTGAAAATTTTTATTTTCTCAAAAAAGGCTTTAACGATTTTGATTAAAGTATCGTATGTTTAAGACATTTTTATGGCAAATAATATGTATATCTTGAATTTTCTGGTAATGTCTGCAAAAGTATTCTTCATTGTGAATGACCTTTGGATAACTGGTAAACCATAAGGGATAGACAAAATTTTACTACACAAAAATGTAGATTGCGTTAAAATACACAATCTATGTCATATACATTTTTTTTTGTTGAGTGAACCATTTTCGAGATATTGCTTGTTATTCCCTTAAATTTTTCAATACTTATTTTCTCAAATAGGAATTCGTTATTCATTTTTTTGTCTTTGATATGCAAAGAGTATTAATCTGTGGCAAAGGGAATGGTGCTGCACCTAGCAACCAGCTATTAAGAGATATATGTATGTGCTTAAAGGTTACTATATTTCTATATTGCCCTTGCAAATATATATTCCCCTTACATCTACAAGAAAATTAGCAATAAGATAGAGTCTGCAAATGTTTATCTCGATTAACATGAAGTAGATGGAGAATAAACATTTGTAAAAGTAGTATATAAAAGAGTAGAGAAAGTCATGTGAGTGTAACACGTCAAACTTTTAATTGTATATTTAAGCCCTAGGATAAATTATGTATGTTTCTAAACAAAACAGATATATTTGTGCATGATAATATGCAATAATATTATATATATATATATATAAGCATAAGGGATACATAAAGCATTGAAATGCCTGTGCTAGTAGACCACCTTTGAGCCGATTTCAACTCTCGTCTCGCTCCACCGCCCCTCCTGCACAATGGTTATGCAACCCTCATCTTCTAGCACAGGCCTTACACTATTGTGCACTGGGATGATGACCTGTGTCTTACAAAATTAATTAATTAATATGCTTAATATGAACCCATTATTTGTTATACAATTTATGAAACACAGAGATATGTCGCTGTTTTAATTCGTCTTGTAGCTTTCATCTGAAAATATTCTATATGTTAACCCCAAATTATTATATAACTTTACATATGTGGGTGGTAAGTATAGGCCATTACGCTATAGGTTATAGTAAGCACAGTGAAGCTAGTACTGTAGGTTAGGGTGTGTGATTGCTGTTAATATAATTATAAGAGTGTGTATTTATAATACTACGGTTATGCATATAGAACACTTACCTTTTCAATTTTCTTCTATCTAAGACACCTACTTTAATTTATCATACTGCACTTTCATTTTGAGAATATTGTATATATTAATCCCAAGTTATTATTTAATCTTACAATGAATGGGTGACAAGAATAGGCCAACCCACTATAAGCTATAGCAAGCATAGCGAAGCTAGTACTGAGGTTAGATTAGGAAGTGTGATCACTGTTAATGTGCATAAAAATCCTTAGCATGGCTTCCTTCGGAAGGGAAGTAAAGTCGGTGGTCTTGTGTCGTAAATTTATCGCACATAAAAGAAGCACAAGCCTGATGAAGAGGCCTCTGAGCGAACGTTCTGGTCTTTCGCACCGAATATACCTACAATGCGACGCTAAATTAAGAATCACAATAGTTAAAGAGCATCCATAAATAAAAAACGCAACTTATTTACTGTTAATATAAATACAACAGTAACTGTATTTATAATGCTACTTATGCATATAAAGCTTTTACCTTTTCAATTGTCTTCCATCTAAGACATTTAATTTATTTTATCATGGTGCGCATTCATTTGAAAATAATTATATGCCAATTGCAAATTATTATTTAACTTACAATGTGTGGGTGGCAAGCATAGGCCAACACACTACAGGCTATAGCAAACACAGTGAAGGTTATGTAGGTTAGGTTAGGATGTGTGACCACTGTTAATTTTACCTTTTCAATGTTTTTCCCTTTAAGACACCTACCTTAATTTATCATAGTGTACTTTCATTTAAAAATGTTCCATATGCTTAACTGCAAGATAATGCTTAACTTTATTATGGATGGGAGGTAAGCATAGACCAACACACTATTGCAGGCACATTGAAACAGTAGTGGACCTTGAGGTTTCTAGGTTACGTTTGTGCATATGAATCAATATTGACGTAATTTGTTATTTTATTTACTACACTAATGTTTCAATATACTATATGACATGGTTTTTCATATCAAACTTTAGTGGTACCTCTAGTTCCCAAGATCGCGAGTTCAAACCCGGCGGAGAGAGATGTATTTTTTCGGGCGCAAAAATCCTTGGCATGGCTTCCTTCGGAAGGGAAGTAAAGCCGGTGGTCCCGTGTCGTAGATTTACGGCACGTAAAAGAACCTCAAGCCTGATAAAGAGGCCTCTGAGCAAAATTACCGGTCTTTCACGTCCAATGTAGAATGGGTCGCTAAGGACCACAGTATTTAAAGAGCATCCATAAATAAAGCTCGATTTAATTTTCATATCAAACTTGTACCCTTTCATCTTTTTCCATTGACAACAACAGTTAAACCAACGTGTGTGGTGTTCTTTAACCTAGGGTGGTAGGTTTAAAGCCCAATAATCCATTGCGGATAATGCTGACAAATTAAATGTTTGTATTATTACAGCAGTTCATATTTCAACATTCCCTTAATGGGAAAGGCTAACTTACTTCCTACCAGCTATTTAAATGTGCTCTAGTTAATGACATTACTTATAAACTTACCTATATTGTAGATTCCTTTATGTGTGGTGTGAATGTACGAAAGTAATGGATATGAGAAACAGGTAAGTATGGTTACTTCATTCCGATTCCTCATTCATTACTTAATAATAGTGTTTTGTGTTTTGTCCTGAATAGTGGTTTTTAAGGGACCTGGAGAATGATAACAAAGACACTAACCCTTTTTAGACGTTTTACTATAGTCGTGAATGTATAGGTTATGTTAACCATACTACACAAGATTAGTAAATGCAATTTCACACGATATTAATAAAACCAAAATGAGTTTTAATAAGGTATCAAGCTATTTGTTAATAATGTATATAGTTATTTATAAAAAATTAGCAAAGTGTATTCTGTAGGAATGAAATTATCCCGGTAAAGCTTTTGGCT
Organism: Deroplatys truncata; assembly: GCA_030765065.1. NCBI lineage: Eukaryota > Metazoa > Arthropoda > Insecta > Mantodea > Mantidae > Deroplatys > Deroplatys truncata. The sequence goes on from CM060979.1 coordinate 168,803,410, forward strand.
ATTCACTCCCTTTTTAAGTTTTCGTCTAATGGAAACTTAAACAGGCTTACTTCGGCCCCAAAGAATAAATTCCTTTACACTAAAGCATAGAGTATATGTGTGGCATTTTACACTTTGTCACCAATTATGTTCTGCATTAATAGAACACAAATAAAACATAAAATTACGTAGTTTTAAATACTAGCACAAATATCGAAGAACTCGTGATTGTGACGTCAGTAGCCAAACATATTTCAGTGTTGCGGCCTTATTCCTAGCAGGCGTTGAACCAGGCCCTATTTATTGAACGTGTATTGAACAATACTGAAACAAAGGAAGTTAACTCAATTTGTTAGAGTGTTAATATTGTAATGAACAGAATTTATTTTATTTTAAATAAATCATTGTCTGGAGAATGGATTCCAACGGACTGCTGGTATGGGGATAGAGAAGTTGCGCCGCCGCCTACTAATATCATAACGAGTTGCTGAAGTATAATAGATGTCATTATAGCCCAGTTACATCACATGTAATCAGCGTATTATAGTGTGGTCGACTAAAAAAAGAAAAGAAAGGTATGTGACATCCAGTGAATCAGACTGTTAATAGACTAACTGAGAAATGAAAAACAAGAATATAAAATTTCACACTTGCATCAAGATACCAGACGTAGATTTTCAAGAAATTCGCTTCAGAAAATTATTGGTGTATAAAAAGTTGCATTCCTTCTCTATTTTCTGAGAAACGGCAATTTAATTGTGTTTAAAATATATATGTCTGAGATTTTGGCATGGTGAATAAAATTATATCTTGAATTTTCTATGAATAGCCTGCGGGGTCCTTTTGGTCCTTCTAGTCCTAGCTGAATTTTATTACCCTTGGAAACCAATTATATACGAAAATTTATTATAGAAAACGTGTAGAGCTCATTAAAATATGTAACTTATGTCTTTTTAGTTTCTCCGCCATGTACATAGTGTACGATTACTTTCGTCATGACAGACTTATGTGTATGCACAGTATTGGACAAGTCCATTTACCTTATGGGAGGGGTGTTGGTTCAGCAGGCGCATACACAACGGAGATAAGCTGACTCACCAGGCGTTCCGAGTGAGTGTTTGTTCTACGCAAGGGGATACTGCCAGCCGTTCTCCCTCCACCGTAGACTACCTTCTCCTCCTCTGCGTTTCTGCCTTGTCACGATGAAAAAATCGACTTGTAGGGAAGGCATTGCATTCCACCCAAAAATTCGATATCGATATTTCAACCGAAATACATATTTTGAGGTCTCCTGAATAAAAATACGTTTTAGAAAAAGGTCGGTGTGTGCGTTGATTCTGCATAACTCAAAAACTAAAATTCGGACAAATACTAAACTTAGTATTTAAGTTCGTATCTTCCAAAGATGCTACACGAGGGCTTTCAGTAAAATTCTCCAACCTCAAAGTACCCTTTACATTGATTATTTTTCGAAAATTTCGATTTTCTCAAAAATAGATCTAACAGTTTTTATTAAAATACCATATATTCAATATATTTACATGACTAATAAAATGTATATCTCGATTTTTTGGGGGACGGTCTGTGAATCCTCTTCATTCTGGGATGGACTTTATTGTTGGGCGCTGTATTGGGACGGCTTCTTTGGGTGTTGTCTTCGTTGGGCGCCTTAGTGGGATGGACTTTATTGTGTGTTTTCCTTTTATGTACGGTATCGGTGTTTTTGTAGGGGGAAAAGGAAAGGTATCGGTCACATGTCGGAAGAGCATGGATACAAGTAGGTTCTCTTGATCTCGGGTCGTGTTAACCGATGATATTTATATGGTTTTATTACGTTTTATTTTGACCTCCTTAAAATCATTCCCATAACCGATCCGTTCACACAAATATGTTTAATGTCCGACCACACAAATATATCGAACTATGCCATCGCCAAATCAAACTATAGCCACATGATACCCTGTGGTGTTTCACACGTCTGCTCACATCGAATTCCAGAGTACAAGTGTCTGCATTTACCCTTCGGTTCGCATTCCTGAAAGTTTCTTAATCCTAACTTTCTGCCTGCCTTGTTCTCCCCAACTCACACATGTGTCGTTACAATGGGCATGTTCAGTCCGCATTCCAATCCCCTAACGGTTCGTTCATTTCCCGGCGTATACCTACTCTCTACAGTCTTATAAAGATATGTTATATGTTTCCACACTTTTCTAGGTGGTTCACAAATAGACTATGTATAATCGATATTATGGCTTCAACGTATCGTTTCAATATGCCCCCACGAGGAAATCGCTGTCGCTTCGAAGAAAACCAGGGATTTTCTCGGAAGTCCCCATACCTAAATTTTTGTATCTTTGTTACTATATCCAAATGTGACTCAGAGTATATGTACTTTGTGTGTCGGATCGATTTTGAGAATGTACGATATAAACATTTAACTACAATAAACATATATACACAACATCCTTGAAATTACAATGCACATATGAAAAGAAAATTACTACTAAAATGATGACAGTTTAGATATCCACAGTATTGACTGATTACACAAAATTATAGCACTGATAACTTAGAATGAAAACAATTATTTACAAGCATTTCAAACATGGAACAGATGTCTTGAATATGTACATAATTTACACATTTATAGGTAGACGAGATAGACATTGTTTAGGCGCTAATGCCTATGAAATTGTATGTTGGTTGTGATGTAATGTATGTTTATTCTTCTTCTTTTTATTTCACAATCACGGGCTCACAATTGATAGCGGCACACGCAGTACTGTTCGTTTATCACAAACACTACACTCGCCACAAACTTTCACTGGCCGACTGGCCGTATACGACAAATTTCATTGCCTTTGTCTTCCAACATTTTTTTAACACTATAACATACATATGAGTACATTACTGATAACTGTGTTTGATTGGATATTTGGTTTACAAAGAATCTTTTATCCCTAATCAACTGTACGTGCCATCTAATTACACTGACATTTTTTTTAAGTAAATGCTTTTTTTTTACAACCATCCTGTCCGTTTTGTTTTATTATTTGTGTTATTGATAGTACCTCCATGTACCCGCAGTTACTTTATGTATCCGACGAGGCTACTCTAAATTCTTTGAAAGGTTTTAATAAAGCAATATTGTATCGCCCCTTTGCTTTCCCCGTTTTTATATCCGTAATTTCAAATGCCTTAGCGTTAAATTTCTGAGTGCTCACCATGGCCCATTCCATAAGTTTTCCATTCTATGGTATCTTTTTCCAATTAGTGATGAACGAGGGTGGTTCTTGTATAATACTTTTTCACCTACTTGTGGGTCCCACATGTTACTGTTTCTTTTAGTACGCCTTTTTCGTGCTTCTGTGCGTTCTTTTAGCCTGTTAAATGCTTTTTGAAACATTTCTCCGTCCTTTTCGGCTTCTGCTGCGCTAATCGGTTCAGGTAATTTTGGTATTATGTTGCGGGCTATCTCTCCTGTTTGTAAGGTCACTGGTGCATATCCCGTAGATGGACATGGGGTATTATTTATTACTGTCTGCACGTATTCACAATAATTTGGCCAGAGAGAATGCCGCTTATGGCATATCACTCGAAAAAAATCGAAATATCTCTCATAATTCGCTCGCAAGGGTTACTTTGGGGGTGGTATGATGTGGAGTTATAAACTTTTATCCCTGCTTCCCGAAGACGACCTAGAAACTTCTCTGACTTGTGAATCGAAACGTTATCAGCTATGAGAGCATCCATCTTACCATACTTAGGCACATAATCGTCCATGATTTTTGCTACGCATAACGCGCTAGACAATTTCTTCATTGGATAGATTTTGACGAATTTTGAAAAAATATCTACCATTACAAACATGTGTCTCATACCTCCCCTATCTACCGGTAATGGTCCATGGGAGTCAATGGCAACCAGAGCTCCTGGTCTGTCTCTTAATATCGCTTGCGGTGGTGAATCAAATTTCACGTTTATTGGCTTAGCCTTCTGGCAGATTTCACATGTTGCTGTCAGTTTCCTGGCCTTATGCCTTAACCGCGGTATATAAAAATACTCGCCCACAGCAAGGGATGTCTTTTCGCTTCCTGCATGTATCAGTGCGACATGATACACATTGATAACCAAATTTTGTAATTTAGTTGGTACGTATGTTATCCATTTGGGTCTATCTCTCCCCTGTAGTTTATACAACACGCCCTTCCATACCCCTAGGGTTCCTGAAATGTCTTTGTTTATTTCTGGCGCTGATTCTATTATTTGACGTAACCTTGCATCTTCATATTGTGCTTTATTGACCTTTTGCATTTCAGCTATTAGCTGCTTGTTTAAGCTAAGATCCAGTTTGAGGACCGTTACCTCTCTTTGTGTACAGGTTTGGCACTCAGGTAAATTCTTGCCTGGGCTCAGCCGGGAAAGAATGTCACTAAAAATGTTCTCACTTCCAGGAATGTGTTTAATTTCCACGTCATAGGAGGTTATTTCATAAATGTATCGTGATATTTTAGAACTCGTTAATTTACATGTCTTTATAAAGGACAGGCTAACGTGATCTGTGAATATAGTAATCTTTTTGTTAAATATATATGTTTTGAATTTCTGCAGTGCATAATAAATTGCAGATATCTCCTGCTCCGTGATGGGTGCAACTGCTTCTGCATGTGTCAAAGGTCGGGAGCATGTGGATATGACGTGTAGGCCGCCATTATTGTCTCGTTGCGTCAATACAGCGCCGAAGGAAATAGTTGAGGCGTCGCAGTAAATCTCAAATGGCTGGTTCATGTTTGGCCTTTCTAATAAAATCGCCCGCGCAAACAGTTGTTTTATATCTTCAAAGGCGCGTTGCTCGTGTTCAGTCCAACGCCATCTTGTTCCCTTTTTCAGTAATGCCCGTAACGGTGCAGTCTCCTTCGCAAAATTCTATACAAATCTTACTTGGTAATTTAGCATGCCAAAAATCCTCCTGAGCTGCTTCAGATTTTTCGGGGCTGGTATTTTCTGTATGGCTTCAACCCTCTGTGGATCAACTGATAGGCCGCCATCAGAGATGATATAACCAACGAATCGCACCTGAGTGGCGAAAAATGCAGATTTTTCTAAATTTATCGTCATGCCACATTGTATCAGACGTTGTAAAATAGAATCAATATGTTCCATATGCTCCGAAATATCAGTATCATGTATTAAAAAATCATCTACGTATTGCGTTATAAATTCATTCGTAGTGTCACCGAAAACTGCATGCATGGCTCTCAGAAATGCACTAGAGCTGGTCGCGACGCCATATGATGTTCTGTGAAATTCATAGACACGCCCACAATAAAGGAAAGCGGTATATTTTCTCAGATGTTCCTTAAGTTCTATCTGAAGATAAGAGTTTTTTAAATCCAATGTAGAAAACCATTTTTGTGACCTATTTTGCCTAATATTTGGTCTATACTTTCGGTCCTAAAATTGTCAGGCGATATGTATTTATTCAGTCGACGTGCATCGATGGTAATTCTAACAGTCCCATTTCGTTTTCTAACTATGCACAGGGGGTTTAAATATGGGGAATTTGATAACCCAATAATACCATCTTGAAGCATTTTATTTATTGTGAGTTAGACGCTTTCTCTTATATCAAAAGGGATAGCTCGACATTTGTGTCTAATGGGCTCCATTTGTCGTATCTGGAACTCATATTCATAAATGTTACATAAACCGGTTCTGTCCGCGAAGACTTCGCGATTTCGGTAGAACACCTCCAATAGTTTCTCCTTCTGTTCCGCCGTCAATATTTCTATGTCCCTTATCTTCTCTCGGATCTTTTGGGAGATATTCGCATTAGCGTGTTCTTCTACCTGAAACTGGGCAGTTCTGTCAGTGACGAACAAACCTGTTTCTTCCCGTACCTCTAAGTCGTAATAACTAACAGTTACTGATTCATTCGGGACAATACTTGCATTACTAATATCTTCAAATGATTCCTCATCCTGATTATACTCCTCGCAATCGGCATCGGATGCTCTGTTTAGATCACTTCTAGCGTTATTGATCTGGTATATTTTTCCTCCCTCAATCTGCAAATATTCAACGAAAAAATAATCTCCCATCAATTCTTTCTCTCCGGGGGTCTCGGGATCGTTTACCTGCTGTGTCTTTTGTATGAAAGGTGTTACAACCAAGCTCTTATTTATGTAAAAACTCAACTCCTTGCTTTCATAATTTATTTTTTGCTCGCATTGCATCTAGAAAATCATTTCCAATTAAAAGTTGAAATATAAGCCGTGGCACTACCAGAAAAACAAACTCTATTTCTACCTCTTCAATCTTAAATGTTATCATCACCTGGTATTTAATTCTTTGCTTGCTCCTACCTATCGCCGCAACACAACACACGTTTCTTACTGGCAATGTCTATAATTTCCACCCCGTTGCTATCAGGTTATCGTATAATTCCTGGCTACATACCGCCTGGCTACATGTGCCGCTGTCGATAATTGCCTCATAGACATGATCTTTCACTTTCGTCGCAATTCTAGGTGCCTCCACTATTTCACTAATTTTATCATAGTATTCCTCCCGGTTATCACTTTCTGTCGCAGAGCCTCTTTGATAATGCTCTATGCCTACACTATTCATACTTTTGTCGTCCTCGTTTGCTGTAAATGAATTTGACGTATCCTGCACGGCCATATCAGAGGACTTGAGACGGCCCCTAATTAGTTTAAATTTTGGTTATTCAGTACATTTGTGGCTGAGGCACTGTTTTGTGCATCTTGATGCTGTTCAATGGGGCGTGATTCTTGTCTGTTCCAGTTCGGCGACATTCGTCCTCCGTCTCTCACGCCGGGTCCTGGGTTCGTTCTAGGGGGACTATTTGAATAAGCGCGCCGCCAGCCATTATTGCCATAGTTTCCGCGCGGCCTATTTCCGCCTCGCCTGTGGGGATTGAAGTCTATGTAATTTATATGGTGAGAACGGCCATTTTGTTGGCGGTTTTGTCGTTCAAAATCTGGCTCGTTTCTCGTTCTATGTTGTCGCTGGTTATCTCTTTGAGCCTGATTTTGATATCTGTTCCGGATGTGAAAAGGATCTGGCCTACGGTGATTTTCATTGGAACGTGCCCCCGCCCCATTGAAATTTTGAGCAATGTATCTTTCCTCACTGGTTCTTTGGTGGAAAATATTGGTGCCCCTTATTTCGCCTGAATGGCTTTGAAAAGCTGTTAACAGTTCTAGTGCCTCTGCTATTGTTGTTGGTTTAGCGACAATTAAATGGTTTCTAATGTGCTCATTAAAATGGTGGGCCATCAAGGAGATGAATTCCTCCTCCCTCATTGGTGGTTCAAGCAGTTGGCTCTGTTGCGCTAGTTTTAGAAAATAGTCCACCATTGTTTCACTTCGATGGTGTTGATATCTCCCATTGTTGATCTGCGTGCGCACCGCATATTGTGTGCTGCTGCTCCAATATTTGCTCAGAAAAGCCTGTCGGAATTGAGCGTAAGACGTGTGATCACCCAGAGTTAGCCTATACCAAACTAAAGATTGGCCCAGTAAACCTCTCCTAATTATAAGCATTTTGTACTGTTCCGGGATACCCTTTAATGTAAAATACGCCTCAACATCCATAATGTAACGGCGGGCATTATCATGTCTATCATCAAATGTCGGTATCGCAATTTCGTTTAGCAATTGGTATGGCACGGACACATGATTATTCAAACACAATATTGGAGTTGCATTCGTATCGTTATTACAAGTGGTTATGGGAGAAAATGCACCACCATGCATATGCTCCGTTGGTCGTATGTTTGCCGAAACATCAGGTGAGCTGGCGGAACGTATGTTCTGGCTTGGATTATTTATCGGCTCCATTTCGAACCGTTGTGCTTTGTCTTGTAGTCCTGCTAGCTCACGTGAGGCTTCTTCTCTGAGGTTTGTTGACTGCTGAGTATCAGACAGTTGCGCAATTTTGTCTTTCAATTTGGTTATATCATTTACTTGTGACTCTTTTTGATCCTGAATAATCTTTTTTACGGCTGTCATTTCTGCCTCCACATTATTTTCCAATGTGCGCTGCCGCTTCTCCATTACTGTGCAACTGCGCTAAATTCAGCATTCAACCCCTCTTGCATTGCTAAGGTACTACTTCTAATTTATACTATTTGCCCTTTGAGCTTCTCAACCTCATTCTGTTATTCTTTGACCTCAGCTTTATTTAACAAAAAAATCTTCCTGCATAGCATTCTGATAAGATCTAATTTCCTCTAATTGATCCTAATCTCTCTTTGCTGGACTTCACACCTGGCTCCTATCATCTGCTCTAATCTATTTCCTAACTTTTCTTCCAAAACCTCATTCTGACATTGCAAATTTTTGTTTAATCTCTCTTCTAATGCTTTATTTTGGTTTTGCAATTCTTTGTTTTGATTTTGTAAACTTTCATCTAGCTTTTCCGTTAATGCTTTATTTTGATTTTGTAAACTTTCACTTAAATTCACGAACATTTGCTGTATAACCAAAACAAGGTTGTTTTCAGTCATAGTGCTAGCCTCTATTGTCTGCATATCTCCCGGAAAATTTGTTTCCCTACTGTCTAATGACCTACTTTCTACCTGCTCTACCTGCATGTTTTCAGCTTCAATTAAGTCTTTCTCCATCTCTTTTACACTTAAAAGTTCTTTTATAACCTTTTTATTTCTAAGTAACATTAATTAGTGATATTATTATTGTTATTATTATTATTATTCAATTGTTACATGCATGGATTTAGTTCGGGAAAACTATAGAAGCATATGTGTACGTTACTTTTGCTGCGTTGAGTTGGCTCCGTTGACTTGCACTGTGCTGACCCGTGGTGCGATGATCTGGATGTCGGGTTGATCTGTTGACCTGGATGGTAGGGATTTCTTCCGGTGATCGGCACGTTCATCCGCTGCTGCTGGCCTGGGGTTCGATGCTCGCTGTCACTCGATCGTTGTCATCGGCAGTTCTCCTGACACGTTGGGTGCCATGTTGGGATGGACTTTATTGTTGGGCGCTGTATTGGGACGGCTTCTTTGGGTGTTGTCTTCGTTGGGCGCCTTAGTGGGATGGACTTTATTGTGTGTTTTCCTTTTATGTACGGTATCGGTGTTTTTGTAGGGGGGAAAAGGAAAGGTATCGGTCAGATGTCGGAAGAGCATGGATACAAGTAGGTTCTCTTGATCTCGGGTCGTGTTAACCGATGATATTTATATGGTTTTATTACGTTTTATTCTGACCTCCTTAAAATCATTCCCATAACCGATCCGTTCACACAAATATGTTTAATGTCCGACCACACAAATATATCAAACTATGCCATCGCCAAATCAAACTATAGCCACATGATACCCTGTGGTGTTTCACACGTCTGCTCACATCGAATTTCAGAGTACAAGTGCAGCATTTACCCTTCGGTTCGCATTCCTGAAAGTTTCTTAACCCTAACTTTCTGCCTGCCTTGTTCTCCCCAACTCACACATGTGTCGTTACAATGGGCATGTTCAGCCCGCATTCCGATCCCCTAACGGTACGTTCATTTCCCGGCGTATACCTACTCTCTACAGTCTTACAAAGATATGTTATATGTTTCCACACTTTTCTAGGTGGTTCACAAATAGACTATGTATAATCGATATTATGGCTTCAACGTATCGTTTCAATTCGGAAGGAATTTTATATAATCTTGTATAACTGGTAAACGTTCACCGATAGACGAAATCTAAAACGTAGATCTGTTTAAAACATTCTCCTTTTTGTGACATCCACCACTTCCAAGATATCCGTTATTAATGGTCGTTTTATTCAATATTTTGACATTCTTTCAAAGTCCTGTCAACATTTAGTTGTTTCTTCAATGTATGGAAACCGTGTGGAATTTCAAGGCCAGCATATAGTGTCCAGTTCCCTTGGCATCTGTAACGAAATGTGTAGTGCAGCTATTTCGATTAAAATGGAGTAGATAGAATAATAAGCTTTCGTGAGAATAGTTTGCAGATCCACTAATAAACGATGGAAGATAGAGAAAGTCATGTGAATGTAACACATCAGAAATTTTTTCGTATCGCTGCCGTTTTTTAAAATATTGCTGCTGTAGCTATATTTGTACTTTCCAAAGTTCAAGTAACATGTTGTTGCGTCATCTAATGGAACATGTCTCATAATCCTCGATTTCTCTTTTTTCTTCATGATCTCATTGGCATAAAAAGTCTGATGTTACACTTTCATGACTTTCCGTAGAAACTATCGTTTATATTTATATCTCTTCTACAAACAATTCTTAGAAAAGCTTATTTTTCTCCTACTTTATGTTAATTGAACAAGCGGGAATGATTTCATTGCATATTTAGTTGTAGGTATGTACAAAGGAGGCTAATGTGATTGTCAAATGTTCTTTTTTGTGCTAACGTTGTAACACGATGCTCTTTCCATGAAATTTGAGAAAGAACTGAATGTTCACCACTTCATAAATGACGAGTGTTGAACAATTAAAACCAATAAGAAGAAATATCTCGGAAATGGCAGATGCCATGAAAATTATCTGAAGTGAGTTGTGTTTTTAAATAGATGTGTGTCACGTTTTTATCTATATCTTACGGTTTACCAGTTATATAAAATCATCCTAAACTCATCTTGAACGAGGACTTCGTAAGCCATTCGCAGAAAATTCAAAATACAAATTTTTTTAGCCATGTAACTATCTTAAACATTGGTTAAATACCAAACTTGGTATTTAAGTTCAGTGTCTTGCGAGGATGCTACACAAAGACTCTCAAGAAAATTCACCACCCTACACTAACCTTTATATGGTAAACTTTTCCTTTTCTTGACTTTGCAAAAAAATGGCGCTAACAATTTTGATTAAAATACCATCGAATGATATGGAATGAGAAGCGGAGGGAATCCAGCACTGATCTAGAAAGTCCAACATTATACCGACACCCGGGGAGACACCGGGCGGGCGGAACCAGGAGTGAGGGCACAGCAATGACGGGGTCCCTAAAGTTTCCAGATATAAATGCCGATGCAGACGGACAGGCAGACCGGGGATCCCGCCTCATATGGGGTGCAATGCCCCCGCCGAGGGTGGTCTTTATACCCCGGCTACCAGCCGAAGTTCGAGGGACGGAGAAGGTTCACGGAGAGCATCCTTTTCCCTGCCACGCTGCACTGAAACTCCATCGCCGATACTTCGAACTCTGAGACCTATCAAACGGGGTGAAGGATGCATGAAATGAGTGTAATGATCCTTCCCAGCATTCGTCAGGGAAAACCTCGAAAAAAAACCATGGGTCAGGAAGGTCGGCCGCGGGAATCCAACCCACGATCTCCCGAATCCGGACCACCAACTCAACCGCCTGAACCATCCCGCTTGTTTAAAATACCATAATAGGTATGTTTAAAATGTTTGCATGACGAATAAAATGTTGAGATTCTGAGATAGATACCCGATGTGAGCCTTAAAAGATCAAAAAAAATTCGGGAAATCAGAGAAGAGCTTCAGGTAGACATGAGTCCTGTGGAAGAAGTGATACGTTACCAGAAGAGATGGCATCAATATCTGCAAGGAATGTCCCTGATCGTCTGTCGTTGTAAATATATTTTTTTAACACAACAGGAAGACGGAATATGGTGTCCCTTAATGTAGTTTGCTGCCACATTTATTATCCATTATAAGCAATCTGAATTTAGCAAAGTTCCATTACAATAAAGCTCGCCTCTTAAAGACCAAACAAGTGTACAAACATATTTTTCTAACTATATAATTGCGGGTCTTACCTTAGAGACCTGTCACACGAGGTTGAGGGTGCGTGTTGCAGAGCCCTGGAGCGGCGACGGCGGGGGCGACAGGCCCAACTTGAGTCGCCAAAAGTGTCCCCCCTCAACTGGGCTCTATGGCTCGTTATACAGGCGATCACTGCCCGCGGGGCCTCCAACATTACGACGGAAGTTATGGCAAATAAGACGAGCCACCGCCTAAGGCTTATTCTCTAGCAACCAATCAGCGTTGAGTATTCAAATTGTTCTCGAACATTCCTAGTGGTGCATGACAGTCCAGGGTGCAGCTAAGTTTCTGCAAAGCTGCACGTGCTCCCGCGGAAACGGATATACTGGTAAAATCCATAGGATTTCTAATAGAAGTGGTAAACCGTCTTATCCTGTGCGTCGTTCCTCGCACTCTGCTTTGAAGACTGCGCCGGGAAGGTGGCCTAGCTGTATTCGTTGGTCTCAGTCCCGGGTTCGATGCCCGCGCGGGCTATAATCGACAGCGGTGCAGTGGTACATACAGGAGAAGTAATGGTAAAATTCACTGTACCTGCTTTATGTCCTCCGTCCGACGTAGCTTCGTCTTCGTCAGGCAACTCTTCATAGAAAGGTGCTTAAAATATACGGTAATTCTCGCTGTTGCCCTGGCTAGTTGCTCTCAGCGGAGATGTCTGCATGGACTTTTTGTATTAGGATTATGAACAAGTTTCTTGACCTCGGTAGTGGTACAAAGGAGCTCTGAGCAGAATTTATTACTCATCACAATGTTTAGGTAACTGCAATTTATTGTCACTTCCCACTCTAAAAACACTACATAATGTTCCTGTTGAGGCAGTATTTTTAATACGTGAATAATTTCAATTAAATTATATAATATGCAAATTCAATAACAGCCCTCCTTGAAGCAATATGTATGTAATAATTTTAAAAAATGTATGTAACAGTCACTGCAAATGCTTATACTATTGTAAGCATGTTGAATAATCGTATGTGAATGCATTATATAACTTAATAATGTAAAAGCTGTGATAATAATAAGTTTAAAGTTGCTAACAATGAAGTAACAATAAGGTAACCTTGAGGCAATAATGAGTTTGAGAGTTTAAATCCTACTAGTCATAATTAGAGCAACGATAATGTAAATTTTGTGACAGTTTAAAAATTAGCCAATTAACAGCCAGAAAAAGCTTTAGTTGAATGCAGGTATTCTATTGGATTAGAATTAGCCAATCAGAGACTTGAAATACAGAACCTTACGGTTGAATATGTTCAGTTGCCTGCAGACCTTGATAGCAACCGGATGGAAGATGTGTTCTCTAAAGAAATATTACGTATTCGTGTGAATCGTAAAATATGTATACGCGTTAACAAAGTGCAACTTTTAAATAAAAGAATCTCACAGCTCTAAATATCAGTGAGTGCTATATAATTTGTGTCACGGATTAATACAAAGAAGTGAATTTAAACTTAAGATCTGTGTAAGCCTACATTCTTGTCACACCGCACCCTGCCTAAACTGAAGCAGCTGAGGCAAAAACATTAACATAAATAATGTTTATAGAAGCAGTTTAATAACAAAGTTAATATAATATTTTTAAACTTGGAGCGTAACAACAAAAACACATCAGCTTTACATACGTAGCAGCATAAGTAACAAACAATCTCCTTCAAAGTAACGCCCAAAGCGTGGTGCAAACTCCTTAAAGAACAAAAACTTCAACAACAATAAACTAAAACAGTTGAAGAACAATACTTCTTCAAGTTGGCTTCCCAAGCGTGAGACTTATAACTTGCGTAAATAAATTACGTAAACAAAACACCTCACTGTTCACTTATCACGTCATATAGAACTCGGGAATCACAGATACATTATTAATTAATATGTGATTAGTCACATTTACACTTCCGCACAAAACGGACATATTTGCGCACCAACTTCGTCTTATGGACTAGCGTGGATTCCTCGTCTGTAACTACAAGTCAACTCCTGAATTTTGGGGTAAATATCGACTATTTATAGACCACAGTCCCCCACTTGAAATTTTAAGATCTGTTTCTCATTGGAGGAATTTTCGCGGTTCTCTCAGCGTGGCTAAATATTATTTTATTTATATATTCTTATTGGCTAGTTTATATATATTATGTGACTTTTTTCCGGGCTTCTCTTGGTAATTTTCAGTTCTGTGTTACATTTTCCTCAATCATACTTCCGGAGCGGAGACAAATAAGGTCATAAAATCCTTACCCTCAATCCTAACACAAAAGATCCCAGGTTTCTCTGTACATGCAAACAGCATATTGCTACCACAACTGCAGATTTCAAGACATCTGGTGAAACAGGAACATTACATATAAGAAAAATATTACACTACACAAAAATGACTATGTACACGGTATCCACATTGCTTACATATATCATTCATATATCGGATTAATCACTTAATAAATTAACACATTATAAAATTAATCCGGGCACATTCTGTCTCACCTGTTACATGCTGTAAATTACCAAGCTCCATAAACTAAGAATGTATGTAAAAATATCAATCTATCAACTATCAGTTAAGAAATATAATCTATACATGATTCAATCCAAAAATAAAGAAATATCCATCAAAATAAATGCCTGAAATGTAACAAGTTTCTAAGCATCTCTCAATATCATATGTGACAATAGAACGGCCTTGAAGAGATACAGACACAAGTTCACAGGATACTTTGGTTTCCGAACGGGTTTAAAAATCCAAAACTTTCAGTGGAATAAGATAATATGTCTATCTTGAATTTCCTGGGAATAGCCTGTGAAGTTCTCTTTGTTCTGAATGACTTTTGAATAATTGGTAAACCTAAAGAGAGCCGCTGTTTAACTACTTCTGATTATAATAAGAAAAATATTATAATGACACTATATGCCGATGACCAAGTAATTATTTCTGATAACAAAGATATGCTACAAAGAGCACTATTTGAACTACACAAAATGGTTTTTATTTAGATATATCAAAAAATAAAACTAAATCCATGGCTTTTCAGGAACTCAATCCGTTGAGATGTAAACTTGTATTAGACAATAATATAATTGAACAAGTTGATACATTTAAATTTTTAAGATCTTCAGTATCATTATATTAAAGAAGCAGATATTGGAACTAAAATAGAATTTTTTTAAAAAAAATATGTGGAACAATTAAAAGAACTTTAAAAAATAAAGTGCGGAAAGATACGATGATGAAGTTTTATAAAACCATGGCAGTTCCAGTTGCTCTATATTGTAGCGAAACTTGGACAATAACAAATAGAGATAAAAGCAGATTACAGGCAGCGGAAATGAGAATTTTAGAAGTCACTAGAAGAGATAGAAGAAAGAATGATGACACAAGAAAACAATTAAGGATCTTTAACCTTAATGAAGAAATAGAGTAGAACAGACAAAAGTGGCTAGAACACGTAGAGAGAATGAATGCGGAACGCTCCCCAAGGAAAATACTCAATTACGAGGGGCGTCCAATAAGTAAGTTTCCCTATTTTATAAAAAAAAAAACATTACACACAATTGATCACGTTGAATTAATTTTAATTGTATTCTGTTACTTTTCTACATAGTCAACATGTTTTTTCCAAGACTTTTGGGGACGTGACGCAAGTTTTTCCAAGCCAGGGTTGTACCAGGTGCAACAGCTGTTCACTGATTTGACTTCATCGGTGTCGCGCATCCTCCATATTCGTCAAATCTTTTCCCAGTTGATTTTCACGTGTTTCCCTGACTCAAAGGTCATCTTGGAGGTAAGCACTTTAACACCGTGACGTAAATGAACCAGAAATGAACCAGAAGTCGGGTCCTGTGCTCGTAACCAGTTATTCACTTCTGATTGATCTTCCTCACGTGTTAAAGTAGATACTTACTATAAGATGACCTTTGAGTTAGGGGAACATGTGAAAATCACTTGGGAAAAGATCTGGTGAATATGGAGGATGCGCGAAAACTTCCCAGTTGAATTTTCTGAGCTACACCTGGGTTAAGATTCAACTTGGAAGTTTTCACGTATCCTGGGTATTCACCGGAGCTTGCCCCAAGTGATTTTCACATGTTCCCCTAACTCAAAGGTAAGCACCTTTAACACCGATGATGAAGTCAATCAGTGAACAGCTGGTTGCGAGCACAGGACCCGACTTGGTACAACAGTGGTTTTGGAAAAACTTGTATTACGTCCCCAAAAATGCTTGGAAAAACATGTTGACTATGCAGAAAAGTAACAGAAGGATTGTACAATATAAATAAAATTAATTCAACATGATCAATCGTGTGTAATGTTTTTTTATAAAACAGAAACTTACTTATTGATGCCCCTCGTATATACTAAAGGAAAACGAAATGTCGGAAGACCCAGGAAACGACGGATAAATCAATAAATTAAACATTTGGAGCACGCAACAAACCTTGGAAAGGTTTAATGCTTGGTGGAGAAGAAGACCTAAAGAGAGAGAGAGAGAGAGAGAGAGAGAAAAATGTTACTATTGAAAAAAATGTAGATCTCGTTAAAGCACATGCTTTTTTTTTGGGAGGGGTGGCGTTAATCATTTCCAAGACATTGTTTGTTATTGGTTTGAATATATAAATACTTTTTACAAGTGATAGGTGTTTTCGGCTGTTTGAATGGTTGTCTATATTTGCTTTCAGGCCGGCGCTAATGGGCCACGTAGTATAATTTGTGTGACATACTGATCCAATGGGTAAGAATTATACAAATCTAAAATGACATTCAAATGGCGAACATCAGAGAGGAATTCTGGGAAAGAAATGAAACGGAGAATGTTAGACGGTGTAAATCTTAAGCTTCACAACGGTCTCTGGAATTAGAGGATCATTATGAAAGTTAACTAAAGATGGAGTCTCCGAGGTCCAATGAGGTGCTTATGTATACACATATATACACCTTAAATATTAAAATATAACAATGCATTCCAGCAGTGGAGTTTCTGAGACATTTATTCCCACTGCTAGCTGTTTTCTTATCTTCCCTTTCCTCTCTTAACCGCCATCTACTTTAAATTAGACTTGGAGGCAGCGCACCCCAGTAAATCTTTCGTCGGCAGTAATTCTAAATGTCGTCTTCTGCATCAATTCACGAGGTAACAGAACTAAATGGTCTGGCTTACTCCTTGTTACTTGCTACATATAACGGGTCACTTGACGTTAATTTGGCATCCTCTCTGTCTGTCTCTTGGGCTTTTATGTTTTCTTTCCTTGTTTGTTGACCCCTCCTGCCGAGTTAGTGACAGAATTTATGGCCATCCACATCCGTCTGCTTTGGCTCATAGCTGTAAACCGACACAAGTAACCTTAAGTGCGCTCCCCGCGGGCGATTTGCGGCATAAGATTGTTTATTGGGAACCCATTCGATCTTTGGGGTGTGCATGGAGTTCAAGCCTCCAACAGGAACTGGTTCTTCCAGGAAAAGAAGCATACACTCGTTTTACTGCGTGTGCCTTCAGCTAAGTTAGAGCGACCAAGCTATATCATTCGTTAAAAGGTTAATGTCTTATATTCACATGAGTTTCTCTACCTACTGTCAATTATTACTTTCTCTTCTACGTACATAGTAGATAGAGAAGGTTATTGATTTCAACCCAAAAATTTGATACTGGGATTTCACCGGAAATGAGCCCCTTAAATAAAAAAAAATGCATGTTTAGCAAAATCTCCGCGCGTGTAGTATCTGTGTATATCTGTGTGTGCATAACTCAAAAACAAAGGTGAGATAAACAGCAAACTTGGTATTTAGGTTCAGTACCTTCGAAGATTTTTAAGAAACTTCCCCCACCCCAACTACTCATTACATGGAACATCTTTCGAAATTTTTTATTGTCTAAAAATGACTAACAATTTTGATTAAAATACCATATACTAATGTTATTTACATGCAAATAAAATATGGATCTTGATTTTCTGAGAATAGCCTTTGAAGTTCTCTTCATTCGGAAGGAATAAGCGATAGAGAAAGTGTACGTCTCTTTAAAGCACACAATTTATTTCAAATAACTTTTTTATAGCATCAGCCATTACCGAGATAGCCGTTGTTAATGATTCCATCTGTTCATTACTTGGTCATTATTTTAAAGTCTTTTCAAGATTCACTTATTCCTCGCGATTGCATGGAAAAAGTATGGAATTTCAAGGCCAGCGTATGGCGTCCAGTTCTTGAACATTTGACTGTCGCTGTTCCCTTTGTATCTATAATGACATTTGTTATGTAGCTATTTCTGCAAAGGTTTATTCGGATCAAAATAAGTAAATAGAAAAATAAGCTTCGTAATGAATAGTTTGTATACTCACTAATAAGCGACGAGGGTAGAGAAGGTCATCTGAATGTAACACATCAGAATTTTTACGAAAGCTAACTTTTCTATCTACTTCATGTTGATCTACACAAAAATTTGCAGAATTAGTCTCATTATAAATTTCATCGTAGGTACAAGGTGGACAGAGGAAAGCGAATGAATAGTCTCTTGTTTAAAAACAGGCTCGCTGTATGCTGGCCTCATAATTTCATGCTCTTTCATGACATTGCGAGAAACAACCAAGTAGCAGCAACACTTTTAAAAACTGATACAATACTGAATAATTCAAACCAACAACAATGGATATCTCAGATAGGGCTCATTCGACAGAAAATGTTATTTAAAATCAATTGTGTGTCTTAAAGAGAACTACTTTTTCTTGTGACGTAAAAATGTTATTGTAATCCCTTATGGTTTATCCCTTATATAAATTGTACAAAATTTCTTTCGAATGAAGAAAGCTTCAGAGATTATAAACAGAAAATTCAGGATATACATTTTATGTTATGCAACTATCTTAAATACACACATTTTAATAAAAATTATTGAAAATGTTTCCAAGTAAAACTAGTTTAGGGAGTATTTTCTTGAAAGTCTTCGTGTCGCATCTTTGGAAGATACACAACTTAAATACCAAATTTGGTATTGGCCGTTATGTGTGAGTTGAAAGATTCAATCGCCATCCCCGAATTGCTCTTCAACAGTGGGAAGCAAGAAGGTGCTTAAAATATCAATGTAGGTCTGCGCTGTGATCGTGTCACACAAAACAACAAGGGATGCAAGCCCCCTCCAGGAAAAACAAC
This sequence comes from Deroplatys truncata, assembly GCA_030765065.1. Classification (NCBI taxonomy): domain Eukaryota; kingdom Metazoa; phylum Arthropoda; class Insecta; order Mantodea; family Mantidae; genus Deroplatys; species Deroplatys truncata. The sequence continues at coordinate 168,822,311 of CM060979.1, forward strand.
ACGACCACACCATAACACCACCACCTCCGAATTTCACTACACACGCTGGCAGATGACGTTCACTGTTCAATCGTGTAATGTTGACGCTCCTTACACCAAGCGAGGGTCGTTTGGCATTTTCCTGCGTGATGTGTGGCTTATGAGCAGCCGCTCGACCATGGAATCCAAGGTTTCTCGCCTTACTCCTGTCATAGTACTTGGAGTGGATCCTGATGCAGTTTGAAATTCCCGTGTGATGGTCTGGATGCATGTCTGCCTATTACTCTTTACGACCCTCTTCAAATGTCGGCGGTCTCTGTCAGTCAACAGACGAGGTCGGCCTGTACGATTTTGTGCTGTACATGTCCTTTCACGTTTCCACTTCACTATCACATCAGAAACAATGGACCTAGGGATGTTTAGGAGTGTGGAACTCTCGCGTATAGAGTTCTGACACAAGTGACACCCAATCATCTGACCATGTTCGAAGTCCGTGAGTTCCACGGAGCGTCCCATTCTGCTGTTTCACGATGTGTAGTGACTACTGAGGTCGCGGATAATGAGTACCAGCAAGTAGGTGGCAGCACAATCACATAAGATGAAAAACGTATGTTTGTGGGAGTGTCCGGATACTTTTGAGCACATAGTGTATCTGAAATGTGAAAAAATTAACGAGAACGCGGAGCCACAAATGGTTATTAAAAGTTTTTGAGGCTGTAATTTGTTTTTGCTGTGCGCTGTTAGTATTTAGAGTTTATTCAAGTTGTTAAATGTTAGAGTTTATTTAAATTGTTATATTTAACTTATGTATTGTTATTAAACTATAAATTTATAGAGTTTATCTAAATTGTTACCTATATTCTCGAATCTTTTATTTATTGATTGTTGTTTTAATGGGTTGTTATCCACTTTTATTTAAATTCTATTCGTGAGAGGTGGGACGAGTTTTTATTACTGAGTGCTTGGTCACGCTGTGATTCTTTTCTTTTACCTGACCTTCCTCCGAACGTGTATTGTATGCGCTGTCAAAAGAAACGTATCGGAACAGATCATAATGTTTGTTGTAATATGCTTTAAAGACTTGAATATTGTGCATTTAGGATTCATTTTCTTATCATTTTGGCTATATGCGACCCAGGTATTTTTATTGTGTTGTTAAAGGGTTGTCTTTATGAGTTTCGTCTTTTTAATATATGCTCTTAGGGGGGCATCTCCTACCTTGTAGAGGGTTCGCCCTGACCCCTTTTTCACGATCCGAACGTTTCTAAATAAGGCTCCTCCGTCGATAGATGCGAGTACAGAAATGCATACGAACTCAGAGTAAAGGAGTAATGTAATATTTATTGAACATTTCGGTTTAGAGTTGTGCTGTTCACAAACACATACGAATCTCTTATTAAAGTTTTTTTATTTATTCAGGGAGCCTCAAAACATGTATATCCGTTGAAGTCTTTACACTGGGTTTTTGGATGAAATATAATACCTACTTTCTCTTACCTGCTATTATAGATAGGTGGCAGAGGAATTAAAATGTCATTTTTGCACCTATATTACATTGTTCTGGCACATTGCTTAGGAATGAATTCAAATGAATCCACATTTATATAGTTATTTACAACTAACATGCGGAAATATTCTTATCGGAAGTACAGAGGTATAAATTATCAAACAAAACGTGCATGTTTTATGAGATATACATTTTTCAAGCACGTTTTTCTCAATCACTTATGGTTTCCTTGTCACACAAAATTATACAAAATTCAGTTGCAATAAAGAGGATTTCATAGAATATTCATAGAAAATTCAAGATGTATATCTAATTAGTTATACAAAAATGTTAAATGTGTGATATTTTTAATCAAAGTTCTTACATCCATCTTGAAAAAAAAGAATAACTAAACATTTTCCTTGTAAAAGGTATTTTGAAGTGAAGATGTTATTTTGAATATCTTCGTATCATATCCTAGGAAAATGCTGAACTTATATAACAAGTTTGGTGTTTATTTGACATTTCTTTTTGAACAGAGCACGCGCGCGCACGTAAACACACACACACACACACACACATACACACACAGAGGCGCGCGCGTTTATATTACGGTACGGTGAGCTAGAGCAACCAACGGAAAGCGGAAGATCTGTGGTTCAAATCTCGGCTGTAGCATTGAATTTTTCAGTCTGATTCTACCTTTTCAACACACTAAAGCGTTTGAGTAAAATGTTATATATTTGACACATTGACAGGGAGAACATAATGTATATATCTGAAATTTTTCATAAATAGGACTGCTAAGTTATATTCTTACTGAATAAATTTTGTACAGTATTGTACAACTCGGAACCTGAAAGAGGTAAACAAACATTTGTCATAGGGAAGATCCAGATTTCGTTAAAATATATAACTTGGCTGTTTGATATAAAATATTTTAGCTCTTCTCAAATGTTTGCTGATTTTAATTCGAGGTTTCTAATGTTTTAAGCGATGAAATATAAAGCCCGCATATTATGGTAATCTGACTTTAAATTATTCGTGTTAGTCCCCAGTAGGCTGCACGAACTGAGTTTTATTTATGTATAATAAATATGGTTCTATGATTCTTAGCGTCCTAAACTATATTTGACATGAAAGACAAGAAAATTTGCTCAGAGGCCTCTCTATCAGGCTTGAAGTTCTTTTACGTGCCGTAAATCTAGGACATGCAACCATCGGCTTTACCTCCTTTCGAAAGAAGCCATGCTAAGCCCGAAAAAAAGTTCATCGCCCTCCGCAGGGTTTGAACCCGTGACCTCGGGGACTAGACATGGTACCACTTCACCACGGAGAACAACCCAGTATGCTGCGCGTAGCTAAAACAGAACGAGTACCTACTGCAAGTATTTAGTCAGGTTTATCATATTATGAGGGACTTCTTAAATTCTCGAACTGGCCAAGAAACCACAAGATTTAGTATATAATAAATACACTTATTGGAACGACTTTCAAGGTTGTTAATATCCTCAGTAAAATAAGATTTGTCAAATTCCGCAAAATAAACGCCTGTGTCGACTTTAACTTCATAATTTGATGTTAATCTTCGCCCAAGTAGTTATTTATTCAGAATTAGGGACAAAAAAGTAATCTCTGGGAGCCAAACCCGTCGAATATGGTGGATGTGGAAGCACTTTATAGCGAAGGTCATGTATTTATGCAGTGACAATTCTAGGCGTGAGTGTAATGAAAGAATACGTTCTTTATTGCAAGCTGTGGAAGTTTAGCCTGAATAGTATCCTTCAAGTAGTCCAGTAGGAAAGTGTCCTTGGTGATGGTTCTGTCTTTCTAGGAAGGGTGTGGTGTATGGGCACCACATCATGGAATCCCAGGTAACCGTAGCCATGACGCTTTCTGCAGATGGAACCGCTTTTTCCTTTCTTTGGTGCACTTTCAGGTGTTGCAACACACTATTTGGACTGCTCCTTCGTCTCTGGCATGTACGATGAATCTATATTTCATCTCATTTATGAAACGTCGGAGAAGTGCACAGAAACTGCGTTTAATCAACTCTTAATACTCTTGGGAAGTGTTCATTCGAATGCGTATTTGTTCCATTGTTAACAAACGGGATACGCAATGAGTGGAAAGCTTTCTCATCCTAAACCTTCCTGTTAAATGTAGTGTTCACAGTCTATCGAGACCTTTGTAATGTGAGTCAACTCGCATACCTTCAATCGGCGAACATTGAGTACGGTATTGTGAATTCTTGTGCAATTCCGCCGTTTGTATCGGTTTTGGGACCTGAGCGCTTATCTTGAAAGGATGAACGATTTAACTCAACAGACTTTTTAACCTGGAAAATGAAGAGGAATCATCATTTAATGTTGAAACTTCTTTTGTATTTCTGTTTGTGTTAAACCCTTCAAAACGAAGTACCTTATCACCATTTCATTTCAATCCATTTTGTAGAAAATGCTAACACCAGCTTGTTTACATGATTGTCATAAACAGGTAACTACTTTTTCGCATCTGAAAATTTATAGCACCGTCTAAAGATGATATTTGAAACTACATAGTAGTTTTGGCGTTCTGTTCATTTTTCCTTGTTTGTTTAACGCTAAAAAGGAAGACTAAAAAGTGAAACGTGGGTCCACCAAGTAAAGGAACTTCACAAAGTTGAAGCTGCTGAGATGAAATTCTTAAGAGTAGTTAAAGGGTCTAGGGTATACTTAGAAACGAAGATATTGGAACAGACTAAACATCACAAAAGCAGCACTAGAAAAACCAAACGATATAAAACAACATAAGTCACCTTACAGAGTATGCCAGAGGATCGCATCCCATATAGAGCAGTACATTATACACTACGTGGAAAGAGAAGTGTAGCAAGACTGCGCAAACGATGGGTCCAATTAAGAAGGAACAGGTTTTTAACCTAATCCGTAAAGAAAGAAGAAGCAATTTGACCATCTTCGCCAAATGTCTGAACGCCCCTCGTACTTAACGAGATGTAGACAGAAAATAAATCTACGAGGAGACTTCGGAAAGTAAGTTACACATGATTTTGGCAGACCAAGTGCTTTTGTTGAATGTTGCAACAAACTATAAAGTGACACAGTTGGATGACACTATTTTTCAATCTAGTTACCAAGTCTCTCTAAAGAACGGTCTGAATCTTCCATCAGTCTTTCAGTTTCTCGTCTATAGAAATCTGCTTCTTGGTCACAGGGCCATTCGAGAACCGTTGTGCGAACTTCATCGTTGGCAAATCTCTTTTCCCCCAGATCGTCTTTAACTTGCCAAACAGACGGAAATCGTCTAGTGCAAGATCTGGAATGAATGCCGGACACTTCCATGCCTCCCATCGAAAGCTTGTGCTGTGCATGCCGTGTGGGTGTTGCAGGAGGTTGTGTCTTTTGTCATAAACTCTGTGTATACAACTCCTTCACAGTCGAATAAAACGGTTACCATGACCTTCCCTGCTAATGGCGCAACTTTGAATTTCTTCCGCGTAGACGGAGAGGTGTGTCTGCATTCCATAGACACTTCTCTTCGAGGAGTGAAATTATGCACCCATGTCTCATTGCCCGTAATGATGCGGCTTAGGAAACCATTACCTTTCACGGAGTAACACTGGAGGAAGTCCAGAGAAGCTATAAACCTTGCGTTTTTGTGTACAAGTGTCAGGGATCTCGGAACCCAGCGTGCACACTATTTCCGATACTGTAAACAATCTCGGACGATGGAATAAGCACTGCCCATTGAGATGTGTATCTGCTGAGGAATGTCCGTGATAGTCACTCTGCTATCGCAGCGAATCATTTCATCGATTGCCTGGACATTGTCGTCTGTGGTTGATGGTGATGGTCTTCCCTTCCGTTCAGCAACACCTACGTCTGTACGGCCTAGGTGAAATTGTTGGCACCATTTCACTACGATTGTACGCAACATTGCAGTTGACGCATATGCCACCAGAGTTTCACGGTGAATCTTTATGCAATTTAGACGTTTTGCCCACAAAAATCGTACTGTCCCGTATATTTCAACTTTGGAGTGTGTTTCCCATTGACGCGCCATTTCACTCATACACTGTGATACACCTCTTATCAGTACCGTATGTCTACAGGAAGCCCGGAACATGAACTCTATTCTGCCTAACTGCCACTTTGTTATGCGATGGTTTTGGCGTGGGACGACATGTGTAACTTACTTTTTGAAATCCCCTACTTTTGAATAATTTATAGAAATATATGAAAATAAGTGGTTGTGGACAGAGAAAGCCGTATGATTGTAACATCTTATCTTCGGCAAGACAGCGCATGAAGGGCGAAGACCTACCAAACAGTGGCTTCACGGCCACTGCAGATGTGGTCGATCCTTCAACCAGTATGAGGAGAGAATACAATCAGCACCACGCATCCTCTAACCGGAAGTTTAGCTCTCGTATCCTACAAATCACTACCAATAGCAGTTCCTCATATTGCTCACGATGCTGAATAGACATGGGGCCTATACATTGGTAAAAAATCCGCATCCTCCATGAGCGTTCGAACCAGATGTATTCGGGGACGGGTAACCCGAGCATTGCGTACCACCACACTGCGCTACGTAGCAGATTCACATGTTTGCAATACATTAATCCCCCCTCAAGTTTGTCGCCAGTCTTTGTTCGTAATAATAACATTCGACCATTATACATATAACAGTTGAAGGTTGACTCCACATTCTTCATGACAACAACATCGCCTGGTTTTACCTTATATAAAACATTTGAGCACTTGTTTATCGCAGTTAATGTAAAGTGAATATGAGAATGAGAATTTTATGTCAGTATATAGTATTAGGAATGTGATGAAACGGAAATCGTAGAAAATTCTTGAGTGTTTCATGCGCATGCCTTTTCCTATCCTCTATGGCTTATTAGTAGATATAACATTATTCTTAAAGGTTTGACTATCTAGCTACTTCATTTTAATTGCAATAAACCTGTCCTGAAATAGCTGAATTACACATTTCGTCACAAATACAAAGGGAATAGCGACAGTCAAATATTTCAGAACTGGTCCCTATATGCTGGCCTTAAAATTCCATACTCTTTCCATGCAATAGCGAGAAACAACTGGAAATCAATAAGACTTTAAAATAATGGCTAAGTATTGAACAATTTAATCATCAATAATGGATATTCCGGAAATGCCAAAAATAGTTTTTTGAAATCAATTGTGTGTTTTAAAGAGATCTACATTTTTTGTGGAGTACGTTTTGCGTGTTCCGTGTCGTGTGTTAACTTTACCTTGGGCGATTGTTCTGCTGTCTTTTGGGTTCTCTCTTTCTCTCTTTGTACTATCTGCGTCGTGGCGGAAGAATCACGTAGATGAAGATGCTTAAGTCATTGAATGATGCCTCGGCTGTCCGTTTGGGAAAGCAATGTGCGGTAGCGGAGATCCAGGCTTTCCTGATTAGTAGGTGAATGTTGGGGTGGATTATAATTATAACGTCGCCAATTTCCCTGTTCCTTATTCTCTGTTTCCCATGTCCTACCATTTCATTATCATGTTTCTGGGTCGAAGGCAGTGAATGGCGGGCGAGGCGTGTAGCAGTGGAGTTTGCTATGTGGAATTGTTTTCCCTGGGCTTCAGTGTGTAGCGGGACTTCGAGAGACTTCTCTCCCTAGGGAGAGGTAGGCCTAAGTAGCAAGTCTCACCGGAATCAGTATACAGTATCTGAAGATGCTAGGAACTCCGCCTGTGTTCCAGCCTGCCGACTCGGATTTGGTTGTCCTCTGTATCGTTCGCTTCACCTATTCCTCATGTTGATTTCCATAAGCACAAAAGTCATTGTGTGTGCTAAGTAACAAAATCCTTCTCCGCTTCCAGATAAGCATTCCCCTTACATCTACAACGTATTTGTAAAGAAACAGTTTGTGCAAACCTTACCTAGATTAACATGAAGGAGACAGAGGCTTTTGTAAGAAGATTTCATAGAATACACATAAAAATGAACAATACTGGTGGCAGAAATTCATGTGAAAATATCAGAGATTCTTTTAACAGAACCTCACTAAAATGCATCATCATCAGCAGCAGCGTTAACATCCTTACAAGGTTTAGACACACTTCACAGTGCTATGACCACCTCTTCCTCAGAGTCCAACATCTCTTCTCTCTTGAGGCCGATAGCTACTCACCAAGGCTGGCTTTCTTTCAGTAGGTGGGCTCTCCAATTGTAGCTATATTCTTCTATTTTTTCATTTAAGTTATATATAGATTAACTCTTTTCGTAGAGTTTCATTTGGTATAAAATCCATTCATGTACACTGTTGGGCATAAAAAGTGGCCCATTCCTCTATATCGACATAGTGTTTTCCCTCCGTAAGGTTTGCACCTTCAATTAACCAACCTCCGACTCCACCCAGCCGGTATCACTTCTGTATATGACTGGTCCTAAAAGCAATCAAGATACACAAAAACGAACCAATATATGATGCTATAATCAATATGAAATTAAGGGTTGGTTGAAATACCTCCTCTATGAAAGAGATTCACTACGATTGGTACACAAGGAAACGCTAGACCAATACAACATATTCGGCCTTTTAGAGGAAGAGGTGAAGAGCTGTCTGCATGTGGCGTTGAACTGAACGAGCTACGATATTTACATATAAACTCACCGGACAACTTGATACCGCCTGGATTCGGTTAGGAGGTGAGTCCATCAAGGTTGTGCAGGTACATCGCATCCAGGTTAAGCCATCACTAAGGATTCGATCGCGCAATTCCACAAAATTGCAGCAACCACACAGATTTTCTATGGGATTCAACTCAGGTGTCATCTTGAAAAATAGGGATATCGACAGCGTACTCTTCATGCAGATGTTGACTGAAAGGCAACACTGATCATTCAGAGCGTTTACCCAATTCTAATAAGAAAAATACCCCCAAAACATCACAGACCCACCTCCAGCTTGAACCTGACCTCGTACACATTCAGGATGAAATGCTTCAGTTGGCCATCGGTGCATTCCCAGGATGTGCATTATTTGAATAAAGGCAAAAACGTGATTCGTCAGACCACATTACATTCTGCCAGTCAGCTACTGTCTCCACTTCGATGATTTGTAGTCCAATGAAGATGCGCAGCTTTATGTGCCTGTGTGAGCAATGACCCCTTGCGAGGTGTCCGACTCCAAACGTTCATTGCATACAGTTTCCGTCGCAATGTTCTCTCGCTAACAAGTAGGGATGGACCTTCATTAACTGACTGCAGCAATTCTTGTCGGCTTTGGAAGCGATTTTGATTCACAAGCCATGAAACATGTCTCCGGCCCCTCTCAGTCAGGTTTTTTTCCATCCACAATTCTGATGTTGTGTTTAATGGCCACGTGTAGACAACACTGCTGGTAGACACACTGAGCGGTCCACTGTGAAGCACCAACAAATCCAGTAACTTCACACAGCTTTTTGCAACTTTGTCACATCCTTACATTTACGCATGTTTACGTACAATGTCCGCTTGAATCATAAATGTCTCACTGATCGCAAATGCCTTAGGCTCACGTACAGGCAGTGCGCGCGCGGTTGGGTACGTGACGATCGCTGCCCCAGCTTTAAAGGCTTAACAATTCATCTGTGCATGCGCACTAGGGTGACTAATTTTTTGTCCGGTGAGCTTATAAGAGCGTTCATCAACGACATGGAGACGAAGGTGAAATTTTTGCCAATACTATGGGGCAATAAGAAAACCGTCGTTAAGAAAATGCTAGGGTAGCAGGAAAATTTAAGATTTAAAGTTGTAATATTACCCTTCGGCAGTTCGGTCATATTTTGGGGAGGTAAAGTACCTTGCTAATCTAGTGGCTAGAATTACATTAAAAAAACAGAGGTAATCACGCTGGTAGGAGTGGGGTTAGAGTTTGCCAGTACCAACATAAACAGCTCTATTCCATTAAGGGCCATGTTTTTTCTCACCAGTTTATACATTCTTTCACTCTACGGAGAAATTTCATTTCCACTGACCTGTATCTTATTTTATCGCCTTCTTGTGCTATCCAACTTTCACTTCCGAACATTAACACTGGTACGCTCCTACCTTATAAAATTTTAATTTTGTATATTAACGGGTTTTATTTAGAAAGAAGTCTATTTATTGCTCCATAAATTGACTGAAATTTGTTTAATTTATTTTCAATATCCCTGACTCTTATAGAGCTAGTGCCTTCGTTTTATGCCAAGGCCACAATCACCTTGTATGCTTATCAGCCGAGATGGCAGTGACCTCTGTATAACGCCATAGCGCAGAAGTGGCGCAGGACGTGCTAAAGGTACGTTTATCAGCTGTGAGGTGATTCTGTCGTTGCTTTGTCTTTGTGTTGTAAAGTGTTTCGCCAACACGTGTGTTGTATGCGATTTCTTAGGAATGCTACTCCCTTATTATTCCACAAAAGTGCCTGCCAACAAGTTTACGCATGAACAGCGTACTTTTATTACGTTACATACATGAACACTGAATAATGTAAACAGGTGTGTGGACAATTTCAGCAACAATTTCTTGGTTATGCAGTTCCGGCAGAGACACCATGAAATGTTTGATCAATAAATTTAAAACAATGAGATCGCTAAACGCCCAAAACAAAGTTTATAGGAACAATCCCCACACCATAGACGAACTTAAGGACAATATAAAAGCATAAATTATGAACATCACGCAAGAAGGTCTTATGCGTTTGAATGGTAATTTCATCCGGTGATGTCAAGAACGTCTTCACGCAGATGGACACCACAACGCTTATAATAATGTTAGTACTCATTACATATATGTTACTAACGCTCGTGAGTAAGTAACGCGGGAGTTACGGAACGGAACACCTTGCAATGTAGTAGACTGTGTGCGGAGCACGTATTCGCGCGATCCGCGGCCTTGGCATAAAACGAAGGCAGTGTATTACTCCCAAATAATCAAAACATGTTGCTTGTTCTAGTATTTCACTTTCTATTGTTTTTTAGTGCGCAGGATATTTATCCGAATGGGCTAAAACGTTCGCCTTGCTTATAGACATGTTCAACTGATATGCTTAAAATGCACATAAGTAAAACTGAAAAACGCACGCTTGCAGTACAAATAGTTGAATTGTTTATTTCAAAAACACGGTAACAGATATTTTCTTTTATCAAAATTATTTTTGTGGTATCTCACATTGTAAACGCGAAAGATATCAAATTAGGATTAGGTAGATATGCTGATTTAAATAAGACTATCTCACTGAATTTTTTCACAACAATATCTTAATTTGTTTCAAAGATAAAATGGTTTTCTTTGTTCTCTCAAAGGTTGAAAATGTGTACATAGCAAGTTTCTGAAATAAACGATTCAATTGGCGAGTAAATCGCCGCAGCGATCATGTTGATTTTTATAATCATGATGATTACTTTATGATGCATGAAATTTTCCTATGTTCTGGAAGTTACAGCCTTTAATTTTTCCATGGTAGAATAAGTCTTTGGAAACGTTTACGAAGTACGCAACAGGGAATAAAACGCAATGTATTATGGATAGTATACTACCTGTAGAAATTAGGTTACCTCTGGAAATCCCGAACGTCAGCTAGGATGGTTAAGCATTATGTACACAATTGCTAAGAAAAAACAAGCTTGTTGTACAGCAGGGAGGTCAGACTTTTAGAACTTTGAAAAGTAAACAAACGCACATTGTTAGCCAAACGTGAAGCTACTTGCAAATCAGTGTAATGTAGCATTACAGCACACTCAATTTTCAAACTCCTACAGGGAAATAAACCATTATGTTAATCATGTTTACTCAAGCGAATCTATAATATGTTGGCAGTTGCCTTCTCATCAAGCCAAGTTTTGTAACCTTTGGTGCGAAACACCAAAGTCATACTACTATAATGGTTATCCTATACGACACAAAACCAGCTGAAACCAATACTACATCACATAAAACATATTATCCAGAATGGGTTGAAGGATTTGCAATTAAATACACGAAAACTCTACGTCATCACATTGTTACCAGATGTGTTTATAACATATTCATTAACTTAAAACAACTTTGGTTTCATATCTTTACTATTTTAATTTTATAAAATACCCTTATGTGTTATACTTCATTTCTTTAATTATATTTATGCTATGTGACTACAGTTTTACTATCATTTCCATCTAACTAAAGTCGAGAAAGAGACCCAAAAATTTGATTCAAAGATTTAACCGCAATTACACATTTTAGGAACCCCTTGAATCCTAAAAAGGATGTTTTAAAAAAAACTCGGGCAGAGAGGGCGCTTTGTGTGTGTGGCTTTTTTTACTTTCTCTACCACGTACATAGTGGGTAGAGGAGATATTGCATTTCACCCAAAAATTGATACCGAGCTTTCACTGAAAATACAAATTTTGAGACTCCTGAATCCAAAATAAGTGTTATTAGAAAAAGTTTGGTGTATATACCTGTTGGTATTTAAATTCAGTATTTTCCAAACATACGACACAAGATTTTCTGAATATCCCCTCCAGAAACTACACTTCACTTGAAATATTTTTCGAAATTTATTATTTTCTCAAAAATAGCTTTAACGATTTTGATCAAAATATCATATATTAAAGATACATTACAAATAAAACATAAATATAACATATACTGGTAAACGTTAAGCGATAGACGGAAACGCACTATACAAAATATGTAGATCTCTTTAAAACAAAATTATCTTCTAATAAGTTTTTGTGGCATAAGTCATTTCGAGATAGCCGTTATTAACGGTTTGCATTGTTCAATATTTTTATTTTTTTAAATTCTGTCGATTTTCAGTTGTTTCTTGCGTTTGCATGGGAAGAGTATGGAGTTTTAACACCAACGTATAACGTCCATTCTTAAACATTTCACTATGACTGTTACCTAATGTATATAATGAAATGTGCAATGCAGCTATATCTGCATAGGCTTATCTCGATTTCGTTTAAATTTTTTGCACACCTACTAATAAACGATAAAGAGTAGAAATAGTCAAGTCATTGTAATACACCAGAAAAAAGTATATATCGTTTATTTTTATTTATTTATTTATTTTTTTAACGCTGAAATCAGTCAGAGAGGAACTTGTGTAGCTGTGTTATTGAAGAACGGATAGGCTATGACCAGTTAAAAACCCGCGCTCTATTTAAAATTTATATCGCACAGAATAAAATAATGTTTAATTTCTGGCGTGAACTTGACACATAGATACCTATTGTATAGCAACATTATAGCTGAAATATTTAAGGTAATGCGTCTGTGAAATTTGGAAAATTCACAGTATGCATGATACGAGTATCTTGTTGAAATTAATGCCAGTTATTACAGTAATGTTTTTGCCATGATCCAAAATTCCACTTTGCATGGCCATTTAGATATTAAATATTTGTTACGTAAATCCCTTGCTCGAATAAAGTGCTCCGCATTATACGTTTTTAAAAACATTCCATACAAAAATTCAGGTTTTACAGTAAATTAGCTTACAAAACGATCTATTGTTTAGATTTGTTACATTAACTCATAATTATAATAGAAAGTTATTACCTTCTGTAATCTCCAAAATTATAATCCAAAGTTGATAATCGATTTATCAAAATTGGAGCACTATTTAAAAAATTGATGTGTTACACTCACATGCCTTTCTCTACTCTTGTACAAACTGTTTTTACAAACGCTTATTCTCCATATGCTTCATGTTAATCGAAATCTCGAGATGTCAATCTTATTGCTAATTTTCTTGTAGATGCAACGGGAATTGGCAGGCTCTAAGCGATAGTCAAATATTTTAAGCGCTGGTTGCTATGTGCAGTATTCCATTCTCCTTGCATTACCAGGACAAAAAAAATGAATTACGAATTCCCATTTGAGAAAAAAGTATAAGTATTGGAAAATTTAAGGGTATAACAAGCAATATCGAAAATGGTTCACTCAATAACAAATATGTATATGACATTAATTGTGTATTTTAACGCGATCTAATCTTTTGTGTAGTAAAATTTTGTCTATCTCTTATGGTTTACCAGTTATGCAAAAGTCGTTCACAATGAAGAATACTTTTGGAGACATTCCCAGAAAATTCAAGATATATGTACATTTCATTTGTCATACAAATATCTTAAACATATGATATTTTAATCAAAATCGTTAGAGCCGTTTTTGAGAAAATTAAAATTTTCGAAAAATGTTCCATGTAATCTGGCGTGGGAGATTTTCTTAAAAACCTTCGTGTCGTATCTCTGGAAGAAATACCAAGTTTGGTGTTTATCCGACTGTTCGTTTCTGAGTTATGCTGTTCACAGACAGACACACAGACACACACGGACATGTTTCCAAAAATGCTTTTTTTTGGATTCAGGGGGCCTCAAAACATATATTTCCGATGAAATCTCGGTATCGAATATTTGAGTGGAATAAAATACTTCCCCTACTTACTATACGTAGTAGAGAAAGTAAAAATATGATGTAACACATTCATATGAATTTCTCTATCTCCTATCTTTATTATTTGTTATACAAAATATTTTTGCTAAAGCTTATTTTTCCTTCTACTTAGTTTTAATCCAAATAAACCGTTGCAGAAATAGCTACATAGCATATTTCGTTATACATACAAAGAGAATAGCCAAATGTTTCGGAACTGGAAGCTATGTATATGCTGGCCTTAAAATTGCATACTGTTTCTATGCAATCGCGAGAAGCAACTGAATGTTGACAAGACTTTAAACGCATGACCAAGAAATGAACAATTCGAACTACTAATAATGCATATTCCAGAGATGGATTATGCCACAAAAGGCTTATTTGAAATAAATTGTGTCTTTAAAAGGGATCTACTTTTTTGTGTAGTATGTTTTCGTCTATCACTTATACGTTTACCAGTTATGCAAGGTTATGCAAAATTACCTGGAAATGAAGAGGACTTCGCGGGCTTTCCAAGAAAATTCAAGATATCTATAAATTTGACTTGCCATGCAGATATCCTTAATATATGGTAATTAAATCAAAACCGTTATAGGTAATTTTATAAAATAAAAACATTCTAAAAGTGTTCCATGTAAAGGGTGGGTAACTGGGGTGAGGAATTTTCTTGAAAATCTTCGTGTTGCATCTTCGGAAGGTACTGAACCTAAATACTAAGTTTAGTGTTTATTCGACTTTTCGTTTTTGAGTTATGCTGTTCACAGACACACGATATACAACACTCAGACACACGTGAGCGGACAATTTTCTAAAAATGATTTTCTGGATTCGGGGAACCTCAAAACATGTATTTCTGATAAAATCTCGATATCGAATTTTTGGGTGTAATGTAATACCTTGGTGGCGCTGTGGCCGAGTACTTAGACCGCTCGCCTCTCACCGAGGGGCCCGAGTTCAACCCCAGGGACCCGTATGTGGGATTTTTGGTGGACAAACCATTCATTCCACAAACTGCTCCATCATCGCCTTTCCTTTCATCCAGTTTACCATCATTTCGTTTCACCTACTTCCTTCCTCCCATACCAGGCATTGGGCTGATCACCCATCCTGGATATTCTATCTGATCCATGAGTGTCTGCTCCTCGACGGGCCTCTGACCCTAGGCACCCGCCTGTAAGTCCTGGGGGTGTAAGTCCTATATACGAGGAGGTTAAACAGAGAAAGATGAAGAAGAAGATGTAACACTTCTCTACCTACTAAGTACGTGGCAGAGAAAGTAAAGACTATGTGGTCATATTCTTTAATGTACTTTTGAGGGGCATTATGAATATTTTGGAATAAATTAGTCAAACATAGCACCGCGTGGGGCATTTTGAGAATGGAAAATGCTGCGAAGAAGTTTGTGAGAAAACAAGATTCAAATTTGGGTGTGCCTATTAATAAGTGCCTGTCCTGTTTTAGCGTCACCTAATTGGTAGTTTAAATGCCCCAATTGGAAAATATGTAATGTTTTATTAAAGTTTGGAATTGATAGTTTGTTATGATAAAATTTAATCTTTCATAAGCTTTTGTCAAATTACACAGATGTATTACCTTCTCGTAACGCTAAAACGTCTAATAGGACCTTAAACCTATGCTAGAATACTATAAGGTACGAGGTGCTAACAGAGTTAATCTAGTATTGTGACTGCCAGTTTTTCACCTGTCACATCTCTAATGTCCTCAGTGTCACTTTTTATTTAGTTCAATTTCACTGGGACTTCACTTAGTTCACGCTGTCGCCTCACTCATGTGAACTAGTTCAATTTCCCCGTCACTTTACTTTCATTTTTGACGTAGCTACGCATGACGTAGTCAATTCTTCCGGACGGGAGTCTCTTACAGTAGCAGCAGCACTCGTTGCACGTTATAGTTATTGTCACAAACTCACTCGTAGAACCGCACCTTGTGTCGCACCAAACGCAGTCGCTCAATAAGTAACTGACTACTCTCGCGAGAGCGCTCAATTATATAACCGTTTCTGAACGTGGTGGTAAAGAAGCTGCAAAACTTTCTGGTTGCTGATAGCGCTTCCTGTGTTTACGTGAGCTTATCTTTATCTCCCCATAGCCGCGGCGTCACATTATGTAACTGGACATGAATTTAATTTACATCTGCAACATTGACATTTGCTCAGTTTTATGAAGTTACATCAAGGGTTAGGTTCTAAGGTTTTTTGTAGCCCCAAAGATATTTTCCTTTGCTAGCTTACAGGCTAAATTATCAGTGAATAAACTTACAAATAAATTATATTATTAAAATTAACAGTTTTAATAAAATATGTAAACATAAAGGGCAGGTGCTCAAGTGCAATGTGCGTTAAACTAATACAGTTACATTCAGTTGAACAGAGAGAAACAACTTAAGACTCTGAGTGTGAGTGTATACTTGTGTATGCATGACTATATAGGAAATGTTTAGTAAATATCAAACAGCATCTTCCATGTATGTGATGCGAAGATTTTCAAGAACATTAGCCCCAACACAAACAATCTCTATGTGGAAACATTTTCATTAGGTACCTTTAATTTTCTCAAAAATGATTCTTCCTCTACTTACTATAGGTAGAGGGAAGGTTCCTACCTGAATTGAAACTCCCCGGATGACAGCTGGTACAAAAGGCTCCCTTCCACCTGCAGACTTATACATTCCCTGGAGGACCGAGGCCTCGGAGACGCCTCGATTCCGTGGAACGAGTGGTTGCATAGAGCATCCTTTTCCCCTGCCATGCAACGCCAAGACGAACGCCGACACCTTCAACCCTGAAACAGACCAAGCACATGAAAGGTGAAGTGAAATGAGAATGGACGTGAAATGGAGGGACAGAAAATTCGGGGATGTAAAGAACCTTCACAGCATTTGCCTGGCGACCCGGGGAAACCCCCGAAAAGCCCATATTTCAGGAAGGTTGCCCGCGGGAATCGAACCCACGACCTCCCGAATGTTACCGCCTGAGCCATCCCGCTCGGTTTCTATAGGTAAGTAGCAGAAAAAAAATCCAGAATTATAGTGTATCAAACATCTCTGGTTTGTGTGTAGGAACCGTAGTAGAAAAAAATATTATATGGCGATAGAAAGGAAAATGAAAGAAATAACAAATAAAGGAAGTAGAAATAAGGAAATAACATGAAAGGGAGAAGAGGTAGAAAGAGAAGAAAGAAAGAGAAAGCAAGAAAAATAAAGAAATAAAGAAAGGAAAAAGGACATGGGAGGATCAGATAACGAAAGTGCAGCTGTAGTTCATGATAGTTCTAAATACAGTAATAGTTAGATAATTTATGTTAATTAATTTTGTAACCGTGATACAATCCATGCAGATTCAGAAAATGCAAATTGAGGCAATAGCAATGACGAGTAATACCCATGTGCGATGCAATTCACAAAACATTTTAAAGATGTGTTATGCAGTCCTTTTCTTCCCGAAGAACAGATTGATGTAAAAGGAAGACATGCCAACCTCAAGAAGTTCTAACTCGTGTGGGTGTGGGGACTAGCTGAATCGCAAATTTGACGCACTTATTTGGAACGAGGTTTTTCCCTCTACCAATAGCGGATGTCGGAGTATAGTAAGGGGTAGTAAAGGTAATCATATCATGGGGATGGAGAAGGTTAAGAGCTTAGTATGGAGTTTACTCGGCTGTAGAAAAAAGGGGGTTGATGCGTGAAATGGATTTAGAGTGGAACGGGTGGTGTATCATACAAAGAGGGGCTGTGCCATGGGCTGATCGAATTATAAAGGGGAGGGATTTTTTTCTCTCTACTTCTCTCCAACAAAAATATATTATTCGATCTTTGACGTCATTTCCGGCTGTCACGCCATGCAGAAATAAATTTGCATTCACAATTTGATTCACGCGTATTTGCACTCTGTAATTAGTCTGATTTGCATTGGGTACAATTTTTTTATTCCATCTCACCCTCTCATGCCTGTGAGATTTTTGTACCTCTCTCTGCCACTCTGTGTGTGCGCGCGTGTGTGTGTTTACGTTTGTGTTTGGGTAGAATATCCTTTTGCTCTATGTCGTTAGCGAGTCGAAAACCTATTGTATCCCTGGAATGAATATCCCTTTGGCATTTTTATAGAAGCCTGGCTACCTCTGGCAGCTATTTCTCATTCAATTATGAAACATTATGCACTGTAGACGTATTCCTAGACGCCAGACCATTTGTTCCGTGCATTAGTAGATATCTGAGAATTTAAAATATTTTCCCACATAGAAGCGATGCATTAATTATAGTGCAAATTCTTAATTCTATTTTAAGCCAATTTAGCAGTTTTTAATTTTCGATGTGATGAAACATAGAAATAAGTCTAAATTGCCAATTTTAGACGGTTTATTACTTATTCATGAATAAATTATTAATTGTATATACAGACTGCCCTTAAGACAAAGTATACTTGGTAATAGTTTAAAATTGAAATGAGTGAAACAAGGAACATATAAGTGGATAACAAATAATTCTAATTACAAAGTGCAGGTCAAAGTTATCAAAGAAATAAACCGGAAAAAAATCTGATGTGTTATACTCACATGACTTTCTCTACTCTTGTACAAACTATTTTTACAAACGCTTATTCTCCATCTACTTCATGTTAATCGAGATAAACATTTCCAGACTCTGTCTTATTGCTAATTTTCTTGTATATGTAAGGGGAATATATATTTACAAGGGCAATATAGATACAGTAGCCTTTAAGCACACACATATCTCTTAATAGCTGGTTGCTAGGTGCAGCACAATTCCCTTTGACACAGATTAATACTCTTTGTATATACAAGACAAAAAAATGAATAACGAATTCCCATTTGAGAAAATAAGTATTAAAAAATTTAAGGAAATAAGAAGCAATATCTCGAAAATGGTTCACTCAACAAAACAAATGTATATGACATAAATTGTGTATTTTAACGCGATCTACATTTTTTGTAGTAAAATTTTGCCTATCTCTTATGGTTTACCAGTTATACAAAAGTCGTTCACAATGAAGAATACTTTTCGAGACATTCCCAGAAAATTCAAGATATACATTTTATTTGTCATAAAAATATCTTAAACATATGATACTTTAATCAAAATCGTTACAGCTATTTTCGAGAAAATTAAAATTTTCGAAAAATCTTCCATGTAAAGGGTAATCTGGGGTGAGGGGATTTTCTTGGAAACCTTCGGCTTGCATCTCTGAAAGATACTGAACCTAAATACCAAGTTTGGTGTCTATCCGACTGTTCGTTTCTGAGTTATGCTGTTCACAGACAGACACACAGACAGACAGACAGACAGACACACAGACACACAGACACACACACGGACATGTTTTCAAAAATGCTTTTTTTTTGGATTCAGGGGGTCTCAAAACATGTATTTCCGGTGAAATCTCGGTATCGAATTTTTGGGTGGAATACAATACTTGCCCTACTTACTATACGTAGTAGAGAAAGTAAAAATTAATAATAAAAATAAACTCATTATGAGACACATACTAAATTAACTGCTATATAAATGATTACGAAGCAATGTTATTGATCCTCTAAGGACGGCGATTACAATATCCTTTATTTTGTTCTTCTTCCTATTTCAAAGGTAACGAAGAACTACATCGAAATGTACAGTCGAGTTTACGGAAACGTGTCCATGCTTTTGGTATCCTATAAGTTTTTTTTATTTATTTAATGCTGGCAGAAGCTCCTTATCACCACCAGCCCTGGTGATCTAATTCGTATTGTTTTGAATTCAAGTTTCGTTACACACATATTAGGATATGAACAAAGACCAGGCCTAGATGAGCGGAAAAAGGGGAGGAGTTATGGAGACATTTCACCTGAGTGACTAGAAGGCATGCTTCTCAACGAAGAATTCACATCAGAGTCCATCTCGTATTGGTTTGATGTCAAAGGTCTGGTGCTGAAACATTAACCTTTAAAAACAGGAACGCAGGAAAAGTGCGAGTAAGGCTTCTTCTTCTTCTTCCTATGGAATTAGGCTTTAGACTTGTTAGCACATCAAGAGATTGAGTTTTCCATCTTGTTATTGTCGAGCAATATTTCTTTTATGCTTAGGTTAATATTGAAGTAACATCTGTACAAGAGTGTTGGATGGCATTCTTTCTATACGTTGGAGCCAGTTATATCGTGGATTCTTTCTAACAGGTTATAAATGCTTAATTCACATCTCATTTCTTCATTATATCTTTTGTCTAGTAATGTGTAACCTGCTCTTGAACGTAATAACTTCATTTCAGTAGACTATATTCTTGGTCTATCTGATCTGTTACGTGTCCAGTTTTCGCAAGCATATGTTAGTATGGGTTCCGCCATGTTTTGTAAAATTTCAACTGTGTTGTTTGTTTATCGGTGTTCTTCTTATTGTACTGCAGATGTTGTTAAATATATTTAGTTTGATATCGATATCATTCTTTTTACAGTATAATACTTGTATCCCTAATAATTGAAGTTCTTGACTTGTTCTATTACAGTGTTATTTATCACTATTTTGCATCGTCTATAGTTTGTTCCTTCCAAAGTCAGAAATCAGAAATTTATATATTATATTCGCTTACGAGTAACTTTTTTATTTATGGGTGGCAATTTGTAATTGGTCCTCCGTATTGCTAAAAATCACTTGGTCATCTGCGAATAATATGGTATTCAAGATCTCGTCATTCATTATAAAGCGATGTTTTATTGTTCTTGCCATTTCTTAATGACATCGTCAAAATAAATTCATAAAATATACATTAGAAGGGTTTAAAACAAATAACTCCACTTTAGGGATCTTTATGGATCTAAGTAAGGCATTTGATTTGGAGATCACACTATCCTGCTATCAAAGTTAGAAGCATGTGGTATAAGGGGGGTGGCTCATCAATGGTTTAAATTCTACCTTACTGATAGAAGACAAGGTGCTGTCATAAGAAATGAAATAAATGGTTCTCAAATTAACTCGGATATAAAGGTAGTAAGCTGTAATGTTCCGCAAGGTTCTATTCTTCGACCTCTAATTTTCTTAATGTACATAAATGACTTACCACTAAATATTACCCATGCTAAAACATTATATGGAGATGATACATTATAATTCAGGGATGTAGTTATTTACAATTGCAAAGTCAAGTAGATACTGTAATGACAAATATGATGCAATGGCTCTGTTCCAACAATCTGATGCTTAATACTAAAAAAAACACACTGCATACAAATCTGGTAGAAGTTACACAAGCGTAGCACCTAAAATCATATATAATAATGATGAAATACTCTATGTCCATGAGACCAAATTTTTGGGAGTAACAATTGACAAATTCTTAACCTGGAAACCGTATATTCAGAACATTACTTAAAAAATTAATAATGAACGCTACATAATATCTGTATTAAAAGTATTTGTAATATGCAGACACTATAAATTATATATTTTTGTTATGTAGAATCTGCTCTTGCTTATGGAATTTTCATATGGGGTTCTGCCGGAGAAACAAAAGCTCTTTTTGTAGCACAAAAGAAAATAATAAGAAAGATGTTTAATATAAATAGACTGACTCACTGTAAAACTTATTTTAAGGAAAACAACATACTAACCTTACCCTGCTTATATATTTTAGAACCTGTTTGTTGCATAAATAACAAAATTCAATATTTCCAAATGAATAATACAGTACATGATCATAAAACATGGAACATCAATAAAATACATTTACAAGGTTCCAGATTTACTAAAAGAGTTAACTCCATTTTACATAAAGGTATTCACATATACAACTTAATCACTGAGAAAATAACATGTAGGGATAAAAAAATTCAGAAGAGATGCAAAAAGGTTTCTCATAAATTATAGTTTCTATAGTACTCAAGAATTTTTTCAATATTTCGAATATAATTGTTAGCTGTAAGAAAGCAGACTTGTATTTAACCTTGTTATTATACGTGTATTTATATGAATAATATCTACAGATTTCACGTTTAGTTGTATTTGTACCAAAACTCTTCATTATGTACTATAGTGACCATTACGATTGTATTTTTCCTGTAATTTTCTTTATTGGTTTTTACGTTTATATTTTATGTGTTATTGTATTAATCCCTAATACAGGGTTGTTTTTATTCAGTGAAAGAGCATCTAAAATGATTTAGTTTATAAGCTTTCTTATGGAATATACTAGGTTTTACAATTCCAAAATTTAGTTTATGCACCTAGGAAATTAGGATTTCTGTATTTGTGTATCACATCTAATTATACCTGTTCGTTTTGTACTAACAATTGCATTGTTAACGAGGACAATATTTCTGTATTGATATCAAATGGTGAATTTAAATAAATAAGTAAAAAATAAATATATTGTGGCGTACCAGTAAGCATTGTGTCGCATTGTGTCGCAATGTCGACAGTATTATTGGGGGAATTTTATTATATCTTTTGGCTTAACGCTTCTCCTTTGGCGCCGACCACGACAGAGAGAGTAGGCTTTGTGAAGTTCTGTCTGGTAAGACACCGGCTCTAGCTAGCTAGTTTGCCTAGCCAGCGTTGGAGAGGGGGGATATATAGTTAGCGTTACTTTGTGTGTGAGTGTTCAAGAAGCAGGTCGCGTGTGCGAGGCATCTCCCCTCATTCCTTTGTCTCCCTGAGTGTAATGCAGATTCGCCAAGTGTTTTATAAACAAATTACAGGTATGTGTGTGATGTGAGATTTGAGTATATTTTTTAAAAAACCTCACGCCTTTATTCAGTTGAAGGAAGACAGCAAGGTCCTAGTCCTCTTGTAGTTACTGAGGTACGCTTCCACCATGTGCGTGTTGGAGTGTCAAAATTTAATAATTTGCTGGGAACCTTTTGGGCTCACCCCAGCATGTAACAATATACATTACTAAATACTGCTGGGGACATCGCGCAACCATGTTTAACTCCATGGTTTATGTTTATTAGTAAGACAAAGAGTGCTAAAATGAGTTTAGGCGTGCCATTACATCGACACGATTCCATGCACTAGACTGTATTAATCTGCAAGCCCAAAATTGTACACAAAATTGAAATTTATGTTTTATTAACTTTTTTCAAAACTACATGCCTAAAAACGTAATGCATCTATCATTAGAATATTTCTGATCGCAACAGAATAATACTTGTTTCACACTACGTCGCAGTTGATCACGCAAAGGGAGACACAGTAATTTTTTTCAATTAGAAGGATCGACTATCAATCACCCAATTCATAAAAAACAAAACATCACAATATCCACTGTTTAGTTTACATTATAATTAGCGACGTTTACCTACATTTCCTACACATATTACAATACTTAATTAAAATAATGTAATTTCTACGTAAAATGAAACAATAGTATATTGCGATACATGTGTGGTAAGTGCACTGTTAAATAATGAGGAAGCGTTCCACCAGCATTTGCAGTTAAGATTATTGAGGAAAAGCTCATCCAGGGAGGAACGGTCCAGCGGGATTTGAACCGCAGATCTCCCGTTCATGAGATATTTTTTCGAAGTGAATAATAGAAATAATACATTCGCGAAAATAAAATTAAATACTACCAGTCGTTGAACATGATGGTTCCAGCAGCAAGGTCCCAACATTAATACTGTTGGAAAAGTGAGATCGATTACTCACACCTAGTTCCTGACCTTAAAAAATCAGTAACTTGCAGCTCATACCTTGGTGCTGCATTTATTAATTCGTATCAAGAATTAAAAAGGAAATAAAGAAACTCTAAAGTCTTAAATGATAGAGTTCAGCTATTATTATGTTCCATGTTGTAATAACAAATCTATAAAAGATTTAATGTAGTTCATGCACATACGTGCAGTAAAATGGGCAAAACACGTAGATAGGATAGTTACCAGCAAATGAACCCAGGAAATTCAAATTTAAGCTATAAAACCATGAACAGGAACTGAGAAAAAAATTTCTGACGTGTTACATTCACATGACTTTTTCTACCAACGATATATAATTAATTTTACATAGCTTCTACAAACTATTCTATCGCAAACTTATTTTTTTATCTATGTTAATCGAGATAAACATTTGCAGATGTTGATTCGTTATACATTTCTTTGTGGCTACAAGAGGGATAGAGGAAATTGAAGTTGTTTTGTTGTATTGTTATTTTTACGTTGTTATTTTTCCCCACGCTTTGGGAGCCAATTTGAAGAAGTTGTTGTATTGAAGGAGATGTATTATATTTCGACTATTAGTGAGCCGAACTTGAAGTAGTTGCAACCGCACATATGGTAAAAAGTTTCCGGTAGCCTTCGCCCCAAATGTACTTTCCGGTGGCCTTTGCCCCAAATGTTTAAAAATATTAACGTTTTTAATTTTTTACCGTTTCTTTAAATAGCACATATTTATGTTAGCCTCGGCTGCGTCAGTATTTATTTTTAGAGAAATGAATGTCTTAGCAAGGAGTGGTGCGACTGAAGAATGTAGGCTAACACAGATTATAATTTTACTTCACTCCATTTCATTAATGCTTGACACGATTTAAATAACACTTCACTGATATAGAGAGAACTGAGGTTTTTTTATTAATTACTTGCACTTTTTAAAACACATAAACTATTTTTGCCTCACACTGAGTATGTATTAAACTTCTCGAGGACGCATCTCGTGTCCGGTTAGGAACACTGTCTGCTCGCAGCTGAATTCTGAATTTGTAAATTTTGCTCCATTTTAGTTTCTGATTGGCTAATCCTAGTCCAATAGAACACCTTCATTTAAATATAGCTTTTTCTGGTTGTTGATTGGCTATTTTATAAACTGTCACAAAAATTACATTATTGCTTCCAAGAATCACAAGTAGCATTATTAAACTTTCAAATCCATTATTGTCTCAAGGTTACTTCACTGTTACCTCATATTAGCAACTTTTAACCTATTATTCTCACAGCTCCTACATTATTAAATTACGTAATACATTCACATAACATTATTACACATGTATACAATAATATAAACATATACAATGACTGTAATGTACACGTTTTATATCTTGTTACATACACATATTGCTTAAAGGCAGGCTGTTATTGAATTTATATATTATATAATTAGACTGAAACCATTTAAGTGTTAAAAATACTGCCTCAAAATCGAGTCGATAATCGGGTGTTCAAAAGCGGCTTGCTTTAAAAGTACATATTCTTTCCACGACATCGCGAGAAACAAGTGAATAGCGACGCAACTTTGTAAATGCTTCAAAGTGTTGAAAAATTGAAACCAATAATAACGAATGTCTCAGAAGTACGTTCTTGTGTATCGCTTAAAGCTTAACAGTTATACAAAATTCAAAATTCCTTCCGAATGAAGTGGACTTTACAGGTTCTTCTGAGAAAATTCAATATATACATGTTATTATAGACGCAAATATCTTAAGTATATGGTATTTTAATGAAAATTATTAGACCCATTTTTTGAGAAAATAAAAAAATATCGAAGAATGTTGCATGTAAAGGATGGTTTGGGGTGGGATCTTTTCTTGGAAATCTTCTGTCGCATCTGTGTTTATTATTTACCCGACTTTTTGTTTTTGAGTTATGCTGCTTACATACACGCATTTTTCTAAAATGATCTTTTAGGATTCAGGGGGACTCAAAACATGTGTTTCTGGTATTCGGGTGGAATACAATATCTACTTCCTCCTACTTACTGTAGGTAAGTGGCAGAGAAAGTAAAGCATTATTGTCGAAAAACACATTACGCAGCTGCTAAGAAGGGCACTTTACTGTATGGGTATTTGAATTTGGTTCGAATTTCACAGGTAGCTGACTGAGATAGTATGCATCTCATAAAATGAAATAGTTTCGCCTCAAAATGTTACTTAGGACGGGGTTTAAGCGTTAAAGTTTTGAGTAGTCGGCCTTGCGCTTGTTGCTTGGGGCGCGCTAGCTATCGCTTTCAGTGATGTTCAGCTTCTATTTTAACATTTCTTCCAGCGTCTTCATTTCTTCCTTTCTGATGGGAACCTTTACTTGACTTTTACTACCTTTTACCGTTTTAAAGTCATTACTTAATTATTACATAAAAAAGTAATTCTTGTTTAACTTATCTGTATTAAAAAAGTGCTTGCCTAGAAGTTATTTCTAATTAAACTACACGGAAATGCTTACATGTAAGATATAGAGATGTCAGTCAATTGTTACAAAACAGTGAGGAACGGGAGAGAGTCGCTCTTATTCTTGAAATATATTTTTGTCCTTTCTTTTTTTATACCTCTCTACTACGTATAATAAACAGCGGAAGCAATGTAATACACACAAAAATGGATGTTGAGATTCTACTGGAAATAAATACATGTTGTGGGACCCCCTGAACAAACAAAAAAAAAACATTTTTAGAAAAATATCCATGGGTATGTGTCGGATAAATACCAAACTTGGTATTTAAGTTAAGTAGGTATCTTCTAAAGATGCGACACAAGATTTTCAAGAAAATACACCCACCCAAACTACGCTTAAATGGAACATTTTCGAAGTTTTTTATTTTCTAAAAATTTCTCTAATAGTTTTCATTAAAATACCATATACTAAAGATGTTTGCATGACAAATAAAGTATATGTCTGGAATTTTGTGAAAATAACCTATGATGTCTCTTCACGTAGAAGGAATTTTGCATAATCTTGTATAACTGGTAAACGTTAAGCGATAGACGAAAACATAGTACACAAGAAATATAGATTTCTTTAAAACACACACTTTATTTCAAATAACTTTTTTTCGTGGAATCAGCCATTTCCGAGATATCCGTTATTAATGGTTTTATTGTTTAATACTTTGTCATTGTTTTAAAGTTCTGTAACGTTAAGTTGTTTCTCGCGATGTCGTGGAAATGGTATTGAACTGTAAGGCCAGCGAATAGCGTCTAAAACATTTGACTATCGCTATTCTCTTTGGATCTATAACTGAATGTGTACTGTAACTATTTCCGAAAAGGCTTATCGCATTTAAAATGAAGTAAATAGGAAAATAAACTTTCGTACGCTATACGCGATAGAGTACAGAAAGTCGTGTGAATGTAATGCAGCAATTTTTCTTTCCTGTGGCGGAATGGATGGGATCGAACCGGGAGCATTCGTAGCCGGAAACCAAGTGCCCTTCCTTAAAAGGACAAATAGAACCTAACATGTGCTGGCCTACAGTGAACTCAAAATGAGCTTATATTATGTTGGGCCACGGGTTCCCATACTCGAAAAGAAAGGGATTTTTTTCCTCAACTTTCGAGACTTTGTTATAAATTTTAATCAAATACAGCAACATATTGTAGCATTTTAGACCCAAATGTAGATGAGAGTTCAATGCTTTATTTGGTCTAAACTCTGATAAATTAATTATGTTATACCTAGTGTTACAACGTCTACACACAATGTTCCGTATTCGCAGGGGGGTTTTATTGGTAATAATTTTTTTAAAGAATAGGCGTTTAGCATTTTTTAGCAAAAATATTAGCATTTTTGTGTTAATACCTAACACAACAAAATTCAGACACAATTTCCGCGACAAAAATAAAACAAAATATATGCGTGGTTAGTATAATAATTGACTTTGAATTTATTTGGACAAAATAGTAACTTGTCTTACACAATTGAAAATGAATGTATCATAAGTAAAGTTTTATTATTAACACCACCAGTAGTTTATGCAAGCTGCAAGTTACTTTGGAAGAATATTAATGTTTCATAGGAAATATTAAATAAAATATTATTTAGCCCAACTGTTTATTTTATAACACCAAATTGAAATATATACACTATGTGATCAAAAGTATCCAGACACCCCCACAAGCATGCGTTTTTCATCCTAGGTGCTTGTGCTGCCACCTACTGCCTGGTACTCATTATCCGCGACCTCAGTAGTCATTAGACATCGTGAAACAGCAGAATGGGACGCTCCGTGGAACTCACGGACTTCGAACGTGGTCAGGTGATTGGGTGTCACTTGTGTCAGAAGTCTGTATGCGAGATTTCCGCACTCCTAAACATCCCTAGGTCCACTGTTTCTGATTGATAGTGAAGTGGAAACGTGAAGGGACATGTACAGCACAAAAGCGTACAGGCCGATCTCGTCTGTTGACTGACAGAGACCCCCGACATTAGAAGAGGGCCGTAAAGAGTAATAGGCAGACATCTATCCAGACCATCACAGAGGAATTCCAAACTGCATCAGGATCCACTCCAAGTACTATGACAGTTAGGCGTGAGGTGAGAAACCTTGGATTCCATGGTCGAGCGGCTGCTCATAAGCCACACATCAGCAGGAAAATGCCAAACGACGCCTCGCTTGGTGTAAGGAGCGTCAGCCTTACACGACTGAACAGTGGCAAAACGTTATGTGGAGTGGCGAATCACGGTACACAATGTGGCAATCCGATGACAGCAGGGTGTGGGTATGAAGAATGCCCGCTGAACGTCATCTACCAGCGTGTGTAGTGCCAACACTGAAATTCGGAGGTGGTTGTGTTATGGTGTGGTCGTGTTTTTCCTGGAGGGGGCTTGCACCCCTTGTTGTTTTGCGTGGCATGATCACAGCGCAAACCTACATTGATTTTTTAAGCTCCTTCTTGCTTCCCACTGTTGAAGAGCAATTCGGGGATGGCGATTGCATCTTTCAACACGATCGAGCACCTGTTCATACTGCAAGGGCTGTGGCGGAGTGGTTACACGACAATAACATCCCTGTAATGGACTGGCCTGCACAGAGTCCTGACTTGAATCCTATAGAACACCTTTGGGATGTTTTGAAACGCCGAGTTCGTGCCGGACCTCACCGACCTACATCGATACCTCTCCTCAGTTCCGCACTCCGTGAAGAATGGGCTGCCATTCCCCAAGAAACCTTCCAGCACGTATGTTTCAGTGTAGGGCAACGGGGTCACGCAGTTGATTCGTTTCCGACTCTTTTTTTTTTCTTTATTTTTTTTAAATCCGTCGGGTTTGAACCTGCGACCTCGAGAACTAGAGGTTGGCATGGTAACCACTACACCACGGAGGACGACATGTCATGTACAGAGCGTTCTCAATGTCTGCATTGAAGCAGAGGACTGAAATATCATAGAAAACTCCTACGGTGGCTACTTATATGGCTTTTAGAGATTTGAGCATCTTAGAGGACACTTTGGAGCGTGGTTGCTTGCATCTTTGTTGGGGGTATCTCCTGCCAGATGGCTGACAATACGGCGTATTAGGTCTTGTAGCAGTCTAAGCTTCCTAAGATGCTTAGCAAAGTGTTCTTTCTGGACTCCTTATAGGACATTAATACTCTCCAAAGTTCTGTTTCCTTGATGAGTGCTTGGGAGTTTTCTGCCTTGCATCGTGTTCTCATAAATCAGGAAATGGCCTGCTCTCTGTACATCGACTACAGGCTGAGTAGTCTGCTCTGTGATATATTTCATCCACGTCATTCCTCTGTGTCGCGGTAACCTGTCGTTTTAACTTATTTGCTGAGCGCCTGTTATTGTTTTACTATTTTGAATTTTGGGTTCTTTGTCCTCCGGCTAGGTATTATTACTCAGTCGAGTAAATATCTCTTGAACAGGGTGTGTAAACGGAAAGGAGTTGTTACTAAAAGATAACACTGATAAAAGAATTTGTTTTTACACTTTTACTGCCGTCACACTTAATTAATTTCACATATTTAATCTTGATACACGCCTGACTGAAACTGTTATATTTTCGAATGTAACTACAAGCACTTATTTGCCGCGCACTATTAATTCGCGTATTTCACATTTTGTAACTAACTTTACGACGCGAGAGATTCTGTAGAATTGCGTAATGTGTACTTCGTTAATGTTTCCTTCCTTAGAACTGCCTGACGTGTAACTCGCGAGAGAGATTTCTTAGAACTGCGTGAATGATTCTGTAGAAATGCGCGATACTTGCCTCTGGCTCAAGAATTTATACTCCCTCACCCCGATATGGCTAAACATTATAATAGAGCTGCTATTGGTTAATAAATCGCGCCATCATTAGCGCCAATCAAAATTACAGACACATATGCTCTAGGAAAGATATTCCCTCCATTTCTAAAGAAAGAAACGCTACCTGACGTCATTTGTTTGTCTCTTCTAATTGATAAACAACTTACCCCCTCGCTTCATTGTTACCCACTTCTATTGTCAGTTTCAGTGAGGCCGTGTAAACTTACTTCCTAACAAGGCTTATAGCTAACAAACATACAAAATCATTGTCATACAATAATGTTAATTTTCACTACAATCACTCTGGCATTCACAATGTTGTGATATAAAATACTGCCTCATCTGAATTTTTTAAATCATATTCTTTGGATGCTTGTATCAGCTTATCTTCAATAAGCTGCAATGACAACCTACATGAGCAATTTAGAAGTGAAAATATGGACTCTCATACTGAGGGTCCGAAGTTCGATTCCCCACTCTGGAGCGGCTAATTTAAATCAGCCCTATCCATATTTTCACTTCTAAATTCTCATGTGAAGTATCTTTGGGCCCAAGGTGGTTCCACAGTCATCCTTATGATGACCCTACTGTCAGAAGCAACGGATTCCGCCCGATAGGTGCCTCCACCTCAGAAATGAGTCCAGTCAAAGCGTGGTAGAATGAGGTCGCAAAGGTCATAGGCCACATAGGGTGCCTTAGAAACGACGGCGATGAACTACAATGTTGCCCATTGAAGATCTCGTCAGTAACTGCTAAATTATAGTGCGAAAAGAATTTTGCACTGTTCGAATTTGATGGTAGTGATAAGGCTTGGACACAATCTCACAAATCTATGAAACTGGTTACCTTTAGCTGTAAACGTGAACAGAGCACGTAATACACAAATTTCATTTTACCCTGATATAAATTTCAGACACAGTTGCAGAATTCAATATAACATAAAAGTACGTATTATTTTCACTCTGAAGATTAAGTAGTTGCTTAAATAGGATATTCACCAAAGCGAGACATATCAGATTTTGCACTTAATTCTGAATGGCTCAAAAATGAAATAAGTGCTTTGATTACCTTCATATCGTTAGCATGCAAGTTTGTAATTAATCTTTAATTATGCATTTTCGTGTTTATCACGGAAATAAAGACTTTCGCGAGAAAGCGAGAAAAAAAATCGCTAAAACGTTTCAGGCTTAAATCATTTATTGTAAAACTTATAGCCTAAGTTGTAGAACATTTTTCGCGTTTATCGTTAATAACAAAAAAAACACTGCTCTGCGTTTTACATAAGATTCGGCTTCTAGAATTCATGGATGTTGTACTCAGTAAGCGTTAGGAAATTTGTTCTCTGAAGGACTAGGAATTTCATTCAGCAATAAGCAGGTAATCTCTGTTGTAAGGTTAATATTTATGCTAATTTTGTAAAACGAGTGGAATGATGTCCACGATAGCGCCGGCTCTTGTCACGCTTGGGTTGTACTCGACATCTGTCAAAACACCAACCATTGGAACTCAATTCCTCCTCGAGTGCCTCCTCTCACAAGTTTTGAAAGACGAGGTCGATTTCCATTACAAACTAAACCCAAGTCCGTACAAGAGGTGCTTCTGCCTTACTTATACATGCACACTCTACCCTCCATCCCTCCCCTCGCGCAAATTCCAGGCGCAGCAAAAACTGACCGCTGCCGCGACGTTGATGATGCAAGTAGCTAAATTATTCACGTTTATGATCTTTCGGTGCCAAATTGTATTGCTTTCTGCGATTCGTGATCGGACTGGACTGATGGAGGGTGCATGTGGTAGTTCCTCCTGGGAGTCATTTTTCTGAGATACCCAATTTTGCTCTAATAACGAATATCCGGGCATGATCAACATAAAGGCTATACGCGCCATAAATAACACGCTGGTGTGTTTTCATATTGGATAATGCATTTTAAATTCGTAATTAAACTCTCCAATGCAGGAAGAGGCATTAATGACGTTTTATCTTTAAATCTTCAATTCGCCTTCTTAAGTGACCATCATCGGGCTTAAGGCTCAGGAAATGCAGCAGTGAAAATCGATCAAAATATTGCGGCGAAAAGTCACATTTTTACGATCTTCACCACGCACATGGTAGATGGTAAAGGTACATATTGCATTCCACCCAAAAATTCGATACCAGATATTATGTTTTGAGAAACCTCAATTAAAAAAAACGTTTTTTTTATCGTGAACAATATAATTCAACAGCATAATTCGGATAAATACCAAATTTCCTATTTAGATTCAGCGCCTTTCGCTAATACGACAAGAAGGTTTTTAAGAAAATCCCCCCTCAATTATCAATTACACGAAACATTTTGAATTTGTGAAAAATAGTTCTAACGATTTTTATTAAAATACCATATAATAAAGAGATTTACATGACAAATAAAACGTATATTTTGAATTTTCTGGTAATAGCCCGTAAGTCCTCTTATTGGGAAGGAATTTAACATAATCTTGTATAACGTTAAGCAAAAGACGAAAATACAATACACAAAATAATGTAGATTCTTTAAAATACACAATTTATTCCAAATAACTTCTACTCTGCCATTGCAGAGATATTCGTTATTAGTAAATTTAATTGTTCAATGCTTTGTAATTCTTTTAAAGTCATGTCGACATTCAGTTGTTTTTCGCGTTTGCATGGGAACAGTATGGAATTTTAAGGCCAGCATATAGCGTCCAGTTCTTAAACATTTGACTATCGCTGTTCTCTTTATATCTATAACGAAATGTGTAATGTAGCTATTTCTTTAAAGGTTTATCTCGATTAAAATACATAGAAAAATCGATAAAAAATAAACTTTTCTGAGAATAATAAACGATAAGAGTAGAGAAAGTCATGTGATTGTAACACATATTTTATTTTTTGTGGCATCAGTCTTTTACGATATATCCGTTTAAGTATTGTCGCAATTCGGTTGTTTCTCGCGATCTCATGGAAAGAGTATGGAATTTCAAGGCCAGCATATAGAAAAATTTGACTAACATTTTTCTTTCCTGAATCGCCCTTGTATCTATAATGACAAGTGTAAAGAAACTATTTTTGCAACTATTTCGATTAACATCGCAAAATAACCGTTGTAAGAATAGAGAGGTAGAAACAGGCGACTAAAGAATTCAATACCATTGCGGGATTTGAATCCCTCGGTTTCCGTCCGGTTGCTCTAACCATGGCAACATGACGGAACGACATCAAATTTCGCAACTGACTCGAATTGTTTGACCTAATAATGGTCGAAACTATGAAGCTCAGGACTTAAAGTACTTAC
The DNA here is from genome assembly GCA_030765065.1 of Deroplatys truncata. Classification (NCBI taxonomy): domain Eukaryota; kingdom Metazoa; phylum Arthropoda; class Insecta; order Mantodea; family Mantidae; genus Deroplatys; species Deroplatys truncata. The sequence continues at coordinate 168,855,462 of CM060979.1, forward strand.
AGCATTGTAAGTCGCCATTGAGGTATGTCATCTCAATACAATTTGGGATCAGCTCGAGTTTTACCGGGAAAATGTTTTATTTATATTTATTCATAGTTTCACGGCAACAAAACCTTATCGTCATAAAACGCAAGACATGCACACCACATAAACCACGCTTTGAAGACAAGTGATGTAATGCTTTTGTTGCCTGAACATCATCAACTAGTAATATTGCAATTTCGTAACAGTATAAAATAAGATACATTTTAAGTTTGTTATTTCTGACCTTAAGAAATATCAAATTAATCTTACCAAGGTAAGAAATATTACGAAATAAATACTTAGCGGGAACATAAAAATATCTTGAAGCAGGTAGCTAGTTTTAATTGTGGCTTCAGATAACACACGTTTACACAGAGATATTAAAACAACACTGTTCACTAACCAATTCCATGGCGTTCGTATTTTATTTAGTTGATTATCTCGAAACAGGCATTTCCACTGAAACTCGATATAATATGTTTGTGTGAGTATAATACATATACGTTCCTTATTAATGAATGCCTTTTTGGAGTTCTGGAAATTCTTTTTTAAATAGGGGAGTATTGCATTTCGCCCAAAAATTCTGTATCAAGATTTCATCGGAAATACATGTTTTGAGGCCCGCTGAATCTATAAAAACATCTTTAGAAAAAGGATCCGTGTGTGTGTCTGTCTGTGAACAGCATAACTCAAAAACGAAAAGTCGGATAAATACCAAACTTGGTATTTAGGTTCAGTGTCCTTCAAAGATAGGACATTAAGATTTTCAAGAAATTCCCCACCCCAGACTATCCTTTAGTTGGAACAGTTTTAAAAAATTTTGATTTTCTCAAAAATGGTTCTAACGATTTTGATTAGAATATATTATATACTTAAATGTTTTATGACAAATAACATGCATATACTAAACTTTCTGGAAATGTCCCCAAAAGTCTTCTTCTTTCTGAGTGGCTTTTGCGTAACTGCTAAACCGTAAGAGATAGACTAAATTTTTCTACACAAAGAATTAAACATTTTTTGTAGAGTGAACTATTTCCGAGATATCCCTTGTTATTTGTTTGAATTTTCCAATACTTATAGTTTTTCTTAAATGGGAATTCGCTGTTTTTTTGTATTTTTTGGTTTGTTTGGTTTTTTTTGTTTTGTATGTCCTGGACATGCAACCAGAATGGAATGCTCCACATAGCAACCATTAGCAATCTGTTTCCGCAAATGGTTATCACGATTAACATGAAGTAGATGTAGAATACACGTTTTTAAAAATAGTTTGTACAAGAGTAGAGATAGTCATGTGAATGCAACATATCAGATTTTTCTATTTACTTAATGTTACTTTAACTACGTGGTCATATCGCGACGGATTATTAGAAGATACTCGTGGCTCGGCGTGTGGTGGACAGTTAGTCTTCTAGGTCTCATCCCGGAGCATATCATCTTACTTCGTCACGTATCTATAGAGGCATGTGCATAGCAACTGTACCTGAGCTTCTATACGTGACGCTGGCAGCCTAGACCCGTGTATACAGTCACCTTAGTGTCAGGCAACTGTATCTTTGCTTCTACATGTGGCGGGCAGATGGAGTTCAGTCTACTTGCTTTCATTATCTGTGGATAATGCATTCGTTACTATTATCTATTTTTATTTTAGTAATGTTTTAGACTGAAGGTAGAACTTTGGGTCGTGGTATTAAATATCCAATGCAGTGTTTATCCTGATTGAGGGAAACCACGAAGAAACTCCAGTGAGATTGGTCGGCCCACGGAATTTGAACTCGGGACCTCCTGAATCAATTTTTTTTTTGGTGAAATAGACTATTTCCTGAGGTAGTAATAAAACTCATTACTATGAAAATGTGTTTCACATCAAGGATTTTATGTGTGTAAAAACGCAAGTAAGGCTCTAAACTAAAGAAGAACATGTTTTCATGTCACCATCTGGAAGTCTGCTAAACAGTTCCACTACACAGTGATAAAGTGTCATTTACTATGTAAGGGTGATATAAGTGATGGGGGTTTCATTTCTTTGTCGAAGGGAGGGTGTTGCAATTCCCCTGGCGGATCATTTATGTCGGACGCTCAAGAGGGTGAGAATTAATAGTTACTCAATTCCTGTGGGCATGATTAATACAAGGGGATGTAACTTTGATGCTCTCTGCGAAAGAAACGTTTAAAATAACTTCACGTTGTAACGTTGTACAGTTGACAAGACTGTCTTATCCAAATAAGCCCTATCAGTTAATATCAGACTGATATGCTAATCATGACATTTTCTAAAATTAGAAGTAGATACTATATAGAGCGCATCATTGGAAAAATCATGTTAATTACAAACATGCATGTGTTTCTTTTACATAGCTTTCTCTAATCTCTATCTGCTGTTAGTATACAAGCTAATCCTGTGAAAGCTTATTACTTTCTCTACTACGTATAGTAAGTAGGGGAAGTATTGCATTCCACCCAAAAATTCGATACCGAGATTTCACCGGAAATACATGTTTTGAGACCCCCTGAATCCAAAAATGCATTTTTGGAAACATGTCCGTGTGTGTGTCTGTCTGTGTCTGAGAACAGCATAACTCAGAAACGAACAGTCGGATAAACACCAAACTTGGTATTTAGGTTCAGTATCTTCCAGAGATGCGACACGAAGGTTTTCAAGAAAATCCCCCACCCCAGACTACACTTTACTAAGAACATTTTTCGAAAATTTTAATTTTCTCAAATATGGCACTAACGATTTTGATTAAAATATCATATGTTTAAGATATTTTCATGGCAAATGAAATGCATATCTCAAATTTTCTGGGAATGTCTCCAAAAGTATTCTTCATTGTGAACGACTTTTGCATAACTGGTAAACAATAAAAAAATGTAGATCGCGTTAAAATACACAATTTATGTCATATACATTTTGTTGTTGTGTGAACCATTTTCGAGATATTGCTTATTATTCCCTTAAATTTTCCAATACTTATATTTTTTCTCAAATTCGTTATTAATTTTTTTGTCCTGGTAATGCAAAGGGAATGGCAAACACCTCTTAAAATATTTGACTATTGCTTAAAGCCTAGCAATTCCCCTTGCATCAACAAGAAAATTAGCAATAAGATTAACATCTCGATATCTCGATTAACATGAAGCATATGGAGAACAAGCATTTATAAAAATAGTTTGTACAAGAGTAGAGAAAGTCATGTGAGTGTAACACATCAGATTTTTTTCTATCTATTTAGTTTTAATCGGGATAATCCTTTGCGGGAATAGCTGATTTACATATTTGTTATACATGCAAATACAATAGTGATAGTCAAATGTTTAAGAACTGGACACCATACTCTGTCCTTAAAGTTCCATATGCTTTCCATGCAATCGCGAGAACAACTGAAAATTGACAGGATATAAAAAAGAATGACAAAGTACTGAACAATTCGAACCATCAATAACGGATTATGCCGCAAAAATGTTATTTGAAATAAATTATGTGTCTTAAAGAGGTGTGCATTTTTTGTATATAGACACAGAAAAAATATTTCTAAAAAATTTAAGCTCGTGTGCGTGTAATGGGGGCAGGCTTCATAGTCACGATTCGTTATATCTCACAGGCTATTTCTGGCACTTTCTTGGTAACATAACAGTGTAATAATCACCCCCGACCCAAAGTGGAAAACTGGGAAGATTAATGTTTTAAAAAATTGAATTATCGGAGGAGACATATCGTGTTAAAATCACCAAATTCCCTCCTATTTCGCTGAATTTTGATATTTTGGTATGATGTTAGACTTTACAGTTGGGTTTTTGAATCTGGAAAAATGATGTGATTCTAAAAGCTTCACAAGCTTCCACTACCCTTATTTTCAATATTACTTGCAAACTCCTAACTTAAGAATCAATAGTCATTGGCCTATCTAGTCACAACTTTGTACTCTTAATACTATAGGAACCAACAAAAATTAATGGCTACCTTACAACCCTTATCGTATTTGTCACACCTAGTCCTTTGTGTAAAGTTCTGCGTTATTTAACCCATAAAGTCAAATATTATACAATACTATAGTTTATCTTACAACTTCCAAAAACCAAACAAATCATATTTTCAATAATATAGAACCTACTTGGCCAATAAGATTACAAATTTGTGCACTTGAGCTATAGAATTGGTGAAAATTATAGAATACCCTACAAATTCAAAAATTACTCCTATACATATTTCCATGTATTTATGTACAAATTTGCACCATTCGATACAAAACTTTGGGCACTTACCCTTTAGGTAGAGTGAAAATAGCAGTGTGCTCAAGACTTTCAAAAACTATTCCATCCATTCTACTTTCCCTACAGTTTACCTATAGTACATAAGTAGAGGAAGTATTGCCTTGCATACAAAAATTCAGTACCGATATTTCTCCGGAAATATACCTATTTTGAGGTTTTCTGATTCCAAAAAGAGCATTTTCAAAAAAAGGTCTGTAAGAGAGAGAGAGAGAGAGAGAGAGAGAGCGTGTTGGGCACGCGTGCCTGAGACTGAACAGCATAACCGAAAAACGAAAAGTCGGTTAAGTCCAAACTTAGTATTTAAATTCCTCTTCCACGAATGGGACACAGAGATTTTCAAGAAAATCTCCCCATTTCTAACTACCGTTTAAATGATTTTTTTTACTTTCTAAAAAGTTACTAACGATTTTGTTTAAATTTACATGTTTGAGATAATTGCAAACAAACATATATATATATATATATATATATATATAATGTTGTGCGAATAGCCTAAGATTTCTTTAACCTGAATAACTTTCGTACAACTGTTGAACTAGACAATTCCTGCTGTACAAAAGAATGTAGATATAGCCTAAGATTTCTTTAACCTGAATAACTTTCGTACAACTGTTGAACTAGACAATTCCTGCTGTACAAAAGAATGTAGATATAGCCTAAGATTTCTTTAACCTGAATAACTTTCGTACAACTGTTGAACTAGACAAGTCCTGCTGTACAAAAGAATGTAGATATAGTCTAAGATTACTTTAACCTGAATAACTTTTGTATAACTGTTGAACTGGACAAGTCCTGCTGTACAAAAGAATGTAGATATAGTCTAAGATTTCTTTAACTGAATAACTTTTGTATAACTGTTGAACTAGACAAGTCCTGCTGCACAAAAGAATGTAGATATAGTCTAAGATTTCTTTAACCTGAATAACTTTCGTACAACTGTTAAACTAGACAAGTCCTGCTGTACAAAAGAATGTAGATATAGGCTAAGATTTCTTTAACTGAATAACTTTTGTATAACTGTTGAACTGGACAAGTCCTGCTGTACAAAAGTATGTAGATATAGCCTAAGATTTCTTTAACCTGAATAAATTTCGTACAACTGTTGAACTAGACAATTCCTGCTGTACAAAAGAATATAGATATGGTCTAGGATTTCTTTAACCTGAATAACTTTTGTACAACTGTTGAACTAGACAAGTCCTGCTGTACAAAAGAATATAGATATAGTCTAAGATTTCTTTAACCTGAATAACTTTTGTACAACTGTTGAACTAGACAATTCCTGCTGTACAAAAGAATATAGATATAGTCTAAGATTTCTTTAACTGAATAACTTTTGTACAACTGTTGAACTAGACAAGTTCTGCTGTACAAAAGAATATAGATATAGTCTAAGATTTCTTTAACCTGAATAACTTTCGTACAACTGTTGAACTAGACGAGTCCTGCTGTACAAAAGAATATAGATATAGTCTAAGATTTCTTTAACCTGAATAACTTTCGTACAACTGTTGAACTAGACGAGTTCTGCTGTACAAAAGAATATAGATATAGCCTAAGATTTCTTTAACCTGAATAACTTTCGTACAACTGTTGAACTAGACAAGTCATGCTGTACAAAAGAATATAGATATAGCCTAAGATTTCTTTAACCTGAATAACTTTCGTACAACTGTTGAACTAGACGAGTCCTGCTGTACAAAAGAATATAGATATAGCCTAAGATTTCTTTAATCTGAATAACTTTCGTACAACTGTTGAATTAGACAAGTCCCACTGTACAAAATAATATAGATATAGCGTAAGATTTCTTTAACCTGAATAACTTCCGTACAACTGTTGAACTAGACGAGTCCCGCTGTACAAAAGAATATAGATATAGCCTAAGATTTCTTTAACCTGAATAACTTCCGTACAACTGTTGAACTAGAAGAGTCCCGCTGTACAAAAGAATGTAGATATAGCCTAAGATTTCCTTTAACCTGAATAACTTCCGTACAACTGTTGAACTAGACGAGTCCCGCTGTACAAAAGAATATAGATATAGCCTAAGATTTCTTTAACCTGAATAATTTCCGTACAACTGTTGAACTAGACGACTCCCGCTGTACAAAAGAATATAGATATAGTCTAAGATTTCCTTAGCCTGAATAACTTTCGTACTACTGTTGAACTAGACAAGTCCCGCTGTACAAAAGAATGTATATAGCCTAAGATTTCTTTAACGTGAATAACTTTTGTACAACTGTTGAACTAGACAAGTCCTGCTGTACAAAAGAATGTAGATATAGTCTAAGATTTCTTTAACCTGAATAACTTTTGTATAACTGTTGAACTGGACAAGTCCTGCTGTACAAAAGAATGTAGATATAGTCTAAGATTTCTTTAACCTGAATAACTTTCGTACAACTGTTGAACTAGACAAGTCCTGCTGTACAAAAGAATGTAGATATAGGCTAAGATTTCTTTAACTGAATAACTTTTGTATAACTGTTGAACTGGACAAGTCCTGCTGTACAAAAGAATGTAGATATAGTCTAAGATTTCTTTAACTGAATAACTTTTGTATAACTGTTGAACTAGACAAGTCCTGCTGTACAAAAGAATGTAGATATAGTCTAAGATTTCTTTAACCTGAATAACTTTCGTACAACTGTTGAACTACACAAGTCCTGCTGTACAAAAGAATGTAGATATAGGCTAAGATTTCTTTAACTGAATAACTTTTGTATAACTGTTGAACTGGACAAGTCCTGCTGTACAAAAGTATGTGGATATAGCCTAAGATTTCTTTAACCTGAATAAATTTCGTACAACTGTTGAACTAGACAAGTCCTGCTGTACAAAAGTATGTAGATATAGCCTAAGATTTCTTTAACCTGAATAAATTTCGTACAACTGTTGAACTAGACAATTCCTGCTGTACAAAAGAATATAGATATGGTCTAAGATTTCTTTAACCTGAATAACTTTTGTACAACTGTTGAACTAGACAAGTCCTGCTGTACAAAAGAATATAGATATAGTCTAAGATTTCTTTAACCTGAATAACTTTTGTACAACTGTTGAACTAGACAATTCCTGCTGTACAAAAGAATATAGATATAGTCTAAGATTTCTTTAACTGAATAACGTTTGTACAACTGTTGAACTAGACAAGTTCTGCTGTACAAAAGAATATAGATATAGTCTAAGATTTCTTTAACCTGAATAACTTCCGTACAACTGTTGAACTAGACGAGTCCCGCTGTCCAAAAGAATGTAGATATAGCCTAAGCTTTCTTTAACCTGAATAACTTTCGTACAACTGTTGAACTAGACGAGTCCCGCTGTACAAAAGAATATAGATATAGCCTAAGCTTTCTTTAACCTGAATAACTTTCGTACAACTGTTGAACTAGACAAGTCATGCTGTACAAAAGAATATAGATATAGCCTAAGATTTCTTTAACCTGAATAACTTTCGTACAACTGTTGAACTAGACGAGTCCCGCTGTACAAAAGAATGTAGATATAGTCTAAGATTTCTTTAACCTGAATAACTTCCGTACAACTGTTGAACTAGACGAGTCCCGCTGTCCAAAAGAATGTAGATATAGCCTAAGCTTTCTTTAACCTGAATAACTTTCGTACAACTGTTGAACTAGACAAGTCATGCTGTACAAAAGAATGTAGATATAGTCTAAGATTTCTTTAACCTGAATAACTTTCGTACAACTGTTGAACTAGACGAGTCCCGCTGTCCAAAAGAATGTAGATATAGTCTAAGCTTTCTTTAACCTGAATAACTTTCGTACAACTGTTGAACTAGACAAGTCATGCTGTACAAAAGAATATAGATATAGCCTAAGATTTCTTTAACCTGAATAACTTTCGTACAACTGTTGAACTAGACGAGTCCCGCTGTACAAAAGAATGTAGATATAGTCTAAGATTTCTTTAACCTGAATAACTTCCGTACAACTGTTGAACTAGACGAGTCCCGCTGTCCAAAAGAATGTAGATATAGCCTAAGCTTTCTTTAACCTGAATAACTTCCGTACAACTGTTGAACTAGACGAGTCCCGCTGTACAAAAGAATATAGATATAGCCTAAGCTTTCTTTAACCTGAATAACTTCCGTACAACTGTTGAACTAGACGAGTCCCGCTGTACAAAAGAATATAGATATAGCCTAAGATTTCTTTAACCTGAATAACTTTCGTACAACTGTTGAACTAGACGAGTTCTGCTGTACAAAAGAATATAGATATAGCCTAAGATTTCTTTAACCTGAATAACTTTCGTACAACTGTTGAACTAGACAAGTCATGCTGTACAAAAGAATATAGATATAGCCTAAGATTTCTTTAATCTGAATAACTTTCGTACAACTGTTGAACTAGACAAGTCCCACTGTACAAAATAATATAGATATAGCGTAAGATTTCTTTAACCTGAATAACTTCCGTACAACTGTTGAACTAGACGAGTCCCGCTGTACAAAAGAATATAGATATAGCCTAAGATTTCTTTAACCTGAATAACTTCCGTACAACTGTTGAACTAGACGAGTCCCGCTGTCCAAAAGAATATAGATATAGCCTAAGATTTCTTTAACCTGAATAACTTTCGTACAACTGTTGAACTAGACGAGTCCCGCTGTCCAAAAGAATATAGATATAGCCTAAGATTTCTTTAACCTGAATAACTTCCGTACAACTGTTGAACTAGACGAGTCCCGCTGTCCAAAAGAATATAGATATAGCCTAAGATTTCTTTAACCTGAATAACTTCCGTACAACTGTTGAACTAGACGAGTCCCGCTGTACAAAAGAATATAGATATAGCCTAAGATTTCTTTAGCCTGAATAACTTTCGTACTACTGTTGAACTAGACAAGTCCTGCTGTACAAAAGAATGTATATAGCCTAAGATTTCTTTAACGTGAATAACTTTTGTACAACTGTTGAACTAGACAAGTCCTGCTGTACAAAAGAATATAGATATAGCCTAAGATTTCTTTAACCTGAATAACTTTGGTATAACTGTTGAACTAGACTAGTCCCGCTGTACAAAAGAAATAATAGATATTGTTAAAGCTCAGAATTTATATCAAACAAAATTTTGTGTGTCGTTAACCACTTTCGAGATATTCTCTGTTATTAGTTTAAATTTTTAAATACTTATAATTCTGTCAAATGGTAAGTCGCTATTCCTTTTCTCTGGTGGTCATGGAAGGAGGATGGAATTCCAAAGTAATTACATAGAGACTCGCTTTTTAGAACTGCTGTATCTTTCTTGGACCCTCAAAGAAATGCGTAAATGTATAACGAAAGTTTATCTCGAGTAATGAGATGGAGAAATAAGCGTTTGTAGGAACAGGTCGTAGTATAGTGACTAGAAAACTCATTGAATTCCATGTATCAGACGTTTTTATTACCTGAGCTGAATATTTTGTTCACTCTTTGCATTTTTATTATCTTTATATATCATATTTTCCACAGTAAAATGCTTGTAAACTTTGCTTAAGTCTCAATAGCAAATTCTTTAGTGAAATTCAACTGTATTTTTTCTAAGCAAGGGCCAGAAAGGTTCAAAATGGGCATGCCACAGAAAGAATAAACTTCTGTCTCATAGGAATGACGTTAGAGAGTGAACGAATCGTATGATCCTCCCAGCAACATTGGTCGGTGCTACTGATACGAAGTTTATCGAAAATCCTTAGGTAAAGAGTTTCTGTGCCATCACCATGGACGCTTTCCTTGCGCTGTAATGGCTATAATTGGTCCAGCTCGCAACAATGAAGCAATCCCTCGAGAGTAGATAGAAAGGGGATGTCATATAATGCCAGAAAATAAATCTGTCCCAATCGAGTTGTGTCCTATTGTTAACCAGTAATGAGAGACGCTGCACCATTACGTCCCCCTCGTGTCTGCAAATCGTTCCTTCTCACTTGAGTTGCTTCCAAATAGGAAAGACTAAGTCTGAGGGTTTCATTTCGGCCACCGCAACCGCGTCACTGTTTCTTGGAGTTACAGAACAACATCGACACTACTGCTGAGCAGTGTACAATATGCTGCTGAGAAGCTTCACCTGTTGTAGACAGATATCCCATCCAAAATATTCTCTACATATACAAAATACAAGTTTTGAGGATCCCTGAATCCAAAGTTGGTGTTTAAATTCAGAGTCCTCCAAGAGTCTTCCTCTTCAAGAAAATCCTCCACACCAAACAACCCTTTACGCTATTTTAGATATTTTTAATTTCAAAAAAATGGCACAAACATTTCGATTGAAGTACATGTTTAAGATATTTGCATAACAAATAAAATTTATATCTAGAATTTTCTGGGAATACCCTATGAAGTCCACTTCATTTTGTATAATCTGGTACAACTGGTAAATAAAAACTTGTGGCTTTAACTATTTAAAGGACATTCTTTTTTATTGGTCTGAATTTTCAAATACTTATTCTTTCTTTACGTGTTAAGTCCATATTCCGAGCATGGAATTTCAAAGCCATCACATAGCAATCTGCTTTTTAAAAATATGATGCGTTGCATTCACATGGCTTTCTCCACCCTCTGTCGTTTATTGGTGAAAATACAAATTATTCTTAGTAAGATTTATTCTTCTATCTGCTTATTTTAATCGAGATAAATCTTTTCAGATATAGCTAAATTATATATTTCGTTATATGCAAAGAGAACAGCAATAGACCTACACTCTTTCCATGACATCGCGAGAAACAATTGAATGTTGACAAGGCTTTTAACAGAATGAACATTTCAAACCTTTAATAACGGATATCCCAAAAAACGTATTTGAAGTAAACGTGTTTTAAAGAGATCTACCTTTTTGTGTAGTAAATCTTTGCCTATCATTTAACGTTTACCAATTATACACGATTTTATAAAATTCCTTCCAATCGAATAGAAATTCACAGGCTATTCCCAGAAAATTCAAGATATACGTTTTATTTATCATGTAAATACCGCATCTTTGAAAGATGCAGAACATAAACGCCTAGTTTGGTATTTATCTGACTTTTCGTTTTTTGATTTATGGTGTTCATAGACGCACACACGGACCGTTTTCTGAAATGCTTCTTTTTTTATTCAAAACATGTATTTCTGGCGGAATCTCGGTATCGAATTTTTGGTGGAATGCAATACCTTCTCTACCTACTGTGTACGTGGTAGGAAAATTAAAAATCGCTTTAACCTACTGTATTTTTCTTATACCCATACCGAAACGTGTGAATGTGTAATGAAAGTTTTATCAAGAACTACGAGTAAAACAAAAAGATTGAAAGAATAGGTGTAATTATTTCTAGAAGAGTGAGTAGAGAAAGTCATGCGAATGCAACACATTAGACATTTACCTAAGTTAAGAAGTGGAAGTATATTATTCCATTCATAAGTCTTATAACGAGATATCCTAAATACATGTTTTGAAGTCCCATAATCATCGGTAAAATTGTTTGAATTACAAAATTTTTCACAAAAAACTTCCAGAATTACCTATTTATTTTCAAAAAAATGGCTCTAAAGATTTTGGCTAAAATATATTGAGGTATCAAAAATTTCCGTAATGTGGAGGTGTTGTGTCTGTCCAGAATTCTAATCGAATCGAGTGAGTTACTTGGATGAGGTTGATTCTGAGAATTTTCCTCATCGCTAAGAAGACAAATGTCGTGTAACCCGTAATGGACCAAGGGCTCATTTGAGCAAACTTTTATACATTCATTCTCATTCACAGTCTTATATGATCAGTCCAATTAAAAAAACTGTTAAAATTACGAAAAGTAAACACGTAATTAAAAAATTCTGCAAACGTTTATCTTGAAGAAAACAAAGTAGATAGAAAAAATTTTGATCTGTTACATTCATATGATTTTCTGTATCCTTCATCGCTTATTAGTGGGTATACAAACTATTCTTATTAAAGTCCTATCTGCTTAATTTTAATCCAAATAAACCTTTGAAGAAATAGCTATATTACCTATTTCGTTAAAGGTACAGAGGGAAAAGGGATTCCCAAATGTTCAAGATTTGGACACTGTACGCTGCCTTACAACCTCATACTGTTTCCATGTAGTCGCGAGACACAGCTGAATGTTGAAACAACTTTAAGGAATGACCAATAAGGAACAATTTGAACTATTTATAACGGATATCTCCGAAATGGCTGATGACACAAAGAAAAGTTATTTGAAGTAAATTGTGTGCCGACCCTTGTAGCCGTGGTCGCTGGGGTGTATCGCTCCGGCGCTCCGCCAAGCTCAGGGCTGCGGATTCGAGTTCCCCATGGGCACGGGTGTTTGTGTGTGTATGTGTGTTGTGTAATTGCGGTAATAAGCGGTAAAGAAAAACAGTATAATAAACTGGGTAACACAAGCGAACTTTGGAAAACAAAAAGGGGGATCCACATTTTTGTGTAATACGTCTTCATCTATCGAGTTATACAAGATAATACAAAATCCCTTAAGAATGAAGATGAGGCACTATTTTTAATACTTGAATAATTTCGAATAAATTATATAATATATAATTTCAATAACAGCCCACCTTGAAGCTATATATATATGTAATATTTTTTAAAATGTATGTAACAGTCATTGCATATGCTTATATTATTGTAAACATGTTTAATAAAGTTATGTGAATGCATTACGTAATTTATTAATGTAGGAGCTGTGAGAATAATAAGTTTAAGGTTGCTAACAATGAGGTAACAATGAGGTAACCTTGAGGCAATAATGAGTTTGAGAGTTTAAATGCTACTAGACATGATTAGAGCAACGTTAATGTAAATGTTGTGACAGTTTAAAAATAGCCAATCAACAGAAAAGGCTTTAGTAAAATGCAGCTATTCTATTGGACTAACATTTGCCAATCAGAGACTTTAAATACAGAAGTTTACGGGTTTGGACGGTTGAAATATGTTCAGTTGCCTGCAGACCTTAATAGTAACTGGATGTGTTGCTTGTGCGTTCTCTAGAGAATGTTACGTATTCCTGTGAAACGAAAATTATGTATACCTACGCGTTAACAAAGTGCAAGTATTAAATAAAAGAATCTCACAGCTCTTAATATCAGTGTAGTGTTATTTAATTTGTGCTAAGGATTAATACAAAGAAGTGAATTTAAACTTAAAATCTGTGTAAGCCTACATTCTTGTCGCACCACGCCCTGATTAAGAGAAACGTGTCTCTAAAATAATACTGACGCAGCCAAGGAAAAACATAAGTATAAATAATATCTACAGAAGCAGTTTAATAACAAAGTTAATGTTTTTTAAAACTTGGAGCGTAACAACAAAAATACATCTTCAAATCGTCTTTACATACGTAGCAGCATATTACGTAACAAACAATCTTCTTCAAAATTGACGTCCGTACGTGGAGCTGAATAAATAAACAATGGTAAAAACTTGTACAACAGCATCCAAGACAATATCTTCTTAAAATTGACGCCCAAAGCGTGGTGCAAACTCCATCAACAACAAAACTCTTTCTCAAATTGGTTTCCCAAGTGAGGCTAATAAACAATAACAGTAAACTTCAACAACAGTAAAACACTTCTTCAAATTGCTTCCCAAACGTGGGGCTAAAACATCAAAATTAACATCAATTACAAATACTTTCTCATATTGGCTCCCACACATCAACAATAATTATAACTTCAAAAAGAGCTTCAAAATCTATTCCCATAAAATTCAAAATATATATTTTATTTATCATTCAATATCTTTAATATCTGGTATTCCAATTAAAGTCGTAGAGCTATTCTTTTAGAAAATAAAAGATTTCGAAAACCTTTCATGTAAAGGGTAGTTTGGAGTGGTGTATTTCCTTGAAAATCTTCGGGTCGCATATTTGGAGGGTACTGAACCTAAATATCAAGTTTGGTACTTATCCTCTTTTCGGTTATGAGTTGTGCTGTTCACAGATACACACATGCTGACCTTTTCTGGATTCAAGGGTCTCAAAACATGCATTTTCGGTAAAATCTCGCTATCGAAATTTTGGGTGGAATGCAATACCTTCTCTACATACAGATACTTAATAATAATGTAACAAGAAACCTAACATTTTCTGTACTTAGATATTCCATGACCTTCAGATGTATTTTGACTGCATAGAATAGATTTAGGTAATTCGCATAACAGAATAATTTATCTATATTACACAGAGATTTCCGCTGGCATACGAAAGATACGCCACACTAGTAGTGATCACATACCTACAAGAGGAATGTATAACACTTATAATTACTAAAAGGCCGAAGAGAGTGCCAGATTTTATGAGGTTAATTTACCTTGTACTGTAGTCTGCTTATGTTGAAGGAGGGAGAGAGTGATTCCAGGTGCGTGCCTGCAGTGATCGTACAGGTTGTATCAAAAGAATGCATATACTTTGCTGTACATGACGTCTGTTAATGTTTTTGTTTCGTTATAGAATACGACATTTTACATACATACATATATGTAAAGTGAATACTACATAGCCTATGCATTGCAGTGGGCAGCAATGTTTAGGGTCTTTCAACAAGAGTATCCTATCTTTGAACTTATATAAAACACGTTCTATAAATGATAGAGGGTTTGTTTAGAACATAATTAATGTCATTACTTGTGGAAGAGAACATCATTTAAGTGACCGCCGCGACTTCGTTGGGTTGCGCGTATACGGTTGACCCAATTTTCAATGACAGAAGAACATAACTGAGGTCCAACTTCACGAATAACACGCGTGATGTTATTCATAAGATCATTTACTGTTTCTGGCTTGTTGACATAAACTCGAGATTTAACATAACCCCACAAGAAGGACTCCAACGGCGTTAAAAAAGCATGACCCCGAGGGCCAGTTAACATCACCACCACGGGAAATAATGAAACCTCTGAACTTCTCCTTCAAAAGATCGATTGTTTCCAGAGCAGTATGACATGTGATACCATCTTGCAGGAACCAGATATTTCTGAGATCCATACCATCCAATTGAGGCCAAAAATAATCTCTTATAAGAGGCCGGTATCTTTCTCCATTGACAGTTAGAACTTCTCCATCTTTATCTTGGAAAAAATATGGACCAATGATTCCACCATACCAAAATCCACACCAGAAAGTAACCTTTTGGGGATGAAATGATCGTTCTTGAAACTGCATTGGACTGTTATTGCTCCAATAGCGGCAGTTTTGTTAGTTAACACAACCATTCATCCAAAAGTGGGCTTCGTCGCTGAAGATGATTTTTCGACAAAAATCCGGGTCAGCTTCCAATTGCTCCAATTGCCTGAGTTAACACCATTTTTTAAGCGAGAAACTTCAAGTCCAGATGCAGAATTCGCCAAATTGTGGTCGGCGAAAGCCCCATTTCTTGCGCTCGACGAGCAATTGATTTGTTTCCGTTCTCGCGTACACTCTCACGAATGGCACCTATGTTTTCGTTGGAGCGCTTACGTCAATTACGTACAGGCGTTCTTTGATCGCTGACAGAAGCACTTGTTTCAGATTTATCGATCAAACGCCAAATCGTTCTCTTGCAGAGACGATTATGCACACCGTAAACTTCACGCAATACACGGAAGGTTTGGCGAACAGATGATCCATTTTGATAATAAAGTTTCACAATTTCTACGCGTTGCTGAATGCTGTAACGTTCCATGGCTATTTGTCAATAACAACTGTAACCACATGAAAAGAATGACTGCTGTAACTCAATAACAACGGCAGGTATCACATGTTAAAGATAGGACGCTCTTGTTAAAAGACCCTTTACATGCAGAGATTGTCGAAAGTGAACATTCTCCGTTTCTCAGTTAAACAAACGCTATATCGTGAGAAACTCCTTTTGGCATCACAAGATGTAATAGGTGCATACGAATAATACTCTTATATCACTCTCTGAAAATTTCTTACACTGTTTGTGAAACGGAACATCATGCCTACTACGGTATATTTCTCTACCCTCCGCCTGTACCCAGGGGACACGTGCCAAGACATTATTCTCTGCATCGGTAACTTGAAATCAGGATCAGGCCACTATAACCCGCTCTCTAGTTATAATCGAAACAAATCCTAAAATTAAATTTGAGTTCACATTTTAAAAACATAACGTATAATTAACTTTAAAGATTCATGACCTAATTAACATAGAAAGAAAATGTTCTTCAGAGTTTCAGGTGCAAGGGATTTCATATTGCAAATAAAAACGTTTTAATATTGCTTCAATCCGTGTCATCGCTGGGAAAGTTTACTTTATTTTCCACCTAACTTTATTAATATAAAATAAATATTTTAATAATAGTTGTAAAGTATGCAGATGATGTAGGATTACTAACATTTAAGATGGAATTTCCATATCAAAATGGATGCAATGCAATGTTTCCTTAAAGGCCAACAATAGAGTAGAAGGTAATGTGTTACACGCATATGACCTTCACTACCTAATATCTTTTATTACTTTCTCTACTACGTATAGTAAGTAGGGGAAGTATTGTATTCCACCCAAAAATTCGATACCGAGATTTCACCGGAAATATATGTTTTGAGACCCTCTGAATCCAAAAAAAACATTTTTGAAAACATGTCCGTTAGTGTGTCTGTGTGTCTGTGAACAGCATAACTCAGAAACGAACAGTCGGATAAACACCAAACTTGGTATTTAGGTTCAGTATGTACCAGAGATGCGACACGAAGGTTTTCAGAAAATCCCCCACCCCAGACTACCCTTTACATGGAACATTTTTCGAAAATTTTAATTTTCTCAAAAATGGCTCTAACGATTTTGATTAAAATATCATATGTTTAAGATATTGTCATGACCAATGAAATGTATATCTCGAATTTTCTGGGAATATCTCCAAAAGTATTCTTCATTGTGGACGACGTTTGCATAACTGGTAAACCATAAGAGATAGACAAAATTTTACTACACAAAAAATGTAGAACGCGTTAAAATACACATTTTATGTCATATACATTTGTTTGTTGAGTGAACCGTTTTCGAGATATTGCTTGTTCTTCCCTTAAATTTTCCAATACTTGTACTTTTTCTCAAATTCGTTATTCATTGTTTTTTATGTCCTGGACATGCAAAGAGAATGGAATGCGCCACATAGCAACCAGCGTTAAAATATTTGACTGTCGCTTAAAACCTACCATATTCCCCTTGCATCTACAAGAAAATTACCAATAAGATTGACATCTCGATATCTCGATTAACATGAAGCATATGGAGAATAAGCGTTTGTAAAAATAGTTTGTACAAGAGTAGAGAAAGTCATGTGAGTGTAACACATCAGATTTTTTTATATGGCTTCTTCAAATTTCTATATACGCATATTTTTCTATCTAGTTCAATTTGCTCCGAATAAATGTTTGTATAAATAATTTCATTATACATTTCGTTTTAGCTAGAAGAGGCAGAGATAAAACCGGTGTTTAAAATTGGTCCTATATGCTGACCTTGAAATGTCACTCTCCTTAACATCGCGAGAAAAAACAGAATGGAACAAAAATTAAACCAATAACAACTAGGCATCGGATTTACATGCAAATGCATATTTAGTTTGTTTTTACCTTTGATATGTTTCATGTTGTCTTGTGTTCTTGTATGTAAAGTTTTATAGTGCATATAACTGCAGATATGGTGTCATTGCATATTTCATAATTTTTCTATGCATGGAACACATAATGCATGTAATTAAATTGTTTTAAGTTTAAAATTAATATTTATATACGCTAGTGAAAAGTAAGTAAAGTAAGGACCTTATTAGTTCTTAGCATACACTTTTTTTATTCATTTCTATAGCCCCCTTTAACTGCTTTTGTCATATCGGGGGCTTTTGCTAAAACATGCATACAAACAGTAAAAGATTAAAGTTAACAATTTGTGCCATGATATGTGCATATTTTAAAGATTTTTAGAGCATAAATATATGCTCATTTTATATATATTTAGTGCATAAATTCCGATGTCTAGTAATAACACAATACACGACAAATAATTATGAACAACCGAACAATTGCTTATTATTTACATGTAATTTAAACACTAGGTACATACTGTAGGTACAACAAAAGTTTTCGCATCAGAGGCAGCTGAACATGATGTCTGTATCTTTTGTATTATTTAATCAAAGTAGAGGAAAGTGGAGCAATCTTGAGGTGAAGACAAGGTGCGAGAAAAGAGAATGTATGGAAAGAGTAAAGGGTTTATTGGAGTCAGCAGTAGGAGCGCCTTCCTAATGCAGGGTCCCGGTATTGGTTGTAGGATTAGCAGTAGGACTGCCGGGGGCTGTTTCCTGGAGACAGACACACTTAATTCCATCATCACCATGGGAAACTGAAGGAGGCGTGTTGTCTACCCCCGCCACACTCGATTCCGGCTTCAATTTGGATACCTTGCTGCAACACTGGCCTATGTACTCTTTACTTTAAACAAAAGAAACTGTCACAGATGTTGTTCAACACACGACACTACATGGTATGATCTTCAATCCCGGGTTATTCCTCCCAAGTTTAGGACGAATAGGTTTAAGGACGTCTTGCATATCACACAAACGAGCCTTAATTAGGCTGGTTGTCGCAACGAGACGAAGTGAAAATCGTCATTTGATAATTCTGCCTCATCCGTCATTCCTTTCAGACTGCGGAAGACCAAAGCAAAATAGAAGCTTTAAACTTTGGTCAAGCACAATACATTATCTTTTATCTTATAAATATTGTTCTCTACTCTACTAAGTCTGGCATTCGAGAAACAATAATAGCATAATTCTATCCTTTATCAAAATAGGCAATCAATGGCTCATATGAAAATCACTCTCTTAGAAACATATCCAAATGAGATTATTCCGCAGGAATCTGTATTGAGACCTCTACTTTTTTACTTTCTTTACTACGTATAGCAAGAGGGGAGTTATTGCATTCCACTGAAAAATTCGATACCGAGATTTCACCGAAAATAGATGTTTTGAGGTGCCCTGAATTTAAATAAAGCAGTTTCTGTGTGAGTGTCTGTCTGTCTCTCTGTCTGTGAACAGCATAACTCAAGAACTAAAAGTTGGATAAATACCAAACATCGTACTTATGTTCAGTATCTTTCAAAGATGCGACACGAAGGTTTTCAAGAAAATCCTCCCACACCAGACTACTCTTTACATGGAAATTGTTTCTAACTTTTTTTAGAAATGTCTGAAACTATTTTGATTAAAATAGCATATATTTAAGATACCTTCATGACTAATGAATGTATATCTTGAATTTTCTGGGAATGTCCCCAAAATTTCTCTTCCTTCTGAATGTCTTTCGCATAACTGGCGCACTGTAAGAGATAGACAAAATTGTACTACACAAAAAATGTCACATAAACCATTTTCGAGATGTTCCTTATTATTTGTTTGAATTTTCCAATATTCATACTTTTTCTCAAATTGGAACTCGTTGTTTTTAATGCCCTGGACATACAAAGAGAATGGAATGCTCCACATAGCAACCAGCTCTTAAAATATTTGACTATCGCTTAAAGCCTGTCATATTCCCCTTGTACCTACTAGAAAATTAGCAATAAGATTGACATGAAGTAGATGGGGAATAAGTAATTGTAAAAGTAGCTTGTACAAGGGTAGAGAAAGTCGTATGAGTACAACACATCAGACTTTTAAGTTTTATGTTAATTATTTAAAATCCAATATTGATGCGGAATGTATTACAATGTGTAGTGATGATATTTATTTTACTCAGTCATCAAAATATGTAAATATTCTAAATGAAAAAGTAGTAAAAGCTGCCAATAAATTTAAAACGTGGTATGCAGCAAACAACTTAATTCTTAATGACGAATAACAGTTCCCTTATCTTTTAATGTTTTAAAACAATTCCTTTAATTGTGAAATTATTCTGTAAAGATTATTCACATTTGTCATTTCCTAAGTGTTTCCTTAAATGAAAATCTCGATTGGAATGTTGATTTAGATCACTATTGTACCAAACTTAGTCAATAGGAATTATTTAAACACAGATGCCCTGTTGACAATTTATTTCATCCTGGTCAAATCTGTAAATTTTACATTTTACTCTGGAGTCATGCTAATAACATTCAAGGAGTTTATAAAGTGTACTTAGATTAAATTTAAATTTGCATCCTAGGGAGTCTCATCATCAGGACTTCAGACAAAATGATATTTTAACAGTCACCGGCATTTATGTATATAATATACAATATACATACTATCGCGATCTGAAACAAATTCAGATGACAGAGTAATGCACTAGAAATTTTACATAGTATTAAAGGATCGGACATGGGAAGCGTAGCTAACTATTCATGCAGTATTTTAATACTTGACGAACAGGGAAGGAGGGGAAAACATCTTCAAGAAGTTACGCAGATTCAAAAAGAACAATTTAGCTAATATATTAAAGAGAAATGCAAAATCTGTATCTGGCGGTGGGAAGAAGGGATGCGTGTGCTCAACCATTTTAACTGTCCCACGACAGCTCACGGAAAGAGGAACAGAGCTGAATGTACGTTAGTATATACTTCATAGCTCCTTTCTAACCCCTAAGTCACAACCGGCCAATACTGTCAACCTCTGAATATCTAACTCCCCAACTATGCTAAATTAAACCCCTAAAAACCCGTTAAATGTCACACCTCCTCCTGACCACTAATATCGACGTCCTGGTCGAAACAAAAATAAGTAAAGAAAATTATGACATATATTAAAATATGTTTAAAAAGGATTTAGAATGGGTGGAATAGTTTTTGTACATGTCTGAAGCTATATAATAACAAAACAGTAAAACAATGATTTATGCATGACTTGATTCAAAAGTAATTGTTTGTGAATGTGACTTTGCACAAAAGTAATAATGAAATTGTTAGATGCTGAAATGAGTCTAAGTGCGAACACTAGCTCACCTTTACAAGGAAAATGTTTCGATATGTTTTTATTTTCTCAAAAATAACTTTAAAGGTTCAGATTGAAATCCCATATACTTAAGATATTTACAAGGCAGAAAAATGTATATCTTGAATTTTCCGGGAATAGCCTTTGAAATCTTCTTCATTTTGAATGACTGTATAACTGGTAAACCGTGTTTACTACACAAAAAATGTATAATCTCATTAAAACACACAATTTATATCCAGTTAACCATATTCGAGATATTCCTTGTATTGGTTTGAGTTTCTAAATGTTTTAAGCTTCTCAAATGGGAAGTAGTTTTTTTTTCTTTTTCTCTTGACCATGCAAAGAGAACGAAATTTCAAACCCATTAGATAGCCACCAGCACTTAAAATATTTTATTATGGCTTAAAAAACCTATTTTATTCCTCTAATTCCCTTATACCTGCAACTAAATGCGAAATAAAGCAAGTTCTGCAAATGTTTATTTCGATTAACATTAAGTATACAGAAGAAAAGGCATTTGTAAGAATAGTTTATACAAGAGTGGGGCAGGGAAAGTAAAGTGAGAGCAAGACCTAAGATTTTTTTAAAGTACTGTTGTTATTCAATTGTTCCTCAGGATGTCGTGGAAAGATTATGGAGTTGCATATAGCAACTAACTTTTAAACCTCTGACTATGGACTCGATATATTCTTGTATCTTCAACGAAATGTAATAACGCTATATCTGTAAAGGTTTAATAGAAAGCATGTAGAAAATAAGCTTTCATAGTAATAGTTTGTGCAGCTACACAAAAATAAAACAACAATAGGTAGAGAATGTATGTGAGTGTAACACATCATATGGTACCATTACACATATTCGCATTCACTCCCACATTCACACTTCCAGAGGAGGATAGGGAATGATTCTGGTTAAAGAAAAATTTCCCACCGCAGCTGGGAATCGAATCCAAGAACTCTGGGTTGAGAAACCAGAACGCTGACCTCTCGATCAGAGAAGCAGTCACTCTTCATTGTTGTGTATAGTTTTTCGTCTGTTTACCAAAAACTGGATTAGACCCTTTACTTCATATAATTTTATGTGAGTCTCCATTCCAGAGATCTCTAAGAATTGAGGATGGTTTTCTTAGGTGCGTGATTAGCTAATAATGATAATAACAACAATAATCCCGCGGTGCTACAGCACATGAAGGGCCTAGACCTGCCAACCCGACTGACGGCTTCACGCCCAGGTGACGTGGAGGTGATGCGACGGAGGGGGACGCCTCGAGTTCATCTATTGCGGTTACCATCCCCCAGAGGGAAAGGACAAAGTAAAGAAACTACAGGAGGCCACAGACTGTAGGCAGACAGGCCACGGAGACGCGCGGAAGTTCGTAACATTTCCAAGCTCGCAGACTCATCCCACTGCTGGAGCCGCATAGAGGGGACGATGAACGACCCACTAATCGAGCAGCCCTCTGGTGTCCACGGGAATACTCTTTCCATTAAGTATGCAACTGCGCCATCCGGCACCTCCATACACTAGAAAACCTACAAGCATACCTGAAAGGTGAAGTAAACGGAATGAAAGGGAAATGTTAGAAAGGAAATCGCGATAGAGAAGCATTCGCCTGCCGACTCCGGAGAAACCACAAAAAACCCATGGGTCCGAGTGGCGGTCGCCGGGGATCGAACCCAGGACCAACCGAATGCGTAAAACACGTTACCGCGGCGCCACCTCGTTCGATTCACGCCCATGTACGCGCGGCAAAAGTGTGTGAGCATTCAACCGATACGGGGAGGCGATGTGGACAGCATCATGCTTCTTTCAGCCAGAATATTGGCCTATGTGCCCGGGCTCGCTACCTATTGTAGCTCCTCTTTTTCCTCACGATGCTGAGTTGGCACCTGTCCTAAATCCTGGACTTAAAATCCGCACTCCTATGGGTGGGCTCGAACCCGGGCGCAGCGTCACGGCGCAGGACTAGATTACTACATAAATACTAGGCGTAAATAGAAGAAGGATTCACGCAGCATGTAGAGCAAAGCTGTAGTTTATTTTGAAACATTTTCCCACCATTTTGTCCCCAGCAACTCTATATCTTTGTTATGACAATTGCATTTTTACAATGTAGTTGTATCTGTGCTACAAGTGTCAAGATTGCACCAATGCAACCGAGGATAAACCTACATAAGCATATATAGAATGGGTTAAAAGTCATCATAGTGCGACTCTCCAGTTTCCTAACGGTTTAGGTCGTTAAGTGGCATCGTAGGATGTAGGATGTAATTAGGAGGGAGACACCTGGTCACTGCGACCAACTAGTTCTGTTGTGGTTACACAGGAGCCGTAGGAGGTCGCAGGTTCCTAGGCAGACAGGATCCCAGAGACGCACAGCAGCGGGCGTTTCCAGTACGAAACACCCGCTCTCCCCAGTGGACGCGGAGCTTCGCGAGAGGACAACGAGGCGGCCCTTGCAGGCAGGTCAATACGGCGGGGAGAAATCTTTCCAAAACGCAGCGACCATGCACTTTGGCTATCACTAGACGCACTACGGAGACCGGAGATATGCCTGAAAGATGAAACGGAGAGAGATGAAAAGATAGGGAAGGTGGAAATCGTGGTAAAATACATCACTCCAGCATTTGTCTAGGCGCCCAGAGGAAAACAACGAAAAGCCCATGGTCAGAGTGGGCGCCACCGGGAATCGAACCCGGGATCTCCCGAATGTGGGCCATAGACGTTAACGACTGAGCCATCCCGCTCAGTTAAGTCCATTGCTGCCTGCAGAGTCTGCTTCATTCGAGATCCTTCTTCTCTCTATTTGAGATGAGTGGATTACACAGCTCCAGAGCGGGTCTTCAAGTGGTGACTGTTCAGCCGCTTCGGGAACTGCGTTTAAACTGCAAAAGCAAAGTATTTTCCAAACTAACAGAACTGGTTTTATTTTAAGACTACTTTGTAATAAGGCAATTTCTGAAGCCTCGAAAATGGTTATAACAACACTAGACAACGTATATTGACATATAAAGCTATGATGTGCTACATTCACGTGCCTTTTCCCACTTACTATTGTTTGCGTTTGTGTACAGGCTGTATCTTTATTGGTGTCATATATTTGGGGGCGTGTTGCTGTCATCAAAACAGTAAAAAAAAAGGTTCATATGAACATGGGTCTGAAAATCATTTATTTCAGAGTTACACACCAAATCGAAAGTGGTTTACTCTTGCTTCGATGCATGCAGTAAGCCTGAGTTCCATGCTCTGGCGTACTCTGTTGAAAATTCCTGGTGTATTTTGTATTTGGTCAAGTCCAGTTTGGATACATTTTCTCAAAATGTCAACACCAGGTACAGAGTCGCATAAAACCAAGGATTTCAAATGTCCCCAGACGAAGAAATCCATTGGATGCAAATCAGGCGATCGAGCAGGCCATGCAATGAGTCCCCTTCGACCAATCCATCTTTGTGGAAATCGATCATTCAAAAACTTATGAACTATCATACTGAAATGAGCTGGGGCACCATCGTGTAAAAACCACATTCGTTGGATGATTTTCAGAGGCACATTATCAGTTAAGCGATGCAACTCATTTCTGAGAAACTGGAGATAGATTTGTCCATTTAGACGCGGAGGGAAGAAGTAGGGACCAATAAGGTGATCATGAATGATTCCACTCCAAACGTTGAGAGAGAACCTTTGTTGATGGTTGACCTGTCGTAATTCATTAGGATTTTCAAATGCCCAATTATGAGTGTTATGAAAATTGAAGATGCCGACGCGAGTAAAACCAGCCTCTTCCGTGAATAAGATACTGGCTAGGAAATTGATGTACACAGCGCAGTGTTGTAATATGTGTTGACAGAAACGTCTTCTTGGCTCAAAGTCAACATCATTTAATCCTTGCAGACGTTGAAGGTGATACGGGTACAGTAGATTTTTATGCAGAATTCTCCAGATAGTCATATGACCACCTCTTTCCTTTACGGCCATACGTTTTGTACTTTGTGATGGGTCTGCATCCACAACACGAAGAACTCGTTCTTCAAGCTCAATGCCTCGTACCGCTCTCCCAATGGTGAATTCGTGCGAATGTTCTTGCACACGGTAACGGCCTGTCAGGGTACCTTTCTGCATAAAGTTCGCGTGCTCGTGCTGCATTGCCGTCTGCACGGCCATACGTGTAGTGCATATCCGTCTGTTCACTCATAGTCAAATCTTTAAAACGCGGGACGCTATATGCTGTAGTCCACTCTTTGTATGACATCACAAGAAACGAAAGAAACCTTAGCACTTAATAAATGTAAACTGAATGGTAAATTCAAAGCAAGAGGAATAAATACCTCCGAAAGGCTCCAGCTTGAACACAACCCCCCCTCACAGGGTCCTCTCGGTGGCGAGACCTAACTGAACAGTCCCACAACGACGCCAGGGAAAAAACCTTTCACAGCACGTATCCACTACCCAGTCGCAACCCGGCGAACACCGTTGCCTGGTCCTATAGTGCTGAAGGGAACATGACGGTTACAGAAATGAGGGCAGGAATGTCGTGATAGAAGAGGAACCACCCCAGTATTAGCCTACCGACCCGGAGAAATCGCGAAAAAACCCATGGGTCGTTACCACACCGCTATCTCGTTCGTTTCTGAAAGGTTAAACTCACAAAATACGTATTCGGCATAACTTTAATGAGATATACATGTTTTATTTGGTAAATATAAAGGCATATAAAGCTAGAATGAAAGATTAAAAAGTTATACCAATTTTCCACATTATTACAGGTGTGTCACGAGAAACAGTATAGTTCCGACCACACTGTTATCATAAAGAGCTGCAAGTCTGTCTGCTGATACGCAATTTACTTACGTTTTAATTTTTACTAAATTATGTCCCGTGGAATAATTGCTACACCTGAGCAAATGTTTAAATATACTATAAACTTCATTCACCCATGCTTAAACACTGGAGTTGCCTGCTTGAAAGTAGTGACAAATATATACATACATTCATTATCTGTTTACCCTCCTCTTATGTAGGACTTACACCCCCCAGGATTTACAGGCGGGTGCCTGGGGTCAGAGGCCCGTCGAGGAGCAGACACTCATGGATCAGACAGAACATCCAGGATGGTATGGGATGAAGGAAGTAGATGAAACGAAAGGTGATGATGGAGCAGTTGGTGGAATGAATGGCGGGGGAAACCTGAGAACCCGGAGAAAACCCGCCCAGACGCCGCTTCGTCCACCACAAATCCAACATGCAGGTCCCTGGGATTGAACCCGGGCCGCCTCTGTGGGAGGCGAGCGGTCTAACCACTCGGCCACGGCGCCTATGCCTATGCATATATATAAGAGCGAGAGTTTTGATATTTATTTTAATATATTTTTTCTAACGTTAGAAGCAATATTTAATAGAGTAACAACAAGTTACTAGCAACAAGGTTACATAAACCTTATGGCGGATAGCCAGTGGCTTCCCTGGCATATAACATTCTGGGAATGTATTTTAATTCTGTTTTATTATTACATATAATGTTTATCTAATGAATATGCCACACTCTCTGTGTTCTAACGCTTCTAATGAATGCTCATTTATGTGATTACCTTAGGTATCTATACTTTGCTCAAACTTTGCTTCGAACCGTCTGCAATCCTTAGTGAAACAACATATAGCAGATACATATCTGGTAAGCCGCAGAGCCATTGCTAGAATCTCGGCCGTGCCTTGAATTTGTCAGCTCTGATTCAACATTTGATTGTTTCGGTGTTGTTCATTAATATCTCGTATATTTTAATTTAATACAATGCTAATGCTATAATTTGCCATGAAATCGAGAAATTAAAGAGAACGTGCAGCGTCCGAGGAGTCGCCGTAATGGTGTAATGGTGTAATGGTTACCATGCTAGCCTCTAGTTCCCGAGGTCGCGGGTTCAAACCCAGCGGAGGACGATGGGTTTTTCGGGCATAAAAATCCTTAGCATGGCTTCCTTCGAAGGGAAGTAAAGCCGGTGGACCCGTGTCGTAGATTTAAGAACCTCAAGCTTGGTAAAGACGCTTCTGCGCAAAATTACCGGTCTTTCACGCCCAGTATGGAATGGGACGATAAGGACCACAGGAGTTAAACAGCGTCCATAAATAAAACTCAATTTTAATTTGTCAGTCTAAGGAGAGAAAAAATATATTTTCGAACACCTCTATTTGGAGTCTAAAACTCCACCTCCTTAATACAATATATTGAAAATACTGAACGCATAATCACTGCTAATAAATTCAACATCTTAGTTTCCCTTCTAAAACTAATATCTTATTCACATCTTAATATGGTTAAGAGAGAATCAAATTTTCAGAGATATCCAACCTTCTGGAATGCATAACCTCTGTAGACCCGAGATCAAATGCAGACAGTCGTATGTATATCTGTGCACTTAATGAGTTTATCTGGGTCAGAGTATAACAACATTTTAAAGAAAATTAAAATTTTGGGGGGGATGGCGTTTAGAGAGGTCTAAACTGAGGTTTTATATGTGTAAATTTTATTCTGTGGATCAAAGTGTGTTATTAAGGACCAAAATATCGCAAATATTCTGGAAATCAAATATTGTTTTAATTTTGAGATGGATACAAGGGAGTTTTAAGGGTTGTATCACATATGATGCATCGAGTTTATATAAACATTTTAAGGTTTTTCTTCAATTCTGCCATCGATACACAGCAGATAGAGATAAAGAAACAATATCTAAAGTACTGAATGTATCAAACAAAATACAATCGTCCAACATGATTTTGACTCGTTAATAAAAATCTGATGTATTATACATGATACACGGGACGCTAGATTCCGCCCAGATACAGCAGCAACGTCTGAGTAAGTATGCACGAACTTATACCGATAAATCTTAGGACTTGGGCGCGTCTCTCAAACATGCTATCGAGCCAAGATAGCCCCGGTCCTAAAGGGGCAGTGTCCCTAATTGACTTGGGTCACTATTGAACGCAGTTCATTGGCACTTAAATTAGATGGCAATTTCCTACTGTGAAGCCCACTGTACTCCTGAAGGCGTTAGAACCACTTCCGGGACGGTCCACTTAATGTTTCCGTGTTTTGATAAGGCTCCGTCTTCAGTTATAGAGGTGCCGTAGGAAGGGAAAATGGATGCTGAAGAGGTAAAAGCTGTAGGCTTGTTAGAACACGATTTCGATTTTCGTTAGCAGCCGGTTACTTCAAACAAAGGTTTTAGTAGGCACTTGGTAATCTGCAGAGCTAACTCTAAATATGTGGAAGATTACTCGTGCCTTTGATGTTCATAATAATATTTGTAATAAATAATAAGAACACAGAGGATGATAGAATGATCGTATACAACATTTTTAGAGACAATGAAATGCACCAAAACACGAAACAAATGTGCAATAAATTTTAGAAACAGATATAACGCATGCATTCTGAGTTATTAGCATTGAAAATGCTGAGCTATGGTAATGCAGCGTAGACAATAGTGCACTGGTTGCTCTCAGTATGAAAATAACCATTTAAAGTGGCCTGCTTATGGTGGCTATGTAATGTAAATATTAAAGATTTTGCGCCCCCATAATCATCACTCATCGGTCTAAGGGAATTGGGTCTGAAGAAGAGCAACCCAAGTGATGGTACCTCTCGACCTTTCCAGCGCTCCTGAAGTGCCAGTATTAGGTGTTGTACCGTTCCTAACAAAGAAAACATAAACGTTTTGGGAAAACCATTATTATTTCTTACATAGTCTCCTTTCAGCTCGACACCCTTTTCCCAGTGATGTTCAATACCTCCAATATACTGTTTATACTGAGAACCGTCGAGTTCTGCAAAAATCCATCAACTGCAAACTCCACCTCTTCATTGTTGGCAAACCTTTTACCACCAAGTCATTTCTTCAACTTTGGAAACAGAAAATAATCAGAGGGGCCTAAGTCTGGCGAATAGGGTGCATGAGGAAGAAATTCGAACTTTAACTCCTTAGTTTTGGCCATGGCGATAATGGATGTGTGAACTGGTGCATTGTCTTGATGAAACAGAACTTTCTTTTTCGCTAAATGCGGTCGTTTATGCTTGATTTCATTATTCAAATGTTGCAATAAGTTTGCATAATACTCGCCATTGATTGCTTTTCCTTTTTGAAGATAATCAATGAAAATTATCCCACGCGCATCCCAAAAAAGCTGACCCCATGACCTTGCTTGCAGATTGAACTGCCTTCGCCTTCTTTAGAGCCGATTCTCCCCTTTCAATCCACTGCATTGACTGTTCCTTCCTCTCAGGTGTGAAGTGATGGACCCATGTTTCATCATCCTTGGTTATGAATCGACGCAAAAACTCGGCTTTATTGCAGCGAAACATCGCCAAACGCTTGACTGAAACATCTTCACGACGCTGCTTTTGTTCCATTGAAAGTAAACGCGGCACCCATCCAGTCACAGCTTTCTCATGTCTAAATTTTCAGTTAGTATGCGATGTACAGCATTTTTTGAAATTCCTACGATGTCTACTAGCTCGCGCACTTTCAGTCGAGGGTCATTCAATATTATTTTGTGGATATTCCTCACAATTTCTGGCGTAGTCACATCATTTGGTCGACCACTGCTATGTTCGTCTCGGCAGCTCGTACGGCCTTGCTTAAACGAAGGTACCCAATATTTAGCTGTTGTAAACGAAGAAGCAGACTCCCCCAGAGTACAATCTAGCAAGCTTTGATATTAATTGGGTTGAGATATTTAAAATGAAAGTATTGTATCACATAACGATGACCAGTTTTATCCATGTTTACAAATTCGCTGAGAGAGTTCACTGTTAATGGCTGCCAAACAATTGCTAAACAACGTAGCATCGTCAAACGTCAATCTTAAGCTTTAAAAGGGTGGTATTTTCTACCATAGTCATTTTTTGAAACAACAACCGGTATATATATGTCAGGTCGGGTACTTCTGGGACTGCCCTCGTACATTAGATGATATAATACTACATAATTCCGCCTAGTGCAAGAAAAGTAATCCTTCTGCGAGAGATTAGATCGTAAGCTTCTAAAGTTTGCACCTCAGAAGTTCGCTGGCTTCAGGTGGGGAGTGAATTAGTTCTGAGTTTGGCTAGTATTTTTGCATTGGAATTGGAAATACAGTTTATAGCCATTGTCTTTTCCAAGTGCGTGCTAATTTAAATATCCGTTTAACATTTACATTCAAATACTAAGTACATATAGCCATTGATTTTCATTTAAACTTACGTAATGTAAATTTGTGATTTTGTTACTGAAAGTGGCTTCATGTTATGTGCCAATAATGAGTGTTAATAGTTAAATGGGCCGATAATGACAGTTTGTTAAAATCTGTATGCTAATACTGTGATAATTTTAATTACGGTAGATATCGGAATTCCCATTAAAATACATCGATGTATTCAAGAATGAATTTAAAGACGATACTGTAAAGTATTTTGTGAGGATTTATATATGACCTCTGCGTTTCTTTCAGTAATTCAGAACAGATACTTTATGTACTCTACATTTCACGTACATCCTATTTTGGTTATTCAGATATGCAGAGAAGTGATAAGTATTTTGTATAATGTATAATAGAGTTTCAGAAGAAAGAAAATTAATTTAAAATTACATTTCACAGATTTAAATTTTCACAATTCGTTTGAGTAATATTTTCAAGAATAGTTATGAATTTTACTTAAAGTTTTACTTGGTTAAGCTATTATATAATAGATGTGTATTATTTATTTCTTTTCAAATAATAATAAATTCACATCTGTAGCTAACATAAGCATTTACTGATAAAACCTAACACTCCATGAACTTTGGGCCTTACATTTTAGCACATTCCACAATTCTATCGCGCCACCACCTTTCTTCGGATTCGATTTAGAACAGGTGTAAGGGGTGTGAAAGTGTTCATACAATACGGAATAAGTGGGCCGGTGAAACTCGTGTATGAACCACATATTATGCTGTGACAGCTTTTACAGACAGATAAACAATACGTTTTGGTGGAATATCCTGACAGCCAAACAGTTATTAATGTGCGTAATAGCATGAGGTCCTATAGGGCAGAAAGGCAGGGGACAGGATGTGGTTTACCAACGGTTCTCGCCTCGGAGGCAGGACGGAGGCAGCATGGTGCCTTAAAATCAAGCTTGTCATTCCCCTTGGTTGTGTTGTCATGGTTTTTCAGTCTGAGATATCTATACGTAATCTTAGCATGTGCTCTGCACATTTTTACTATGCCTTGCAGATGAGAGGAGGTGTACATCTGATGCCAGAGGTAGTTAGACAGACTCTGCTGTCCGGTTACACTTCTTTGGGTTCCTGGGCATGCTGGTATTAGAGGAAATGGGCTGTCTTACAGGCCACAACACTTTGGGCAGACATTTATACATAATGGGTCTTACACAAATGTATGAGGGAGTTTGAGACCTCGCCGTATATACTATGTGAATGGAAGGTTTCGCTATGTATAGATATGTATTTCTACGGTCCTTCCTTTGGAACCTGAGGAGATAAGAAGAGTGGATATGAGGACGTGGTCTGTTTCATTCGTACCATTGGACTTGAGTAATCCCAGGATAAGAGGCACAAAGTGTTCCAAGAGCCAACTACAGGCTTCTTAAAGGAGGTTATACAGGGTCTATCATCATAGAGTATACGGTGGAGGGGGTCACCTCGCGCACAACTATTGCGGCTACCACCCCTCGGGAACCACAGGAAGCTACAGTTCGCAGATAGAACAGGCCATAGAGGTGCACGGAGTTCCCTAACGTTTCCTTGCTGAGGACCCGGCCCATTATTGAAGCCACCCAGAGACGGCGATGAACAACTGTTGCAAACAGGTAGCCCTCTGGTGTTCACGGGAAATACTCTTTTCTTGGAGGAAGTTAGTGACGCCATCTGTCCGGCACCACCTCACTCCAAGAAACCTAAAAGCACACCTAAAACATGAGAGGGAAACGAAATGAAAGCGAAATAACGGAAAGGAAATTGTGTAGAAGAGAAACCAGCCAGAATTTGCCTACCGACCAAGAAAAACCACGAAAAGCCCAAATTGAGTGGACAGTCGACGAGAATCGAACCTAGGAGCTGTCAATTGCGAGCCTCACACGTTACAGCAGAGACAAGGCGCTCGGTTTATGTTGGGGTTACACTATATGTCTGACAAGCTTCGTCATTCGTCACGAAGAACCGCGGCGCAACGTCTACTTTCATATTTTTTACCGGCTTTTCATGATCTGCCTAGGATCTGCAACATTTGAATCACACACTATATCATGGAAGTTTTTACAGAAAGATAGGCAATACGTTAAGTATAATATTAATGTGCATAATAGATGTGGTCCATTAACTCAGGAATATGTGTCCATACGTTGATGGAGAATCAGTGTTAATGCTCTGGTTTTTTTTTCAAATGCATGAGATTTTTAGCAGCCCTCTCATGTTACGAAAGCTTACAACCATCTCTCTTGAATCCTGGCACCATAAGTAAACGAAACCTATGCTTACACTGAAGCTGAATGCTACACAACCTTCATGTTGTCGCCACCTGGCCAACCGAATTCAGAATCCTCTCACCAGCACTCAGCTGGGTTGGAATCAAGTAGAAGACATGGAAATCAGAAACATAAGCGTCAAAGTGCAATGTAGAGGTGACTATACTACACCTAATTCGCATATTAGAGGAAGTATTGCATTCCACCCATAACTTGGATATCGATATTTCACGAAAATATACGCTTTGAGGCTCATTAGCCAATTTTTTTTTATAAAATGGTGTGCCTGTTTTTGTTCTGTGAACAGTATTACTTGTAAACAGTAGTAGGTTAAACACCAAACTTGGTGTATAAGTTCAGTGTCTTCGAAGGATGCGACACAAAGCTCTTCTAGAAAATTCCGCACCGAAGCTATCCTTAACATGTAAAAAGTTCCATATTTGCTTTTCTCATAAATGGCTCTTTAATGTACTCGTGGTCTAGAGGTGTCATGCTAACCTCCGGTTCCCAGGTCACGCGCGTAAAAATCCTTAGCATGGCTTCCTCCGGAAGGGAAGCAAAGCCGTTGGTCCCGTATAGTAGATTTACGGCACGTAAAATAACCTCAAGTCTGATAAAGAGTCCTCTGAGCAAAATGCCTGGTCTTTCGCGTACAATATAGGTTGTCCCAAGAATCATAATAGTTAAAGAGCGTCCATAAATAATAATAATAGTAATAATAATAATAATAATAATAATAATAATAATAATAATAATAACAATAAACTCAAGTGACTCTTAATGATTTTTATAAAAATGCCATATGATTAAAATATTTACATGACAAATAAAATGTTCTAGTCGGCCATGATATGAGTGCGCTTGGAGGAGGGCACCACTGTTTCTGTTGACAATGCAAGGTTAGGGATCAGAGGGTGTGAAGGACGATGCAATAGAGGAAAGTAAAGTTGCACGATGAAAACAGTACTACATTTCCAAGCCTCATAGTAAATGTAACTCTGAACTGTGGATGTTTTCTTTACCTGGTTGTCCTTCCGGTGCCCCGCCCACTTGTTTCGTAACGGTTTAATTCCTCTTCCCACCAAACACACTCCTATCGTGGCCGACTAGTGCATCTTGAATCTTTTGCGAGTAGTCTATAAACACCTCTTTATACAGCAATGTTTTGTAGTTCTGTATAACTACTAAACCATAAGAAACAGGCAAAAACTTACTACAGAGACATTGTAGAACTGCTTTTCAAAAAGCTTGCTATTACTTTATTTTATCTCGATTAACAAGTAGATGTTAGGATAAACATTTGTAACAACAGTTTGTAGAGGAGTGAGTAGAGAAGCAGTATGAATGCAACAGATCAGATTTTGTGATCTCTAGCTCTAAATACTGATGCATGTATTTTAATGCGTTTATTAAATTATGTGGTGAATTTGCAATAAAAACGTGTGAGTTAGGGAAGTGGATGAACAGCAAACTTTGTTTTTGTATTGATGTTCCAAACTCTTCCATTCTGCAGAATCACGCTGCTATCTTCCTTTATCTGACCCGACTATCTTTTAGCTCATTATTTATTAACACACTTCTCTAAGAGAACATGTGTGTATTTTCCTTTCGATGTTCCGTCTTTATTCTCCCACTTCAATTGATCTGCATAAATTTACCCCCTTATCCTTTGCAGCATCCGTCTTTATCGGCCAACAACAGGAGAACATGACAATGCTAACACCACTCTCTGTTCCTTGCTTCTCTTCCTTCGGTTTCGGAAGAAGCCGATCTCTCCTCCACCGTGGCGTCAGCTAATAGGATTTAAAACGAATCAATAATACATACACACACATCCGCACCGCTTTTCGAGAAGACACAAGTTTCTCGTTGGGGATGGGAAAGTCCTTGTTGCTATATGTTTAGCATAGCGTACCCTCTATTCAATAGCGTGATAGTTCTAAGACTCCCATAAACAAATTTGGAAGCAGCATTAACCTAAGTTGACCTGTAAAGCTATTTTCCTTTTACTTTCTCTACCAGTACCTAATAGGCAGAAAAGGTATTGCATTCCAATAAAACATTATCGAGATTTCACCGGAAGTTCATGCTTTGAGGCCCCCTGAATACCAAAAAAGCATTTTAAGGAAAAACTGTGTGTGTCTGTGAACAACAAAACTCAAAAACGAAAATTCCGATAAACACAAACTTGGTATTCGTTCAGTATCTTCCAAGGTTTCGACACGAAGATTTTCAAAAAATCACCCCAACTACCCTTTATATCGAACATTTTTCAAAATTTTGGATGCAATTATTTTGACTAAAATATCATATATTAAAGATATTTATATGCCAAATAAAATGTCTGTCTTGAATTTTCTGGGAATAGCCTAGGAAGTCCTCTTCATTCGGAAGAAATTTTGTATAATCTTGTATAAACGTTAAGCGAAAGACGAAAACACAATTTATTTCGAATAAGTTTTTTGTAGCAGAAGCCATTTCTGAGATATCCATCATTAAAGGTTCGATTCGTTCAATACTTATTCTTTTTAAGTCCCAATGATTTTCAGTTGTTTCTCGCCATTGTATGGAAATAGTATGGAATTTGAAGCCGGAATTATAAAGGCAATAATTATCATAATATTCTGAGAAGGATAGCAATATAAAATAAGTAATAATATATTTAGAATCAGGGTATGTATAAAAAGGAGGAGCAGTGTGAAAATTGTTGACTGTAAAAGCGGCAGGAAGACCAGACAGGCACAGTTTTGTTAATTAGGGACCAGCCTCAGGTAGAAACGGTAAATACCATTGAAGCAAGTTTTTCCTGGTACCAGCCGAGTGCAGCTGCACTTAGCTTGGTGAAGGCCACTCTACAAGTTTCATGACGCTAAGTTTGAGGATAGCGTTTGAGGGGAGAGAGGGGAAGTTTAGGCGTTGGTTTTCCTTGTATTAGCGTGGGTAGATCAGTCTGCCTGAGTGCCTGGGGAGCGTAGGACGACTTTCTCGTCGTGTGGAGAAGATGGCGGCGAACATGCTAGAGGGTAGAACGCTTAGCTGTAGTTAGTATTCCTTGGTCTTTGTAAAGACAAAGTAACTTCGTATGCATTTAATAGTGATCGGCAAACCGCAGTATTATTTTAAATAGTGAATAAAAGTGTTCCAAGACAGCGTTTGTGTGTTTCTCTGTACACACCCATGCATACCCTGAGGTTAAGATTTCATGCTGGAGCAGTCGTGGCAAAAGAAGAACCAACTGGGAGGAGACAAGCAGCAACCGTGAGGCAAAGGTATTGCTTCACTGTTGGAGGACGGAGCGTGCCTGCGTCGTATTGCAAAAACGTGGGCAGAAAGAATTACCTGGGTCAAATTTTAAGGCCAGCATATAGCGTCTGAGGGGTGCATTCGTCGTCTCACAATTTGTGTTCATTAAGGGTACACAGGAGGTTACGAAGGTTCTTTGGCGTGGAAGGTTCTCTGGGTTTGCATAAGGTTTCTTCTGAATGGTCTCAGGTGTGGGTACCCTGGCTATTGTGTTGGCGGCTCAGTTACATGAATGCACTTGTAGTTCCTTTGTATCATGATGGATTTATTCTTTTTCTGTCGTAACACTCGCCACCGTGTGATGTAATGAAGATGGTTTGACTATGGCAATGAGATGTTCGCTCGTCGATCCGTAACCGTCAGATATTAGGTTTATGGGGCTTACGCAGTCTCGCGTCTTATGGATAGTTTACTATTTGCCAAAGAGCTCGCGCCGTCTGTCGGATCTACATTAGTGTGTAATTTGTTCGAAGTTAAATACAGTGTTACGTCGGAGGTTCTCCCTCTGCTGTGGTACAACGTCTTTGTCCGCGAAGATATTTTTGTAGAGTGCTCTTACCAAGCAAAACCTAAAATCGCCATGACACGATTTTCCCCTTCTCTCGTTCCTGATTTTGCTTTCTCTAGTCACGTGATATTATTTCTGTGAATTTATTCGCTCTTCGAAATTATTATATTTTTCTTGATTGGTCAGTTTATATTTTATTGTACACGCACAGATGTTTAGGTTTCCCACGCTGTAAGATAAGGCACGCAGGCTTAGAACCCGAGCTAAAGCATGTACGTATGGTCTTGAGCACGTAGGGATATATTACAAAGGAACAGCTTCCGGCTAATACCTGCTTGTTTTGTTCGCAAGGACTGACCAGATGTAGCGACATTCTTTTACAGTACGGGCAGAATCTCCTTTCCTTGTTGGTATTTTAGTTGCCACCGTCGCTCAATCTATACCAACCTGGAACCACAACTCAGCCGCCTTGACTCATTGGAAACCGCCATCCAGGACCTCCACACCATCGTCACAGACTTCACAACCGCCTTCCAGAGCTTCACCGCATGCTGCCTGCTGCGGTTCGAAAGAAGTTCGAAGTGTCAGCCATCCGAGGCCTGGGAAAATCCATCGCCAGCCTGCCACCACCATCAGCACCGCCACCTCCGACAGAATGCCTAGAGGAGGTTAGGTACACGACGCCAACCCTGCTTACGACGATTGACGAGTGGACATCCGTCCTCTCGGGCATGAAGAGTAAACAGGAACGCACAAACGGCTACTTGATGCAACTAGAAGCCGCTCGCTTCTTCCCAAGCCACTATTGCCCACCAGAGAGCTCTTTTCGAAGACCGCGCCACAATCAATAACTGATGCAATAAACAACAACAAACAACAACGCTACAAACCTTTCCAACTCCTTTCCACGTACCTACCCGTGGTGCCGGCCAGGGCCTCGGTCATGGCCGTCAGCCGGACATTCCTTACTCCA
The DNA here is from genome assembly GCA_030765065.1 of Deroplatys truncata. NCBI lineage: Eukaryota > Metazoa > Arthropoda > Insecta > Mantodea > Mantidae > Deroplatys > Deroplatys truncata. The sequence continues at coordinate 168,892,941 of CM060979.1, forward strand.
CTGCCAGCGCAATAAGCTGGCAGTCATTCTTCCGCGTACTAACGGGGGTGCATCAGCGGAACCCCAATACCCATCCTGACTTCTCCTTTCTACTCCACGCTAAATCTTACCCATTAAAAAAACTTTTTTTTTAAAAAAAAAAAGTTATTCTTTCATTGAGTTCATATTGCTACCAATATTCTTTAATATGTAATGATATGCTATCTTCTTAATTCTATATCTTCTGGTTGTCCTATTTTAATATATTTGATAATGAGTCAGGCTTTAACGGGCTGATCTCACGTCCGGTTCTTAAACATTTGACTATCACTATTCTCTTTGTGTCTATACAGAGATGTGTAATGTAGCTATTTTTGCAAAGGTTTATTTGGATTAAAATGTAATAGGTCGAAAAATAAGCTTTAGTAAGAACAGTTTGTACACCCACTAATAACAATAGAGGGTAGAGAAAGTCATGTGAATGTATACCTTCCCTACCACGTACATAGGAGATAGAAAAAATGTTTCACTCTACTCAAAAATTCGATATCGATATTTCACCGCAAACGCATGTTTTGAAGCCTGCTGAAAAAAAGCATTGTTAAGAAAATGGTTTGTAATTGTGTGCGTGTTTGTGTACAGCATAACTCAAGTCGGATAAGTACCAAACTTGGTACTCAATTTCAGTATCCTCAAAGGATGTAACACGAAGATTTTTAGAAAATCCCATGAATCCTAACTACCCTTTACATGGTACATTTTTCGAAAACTCTGATTTTCTAAACATGCCTCTATTGATTTTGATAAGATGCCATATATTAAAGCTATTTACATGACATTATAATGTATATCTTGAGTTTTCTGAAAATATTTGGTGAAGTCCTCTTCATTCGTAAGGAATTTTGTATAATCTTGTATAACTGGTAAACGTTATGCTATAGACGAAAACGTACTAACAAAAATGTAGATCTGTTTATAGCACACAAATTACTTTAAATAATTTCTTTGTGGCAAGTACGTTTCTGAGATATCCGCTATTAAAGGTTCGAATTGTTCATTACTTGGCAATTTTCTTGAATTCCCGTTAACATTTAGTTGTTGCTCACGACTGCATGGAAACAGTATGGAATTTATTTCCAATAACTTTTTTTGGAATTTGCCTATTCCCTAGTTATACATTATTAATGGTTCGAATTGTTCAATATTTTGCCATTCCTTCTAAGTCCTGTCAATTTTCAATTCTTTCTCGCAAAGAGTGTGGAATTTTAGAGCCAGCATATAGCGCCCACTTTTAAAACATTCGACTATCGCTAGGTCCTTTGTATCTATAATGAAGTGTTTGATACAGCTATTTCTGCAACGTTTATCTCGATAAAACGAAGAAGTTCGGAAAATAAACTTTCGTGAGAATAACTAATATACCCACTAATAAACGATAGAGGATAGAGAAAGTCATGTGAATTGAGGCAGTACTTTTAACACTTAAATGATTTCAGTCTAATTATATAATATAAAATACAATAACAGCCAGCCTTAAAGCAATATCTGTATAATATAATATATAAGATGTATGTAACAGTCATTGTATTAATGTTTATATTATTGTATACATGTTAATAATGTTATGTGAATGTATTAGGTAACTTAATAATGTAGGAGCTGTGAGAATATAGGTCAAAAGTTGCTAACAATGAGGTAACCTTGAGGCAATAACGAATTGGAAAGTTTAATAATGCTACTAGTAATTCTTGGAGCAACAATAATGTAATTTTTAGACAGTTTATAAATGCCAATCAACAACCAGAAAACCCGAAAGTTAAATAAAAGTATTCTATTGGAGTAGGATTAGCCAATCGGAAACTGAAATAGAGCAAATTGTACAAATTCAGGCGGTAGAAATCAGTTGCTAGTAGACAGCGTTCCTAACTGGACGCGAGACGCGTCCTTGAGAAGTTTAATACGTATTCAGTATGAGACGAAAATTCATTACGGCGAGAATATTATAAAGTTTAGGTGTTAAAAAGTGCATGTAATTAATAAAAGAATCTCACAACTCTTTATATAAGTGAAATGTTATTTAATCGTGTGAAGGATTAATAAAAGGAGTGAAGTAAAAATTATAATCTGTGTAAGCCTACATTCTTCAGCCGCACCACCCCCTGTTAAGAGAAACATGTTTCTACAAATTAATATTGACGCAGCCGAGGCAAACATAATTATATATAATATTTAAAGAAAACATTAAAATAAAAAGTGAACATTGGGGCGAAGGCCAGCGGAGAGTAAATTTGGGGCGAAAACCTCTGGAAAGTGAACATTGGGGCGAAGGCCACCGGAACGTGCGGCAGTTACTTCATCAAGTTTGGCTTTCCATACGCGAAGCTAAACCCTCTTTCAGAATGTAACACATCCGTGTTTCCTTTTTAAGATTATACTTACATAATACAGTATTGGAGCACTCCTGGTTCAGACTATATAATCGAGTATGAAGACCATAGGAGCAGCAGCTATCGTCCTCCGTGGTGAAGTGGTTACTTAGATATAGCCGTAGATTTACGGCACGTAAAAGAACCTCAAGCCTGATAAGAGGCCTCTGAGCAAAATCACCGGTCTTTCACGCCCAATATAGAAAGGAACGCTAAAGGCCAGCGCAGTTAAAGAGCGTCCGTAAATTAAAAAAAAAAACTTCATTTTAAACTCAATAAAAGCAGCATGTTTGTAAGCGTTCAATGAATATAACTTTGGAAGATAAAAGAATCTCATTTGTTGCATTCACATAAATTTCTCTACTCACTCTATTTACAAACTATTCTTATAAAACTTTACTCTCGTGTCTACTTCTTGTTAATAGCGATGAATATTAACACATATATTTACACATTTCGTTATAGGTATAAGAATAGTATAGTAGGCAGTCAGATTTTTAAAAAGCAGGTCGCTATGGGATGGCATCAAATTCCATGTTCTTTATATGACTAAGGAAAAACTTAGCGAATGACCGCTTGGAAAGGTATACTTGAAAATTCAAAACAATAACAAAGAGTATTTTCGTAATTGTTAATACAAAAATGACAAATTGTGTGCTCTAATAAGAACTACATGTTTGTCTACTAAGATTTTATCTACCTCTAAGACTTTGTTTACCAATGATGCGAAACTCATTCAGAATGAAGAAGGTTTCACAGACTATTTGCAGATAATTGAAGATATATATTCTATTTTTCATGCCAATATCTTAAGTATAAGATAATTTAATCAAAATCGATAGCGTCATTGTTGAGAAATCCAAGAACAAGGAAAACTGTTCCACGTAGGTAAAGGATAGTTTGAGGTGGAAAATTTTCTTTAAAATCTTAAAATTCGCAGACTTGGAAAATACTGAACTAAAACACAAAGTTTGGTATTTATCCGGAACTTCGGTTTCGACGTATGCTATTTACACACACACACAGATTCTTACTAAAAGTGCTTTTTTGGGTTCAGGGGGCCTCCAGGGATATCGAGCATGCACTACAGAAAGTAAAAATCTGATGCTTTACACTCACAAACTTTCTCTACTCTTGTACAAACCATGTTTACAAACGCTTATTCTCCATATGCCTCATGTTAATCGAGATAAACTTATTGCTAATTTTCTTGTAGGTGAAAGGAGAATGGTCAGGCTTTAAGCGATAGTCAAATCATTTAAGAGCATTCATTTCTCCATGTCCAGGACCCAAAAAAACAAGAAGAAGAATAACCTATAACGAATTCCCATTTGAGAAGAAGTATAAGTATTGAAACATTCAAACAAATAACAAGGAATGTCTCGGAAATGGTTCACTTAACAAAAACAAAAGAGAGAAAGAAAAAAAAAGAATCTGATGTGTTACACTCACATGACTTTCTCTACTCTTGTACAAACTATCTTTACAAACGGTTATTCTCCATATGCTTCATGTTAATCGAGGTATCGAGATATTAATCTTATTGCTAATTATCTTGTAGATGCAAGGGGAATTGGTAGGCTTTAAGCGATAGTCAAATATTTTAAGAGCTGGTTGCTATGTCGAGTATTCTATTCTCTTTGCATTACCAGGTCAAAAAAGAAATGAATAACAAATTCCCATTTGAAATAAAGTATAAGTATTGGAAAATTTAAGGGAATAACACGCAATATCTCGAAAATGGTTCGCTCAACAACAAAAAAAGTATGACATGAATTGTGTAATTTATCGCGATCTACATTCTTTGTGTAGTAAAATTTTGTCTATCACTTATGGTTTACCATTTATGCAACAGCCGTTCACAATGAAGAATACTTTTGGAGACATTCCCAGAAAAATCAAGTTACACATTTTATTTGTCATGAAAGTATCTTAAATGTACGATATTTTAATCAAAATCGTTAGAGCCTTTTTGAGAAAATTAAAATTTTCGTAAAATGTTCCATGTAAAGGGTTATCTGCGGTGGAGGGATTTTCTTGAAACCCTTCGTGTCGCATCTCTGGAAGATACTGAACCTAAATACCAAATTTGGTGTTTATCCGAGTGTTCGTTTCTGAGTTATGCTGTCCACAGACAGAGACACAGACACATACACAGACCCACACGCTGACATGTTTCCAAAAATCCTCTTTTTGGATTCAGAAGGCCTCAAAACATGTATTTCCGGTGACATCTCGGTATCAAATTTTTGGGTGGAATACAATACTTCCCCTACTTACTATACGTAGCAGAGAAAGTAAAAAATTTAAATTACATGAATTGTGTCTTTTAACGAGATCTACTTTTGTATAGTAAAATTCTGCCTATCGCTTACGGTTTACCAGTTATGCAAAAGTCATTCAGAATGAAGAGGACTGAAATAACTTTCAGAGAAAACGAGAAAATACAATTTTGGTTTACTAGAGGACGAATTTTAGAACTTACGGCATACAGTACATAAAAGGTTTGCATGTAGTGTACCTACATGTACCTACTTGCATGTAAACATTTAAGCTTATAGAACAGTAAATTCGAATCAAATCAATTCAGGGAATATAAACAACAAAGCACACTGGCAGCTGTTTATGTTTGTAGTGACAAATCTAGCCGCACCCTCTACCAGCGTGACCACCTCTGTTTCTAGAGCATAATAATTGTAACTAGTGTATTGGTAGGGTACATTACAACTAGTTGTCCACGTTGTTATTAGCGGGATACCGTTGAGAATTGAATATGCTGCAAAAGAGATATATCATAAAATAAAGATGAAAGTTAAGACATTTTCGTTTTTACTTTCTCTACTAAGTATAGTAAGTAGGGGAAGCATTGTATTCCACCGAAAAAATTCGATACCGAGATTTCACCGGAAATATATGTTTTGAGACCCCCTGAAGCATTTTTGGAAACGTCCGTGTGTGTATCTGTGTGCCTGTGAACAGCATAACTCAGAAGCGAACAGTCGGATAAACACCAAACTTGGTATTTAGGTTCAGTATCTTCCAGAGATGCGACACGAAGGTTTTCAACAAAATCTCCCCACCCCAGATTACCCTTTACATGGAACATTTTTCGAAAATTTTAATTTTCTCAAAAATGTCTCTAACGATTTTGATTAAATATCACATGTTTAAGATATTTTCATGACAAATGAAATGTATATCTCGAATTTTCTGGGAATGTCTCCAAAAGTATTCTTCATTGTGAGCGACTTTTGCATAACTGGTAAACCATAAGAGATAGACCAAATTTTACTACACAAAAAAATGTAGATCGCGTTAAAATACACAATTTAACTCCTATACACTTTTTTGTTGAGTGAACCATTTTCGAGATATTGCTTGTTATTCCCTTAAATTTTCCAATACTTTTTCTCAAATGGGAATTCGTTATTCATTTTTTTTATGTACTGGACATGCAAAGAGAATGGAATGCGCCACATGGCAACCAGCTCTTAAAAGATTTGACTATCGCTTATAACCTACCATATTCCCCTTGTATCCACAAGAAAATTAGCACTAAGATTAACATCTCCATAACATGAAGCATATGGAGAATAAGCGTTTGTAAAAATAGTTTGCACAAAAGTAGAGAAAGTCATGTGAGTGTAACACATCAGATTTTTTGTCTTTAATACGCTTAAACTTGGTATGTTCATGTTACACTGTATTTTTCTTAATGTTGGTTTCCATTTTCCACCTTCAGGTAAGCAACTTTTGATTCCACCTAGTTCTTTATGTGACTGGTCTGAAAAACAACAAAGGGACGTAAGAAACTAACTAATGAACGATGTTTATAATCCATGTGTAATTGAAGGTTACCGATTACATTATAATTCGGTCTTCTAAAGGAAGGGGTGAAGAATTATTTGCATGTGTAGTTAAACTGGACGACAGCTACGACATTTACATATTTGAGAGCTTTCATCAGCGACATGGAGACGAAGGTTAAGTTGTTGCCGTTACTAAACGGTAATAAGAAAACCAGCGGGCTGACTCCGTAGCTCAGTTGGCAGAGCACCTGCCTGCTGTGCGATGGGTTCCCAGGTTCGATTCCCGACTGGGGGTGGGTGGGAATTTTTCTCTAGCCAAGATTATTCCCCATCCTCCCCAGAGTCTGGAAATATGAATGAGAGTGTGTGTGTTTGATCTAATGATTAAAACCCAAAAAGTGCAAGAAATCTAACAATAAGAGAATGCAAGTCTGGCCCAGTAGCTCAGTTCGATAGAGCACCTGCCTGTTGTGCGAGGTGTCCCGGTTACGTTTCCAGTCTGTGGTTGGGAACTTTTCTCTAGCCAAGTTATTCCCTATCCTCTCCAGGCTCTGGAAATATGAATGAGAGTGTAAATGTGTGTCTGATCCAATGATACAAACCCAAAGTGCAAAAACCCAACGAATATGAGTCAACACTATTGCTTTAGGCAGTAAGTTTGAAGAAGGTTTATTTTAGGAGGTGTATTGTAGTTCAACCGTTGGGGAGCCAAACTTGATGAAGTAACCGCCCAACGTATGGTACAAAGTTTCCGGTGGCCTTCGCCCCAAGTTTACTTTCCAGTGGCTTTTACCCCAACGTTTAGGAATAAACTTTGTATTTTAATGTTTCTTTAAATATTATATATACGAGGGCTGATCAACAAAGACTGAGACTGATTTTTTTCCTGTAGCTTCCGTGCTAGTTTCGTATCTGTAACATAAATATTTGAAAAGAGCGGGTTTTTATGTATAATGTTGGCAGGCGGCAGCATTCTCGTATTGGTAGGTTGGTAGTAATGCTCTATTTTGCTGACCCTACGTGCATTTCGCATACCAGACAATGGAGGTGATGCATTTTTTAAATCGATTATCACCGGTGATGAGTCATGACTGCATCATTATGATCCTGAAGGAAAACTAGCCCGCACAGTGTGGAAATCGCCAGGTTCTCCAACACCAAAAAGGCAAAAGTTGTTCCATCTGCAGGGTAAGTGATGGTGATCACATTTTTTGACTGAATTGGAATGATTTACCAGCATGCAGTTCCCCCTCACACTACTGTTACAGCAGCATACTACACGTCAGTATTGGCTACACTGAGGAAGCACATTGCAAAGAAGCGACCAGAGCTTTCTCGGACTGGGTGGCGACTTCATCATGACACTGCACGGCCTCACGTCGCAAATCAAGACATGCAGTTTCTGGCTCGATTCAACATTACCTGTGTACCACATCCACCTTATAGCCCCGATCTTGCACCCTGTGACTTTTTTTATTCCCATCACTAAAGGCAAAGCTTAGGAGTATTCGATTTGAGAACTCTGAAGCAGTGCTCAAGAAAACTGAGGCGATTCTCAAGGAGCTGACAAAGAATGGTCTGCAGCACGTGTTCAAGGACTGGCAGAGACGCTATAAAAAGTGCATTGAAGTAGGAGGGGACTACTTTGAAAAAGATCATGTAAACATTGAATTGGAGTAATAAACATCTGTGAAAAAAAATCAGTCTCAATCTTTGTTGATCAGCCCTCGTATATATATATATATAGGTTTGCCTCGGCTGCGTCAGTATTAATTTGTAGAAACATGTATCTCTTAACAAGGTGTGATGCGGCTAAAGAATGTAGGCTTACACAAATTATGCATTTTACTTCAATCTTTTTATTAATCCATCACACGATTAAATAACACTTCACTGATATAGAGGGCTGTAGATTATTTATTAATTACTTGCACTTTTTAACACGTAAACTTTATAATATTCTCGCTGTAATGAATTTTCGTCTCACACTGAATACGTACCGAGCGAATGAACTGCTCGATACGTTGCCTTCTAGCGACAGGCGTTTACCACTTAAATTTGTAAATTTTTCTATTTCACGTCTCTGATTGGCTAATTTTACTGCAATAGAATACTTTTATTTAACTTTCAGCTTTTCCGGTTGATTGGCTTCTTATAAACTGTTTAAAATATTACATTATTTTTCCAAGAATTACTAGTAGCTTTATTAAACTTTCCAATTCATTATTGCCTCAAGGTTACCTCATTGTTAGCAACTTTCGGCCTTTATTCTCACAGCTCCTACATTATTAAATTACGTAATACATTCACATAACATTATTAAACATGTACACAATAATATAAACATAATACAATGACTGTTACATAGATTTTATATATATATATATATTATAGTATATACATATTGCTTTAAGGCGGGTTGTTATTATATTTTATATTATATAATTAGTCTGATATCATTTTAGTGTTAAAAATACTGCCTCAAGATCCAAAGGAAAGGCCATCGATAAGACCAATGTGGTTAAAGGCAGGATATAAATGAAACTTAAAAAAATAGAGATAACCGGTATTAATAAAACGATAATATGACATGAAAATATAAACGTATAAGTTGTAATGTTACCTTTGGCAGTTCTGCCATACTTTGGAGGGAGTGAAATATCCTGCCAATGCAAGGGCTATAATTATGCTCGACAGTGCACCTGTGGAACTGAGCGATAGAAATTTTAATACTAACCTGATTGAACGGAATATCGCAGTTCACTGACTCTGCGACTGCGCTTGGTAAAATGTTTTAACAAAGTTTTATTTTCAGTTTTGTTAAGGTTTTCGGGGCTTCTGCACACTGTGCAGTGCATTAAGTACTAGTATTAGACAGCAGGGAATCTTTGGTTTATGAATCATGTTGTATATTGTCTTCCTAAGATGCGTAGTGACTTACTCCTTCTTGTGTGCCAAACTGTGCAATTTTAGCAATCTGCTCTTTCTTTCGTTTCGGTCGTTGTTGCTCTACTAGTCGGCCGCAGGTGGTTTCCTTATTAGAGTGAGGAAGCTTGTTCGATCCATCCCTGCTTCCCTGTCGACCTCCTCTTACACTATGTCAAACAACATGCTTGTCTGACTAACCTTCGTAGGGTTCCACATTCATATTCCATCCTCTAACTATGAGATGCCTCGATTATGTCTTTCGAATCAGATACAATATATTATTGTAATATACAATACATAGACAATATCACTACCGGTGGTAGTGCGTGAAGAGAACATTTTAATGTAAACAAATCTACATTCACATGGCTTCTATACCTTCTATCGCTTTTACTGAGTATACAAATTATTCTTACGAAAGTTTGTTTTCCTATCTACATCATTTTAATGGAGATAAACCTTTCCGGAAATAGCTATATTACACATTTCGTTATACATAAAAAGGGAATAGCGATAGTCAAATGTTTTTGACTTGGACCCTATACTTTGACCTTAAACCTTCATACTCTTTCCATGACATTGCGAGAAACAGCTGAGTGCGACGGGATTTTAAAATAAAGCTAAGTATTGATCAGTAGGAACAATTAATAAAGGATATCGAGGAAATTGCTGATACCACAAAAAAGTAACTTGAAATTGATTGTGTGTTACAAAGAAATCTGCATTTTTTACGTAATACGTTTTCGTCTATCGCTTAACATTTACCAGTTATACAAGATTATACAAATTCCCTTCCGAATAAAGAGGAACTCACAAACCATTCCCACAAAATTCCAAGATATACAGTTTATTTTCATGCATATATATCTTTATTATGTGATAATTTAATCAAAATCCTTAAAGTTTTTTTAGAAGATAAAAAATTTCGAAAAAATGTTCCACGTAAAGGGTAGTTGAAAATCTTCCTGTCGAATCCATGAAAGGTTCTAAACTTAAATACTTTTCGTTCTTAGTTATGCTGTTCACATACACACACAAACATTTTCTAAGCATGCTTTCTTGGATTTAAGGGGCCCTCAAAACATGTATTTCTGGTGAAATCCCGGTATCAAATTTTTGGGTGGAACACAATATATTTCTACTAGTTTATACATGGTAGAGAAAGTAAAAAGGGGCTTATGTTCTCTAACATTAGGTATTTACATAATTATAAATTACTTCTAACAACACAGTACAGTTTGGTGGCTTAGGCCAGTTCTTGTCAATGCTCCTGGTTCTGAAGTTTTGGAATTGCACGATGCAATTTATGAAACACTAACGTGGTCTTATTTTTTCCTAATTTCCTGAGAAACTCATGCATAATTATTAGATTGTTTGTAATTTTCCATTCATGTTTCATGAGACATGAATTAATAAAAGTGTATTGTTTTACCAATTATTACCTATTGTTTTTATAACTATCTTCAAAACAGTAAGCACATAGACTAAAAATAAATTTCATCCTAAATGTATACTAACTTGAGCCCTATTACATTCACAAGGCTTTCTCCGCCCACTAGAGAAGTACATATATAACTTCTACGTTGTTCTTACAAAAGCTTACTTTTCTATTTCATGCAAATCGAGTAGTTTCATTACACATTGAGGTCGTGGATTCAAACCCGGCGGAGGGCGATGGATTTTTTCGGGCGTAAAAATCCTTAGCATGGCTTACTTCGTATGGGAAGTAAAACCGGTGGTCCCGTGTCTTAGATTTGCGGCACGTAAAACAACTTCAAGCCTGATAAAGAGGCCTCTGAGCAAAATTACCGGTCCTTCACGGCCAATATAGAATGGGACACCAAAGACCATAGCAGTTAAAGAACGTCCATAAATGAAAAACTCAAAATTCATTACACATTTCGTTTAAGGTATAAGGGTATACAGGAAACCGAGTCAGCTGTTAAAATTAGGACTGCTTTATGCTGGCCTTGAAATTCCATACTCTTCATGGTATTGTAAGAATCAACTGAGTAGCGACAGCACTTTTAAAAATATGGACAAATATTGAAAAATTAAAACTAATAATAACGGATATCTCGGAAATTGTTGACGCCTGGGACGGTTGGAGGAGACGGTCAATGGATGTATGGATAGGTATAAAGTATGGTATGACCTTGGCAGTCGGTCACCAAACATTAAACAGGTTGCTGCTGGGCTTAGTCGTTATACCGTTCCGCTGAAAAGCTGAGAATCTGGTCATAACAATTTTGAAATTATCCATACATATAGAATGTTTATCATGTATATGCATCGAAGCCTTTGCTATGGGGGTACATAGAAAACAAAGACCTTATTTATTACTTTTCTCAGGGTTATTGTTAGCAATATTTATTATTCCTACATTTTATGCAACACTGAACGGTTGTAGTGGTCTGCATACAACAGGGACGTTGCATATTACATTAAGTAGATTAAGCGCTGCCAAGACTCTGGTATAACTCCAAAATTCCTTAGACTGAAACGACACTTTTTAACCGCTGCAACACACCGTATCTACAATCGCTCTGAGCGTGCGCTGCTCCGAGAACGCATTCACCAAACCCGCCGAGAACTCGCCGCCAACAACCATGAGCTACTAGCCTTGCACCTCAAGCTGGCCAACTCTCTCCAAAGACATGATTGGGATCGCGCTGATAGGATCACATACAGCTCCTTGATCGTCAACCAGAACACCACCACTGCACGGCACAAGAGGAAATTTGAACGACTTGCTTCCACTACCAAACTGCCTACTACCTTGGACATCAGTCGGACGGTAGTAAATCTGTCAGATAACCAATTATCACCCGCAGAGACTTCACTGCTTGCCAAAGGGGACAATTACGCAGTTACCACATCTGCTCTACCAGCCGAGGATATCATCTCCAATATTGAATCTGGTATCCGCACACTTCCCACATCCGCAGCCGAAGAGATCCGCCGTGAAACCGCCAGGATTCTTCAACGTACTAAGGTTCCAACCAGCAACCTCTCAAAACAGGAAAAAACAGCTATTAAGAACCTGAACGCCAACACAGACATCGTCATCTGTTCAGCAGACAAAGGCAATGCTACCGTCATCCTCAACCAGCAGGACTATGTGCAAAAAATCAAGGATCTTCTGAAACCAGATACATATCGCGAGATACAACGCGATCCGACAGCACGCATAGTACGTAATGCCAACCTTCTGATCAAGAAGTCATCTCTACCAGAGGAAGACAAACGACGCATCACAAAATCCGAAGCCCTGCCTCCCAGACTGTACGGCCTACCCAAGATCCACAAGCCGGATGTACCACTCAGACCTATTGTCAGCGGTATTGGATCTCCTACATACAGCGTCGCGAAATATCTAGCCAACCTGCTGCAACCGCATGTACCTACATAAAGGACTCTTCACATTTTATTGAGAAACTCCAAAATCTGACTTTGCAGCCTCAAGACATACTCATCACCTTTGATGTTGTCTCTCTCTTCACCATGGTCCCTGTCAACGACGCCATCACTCAACTGAAGCAGATTTTTCCTGACGACATTGTAGCTCTTTTTCATCACGTTCTTACCAACACCTACTTCCAGTGGAATCATTCTTACTACGAACAAATCAATGGCGTGGCCATGGGCAGCCCACTCAGTCCAGTAGTAGCCAACTTCTTTATGGAATCCTTTGAAGCCACAGCTCTGAACACCGCATCTCACAAACCGTCTGCTTGGTTCCGCTACGTAGATGACACCTTCGTCATATGTAGTCATGGCGAGCAGCCTCTGCTGTGTTTTCCTCAACACCTCAACAGCCTCAATCCGCGCATCCAGTTCACCATGGAAAAAGAAAAAGACGGTCAGCTGGCCTTCTTGGACGTGCTGGTCAGCAAAAAAGACAACGGCAAACTTGGACACATGGTATATCGCAAGCCCACTCACACAGACCGTTATCTCAACAAAACCTCCAACCACCGGGCTATGATCCAAACTCTTCTACACCGCGCTTTCCACATTTGTTAGCCTCACCTACTACCACAAGAGCTGCACCATTTGGAACAAGCCTTACAAGCCAATGGCTATTCTGCACAAGAAATAAATAGAGCCTTCCGACCACCCAGACGTCAGCCGATCTCTGCTAAGCCGACCCCACCTAAGAGCAAAGGCACGGTATTCCTTCCCTATGTTCAGAACGTCACCGACAGGATTCAACGCTTCCTGCGGCACCATAATATCAAGACGCTTTTCAAGCCTACTAGAAAGCTCAATAACTTACTACGCTCAGCCAAGGACTCGAGGGACCCCCTCTCCTCGGCTAGCGTATACCGGACCCCCCTGCTCAGGGGATCGCAAAACATGTATTTCCGGTGAAATCTCGGTATCGAATTTTTGGGTGGAATACAATACTTCCCCTACTTACTATACGTAGTAGAGAAAGTAAAAATATGATGTGTTACACTCACATGACTTTCTCTACTCTTGTACAAACTATTTTTACAAACTCTTATTCTTCATCGACTTCATGTTAATCGAGATAAGCATTTGCAGACTCTATCTTATTGCTAAGTTTCTTGTAGATGTAAGGGGAATATATATAATTACAGGGGCAATATAGAAATACAGTAGCCTTTAAGCACATACATATCTCTTAATAGCTGGTTGCTAGGTGCAGCACCATTCTCTTTGCCACAGATTAATACTCTTTGCATATACAAGACAAAAAAATTAATAACGAATTCCCATTTGAGAAAATAAGTATTGAAAAATTTAAGGGAATAACAAGCAATATCTCGAAAATGGTTCACTCAACAAAAAGATGTATATAACATAAATTGTGTATTTTAACGCGATCTACATTTTTTGTGTAGCAAATTGTTGTCTATCTCTTATGGTTTACCAGTTATGCAAAACTCGTTCACAATGAAGAATACTTTTGGAGCCATTCCCAGAAAATTCAAGATATACATTTTATTTGATATGAAAATATCTTAAAGATATGATATTATAATCAAAATCGTTAGAGCCATTTTTGAGAAAATTAAAATTTTCGAAAAATGTTCCATGTACAGGGTAATCTGGGGTGGGGGGATTTTCTTGAAAACCTTCGTGTCGCATCTCTGGAAGATACTGAACCTAAATACCAAGTTGGGTGTTTATCCGACTGTACAGACAGACACACACAGACATGTTTCCAAAAATGCTTTTTTTGGATTCAGGGGGTCTCCAAACATATATTTCCGTTGAAATCTCGGTATCGAATTTTTGGGTGGAATACGTATATACGTATAGTAAGTAGGGGAAGTATTGTATTCCACCCAAAAATTCGATACCGAGATCTCAACGGTAATGTATGTTTTGAGAACCCCTGAATCCAAAAAAGCATTTTTGGAAACATGTACGTGTGTGTGTGTGTGTCTGAACTCAGAAACAACAGTCGGATAAACACCAAACTTGGTACTTAGGTTCAGTATCTTCCAGAGATGCGACACGACGGTTTTCAAGAAAATCCACCCACCCCAGATTACCCTTTACATGGAACATTTTTCGAAAATTCTCTCAAAATGGCTCTAACGATTTTGATTAAAATATCATATATTTAAGATACTTTCATGACAAATCAAATGTATATCTCGAATTTTCTGGGAATGTCTCCAAAAGAATTCTTCATTGTGAACGACTTTTGCATAACTGGTAAACCATAAGAGATAGACAAAATTTTACTGTATTAGAAATGTAGATCGCGTTAAAATACACAATTTATGTCATACACATTTTTTTGGTTGAGTGAACCATTTTCGAGATATTGCTTGTTATTCCCTTAAATTTTTCAATACTTATTTTCTCAAATGGGAATTCGTTATTCATTTTGTGGTCTTGGATAGGCAAAAAGTATTAATCTGTGGCAAAGAGAATGGTGCTGCACTTAGCAACCAGCTATTCAGAGTAATGTCTATGCTTAAAGGCTACTGTATTTCTATATTGCCTTGTAAATATATATTCCGCTTACTCTACAAGAAAATTAGCAATAAGATAGTCTGCAAATATTTATCTCGATTAACATGAAGTAGTTGGAGAATAAACGTTTGTAAAAATAGTTTGTACAAGAGTAGAGAAAGTCATGTGAGTGTAACACATCAGATTTTTTAAATATGATGTTTACGCACAGCGGGAACTGTTCCTAATGTTTTTTACTTTATATTTATTGAGATGAAATCTCGATATCGAAATCTTACCTTTTCTACCTACTAGATACGTGCTAGAGAAGGTAAAAACGGTTTCTTTTTCATTTCTGGAGAAGACAAAAAGAATCTCAACACTAACAGCTAGCTTCATAAATAATTGTTTTCTCTACATACATTCTAAATATCAAGACCAGTGCCCTACAATAGGATCTATGTCCAATTATATAGGATCTTTCAACAAGAGTGTCCTATCTGTGAACTTAAATAAAACACGTTCTATAAATGATAGAGGTTTACTTCTTTTTTTATTTTGGAACATAATTAATGTCATTATGTGTTTAAGAGAACATCAGTTAAGTGACCGCCGCGACTTGTTGGGTTGCACGTATACGGTTGACCCAATTTTCAATGACAGAAGAACGTAAATTAGGTCCAACTTCACAAATAACACGCGTGATGTTATTCATAAGATTATTTACTGTTTCTGGCCTGTTGACATAAACTCGAGATTTAACATAGCTCCACAAGAAGTACTCAAACGGCGTTAAAAACATGACCCCAAGGGCAAGTTAACATCACCACCACGGGAAAAGATGAAACCTTTGAACTTCTCCTTCAAAAGATCGATTGTTTCCAGAGCAGTATGACATGTGGCACCATTTTGCAGAAACCAGATATTTCTGAGATCCATACCATCCAATTGAGGCCAAAAATAGTTCCTTATAAGAGCCCGGTATCTTTCTCCATTGACAGCTAGAGCTTCTCCATCTTTATCTTGGAAAATATCGACCAAGGATTCCACCATACCAAAATCTACACAGTAACCTTTTGTGGATGAAGTGGTCATTCTTGAATCTGCATTGGATTGTGATTGCTCCAATAGCGGCAACTTTGTTAGTTAACACAACCATCCATCCAAAAGTGGGTTTCGTCGCTGAAGCTGATTTATCGACAAAAATCCGGGTCAGCTTCCAATTGCTCCATAGCCCAGTCAGCGAATACACGCCGCAACCTATGGTCTTTGGGCTTTAGTTCTTGAGTTAACACCTTTTTATAAGCGTGAAACTTCAAGTTCAGATACAGAATTCGCCAAGTTGTGATCGGTGAAACCGCTATTTCTTGCGCTCGACGAGAAATTGATTTGTTTCCGTTCTCGCGTACACTCTCACAAACGGCGCCTATGTTTTCGTTGGAGCGCTTACATCGATTACGTACAGGCGTTCTTTGATCGCTGACAGAACCACTTCTTTCAAATTTATCGATCAAACGCCGAATCGTTCACTCGCAGAGACGATTATGCACACAGTAAACTTCACGCATACACGGAAGTTTTGGCGAACAGCTGATCCATTTTGATAATAAATTTTCACAATTTCTACGCATTGCTGAATGTTGTAACGTTCCCTGGCTATTTGTCAATAACAACTGTAACCACATGAAAAACATGACTGCTGTAACTCAATAACAACGGCAGCTATCACATGTTAAAAATAGTACACTCTTGTTGAAAGACCCTATACATGACTGTCCAAGGATGGCGCTGTTTTTGTACATGGGATGAGAATGGCCACCAAAGCTGTGTAGTCAATTTATAGTCCAATTTTTAACAGGTGAGCTAATGCGCGTCACCAATTAGCACATCTCAGTCCGTATATTGCGCTACTCTTCCGTTTGTCCATCCATATTCATGAAAGAACTCTTCATAGGTTGTAAGAACCGAGTTAAGACCTTATGTATAGGAGTTTAGAGAAGGATTGTCGACAGATTTCGGAATTGATTGGAATCGGTGCAAAATAAGGGGTAGGTTACATAAGCACCCCGCAAAAGTATATCGTAATTAATAAAAATCTGATGTGTTGCAACACATGACTTTCTCTACTCCTATATAAACTATGTTTACAAACACTTATTTTCTTATTCCTAATTTTTTATAAATGCAAGTACTATATGTTAGTCTTTAAGTGATAGTCAAATCTTTTAAGAGCTGGTTGCTATGTGGAGCATTCCATTCTCTTTGCATGTCCAGGACATAAAAAAACGAATAACGAATTCCCATTTGAGAAGAAGAGCAAATATTGGAAAATTCAAACAAACAATTAGGAATGATTCACTACGTAAAAAAATCTCTGAGACATAATTTTGTGATTTACGGAAACCTACATTTTTTGTGTAGTAAAATTTTGTCTATCTCTTACGGTTTGCGAGTTATCCAAAAGTCATTCAGATGAAGAGGACTTTTGGGGACATTCCCTTAAAATTCAAGATATAGATTTCATTTGGCTAGAAAATATCTTAAACGTAGGTTATTTTAATCGAAATTGTTAGAGCCATTTGAGATAAAATAAAAATTTCCAACAAATTCCATGTAAAGGGTAGTCTGGGGTGGTGGGATTTTCTTGAAAATCTTCGTGTCGCTTGCTTGGAAGATAATAAACTCAATACCAAGTATAGTATTTATCCGAATTTTTGTTTTTGGATTATGCTGTTCACAGACACACACACAGACATGTTACCAAAAATGCTTTTTTTTGGATTCAGGGGGCCTCAAAGCATATATTTCCGGTGAAATCTCGGTATCAAATTTTTGGGTGGAATGCAATACTTCCACTACTTTCTATACATAGTAAAGCAAGTAAAAATGTGATATCTTACATTCACGTGGCTTTTTCTACTCTTTATTGCTTACTAGTGGTTATACAAATTATTCTTACGAAAGTTTCTTTTCCTATTTACTTCATTTTAATCGAGATAAATCGTTTCGGAAATCGCTGCATTATTTCGTTATATATACAAGGTGAATAGGGATAGTCAAATGTTTAAGAACTGGGCGGTATGCGTTGGCGTTAAATGCCATACTTTTTCCATGACATTGCGAGAAACAATTGAATTTTGACAGGGTTTAAAAAGAATTGCTGCGTATTGGGCAATTTTAACCACTAATAACGGATACATAGAAATATCTGATGCCACAAAAGAGTAATCTTAAATAAATTGTGTGCTTTAAAGAAACTTGTATTTTTACTTTCTCTACTACGTATAGTAAGTAGAGGAAGTATTGTATTCAACCCAAAAATTCTATACGGAGATTTCAACAGAAATATATGTTTTGAAAACCCCTGATTCCACAAAAAGCATTTCTGGAAACATGTCCGTGTGTGTATCTGTGTGTGTGTGTGTGTGTGTCTGTGTGTGTCTGTCTGTGTGTGTGTGTGTGTGTGTGTGTGTGTGTGTGTGCCTGTGCCTGTGAACAGCATAACTCAAAAACGAACACTCGGATAAACACCAAACTTGGTATTTAGGTTCCGTATCTTCCAGAGATGCGACACAAAGGTTTTCAAGAAAATCCACCCACCCCAGATTACCCTTTACATGGAACATTTTTCGAAAATTTTAATTTTCTCAAAAATTGCTCTAACGAATTTGATTAAATTATCATATGTTTAAGATATTTTCATGACAAATGAAATGTATATCTCGAATTTCCCGGGTATGTCTCCAAAAGTATTCTTCATTGTGAACGACGTTTGCATAACTGGTAAACCATAAGAGACAAACAAAATTTTACTAGACCGAAAATTTAGATAGCGTTAAAATACACAATTTATGTCATTTACATTTTTTTTTGTTGAGTGAACCATTTTCGAGACATTGCTCATTACTCCCTTAAATTTCCCAATACTTTTTCTCAAATGGGAGTTCGTTATTCATTTTTACATTCTCTACTACGTATAGTAAGTCGGGGAGGTATTGTATTCCACCCAAAAATTCGATACCGGAATTCCACGGAAATAAATGTTTTGAGACCCCCTGAATCCAAAAAAGCATTTTTGGAAACATGTCCGTGTGTGTTTCTGTGTGTGTGTGTGTGTGTGTGTGTGTGTGTGTGTGTGCGTATGTGTGTGTGCCTGTGAACAGCATAACTCAGAATCGATCACTCGGATAAACACCAAACTTGGTATTTAGGTTCAGTATCTTCCAGAGATGCGACACGAAGGTTTTCAAGATAATCCCCCCACCCCAGATTACTCTTTACATGGAACATTTTTCGAAAATTTTAATTTTCTCAAAAATGGCTCTAACAATTTTGATTAAAATATCATTTGTTTAGGATATTTTCATGACAAATAAAATGTATATCTTGAATTTTCTGGGAATGTCTCCAAAAGTATTCTTCATTGTGAACGACATTTGCATAACTGGTAAACCGTAAGAGATAGATAAGCTTTTACTACACAAAAAATGTAGATCGCGTTAAAATACACAATTTATGTCATATACATTTTTGTTGTTGAGTGAACCATTTTTGAGATATGCTTGTTATTCCCTTAAATTTTCAATACTTATACTTTTCATCAAATGGAAATTCGATATTCTTTTTTTTTTTTTGTCCTGGTAATGCAAAGAGAATGGAATACTCCACATAGCAACCAGCTCTTAATATATTTGACTATCGCTTAAATCCTACCAATTCCCCTCGCATGTACAAGAAAATTAGCAATAAGATTAACATGAAGCATATGGAGAATAAGCGTTTGTAAAAATGGTTTGTACACGAGTAGAGAAAGTCATGTGAGTGTAACACATCAGACTTTTTTATGTCCTGGACATACAAAGAGAATGGAATGCGCCACATAGCAACCAGCTCTTAAAAGATTTTCTATAGCTTAAAGCCTACCAATTCCCCTTGCATCTACAAGAAAATTAGCAATAAGATTAACATCTCGATTAACATGAAGCATATAGAATAAGCGTTTGTATAAATAGTTTGTACAAGAATACAGAAAGTCATGTGAGTGTAACACATCAAATTTTTTTACTTTCTCTACTACGTATAGTAGGTAGGGGAAGTATTGCATTCCACCCAAAAATTCGATACCGAGATTTCACAGGAAATACATGTTTTGAGGTGCACTTAATGCATATAGAGCATTTTTGGAAACATGTCCGTGTGTGTGTCTGTGTGTCTCTCTGTGTGTCTGTGAACAGCATAACTCAGAAACGAACATTCGGATAATCTCCAAACTTGGTATTTAGGTTCAGTATCTTCCAGAGATGCGACGCAAATATTTTTAAGTATATCCCTCCACCGCAGATAACCCTTTACATGGAACATTTTACGAAAATTTTAATTTTCTCAAAAAGGCTCTAACGATTTTGATTAAAATATCGTACATTTAAGATACTTTCATGACAAATAAAATGTGTAACTTGATTTTTCTGGGAATCTCTCCAAAAGTATTCTTCATTGTGAACGGCTGTTGCATAAATGGTAAACCATAAGTGATAGACAAAATTTTACTACACAAAGAATGTAGATCGCGATAAATTACACAATTTATGTCATATACTTTTTTTGTTGATGAGCGAACCATTTTCGAGATATTGCGTGTTATTCCCTTAAATTTTCCAATACTTATACTTTATTTCAAATGGGAATTTGTTATTCATTTCTTTTTTGTCCTGGTAATGCAAAGAGAATGGATTACTCGACATAGCAACCAGCTCTTAAAATATTTGATTATGGCTTAAAGCCTACCAATTCCCCTTGCATCTACAAGAAAATTAGCAATAAGATCGACATCTCGATATCTTGATTAACATGAAGCATAGGGAGAATAGCGTTTTGTAAAACTAGTTTGTATAAGAGTAGAGAAATTCATGCGAGTGTAACACATCAGATTTTTTTTAAACAAGTTTTCTTATATCGCTTGATAATTACCAGTTACACAGGATTATACAAAATTCCTTCTTAATGAAAATGGCTTCACAGGCTATTTCCAGAAAATTCAAGACGTATATTTTATTTGTGACTAAATGCCTTAAATTGTGGTATGTTAATCAATATCCTTAAAGCCATTTTTAAGTTTGGAGCATTGTCCGTGTAAAGGGTAGTTGGGGTGTAGGGATTTTCTTGAAAATCGTCATATCCCATCTTTGGTTTATATTTATCTTAAATACCAAGTTTGGTATGTATCGAACTTTCCGTTTTTGGGTTATGCTGTACATAGACACATACATGGACCTTTTCCTAAAAATACTTTGGGGGGTTTGGCGGTCTTCAAGTCATGTATTTCCGGTGAACAGGTAAAAATTACGTGTTCATTGTTCAAATGAGTAACCGAACTGGAGCAGGAAGTGTAATTTAAACTGAACATCAAATTCTGTTGCGAGTGTTGTGGCAGGGTCAACACACGTCTTTTTACGAAGAGCAAACTTTCCTTTAAAACATGCAATTTTTGTATTGTGACAGAAACATACTGCTGATCTCGGATGTTATCTTTCATGTTGTATTTCTACATTTTGTCACTGAAAAGCAGAAAGCCGGATACTTTGGCGAAATGCGGACGTCTGAGGGCCACTGAAAAAAAAAACATGTATTTTTTATGACTCTCCAACACATCAGTAATATGCTTTCGGCTATGTCTGCTCCGGAAGCAAAAAACTCACAAATATAAGCAACATTGATTTCGTGCCCTGGAGCTCATCTCTCCCCACTTTCTTCAGTGGCTACCTTATCAAACTTCGTCAGACTCATCATTGTGGAACTGTTATTCAAGTCACACAAAAACAAAAATAGTATTACCCAATACAACAGAATATATGCAAATCTATTTGTGCAAAAATTGCTAAAAGATTGCTTATGTTTTACTTCGTAATAGATTCACATCTTACGTGCGTTATCTTAAAAAGCATGCCTGATATCTCGGAATTCTAACCCGGTAGAAGAAGCCAGCGGTTTATTAGGCCTTATTATGAAAGTAGATAAAATACAGCAGGACAGTGCTTACAAAATTGCTATAAACCATCGTTATTGTATAACTTTTCAGTCCATACGGTGAGTCGGGTCTCAGAGAAGAGAAGATTGCGGTTATTTAAACATTGTAAAACATTAAACTCTTTATCTATTCACCAAACAAAACTAAAATACCGAGCTGGATTGCTCAGACCCACAATCGGGAGGTCCCGGGTTCAGATCACGTGGGCGACAAATCTGAAGGGTATTTTCGTGGTTTCCCTCAGTCGCCAAGGTAAATACCAATTGGATACTTTATACCATGACCCAAGTTCCAACTTAAGGTCTAAAACAATAATGAAAATAGATGCAAATACTGAGTGTTCTGTCATCTATCCGCAGATAATGAAACCGTTAAGCAGGGACGGTACCCTAAAGCCATCTCCCGGCAAATGCAGAAGCAGAAGCACAGTTGCCTAGCACTAAGGCTTCTGTGGACACGTGACGAAGCATAGAGATGAAACCTAGAAGGTTAATTGTACGCCATATACGGAGCCACGAGGTATCTTCCAACAGACCCGTCGCAATATGATCATGTAGTTAAAGCGACGTATCATATATATACATATATATATATATATATATATATATATATATACCATTTAAGCTCAGACTTTACAGTATCTCCAAAACTAAGCGATGTATGAAGAAATGTCTTCAATAAACGTTGTTTGAAATTATGGGGGATAGTAAATGCGATTAGTTGTGTTTTATTTGTAGTACTTTATGATAGTCATTTTAGAATCAATTTAAATTGAACCTAATTGTAGGTTCCCATTTAAAAAATTAAATTAACCCTAAAATGACACGTCCTCACGTCACACGTCACGAACACACACATATAGGGTGAATCACCTAAATACTACACCACAAATATTTCGAAAATGGAAAGTGCTATTGATGCGCAGTTTTCACCGCATCGATTGGTAGTCAGAGACTCGTACATTTAGCCTATATACAGATTTTAATAATACTGATAAAGCGCATTTTTTTGAGGAAACATACAACTTTTTTAATGGAACAATGCCTAGTTACATCAACACAATAAAGGTAGGGTAAATAAGAATGGCAATGGTCTTTGTTGCAGGATTCTAGTGCAAGTGGTTTACGAGAAATCGTATTTTGAAAAGTTTCCACCCCGACAATTGTTTGTCCCATTCAACCTGCTTAGTTGCTAGGTACGATGTTGTTATATTTGTTTGCATTGTGTTTTCTGTTCAATGATTGCATTGCGACTTTCTAGTCAGCTGGTTTGTGACAGTTCAAGCAGTAAGTCATGAGTGCAAGATGGGGTTTACTAATGCAGAAAAAGCCGACATATTCATGGTGTATGGAGAGTTTAGGAAGAATGCAGTTCGTTCTTGTACGGTGTATGCGAAAACGTATCCCAATAGACGTCAACCATCTCGGTAATTATTTATCAACCTCTTCAACCAATTACGTGAAATGGTACTATAACAAGTAGAAAATGTAAAGCAACAAACAAGTGACTGGAGAAGAGGCAGAAATTAATGTTTTGGCTGCCGTTGCAGTAGATCCGCAAATTAGTTCCCGCACAATCGCACGTGGAAGTGGCATATGTCAGGCAAGTGTACTGCGCATTCTCCATCGACATAGGTTCCATCCCTATCACATCTCTCTCCATCTAGAGCTACATGGAAACAATTTTGAGAATCGTGTTAACTTTTGCACATGGGCATTACGACATGATACTCCAGATTCAGCATATATCTTGTTTAGTGATGAGGCAACATTTACTAATCATGGCCAGGTAAACCGCAGAAACTTGCACTATTGGTCTTTTGACAATCCCCGTTGGCTTCGTCAGGTGGAACGTCAGCGTTTATGGAGTTTAAACGCGTGGTGTGGGATAGTGAACCATCAGCTCATAGGCCCTTTGCTGATACAAGGAGCAATGAACTCGCACAAGTATCGCAGCCTCCTGACAGACCATCTGCCACAGATGCTAGAAGACGCTCCTTTGCAGACTAGCAGGAACCTGTGGTACCAACATGATGGCTGTTCAGCCCATAGTGCACGAAGTACTACAGCTTGTCTTAACGGATTGTTTCCAAATCGTTGGATTGGACGAAGAGGACCTGAAACTTGGCCGGCCCGTTCACCGGATCTGATCCCTTTAGACTTTTTTCTGTGGGGAAGACTGAAAGACACTGTCTACAAGGATGTACCAACTACATCAGACGATATGAATCGACGTATTACAAGTATTGTAATTCCCTTTTGGTTTTCTTTAGTTTGTGGTACCACAGGTTGTACAAGTGTCGGTGAGTTAAAGTTTTAAAATAATATTTCTCGTAAACCACTTGCAATAGAATCTGGCAAAAAACGGCACTGACATTCTAGTTTATCCTACTGTTGATGTAACTAGGCACTGTTACATTTAAAAATTGTATGTTTGCTCAAAAAATACACTTTCTCAGTATTATTAAAATCTGTTTATAGGCTAAATGTACGAGCCCCTGCTTCCATTCAATGCTGTGAAAACTGCACACCAATAAAACTTTCCATTTCCGAAATATTTGCGGTGCAAGTTCTAGGTGATTCACCCTGTATACAGAGAGAGACAGAGAGAAACTAAATTTCTTGATGCTTGAAAAATCTGAGATACCCAGCAGATTAAATGATACAACCTCGACTATCATGTGGAAAAAACTACTTATTCAACTTTAGGTGGCAGACATACAAGTATAAAAACTTATAGGGATGGGACCTGCATACCATCGATACCTCGATACTCTCGATACTCAGTGGTATCGAAGTATGTCTAGTACTTTGAAATAAAGCTTCGATGCTTTTAAATGTTTTAAGTTTTACATTACTGAAAGCTTTTTCATTTAACTTTATGCGAGATAAGAAATGAAGAAGTCGGGTATTCAGGTTATTGCCTCGCACGTGTCCCGAGTTGCTGGGCTGTAGTTCCTGATAGACCTTGACTGAGTTTCTTGTGAGTGACTCAATGCGGTATTCCACAGACTCTTGTGAGTAAATGAAAGCATGCAAAACAATGGGGGAAGGAGTAGAGGCATTCATGTAACATACAGTGTTAATTAGTTGTGAGTGGCTGATTCAGCTGACGCACTAAATCACATTTCTGAATAGCCTGGCTTTGTGACTCACTCCCTGACATTCCATCTACCTACTCCGGCGACCAAAATTTGTGAATCCAGCAGAAACAAATCAAAACTTAAGAAGTGAGATAATACAGCGTGTGGAAATATTAGTTCTTTCCTTCCTTCCATTAGTTTGTGTTTACGCAAGCAACCTCGGAATACAAACATAGCTTAGAAGTATACGTACGAATAATTTCCATACTATGGAAGCAAATACTTTAAAAGTAGGTTTTCAGCACAAAATATACTTACATAAAAGGGAAGAAAAGAAATTATTATAATTAGCCCTGACTAACAATAGGGATATATAATCTGTGGCATTAGCAATATTAAAATGTTGCTGCCAATTGGAGAATGTCAAACAGGAACAATGCTAAATGTGTTACATGCTTTTCTACACAGAAAAGTATTAATAAGAACATAATTCAGTGAACAAGCTATCGCTTTTTATAAAGCGAGTATCGAGTATCGGTGTTCAAAAATTAGTATCGGTATCGAGTATCGAGAAATAGTGGTATCGTTCCATTACTGTTGAAAAATAATGCTAACATAGGCTGATGAAATTACCTAGATACGGAAGGACTGTATATTTCTTCTTCCAAATTTATAACATAAATCTTTACTTGAAGGTGGCATTTTTAAGGCATATTCCCTACGATAGTTTCCAGCTTCCTGTTTTGTTTTCTTTCTTTCTCTCTCTCTCTTTCTCTCACATTTTTTTCGGTCTTAGTTGCACTCTTAATTCCGCATTTTTAATTCGACTTATTCTTGCCTTTTCTAAGTAATGATGTTAAAAGTATCCCATAGAAATCGATCTAATCTTTATTTAATCTAATATTTATCTAGATCCTTATTTTTCTTCACTGCTGTATGTTCATATTACAATATGAAGACACTCTGGCTCAGATATTATATTACGTATCGGCAATGTAAACTCTTGTTTAGTTTCTCTACTGCGTATAGTAAGTAGGGGAAGTATTGCATTCCACTCAAAAATTCGATACCGAGATTTCACCGGAAATACATGTTTTAGGCCTTCTCAATCCAAATAAAAATTATATTTGGAAACATGTCCGTGTGTGTGTGTGTGTGTCTGTGAACAGCATAAATCAGAAACAAACAGTCGGATAAACACTAAACTTGGTATTTAGGTTCAGTATCTTCCAGAGGTGCGGCACGAAGTTTTTCAAGAAAATTCCCACACCCCAGATTACCCTTTACATGAACATTTTTCGAAAATTTTAATTTTCTCAAACATGGCTCTAACAATTTTGATTCAAATATAATATATTTAAGATACTTTCGTGATAAATAAAAAGTATAGCTTGAATTTTCTGGGAATGTTTCCAAAAGTATTCTTCATTGTGAACGACTTTTGCATAACTGGTAAACCATAAGAGATAGACAAAATTTTACTACACAAAAAATGTAGATAGCTTAAAATATACAATTTATGTCATATTCATTTGTTGTTGAGTGAACCATTTTCGAGATATTGCTTGTTATTTCCTTAAATTTTCCAATACTTATCTATTTCTCAAATGGTAATTCGTTATTCATTTTTTGTCTTGGATATACAAAGAGTATTAATCTGTGAAAAAGAGAATGGTGCTGCACATAGCAACCAGCTATTAAGAGATATGTCTATGCTTAAAGGCTACTGTATTTCTATATTGCCCTTGCAAATACAAAACAAGGGTGACATAGTACGCCTTAAGCGATAGTCAAATAGTTTTTAGAACTGGTCGCTATGTGTAAAGTGTAATTCTCTTTACATGTCAAAAGATCGTTTCCTCAAATTTTTATCTCGATTAATATGAAATAAATGTGAGAATAAGAGTTTGTAAAAATAGTTTAGAGTAGAGAAAGTTATGTGAGTGTAACACATCAGATTTTTTATATTTTATTAATGTCAGTAAGTAGACCATAAGGAATTAACAGATGGGCTGTTCCCCTAAGATAAGTGGGTGAGTAGGCAAGTAAATTTTGCACATAGGATAGGTAATTAGGAAAGTAGGCAAGTGTGTAGGCGGGTGTTTAAGCAGGTGGGCAGGCAAGCAGGCACGTAAGTATGTTCGAGTAAGTACTGCCCGGCAGTGAGAAGAAACGATGGGGTAGAGTGGAAAAGGACTAACAGTTAAGCTGCAGAAGTACGTACTTTATTTATAACATTCTGGCGCTGTTATCAAACACAAATATTGCACGCCCACATTTAATAATGGTATGAGGTGAGTCACACCTCATATGGCAAAAGTGGTTCCTGACATATTGCCTGAAGTTGAGGAGAAGTCAACTAAACTACCGCCTCCTGTTTCTTTGTTTGTCTCATTGTAGGTCTGTTGGTTTTATGAGGATGGGTAGTTAGGTAGATTAAGTAAGTAGGTAGGTGGGTATTTAGGTGAGTGGGTAGGTAGAGAGGTAGTAGATAGGTGGGTGGTATGTGGATACAGAGGTAGTAGATAGAAGGTGGTTGGGTATGTAGATGAATAGGTGGATACAGAGATAGTTTGTGGGTAGTATTTGAGTGGGTGAGTAGAGAGGGAGAGATAGGTGGGTGGGTAGAGAGGTAGTAGATAGGTTGGTGGCTGGTTGTAGAATGGGTGGGTGGATAGCTAGGTAGGTAGGCGGGTGGGTGGATGGTAATGAAGGTAAGTAGGTGGATAGAGAGGTAGTAGATAGGAAGGTGGGTGGTTGGTGTTAGCAGGTAAGTATGGATAGTTGGGTGGGTGGGTGGGTGGGTAGGTAGATGGATAGGCAGTTTGGTAGGTGGGTAGGTAGTCAGGTAAATATGTGGGGTAGGTAGATAAGTGGTGGTTAGGTAGATGAGTGCGGGGATAGTAGATAGATAGTGAAGAAGGTGTTTTGTTGGAGTTGTTTATTTATTTAGCTCCACGTATGGGCGCCAATTTGAAGTAGGTGTTTTGTTACGTTATTTGCCCCACGCTTAGGGCGTCAATTTGAAGTAGTTTGTATTGAAGGAGTTGTATTATATTTCAACTGTTGGGGAGCCGAACTTGTAGTAGTTGCAATCGCACGTATAGTACACAGTTTCCGGTAGCCTTCGCCCCAAATGTACTTTCAGGTGACCTTTGCCCCAAGTTTAAAAATATTAACTTGTAATTTGGCTGTTTCTTTAAATATTATATATTTATGTTTGCCTCGGCTGCGTCAGTATTATTGTTAGAGACATGGATGTCTTGGCAGGGCGTGATGCGACAAGAATGTAGGCTTACACAGAATATAAGTATTTCTTCGCTCCTTTTATTAATACTTGATACGATTTAAATAACACTTCACGGATATAGAGAGGTGTGAGATACTTTTTATTAATTAATTACACTTTTTAACACGTAACTTACTTTTCGTCTCACACGGATACATATTATATTTCTTGAGGACAATTTTTGCGTCTGGTTAGTAACTCTGCCTGCAGCAACACGTCTGGTTATGAGTACTGTTTGGAGGCAACTGAACTGATTTCAACCGTCTAAACTTGTAAATTTCTGTATTTTAAGTCTCTAATTGACCAATCCTACTCCAATAGAATACCTTCAATATACTAAAGCCTTATCTGGTTGTTGATTGGGTATTTTTAAACTGTCTCAAAATTTACATTATTGCTGCTCTAATAAGGACTAGTAGCATTTAAACTTCCTTACTCATTATTGCCTCAAGGTTACCTCATTGTTAGCAACTTTTAACTTATTATTCTCACAGCTCCTACATTATTAAATTATGTAATACATTCACATAACATTATTGAACATTATACAATAATATAAGCATATGCAATGACTTTTACATACATTTTACAAACTACCACATACACATATTGCTTCAAGGCGGGTTGTTATTGAATTTACTTATTTATATAATTAGACTGAAATTATTTAAGTGTTAAAAATACTGCCTCAGCAGGTAGGAAAATAGGTGGGTGATTGGATGGGGTAGGTGATTGGGTAGGTAGTTGGATGGTTGGATGGATAGGTAGGTAGATAGTTGGGTAGTTGGTTGAATAGGTAGGTAGATGGTTGGATGGATAGGTAGATAAATAGTTGGGTGGGTGGTTGGGTAGGTAGGTGGATGGTTGGATGGATAGTTAGGTAGATAGTTTGGTGGGTGGGTAGGTAGATAGGTAATTACGCAAGCAAGTGGATGGGTAGATGGGTGGATGGTTGGGCGGGTAGATAGATGAATGGGTGGTTAGGTGAGTGGGTAGACAAATACTAACTAGATAACCATTACAATTGATTTACTTGTACTTATAATAGTAATATTAAATAAAATGAGGATATTACGAAGTTAGGTAGATAGGCAAGTGGATATGTTCATTGGTATGTAAATAGTAGGTAGGTAAGGGCTTGGTGAATGGGTGGGACATAAACACGGGAGAGTAACTAATGTCTCTTCACAAACTAAATGTAAGTGAACGAATCCTACGCTTTATTAACCGTTACAGCCAAATTCCCTCCCTCCCATTTAAACATTTCTGCACTCCAACTTGAAAACTGTCTATCCAAACAGCAAGTAACAAATTAACTTTTAAATTCTGCAGTTTTTCCGGTTGTCTGTCTCTGTAAGTTTGAGAACACAGACTTAAGCTGTTGTTCCCCCTTTGAACTCTCCAAGTTCGGTTTGGAGTCTCTCTGTCTAGCATTTACATTTGAGCGGGAACTTAAATGAAGAGCCCACCTCCCTCTTACTTGGAGGAAGGGACTAAACTGCTGCCTGCCTACTTGAGAGAGAGCGGGGGTTGCTGTTCAATTGTTAATGGGATCCTTTCTGCCGTTCTTCTTTGCCAGCCACTGTTGAATTAATGACGGTAATTCCCCGTGCGAGGAGAGGTTTCTTCTTCTTGCAGACTATGAGAGAGAGAGAGACAGAGACAGAGTGAGAGAGAGGAAGCACCGTCTCACCAAAAACCCACTAGACCCAAGTATATACGTACCCAACATTATGGTCGCACTCAAAATGTTTAGCAAATGTTCTCTTAAAGGCTTCTCGAAATACAAGCGCCATTAGCTTTATATTCTAAGTTTGTGAGCTTGACAAAATATTTGAAAGTAGCTCTAAATAGATTTACTGTTCTTGTCCATTCCATCACCCTGACAAGAGCTCGGAGATACTATTCATAATGTCCCCTCTGAAAATGTCGGGAATTGCTTCTGGTGAAACGCGTGGAAGATCAAACATCAGTTGTCTTGCAGTCCTAAGGACCGTGTTTCTATACTTCGTGAAGACTCAGAAAAGGTAAAAACGATATACCGCTCCTTTGTAACATTATAAACACAAGCTTCCCTTAAGACACGTGTCTTTATTCTAAAGGTGAGTCCTGTAGACGAAACAAGCCGAGAGTATCTGGCCACTTTTCCACAAAAGCTTTCCCTTCCTTCTTTGCTTTTTTCTAGTAGCCAATGCAGCATATACGTCTGAACTTTGAGAAACGGCAGTAAATACTCGTTCAGCATAAAGTGTGCTCATGTTCTGCATGACTGA
Source organism: Deroplatys truncata (assembly GCA_030765065.1). Classification (NCBI taxonomy): domain Eukaryota; kingdom Metazoa; phylum Arthropoda; class Insecta; order Mantodea; family Mantidae; genus Deroplatys; species Deroplatys truncata. The sequence goes on from CM060979.1 coordinate 168,923,688, forward strand.
GTTGAAAAAATTCGGCAACGTAGGCATATGACCAGTGGCTCACTCCAAACTACAAGGTCATTGGCACCATCCAACTGCAACCCTCCTCAAGCTCACAGGTCATTAAAATAGACTTCTTCCAAGCGGAGCATCGTTTATATCTTTTCTAAATATTCGAGAAGTATACAATGATTGCTATGAAGAGAAAACTGCGTAGTAAATGGAAGATAGCCACAATGCTTCGGAAGTTAGGGAGGTAATTGTAAATCTCTGTTAGAGCAATCAAACATGATGTAAAGGCTCTCAGATAAGTGCTGTGTTCATCTATAAAAGTGGGAAGATTTTTGAGAAGCTGGGTCCAAAAACGCGAAGTAAATATTATCATAGGAAAGCTCACGAGAGTTAGCTTTATCTGATGAAACCCCTAGCTTCGAGTGGAATTTGTTAAGATTATTCCACGTATATAATATAACAGACTATGCAGAGTGGACCATTTAAGTTGAGACTGTACAATATCTCCAAAACTAAGTGTTGTACAAACAAACGTGTTTAATAAAAGTTGTTTGATATTATGGGGGAAAATAAATGTCTTTAGTCGTGTTTTAATTGAAGGACGTTCTGATGGTCATTTTAGGGTCAATTTGCATTTTTTAAATGGAAACCTACATTTTGTATGCTGCTTTCTCGTTAGAAATTGGTTTATAGAAAGCTGTTGATTTTGTGATGAGGAATAAGGAAACAAAATGAAAAAAATGTTGGTTCCCAATTACGAAACGTAACTTGACCCTCAAATGATCATTCATGGATGGCTCAACCATTCATTGCGCTCTTCGTAAACAGCCATTCAGAATTTTCGTTGTCATTTACGTCGGTGTAAGAACAATTGTAAAATGCTTTATACAGATGTTTAGTTTTTTTATAAGGAGTGAGAAAACATATTCAGTGTGTACCAGGTGTATGAACTTAGTTTCGTTGTTGCCTTCCTGTACCATCTGCTTAAGTAATTTGCTGCAGTTGTCGGATAGCCTTTCTGAGTCACCTAGATTACGTGATCAAAAGTATCCTGACACCTGGCTGAATATGATGTACAAGTTCGTGGCGTCCTCCATCGGTAATGCTGGAAGTCAATATGGTGTTGTCCCACCCTTAGCCTTGATGACAGCGTTCACTCTCTCACAGGCATACTTTCAATCAGGTGCTGGGAGGTTTCTTGGGGAATGGCAGCCCATTCTTCACGGAGTGCGGAACTGAGGGGAGGTATCGATGTAGGTCGGTGAGGTCTGGCACGAAGTCGACGTTCCAAAACATCCCAAAGGTATTCTATAGGATTCAAATCAGGACTCTGTACAGGCCAGTCCATTACAGGGATGTTATTGTCGTGTAACCACTCCGCCACAGCCGTGCAGTATGAACAGGTGCTCGATGGTATTGGCAGATGCAATCGCCATCCCCGAAATGCTCTTCAACAGTGGGAAGCAAGAAGGTGCTTCAAATATCAATGTAGGACTGCGCTGTGATCGTACCACGCAAAACATCAAGGCGTGCAAGCCCCCTTCAGAAAAAACATGACCACAACCATAACACCACCACCTCCGAATTTCACTGTTGGCACTACACACGTTGGCATTCGCCATACCCACACCCTGCCGTCGGATCACCACACTGTGAGCCGTGTTTCGTCACTCCACACAACGTTTTGCCACTGTTCAATCGTGTAATGTTAACGCTCCTTACACCAAGCGAGGCGTCGTTTGGCATTTTCCTGCGTGATGTGTGGCTTATGATCAGCCACTTAGCCATTGAATCCAAGGTTTCTCACCTCACGCCTAACTGTCATAGTACTTGGAGTGGATCCTGATGCAGTTTGGAATTCCTGTGTGATGGTCTGGATAGATGTCTGCCTATTACTCTTTACGACCCTCTTCAAATGTCGGCGGTCTCTGTCAGTCAACAGACGAGGTCGGCCTGTACGCTTTTGTGCTGTACATGTCCCTTCACGTTTCCACTTCGTATCACATCAGAAACAGTGGACCTAGGGATGTTTAGGAGTGTGGAAATCTCGCGTACAGTCCTCTGCCACATGTAACACCCAATCACCTGACCACGTTCGAAGTCCGTGAGTTCCACGAAACGTCCCATTCTTCTGTTTCACGATGTGAAACTGCAGGGATATTGCCGTCTAAACACGATATGTTTCCAGCAAGATGGGGCTATAGCCCATACGGCCCATATTTCAATGACTACACTGAGGCGCCAATTTCCATATTGATTACTCGCGATTCGGTGACATACTATGGTCGACGAGATCACGTTCATTCAGCCCCTGATTTTTTTGTTGTGGGGTCATCTCATGAACAAAGATTTTTCATGGCGACTACAAATACTGATGAATTGAAAGCTGCAATCCGGGAAGAGATTGAGGCCATTCTTCAAGAAATGACTGAGAACGTAATGAGGAGCCTCCGCGAAGGTCTGCAGCAATGCATCGCCAATGTTAGAAGCCATTTGTGTGATGTACTTTTAAGAAATAAACTTGTGTTTTTATTTTTCAGTAATAGCAATGCGTGTAAAACAGTTATATATATATATATATATATATATATATATATATATATCCATGTAGTTGTGCAAACATCTTCCAGTACCATCTATCTTTTATCTTATGAACAGAACGTTGGTTCATGTTGTTGAATATCCAATCCGTATTTAGGTTGAGGTAAACCTTGAAAAGTAAACTCATTGGCCTGAATGGAAGCTATAGACATTACCGCCCGGGCTATATCTTTATTGGTGTGACAGATTCTTACAAATTTACATAAAAATCAGTAAACCTTTCCATTTTTTTTATTCCAAAGTCTCTTGTAATAAGGGAAACACATTTCTCCGAAGAAAATAATGATTAAAAAGGAAACATCATTTGTCTAACAACAAAGGCGCTTAAACGTGTCCGACATCTGGAAGTTAAATCACACTTTAGTTTCAGTGCTAAATAACAAACAAGAATTGCAATATACATGATCCGGGGGCACAAAACGTTCATTGAGAAGTTAGCCATGCGCTCCACCTTGTTGTTTCAGAGCAAAACATGTGTATCAACCTGAATAAATGTGAATACATTAACGTTTCCAACTGTTATATACTTTAAAGGATATACGAAAGTAAAAACTGTTCTTTCATATTATATGGAGTGTTTGCTTTCTCTATAACCTCGGCAGCCCATAAAATATGCCCCTAGTTGATACTATTTCAGACATATCTCTAGTTCTAGTTTAAAAAAGGGTGGGTTTTATGCCCATGCACTGCGACCTTAAAGATCTATTGCGCATCCCCCCTTTCATCAGTTAAGTAGTCTGTTGCTCGTTATGAACTTAAGCAGACTGCTAACTGAGACTTTCGATAGTTCATCTATCTTTGGAAAGTGATTGCCAAAAATACTTGCTCTTTGATTCGCAAGAGCAGGGCAATCACATAGCAGATGAGTAACAGTCTCATCTCCTTCTAGGCATCTACAACAGATAGGGTTGTCAAACAATCCCAGTCTATATAGATTAAACTTTAGGGCACAGTGTCCTATAATGAATCCTGTTGCCCATGCAAACCTTCTTCTACTAAGACCGCGGAGGTACTTTGCCCGGCTGTTATCCAGGTCTGTAATAAACAACTTGGAATGTCTGTAACCCTTAATGGAGTTCCAGCAGTTCTTGTGTTCTGCTTGAGCCCAACACTTGATGGCCTGTTTCTCTGGTCTGTAGGATACCTCCAGTACAGGCTCCGGACCCAAAAATGGGGTTTCGCTACCAATCTTGGCTGCTTCATCTGCTTTCTCATTGCCTGGTATACCTGTGTGTCCTGGCACCCACATAAGTTGAACCTTATTGTGTTCAGTCAGTGTCATTAAGAATTCCCGGAATTCTGAGACGAGCTTTGATTTTGTTGGTGGTGATTATTATTTATTGGTGCTTTAAGAGCAGCTTGACTGTCTGAAAGGATAAGAACACTTCTATTCTTATATCTCCTTTTAATGCTTTCCATGACACTGGATAGGATTGCGAAACCTCAGCCTGGAAAACTGTAGCTAAGGTACCCAGACTATAAGAAATCTTGGTGCCATTACCGTAAAGCCCAGCCCCCGTTTCTGATTTGGTTCTAGAACCATCAGTATACCAAATTGGGCCTTTGTTATTATGAGGCTTTACCAGTCTTTCCCGTTCACCCCGTGGATAGGAGACCGTAAATTTCAATTCAAACTTGAATCTTGGTTCAAGAATGTCAGTCCTCATGTTGAGTATATGTTGTACATTCTTGTCCCAGGGAAGCTAGAGATGATTAAAATGTTCAGTATTAGACACTTTAGTTTGGCGACAAATACAGTGATACGCGATCATGGCTTCTGCCTTCATACATATGTGGAGAGGTGTGAGCCCAATCAGCATCTCCATTGCTGCAGTTGGAGTAGTTTTGAAAGCTCCCATAATTGAAATGCAGAAGGTCCTCTGTAATTTATAAAGTTCCTTTCTGCACATATTTAAATTAACTCTACGCCACCACATCAGTGCGGCATAGGAGAATATAGGTCTCATCATGACAGTGTATATCCAATACACTATACTAGGTTTCAGACCCCATGTCTTACCAAGCATACCTCTACATATTCAGACATATCTCAGTTTCTCCTCATAGAGATAACTGCAAAATGAAGTTTCTTTTTTAATAATCGACATTTGAGAATTTCTTAATGTCTCTTGTTGACATCCCTCAAAATCTCCTTTTATACATAGATATATCAAGAAGTTTTACTTCTACCCTTTCAAAGGGATCTGGAAAGCAAAAATGCTGCTTTAAAATTAATTAGAATGCTTTGATTTTTCTCTGAAACTTGCAGATATATTTAAACATATAATAAAGTAACTTTCCTTCATACTTCGGCCAATGCACGGATTCTCGCACGCTGGCCACCGCAGCTCGGACTCCCGCCGTAACAGTTACGGTATCCCCGCAACCGCCTCACATCCCCACAGTTACAGTTACAATTACAACGATAATAAGCACATATCTTACCATAAGAGATACTGAAAATGTTTCACTTTTCTACCCAAACATTTCTGACATCTTCTCAGGAAATTTTCATTCGCTCTCGAGAGTTCAATTGAGTGGATTTCTCAACTGACGTTTTCTTTTTGTTTATTTCTTCCAAAGTATGGAGGTTTGTGGCATACACTTTATTTTTCAAGTTCAATAAAAATTGTACACAGTTAAATGGCGGTATCGCGAGTCCCATAATACTTCCTTAATTACCCTATCGTCAAACATTTCGGGAATTAAACTTAATGACTAATCAGTTGTATGCGCGGTAGTGTTTTTGGAAAAATCCAGACCGACATTCAACGTCGGTCATCTGCCCAAAAATTGTGTAAGTCATTCCTTTATCTTTCCGCATTTATTGTTTGTTCAAAAAAAATATAGGTCCTGTTATTATGCATACAGTTACTGCACACCACAGAGAGCAATTTCCGCGTCAGGCAAGAGAATCTGGTGTGTAAAATCGGGTTCCTCTGTGCTTCAATATCTGTTATTTTGTGACGAAATGTATGTTCATAGAGCCATGCTTCGTCAGAGAAGAATATTAACCTTAGGTCAATTACTCTATAATTGACATTTCGCAAAACCCATTTAAAGGTGTTTATTCGCTATGATGATCACGTGAAACAAAGTGTATGCTACTTGAAGAACTGAAAGAATACACCAGACAATAAGTTCACTCAACTCTGCAGCATGAGTGAAAACTTCCTGAGAATATGCCAGAAATGTTTGGACAGAAAAGGACATTTCCAGCGGTGGCCGGCGTGCAATCAGTCTTGCGTTGGCCGCAGTGTTAGAGAAAAGCAGTGTATATTATAGCTTAGCTAGTTATAAAATGGTCTATTTAAACAATATACACATAATATGCGTGTCCGTTAGTAACAATTAAACATCTGCCATGGAAAGTAACGTCATGCAGGTCAGTTTGCATATTTTCCATCTCTCTTAGAAAGTTAGGTTAAATATTAACACATTACGTTTATTATGCTAGAATTGCATTAAACGCTTTAAGAAACGCGGTATATTTCTGTTGAAAACAGCAATTCTTAGCAATAATTATGAAGCTTAGAACTAGTGATATTCGTGAAATCATAAGAAATCCTATTGACATATTATAATCGCTCGGAGCCGATATGTGCTGTTGAGAGGTGAAATGGTGGTTTACAAAATATTGAATCTTGAAGTACAGTGTATTTCAAAACATATAACTTAAACGTCTATGTAGGCAAGAAGTATATCTAAACTCTTACGATGGCAAGCATAGCAGCAGTATTTACTTATTAAAAGGACAAGGGGAACACTAGTGCCAACTGAGGTATAAGTCAATGCTCGCTGACAAATGAATGCAGATTATATATACATTAACCTATTGTGCTTGACTGCCTTCATTTTCATTCTTCGTAGATAAGAAGTATAATTGTATTTCAAATCCGACATCGATATTTTACCGGGAATACGAGTTTTGGGATCCCATGAACCCAAAATGAAGCATTTATACAAAATAGTTTCGTGTGTGTATGTGTGTCTATCGGTCTTTAGGCAGCATAATACGGACAAGAAAATTCGCTTAAATACGAAACTTGATGTTTAAACATATTTAAAAAATGCTGCCCCTTCCACGAAAACATTTTTATATATTTTATTTTCTCAAAACCGGCTTAACATGTTGATTCAAATGTAAGATATTTAATATATTGACATGGGAAACAAAATTTATATTTTAAATTTTCTCTGAATATCCTGTGAACTTCTCCTTTATTTGACTGAATTTTGTACCACAAAGAAATCTTAAGAGAAAACATTTTTTTACAGAAAGAACGCAGAGCTCATTAAAATATACAATTTGTGTTAAATAACATTTGTTGGTACTGTTAGGGGTTTTCGAAATATTCCATATTGACAGTTTAGACCTTTCCTAAGCGTCACGGGCATACTTGAAAGTTTGTGATTCTTGCCCTCCTTCTTAAATTAAATTAAACTGAGTTTTATTTATGGACGCTCTTTAACTGCTGTGGTTCTTAGCGTCCCATTCTATATTGAGCGTGAAAGACCGATAGTTTTGCTCAGAGGCCTCTTTATCAGGCTTGAGGTTCTTTTACGTGCCGTAAATCTACGACACGGGACCACCGCCCTTGCTAAGGATTTTTACACACAAAAACTCCATCGCCCTCCGACGGGTTCCAATCCGCAACCTCGGGAACTAGAGGTAACCACTACACCACGGAAGATACACAAAAAAAAAATCTGGTGAGTAACGTATCGAGGATGGAAAAATAATGTTTATATGAATAGTATAACATATACTGAACATGGTGAATTTGTAGAGAAAGTCGCGTGAATGCTTCACATCAATTTTTTTTCTTTTGTTTGAATAAAACCACATTTACTTGAGATTTTAGTACAGGATTTTGAACTGAAAGTAAAGCTCTTTTTCGTGTAAAATTATGAGTGTATTGGATTAGAATAAATTATATAAGAAACTTATACAAAAGCCCACAATAGATTAAACAATCAATCATGATTAAAGTCCAACAATAGTCTCCAGAAATATGGAAACATTTCTTTCAAAAGAAATTCTTCAGAACAAGCTGTTGTGAATATCCTTTGGCAGCACAGCAGAACACAGTTTGGTTCAAGAATAACCGAGGAAACCAAAGTATTCCACGATAAACAAAGTGCGACAGATAGCTGACCCAGGTGAGTAGAAAGGCTGGTAAACAAAATTAAGAATACCAAACTTAGTCTGAACAAGCCAAAGTTCCCTCACAAAATGGCAACTTAAAACACACAAATCCAGACCTCTAGCAAAATAGTACAAAATGTAGACATCAAGATTTACTGCACAAATTTCACTTCGGATTTATTTATTAAACGTTTTTAAGTTGACTAACTCTGCATTAGGTAATTGAACTAGCATTTTTACATCTCACGTATAGGTTGATTTTTTTCGTTGTGACACATTTATCTGTATGCGCCGTAATTGGACAAGGCCACCTATCTTATGGGAAGGGTGTTGGGTCAGTAGCAACAGAGCAGAAGGCGCGTACACAACATGAGACAAGGTGACTCACCGCGTCCTCCGAGGAAGTGTTTGTTCCACACAAGGGGAATACCGCCAGCGTTCTCCCCCGCCCCAGACTGTCTTCTCGTCCTTGTGTTTCTGCCTTTTCACGGCGAAAACATCGACCTGTACTTATTATTTATGTATTATGAGTAGGTACTTGTCTACAGAAATAGAGAGGTGTTGACGGCGCCGTGTTCGAGTGGCTAGACCGCTCGGCTCTCACCAAGGCGGTGCGAATTCAATCTCAGGGAGACGCAAGTGGGATATGTGGTGGACAAAGCGGCGTCTGGGTGGGTTTTCTCCGAGTTCTTCGGTTTTCCCAGCCATTCATTCCGCCAATTACTCCATCACCACCTTTCTTTTCATTCAACTCGCCGTCATTTCATATCATCTCCTTCCTTGCTCTCATACCAGGTTTCGGGCTGATCACCCATCCTGACTGTCCTGTGCTCCCCAAGTCCTAGGGGTTGTAAACCCTAACAACGGAGAGAGTAATCAGAGAAAGAAGAAGAAGAAATAGAGAGGTATTGCATTGTACCCAAAAATTCAATCCAAGATTTCACCGGAAATCTCGGATTGAATTCAAAAGAAGCATTTTAGAAAAGGTAGAATGTGTGAAGAGCATAACTAAAATACGAAAAGTTTGTTAAATTCCAAACTTTGCGTTTCAGTTCACCATCTTCAACGATGCGACACGAAGATTTTCAACAAATTCTCCCCCTCAAACTACACCTTACATGCGACTTTTTTCGTTGTTTTTTTATTTTCTGATAATGGCTGTAACCTATTTTTATTAAAACAGCATATGTTTAAGATATATACGCGGCAAATGCAATTTATATATTGAATTCTCTGGGAATAGCCTCTAAAATCCTCTTAGCTCTGAATGGCTTTTTCATAATTGTGTTAAAAGCACAATTTAGTCAATTGTTTTTTTTATGTGGAGTTAACCGTTTAGATATCTATTCCTTGTTATTGGTTTGAATTATCAAACGTTTATGCTTTTCTGAGCCGGGAAGCAATTATTCGGCTTTCTTTTTTTCTTTTTTTTTTTCCATTGCCATGCAAAATGTTTGGGGTTACAAAGCCATCTCATAGTGACACTTAGTGAATTTAGAGTTTACTTGGATTGACAAGAAAGTATTTCTCGAATACCTGAAGCCGTTAAGAATACGCTTTGAAAAGACGAGGTACAGCTTTCTCAAGGGTACTGTACTGAGGTGGTTTCTACACTAACCGCACGATATACGTCCTGATTCCTCCGAGTAAAGACCCACGAGGGACCTTAACCGAGCGAACGCTCTTCATTTGTCGCCCGAGGCCAGTATTCAATAATGTAGAGTAATTGTTCGCCGTTTCTAGGCGGTACATACCTACCGTCTCGGAGTGAATTATTCTAGAAATTAGCCGTGCAGAATTAGGTAGCAGTTATCTGGGCGTCTAATGCTCCACCAAGGAGAACCCCACCAAGCCTTTTGAAGGATGTGGGTAGAGCAAACTATTGAACAGAACTTTACCGGCGAACGTTGAAGACGTGAGTAATAAAGCATCCAACTGGGCATAACGCCAAAAGGAATTACTTAGTGGAGAATAAATACAGCCTCAGCGACATTTCCAGTTCCTCTATGGGAAACAAGGAAAGTTCTCATTACGCATAAACTTTCAGCCCAATATTTTGTTTGATTATTCCGTTCATTCTCCACAAAATTTATATTAACAAATAACGTTCAGCAATGCCTCGGATATCGACCAATCAGGGTCACTTATTTCTACTATGCTTGCAAGGATGTAATTTTAGCGCGTCTACATAATGTCAGCTCCTTACTGGACCGTAATTGTCTGACGACTATAGTTCTAGAAAAATCTGATGTGTTACACTCACATGACTTTCTCTACTCTTGTACAAACCATTTTTAGAAACGCTTATTCTCTATCTACTTCATGTTAATCGAGATAAACATATGCAGACTCTTATCTTATTGCTAATTTTCTTGTAGATGTAAGGGGAATATAGAAATACAGTAGCCTTTAAGCACATACATATCTCTCAATAGCTGGTCGCTAGGTGCAGCACCATTCCCTTTGCCACAGATTATAACTCTTCTTCCAAAACAAAAAAATCTGATGTGTTACACTCACATAACTTTCTCTACTCTTGTACAATCTAATTTTACAAACGCCTATTCTCCATATGCTTCATGTTAATCGAGATATCGAGATGTCAATGTTATTGGTAATTTTCTTGTAGATGCAAGGGGAATATGGTAGCTTTTAAGCGATAGTCAAATATTTTAACGCTGGTTGCTATGTGGCGAATTCCATTCTCTTTGCATGTTCAGGACATAAAAATATGAATAACGAATTTGAGAAAAAGTATAAGTATTGGAAAATTTAAGGAAATAACAAGCAATATCTCGAAAACCGTTCACTCAACAAAACAAACGTATATGACATAAGTTGTGTATTTTAACGCGATCTACATTTTTTGTGTAGTAAAATTTTGTCTATCTCTTATGGTTTACCAGTTATGCAAAAGTCGTTCACAATGAAGAATATTTTTGGAGATATTCCCAGAAAATTCGAGATATACATTTTATTTGTCATGACAATATCTTAAACATATGATATTTTAATCAAAATCGTTAGAGCCGTTTTTGAGAAAATTAAAATTTTCGAAAAATGTTCCATGTAAAGGGTAGTTTGGGGTGGGGGGATTTTCTTGAAAACCTTCGTGTCGCATCTCTGGAAGATACTGAACCTAAATACCAAGTTTGGTGTTTATCCGACTGTTCGTTTTTGAGTTATGCTGTTCACAGACACACAGACACACAGACAGACACACAGACAGACACACAGACATACAGACACACAGACACACAGACAGACACACACACGGACATGTTTCCAAAAATGCTTTTTTTGGATTCAGTGATTCTCAAAACATGTATTTCCGGTGAAATCTCGGTATCGAATTTTTGGTTGGAAGCAATACTTCCCCTACTTACTATACGTAGTAGAGAAAGTAAAAATGAATAACGATTTCCCATTTTAAAAAAATCTGATGTGTTACACTCACATAACTTTCTCTACTCTTGTACAATCTAATTTTACAAACGCCTATTCTCCATATGCTTCATGTTAATCGAGATATCGAGATGTCAATCTTATTGGTAATTTTCTTGTAGATGCAAGGGGAATATGGTAGCTTTTAAGCGATAGTCAAATATTTTAACGCTGGTTGCTATGTGGCGAATTCCATTCTCTTTGCATGTTCAGGACATAAAAAAATGAATAACGAATTTGAGAAAAAGTATAAGTATTGGAAAATTTAAGGAAATAACAAGCAATATCTCGAAAACGGTTCACTCAACAAAAGAAACGTATATGACATAAGTTGTGTATTTTAACGCGATCTACATTTTTTGTGTAGTAAAATTTTGTCTATCTCTTATGGTTTACCACTTATGCAAAAGTCGTTCACAATGAAGAATATTTTTGGAGACATTCCCAGAAAATTCGAGATATACATTTTATTTGTCATGACAATATCTTAAACATATGATATTTTAATCAAAATCGTTAGAGCCGTTTTTGAGAAAATTAAAATTTTCGAAAAATGTTCCATGTAAAGGGTAGTCTGGGGTGGGGGGATTTTCTTGAAAACCTTCGTGTCGCATCTCTGGAAGATACTGAACCTAAATACCAAGTTTGGTGTTTATCCGACTGTTCGTTTTTGAGTTATGCTGTTCACAGACACACAGACACACAGACAGACACACAGACACACAGACACACAGACACACAGACAGACACACACACGGACATGTTTCCAAAAATGCTTTTTTTGGATTCAGTGATTCTCAAAACATGTATTTCCGGTGAAATCTCGGTATCGAATTTTTGGGTGGAATGCAATACTTCCCCTACTTACTATACGTAGTAGAGAAAGTAAAAATAAGTATTGAAAAATTTAAGGGAATAACAAGCAATATCTCGAAAATAGTTCACTCAACAACAAAAATGTGTATGACTTATATTGTGTATTTTAACGCGATCTACATTTTTGTGTAGTCAAATTTTGTCTATCTCTTATGGTTTAACAGTTATGCAAAAGTCGTTCACAATGGAGAATACTTTTGGAGACATTCCCAGAAAATTCAAGATATACATTTTATCTGTCATGAAAATATCTTAAACATGTGATATTTTAATCAAAATCGTTAGAGCCATTTTTGAGAAAATTAAACTTTTCGAAACATCTTCCATGTAAAGGGTAATCTGGGGTGGAGGGATTTTCTTGAAAACCTTCGTGTCGCATCTCTGGAAGATACTGAACCTAAATATCAAGTTTGGTGTTTATCCGACTGTTCGTTTCTGAGTTATGCTGTCACAGACAGACACACACAGATAGACACACAGCCACACACACGGACATGTTTCCAAAAATGATTTTTTTGGATTCAGGGGGTCTCAAAACATGTATTTCCGGTGAAATCTAGGTATCGAATTTTTGGGTGGAATACAATACTTCTCCTACTTACTGTACGTAGTAGAGAAAGTAAAAATGCATTAAATACAATTTTATAAAGTTCCAGATATTTAGTACAAAATCTGTTTAAGTAAAACCATGAGATTGGTTTTAGAATTCTTGGGAGTCATTTCGCGGGTACTTATGTAAGTATGGGTTTGGTGGTATACTAACACTCGCAAACGTCAGTGCTGTCTAAAGCACAAGTCAACATACTCCTCGGATATTTAAACTTAAAGAGTTTTTGACGACTCGCGCTCGGTCGATTTGTGACTACAGAGTAAATAGCGGTAAAGGCTAATTAGGGACATTCATTGCTACAACAAAAACTTCACTACACTCTGTGAGTATTGTCACGCCATGATTTGCAAGGGGAATGAGGCGTGCATTTGGGAGCGTAGCAGGGTTAAGGATTTGGTGAGCAACTCACAATTCTAAGGCATGAATAACAAAAATAATAAACTCATTTATTGTACCTAACAAATTCAGTTAATGTATGATAGTAAGCAAGCTGTAGAAATCGAAAAGGGTACATGGTTTAAGTACATCTTACCTGGAAGCAGTATGCGGTATTTTGGGTTGAGCCTCCGGCCACACCTGTGCCGTTACTATACAGACTGCCCACCGCATTGATTGATGGGAGGCCTTTTATATTCTGCTATCCGCCTCCACCCAGGACATGACCATATATGGAGAGATAAACTCTAGTCTTATGAGGTGACATCAACACCCACGTGATTCTACAGGATATGACTGATACTGAAAGACTAGCTCATCAACCTGTGTTACACCATGTGGCATCATAACCTTTAGAAAAATCTGATGTGTTACACTCACATGACTTTCTCTACTCTTGTACAAACTATTTTTACAAACGCTTATTCTCCATATGCTTCATGTTAATCGAGATGTTAATCTTATTGCTAATTTTCTTGTAGATGCAAGGGGTATATGGTAGTATTTAAGCGATAGTCAAATCTTTTAAAAGCTGGTTGCTATGTGGCGCATTCCATTCTCTTTGTATGTCCAGGACATAAAAAATGAATAACGAATTCCTATTTGAGAAAAAGTATAAGTATTGGAAAATTTAAGGGAATAACAAGCAATATCTCGAAAATGGTTCACTCAACAACAAAAATGTGCATGACATAAACTGTGTATTTTAACGCGATCTATATTTTTGTGTAGTAAAATTTTGTCTATCTCTTATAGTTTACCAGTTATGCAAAACTCGTTCACAATGAAGAATACTTTTGGAGACATTCCCAGAAAATTGGTGATATACATTTCATTTCTCATGAAAATATGTTAACATACGATATTTTAATCAAAATCGTTAGAGCCATTTTTGAGAAAATTAAAATTTTCGAAAAATGTTCCATGTAAAGGGTAATCCGGGCTGGGGTATTTTCTTGAAAACCTTCGTGTCGCATCTCTGGAAGATACTGAACCTAAATACCAAGTTTGGTGTTTATTCGACTGTTCGTTTCTGAGTTATGCTGTTCACAGACACACACACACACGCACACACACACGGACATGTTGCCAAAAATGCTTTTTCTGGATTCAGGGGGCCTCAAAACATATGTTTCCGGTGAAATCTCGGTATCAAATTTTTGTGTGGAATACAATACTTCCCCTACTTACTATACGTAGTACAGAAAGTAAAAATGAATTTTTAGCTTAATTTCATCGTTTCTACTCCAGATATGTTACAGTATGTTTTTCCTTTCTTTTTTTAAGAAAACAGACTACACTGTAATGTTTTTCTAAGAAATTGTGTAAAGCCATAAAATGGAACAAATGTAAGTTTTTCTGAAAATGGAACCAATATTTGGAATTTTTCATTTTATGTCCCGATTCAGCCTAGTTTATCCCAGCTTTATTCTCCTACACTCATCTCTTCATTCCTATAATTTCTGCTTTAATTCGACTAGGAAGCCTGTTTTCATGCATTTTACTGTTCACCATTGACGTTTGGTACAACATCTAAAATAGTGAGATTTGGTGATCTGCGAAAACAAAATAAAAAATCTGATGTGTTACACTCACATAACTTTCTCTACTCTTGTACAATCTAATTTTACAAACGCCTATTCTCCATATGCTTCATGTTAATCGAGATATCGAGATGTCAATCTTATTGGTAATTTTCTTGTAGATGCAAGGGGAATATGGTAGCTTTTAAGCGATAGTCAAATATTTTAACGCTGGTTGCTATGTGGCGAATTCCATTCTCTTTGCATGTTCAGGACATAAAAAAATGAATAACGAATTTGAGAAAAAGTATAAGTATTGGAAAATTTAAGGAAATAACAAGCAATATCTCGAAAACGGTTCACTCAACAAAAGAAACGTATATGACATAAGTTGTGTATTTTAACGCGATCTACATTTTTTGTGTAGTAAAATTTTGTCTATCTCTTATGGTTTACCACTTATGCAAAAGTCGTTCACAATGAAGAATATTTTTGGAGACATTCCCAGAAAATTCGAGATATACATTTTATTTGTCATGACAATATCTTAAACATATGATATTTTAATCAAAATCGTTAGAGCCGTTTTTGAGAAAATTAAAATTTTCGAAAAATGTTCCATGTAAAGGGTAGTCTGGGGTGGGGGGATTTTCTTGAAAACCTTCGTGTCGCATCTCTGGAAGATACTGAACCTAAATACCAAGTTTGGTGTTTATCCGACTGTTCGTTTTTGAGTTATGCTGTTCACAGACACACAGACACACAGACAGACACACAGACACACAGACACACAGACACACAGACAGACACACACACGGACATGTTTCCAAAAATGCTTTTTTTGGATTCAGTGATTCTCAAAACATGTATTTCCGGTGAAATCTCGGTATCGAATTTTTGGGTGGAATGCAATACTTCCCCTACTTACTATACGTAGTAGAGAAAGTAAAAAGAAGAAGAATCTACAAGACCTAAGGCACTTCGGTGATAATACTCAAACTAGAAAAAAAACCATTGTTCTCGCATTGTAATCACCTCAGTGATTATACTTAAAGTACAAATACCTGATGTGTTACATTCTCTACCTTCTATCGTTTATCAGTGGTATCCAAACTATTCTTACGAAAGATTTTTTCTATTTACTTCATTTTAATCCAAACAAATCCTTTCAGAAAAAGCTACATTACACATTACGTGATAGTCAAATGTTTTATAACTGGACGCTATACGCTGACCTTAAAATTCCACGCTATTTCCATATAATCGCGAGAAAAAAACTAAAAATCGATAGGAGTTGAAATAATGCCAGTATTGAGCAAATCAAATCTCGGAAATTGCTTATGGCATAAAAAAGTTATTTGATGATGTATATGATGATGTATATTTTTGGTGTAGTACATTTTCATCTAGCGCTTAACATTTATCGGTTACACCAGATTATGTAAAATTCTTTCCGAATGAAGAGGATTTCACTGGCCATTTACAGAAAATTCAAAATATACATTTTATTTTTCACATAATTATCTTTAATTTATGGTGTTTTAATCAAAATCGTTATAGCCATTTGAAGTAGAATATTTGTTGGTAGTTGGAAGATGCTTCATGTTTATCTGCCCCACGTTGGGAGCAAATTTGTCGCGGATACTTTCGTGTTATCTTATTTGCTGAGCGCCTGTTATTGTATTATAGTTTGAATTTTGAGTTCTTTTTCCTCCGGCTAGCTATTATTACTACTCAGTCGAGCATATCTCTTGAACAGGGTGTGTAAACGTAAAGGATTTGTTACTGAAAGATAACACTTATAAAAGAATTTGTTTTTACACTTTTATTACCGTCACAATTAATTAATTTCACATATTGACTCTTGATACACGCCAGACTGAAACTGTTATATTTTATAATATCACTATAATCACTTATTTGCTGCACATTATTAATTCGCGTATTTTACATTTATAACTAACTCTACGACGCGAGAGATTCTGTAGAATTGCGCGACGTATAACGCATGAACGATTCTCTTAAACTGTGCGACGTATAACCTTTGTATGATTCTGTTGGACTGAACGACGTATTACCCGCGAATCCTTCTGTTGGACTGAACGAAACCTGTCTCTGACACGGAATTTATACTCCCTCACCCGATATGCCTAAAGATTATAACCGAGCTGCTATTGGTTAATAAAACGCGCCAACATTAGCGTCCATTTTTATATCCAATCAAAATTACGAACACATGCTCTAGGGAAGAAATTCCCTCCATTTCTAAAGAAACGCGCGCTACTCTGACGTCATTTGCTTGTCTCTAATGATTGATAAACAACTCACCCCCTCGCTCATTGTTACCCGCTCTTATTGTCAGTTTCAGTGAGGCCGTATAAACTTATTTCCTAACAATGCTTATAATTAACAAACATCTCAAATCAATGTCATACAATAATGCTTATTTACACTACAATCACTCTGGCATTTACAATGTTGTGATATAAAATACTGCCACACATTTTTAGAAAACAAAAAATGACAAGAATGCTCTATATGAAGGGTAGGTGGGGATGGGAGATTCTCTTTAAAATCTCGTGTCGCAGCTTTGAAAGATACTGAACTTCAATATCCAGTTTGGTATACATCCGACTTTTCGTTTTTGAGTTATGCTGTTCACAGACACACACATTTACGTGAAATCTCGGTATCGAATTTTTTGTTGGAGTGTAATACTTCCTCTATCTACTAGTATGGTAGAGAAAGTAAAAAGACTTCCTCTAATCTCTACACGTAATAGAGAAGTTAAAAGTGACATCGTTCCCGCATTATTATCTTATCGATCCCCCTCTTGCGTATAACTTTTGTGAGGTAATTTAATTGGGCTTTCAAAGTGAAGCCCGTCATTAGATAATTATTTCTCGACCTTTGGTCTGGAATTTATTATCATGACAAGAAGCACTTGTTAACTTTAATTAAACTACCGTAAAACTATCAGCACTCGTGGTATTACTGCAGATCATCGTGCCAGGAGTCATTAATAAGATGGACGGATGAAATAATGCATCTAGCGCTTTAATTTCCCCAGCTGGATTACCCGTTAAACCAATCAGAGTAACGCAGAGCTTATCCTGGCGACATAATTAGACGGTAAATGGAACCCATGTCCAGCAGTTTACAGTACGTGAGTTTTAAGTTGAAACATGACCATTTTGACGCTACCTGACCGGTCTAGGAGGGGGTTGCGCTAATGAGTAATGACGGACCAAGTGGTGAGAAACCACAGTCAAGCTTCACTGCCTGGTCTCTCAGTACAGTTATAAGGGTCTTTCAACAAGAGTGTCCTATCTTTAACTTGTGATAGCTGTCGTTATTTTTCAGTTACAGCAGTCATTTTTATGTGGTTACAGTTGTTATTGACAAATAGCCATGGAACGTTACAGCATTCAGCAATGCGTAGAAATTGTGAAAATTTATTATCAAACTAGATCATCTGTTCGCCAAACCATCCGTGTATTGTGTGAAGTTTACGGTGTGCATAGTCGTCCCTGCGAGAAAACGATTCGGCGTTTAATCGATAAATTTGAAAGAAGTGGTTCTGTCATCGATCAAAGAATGCCTGTACGTAATCGACGTAAGCGCTCCAACGAAAACATAGGCGCCGTTCGTGAGACTGTACGCGAGAACGTAAACAAATCAATTGCTCGTCGAGCGCAAGAATTAGGGTTTTCGCCGACCACAACTTGGCGAATTCTGTATCTGGACTTGAAGTTTCAGCTTACAAAATGGTGTTAACTCAAGAACTAAACCCGGCGTGTATTCGCTGACTGGGCTATGGAGCAATTGGAAGCTGACCTGGATTTTTGTCGAAAAATCTTCTTCAGTGACGAAGCCCACTTTTGGATGGATGGTTGTGTTAACAAACAAAATTGCCGCTATTGGAGCAATCACAATCCAATGCAGATTCAAGAATGAGCACTTCATCCCCAAAAAGTTATTTGTGGTGTGGATTTTGGTATGGTGGAATCATTGGTCCATATTTTTTCCAAGATGAAAATGGAGAAGCTCTAGCTGCCAATGGAGAAAGATTCCGGGCTCTTATAAGGGACTATTTTTGGCCTTAATTGAATGGTATGGATCTCAGAAACATCTGGTTCCAGCAAGATGGTGCCACATGTCATATTGCTCTCGAAACAATCGATATTTTGAAGGAGAAGTTAAGAGGTTTCATCATTTCCCGTGGTAGTGACGTTAACTGGCCCCCGAGGTCATGTGATTTAACGCCGTTGGATTACTTCTTGTGGGGTTATGTTAAATCTCGAGTTTATGTCAACAAGCCAGAAACAGTAAGTGATCTTATGAATAACATCGCGCGTGTTATTCGTGAAGTTGGACCTAATTTACGTTCTTCTGTCATTGTAAATTGGGCCAACTGTATACGCGCAACCCAACGAAGCAGCAGTCACTTAACTGATGTTCTCTTTCACACGCAATGACATTAATTATGTTCCAAAATAAAAAAGAAATAAACCTCTATCATTTATAGAACGTGTTTTATTTAAGTTCAAAGATAGGATACTCTTGTTGAAAGACCCTATACTTGTTGCCAATGACACTTTTGTCAGTGAAATATGCAAAATATCCCGATATATTTGGCCGTTCTTGCTTCGCTGGCTTTCGAATTGTTATAATCGAGTGTTGGTTGTTTTAAATAGTAGTTTCAATAATAAAGGTTTTGAGATTAGGTAGTTCAGGATTATCAACTGTCGTGTGGAATATAGTGCTATCTATTTCTACTTTCCAGTTCCAACTTAAAGAAATATACTATAGTTATAGATGGAATCACGCCATTCCTATAAAGTTAACTGCTTCACTCATGTTCAAATGAACTAGTTCGTTCATGAACAATTGAAGCCTCACAAAATCGGATGAATAGTCCGTGCCACCCTCACATAGGGCCAGGGTTCGGTTCTGGGTTGGGATGAGTTTCCTTGAAAAGCCTCTTTTCCGGGCTTTTCCTTAACCCTTTAATATAAACTCATTGTAAAAGACCACGGATTCATTTGAGCATTATTCCCACATTTCATTCACTACCTCCCCAGAAGTCCATCGCCTAGTTAATTGGTAGTAATAAAATTGGTACGCAGATCTCCAAGTTGTTTCCCAAGGAATTAGCGATAAGAAAAGTCTACCGCAGGTAATTTTCACACTAGTTTTTGTGCCACTCACCGAAAGACATGGCGAAGGAGTTGGGAGAAGCTCGCAGTTGGGAGGTCGTGCTGGCAAATACGGCTTTGTTTCTTTCCTTCTTTCCATCTTTCCATACTTCCTACCTCTTCTTATTTCTTTTTTTTGTAGTTTCTCATTTGACAGAAAACAACCAATGAACATTTAATAATGGACCCCAAAGATCCAACCAAAAACAAAAGAAACGGAATTAAAACATGATACAGAGCGGCAACTATACAATTATGGTCATCTATCGACAACTTGACCGAGCAGGTGGTACAGGAAGGCGACTATTTAAATAATGCTACTGACGGGTATCAAGTCTTTTTGATACCCGTCAAAGAAAAAGAGGAAAAGAAAGAGAGGAAGCAGTAGAAAGAGTGGGAAGGAGGAGGAGAAGAATAGAAAAAGGACCAGAATAGTAATTTAAGAGTTATATAGTAAAGGTAATGTTAGAGCAGGACGCATAGATGAGGATGATTATGTAAATTATTGAGAATAGTATGTTTGTTGACTAGTTAAAGGTTTTTTGTTAACTTAGAGGCCTTTGTTAAAACTTAAAGAGTTCATTTTTAAAACTTTTAGAAGTTGATAGTCTTGATAGTTGTTAGATTTTTATAAACTGCTTCATAGAAATACTTGTATTATATTTTAGTTAGTTGGAATTTTGAGTGTTATTTAATTAAGACTTTATGTATGTGTTTGTGGGCTACTGGTTTTTAGTAACAGTAGGTTGGTTAGATAGATAGTTAATAGCATGTATATCATATCTGCAAAACTAAAATGTACAAAACGTGTAAAAATTAAGAATAGCGGATACTGCACCCTGGTATAAAGTCTAGATGCCAGGGATATAGTAATGCAGATTTTTTTATTATTATTTTATGTTTTTAAATGGCTATATGACATCCGCACAATACTTTTGAAACTATTCAATTTTCAGAATAATTAAATAGCAACAGATGGTACAGGAAACCGAGTGGGGGGCCTTCCGAGTCTATGGACCGCATTCGGGAGGTTCCCGATTCAAACCCTCTGGACCGAACAATCTACCCGAAGGTTTTACACGGGTTTCCTCTCTCGCTAGGTAAATGTTGGGCCGGATAAGTTGATTCGCGAATTTTCTTATCATCCCTTTCATCAGTACACTTCGTTTCCTTCTTCTTCACCGCCATACCAGGCTTAGGCTGATAACTCATCCAGGATATGCTTGATCCAGGTGAGCATACAAATAAAAGGGAACAGTCAGTTAAAACTCTGATATGTTACACTCACATGACTTTCTCTACTCTTGTACAAACTATTTTTACAAACGCTTATTCTCCATATGCTTTATGTTAATTGAGATATCGAGATGTTAATCTTATTGCTAATTTTCTTGTAGATGCAAGGGGAATTGGTAGGCTTTAATCGATAGTCAAATATTGTCTTGACCTCTAAACAAATGCTCAATGGGAGGTAGGCGACTCGCTAATAAGGTACTAGGAAGTTAAGCAATTTAAATAAGGCGAGGCCATGACAAGGGACGCAGCTAAATGAAAATGAAAAATATTATAGGATATCTACTAAAAGAATGCCTACATGGTTCAGAATGGAAGAAAGGAGCTTTATACTATGGTAAATATACAGAATAGAAATGGATGGTAAGGGGTTTATTACTAAAAGTGGTTACATTACCTCCTTGACTTCATGTCCACTCGTCGAGGACGCCATACATCTTCGTGTATGGAGAGTGCATAACAACACGACCTGCCTGGTGCGACTCTACTCACTGACTGCCAAGCCAAGCCAAGCCACGCTACTACAGCGTGGGACGCTATCTAAGCTTGCTACCCCCACCACTCTTACGTAATCCCCGATCCAAGCGGCCAAGGTCACATATGCACTTAACAATGCTTGCATACGTCACAATATTTTAAGAGCTGGTTGGTATGTGGAGTATCCCATTCTCTTTGCATGTCCAGGATATAAAAAAAATGAATAACGAATTCCCATTTGAGAAAAAGTATAAGTATTGGAAAATTTAAGGGAATAACAAGCAATATCTCGAAAATAGTTCACTCAACAAAAAAACATGTATATGACATAAATTGTGTATTTTAACGCGATCTACATTTTTTGTGTAGTAAAATTTTGTCTATCTCTTATGGTTTACCAGTTATGCAAAAGTCGTTCACATTGAAGAATACTTTTTGAGACATTCCCAGAACATTCAAGATATACATTTTATTTGCAATAAAAGTATCTTAAATATATGATATTTTAATCAAAATCGTTAGAGCCATTTTTGAGAAAATTAAAATTTTCGAAAAATGTTCCATGTAAAGGTTAATCTGAGGTGGGGGATTTTCTTGAAACCTTTGTGTTGCATCTCTGGAAGATACTGAACCGAAATATAAATTTTGGTGTTTATCTGACTGTTCGTTTCTGAGTTATGCTGTTCACAGGCAGCCACACACAGAGACACACAGACACACACACACACACACACGGACATGTTTCCAAAAATA
Organism: Deroplatys truncata; assembly: GCA_030765065.1. Taxonomy (NCBI): domain Eukaryota; kingdom Metazoa; phylum Arthropoda; class Insecta; order Mantodea; family Mantidae; genus Deroplatys; species Deroplatys truncata. The sequence continues at coordinate 168,946,038 of CM060979.1, forward strand.
CTTTTTTGGATTCAGGAGGCCTCAAAACATGCATTTCCAGTGAAATCTCGGAATCGAATTTTTGGGTGTGAAGTGATAAGATCCGCGAGTACTCCGCGAGTACAAGAATAACCATAGCCAGAAGAAAAGTTAAGATTAATGCGCGAATCAAACAAAATAAGAAGGAGATAAAAGAGAATATTAAAGATTAAGTAAAGGGGGGAATAAACATTATTATGGATGAAATAAAATAAAGTAGAAATGAAATAAAATATTATTACGGATGAAATAAAATAAAATAGAGGCACGTATAAATAGATCAGAAAGTAAAAGAACGTGAAAGGAAACAGACACAAGAAAATATGCCAGAGGGCAAAACACTTAACAAATACAGGAAAGACTAGCCGGAGAACAGTTAGGTTCTATTGAAATCGCCAAGTGCTCACCGGCGGGCGAAACAAAGAAACGGATGTGCTAGTCACTCAAGCGCACAGAAAATTAAATCAGCCGTGAATAACGAGTAACAGTAGAAACGCTAACTGAGCCTAAGGGCAATGAAATTGAACCAATGAGAAAGAAATCGCAGAGGAGCCATAGAACCAATAAGGAAGATTAAATGTCACGTGAATAGTAAAACCAGGGAACAAAACTAGAAAAGAGGCGTGAAATAGATTTTGGTCTAGGAGCAGGAGCGCGCTTTAGACACGCGAAAGATGGAACACTTTGTGTCGGGAAGAGCTATGAGAAGGACGTAAAAATTTTTGTCGGGAAACGCTAGGAGGAGGACGTAGAAACTTTGTGTCGGGAAGAGCTATGAGTAGGATGTCAAACTCTGCGTTGAGAAGAGCTAGGATGAAGACGATCTAGTTTGTGTTGGGAGGAGATAGAAAGAGAATGTTAGAGTTCTATATCGGGAAAAGAGATAGGGTAGCTAGGGATGACAAAAGTCATATTGTAAGTAAAGGAGAAATAGAATAAATTCAAGGGTAAAAGCACGGAGACTGTAACGGGGGAAAACTGATAGGAACGCGTCTTGTGTGAAGGGCCTGCAGTACGAATACAGTGTGGATCTTCATAATAAATGGGCCATTGAGAGGAGTTGTGAGTATCATTCACCTCCCATCCACACAATCCCTGAGGTAAGATTCTCATAACCCTTCATCCTCTACCTGAGCAGCCGGCAATCACCTGAAACCCTACACCAAGACCTTATCAACCAGAAAACGTTACCCTTATTTTCCAAACCCCGCTACAAAATGGCACCCAACGTGTCTTACACCCACGTCTAGCACCCTACCAAACCAACACTCACACCAACACAACGGAGGACGCCGCCAAGGAACCAGCCACCATCACTAGACCAACAGCAGCACAGCACAACAGCACCGAGTAAGTACAAACAACATTTCATACACCAAGAGAAAAGTGAATGTTACTCCGTAACGGCAAAACAACAAAAATCACCATGGAGAACGCCCTTACGGAGGAACAAACAACAGAAACAACTAATCAACAAGAACGTGCCGAAAATCCCTATACACTAGAGGCAGTTATTCAACAAATGTTTATACAATTCCAGCAACTTAACTCTCAAATCACCGCACAAGGTGAAACACTTAACTCTCAAATCACCGCACAAGGTGAAACACTTAACTCACAAATTCAAACACAAAGTGAAACACTGCATTCTCAGATCACTGCACAAGGTGAAACATTACACTCACAAATTCAGACACAAGGAGAGACACTAAACGCAAAACTAACAGCACAGGAGGAAACCCTCAAACAATTAGAACAGAGACTGATGACCCAGGTACACACACAATTAGTTGCCCAAGGGGAGAAGCTCGAGACAAAAATTCTAGAGCAAATGAACTCGAAATTCTCAGAACACCAAACACAAATAGAGGAGCAGGTAAACCGACAAGCAACCCAAGTGTCGGAGATGAATGCAGGGCAAGTGTCTTTACAAACGGAGGTCATTAGCATTAGAACAGATGTTCTGGAGGCATGCTCCGAATTAAAATCTTTAAAGGGAAGGGTCACACAAATGTCTGCTGACCATGTTAACCAGGAACAGCTGAATTGTGATCTGCAAGCAGCATGTGTAAATATTAAGGAAAATATAAATACAGAAATAACAGCAATGAAAGAACTCATCACCAATTCAACAAACCAAGCAGCTGCAGAACACAACGCGGCATTAGAACTAATTGACAAAAATTAGCGTGAGTTGGCACAGGTTAGAGCAACAATAGCAAGACAGCAGAATGTGTCAAATCAAAATGCCAATAACCATGCCACCTCTCGCGAAAATATCACCGCGGAAACGCAACCTGCAATTCACGTGCAGCTTGCGTCGTCGCAGTCACCAACTTCTAGTTTAGCGCATGAGGAACATAGCTATATGAATGTGCATGCATACCCTATACATTTCAATTTATTAAATGAGATAGCCGTACCACAGTTCAATGACTTGCGAGACAATGCGAAACGATACATTATGGATCTGGACGCGTATTTCGAGTTGAAACAAATTCCGGAAAACTTGAAATTATTGATCATAAAGAAAGGGCTACAAGGCAGGGCACTCTCTTGGTTCCGGTTAGCGATCGGCGACCACACCACATACCTTGACTTCAAACACTTATTCCTAACCAAATATTGGAATACTACCACCCAATACGCGGTGAGAATACGAATAAATAATGGGAAATATACACCAGGACAGGGGCAACAACTAATCGATTACTTCCTAGATCTGGCACAACAGAGCCAATTACTAGATCCACCCATGCAGGAAGATGAATTTGTAAAATTAATCGTGAGGCATTTCCCGGATAATATCCGAAACAATTTAATTGTGGCTAGGGCGACTACTATTGCCGACACACTAGAACTGCTGACGGCGCTACAAGGACACCAGAACGGTAGCTCAGAAAATAGAGCACCGACACAAAATTTCAGTGGGTTAAGGGCACACCCCAACTATCAGCAAAGACGAGGTCCATACCCTCAACAAAACAGATACGATGACAGGGGCAACCAGTTTACGAGACACAGGGGCGACAACCATTTCCACAGGAACCCACCGCGAGACAACGGGAGAAGATACATAAACTATGTAAGAGTGAACGGGAGCCGGAAACATAACTCATGGGGCACAAACACACCGGAACCCCGTGAATACGAAACAAGACAAGATGGACGCCACAGCCCGAACAAAACCTTCAATGAACGCAGCCGCCCAGGACAAAACGTAGACGCACCATCATGGCCTCAAGAAAACCGGCGGGAACATATAGAATACAACCCACGGTCAAACCACCAACGAAATGACAACACACAAACAAAACACACAGGGACCATAAAAAAGCAAACATGGTTCAACCGCGACAACCAGGGACCGACACAGCAGGATGAGAGGTGCGGGGGCGCATTCGGTGCCAACGCGACGACGGAAAACTAAAACGGGGTCAGGATCAATTCCCGTCTCTAGAACCCCCAGCTCTTTGCAACACAGGGAATAACAACTCCATTAATGAAGAAAGACAAGGCGATATCATAGACTCACCACAAGTGTCAATACAAATAGCAGGCGAAGCATACCAGGCTATCGTGGACTCCGGAGCAATGGCTCCCTTATGCAGCATGGAGTTCTACAAAACGATAATATCGCGTGGAATAAAACTGCAAACACTGCCTGTTAAGAATGTTTACGCTATCTTAGCAATAGGGAGAAAGAAAACCCGAATCCAACAACAAGTAATGATACCCTTTAACATCCAAGAGATAGACTTTGAGTATATTTTTCTAGTGGTTCCACATTTAGTGACACAATTAATAATTGGGAGCGACCTGCTATCTGAATTCAGGGCTAATGTGAATTATAGAACAAGGGAGCTCACATTAGTGACAACAAACAATGAAACAGTAACTACACATTTCCTCAAGACGCCAGGTATAACACCAGACTTAACGGAGGGTGAAAGAGACATCCATCAGAACAGGTTTTTCGTACAAGTCATCAGCCTTGGGGGCGAAATATGTAAAACGCAGGTAGAGATAGATGCTAGATTTTATGAGGAAGAGGAATTAGAAGATATTAATGAACACGACGACGAAGAATATAGAGAAGATGAAATAAAGAATAATTATATAAAGCCCGTGGGAGGCGCAAAGATTAGCGGACTGGATGACTTACCAGGTGAAAATGAAGAACCATACCTGTACGGAGAGACGGACACCCGACAAATTAGAGAGTGCATTGCACGAAAGGTGAATGACATCTCAGCCCTCAGCAAACGACAAAAACAAACACTAACTACAATTCTATGGAACAACAGAGAAGCATTTTCAGACAAAACAGGTTGCTTTAAAAATTACGAATATTCCTTTGAGGTGAAACCAGCTCCACCATGGAAATATAAATGTAGAAATATCCCGATAACACTTCAAAACGCAGTACATGACACGATAACACAAATGATTGAGCAGAAAATAATACAACCATCGAATTCGCCATATATAAACCCCTTATGTGTTGTTGCAAAGAGCTCAGGAAAGGTTCGCATTTCGAGAGACGCCCGACAAGTAAACACCTTTGGAATCCCCGACAAAACTAGGAAAACAGAATTAAGAAACAAACACATGAAACGACACAACAAGACATGGAACCCGAAAGAAGGAGATAAGGTGTTATACAAGGCACACCACAAGTCATCCATGTTGAAAAAAGAGAACAATAAATTACATTTGATGTGGCACGGTCCGGCCGTAATCCGGAAACAATTGAGTGATCGAGCTTTCGAATTACAAAACCCACGTACTTTAAAAATAATTGGTAGGTACAATTTGGCCTTAATAAAACCGTACAAAGTACCTACAAAATGACGGGAAATGAACCACAATGTAACGTTAAAATTGTCTCAGTAAGCAATTAAAACAGAAACATAAACACAGCAGTTGAATTAGCGTGTAGGAAAACCGTGAGGTCAATAACACAACGACCAGAACAGGGTAAAGGCATGACACATAACGAAAATAAGAGTAAACGACTAGGAAATGTAAAAGTGTGAAACATGTAAATTTGTTAAACCTAAGGCAAAGAATGTAAATTCATATTAAACTTAAACAATATGCAAGAAAACTTAGTAATCTATGCAAAAGGTGTAGAATTACAGAGAAAGGGGAAATATACTGTTAAGGCTTAACCAAAACAGAACAGAAGGACAATCATCTGGATATAGAAAATGTCAAAAGTCTCATCATAGTAAACACTGAACTATGATATAAATGAGTGTAAAGAATATTATTATGTATTGAATGTTAGGATAAGGTCATAGATTAAGTTCATTGTAAATAACATTAAGACAGCACTCATGAGCAAAACTAGGAACAAAATAAAAACGTAAATCTGTGGAAAATTATGTTTACTTGCATTCAGGTATAGGGACTTGCACAAAAATGTAAGGTCAGACAGACACGTGACTATTCCCAGGTAGACTCAAAAAGGTGAATGACATCCCTAAACAGTCACAACAACTCGTGTGAACAGTGAAAAGTGAAAAGTGCGCGAAATACGTTACCAGAAAATACAAAGCACTAGTACACGAAATGAAAACGAAAAAAAAATAAGTGCTTAAGAAAGTGAAAGCATGTTTCACGAAATGGAAACACGAAACTATACACCAGACAAAAGACTAAAACAAGAAAACGAGGCCTGAATGAAAAGGGCGAAAAACCAATGAAAATGTAAATAGTTATAGAATAGGTTATAAGGAATAGATAAATTAGGTAAAGTAAAGTGCGCCACAAGGCACCAGGAGACGCAGAAGTCAGTCCCTGGAAACAAATTTTTCTATGTAAATTTTTCAGGTGGAGCCACAAGCATAATTTGTAAGTCAAAATGTATATAAAACAGTTCGTCAGAACTACGTACGGAAAAGCCTAACACAAGACGCGAGGGGGGAACTTTAGCGCAAACAGCGAAGCACTAGTTTCAGTGGGTTTTCAGACAAGCCATTAATTTTACTCATGCGCATAAAATGAATGCCTTATCTGAAGGGCATTTGAAGTGATAAGATCCGCGAGTACTCCGCGAGTACAAGAATAACCATAGCCAGAAGAAAAGTTAAGATTAATGCGCGAATCAAACAAAATAAGAAGGAGATAAAAGAGAATATTAAAGATTAAGTAAAGGGGGGAATAAACATTATTATGGATGAAATAAAATAAAGTAGAAATGAAATAAAATATTATTACGGATGAAATAAAATAAAATAGAGGCACGTATAAATAGATCAGAAAGTAAAAGAACGTGAAAGGAAACAGACACAAGAAAATATGCCAGAGGGCAAAACACTTAACAAATACAGGAAAGACTAGCCGGAGAACAGTTAGGTTCTATTGAAATCGCCAAGTGCTCACCGGCGGGCGAAACAAAGAAACGGATGTGCTAGTCACTCAAGCGCACAGAAAATTAAATCAGCCGTGAATAACGAGTAACAGTAGAAACGCTAACTGAGCCTAAGGGCAATGAAATTGAACCAATGAGAAAGAAATCGCAGAGGAGCCATAGAACCAATAAGGAAGATTAAATGTCACGTGAATAGTAAAACCAGGGAACAAAACTAGAAAAGAGGCGTGAAATAGATTTTGGTCTAGGAGCAGGAGCGCGCTTTAGACACGCGAAAGATGGAACACTTTGTGTCGGGAAGAGCTATGAGAAGGACGTAAAAATTTTTGTCGGGAAACGCTAGGAGGAGGACGTAGAAACTTTGTGTCGGGAAGAGCTATGAGTAGGATGTCAAACTCTGCGTTGAGAAGAGCTAGGATGAAGACGATCTAGTTTGTGTTGGGAGGAGATAGAAAGAGAATGTTAGAGTTCTATATCGGGAAAAGAGATAGGGTAGCTAAGGATGACAAAAGTCATATTGTAAGTAAAGGAGAAATAGAATAAATTCAAGGGTAAAAGCACGGAGACTGTAACGGGGGAAAACTGATAGGAACGCGTCTTGTGTGAAGGGCCTGCAGTACGAATACAGTGTGGATCTTCATAATAAATGGGCCATTGAGAGGAGTTGTGAGTATCATTCACCTCCCATCCACACAATCCCTGAGGTAAGATTCTCATAACCCTTCATCCTCTACCTGAGCAGCCGGCAATCACCTGAAACCCTACACCAAGACCTTATCAACCAGAAAACGTTACCCTTATTTTCCAAACCCCGCTACAGGTGGAATGCAATACTTTCCCTACTTATTATACGTAGTAGAGAAAGTAAAAAGGTGGTGCAGGAAGACGACTAGGTAACTAAGAACATCCGCTACACACCGAATGACTTTGCATTAAAGAACCTACATGCAACCGTCGCGAATGACTGGAAGTTCAAACCACGCTAAAGTCCTGTTATATCCCTCCAAAAAAAGTTACGAAGTGAGAGAACCGTGAAGGTCAAATGTTTGTGAAATCATTAAATTTGTAAATATTTATAATAAATTGGCATTCGAGCGCTGAGATTGACCCTGTGGAACGGAACTACAGATATGACTTCAAGAAGAACTGCTATGAACCATACCAGAGAGATAGAGATCTCATAGCTTTAGCCGACTGAGGTTACGGTGAAGTGTTTGAAATATCGCTTCACTATAATGAGGTCCAGTTCACATAAATTAATTTTCAACGACTCATTGAGGAATAACCCATCAATACAACAGAAAATCAGATTATGCTACCACGCTCAAGAGACGGGCAGTTTAAGGAGTTTTCTCATATTTAAGTGAAGAACAACGTTAAAAGATTTAAGTAAGTTTTGATTGTGGATAGTTTTATATTTATACTGCTGAAATAGGAACAACAGTAAAACATCACAAAGCATCAACCTACTTATCTTCGATCTGCTTCGCCTCCATCATATTAATCTGGCATTCTTTTTATGTACTAGGCATTCTATTACTGTTATATTCCTCCAATTGTTTGTAATACTACGTAATCTTATTTCATTTCCAATAGTTCTATTGCATTTTTACTTTCTCTACCACGTACATAGTAGGTAGAGAAGAAATTGCATTCCACCCAAAAATTTGATATCGAGATTTCACCGGAAATATATGTTTTAAGACCCCCGAATAAAAACAGCATTCTGAAAAATGTCCGCTTATGTGTATGTGTGTGTCTCTGAACAGCATAAATCAAAACCAAAAAGTCGAATGAACACCAATTTTGGTATTTAGGTTCAGTACCTTCCAAAGATGTGGCAAGAAGATTTTCAAGAAAATCCTTGACTCAAAATTACACTTTACACGGAACATTTTTCGAAATTTTTCGATTTTCTAAACAATAACAAAGATTTTTATAAAATGCCACATAATAAAGATACTTGCATAAAAATAAAATGTATATAATGAATTTTCGGGAATATCCTGTGAAGTCCTCTTCATTCGGAAGGAAGTTTGTATAATCTTGCACAACTGGTAAACTTTAAGTGATAGACGAAAACGTACTATACAAAAATTTAGATCTCTTTAAAATACACAATTTGTTTCAAATAACTTTTTTGTAGCATTAGCCATTTCCGAGATATCCATAAGTAATGGTTAGATTTTTCAAAAGCTTACTTTTCTATCTAATTCATTTCAATCAAGATAAACCTTTCTTGAAATAGCTGCATAACAGACTTCATTATACATAGATACAAAGGGGAAACACATAGTCAAATGTTTTAGAACCGGCGGCTATACAATGGCCTTAAAATTCTATACTTTTTCCATGGCATCGAGAAAAACAAGTGATAATCGACAGAAGTTTAAAAGAATAGCTAAATGAATTTGAAAAATACGATGATATGAAATGAATGCGAAATGGATGAAAGGAATTGTGATAATGGAGCAACTGGTGGAATGAATGGTGGGGTAAACCGAACAAAACTCGCCCAGACGCCGTTTCCGTCCACTGCAAATCACACATGCGGGCGCCTGGGATCGAACCCCCGGGCCGATAGGCGAACGGTCACTCGGCCACGGCGAGTACATGAATCTGGCTAAGAGAGAAAGGCAATTAGTATCCGGACCCACAGGTAGTTGGGAAAAACACATCACAGGTAGTAGACTAAAAAGCGACCGAAGAGCACAGGGGTGCGAAGAAATAGTGGCTGGAGGGAGTGAGATGGGTAATAATAGAAAGATAACTTGGAATACCCAAAGCTATTTAACTTTCCCAAGAGAAAAATACATGAATCATTTTATTTTCAATAAGACATAAAACACACTAGCCAATAGGAAAACGCGTGTAAACATTACAGTGGGAAAATTAGCGTCTGCTTGGCAGCGAGAAACCTTCTTTTAACTCTGATCTTTACTTCAAATCGGTCTGAGTGGTAAGCGTGTGAATTTGATTGTAGGTTCAAGTTAGATCGTTACAAAGTAACAGAAGTTAACAATACGTAATATGTAATACGAAAAATTGCAAAGTCGTTGGATAAGTATAACACCTAAGAAGATAGCAGCTTCATTATTATTGTTTATTTAACTGGAATAAATTCAGAGAAGCACTAACACGTGATTCAGTTCTATTACCCGACTCAAGATTATAGTAGCTAGACAAATATAGGTAATTTACGACGACGACGGCGACAACAAAGAGAAGTAGAGAGGCAGACTTGCAGTCAGCATCCCAGTTCTCTTAAAGCTGAAAAAACAATATATATTTTTAAGTAGGGGAAGTATTGCATTCCACCCAAAAATTCGATACCAAGATTTCACCGGAAATACATGTTTTGAGGCCTCCTGAATCCAAAAAAAGTATTTTTGGAAACATGTCCGTGTGTCTGTGTGTGTCTGACTGTGAGCAGCATAACTCAGAAACGAACAGTCGGATAAGCACCAAACTTAGTATTTAGGTTCAGCATCTTCCAGAGATGCGACACGAAGGTTTTCAAGAAAATCCCCCACCCCAGATTACCCTTTACATGGAAAATTTTTCGAAAATGTTTACCTCTGAAAAATGGCTCTAACGATTTTGATTAAAATATCGTATATTTAAGGTACTTTCATGATAAATAAAATGTATATCTTGAATTTTCTGGGAATGTCTCCAAAAGTATTCTTCATTGTGAACGACTTTTGTATAACTGGTAAACCATAAGAGATAGACAAAATTTTACTACACAAAAAATATAGATCGCGTTAAAGTACACAATTTATATTCATATACATTTTTTGTTGAGTGAACCATTTTCGAGATATTTCTTGTTATTCCCTTAAATTTTCCATTACTTATACTTTTTCTAAATGGGAATTTGTTATTCATTTTTTCCCTGGTAATACAAAGAGAATGGAATACTCCACACAGCAACCAGCTCTTAAAATATTTGACTATCGCTTAAAGCCTACCAATTCCCCTTGCATCTACAAGAAAATTAGCAATAGGATTAACATGAAGCATATGGAGAATAAACGTTTGTAAAAATAGTTTTGTACATGAGTAGAGAAAGTCATGTGAGTGTAACTAATCAGCTTTTTTTAATCATACTAAGCTTAGCACCATTCTGTTACAGTTAATATTCCTAGAGATGTACTGGTATTCCTGCTCAGGGGCCGAAAGTAAAACATATTGTCTCAATGTCTTAATGATTTTGAGAATACGTTTTGTTGTTGGACACCGCTAAAGTCACATCTCTCGTCATCGTTACAATTTCCTGAAGATTCATGATCTTCAATAAACAGTAATTCTAGTGGCACACTCGTTTACTATTCAGATATTAGAACATCGGTCCACCACTTGTGAAGTAATAGCAAGAGACTGTTGAAATATGAGATTTTTGGAAGAAAATAAATATACATCCCTGCGATTATAGCAATGTATCTGTAAAAATGCAAAAATCTATAGTTTCGTTCTGATTTCTTTTAATTTTTTACTCAGAACATAAAACACTAGTGCACTTAGCATTTTAACGAGCTAGGTCAAACAGTTTTATTTATCTTTTTTGTTCATAATTAATCACTTTTTGATATGATAATATGAAATGCTCCTTGGACCCTATGGTGTATCATATCGCTCTCAAATATTTAATTTGAGCTTGGTATACAAATTTAAAGAAATCGTTATGCAGGCACTTAATTTCAATTAGTTTAATAGAAAGCCCGGGTATCATTGGAGTTTTCTGTAACGAAAGTATCAAGACAAGGATGTGGGATGTCCCAAACACTGTTCAAGATATTTTAGAAGACACATTAGAAAATTAGAATAAAGCATGCCGAGAAATGGGACTGAATATAAGCATCCTTTTCATGTTGTCGCGGTAATCTCTCGTGTTATCTTTTTTTACTTGGCGCCTGTTATTGTTTTACTATTTTGAATTTTGGGTTCTTTGTCCTCCGGCTAGCTATTATTACTCAGTCGAGCAAATATCTCTTGAGCAGGGCGTGTAAACGGAAAGAAGTTGTTACTAAAAGATAACACTGATAAAAAAATTTGTTTTTACACTTTTATTGCCGTCACGCTTAATTAATCTTGATACACGCCTAACTGAAACCGTTATATTTTCGAATGTAACTACAATCACTTATTTGCCGCGCACTATTAATTCGCGTATTTTACATTTTGTAACTAACTTTACGACGCGAGAGATTCTGTAGAATTGCGTAAAGTGTACCTCATGAATGCTTCCTTAGAACTGCCTGACGTGTAACTCGCGAGAGATATTTCTTAGAACTGCGCGACGTTAACCTTGTGAATGATTCTGTAGAACTGCGCGATACTTGCCTTTGGCTCAAGAATTTATATTCCCTCACCCTGATATGCCTAAACATTATAATAGAGCTGCTATTGCTTAATAAATCGCGCCAACATTAGCATCTATTTTATAAGCCAATCATAATTACTAAAACATATGCTCTAGGGAATTTTTTTTTTTTTTTTTTTAATTGGTGTGGCCCCGCCTCCGCCACACCAGGTGACGATCATCCGAAAGGGATATACATCGTCTCCCCTACCATGCACTAACTACACTACGGTGATGGAAGGGAAAGTCGAGGGTAAGATGGTGTCCGGTACCGCCGAAGCAAACCGAATGTTTCCCTCCATTTCTAAAGAAAGGCGCGCTACCCTGACGTCATGTGTTTGTCTCTTCTAAGTGATAAACAACTCACCCCCTCGCTTCATTGTTACCCACTCCTATTGTCAGTTTCAGTGAGGCCGTGTAAACTTATTTCCTAACAATGCTTATAGTTAACAAACATCTCAAATGATTGTTATACAATAATGTTAATTTACACTACAATCACTCTGGCATTCACAGTGCTGTGATATAAAATACTGCCTCAATGTACTGTCTGATATTTTCCGATGACCAGGTTGAAGCAGTGCTGTGATAACAATACCAATAAACTAATTATTAATCACTCGCTATAACATACGCGAGGCGGTTTTTAAAGTAAGTACCGATAATGTTTTAAAAAAATAACAGAATGTATTTCCCAAATATTTTATTACCATTCATCATCATCATCATCATCATCTTACAATATTTCTCCATAGTCACTGTCTTTATTCAGGGAGTTGTCGTACCGGAAAACCATTTTTGGTATTCCTTTGTCAAAGAATGATGCCGCCTATGATGAAAGCAAAGTCTACAGTTCTTGTTTTACAACATCAACATTGTTGAAATGTTTTCCATCAAGGAATTTCTCTTAGTGCCAATGTTTTCTTCCACTACTTGCACCAAATCAGACGGTCGGACGCTCCGCGACACATTATGCACACTTCCACGACCTTTGCTAAACTGTTTAACCCACTTCCTCACCATTCCATCACTCAATATTGTTTCCCCATAAACCTCACACAATTGGCGATGAATGTTTGCTGGTGTAATATTTCTTGTATTTAAAAAACATATCTGACTTCACTATCGGCGGTTTGTTCGATTGTTTCGAACATATCGAAACGCTCTAACAACAAGAAAATAAAGTGACGATCACTTACAGCTGCGTCTGGGTTCCTAATGAATGGAGGAAGTGATCGCGACTGCAGCGCTACAAGGGGCAAAATATTAAAACTGTACTTTCTTTAATAAGACGCCTCGAAAAACAATAAATAAGAATCACAGACACAGGTTGTGGGTATTTAAATAAAACGTCCTGTTAAATACAAGTCAATTATGTGATCAGTTGTAATGTAAAATGTATATATCACAAGTATGTTAGTTTTAAGATTCATTATGAGATAATTATGCAAGGTAAAGCTGTCGCCAAGAAATTGAACAATACAGAAAGAGTGATGAAGCGATGGCACAAAGAAAGAGCCTTGAGCCTAAAAGGAGAGGCGTTAGGGTTACTTGTTAGATTTTTAGAAAGTAGAAAGTCATGGCGTGGGTTCTCGACCTAAGGAAGATGTTACATTTATTTCGATTCGCCACTGAAATAGGACGCTATATATCTCACCAAAGATTAGCCAATCAGAATCTTGTTTTAATGCTTAGGCAACTCCAGACAGAAATGTATATATATTTTCCAGAGCTTATAAAGCGATCCCAGTTCCTCAGATTACTCCACGGTGTATACGTTGTATTAGTTACCGTAAAATGTAAGGACGCGAGTTACGAAGTTCAAGCTTGCATTGTAACCTCTTACAATATTTATTTACTGGTATACTTCCCATATAAAATAATATAGGAAGACAGTTTCAGCTCGGCAAAGGTGAGAAGCTAATAGTGTTATACTTTGTTGACGATCAAGTTAATTTAGGAAATAAATTCTTAAAGCCGAAATCTTCAGTGATAAGATTCCTTTGCAATTTACTCCCTGCCAGGAGATACTGAAGTAGGTCATTTGGCAGGGGGTATAAAGCCGCTTAGCATGGGGTAGCAGACGACCTTCTCCTACCGAAGGTCTGTTGCTGGCGACCCGAGCGGCTTCCGAGGCTGCGATGGAGGAGTATCCCTTGGGTTACCTCGGACAATTACCTCGGAGTCACCCTCTACCGCGGGCTCTATGAGGCAATTGTCTCGCCCCTGATTCTGTATGGCTGTGAGGTCTGAGGAGCGGAGGCCGTGGCCACCATCCGCAAGTTGCAGGCCGTCCAGAACACGGCGCTTCGGATGATCTATGATATCGGGCGTAGATTCTACTGTCCATTCCAAACCAGAGTTCCCTCTGATGTAAACAAAAGCACGTGCTTGTCACGAACCTAAGAACATACTCTTACGCCAAAGTAAATAGTTCCTTAACACATGTATTGTATTATGAAATATTAGCGCAGGAAAGGCATAGAACTGCACATTTTATTGCGGTTATCATAAGAACTCATTGCTAAAGGTAATGGATACATAACAACTGTTGAGAGATTACAAAATACGATTTTCGTCTGCTGTTGCGCTAACGCCGAGAGTATATTGCTTGTTAATACCCACTGTATGCATGACTGCCATTCTCTTGCATATACAAGAAATGCAGCAATGAATTCCCAGAGGTGCTATCTGAGTATCAAATAAACACTTTACGTAACACAAGAAATATGATAAGCGAACAGGCATTCATAATACGCAGTCACACGTGTGCTCAGCCCAGGTCAAATCTTGTGATTTACTCAGTTGGTATTTGAGTTCACATGGCAGAGGAAAGTGCGTGTATTGCAAATAAACTGTCCAAATACAAAAGCGGCAAACAGTAAAAAGTGGTGAAAAACAAACAATACTTCATATATTCAACTCACTATTACAAAAATGCCCGACACTTACATTAGTACATATTACGAAACTAATATGGAATTTTACAGGCGTTTTAGTGATAAGTGTAACCAAAGCGAGCAGGCAAAATAAACAGACATAATACAACATAGAAGAGGATAAAATGTGGGAACTTGTTTTAAGTGCGACAGTGCTGTGGAATTGGATAAGCTTGTCATTATTTTGGAGAGTAGTTCTGATTCCGATATGGCAGCTGAGTCATCTTCGAAGGATTCGGATTTGGATGTTGCACTTTTGCCCGAGGATTGTGATTAATGTAAGTAAAATGTTAATTTCCGCATACTTATAAAATAGATTGTTACTTCAGGTTGCATTTTGAACTATGGTTCTCACGCAGGGCGTGTTTTTATATATTTAAACCGTATTCAACAAGCACGTGAGAGGGGAAGAAGCAGCCATTATGGGCGGGGATTGGGAACTACTTTCGCGCGGATAATACAAACAGTTTGTTTTCAGTGAAAGCCACTCTGGTTTGGAATGGACAGTAGTCACACATCCTAAACACCCACTCTGGTCTCCCATATATAGTGGACATGGTGCGGGAGAGAACCCGTACCATGTTCACGAAACTCACTTATTATTCCAACCAGCTTCTGCACAACCTGGATCGTTACGACCACAGGCACTAAGACGACGGAAGAGTTACCGGTTACTTAAGGACGCCCTGGACCTCCGTGCTTAAAGGTAACACTCCTATCTATCAGAGTCCCCCAAGTTAACTCGTCACTAGCTGGACGAGTGACCGCTCAGCTCAGTTCTCTGTCTGAGAACTTCGACACTTCACTAACCTATACCCTATTCCTATCCTGCTTCACTGCCATCCGGCCTGTTTAACTTGATCGCCATGCAAGCGGCCCTGCAAGTTAAGCAGCATTGGGCTCGGTCGCCACTTGGACGCATGTTCGCCCAAGTGATTCGCTGAGACCCAGCCAATGGTAGTGCAGTAAACTAAACTCCGCCTATCGACCGAAAACACAAAAGCTTGCTAACATTCTATTTACCTCCTATATCGCACAGGTAAAACCGCATTGCGGCTAGGTACTGTGGCGATTGACATCACGCCCAGGTAAACCTGGGCGACCTGCTCTCGATAGCTGGATTGCTAGCAGAGGACAGTACACGACGACCATTACAGGAAGTAACATCGATGAGCAGCTACATTGAAGGAGTCTACCTCAGAGGCGACGAGATTCCAAACGGCAACTTACCATCAGAATCTGGAAACCTGGAACTATCGTATATGAGGAATAAATCACAAAAAGGATTACGGTGTAGCATGTGAGTTTTATTTTACATTAGACAGATGTAGACATCTTTCCGAGTTTGATTTATCACTAGTCTGCATTTTCAAACTTTTTGTCAGATGATTTCTTAAAAGTAGGTGTTTTTGAATCAAGTTGTTATGCTAATTCCAGAAATAACTTCCGGTTATTACACTTATTTTACACAAAATAAGTAATGCTTTAACAAATTTACTAATGAGCGTAGAAACGTATTCAAATACCATTTCACACAAGGTAAGTTTTTATTCAAGAAACATTTTAAGAATACTCTCAAGAACTCCCCTAATTTATTTCATGACTACATTTTAGCAAAACAAGAAACCAAAGTGTTTCATTTAATTTTTTTTCAAACTTTCTCTTCTGTGACTTCCTTGCAGATCCTTGAAGATGACTGTCCCTCCTCAACATCCAACAGTAGTCGGCCATCATAGTTTGATTCCATCTCCCCTGGTACCTCCTCTCCATTTCCTTAATATCTTGGTGAAAACGTTCACCCTGCTCTTCACTATAATATCCCAGATTTTCTGGAAAGTAGTCGATAAGTGAATGCAGAAAATGCACCTTTACACTCATGTTACAACCCATCTTCTTGAAATTTTCCAACATTATTTCGACAACGGCCTTGTAATTAGGATCTTTGTTATTGCCTAAGAAGTTTTCAGTAACTGATCGGAAGCCGGTCCATGCTTCTATTTCTCTCTAATTCATAGTCTTCTCAAAATCTTCATCCTTCATCCATTTCTTTATTTGAGGATCAACAAAAATTCCAGCCTTTAATTAGTCTTGTGTAACAAAGGGAAATTTCTTGGAAAGGTACTTGAAGCAGGGTCCATCCTGTGGTAGAGCCCTTACAAATTGCTTCATCAAGCCCAATTTTATGTGTAGTGGCGGAAGCAATATCTTTATATCTCTATATTTTTAAGTGAAATTGCGATAGAAAAAAACTAAAAGCAGTTCTGAAATCAGCATAAAAAGTGAGTCAGAATCGATTATTAGTTTTCAGTCATCCGATATCATGCAGACTAGTGTTATCTGCCTGTTTAGTAGTTTTGTAAAATGGTCATTCAACGCAACTTAGAACGAGATCATCTTTGAACTTAAACCAAGTCATAGAAGGGCAAGCCTCTGTTAAATGCCTTATTACGTTTGCTTAAAAATTATAAATTTTATTAAATACGATTCAGATTCTCGTAGATTCAGAAGTTCAAGCATACGCAAGTTAAATGGGTTTGTAAGCAAGAAAATTTAGTCACTGATGAAGGGGAATTCTGTTAATTGCTTTGTGTTCTACTACAGTGAAACCCTTTGAGTGGTTAGTTATTGCAACCACAACAGTAACATTGCATGTTTACTTCCGTGGTTAGGAAATTCGAATTTATTCTGAAAGGAACCTTCTCAATTTAGAATTCAGTTGTGACAGCTGGAAGTGCTGTTCAAGTGTTTGGTTGAACAGCAAAGTTAGCTTGGTTTATACAAAGCTAATATAAGTAAATAATGGGCCACACTCCATTTAATATAGTTATGATTTACTTTGTATTCATGAAAAGAGGTTTTGGAAGTATTACTAAAAGTAAATTTATTTCAAGAAATAGCAGAGTAAAAGCTACACGTAACAAAATAATCAACTTATGTAGTTGATTCATTTAACTTGGCAGTTAGTATCATGGGAAAAATCCCATTTACGTTTTAAGTGAGCACTTATTTAAATATCAACCTTTGAAATTTAGGTGTTGTGGTAATCTGTTTAAGAGTTACGTAATTTATTTAATTCTTTAATACAATATGTTTACCTTGGTATTGAGCAACATTTATATTGTTTTATTGAGTAAATAATAATTATATTATTATTATTATTATCATTATTATTATTATTATTAACCTACAACTGATTTATTCTTTACACACGTTTTTACCCCATTACATTTGATTCCATAATATATTGTTACTAGGTGGGTAAAGGGCCACTATTGGGTGAAAAAGACAGGAAAAGAAACCAAACAAAGACAGCCACGCAACAGTTGATGGAAAGGAAGGTGATTCAAAAGTAAATGACATGACTATTAAATGTGTATACAAATTTAAATATCTTGGTTCTTTTGAAAAACCTGGTACCTGTGTAAATGATGGAGTGAGAAGTGAAGGGCATGCGGCACTGATCCAGGGAGTCCAGACATTCTACCGTACGCCCTCACAAGGGGGCGCTCCCGGAAGGAAGGGCTGAGGTAAAGCAAGACGCCGGCCGGAACCAGGAGCGACGGAACAGCAATATCAGGATCCCTAAAGTTTCCAGATATAAACGCCCAGGTATACTGGGCAACCAGCCGAAGGTCGAGGGACGGAGAAAGTTCATTGAGAAGATCACTTTTCCCTGCCACGCTGCACCGGAACTCCATCGCCGAAACTTCCAACCCTGAAACAGTCCAAACGGGGTGAAGGATGAATGAAATGATTAATTAAATGAACTGTAGGGACAGGAAAATCTGGGATGCAGTGATCCTTCCCAGCATTCCCCTGGAAAACCGGGGAAACCCCCGGAAAAAACCATTGGGCTAGGAAGGTCGCTCACGGGAAGTCGAACCCACCACCTCCCGAATGCAGGCCACTGACGCAACCGCCTCAGCCATTTCGTCGGTGCACAAATGATATTATGATTATTAATCACAGAACCAGGCTAGGAAAGCAATAACAACTTTGAAGGTATCCTTGCGTATGGTGCAGAAAGTTGGACCATAAACGAAAAAATGTAGAAACAAATAATGGCAATGGAAATGGATGGACTAAGAAGAAGCATGAGAATTATATATAGCATATAAGAAATGCATACATAATAAATGAAATTTGTATCAGGAAAACCGTTATTGATAGAACAGAAAAATACATCTCTGCAATGCTACGGACATGTTCAAAGACATGTCAGAGAGGCGCCCAAACGTATCAATTGGGCTGCAACTATTAGAAATATACGTGGCATGAAGGAATAAGTACAGCCATGTTGAGGAATCGGAAGAAGGACAATGGCAGAATAGCAAACTACAACTGCTGGATGGTGGAGAGCCTGTAAAAGTAAATAAGTAAGAAAAAAAAACGCGTACATGTTATTCAATTTTTCAACTTTTTCAATGTGAGATACAGAAAATATTTCAACTGAAATATTTAAATTTTTGCTTTCTCTACTAGGGATTAAGTAGGGGAAGTATCGCATTCCACCTGAAAATTCTATACCGAGATTTCACCGGAAATATATGTTTTGAGGCCCTCTGAATCCAAAAAAGGAAGCACTTTTAGAAGAAGGTCCGTGTGTGTGTCTGTATGTGTGTCTGTGTGTCTGGGAACAGCATAACTCAAAAACGAAAAGTCGGATAAATACCAAACTTGGTATTTAGGTTTAATATCTTTTAAAGATGCGACACTAGAGATGGCAAGAAAATCCTTCCATCCCAGACTCCCCTTTACATGGAAAAGTTTTCGAAAATTTTGATTTTCTCAAAACTGACTATAAGATTTTGATTGAAATATCTTAAATTTAACATACTTTTATGACAAATGAAATGTATAACTTGAATGTTTTGGAAATGTCCCAAAAGTACTCTTCATTCTGAATGACTTTTGCATACCTGGTAAAGCCTAAGAGATAGACAAAATTTTACTATACAATAAATGTAGATTTCGTTAAAACACACAATTTATGACATGTACATTTTTTGTCTAGTGGACCATTTCCGAGATATTCCTTGTTATGTGTTTGAATTTTCCATACTTACACGTTTTCTCAAGAAAATTAGCATTAAGGTTAACATCTCGATTGACATGAAGCATATGGAGAATAAGTGTTTTTAAGAATAGTCTGTACAAAAGTAGAGAAAGTCTTGCGCAACACATAGTTTTTTATTACTGCACAAAAATCTTTATATCTGTAATTCCTGAAAATTGCAAGCTAAATAAGTGGTAAACCGTGGTCCAAAGAGCATTTAATAGTAAAAAAGGAATTAAGAAAAATTTAGTTTAAAGTTCAACTTGCATGGTACAGGGCAAATTAAATAGCCATTAAAATTGTTAATATTAGAGAACCAATTACATTGTATGAAGAAGTGGAATATTATTTGTTGGTAGTTGGAAGATGCTTCATGTTTATCTGCTCCACGTATGGGAGCCAATTTGTCGTGGTCACTTCGTGTTATCTTATTGCTGAGCGCCTGTTATTTTATACTAGTTTGAGTTTTGGGTTCTTTGTCCTCCGGCTAGCTATTATTACTACTCAGTCGAGCATATCTCTTGAACAGGGTGTGTAAACGGAAAGAATTTATTACTGAAAGATAACACTGATAAAAGAATTTGTTTTTACACTTTTATTGCCGTCACTTTTAATTAATTTCACATATTGACTCTTGATACACGCCCGACTGAAACTGTTATATTTTCTAATATCACTATAATCACTTATTTACTGCAAGTTATTAATTCGCGTATTTCACATTTATAACAAACATTAAGACGCGAGAGATTCTGTAGAATTGCGCGACGTATAACGCGTGAACGATTCTCTTAAACTGTGCGACGTATAACCTGTGTATGATTCTGTTGGACTGAACAGAATAGCTCGTGAATTATTCTGTCAAACTGGACTGAACGAGGTGTAATGCACGAATGTTTCTGTTGAACTGGACAATACTTGCCTCTGACTTTAGCTTTTTATACTCCCTCACCCCGATATGCCTAAACATTATAACAGATCTGCTATTGGTTAATAAAGCACGCCAACATTAGCGTCTATTTTTATATCCAATCAAAATTACGAACACATATGCTCTAGGGAAGATTTTCCCTCCATTTCTAAAGAAAGGCACGCTAATCTGACGTCATTTGTTTGTCTCTTCTAATTAATAAACAACTCACCTCCTCGCTCATTGTTACCCGCTCCTATTGTCAGTTTCAGTGAGGCCGTGTCCTAACAATGCTTATAATGCTTATAATTAACAAACATCTCAAATCAATGTCATACAATAATGCTTATTTACACTACAATCACTCTGGCATTTACATTGTTGTGATATAAAATACTGCGTCAAGGTCATAAGTATAATAGCAGTTTTAAAAACTTGAACAATTATATATTTTTTACCAAGTTTCACATATAGAATGCCTTTAAGTGCAAAGTTCCTCTTAAAATAAATGATACTGGAAACATTATCATTTGAAGCAGATCCTCACTGGATGATACAGAACACCATTTTGTAACAATAACGTCTAGTGTTCGACGGTTTAGTACAGGGAAAGCTGTTGAGATCTTCTTTGATGCCAGTCGTTCTATAAAAACAGAAAAGCCACTCATCTGTCTACAACCTCGTGACATTAATTTCTCATTGTCTTGGTATTCCCCACAGATCCTCAGTAATGGCTTGTTATCCTGACCACAAGCTTCGGCTTTGGTTTTTATTATTTGTAACTGATACCAAATGAGTTGTAACTGAATCTCAAGTCATCAGTTTGGAAGCGAGGGAGGCGAAGGAAGGGACGTCAGGAGGGGATCGCATCTACCATCTTTATTCCCTAAAGGGAAGAAGGGCCGACAGCGTAAGGTATGGTGTAACAAACACTACCGTACAGATCCATTCTGTCCAGGGGTAAGATATGGCATTCAACAGTCTGCTGACAGACTTGTACAAAACTCTAGTGTCATTCTTTTAAAATACTTAAAACTCTCCTTGCAGGAGAAACAGAGGAAGCTGTGATATCGCTGCAAGAAATTCGTTCGTGTGAAACAACGA
This sequence comes from Deroplatys truncata, assembly GCA_030765065.1. NCBI lineage: Eukaryota > Metazoa > Arthropoda > Insecta > Mantodea > Mantidae > Deroplatys > Deroplatys truncata. The sequence continues at coordinate 168,967,809 of CM060979.1, forward strand.
GCGCTCAAAATGCCAGGTCTCATGCCCAATTACGTTATATGGAAACTATTTGAAATTCTATTATAAATGAAGATAATGTATTTGAAGGAAAGGTAGAATCACACTGATAAATTCAATAGCATAACCGGGACTTGAACCACGGATCTTCCCTTTCCGTGCGGTTGCTCTAATCAACTGAGCTACAATAGCAACATGTCGACATGGCATTAAATTCACCAACTGACTCGCATTTTTCCCGGTGCACCACAAGGAGTTCTCAAATTCATTTTGAGATAACATACCCAAATGGGGACTTACACTCTCGCAAGTACATCGCTATATTGCGGGGCCGCAGATCGCGTACTCCGTTGTCTAAAGAGTGTCCCATAAAGAACTCAATTTTTAAACTGTGCGCCTCTTTCAGTTTGTTAATTTGCCGGACCTGAAATTTAATCGATTGTCATCTGTTTGTATTGCGATTAACGATTGTCAGTGTTAAATGTCATTTGTGCGTATGTTTATCACCAATACACATCATGTTCAGTGAGATTGCCGAAAAGAGCTCATTAGTTTGTTATAGGCCAATGGAAAATACATGGCGTAGGGAAAAATATATAGACATAGTAAATAAAGAAGAGAGAGAATCTGCATGAGTAAGAACCGGAGCATGGAAGCTAAAAGGGCTAAGACAGGGTATTCCTCAGAACCAATGTCCGATATGTGGTGGTAATGAAGACATTGAACACATAGTATTTAAGTGCCAAGGAACAGAAAATTGGAGAAAAGAATGTTTTAATAAGAAGTGGTTGAAGGGGGATAGAAATACACTTATGATTGAAATGATATGCAAGGACGCTAGAAGCATTGGACAGTTTTTGTGTAAAGTAAAAAATAAATGGCTTTGGACAGTGGAAAGAGAACAGTAAGAGGTAGCGCATCTTACCTTGAATGGGAAGCTATAGTGAATATGTGATGGTTAAGTAACCAATAAGTGAAAAGTGAAAAACGAGTGGAAATGGCACATGAAAAAACTGAAAAAACAAGATAATTTATTGACAAGAAATTTTAAAATGTAAATAAACTGTAGTCATTGTCTACTGAATGAGTGACCAGGGTCAAAGTGCAGTAGACATTCAAATTTGTAAAACTCTTAGCACAATAAAGCAACAATAATGTTTATCACCTAAAATGGAGCGATACTCGAAGGATCAACGCATCCAGATTTTGAAAGTGTATTACAAGTACGCCGTGGCCGAGTGGTTAGACCGCTCGCCTCCCACCGAGGCGTCCCGGGTTTTCTCTGGGTTCTCCGGTTTCCCCCGCCATTCATTCCACCAACTGCTCCATCATCACCTTTCCTTTCATCCATTTCACCAACATTTCGTTTCATCTACTTCCTTCATCCCATACTAGGGATGATCGGGCTGATCAGCCATCCTGGATGTTCTGTCTGATCCATGAGTGTCTGCTCCTCGACGGGCCTCTTGTGCTGTTATGTGTTCTTTTTATGTTTTGTATCTGTATTATACATCCAGCCAGTCACTTTACGTTGCTTGTCCCCTTTGCTTAACGCTCTCTTTGGTGCTCTCATTTTTTTTTCCTCTGTGGTTTGCTGACGTGGCATGTGCTTTGGCCGTACGCGCTGAGTGGTGGATTTCTGTCCGCATTGCAGGGATAGCTCTCTGCCCGGCAACTACTGATGCGGATTGTGGAAGTTTTTGTAATGAATTTTTAAGGAACGTCTTTGTGATTTTCGGTGGATCGACCTTATGTAAAGGTAGGCTTTATTATCAGTTTTATGTCCTGGTAATGGTGAGTGAATTTTGGGGCGGAAAACGTTATGTGTGTTTAAAAATAAGAGTTCGTAAAGTGACTGGCTCTTGGAGTTGTTCATAGGTTTAGTGTGTTTTGTTTCTTTTCCAGTTGAGTTATATTTTCAGTACGTGATTTTCAGTGTATAGTTAGTTTAAAATTTGTGATAAGAGCTTTACACAGTTGTGCAATTTGAAAATGCATATTTTGATTCATGAAGGTAAAAAGCATCAGTAGTGTGAAATTTGTGAGAAAAGCTTTTGGCATTTGTCGTCTGAAATTGCATAGTTTGATAAAAGGAGGGCAAGAAGCAATATAAGTAGAAATTTGTGAGTAGAGCTTTACATATTTTGGGCACTTTGAAAATGCATAGTTAATTCAAAATTACAGATATTCTGTTGTGTAAATTATGAGAGCAGTAATTGCAGTTAAAACCCAGTTATGCTGAACCCATTTATGCTGAACTTTGTAACTGAAAACGGTTGGGTTGTAAAGCTATCTACATCTAGCTTAGCTGGACTTTGAAGCTCTCGGTTTCCTGAATTTCATTAAAGTCTGTTTCGGTCTTGTTCAACATTCTTAGCTAGTCTTTGACTAGCTAAACATAATTAAATAGTTTGGTCTGATGTTTATAGTGGCTTTGTTTTATAAAGTTTCTAAATTGATTTTGTTTGTTGAATTTTTGTTTGACTTAATTTTTGCTGTATTTAAAACTTGCTTTACTGCTCTGCTCAATTGGTTTTGGTTGGTTTACTATTTAGGCCATCTTTGTTTTACAGTTATTCTTTTATGGTTGGTTTACGGTTCTGGTTATTAATGTTTGTTTATTTTTATCATTAAAGTACCCACAAAAACAAACTTATCAATAGTAGTATATTTTTGAGAGTTCTGGTTTCCATTTTGTTTTCCCCTACGGCACTCGTTAGGGCTTCCCTTTTCGTTTGGCCGGGGTTCCCTAACTCAGTCAAACAGCGGTACCATTGCAAATTACTGGTAGCAGATCGTGGTTAATTGATTTGTCTGTGTTGGTTAGGGAATATTGTTGGGTTTGTTGTTTGCTCTGTATTCTCCGGATTTCATTTTCTTACTTGTACCATATCCGTTGTTACAAGATGGCGGTATCGGTTACTAATGTGGACAGATTACGGAAAGGTGAATTGTGGGTAGAGTTGGTTGTACGTGGAGGTCAATGTTCTATGACAACTGAAGTGGCTATTATGTTGGAAGTTTTTCGACAAATTAAGGATGCTCCATTAATTACTGTTCCTATTGATCACGTGGTAGTGACTAAGTGTGAGTCCACTTGCTCGTTGGCCTTAGCAGAGATTCAGGATAATTTAATGGATTTTGGGCGCGAGGATTCTCCCTCTAAGAAACAGTTGCTCCGGTGGCAAGTTAGAATTCGACATTACTTGTTCTATTTAGATTATGTCTTACAGAGATTCCCTACTTTGCAGTCATGTATAGCGTTGCAAAAGTTAAAGGATCAGTTTAAGGAATTAGCCCGTAAAGTGGAGGAAGATTTTGGGACTTCACAGGAGGATACTTGGTCGTCCCCCTTGTATAATCAAGGATTGTCAGATGTGGTTCAACCTTCGATTGCGGTGTCTGCGTTTCGGCCACTTAGACTCGCTCATCCCCTCCAGCAATTCGTGGAAGGCGTTCAGTTAAACGACATTGTTGATGTACCATCGGCTTTACAGTTTCTCTATTTTCTTGTTCGATTGACGCTAATGGCTAAGCGTTATTTGGTACCCACGGCTCAAGTGATAGAATTATTATCTGTCAAGGTGTCTGGGATAGTTTCGGACCTGTTAATGCGGTGTGCTGGTTTGGCCGAGCCTGTGACTCGCTTTCATTTGGCCCTATTAGACATGTTCATTCCACGTAGGGAATGCACGAGGATAATGCAAGACGTATATTTTCGTCCTCAGGGTCTAACGGAACCGTTTACAGAATATATGGTTCGGGTTAAGGAAATTGCTTTAGTGTTGGTGCTCCCTGATACGGAAGCGGAAATTTGTGATGTCATTTTATCAGGACTCAATCCAGTTGTCAGGTCGGCTTTGGTTTTAGGACCTCGGCCGTCAAATTTGCAGCAGTTGGAAGCATTGGTACCTAAACTCAATGAAGTTATGCTTGTTGATAGGCTGCGTCTGTCAGAGCCTCCGGGCTCATTAGCAACTCCTAATACCACTGTATCAGCTCCTTCTTCGGCCATTGTTCCGGATTCGCGTCGTCTGGCCACTATTAAATGCTTTCAGTGTGGTCAGGAAGGCCATGTTCGACGAAATTGTCCCAATAGGAGGACCGTGAATCGGGGTTTTCTTCGTGTTTCTAATCAGGGGCGACAGTTTCGACCTTTATGACGCCAGAAGGTTAAGTCGACCATTTGTTTGTCTCGGCGTATTTGTGGTTATCCGTTTTCGGGTAAACCCTTAGTTCAAGTTTCTCTTGAGAAGTTGCCTTTATTGGCGTTATTAGATTCCGGAAGTTCTGTCTCTTTGATTCAGCTTGATTGGCTTAGGTTAAATTTACCATGTATTATGTCGCGTGCAACCACGTGTCAGTTGGTTTGTTTGATGGTCAATGGTCAGGCCTTTCAAGTTACTCAAAAAGTATCATGTACTATACGTTTCCCACGTTTTACGTGGAAACATAGTTTTTTTGTCGTTCCCAAGCTTCCTTATGCATGTGTCCTAGGTGCCGATTTTATGTCAAGGACTGGGATGGCTATTGATTTTTCCACTAGGCAGATCGCTTTTCATTTTGCTCCCCGGATAAAGTTGGACTTTGTGAGGGATTTTAAACCACCTGGGCCCCCTCTAACCTTGGGAGATATTAATTTGGTAACCCAAAATTGCGCTACTTCTTCTCTGTCTCATTTGTCCCCTGCACAGGCAAAGCAAATAGGGCATTTAGTTGGGGAATTTGATTCGTTGTTTACAGATGTTTTAGGGGTCACTCATTTGACTCAATATGAAATTCAGTTAACTGATTCTACTCCGGTCAAGTTATCTCCATATAAGCTCACACCACCGAAGATGGCTATATTAAAAGAGAAAATACAGAAGATGCTTGACCAAGGGGTTATTAGACCATCTACTTCAAATTACAGCAGCCCCATATTTCTAGTACCGAAGGGAGATCAGGATTTTAGACCGGTCATAGATTATCGTCTCTTGAACAAAAGAATACTTATTGAAAGTACCCCTTTGCCCGATTTGCATACAGCTGCTCATCATTTTTCGAAGGCTCGCGTTTTTACGACCCTGGATTTGAACAATGCTTATCATCAGATTCCTTTGGCTGAACATTCCAAGCATCTAACAGCTTTCGCTACCCCCTGGCGCCTTTATGAATTCAATAGGGTCCCATTTGGTTTGGCTACGGGCGCGCAAGTCCTCACTCGTTTCCTGGATAATTTGTTTTCGGACATAAAATTTCAATATTTGTACCATTACTTAGATGATCTTGTAGTATATTCCGAGGATTTTGACTCACATCTTGTTCATTTACGTGAGGTCTTTCGTCGCCTACAGAGCGCCGGGTTATCAGTTAAGCAGTCTAAAGTTCATTTTGCTACCTCTCAAATATCATTTTTGGGCCATATGGTTTCCCCTTCTGGTATTACCATAGACCCAGATCGCACTAAGGCTATTAGAAATTTTCCGGCACCCAAGAATAAGCCTGAGGTGGCTCGATTTTTGGGAATGGTTAACTTCTTCTCTAAATTTATTTCAAATTTTTCTACTCGGGCGGAACCTCTTAATTGCTTACGTAGGAAAGGGGTTACTTTTGCGTGGGCCGAGGAGCAGGAAGCGGCATTTGTTGATCTAAAAGAGGCTATTTCAAACCCTCCTGTCTTGGCTTTTCCAGATTTTGCTATGCCCTTTATTTTACAGACGGATGCTAGTGCTAGCGCGCTAGCGGCTGTTTTGTTGCAGGAATTTCCTGAGGGTCGTCGTCCCATTTATTATAGTTCGCGTACTTTATCTCCTGAAGAACGTAAATTTTCTACATATGAATTAGAAACCTTAGCGGTGCTTTTTGGATTGGAGAAGTATAGGGTGTACTTAGAACATGTGCATTTCTTTTTAGAGTGCGATAACCAGGCTTTAACGTGGGCGTTAGCTGTCCCAAGGAAGACAGGTCGTCTTGCGCGTTGGGGTGTCCGGATAGGTGCCTTTAAGTTTACACCTTCCTTTATCAGAGGTTCAGAAAATTGTATTGCGGATGCTCTTACCCGGGTATTTTCCGAACCTACTGAGGAGTGTGTTTATTTCGAGACTTTGGATGCTCCTGCGGATACTCAGATTGAGAGTTTCTCATTTTCGGCATTTCCTGAAATGTTTGTCAGTATACCTGAACTTCAACTTACCGATTCTGGGTTGGCTTCAATTATTGAGCAAATTAAATCGGGAGTTTCACTGCAGGATTATAAGATTCATGAGGGTGTTTTGATGGGAAGAGCTAGTTTTGATCGGCGTTATAAAGTCATAGTTCCGAAGGCAGCTATTCCCATGATTCTCAGTTATTTTCACGATTCTCCTTTCGGGGGTCATTTAGGCATTGCCAAAACCAGAAATCGAATTCGTGAACAGTTTATGTGGCGGGGCATGGATTTCGATGTAAGAAAGCATGTTAAGTCTTGCCGCATTTGCGCATTGTCCAAACCCGCGCAGGCTACAAATTGGGGATATTTGGCTTCGGAGGTTCCCTCCGCGCCCATGGAAAAACTATTTGTAGATTTTATCGGACCGCTCCCTCGTTCTATTCAGGGAAATATTTTTGCATTGGTGCTCACTGATGCTTTCTCAAAGTTCGTATGGATTTCACCTCTGAGTGCGGCTACTGCTCGCCTCGCTATTCGGGAACTTGGAACAATATTTGGATCTTTTGGTGCTCCTCAATATCTGGTCTCTGACAACGGTTCGCAATTTAAGTCGCGTCTCTTTCGTTCCTTTTGTTTTGATTGGGGTATTAAGCATTTTACTACTACCCCTTATTACCCTAACCCCTCATTAGCGGAACGGGTCAACCGTAACCTTAAGTCCGCTTTAATTGCTTATCATCACCAGCAGCACAATTGCTGGGATAAATACTTGAAGCAACTTCAGTTTGCTTTCAATTCTGCGAGACATGAGGTTCATAAGACGACGCCATTTTCATTGTTATTTGCCTACCAACCTTCATCTCCTTTGGCTAATTTGTGGGCGTTAAATGATTTATTACCGGCTGACAATTCTCCGCATACCATTCGTACTAATTGGAAGGCTGCCTTGAATAATCTGCGTAGAGGCCACTCTATGAGAAAGCAGCGATACGATGCGTCCCGTCGTCCCTCCCCATTCAAAGTGGGAGATGTTGTTATGTGCCGTAACTATCCTCAGTCCTCAAAAGCAGATGCGTTTGCCGCAAAGTTAGCTCCTCGCTATCTTGGCCCGTTTAAGATTCTCAGAATTTATAAGGGGGTGTCTGTTCTTTTGCAAGAATTGTCTTCCTCCTGCAGGCGCCGCGCTCACCTGTCTCAGCTTAAATTGTATAACTCGGGGTAGCAAGTGAGTCACTTGGCATTGTCCTGATGATAGGTGACTCACTTTCAGGAATTAGCGATCCTGCCCCATGCGAGCTCTTGATTTGTCCCATTCCCTTAACCGGGATAAATCCTGTCCCATTCCTCTCCCAATCATCCTTTCTTATCCCTTCCATATTCATGAAAGCTCCCAATTATACTTTCCTTTCCTCCTACAGTAATGGTATCTTTTCGGATGTTAGCATATAGAACTCCAGTGATTTGTCTTCAGATCTTTGACACATGAGAATATCACTATTGCATACTTGCCAACTTTTTCTGTTTGCCCGTAAAATGTATGGTTATGTCCGTGTGCTAGGGCTATTCAAGAGTCAGTCACTTGCGAGTTCCTGAATATTTTGGAGGAATTTATGATTTCCTTTTCAAGTCAGTGTGCAAGATAAATATGGTAACATGTATGGTTATCTAATTCTGAAAGTTTTGCCTCATTTCCATTCGCCCTTGCTGGGGTATTTAGCTGTTGCGCAGAGCCTACCTTTGCTGTTGATCCTGTTATTTTGAGTGACCTTTTGTGTTTCTATAAATTTGGCTCGAATTTAATATCCTTTGTTTTTTTATTTAATTTTTGGGGGTAATATTTTATATTATAATTATATATATATATTTATAAGGTCACTTAATTTCAGTGGGTGTCAGCTTAATTAAATTGTTCTTATTGGGAAAATTTTCATGCTTCCACACCGGTGATGCCTTGCCGGTATGCCCTGTTCACCTGCCTCTCCCCAGTTATAGTTTGTGTGGGGTCGGGGCAAGTGAATTATTATTTTGTTGTACATAGTTGTTATATAGTGCATTATGTCTCATAGCTGTTTCATTGCATACCATGTTTAATTCTTGTTCTATAATTGTAATGCTATACTTGTCTAATTTAAAAATGCACATGGTTTATTGTGAAATTCAATATTTATATGTCTATAAAATTATAATTGATTGACGATGATATAGTTTGTATATGTAAGTTTATATTTTGCTTTGTGAGCCCCCTCTGCTGCTTTGTTTTATTATGTTTCAGATTCTTATCCTTCTCGGCTACCATCCCTTTTTCCTTCCTCGTGCTACTCTGTGGGGACACGTTCTGGACCTTCTGAGTTGCGATGTGCTGACTGCTGTGCAAGTTTCTTCTGCTCTCGTGGTGTGTGCAGCCGGGTGGTCCTACGTGGGAATTTCACCGTCGGACGCTATTTGGTGGTTTAAAATACTGAAGCCTGTGCCTCCTCTTCCGGATCCTGACAACTTTATACATGTTTTGGCCCGCTTCAGTTTCTGCCTTAGCGTTAACCGTCTGCAGTGTCGGCGTTATTAGTAAAGAAAAATCTATTCTCCTGGTTAGCGGCGTGTCCGCTGAATGTTGCTGCCAAAATCATGATGCAACTTTTCACCTATGACTGTTCCTGGGAGTTATATACTTAAGCTTTTATCATCACCTTGGATGGCTGCCCGGTTGCTACGTCGTGGGATATATATTGTTGGGGTTTGCTTGCCTCAATTATGGTCTTCTCCTTGTATGTTCAGTGTCAGCTACTGAAGTTTGCGGACTGTATGTGTGGAGTTACCTTCTTCGTCTACTTACAGTGTAGCATGTTCCTTCTGTTTTCCTAGTTGTTTCCCCTTTTGGCTACTTATTGTTCCCTTTCCTCGAGTTCCTATAAATGGTTATTTTTTCTTCTCGCAAGCTCGCAGATTGGGGGGGGCTATTGTGCTGTTATGTGTTCTTTTTATGTTTTGTATCTGTATTATACATCCAGCCAGTCACTTTACGTTGCTTGTCCCCTTTGCTTAACGCTCTCTTTGGTGCTCTCATTTTTTTTTCCTCTGTGGTTTGCTGACGTGGCATGTGCTTTGGCCGTACGCGCTGAGTGGTGGATTTCTGTCCGCATTGCAGGGATAGCTCTCTGCCCGGCAACTACTGATGCGGATTGTGGAAGTTTTTGTAATGAATTTTTAAGGAACGTCTTTGTGATTTTCGGTGGATCGACCTTATGTAAAGGTAGGCTTTATTATCAGTTTTATGTCCTGGTAATGGTGAGTGAATTTTGGGGCGGAAAACGTTATGTGTGTTTAAAAATAAGAGTTCGTAAAGTGACTGGCTCTTGGAGTTGTTCATAGGTTTAGTGTGTTTTGTTTCTTTTCCAGTTGAGTTATATTTTCAGTACGTGATTTTCAGTGTATAGTTAGTTTAAAATTTGTGATAAGAGCTTTACACAGTTGTGCAATTTGAAAATGCATATTTTGATTCATGAAGGTAAAAAGCATCAGTAGTGTGAAATTTGTGAGAAAAGCTTTTGGCATTTGTCGTCTGAAATTGCATAGTTTGATAAAAGGAGGGCAAGAAGCAATATAAGTAGAAATTTGTGAGTAGAGCTTTACATATTTTGGGCACTTTGAAAATGCATAGTTAATTCAAAATTACAGATATTCTGTTGTGTAAATTATGAGAGCAGTAATTGCAGTTAAAACCCAGTTATGCTGAACCCATTTATGCTGAACTTTGTAACTGAAAACGGTTGGGTTGTAAAGCTATCTACATCTAGCTTAGCTGGACTTTGAAGCTCTCGGTTTCCTGAATTTCATTAAAGTCTGTTTCGGTCTTGTTCAACATTCTTAGCTAGTCTTTGACTAGCTAAACATAATTAAATAGTTTGGTCTGATGTTTATAGTGGCTTTGTTTTATAAAGTTTCTAAATTGATTTTGTTTGTTGAATTTTTGTTTGACTTAATTTTTGCTGTATTTAAAACTTGCTTTACTGCTCTGCTCAATTGGTTTTGGTTGGTTTACTATTTAGGCCATCTTTGTTTTACAGTTATTCTTTTATGGTTGGTTTACGGTTCTGGTTATTAATGTTTGTTTATTTTTATCATTAAAGTACCCACAAAAACAAACTTATCAATAGTAGTATATTTTTGAGAGTTCTGGTTTCCATTTTGTTTTCCCCTACGGCACTCGTTAGGGCTTCCCTTTTCGTTTGGCCGGGGTTCCCTAACTCAGTCAAACAGCGGTACCATTGCACTCTGACACCAGGCACCCGTCTGTAAGTCCTGGGGGGTGTAGGTCCTACATACCAGGAGGGTAAATAGATAATGAATGAATGAATATTACAAGTACGGTGAATGCTATGCAGAGACCGTTCGAAGATTTCGTGTAATTTTTGGTAGGCGAAATGGCAAGGAAATTTGAGGATACAAGATCGACAGTGAACATCAAATCACCTGGACGTCCTCGTTCTCGTCGATCGGCAGAGAATGTTGCCCATGTCAGACAGAACTTTGCTACGAGCCCAATGAAGTCCATTCGCATTTGGCATTTCGAAAAGCCGCTTGCGACGAATTTTAACCAAAAATTTCATTTGCATCCTTTTAAGACCCAACTAACACAAGAACTGAAGCCGATACACCATTTGAAGAGTCGAGCATTTGCCTTTATCAAACAAGAATTACATAATCATTGTCATAAGAAAATAGTTTTAGTGTCGATGCACACTTTCAGCTTAATGGTTATGTCAATAAACAAAACTGCCGGACTGGGGCACATGGTCCATCAGATGTGTCTGTATCCATAACGAGTGACTGTTTGGTGCGGATTACGGGCTGGCGGACTAATTGGACCGAATTGTTTTGAAAACGAGACTGGAAAAGCAGTGACAGTGAATGATGATTGTTATGGCCACACAATAGCACACTTTTTATGGCCGCAATGCAAGAATTGAATATGGAAGACTTGTGGTTCCAATAGGATGGGATAACCTGCCACACTGCCGTTGAAACAAGGTTGCTGAGAGAAAGATTCCATGCTCGTGTCATCTCTCGGAACGGCGATCGAACTGGCCACCGAGACCGTGCGATTTGATACTATGTGATTATTTTTTGTGGGGTATGTCAAATCTTATGTTTATGTGAACAATCCACGAACCATCCCCCAACTCAAGGCAGAAATTAGACGTGTCATGGGTGAAATTCAAGCGGAACTTTGCTTTACAGTCTTGAAAATTTTGTCCACATGTTTAATGGCAGTCTTTGTGCTTCATATTGACATAATAATATTAGCAATTTTAAAATAAATAATCTGTTTCATTGTTATTAATTTAAAACTTGCGCTTCTTGTGGGACACCCTTTGTTACACTGGGGAGTTTTCCGATCTAAATCTCTCGTGTTACTTACTCACGAGTGATAGGAACATGCACAATAATGTGTAGTAATCTTGTTATAAGTGGTGTTGAAAGTGCACTGAGGCATTCCTAGCCTCTTCGGACGAAATGTCCATTCACGCGCATAAGTTCTTCTTGCGTATTTCTCACAATTTCTGCTCCTATACTGTCCTTAAATTCGTTTACGGTGTGGGGCTTCTTTCTATGAGCTTTAGAGTGGTACGTTCGACTGATGCATCAATTTCGTCAATTATTTCCTCCATAAGAGCATTTCGTTTTCGTTTCTTAGGTTTAACGTTTTAAGATCCTGTTGTCCTAAACTAATTAACAGTTTCGTCAAACAGTTTCTCTACCTCTAACTGGTGTGCCATTTTCTCCCCAATTATGTCTATAGTAGCAGAATGACATATTCAAGACGACGTGGCTTGGGCGTCGGAGTATGTCATTGGCGAATGAAGTCACCAATAGTGAGCCGGCAGCACTGCAACGGAGGAATGGAGAACTATTCAGCTTGACCGGGCTTGAGGGCCTTGGCACGAAGGGAAGAGGAGAGACGATCAGAGGCACGCCATCCGGTAGCACGCTAACGCGGAATGCGAGTCAAGGTGTACTATTTTTCGGTCTAGTCAAATTTATATAACAATATCTTTGGTGAGTAACTTCAAAACTACCTATTTAATTTGAAGTGCCAAGTGGACAGGGCAGCAGACGAGGAGAGATGGCTATAACGTTTTTTGTATAATATAAGGAAATTTTCTTACGTGGGGGAAAGCAAGATTTAAACGCTGTCAATACATCATAATTTGTAATGTTTCAATATTTTTCAAGATTTGAAACAGGAATCAGTATGAATTATATAACACAAACATTTATATTATAACAAAATCCGTGGAGAAATAAAATAGCAAAACAGATGTTTTCGTGATTTAGTTACAGCTTATTCCTACCTATACCGAGCAGGGGAATTCCGTATTCAGAGCTTCCTTCACATTTTTACGTGTATTTTGAACTGGGTTATGCGCTAGGTAGAAATAAACAAATGTAGCACTGGATACCAGGAAATTTCTCCTAAAATAATCTACACAGTCTACATGAATCACTTTTACCTATGTATGTACATAAAAGGTCATTGTTTAAGCCTGAATTTGTCGGTAGGCATTTCAGTGGACTAATAATAAGACAAGAACACAAACAATAACAATAATTATCTTAACAAATCACACACAACATAGATGTCTTGAATACATTTTCACGTTTGAGATGCACAATGCACAAACTTTAATTCTTACAGCACGAATAGAAGCAGCAACTAACGTAGTGCGTGCGAGGTCACAGCAACGCAGGCGGAGCATGTATACATGTGATTTCTCGCCCCACCATACAGCAGCCGCTCTATACTTTAAGTCCCTGGCTTCATAGTTAAACCAATTATTAGGTTAATAAACGATAATTAATTGTTCCTTCACACATAACGTGTATAGGCTAAGGTTGTGAAGGTAGAATTAGACTGAAAAATTCAATGCTATAGCCGGGATTTGAACCACGGAAGATTTCAGTCTGATTTTACATTTCCAAACTTAGCCTACACACGGCATGTATGAAAGAATAATGAATTATAAAGTTTTTGACGTTTTAATACGTTTAAAACTCCCCGCACATCGGTTCTAGTAGCCCTTCAAAGTCAGGATAACTTCAAACGCTTATAGCTTCGTGAGTTAATTTATATCCGATATTGGAGGGGCAGCGTTTCTGCCTCCTGACCTGGAAGAACCGTGTTCTAATCTCTGTTGGAATAAGCAGTTTGGACAAGGTTTTGTTGACTAGAGCATCATTGCACCATATCACTCAACGCCTCTACAGATCTGAGTTGTTACAAATAGTGTTGAGTAGGAGGAAATATAGGAATTGTTTCAAAGGAACGGTTCACTCCTTGGAAGGGTAGAGAAACCACCCATGTATTTTTAGAGCTGGTAGTTCCCTTCACTGCACTACTCTTTTGTAGTTCCCTACATAACTTTACTTTCTGGTCGTTTGAAGTTAATTCTATAGCATTCACTTTCAAGGGCGCAGGTGTAGTGCAGTGATTTCGTTTCCTGAGGGACTGAGGTTCGATTCCCGGTTCTGAGGTGGTGTTTTAAGTTGGCCCTATCCACGCCATCACCTCTGACTTGCTTATGTGAAGTATCCCCAAAGCTCAACGTAGTTCGGAGTCCACGGTAAGAGGTGTAAGTCCTCTCATTCTACCGCCATCTTCGTCATCACCCTACCATCGGAAGTAACGGATTCCATTCGCTGGGTGCCTCCAGCTCAAAAATGGGTCCAGTGATAGATTGATGAAATGACGTATCCCCGAAGGTCAAAGGCTATAGGGGTAGCGTTAGAAACGACGACGAAATTCACTTCCATTACACTGACCTTAGAAAGAATTGGTATCCACTTTAACTATTTCAGCCAAACTGACCCAGAGAAAAACCCTCAGAAAGAATTAATTATATTAAACTTCACGTATTCTGGCGGGTTTGAGTTTTTTTTTTTTTTTATTTATGGACGCTCTTTAACTACTATGGTTCTTAGCGTCCCATTCTATATTGGGCGTGAAACACCGGTAATTTAGCTCAGAGGCCTCTTTATCAGGCTTGAGGTTCTTTTACTTGCCGTAAATCTACGACACGGGACCACCGGCTTTACTTCCCTTCCGAAGGAAGCCGTGCTAACGATTTTTACGCCCGAAAAAATCCATCGCCCTCCGCCGGGTTTGAACCCGCGACCTTGGGAACTAGAGGCATATTCTGGCGGGCTTTTACTTTCTCTGCCACGTACCTAGTAGGAGAGAAGGTATTGTATTCCTCCCAAAAAATGCGATACCGAGATTTCACCGGAAATATACACTACGTGATCAAAAATATCCGCACACCTGGCTGAAAATGACGAACAAATTCGCGGCGCCCTCAATCGGTAATGCTGGAAGTCAATATAGTGTTGGCCAAAACCTTAGCCTTGATGACAGGCATACTTTCATTCAGGTGCTGGAAGGTTTCTTGGGGAATGGCAGTCCATTCTTCACGGAGTGTGAACTGAGGCCTGGCAAGAAGTCGGTCACAAAACATCCCAAAGGTGTTCTATAGGATTCAAGTCAGGACTCTGTGCAGACCAGTCCATTACAGGGATGTTATTGTCGTGTGACCACTCCGCCACAGCCCGTGCAGTATGAACAGGTTCGATCGTGTTGAAAGATGCAATCGCCATCCCCGAATTGCTCTTCAACAGTGGGAAGCAAGAAGGTGCTTAAAATATCAATGTAGGTTTGCGCTATGATCGTGCTACGCAAAACAACAAGGAGTGCAAGCCCCCTCCAGGAAAAACACGACTACACCACCACCTACGAATTTCACTGTTGGCACTACACACGCTGACAGATGAGGTTCACCGGGCGTTCGCCATACCCATACCCTGCCATCGGATTGTCACATTGTGTACTGATTCGTCACTCCACACAACGTTTTGCCACTGTTCAATCGTGTAATGTTGACGCTCCTTACACCAAGCGAGGCGTCGTTTGGCATTTTCCTGCGTGATGTGTGGCTTATGATCAGCCGCTTAACCATTGAATCCAAGGTTTCTCACCTCACGCCTAACTGTCATAGTACTTAGAGTGGATCCTGATGCAGTTTGGAATTCCTGTGTGATGGTCTGGATAGATGTCTGCCTATTACTCTTTACGACCCTCTTCAAATGTCGGCGGTCTCTGTCAGTCAACAGACGAGGTCGGTCTGTGCGATTTTGTGCTGCATATATCCCTTCATGTTTCCACTTCACTATCACACCAGAAACAGTGGACCTAGGGATGTTTAGGAGTGTGGAAATCTGGCGTACAGAGTTCTGACACAAGTGACACCCAATCACCTGACCACGTTCGAAGTCCGTGAGTTCCACGGAGCGTCCCATTCTGCTATTTCACGATGTCTAATGACCACTAAGGTCGCGGATAATGAGTATCAAGCAGTAGGTGGCAGCACAATGCACCTAAGATGAAAAACGTATGTTTGTGGGGTGTCCGGATACTATTGATCACATAGTGTATGTGTTGAGGCCTCCTGAATTCAAAGAAAGCAATTTTAGAAAAACGTTCGTGTGTGTGTGTGTGTGTGCGCGCGCGCGCGCGCGCGTCGGAACTCATAAACGAAAAGTCGGATAAATACCAAACTTGGTATTTAGGTCCATTACCTTCCAAACAAATGACACAACGAATTTCAAGAAGATGCCCTGGCACCAAACTATCCTTTGCATGGAATATTTTTCGAAATGTTTTATTTTCCAGAAATTTTCTCTGACGATTTTGATTAAAATACCATGCATTAAATATATTTACATAAGAAATAAACATGTATTTTGAATTTTCTGGAAAGTTCTCTTCATTCGGAAGGAATTTTGTATGATATTGTTTAACTGGCTGATGTTAAGCGATAAGTGAAAACCTACTACAAAAAACAGTAGATTTCTTTAAAACGCACAGTTTATTTCAAATAACTTTCTTGTGACGTAAGCCATTTCCGAGATATCTGATATTAATGCTGTGGTGGTGAGCCATAAGTTGACACGTGAAAAATATTATGTGACACATATGAGGTTTTGGATCTTACTAACCTATTTACAAATCAGATATGAAAGTGCGTTCAGGTAACCTTGTAGTTCTATTTCTCTATTTCAAATAACACATTCCTCAACTTCTGACAGGTTCAAGATAGAAAAAATATGCTAGAAAAAATCTGACGTATTACATTCACATGGCTTTCTGTACCTTCTGTCATTATTAGTGGGTATAGAAATTATTCTTATGAAGTTTTATTGCTTCTTTTACACATTTCATTAGGATACAAAGGAACAGCGATAGTCAAATATTTAAGAACTAGACAATGTATGCTGGCCTTAAAATTCCATACTGTTTCCTTGCAATCGTGAGAAACAACTTAAAATAGACAGGACTTAAAAAGAATGTCAAGTACTGAGCAAATCAAGGCATTAATAATGGATATCTCAGATATGTTATTTGAAATAAACTCTGTTTTAAAGAGATCTATACTTGTTGTATAGTACGTTTTCGTCTATCACTTAACGTTTAGCAGTTTTACGAGATTATACAAAATTTCGTTCGAATGAAGAGGACTTAAAATTCTATTCCCAGAAAATTCAATTAATTTTGCATGTAAATATCTTTGATATGTGGTATTTTAAACAAAATTGCTTGGGCCATTTTTGCGAAAATCAAAAATTTCTAAAAAGCTCCATGAAAAGGGTAGTTGGGGTGGGGGGATCTTCGTGTCGTATCTTCGGAAGATACCGAACTTAAATGCCAAGTTTAGCGTGTATTAAACTTTTCGTCTTTGAATTATACACACACGGACCTTTTTCTAAAAGTGCTTTTTTAGGATTCAGGGTTTAAAACATATATTTGAGTGAAAACTTGGTATCAAATATTTGGTTGGGATGTAATACCTTCTCTACCTACTATGTACCTACATGATAGAAAAAGTAATAAGATTTTGTAGGTATCGTTTGAGCACCCACTAATAACGTTAGAGAAAGCCATGTGAGTGTAATACATGAAATCTTTTTCCGAAGTAATGCACATATAATGGGATGAAGTCCTTAAAGAATGTAAATGCTGTGCAGCTTCATCCCAATACGTTGCAAACGGCTTCCCCCTATAGAAATGGTAGCGGACGGATTTTAATGAGCGCGTGTTTACCACCACAGTTGATAACAAGCCAAGAGTTGTCTGTGATGACCACTATAGTCCAAGCCTGCCACTACTACCCACGGAATCTTCCCTCCCTCAGGCGATTTATTGTCATTTCTCCTCACGCTTCACACTCTCCTTATCTCTATCACCCATCCTTCGCTCCATCCTCCCCAAATACAAAAAGCAACGGAGAGGGAAGAGGGACAAAGGAAAGAAATTGCCTTGAAATTGCTTTCATTGTTTTACTTGTCACAAATCTGTTCCCTAGCCACTGACGTGAAGGTTAGCCCTTGTTTTCTGAAAAGTTGAGAACAAACCAATTACGTTCACAGTTTCCAAGCTTTTAGCTCGTGAAAGACGCACTAACCGACACGAAAGAGAAACAGTTACGTTTAAAGGCCACACATAGCCGCAAGCAATTGATTTCCCTCCCTAGGGAATATGTGTTGCGGGTTAGAAAGTGTAAACAAGTCGCTGGGATTCCGTTTAATTAGCGTTAATTTACTGCCTTCGAGTCCTCGCCTTTTCCTGGAGCACGACTTCCTTTTAAAATGCTCTCCTGCTTTTGATCATCACAGCAGTTTCAGTTCACGTAGGCAAGTGTTTTAATTAGTCAATCACTTCGTTCAGACTTTAACCCTTTCGCTCTTGGAGGTCACATCATGGACTACTGGTAAACAACTATAATCAATCCATTCAAGGATTAACATTTACCATCATTCTGGGAATTTATTTTACGAATCTTATATCTAATTGATGAAAATACAAATCCAATATTAACCTTAAAAACATATGTCTACAAATTTCTTTGCTAATTTTAATCCTAGAAGCATTGTTTGAGCATTAGATTGTACACATTTGTACAGATTGCTGTATGTTATAGAAGTAGATACTGCCATGTACCATTGTGAAGAAGGTGTTTTGTTGGAGTTGTTTATTCATTTAGCTCCACGTATGGATGCCAATTTGAAGAAAAGATGTTTGCTTCAGTAATTTGCACCTATGCATGAAAAGCCGATATGAAGCAGGAGTTGCTGCTATATTTCAACTGTTGGGAGCCGAACACTTGAAGTAGTTGCAACAGCACGTATAGTAAACAGTTTGCGGTAGCCTTCGCCCCAAATGTACTTTCAGGTGGGCTTTGCCCCAAGTTTATAAATAATAGCTTTGTAATTTGACTGTTTCTTTAGATATTATATATTTATGTTTGCCTCGGCTGCGTCAGTATTACTGTTAGAGACATGGGAGTCTTGGCAGGGCGTGATGTGAAAAGAATGTAGGCTTAAACAGACTTTAAGTTTTAATCCACTCCTTTTTATTAATCCTTGACACAAATTAAATAGCACTTCACAGATATCGAGAGCTGAGAGATCCTTTTTATTAATTAATTACACTTTTAATACATATATTATTTTCGTTTCACACGAATACGTATTTAATTTCTCGAGGACTCATCATGCATCCGGTTACTATCACTGTCTGCAGGCAACTGACTAGATTTCAACCGTATAAACTTGTAAATTTCTATATTTCAAGTCTCTGATTGGCTATTTTTACTCCAATAGAATACCTGCATTTAACTAAAGCTTTTTCTGGTTGTTGATTGGCTATTTTTATAAACTGTCACTAAAAGTACATTAATGCTTCCAAGAATCACAAATAACATTTAAACTTTCTTACTCATTATTGCCTAAGGTTACCTCATTGTTAGCAACGTTAAACTTATTATTCTCACAGCTCTTACATTATTAAATTAGGTAATATGTTCGCATAACATTATTATACATGGATACAATAATATAAGCATATGCAATTACTGTTACATACATTTTACAAATTATTACATACACATATTGCTTCAAGGCGGACTGTTATTGAATTTATATATTATATAATTTGAATGAAATTATTTAAGTGTTAAAAATACTGCCTCAACTGTTTTGTGAACTGTTTGGTTTGTAACCAAACAATGTGGCTATAAACAAACCCATGAGAACGAAGCTTTGTATGGTATTTCTGAATATTAGATAACGGTAAAGGTACGCGGGGCCCCCGGAACCGGGGCAGAGAGACCCGAAGAGCGACCAGATCCGGATGTGTTGGGCGCAAGCATGGACGTTTCGAGATAGAACACATCTGACCCGCACGGTCTCTGCCCACAAGCCACCAAACTGCCAGGATCCCTGCTGAGGAGAGACCCAACTGTGCCACACTGCAGCGACGCCAATAAAGAAACCCTTACAGAGCGCAAGTCACCGCCCAGCCGCAACCCGCCGAATACCGTCCCCTGGTCCTACAACCCGGAAACACATCACAAGGAAGATGATGCGTACAGGAAATGAGAGGAAGGAGAGTCGTGGTAGAAGATGAACCACTGGCCCCAGCATTCGCCTGGTGACTCGAAAAAACCACGGGCCAGAGTGGGCGTCGCCGGGGATCGATCCCATGACCTTCCGAATGTGGGCCACAGACGTAACTGCCTGACTCATCCCGCTCGGTCTGAATACTAGGTACAGGATTTTAATGCAAATACAACCTTTCTTCTCTGCTGTCTAAAAGTAAGCCCATTTCGTCTATGAGTTAACTAATAAGTTTCTAACAATTTAAACAGTACTTTATGTGACATATAATGCATATTTTGCCCGTTTTGTTAATAAACATTTCAGCAGTTTGTAAGCTATGTTGCATATTTGCTTGATTTACACGTATATTTTACAAATATGTTTTTACCATTTTTACTAATTTCCCTGTATTGTTTATAAGCATTTCAGCAGTTTGCGAATTATGTTACATATTTGCTTGAGTTACACATACATATACTTTACAAATAAATTGTTACTTTCTCTACCACGTAACTAGAGGGTATTGCAATAAAAAATTTGAGGCCGAGATTTCAGCAGAAGTACATGTTGAAATCCACTGAATATAAATATAAACAAAAAGCATTTTTAAAGGTCTCTCTCTCGCTCTCTCTCTCTCTCTCTCTCTCTCTGTGCGCGTGTGTGTGAACAGTTTAACTCAAAACGGATACATACCAAACTTGGTATTTAAGCTCAGTATCTTCCAAATATGCGACACACTTAAGAAACTCCCCCACCCCAACTACCCCTTACATAGAAGATTGTTTGAAAGCTTTTATCTCTTAAAAATGGCTCTAAAGATTTTGTTTAAAATACCATATATTAAAGATATTCATATGACAAATAAAACGCTTAGGTATCTTGAATTTTCTGAGAATAGCGTATGAAGTCCTGTGCAATCGGATGGAATTTTAGATAAACTTGTATACCTGATAAACATTAAGCGAAAGACGAAAACTAGACAAAAAAATCTGATGTGTGACACCCACATGACTTTCTCTACTCTTGTACAAACTATTTTTACAAACGCTTATTCTCTATATGCTTCATGTTAATCGAGATATCGAGATGTCAATCTTATTGCTAATTTTCTTGTAGATGCAAGGGGAACATGGTAGGCTTTAAGCGATAGTCAAATATTTTAAGAGCTGGTTGCCATGTGGAGTATTCCATTCTCTTTGCATTACCAGGACAAAAAAATGAATAACGAATTCCCATTTGAGAAAAAGTAAACATCTCGAAGATGGTTCACTCAACAACAAAAAATGTATATGACATAAATTGAGTATTTTTACGCGATCTACATTTTTTTGTATGGTAAAATTTTGTCTTTCTCTTATGGTTTACCAGTTATGCAAAAGTCGTTCACAATGAAGAATATTGGAGACATTCCCAGAAAATTCAAGATGTACATTTTATTGTCATGAAAGTATCTTAAATATATCATATTTTAATCAAAATCGTTAGAGCCATTTTTGAGAAAATTAAAATTTTCGAAAAATGTTCCAGGTAATGGATAATATGGGGTGGGAGGATTTTCTTGAAAACCTTCGTGCCGCATCTCTGAAAGATACTGAATCTAAATACCAAGTTTGGTGTTTATCCGACTGTTCGTTTGTTCACAGACAGACGTCAGACACACACACAGACAGACACACACACGGACATGTTTTCAAAAATGTTTTATATGCACTAAGTGCACCTCAAAACATGTAGTTCCTGTGAAATCTCGGTATCGAATTTTTGGGTGGAATGCAATACTTCCCCTACTTACTATACGTAGTAGAGAAAGTAAAAATGTAGAAACAAATAAATTGAGTTTTATTTATGGACGCCCTTTAACTACTATAGTTCTTAGCATCTCATTCTATATTAGTCGTGAAAGACCGGAAATGTTGCTCACAGGCCTCTCTATCAGGCTTGGGTTCTTTTATGTGCCATAGAACTACGACACCTGACCACCGGCTTTACTTTTCTTCCGAAGGAAGCCCTGCTAAGGATTTTTATGCCGGAAACAAATCCATCGCCCTCCGCCGGGTTTGAACCCGCGACATCGGGAACTAGAGGCTAGATAAACATTAGAGATGGAAACATGCAGGGTGTGGAGGATGCTTATGGAAAGAGACTTGAAGTACTGGTATCGAATTCAAAAATTTCCTAAAGGGCATATACTATGAGATTGTTTAAAATTTTAGCAGAATCATAAGAATGATAATAGCTGGATAGATTAGACATCAACTACAAATAGAAGGTACGGGGGGCAGGTGTTTGGCCTGGGAGAAACATTTTGCAAAGATAATTTTGGCAGTGGGTATCCTCAGAGGATATGGATAGACAAACTTTGTATGCGTCATTGAAATAAAATAGCTAACTTAAATATTAAGGTACTTAATGCATCTGGGAAATTTGGAAAATACACAGTAAGATATCTTGTTGAAATTTATGCCGGTTATTACAAACAAGAGGAGTAATGTTTCAAAATTCTGGGTTGCAAGGTTATTTAAGTATTAATCGTTCTTCTTTTTTGAAGTAAATTCATTCTTATAATAAAAATTGTAAAATACTGCACATGATATATTTTTAAAAATGTACATATAAAATCAGGTTTTACAGTAAACGAGCTTACAATAAATTAATCATATCAGATTTTATATTAACCCCTAGTTATTGCAGAAAAGTTGTTACCTCCTGTGCTCTTCAAAATGGTTTATTTATCAAAAGTTAATAACTTATTTCACAAAGTTGGAGCATCAGATACTTGAAAAGTATATGGTCAGTTTCTTCAATGTCGCTGCCTTTTAAAGAGAGTACAAAGTTTTGAAATAAATAATATTAGTAAAAATAGGCCTCTGTATAGCATTTTGAGTGGAAAAACTCAAGAAAACAAGTTTTAGGGGCGTGAAACCCTAAAACTAACGTAACGTTTGCGTAGCAGCTGGTCGCGAGAACATTAGAGCATTTTGACCCACTTACGTGGCCAATAAATACGTTTCGGAGGGACAGATCAGCAAACTATCGTCTTCGTTGCTAGCGTTTGCCTAATGCAACACGTTTTGAAACTTGACACAACTTAATTCAACTTCCCGTCGTGGATCGACATCCACGTAGGGTCATTAACAATACGCGTAATTTATAATTAAGTTTTGCAATTCTATTATATCGTTTTTTTAGTATATTTTACGTCTCTACTATTTTCATTAAAGAAGAATAAAGTTTTGTAAGAATACTTTGTAGAACAGTGAGTAGAGAAAGTGATGTGGATTCAACACGTCAATTTTTAATGCCTGAAAAGTAAATCAAAATAATAATACACTCAGTAGTAAGGACAATTAAATTAAATCGAAATGGGGAACCTATGGCAGGAAAGTTTCGACATATCAGATTTACTTGAACCAACAAGCAGCTAAGACTATGCAACAAAATTAAGAGTCAGAGAGACTGTTAGCAGACTCAGATAGGCAGCCTGATGTAGAACGCAGAATAGAAGTTCACTTCTCAGCAACGTGCCAGTCTTTCATTATAATCCACAGATTGATTATCGCAGTCAAATCGGTGCTATGAATAAAATGTGCCCAAAATAAAGCATAAAAAGTGGAGTGACCAGCCAAATGAGCTATACTGTGCCGCGGATAAATACCTTCGAGTCATATTAGAATCCCTCCCCTACAAGACATATTGAGAGGTGTCCCATCTATTAATATCGACCGATTTCCTATCTAAAGCTAAAAAATACAAGTGTTTCAAATGGCACATTCGTGATTCCAAATAACTGTCAAGCAAGTCCATGATTTCATCTTTATTCCTTTTTTTAAAATTCAAGGTACGCATTTACCTTTTGATTATATACAACTACAGGTTTTACAACTTTGTTTTATTCTGGATGCTGATCAACATTGCCTCTGTATGTATAAAACAAGAATGGGTTTCTGTCATATTAAAACATGGTGTATAACATTCGAATTATAATAAATGACCAAGATATTGAAAAATTCAAACAAATAACTATGAAATGGATGCTGACAGAAAAACAATATTTAAAATAAATTCGAATATTAAACATATCTACATTTTGTTTATAGTAAGTTGTATTTTATGGTTTACCAGTTGCAGAAAGTTGTGCAAAATTCCTTCCGAATAAAGTGGACTTCACAGGCTATTCCTAGAAAATAAAGTTCAGTATATATGTTTAATTAGTCGTGTAAATATCTGAAATATATTGAATTTTAATCAAAATCGTTAGGGCCATCTTTGGTAAAATACACTTCGAAAAATTTTCAATGTTAAAGATACACTACGTGATCAAAAGTATCCGGACACCTGGCTGAAAATGACGTACAAGTTCGTGGCGCCCCCCATCGGTAATGCTGGAAGTCAATATGGTGTTGGCCCACCCTTAGCCTTGATGACAGCGTTCACTCTCGCAGGCATACTTTCAATCAGATGCTGGAAAGTTTCTTGGGCAATGGCAGCCCATTCTTCACGGAGTGTAGAACTGAGGGGAGTTATCGATGTAGGTCGGTGAGGCCTGGCACGAAGTTGGCGTTCCAAAACATCCCAAAGGTGTTCTTTAGGATTCAAGTCAGGATTCTGTGCAAGCCAGTCCATTACAGGGATGTTATTGTCGTGCAACCACTCCGCCACAGCCCGTTCAGTATGAACAGGTGTCCGATCGTGTTGAAAGATGCTCTTCAACAGTGGGAAGCAAGATGCTTAAAATGTCAATGTAGGTCTTCGCTGTGATCGTGCCACGCAAAACAACAAGGAGTGCAAGCCCCCTCCAGGAAAAACACGACCACACCACCACCTACGAATTTCACTGTTGGCACTACACACGCTGGCAGACGATGTTCACCGGGCATTCGCCATACCTACACCCTGCCACCGGATTGCCACATTGTGTACCGTGATTCGTCACTCCACGCAACGTTTTGCCACTGTTTAATCGCGTAATGTTGACGCTCCTTACACCAAGCAAGGCGTCGTTTGGCATTTTCCTGCGTGATGTGCGGCTCGACCATGGAATCCAAGGTTTCTCACCTCACGCCTAACTGTCACAGTACTTGGAGTGGATCCCGATGCAGTTTGGAATTCCTGTGTGATGGTCTGGATAGATGTCTGCCTATTACTCTTTACGGTCCTCTTCAAATGTCTGCGGTCTCTGTCAGTCAACAGACGAGGTCGGCCTGTACGCTTTTGTGCTGTACATGTCCCTTCACGTTTCCAATTCACTATCACATCAGAAACAGTGGACCTAGGAATGTTTAGGAGTGTGGAAATCTCACGCACAGACTTCTGACACACGTGACACCCAATCGCCTGAGCACGTTCGAAGTCCGTAACTTCCACGGAGCGTGCCATTCTGCTGTTTCACGATGTCTAATGTCTACTGAGGTCGCGGATAATGAGTACCAGGCAGTAGGTGGCAGCACAATGCACTAAGATGAAAAACGTATGTTTGTGGGGTGTACGGATACTTTTGATCACATAGTGTAGTTTGAAGTGGGGAATTTTTTTGAAAATCTTTCTCTGGGATGTTTGGAGGATGCTGAACTTAAATACCAAGTTAGGTATTTATCGGGTATTTCGTTGCTGAGTTATGCTGTTCATATACACACATACATATACAGAATTTTTCTAAAAAAAACCTATTTTGGATTCAGGACGCTTCAAAAGACATATTTTGGTGACATCTCGATATCGATGTTTTGGGTGGAATACCTGCCACAGTTTATATTAAGCTATATTTGATAATATTGGTCCATATCCCTCCATTTATTAAACATATAACAATAAGTTTATTAGCAATAAGTTAACTTCACAATATTGTTAACTTTAACAATAAGTTAAGCAAAAATGATTGTTACAGGTAGTGGAGACCTTCATAAATCTGAATGGCTGTGACAACATTATGTTCCCAAGGTTCAAGAAGATTATGGGCAGAAGGTCACACTCGTTATGTAGAATGAAGATTTGGTCAACTGTTGTGACAAGACAACTGACAGCATATTTGTTATGCTCCAGAAGACCTTGACCAAATACTGTGTTTATTCATCACCGAGTTCAAATTGCTTGAAAATGCGAATATTGTTAAATGCTGGATAAAAAGGTTCCCAGCAAATTATTAAATTTTGATCACCCCAACACGCACATGGGGGAGCGCAGCTCACAAACTGCAAGAGGGCCGGGGACCTCGGTGTCTACATTCAAAAGAAACGACAAAATACACAAATATTTCATAACACACATTACTTTTAATTTATTGATAAAACACTGGGCGGCTCTACTTACACTTAGGGAAACAAAGGATAAGGGGAGATACCTCGAAGTCGAGGTATGGCCACACGCAACCTGCTTATTACACTCTCACACAAAAAGTGATGCGCACATTTTTTATTTCGGGGGGGGGGAAATTCATTTAACGCCCACTATATATTCCCCCTCTTCAACCCTGTCTAGGCAAGCTAGCTAGCCAGGGCTGGCTATATACCGGGCGAGATTCAAACAAAGCCTTCTCTCTCTGGCGTGTTCCGCGCCAAAGGAGAAGGCTCGTTTAGACGAAAGAAGTAATCGAAGTCACCCAATAATGCTGTCGACAATGCGTCACAGTATGCGTCTGGTATGACAATGCTTACTGATACGCCATAATATTTGGAATGTAGACAACATTGAACATGTTACAGAAATTCGAAATTAATTATTAATTTGTTGGCATAACTACAAAAATTGCAGATACGTGAGTGTATGGACGAAGACAATGCAGGGAATTGTACCAAAAAATATTGCTAAAATTTTCAATTCACAATTAGCGCATTCCTTTAGGGCAAGGACCTCTTTCAAGTGAAAGGGAGCTGGATTTTGATCCGAGTTCAGCGGTAGGCTTAAAAATGAACCACACAAAGACAAAGTTGATGACAAACAGCAAAGAGGAGAGATCACATTACGAGTAGTAGGTCGCGAAACTGTGGAATATGCACTAGAAATTGCATATTTAGGTCAAAGCATTTCCTTTAAGAATACGATGGACAAAGTAACAGCACGACGCATTGTAGCAGCATGGTCTAGTCTTTTCCCTAAAACTTATACTCTTGGGAAAATCTAAATGGTCAAAGAATGAACATCCTATTTTACCACCTCTGTTATAGCCCACAAACGTGAAGTTTAACAACAAAAAACAGAGGCAAGCGATAGATAAAAGGAAATGTAATGGATAATCTTAGGTACGGCAATGAGAGAATGCAGAACCAGGAAATAAGGAAGAGGACGAGTAAAGGACGCCGCGACCCAGGAAGCTACCAACTGGAGATGGGCAGGACACGTTGAGACAGCACCCTAATAGATGGACACACAGAGTGACTCCTTGGGACCCCAGGATTGCTTAGAGGAACGTCGGCAGGCAGAGAACTCGCTGGGCAGACGAATTGAGGACCTATTGCAGCAGATGGACCACGATAGGCAAAGAGAGAGAAAGTTGGAAAAAACTAGTGGAAAATACCAGTAGCACAATAAAGTAGGTTCATTTTTTCCGGAATAGTAACTAGGATTGCTAAATATTCCCCCTTAACTATTACATAGGATTGCCATACGTTGCGGATTTCACGGACAATCGACGATGACCAATTTCAACAACTTCTTTCATAGAGTTCGTAAGTAAAGTCTTTTTAGAATAATTGAAAATGTGGTGTGGTCGCATCAGGGCCATTCTAGTAGCCGCAGAACGGCAACGAGCGCCACTCTCGCGTATAGGAAAAATCGCGCGTTGGTTTACAGTTAAATGGGTCGCTCTGTATATATATAATTAGCAGAAATACCTGGAGCTGTTCGGCACCCCTCACCCAAAACCTAAACGTCTACCCTACAACAGTTCCTTCCAGGTTGGTGGTTCAGCCATATCAAGGGAAGATACGCAGCATTCACAATCGAGCTCACCACCAGACAACGGTCGGTCGATCGCTTTTCACCGTTTTGGCAAAACATAAACTTTCCAAATGTTTGTTTATTTACATTTAAATTAATTAAAACAATCACATTATTGTGGTATTCAATTCTTCTAATTTGATCACCTCACAGTGGCATGGCTAGGCTGGTGCAACCGATACACCGCACCGGGCCTCTAAAGTTAGGGCCACAAATGAGGGCTCCTGCCAACCCCAATAGAGTGGGGTTCATGTTCAAAAAGATTTTGAAGGTATCTCGTGCAAAAATTTGTAACAAATTACACGTCATCGAATATTTAATGCAGGTTACTCATTATTGCTGCAATTAAATGTGAAAGCATTTCTTCGAAAACTCATTTAATATATTGGCGGGACAGTGGTTGAGTGAGGGGGGATTCAAGCGCCTCCTTTGAGTCGACATTATTTTAACACTTGGCAGTCTGCTGAGCGACTTGTCGAACTCAATGGTATGCACCGCCGCCAGTTCCATCATCCACGCTTCTAGCTTCATATTATCCCATGGTTAATATTATATATGCTCACAACTTACATCGGTTCAAGGGCAGACGCTTATAGGATAATTCAATCTCTTCTTTTTTTGGTGGGGCTTCTTCTACAGATGATCAACTGGAAAAAAAGCTCAAAAGTTTGCAGAAACATTCCCTGATGACATAGCACCTTTGTGTAGATCATAAGTATTATCAGTTAGCAGTTCCTTCAGATCTAAGATTACAAAATCTGACGTGTTACACTCACATGACTTTCTCTATTCTACATTTTTACAAATGCTTATTCTCCATTTACATCATGTTAATCGAACTAAAAATTTGCAGAAGCTATCTTATTGCTTATTTTCTTGCATGTGCAGAGCGAATATGGTAGGCTTTAAGCGATAGTCAAATGTTTTAAGAGCTGGTTGCTATGTGGAGTGTTCCATTCTCTTTGTATGTCCAGGACATAAAAAAGGAACAACGAATTCCCATTTGAGAAAAAATATAAGTATTGGAAAATTCAAGAAATAATGAGTATCTCGAAAATGGTTCACTCCACAAAAAAAAATGGATGTCATAAATTGTTGTTTTAACGAGCTCTACGTTTGTTCTGTAGAGAAATTTGTCTATCTCTTACGTTTACCAGTTATGAAAAATCCATTCAGAAAGAAGAGGACTTATGGAGATATTCCCAAAAAATTCAAGATATACATTTCATTTGTCCTAAACATACGATATTTTAATCAAAATCGCTAGAGCCATCTTTGAGAGAATAAAAATTTTTGAAAAATGTATCACGTAAAGGCTAGTCTTGGGTGGGGGCTTTCTTGAAAACCTTCGTGTCGCATCTTTGGAAGATGCTGAACCTAAATACCAAGTTTGGTGTATATCCGAATTTTTTTTTGAGCTATGCTGTTCACAGACACACACACACACACACACACACACACACACACACACACACACGCGCGCGCGCGGACCTTTTCACTTTCTCTACTACGTATAGTAAGTAGGGGAAGTAATGTATTCCACCCGAAAATTCCATACCGAGATTACACCGAAATACATGTTTTAAGACCCCCTGAATCCAAAAAAAGCATTTTTGGAAACAGGTCCGTGTGTGTGTCTGTGTGGGTGTGTGTGTGTGTGTGTGTGTGTGTGAGTGGGTGGGTGGGTGTGTGTGTGTGTGTGTGTCTGTAAACAGCATAACTCAGTAACGAACAGTCAGATAAACATCAAACTTGGTATTTAGGTTCAGTATATTCCAGAGACACGACACGAAGGTTTTCAAGAAAATTGCCCTACCCCAGATTACTCTTTACATGGAAAATTTTTCGAATATTTTAATTTTCTCAAAAATGGCTCTAACGATTTTGATTAAAATATCATACGTTTAAGATATTTTCATGAAAAACGAAATATATATCTGGAATTTTCTGGGAATGTCTCCAAAAGTATTCTTCATTGTGAACGACTTTTGCATAACTGGTAAACCATAAGAGGTACACAAAATTTTACTACACAAAAATGTAGATCGCGTTAAAACACACAATTTATGTCATATACATTTTTTTTTGTTTTGTTTAGTGAACCATTTTCGAGATATTGCTTGTTATTCCCTTAAATTTTCCATTACTTCTACTTTTTCTCAAATGGGAATTCGTTATTAATTTTTTATGTCCTGGACATGCAAAGAGAATGGAATACTCCACTTGGCAACAAGCTCTTAAAATATTTGACTATCGCTTAAAGCCTACCAATTCCCCTTGCATCTACAAGAAAATTAGCAATAAGATTAACATCTCGATATCTCGATTATCATGAAGCATATGGAGAATAAGCGTTTATAAAACTAGTTTGTACAAGAGTAGAGAAAGTCATGTGAGTTTAACACATCAGACTTTTCTAAAAGTGCTTTTTTAGATTTCTGGTGGCCTGAAAACTTGTATTTTCGGTGAAATCTCGGTATCGAATTTTTAGGTGGAATACAATACTTCCCCTATTTACTATACGTAGTAGAGAAAGTAGAAATGACTGATTTGAAACACCTTGCTAATTTACTATTGATTGAACATAGCTCTTTTACTTCATACTATCCTGATGTATGTACCACTTCCTGTATGAACTTAACTGTTCCTGTTACAGTGGCAAAGCTGAAAGACGATTTATAAACCAAAACTGATCAAGAACTACCTGAGAAGTTCTATGATTCAAGAAGGTCTAAATGCATTGGCTCAATTGTTAATAGAAAATGATAGGAGCGACAGATTAACGTGAATGAAGTCGTTGATTTTTTTACCGATGAGCAATCAAGAAGGAAAAGCTCCAAATCTTAAATTTAATCATATTTTTACTGTTGAATAAATAATTTATTTTCCTGATATCAAGCTTTGTAAAATTTTAGGCTTTCTTACTTTAAATTGCCCATTTTAACAATCTTTTAGGTTTGCTACATTAATGCGTATTAGTGACGTAGTTCAATAACAACATTAACTTAATTTAATGTTATATGAAGTTCAGCTAATTTATCCATGGAAGATCAAGTCATTTATATTTTGAAAAGCATATTTTTATTTTATTTCGGCAAGATCTAATCCAAAATAACACTGTTCTAATCCTGTTGATCTTTTTATAACGATAAGTGAGTGCATACCTTTTAGACAAATACAAACCTAAATAACACAATTCACATCTTATTATTTGATATCATTGTTCCTAGATTTGTAAGACCAAGTATTATGTCTACATACCTAATGTTAAATATAATTTTTTATAATACCTATATAAAACTTGTGAGTTTACGTTTGGTAATTGAAGTTAGGGACTCCGTTTGGCCCTTTTGCACCGGGCCTCCGACAACCTAGCTAGTCACCGTCGCCTCACCTTCATTAGTGTACTGAAGTTCCTCCAAATTGCCTCTCATCCAAAATGTTTCAACCCCATCTCTCATACCCTAAAAGAATGAAGATAGCAACATTTATCCTTTAACAATCCCGTGGCATTACGGGACCTACCAATCCGACTTGCCGGCCTCACACCCACTTACGCATGGCAGAGGTGGACGAAGATCCAACTGATACGGGGAGGTGGTGTGACCAGCATCACTTATTCCCCAGCCGGAATGTTGGATTTCGTGGCCGGGATCGCTGCCTATTGTCGCTCCCCAATTTTCTCAATGCATCGACCCTACACCAGTGGCTTAAAATCTGCACTCCGGTGGGTGGGATCGAACCCGAGCGCATTTCGTGGTTGGTAACCAAAATGAAGCACTCAGCCACGGCGCAGGACCATTTATCTTTTATTATTGAGAATATAGACCCACTCGTGCTGAACATCCTCAAACTGCCCCCGCTGAACATTTTCTATCCCCTCTCTGTTGGGGTGCTTTTTGCATACCAACCCTAAAAGAATGAAGAGAACATGATTTATATTATGTCACAAAAGTGTTGAGAAAACAGGAGGTTCGTGCTGAAACGCCTCAAAATTGCCTCCCGGAGAATGTTGCCTACCCCCTCTGCCCTTATGAGTATTTTTTGTGACAGCACCTCTACAGTACCTACTTTCACTCTGGTACTAAAAATGTGTGTCAAATTTCTCATTCTACCTTCAAAGTGCGACCTATGGAACAATTTTCAACTCCATATAACATTAGGGATGGTTTTTTGCGTTACCACCCTAAAAGAATAAATGGAGCAACATTTTTTATTTGTATTGGACATTCGTGCTTAGAATTCTCAAAATTGCCTCCTATTGAACTTTTTTTCACCCTCTATTTGAGAAACTCGTTGTTGCTTCACGTATGGTAAGCCAATTTGAATTAGGTTGTATAGAAGGAGTAGTTATATTTCGACTAATAGGGAGCCAAACTTTAAGTAGTTGCAACCACGTATGATACTAAGTTTTCCGGTAGCCTTCACCACAATGTTTAAGGAAGGAACTTTGTATTTTTATGTTTCTTTAAATATTTATATATTTATGTTTGCCTCGGCTGCGTCAGTATTATTGTTAGAGACATGAATTTCTTTGCAGGGAGTGGTGCGGCTAAGAATGTAGACTTACAGAGATTATAACTTTTACGTCACTCATTTTATTAATTCTTGACACGATTTAAATAACACTTCACTGATGTAGAGAGCTGTGAGATTATTTGTTAATTACTTGCACTTTTTAACACGTAAACTATTTTTGTCTCACACTGAATAAGTATTAAACTTCTGGAGGACGCGTCTGGCGTCCGGCTAGGAACGCTGTCTGCTAGCAACTGACTTCTGAATTTGTACAATTTGCTCTATTTCAGTTTCTAATTAGCTAATCCTACTACTATAGAATACTTTTATTTAACTTAAGCTTTTTGCTGGTTGTTGATTGGCTATTTATAAACTGTCTCAAAAATTACATTATTGTTGTTTCAAGAATTACTAGTAGCAATATTAAACTTCCTAATTCATTATTGTCTCAAGGTTACTTCATTGTTAACTCATTTTTAGCAATTTTGTCCTATTATTCTCACAGCTTCTACATTATTAAATTACGTAATACATTCACATAACATTATTGATCATGTACATAATAATATAAACATTAATACAATGACTGTTACATGCATTTTATATATTATATTATACACATATTGCTTTAAGGCGGGCTGTTATTATATTTTATATTATATAATTTGCCTGAAATCATTTAAGTGTTAAAAATACTGCCTCATATTCTAATGGAGTGGTTTTGTGGTATCACTCCCACCGTATTTTTAGTCTTGCCCTAAATAATATGGGTGCCAAATATGTTCGAAACCGGTGTAAGGATGTAGGAGCCCATAATGAACACACATCCCAAACATTTTAGAAAAACCGTTATGTATTACATTCCCATGCCTTTCTCTATACATTCAAAAGACCATTGTTACAAAAAGTTATTCTTTTATATACTATACATTAATCGCGATAAACGTTGGTAGAGATGGTTTTATTGTATATTTCCTTGTAGGTGCAAGGGGATTTAGGGGAAAACAATACGCTTAAGCGATAGTCGAAACTTTTAAGAAAATGTGATTGCTTTGAAATTCCATTCTCTTTGTATGACCACGAGAGAAAATGAGTGATTTTCCTCTTGAAAAAATTCGATGTGTTACACTCACATTCTATCCTTTATTAGCGAGTACACAAACTATTCTTACTAAAGCTTGTTTTCAAAGTATTTCATTTTAATCTAGAGAAAAATTTGGAGAAATAAATACAAAGGGAATAGCGATAGTCAAATGTTTATAAGTACTGGACGCTATATGCTGGGTTTAATATTCCATATTATTTCCATGCAATCGCGATAAACAACCGAATGTCGACAAGACTTTAAAAGAAGGCAAACAATTGAAGAACGCAGATAATTAATTAATAACGGAGATTTTCATTAATGGCTGATTCCACAAAAAACAAGTAGGTGTAGTACGTCTCCATCTATCACTTAACGTTTACCAGTTATACAAGATTATACAAAATTCCTTCAGAATGAAGAGGACTTCACAGGTTATTACCAGAAAATTCAAGATATACATTTTATTTGTCTTATATCATTAAGGTATGGTACTTTAATAAAAATCGTTATAGTAATATTTAGAGCGAAACATATTCTATGTAAAGGGGAGTTGTGGGTGAGGGGATTTTCTTAAAAAATTTCGTGCCGCAACCCTGCAAAATACTGAACTTAAGTACCAAAATACACTCGGACCTATTTCTAAAAATGCTTTTTTTGGATTCGGGGGCCTCAAAACGTGTATTTCCTGTGAAATTTCTGTATCGAATTTTTTGTTGAAATGCAATACCTTCGCTATCTAATAGGTACGTAGTGAGAAAGTAAAAAGTGCAAGCATTTGAAAATTTAAATCATTAACAAAGAATACTGAGAAATGGTTAACGCCACAAAAATATTTCGTTGGCATGAATTGTGTGCTGTAACAGTATCTTTCGTGCAGTAAGATTATGTCTAACTCTTACGGTTTACCAATTATACAAAAAACGAGCAGAATAAACACCTCACAGGCTATTCCCAGAAAATCTCAAACGTACATTCTATTTCCCATGAAATATCTTAAACATATGTCATTTTAATCAATATAGGTTTCCTTTTTGAGAAATTCAAATATTTCGAAAAATGTAATAAAGGAGACTTTATGGTGAAGAGATTTTTTTTTACAAAATGTTGTCACATTGTTGGAAGATACAGAACTTAAATAACAACTTTGATATTTATTGTACTTTTCGTTTTGTATCTATGGCACAACTTCCCATACAATCTTGCATTTTCGTTTTAGCCAGCCACATAATTTCTCAGTTGGGTAAATATTTAAGGGGACAAGGTAGTGAACACATGGAAATTACACCTTAAGTATGTTAAATTACCACTGCTCTTAAAGTTCTCAATGGTTTTTCCTTAATTTTTTATGAATTACTCGATAAATGATGAAAATTATTTAAGTGGTTGTTTGCATTGATAGTTTATGTAGTTTAGTCCGTAAAAATTATTTCATTCAGCAGAAAAATAATAAAAATTTACTCATAAAACATGAATTCATGTACCTTTTTCTCTGATACTACTGTAATACAGAATCACACTTTTGCGTGCTTGTTCTTAGTATAATCAGCTATCTTCTGAACCTCAATGATTTCGTTATGTATATCCGTTCAATAGAAATTGAAAAAAAAAAAATTAATTGCAAAGTAAAAATATGGAAAATTTGCAACGCTGTTGCTTTCTTAATATCACTAATATACATTATAAAAGCATTATTGTGATTCAAAACGTTTAACTATATGTTGTATGCATGCACCGAAAATTTCAGCTCTCTACCTTTCATACTTTCTGAGAAAAAGGTACATAAGTATCCAAAAATGTTGTTTTGAGAAAACAGCTTTTTTTACTGCTTTCTCTTGGTTCTGGCCTCTTTTTTTAATTGGTAAACTGCTCGCTTGGCATGATATAGTCGTTCATTGTTGAAAGATACAAAAAGTTTCTAAAAAGGGGCGTTGTATGACAGCTTTAAGGGAATGCAGACTAGCATTTGAATGGTATTTAAATGTCTTAAAAACCTCTTAACCTCCAAAAGTATATATTTTCTGAAACTGGAAACCATAGAGATTTTATTGGTGCCTAAAACAAAAAATGTGATTTTTAACCATTTTAGAGCACCTTGTCCCCTTAAGCTTTGGTGAGTGGTGGGCCTAGGGTCTGCAAACCGATCTGCTGACTACAATTTCAAAACAACAACAAAAAAACTATCTCGCTCTGCTAAGTAAATTACTTTGCCTAAGGGAGATGTATTTGTAACACCAAATACCTTCTTCATCTACAAAGAAAATAAACCATGGGTTATAGGAGAAATACGATACGCCAAGCTCCAGGCCTATCGGAGCCTTTTTAATTTCTACCAGGAAACAGGAAATGTGCTATGAATTAATAGCATAACCAGGTAAATTATGTATCACAGCTTCTCCATATATATTCCAAAATCATATTACATCTTGCTTCACATGGGGTGGTATGTAATTCGATTCCTACTACAACTTCCTGTGCAAATAATTTTCTTTTCTGTAAACTTGCCTGACATATACAGGGTGAACCATTTAAGTGGAAGCTGTACAATTTCTCCAAAGCTTAGCATTGTAGAAAGAAATGTCTTGAATAAAAGTTGCTTCATATTATGGAAGAAAGTAAATTCTATTAGTCGTGTTTTATTTGGAGGACGTTGTGATGGTCATTTAGGGTCAATATAATTCTTTTAAATTGAAACCTAAGTTTTTATGCTGGTTTCTCACTCCTCATAAAAAAACATTTGTATAAAGCACTTTGCAATTTTTCTTACATAAACGTAAAAAACAACGAAAATTCTGAATGGCGTTACGAAGAGTTGGACCATTCATGGATGGCCATTTGAGGGTTAAGTTACGTTTCGTAATTGGAAACCAACATTTTTTATTTTGTTTCCTCATTCTGTATCATAAAATAAACAGTTTTTTATAAACCATTTTCTAATGATAAAACAACATACAAAATGTAGGTTCCGTTAAAAATAATTAAATTGACCCCAAAATGACCATCATAATGTCCTCCAAACAAAACATGATATGACATTTACTTCCCCCATAATATCATGCAACTTTTGTTAAACGCATTTCTTTCTACAACGCTTACTTTTGAGATATTATACAATTTCAACAAATGGTCCACCCTGTATACGGAGTAGTATAACAACTTAGGATTGACATTCAAATATTGTACAACAAAAATAGTATATCCCAGAGTCAATAAAGCTGGTTTGTTTATGCTTACAATTGTGCAATCAAAATGGCTGCAATACAAATACATCTGCCTATTACGCTAATAGAAATTCTCTCCACTCCAGGCTACCCTTTATATGAAAAATGTTTAGTTATTTTCGATTTTCTAGTAAGTGGTTGTGACGATTTTGATTAAAATATCACATATTTAAGATATTTATATGACAAATAAAAAGTATATCTTAAATTTTCTGGGAATCCTATGAAGTGACTTCCTTCAGAAGGAATTTCATACAAAAGTGGTAAACTATAAGACATAGACCAAAACGTATTACAGAAAAAATGTGGATCTGTTTTCTGAGGCACAATTGGCATTAGCCATTTTGGAGATATCTGTCGTTGTAGGTTTGCAGTAATTTTTTGAAGAGTCATGGTTCAGTTATATCTCGCGATGTCATGAAAATAGTATGGAATTTCAAGGCCAGGATATAAGGATTTGTTTTTAAACGTTGTCTGTACTGTTGGTTTCCTGCACTTCCCTTGTACCTACAAGAAATGTCTAATGAAACTATTTGTGTAAACGTTTATCTGGATAAAGTAAATACTGTAGCGAACGCTGGGGATTCAGACGTCGCGTGTTTTCTAGGCGGCAGCGTGACGATTCAGAGACGATTATGAGGTTGGCCTAAAAACGTGGCCAATAAATACATCCACTATCAACTTCAGCAACGTACTGTCCCTGTAACTTGATCTGTTCCAATTACGCCACTTTATATAATCTGATGTACCTTCCCGGTTATGGATCGAATCCCACGAAGGGTCGTAACAATACAAAACTGAGTTTTTGTAAGAATAGTTTGTAGACGCTAATAAAATAAGCGACATTGGGTTGAGAGTGCCACGTAAAGGCAACATATCAGATATTGTGTGTGTATTTAAGGCGTAAGCTCTGACGTGCAGGTCTAGAGGTTCCTGTTTCGGCTGGAGGATGAGTACTACAGCATACTATACTATAACACATCAGTCTTAGGATTCTATAATGTCTTTAGGCAACTGTAACGTGTAGGCCGTAGAATACACAGATAACGTGTATTTTATGGAACAGCCACGTGCTTAGTATTGAAATATCTACCTCTGCAGTAGTGTTTATCTGAGACGGAGATGGCAATTTTAACTAATTTGCGTTAATATGTCAGTTTAAGAAAACACGTTACACAGCAATTGTAACTTAAGGTATTTTAACTTTTAAGTAATAATTTTGTAAATATTCTAAACTATATATATTGAGGCAGTATTTTATATCACAACACTGTGAATGCCAGAGTGATTGTAGTGTAAACTAACATTATTGTATGTCAATGATTTTAGATATTTGTTAGCTATAAGTATTGTTAGGAAATACGTTTACACGGCCTCACTGAACTGACAATAGGAGTGGGTAACAATGAAGCGAGGGGGTGAGTTGTTTATCACTAAGAAGAGACAAACAATGACGTCAGGGTAGCGTGCCTTTCTTCAGAAATGGAGGGAATATCTTCCCTAGAGCATATGTGTTAGTAATTATGATTGGCTGACAAAACAGACGCTAATGCTGGCGCGATTTATTAACCAATAGCAGCTGTATTATAATGTTTAGGCAATTCGGGGTGGAGGAGTATATATTCTCGAGCCATAAGCATGTTTCACACAGTTCTACAGAATCATTCACGAGATACACGTCGCGCAGTTCTAAAGAATAATAAATCACGAGGTACACGTCGCGCAGTTCTAAGGAATCTCTCACGAGATATACATCACGCAGTTCTACAGAATCATTCGTGAGGTGAACGTCATACAGTTTGGAAGAATCTCTTCCGTCGTAAAGTTAGTTACAAAATGTGAAGTACGCAGCAACTAATACGAGAGTAATTACATTCGGAAATATAACAGTTTCAGTCAGGCGTGTATCAAGATTAAAGATGTGAAATTAATTAAGTGTGACGGCAATAAAAGTGTAAAAACAAGTTATTTTATCAGTGTTATCTTTTAGTAACAACTCCTTTCCGTTTACACGCCCTGCTCAGAGATATTTGCTCGACTGAGTAATAATAGCTAGCCGGAGGACAAAGAACCCAAATTTAAAAAAAATAATAAAACAACAACAGCCGCTCAGCAAATGATAACACGAACAGATTACTGCAACAAATGGCTCCCAGAACGTGGGGCGAAATAACTAGGAAGAGGCAAAATAACCAGGACGTGGGGCGAGCGGAGCAGTGCAATTAACTACAAGATGCAGATTCCAGAAACAACCACCAGAACGACCGACGACGCGGATGAGAGGACATCAGCGACTACGAGAACAGAATACAACAGTGGAATTCGACACCAAGACAGCGAGACGACGTAGATCTATGGTACTGCGACGTAGAGGCGACATATACATCTAGGAGAGAGGGGCAGGAAGCTGGACATCAAAACAACGTCATCAGATAGCATCATAAAGGTTAGAAAATTGTAAATTTTATGTGTATCCTAAAACAAAACAAAAAAATTGTGAGAAATTAAATGTTGTTGAGAAGCGGAAGGATTAAGAAAACAATGTCTATTAATAATACTGAAGACATAATTATGGAAGGGCGTAATTTAATGCAGGTCACGGAAAATAGCTCAAACAATGCAGGATTTGAGGGAGGAAATATTAGTGAAGAAAATCAGAACAGAATGGCAGGTCAGTCAATTCAAACATCTGGGATTGTTGTAAACATTTCAGGGCAGGTAGCCGACGACAGAGACAGATATATTCGACATGTGGGTCAGAGTATTGTACCAAACAGGGGTGAAGTAACTGTAATGGGTGATGGAAATGAAGGTTCAAAAAGAGATGTAAATACAGGAGGAAATATTAATTTTGATGCTGGTATGATGATGGAAATGTTGAGAAATTTTGGTGAAGCGTTAAATAAGAGTATTAGAGATCAATTTAGGGAAGATATTGGTAAGAGAAATGAGAAATTAGAGCAAAAATTAAATCAAAACATGAAAGATATTGGTAGGAGCTTAGAACAAAAACTAACTCAGAGGAATGAGAAATTAGAGCAAAAATTAGATCAAAACAGGGAAGAAATTGAAAAGAAATTTATGAAGCTAGATAGTGGTATGCCAAGAATGAGAAATGAAAATCAGGAAATAATAGCAAGTGAGATTGGAAAATTTTCAAAGAAAATGTTAGACATGAGCAGGGAAATATCTAACCAAAAAATTGAGGTTAATAATAAAATTGAACATGTTGATATAAAATATACAGAGTTAGGTAGGCGAATGAATAGCATTTCAAGTGAGCTAGGAGAGATGATGGAGGCTACGAATGCAGATTTAATTCAGGTGCAAGTTTATTTCAGAGGGGAAATATCTGAAATTCAGAAGGAATCGGAAACACAAAGAAATAAGTTGTCCGAAGAAGTCAAAATTTTGTCTACAAATTTAAATCAAAACCTAACTTCTGAAATTAACAAGCACCAAGCTGTTCAAAATGAAAACAGTAGAAAATGGAACAGACAATAGAAAATATGCAAGGCACCGTAAATAGGTTAGAATTGAATTCAAGGGTCAATATGTGTGATGTCAATGTATTTGATACACAGAATAATGATAGAGGTATTTCCTCAAGTATGACTAATAATGTGAGTGACGCGGCTGCTTTATCCATAGCCCACGCCGAAACTCAGAGTGCACAAGTAACAGTGGGTAATTTAAATATGGGAATAAGGGACATGCAAAACTATAATTATATCTTAAGTGATTTACCACTTCCAACATTTAATGAAAACTCCAATTCAGTACAGTTTATTGCAGACTTGTCAGAGTACTTTCAAATTAAAAAGATACCGAAAGCATTGAAAATGATAGTTGTTAAAAGATATTTCGATCAGAAAACTTTAGATTGGTTACAAATGGTATCAGGGAGCGAAATTTCATATGAATCCTTTAAGTTATTCATGAACAGATTTTGGAACATCACAATAAAGCATAGAATACGAGTAATGCTTAGCCATAGACAATTTCATCCACGAGAGGGAATAGCAATGACCGAAAAAAACAAACAAACAAATATTGGAATGTAAGAGGGTTAACTATGTATATATGTCATAAGGAAGGATAAATAAATGCAGGACAGAAATAAATGTTTAAAGGGGAAGAGGAACATTTTCTTAGTAAACTGTAGCCACATTTGAAATGAAGCATGTAATAAGGATAATTTAATGTCATATGAAAGTAAAATAATATATAATTCAAAGAGTATTGTGAATATAAAGTACAAAACAATAAAAAGGGTAAAGATAATTAAAGCCAAACATTTATATTTGTGTAGAGGATGAGTATTTTGGTAAATATGTTCAATAATTAAAAAATGAACCAGGGAAAAATCTTGAGTGCATAAATTGTTACGTCAATAACCTAAGAAAGTATAAGCATTTTTGTAACAGTGACCTAAATAGTTCAGGGTACAGTATTTGCTGTATAAAAAAACTTGTAATGTCAGATGTATGTATATAAACACATTAGACCCGAGCCAGTGAATAGTGGCGAGGAAAAGGCAAGATGTATAACGTGTGTTAAATGCGTGTGCAGTGTTACGTGCAAGTGATAAATACCGTGTGTTACACAGGAGACTAAAAACCCAATTATAAAATTTCCAAAAAAAGGTTGTAAATATTTATAATTATGTTTCTAGTGGGGCATATGAGGCAGTATTTTATATCACAACACTGTGAATGCCAGAGTGATTGTAGTGTAAACTAGCATTATTGTATGACAATGATTTTGGATGTTTGTTTGCCCTAAGTATTATTAGGAAATAAGTTTACACGGCCTCACTGAAACTGACAATAGAGTGGGTAACAATAAAACGAGGTAGTTTACACCATTTAGGGTGGCGTGCACCATGTTGGAGTAAATCGCTTCGGAAGCAACGTTTACTAAAGAAGTCCCCACTACGGAAGTAGGTTACTAGGGGTGCAATTTACTCCGAAAGTATCGTTGGAGAGCTCAATTACAATTACTCTTTTAGTTACGACTACGGAAGTAAGAGCTCATTACTCCGAAAGGTATTGTTGTGTTTGCGCGATTTACTTGATGCAATCATGAATAAGGTTATGTGCGATAGGAAAAGGGGAGAAACCTCAGCGAAAGAGATAAATGTTTGTTGTTAGAAATAAAGAAAATCCATTTAAACAATATGAGTGTAAAAAAGAGCGATAAGCTAAATTACGTTGGTCCTCAAAGCCAGTGAGATACCGCCAACACTCGCAATGTGCGTTCCTAATTACTTTTTTTTAGGTTTATTAGCTTTTACGTCTCTGATTTACGGGAGGGTAGGTTAGGGTTAGGATTTTTTATATAAACTTAGGTTCCTGATTCACGGGAGGTTACTTTTATTAATGAAGACCCAACTAATGCAACAAAGACAAAACGAATTATGAAGATGCTGGAAAGTCGTTATTGAGGAGTTTAATAATTGTAGCGACGGGAAACGTACTGAAGAGCAGCTTAAAATTCTGGAAACAATGTTTCTAATCTTCATCGCAGATCACTTGCGTGTTGATAGAGAAATACCCTTTCTGATTTCGGAAACGTTCAACATATTCACGAATGGATACTTCATAGTAACATGCGTGCAGTCAATTCCACACACAATATGTGGGAAATCTGTGAAAGTGAAGAAGAATTGCCTTTTAGTTTCTTAACACTCGTGTATATTTATATGTACAGGTACCTTGCTCTTAACCTCAAAGGCGCTATAACAACGCAGTGAAGTACACGGCCAGCAGACGCGTGGTGAGCGTTTATTTATAAGATCGCCTGTAAAACCGGGATTACGTTGAACTTTACTTAACGTGACATGAAAATGCTGGTAAACTAAAGGTTTAATTGGCATGCACTTAACGTAATAAGAATGACTCTTGATTTATAGTTCTTTTATTACTTCGAGCTAGTACCGATTGGTCCTAATTACCATGTGAAATCAAACTTGACGTAACGGGAAGGAAAAGTTTAATGCCAAAATTTTAAGTTACATCGCGTTAAGTCAATTCTAAATATCTCCATTTAATACAGTGTAAGACTGTCATATTACGTTAAATTAATTCCGGCTCAAGCTTCTGAAATATTCCGGTACGAAATACTCATAGGACGCATAACAATAATTGCAATATGGATTATAGAGCTGAATTTGAGTCTTGAGTTTTGTTGAAATGTTCTCCAAGCAGGTTCAAAAGGCGTGTATAAGATTCTTTCCTAATACCCAAATGTTCATTTAACTCTCTCTCTCTCTCTCTCTCTCTCTCTCTCTCTCTCTCTCTCTCTCTGTACAGTATCCAATGGTTCTCGCATAGCGCTATCGCATTTCCGTTGTTTTGTTGTTGTTGTTTTCTTCACAGAGATCATCAATGTAACGTAAGTAATCACTGTTTTCTTCACCGAGATCATCAATGTAACGTAAGTAACCACTGTTTTCTTCATCGAGATCATCAATGTAACGTAAGTAATCACTGTTTTCTTCATCGAGATCATCAATGTAACCTAAGTAATCATGTTTTCTTCATCGAGATCATCAATGTAACGTAAGTAATCACTGTTTTCTTCATCGAGATCATCAATGTAACGTAAGTAATCACTGTTTTCTTCACCGAGATCATCAATGTAACGTAAGTAATCGCTGTTTTCTTCACCGAGATCATCAATGTAACGTAAGTAATCGCTGTTTTCTTCACCGAGATCATCAATGTAACGTAAGTAATCACTGTTTTCTTCATCGAGATCATCAATGTAACGTAAGTAATCGCTGTTTTCTTCACCGAGATCATCAACGTAACGTAAGTAATCGCTATTTTCTTCACCGAGATCATCAATGTTACGTAAGTAATCGCTGTTTTCTTCATCGAGATCATGAATGTAACGTAAGTAATCACTGTTTTCTTCATCGAGATCATCAATGTAACATAAGTAATCACTGTTTTCTTCATCGAGATCTTCAATGTAACGTAAGTAATCACTGTTTTCTTCATCGAGATCTTCAATGTAACGTAAGTAATCACTGTTTTCTTCATCGAGATCATCAATGTAACGTAAGTAATCGCTGTTTTCTTCACCGAGATCATCAATGTAACGTAAGTAATCACTGTTTTCTTCACCGAGATCATCAATGTAACGTAAGTAATCGCTGTTTTCTTCACCGAGATCATCAATGTAACATAAGTAATCACTGTTTTCTTCATCGAGATCATCAATGTAACGTAAGTAATCGCTGTTTTCTTCACCGAGATCATCAATGTAACGTAAGTAATCGCTGTTTTCTTCACCGAGATCATCAATGTAATGTAAGTAATCGCTGTTTTCTTCATCGAGATCATCAATGTAACGTAAGTAATC
The DNA here is from genome assembly GCA_030765065.1 of Deroplatys truncata. NCBI lineage: Eukaryota > Metazoa > Arthropoda > Insecta > Mantodea > Mantidae > Deroplatys > Deroplatys truncata. Next base: position 169,011,547 of record CM060979.1, read on the forward strand.
GCTGTTTTTTTCATCGAGATCATCAATGTAACGTAAGTAATCGCTGTTTTTTTCATCGTGATCATCAATGTAACGTAAGTAATCGCTGTTTTCTTCATCGAGATCATCAATGTAACGTAAGTAATCGCTGTTTTTTTCATCGAGATCATCAATGTAACGTAAGTAATCGCTGTTTTTTTCATCGATATCATCAGTGTAACGTAAGTAATCACTGTTTTCTTCACCGAGATCATCAATGTAACGTAAGTAATCGCTGTTTTCTTCATCGAGATCATCAATGTAACGTAAGTAATCACTGTTTTCTTCATCGAGATCATCAATGTAATCTAAATAATCCATGAACGCGTCAAAAATATCTTCCTCCAAATACGATACGGTATTCTAGTTCAATCGACAGGTTAGTTACTCCATCCAGATGGCAAAAGTAAATTCTAACCTATATTTGTGCTCTATTTAATTCCGTAGTAACATACATGCCGGTGCTCTCCGACATTTATTTCTGCGGTAATTTAATCTGGGGATATCTGAAAGGAGTAAAATTCTTCGGAAGTAGTTTACTCTCGCATGGAAGTCGCCGAGTGTTGACTTGAATAGTACGAAAGTAGAGCTTACTCCAGGTTGGTGCACGCCACCCTTAGAGTTTGCCGGGCTATTTTGGTTTTTGCTCAGGGCGGAGGATGGGAAGCTGATTGGCGTTTTTGTTTAACACCAACGGGTCGAAGATCTCGGGCGCACAGGTTCTGGATGGGGACAGGTAGAAAATGAAATTCGTGGGACTCATCAATACTAGGTTTATTTCCCGTAGCAACAAAACAACATTTCACTTTGCATACTTTGTTCCTGGTACGAGATGGCCTAAACCCCAACTTCTTTAATACAGCGTATTTAACATATGGATATAATGCCAGACGTATCAGTACTCCGACCACTACTGGTATCTATCGCGGCTGCTTGGTTTCAAATATCCAGATGCACTGCCTTGATCACTCAACCATTTTAATTTACATCCACATCGGCGGAATTATATTTAACACTGCGGCATACTTATCGCGGGAGTTCTAGTAGCGAGAGGCGCGGATTTCGCGTCGTACACATTATGAAGACTGGGGCTTTAAACAAATTTTGTTGGTCTTTTATACCCTACAAACCCCACTCTAGGGTCACCATGCTAAAAGCTTCTTATTCGCTATCTCTTCGCGGGCCTCGAATCCTGGGTTTTCAATTTTGTACTGATAGGCTGAATTTATGTCACATGCTACAAACGCATTTAGTTTCGCGCGAATTTTCTTGTTTTCCTGTGACCACGGAAGCGTCAATCCTTGATAACAAAGGCACAAAAGAATCGTACCCTACCGTTATTTAACAAAAGACTGCAGCCAAACAGAGCAATGAAGTGTGCTGCTTTTCCCTAAAATGTACAACTTCTAGCCTGCCACACTCGTCTTGCCAGGAACATCTTTCAATACAGAAAAAAATACAGATTACAAAAATAATATTTACACAAAATGATTAATAAAAACTACATAAGCATATAGCCCAAAAATAATGTAATAACAGGGGCTACCTACCGATACCAAACACGAGGTAGGCATATCCCGTTTCAAATTGATGGCGATGGTGCTTCGATGCAAGCGTAGCAAGGGAAAAGGATGCTTCTGTGAACTTTCTGCATCCCTCGCCCTTCGGCTGGTTGCCAGGATATAAGGACCGCCCTTGGGGGAGGGTGTTGGACCCTGTGTGGTATGGGGTCCCCGGTCTGCCTGTCCGACTGCCGGAGCGTCTCAACCTGGAAACTGTAGGGAGCTTGCTGTGTCGTCACTCCTGGTTCCGGCCGCCGGGTGTCTCCCCTCCCGGGGGCGCCCCCTTGTGGGACATCGGTACAATATCCGACTCCCCCTCCACTTCCCAATTCAATCCAATACTTGGTCTATGTAAGTTTTGACTGTATCTGGTCTCCTTGCTGTGAATATCTGAATTTTTATGAACACTTTTGGATTTTCTTATACAAAAAGCACAGCTAGAATATACACGCTAGCTAATGGTAAAATTGTAATCAATTTAAAATCAATCTGTTTACCCCTCACATTATTCTACTGCTTCTATTTTTATACTAAAATTTTTTAGACCACATTGAAGTTTTTCAGAACATTATTACTTAACTAATTAAAATAACCTAATACTATGCTGTATAAGGGCGTTCTTATTTGTAAAGATAATTAGTGATGTGATTGCATAGGTCAATTGGGCTGAGATATAACCAATGTTGTCTCTTCATTACAAAATAATTGAAAAATAGCTTTCAGTACATTCATCAAAAGTTTCAGGAGTCTAAAAACAAAATTTCTCTTTAAAAATATACGATTTAATTACACTTAGAAGCCTGATTTTCATATATCATGGTACATGCACACAGAACTAAACATAAACATTTTGTAAAGTAATAATAAAACCTGACGTGATCCACTCACATCACTTTCCCTACTAATGTACAAACTATTTTAGAAACGCTATTCTCCGTCTACTTCATGTTAATCGAGATATTGAAATGTTAATCTTATTGCTAATTTTCTTGTACATGCAAGGGGAATTGCTGGGCTTTAAGCGATAGTCAAATATTTTAAGAGCTGGTTGCTATGTGGAGTATTCCATTCTCTTTGCATGTCCAGGACATGCAAAAATCTGATGTGTTACACTCGCATTACTTTCTCTACTCTTGTACAAACTATTTTTACAAACGCTTATTCCCCGTATGCTTCATGTTAAACGAGATATCGAGATGTTAATCTTATTGCTAATTTTCTTGTAGATGCAAGGGGAATTGGTAGGCTTTAAGCGATAGTCAAATATTTTAAGAGCTGGTTGCTATGTGGAGCATTTCAATCTCTTTGCATGTCCAGGACATAAAAAAATGAATAACGAATTCCCATTTGAGAAAAAGTAGAAGTATTGGAAAGTTTAAGGGAATAACAAACAATATCTCGAAAATGGTTCATTCAAAATAAAAAATGTCTATGACATTAATTCTGTATTTTAACGCGATCTACATTTTATGTGTAGTAAAACTTTGTCTATCTCTTATGGTTTACCAGTTGTGCAAAAGTCGTTCACAATGAAGAATACTTTTGGAGACATTCCCAGAAAATTCAAGATATACATTTTATTTGTCATGAAAGTATCTTAAATATATAATATATTAATCAAAATCGTTAGTCATTTCTGAGAAAATTAAAATTTTCGAAAAATGTTCCATGTAAAGGGTAATCAGGGTTGGGGGATTTTCTTGAAAACCTTCGTGTCGCATCTCTGAAAGATACTGAACCTAAATACCAAGTTTGGTGTTTATCGGACTGTTCGTTTCTGAGTTATGCTGTTCACAGACACACACAGACAGACACACAGACAGACACACACACGGACATGTTTCCAAAAATGCTTGTTTTGGTTTCAGGGGGCCTCAAAGCATATATTTCCGGTGAAATCTTGGTATCGAATTTTTGGGTGGAATACCATACTTCCCCTACTTACTATACGTAGCAGAGAAAGTAAGGTGGAATAACGAATTCCCATTTGAGAAAAAGTTAAGTATTGGAAAATTCAAACAAATAACAAGGAATAACTCAGAAATAGTTCATTGGATAAAAAAGACGTATGACAAACTCTGTGTTTTAACGAGATCTACATTTTTTGTGTACAAACATTTTATCTGTCTTTTACGGTTTGCCAGTTATGCAAAAGCCATTCACAATGAAGAGGACTTTTGGGGACATCCCAGAAAATTCAAGATATACACTTCATTTGGCATGAAAATATCTTAGACATATGATATTTTAATCAAAATTGGTAGATTCATATTTCAGAAAATAGATACTTCCGAAAAATACTCCATGTAAAGAGTAATATGGGGTGGGGGGGATTTTCTTGAAATTCTTCGTGTCGCATGTTTGAAAGAAACAAAGAAAGAAAGACAAACCTAAATACCAAGGTTGGTATTTATCCGACTTTTCGTTTTTGGGTTATGCTGTTCACACTCAGACACCCCGGCGGAGGGTGATGCATTTTTTCGGGCGTAAAAATCCTTTGCAGGGCTTCCTTCGGAAGGGAAGTAAAGCCGGTGGTCCCGTGTCGTAGATTTACGGCACGTAAAAGAACCTCAAGCCCGATAAAGAGGCCTCTGAGCAAAATTACCGGTCTTTCACGCCCAATATAGAATGGGACGCTAAGGACCACATTAGTTAAAGAGCGTTCATAAATAAAACTCAATTCATTCTCATACACCTACATGGATCTTTTTCTAAAAATCTGATGTGTTACACTCACATGACTTTCTCTACTCTTGTACAACCTATTTTTACAAACGCTTATTCTCCATATGCTTCATGTTAATCGAGATATCGAGATGTTAATCTTATTGCGTTTAAGAGCTGGTTGCTATGTGGATTATTCCATTCTTTTTGTATTACCAGGACGAAAAAAAAATGAATAACGAATTTGAGAAAAAGTATAAGTATTGGAAAATTTAAAGCAATAACAAACAATATCTCGAAAATGGTTCACTCAACAACAAAAATGTATATGACATAAATTGTGTATTTTAACACGATCTACATTTTTTGTGTAGTAAAATTTTGTCTATCTCTTATGGTTTATCAGTTATGCAAAAGTCGTTCACAATGAAGAACACTTTTGGAGACGTTCCCAGAAAATTCGAGATATACATTTTATTTGTCATGAAAATATCTTTAACATATGATATTTTAATCAAAATCGTTAGAGCTATTTTTGAGAAAATTAAAATTTTCGAAAAATGTTCCATGTAAAGGGTAGTCTGGGGTGGGGGAATTTTCTTGAAAACCTTCGTGTCGCATCCTTGGAAGATACTGAACCTAAATACCAAGTTTGGCGTTTATCCGACTGTTCGTTTCTGAGTTATGCTGTTCACAGACACACACACAGACACACATACAGACACACAGACACACACACGGACATGTTTCCAAAAATGCTTTTTTTGGATTCAGGGGGTTTCAAAACATGTATTTCCGTTGAAATCTCGGTATCGAATTTTTGGGTGGAATACAATACTTCCCCTACTTACTATACGTAGTAGAGAAAGTAAAAATTGTTTTTTTTACATTCAGGAGGCCTCAAAACATGTATTTTCGGTGAAATCTAGATACAGAATTTTTGGGTGGAATGCAATACTTCCCCTACTTACCATACGTGCTGTGATCGCTGGAGTGTATAACTTCGGCGCTCCGCCAAGCTGAGGTTTGCGGGTTCGAGTCCCACCATTGGCATGGGTGTTTGTGTGTGTGTGTGTGTGTGTGTGTGTCCGCGTGTTATATGCGTAATTGTGGCAATAAGCAGTAAATAAAACAGTAAAACACAGTAATCATGAACTGGGTAAGCAGAGGAATTTAAAAAAAAAATATGTAGTAGAGAAAGTAAAAATGGGTGTGGAAAAAACTTCTCTTGCCCTCCACCTTGTTGTTTGAGCAGGATTCTGAAAAAAACACAGTTGTAGTGTGTAAGCTGTAATGTTTATTATTATTATTATTATTATTATTATTATTATTATTATTATTATTATTATTATTATTATTATTATTGTATGGCGAAATCGGGTAGAAGCAGATAACATTTGTTGTAGTGCAGAAAAAAATTACCTTTATTCATCATTGTTGACGTAGTCCAAGAATGTATACGACGCTATGCTGCTCGTTATTCTATATCAGCTCTTAGCTGCAATCAGAAATCCTTCACAAGGTTGCAGGTGCTTGTATTTCATAAGAGAGATTAGGATTGGTGTCTCGTACAAAACGTTCATTCGTCGATAGGTACGTTGTGTTGTTGATGGCGAATTTCTTTTTTGCCCATGGTATGACTCGTGGTTGAAGCTAACGGTACTGAGCTATACAAAAGTGTCGAAACATTAATTTAGATTTAGTGGGACTGAAAGCATTTTCCCATTGACCCTTCAATTACTCCAAGAAATTTAATGTCACGAGGATCACTAGCTTCATTGGTTTCATATTCTATTCTTAGGTCTGTAATTTGTTTATTTTATGTGTGAAAATCAATGTATTTAGTTTATTTTTCAATAAATTTGTGAATTTTCTTACTCACAAGCATATTTTCCTTACTGATATAATTGGGTAAATCTGAGAAGAGATTTATTTTGTGGCCCTTAAGGATATTCATCCGGGAAATTTCTAAACTCTACAGTTTCAGTTCGATTGTTTGAAATCTGACATCAGCAAACAGGATTTAATGTACAATATGTACACCAAATTGATGTATTAATTTTTCATTATTTTTCGTTGTTTTGAAAAAAATATGCATATAGTTTTTGTAAAAATTAATATTTTATAATTAAACTCCTTAAGAGTATATTAATAAAAAGTAGAGATGATTTTTTAATTATTCTACTAGTTTGAGGGAAAATAAATATTACAGATGACGAGACTTAAATTTTTGCTTAACATTTACACAAAGTCCAGTTGTTGCTCAAATACATGCGTATAATTTCGGACTGTTATTTAACAGCGACCTAAACACACGTTTCATATGAGTGTCACATTGGCTATTCTCACAATTAAATGTGTCTTTGTAATTGGGTACAAAAGAGTTATCGAAAGAAACAACAAAAAACACAAAACAAGTATATTGCTTAATAACATCACAACTAATGTGCTAAAAATAATGAGATGATTTTGTTGCTACCCTGTTATTTCTAAGAAGGTTTCATTTATTTATACCGAAAAGTACATCTTGTGAAAAAAAAATTGAAAACGAGAATGTGTCGAAAAATGAAAATCTGAAAAGAGTTTAAAATAATAATGTTTCGGACTTTACACTGACTAACCAGCATTTAATGCAAATATGGGTTCTGTTTTGTTTTCTTCTACTCCTCTGCAGCTTTAGCAGTATTTGAAGATTTCTTTGGCTTCGCTTGAATGTTTTGTTCACTTAAATGCAACATAACTTACCGTTTTTACTTTCTCTACTACATATAGTTAAGTAGGGGAAGTATTATTGCACTCCCCCCAAAAGCAATATTAGGAAAAGAGTTCACGTGAGTGCGTACGCGCGTGTGTGTGTGTTTCTGAACAGCATAACTTAAAAACGAAAAGTCTTTTAACGCCAAATTTGTTGTTTAAATTCCGAGAATGCGACACGAAAATTTTCAAGAAAATCCCCCAGCTCAAACTACCCTTTGTATGACAAGATTTTTAAAAATATTATTTCTTATAGAATGGCTCTATATATATTTCCGGTTTTATAACGCACAAAACATTTTCCGGCACCCAAGACTATAGCTTTTAATATCTGTTTACTATTTTTCTCCATACTTTCCTATTGTACTATAAATCTTACTGAATCTCCCAATTCACCATTTCCCTTCTAATTCCTTGAATCCACATGCTATGCTGTCTTCCTTTCCTCCTCCTTTCTGGTGGTGTTCACTCGTTCTTTTAGATAATCTTTCGTCTACCATTCTTTTAGCATGGCTCTAACGATTTTTATTTATATTCTATATATTAAGGAGATATACATGACAAATAAAATATATATCTTGGTTTTTCTAGGAATAGCCTGTGAAATCCTCTTCATTCGGAAAGAATTTTTATATAATCCTGCATAGCTAGTAAACATTAAGCGATAGACAAAAACGTACTGCACAAAAAGATGTAGGTGTCTTTTGAAACACACAATTTATTTCAAATAATTCTATTTTGTTTCCTTTTTTTGTATTCGTTATTAAAGTTAAAATTGTTCAATACTTTCTCATTCTCTTTAGGTCCTGTTCGACATTCGGTTGTTTCTCGCGATGCCATGTAAACAGTATAGAATTTTAAGGCCACCATATGGTGTCCAGTTCTTAAACATTTGACTGTCGCTGTTCCCTTTGTATCTATAACGAAATGTGTAATGTAGCTATTTCTGCAAAGGTTTATTTGGATTAAAATGAAGTACCTGGATAGAAAAATAAACTTTCGTAATAATATTTGTATACACACTAATAAACGATAGCGGGTAGAGAAAGCCATGCGAATGTAACACATCTGATTTTTACTGCAATTAAATAGAAGCTAGGTATACTTCTAAATCTCCTAAAGCTATAAAAGCTACCCAGTACTGAAGTAGAGGCAGTATGTTTAATAATACTAACATTCATGTTTATAAACTGTGAAAATGTTTGGTCACTTTACACAGATGGATAATACTGTTAACATTTGTGTGTGTGTATTTTTGTGTGCATTTTCGTCTGTTTAAGAAAAATAAAACAGAAAAATTAAGAAAATGTGGGTGACACACAATCTCTGCGTTGTCTCTCGTCGCCGTATATTCCAGCACAGTTTAGCCCTGCGTGCATACATCCCCTATCTATTTGCATTCCTGCCTAATTTTGTGACTTTTCTCATGAATTAAGAATATAAACTTGAGTCAACAGCCTACGTAATCTTGCTTAAAGCTAAACCAAGAAGTCTTACTTTAAATACAAGACATAACAAAAGAAGATCGTGCTCCACAAGATGTCGCTCTTGCTCGGACATGGCCAACCCCATGCTCGAGGAGTCAGACAATTTTCCTGTCTCATTGCATTATTAATGTTAACAGCGGACCAGCTGGGGATGTTCCGCCATTACTCCTCATTTCCTCTCCCTCACCCTTACCACTTTTTTTTTTCATTCGTTACCCATCGCCATTTTCTCATTTTCTACATCCCGGCTGCCAGCGCCAAGCACTCCCTGGGCACTTGCTCGGCGGGACCGGATAACAATGCGCTATCTACCAGTAAATTGAGCATAGTAATGGAGAAATGATACATGAACACTTTCAAAATGGAGGCCCTATCTCTCCCTCGGAGGTCATCGACATTGCAGCAAAATAAAAGCACAAAAAGGACTCTTTAAAAAGGCAAAAATGCCTTTTGAATGCATTTCGTAAATAGAGGCCAATGTATTTAATGTTTGCATACTACTTACGGGAAGGCAAATGGTAAAATTGTCAAAAGATGACATGTTTAGTTTTTTGAGCAGTTTTATTACTTGAAATTTCCTCTTAAATTTTATATATACTATCATTTGGGCACAATGTTTATATTTAAAATATATTTTAAAAATAGTACTGTAACTTCCATTTTGTACTATGAATTCTGCAGTATTACACAGAAAAATCTGACGTGTTGCACTCACATGCCTTTCCCTACTCTTGTACAAACCATTTTTTACAAACACTAATTTCTATCTACTTAATGTTAATCCAGATAAACATTTGCAGAAACTTGCTAATTTTGATATTGATATCTTATTGCTAATTTTCTTTTAGCTGCAAGGGGACTATGTGAGGCTTTAAGCAATAGTCAAATCTTTTAAGAGGTTCACTAGACAAAAAAATCTGATGTGTAACACTCACATGACTTTCTCTACTCTTGTACAATCTATTTTTACAAACGCTTATTCTCCATATGCTTCATGTTAATCGAGATATCGAGATGTCAATCTTATTGGTAATTTTCTTGTAAATGCAAGGGGAATTGGTAGGTTTTAAGCGATAGTCAAATATTTTAAGCGCTGGTTGCCATGTGGCGCATTCCATTCACATTGCATGTCCAGGACAACAAAAATGAATAACGAATTTGAGAAAAAAGTATAAGTATTGGAAAATTTAAGGGAATAACAACCAATATCTCGAAAACGGTTCACTCAACAAAAAATATGTATATGACATAAATTGTGTATTTTAACGCGAGCTACATTTTTTGTGCAGTAAAATTTTGTGTATCTCTTATGGTTTACCAGTTATCAAAAGTCGTTGAGAATGAAGAACACTTTTGGAGACATTCCCAGAAAATTCGAGATATACATTTCATTTGTCATAAAAATACCTTAAACATATGATATTTTAATCAAAATCGTTAGAGCTATTTTTAAGAAAATTAAAATTTTCGAAAAATGTTCCATGTAAAGGGTACTCTGGGATGAGGGGATTTTGTTGAAAACCTTCGGGTCGCATCTCTGGAAGATGCTGAACCTAAATACCAAGTTTGGTGCTTATCTGACTGTTCGTTTCTGGTTATGCTGTTAACAGACACACAGACACACACACGGACATGTTTCCAAAAATGCTTTTTTTGGATTCAGGAGGTCTCAAAACATGTATTTCCGGTGAAATCTCGGTATCGAATTTTTGGGTGGAATACAATACTTCCCCTACTTACTATACGTAGTAGAGAAAGTAAAAATTATGTGGCATAAATTGTGTGTTTTAACGATCTCCACACTTTTTATGTAGTAAAATTTTGCGTATCTCTTACGGTTTACCAGTAATGCAAAAGTCATTTAGAATAAAGAGGACCTATGTGGACATTTCCAGAAAATTCAAGATATACATTTCATTTACCATGAAATATTTTAAGCATATGACATTTTAATCAAAGTCGTTAGAGCGATTTTTGAGATAATCAAAATTTTCGAAAATGTTCCATGTAAGGGGTAGACTGGGGTGGGGATATTTTCTTGAAAATCTTCGTGTCACATCTCAGGAAGATGCTAAACTCAAATATCACGTTTTTGTTTTTTGAGTTATGCTGTTCACAGACAGACACACACGGACATGTTTCCAAAAATGCTTTATTTGGATTCGGAGCACCTCAAACCATGTATTTCCGGTGAAATATTAGAATAGATTTTTTGGGTAGAATGCAACACTTTCCCTTCTTACTATATGTAGTAGAGAAAGTAACAAAAACATAAGTCTATCCAACAGGGAGTTATTAGAGGAGCAGGGGCAACTTTCCCCTTCTTCCTGGGTTATAGAAACATTTAGGCTACTAGCTATTGCTGCTGTACCAACAGAAGCATTACTACTGTTTTAATACAAATATTTCACACTTAATAAATAAAAGACTTTTGGGTGTCAAATATGTCGTAAGATTTACACAAAAATTCGGGAAACTGATTCAGGCAATATTGCGGTCAAGCAGTAAATGAAACAGAGTGGTAAACTTTAGTCCATCTTTCAGGGTAAGTTTTGCTTTACAAATTGGTTGTACTGTTAATTGTGCTGATACCATGCAAATGTATGAAAGTTTGCTTTTCTCCATTTTTGCAGTGAACACTTTTCCTGTGAAAGATATTTCTTGTATTAATGGCCCGTTTTCTCAGAAATTGTTGAAAGTAGTTAAATTAAATTTTAGGATGATAAAAGTAACCTATGATTCCTGTCAGAGATCCACTTTGGTGTTAAAACATAGCTTGTTTTAATGTAATAATTATTTCTGATAATTTTAACCCAAAGATGGTATAGTTAAGAACTTAAGCCTATCTTCCTTAATAGACAAACTTATTGTATAAATTAGATAGTGAATTTAAAAGGTATGTATTTACATCCTGTAAACATTTCAGTCTAATATCTTAAATACTTTCTGAGATTATAGATTTAACATTGGTGGAATAGTGCTTTCAATCTTCCCTTAAAATAGTGTGAAGTTGTAGTTATGACTAAAATAACACAAAAATACTATATATTAATATGTCTGCCTAAGTTTTCTAGCTTTTGTACATAATGAACAGACTGCTTTTTGCTGGAAATTTGTATAAAATGATATTTGAATCTTATTGATGGCATTCTGCTCAGAGTTATTTTATTATTTAACAAGCATAACAATATTTAAATATTTCACAAACTTGCTCTTAATTGTGTCCATTAATTCTTAAGTACTGCTGCTCTGTATAAGATTTAGCTACCAGTTTTAAAATAAGATAAGTTTCATCAAAGATCTGTGCAGTAGCTCAGTTATATTCTTTTAAAACTTCTCTTGAAAAAAGATTACCTTTCAATCTCGTTTTCAGTACGTATCTCAAATAGTTTGGATATCTTTTAAAATTCTGCCAATTCTGTTTACAGCGTTTGAAAATTAGTAATTACTTTAACATTCCATTTTTTGTATTTCCTCAGGATGAAATTATACTTTACTTGTTCATATGGAGATGAATTACACACAAAGCAACCTTTCAACGCGACTGCTGACTTAAGCCTGTGATACGTAGGAGAAACGGCTATTTCAAAATATATACAACAAATGCTACTGGGTTTCCAGGATCGTATCCCAATGTGAAAAAGTGGAGACACAAACACATCTTATTATGGCAAGACTATTAGACTATTCATATTACGCTGTGAAATGCTAACCAAAGGACACGACAGCGAAATTTCCTAGCCTGTTGCCTAATGTTTAAACCCAGGCCTGGCTAAAGATTAACTGGCCCTGCTGTGCTGCTCATCAACCGGTTCATCGGGATCGGGTGTAAACATCAGTCAGTCGAATGGATAAGGCCTGACACGAAAGACTGCCGCCATTTAGTCGTGCTTTCAGTTTATTTTCAGCTAAAATATATGAACTGTTACAATTATAAGAGAATTTATTTAATTTATTTTGTCTGTAGAACAGATTCTAGAGAGTTGTTTGGAAATTCGTGGACATGTTGTGCTTATCAGTGTTTAGAAGCAAATTTCGATTAAGATTCTTCAGATACTGAGTCTTCACTGAAATGGTACCAAATAGTTTTATTAATTGCTGTGCTACAGAATAACAATATAATATAACTGGTACAAAACTCAGTGAATACTCAAAAACATACTTCTTGTTAAAATAAGAACTACTTATTTCAAGGCTGTAAAAAAATATGAGAAGAGATTTACTGTGAGACAAAAACAGGAAAAATTGAAGAAATATAGTCGTAAATATCTACGTTATTTTATTTAGAAATATGATGAATCTAGTCAAGGAAATTAAGAATGAAACTACTTCCAAAATCCAAAACAAATACATTATGTTTATACTCAGAAGATTTCTTTACAAGTTCCTATCTAAAATTGCAAAATCTGTATGTAGTATAAATGGCGTTTTTTACTTTAAATGGTAGAACAAACTGCATTCTGTCTTTTATAAGTAACATTTCATATTCCTCTTCTAAGAAAAGAAAGGAAAGAAATAAAATAAATAACTGATCCCACCTGAGGTTCAAACTCTGCTCCAAAGGAGCATATCCTCTACATTCATTATTAAATCATTAAAATCCCATACATCCAGGTCTGATCCAGTGTCATAAGAAGGATATTCATAGTCAACACTTATAAACCAGCCTAATAATTAATTGAGTTTTATTATTTATGGGCGCTCGATAACTGCTGTGGTCCTTAGCGTCCCAATGTATATTGGGCGTGAAAGACCGGTAATTTTGCTCAGAGGTCTTTTATCAATCTTGAGGTTCTTTTACGTGTTGTAAATCTACGACAAAGGACCACCGGCTTTGCTTCCTTTCCGAAGGAAACCATGCTAAGGATTTTTACGCCCGAAAAAATCCATAGCCCTCCGCTGGGTATAAACCAGTCTGATAGTTATAAGCAAGCATAGGAAGTTCCAAGCATTAAAGCCAAGACGAAAGGAGATTAGCTTGAACTATTATTATCAGACATTACCTGTGATGTCGTAGATGACAAACACCTCCCATTCCTCATTCAGTCTACTGGCGTGTGCAGACCAATCACGAGACCGCAGTTTACCTGCCGTCAAAGTCTCATGGTTGCTGTTGTGCACATTCTATGTATTGATGATCGTTCGAGTGCAGCTAACTTGAAGCAAACTGCTTAAGAACTGCTTACCTGGTTATAAGTGATTAGGGAATCTCAGGGCACTAGACATAAGAGAATATGCTTATAGGCCCATTCACTGTAATTAATAACGGCATTTTATCATAAGAGTACGTTAACTGGGATGAAAATTCTTCCTAAATTGGTGTTCATCACGTTCAAGGAAATGGTGGGCATATTAAATTTAGCATTTTCATTGTCACACACCTTCTTGCTTTCCTAAAACGATCATGTAATTTGGCCGCGCATATATGTAGGAGGTTAATTACTTAGTTATAAGATAACATAAAGAAAAGGTCTAAGAAGACATTAATATGATTGCGTTACGGCCATGTCCGGAGTATTAGCTGAATCATGTAGTTAATGTTCTCCTGGGCATTTTATTAGTGGTATATTCCAAGATTTATGTCTTATTTTTCTGATAAACCATCATGGAAATTTTGGTGTAACATTTGGCATAAGAGCAACTTCTACGAAGGAAATGTTAACTGTTTGATGGACCCTTACATCTCTCATAGCAGGGTAACTGGTTGATCATTTTCTTAGAGACGAAAGTGTCCTGGAATCCACTGTGCTCTACCTCGCCTGTGGATTAGGAAGGGGAGGACCCAGGTTAAATAATCGGTGGTAAGACTTACCCGGGCAGGTAGAAGCACAGGTCCAAAACAGTGGCTTGGTGGATACAACCTACAGTATTGCAGCTCGAGTGACAAAAAGTTTTTAATATAGAGGGATCGCTCATCTGTTGCAATGCATAGATCTTCAGTTTCTCTGATTCTGTTTTACTCTTCCTAACGGAGAGTAGACTTCTGAACCTGCCTCTTCATATCCTTATTGACGAGGCAGTGGTATGAAAACGAAGACCGGATTCTTTTGGGCAATTGATATTAATACATTTCAGTATCAAGGATCTTAGGGTTTCTAGAAATGTGTTCTTTAACATTTCCTGTAGAAGTTTCTGTAAATACAGGTCTACACAATTCTGTAACTGTATTAAGGACTGCATTTTATGTAAGGTCCTTACATTCTTTGTTAGCAATGGGCTTTATAACATTTGTCTTTTTGTAAGCGAAAGAATTTTTCGTATAAAGCAATTGTTTTCTCTTAGGTTAAATTGTTATTTTGATGCAGAGTGGAGTTTCTTTCCAATACACCACTGAGAAGCCGAAGTGTTTAATTTTGGTTTCTTTACAGGTTTAATAAATTATTATGGAACGTAGTTATTAAAGATTTACAGCAGTAAATAAACACGTTGAACTTAAATAAAATACGTTCTATAAATGATAGAGGTTTATTTATTTTTTATTTTGGAACATAATTAATTTCATTACGTGTGGAAGAGAACATCAGTTAAGTGACCGCCGCGACTTCGTTGGGTTGCGCGTATACGGTTGACCCAATTTTCAATGACTGAAGAACGTAAATTAGGTCCAACTTCACGAATAACAAGCGTCGTGTTATTCATAAGATCATTTACTGTTTCTGGCTTGTTGACATAAATTCGAGATTTAACATTACACCACAAGAAGTAATCCAACGGCGTTAAATCACATGACCTCCGGGGCCAGTTAACGTCACCACCACGGGAAATGATGAAACCTCTGAACTTCTCCTTCAAAAGATCAATTGTTTCGAAAGCAGTATGACATGTGGCACCATCTTACTGGAACCAGATGTCTCTGAGATCCATACCATCCAATTGAGGCCAAAAATAGTCCCTTATAAGAGGCCGGTATCTTTCTCCATTGACAGCTAGAGCTTCTCCATCTTCTACTTGAAAAAAATATGGACCAATGATACCACCATACCAAAATCCACACCACACAGTAACCTTTTGGGAATGAAGTGGTCATTCTTGAATCTGCATTGGATTGTGATTGCTCCAATAGCGGCAATTTTGTTTGTTAACACAACCATCCATCCAAAAGTGGGCTTCGTCGCTGAAGATGATTTTTCGACAAAAATCCGGGACAGCTTCCAATTGCTCCATAGCCGAGTCAGCGAATACACGGCGCAACCTGTGGTCGTTGGGCTTTAGTTCTTGAGTTAACACCATTTTGTAACCGTGAAACTTCAAGTCCAGATGCAGAATTCGCCAAAATGTGGTCGGCGAAACCCCTTATTTCTTGCGCTCGACGAGCAATTGATTTGTTTCGTTCTCGCGTACACTCTGACAAACGGCGCCTATGTTTTCGTTGGAGCGCTTACGTCGATTACGTACAGGCGTTCTTTGATTGCTGACAGAGCCACTTCTTTCAAATTTATCGATCAAACGCCGAATCGTTCTCTCGCAGGGACGATTATGCGCACCGTAAACTTCACGCAATACACGGAAGGTTTGGCGAACAGATGGTGCATTTTGATAATAAATTTTCACAATTTATACGCGTTGTTGAATGCTGTAACGTTCCATGGCTATTTGTCATAACAATTGTAACCACACTAAAAACGCCTGCTGTAACTCAATAACAACGGCAGCTATCACATGTTAAATATAGGACACTCTTATTGAAAGACCCTTTACTTCTGGTGAGTAGTGTTAAGCGTAGACCTAGCTTCTTAGATTTGCTTTCTGGAATGGTTTAGAATACCAATATCAATGTGTATTTTCAGAGACAAGCTATTTTTTATATGTAGGGTGGACCATTTAAGTTGAACCTGTACAATATATCCAAAACTAAGTGTTGTAGAAAGAAATGTCCTAAATTAAAGTTGTTTTGTATTATGGGGGAAATTAAATGCAATTAGTCTTATTTTGTTTGGAGGTCGTTATAATGGTCATTTTCGGGTGAATTTAATTTTTTTAAGCAGAAACCTACATTTTTAATAAAGATTCCTTGCAGTCAGGTGACGCATTGAATGGATGTTGTAATGATTTCAAGGAGAATAAATAACTTGTAGTAGTTGGAATTTTTTTCCTAACATTTCGATAGTCTGATCGTCCTTGCCATCAGAATAATTCCCTAGAAGACGTTTTCGTAATAAAAGAAGATCTATTTTGGTTTGATTTTATAGACCAATAAAATAAAATATCTGCTCTTAGAAACGCAGGAAATACTTACATGCTAAATTAAGTTATATAAGAAGCAGGATTATTTCCAATTGCATGCCTAGATTATCTTTGCTTCCCAAAGAGGCTTTTTTCCTGGCAACGAAAGAAATGCGAACACAAATTTGAAAAGTTAATTTTCTGGTTACATTTCTCCAAACGCGGAGGTAAAAGAGGACTTGCAATAAAAGAAGACATGGTCCAGGGGTGAGAAAATTAACCGCAAAGCTCTTCGCCTGTTACTCATGCTTGGTGTGTCGCTAGCTGAGTCGAGTATTACCATGTAACTTCACGTTCTTAATGCTGGTTCACAATATCCCGGAACGGGTACCAATACGGAAACGATAAAGTTAAGATTATTGGCATTTTGAGTTTAGAGGAAAGCTTACTGAAGCTTGGGAACGGAATACTCGGTCAAGTTTTAGTGACAGTGCTTCCGTTCCCAGTCACAGTATATTTTACTCATATTGTGTGCAGCCATCTTCATTGAAAAAATTATTTAAAGGAACCGTGATCTATAACGGGTCCTACAGCACAAGTTTAGAAAATTAAACAATACAGGAGTACAACACAAAACAGAGCCACAGCTTTAATATGCGATAGTAAAGAAGCTAGGACCACGCCTGATCTAGATATTTGCAAGCAGATAAAATGAGCATCATTGGTCAGTTGTAAGTAACATCCCAATATGAAAATATACACCTAGTGTTACGATTCCGTTTCTTAGTGTGTCCTATATTGTAAACCAAAACCATTCATAGCTTTTAGCTGTCCATTCCCCTTCTGGGTACTCTTTCAGGACTGCTCCCTGGATCCGACTTTAGAGCTGGCGTATTCAGCCTTGAACTAGCAGCCACTGTTTGACAGTTTCCAAATGACGCAACTAACGGAGGTGCTTATGCGGGACTCCATCACTTTGATTTCCTATCTCTTATAAATTATTTACCTACGCTGTGCCTCCCTACCCATTTCTCTAACCAACTCTTCTACTTCTTCGCCTGCCCCTCCCCAAAACGAGCAGACTAGCATACAATTTCACATATTACCTGAAACTTTAAGCAAAAATAATTTTGCACACGAAAGTAAAATACGAGCTCTCTCAACCAGCGTTTTATTTGTGTTTATATTGTATATTAAATCAACTTGGAGCTTTTAGGCAAAGTACCTTGACATATTATCCTTACAGCTTCCCTTTCTTCTTCGCGTATCTCAAACTTATATAATTTAACTATAAAGATGCTACGTC
The DNA here is from genome assembly GCA_030765065.1 of Deroplatys truncata. Lineage (NCBI taxonomy): Eukaryota > Metazoa > Arthropoda > Insecta > Mantodea > Mantidae > Deroplatys > Deroplatys truncata. The sequence continues at coordinate 169,029,501 of CM060979.1, forward strand.
AATATCATTAGCACCAGACACGCTTGCAATGTGAAAAATGATTAGGAGAAATTATTTGCTTCGCGGTAAAACTGATCCAATTCGTGATTATTACATATATAAGGAAGATTTACTTGTATAAATGCATTATGTTTAGCAGTAAAGAATAATCATTTATACAATAAGAACATACTTTCTACATCACATGATTCACATGTGCATGTGAAAAGCACTTTATTTTAAATTGTTCTGTTTTATATTTTTACAGATAAGTTTTGCTGTTTGACAGATTGTTTTATAACCAGATTTAATACCTGGCTAAGCTCAAGAGTGCATCCTGATCTGCTAGAGATGATTAATTTTGTAAGAAATTGTTCAGAGCCATTTCTGCGGTTATATTATTATGGATATGGTTGTATTGAACCTTTTTCTGAATGCTATTTTAAGAAACAACGTAGATCTGTCGCTTTGGCTTCGTGAAATGCTCCATTTAGTACGGCAGTTCCTAATTTAAAAAATCTGATACTTTGCACTCACATGACTTTCTTCCCTCTCGTACAAAGTATTTTTACAAACGCTTATTCTCCATATACTTCATGTTAATCGAGATATCGAGATGTTAATCTTATTGCTAATTTTCTTGTAGGTGCAAGGGAATATGGATACCTTCAGTGATAGTCAAATCTTTTAAGAGCTGGTTGCTTTGTGGAGCATTCCATTCTCTTTGTATGTCCAGGACATAAAAAAATGAATAACGAATTCCGATTTGAGAAAAGTATTGGAAAATTCAAACAAATATAAGGAATATCTCGGAAAAGGTTAACCCTAATTGTCTTAAAGTTGATAACGCAATAATTTTTTTTAAATCATATTCAAAATTCGCCCCCAAGATTGTTAATTCAATTTTTTTTGTTTTTTTTTGTCAGGAAAAAGAATGTATATGACATAAATTGTGTGTTTTAACGAATCTTCATTTTTTGGCGTATAAAAATTTTATCTATCTCTTACGGTTTACCAGTTATGCAAAAGCCATTCACAAGGAAGAGAACATTTGGGGACATTCCGGGAAAATTCAGGATGTGCATTTCATTTGTCATGAAAATATCTTAAACATAAGGTGCTTTAATCAAAATCGTTGGGGCCATTTATGAGTAAATCAAAATTTTCGAAAAATGTTACATGTAAAAAGTAGTCTTGGATGGGGGATTTTCTTGAAAAGAAAAGATACTGAACGTAAATACCAAGTTTTGTACTTATCCGACTTTTCGTTTTTTGAGTTGTGCTGTTCACACAGACACACATCTACATAAAAATGCACACGTACCTTTTTTAAAAAATGTTTTTTCTAATTGAAGGTACCTCAAAACATGTATTTCCGTTGAAATTTCGGTATCGAAGTTTTGAGTGGAATGCAGTATTTCCCCTACTTACTATATGTAGTAGAGAAAGTAAAAAGATAACAGTAATAATTTTAACAGTGTAATAATACAATTAGGAATAATATGTACATGTTTTCAAAAAAGAGGAAAATTAAAGCATTTTCAATTACAATGTGCTTTTATGGATACTTTCAACACTGGTGAATTACAAACTTTATAATTTCTGCAAAACTTTAAATACGGAAACAAAAACAATTCGAAACAAATGGACCATAGATTCCTGGTGACGTGAAGAGAAAATAGTAGATCATGATGGTAAAAGTAGGGTTTTTGCGAGTAAGAATGTTGCGAAACGAATGTCGCAGGCCGAGTTTCTCAATTCTACGAGTTTTAACATGTGTGGCATATACTATTTTTTAGACAGCGCTCGAATTTGTAAAAAATCAATAACATTACATTGATTTCTGAAACTAACAGAGATCACGTTTAGAACGTGGTTCTTTAAACAACAAAATGAAGTTGAAAAAGAGAGATGATAGATGTTTTGATGATTCGCTAGCAGTCATTTTCAGTGAAATTATTTTCAGCATGTTTTGCCTTTCATCAGGCAATGAAGCGATTAAATGCTATATTATATTGCTTTCTGGATTTTTGGGTAAGTGGCCTACTTCTAGTGTTATTATTTCTGCTGTTTCTGTAATTTCACCTGGATCTTCCATTTAAGTTTCTTCCGAATTCATAATTTCCGCCATTTAATCTTTATGTAGGTTAGATAAATAAAAGAATAATGTTTTAATCAGCAGAAGGCTGCCATTAGAACACTACAACGAATTGCGATAAATTGAAGTATGACCATCTGTATTGTGAACAGATAATGTGAGCGCCTTGAGAAATTAATCCAGTAAGAAGTCATAATGGAAAGTAAAACATAATCAGACCACGTCGAGTTATTAAATGTGTGCAAATACAAAGGGTATAAGCTATGTGATAGGATTTGAAACCGAATTTGTTCACAATGAAGCTTTTAGCTCGTGTGCACTGTGTTAGAAGCTCGACTTTTAGGCCATACTGTATAAAAACTTTTATAAAGAAAATGGATTACAAGAAAATCGCCTTATTTTACCGGAAAAACTTCCATCCTATCACAAATGCTTTTTTATTTTAACTGAAATTTCTGGAAGATAACGTATTCGTCCTTAATTGCATTTTCAATTGCATAATGTACACTCAGTGACCGAAAGTGATCTGCATCTATTTATTTATATGGTGTTTTGTCTCTGTGTTGTTTTTTTAATTGTTCCTTTTCTACCCTGTATTTAACTGCAATGGTCATACCAGTGGCCTTTTACCTTTGGAACATACTATCTATTGCCATGTTAACTCGTATGCAGTTGTCATGGATTTCTGGTTTTTCTTTGGTTTTTATACATTAGATCACGCACCATTCACACTCATTTATACTTCCAGACTCTAGACAGGATAGGGAATAATCTTCCCACTGCCCAGTCAGAAATCGAAGCCGAAACTTTTCGCACAGCAGGCAGGTCCTTCACCGACTGAGCTACGGGACCAGCCTTCGTGCGTTTTTGTTCTGCAAACGGAATGAGTTCAACATGCCTTATGATTAACGTCAATGCAGCAGTTCATTATGTCAAGTGTTACGAAAATAAAGGTTTAAATACACTTTAAAGAAATTGTAAAGGAACTAAGCTTGGGAGAAATTTACTTACTAACATTAGACTATGTGAAAAATCTTATGCGTTGCATTCACATGATTTTCATTACACATTTACACATTTCGTTGTAGATGTCAGGAGAATACACTAGGCTAAAGCGATAGTCAGATTTTATAAAAAGGGTCACTATGTGATAGCTTTGAAATTCCATGACCACGAGAAAAAGCGAATAATGACTTACCATTTGAATAAAGTGATAAATATTTGAAAATTAAAACTAATAATTAACAATATCTCGGAAGGTTAACGTCGCAAAACAACTGAAAAATTGTGTGTTTTAACCAGAACTACATTTTTGTGTAAGAAGATTTTGTCTATAGCTAATGGTTTGCAAATATAGAAAAATGATTCAAAATGAATAGGGTTTCGTAGGCTATTCCCGTTAAATTTGAAATATGTATTTTATATGTCACAAAAATATCTTAAGCATAATGTTAGATATATTAATCGAAATTGTTAGAGCAATTTTTGAATGAAAAATAACGAACCTAATTCCATGTAAAGGTTAGTTTGATTTGAGAGGATTTCTTGAAATTTTTCGTGTTGCATACTTAGAAGATGTAAGTACCAAGCTTGATGTTCAACCCTCTTTTGTTTTTAAGTTATGCTGTTCAAGACAGGCAAAATAATAAAGGAATCTTGTTCTTGCTATATTTTCTTCCTCTCTTTTTTACTTTCTCTAATACGTATAGTAAGTAGGGGAAGTATTGTATTCCACCCAAAAATTCGATACCGAGATTTCACCGGAAATACATGTTTTGAGACCCCTGAATTAAAAAAAGCCTTTTGAAACATGTCCGTGTGTGTGTGTGTGTGTGTGTGTGCGCGTGCGCGCGCGCGCCTGTGCCTGTCTGTGAACTGCATAACTCAGAAACGAACAGTCGGATAAACACCAAACTTAGAATTTAGGTTCAGTATCTTCCAGAGATGCGACACGAAGGTTTTCAAGAAAATCCCCCCACCCCAGATTACCCTTTTTCGAAAATTTTAATTTTCTCAAAAATGGCTCTAACGATTTTGATTAAAATATCAAATGTTTAAGATATTTTCATGACAAATAAAATGAATATCTTGAATTTTCTGGGAATGTCTCCAAAAGTATTCTTCATTGTGAACGACTTTTGCATAACTGGTAAACCATAAAAGATAGACAAAATTTTACTGCACAAAAAATGTAGACCGCGTTAAAATTCACAAAATATGTCATACATTTTTTTGTTGAGTGAACCATTTTCGAGATATTGGTTGTTATTCCCTTAAATTTTTCAATACTTATTTTCTCAAATGGAATTCGTTATTCATTTTTTTGTCTTGGATATGCAAAGAGTATTAATCTGTGGCAAGGGGAATGGTGTTGCACTTAGCAACCAGTTATTAAGAGATATGCATGTGCTTAAAGGCTACTGTATATCTATATTGCCCTTGTAAATATATATTCCCCTTACATCTACATGAAAATTAGCAATAAGATAGAATATGCAAATGTTTATCTTGATTAACACGAAGTAGATGGAGAATAACCGTTTGTAAAAATATTTTGTACAAGAGTAGAGAAAGGCATGTGAGTGTAACACATCAGATCTTTTTACTTTCTCTACTACGTATAGTAAGTAGGGGAAGTATTGTATTCCACCCAAAAAATCGATACCGAGATTTCACCGGAAATATATGTTTTGAGACCCCTGAATCCAAATAAAGCATTTTTGAAAACATGTCCGTGTGTGTGTCTGTGTGTGTGTGTGTGTGTGTGTGTGTGTGTGTGTGTGTGTCTGTTTGTGAACAGCATAACTCAGAAACGAACAGTCGGATAAACATCAAACTTGGTATTTAGGCTCAGTATCTTCCAGAGATGCGACACGAAGGTTTTCAAGAAAATCCCCACACCCCTGATTACCCTTTACATGGAACATTTTTCGAAAATTTTAATTTTCTCAGAAATGGCTCTAACGAATTTGATTGATATATCATATATTTAAGATACTTCCATGACAAATAAAATGTATATCTTGAATTTTCTGGGAATGTCTCCAAAAGTATTCTTCATTGTGAACGACTTTTGCATAAATGGTAAACCATAAGAGATAGACAAGATTTTACTACACAAAAAATGTAGACCGCGTTAAAATACACAATTTATGTCATAGACTTTTTTTTTATTGAATGAACTATTTTCGAGATATTGCTTGTTATTCCCTTAAATTTTCCAATACTTCAACTTTTTCTCAAATGGAAATTCGTTATTCATTTTTTTATGTCCTGGACATGTAAAGAGAATGAAGTGCGTCATTTAGCAAACAGCGCTTAAAATATTTGACTATCGCTTATAACCTACCATGTTCCCCTTGCATCTACAAGAAAATTAGCAATAAGACTGACATCTCGATATCTCGATTAACATGAAGCATATGGAGAATAAGCGTTTTTAAAAATAGTTTGTACAAGAGTAGAGAAAGTCATGTGAGTGTAACACATCAGATTTTTTTATTCAGGGAGTCTCAAAATGCATTTCCGGTGAAATTTTCATGAGTATACAGGAAGTAAAAATGATTCCAGAATAATAATTTAGCTAAGTTTACCTAGCGTGCAGATACTGACTGTTGTCTGTTGAACGGAGGGGTCACCGCAACTGAGGCAGAGCACCGCAATTAGGCCGCAACGTTCATTTTTGCTTCTACCGTAACCCCTGAGAGGGAAGGATGAGGAAGGGAAACCGAAGGTTGACCAGATCCGGATGACGATGGGCGTAAGCAGGACGGGATCCCTAACGTTTCTAGATCGAAATTCGACGCCCGGACCCACCTACACGCCTCATATCCCACAGGGCGCATTCGGATGCGGGATCTAAGTGAGCAACCCCTCAACGACGTCAGGGAATAAACCTCTACAAAGCGCAGAGCCATCGCCCAGCCACAACCCGTGGAACACAGTACGTGGTCTTAACCCTGAAATAGATGACAATGTCAGAGTGGGCGGTCGCCGGGAATGGAACCTGGGATCTTCCGAATATGAGTCGCACGCGTTACCGCGGCGCCAGCTCGCTTGTTAGTGAAGTAAGTACCTACTCCGACCTCCAACTGTATGGATAAAGACAGAATAATATGTACTGAAGAGAAAGAGAAACCCGATGAACTGTTAACTCCAGCAGCATTTGCTATCAAAGTCTTTCTTTTGATACCGTAATTAAAGACGGGAATATAAAAATAATGAAATAAATAAAATTAAGATAGAGAAATGATTGCAATAAATAATTTTCGTATATTAAATCAATGTATAATGTAACAAAATTTTTAGTTTAAATGTTTGTCCGAAAAGATGAAGGTAATTAGGAAGTGAGGTTAACCAAAGTCATTAGCGACAGTCGAAGTAGCGAGCACATTATCTTCAAGAATCTGGGAATTGAGTTAGGTTATAAGTTTAGTACTCTTATACAGTCACGTAGACCAAAATTCTCAAAAAGAGAAGTGAAAGGTATTTCCGAGATTTTAGCCAAGCTCTCTAGCAACAGTTAAGAGGCATGCATGAAGAAAATTTTAAGTTTTGGCCAGGGTATGAATAATTTGATGGGGGAATAATATGTAGTCGGAGCTAAAAGTAGGGGCGTGGAATTTTAGATCAGAAAGTTACTCTCTCTGGGGGAGTTCTTTTTCTGGGTACGTACATTCGTTCGTGCTCACCTTCGTGCGCATAGTTGTGCGTACGTCTCACACACACACACACACAGTCTCTCTCTCTCTCCCTCTCTATCTCTGGTACCGTCCTGGTACTTGCTTATACGCTTAAGCGCCCAGTGACGCGCTTGTGTGAGTACAATTTCGCGGCTATCGCAAGAGGTCCTGCCGGAAAGCATTTTAGCGACTCACGGACAGTTACGCTTCTAGTTTCTTTTATTGCGGAAACAGTTATTTCCAACCGTAACTTTGATTTCACAATACACCACACATACCCTCAGGAAAATACTCATAGCTCAACCACTGGAGCAGCCGGCAACAGAATCAACAGCAGATATTGGAGAAAACGAGAAACGGTGGCAACTACATTAGTGTACCAAATTGTCGCACCATCGCGGCATCACATATTCTGCGTCATTTTCTACAATAGAACATCTAACTATATTGTACAATACAAATAGCTATGCTCATCCTATGTTTTGCCTATGGTTGCTCCCTAAAATTAACTGATGTTTCTGGTAGAACAGAAAATATTCATCCCTATGAATAACTGACCTAGTAGTGCAGTCGGTAAGCTATCTGTATCCCATGTTCGATTACCTGCTGGACTCGAAAAGGTTTTTGGGTATGCTCAGAATCTGGTGTGCACATGTAGAAGTGTAGTACAGCTTAATAAACAATCCGACTAATTTCAGGTTTGTCGTTTCTGAGTTCATGTGTGGAGCTGTATTTGTATATGACCATAAGTCTACAATCAGCACAACTATGTGACAACTAAGTGCTGCAAAGTTAATGATTACAAAAGGTCTCTATAACTCAATGATGACAAATGCTCTTCCACATTGTATCCAGGCAGCAACAAATACATTAACTTTACAATATTAATTTATTGGAATAGAAAAAATGCTTTTTGATTCACAACAAACACCTTCATCAAGAGTGGTGTTCTTCCCTTACTGTCAAAATCACACTATCTAAACCATTGGAAGCTGCTAAAGCTTTGGCCTATCATTGTTAGAAGTTTGACAATCAAATTTTGATGAAAATCAATAACGTTTGATTTAAAAATCTCAATCTTTATTCCATTAATGTATTCCCAGTTCTACTATACCAATAGCATAGCGTGTCTGTGTTTTCTTCTAAGAAAATTGAATTCCATGATGAGTATGATCAAATCATAAAAATGGGCAGCAAAAATATCACTTTCACTCACTGTAATTATCTCACCGAATAAAATTTGTAAAAACTGACCGGTTCCCTTTTGTAATTTAATTCGCTTTTAATTTTATGTTTTTTGTCTCGATCTTCGCTCTTGAAACAATTATCGTAACAAAAATATGTTTTATAATCGGTTAAATTACCGGAAGGCTATCAGTACTTGTATTACTCAAGAAGTTATCGCAGGATATTTTGCTCAACAAATCCGACGAAATCAACTTCTCTCATCAGTAACAAATATCAGCTTCCAATTATGAATATAGTGGAATATATCAAGTGCTGCAAGTCCTTTAAATGGTCCAATTAACCATAAAACTTAACTGGACCACATTAAACGACTTCAAAGGGGAATAACTTCAGAATTTTAAATGGGGTGTGGTACAATTTATTTTTCTAAAATTCTTTGTCGAGGTTTCACCGGAAATAGAGGTTTTGAAAAAAAACATTTTTATAAAAAGCTCCGTGTGTGTGTGTGTGAACAGCGTAACTCAAAAAAAAAGTGTAGGATAAGCAATAATTTGTATTTAAGTCAATATCTTCCAAGGATGCGGCACGAATATTCTGAAGAAAATCCCCCATTACCAGTTGCCCTTTACATGGAACATTTTTCAAAAATTTTGATTTTTTAAAAAAGGCTCTAACGATTTTGATTAAAATACCATACATTAAAGATATTTACATGACAAACAAAATGTATATCCTGAATTTTCTGGGAATGGCCTTTGAAGTAAGCTTCATTCAGAAGAAATTTTGTATAAGCTTGCATAACTGATAAACATTAAGCGATAGATGAAAATATACCACAAAAAAATTAGATCTTTTTAAAAATACACAATTTATTTCAAACGAGTTTTTTTGTTACATAAGCCGTTTTTGCGATATCCGTTATTAAAGGCTCGAATTGTTCAATACTTGTCAAAGTTCCATCGATTTTCAGTTGTTTCTCGCGATTGCGTGGAAATTGTATAGAATTTTAAAGCAACGTATAGTGTCCAGTTCTTAATCATTTGACCACCGCTGTTCTCTTTGTATCTATAACGAAATTTGTAATATAGCTATTTCTACAACGGGCTTATTTGGATTAAAACGTAGTAGATATAAAAATAAGTTTTTGCAAGAATAGTTTGTTTACTCACTAAAATTTAGAATTTGTTATTAATTTAAGAATGTTGAAATTTAATTCTTATTTTCACATGCTTATTTCACATGTATCACATCAGAATTATTTTAGATATTTCAACAGTCCTCAACAATTTAAGCAACTTTAGTTTAAAAATAATTTTTCTAATATTAAATCTTGAGAAGCTTTAGTGTGCTTGGAATGACAATTGATATGAGTTCTGAAATCAATAACGAACCAGTAGAAAGAAGAGATTCTACCAACATTCTAGTAACTATAATGCAAGTTAAAATTCTACTAATTGTTTAGCTGTTCAGAAATGTGACACCTATTGATGTAGAAATTTAAGTGTTAATATTGGTTGAATACAATATATAGGGTCTTTCACCAAGAGTGTCCTATCTTTGAACTTAAATAAAACACGTTCTATAAATGATGAAGGTTTATTTCTTTTTTATTTTGGAACATAATTAATTCATTACGTGTGGAAGAGAACATCAGTTAAGTGACCGCCGCGACTTCGTTGGGTTGCACGTATACGGTTGACCCAATTTACAATGACACAAGAACGTAAATTAGGTCCAACTTCACGAATAACACACGTGATGTTATTCATAAGATCATTTACTGTTTACGGCTTGTTGACATAAACTCGAGATTTAACATGACCCCACAAGAAGTAATCCAACGGCGTTAAATCACATTACCTCGGGGGCCAGTTAACATCACCACCATGGGAAATTATGAAACCTCTGAACTTCTCCTTCAAAATATTGATTGTTTCGAGAGAAGTATGGCATGTGGCACCATCTTGCTGGAAGCAGATGTTTCTGAAATCCATGCCATCCAATTGAGGTCAAAAATAGTCCCTTATAAGAGCCCGGTATTTTTCTCCATTGACAGCTAGAGCTTCTCCATCTTCGTCTTGGAAGAAACATGGACCAGTGATTCCACCATACTAAAATCCACACCACACAATAACCTTTTGGGGATGAAATTGTCGTTCTTGAATCTGCATTGGATTGTGATTGCTCCATTAGCGGCAATTTTGTTTGTTAACACAACCATATATCCAAAAGCGGGCTTCGTCACTGAAGATGATTTTTCGACAAAAATCCGGGTCAGCTTCCAATTGCTCCATAGCCCAGTCAGCGAATACAGGCGCAACCTATGGTCGTTGAGCTTTAGTTCTTGAGTTAACACCATTTTGTAAGCGTGAAACTTCAAGTTCAGATGCAGAATTCGCCAAGTTGTGGCCGGCGAAAGCCCCTATTCTTGTTCTCGACGAGCAATTGATGTTTCCGTTCTCGCGTACACTCTCACGAACGGCGCCTATGTTTTTGTTGGAGCGCTTACGTCGATTACGTACAGGCGTTCTTTGATCGCTGACAGAACCACTTCTTTCAAATTTATCGATCAAACGCCGAATCGTTCTCTCGCAGGGACGATTATGCACACCGTAAACTTCACGCAATTCACGGAAGGTTTGGCGAACGGATGATCCATTTTGATAATAAATTTATGTGTTTATTTCCTTAATATTTGTTAAACTTATTTTGAGCGCTTATTAAAATTGCATAAAATAAAGACCTCGTTTTATTTTAGTTATTTTAAAAGGAAAAAGAGGGCAATAAATGCGTTATGCGTTGCGATCTATTGTACTTCCTTTCGTTTAATTCCCTAAGATCTTTGCCTCGTTCACAAAGTCTGCAAGTCTCTTAGTAGCCACTTCTTAAGATCCTTGTAGTTGCGTGACTCCCTGCCTAAAGTATTTAACCCTAAGGACTGTGAAAGCCCACAATCACACAGCATATGAGATAGTGTTTCATTTGCTCTCCTGCGTCTTCTACATACTTGAGTGCTTTGCCGATTTTATAGAAATGCCCGTGCAACTGTCAGTGTTCTGTCAATACACTAACTGCAGTGTAGTTCTGCTCATTTTAAGCAGTGATTGTGTCCTGCGTTTTATTATCTCTTTAATAAGAACCTTAGAATGCCTGTGTCCTGATAAAGACTTCCAGTAATCTATATTTTTTTCCTGATCTATTCCCGGATTACCGCCCAGACTAGTCCATAGGATAGCCCAAGTTACATTCAGAACTTATAGAAGGATTCTCTGTTCCTTTCTTCACAAATCATCTGCTCATTCATTGCCATGGATTCCTGTGTGTCCCGGCACCCACATCAACGCCACTGAATTGTGGAAGGTCAGGCCGTTAGAGCCTCCATACAATGACTTCGTTTATATTAATATTTTATCTAAAAGTATCCTGTTATCTCCCTGTACCTTCATAAGGTTTACTAACATCATCTAGCAGTAAAGTATATAACTTATATTAGTGAAGTCTCATTGTTTATCAATTTATATCCTATAAATATTTTTAATTGACTTGTAGCGCTTTATAATTGCCATTTAGCGCAATAACCTTGACAGATTAAAAGAAAACAAATAAAAATAAAATCTGATGTGTTACATTCGTATGACTTTCTCTACACTTTATCATTTATTAGTGGTTATACAAATTATTCTTAAAGGTTTATGTTCCTATTGACTTCATTTTAATCGAGCTAAACTTTCCAGAAATACCTGCATTACACATTACCTTGTAGATACAAAGGAAATAGCGATAGTAAAATGTTTTAGAACTGGACGCTTTACGCTGCCCTTAAAATGCCATACTCTTCCCATAATATCACGAGAAATAACTGGAAATTGACAGGATATTAAAAGAAATGCTAATTATTGAACAATTCGAACCATTAAAAACTAATATCTCGGAAATGGTTGATGCTACAAAAAAGTTTAAATAAATGGCGCGTTTTAAAGAGATACACATCTTTGTGTAGTCTATTCCTTAACTTTTACCAGTTATACAAGGTTCTATAAAAGTCTTCCGAATGAAAAGGACTTCACAGGCTACTCCCAAAAAATTCAAAATATACATTTTATTTATCATGTAAATGTCTTTAATAATGGCATTTGAATCAAAATCGTTAGTCATTTTCTATAAAATAAAAAATTTCCATAAATGTTCCATGTAGAAGACATTTGGGCCAGGGGGGGTTGAAAATCTTTGACTCACATCTTTGGAGGACATTGAAGTCAAATACCAAGTTTTGTATTTATCTGACTTTTCGTTTTTGAGTTATGCTGTTCATACACACTTGGACCTTCTTCTAGCAATTTTTAGACAAGGGGCCTTAAAACATGTATTTTCGGTTAAATCTGGTATCGAATTTTTGTGAAAATACCATTATTATTGTCTCTACCTATGTACCTACATGGTAGAGAAAGTAATAAAAATATAAGTGAAAAAAGTTTGAAAGGAATGTCATCCGCGATAACTATAACCGCAAGTGTTTTGGACAACCCTGGGCTGAGGTTATGCGATGTCAACAGCTACACCAAGGGAGAGAGAAATAACGTTAGTTATAAAAGTTTCAACGAGATGGCAGCATTGTAATCACACCTTCATAATGCTGCAGCCCGGCACGCTGCTATGTATGTAAAAGCGGGAAAGGACGTACATATAGCGTCTACATTTGCCGGTTCTATTTCGTTTATTTAACGACCTCACCTCATTTATGGATGTAGGATGTGAACTTTTATGGGAAAAACTTTATTTTAAACAGCAGTAGAACGAAAAGAAAGACGGAGAGCTCCGAGGGAAAAAAAGGGAGTTGGTAGCAAAATCCCAGAGCTTTATTTTACTTTAATACCAGTCCATTTTGCGTCCTGAATAATGAAGCTTGCTGAAGCTGAAGTAGTAACGTAAAAATTTCAGTATCAGAGGAAATTACTTCGGTATGAAGTGCTTCCTCTCGCTAGAATATTCTAGTCAATAGTAATAACGATGAGAGAATGCGCACGAGTCGGCACCAGTTAAATATAAGATCCCTCACCTTACTTCAAATTGAGCCAATAATAAGTATTGTTTTGTTTTTGTAAACCTTTATTGAGCTCCATTTGATTCCTCTCCTATCTTAAACGTTTGGCTGCTGTATACTTTGCGCAGCAAGAGAAAGTGTGGTGCTGATTCCGCCGCTACGACCTTGTCCTCCCTATATCGAATGCTTTCGCGCGATAAATAACACATTCTTATGTACTAGCATTACTCCTGCTGGCTGTCCCTTCCTACACTCGCAGAAAAACAGGAAGTGCACCAGCAGAAGAGTTCCCCGATAAATCCTAGGAGTACATTATCTTGTGCTTCTGTCCTCATTCCCAAACTGTACTTCTAACTAGCCTTCCGTCTTAGAACGAATGCGTGGATTGCGTGTTTCCGGTAGAATGAGAAATAAGATTAACAGCTCTAAAGTTAGGGTTTCCAAAATATTTCATGATCTATGTTTGCATTTTTCCAAGTGTATGTGCACCCAAGTCACGATTAAAACCTTGAGAAATTTCTGTTCTCCTTTCCCCCAATAGCTTGATATTTCTGAGTTAATATCATCATTAAAATTTAAATTAATTTTTTTCATACCTTTCATAAAAGGCACACCAAGAAATTAATTTAAATTAAATACATGAAAATGAAATAGCGGATCAATTAGTAAAATTGACAAGACATCAGGGACCGTACTACAATACCTATCTTTCTAATAAAGATAGCTAGCTATCTTATCAAGAAAATTTATGCAAAATGGATCATGGAAAACAAGTTGAACTTAAGTATATAGGTAAAAAACGAACTAAAGTTTCTACTATAGCAAGAATCAGACTCAACATAGTAAACTCTCCTGTGTTACTAAAAAAAATTTTCCAAGTAAATATTGATATTTATAGTTTTCAGAGCACAGGATCCACTAAACATATTACGAGAGTTAATCCGAAAGTAACGCCTCCCATTTTTACGTTCTCTACTACGTATAGTAAGTAGAAGTATTATATTCCACCCAAAAATTCGATACCGAAATTTCACCGGAAATACATGTTTTGAGACCCCCTGAATCCAAAAAAAGCATTTTTGAAAACATGTCCGTGTGTGTGTCTCTGTGTCTGTCTGTGTGTCTGTCTGTGCACAGCATAACTCAGAAACAAACAGTCGGATAAACACCAAACTTGGTATTTAGGTTCAGTATCTTCCAGAGATGCGACACGAAGGTTTTCAAGAAAATCTCCCCACCCCAGATTACCCTTTACATGGAACATTTTTCGAAAATTTTAATTTTCTTAAAAATGGCTCTAACGATGTTGATTAAAATATCATATGTTTAAGATATTTTCATGACAAATACAATGTATATCTTGAATTTTCTGGGAATGTCTCCAAAAGTATTCTTCATTGTGAACGACTTTTGTATAACTGGTAAACCATAAGAGATAGACAAAATTTTACTATACAAAAAATGTAGATCGCGTTAAAATACACAATTTATGTCATACACATTTTTTGTTGTGTGAACCATTTTCGAGATATTGCTTGTTATTCCCTTAAATTTTTCAATAGTTATTTTCTCAAATGGGAATTCGTTATTCATTTGTTTGTCTTGGATATGCAAAGAGTATTAATCTGTGGGAAAGTGAATGGTGCTGCACCTAGCAACCAGCTATTAAGAGATATGTATGTGCTTAAAGGCTACTGTATTTCTATATTACCCTCGCAATTACAAAACAAGGGGAACATAGTACGCCTTAAGCGATAGTCAAATATTTTTAGAACTGGTCGCTATGTGTAAAATGTAATTTTCTTTGCATGTCAAAAGATCGTTTCTGCAAATGTTTATCTCGATTAATATGAAATAAATGGAGAATAAAGTTTGTAAAAATAGTTTTTACAAGAGTAGAGAAAGTCATGTGAGTGTAACACATCAGATTTTTTGTATTGCCTTTGAGTGTCTGAACCAGATTATGTTGGTATAGTACTAATTATTGAAGTTTCCCGCTAGTGTCCTTTCAGTTTCGTTGTTCTAAGACAGATAACAGCAGCAGGGGAGCGTTCCAAAATGGCTACTGACATCGAGGTGCGTACAAAACAGAAATCTGTGAATTCCTTACCGCTGAACAAATTGCGCCAATTGAAACCCATCGACACCTACTAAAGGAGTATGGAGGTATGGAGACGATACAGTAGATGTGAGTAATTAGGCGGTGGGTACAGCGTTTCAAAAGTAGTGAAAAGGATGTGCAGGACAAGCCACGCCCTGATCGACCCAGCTCGGCTGTCACAGCAAATAATAAACAGAGTCTCGATCAACTCATCCGTAGTTATGGGTGGATTACGACCAAAGAATTGTGTGTAGAGCTGAATTTCTGCTGCAATTCCTTAGACAAGATGTTACACAACCTTAATTATCGCAAATTGTGTGCGAGATTGATCCCGCGGATGCTTTCACAAGACCAAAACTCTCATCTAATGGAAATTTATCGGGATCTACTGAGCCAATACGAGGCTGAAGCTGACAATTTTCTGAACTCCGTCATGAGACATGGTGTCACACTACGAGCCAGGATCTAAACCACAGTTCATGGAGTGGCGACATCCGACTTCTACAACAAAGAAGTTCAAGACACCGCCATCTTTAGGCAAAGTGATGTGCACAGTCCTCTGGGATGGGCAGGATGTGGTTATTTTGGATACCTTGGAACCTCGAGCAAATGTCAATTCCGAACGCTACAGGACGATACTGACTAGGCTGAAAGCCCAAATTTCCAGAGTCACGCCAGAGAAGAAGACAAACTTCTGCCAGCAGCCCTACAACAGTTTTACGACCATGGAACTCATAACCAAATTTGGCTGGACTATCCTACCATATCCATCGTACAGTCTGATTTAGCACCTTCGGACTTCCATTTCTTTGTACCTATGAAAGATACATTATGTGGCCAATATTTTTTAAACTCAGACGCTTTTGTCATAGCTGTAAGACAGTGGCTAGCCTCAGCTTGTTCAGACGTTTACGAGCGTGGCATGCAGGCTCTAGTTCATCGTTGGCAAAAGTGTATAATGAATGGTGGTGATTATGTGCTAAAATAACAGTATGCAGCTAAAATCTTGCTCTATTTAACTATTTCATTGTGCTTTAGTATCTGTCATAGTTTCCATGAAAATAAATAGGGAGCATTACATTCGGAATTATGTAATATATTTGGATGTGATTATTCATTCATTATCTGTTTACCCTTCTCTTATGTAGGACTTACACCCCCCCAGGACTTACAAGCGGGTGCCTGGGATCAGAGGCCGTCGAGGAACAGACACTCATGGATCAGACAGAGCATCCAGGATGGGTGATCAGCCCGAATGAAGGAAGGAAGTAGATGAAACGAAATGTTGGTGAAATGGATGAAAGGAAAGGTGATGATGGAGCAGTTGGTGGAATGAATGGCGGGGGAAACCGGAGAACCCGGAGAAAACCCACCCAGACGCCGCTTCGTCCACCACAAATCCCATGCAGGTTCCTGGGATTGAAGCCGGGCCGCCTCGTTGGGAGGCGAGCGGTCTAATAACTCGGCCACGGCGCCGCCGGATGTAATTATAATGAAGAAAATCATAGATTACTAAAAAAAATTATGTATAAATTAGGCTCACCTGGATAAAAATTTTAATTTCCTCCACTCAAAGTTTTTAGAATATTTCTTCAACATTTCAAAAAAAAATGTAAGTTCAAAACTTAGATTAAAAGGATACCTAGCTAGGCAATTATTCAAATTGAAACATAAGACCATACATAAATTTAAGACGCTATTAAGAAGCACCAGAGTTCAAAGGCACCCTGAAATAAATTAATTATATTTCACTAATTGTAATTAGAACAAAGTTCTAAGCAACAACACACGTGAATAGAGTACGTTGGATGTAAGAATAGCTATTGTATCAATAGTATAATATATGTGGTACATATAAATACATAGATAACATATGTAGTTGTGAATTTTCAATGGGTAGAACAGTTTGTGTGAGTGTACCACAACAGATTTATCATATAGTAAGTAAGCTAAATAAACGTAACGATTTTGCACTTCCTTAGATTAAATACTTCCAGGGTGGTCAAAGTCGTTGAGGTTTAGACTCATGAACGGGAAACTCGCCCTTCAAATCTCGTCAGGCTCTCCATGTATTTTCCAGGTTTATCTTAGCCCTCATAACTGGCAAATGCTAGGAAGGTACCGTAACTTAGGTCTGGAACGTTCCCTTCCCAAATTTCCTTTCATGTATCATTAGTGTCGACCTTCTGTGGTGCCGCATTCATTAAGAACGAACATTAAACAATACTACTCAGATTAAATTACCCTGTCATTGTTTACGATAAATTCTATAATGACACAAAATAAAATTACAAATTATTTTTCCAGCTATCTTCGTGAAACAATACCGCAGTTACCTAACAATTTGCAAACAACTGGAAGTCAACAAAGAATTCAAGAAAGCTCAAAAAGATAAAATAGCAACGCACTGACGTAGGATAAACACAAGACTCTCTGAAGGCAGAAAGGGAAATTGGAGAAAAATTCCCAGTGGAACAAAAAGACAGGAAGAAAGAAGATACAGTCGCGCAAGGGTTCTTTAAATTCATAAAAATCCTATTAACTTGGTAATTTATTCGCCTCATTGGAACAAAAGGGAGACGGGGGAGTGACGAATAAAGGAACAGAAGCGTGGAAAAAGTGAGCTTTTTTGAAGTGCTTCTATAAAATTTCAAAGCAGAGTTTCGTAGGGGACAGTCAAATCCAGTTTTTGAAAAGTGAGCATTTACTCATTACTAAAGGACGGATTAGACTGATTTGGCCGTGATTTCAAGTTACCGACGCAGAGAGTATAAAGTCTTGGCACGTGTTCCCTGGGTACAGAAGTATACCATAGTAGGTATGAAGTTCCCTTAACTTTTGTTGTTGCTTATCCAGTGTGATAACTTCGTTAGAAACATCTGAGATATACTCGTACATGCCAAAGGCTACAAATTACTGGAGGAAGCATGTTTAAACATTAAGGAAATCAAAACGGAAGGCGTTAGGCAAAAGGTGAATGATCAGAGTTTGTCAGGAAAAAAAATACTGGAAAAAATACTTTTTGTATTACTTATACTAAGTAAGGGAGGTGTTCTAGTATTCCACCCAAAAATTTGATATCGGGATTTCACAAATATATTTTTGAGGCTCCCTGAATAAAATCATAAACTTGCAAAAAGATCCGTGTATGTGTGTAAGTCTTGTAATTACTTGTTTTGTTTTGCTTAAGGGCGCTCAATTGCTAGGTCATTAGCACCCTTGTAAAACGGATCATGGCAAAGGCCAGAGATAAACGTGAATATAAAAATCACAGCAAAACCTAGAGATAAATATCAATACAAAACATACCACAAGTCATGAATAAATATAAATATATAAAACTGAAACAATCAGTATGAAACACCTGCTATTAAAAGGACTAAATCCGTATTTGGAAATTTACTTTTGACACAAAATTAAAAATCCTATCAACCGCTTGCTTATCATTCACTAAGACCTCTGCAAGCCTGACCGGAGTTAAGGAGAGTCCCGAAGATGTGCTAGAGCAATACACTCTAACAATACGTGTGTGTATGTGGGTGTGTGTGTGAAAAGCATAACTCAAAAACGAAAATTTGGATAAGTACCAAACTTGGTATTTAAGTTCAGTATGTTCCAAGAATGCGACACGAAGATTTTCAAGAAACTTTTATTTTCTAAAAAATGGCTCAAAACGATTTTGATTAAAATACGACCTTTAAAAATATTTACTGACAAATAAACTGTATACCTTGAATATTCTGGGAATATACTCTGAAGTCCTCTTCATTTGGAAGGAATTTTATATAATATTATAGAACTGGATAACGTTAAGCGATAGACGAAAACGTAACACAAAAAATGTAGACCTCCTTAAAACACACAATTTATTTCAAATAATTTTTTTGTGGCATATGCCGTTTCTGAAATATCCGTTATTAAAGCTTCGAATTTTTCATTTCTTGGTCATTCTCTTAAAGTCCTTTCAACATTCAGTTGTTTCTCGATTGCATGGAAACAGTATGGAATTTTAAGGCCATCGTATAGCGTCCAGTTCTTAAACATTTGACTATTGCTGTTCTTTTTGTATCTATAACGAAATGTGTAATGTAGCTATTTCGGAAATATTTGTTTGGATTAAAACCCAATAGATATAAAAATAAGTTTTAGTAAGAATATTTTATATACTCACTGATAAACGATAGAGGATAGAAAATTAACGTGCATTTATCACAGATTTTTCGACCATGTGTGCTGTGCGAGATTCTTGCTGCAAAAAGGAACGGAGCCCTCTAGATAAAATATTATAAGAAATATATCAGACAGCGATATAAGTGTATTATTCGTATGCAACTATTACCTTTTGCAATGTCGAAAGGAGTTTCACACGATATAGCTTTTGTTTAAGTGAGAGAAAGCATAGTTTATACAGGCACGCGCCCGTTGTTTGCATCTGGGCTCATCTCCTCTCCTTCAACATAAAGAGAAAATACAAGTTAAGTCAACCTCAATCACAGTCACTCTGATCCACCTCTTACTCATTTCACTCATTTTGGTTTATGCTGAATATTTCATTATTAAGTTGACTGAGTAGAACTTAGTATATCTCAGAAAAAAGAAATTTTGCTTGTAAAGAATGCTAAACTAATGCTTATACAGTTGTCAAGCTTTAGTGTATAATATTTACAACAAATTTCTTACATGTTTTAAATTAGTTTCCGAGATATTAGTTTATTTCTCTTGCTTTTTAAAAAAATTATCCAAACAAGCAATTGTTTTCTAAAAAGATATCTTACAATGAAAGTCAACATTTTTAATACACTTTACTAATACATAAAACCCAACTACACCTCCGAGTTTATATATAGTTAAATGCAAAGGAATTTTATTCTGTTTATCATCTGGGCCCGAAATTCATTCACGAGCTTGCCTAGTAAAGGGTCTTTCAACAAGAGTGGCCTATATTTAACACGTGATAGCTACCGTTGTTATTGAGTTACAGCACTCATTTTTTTCATGTGGTTATAGTTGTTATTTGCAAATAGCCATAGAACGTTACAGCATTCAGCAACATGTAGAAATTGTGAAAATTTATTATCAAAATGGATCATCTGTTCGCCAAACCTTCCGTGTATTGCGTGAAGTTTACGGTGTGCATAATCGTCCCTGCGAAAGAACGATTCGCGTTTGATCGATAAATTTTAAAGAGGTGGTTCCGTCAGCGATCAAAGAACGCCTGTACGTAATCGATGTAAGCGCTGCAACGAAAACATAGGCGCTGTTCGTGAGAGTGTACGCGAGAACGGAAACAAATCAATTGCTCGTCGAGCGCAAGAATTGGAGATTTCGCCGACCCCAACTTTCCGAATTCTGCCTCTGGACTGGAATTTTCATGGAGAAGCTCTAACTGCTGTCAATGGAGAAAGATACCGGGCTCTTATAAGGGACTATTTTTGGCCTCAATTGGTTGGTATGGATCTCAGAAACATCTGGTTCCAGCAAGATGGTGCCACATGTCATACTGCTCTCGAAACAATCGATCTTTTGAAGGAGAAGTTCAGGGGTTTCATCATTTCCCGTGGTGGTGATGTTAACTGGCCCCCAAAGTCATCTGATTTAACGCCGTTGGATTACTTCTTGTGGTGTTATGTTAAATTTCGAGTTTATGCCAACAAGCCAAAAACAGTAAATGATCTTATGAATAACATCACGCGTGTTATTTGTGAAGTTGGACCTAATTTACGTTCTTCTGTCATTGAAAATTGGGTCAACCGTATACACGCAACCCAACAAAGTTGCGGCGGTGACTTAAGTGATGTTGTTTTCCACACGTAATGACATTAATTATGTTCCAAAATAAAAAAGGATTATCTCGTACTTGATACTTCTGAGAGACACGGTACAAAAGGTCCGTTTGGGTCCTATGAAATTAAGATTTGATCCCTCTTTGCGAGCATGTCTCCATTTCATGGGCTCACTTATAACGTTAGTGAACGTGGTCCAGCATTATTAACCGCAATTACAACATTTGCAAACTTGAAATTGCAGACTTCCAAAGCCCTTGTCCATAACAACTTGATTGTCTTCCGGAGAAGGTCGCGTCATGTTTGATAAAACTACCGACACATCGCTCTTCAAGTTGAGGTCTTCTTCTGGGTGCTGCTTGCAGTTATAATTATGCTTCAAAATGCAGTCCCATCTACTCATGCTTTTAATTGGCTGGTAATATGCGACAAATTTCGTATTCTGGGAGCAGTTATAAAAGTTTATTACAAAGTTTATTGAATAGAGATGCTAGAAATACCCTTAATGTTGCATGGAAAACATTGCTCACAAAACACTGCCTAGAAGAAGCCCTCAATATGAAGGGCGAAACGATGGTAGTTTTAGCAAACGGAAGTGGCCTTCACCGGAAGACAATCGAGTTATTATTTGTAAACTTTATTAGGACATTATTAAACTGATTGCAGTATACATAATATGATTATCTAAGACTAAAAAGTGTAACTTAGAAAATTCTATCGAGAAAACTAAAATTGTGGCTTTTAAAGATAATAAAATTCCAAGATAAAAAACAAACTCACTTTAAACATTTAGACTGTGATATACCTTATGCCTATGATCACGACATAATAATAAAATTAATATATATTCAAGGATTCTGGGTACGATCCGTTGAACATTACATTATAAAGTTATGGCGATGCCTAGTTTAACATATGGCTGTGAATCATGGGTAATACGACAGAATGATAGAAAGAAAATACAGGCAGCCGAGATGAAATTTGAAGGGAGTGAAAGGATGCAGTAAAATGGAACACATACGAAATGATGCCTCACGAGAAAAACTCAGTATCATTGCGATATAAGACAAGATCAATGATTATAGGTACAATTGGTACCAACACGTTTAACAGGACTACGTATTGGCCACAGCTTGTTGACACACTCCTACCTGATACGCAGAGAAGCACCCACCCATCTGTCCAAACTGCAATACTCCTCTCACAATCAAACATATCATCATGCTCCAAGTTTAAGAGAGAAAGAAAACTTCCCAGCATCTCCACAGATTTAGTTACAGCGCTCAGGAACCCGAAAATACTGAAATTCTTTAAGGATATACAACTGTACTATAGACTGTAGCTCTAATTGTCAATAACTTTATTACAGTGCATCTTAAATGTTAACGTAAATAATTAATACTGTAAGCTTTTAAGGTATATGAACTGTTAATTGCAGCTGTTGTTTTTTGTTTAAGAAAAAGATTAATTGTTGAGATTAAGATATGAATGTAAACACTAACCATTATACCTACTGTAAACTGTAATGAATGTGCTATGTTGATTGAAAAATGGTAGTTGCGCTATGACATTGCCGTTAAGCGACCATAAATAAATAATTTTAATAGAATGGATAATGGTAGAATACCATTGTTGGTCATGAATTATAATCCTCGAGAGAAAAGAATTATAGGACGCCCGAGAATAAGATGGTCATTTATGCGGAACAGGCTATTGAGCCTAATCCGTTAGGTAGAAGAAGTTCTAAGTTATATTAAATGGTTCAGCTTTCAATTGAATCCCATTTGCCATGTAGCTTAAGGAGTTTATGGAGGAAACGTTTAACAGTTTGAGATGTCTTCTGGAATTTCATACTGTCTCCTTTGGTTGTTGTATTGATTGTATTGTAGCGTGTATGTCTGCATTGTCACGTCGGAAACATTATTGTTTTGTAGTGATGACATTGTTGGGTATAATTATTTCGACTGGGGCTTTGAGCTTTCGTCCACGTGATATCTCCCCACTATGCCAGGGGTAGAGAGAGGAAAGGTAGGGAAGTTAATAGTTTTTCTTTGTCTGATAGTGTGGCATCAATCAGTCGCCAGTAACAGTCGGAGAGTGCCTCTTCAGGGCGAATGTTGTGTATGGGAGCGTGCGTGTTTCGTGTGAGTGTGAAACATCTTCTTCCAATTCTGTTCTTGAATCTTTTTGTGAACGATGTAAAGCCAACAATTCTAGTATTTATTAAACTGCAGGTTATGTAAAATGTAAAAACTCGTGTATTTTTGTGATAACTGTCCCACGCCTGCTCTAAAATGTAGAGATAAGATCCTGATCCTCTCGTTGCCTCAGCAATTACGTCTCCCAATGTTTATGCTGGGGTATCTAAATTGAATATCTACCTGCAAAACCTTTTGGCATTACCGCAGTGTATAACAGTATGATACATTCATATATTCATAATAACCTAAATTAATATAAATCTCCACAAAACACTATTTAAATTAGATGCTATACACTTCAATGCACTTACAATTATATGTTTACATCTCTTATGCGTTATTAAGTTTATGATATGGTTTTCAGAAGGAGCAAATTATGGGAAAATACTGCCTTGCAATTTCGGGAAAAGATCTTTCGGAATCTGAGTGTTCGGAAGAGGAATCATTTGGAAGTTTTGTTATTCGGGAATGAGGCCGCTCAGAAACATATTTTCCAAAATACCATCGAGAAGGATATGGCCAAAGTAGCTATAAGCAACATACCGCATGATTCGAGTTGCGAGAGTGTTAAAAAATGCTGCATGTCGCTAAGACTTCAGTACAAGAGTTGGTATTAGATATCGCGTGGCACAGGCTTGACCTGTCGCAGAATCTCTGTCGTGGGTCAATAAATACCACATTTCCATGTTGTCGTTCGTATGTAAGGATAATTGCAGGACAGAAGAGACTGGCAAGATTTTACACATGGCTTCTGGTGAGTTTCCATGTAAACAGCTTAGGGGCACGCCACATCCGTTGCGGAAGAGTAGTTTGAAACCACATAAGAAGAACCCTGTTAATCAGAACTTTGTCATCCGAAGTCTCTCTCTCTTTCTCTCACTTTCAGATTCGTTCGCTACCTTGAAGCACCTATGAGAGTCGTTTTGTCGTCTGTCCATACGGTTGAAGTAGTTCACGAATCATGCATGTAGCGAGTCGGCATTTCATTATTATAACCGATTGAATATAATTTGTCAGAAAGCTTCAGATATTGTTGAAATTGGCACAAAATTAACTGTTGGTTTTATGGAGAATGTCTTAAACGTTTATCACGTATGGAGCCGAAATGTTATGAGATTGAAAATTTGTTAACGCGCATTAAATTTGGCTAGAATTTACGCCCTTTATGGCAAATACCTGAACGTAAGCATTGCAATTTTACAAATAAGAGCTTTAAAATCTTATCGCTCTGGAGTGATAAGTAGGATTAAAATCCGTGTAAAATTTCGTATGGTTTGAGATTAAAGAATGTACAAAGTTTAGACGAAATGCTATATACCTGGGGTTATTATACACACAGGAATTTCAATAAGATTTTGATACACTACGTGATCAAAACTATCCGGACACCTGGCTAAAAATGACGTACAAGTTCGTGGTGAGCTCCATCGGTAATGCTGGAAGTCAATATGGTGTTGGCCCACCCTTAGCCTTGATGACAGCGTTCACTCTCGCAGGCATACTTTCAATCATGTGCTGGAAGGTTTCTTGGGGAATGGCAGCCCATTCTTCACGGAATGCGGAAGTCAGGAGAGGTATCGATGTAGGTCGGTGAGGCCTGGCACGAAGTTGGCGTTCCAAAACATCCCAAAAGTGTTCTATAGGGTTCAAGTCAGGACTCTGTGCAGGCCAGTCCATTACAGGGCTGTTATTATTGTGTAACTACTCCGCCACAGCCCGTGCAGTATGAACAGGTGCTCGATCGTGTTGAAAGATGCAATCGCCATCCCCGAATTCCTCTTCATCAGTGGGAAGCAAGAAGGTGCTTAAAATATCAATGCAGGTCTGCGGTGTGATCGTGCCACGCAAAACAACAAGGGGTGCAAGCACGCTCCAGGAAAAACACGACCACACCATAACACCACCACCTCCGAATTTCATTGTTGGCACTACACTCGTTGGCAGATGACGTTCATCGCGCATTCGCCATACCCACACCCAGCCATCGGATCGCCACATTGTGTACTGTGATTCGTCACTTCACACAATGTTTTGCCACTGTTCAGTTGTGTAATGTTAACGCTCCTTACACCAAGCGAGGCGTCGTTTGCCATTTTCCTGCGTGATGTGTGGTTTATGAGCAGCCGCTCGACCATGGAATCCAAGGTGTCTCACCTCACGCCTCACGCCTGCCATAGTACTTGGAGCGGATTCTGATGCAGTTTGGAATTCCTGTGTGATGGTCTGGATAGATGTCTGCCTATTACTTTTTACGACACTCCTCAAATGTCGGCGTCTCTGTCAGTCAACAGAAGAGGTCGGCCTGTACGCTTTTGTGCTGTACATGACCCATCACGTTTCCACTTCACTATCACATCAGAAACAGTGGACCTAGGGATGTTTAGGAGTGTGTAAATCTGGCGTACAGACTTCTGACACAAGTGGCACCTGACCACGTTGCAGGTCCATAAGTTCCACGGAGCGTTCCATTCTGCTGTTTCACGATGTCTAATGACTACTGAGGTCGCAGGTAATGAGTACCAGGCAGTAGGTGGCAGCACAATGCACCTAAGATGAAAAACGTATGTTTGTGGGGTGTCCGGATACTTTTGATCACATAGTGTATGTTTCAAGTAGCTTTAAGAGTAAGAATAGTACATATGAATAGGCTATTAAACATGTCTGCCTTTCCGGCGACTCGCTTTAGAGAATATACGAGTACTGATGCAGATTGTTCGAGGTCACAGTTATCTTGTAATAATAATGTGCAACACTTAGTGCAATAAAAAATAAGATACACTGTAAGTAAGCAATTGCTCACGCCGTGGTTACTAGACTGTCCACGAGACAAAAAAAGTCTTAGTCTTCCATACACATGACCTTCTCTACCCACTATCGTTTATTTTTGTATAGTTTCTACAAATTATTTATACATAATAATCTTTTTCTATCTACTTCATGCAAATCGAGTTAAACGTTTACTGAAATAGTTCCATTTCGCATTTAATTGTAAGTACAAGGGGAACACAGGTGAGCGAAATGATAGTCAAATGTTTAAAACCGGTTCGCTATATGCCGACTTTCAAAATCCATAGTGTTTCCATGGCATCGCAAGAAACAGCTGCATGATGCTAGCACTTTAAAAAAATTACAAAAGCATTAAAATATTCAAAATATATTTAAATAAATCTTATATATGTATTGTCACATTATTTTGTAGTCGCTCGACTCCAAGTATTTTAACTAATTATGGAGCCATCATCATGTCTTCCTCGAAGTGGACATTCTCTACGAAATGGTGGAAGAATCTTTCTGTGTTATCTCCGTTGTTTTCACCCTCCTGTTGCCATGGGTGCTTTCGGAACCTATTACTTTCTCTACTACGTATAGTAAGTAGGGGAAGTATTGTATTCCACCCAAAATTTCGATACCTAGATTTCACCGGAAATACATGTTTTGAGACTCTCTGAATCCAAAAAATCTGATGTGTTACACTCACATGACTTTCTCTACTCTTGTACAATCTATTTTTACAAACGCCTATTCTCCATATGCTTCATATTAATCGAGATATTGGGATGTCAATCTTATTTGTAATTTTCTTGTAGATGCAAGGGGAATATGGTAGCTTTTAAGCGATGGTCAAATATTTTATCGCTGGTTGCTATGTGGCGCATTCCATTCTCTTTGCATGTCCAGGACATAAAAATCTGATGTGTTACACTCACATGACTTTCTCTACTCTTGTACAATCTATTTTTACAAACGCCTATTCTCCATATGCTTCATGTTAATCGAGATATCGAGATGTCAATCTTATTGCTAATTTTCTTGTAGATGCAAGGGGAATATGGTAGCTTTTAAGCGATAGTCAAATATCTTAACGCTGGTTGCTTGCTATGTGGCGCATTCCATTCTCTTTGCATGTCCAGGACATAAAAAAAATCTGATGTGTTACACTCACATGACTTTCTCTACTCTTGTACAATCTATTTTTACAAACGCCTATTCTCCATATGCTTCATATTAATCGCGATATCGAGATGTCAATCTTATTTGTAATTTTCTTGTAGATGCAAGGGGAATATGGTAGCTTTTAAGCGATAGTCAAATATCTTAACGCTGGTTGCTATGTGGCGCATTCCATTCTCTTTGCATGTCCAGGACATAAAAAAATGAATAACGAATTTGAGAAAAAGCATAAGTATTGGAAAATTTAAGGAAATAACAAGCAATATCTCGAAAACGGTTCACTCAACAAAAAAATGTATATGATATAAGTTGTGTACTTTAACGCGATCTACATTTTTTGTGTAGTAAAATTTTGTCTATCTCTTATGGTTTACCAGTTATGCAAAAGTCGTTCATAATGAAGAATACTTTTGGAGACATTCCCAGAAATTTCGAGATATACATTTCATTTCTCATGACATTATCTTAAACATATGATATTTTCATCAAAATCGTTAGACCATTTTTGAGAAAATTAAAATTTTCGAAAAATCTTCCATGTAAAGGGTAGTCTGGGGTGGGGGCATTTTCTTGAAAATCTTCGTGTCGCATCTCTGGAAGATACTGAACGTAAATACCAAGTTTGGTGTTTATCCGACTGTTAGTTTTTGAGTTATGCTGTTCACAGATACACACACATAAAAACACACACACACACACACACACAGACACACACACGGACATGTTTCCAAAAATGCTTTTTTTGGATTCAGGAGGTCTAAAACATGTATTTCCGGTGAAATCTGGTATCGAATTTTTGGGTGGAATGCAATACATCCCCTACTTACTATACGTAGTAGAGAAAGTAAAATGAATAACGAATTTGAGAAAAAGTATAAGTATTGGAAAATTTAAGGAAATAACAAGCAATATCTCGAAAACGGTTCACTCAACAAAAGAAATGTATATGACATAAGTTGTGTATTTTAACGCGATCTACCTTTGTTGTGTAGTAAAATTTTGTCTATCTCTTATGGTTTACCAGTTATGCAAAAGTTGTTCACAATGAAGAATACTTTTGGAGACATTCCCAGAAAATTCGAGATATACATTTCATTTCTCATGACATTATCTTAAACATATGATATTTTAATCAAAATGGTTAGAGCCATTTTTGGGAAAATTAAAGTTTTCGAAAAATGTTCTATGTAAAAGGTAGTCTGGGGTGGGGGGATTTTCTTGAAAACCTTCGTGTCGCATCTCTGGAAGATACTTAACCTAAATACCAAGTTTGGTGTTTATCCGACTATTCGTTTTTGAGTTATGCTGTTCACAGACACACACACAGACACACACAGACACACTCACACACACACACACACACACACAGACACACACACGGACATGTTTCCAAAAATGCTTTTTTTGGATTCAGGAGGTCTCAAAACGTGTATTTCCGGTGAAATCTCAGTATCGAATTTTTGGGTGGAATGCAATACTTCCCCTACTTACCATACGTAGTAGAGAAAGTAAAAAACTCTGATGTGTTACACTCACATGACTTTCACTACTCTTGTACAATCTATATTTACAAACGCCTATTCTCCATATGCTTCATATTAATCGAGATATCGAAATGTCAATCTTATTGGAAATTTTCTTGTAGATGCAAGGGGAATATGGTAGCTTTTAAGCGATAGTCGAATATTTTAACGCTCGTTGCTATGTGGCGAATTCCATTCTCTTTGCATGTCCAGGACATAAAAATCTGATGTGTTACACTCACATGTCTTTCTCTACTCTTGTACAAACTATTTTTACAAACGTTTATTCTCCATATGCTTCATGTTAATCGAGATGTCAATCTTATTGCTAATTTTCTTGTAGATGCAAGGGGAATATGGTAGGTTATAAGCGATAGTCAAATCTTTTAAGCACTGGTTGCTATGTGGCGCATTCTATTCTGTTTGCATATCCAGGACATAAAAATTGAATAACGAATTTGAGAAAAAGTATAAGTATTGGAAAATTTAAGGGAATAACAAGCAATATCTCGCAAACGGTACACTCAACAAAAGAAATGTGTATGGCATAAATTGTGTATTTTAACGCGATCTACATTTTTGGTGTAGTAAAAGTTTGTCTATCTCTTATAGTTTACCGGTTATGGAAAAGTCGTTCACAATGAAGAATACTTTTGGAGACATTCCCAGAAAATTCGAGATATACATCTTATTTGTCATGAGAATATCTTAAACATATGATATTTTAATCAAAATCGTTAGAGCCGTTTTTGAGAAAATTAAAATTTTCGAAAAATGTTCCATGTAAAGGGTAGTCTGGGGTGGGGGGATTTTCTTGAAAACCTTCGTGTCGCATCTCTGAAAGATACTGAACCTAAATACCAGGTTTGGCGTTTATCCGACTGTTAGGTTTTGAGTTATGCTGTTCACAGACACACACACACACAGACACACAGACACACACACACACACACACACAGACACACACACGGACATGTTTCCAAAAATGCTTTTTTTGGATTCAGGAGGTCTCAAAACATGTATTTCCGGTGAAATCTCGGTATCGAATTTTTGGGTGGAATGCAACACTTCCCCTACTTACTATATGTAGTAGAGAAAGTAAAAAAATGATTAACGAATTTGAGAAGAAGTATAAGTATTGGAAAATTTAAGGAAATAACAAGCAATATCTCGAAAACGGTTCACTCAACAAAAGAAATGTATATGACATAAGTTGTGTATTTTAATGCGATCTACATTTTTTGTGTAGTAAAATTTTGTCTAACTCTTATGGTTTACCTGTTATGCAAAGTCGTTCACTATGAAGAATACTTTTGGAGACATTCCCATAAAGTTCGAGATATACATTTCATTTCTCATGATTATCTTAAACATATGATATTTTAATCAAAATCGTTAGAGCCATTTTTAGGAAAATTAAAATTTTCGAAAAATCTTCCATGTAAAGGGTAGTCTGGGGTGGGGGATTTTCTTGAAAACCTTCGTGTCGCATCTTTGAAAGATACTGAACCTAAATACCAAGTTTGGTGTTTATACGACTGTTGGTTTTTGAGTTATGCTGTTCACAGACACACACACACACAGACACACACACACACGGACATGTTTCCAAAACCGCTTTTTTTGGATTCAGGAGGTCTCAAAACATGTATTTCCGGTGAAATCTCGGTATCGAATTTTTGGGTGGAATGCAATACATCCCCTACTTACTATACGTAGTAGAGAAAGTAAAAATGAATAACGAATTTGAGAAGAACTATAAGTTTTGGAAAATTTAAGGGAATAACAAGCAATATTTCGCAAACGGTTCACTCAACGAAAGAAATGTATATGACATAAATTGTGTATTTTAACGCGATCTACATATTTTGTGTAGTAACATTTTGTCTATCTCTTATGGTTTACCAGTTATGCAAAAGTCGTTCATAATGAAGAATACTTTTGGAGACATTCCCAGAAATTTCGAGATATACATTTCATTTCTCATGACATTATCTTAAACATATGATATTTTCATCAAAATTGTTAGAGCCATTTTTGAGAAAATTAAAATGTTCGAAAAATGTTCCATGTAAAGGGTAGTCTGGGGTGGGGGAATTTTCTTGAAAGTATTCGTGTCGCATCTCTGGAAGATACTGAACGGAAATACCAAGTTTGGTGTTTATCCGACTGTTAGTTTTTGAGTTATGCTGTTCACAGTCACACACACAGACACACACACAGACATGTTTCCAAAAATGCTTTTTTTGGATTCAGAAGGTCTCAAAACACGTATTTCCTGTGAAATCTCGGTATCGAATTTTTGGGTGGAATGCAACACTTCCCCTACTTACTATACGTAGTAGAGAAAGTAATAACAAGCAATATCTCGAAAATGGTTCACTCAGCGAAAAAAATCTATATGACATAAATTGTGTATTTTAACGCGAGCTACATTTTTTGTGGAGTAAACGTTTGTCTATCTTTTATGGTTTACCAGTTATGCAAAAGTCGTTCACAATGAAGAATACTTTTGGAGACATTCCCAGAAAATTCAAGATATACATTTTATTTGTCATGAAAGTATCTTAAATATATGATATTTTAATTAAAATCGTTAGAGCCATTTTTGAGAAAATTAAAATTATCGAAAAATGTTCCATGTAATGGGTAATCTGGCGTGGTGGGATTTTCTTGAAAACATTCGTGTCGCATCTCTGGAAGATAATGAAGGTAAATACCAAGTTTGGTGTTTATGCGACTGTTCGTTTGTGAGTTATGCTGTTCACAGACACACACACACACAGACACACAGACACACACACACACACACACACACACAGACACACTCACAGACATGTTTCCAAAAATGCTTTTTTTGGATTCAGAAGGTCTCAAAACACGTATTTCCTGTGAAATCTCGGTATCGAATTTTTGGGTGGAATGCAATACTTCCCCTACTTACTATACGTAGTAGAGAAAGTAATAACAAGCAATATCTCGAAAATGGTTCACTCAGCGAAAAAAATGTATATGACATAAATTGTGTATTTTAACGCGAGCTACATTTTTTGTGGAGTAAACGTTTGTCTATCTTTTATGGTTTACCAGTTATGCAAAAGTCGTTCACAATGAAGAATACTTTTGGAGACATTCCCAGAAAATTCAAGATATACATTTTATTTGTCATGAAAGTATCTTAAATATATGATATTTTCATCAAAATCGTTAGACCATTTTTGAGAAAATTAAAATTTTCGAAAAATCTTCCATGTAAAGGGTAGTCTGGGGTGGGGGCATTTTCTTGAAAATCTTCGTGTCGCATCTCTGGAAGATACTGAACGTAAATACCAAGTTTGGTGTTTATCCGACTGTTAGTTTTTGAGTTATGCTGTTCACAGATACACACACATAAAAACACACACACACACACACACACAGACACACACACGGACATGTTTCCAAAAATGCTTTTTTTGGATTCAGGAGGTCTAAAACATGTATTTCCGGTGAAATCTGGTATCGAATTTTTGGGTGGAATGCAATACATCCCCTACTTACTATACGTAGTAGAGAAAGTAAAATGAATAACGAATTTGAGAAAAAGTATAAGTATTGGAAAATTTAAGGAAATAACAAGCAATATCTCGAAAACGGTTCACTCAACAAAAGAAATGTATATGACATAAGTTGTGTATTTTAACGCGATCTACCTTTGTTGTGTAGTAAAATTTTGTCTATCTCTTATGGTTTACCAGTTATGCAAAAGTTGTTCACAATGAAGAATACTTTTGGAGACATTCCCAGAAAATTCGAGATATACATTTCATTTCTCATGACATTATCTTAAACATATGATATTTTAATCAAAATGGTTAGAGCCATTTTTGGGAAAATTAAAGTTTTCGAAAAATGTTCTATGTAAAAGGTAGTCTGGGGTGGGGGGATTTTCTTGAAAACCTTCGTGTCGCATCTCTGGAAGATACTTAACCTAAATACCAAGTTTGGTGTTTATCCGACTATTCGTTTTTGAGTTATGCTGTTCACAGACACACACACAGACACACACAGACACACTCACACACACACACACACACACACAGACACACACACGGACATGTTTCCAAAAATGCTTTTTTTGGATTCAGGAGGTCTCAAAACGTGTATTTCCGGTGAAATCTCAGTATCGAATTTTTGGGTGGAATGCAATACTTCCCCTACTTACCATACGTAGTAGAGAAAGTAAAAAACTCTGATGTGTTACACTCACATGACTTTCACTACTCTTGTACAATCTATATTTACAAACGCCTATTCTCCATATGCTTCATATTAATCGAGATATCGAAATGTCAATCTTATTGGAAATTTTCTTGTAGATGCAAGGGGAATATGGTAGCTTTTAAGCGATAGTCGAATATTTTAACGCTCGTTGCTATGTGGCGAATTCCATTCTCTTTGCATGTCCAGGACATAAAAATCTGATGTGTTACACTCACATGTCTTTCTCTACTCTTGTACAAACTATTTTTACAAACGTTTATTCTCCATATGCTTCATGTTAATCGAGATGTCAATCTTATTGCTAATTTTCTTGTAGATGCAAGGGGAATATGGTAGGTTATAAGCGATAGTCAAATCTTTTAAGCACTGGTTGCTATGTGGCGCATTCTATTCTGTTTGCATATCCAGGACATAAAAATTGAATAACGAATTTGAGAAAAAGTATAAGTATTGGAAAATTTAAGGGAATAACAAGCAATATCTCGCAAACGGTACACTCAACAAAAGAAATGTGTATGGCATAAATTGTGTATTTTAACGCGATCTACATTTTTGGTGTAGTAAAAGTTTGTCTATCTCTTATAGTTTACCGGTTATGGAAAAGTCGTTCACAATGAAGAATACTTTTGGAGACATTCCCAGAAAATTCGAGATATACATCTTATTTGTCATGAGAATATCTTAAACATATGATATTTTAATCAAAATCGTTAGAGCCGTTTTTGAGAAAATTAAAATTTTCGAAAAATGTTCCATGTAAAGGGTAGTCTGGGGTGGGGGGATTTTCTTGAAAACCTTCGTGTCGCATCTCTGAAAGATACTGAACCTAAATACCAGGTTTGGCGTTTATCCGACTGTTAGGTTTTGAGTTATGCTGTTCACAGACACACACACACACAGACACACAGACACACACACACACACACACACAGACACACACACGGACATGTTTCCAAAAATGCTTTTTTTGGATTCAGGAGGTCTCAAAACATGTATTTCCGGTGAAATCTCGGTATCGAATTTTTGGGTGGAATGCAACACTTCCCCTACTTACTATATGTAGTAGAGAAAGTAAAAAAATGATTAACGAATTTGAGAAGAAGTATAAGTATTGGAAAATTTAAGGAAATAACAAGCAATATCTCGAAAACGGTTCACTCAACAAAAGAAATGTATATGACATAAGTTGTGTATTTTAATGCGATCTACATTTTTTGTGTAGTAAAATTTTGTCTAACTCTTATGGTTTACCTGTTATGCAAAGTCGTTCACTATGAAGAATACTTTTGGAGACATTCCCATAAAGTTCGAGATATACATTTCATTTCTCATGATTATCTTAAACATATGATATTTTAATCAAAATCGTTAGAGCCATTTTTAGGAAAATTAAAATTTTCGAAAAATCTTCCATGTAAAGGGTAGTCTGGGGTGGGGGATTTTCTTGAAAACCTTCGTGTCGCATCTTTGAAAGATACTGAACCTAAATACCAAGTTTGGTGTTTATACGACTGTTGGTTTTTGAGTTATGCTGTTCACAGACACACACACACACAGACACACACACACACGGACATGTTTCCAAAACCGCTTTTTTTGGATTCAGGAGGTCTCAAAACATGTATTTCCGGTGAAATCTCGGTATCGAATTTTTGGGTGGAATGCAATACATCCCCTACTTACTATACGTAGTAGAGAAAGTAAAATTGAATAACGAATTTGAGAAGAACTATAAGTTTTGGAAAATTTAAGGGAATAACAAGCAATATTTCGCAAACGGTTCACTCAACGAAAGAAATGTATATGACATAAATTGTGTATTTTAACGCGATCTACATATTTTGTGTAGTAACATTTTGTCTATCTCTTATGGTTTACCAGTTATGCAAAAGTCGTTCATAATGAAGAATACTTTTGGAGACATTCCCAGAAATTTCGAGATATACATTTCATTTCTCATGACATTATCTTAAACATATGATATTTTCATCAAAATTGTTAGAGCCATTTTTGAGAAAATTAAAATGTTCGAAAAATGTTCCATGTAAAGGGTAGTCTGGGGTGGGGGAATTTTCTTGAAAGTATTCGTGTCGCATCTCTGGAAGATACTGAACGGAAATACCAAGTTTGGTGTTTATCCGACTGTTAGTTTTTGAGTTATGCTGTTCACAGTCACACACACAGACA
This sequence comes from Deroplatys truncata, assembly GCA_030765065.1. Lineage (NCBI taxonomy): Eukaryota > Metazoa > Arthropoda > Insecta > Mantodea > Mantidae > Deroplatys > Deroplatys truncata. The sequence goes on from CM060979.1 coordinate 169,064,498, forward strand.
CACACACACACACAGACACACACACAGACATGTTTCCAAAAATGCTTTTTTTGGATTCAGAAGGTCTCAAAACACGTATTTCCTGTGAAATCTCGGTATCGAATTTTTGGGTGGAATGCAACACTTCCCCTACTTACTATACGTAGTAGAGAAAGTAATAACAAGCAATATCTCGAAAATGGTTCACTCAGCGAAAAAAATGTATATGACATAAATTGTGTATTTTAACGCGAGCTACATTTTTTGTGGAGTAAACGTTTGTGTATCTCTTATGGTTTACCAGTTATGCAAAAGTCGTTCACAATGAAGAATACTTTTGGAGACATTCCCAGAAAATTCAAGATATACATTTTATTTGTCATGAAAGTATCTTAAATATATGATATTTTAATTAAAATCGTTAGAGCCATTTTTGAGAAAATTAAAATTATCGAAAAATGTTCCATGTAATGGGTAATCTGGCGTGGTGGGATTTTCTTGAAAACATTCGTGTCGCATTTCTGGAAGATAATGAAGGTAAATACCAAGTTTGGTGTTTATGCGACTGTTCGTTTGTGAGTTATGCTGTTCACAGACACACACACACACAGACACACAGACACACACACACACACACACACACACACACAGACACACTCACAGACATGTTTCCAAAAATGCTTTTTTTGGATTCAGAAGGTCTCAAAACACGTATTTCCTGTGAAATCTCGGTATCGAATTTTTGGGTGGAATGCAATACTTCCCCTACTTACTATACGTAGTAGAGAAAGTAATAACAAGCAATATCTCGAAAATGGTTCACTCAGCGAAAAAAATGTATATGACATAAATTGTGTATTTTAACGCGAGCTACATTTTTTGTGGAGTAAACGTTTGTCTATCTTTTATGGTTTACCAGTTATGCAAAAGTCGTTCACAATGAAGAATACTTTTGGAGACATTCCCAGAAAATTCAAGATATACATTTTATTTGTCATGAAAGTATCTTAAATATATGATATTTTAATTAAAATCGTTAGAGCCATTTTTGAGAAAATTAAAATTATCGAAAAATGTTCCATGTAATGGGTAATCTGGCGTGGTGGGATTTTCTTGAAAACATTCGTGTCGCATCTCTGGAAGATAATGAAGGTAAATACCAAGTTTGGTGTTTATGCGACTGTTCGTTTGTGAGTTATGCTGTTCACAGACACACAGACACACACACGGACATGTTTCCAAAAATACTTTTATTCGATTCAGGGGGTCTCAAAACATGTATTTCCGGTGAAATATCGGTATCGAATTTTTGGGTGGAATGCAATACTTCCCCTACTTACTATACGAAGTAGAGAAAGTAAAAATACAGAAGCCTTTAAGAATTGATATATCTCTTAATAGCTGGTTGCTATGTGGAACACCATTCTCTTTGCCACAGCTTAATACTCTTTGCATATCCAAGACAAAAAAATGAATAACGAATTCCCATTTGAGAAAAAGTATATTGGAAAATTTAAGGAATAACAAGCAATATCTCGAAAACGGTTCACTCAACAAAAGAAATGTATATGACATAAGTTGTGTATTTTAACGCGATCTACCTTTGTTGTGTAGTAAAATTTTGTCTATCTCTTATGGTTTACCAGTTATGCAAAAGTCGTTCACAATGAAGAATACTTTTGGAGACATTCCCAGAAAATTCGAGATATACATTTCATTTCTCATGACATTATCTTAAACATATGATATTTTAATCAAAATGGTTAGAGCCATTTTTGGGAAAATTAAAGTTTTCGAAAAATGTTCCATGTAAAAGGTAGTCTGGGGTGGGGGGATTTTCTTGAAAACCTTCGTGTCGCATCTCTGGAAGATACTTAACCTAAATACCAAGTTTGGTGTTTATCCGACTATTCGTTTTTGAGTTATGCTGTTCACAGACACACACACAGACACACTCACACACACACACACGGACATGTTTCCAAAAATGCTTTTTTTGGATTCAGGAGGTCTCAAAACGTGTATTTCCGGTGAAATCTCAGTATCGAATTTTTGGGTGGAATGCAATACTTCCCCTACTTACCATACGTAGTAGAGAAAGTAAAAAAATCTGATGTGTTACACTCACATGACTTTCTCTACTCTTGTACAATCTATTTTTACAAACGCCTATTCTCCATATGCTTCATATTAATCGAGATATCGAGATGTCAATCTTATTGGAAATTTTCTTGTAGATGCAAGGGGAATATGGTAGCTTTTAAGCGATAGTCAAATATTTTAACGCTGGTTGCTATGTGGCGAATTCCATTCTCTTTGCATGTCCAGGACATAAAAATCTGATGTGTTACACTCACATGTCTTTCTCTACTCTTGTACAAACTATTTTTACAAACGTTTATTCTCCATATGCTTCATGTTAATCGAGATGTCAATCTTATTGCTAATTTTCTTGTAGATGCAAGGGGAATATGGTAGGTTATAAGCGATAGTCAAATCTTTTAAGCACTGGTTGCTATGTGGCGCATTCTATTCTGTTTGCATATCCAGGACATAAAAATTGAATAACGAATTTGAGAAAAAGTATAAGTATTGGAAAATTTAAGGGAATAACAAGCAATATCTCGCAAACGGTACACTCAACAAAAGAAATGTGTATGACATAAATTGTGTATTTTAACGCGATCTACATTTTTGGTGTAGTAAAAGTTTGTCTATCTCTTATAGTTTACCGGTTATGGAAAAGTCGTTCACAATGAAGAATACTTTTGGAGACATTCCCAGAAAATTCGAGATATACATCTTATTTGTCATGAGAATATCTTAAACATATGATATTTTAATCAAAATCGTTAGAGCCGTTTTTGAGAAAATTAAAATTTTCGAATAATGTTCCATGTAAAGGGTAGTCTGGGGTGGGGGGATTTTCTTGAAAACCTTCGTGTCGCATCTCTGAAAGATACTGAACCTAAATACCAGGTTTGGCGTTTATCCGACTGTTAGGTTTTGAGTTATGCTGTTCACAGACACACACACACACACACACACAGACACACAGACACACACACACACACACACACACAGACACACACACGGACGTGTTTCCAAAAATGCTTTTTTTGGATTCAGGAGGTCTCAAAACATGTATTTCCGGTGAAATCTCGGTATCGAATTTTTGGGTGGAATGCAACACTTCCCCTACTTACTATATGTAGTAGAGAAAGTAAAAAAATCTGATGTGTTACACTCACATGACTTTCTCTACTCCTGTACAATCTAATTTTACAAACGCTTATTCTCCATATGCTTTATGTTAATCGAGATATCGAGATGTCAATCTTATTGGTAATATATGGTAGCTTTTAAGCGATAGTCAAATATTTTAACGCTGGTTGCTATGTGGCGCATTCCATTCTCTTTGCATGTCCAGGACATAAAAAACTGAATAACGAATTTGAGAAAAAGTATAAGTATTGGAAAATTTAAGGAAATAACAAGCAATATCTCGAAAACGGTTCACTCAACAAAAGAAATGTATATGACATAAGTTGTGTATTTTAACGTGATCTACATTTTTTGTGTAGTAAAATTTTGTCTATCTCTTATGGTTTACCAGTTATGCAAAAGTCGTTCACAATAAAGAATACTTTTGGAGACATTCCCAGAAAATTCGAGATATACATTTCATTTCCCATGACATTATCTTAAACATATGATATTTGCATCAAAATCGTTAGAGCCATTTTTGAGAAAATTAAAATTTTCGAAAAATCTTCCATGTAAAGGGTAGTCTGGGGTGGGGGGATTTTCTTGAAAACCTTCGTGTCGCATCTCTGGAAGATACTGAACCTAAATACCAAGTTTGGTGCTTATCCGACTGTTTGTTTTTGAGTTATGCTGTTCACAGACACACACACAGACACACACACAGACACACACACAGACACACACACAGACACACACACACACAGACACACACACACACAGACACACACACGGACATGTTTCCAAAAATGCTTTTTTTGGATTCAGGAGGTCTCAAAACATGTATTTCCGGTGAAATCTCGGTATCGAATTTTTGGGTGGAATGCAATACTTCCCCTACTTACTATACGTAGTAGAGAAAGTAAAAATGATTAACGAATTTGAGAAGAAGTATAAGTATTGGAAAATTTAAGGAAGTAACAAGCAATATCTCGAAAACGGTTCACTCAACAAAAGAAATGTATATGACATAAGTTGTGTATTTTAATGCGATCTACATTTTTTGTGTAGTAAAATTTTGTCTAACTCTTATGGTTTACCTGTTATGCAAAGTCGTTCACTATGAAGAATACTTTTGGAGACATTCCCATAAAGTTCGAGATATACATTTCATTTCTCATGACATTATCTTAAACATATGATATTTTAATCAAAATCGTTAGAGCCATTTTTAGGAAAATTAAAATTTTCGAAAAATCTTCCATGTAAAGGGTAGTCTAGGGTGGGGGAATTTTCTTGAAAACCTTCGTGTCGCATCTCTGAAAGATACTGAACCTAAATACCAAGTTTGGTGTTTATACGACTGTTGGTTTTTGAGTTATGCTGTTCACAGACACACACACACACACACAGACACACACACACACACGGACATGTTTCCAAAACTGCTTTTTTTGGATTCAGGAGGTCTCAAAACATGTATTTCCGGTGAAATCTCGGTATCGAATTTTTGGGTGGAATGCAATACATCCCCTACTTACTATACGTAGTAGAGAAAGTAAAAATGAATAACGAATTTGAGAAGAACTATAAGTTTTGGAAAATTTAAGGGAATAACAAGCAATATTTCGCAAACGGTTCACTCAACGAAAGAAATGTATATGACATAAATTGTGTATTTTAACGCGATCTACATATTTTGTGTAGTAACATTTTGTCTATCTCTTATGGTTTACCAGTTATGCAAAAGTCGTTCATAATGAAGAATACTTTTGGAGACATTCCCAGAAATTTCGAGATATACATTTCATTTCTCATGACATTATCTTAAACATATGATATTTTCATCAAAATTGTTAGAGCCATTTTTGAGAAAATTAAAATGTTCGAAAAATGTTCCATGTAAAGGGTAGTCTGGGGTGGGGGAATTTTCTTGAAAGTATTCGTGTCGCATCTCTGGAAGATACTGAACGGAAATACCAAGTTTGGTGTTTATCCGACTGTTAGTTTTTGAGTTATGCTGTTCACAGTCACACACACAGACACACACACAGACATGTTTCCAAAAATGCTTTTTTTGGATTCAGAAGGTCTCAAAACACGTATTTCCTGTGAAATCTCGGTATCGAATTTTTGGGTGGAATGCAACACTTCCCCTACTTACTATACGTAGTAGAGAAAGTAATAACAAGCAATATCTCGAAAATGGTTCACTCAGCGAAAAAAATCTATATGACATAAATTGTGTATTTTAACGCGAGCTACATTTTTTGTGGAGTAAACGTTTGTCTATCTTTTATGGTTTACCAGTTATGCAAAAGTCGTTCACAATGAAGAATACTTTTGGAGACATTCCCAGAAAATTCAAGATATACATTTTATTTGTCATGAAAGTATCTTAAATATATGATATTTTAATTAAAATCGTTAGAGCCATTTTTGAGAAAATTAAAATTATCGAAAAATGTTCCATGTAATGGGTAATCTGGCGTGGTGGGATTTTCTTGAAAACATTCGTGTCGCATCTCTGGAAGATAATGAAGGTAAATACCAAGTTTGGTGTTTATGCGACTGTTCGTTTGTGAGTTATGCTGTTCACAGACACACACACACACAGACACACAGACACACACACACACACACACACACACAGACACACTCACAGACATGTTTCCAAAAATGCTTTTTTTGGATTCAGAAGGTCTCAAAACACGTATTTCCTGTGAAATCTCGGTATCGAATTTTTGGGTGGAATGCAATACTTCCCCTACTTACTATACGTAGTAGAGAAAGTAATAACAAGCAATATCTCGAAAATGGTTCACTCAGCGAAAAAAATGTATATGACATAAATTGTGTATTTTAACGCGAGCTACATTTTTTGTGGAGTAAACGTTTGTCTATCTTTTATGGTTTACCAGTTATGCAAAAGTCGTTCACAATGAAGAATACTTTTGGAGACATTCCCAGAAAATTCAAGATATACATTTTATTTGTCATGAAAGTATCTTAAATATATGATATTTTAATTAAAATCGTTAGAGCCATTTTTGAGAAAATTAAAATTATCGAAAAATGTTCCATGTAATGGGTAATCTGGCGTGGTGGGATTTTCTTGAAAACATTCGTGTCGCATCTCTGGAAGATAATGAAGGTAAATACCAAGTTTGGTGTTTATGCGACTGTTCGTTTGTGAGTTATGCTGTTCACAGACACACAGACACACACACGGACATGTTTCCAAAAATACTTTTATTCGATTCAGGGGGTCTCAAAACATGTATTTCCGGTGAAATATCGGTATCGAATTTTTGGGTGGAATGCAATACTTCCCCTACTTACTATACGAAGTAGAGAAAGTAAAAATACAGAAGCCTTTAAGAATTGATATATCTCTTAATAGCTGGTTGCTATGTGGAACACCATTCTCTTTGCCACAGCTTAATACTCTTTGCATATCCAAGACAAAAAAATGAATAACGAATTCCCATTTGAGAAAAAGTATATTGGAAAATTTAAGGAATAACAAGCAATATCTCGAAAACGGTTCACTCAACAAAAGAAATGTATATGACATAAGTTGTGTATTTTAACGCGATCTACCTTTGTTGTGTAGTAAAATTTTGTCTATCTCTTATGGTTTACCAGTTATGCAAAAGTCGTTCACAATGAAGAATACTTTTGGAGACATTCCCAGAAAATTCGAGATATACATTTCATTTCTCATGACATTATCTTAAACATATGATATTTTAATCAAAATGGTTAGAGCCATTTTTGGGAAAATTAAAGTTTTCGAAAAATGTTCCATGTAAAAGGTAGTCTGGGGTGGGGGATTTTCTTGAAAACCTTCGTGTCGCATCTCTGGAAGATACTTAACCTAAATACCAAGTTTGGTGTTTATCCGACTATTCGTTTTTGAGTTATGCTGTTCACAGACACACACACAGACACACACAGACACACTCACACACACACACACGGACATGTTTCCAAAAATGCTTTTTTTGGATTCAGGAGGTCTCAAAACGTGTATTTCCGGTGAAATCTCAGTATCGAATTTTTGGGTGGAATGCAATACTTCCCCTACTTACCATACGTAGTAGAGAAAGTAAAAAAATCTGATGTGTTACACTCACATGACTTTCTCTACTCTTGTACAATCTATTTTTACAAACGCCTATTCTCCATATGCTTCATATTAATCGAGATATCGAGATGTCAATCTTATTGGAAATTTTCTTGTAGATGCAAGGGGAATATGGTAGCTTTTAAGCGATAGTCAAATATTTTAACGCTGGTTGCTATGTGGCGAATTCCATTCTCTTTGCATGTCCAGGACATAAAAATCTGATGTGTTACACTCACATGTCTTTCTCTACTCTTGTACAAACTATTTTTACAAACGTTTATTCTCCATATGCTTCATGTTAATCGAGATGTCAATCTTATTGCTAATTTTCTTGTAGATGCAAGGGGAATATGGTAGGTTATAAGCGATAGTCAAATCTTTTAAGCACTGGTTGCTATGTGGCGCATTCTATTCTGTTTGCATATCCAGGACATAAAAATTGAATAACGAATTTGAGAAAAAGTATAAGTATTGGAAAATTTAAGGGAATAACAAGCAATATCTCGCAAACGGTACACTCAACAAAAGAAATGTGTATGACATAAATTGTGTATTTTAACGCGATCTACATTTTTGGTGTAGTAAAAGTTTGTCTATCTCTTATAGTTTACCGGTTATGGAAAAGTCGTTCACAATGAAGAATACTTTTGGAGACATTCCCAGAAAATTCGAGATATACATCTTATTTGTCATGAGAATATCTTAAACATATGATATTTTAATCAAAATCGTTAGAGCCGTTTTTGAGAAAATTAAAATTTTCGAATAATGTTCCATGTAAAGGGTAGTCTGGGGTGGGGGGATTTTCTTGAAAACCTTCGTGTCGCATCTCTGAAAGATACTGAACCTAAATACCAGGTTTGGCGTTTATCCGACTGTTAGGTTTTGAGTTATGCTGTTCACAGACACACACACACACACACAGACACACAGACACACACACACACACACAGACACACACGCGGACATGTTTCCAAAAATGCTTTTTTTGGATTCAGGAGGTCTCAAAACATGTATTTCCGGTGAAATCTCGGTATCGAATTTTTGGGTGGAATGCAACACTTCCCCTACTTACTATATGTAGTAGAGAAAGTAAAAAAATGATTAACGAATTTGAGAAGAAGTATAAGTATTGGAAAATTTAAGGAAATAACAAGCAATATCTCGAAAACGGTTCACTCAACAAAAGAAATGTATATGACATAAGTTGTGTATTTTAATGCGATCTACATTTTTTGTGTAGTAAAATTTTGTCTAACTCTTATGGTTTACCTGTTATGCAAAGTCGTTCACTATGAAGAATACTTTTGGAGACATTCCCATAAAGTTCGAGATATACATTTCATTTCTCATGACATTATCTTAAACATATGATATTTTAATCAAAATCGTTAGAGCCATTTTTAGGAAAATTAAAATTTTCGAAAAATCTTCCATGTAAAGGGTAGTCTGTGGTGGGGGATTTTCTTGAAAACCTTCGTGTCGCATCTCTGAAAGATACTGAACCTAAATACCAAGTTTGGTGTTTATACGACTGTTGGTTTTTGAGTTATGCTGTTCACAGACACACACACACACAGACACACACACACACGGACATGTTTCCAAAACTGCTTTTTTTGGATTCAGGAGGTCTCAAAACATGTATTTCCGGTGAAATCTCGGTATCGAATTTTTGGGTGGAATGCAATACATCCCCTACTTACTATACGTAGTAGAGAAAGTAAAAATGAATAACGAATTTGAGAAGAACTATAAGTTTTGGAAAATTTAAGGGAATAACAAGCAATATTTCGCAAACGGTTCACTCAACGAAAGAAATGTATATGACATAAATTGTGTATTTTAACGCGATCTACATATTTTGTGTAGTAACATTTTGTCTATCTCTTATGGTTTACCAGTTATGCAAAAGTCGTTCATAATGAAGAATACTTTTGGAGACATTCCCAGAAATTTCGAGATATACATTTCATTTCTCATGACATTATCTTAAACATATGATATTTTCATCAAAATTGTTAGAGCCATTTTTGAGAAAATTAAAATGTTCGAAAAATGTTCCATGTAAAGGGTAGTCTGGGGTGGGGGAATTTTCTTGAAAGTATTCGTGTCGCATCTCTGGAAGATACTGAACGGAAATACCAAGTTTGGTGTTTATCCGACTGTTAGTTTTTGAGTTATGCTGTTCACAGTCACACACACTGACACACACACACACAGACACACACACACAGACATGTTTCCAAAAATGCTTTTTTTGGATTCAGAAGGTCTCAAAACACGTATTTCCTGTGAAATCTCGGTATCGAATTTTTGGGTGGAATGCAACACTTCCCCTACTTACTATACGTAGTAGAGAAAGTAATAACAAGCAATATCTCGAAAATGGTTCACTCAGCGAAAAAAATGTATATGACATAAATTGTGTATTTTAACGCGAGCTACATTTTTTGTGGAGTAAACGTTTGTCTATCTCTTATGGTTTACCAGTTATGCAAAAGTCGTTCACAATGAAGAATACTTTTGGAGACATTCCCAGAAAATTCAAGATATACATTTTATTTGTCATGAAAGTATCTTAAATATATGATATTTTAATTAAAATCGTTAGAGCCATTTTTGAGAAAATTAAAATTATCGAAAAATGTTCCATGTAATGGGTAATCTGGCGTGGTGGGATTTTCTTGAAAACATTCGTGTCGCATCTCTGGAAGATAATGAAGGTAAATACCAAGTTTGGTGTTTATGCGACTGTTCGTTTGTGAGTTATGCTGTTCACAGACACACACACACACAGACACACAGACACACACACACACACACACACACAGACACACTCACAGACATGTTTCCAAAAATGCTTTTTTTGGATTCAGAAGGTCTCAAAACACGTATTTCCTGTGAAATCTCGGTATCGAATTTTTGGGTGGAATGCAATACTTCCCCTACTTACTATACGTAGTAGAGAAAGTAATAACAAGCAATATCTCGAAAATGGTTCACTCAGCGAAAAAAATGTATATGACATAAATTGTGTATTTTAACGCGAGCTACATTTTTTGTGGAGTAAACGTTTGTCTATCTTTTATGGTTTACCAGTTATGCAAAAGTCGTTCACAATGAAGAATACTTTTGGAGACATTCCCAGAAAATTCAAGATATACATTTTATTTGTCATGAAAGTATCTTAAATATATGATATTTTAATTAAAATCGTTAGAGCCATTTTTGAGAAAATTAAAATTATCGAAAAATGTTCCATGTAATGGGTAATCTGGCGTGGTGGGATTTTCTTGAAAACATTCGTGTCGCATCTCTGGAAGATAATGAAGGTAAATACCAAGTTTGGTGTTTATGCGACTGTTCGTTTGTGAGTTATGCTGTTCACAGACACACAGACACACACACGGACATGTTTCCAAAAATACTTTTATTCGATTCAGGGGGTCTCAAAACATGTATTTCCGGTGAAATATCGGTATCGAATTTTTGGGTGGAATGCAATACTTCCCCTACTTACTATACGAAGTAGAGAAAGTAAAAATACAGAAGCCTTTAAGAATTGATATATCTCTTAATAGCTGGTTGCTATGTGGAACACCATTCTCTTTGCCACAGCTTAATACTCTTTGCATATCCAAGACAAAAAAATGAATAACGAATTCCCATTTGAGAAAAAGTATATTGGAAAATTTAAGGAATAACAAGCAATATCTCGAAAACGGTTCACTCAACAAAAGAAATGTATATGACATAAGTTGTGTATTTTAACGCGATCTACCTTTGTTGTGTAGTAAAATTTTGTCTATCTCTTATGGTTTACCAGTTATGCAAAAGTCGTTCACAATGAAGAATACTTTTGGAGACATTCCCAGAAAATTCGAGATATACATTTCATTTCTCATGACATTATCTTAAACATATGATATTTTAATCAAAATGGTTAGAGCCATTTTTGGGAAAATTAAAGTTTTCGAAAAATGTTCCATGTAAAAGGTAGTCTGGGGTGGGGGATTTTCTTGAAAACCTTCGTGTCGCATCTCTGGAAGATACTTAACCTAAATACCAAGTTTGGTGTTTATCCGACTATTCGTTTTTGAGTTATGCTGTTCACAGACACACACACAGACACACACAGACACACTCACACACACACACACGGACATGTTTCCAAAAATGCTTTTTTTGGATTCAGGAGGTCTCAAAACGTGTATTTCCGGTGAAATCTCAGTATCGAATTTTTGGGTGGAATGCAATACTTCCCCTACTTACCATACGTAGTAGAGAAAGTAAAAAAATCTGATGTGTTACACTCACATGACTTTCTCTACTCTTGTACAATCTATTTTTACAAACGCCTATTCTCCATATGCTTCATATTAATCGAGATATCGAGATGTCAATCTTATTGGAAATTTTCTTGTAGATGCAAGGGGAATATGGTAGCTTTTAAGCGATAGTCAAATATTTTAACGCTGGTTGCTATGTGGCGAATTCCATTCTCTTTGCATGTCCAGGACATAAAAATCTGATGTGTTACACTCACATGTCTTTCTCTACTCTTGTACAAACTATTTTTACAAACGTTTATTCTCCATATGCTTCATGTTAATCGAGATGTCAATCTTATTGCTAATTTTCTTGTAGATGCAAGGGGAATATGGTAGGTTATAAGCGATAGTCAAATCTTTTAAGCACTGGTTGCTATGTGGCGCATTCTATTCTGTTTGCATATCCAGGACATAAAAATTGAATAACGAATTTGAGAAAAAGTATAAGTATTGGAAAATTTAAGGGAATAACAAGCAATATCTCGCAAACGGTACACTCAACAAAAGAAATGTGTATGACATAAATTGTGTATTTTAACGCGATCTACATTTTTGGTGTAGTAAAAGTTTGTCTATCTCTTATAGTTTACCGGTTATGGAAAAGTCGTTCACAATGAAGAATACTTTTGGAGACATTCCCAGAAAATTCGAGATATACATCTTATTTGTCATGAGAATATCTTAAACATATGATATTTTAATCAAAATCGTTAGAGCCGTTTTTGAGAAAATTAAAATTTTCGAATAATGTTCCATGTAAAGGGTAGTCTGGGGTGGGGGGATTTTCTTGAAAACCTTCGTGTCGCATCTCTGAAAGATACTGAACCTAAATACCAGGTTTGGCGTTTATCCGACTGTTAGGTTTTGAGTTATGCTGTTCACAGACACACACACACACACACACAGACACACAGACACACACACACAGACACACAGACACACACACGGACATGTTTCCAAAAATGCTTTTTTTGGATTCAGGAGGTCTCAAAACATGTATTTCCGGTGAAATCTCGGTATCGAATTTTTGGGTGGAATGCAACACTTCCCCTACTTACTATATGTAGTAGAGAAAGTAAAAAAATGATTAACGAATTTGAGAAGAAGTATAAGTATTGGAAAATTTAAGGAAATAACAAGCAATATCTCGAAAACGGTTCACTCAACAAAAGAAATGTATATGACATAAGTTGTGTATTTTAATGCGATCTACATTTTTTGTGTAGTAAAATTTTGTCTAACTCTTATGGTTTACCTGTTATGCAAAGTCGTTCACTATGAAGAATACTTTTGGAGACATTCCCATAAAGTTCGAGATATACATTTCATTTCTCATGACATTATCTTAAACATATGATATTTTAATCAAAATCGTTAGAGCCCTTTTTAGGAAAATTAAAATTTTCGAAAAATCTTCCATGTAAAGGGTAGTCTGGGGTGGGGGATTTTCTTGAAAACCTTCGTGTCGCATCTCTGAAAGATACTGAACCTAAATACCAAGTTTGGTGTTTATACGACTGTTGGTTTTTGAGTTATGCTGTTCACAGACACACACACACACACACAGACACACACACACACGGACATGTTTCCAAAACTGCTTTTTTTGGATTCAGGAGGTCTCAAAACATGTATTTCCGGTGAAATCTCGGTATCGAATTTTTGGGTGGAATGCAATACATCCCCTACTTACTATACGTAGTAGAGAAAGTAAAAATGAATAACGAATTTGAGAAGAACTATAAGTTTTGGAAAATTTAAGGGAATAACAAGCAATATTTCGCAAACGGTTCACTCAACGAAAGAAATGTATATGACATAAATTGTGTATTTTAACGCGATCTACATATTTTGTGTAGTAACATTTTGTCTATCTCTTATGGTTTACCAGTTATGCAAAAGTCGTTCATAATGAAGAATACTTTTGGAGACATTCCCAGAAATTTCGAGATATACATTTCATTTCTCATGACATTATCTTAAACATATGATAATTTCATCAAAATTGTTAGAGCCATTTTTGAGAAAATTAAAATGTTCGAAAAATGTTCCATGTAAAGGGTAGTCTGGGGTGGGGGAATTTTCTTGAAAGTATTCGTGTCGCATCTCTGGAAGATACTGAACGGAAATACCAAGTTTGGTGTTTATCCGACTGTTAGTTTTTGAGTTATGCTGTTCACAGTCACACACACAGACACACACACACACAGACACACACACAGACATGTTTCCAAAAATGCTTTTTTTGGATTCAGAAGGTCTCAAAACACGTATTTCCTGTGAAATCTCGGTATCGAATTTTTGGGTGGAATGCAACACTTCCCCTACTTACTATACGTAGTAGAGAATGTAATAACAAGCAATATCTCGAAAATGGTTCACTCAGCGAAAAAAATGTATATGACATAAATTGTGTATTTTAACGCGAGCTACATTTTTTGTGGAGTAAACGTTTGTCTATCTCTTATGGTTTACCAGTTATGCAAAAGTCGTTCACAATGAAGAATACTTTTGGAGACATTCCCAGAAAATTCAAGATATACATTTTATTTGTCATGAAAGTATCTTAAATATATGATATTTTAATTAAAATCGTTAGAGCCATTTTTGAGAAAATTAAAATTTTCGAAAAATGTTCCATGTAATGGGTAATCTGGCGTGGTGGGATTTTCTTGAAAACATTCGTGTCGCATCTCTGGAAGATAATGAAGGTAAATACCAAGTTTGGTGTTTATGCGACTGTTCGTTTGTGAGTTATGCTGTTCACAGACACACAGACACACACACGGACATGTTTCCAAAAATACTTTTATTCGATTCAGGGGGTCTCAAAACATGTATTTCCGGTGAAATATCGGTATCGAATTTTTGGGTGGAATGCAATACTTCCCCTACTTACTATACGAAGTAGAGAAAGTAAAAATACAGAAGCCTTTAAGAATTGATATATCTCTTAATAGCTGGTTGCTATGTGGAACACCATTCTCTTTGCCACAGCTTAATACTCTTTGCATATCCAAGACAAAAAAATGAATAACGAATTCCCATTTGAGAAAAAGTATATTGGAAAATTTAAGGAATAACAAGCAATATCTCGAAAACGGTTCACTCAACAAAAGAAATGTATATGACATAAATTGTGTATTTTAACGCGATCTACATTTTTCGTGTAGTAAAATTTTGTCTATCTCTTATGGTTTACCAGTTATGAAAAAGTCGTTCATAATGAAGAATACTTTTGGAGACATTCCCAGAAAATTCGAGATATACATTTTATTTGTCATGACATTATCTTAAACATATGATATTTTAATCAAAATCGTTAGAGCCATTTTTGAGAAAATTAAAATTTTCGAAAAATGTTTTATGTAAAGGGTAGTCTGTGGTGGGGGGATTTTCTTGAAAACCTTCGTGTCGCATCTCTGAAAGATACTAAACCTAAATACCAAGTTTGGTGTTTATCCGACTCTTCGTTTTTGAGTTATGCTGTTCACAGACACACAGACACACAGACACACAGACAGACACACACACGGACATGTTTCCAAAAATGCTTTTTTTGGATTCAGTGAGTCTCAAAACATGTATTTCCGGTGAAATCTCGGTATCGAAATTTTGGGTGGAATACAATACTTCCCCTACTTACTATACGTAGTAGAGAAAGTAAAAAAGCTTTTTTGGAAACATGTCCGTGTGTGTGTCTGTGTGTCTGTGTGTCTGTGAACAGCATAACTCAAAAACGAAGAGTCAGATAAACACCAAACTTGGTATTTAGGTCCGGTATCTTCCAGAGATGCGACACGAAGGTTTTCAAGAAAATCCCCCGGCCCCAGACTACCCTTTACATGGAACATTTTTCGAAATTTTAATTTTCTCAAAAACGGCTCTAACGATTTTAATTAAAATTTCATATGTTTAAGATATTGTCATGACAAATAAAATGTATATCTCGAATTTTCTGGGAATGTCTCCAAAAGTATTCTTCATTATGAACGACTTTTTCATAACTGGTAAACCATAAGAGATAGACAAACTTTCACTACACGCAAAATGTAGATCGCGTTAAAATACACAATTTATGTCATAAACATTTCTTTTGTTGAGTGAACCGTTTGCGAGATATTGCTTGTTATTCCCTTAAATTTTCTAATACCTATACTTTTTCTCAAATTCGTTATTCATTTTTATGTCCTGGACATGCAAAGAGAATGGAATGCGCCACATAGCAACCAGCGTTAAAATATTTGACTATCGCTTAAAGGTACCATATTCCCCTTGCATCTACAAGAAAATTATCAATAAGATTGACATCTCGATATCTCCATTAACATGAAGCATATGGAGAATAAGCGTTTGTATAAATAGTTTGTACAAGAGTAGAGAAAGTCATGTGAGTGTAACACATCAGATTTTTTTACTTTCTCTACTACGTATAGTAAGTAGGGGAAGTATTGTATTCCACCCAAAATTTCGATACCGAGATTTCACCGGAAATACATGTTTTGAGCCCCCCTGAATCCATAAAAAGCATTTTTGGAAACATGTCAGTGTGTGTGTCTGTGTGTGTGTGTCTGTGAACAGCATAACTCAGAAACGAACAGTCGGATAAACACCAAACTTGGTATTTAGGTTCAGTATCTTCCAAGGATGCGACACGAAGGTTTTCAAGAAAATCCCTTCACCCCAGAGTACCCTTTACATGGAAGATTTTTCGAAAATTCTAATTTTCTCAAAAATGGCTCTAACGATTTTGATTAAAATATCATATGTTTAAGATATGTTTATGACAAATAAAATGTACATCTTGAATTTCCTGGGAATGTCTCCAAAAGTATTCTTTATTGTGAACGACTTTCGCATAACTGGTAAACCATAAGAGATAGACAAAATTTTACTACACAAAAAATGTAGATGGCGTTAAAATACACAATTTATGTCATATACATTTGTTTGGTTGAGTGAACCATTTTCGAGATATTGCTTGTTATTTCCTTAAATTTTCCAATACTTATACCTTTTCTCAAATTCGTTATTCAATTTTTTATGTCCTGGATATGCAAACAGAATACAATGCGCCACATAGCAACCAGCGCTTAAAAGATTTGACTATCGCTTATAACCTACCATGTTGCCCTTGCATCTACAAGAAAATTAGCAATAAGATTGACATCTCGATATCTCGAGTAACATGAAGCATATGGAGTATAAACGTTTGTAAAAATAGTTTGTACAAGAGTAGAGAAAGTCATGTGAGTGTAACACATCAGATTTTTTAATTAGCATGAGACTAGGTATGCAGATATCCAAAAGATGTGGTAAGTAAGAGGGAATAAGGTTGAAGACACGAATTGAATTTATATCATTTATTTAATTATGATTAAATTATGCTGAAGACGAAATCTTGAATTCTGTGTTACTTTCATTACTCTGGTGCATTTGCACTAGATCAGATTAATTATTGTCGTTGATAATCTTCGTTGTTAATCCTTTGTTAGCTTGACGAGGATTTTTACTACTAAGTTACGCAGGTTCGTAACACGACCAAATTCACCAGGCTACTGAAATTATTATTTCTACCGCAGCTCATATAGTCTGGGTCCTCGATGGTTTGAATTACATTAGGAATTTTTTTATTGGCTCGTTGCGCAAGTTGCAAGTTTAAGAAATTTTGGAGAATGTTTTAACTTTACTGATTTGCTCTCTCTGAATCACGTCCCTACCATCGGATCGCCACATTGTGTACCGTGATTCGTCAGTCCACACAACGTTTTGCCACTGTTCAATTGTGTAATTTTGACGCTCCTTACACCAAGCGAGGCGTCGTTTTTCCTGCGTGATGTGTGGCTTATGAGCAGCCACTTAACCATGGAATACAAGGCTTCTCACCTCACGCCTAACTGTCATAGTACTTGGAGTGGATCCTGAAGCAGTTTGGAATTCCTGTGTGATGGTCTGGATAGATGTCTGCCTATTACTCTTTACGACCCTCTTCAAATGTCGGCGGTCTCTGTCAGTCAACAGACGAGGTCGGCCTGTACGCTTTTGTGCTGTACGTGTCCCTTCACGTTTCCACTTCACTATCACATCAGAAACAGTGGACCTGGTGATGTTTAGGAGTGTGGAAATCTCGCGTACAGACTTCTGACACAAGTGACACGCAATCACCTGACCACGTTCGAAGTCCGTGAGTTCCATGGAGCGTCCCATTTTGCTGTTTCACGATGTCTAATGACTACTGAGGTCGCGGATAATGAGTACCAGGCAGTAGGTGGCAACACAGTGCACCTAAGATGAAGAACGCATGTTTGTGGGGATGTCCGCATACCTTTGATCACAAAGTGTAAGTTAGCGTTTCTTAGTTATTTATATGTCTTAAACAGACAATCCTTAGCCCTCTTCCTCCTTCAAGGCACTAAGGGTGAAGGAGGCGCCAGCGGATATCTTTAGTCACGCCCTACTAACACCCTTACAGATGATAAGAAATTGGATGTAGACCACTTCTCCACTTCTTGTGGGATGTGTACAATATTTTGTTTCCTATAATGTGGAAATACCATATCGAAAACAGGAAATACCGAATAGTATAAAACAAAATCTTACTTGTTTCGTTGAAAATTAGCATTTTCTCAGCGTCAGGTATCTGTCCCGCTCGTTGCCCTTGTATCCCTTAGCGAAGTTTACTTTTCACTTCACCGCCCCCTCACAAGCTGTAATTAGGGGTTTTGTTCTCCGTAAGCCGTAATTAGACTAGAGATTTGTTCTGAGCTTTCGTAATGCACCAGTACATGGTTGTCTAAGCCTTCTGCATTAACGTACTTGGTCACGAGGATTCCTCTGCTACTGCTCTGCTTGCAGTAAGTTAATTATAGTCCACATATGGAGCTTCTGCATGAAAATTGGACAGCTTTTAGACGTTTCTGCATCGCAACTCCTGCAGCCTAAGTTCGAATTAGAGTGCTATTCTTAAAAGTAGAAATGGAAATATTAAGAATGTTCATATACCTAACCACACAGTATTTAAGATACAATATAGTGAGAAAATGTGCACCCAAAGCTTGATTTGTAACTATGTTATCAATAAACATATTAGAGATATAAGTAAAACGAACGTTACAAAAATGTATTTTGAAGCAATGTAATAAACGTTAGTTAACACTTTCGTTTTCCTATTTTCTTCTTGGAATATCTGGCCCACATAGCTTCATGAAGTGCAGTTTAGTTTTAGAATTACTCAATAAGCTATATGCTTTGTGAAATATCCTTCAATTCTTGGAAAATGACCTGGATGCGAGGTAGTACAAATCTTTCTCACATCACTTGCAGATTTTACTCTACTCAAGACAACATATTTATCCATGACTGAACACACACCGAGGCAGATAAATGACTATTTATGGAAAGTTTAACACGTGTTTAGTTAATGTTCATTACACCGAGCAGCATGGCTTAGACGGTTTCTGTGGTCCGCATTCGGGAGGTAGTGGGTGCGATTCCCGTGGTTGTCGGGGTATTTGAACCGCCACCTGCGGGTGCGTTGGACACTGTGCGGCGGGGTTCCCGTTCTAACTGCCCAACTGCCGGCATGTCTCAACCTGCAAATCTATAGCAACCCTGTCTTGCTGTGGTCGCTCCTGGTTCCGGCCGCCCAGTGTCTCCCTTCACCTCATCCCGTCGGTGCTATATCCTCATTGCTGGATCGGTGCCGAATCCCCCCCCGCTTCACAATCCATTCCAATTCAATATTAAAAACACAAAATGTACAACAATTGATAGTGAAGAAGATATATGCTTAGGGAGAATACTACTTGTATTATGAAATCCTTTCAGTTCTATATACAGCCTTTTTATAAACTATACGACCATCCGTTAAAAACCGAATTTCGTATAGAAAAATGGTAAATGTTATAATTCCTGTAAAAACACAGGAATTAATAACAATAACTTGAAACTTGATTAATTTCTCTGCTACGTATAATAAGTAGGGCAAATATTGCATGACATCCAAAAATTTTATATGAGATTTCACTGGAAATATGTGTTTTGAGGCCCCCTGAATAAAAAAATCATTTCTAGAAAAACGTCCGTGTGTGTGACTGTGTGTCTGTGAACAGCATCACTCAAAAACGAAAACTGGGATAAATACCAAACTTGGTATTCGAGTTTAGTATTCTTCCAATGATTCGACACGAAGATTTATAAGAGAATTGCCCCATCCCAGACTACCCTTTACATGGAACATTTTTCGAGAATTTTTATTCTCAAAATGGCTCTAATAATTTTGATTAAAATACCATATGTTTAAGATGTTTTCATGACAAATGAAAGACATATCTTGAGTTTTCTGGGAATGTCTCCAAGAGTCCTCTTCATTGTGAATGGCTTTTGCATAACCATAAGAGATAGATAAAATGTTTGTGCACAAAAATGTAGATCTCGTTAAAACACACAATTTATGTTATATAGAGTGAACCATTTCCGAGATATTCCTTTCTTATTTGTTTGAACTTTCCAATACTTATACTTTTTCTCAAATGGGAATTCGTTATTCGTTTTTTTATGTCCTGAACATACAAAGAGAATGGAATGTTCCACACAGCAACCAGCTCATCTCGATATCTCCATTAACATGAAGTAGATGGAGAATAAGCGTTTGCAAAAATAGCTTGCACGAGAGTACAGAAAGTTATGTGAGTGCAACACATCAGAATTTTTTTATGTTAAATCACAATTAAAGCAATATTGTCTGTTCTTCTTCTTCGTCATTATCATGCACTGTAGGACACTCTATTAAGAAGACTATAGCACATAATCTTTCAGCATTCGCTGATCTTGAAATTTGGCCTCTGCATAAGGTTTTCATGCAACGTCTGAGGTTCATTGTATTTCTGGAAAGTTATATCCAACGTTTAGAAACGCTTTATAAACGACATTAAAACCGTAAAGCGACAGCGATAAAGTTACATTGCATCCAGCGCGGGAGTACAACAGTGGAATAACGAAATGATTATGTGTAAAATACTGTTTGTTTGAAGGGAAATAATGTTTTGTGAGTAGGAATCCTGCCAGCAAACTAAGACCACTTTTAACACGTGTGGTATACACTATTCCTTATACTGCGCTAAAATTTGAAAATATCAATAATAATAATAATAATAATAATAATAATAATAATAATAATAATATATTGATTCCTGAAACTAACAGAGATCACGTATAGAGCGCGTTCTTGGAACAAGACAAATGAAGTTAAAAAATCTGATGTGTTACACTCACATGACTTTCTCTACTCTTGTACAAACTATTTATACAAACGCTTATTCTCCATTTACTTCATGTTAATCGAGATAAACATTTGCAAACTCTATCTTATTGCTAATTTTCTTGTAGATGTAAGGGGAATATATATTTACAAGGGCAATATAGAAATACAGTAGCCTTTAAGCTCATACATATCTCTTAATAGCTGGTTGCTAGGTGCAGCACCATTCCCTTTGCCACAGATTAATACTCTTTGCATATCCAAGACAAAAAAAAATGAATAACGAATTCCCATTTGAGATAAGTATTGAAAAATTTAATGGAATAACAAGCAATATCTCGAAAATGGTTCACTCAACAAAAAAAATGTATATGACATAAATGGTGTATTTTAACGCGATCTACATTTTTTGTGTAGTAAAATTTTGTCTATCTCTTATGGTTTACCAGTTATGCAAAAGTCGTTCACAATGAAGAATACTTTTGGAGACATTCCCAGAAAATTCACGATATACATTTTATTTGTCATGAAAATATCTGAAACATATGATATTTTAATCAAAATCGTTAGAGCCATTTTTTAGAAAATTACAATTTCCGAAAAATGTTCCATGTAAAGGGTAGTCTGGGGCGGGGGATTTACTTGAAAACCTTCGTGTCGCATCTCTGTAAGATACTGAACCTAAATACCAAGTTTGGTGTTTATCCGACTGTTCGTTTCTGAGTTATGCTGTTCACAGACAGACACACAGACAGACAGACAGACAGACACACGGACATGTTTCGAAAAATGATTTTTTTGGATTCAGGGGATCTCAAAACATGTATTTCCGGTGAAATCTCGGTATCGAATTTTTGGGTGGAATACAATACTTCCCCTACTTACTATTCGTAGTAGAGAAAGTAAAAATATAGATCTCTTTAAAACACACAATTTATTTCGATAAGCTTTTTGTAGCATAAGTCGTTTCTGATATATCCGTTATTAAAAGTTAAAATTATTCATTTCTTGGTCACTCTCTTAAAGCTCAGTTTTGAAATATTTGACGTACTTTCTGCAAAGGTTTATTTGGTTTAAAATGTAGTAGATAGAAAAATATGCTTGAGTAAGAATCTTTGTATACCCACTAAAAGCGATAGAGAGTATGGAAAGTCAGTGAAGGTATCACATCAGATTTTTTATGCCGATTCCTCCCCATTATCTCTTAGAACTCTAATTCCATAAACTCCTATGCTAATCATAATAATGGACCAAAATTCACTGATATTCACAAAAATGGTAATGAAACATAAGAAAATGTTCTGTTTCTTTTCTTAGCCTCCACCACGCCCTCCCCCACAAAAATCTTTAAAAATTCTGGTTTTGTTGTATACTTGGTCAGTAAACAAAATGTTAGGGGTGAAATATTATCCAAATATTTGAGTAATTTTTACATAAAATAAAAATTATGAAACAATACATATCATGCAAAATAAGAGCATTCAAAAACTAGGTATTTGGTTAACAATGTGTCTAACGACCAATCACCTGAAAGTTTAATCTCAAATAAATTAATGCTATATGGATAACCATCCAATTTTTTCAGTACGTAATCACTAATTCCAGTATACTTTCAGTATATCCAGTATATGCAGTGACAGTAAACACCCTGTTATAGAAATGGACGAAGTAGGATGTTTACTTCTTTATATTAGTGTATAAACAAGACTTTTTTGGATAGTACATGTTATATTCTATTCACGACACCGGTATACAGACTTATTGTTGCACTTAAGAAGTGGAGGAGATATGCTATTTCTTCCATTATAAGTATCCTAAAACAATATATGTATTAAGGTAATACAAACGCATGAAAAAATTTTAATTGTACTTTTGAATTTAGTGGAGTAAGGAGGAATTATCATATAAGAGTAATAATGTCAAACACTGTCAAGTTGTCATTAGAAAGATATAAAGCATTGTGAATATTGTAAACTATATTCTTCACATAAAAGAAAACACCATTGTTATCGAATGCTTCTTAAATGTAAATTGCGTGTTTGCACCTTCTGTAAAAGCAGGCTGTTTAGTCCAAGTATTTTATATACTTTATAAAAAAATAAAATATACTTTAAAACTCCATTTATTTGTTATGGGTTGTTAATATGTGTATTTGTACAGCGTGAAATGTGTTATTTAACACATTAATCGCTTGTTGTCTGTTAGGACTTCTAAATTCTTCAAATGGGATGTGTTATTTCGCGATTCAAGTAGCCAATAGTAACTCTCGTAGTAGTTTTCCTGCTTACGAGACTCAGGTACTAGACGGCGGCAATGTGGAATACCATTTGATATTAGTTACTTTTAATACCGCTTGCTATCTAAAAGTTGACTCTTTTTATATTCTTCTATAGTTTTTAATTTCACAGTGTTCATCTCTATATTAGTAAAACCTGTTGCTTTGAATATGAGCCTTTGGGTTTATTGAAAACTTCAATTAAATATGTGAATGTTACTATTCCGAAATTGAAAAAAAATTACATTATCACCCTAAAAGCAAGAATTGGAAGATCACCCCAAAAAGGGAAGTCGACACAATTTGTTTACAGGTTTACAGCAGATGCAAGAAAATAAAAATTTAATGCATATCGACTACAGTTTTAAAACTACTTTCAGAAGTTCATTTTCATCTTTCGTGATTTTCTAGAACACCTATACGTATTTTCTGCTATTCTTGTAATCTGGCAACAAAATAAATTCTTGTTACCTAAGGATCTATGCGTCGTCCGACATTTGCTTTTGTTTCTAACTCATGACAGTGACGCGCGAGTCTGCGGCGTTTCTTTCGTAGACTTTTTTAAAGAGCGCTTTAACAGCAAATGTTTAGTAAATCATTAAAGCTAAGATAAAAGATCAGAACTTCTTTACAGTTGCTTACATTTTTATTGGCTATTCTTGTGCTGCGTCGCTTCAATGATTTGGTATAAACCATGTTTTATGCGGCTGAACTTTGCATTAGTAATTCAAATTCTATTAAAAACTCTTATGCCGAGTATTATCACCTGATAACGCTTAGTGCAAGAGTTACTTCCACTCTGTATATGTGCGAATTCCTTGAGAAAATCTTGATTACCTTCAGGCTGAACATATGGAATAATATGGAGATTGGAGTCACGATAGTAAATTTGTGTTTGATTCTCATTATGAAGTTAGTGGAACGGCATGAAAGAAGTGATACTTTATTTACGAAAGAAAAGTATTTAACTGTTATTTTTTCTGTTTATACAGGTGATCATTATAAACACGATCACCTTCAGATACTTATAATTTTGCTCTGGAACATAATAAACAATGTAAATCGAGTTTTATGATCTCAGTATCTCTAGGAGAATAGACATTGGTATTGATATCGCTATACCCACCATCCATTGTTGTTTTATGCCTATTTTATATGACTAATTAGTTTCCAGACTCTAGTCTTGCAGTCATAAACGAACATGCATTTTGCCAGCACGTTTTTATTTTGAAAATATATTGACTCAAAAATTCATTGATTGAAACATAAAAGACAATCCAATGTGCGCAATTTTCGAACAAAATCAGCAATTTTATTCATAGTATGTAGAAAGAAAGCAAACTGCAGACAACGGGCTCTTTCCTCAGCGATCAAAAAAAAGTTATCAATAGTTTCAGTGTTTTTTATTGCAACCCCAGACATTCTCTCCATAAACGCTTTATGCGAAGTGTGGTTTCACCTGTCAGACTGTATCGCCACGCAAAACAGCAAGCATTGGGCTACTGAGAACCCGAATACCATCCAAGAAGCTCCATTGCATTCGTAAAGTTTAGGATCAAGTTTGCTACGAAAGCTACCGCAATATTCTAGAACAATACGGTAGAAAATGCGGTTTATGGGCATATCTTCAATGCATCCTTGGAGCAATAACATCGAATTGATAGAATGCTACTTCTAGCTAAATAGACTTATGATTCTGAGCGACTTATATGTAAACACTCTCTTGTATAAAAAAATCTGTGGCCTTCAAGATCAGCCGACATCAAATCTCCGGATTTATTCTCGCGGGGCTACCTTAAGGACAAAGTATAAGAACTCTATATCCATGAGGCAATCAGGAATGTAAAGGAAACATTAGCAACAACGCATTTCGAGAAACCTTACAGAAGATGGTGCGAGAGTATAGTTCTGTATTGATGCAGGTGGAAGACATTTTCAGCTTTTACTCCATGGAATCTCCCAAAGTTGCAACATATTTTCAACATTTTCCCTGAGGAATGTCAAAAAAGTACAAGACATTTTCAACATTTACTCTGAGGAATCCTCCAAAGTTGTAAGGCATTTTCAACATTTACTCTGAGGAATCTTCCAAAGGTGCCAGACATTTTCAACGTTTACTCTGAGGAATCTCCCAAAGTTTCAAAACATTTTCAACAGTTACTCTGAGGAATTTCCCAAAGGTGCCAGACATTTTCAACGTTTACTCTGAGGAATCTTCCAAAGTTTCAAAACATTTTCAACAGTTACTCTGAGTAATCTTCCAAAGGTGCCAGACATTTTCAACGTTTACTCTGAGGAATCTCCCAAAGTTGCCAGACATTTTCAACGTTTACTCTGAGGAATCTCCCAAAGTTTCAAAACATTTTCAACAGTTACTCTGAGGAATCTCCCAAGGAGGCAAGACATTTTCAACATTTACTCCAAAAAATCTCCAAAGTTGCCAAACATTTTCAACGTTTTCTTTGAGGTATTTCCAAAAGTGCAAGACATTTTCAACATTTACTCTGAAGAACTCCCAAAGTTGCAAAACATTTTCAACATTTTCTTTGAGATATCTCCAAAAGGTGCCAGACATTTTCAACGTTTACTCTGAGGAATCTCCCAAAGTTTCAAAACATTTTCAACAGTTACTCTGAGGAATCTCCCAAGGAGGCAAGACATTTTCAACATTTACTCCAAAAAATCTCCAAAGTTGCAAAACATTTTCGACATTTTCTTTGAGGTATTTCCAAAAGTGCAAGACATTTTCAACATTTACTCTGAAGAATTCCCAAAGTTGCAAAACATTTTCAACATTTTCTTTGAGGCATCTCCAAATGGTGCAAGACATTTTTAACGTTTACTCTTAGGAATTTCCAAAAGTTGCGGAAGATTTTCAACATTTACTCTGATGAATTTTCAAAATTTGCATGACATTTTCAACATTTACCCTGAAGAATCCCCCAAAGTTATAAGACATTTTCAACATTTTCTCTGAGGAATCCCCAAAAGTTGTAGGACATTTTCAACATCTTCCCTGAAGAATCCCTCAAAGTTGTAAGACGTTTTCAACATTTTCTCGGAGGAATCACCAAAAGGCACTCTGTAATCAATAATAATTATATAAGGTTGTACATGTTGTTTATTGTTGGTTTAGAAGTTATAAGTCTTTAAAAGTGTTCAGCTTTGTATAAATCGCCGAGCACATCGGTGTTTAGTGCTTACGCCATTACCAATCCTCTCTCTATACGTTTATGTACTTCATGTTTTGGTTTAAGGATCAATAAACTAAATATTAATAACGAAAACCTGTATAATTTTAAAATATATTTTACAGACTACTTTAATAAAACTATTTTTAATAAAGTGTATTAACAAAAATTAGTGATACCCGACTATCCCCTGCCATCACTGAGTCTATCAAGGTCTATTCTGAAACCATGTACCACGAAGAAAACCTTCAATGTTTCGCTGCTCATGAAACAGGATGTTCACTTTCTTAGGATTGCTTTATTTGCTAAAGAAAATCCTCTTTGTTTGCTACTTTAATCTTTGCTTTACTCTTGCTGTGATTCGAACTCATCCCATAACTCAAAGAATCTTCTCAGCGACACTTGCCAGTCAGGCAGAGGGGCTAGTATTGATTTGTTTGTAGATTTATTTTATCTTAATAGGATTCCGGGTAGTAGTTCATTACCATTTGAATAGGATTTTGTCATTTTCAATTAAAGTTGAATCAGTAGAGAGTGTGTAGGGAGGGGTGGAGAAAGAGGGGGATGATGCGTATTCCTCGCCGTTCTGTGACCCACCCCCACCCCACCCTCTTCAGTGACACAGTCCTTGCTGGCGACTCCCACGCTAAATCCTCCCTTCCCTCTCGATTTAAAAGCTGCATCATTCAGCTTAATTCATGTACAAACTGTCCCCTCTTCGAAATTTCCCTCATTCAAGAGTAAAACCATGCGGACGTGGCTACAAGCGCGGTTATGCCCATCGGCTGTCCGGCGAGCTTCAAATCATTTAGTGAACACTCAAACCGATTAGTCAAACCCGGTTTTGTCGATATATTATTTACACTAGCTAGTTTGCATGCTTTCGTTGTACTGGTTTTTAGCCAGGTTTAGGATCAAAAGCTGCTAAAGGCGGCAATTAATCTACCAGTCTGAATGTGAAACACCGGCGATAGTAGCTGATTTTTCAAACTAATCATTTTTACATATAGCAGGCATTGCACTCTTGGAATATAGACATTAGTAAGGCCATGAAGCTAACATAGAGTGCTAAAACTTATTTCGAAAGAACATGGGAGGAATATTTTTAAATTAAATTCTGTTTTCAGATAGTATTTTTAACGCTTAAATGATTTCAGTCTAATTATATAAATATAAATTCAATAACAGCCCGCCTTGAAGCAATATGTGTATGTAATAATTTGTAAAATCTATGTAACAGTCATTGCACATGCTTATATTATTGTATACATGTTCAATAATGTTATATGAAAGTATTGCGTAATTTAATAATGTATGAGCTGTGAGAATAATAGGTTAAAAGTTGCTAACAACGAGGTAACCTTGAGGCAATTATGAATTTGAAAGCTTAACAATACTACTTGTGATTCTTGGAAGCAATAATGTAATTTTAGTGACAGTTTATAAAATAGCCAATTAACAACCAGAAAAAGCTTTAGTAAAATGAAGGTATTCTATTGGGATAGGATTAGCCAATCAGAAACTGAAAAGGAGAAACATTTATAAATTCAGAAGTCAGTTGGTTGCAAACAGTGTTCCTAACCGGACGCGAGACATGTCCTCGAGAAGTATAATACGTATTCGTGTGAGCCGAAAAATAAGTTTACGTGTTAAAAAGTGCAAGTAATTAATTAAAGAATTTCACAGCTCTCTATATCAGTGAAGTGTTATTTAAATCGTGTCAAGCATTAATAAAAGGAGTGAAGTAAAATTATAATCTGTATAAGCCTACATTCTTGTCGCACCACAACCCTACAAAGAGAAACATGTCTCTAACAATAATACCGACGCAGCCGAGGCAAACATAAATATATAATATTTAAAGAAACAGTTAACATTACAAAGTTAATATATTTTTAAACTTGGGGCGAAGGCTACCGGAAACCGGGTACCATACGTGCGGTTGCAACTACTTCAAGTTCGGCTCCCCGACAGTTGAACTATAATACAACCTACTTCAAATTGACGCACAAAGCATGGTGCAAATAACAAACCATCTTCTCAATTTCAAGATAAAAAAGAAATATAATATGCAACAGTTACACGAATGTCGTTACAGAGCTCGGTTGTTAGGCAAAACTCAATTTTTACTGGTGGTAATAAAACACGTTATGTAGATATAATCGTTTCTTATGTAGAGTCAGCTGAAAAATTCAATGCTTTAGTTGGGATTTAAACACAGTTCATTGCTCTAACCATTGAGCTACATGATAATATGCTGGTAGGACAAAAACAATCCCTAGGCACGGTAGGTCTTCGAAAAGTATAATTCATTTAATTAATTATATACTGGGTGGAGCATTTAAGTCGAGACTGTACGATATCTCCAAAACTAAGCGTTGTAGAAAGAAATGTCTTGAATAAATGTTGCTTGATATTATGGGGGAAAGTAAATGCCATTTGTCGTGTTTTATTTGGAGGACATTATGATGGACATTTTAGTGTCAATTTAATTTTTTTAAATGGAAACCTACCCTTTTTATGCTATTTTTCACTCCTCGTAAAAAACTAAACAACATTTGTATAAAGCACTTTGAAATTGTTCTTACAGCAACGTAAATAAGAACCAAAATTCTAGGTGGCTGAGTAGGAAGAGTGCACTGAATGGATGATCATTTGAGGGTCGTTATATTTCGTGATTGGAAACCAAATGTTTTTATATTCTTTCCTTATTCCTCATCACAAAATAAACAGATTTTATAAACCATTTTCTAATGAGAAAGCAACATACAAAAGGTAGGTTCCCATTTAAGCAAATTAAATTCACTCTAAAATGACCATCACAACGTCCTCCAAATAAAGCACGACTAATGGCATTTACTTTCTCCCATAATATCAAGAAACTTTTCTTCAAGACATTTCTTTCTACAAAGCTTAGTTTTGGAGATATTGTACAGTCTCAACTTAAATGGTCCACGCTGTAAATATACGAGGGCTGATCAATAAAGACTGAGATTGATTTTTTCCTGTAGCTTTCTTGAGAGTTTCCTGTCTCTACCATGAATATTTGAAAAGAGCGGGGTTTCAAGTATAATGTCCATAGGCGGCAGCACTCTCGTATCGGTAGGTTGGTAGTAATGCTGTATATTGTTGACCCTAGTTGAATTTCGCATACCACAAAATGAAGGTGACACAAGAGGAGCAATAGAATTTTGTTTTCGTTTAAAACATACAGCCTCTGAAACTTTGGAAAAGCTGAAGCAAGCATACGGTGAAGATGTTTAGGTGGTTCAAAGACTTCAAAGTAGAGCGAGTCCTCTGTGCTAAGCAAGGTGGGCCTGGTGCTTCGGCTTCTGCTATGACTGAAGTCAACATCAACACAGCTGCTGTGATTGTTGTTCCCACTCACACCACTGTTACAACAGCGTACCACACGTCAGTATTGGCTACACCGAGGAAGCACATTGCAAGGAAACGTCCAGAACTCATCACAACAACGCGCGGCCTCACGTCGCAAATCAAGTCCAGGAATTTTTGGCTAAATTCAACATCACCTGTGTGCCGCATCTGCTTTATAGCCCCCATCTTGTTCCCTGTGATTTCCTTTTATTCCCATCACTAAAGGCAAAGCTCCGGGGCATTCGATTTGAGAGCACTGAAGCAGTGCTGAAAAAAGGTGAGGCGATTCTCAAAGACCTGACAAAGAATGGCCTGCACCATGTGTTCGAGGACTGGCAGAGACGCTCTAAAAAGTGCATTCAAGTAGGAGAGAACTACTTTGAAAAAGACCATGTCAACATTGAAATGGAGTAATAAACATCTGTGAAAAACAATTAGTCTCAGTCTTTATTGATCAGCCCTCGTAATAATTAATAACCATTACCTCATAGTTGGTTTAACTCTTTGTGTACCCACGAAATAAGTACTTATAAGTCGCCATTGAGATTTTTATCTCTAAAGTGAGACGTCTTGGTGGCCCATGGCACTGAATTTTTCAGCAGACTTTACAGTCCAAACAATTCCTAGACCGGGTAGGTATTTAGTAGTAAAAAGAGCTCTTTCGAGTGTCGCAAAACTACTGTGGTCATCAGCGCCACCATCTGGCTGTAGATTTATTTATGTCGAATACTTAAGCAATACATACAAAGCAATTACAGGGTTAAGCAACTGAATTACAAAACTAGAAAGAATAAACTAAACATATCATTATAATTTATACACTAAAAAAACAGAAAAAAACTCCCAAATCAATATACAGGGGGACAATTTAAGTTGAGACTGTACAATGTCTCCAAAACTAAGCGTTGTAGAAAGAAATGTCTTGAATAAAAGTTGCTTGATATTATGGGAGAAAGTAAATTCCATTAGTCGTGTTTTATTTGTAGGAAGTTATAATGGTCATTTTAGGGTCAGTTTAATTTTTTAAATGGAACCTAAATGTGTATGTTGTTTTCTCATTAGAAAATGGTTTAAAAAACTTGTTTATTTTGTGATCGGAATAAAGAAACAAAATAAAAAGTGTTGGTTTCAAGTTAAAAAACGTAACTTGACCCTCAAATGACAATCCATGGATGTTCCAAACATTCATTGCGCTCTTCGTACACAGCCATTCAAAATTTCCGTTGTTATTTACTTTGGTGTAAGAACAATTGCAAAGTGATTTATACAAATGTTGTTTAGTTTTTATGAGGAGAGAGAAAACATAAAAAAGGTAGATTCCCAATTTAAAAAAATCAAATTAACCCTAAAATGACCATCACAACGTCTTCCTAATAAAACACGACTAACGACATTTACTTTCCCCCAAAATATCCAGTAACTTTTATTAAAGGCTTTTCTTTCTACAACGCTTATTTTTGGAGATATTGTACAGTCTCAACTTAAATGGTCCATCCTGTATATCAGAACTAATCCTCAGCAAACACAAGCAGTTAAGTCAATACTGGCACGTGTGAAAGTCAATAACTCACCAAAAACTATATCATTAAATTTTTGTACAGAAACCACTCGATGGGCAGGTCTTTTAGAAATATTACTAATTTAATTAATTATAAATTAAATAGGTATAGTCGTGTTTTGAGGTTTATGGACGTAAGAGAACCAATTTTACTTTGTCTGTTTTACCATTTTAAGATATAGTTGTGTTTCTGAATTTAAATTCCATGTTTGCAATTTTTAAACCAACTTCAAGTTTTCTTTCTATTCAGGAAACTCTAGACATCCTTTACGTTGGAATATGACCATCGTTTCTATTGTAATGCTTGCTACCTACCAAGGCTTCAGCATTTATCTTTGAAAGTGTGATTCCCAGTACACGAAAGTATTGCAGAGAAAATATTTTGACGTGTAGTAATGGTCAGTTACTGTCACGTGAACTCGCATTCGATTCCATCGACACCGCTCACTCTGACCTGGGGTTTTCGTGGTTTTCCCTGGTCGGTAGGAGGCGAATGCTGGGGTGGTTTCTCATTTACCACGATTTCCTTTCTATCATTTTCCTTCTCATCTTTCAGGTGTGCTTCTAGGTTTGTGGACAGATGGTACGGATACTTCTTCAAAGGAAACAGTACTCTCTTTGGACACTACAAGGCTTCTTGATGAACTGGTCGTTCATCGCCCCCTCTATAGACAGCTCCAGCACTGGAACGAACCTTCGAGTCTGGAGATGTAGATACACGAACTTATTTCACATGAGCAAATATAATTAATGCTGTCCCAATTGGTATTAAAATTTTCAGCTGACTTACCACAGTATATGTACAAAAAAGAATCTATAGTGCACGATCCTTTATTTATTTTCACTTTCTCTATTACGTATAGTAAGTAGGGGAAGTATTGTCACAACCAGGGGGTTGCGACTTGAGGGCGTAGGTTTCAGGATCAGAATGTAGAGCAATATCAAAAAGTTTGGTTTAACTGCAACTAACGTACTGAGCAGTATTTCAATGACTTCAAGTGGCTAGTGTTTGGTTTAGATGACAGGGCTCTTAAACTGAATCTTTGCAATTGACACTAGGATGAAGATTAAGATTAGCCATTAGGCCTTACCTTAGGGAAGTGTCGAAAGTATATCATCGGCGAGCCTACGGACGGGTACAGATCGCCGTAGAGTGTCTATCTTGAGACTTGGAGATCAGACAACAAAAAGCCCCCGAGAGGACACCCGGACTCCCTTAAATAACAAATTAATATCCGGTGGAATGACGTCAAATTGTCATGGCGGCTTTATCATATATGGTGTGCCGGTCCCCAGGATTTACGTGGGTTGGTAGGAAAATTCCTCCCGGACGCACTACATCGCAAGTTGCAGATGTAGCTTTGTTCCAGAGCTTTCCATCGGGAAATTGCGTTACTAGAACATCCCTGGGTTCTACCATAGGAAGTGGTAGCTACTTACATCCCGTCACGTACGCAGCTTACCAAAGCTTCTATTAGTTAAGAAGATATACAAATTAAGTTTCGACTAAACTCTGAATATCTTAAAATCAATGAAATATTATCAAAATAATGTAAGTTAAATGTCTTCGCTGATGACATACGTGACAGAATTGCATACCACCTAAAAATTTGATATTGATATTTAAACGGAAATGCATGTTTTCAGGCCGCCGAATCCAAATAAAGCATCTTTAGAAAAATGTCCGCGCGCGCTAGCGTGTGTGTGTGTGTGTGTGTGTGTGTTTGTGTGTGTGTGTGTGTGTGTGTGTGTGTGTGTGTGAGCAGCATAACTCAAAAAGGAAAAGGTGAATCAACACCAAACTTGATATTTAATTTCAGTACCTTCCAAAGATGCGACAAGAAGATTTTACAGAAAATCCTTCCACCACAGACTACCCTTTACATGAAACATTTTTCGAAAACTTTTTTATTTTCTATAAAAATGGCTCTAACAATTTTGATTAAAATACAATATATTAAAATATTTACATGACAAAGAAAATGTACGTCTTGAATTTTCTGAGGTAGACTATAAAGTCCACTTCATTAGGAAGGAGTTTTGTATAATGTTGTGTAAGTGGTAAACATTAAGCGATAGACGAAAACGTACTAGACAAAAAATTTAGATCTCTTTAAAACACACACGATATTTAATCAGTTTTTTGTGATATAACCCATTTCTGAATTATCCGTTATTATAGGTTCCAGTTGTTCGTTTCTTGCTCATTCTCTTAGTCCTGTCAATATTGAGCCGGCCCTCGTAGACGTGGTCGCTGGAGCGTACAGCTCCGGCGCTCCGCCAAGCTGAAGATCGCGGGTTCGAGTCCCGCCATAGGCATGTGTATTTGTGTGTATGTGTGTTGTGTAACGGCCATAATAAGCGGTAACGATAACCAGTAAAAAATCTGATGTGTTACACTCACATGACTTTCTCTACTCTTGTACAAACTATTTTTACAAACGCTTATTCTCCATATACTTCATATTAATCGAGATAAACATTTGCAGACTCTTTCTTATTGCTAATTTTCTTGTAGATGTAAGGGTAATATATATTTACAAGGGCAATATAGAAATACAGTAGTCTTTAAGCACATACATATCTCTTAATAGCTGGTTGCTAGGAGCAGCACCATTCCCTTTGCCACAGATTAATACTCTTTGCATATCCAAGACAAAAAAATTAATAACGAATTCCCATTTGAGAAAATAAGTATTGAAAAATTTAAGGGAATAACATGCAATATCTCGAAAATGGTTCACTCAACAAAAAAATGTATATGACATAAATTGTGTATTTTAACGCGATCTACATTTTTTGTGTAGTAAAATTTTATCCATCTCATATGGTTTACCAGTTATGCAAAAGTCGTTCACAATGAAGAATGCTTTTAGAGACATTCCCAAAAAATTCAAGAAATACATTTTATTTGTCATGCAAATATCTTCAACATATGATATTTTAATCAAAATCGATAGAGCCATTTTTGAGAAAATTAAAATTTTCGAAAAATGTTCCATGTAAAGGGTAATCTGGGGTGGGGCGATTGTCGTGAAAACCTTCCTGTCACATCACTGGAAGATACTGAACTTAAATACCAAGTTGGTGTTTATCCAACTGTTCGTTTCTGAGTTATGCTGTTCACAGACAGACACACAGACACACTGACAGACACACAGACACACACACGGACATGTTTCCAAAAATGCTTTTTTGGTTCCAGGGGGTCTCAAAACATATATTTCCGCTGAAATCTCGGTATCGAATTTTTGGGTGGAATACAATACTCCCCCTACTTACTATACGTAGTAGAGAAAGTAACAAAGTATCATAAACTGGGTAAAACAAGGGAACTTAAAACACTTGTTTCTCGCGATTTCATGGAACAGTGTGGAATTTTAACGCATAGCGTATAGCGTCCAGTTCATAAACATTTGACTATCGCTGTTCTCTTTGTATCTAAAATGTGTGATGTATCTATTTCTGCAAAGGTTTATCTCGATTAAAATGAAGTAGATGGAGAATACGCGTTTGTAAAAATAGTTTGTACAAGAGTAGTGAAAATCATGTGAGTGTAACACATCAGATGTTTTAGAAAAGGTCCGTGTGTGTATGTGTGTGTGTGAATAGCATACCTCAAAAACCAGAAGTCGAATAAATACCAAACTTGGTATTTAGGTTCAGTGTCTTTCAAAGATGTGAGACGAAGATTTTCAAGAAAATGCCCACACCCTAGATTACCCTTTACATGGAACATTTTTCGAAAATTTTGATTTTCTCAAAAATGACTCTAACGATCTTTATTAAACCTATTGCTAATTTTCTTGTAGGTACAAGGGGAATACAGTAGATGTTAAGCGTTAGTAAATCTTTCATTCTCTTTGCATGTCCAGGACATTAAAAAACGAATAACGAATTCCTATTTAGAAAAAGTATAAGCATTGGAAATTTTAAACAAATAAAAAGGTATATCTCGGAAATTGTTCACTCCACAAAAAATCTATATGACATAAATTGTGTGTTTTAACGAGATCTACATCTTTATGTAGAAAAATTTTGTTATCTCTTACGGTTTCCCGGTTATGCAAAAATCGTTTAGAAAGAATATGACTTTTGCGGACATTCCCAGAAAATTGAAGATATACATTACATTTTATTTCCCATGAAAATATTTCAATCAAATTCGTTAGAGCCATTTTGAGAAAATCAAAATTTTATAAAAATGTTCTATTTAAGGGGTAGTCTGGGTGGGCGGCATTTTCTTGAAAATCTTCGTATCGCATCTTTGAAAGATACTAAACCTAAATACTAAGTTTGGTATTTATCTGACTTCTCGTTTTTTAGTTATGCTGTTAAAACACACATACAGACATTTTCTAAAAATGTTTTATTTTGGATTCAAGGGACCTCGAAACATTTATTTCCGGTGAAATATCGATATCAAATTTCTCGTGGAATGCAATACTTCCCCTACTTACTATACGTAGTAGAGAAAGTGATAACTAGTAGTATCATATATTAAGGAGAAAGAGGAAATGAAACCAAAAATGTTATTAGATTATATACCTAGAGGATACCGTCAAGCAGGAACACCAAGAACAAGAAGGAACTGTTTAACTCAGAACGGAACAGGCCGACAGTCCTATACCTTGTGGAAGAAGAAGAAGAAAACGAACAGATATTTCAGGAATGGAAAATGTATAGTGGACGAAGGACAAAATAGACAACTAATACTGTCTGGACATCTAAGACCAATATACGAATGAATCCAACCACATGAATGAATAAGACAGACACTGAGACCCGAAGCAGAGGAATTCGGAAGTAAAAGATTCTCGCGATGGCGACTGATAGCGTCTGGGGACAGAGAAGAGTTCTGCTTTAAGGAAATAGTAGCACAACCTAGTGTTAATAAAATATACCCACATATTTTAAACATATAAACATTTGTATTTAAATTTTATTCCTGTTGGTATTTTCTTCTCTTTTTCTGTACTTCAGACGTGTCTTTTGTTGATGTTCCTGCTGTTATGCGTTTTTCCAAACATCTATCACACAGTATTTCTTAGTTCTTTCGTTTCCATAGACTTATAAGTTTTCATTTGTGGCGGATCCAAATTTTTCATCTCTAAATGTTCAATTGGAGAGTTCCCAATATAAAACGGGCGGAGAAAGGAGGATTTGCGATGATTGGGACTCGCAGTGTTTGCGCCTCTGTAGCTAGGTATCTATTTGTAGTACGATATGAGCTTTTATATATTTAGTGATTCGGTGAACGAAGGCATTCTCACCAATCCAACATTAAAGTGAATGAAGTATGGCAATTCACAAGACATGTATATATGCATCATGAAGGACTCCCCTTTACCTCGCGTTCTTTTCCCCCTTAAGAAGGAAAGCTTTAGGACAGCAGGTCAATTTTACTAGGTAAAAGGCATTTTTAATACCTTAAATATTTCAAATTTTGGTAGTTAAACAAAATAACTTATAAATACTACATTGTAGGATGTTTCCATCCTACCTTTGGCGTGTATGCCAAAATTTCTATCAACTTGCTACAGCTGTGGCCTATTAAAAGCAAAATGTGTCGTACCTCAAATTTACAAGCTTTTGGAAACCAAGTTCAAAATGTTATAAAATTATTTTTATTTTGACCTCCAGGAGCATCAGAAGCATTACTATTTTCTTAAATTGGTCTACTTTCACGAGTTATAAAATAGCACAGTACACAAATGAGATTACAGAGTGTACATTTAACTACAGTGCGGTCATTTTAAGGTGGGGCCACAGACTAGTTATATGAATATTACTGCCGTGACCTCGGTATTTTTCCGATACGCAACTGGCGGCGCATGACGCGTTCCAGGTTATTTTTATCTGCTTTGCTTCAGTCGCTGCTTTGTTCATGTTGTAAAGAGAGTTGACATTGTGCATCTCAAAAGGAAACCTTTTCAAGACATCTATGCTGTGCGTAATTGCTTAAGAGTGTCAATGTCTTGTTATTCATCCATTGCAATGCCTATCGAAAAATTCAGCTTGAATAACTAATTACTTTCTCGACTACGTATAGTAAGCAGGGGAAGTATTGTATTCCACCCAAAAATTCGATACCGAGATTTCACAGGAAATACACGTTTTGAGACGCCCTGAATCCAAAAAAAAGCATTTCTGGAAACATGTCCGTGTGTCTGCGTGTCTGTGTATGTGTGTCAGTGCGTGTGTCTGTGAACAGCATAACTCAGAAACGAACAGTCGGATAAACAGTCGGATAGGTTTCGTATCTTCCAGGGATGCGACACGAAGGTTTTCAAGAAAATCCCCCCACCCCAGATTACCCTTTACATGGAACATTTTTCGAAAAATTTAATTTTCTCAAAAATGGCTATAACGATTTTGATTAAAATATCATATGTTTAAGATATTTTTATGACAAATGAAATGTATATCTCGAATTTTCTGGGAATGTCTCCAAAAGTATTCTTCATTGTGAGCTATTTTTGCATAACTGGTGAACCATAAGAGATAGACGAAATTTTACTGCACAAAAAAATGTAGATCGCGTTAAAATACACAATTTGTGTCATATGCATTGTATTTTTGTTGAGTGAACCATTTTCGAGATATTGCTTGTTATTCCCTTAAATTTTCCAATACTTATACTTTTTCTCAAATTCGTTTTTCATTTTTTTTGTCCTGGTAATGCAAAGAGAAGGAATACTCCACATAGCAACCAGCGTTAAAACATTTTACTATAGCTTAAAACCTACCATATTCCCCTTGCATCTACAAGAAAATTACCAATAAGATTGACATCTCGATATCTGGATTAACATGAAGCATATGGAGAATAAGCGTTTGTAAAAATAGTTTTACAAGAGCAGAGAAAGTCATGTGAGTGTAACACATCAGATTTTTTTTATGTGCGTTATATACGTAAAAACCGAAGATATGGACAGGTGTGTAGACAATTTCAGGAGAAATTTCCTGGTATTCCAGTTCTAGGTAGAGAAACCGTCTGGTAAATAAGTTTAAGACAACGGAGTCGCTAAACGCCAAACCTAAGAAGCGAAAACGAGATGTTCCTAGGCAGGAAAATATTGACGAAACTGGTGCATCTATTTGTGGGGAACCCCAGAAAATAAAGTTTATTGGAACAGTTCATAGGCAACTTACGGACAATATAAAAACTGAAATTATGAACATTACCAAGAACTTATGTGTATGAATGGAAATTTCATCCGAACATGCCAGGAATATCTTCACGCAGATGCACACTACCTCCAACTCCACTTATAACAAGCTTGATATTGATTACAGCGCATGTAACAATTACTCGTGTGTAACGGGAGTTATGGAATGAAAAACCCCGTGTAATAACAGCGTGCGGAGCACGCATATGTGCAATCCGTGGCCTTACCATCAAACGATCGCAGTGTAGATTAATCAGATCCACATTTAAAACATAAAACGAAAGAACATGTGTCGCAGTACCTTTTCGTGTTATCTGATTTGCTTGGCGCCTGTTATTGTTTTACTATTTTGAATTTTGGGTTCTTTGTCCTCCGGCTAGCTATTATTACTCAGTCGAGCAAATATCTCTGATCAGGGCGTGTAAACGGAAAGGAGTTGTTACTAAAAGATAACACTGATAAAAGAATTTGTTTTTACACTTTTATTGCCGTCACACTTAATTAATTTCACATATTTAATCTTGATACACGCCTGACTGAAACTGTTATATTTTCGAATGTAACTACAATCACTTATTTGCCGCGCACTATTAATTCGCATATTTCACATTTTGTAACTAACTTTACGACGCGAGAGATTCTGTAGAATTGTGTAATGTGTACCTCTTGAATGCTTCCTTAGAACTGCCTGACGTGTAACTCGCGAGAGAGATTTCTTAGAACTGCGTGACGTTTATCTTGTGAATGATTCTGTAGAACTGCGCGATACTTGCCTTTGGTTCAAGAATTTATACTCCCTCACCCCGATATGCCTAAACATTATAATAGAGCTGCTAATGGTTAATAAATCGCGCCAACATTAACGTCTATTTTATAAACCAATCATAATTACTAAAACATATGAAGATATTCACTCCATTTCCAAAGAAAGGCGCGCTACCCTGATGTCATTTGTTTGTCTCTTCTAAGTGATAAACAACTCACCCCCTCGGTTCATTGTTACCCATCCCTATTGTCAGTTTCAGTGAGGCCGTGTAAACTTATTTCCTAACAATACTTATAGCTAACAAACATCTAAAATCATTGTCATACAATAATGTTAATTTACACTACAATCACTCTCGCATTCACAGTGTTGTGATATAAAATACTGCCTCACATGCTTATATGGTGCCTTCGTTTAGACGCGTGGCCGTACTATGGGAAATTGCTTGTCCTGCACTACACTGTTTCTAACCGTTGTATTCCCACACCCACTTTGCTCCCTTCCGTGTGCCGGCTAATCAGTTGACGCGAAGTCTGTACCGTATGGAGTTTGATACGTTGTGGAATCACGTGTTTCAGTGTTGTAGTATGTTAGTGTTTTTATAATGCCACGTAGTCCGTATACTGAGAACACAGAATCCTCGTGATGATTGCCATGTGACAACAAACTCTTGTAGAGAAGCGAGATGGCAGATTCCCTGCTGTTCGTACGCCTCACAGAGAAACGGTTCGTAATCTTGTGAATAGATTTAGGGACCTATTATTGAAGATAAACCAAAATTAAATCGTCATGTGCTTACAACGGAAAAACTCTGGCATCGGAGAGCAGTTAGAACAGTAGTGTAGTGTTATATTTATTAAAGAAAATAAAGAACCAGAATGTGTTCAGATTGTTTTATCTCCCATTTTATTCTTTAACCGTTGTCAGAACATACAAAGAACAAAAGCTACTCGTCAAGAGAGTAATTATAACATGTAACAATCGCATACAAAGAATAATTATATGTTGCTTCCTACAATAACCCCCTTTCAGTGAATAGTTTACGATACAAATTTGCCAAATCTGTTCGGAAAATTAATAGTTCTACCACTCCTTGTTTGAATTAGTGACCTGCAATTTCGATTGTTGCTATTGTTGGCGTAGTAGCCCGGAATGGCATATTTGTAGGGGCACTGGTGTCACAAGCAGAAGTTGAAATCAACCGATCAATCGAAATGTTGACTTCCTTTTCTTTGATCTTAATAGAAAAAACATTGAGTAGATCTAGTAATGTCTTTACCTGTCGATGCATGAAAACGAGTGCATTTCTTCAAGTTTGATGCAGTAATTTGTATCATAAATTATTTAAATGTAAAGAATGATTATAGTATGAATATGCATTTTTATGTGACATTGATTTGAGATGTTTGTTGATGGTAATTATTGTTGAGAAGTAAGTTTATACTGCCTTACTGAAACTGACAATAATAGCGTGCAATAATGCAGCGAGGGGGTGAGATGTTTATCATTATTAGAGACGAGGAAGTTACGTAATGTTGGCGCGTTTTCCTTTAGAATTTGCTGGAACATTATACCGAGCATATGTATTCATAATTTTCGTTGGATATAAAAATAGACGCTAATGTTGGCGCGTTTTATTAGCCAATTGCAGCTCAGTTATAATCTTTAGGCATATCGGGGTGTAGGAGTATAAAAAGGGCTAGGTTAGAGATAGACCCCGTCAGTTCATCAAAAATCTTTGTATGCTACACGTCGCCTTCAGTCCGTCAGTTCGTCGAAAACATTTGTAAGTTACACGTCGCCTTCAGTCCAGCAGAATATTACACGTCGGCTATCGATTCGCAAGTTACGCGTATCAGAGTTATGAAAAATCTCAAGTATTGTAAAGTTAATGATACAAAAAGTTGAAGTACGTGATTAAGAATGATCAGTAAATAAGTTATTATTATAGTTTCAGTTTTGCGAGTGTCTAGATCAATGTGTAAATGTGATAGTGACTGTGTTCGACAATAAAAGTGTAAAAAAAATTCCTTCATCAGTGTTATCTTTGGATAAAAGACTCCTTTCCGTTTACACAACCTGTATAAAGAGATGTGCTCGACCAAAAAGATCATAGCTAGCCGGAGGACAGTAAACCAAAATTAAATAAAATAACAGTAGCATTCTTTTAAACGAACACTAATACTACCGCAAATTGCTAACACCAGATGGAGCTACAAACCTAACAAAGAATCACGTCACAAAATGGCTTCACCACGCGGAGTAAACACACATACACAAACATTATAAATAATACCGTCGCAAATTGGCTCCCAAACGTGGGGCTCAACAAATAAATAAATATAACAAGTATACCATCACAAGTTTTATGCACGAAAACGCTTCTTGTATTTTTTTGATGCACTAGCTCAGATTTAATTAGCCTCAGATACTTCTGAAGATAAAAAAACAGGGCTTTCTGGATCTTGAAATGTTTTATTTCTTTTGGTAATTTAATGGTTTTGCCATAAAACATTTGGTATATTGCTTCATTTATTTCAGGATTTATAGCTGCTTATAAGAAGAAAACTATAGGTAAAGATTCTGTCCATTTGATGGAGTTACCGGCTTTCAAATTTGTTTTGAGAGTCCAATGCAGTCTTAACACCACACAGTGAACTAAATTGCTGGAATAAAATTAATTCGAATTGTCTACCTTGACCAGTAGTTATTCTTGTAGGTGCTCCAAATCTTGAAATCCAGTGGCTATAGAAGGGTTTAGCTACTATTTCAGCAGTAATGTTGGAAACTAGTATAACTTCCACTCAATTTGTATATCTGTCTATGCTTGTCAAAGCATAAATATTGCCCTTTGAAGGAGGCAGTGGAATTATTAAATCTGTATGGATTCTGCAAATCGTTCGTCAGGTTCTTTAAAGTTTCTTATTGCCGATTTGACATGCCTGTTCACTTTAGATTTCTGACAAGTGGTGCACACTTTTTTCCATTGTTGAACATCCTTCTTCACACTTAGTCAAACATAACGTGAAGTAATTTAGTTAGTGGTTGATTTTATTCCTGGATATGTCATGTTGTGAATTAAGGTGAATATTGTCTTTCAAAGTTCTGACGTAATGAGTGGTCCAATGTTTTGCGTGTTTATGTCACACCAAAGCTTCCACTAGTGAGTTGATAACATTTGAATGTCAAGGAATTGTCACCTTCCTTTGCCGGTTGTAGTTCATTTCTCTCTTGAGCATTTTCAAGTTAATCTTATCAATGATGTTAACTTCGTCGATACTTGGTAGTGCATCTGCAACGATATTTTGGTTTCCACTGACGTGACGAATGTCAGTCGTAAATTCTGAGATATACTTATTTGTCTTTATTGTCCTGGCAACGCTTTTTCTTTCTTTTTTTTTGTTTGTTTGTTTGTTTTAAGGCATATATTAGTGGTATATGATCTCTAAATGTTACACAGTGGCTCCCTTTCAAGAGATGCCTAAAATGCTTTATTGATAGATGCATACTGGTGTGGGAGTATAACACGTTGGGTGTTATTTTGGTGTTGTGTTATTTCTCCTCTACAACAAGAAGCAACTGAATAGCGACGGCACTTTAAATAGATGACAAAAGTATTAATACCTTAGGCGTCATTTTGGGTGTGGTATTAAAACACATAGGTATGGGTTAAGACAAGTCGGGTGCCAGGGATGTGGTATGGTTGGATTGCTGGGTTCGCTGGGTGTGTGGAGGCGTGTGTTGTGTTCGTAGGTTCTTAGCCCCTCATGAGTTTGTTCCCCTTTCAGTGGTAACGTGATATTGGACCGGGGAAGGATTCCTATTTCAGGTATACAAGCAAAGAAGGCACAGGTAACCAGTGGACGACTTTCGGTTGCTGGTCACTTTATTCTTGCCAAAAACACACTTCCTCTGTTCCGCACACAAGACACAAGCCTATCGCTACAG
This sequence comes from Deroplatys truncata, assembly GCA_030765065.1. Lineage (NCBI taxonomy): Eukaryota > Metazoa > Arthropoda > Insecta > Mantodea > Mantidae > Deroplatys > Deroplatys truncata. The sequence continues at coordinate 169,107,694 of CM060979.1, forward strand.
TTACGATGATTTATTAAGTCGCTGTCACCTAATCTACATCCGGATGAGTTGTCGTTCTCGCTATAACATGCTAATTTCTATGATTATCAATTTTCTCTTGCACGACTATACTTGAACTTTGTTGATGTAGACTTAGTTACTTCGCCGACCACTGCGTCGGAAATGCAACACTTAGCGTTTTAACATGATGCCGGTCGGAACGAGAGACCAAGAGAGAGTGATTTTCGTCTTCGCGGCTCCTACCTCGTTCTGTCTAGGATCGCTTCCTATCACGCCCATTTTCTAGGCGACTTGGTTTGGTCCCTAACCACGTGACTTATCACGTCGGTTATTTGCTACTTCCTTTTCTACGCTTAATTCCAATTGGCGGTTCTCCTACCAAGACTAGTGCGAATTGCTATTTTCAATCTGGAATATGTTATGGCCTGTCGCTCATTTCCAGCGTTGGCTTTTCTGCTTCGGTGAATTTGGAGACCGATTAAGCACGTACATCTTGGTGCATGTCGGTCGCGTTGGAATGTTCTGTCTTTGTTTAGAAAGCCACATGCTCGGCAGAATTCTTAAGAGACAGGAGACCTTTCCGGTGTGTCCCGTTATAGCCTCAAGCACTATTAACAGCTACATGTTCCGGTCTACCCTTCTGCAAACTTTAGCTCTTTTGAAATTTCATTCCTTATGCTACAAATATGACTAATTTTATGTGTATTTATTCTATTTATTTCTTATATTTATTATCCATGTATATATAAATAATTGTGAGGCGCATGTTTCTGCTTCAATACTCAGAATCTCGCGATCATACGCATGGTATGTTTTCTGAGCATTATTGAAAAATTCAATTAAGTTTTATTTATGGACGCTCTTTAACTACTGTAGTCTCAGCATCCCATTCTATATTGTGCGTGAAACACCGGAAATTGTGCTCAAATACCTCTTTATCGGGCTTGAGATTCTTTTGCGTGCCATATATCTACGACACGGGACCACTTCCCTTCCGGAGGAAGCCATGCTAAGGATTTTTACGCGCGAAAAAAGCCATCGCCCTCCGCCGGGTTTGAACCCACGACCTCGGGAACTAGAGCTAGCATAGTAACCACTGCGCCACGGAGGATGACGAGCATCATTGAATTCTTAGAATGAAATGCTAGGGTCTGCAACCCTTGTTTCCTAGCTGCTGTACAACACTTCCAATAGCAAAAACACTACCGTCGATGACTAGTGCTAAAACTGATACCATTGGATACCATTAGTGTCTTGCAATTTCGATTCTTGCTCTGCATAACTGCTTTGATAAGATCTTCTTTACATTGTTCAAATTTAGCTACTACTTCTGGTACCCATTTGATTTTGCTTTTAACTTTCTTATTTGCTCCTTTAATGTAGTCATGGAGTATAGCTTGATCATAGGCTGCATTCTTGAGATATATCCTGTAAACATTAGTCATTCCTACAAATTTTCTGAGTTCTTATACTGTTTCTGGAAGTTTATACTCTGTAATTGCTTTGCTTTAGACGCTTCTGAAGTGCTCAAATTACAAGAAATTCTAGGCTTTCCTACTCCAAATACCGACTTGCTGACGTTTATTTTCAATCCATATTTATCCAGCTTATCAAGTATTGGTTTGAGATGATCTCTATGCTCCTTTTTTATTGATGACGAAATCAGGTAGTGTCAATGTACGCAAATTCAAAATCTAGTCCAATGAAAACTTCGTTAATAAAACATTGAAAATTGCTAGGTGTATTTCTCAATCCAAAAGGCATGATATTGAATTGATATAACCCAAAAGGCATGATATTGAAAGGTGTTATTGCAGCAGTTTTAGCTTTATCCTCTTCTGATACTGTTATGTGGTAATATACCTTAAATACGTCTATTTTAGAGAATATTTTCTTGTTGCAGAGAATGGACTTATGCTTTCATACGAGGTACAGGGTATATGTATGGCATGGTTTTATCGTTTAGCCTGCGATAATCACCCCAAGGGGAAATGAACCATATTTTTTAATCACTAGATGAAGTGGACTGCCCATTCAGATTTTGATAGCCTCATTATTCTATGACTCAGCATGAACTGAAATTCTTCTTTCCCCAGTTTTAATTTCTTAGGATCTAACTGCCTAGGTTCTGAGTATACTGATTTGCCTACATGCTGAACTTCATATTTAACACCACTAGGCAATAGATTAAGTGTGGTCAGATTTTGATATTTCACTATTAAGTCAACACATTTTTGCGACTGTGAAAGTGTGCTAACAAGTCATCATCGGAAATTGCTGATTTATTACCAGTAACAGCTTCAACTAAACTTTTGTTCTTCAGATCTATTATTAAATTAAAATGTCCTAGAACGTCAGCTCCTAAAATTCCTTTGTTTACTCAGCTATTACGAGTTTCCATCGAAATTCACGGCTGAGACCTACATCTAAACTCAATGTCTGAATCTCAAATGTTGGTGTCGCTGTTTTATTAGCCGCAAATAAGGTGAAATCATTGCTAGGAACTTCATCTTTGGATTTAACTGTAAGGATAGAAACATCAGCATCAGTATCGAAAGGAAACGCAAGTTCGTGTTTTGACATCAACAAATAATCGGAATTTGCGACCCTCGTAAATCTCCTCAGCAGCGGAGTGGCCACTACTTCTACTGTTGATTGAAGTTTACCGGATGTTTCCATGTACACGGTGTTCGCATTTCTGCGGCCGACATTTGCTTCCATACTGTAATGAAAGAAACAGCATTCACCTTGTGGGTTAAAATGTTTCCTGGAGCGACCTTCTAGTCGTTTCAGATAATCTGCCAGAGCTGGGTTTCGGGATCTTGAACGACTAACGCTAGAGACTTGTTTTGGCTATTAGCTCTTTAAGTGAAGGATCATTTGGTGTAGAATTAACACTAAATGAACTGCAAGCTGGCGTCATTTCAGCCATTATGTTTGTCGTCATTGCTACCGTATCGAATGTTTCTCCAACCACAACATTCTTATGGAGTTGGGAAGTTTCTCTATCCATAGCGTACGCAACACCTTTTCTGATATACCGTCTCCCACTAAGGTTTGCATTTTGCGAAGAAGCAGGTTTCATATCGCCAAGTTCCAATCTAATGATAAGCCTTTTGATTTGTAGCTTATCGTTCTCCTTAAAAATGTTTAAACCCTTTCTTTTGCTGCGTTATATTTATTAAGTTCACTGCTTTTAACAATATCCCAAACATTTTCCATGTACTTGGGTTCTGAACTGCGTTTCAATTTGAAAAAACACATTTCCAGTTTTTCTACTCAAAATGGTGGGATATTGATGCTAACCTTATTTAGCTTATCTGATGGCAAATAAAATGTTATGTTGATTCGTTTGCTCTGGGTTTCACTTGCCTCCGTTCTTCTACCGTCATTTTTCCGTAGTTTTATGTCGTAGCTAATGTCACATACAATCACGTGAGGTCACCAATACTTTTAGTGGGGTGTTATATTTATCAAATAAGAAGAAAGAACTTGGATATCTCAGTTTGTTTCATCTCCCATTTTATTACTTTCTCTTCTACGTATAGTAAGTAGGGGAAGTATTGCATTCCACCCAAAAATTCGATACCGACAATTCACCGGTAATATATGTGTTTTGAGGTGGACCTGAATCCAAATAAAACATTTCTGGAAAATACTAAGTTTGATATTTTAAATTTAGTATCTTCCAAGGTGCTACACAAAAATTTCCAAGAAAATTCCCCACTCCAGACTACCGTTTACATAGAACATTTTCCGAAATTTTTGACTTCCTCAAAAATGGCTCTAACGACTTTGTTTAAAATATCATATGTTTGAGATATTTTACTGACAAATGTAATGCATATCTTGAATCTTCTAGGAATGTCCCCAAAAGTACTCTTCATTCTGAATGATTTTTGCATAACTGGTAAACCGCAAGAGATGGACAAAATTTTATTGCACAAAAAATGTAGATCTAGTTAAAACACATAGTTTATGCCATATACATGTTTTTTGTCCAATTAACCATTTCCGAGATATTCCTTGTTATTTGTTTGAATTTTCCAATATACTTTTTCTCAAATGGGAATTCGTTATTCGTTTTTTATGTCCTGGACATGCACAGAGAATTCTCCACATAGCAACCAGCTCTTAAAAGAGTTGACTATCGCTTAAAGATTACCATATTCCTATTGCACCTACAAGAAAATTAGCAATAAGATTCTGCAAACGTTTATCTGGATTAACATGAAGTAGATGGAGAATAAGCGTTTGTAAAAATAGTTTTTGCAAGAGTAGAGGAAATCATGTGAGTGCAACATATCAGATTTCTTAAACCGTTGCTACAACATACGAAGAACAAAACTACTCATCAAGAGAGTAATTATAAAATATAACGATCGCATATAAAGAATAATTGTAATACGTTGCTTCATATAGAATGAAGCCCAAACAAATATCTGAGAAAGCTTGCATGCGGATATCGGAAACCTCGGCAACAACCTTTTAATACTAAAATCCTATAAGATAACTGTAGTCAGGAACAGCAACAACGCTATATTATGAGTAATGTTAATTTCTGCATTGGGATGTTGGATAACGTTAATGATCGCTCTATTGACCCCGTTTAATTTTTTAAGGGCAAAGCATTGTTTTATTTACATGGGCATGAAGAATTAATGCAAGTTCATGCAAAGCTTCTTAAAAGGTGTGAGGGATATGTGGAGGCACAAGGACATGATTTCCAACATTTATATAACGAATGTATCTTTTAGTTATGATTTGTATGAAAAATCTGCGCGTTTGAATTTAAAGGACTATGGATATCCGCCTTTGCCTGCAAAAGGTGCAATTCCCGGTGCCAAGAGTATTTCCATTAGGTCGGCCACGCGCCCAAAAGAGGGCTTTGAAGAACTGCCGTGTACACTTACTGAGGGACCGAAATTGAGCAGAATTGAACTACACGTACAGTGTTAGGAATGCTGTATTTTGCTCTAATTTATTTCCTCATTTTACTATGATTTTCTCATTATATAAGCACTACAACTAACAAATTTCGCTTTATTGGATTTTAACAACAGTTCACATTCAGTACGGCAATCGGAAACGTATCTGCGGGATGGTGAATAAGTCACAATTTAAGTGTAAGAAAAATGGCAACTTAGCTTCAGAGCGTCATTTCAAACATCTTGTGTAAGAATTCCGTCGCTAAAAGGCGGCTATCAGAATACTTCATTAGGGTTTTCACTTTACTTTAGTGTGAAAGGTTAACCGTCAATGTGCTGTGAAGAAAGCTCAGATATGTTATTACATATTCTATGTTTATGGGGCGACTTAGTGCGCATCCCTCTTGTCATAAAATAGGATAGTATAGCGGCTGGTTTTGAACTCTTCGTAACCTTTTCTCCTGAAATCTGCAACATGCTTAAAAGAAAACAAGGTGGACATGAATGCTATTTATTTATTTTTATTACTTACTCTACTACTTACCTATAGAAAGTAGAGGAAATATTGCAGGATACTCAAAACATCGATACCGAGATTTCACCGTGAATAAACGTTTTAGCATCCCTGCATCCAAGAAAAACGTTTTTCTGTGTGTGTGTGTGTGTGAATAGTACAACTCAAAAACGAAAGTCAGATAAATACCAAACTTGGTATTTAAGTTCGGTAACTTAAAGATGCATCGCGAAGGTGCTCAAATAATCTCTTTACCTCTCCATCCCTCTCCATTTAATTAAAGAGTAATTGGGATGGGGTGGTTTGATTTTATCAAAAATGGCTCCAGTGGTTTTGATTAAAATGCCTTATATTTGATCACCATCCCCAATGGGCGATAACCCTAGAAGAACTGTTCAGGTCTACGTAAAGTTCTCCCCCAATCTCTTCTCAGGGCGGTCAAGTGATACACTACGTGATCAAAAGTATCAGGACTGGCTGAAAATGACGTACAAGTTCGTGGCGCCCTCCATCGGTAATGCTGGAAGTCAATATGGTGTTGGCCCACCCTTAGCCTTGATGAGAGCCTTCACTCTCGCAGACATACTTTCAATCAGGTGCCCGAAGGTTTCTTGGGGAATGGCAGTGCATTCTTCACGGAGTGCGGAACTGAGGAGAGGTATCGATGTAGGTCGGTGAGGCCTGGCACGAAGTCGGCGTTCCAAAACATCCCAAAGGTGTTCTATAGGATTCAAGTCAGGATTTTGTGTAGGCCAGTTCATTACAGGGATGTTATTGTCGTGTAACCACTCCGCCACAGCCCGTGCAGTATAAACATCTGCTCGATCGTGTTGAAAGAGGCAATCGCCGAATTGCTCTTCAACAGTGGAAAGCAAGAAGGTGCTTAAAATATCAATGTAGGTCTGCGCTGTGATCATGCCACGCAAAACAACAACGGGTGCAAGCCCCCTCCAGGAAAAACACGACCACACCATAACACCACCACCTCCAAATTTCACTGTTGGCACTACACACGCTGGCAGATGACATTCACCGGGTATTCGTCATACCCACACCCTGCCATCAGATCGCCACATTGTGTATCGTGATTCGTCACTCCACACAACGCTTTGCCACTGTTCAATCGTGTAATGTTGACGCTCCTTACATCAAGCGAGGCGTCCTTTAGCATTTTCCTGCGTGATGTGTGGCTTATGAGCAGCAGCTCGACCATGGAATCTAAGGTTTCTCACCTCACGCCTGTCATAGTACTTGGAGTGGATCCTGATGCAGTTTGGAAATCCATGGTCTGGATAGATGTCTGCTATTACTCTTTACGACCCTCTTCAAATGTCGGCAGTCTCTGTCAGTCAACAGACGAGGTCGGCCTGTACGCTTTTGTGCTGTACATGTCCCTTCACGCTTCCACTTCACTATCACATCGGAAACAGTAGACCTAGCGATGTTTACGAGTGTGGAACTTTCGCGTACAGACTTCTGTTACAGGTGACACCCAATCACCTGACCACGTTCGAAGTCCGTGAGTTACACAGAGCGTCCCAATCTGCTGTTTCACGATGTCTAATGACTACTGAGGTCGCGGATAATGAGTACCAAGTAGTAGGTGGCAGCACAATGCACCTAAGATGAAAAGCGTACATTTGTGAAGGTATCCGGATACTTTGGATCACATAGTGTATTTTTCCTGATGGTCTGTAATTCAAGATGGTTCGGGGGATCCTGCTTCTGGGTATACGCTTGATGTGCTGGGACCTATTTTCTTAATACTGATGAATACATAGCATGACGGGTTCCATTCCCGGTTCTGGTAGGATGTTTTCAGCTGAATGATGTTCCCATTAGTAAAGCCTGCTGTTCGGCACATAAACTTCATTTCACTGGCAGTAACTCTATTTTCATCACACTTTTGTAAGGGCCAAGCTTTGCTGCCATAACAGACAAGTCTTACCAAGGTCTTGTACAGGCGAGTGGGTATGTTTTTGGGCTAAGGACCGTTTCATTATACTAATATAATGCCAGCAGATTTATTGAATTTGAAGAATCTTTTGTAATATATCGAGATGGAGTAAAAAAGGAACATTTAAAACCAGATAATTACGTTGATTAACCTTTTCTAAAATTTTGTAATCAATAGAAATTTTTTCTGCGTACAGGTTCCTTGCCATAGAATACCAATATTTTAGTTTTCCCTCTAGATATTTCCAAGTTATATGCATCAGCTTTTTTACGTTGCTTTATAGATTGATCGTTATAAATCATCTGAAGTGGCTGGCAAGAATAAATCTGCAAAAGTCAGGGAGTCCAGATATAAACGTCGACTTTGTACCATTTTACTCCCTGCATCGGTGCATGGAATTTACAACATCTTATAGAACATTTGACATGGAAAGTTTGTGAACTCTCTCGCCAAGAGGTGGGAGTAGCACGCTGGAGAGATGCACTGATGACATCATACGACTGCAGCGCGTGGAGAGCTCGGCAGGCACCTCCCGGGACAAGTAAGACGGCCAGAGATAGGCATCGATACCCGACGAGAGTAGCACGGAGCGAACGGAGAGGCATGTTTTGCATCGTGTAGCGAGGGTAGACAAAATTAAAGGTTTCGGACTACTCTAAATTGCTGCTCATCAAATTTGGTAATTATACACAAAATTAGGTACTTTAAGTCCCGGGCTTCATAGTTTCAAACTCTATTAGGTCAACTAATGGAATTAATTGTTCTTCCACACAAGCCATTGTAGGTCGTCATTGGAGTATGTCATCTCAATACAATTTGAGATCTCCTTTTGGTTTATTGGGAAAAATGCGAATCAGTTAGAGAATTTAATGCCGTACGGGCATGTTGCTCAGTGATTAGAGCAACCGGACGGAGACCGACACATCCGTTGTTCAAATCCCGACTATGGCATTGAATTTTTCAGTCGTCTGATTCTACCTTTCCAACCTTGTCCAACACACGGCTTGTGTGGAAGAACAGTTTAATTCCATTTGTATACAGTCTTATATAACTAATGAACGTTAAGCGATAGAAGAAAACGTACTACACAAGAAATGTAGGTCTCTTTAAAACACACAATTTATTTCATATAACTTTATTTGTAGTATGGGTCATTTCCGAGATATACGTTATTAATTGTTCGAATTGCTCATTACTTGATCATTCTTTAAAGCCCTTTCAAAATCCAGTTGTTTCTCGGGATTGCATGTAAGTAATACAGAACTTTAAAGCTAACATATCGTCCAGTTCTTAAATATTTTATTATCACTTTTCCATTTGTAACTAAACGAAATGTGTAATACGACATAGCTATTTCTGCAAAGGTTTATCTGGAATATAATGAAGTAGATTTGAAAACAAACTTTTGTAACGATAATTTGTATACACACCAACAAACCATAGAGGGGTAGAGAAACTTATGTGAACGTAACATTTTTACTTTCTCTACTACGTATAGTAAGTAGGGGAAGTATTGTATTCCACCCAAAATTTCGATACCGAGATTTCACCGGAAATACATGTTTTGGGACCCCCTGAATCCAAAAAAAGCATTTTTGGAAACACGTCCGTGTGTCTGTGAACAGCATAACTCAGAAACGATCAGTCGGATAAACACCAAACTTGGTATTTGGGTTCAGTATCTTCCAGAGATGCGACACGAAGGTTTTCAAGAAAATCCCCCACCCCAGAGTACCCTTTACATGGAACATTTTTCGAAAATTTTAATTTTCTCAAAAATGGCTCTAACGATTTTGATTAAAATATCATATGTTTAAGATATTTTTATGACAAATAAAATGTATATCTTGAATTTTCTGGGAATGTCTCCAAAAGTATTCTCCATTGTGAACGACTTTTGCATAACTGGTAAACCATAAGAGATAGACAAAATTTTACTACACAAAAAATGTAGATCGCATTAAAATATACAATTTATGTCATATACATTTTTTTTGGTTGAGTGAACCATTTTCGAGATATTGCTTGTTATTCCCTTAAATTTTTCAATACTTATTTTCTCAAATGGGAATTCGTTATTCATTTTTTTGTCTTGGATATGCAAAGAGTATTAATCTGTAGCAAAGGGAATGGTGCTGCACCTAGCAACCAGCTATTAAGAGATATGTATGTGCTTAAAGGCTACTGTTTTTCTATATTGCCCTTGTAAATATATTTTCCTCTTACATCTACAAGAAAATTAGCAATAAGATAGAGTCTGCAAATGCTTATCTCGATTAACATGAACTAGATGGAGAATAAGCGTTTCTAAAAATACTTTGTGCAAGAGAAGAGAAAGTCATGTGAGTGTAACACATCAGATTTTTTTATTACAGTACCATATGTTTAGGATACTTGCATGAAAACATGTATACTTTGAATTTTCTGGGAATAGCCTATGAAATGTTCTTCATTTAAATGACCCGTAATCGGTAAGATATACACACATTTTTTGCTACACAAAAGACGCAGATTTCGTTAAAGCCCCCATTTTGGGTTAACCATTTCCGAGATATTCATTGTCTTTGGCTTAAATTTTTAAATACTTTACTTTTCTCAAGTGGTTAATCGCTATTCATTTTTTCTCGTGGTCATTAAGATCACATAGCGACCAGCTCTTAAAAGATTTGGCTGTTATTTAAGCCTACTGTATTCCTGTAATTATCTTGTACCTACAATGAAATATGTAATAAAATAATTTCTGCAAATGTTTATCTCGATTAACACGAATACACAGAAGAATAAGCCTTTGTAAGAATAATTTGTTGAATGGGTAGAGGAAGCCATGTGAATGTAGTATCATATTTTTAAAATTTTAATTGTTATCATAATAAGCGAAATACGAACATGATGCAATCAAGCTCAGTACCCGAAACGACGTTAACACATTTATGGAGTCACTTCCCAATCAGCATCCTCGTGGTTTAGTGATTTGTGTTATGCATACCAAAGACCAGGGTACGTTTCCTCTCTGGGTTGATATGTTTTATTCTACTTTATTAAGCCCTAAATGTATTAAACGTATTTTTTTTCATCTCAAGCTTGGTTGTAGGGAATAGCTTCTGCTGATATAGCTATTTTACATCGAAGTACATCTATAGAGTGCTTAGAGCTTAGATCTCAGATAAAACAATGGTGCAGCAGCAATAATCTTAGCTGAAATATCAATAAAACAGTTGAATTTACATATTTATCTTAGTCGTCTTACTTCTAATTTAGTAGATCAACAAAATCCTTGGGTACTCTTGTTGAAGCGGCTTAGATGTTGATTTTATGTCTACTAGTAAAGGACTTTCTAATTCTTAAAGTAAACCTAACCATGGAATCTTTAATGACATATGCTCAAATACATAGCTATCTTAGTTATGGAACAATTCTCTGAGGTCATACTTCAGCGTATAAGTTGCTTTTATTACAAAAGAGAGTGGTGAGAATTTTAGGTGGAGTATCATCCAGGTCTCTTACTCGAACACTTTTAATTAAACCTGGTATATTATCGTTGTCGTCAATGCTTTACAGTTGTCTATATATATATATATATATATATATACTTTATATGAAGAAAAATATTCATAATTGCAAACCTTGCTTTTCAACCAATTATTGTACTAGAAATGTTTGGAATATTTACGTTAATAAGATTAATATAGTATTACATAAAATAATTTAGAATATTTATCGTGAAAATTTTCAATTGTATTTCATGTCATCTTAGAACTGTTCCATTAAATACATTGAGATCGACAATCAAGGCAATTTTTGCACCCAATCCTCCTTACAGGTGGATGATTTTAATAATTTAAATTTGTAAATAGCTATTCTTTATTTCTGACATTGCTATGCATTCCAATGTTAACAGCATCCATCCATCCTCTCTTCGCACTTGCAAGTCATCCTCTATCCTACACGAGAGGAACCCAGTAAGCTATACCTCTCCATTTAGCCGGCCCTCGTAGCCGTGGTCGCTGGAGTGTATAGCTCCGGCGCTCCGCCAAGCTGAGGGTCGCGGGTTCGAGTCCCGCCATGGGCATGGGTGTTTGTGTATGTATGTTGTGTCATTGAGGCGATAAGCGGTAACGAAAACAGTAAAAAATACAGTATCATAAACTGGGTAAAACAAGGGAACTTAAAAAAGACATAGCAAGCGATGGAAAACATATCCGCAACAATAGCTATGCCTACTACTGCTATGCCTACATAGCAGTAGTAGGCCACACCCGGGATTTGACGGTTCTCCCGCTCTCCGTTCAGTTGCTCTAACCATGAGCTACTGTGACAACATCCCCAATTGACTCGTTGTTTCCCAGATAGACCACCAAGGCAGTTATCCTTTCCGAATAAGAGCGGGATGGTTCAGGTAGTTACGTCTGTGGCCGTATTCTGGAGGTCCCGGGATCGACAGCCGGCACCACCCACTCTGGCCCAAAGTTTTTCGTGCTTTCTCCGGGTCGCCAGGCGAATGTTGGGGTGGTTCATCTTCCACCACGACCCTCCTTCCTTTCATTTCATGTACGCATCAACCTCCTTGTCATCTGTTTCAGGGTTGTAGGACCAGACAACGGTGTTCGGCGGGTTGCGGCTGGGCGGTGGCTAGCGCTCTGTAAAGGTTTCTTCCCTGCGTGGGTATCCTCTCCGGGGGACCCTGGCCAGGTTGCTGGGTTGTGGGCAGGGACTGTGCGGCATCAGATGTGTTCTCTCTGGAAACGTTAGGGACCCCGTCCATGCTTGCACCCGTAGGCATCCGGATCTGGTCGTCATTCGGGTCTCTCCCTTCATCGTTACCTCCCAGTGGTGGTGCTCTGCCCAGTTCCGGGGCCCCTTCGTCATACGTACCCTTTACCTTTTACTGTGTAGTTGATAAGGATGGGGATGTAATACCGACAACTTTCCAGTCGCAAATGACTCAGTAGTTGCGCGTTCTAAAGCCCAACTATCTATCCCCCAGTGTTCATCAGTTGTTTACTTCATAACCTACCTCAATGGGCAGCCGTGCGTTATTTACGTGGCCTTGATGGTGCAGGTTTGTCAAATATTGAATCACACATCGCTTAATTTTAGACAAATGTTTGGAGAAAGAACAACGGTTCTTAGAAAGTGTTTTTTTTTTTTGTGTTCCTCTAAACAGCTTGAGGGTGGACATCTATCCCTTCCACCCTATATAGACGGATGTTGTCAGTTGCATTTCTGAAAATTTGATGCCTTATTTAGTCATATTGCCATTAGGAAAGTTTGTATCGGAGAAGTACAGAGAACCCCCAACGTTCCGTGCATAAGATGCATCTGTTAGGTAAAAATGTTATTTTAATGTATACAAATAATAACTTAATGGTACTTGGAGGAAAATAGCATGTAAGTTTGAAAAGGAGGCAGTCAATCAATATTGCTTTAAGACATGTCCTTCTCTGAAAAACCCTAACCTCCTTTATTCTTCCATCCTTTCTCTTTCCTCATTGTCTTTGCAGATTAATGATTTTCTTTACTAGCATTTTTTTTGCCAATAATCTTTCCAATTTACCATTTGTTTCAGTATATCTCTTAAGAAGGACTTTATCATCAAATGTCCATTCTTTTCCCCCTATTATCAGTTTTCTTTCACCTATTACCTCTTCATTGCTTTCTTGGTGTGTCTACTTACATTCTCAGTTCTTCTCCATACAATCTGAAAATAAAGGCCTGGAACAAGTAGTTAGGTAACTTTAACCCTTTAACCTGCGAATTAATGTTTGACAATTATAAATATAGAAAAGTACACCTTTTTCACTATAAGCTGAAAGGAGAAGTAAACAAAGCCACGTGACAAGACAGCACCTCAGTGGCTGGTGGGCAAGCTACAACCTTTCCCGCTTAGCATGTCGTCTCTTCCTCTACAAAAAACAGTTCGGTTCAGATCGTAACATTTTGTGGTTATTCTCGCCCAGAGAAATTTAAAAAACTCATTGTTGTAACAGTTTGATTTATGAAACTAAATGTGTTTGTTCAGATTCACCTATAACTAAATAGCGGAGGGTTTAAGACGCTATGCGCAGGCGCTGCAGTTCGTTTCCAGTTTCCGGCTGAGAATCTTCTGCCACTGTGGAAAACATAATGCGAGAAATGAAAGAAGACAATTGTGTTAAATGCTTTTAACAAATTCTGTGAAAAGTGCCCACCTTTAATCGACAATGAATATGGTTGACCATTGTTTAGCAATAATTGAACTTCTTTGTTGGTGATGCAGAATTGTTGCTCGGACAGCTTGGGTCGCGTTTGTTTTGTTGTGTTTTAACCTATAGTACTAATCGTTATTTAACTTGTTGACTCATAAAAGGTTAAAGCAAAGGTGGTATACTGATATTAGTCATTAAATGAATGATTTCTAGCCTGAAGTTAAGAACAGTTTAATTCAGTATCTTTAATCACAGATGCAAAAATGTTCAGGTACAACTTTTATTTGTCTACTTTTAGCATTATGTGTTAGAAGTTTAGGATATAAGGCAAAATATAGGAATAAGACATACAATGTTGTGCCAACTTGACCCTCCCCGGAGAAATCTACTTTAGGCGACTGGGCTGTACTAAAGGAACGCTGACATGTACGGGAACAGAAGTGAAACGACTATGGTAGTGGTTCTCAAGCAGACGACAACAAGAAGAAAGGGCGCACTTATTTTGAGTCACGCAGTATGTCAGGTGATTGTGGTCGTCGACTGCGCAGGCGCCGGATCAGTTCCAGCTTTCTTCAATGTGCTGTCCACAAGGCTGATCAATCTTTCTTCGACGGCGAGCTAGGTTACGAGGAAAACAACAGGACAACGTTTAGATAGAAGACATTCTGGACGGTATTTCTAAATTCATTTTTGGCTTAACGTATTCAAAATTCTCTTTAGTAATTCTTCACTGGGAAAAGATTGATCGTCTGAACTAGAGACTTATTGCGGTTAGTTTAGAAATATATCGGTAAATGTGAGAGCAGGAAGCAATTCTGTAATTATTGTAATTTAATTTAAAGCACTGAAGCCGTAAAGAATGGTGAACGCATAAGGGTTTTGTAAATTGTAATTATCTATGTTGTTGAAGTGTGAGTTTATTTAATGGAAGAAATTCGGCTTGTTAATTAATTTATGGAATATATTTTCAAGTAGGAGTCTGGCATTATTCCTAATTTAATCCACTTCCTCTTGGGCCAAAGAGCACGTTTCAATGTTTAAAGGCTAATGTTCCCCAAGCTGCGCAATATGCTGTATACTCATTCTGTCTGAAGTAATTTCCTCTCACGGGTACATAGTTCCGTCATTCTCCACGTGGTGCTGCCATGTGCTCGGCGGAGTGATACATTTAAGTTTTGTTTACTACTCTTTTCATCTTATAGTGAAAAAGGTACAACTCAAAGCTTCAACAAATATCCAGAAGTAAAATGATAATTTTATAAGAAGCTGAATTAACTGTTGTTGTTGTGTTCGAGAACCACTGAAAACAAAACGTAAGAAAATCTGACGCATAAGTTTCACATGGAATTATTGTTGTTATTATTATTATTATTATCATTATTATTATTACTGCAAATGAGCCCATGTAGGACTACGCATAGTACTTAGAGACGTTTCTTTGTATTTCTTTGTATTCATACCAATCTCATTCTTTGACTGTAGACTTTCTTTCTCTCGTCTATGTTGTTCCAGGTTTTTTTTTTTGGTTTGTTCTCTAGATCAACTTGCCTCCTATGCACTTTAATTCTAAAGACATCTCTGTATAGGATATCTTCTTGCTAATTCCTGCCAATTTTAAGTAATTTTTACTTTCCCTTCTACGTATAGTAAGTAGGGGAAGTATTGTATTCCACCCAAAAATTCGATACCGAGATTTTACGAGAAATACATGTTTTGAGGTGCCCCGAATCCAAATAAACCCTTTTTGGAAACATATCCTGTGTGCGTATCTGTGTGTCTGTGAACAACATAACCCAAAAATGAAAAGTCGGATAAATACCAAACTTGGTATTTGAGTTTTAGTATCTTCCAAAGATGCGACACGAAGATTTTCAAGAAAATCCCCGTATCCCAGACTACCCTTTACATGGAACATTTTCTGAAACTTTTGATTTTTTCAAACATAGCTCTAGCAATTTTTGATTAAAATATTATATGTTTAAGATATTGTCATGCCAAATGAAATGTATATCTTGAATTTTCTGGGAATGTCCCCAAAAGTGCTCTTCATTCTGAATAACTTTCGCATAACTGTTAAACCGTAAGAGATAAACAAAAGTTTGCTACACAAAAATTGTAGATCTCGTTAAAACACACATTTTTTGTCAAGTGATCCACTTCCGAGATATTCCTTGTTATTTGTTAGAATTTTCCAATACTATACTTTTTCTCAAACGGGTATTCGTTGTTTTTTATGTTCTGGATATGCAAAGAGAATGGAATGCTGCACATAGCGACCAGCATAAAGATATTTGACTATCGCTTATTCCCCCTTGCACCTACAAGAAAATTAGTAATAAGATAGTTTCTGCAAATTTTATCTCGATTAACCTGAAGCATATGGAGAATAAGCGTTTGTAAAAATAGTTTGTACAAGAGTAGAGAAAATCATGTGAGTGTAACACATCAGATTTTTTACTTCACCAATCCATTCATGGTATCCACTTGGGCCTTACTTCCATATTCGTAGAATTCCATTATTGTTTTGTGAGCCTGCTTGGGTTCATTCGTTTAATACTTTCATAAAATTTCAACCCCTTCGATTTCTAATGTCGCCGTGAATTTATTATTATTAGTATTATTAACTATCTTAATGTTCTTTAAGTTATGACTATAAATGCTCTTCCTTACATCTGCTTATAGTTAATCATAATAAATATTGAACAGAATAATCATTGGACCTTTCGGCTTGACGTTAAATCTTGATATGCGCTTTTTGGGGGGGGAGGTGTAGAATACAATACTACGAGGGCTGATCAACAAACGCTGAGACTGGTTTTTTTTCACAGATGTTTATTACTCCAATTCAATGTTTACATGATCTTTTTCAAAGTAGTCCCCTCCTACATCAATACACTTTTTATAGCGTCTCTGCCAGTGCTTGAACACGTGCTGCAGACCATCCTTTGTCAGATCCTTGAGAATCGCCTCACTTTTCTTGAGCACTGCTTCAGAGTTCTCAAATCGAATACCCCTTTAGTGATGGAAATAAAAAAAGTCACAGGGCGCAAGATCGGGGCTATAAGGTGGATGTGGCACACAGATAATGTTGAATCGAGCCAGAAACTGCATGACTTGATTTGCGACGTGAGGCCGTGTATTGTCATGATGAAGTCGCCACCCAGTCCGAGAAAGCTCTGGTCGTTTCTTTGCAATGTGCTTCCTCAGTGTAGCCAATACTGACGTGTAGTATGCTGCTGTAACAGTAGTGTGAGGGGAAACTGCATGCTGGTAAATCATTCCATTACAGTCAAAAAATGTGATCACCATCACTTTCCCTGCAGATGGAACAACTTCTGCCTTTTTTGGTGTTGGAGAACCTGGCGATTTCCACACTGTGCTGGCTTGTTTTCCTTCGGGATCATAATGATGCAGCCATGACTCATCACCGGTGATAATCCATTTAAAAGATGCATCAGCTCCATTGTCTGGTATGCGAAATTCACGTAGGGTTTACAAAATAGAGCATTACTACCAACCTACCAATACGAGAGTGCTGCCGCCTACCAACATTATACATAAAAACCCGCTCTTTTCAAATATTTATGTTACAGATACGAAATTATCACGGAAGCTACAGGAAAAAATCAGTCCCAGTCTTTGTTGATCAGCCCTCGTACCTCTACCTACTGTAGGTAACCCACAGACAAACAAAGGACATCTTAAGACTGCAGAGATGATGGGTTAATTGGCACATGTTTAGGAATAGTGAACATGTTTAGAGAGAAGTGTAGTAGTGAACTCCCCAGTGTCTACCTGAACTCCATCAAGACGCACTCTATTACATTAACGCGATGGGTTAGCTTATACTCACACAAGCAATGTTTGCTCTCGATGGCCACTTATTGGGCAATTAACGTTACGCATTAACCTTAAAGGGAGCGTGATCACGGAATTGAATTGCTCCCTAAAGCCTCATTTAAACTGCGGCAAGAATTTTAATTGCCTGTTTAATACGAGAGAATGTTCAAATTTGCCTGCACTTAATTTATTAAAAACCCTGCTTTTGAAGCGCTCATCGATGCACTGCGTTGATTATTTATTTTGCGTGGACTACGCGAAACGGCAATTTTTTTTCGTGCCACTGAAATTTATGCTCGGGAAACAGGAGAGCTTGCAGCGTTTTATCAGGACGAAAACACTGAGTTGAACACTTGAATAAACCATGTAGGCTTAAACTGTTATAATAACAAAGCGATCTCAAAATATTATAGTTACAACACAACTAAATGAAATAATATGTACTATTTCAGTACACAACTATTCATATAAATATAAAAAAACTGTTATATGCTGAAATTTTGAAAATGACCTATTTTTACTTTCTCTAGAAGTAGAAGTATTGCATTGCAACCAAAAATTCGATACCGGAAATACATGTTTTGAGGGGCTCTGAATCCAAACAAAGCATTTTTGGAAACATGTTCGTCTACTTGTGTGGCTATGAACAGCATAATTCAAAAACGAAAAGTCGGATAAACACCAAACTTGGTATTTCAGCTTAGTTTCCTCCAAGGATACGATTCAACGATTTTCAAGAAAATCCTCCACCCCAGACTACCCATTACATGGAACACTTTTCGAAAATGTTTATTTTCTAAAAAATGATTCTAACGATTTTGATTAAAAGATCATATGTTTAAGATATTTTCATGGCAAATGAAATCTATCTTGAATTTTCTAGGAATGTCCCCAAAGTCCTTTTTATTCTGAATGCCTTTCGGATAACTGCTAAAGCGTAAGAGAGGACAACATTTTACCACACAAAAAATGTAGATCTCGTTAAAATACACACTGTATGTCATTTACGTATTTTTTTGTCGAGTGAACCATTTCCGAGATATTTTTTGTTATTTGTTTGGATTTTCCAATACGTGTGCTTTTTCTCAAATGGGAATTCGTTATTCGTTTCTTTTTATGCCCTGGACATGCAAAGCGAATGGAATACGAGAGGCAGTATTTATATTTTGAGCCTAATAATTAAAAAAAAGTAATTTCTGATTGAAAACTGGTTTATTGTTTTTTAAAATATTCTCCTTTATGATCAATGCACTTTTGCATCCGTTTGAACCATTTGTCAAAGCATTTATTCCAGTCTTCTTGAGACACCTCCAAAACATAGTTTTTGAAGGCATCAACGGCTTCTTCTGCAAACAAAAATCGTTGTCCACACAATTTATTCTTGATGTTCGGGAACAAAAAGAAGTCATCGGGTGTCAAATCAGGTCTGTATGGCGGATGACCCATCAATTTGATTTTTTAGCCTTCAAATACTCTATTGTTAGACGAGATGTGTGTGCGCTGGCATTGTCTTGATGAAGAACGCTCCTACGGTTCTTGTTGGTTTTCCTTACTTCACCGAAGAACTTCCGGCAAACAAATGGTTGTGTACCATTCGGCATTGACCGTTTTACGTTCCTCTAAAGGCACTATTGCCACATGACCAGTTTTGCTGAAAAAGCAGACGACCATTTGCTTCGAAGTGCTTCGAGTGCGAACAACTTTTGTTGGATTTGCTTCATCTTGAAACACCCATACAGTCGACTGCTGTTTACATTCCGGCTCATGCGCATAGATCCATGATTCATCACCTGTTATAATCTTATATACGTCTTTTGAGGCCCCGCCATTGTATTTCTTGAGCATTTTTGCACACCAATCGACACGAGTATCCTTTTGAGATTGTGTCAAATTATGTGGGATCTAACGAGAGCAAACCTTTTTCACGGCTAAATAATCATGCAATATTTTATATATGCTGGTGGAACTAATGCCTAGGGTTGCCTCAATCTCACAATATGTCGCATGACGATCTTTCATTATTAATTTTTGCACAGCATCAATGTTTTCTGGCACAACAACTGATTTTGGACGACCTTCACGAATTTCATCATTTGGCGAACGGCGGCCACGAATAAATACGTTATACCAGCGTTTAACAGTGGCAAAGGCTGAAGCTTCGTCGCCAAATGTGGAAGTTAGTTGATCGATGCACTCTTGTCTTGATAATCCACGTCGAAAGTCGTAATAAATCATTGCACGAACATTTTCACGAGTTAATTCCATGTTTTTGTTGACACAATTTTCAAGTTTGTGTAAACAAAACAAAAGACGTTCTATGGACAAAATGTTTGAAGTAGGTTATGGTAAAACATGTAAACGTCAGATGGCACCTACAACATTCAGGGTTGCCATGGCTCAAAATATAAATAGTGCCCCTCGTACTCCACATAGCAACCAGGTATTAAAAGATTTGACTATCGCTTAAAGTATACCATATTCCCCTTGCATTTACAAGAAAATTAGCAATAAGATTAACATTTCGATATCTCAATTAACATGAAGCATATTGAGAATAAAAATATTTTATACAAGAGTAGGGAAAGTCATGTGAGTGAAACACATCAGAATTTTTTTATTTTCTCTCTCTTTGGTACTGACTTCTACTTTAACAGATTTCCATGTTGAAAGAAATACAAAGACTTGAAAATATAAGTGATAGGTTACATTCACATTAATTTCTCTACTCACTCTTTTCCAAACCAATCTTAACACAAGCTCATTCTTCTATCTACTCCTTGTTAATCAAGATAAGCTTTCATTATACAGCTACACATTTCATTTTGGGTATAAGAAGAATGCAGTACACTAAAGTGATAGTCAAAGGTTTAAAAAGCGGCTCCCTATGTGGGACTTTGAAATTCCATGCTCTTTGCATGACCAACAGAAAAAAAAGTAAAAAAGATTAGTAACTTGCTACTTGAAAGAAATAGATTGAAGTTTTTGAAACTTGAAATCAATAACAAAGGATAGCACCACAGCCCACTATTTGACTTAATTGTATGATTTAACATGGAATACATTTTTGTTTCGTAAGATTTTAAAGAACTCGAGTGCTTTGAAGAAGTACATACACTAGATGGTGATGGATCTAACTCTTTGATTGGTGTTATAGCTTTCAAAAAAAGGGATTACATGCAGCTTACATCCTAGATCCAACAATTAGATATGAAAATAACGATTGTGATCAAGTGGATAAAGAAAAGACTATTTATGAAAGTTGCATTCCTTTCTTGAAAGAGAAATGCAAACCTCAATTCGGTCAGCAGCCATTTCCAAGATCAAGGTCTCCTATTTTGTACCCGTGGAACCACCTACCAGGATGTATTTAAATTTGTTACATAAATAGGCGTACATAAACAACAGATGTTACCTTTATTGGCCAACAAATTAGTGATCTAGTATAAATAATTCATCACATCTATATGTTCTTCTATTTCTTTCTTACCCTTTTCTAGGACTTATACTCCAAGGACTACAAACCAATGCCTTGGTCCAGTAGCCTGTCGAGGAGCATGCAAACTCTGGATCATAGCATATCCAGGATGGGTGATAGGCCTAATGCCTGGTATGGCGGTAAAGATGAAGGAAATGAAATGTATATTCGGTAAACTACGAGATACACATATACATATTTATCTCTAGTTTCTAAACGTAATCAGCCAATTATATTACAAAAGATTGATTTGCATTTAATAAACGAATATCATCATCTGCGGATGTTTTACTGGGAGTGCCCACTTTCTGACGAGTATGCAATCTTCCCCACTTTCCTGGATTATTAATATCCAGTAACTTACTGGATGGATGGATGGATGGATGGATGATGGGTGGGTGGGTGGGTGGACGGACGGACGGGGGGACGGACGGATGGATGGATGGATGGACGGACGGACGGATGGATGGACGGATGGACGGACGGACGGACGGATGGACGGTCGGATGGATGGACGGACGGACGGACGGATGGATGGATGCATGGACGGACGGATGGACGGACGGTTTCTTTATTGGTTTCAAATTATTGAAGTTATTACACAAGTATTTAGCGCATGGGTCATTGACTGTACACGCATATTTAAGATAATATAGGGTAACAAAATAAACAACAGAGAAAGAAACACAACAAAAAGGAACAAGACAAAGTGAAATAGAGATAAATTACCTTTGTCTAACTGAACAAATTTGACCTAGCTTCGCACACTTTAGCCAAAAAATTGCCCATGTTTTGCCAGTTCCTCTGGTCAGCCAGTAGATCCCAACATGCCAATCTCTTTCTTCAGGCACTTAAGAATTTTTCTTTGAGTTTAATCGTTTGCTGGTTCTCCCACTGTGCACATTCAGCCAAAATATGTACCCATTCCTCATCCAAATCACAGAATGGGCAGATTCTCCTGCCAGAATCGTCAGCCATTTTCTTTCCCTCCAGCCTCCCAGTCTAAACCATGCCATTACTGATCTTTCCTTTCTTCCTAAATTAAGTATATATGCCTCTTTACCCCAGTTCAACTTTATTTCATTTGCTAGACTTAGAGAAGGTTTAATTTTACAATCCGAATATATTTCCTGTTGGTTGATGTCTCTTAGTCTTCTTTTAACACCTTTCCATATGTTTTTGTCACTTTTTTCAGCTCTTAGCCATATTGGCCCCATTCCTATTCTCCTCAAACCCCTTTCCAAATCAGCTGCCCAAAACTTAGGAGACGGGTTTTCTCGCTGGTATTTATAACATTTGGATCGTAGTGTGGAGTTATCCCTCTGCATCAGCCTCAGCCAGTACTTCACTGATCTTATTTTACAGTGTATTGTGTCTTCATAACATCCCACTTCCCTCAATACTCCCGAATTTGAGTGCCTTGTGAAACTCCAAGAACTCTTTTCAAAAATGCTACCTGCTCTTTTCCATCCCCAGATTTCACTTCCGTATAACAAAATCGGCCTTATCATGGAGTTATACATCTTTTCTAATGTATCTACAGGTACATCCGGTATCCGCGAGAGGGTACATAATAATTCATTTAACTCCCTCGTGCTTTGTAGTTAGTCACTGATAGATGTTTGTTCCATTTTCCTCTCATATTAATGATGAAAGGGACGATAGGGGAATTCGCGGATCAAGTTAACCAACCCAGCATTTGCCTAGCGACCAAGGAAAACCGCGAAAAATAGCTTCAGGCAGAGTAGGGGGGTTTGAACCCGGAACTTCACGAATAAGGGCCACAGGCGTCACCGACTAAGCCATTTTGCTCGTAGACTATATCAAGAGTAATTAATCTGTATAAAATTCATGAAACGTATTTTATAAAGTGAAATGACATAAATTATATAAACTTAAGGTGTTCGATTAGGTTAGCTGTGTTATGTGGCAACTTGCTAAAGATGAAGAAGTATTTTAGATTTTTTAGGAGGAGTTGTATTGTAGTTCTACTGTTGGGGAACCAAACGTGATGTAGTTGCAACCACGTGCGGAACAAAGTTTCCGGTGGCCTTCGTCCCAACTTTTAGAAATCAACTTTGTATTTTATGATTCTTTAAATATTATAATTACTTATGTTTGCCTCGGCTGCGTCAGTATTAATTTGTAAAAACATGTATCTCTTAACAGGGGGTGATGCGGCTAAAGAATGTAGGCTTACACAAATTATAATTTTTACTTCACCCTTTTATTAATCCTTCACCCGATTAAATAATGCTTCACTGATATAGAGAGCTGTGAGATTATTTATTAATTACTTGCACTTTTTAACACGTAAACTTTATAATATTCTCGCCTGTTCTGAATTTTTGTCTCACATTGAACACGTATTAAACTTCTCGAGGACACGTCTCGCGTCCAGTTAGGAATGCTGTCTACCAGCAACTGACTTCTATCGCCTGAATTTGTAAATTTCTGTATTTCAAGTCTCTGATTGGCTAATTTTTCTCCAATAGTATACTTTTATTTAACTTAAGCTTTTTCTGGTTGTTGACGCGCTATTTATAACCTGTTTTAAAAATATTACATTATTGTTTCTAATAATTACTAGTAGCATTATTAAGCTTTCCAATTCATTATTGCCTCAAGGTTACCTCATTGTTACCTCATTGTTAGAAACTTTCGTCCTTTATTATGACAGCTCCTACATTATTTAATTACTTAATACATTCACATAACATTATTAAACATGTACACAATAATATAAACATAATACAATGACTGTTACATACATTTTATATATTATATTATATTATACACATATTGTTTTAAGGCGGGCTGTTATTGAATTTATATATTATATAATTAGACTTAAATCATATAAATGTTAAAAATACTGCCTTAAAAGAAGAGATCCATTGTTTTGTTCTTTGCTTTCCTTTGTCTTTGTCTATAGTTTAGAAATACACAAGTGACTGGCTGTATGGATATAACAACCACAACAATAACAATTAATACATCCAATATATCAACAGAAGATGTATAAACATTCTTGAGAAATGTTAACTGGAATGGTTTTTGATCCATTGTTAAGAAACGCAGCACCCATTGAGCGGAAAGTTTTCTCATATCCAAAACTTAGTGTACAGTGTTGAGAACATGGCCCATCGAGGTCTATTCAATCGCTACCAACTTCATTCGGCGAGCATTGAGTACGGCATGCGTTTTTATCACGATTTTTGGATCGTACTAGTTTTGGGACTCCTGAGCGTTCTCATCTTGAATGGATGTACGATCGCGCTTAAATTCAGCCCACCTTTTACGAAAACAAAAGGAAAGAATCCTTAATGTCAATTTTAACTCCTGCTGTATTTCTGTTGCGGTTAAACTCTTCAAAACAAACTACTTACTATACGTAGTAGAGAAAGTAAAAATGAATAACGAATTCCCATTTGAGAAAAAGTATAAGTATTGGAAAATTTAAGGGAATAACAAGCAATATCTCGAAAATGGTTCATGCAAAAAAATATGTATATGACATAAATTGTGTATTTTAACGCGATCTACATTTTTGTGTAGTAAAATTTTGTCTATCTCTTATGGTTTACCAGTTATGCAAAAGTCGTTCACAATGAAGAATACTTTTGGAGACATTCCCAGAAAATTCAAGATATACATTTTATTTGCCTTGAAAATATCTTAAACAATGATATTTTAATCAAAATCGTTAGAGCCATTTTTGAGAAAATTAAAATTTTCGAAAAACGTTCTATGTAAAGGGTAATCTGGGGTGGGGGGATTTTCTTGAAAACCTTCGTGTCGCATCTGTGGAAGATACTGAACCTAAATACCAAGTTTGGTGTCTATCCGACTGTTCGTTTCTGAGTTATGCTGTTCACAGACACACACATGGACATGTTTCCAAAAATTCTTTTTTTGGATTCAGGGGGTCTCAAAACATGTATTTCCGGTGAAATCTCGGTGTAGAATTTTTGGGTGGAATACAATACTTCCCCTACTTACTATACGTAGTAGAGAAAGTAAAAATTACAGACCATTATTTTCCAAATACTTTATTATCATTCATTACCTTGCACTACTTCTCCACATAGTCAGCGCCCTCATTCAGGCACTTGTAACAGGAAACCAGTTTTGGCATGCATTCGTCAAAGAATTATGTCACATGTGATGAAAGCCAAGTCTGCACTTCCTGTTTCACAGCACAATGGTCGTTGAAATGTTTCCCATCGAGGAATTTCTTGAGATGAAGAAACAGATGAAAATCCCTTGCTGCCAAATCCGGACTGTAGGAAGAATGGTCGAATTGTTTCCAACCAAATGATGCATCAGATCTTGAGTTTGTTTAGCTGTGTGTTTAACCCACTTCCTCACCTCATCATTGTTTCCCCATAAACGACACACAGTTGGCGATGAATATTTGCTCGCGTAACATTTCTCGCAATCAAAAAACGAATCACTGATCTGTCTTCACATCGTTCGATTGTTTTCAACACTTCGAAACGCTCTAACAACAAAAAAAACATTGCTCACAGCTGCATCAGGCTTCTTGATTAACGGAGGAGATGATCGCGCAAGGTCAAAATCGCAGTGGTAAAATATTAAAACGGCGCTGACTTTAAAAACACGCCTCGTAGATTCGTCGGATTTGTCTCCCCGCGATTACTTTGTTCCAAAACCCGAAGAAATGGCCGGGTGGACGAAGATTCATATCAAATGCTGAGTTTGAAGCTTAGAAACGCTCTTGTTTTGTACAATTGGGGAAACCTTGTTCCATTTGGGCAATAAAAAGTTGGGAAGTCGCTTAAACTTGGACTTCGTTGGAGTAAATCTAATGATTTACAAGGGGCAAGTTACCTTTCGGTCACAGGGGAGGATAT
Organism: Deroplatys truncata; assembly: GCA_030765065.1. NCBI lineage: Eukaryota > Metazoa > Arthropoda > Insecta > Mantodea > Mantidae > Deroplatys > Deroplatys truncata. The sequence continues at coordinate 169,133,470 of CM060979.1, forward strand.
GGAATTAGGTGACTTCAGGTCACTAATTTGAACAAAAATAGTGAATGTTAAACGAGGATAGAGAAAGGTAAGTTAGTTTTTCCGAATACGTAAATGAAGCATTAAAATATAAGTTCGTTGTATTTTGGTTTCACCAGACGCTTGATTTATAAGCCAATGACAATTTTTTATGGATCCTGGCGAGCAATAGCGTCACTTTCTGAGTGCATACTGGGGACATTGTGTTAAACTGATTTTCACTTGACTATCTAATTTAGATATTGCTAATTCATCACTCGTTTGGGAGAGGTCTGCAAAGGTTCCGTAACACAGAAGGAAATGCGACTATAATTTCTTAGAAGGATGAAAAAGCTTTAATGAGATAAAATTCTGGGAAGGAAACTAGATCAGAAAAGTAGACTAGGAACCCAAATCATTTTATGGTAAACCGTAAATAAAGTTATACGGAAGTTCTATAACTACGCCCTAAATATAAAAGCAATTTGACAGGCAGAAGAGAATAAAGATTTCCAGGAATTCAACATATCCCATGCAGAAGGAAAATAACATCAGATATTCTTAATATCTCTCGACAAGCTACAGGAGACAACCCCTACAGCAAACTTACCACCTCAACCGAAAGAGTCGATGCTTTTTGGATACAAACAATGAGCACTGTGGAATTTGAAAGCTGCTTATTTCAATTTTGACATGTATTATGGTAAGAAAGCTGCAAAAAAATCTGATGTGTTGCACTCATATGAGATAAACATTTGCAGAAACAGTGTTATTGCTAATTTTCTTTAGGTGCAAGGGGAATATGATAGGCTTTAAGCGATAGTCAAATGTTTGAAGAGCTATGTGGAGCATTCCATTCTCTTTGCATGTCCAGGGCATAAAAAAGAATAAATAATCCGCATTTGAAAAAAGTATAAGTATTGGGAAATTCAAACAAATAACAAAGAATATCTCGGAAATGGTGCACTCGACAAAAAATGTATACACATAAATTGCTTGTTTTAACGAGATCTACATTTTTTTGCAGCAAAATTATGTCTATTTCTTACGGTTTACCAGCCATGCGAAAGTAATTCAGAATGAGGAGGACTTTTGGCAACATTAGCACAAAATTCAAGATATACATTTCATTTGCCATAAAAATATCTTAAACATATAATATTTTAATAAAAATCGTTAGAGCCATTTTGAGAAAATCAAAATTTTCGAAAAATGTTCCATTAAAGGGTAGTCTGAGATGGGGGATTTTATTGAAAATCTTCGTGTCGCATCCTTGAAAGATGTTAAACTCAGCTACCAAGTTTGGTATTTATCAGAATTTTCGTTTTTGAGTTATGCTGTTTACAGACTGACAGACACAGACATGTTTCCAAAACTGCATTATTTAGTTTTAAGGCACCTGAAAACATGTTTTTCGGTGAAATTTCGGTATGGAATTTTTGAGTTGGTGGTAGAGTAAGGAATAATGATCTTGGTTTTGAATATAAGGTTAATTCTAAATATACTTTAACTTGGGTACCAAGCTACCGCAGGGGAACACCGAGAGCTCGTATTTCAGGAATTAGTTTAACTTTTATTGTAGTGCATCTAGGAAGTACTATTTCAGGGAAGCTGACGCACTGAAAAAATCTGAATGTGTTACACTCACATGACTTTCTCTACTGTTGTACAAACTATTTTTACAAACGCTTATTCTCCATCTACTTCATGTTAATCGAGATAAACATTTGCAAACTCTATCTTATTGCTAAGTTTCTTGTAGATGTAAGGGGAATATATATATTTACAAGGGCAATATAGAAATACAGTAGCCTTTAAGCACATACATATCTCTTAATAACTGGTTGCTAGGTGCAGCACCATTCCCTTTGCCACAGATTAATATTCTTTGCATATACAAGATAAAACAATGAATAACGAATTCCCATTTGAGAAAATAAGTATTGAAAAATTTAAGGGAATAACAAGCAATATCTCGAAAATGGTTTACTCAACAAAAAAAATGTATGTGACATAAATTGTGTATTTTAACGCGATCTATATTTTTTGTGTAGTAAACGTTTGTCTATCTCTTATGGTTTACCAGTTATGCAAAAGTCGTTCACAATGAAGAATACTTTTGGAGACATTTCCAGAAAATTCAAGATATACATTTTATTTGCCATGAAAATATCTTAAACATATGATATTTTTATCAAAATTGTTAGAGCCATTTTTGAGAAAATTTAAATTTTCGAAAAATGTTCCATGGAAAGAGTAATCTGGGGTGGGGGGATTTTCTTGAAAACCTTGGTGTCGCATCCCTGGAAGATACTGAACCTAAATACCAAGTTTGGTGTTTATCCGACTGTTCGTTTCTGAGTTATGCTGTTCACAGACAGACACACACACAGACACACACACGGACATGTTTCCAAAAATGCTTTTTTGGATCCAGGGGGTCTCAAAACATACATTTGCGGTGAAATCTCGGTATAGAATTTTTGGGTGGAATACAGTGCTTCCCCTACTTACTATACATAGTAGAGAAAGAAAAAACAGAACTGGTAAACAAAGGCCCTTTCTAGCTGAAAGATACTAGACAAGTTATCCAGTGATTGTTTGTGTGTACGTACGTGACCATAATCTTTTTCTACAATAAATAGGCAGTAAATTGTATGATGTATCGACTAGCAGAAATGTTTGTTGACGTGACACCATTGGTATTTGGATCAGAGAGTCTGCTGGAGTTAATCCGATAATTATTTCGTAAGCATTCTTTATATGAAACTCATAAATCTGTAAACAAAAGTTTAATTCTGCCAACACAATGTAACTCTTCCTTCCTTTCCATGTAACAACGTGTTACTATAATCATATGCTAGCAACATGTTATGCTGTTAACTTTGTATGGTCGCGATAAGACTATAAGACTATTTGCTATATAAAAACTGAATATGTTTATTCCGAGCGCACCTTTGGACACGCCATATTAGCAACAAGGAGTGTGTTTATGAAGTGATACACGATGGAAAAGATAATTTATTGCAGGATTTAGTTCTCAGTTTTGTAAAAACAGCTTATCTTGTGCTATGTACCAAACTTTCACTATACTACACGAAAGAAAGTTTAATGTATAGCTCAAATTCAATGTAGTCACAATTATGGCGTGCACTCCGGACCAAAGAAACCTGGAATTTGCATGTAAATATGTACCACGTTTGGAAGATTTAACCCCAAATATCCTCCACCAACGTACAGATATTCTTGTATTTGAAGTTTATCATTACTCTTTCTATCATTTTAATTATAACGTTTGCAATTATTTCAGGAATTGTCTTGAATTCAGTGTTTCGCTTATACCCTACACACAAAAAAACAATAGAAACAAAACAAACAAAAAAAAACACTAAATCCCGAGATCATGCAAGCAATGGAATATCTCTATTTCTCGATATTTGATTTCCAAACAAATTTCTCATTGAGAGACCTGCAGTATATGATGTCGCACCGTATTGCTAAAACCAAGTTCATTTGTTGAATCTTAAATATTCGTCTCAAATCACACTAAAAATTTATGAAGTATTATGTATAACGAAACGAGCTGCATTAATACGCGCGACCATTACCGTCACCACAGATATAAGGTCCAATAATTATTTTACAAGTGGCAACACTGACAACTGTTACCTAGGGATCATTCATGAAATGGCCCTAGTAATTTTTGTAAATGTATTCGGAAGTAAAGTTTAGTTGCGAAACTGTTCTTTCGGACATTCGAACACTGAGTTCATCCACATCAATCTTGATATCATTAAAAAATCCTTCATAAGAAGGACACGATTAAATGTGTCCTAATGGTTTAATTAATGGACAGTTTACCATTTTTGTGGGGGACATTCGTATTTGTCGCACACTAGAGCGGCTCCTGTTAATTGGTAGAACACTCAGGATTGAACGTGTCAGACTATGCATTATAACACCATTAGGGGGCGCCGGGGTAGCTCAGTGTCCGGAGACCACGTTAAAAGCTGTAGATTCTCTCATTCTACCGCATCCACGTCATCACCCTACATCGGAGGTAACGGATTTCGTCTGCTAGGTGCCTCCATCTCAGAAATGGAACCATTCATCCCTTAGTGGAATGAGGAAACTCCTGAAAGTCATAGGCCATATGGGAGAGTGTTAGAAACAACGTCATTCTTAATAGTGGGGCCGAGGGGGTTTCGTTTCCGTTTCTCGTAATGAGAGTCCGGGTTCGATTCTTGGCTCTGGGGTGGCGTTTTAAGTCGGGCCTATCCACGCCTTCAGCTCTGACTTCATGTAAAGTATCCCCCGAGGCCCTACGTGGTTCGGAGTCCACAGTAGAAGCTGTAGGTCCTTTCATTCCACCGCCATCCTCATCACCGTACCATTGGAGACAACGGATTCCGCCCTCTGGGTGCCTCCAGCTCAAAAATGCGTCCAGTCATCACTTGTTGGGGTGAGGTAACCCCGGAGGACGTAGGTAATGTGGGGAGCGTTAGGGACGACATTTTTAATAATTATCATAAATCACTCGCGGTTGAACCTTCACCGAGGAGACTTCGACCGCGTGCGCTCTGCCCCCTGCATCCTCGCAGGAAGGCACCCCCGAAGCCGCCAGCATGAACATTGCAGCCAACGACAACTCCACATCCGCCGACACCAGCGCCATCACCAACGCCGATCATCGCACTCACCGAGGAAGTCCAGGACCTGCGCGACGCCGTTCAAGATCTCCAGGCGGAGTTCCTGGACATGGAGGCGAAACTAACAGCCCTGGAGGATCTCATCAGAGAACTTTAAGCCACATCAGTTGCTCAGCAAGTTTTTCTGGCTGGGCAGTTTGACACCATCACATCCACACTCAAAACCCTAGACGGCTCCATCCCGTACTCCTCTGCAGCTTCCAAGCTGAGGACTAAGCAAGACCCAGAGCACATCGCACGCCTCATGTAGAAATGCAAGGAGTTAACCAGCAGCATCAGCGGTATCACCTTCAACTCTAACTCATTTACCACTTCCATTTCCTTTTAAATCCTTGCCATACCCACTATTGTTGCAGCCAGGCTTCATGGCTGCACCCTAGTTATTACCTTTACCCGCACCCGCCCATAGGGCGGCAGCCAACAGCTCTCACATACTAACGCGGCTGCTATGCAGGACCGCGCAACCTTTTCGTTGAATTCCACTCTTTCTCCGTCTATCCATTTTCCTGTCGGTGGAGGAGCTTTTAGTGGGTATGCCGACGCTTGGTGAGTCCCACACTCTCAGTCCTGACTCCCATCGGGGCTTGGGTTTGTGATTATATCATTTTCTCCTCCACTCGAAAAAAAGAGAAAAAGACCGCGCCACTGAACATATGTATCGTAGTTGTGGACAAATACTTCCAGTAGACCATGACTCCTTAGTACGGAAACAACTTTTAGTTTTAATTCCGACTCCGGCACGAAAGTCTACGCTTATTCACAACTTCAAAGGCTTTTTACAGGGAAATTCAAAATGTGCAGTTTAATTGTTGTTCTATAGTGTCATATCGAATAGTTTCTGCCGAAACACATGAGGAATTGATAACTACAAGTCAGATTTTTGTGTAATTTGAAGTTATGAACGCTACGAAAGCCCTTACTCGTGTTGAATATAAAATATCGATCGTTTCTGGCTAAACTGACCTGCGAACATTCAGTTGTAATAACTACATCCGTCTCGTAGTGTACAATGTGCTCTATTAAAAAACAATTCATTACTGCATCCTTACTTTGGACTTATTTTAGTTTATTGTAGGATTAAATGTATTCTATTCTTAGAGAAGTAAATCGTGGGTTTTCTCCAGGAAGATCTTTTCCACTGGTGTATATTTCGATGCACTATTAAACTTAATTTTAGCATACAAAAATAATTTTATTTATTATACATTAATATGTTTTATTGGTTGATAAAGTATTACCATCTGAGGTTTGTAAAACTTGCATATTCATTTTCATATCCGTATTCTATTGATAAAAACTGTTTAGTGTTCGAAAATATTTAAATTTCATATACATAAAAATAAAATTAAAACAACGTGTGCCTTGTTATCAAGGAACATCAGAGTTTGCTGACGCTATGGGCTTTCCTTTATACAGGGATCATCCGGGAAATAACATCGGTTTGATTTTAATATATTTAGAAAAAAAATCTGAAATGATATATTCACATGACTTTCTACCCTCTATCGTTTATTAGTTGGTATACAAATTATTCTTACTACATTTTAATCCAAATAAACCTTTACAGAAATAGCTAAGTTACACATTTCGTTGTAGATACACAAGGAACAGGGCCTTATATACTGGTCTTAAAATTCCATACTGTTTCCATGTAATCACGAGAAACAACTGAAGGCTGACAGGACTTTAAAGAATGACCAAGTAATGACCAATTCGAACAATTAATAACGGATATCTCAGAAACGACTTATGTCATAAAAAACTTATTTTAAATAAACTGTGTATTTTAAAAAGATCTACTTTTTTGCGTATTACATTTTAGTCTATCGTTTAACGTTTACCAGTTATACAAGATTCTACAAAATTCCTTGGGGATGTAGAAGGCTTCATAGGCTATTCCCCCAAAATTCAAAATGTACATTTTATTTGTCATCTAAATATCGTTCATAAATGGTATTTTAATCAAAATCGTTAGAGCCATTTTTGAGAAAATGAAAATTTTCGAAAAATATTCCACGTAAAGGTTAGTTTGAGGGGGTGGAATTGCGTTAAAAACCTTCAAGTTGTATTTTTGGAGGATATTGATATTTATTCAACTTTTCGTTTTTGAGTTATGATGTTCACAGACAGACATGTTTTCAAAAATTCTTTATTTGGATTCAAGGTGCCTCAAAACAAGCAGTTCCGGGGAAATCTTGGTATCGAACTTTTGGGCGGAATGCAGCACATTCCTTATTTACTATACGTAGCAGAGAAAGTAAAAATATTGAAGTTTCCTTTATTTCTCCACACAATCACCTCCGTTATTTAAGCATTTGTCAAATCTGTCTACAAACTTTAGAATTCCCGTGTTGCTGTCGGCTCATGCCAGTCCATTGAACCAAGATGCTCGCATAAAATTTCACAAAACAAAGAACGAGAAGGGAAAGAAACTGTAACTCATCTAGGGTTACGATTTTGTTGTTCACTCGATTCTTTAAATCATATGTGATGAGAGACGGATGTCCGGATCGCATTTTGTGATGTCCGGATCGATTGTTTTTCCATTGCTGAGCATTTTACACACTTTCTTACAGTTCTTTCATTTATTACTGTATTACCATACACTTCCTTTAGTCGACAGTAAAGTTCTGTGGGTTTCAACATACAGCATTCAAAAATCCAACACCTCTCCTCAGGGTCGGCGGGACTTTGTATCATACAGGTAATTTTGAACAAACACAGAAAGCACAATAACGACGTATTTCGACCGAAACTCTCACAGCACCGAGAAAATACGAGGCGTATTCCAAAACTAAGATTTGGTGAACAATATTTAACGGATGCTAGGCCTGAATACGTTTCACGCCTGCAGCGCTGTCTACCGACTCCTGAGGAATCTACCGCAGTGTTGGTGTGAAGTAGTAGGCGCTTGCCAGTCGACGAGAGCAGATTGCACAATGGCCGCAACAATCGTAGGCCACGCCAGTTGTGAAGTGCGCGGTGTGATTAGATTTTTTCTGGCAAAATATTGTCAACTGCGGACATCCATCGTGAGTTATGCCTCGTGTATGGAGGGGACATAATGAGTGACAAACAGGTTCGACACTGTTGTCGAGAATTTCGAAATGACCGCACAAATGTGCACGAGGAATAGCGGAGTGGTAGGCCCAGTATTCGGACTACGACATCGTTGAGCAAGTGAACCAAAAGATGGCGTTTTTCGATTAGTGGTCTGGCAGATGAATTCCCAAATATTGCTGGAGCCTCAGTTTACAGTACTGTCACTGAAAAGCTTGGAAATCGGAAATCGGTACCAAAACTGCTTACCAATCAGCACAAAGAGAAACGAATGCGTAGTGCACGACAGTTTTTGGAACGCTATAGACAAGATGGAGATAGTTTGTTTTCCCACAATGTTACAGGCGATACACCTGGATAGCGTACACTAAAGCAGAATCGAAACAACAGTCAATGCAGTGACGCCGTTTCGGTTCACCCAAACCAAAGAAGTGTAAGCAATCGCCATACACGAATACAAAATTATGGCTACCGTGTTTTGGGACGAAAAGGGTGACCGTTTGATTGATTTCATGGACCGTGGGTCAACAATTACAGCTGACGTGTACTGTGCAACGCTTACTGAGACGTGCGATCTAAAATCGACGCCGCAGAAAACTGTCGTCTGGCTCATCCTCCTGCACGCAACGCACGCCCGTACCCCGCTACCGAAACCAAAGAGAAGATTCAGAGTTTCGTTGGGAACTCTTTGACCACCCTCCGCATAGTCTCGACCAAGCAACTATTTTCACTTCTTGCATTTGAAACGGTGACCGGATGGACAACGATTTCAAACTGACGATTAACTCAAGACGAGTTCAAGTCCCAGGCGGCAGACTGCTATGCCGAGAGGTTAAAGAAGCTGCTGTAGCGTTACAGCAAGTGTATAGATGTGAACGGCGATTATGTGGAAGAGTAAAGTATATATGTAGGCACATATTGCTGTCAATGAAACTCTTGTCTCATGACCGATGTTGTTATATGACCAAACGGATCTTAGTTTTGGAATACGCCTGGTATTTGGAGGAAACCATTCGACCTTGGATAGAAGCCCGACAGCGATCTGTGCAGCGGGAATGCGCAAAGATGGTTACTTCCTGGGTTACCCTCGTACATTAACATCGCAATGACACAATAGTTATTTACGTTAGCTACAGCTCCTTACGGTTAAGGAACGTAAAAGGTAAAGGTACGGATGAACGGAGGGCGCTCGCAAACGGGTCAGAGCAGCGCAATTAGGTCAAAATTGCACTTTTTGTTCTTACCGTACCCCTGGGAGAGAGGAATGAGGGAAGATACCCGAACAGCAACCAGATCCGGATGACGACGGGCGCAAACATGGGCGGGTCTCTAATGTTTCCAGATTGAACGCATCCGACCCCTTCCGGACCCACCCTAAACCACAGAACCCTCGGCGGTCTCCCGGGTGGAGCCCACTTGGAGGCGAGACGCAACTGAGCAGCCCCGTAACGACGTCAGGAAAGAAACATCCACGCCCAGCCATAACCTGTGGCACACCGTCGCATGGTCCTGCAACCCTAAAACAGATAACAAGGAAGATAATGGGTACAGAAAACGAGAGATAAATGTGTCATAAACCACCACGTCTTGGTACTGGCATGATGCTTTACCACTTTCACTTAGTCGTATTTCACTGTAAAATTTACACGGTATATTCATCTTGTTTCGAAAGCCATCCCGAAAATATGTTTCCTGTAGCCATTTATTATTGAAATGATACTCGCGGCGCTGTTTTTTTAGCCTGCTCACTATAATACGATGTTATGTACGTACACATATCGCTCAGTAACTACAACGCCGTTCTTAAACACTTCAATTTTAAATCAAACGCATGCCGTGTCCGTGTGCCCTAATAGAATATAGCCACGACAAAACACAGAGTGAGCCAAAAGACTCCGAACCGCCTGCGCGGTGTTTTTCCTATCCGCGTCTACCGCTATCATATAAAGGCGCGGATGAACACAGACAACATTTAAAACTACTTTTAAAGGCTTTACGTACCAACTTTATGAAAGGAAATGCTGATACTGGTCACCGCAGTTGTCACTACATCAATCAGACGCGCGCAACAATGGGTATACTTGGCTCGTTCATTTGTTCGACAAGAGGTGAAAGAGGCTTTGTATTTTTATTACACTACGGTGTCCAACCCCCTCCCCCTCATGCTCCGGCACCTTCCCTTCAACGCCGTGCTCTTTCTAACCCAAGAATTCAACATGTGTCTCACTCTGGATCACTTTCCACGAGAGTGGCGAGAGGCCCGGGTGATATGCATCTTGAGACCGGGGAAAGATCCGGTACATCCTTCCAACTACCAAGCCATCAGTCTCCTTCCGACTCTTTCGAAAGTTCTCGAGAGGATGATCCTCAACCGCTTGTCCCCACTTTTGGGAGACATTCAAGCCATCCCGGACCACCAGTTTGGATTTCTTCCTGGGCATTCGACATCTCAGCAGCTGCTGCGAGTGGTGGCGACGGCTGCCCTGGGTTTCCAGGAAGTTTGCTTCCCCGCCGCGGTGTCGCTGGATTTCGAAAATGCCTTCTCAACGACGTGGCATGCGAGTCTCCTGTATAAACTCATCCACCTGGGATTACCTACCCAGGTCAACAACACAATACACAGTTTTCTACATCACCGCACATTTAAAGTTTCAGTCTCAGGGAAAACATTTACACTTAAGCCAGTCAGAGGCGGAGTCCCTGAAGGCCCTGTATTATCCCCCACGCTTTTTAGCGTCTTTATGGCAGTTGTTCCAACTCAGCAGCAAGTCGAAGTGGCCCAGTATGCTGACGACGTGCTGCTGTACTGCTCAAACAAAAACTTACTCAGAGCCTTCAATCCAATACAAAGACACCTCCGCCTCATCCAGCTGTGGTGCCGGCGTTGACGCTTGTCCATTAACGCGGACAAGTCCCACGGTTGCTGCTAACAAAGCGCCACATCCCCGCAGACTGTCCCACATTTAAATTTCGAGGCCGAAGAATTGAATGGAGAAACTCCGTAACATACCTAGCGGTGAAGTTGGATAAGGGTCTAACTTTTCGCGACCACATCCGTGACGTCTCGGCCCGGGTGCAGGGGGCAATTGCCTCCTTGTATCCCATGCTGAGATCCGGGATGCTTGTTCGCTTAAAGCTACATTTTTCCGAGCTTTGATAATCCCCTTAATGCTATACCCTGCGAGGTCTGGAGCATGGCCGCAGACAGCTGGCTGCTATGGCTACAACGTGCGCAGAATAGGGGACTCCGATCCATCTATTCTGTCGGCCACGCCTTCCCCGTGAGACTACTACACGAAGCTTCATCTCTTCCATATGTGGAAGATGAAATTAGGCGCCGGGCTACTAAATTTTACGCAAGTTTACCAAACCATCAGAGTTAGATTACTTGGGGATTACAACCCTAGAACTCGCCGTCTTCGGCGTCACCGGATTTCCCGCATGGCATGCGGGCACACCGGATAACCAAGAAGTAACACCTAACAGCAGTTAAAGCTGAACTCCACAGTAATCCAATCCAAGAGATGATTGGTCTCCAAATTCAATCACAGCCAAAGAAAATTGATAAATACTCATACACCAGTGTGCAGAAAGGCCGCTGTATCCTAACAGGCAGCTGTCGAGGAGCTACGTGCTACCTCCCTTCTTTCTATGCAATCTAAAACAAAAACCGTCATCCTTAAACACCATTTTTCCTTTACAGTAGTCTTCCTGCAGTTAAACCCTGTTGAGGGTGGGTACGCAGGAAATTCACTCGGGCTAAAACTTAGCCTGCCAGCAGCCAGTCGGAGCGGTGTCCATTGTCAAGTCATTTGAAGACCGCTCCAATAAGAACGAAATTTAAAAAAAAATGAAATTAATGAATATGAATTTAGCCTAATTTAAGGGGCCCGAAAACCGGACTTTGGACGTCCGGTAGGGGCGTTGACCGAACATCACAGTTTTATTTAAAAACCGGATGTCCAGTCGTCGAAAACCGGACAGTTGGCAACATTAACATTACACAATATATATTCTAGATTTCTTCTCTGCGCAATTATTCTAGAATCTGTGTACACTTCTATAATTTTTATATTTATATATGTTTGTAGTATTATCTGATTGTAACCGGAGATATCAGAAAATTAAATTTACCCTCTGTATGTTGGTAAACCTGCAGCGCGTAAAACGGCTACCGAAGCTTTAAGCTCCATTTTCAGAAGTGTTTTTGTACTGGAAACAGGTAAATCTCTATGCAGCGAGGAGTAGATATTACGTTTAACACATTTTCATTATTTATGTACAGTATGAATGTTACACAACATCTTTATTGCAGTTCTTGAGAGTAGTTGTGTTGGTTTGAATCTTTATATACATATTCAGATAACTACTCACTCCTTTACAAACTGTTCTTACAACAGCGTATTCTTCTATCTACTGCTTGATAATCGAGATAAAAATTCTTTACACATGAAAATGAAATGTATAGGTAATTCGTGACAGACCGTCATTCGGAAGAGATGGCCCAATGGCCCATTTTCGCAGCTGTGGTGTGAAGTTTTTGAATTCGGCTGGCGGCAAGGTTTCAATCCTTGTTAACGATTGTTGACCACGTGCAATGCATTTCCGCCAGTTTATTTCTGTTGTCACTTTCCAAGTGGTCAATTGTTTTTCCACATTTAAATGAAATAACGTCCTTTCAAGAAATCAGTTGGAACTTTGTGTAAATAGAATGCGTATTAGGTATTTTACTGACATTAATTACATTATTATAACGTTCTCCTAGTTTTGGTGTGGTCTGTGTTCATCAACCCTCTACAAATGAGAGACATGGTCTACAATCTTCCGGGAGAGTTGACCAGTCTTTCCAGAGACGTATTTTAATTGTATTCTGTATCTTTAAATAGATATTCTCCATTTTATTTGTTTGCTTTCTTATTCTTATACCCGCTTCGTCACCATTCTAGGTTTTATCACTCGTTTATAATCAGGTTGTAGTGAAGTAGATAATTTAAATGCTTTACAGATGACGACAGAATAGAATAGAAAACCAGGCAGTGTTTACGGTATTTCGAAAGATTAATCCTTAACATTAATATGTCAAGAAAGACTCGGGAAAGAAGAGTGAAAACTCCGTCTCAAAGGGATCAATGGAATCAAGTAGTTGTTGAGTGGCGAAAATGAGTGGTAGTGGTGCGACATAAATATTTAAAAAATTCAGAAACATCGTTTTTCTCTAACAAGGATGGTATTCACACTTACCATACAATTCCGTCGAATAACTTGGCCTGAAAAAATTATAATAAAGAAAAATTAAAATTAGTTTTATTTTATAGTTTTCCCCAAACCTTTTTCTGCAAGGACCATTACTTACAAGAACTTGACTACTAAATGATAAACAAAAGTGTAAAACTTGTATTGCGTAATTATTGTCAATTAAATTACTAACTATGTTTTTTGAGTACGAAAAATGTGTGGTCGTCCGCCCCACACTCCCAGGAAGAGACGACCAATCCATAAGTGTTTTATTTTCCCTACTACGTATAGTAATTAGGGGAAGTATTGCATTCCACCCAAAAATTCGATACCTAGATTTCACTGGAAATACATGTTTTGAGGTGCACTGAATGCATATAAAGTATTTTTGGAAACATGTCCGTGTGTGTGTCTGTGAACAGCATAACTCAGAAACGAACAGTCGGATGAACACCAAACTTGGTATTTAGGTTCACTATCTTCCAAGGATGCGACACGAAGGTTTTCAAGAAAATCCCCCAACCCCAGATTACCCTTTACATGGAACATTTTTCGAAAATTTTAATTTTCTGAAAATTGGCTCTAATGATTTTGAATAAAATATCATAAGTTTAAGACATTTTTATGGCAAATGAATTGTAAATCTCGAATTTTCTGGGAATGTCTCGAAAAGTATTCTTCATTGTGAACGGCTTTTGCATAACTGGTAAACCATAAGAGATAGACAAAATTTTACTACACAAAAACTGTAGATGGCGTTAAAGTACACAATTTATGTGATATTCATTCTTTTTGAGTGAACCATTTTCGAGATATTGCTTGTTATTCCCTTAAATTTTCCAATACTTATACTTTTTCTCAGATGGGAATTTTTTATTCTTTTTGTCTTGGATATGCAAATATTTTTAGACCTGGTCGCTATGTGTAAAATGTAATTCTTTTGCATGTCAAGAACATAAAAAGGAACAAGGAATTCTCAGTTGAGAAAAAGTGTAATTATTGGAAAATTCAAAGAAGTAACGAGGAATATCTCGAAAATGGTTCACTTTACAAAAAAAAATGTTTATGACATATATTTTGGCTTTTAACGATATCTACATGTTTTGTGTAGCAAAATTTTGTCTATTTCTTGCGGTTTACCAGTTATGCAAAAGTCGTTCAGAATGAAGAGGACTTTTGAGGACATTCCCAGAAAATTCAAGATATACATTTTATTTTTTATGTCCTCGACATGGAATGCTCCACATAGCAACCAGCTCTTAAAATATTGGACTATCGCTTAAACTATATTCCCCTTCCACCTACATGAAAATTACCAATAAGATAGTTTCTGCAAATGCTTATCTCGATTAACATAAGCATATGGAGAATAAGCGTTTGTAAAAATAGTTTCTACAAGAGTAGAGAAAGTCATGTGAGTGTAACATATCAGATTTTTTTAAAATTCGTGACGTTTTCATTCTAAACAAACTTTTGTGATCGTGAGTACTTATTATTACAAAGATTAATATTCAATAAATTCAGTTAGCTATTTAAACACATTTTTGCTTCAAATCTCTTGTATAATATAACGTTTTAAAAGCCATGGCCACCTCTCCCAATCTTACCCTAAATATGGATACCATAGGCTAACGTGGTGGTAAAATTTTTAAAAAGTGGGTCCCTATTGTGGCTTTGAATTTCAATACTCTTTGCATAACCATGAGAAAAAACTAATAGCGACCTACCACTTGAGAAAAAGTATAAGTATTTGAAAACTCAAAGTAACAATATAGAATATCTCGGATATACTTAACATCACAAAAAAGTGTATTTGACAAAGAGTGTGCTTTAACAAGATGTACATCCTTTATGTAATAATATTTCGCCTATTTTTCACAGTTTACCAATTATAAAACATTCAGAGTAAGCTTTTGTCTCCTCTTATGGTATATCACTTCTACAAAAGTATGCAAAATTATATCTAGTTATTTACGAAAAATTCGGATAAATATTTTATCTGCCATTCAAATATGTTAGATGTATAGCACTTTAATCAGAATTGCTAGATCTACTATATATAAAATAAAAAAATGAAACAATTTTATGTAAAGGGTACTTTAGATGGGCACTTTCTCTAAGGTCTTCGCGTTGCATCCTTGAAAGATACTGGACTGCAATATAAAGTTGTTATTTAACCACTTTTCGTTTTTTAATTTGAGGCAGTATTTTTAACACTTAAATGATTTCAGTCAAATTATATAATATAAAATATAATAACAGCCGGCCTTAAAGCAATATGTGTATAATATAATACATAAAATGCATGTAACAGTCATTGTATTAATGTTTATACTATTATGCACATGTTCAATAATGTTATGTGAATGTATTACGTAATTTAATAATATAGGAGCTGTGAGAATAATAAGTTAAAAGTTGCTAACAATGAGGTAACCTTGAGGCAATAATGAATTACAAAGTTTAATAATGCTACTAGTAATGCTTGGAGCAACAATAATGTAATTTTTGAGACAGTTTATAAATAGCCAATCAACAACCAGAAAAAAGCTTATGTTAAATAAAAGTATCCTATTGGAGTAAGATTAGCCAATCAGAAACTGCAATAGTGCAAATTGTACAAATTCAGAAGTTAGTTGCTAGCAGACAGCGTTCCTTACCGGACGCGAGACGCGTCCTCGAGAAGTTTAATACGTATTCAGTGTGAGACAAAAATAGTTTACGTGTTAAAATGTGCAAGTAATTAATAAATAATCTCACAACTCTCTATATCAGTGAAGTGTTATTTAAATCGTGTCAAGGATTAATAAAAGGAGTGAAGTAAAAATTATAATCTGTGTAAGCTTACATTCTTCAGCCGCACCACGCCCTGTTAAAATATTTATGTCTCTACAAATTAATACTGACGCAGCCGAAGCAAACATAAATATATAATATTTAAAAAAACAGTCAAATTACGAAGTTAATATTTTTAAACTTGGGGCGAAGGCTACCGGAAACTTTTTACCATACGTGGTTGCAACTACTTCAAGTTCGGCTCCTCTTAAAATAATCAAAATTCTCAAATTATGCTGCTCACAGACAGACGCTTTTTAAATTGGGTTTTTTATTTATGGACGCTATTTAACTACTGTGGTCCTTAGCGTCCCATTTTATATGGGCGTGATAGACAGGTAATTTTGCTCAAGGGCCTCTTTATCAGTCCTGATGTTGTTTTACGTGCCGTAAATCTACGACACGCGACAACCGCCTTTACTTCCCTTCCGAAGGAAGCCACATTAAGGATTTTTACGCCCGAAAAAAATCCATCGCTTGCCGCCGGGTTTGACCCCTCGACCTCGGGTACTAGGGGCTTGCATGGTAACCACTACACCACGGAGGACGACACAAACATTCGGGCATATATATATATATATATATATATATATATATAAACGCGCACAAACTTTCTTTAAAATGTTTTTATTCGAGCGATCCCAAAATGTAATATTTCTATAACGAATTTTTGGATGGAATGGAATACTTCTACTTATAGGCAGTAGAAAAAATAATCAAACTGATTCTATAATCTAAACAAAATCCTATCATCGTATCCAGAGATATTATTCAGTGTAGATACCTCAGACCAAGAAATAGGGGCTGGAATGTAGTGTCTCATGTAGCTTAAAAGTCCATTCCTTCTCAGGATGTTTAAATTATGAGAGAAGTTCCACCCTCCTCCGTTGTGCCCCACAAGGAGAGGATGCAGATCTTTATTTCCTTGTGGAGTATTTACAGTCTCTAGGGAGAAATTTAGAGAAATGTCGTGCTGACGTATCCGCCGGACTGCTGCAACCACCCGCTGATACTCTGGGAGTTCCTCTCACACAGAGTCCTTAACGTCTGGAATCATTTAGGCATTAAACCGTTGTTGGCGAGAAAATAAATACAGCGCATCTGCTCTCTTGCTAACAGCAGAATATTTCTGCGTTTAAAACAATCTGATCTGGAACTTCCATTTAACGCTCCCGCCGGAAGAACTAACATCTCGAAGGAAGTCTTACATTCGAAGTAAGAGTTATCTAATCTATCTTAATTACAACATTCAACGTCAATCATAAGATGTCAAAAGCAACATAGATGAAATTCTAAAAAGCAATGAGAATGACAATAACAATGGCAGAATATTAAGTGAAAATTGGGCAATGAACAGCAGAGACAGGAAAATAATAACAGCAGAAATCAGATTTCTAAAAGCAGTAGCAGGATTTTATCATTTTAGACGAACAAATGAAGGAACTCGGAAACAGTTAAATATGTACAACTTAAATTAAAAAATCCACATGGCTTTCTCTACCCTCTATAGCTTATTAATTGGATAGAAATTATTTTTAGAAAAGCTAATTTTCCTATATACTTCATTTTAATCGAGATAAACCTTTACGAAAATAGCTGCATTCTACATTTCGTTATAGATACGAAGGGATTAGTGACAGTCAAATGTTTCAGAACTGGACGCTATATGCTGGCCTTAAAATTTCATACTCTTTTCATGACATCGAAAGAAACAACATTTTAAAAGAATTCGGAAAATTAATAGCGGATTTCTCGGAAATGGTTGATGCCACGAAAAGGTTATTTGATATAAATTGTGTGTTTTAAAGAGCTCTATATTTTTTGTGTAGTTTTCGTCTATCGCTTAACGTTTACCAGTTACACAAGATTATACAAGATTTCTTCCAAATGAAGAGGACCACAAAATATGTATTTTATATTTGTCTTGTGCGTTAATCCAAATCATTACAGGCAGTGTTTTAGAAAATCAAAAATTTCGAATAATATACCGAAATAAAGAGTAGTCTAAGGTGGGACTTTTCGTTTTTGAGTTATGCTGTTAATAGTCACACACATACACACACACGCACAGACGGACATTTTTAAAAACATTCTTTGGATTCAAGGGACCTCAAAATATGTATTTCCTATGAAATCTCGGTAACAAATTTTTGAGTGGAATACAATACCTTCTCTATCTACTATGTACACAGTGCGCCAAAGAAAATCTTCGGCGGATTTTGTATCGTTTCTTTTGAGGCGTGTCTTTCACCTTACCTATCACAGAGCGTAGTGGCTTCATAACATAGCAATAAGGGGGAAAAGAGGGGAGGTTGATGCTTTTGCTTCTTCTGGTGTTATTGAAACTAAAACTTGTTTATTGTTTCAGAACCGGTCATGCCGTATACTAGCGAAATTATCGTGGACATATCGTGGGTATGCGGGAGGCTGGTCGCACTGTTACAGCAATTGCAACGCCAGTGCATAAAAGTGTTTTTATAGTAAATTACTGGATAAAAATATTCCAGGAAAGTGTGGAGGACGGTCTACATACTCGTCAGAAAGTGGGCACTTCCCGTAAAACATCCGCAGATGATGATACTCGTTTACTAAACGCAAATTATTCTTTTGTTATAATTGACTGATCATGTTTAGAAACTAGAGATAAATATGTATATGTGTATGGTTTACCGAATATGACATACATTATTATGCCTACTAAATTGAGTTATATTTTTGTCTATAATTCTGTTGTATTTCTATGATCATCAATGTGTTAGTAAAAGTATATTAACTAATTATAGTTTGAATTAGAGGGAAAGCATGCTGCTTCATTTGTTCATTATTTAGTTATGTTTGCTTCTATGCAGCAAAAGCATTGTACAATTGCGAGAATACAGTTCTGTTTATTTTTTGTTATAAAGTATTGTTATGTATTTGATGAATGCCATTCAAGCTTTAATTTGAAAACCTTCTCACACTGCACATTCTACATTTTGCTAACCCAAGTTTTTCCCTTATCTTTTAACCCTATCAAAGGCGTGTCCTGCACTAGTCGATAAGATATGGCTACCAATCATGATAAGAGGTCTGTATGACAAACTGAATGCACCCACTCTACCTCTTTCTCTTTTAGCCAATACGATCGAGGGCGTAAACATATATTTCGAACTTCTACGCCATTTTGTAACCTTTGTTGTGGTTATTGGTGCAACTATTTAGCGGAAGGGCTGGCACATCCTTGCACCGTAACCTAAAGCAACCAATGAAATAGCCATGGCTTCGCAAGACCACGTACAGCGATAAATAATGTGATGTAGGCGCAAGGTTCAGTGAGATTTTCTTTGACGCTCTTTGTACAGCGATAAATAATGTGACGTAGGCGCAAGGTTCAGTGAGATTTTCTTTGACGCTCTTTGTACAACGATAAATAATGTGACAGAGGCGCAAGGTGCAGTGAGATTTTCTTTGGCGCTCTTTGTACAACGATAAATAATGTGACAGAGGCGCAAGGTGCAGTGAGATTTTCTTTGACGCTCTTTGTACAACGATAAATAATGTGACAGAGGCGAGGTGCAGTGAGATTTTCTTTGGCGCTCTTTGTACAACGATAAATAATGTGATGTAGGCGCAAGGTGCAGTGAGATTTTCTTTGACGCTCTTTGTACAACGATAAATAATGTGATGTAGGCGCAAGGTGCAGTGAGATTTTCTTTGACGCTCTTTGTACAACGATAAATAATGTGACAGAGGCGAGGTGAGGTGAGATTTTCTTTGACGCTCTTTGTACAACGATAAATAATGTGACAGAGGCGAGGTGCAGTGAGATTTTCTTTGACGCTCTTTGTACAACGATAAATAATGTGATGTAGGCGCAAGGTGCAGTGAGATTTTCTTTGACGCTCTTTGTACAACGATAAATAATGTGACGTAGGCGCAAGGTGCAGTGAGATTTTCTTTGACGCTCTTTGTACAGCGATAAATAATGTGACGTAGGCGCAAGGTGCAGTGAGATTTTCTTTGACGCTCTTTGTACAACGATAAATAATGTGACGTAGGCGCAAGGTGCAGTGAGATTTTCTTTGGCGCTCTTTGTACAACGATAAATAATGTGACGTAGGCGCAAGGTGCAGTGAGATTTTCTTTGGCGCTCTTTGTACAACGATAAATAATGTGACAGAGGCGAGGTGCAGTGAGATTTTCTTTGGCGCTCTTTGTACAACGATAAATAATGTGACGTAGGCGCAAGGTGCAGTGAGATTTTCTTTGACGCTCTTTGTACAACGATAAATAATGTGACAGAGGCGAGGTGCAGTGAGATTTTCTTTGGCGCTCTTTGTACAACGATAAATAATGTGACGTAGGCGCAAGGTGCAGTGAGATTTTCTTTGACGCTCTTTGTACAACGATAAATAATGTGACAGAGGCGAGGTGAGGTGAGATTTTCTTTGACGCTCTTTGTACAACGATAAATAATGTAACAGAGGCGAGGTGCAGTGAGATTTTCTTTGGCGCTCTTTGTACAACGATAAATAATGTGACAGAGGCGAGGTGCAGTGAGATTTTCTTTGACGCTCTTTGTACAACGATAAATAATGTGACAGAGGCGAGGTGCAGTGAGATTTTCTTTGGCGCTCTTTGTACAACGATAAATAATGTGACGTAGGCGCAAGGTGCAGTGAGATTTTCTTTGACGCTCTTTGTACAGCGATAAATAATGTGACGTAGGCGCAAGGTGCAGTGAGATTTTCTTTGGCGCTCTTTGTACAGCGATAAATAATGTGACGTAGGCGCAAGGTGCAGTGAGATTTTCTTTGGCGCTCTTTGTACAACGATAAATAATGTGACGTAGGCGCAAGGTGCAGTGAGTTCTTTGGCGCTCTTTGTACAGCGATAAATAATGTGACGTAGGCGCAAGGTGCAGTGAGATTTTCTTTGACGCTCTTTGTACAGCGATAAATAATGTGACGTAGGCGCAAGGTGCAGTGAGATTTTCTTTGACGCTCTTTGTACAACGATAAATAATGTGACAGAGGCGAGGTGCAGTGAGATTTTCTTTGGAGCTCTTTGTACGTGACAAAGAAAGTAAAAGTTAATAAAAATGAAAATAACTGGTATCAGCATATATTAAAATGAAAGAGAAATGAATACCAATAATTTCATTAAATTATATACCTAGAAGATACCGCCTAGTAGGAAGACTAAGAACAAGGTGGAAGGTTTGTTTAATTAAGAACGGAACAGGTTGACAGTCTATACCTCGTAGAAGTAGAAGAAGCAGAAGAAAAAAGGATCGTCGTCATCTCTTCGTGAATTGGGAGGTTCTCCTGTTTCTGTCTTATACCTTTCATCTTGTTACTGTTCTTCCAACATTCTCTTCTTATATGGTTAGGACATTTTAGGGTAGCGGCTTTTGCCGTCCTCTGCAAATGATTTCCCACGTTTCTCTATATTTACCTATCTCTCTAGTTACATTATTAAAGTAATAATGAACGTTAAATTGCTTTATCTACCACATATGTACAGTCGAGAGCGAAAAAACGCGCCGATGCTTTTGGTTACCTTTAGTGTCTTCCATTCTTGAATGTTGGCAGACTCTCCTCACCATTTGTGTTCCGCGCCCGCCTTAGGTGAACCATCCTCAAATTGGTGTTGGCTAAAGTCCGATACGCTAGCATTACTATATGAAGAAAGGCTGGGAGATGAAAGGAGTGGAGAATCCATATGTCACCTGTATGGTTGAACAATATACCTCCCAAATACTGTCCACATTAGCCCCTGAATGAATCTGGTTCTTATTGGTTCGGCGTTCAAGCATTAACCTCTATGCGGCATAGGCATGTTAATTATTTATTGCCAACTTAAACCCCTATTCCTTATATCGGCACGCTTTTTGCACCCGACTGTGCAAAAAACGTGTGTACTTGCAAGCACGTACAGGAAGTATTGTATTCCGCCTAGAAATGCGGTAGAGAGAGAGAGAGAGAGAGAGAGAGAGAGAACATCCTAACTCTTAAAACAAAAAGTCCGATAAATATCAAACTTAAATTTAAGTTTAGTACATTTCAAATATGCTACATCAAGAGAATTCCCCTACCGCAAACTACACTTTGCATGCAAAAACTTTGAAATTTTATATTTTCTGAAAAATGTTAACAATTATGATTAAAATACCATACATTTTAGGTATTTACAAGGTAAATAAAATTTATATTCTGAAATTTCTGGAAATAGCCTGTAAAAACTTCTTCAATCGGAGAGAATTTTTAAATAATGTTGTATAACTGGTAAATGATAAGAGAGGAAAAGCTTACTGCACACTAAGTGTAGAACCCTAACACATTATTTATTTCAAATATTTTTTCTATGACATCAGCCATTTCCGAGATATATGTTATTATTGGTTAGAATTAGTTAATACTTTGTCATCTTTACCTTCTATTCCACATTCTAGTAGGTAGAGAAAGTACAGAATTCCACCTAAAAATTCGATACCGAGATTTCACCGGAAATACATGTACGAGGGCGATTCAAAAAGTAAGTTACACTCGCTCGCCGCGGTGTGTCATGACCGTGGCCAATGTGCAGCAAGCTACATTAACTGCTGACATGTCCGGTAGGAAAGGTGGTGTGCTATCCTGTCGTGTTGTATGTGGCTCAATGGCTTGTCAACTGGATGTTCACTCCAAATTGGAGGTGCGTGCAACGATCAAATTTCTATGGGCTAAACGGCTCAATTGCACGGATGTTCATCGTGAAATCAGTGCTGTATATGCCGAGCTTGTCATTTCTCGCCCAAGTATTGTAAAATGGTGTGCGCAATTTGACGCCGGATCTCACTGATGAATATCGTGAAGGCAGGCTCGCAACGCCCAGTACCGTTGCAAATGTTGACCGTGTGGACGTGATCATTACAAAGAATCGGCGCATAACACTGCAGTAAATTACCAGCATGATGAACAGTTCTCCGCTGTTCACCAGCATCTTGGATGTCGTAAATGT
Organism: Deroplatys truncata; assembly: GCA_030765065.1. NCBI lineage: Eukaryota > Metazoa > Arthropoda > Insecta > Mantodea > Mantidae > Deroplatys > Deroplatys truncata. The sequence goes on from CM060979.1 coordinate 169,156,287, forward strand.
GTTCCAGATGGGTCTCAAGGCTGCTCACCAATGTTCACAAGGGACAACGTTTCCAGTCGTCACTGGCATTTTTGCAACGGTATTCTGTGGAGGGCAACGCGTTTTTGCGGAGAATCATCACAGGAGATGAAACGTGGATCCACCATTTCACCCCCGAAACAAAGAGAACATCGATGGAATGGGTGCACAGCATTTCACCACAACGAAAGAAGGCCAAGGTCCAACATTCGGCAGGAAAGGTGATGGCGACAGTTTCTTTGACATGGAGGGTGTGGTGCACGTGAAATGTATGCCGAAAGGCACGACAATCAACTCTGCATCGTATTGTCAGACGTTGAACCGGTGCGTAAGACAATTACACAAAAAAGCGGCGGGGAAAACTGAGGGCCAGTGAGATTTTGTTACACGGTAACGCAACACCTCACACGGCCTGCCAAATGTCAGAACTGCTGCAGCAATTCAAGTGGAAGGTATGACAACATCCTCCATACAGTCCAGACTGTATTAGCGCCATGCGATTACCATTTGTTCCGTAAGATGAAAAAGGATCTCGGTGGACGACGATTCCGAAACAAGGAGGAGTTGAACGCAGCTGTATCCATGTGGTTACAGCTGTATCCATGTGCTGTGGTTACATAACACTACAGGTGATTTCTATGCATCCGAAATCGAAAAGTTGGTTGCCCGATTCGATAAATGTTTACAGTCTCTTGGGGACTATGTGGAAAAGTGAACTTACGTTATATGTTGTCATAGCCGTGTTGACCAACCCCACCCTGATTCCCCAGCCCCGGCGGTCCCCCCTGATGAGGATACTTTGGAGTCGGGTCCCGACTGGGCAGTCCCCACCGACGCTAAAGAAGAAAGCGCAACCCGCCGAACAGCGTCGCCTAGTCCCACAACCCTGAAGCAGATGATGGGAAATGAAGGGCAGGAATGTCGTGGTACAAGAGGAACCACCACAGTATTCACCTATAGATCCAGGGAAACTTCGAAAAACCCATAGCTCAGAGCGGGCGGTCACCAGGGAGTCGCGAATGCGAGTCACATACGCTACCGCGGAGCCACCTCGCTATTTTAGGCTTTTGTTTACATTGAATTCATAACGTTCACTGAAAGATGATTATGTTATTTATAAATCACGCTCGTATCATGAATGCAGATAAGGCAAGTAGCCATTATTATTTGGTCGGGTTAAAAGATTGAGTACAACTAGTGGGATGAGCATAATTAACCATTCATGTAAATACATGAAAGTATTAATTTAAATAAAAGTATATGTAGATTGATCCTTAACAATCGCAAGGATACATAAACCGTAAGTGCTTTTATAATGCACAGAATAAGCAGCAAGATTAAAAACGACAAAAAGGAACACCGCTACAATAAAACATCCTTCCACGAAAATAAATAAATAACACCAACATATTCAAATATAGCATCTCAAATGCAAACAACGGTAAACCCTATTACAATGCATTATTATATCCTATTATAATAAACAAAGAACAATTAAGAGAAATATATAACACAAGACACCAACTACGAGTGAAAAATGGCACCTACTATTAGTCTTTTCAGATAACATCTGTCTCGCCTTATGTAGAAATTTGCCTATCCCCTCCTTATCCTCCCTGCCAACCAGTAGCGTACAAAACCCTATAAACTTGAGGCAGTATTTTATATCACAACACTGTAAATGCCAGAGTGATTGTAGTGTAAATTAACATTATTGTATGACAATGATTTTAGATGTTTGTTAACTATAAGCATTGTTAGGAAATAAGTTTACACGGCCTCACTGAAACTGACAATAGGAGTGGGTAACAATGAAGCGATGGGGTGAATTGTTTATCAATTAGAAGAGACAAACAAATGACGTTAGGGTAGCGTGCCTTTCTTTAGAAATGGAGGGAATATCTTCCCTAGAGCATATATTTTAGTAATTATGATTGGCTGACAAAACACACGCTAATGTTGGCGCGATTTAGTAACCAATAGTATCTCTATTATAATGTTTAGGCATATCGGGGTGAGGTAGTATAAATTCTTGAGCCAAAAGCAAGTATCACGCAGTTCTACAGAATCATTCGCGAGGTACACATCACGCAGTTCTAATGAATCATTCGCGAATTACACATCACGCAGTTCTATGGAATCATTCGCGAGGTACACGTCGCGCAGTCTTGAAGAATCTATCGTGAAGTGCACATAATACAATTTGGAAGAATCTCTCAAGTCGTAAAGTTAGTTACAAAATGTGAAGTACGCGACAACTATTATGACAGTAATTACATTCGGAAATATAACAGTTTCAGTTAGGCGTGTATAAAGATTACAGGTGAGAACTATTAAGTGTGATGGCAATAAAAGTGTAAAAACAAATTCTTTTATCAGTGTTATCTTTTAGTAACAAATCCTTTCCGTTTACACGCCCTGCTCAGAGATATTTGCTCGACTGAGTAATAATAGCTAGCCGGAGGACAAAGAACCCAAAATTCAAAATAATTAAGCAATAACAGGCGCCAAGTAAAAAAGATAACACGAGAAAATACTGCGACAAACTCTGCATTCAGGGCGGTAAAGCATGAGAAAGTTGTTCTATTGTTGTTAGCCACGCTTTGGGCGTTAATTTGAAGAAGATTGTTTGTTACATAATATGCTACTACGTATGAGAAGCTGATTTTTAAGATGTATTTTTGTTGTTTTACGCTCCAGGTTTAAAATTAATATATTTTAAGTTTGTTATTAAACTGCTTCTATAGATAGTATTTATGTTTATGTCTGCCTCAGCGCGTCAGTCTTACTTTAGAGACATGTTTCTCTTAATCAGGGCGTGGTACGACAAGAATGTAGGCTTACACAGATTTTAAGTTTAAATTCACTTTTTGTTATTAATGCTTGGCACAAATTAAATAGCACTACACTGATATTTAGAGCTGTGGGATTCTTTAATTTAAAACTTGTGCTTTGTAAACACGTATACTTAATTTTAGGATTCATACGAATACGTAATATTTCTTTAGAGAACACATCTTCCATTCCGGTCACTACCAAGGTCTGCAGGCAACTGAACATATTTCAACCGTATAAACTTTTAACTTTTTGTATTTCATGTCTCTGATTGGCTAATCCTAGTGCATTAGAATACCTGCATTGTACTAAAGCTTTTTCTGGCCGTAGATTGGCTAATTTTAAACTGTCAGAAAAACTTACATTATCGTTGCTCTAATAATGACTAGTAACATTTAAACTCTCAAACTCATTATTGTCTCAAGGTTACCTCATTGTTACTTCATTGTTAGCAACTTTCAACTTATTATTCTCACAGTTTTTACGTTATTAAATTACTTAGTGCATTCCATAACATTATTGAACATGTTTACAATAATATAAGCATTTGCAATGACTGTTACATACATTTTTGTAAATTATTACATACGTATTGCTGCAAAGCGGGCTGTTATTGAATTTACATATTATATAATTTAATTAAAATTAATCAAGTATTAAAAATACTGCCTCAACGATTGCAGTAAATATTTTCTCTACATTCCTTCGTACTCCTACGCGTTGCCAAGATATGCACCCACGATTCATCCTCTCGCAAATGGGGCAGATTCTCCGACCATCTTCATTAGTAACCGCCCTCATGTATTTACAGAACTCGGCTTGCGCCTCGTTCTCGCAACGCAGATTCGAGCGGTAATGACATCCGCATCCCACTAATTGCAAAATTAACTATTCTATTACTTAGGAATCAAAACTGATTTTCGAAGCATTTGACTGGAAATGAGAGTCAGAGAGAGGGAAAAGAGGCGAGATGACAAGAGTAAAAGTCTTATTCTATTAATATAATTAAAGGCATGCGCATTGCAATATTTACGCATCAGATGAATCGATGATACAAGAAGTAAAGATCCCAAATTAAGCGAAGTTTAGTGTTAGTTTCCACTGGAACTGACATCACAGGAGACTGAGCATGGTGGACAATATCATCACTATACGCTACACGAGATACTGCACAAAAATAAAAACTAGCATCTATTGGACACATGCTTCGAAGCATGAGGGTCGACCCTCATTATCAACAAGAAGTCATGGCTCGTTATTGGCAGACACAGGACACCAGCCGTGAGATATCTGCTGTTTGTGTGCTCTACTTAACAAAGACAGTGCGATACACAAACACCGCACGTCTACACTAAGAAAAACCGACATTAATACCTCACAGCGATTCACTCATAAAAGTATGTCTAACTACTTCGAACTAATCACACGAATATCTGTGTAGAAATCATATCACTCAGATGTAACAGGATGATTTGAGCTATTGTTAAAGAATTCTGTGTTCCATTCACATTACTTTCCGTACTTGCTCTTCTATAAACTATTCTATTAAAATTCTTATTCTTAACTCTCTACCGTATGACTTAATTTTTGTTGATTTTCATGCCGAAAAAATATTTTAGGATATTAGATAAACGCCCTCAGGATTTCAAAAACTTCATCACTTTATTCCTTTCTCTACTACGCATAGTAAGTAGGGGAAGATTGTATTCCACCCAAAAATTCGATACCAAGATTTCACAGAAAATATATGTTTTGAGACCCCCTGAATCCAAAAAAAGCATTTTTGGAAACATGTCCGTGTGGGTGTCTGTGAACAGCATAACTAAGAAATGAACAGACGGATAAACACCAAACATGGTATTTAGGTTCAGTATCTTCCAGAGATGCGACACGAAGGTTTTCAAGAAAATCCCCCACCTCAGATTACCCTTTACATGGAACATTTTTCGAAAATTTTAATTTTCTCAAAAATGCCTCTAACGATATTGATTAAAACATCATATGTTTAAGATATTTTCATGACAAATAAAATGTATAGCTCGAATTTTCTGGGGATGTCTCCAAAAGTATTCTTCATTGTGAACGACTTTTGCATAACTGGTAAACCATAAGAGATATACAAACTTTTACTACACAAAAATGTGGATCGTGTTAAAATACACAATTTATGTAATATACACCTTTGTCGTTGAGTGAACCATTTTCGAGATATTGCTTATTATTCCCCTAAATTTTCCAATACTTACACTTTTTTCTCAAATGGAAATTCGTTATTTATTTTTACTTTCTCTACTACGTATAGTAAGTAGGGGAAGTATTGCATTCCACCCAAAAATTTGATATCGAGATTTCACCGGAAATATATGTTTTGAGAACCCCTGAATCCAAAAAAAGCATTTTTGGAAACATGTCCGTGTGTGTCTGTGTGTGTGTGTGTGTGTGTGTGTGTGTGTGTGTGTGTGTGTGTCTGTCTGTCTGAGAACAGCATAACTCAGAAACGAACAGTCGGATAAACACTTAACTTGGTATTTAGGTTCAGTATCTTCCAGAGATGCGACACAAAGGTTTTCAAGAAAATCCCCCCACCCCAGATTACCCTTTACATGGAACATTTTTCAAAAGTTTTAATTTTCTCAAAAATAGCTCTAACAATTTTGATTAAAATATCATATGTTTAAGATATTTTCATGACAAATGAAATCTATATCTCGAATTTACTGGGAATGTCTCCAAAAGTATTCTTCATTGTGAACGACTTTTGCATAACTGGTAAACCATAAGAGATAGACAAACTTTTACTAGACACAAAATGTGGTTCGCGTTAAAACACACAATTTATGTCATATACATTTTTATTGCTGAGTGAACCATTTTCGAGATATTGCTTGTTATTCCCTTAAATTTTCCAATACTTAATACTTTTTCTCAAATGGGAATTCGTTATTCATTTTTTGTCCTGGTAATGCAAAGAAAATGGAATGCTCCACATAGCAACCAGGTCTTAAAATATTTTACTATCGCTTAAAGCCTTCCATATTCCCCTTGCATCTACTATAATATAAGCAATAAGATTAACATCTCGATATCTCGATTAACATGAAGCATATGGAGAATAAGTGTTTGTAAAAATAGTTTGTACAAGAGTAGAGAAAGTCATGTGAGTGTAACGAATCAGTTTTTTTCTGTAAATACACTGTACTCTATTGTGAGGGTAAAATGTGCGTTTCTTTTTAAAGGTGCGTTGCTTTGAGGCAACACCATGCACACAAACTTCTTCACATTCTGGTGTGTTATGTGAAACTGCAGAAAACAAAAAGATCCCTCTTATCATTGGATGGAGAAGGTATATCCAATTTACCTTCGCTGTCTGTCTCAGGCATAAATACGCCTTTGTATTTAACTCTTAGCATCACCTTCACTTTCTAAAGCAGAATACTCATTACCTTCTGGTGGTACTCGTATTCTTATGCCTTTGCCATAGAATGTTGAAGGAACGATAGGCTTCATGATTCTGAAAGCAAATAACATTTCCAGTAAAGAATTCATGGTTTGTATGGGCACACCAATGACATTACGGTAGCGTATCTGCATGCTGACGTACATGGTGTGGCTTTGAAAACACAAACAGTAATATCACAATAAATAATAATGCATATCAGTTGTAAAGTGTATGTATATATCAGTGAAGACAAGAAGACTTACCTGATACAGCAATAATTTATGATTGGTTGTAAAACCAAATTTACCTTGCAATATCACACCACAAACACCGCTTACTCACAATGTTCACTTTGCAGTACGCCAAGAATGAAAGCGTCTTCCCGCTCTCAGTGTTGCCAACAGAATGTGACTTTGTTGTGGTTTAGTGGCGGGTAGCTTGGGATTGTTACCTGATATATACATCATGCGCAGGAATTTCTTACTCTTCCAAAAAAAAAAAAAAAAACTTGGTTTGTTGCTTTGAGGCAACACCATACGATAAAGGATGAAATTAATCGAGAAAAGCTTTCAATACAAATTTACACATTTCGTTGTAGGGATAAGAGGGATAGGCCAGAGCGAGTCAGATTTTTATAACAGCGGATGGTTATGTAATGACTTTGAAATGCCATGCTCTTTGCATGACCATGACAAAAAAATGAATAGCAACTTACCACACGAAAAAGGTGCAATTATTTGAACGTTCAAACCAATAGTAGAGAATATCTCGAAAACGATTAACTCCACAAAAATATTGTATTTGACATGAACCGCGTGCTATAACGAGACCTGCATTTATTGTGTAGTAATGTTTTGTTAATCACTTGCGGTTTACCAATTGCACAAAAGTAATTCAGAATGAAGAGAACTTCATTGGCTATTTGCAGAAAATTCAAGATATGTTTTATTTGTCATTCAAATATATTAAACATAGGGAATTTAAAAAAATTGAGAAAATTAAACATAACGAAATTGTTTCTATTTAAAGAATAGTTTGGGGGATATTATTGAAAAATCAATGTGTTGCAACTTTGTAAGATGCTAAATGTGAATATCAAATTATGCTGTTCTCTCTCTCTCTCTCTCTCTCTCTCTCTCTCTCAGACACACACAAAGCGAACTTGTAATAAAATTGGTTTATAATTCAGGGTACCTCAAAACGTATATTTCTAATTAAATCTGGTATCGAATTTTAGGTGGAATGGAATAATTTCTCTTCATTACTATAAGTAAGTAGTAGAGAAAGTAAAAAACAGATATAAGCCAATCACGAGCTCATAAGAAACAAAAAATGCCCACAGTATTTCAGAATACTACGGAATTTTGAAAAATGTTTGTGAGAGGGAGAGAGAGAGAGAGAGAGAGAGAGAGACAACGTCATAACTTCCAGAAATGAGATTTCGAGATTTAAGAAAATTTTGATTTTCGCAAAAATGCCTCTTAACGATTTTGATTAAAGTAGCATATATTGTTACACATTGTGGTGAGGGCCTAAAGGTTTCCAGCAAAAATACTATGTTTGGATCACCCCAACATGCACATGGGGAAGCGCAGTTACAAAAACAGCGAGAGGACCAGGACCTTGTTATTCACATTCCGGTGCAGCCGTGCGGTATTTTTAACAAATTACACAAATTTCACGTTATTCACATTATTCACATTACCTGTGGTTTATTCAATAACACATATGGTGTACCTACATCATCGCACAAAAGAGAAAAAGAAGGAACTGAGGGGACATGCCTCACACACGAACAACATTTACACTCGTTCACACACACAAACTCACACACTCGACTCTCAAACCAAACTGACGACTCGCGCAAACAAAGAAGTAACGCTAAACGATTCCCCCTTCTCTCTCCAACCCTCGCTAGGCTCGCCATGGAGTTGCCATGCCAGACGAAATTCAAACACAAAGCCAAGAGAAATTACCCAAACAATACTGTCGCCAATGCGACGCAATAATGTGTCTGGCATGCCAATAGCTGCTAATCTAATACGCCACAATATTTAAGACAAAATGTATATCTTGAATTTTCTTTTAATAGCCTATGAAGCCCTCTCCATTCGAAAAGAACTTTGTATAATTTTGTGTAAATTGTAAACCTTAAACAGAAACAAAAACATAGGACACAAAACGAAAACGTAGATATCTTTAAATTACCAATTTACTTCAAAAAATGCTTTTGTGGCTTCAGCTATTTCCAAGATATTCGTTTGTATTAATTTAAATTTCTCAGTAGTTTTGCCATTTTTTAAAGTGCTGTCATTATTCAGTTGTTTTTCGCGATGACACAGAGACGGTTTGAAATTTTAAAACCCACATAAAGCGACTTGCTTTTGAGCATCTGACAGTCGATTCAGTTTCCACTATTCCCCTTGTACATACAATGAACTGTGCAATGAAACTATTTCTGCAAAGGTTTATCTTAGCATGAAGTAGAGTAAAAACAAATCTGATGTGTTGCACTCACATGACTTTCTCTACTCTTGTACAAACTAGTTTTACAAACGCTTATTCTCCATCTACTTCATGTTAATCGAGATAAACATTTGCAGAAACTATCTTAATGCTAGTTTTCTACAGGTGCAAGAGAAATTGCTAGGCTTTAAGCGATAGTCAAATAGTTTAAGAGCTGGTTGATATGTGGAGTATTGCATTCTCTTTGTATGTCCAGGATATAAAAAGCCAATAACGAATTCGCAGTTGAGAAAAAGTATAAGTATTGAAAAATTCAAACAAAAGGAATATCTCGGAAATGGGTCACTCGACAAAAAACATGTATATGACAAATTGTTTGTCTTAACGCGATCTAATTTTTTTGGGTAGTAACATTTTGTCTATCTCTTACGATTTACCAGTTATGCGAAATTCATTCAGAATTAAGACGACTTTTGGAGAGATTCCCAGAAAATTCAAGATATACATTTCATTTGCCATGACAATATCTTAAACATATTATATTTTAATGAAAACCGTTAGAGCCATTTTGAGGAAATCAAAATTTTTGAAAAAAATATCCCTTGTAAAGGGTAGTCTGGGGTAGGGGGTTCCTTGAAAATCTTCGTGGCGCATCCTTAGAAGATATTACACTCAAATACCAAGTTTGGTATTTATCCAAGTTTTCGTTTTTTAGTTGTGCCGTTTTCGCCTCCCCCATGGTCGTGGCTCATGCAACCAGCACGTCACAATGTCAGGGTGATGACGTCATTCATATTTAGGGAAAGTCAACGCCTAAAACTTTAAACAACATACTGTCAAGAGTGACGTAAGACATCACCTCATTACGTAATACATCAGGCACGATCGTCATTGGTTGGGTTGCGACACGCCAGCGCCATCATCTTCTTCAACAGGGCCACGAACTCCTGGTCAAGCAGAGAAGAGAAGTCGCATTTTCGCCGGGCGGACCAACTAGCCATCGTGACAGCGAGGTTCGGCATAATTCACCAAGGGTTATTTTGGCATTTTCTAAATTATATTTAATACCTTGTTTGGTAAGCTTTTCAAAATTCAATGTTTAATGCTCGGTGCTTTTCCAAATTGTTGTACGGGAGAAGTATTAACATTACAATTCAGTAACTACATTTAAATGCGCATGGCAAAGCAGTGCAAATGGCCGCATAGCGTGGAGCAAATGGAAGAGGAACGTCTAGCAAAACCAAAGTAGTTGCAGAACGTGCAGTTCACCTTGGTTATTTAAAACGTGGACAAAATTGCGTACATTATAACTTTTGAATTGTTATAATAAGGAGCTTAATTGGGTGATATAAATCGAAATGTGCTATCCTACATTTAATGCTTAGATTTGCTCAACGTACCGTTGTAACTGAGCGGTTCAGCTTGCTTTCTCTCTTTCATCATTATTATAGCGAAGGACGTTCGCCTTTTTCATATTTTTGCTTCTAGGTTCAATAATGGCGTTGCCAAATCTAGAACTTTTACGTAAGGAGGAATTAACCTTTCTTCTTAAATTGTGTGGAGTGTCATTTAATATGTCGAATACAGTGCCTGTATTTCCACAACTTTTGACGATGATATACAGACTCGACCAGATATAAAGAAATTTACTAAAGAAGAAGTTATAGCTGGTTTACAAACCTGTCATTTTCAATACGAGGAATTTCGGGACGTTATTTCCGAAAAAATCGGAACATTTTCACCTGCTATTTCACGTCGCATTAAGGCACGTATTTCACATTATATTGAATTGGGTACCGTATCTTTGTTACGAAATTCTACTGTTCCGAATTCTTTTGCATTAAAAACGGAACATGTGTTATTTAAGGCGTTAACTATACCACATCCAGCGCAGTTATTAGATTCTGCTCATAATATAGTTAATACTGCTGATCAGGAGATTGTATTTCTTAAATTTTTCTTACGGTTACAAGATTTGTGTGAAATTTCTATGTTTCCGGTCACAGATTTTTACACATTAATTCTTTCAATTGCAGAAGATAAAATTGAATTTTTTATTCGTAAAACCTTAACAAATTATTCTGATTTAATAACATTTGATGTTGCGCTTTTGGAATTCTTTTTTCCACTAAGGTTACGTAATCAATACCTTTCTAAATTTTATTATGCATCTCAACACTTGGACGAGAATTTACATGCATTTCCAGAGAGAGTTAAATTATATGCTCGACTTTTTCACACGAGCCATTCAGAACATCAGGTCTGTGACCTGATAATTTCTGGTTTAAATTCCGAGACACCATTATCTTGTGTTTGCTTCACCACCGATTTCTCATTCCGATTTGAATACGGGAATAGCTACGGTACATACAACAAATACATTTTGAATCTGATATTTCTTCTGCTGAATTACAAAACCTTACTGCTTTAAATACAATTCAGACAAATTCTACACAAAATTCTTTGGCATTACCGTCGCCTATGCAGTTAAATGAAATTCGCGTACGTGCTATTCAACATTCTTCGCCTCTTCAACATGTCCCATTAGCATCTTCGGCTTCACGGAAAATATTGCTTTGTTCATACTGTGAGAAATTGGGACATTCATTTGATTTTTTTTTCTTCGCCTTAAGCAATTGCGTGATAAACAATTTGTACCGTAATGGCTATCAACGGATTTTCTTATTCACGTTTATCACGTGTTTATCGATTAAGTATTGCAGATTAACTGTTTAAATACTTCAACTTACGCTTTACTTGATTTGGGCGTATCTTTAAATTTGCTTAGTGCGACATTTTGGAATAAATTTGTAAACTTTTATAAATACAAATTATTTCCAGTACAAATTTGTGCAATTATAGTGGAATGGACAAATTTCTCTATATTTGGAGTGGATTGTGTATATCTTACACTTTCGGTTCCTTTTTGTCCTAACCACATATTTTCTTTTTTGGCCGCACAACGTCTTTGTATTTTATCCTCGCTTCTTACTGTGAAATCATGTCTCTACCAATGGTATTTCAATTTATTCGGTATGTACCTTGGCAGTTCGTAATTGTTTTCTGTTTACTAATTTAAAGCGATGGGCATCAATTTTTTGTATGGATGTTTTTTCTCTTAAAATTCATACCTAATTTTCTTAGATTGCCTAGTCTTTAAATTCCTTAATATTTTCTAAAGCGATGGGCGTCAATTTTGGTATGGGTGGTTTTTGCTTTTACATTCATACCTATTTTTCTCAGATTGCCTAGCCTTTAAATTCTTTAAAATCTTTTTGGACTGAGAATTATCAACGTACAAATTTTCATCTTAATTATGCAATGCTGTCACGAATTTACTCGGTCCCTCGTATTGATGTAGCTCATTTTTAACCATTCTCACATCATCTCTTTGTTCTTTCCTCACATGTGAGAATGGGGTTTGTTTTAGGTAGAGCTACATGTTTTGTACTTTGAGGCGTAGTTCGTCATTTTATGCTTTTGGTTGTAGTTTTAGTAATGTATTTTTATTGTGTAATTGTAGTGCATGTTTTTTCTTTGTGGTTTTGGGCAGTGGATTATTATTTTTAATGTATTTTATTTCCTTATAGATTAAATGGGCCCACTAAATATATTACTGACATTTATCTACTACCAATAACTACTACAATTATTTTTAGAATTTTTATTAGTATCCTATTTATACCTTGTTATTGTTATTCTTTAAATATATATGTATTATTATATTTTTAGGGTTATCTTTCATATTAATATCAGCTTGCTCCTTTTAGGGTTACAATTTTTTAAGCTATACACCATTCTTTAAAGTTTTCATTATGCTCATGGACTTTCATATATGTTTATTGCCCATATATTTATGTCATTTCTTTATCAGCAATAACTTTTGAGGTAGTATTTTAAATCACAACATGTGAATGCCAGAGTGATTGTAGTGTAAATTAACATTATTGTATGACAATGATTTGAGATGTTTGTTAGCTATAAGCATTGTTAGGAAATAAGTTTACACGGCCTCACTGAAACTGACAATAGGAGTGGGTAACAATGAAGCGAGGGGGGAAGTTGTTTATCACTTAGAAGAGACAAACAAATGACGTCAGGGTAGCGCGCCTTTCTTTAGAAATGGAGGGAATATCTTCCCTAGAGCATATGTTTTAGTAATTATGATTGGCTTATAAAATAGACGCTAATGTTGGCGCGATTTATTAAGCAATAGCAGCTCTATTATAATGTTTAGGCATATCGGGGTGAGGAAGTATAAATTCTTGAGCCAAAAGCAACTATCGCGCCGTTCTAAGAAATCTCTCTCGCGAGGTACACGTCAGGCAGTTCTAAAGAATCATTCGCGAGTTACACATCACGCAATTCTCAGCAATCTCTCACGAGGTACACATCACGCAGTTCTACAGAATCATTCACGAGGTACACATCACGCAGTTGTCAGCAATCTCTCGCGAGGTACACATCGCGCAGTTTTAAAGAATCATTCACGAGATACACGTCGCGCAGTCTTGAGGAATATCTCGTGAAGTGAATGTCATACAGTTTGGATGAATCTCTCGCGTCGTTGAGTTTGTTACATAATGTGTTGTACATAATGTACGCGACAACTATTACGGCAGTAATTACGTTCGGAAATATAACAGTTTTAGTCAGGCGTGTATCAAGATTAAAGATGTGAAATAAATTAAGTGTGACGGCAATAAAAGTGTAAAAACAAATTATTTTATCAGTATTATCTTTTAGTAACAACTCTTTTCCGTTTACACGCCCTGCTTAGAGATATTTGCTCGACTGAGTAATAATATCTAGCCGGAGGATAAAGAACCCAAAATTCAAAATAGTAAAACAATAACAGGCGCTCAGCAAATAGGATAACACGAAGATTACCGCAACACTTCATGTGGCTTTGCAGTATCTTTTAACAACCACTTTGTTATTTCTCTACTTATGTTGCCTTTACTTTATAATGACTTTTTTTTTTTTTTTTTTTGGTTTTGGCGTACTAATGTTTCTCCCTTGTATTGTGGTTTTTATGCCTTTCTGCCTATCTCGCTTGTCACGATTTGTTTGGCTTTTTACATGGTTTTCCTGCCCGGGAGAGTTCCAGAATGCAGAAAGCTTGTCAGCATGGTGGATTTTCGCTGCGTTTTTTCGTGGGAGGGGGGTTAATGTGCCGTTTTCGCCTCCACCATGGCGTGGCTCATGCAACCAGCACGTCACAATGCCAGGGTGATGACGTCATTCATATTCAGAGAAAGTCAACGCCTAAACCTTTGAACAACATACTGTCAAGATTGACGTAAGACATCACCTCATCACGTAATACATCAGGCACGATCGACATTGGCTGGGTTGCGACACACCACTGATGCCAGCGCCATCATCTTCTTCGACGGGGCCACGAACTCCTGGTCAGGCAGAGAAGAGAAGTCGCATTTTCGCCGGGGATCGAGGCGGACCAACTAGATATCCTGACAGCGAGGTTCGGCATAATTCACAAGGGTTATTTCGGCATTTTCTAAATTATATTTAAAACCTTGTTTGGTAAGCTTTTCAAAATTCAATATTTTAACTCTTGGTGCTTTTCCAAATGGTTGTACGGGAGAAGTATTAACATTGCATTTCACGAAACTTTGTATTCGTTACTTTGTATACATTCTTTAAATGCACATGGCAACTTTTAGCGTAGAAAGCAAAGAAAATATCACATTGTGTTTGAGCACATTAATTTGTTAAACAAGCGTTAAAGCAACCTGATCTAATCATTGTAACTGAGATATCACTTTAAAACAAATTGTTATTCCATGTGTTGGTGAATATTAGCTACTAACCTAGCTCCCAAGCAATTGTCTGCTTTCCACGGAAACTTTCCCCGCTGGGTGCAGAGCTACGCTGTTCACACACACACACACACACACACACGCGCGCGCGCGCGCGCGCGCGTGGACTTGTTTCCAAAAATGCTTTATTTGAATTCAGGACACCTCAAACATGCATTTCCGGTGAAATCTCGTATCGAAAGCAATACTTCCCAGTGAAGGTAAGAAGAGTTTGTAGAAGCTATATAAAAATATAGTGGATAGAGAAAGGCATGTGAATGCAGTGCACCAGAGTTTTTTATTTCTCAAGTCAGTGTTTAAACTTGTGATATTCTAGCCAAAATCGTTAAGAGCCGTATTGAAAAGATGAAAGATAACGAAATTTACATTTGAAAACGATTGTTTGATTTGGAATTTTGAAGGTCTGTCTTTATCCATAATATATGTCCTACTTATAGGATACTTGAACTTAATTATTTTGTTCTTTATTTCTGTCAGTTCATTTCTTGTTTCTGGGGAGAGGAACACTTTTTATATGGAATTTTAGAGTCAAAGCTGTTCATTTACCACGTTTACATGGAGAACTGAAATCTATTTGAGTACACAGTTCGTACTGAGTACTGCATGGAAACACGGATTCAGATCGGACTCAGATCGAACTGAATCTTAGATTCGATTTTTTTTCTATGATCATAACGGCGGCCTTTTACTTTGGGAACATATTGCCTTACGCCTCTGGGGAAGATAGAGAATAAACCTAGCTAGAGAGAAGTTCCCACCCCAGCCGGGAATTGAACCCGGGACCCCTGCACAACAGGCAGGTGTCGTCCTCCATGGACTAGTGGTACCGTGCTAGCCTCTAGTTTGCGGGTTCAAACCCGGCGGAGGGCGATGGATTTTTTCGGGCGTAAAAATCCTTAGCACGGCTTCCTTCGGAAAGGAAATAAAGCCGGTGGTCCCGTGTCGTAAATTTACGGCATGTAAAACACCTCAAGACTGATAAAGAGGCCTCTGAGCAAAATTACCGATGTTTCACGCCCAATATAGAATGGGACGCTAAAAACCATAGTAGTTAAAGAGCGTCCATAAATAAAACTCAATTTCCATTTTACAGGCAGGTGCTCTACCGACTGAGGTATGGGGCCTGCCTCTATCCTCTTAGAAAGTGGGATCGCATCAAACGTTTGTTGCTGTTTTTTGTTTTTTTCGTCTATCGTTTAAAGTCATACTTTTCTTTCTTCTTTTTTTATAAAAGTTCCCTTGTTTACTCAGTTTATAATTACCGTGTTTCACTTTGCTGCTTATTACCGCAATTACTCACAGACATACACACACAAACACCCATGCCCATGACGGGACTCGTACCCGCGACCCTCAATTTGGCGGAGCGCTAAAGCTATACGCTCCAGCGACCACGGCTACGAGTTTCTTGTGAACACCTAGCGTATTGAAATTGTATTGAAGATGCCAAGACTTCCTCTATATCCAATGTAATACGCTGATCGCTCGTCTATTCTTTAGTCTTTTCTAGCCCAACTTCCTCCTTAAAATGAAAGCGAACTGTATGTTCTCTCCAACCTCTGCATATTTCTTTAACCCAACATACAGACCTTGTTTCGCCCATTTCTTCTGAAGGAGAAGAAGACGTTCATGCTGCAACTTTTCGCGAAGGAACCATAAACCTGTCAGAAAGTGCTACAATGAGACACAACAGGGCCACTTTTAGCAGTTTCATACACCCAGGGGGGTGGCACATGAGGCAACATCTGTGGCCCCCATTCGCGAGGTCCCGAAAACCGCCCACTTTGACCCAAGGATTTTTCGTGGTTTTCCCGGGTCGGCAGGCAAATTCTGCCTATTTCCTGTACTTATCGTCTGTTTCAGGGTTGTGGGACCAGGCGACGACGCTCGGCGGGTTGCGGCTGGACGGTGGCTTGCGATGCGGAACTATTCAGTTAGGTCTGTCTCCCGAGTGGGCTGCACCCGATGGGGGACCGCCGGTGGCTTGTGTGTAGGACCGAGCGGCGCCGGGTGTGTTCCAACTGGAAACGTTAGGGCTCCCATCCGTCCTTGCGCCCAGCGCATTCATCTGGTCGCCCTTCGGGTCTCTCCCTTCATCCCTCCCTCCCTCCTAGGGGTCACGTTGGAAGCAAAAGGGCCGTTATGACCTACTCGCGGTGCTCTGCCCCAGCTCCGGGGCCCCTACGTGCGCCTTTACCATTTATATATTAATGTCGCATATTACTTACAAACTGTAGTACACTAACCTCAAAATCTTTGCCTAACAACTTAGAACAACAAACTAAGATTTATATTTGACAGTTTGCGTATTCAAATCTATCTCAATACGTATTGAATTCAACATCGCATTCAGATCGTATTCAGTATGGAGTGTGCAGTCAAATCGATTTCATTGCTTCAGTAGTATAGTAGTATAGTATAAATTTGGTGAGGGTAAAGAAGTAAAAAAAATTTTGATCTGATACATTTACATAACTTTCTCTACCTTCTATGTTTGTTAGTGGGTATACATTTTAGCCTTAATAAAGCCTATTTTCCTGTCTACTATATTTTTATGCAACTAATCCTTTGCAGACATAGCTACCTTACACGTTTCATTAGGGTACAAAGAGAACAGCGATAGTCAAATGTTTAAGAACTGGATGCTATATTCTGGTCATAAAATTCCATACTGTTTCTATGCAACCGCGAGAAACAACTGAATTTTGAAAGGACTTTGAATGACCAAGAAATGAGCAATTAGAAACATTAATAGCGGATATCTCAGAATGTATTTTAAGTAAATAAACTGTGAGTTTTAAAGAGACCTATTGTTTCTCTGTCGTACGTTTTCGTCTATATCTTAACGTTTACCAGTTATACAAGATTATATAAAATTCGTTCATAATGAA
The DNA here is from genome assembly GCA_030765065.1 of Deroplatys truncata. NCBI lineage: Eukaryota > Metazoa > Arthropoda > Insecta > Mantodea > Mantidae > Deroplatys > Deroplatys truncata. Next base: position 169,173,779 of record CM060979.1, read on the forward strand.
GAGGACTTCATAGGCTATTCCCAGGAAATTCAAGATATTGATTTTATTTGTCATGTAAATATCTTTAATATATGGTGTTTTAATCAAAGTCGTTAGTGCCATTTTTTATAAAATCAAAATTTTCGAGAAATGTTCCATGTTAAGTGTAGTTGGAGTGGGGGGCATTTTCTTGAAAATCTTTGTGTTACATCTTTGAAAGATACTAAACTTAAATACCAAGTTTGGTGCTTACCCGACTTTTCGTTTTTAGTTATGTAATTCACAGACACATGGACACGTTTCCAAAAATGTTTAATTTGGATTCAAGGGGCGTCAAAACATGCATTTCCACCGAAATCTCAGTATAGAATTTTTGGGTGGAATGCAATACTTCCCGTACTTACTACACGTAGTAAAGAAAGTAATATTCTGTGTGCATAGGATGCACTTGTTAGACTTTGGATGAATTGAGAAGAGAGATATGGAACAAAGAAGGCCCACATATCTCTGAGGTATGACTGACTTGCATAGGGAGCGTGTTTCTTTTTGCTTGGCTGAAGTGAACGAGGTACGGCTCGGTGCCCCAAATCGCGTTGTTATGTTACATTACCCACCCAACCAGACACCATAAGTTGCTAGCTGTGTGTACATCCGTCGCCGCCGTCACCACCACCCGTTAAGGACAGAATCAAAAACATAACGAGATGGTTCCTATGGCAACTGAAAGCTCACTGGTTCAGCAGAAAAAGCGGAGCAGCAAGTGAGTCTTGTTTGCTCACAGCCAGCGAGAGAGAGGAAACCAACCGACCGACAGAAAATCGCTCTAAATTGGCCACGCCAACGATGCATGCTGATTCATTTCCCCCTTTTAGGTGCATTCTAGAATACGGCTGTAGCTCCGTTTTCTGATAAACTGTCAAGAGCATTTTATTGACCTGGTCACGGTTTAGGAAACCATAGCTGTCTAGGAAAATTTTATCTGATCTCCAATAGGTCTTCAAAACACTTCTTTTAATCCAGTAACATTCACAAATACTGGATCTATTTTATGTGACACAACCGATTGCTTGTAATTCGCACCTCTATCCACTTGACTCCCAATCGTAAACTTTCACAGCCCACAAGGCTCCCGTTTTCTCACTCTACACTTTCCAGATGATTCCCGCGCAACATTGCCAAAGTATGCAATAACTAAGGTTCGCTACAGCTATTTTTTTAAATAATTTGCAAAATATAGCAAAATTGGTTTAGTTTTTTTTATTTGTCTTTTTAATAAACTTTTACTTTTTTTTAATTTTACCGAAGCGAAGGTCAAATATTCAAAAGCGGGTTGACATATGCTGGTCTTTTATTATTATTATTATTATTATTATTATTATTATTATTATTATTATTATATGTCCTTCTGCTGTGGGCAGTTAAAGCTTCCTTAAATGCGGGAGATTCCTTGTCCAACTCCCAGCGTTCCATCCGGATAAATATCTGGAAGGCCTTTAGATTCGCTGCGTCCCCAACCTTTAGCACCCAAAAATAGGCACAAAGATTAGCCAAGCAAGTGCATCTCTCAGTTGCTTATCAACGTGCTTGAATTCGAAGTTCAGAGAAACCCCCAGTGGAAACACCGGAACGCCACTACAGATCACATAAATTCGTCCATATATCCAGTCCCATATTGGGCGTGCGACGGCACAATCCATTACTTGTGACACAAGGTCTCCACGGCAGAATACCTGAGGAAGAGATTCGATGTTGCTCTGTCATGCCGCCACAATTTGTCAGCTGTTGGAATAACCTTATTGATAGCCAAGTAGACTAGCTTTCCAGTCAGTGGGGATCTTCGGATTCTGAATTTGTTCCGAATTGTCCTCCATCGTCTCAGCGAATAGTTTTGTTGTACCCGAGGTATAACACTGTTGGTAGTCATGAGATATTTGTAAAAGAAGGCTGATCGTGTATATACCAACCTTTGAGTAGTCATTGTGGGTAGGTCCACAAATATCACTATTGGATATGAAGATTGGTCATTGTAAAGGAGCATTTTCGAGTTGTAAATTGGATGTTGTTATAAATTCAACATTTTGTTTTCACATAAGTTTCCCCGTCTAACCGTTAAAGTTCACGAATCATTGGGGTTAAACATATTTAGAGGATAAGTGAACCCTAATGAAAAACAGTACAAATTATCTATCAATACCCATACAGCATCTAAATTAATAAATCAGCTTGCAGTGGCGAAGGACAAGTTTGATGTTTCTGCCCTGAGAAATATACAGCATAAAAGTAATATGCATGTATTAAACTTCCCTTTGATTATAAGTATCATTCAAAACGAAGTCCTCCTCCTAGACAAACAGACTTGAAAAGTTGGCGCGTTTCTGCTGGTAAACATTTGAAACCACAAGCTGAATATGATGTTCTAATTTGTCGAGTACGTCAAAATTCTTTGCGTAAATTATGCCTTTGAAAATTTCCTAAGCCACAAGAGGACAAATAGTTTTCTGTTGTCTGTGCACGAGATTTTTTAGACGTTTCTATATATTTAGACATTGTTCAATCCAAATATTAAATCAATTTTCTCGTGTATGCTGTAGTCATTATGCAGTATGATTTCATTTATTTTTGCAGAATTTTGTGTTTATGCTGAAGTGAGAGGAAAACCGCTCAAATTCAGCGGAATTGTAGGGCAACTAATGGTTTAAAACATAACTTTATATACTTTTTGTTGTTTTTCTTTTCAGACTGGATCGTGGCTTTAAGTCGGCAGAAATGGAAAAAATAGCCGTGATGTCTTCTGTTACTTATGTGGATTCTATGCACTTCAACGTGAAAGGCGCAATATTTCATAATTTGTTGCCCGTGCGTATGCAACCTATTGTCAGGTTCCACAAAAAATGGGCTCCGCATATTGTGTCATATCATAACTGCAAGGAAATACTTCGTGAGTGGACAGAACAAAATGGCGCGCCTTTTGATGTCCCTCTGGTTTGGCGAAAACCGAAGGATCACATAAATGACTTATTTCTACCTGACCAATACTAGGGTATCAGCAAGAAAAACCAGCATATATTTCAAATCTCAGTATTCCCTCAGCGATACGACCCATTCCACACTCTCAGCAGTTTAGTCAATCTGAAATGAACAACTTAATGCTAGATCTGGACCTCTCCGAGAAAGTAGCCGAGTTATTAGCTATCGAGCTGCAAGTAAATAATTTAATTCTCCCCTCAGCTATAGCTTCATCTTCCAGAAAGCGTCTGGTGTTGTTATTATTATTTCCTTTATTTCCCGAACACAAGCACTTTTTTACTCGCATATCAAAAGCCTTCATAGTCTGTTCGATAGTACCTCTCATAGTTCAATAGAATGGCGCCTTTTTCTTGATAGCTCTAAGCGCAGTCTAAATGCGTTCTATTTCCCAATGTGAATATTTATGGATTAGTTCCGAATATACGTTCAGTTTGTCTGCGAGAAGAATACAATGGCATCAAATCAGCGATCAGTTTGTTATATACCATGACCATAACTGGGCCATTTGTGTGGAACTTAAAACAGTATACCTTCTCCTTGGACAACGGAAAAAGCTTACGAAATATCCTTGCCATCTGTGCATGCAGGCGAAACACTGCAGTTGCCAAAATTAAAATTGTGGAAGTAGAGATGCCAAATATTATGACAATCTATTGTTAGCCGAGAAAGAATCATCTTCCCATCGCTTCATATTGAATATTTGGTTGATGAAGCAATTCATAAAGACATTGAATACTGAAGGTATCCCCATATTAAAGTTTTGCGTTTAATCAACCCTCACTCAAGCTACTATAAGTAAGCCAAAGCGAAAGAAATAATTTACAGACAGAACTGATCTCGACATGTTTCCTTGGGTTTCTTCTTCCACGAGATTTCTAAAAATATGTTGTCGCCTATATACATTATATTTGTTCTCTTCATCTACCCCGATATCCTCTTATGATGTCTATAATATTACCTACATAGAGGGTGATACTAACATTTTAGAATGCCATGGTTCTAAAGAGAAATGAAGTTTGTTTATGTTTGACAGATACTTTCTAATATTTTGAGAGTTGTCTGCCGTGGAGTTCGTTCGATTTGCTCAAATAGTTTGTTGATTATCATGTTTAAAGATTTTGTCTTCACCTAATTATGAATGTGACTAGAGAACATTTCGGGCTATGATTTGTTTACGATTTTAAATCGTCATTAACGCCTAAAAATGTGAAAATCTGCTTAGAAATTCATCTAAGGCAACAGTGTATAATTAATACAGCGAATTCAAATGAGAAGCCTTTTCTTAGTGATGAATTTTGTGAAGGACGCCCAGGAATTGCTGTTACTGATGAAAACATTACCGCTGTTTGAGCAATGCTTGAAGAAGATTGACAGACATCTTATGAACTTATTGGGTGACATTGGTACTCAAACCAAAAACATTTTATTACCCTGGGACAAATAGCTTGAGCTTTGTTTATGCGTGGCAAAAGCGGGAACTACACGTGTTGTGTCGATGGCTATAGGCTGTGTATTAAGTTGTTAGTCTAATTGTTAAACGTGGTGTGGCGCGTGAGTACCGTAGTGCAGTGTGGTGCGTATTACAAAGTGGGTATCTCAAATAAGTTTTAAACATGGAAACTCCAACAAAGTCACCACGGAGAGTTGTAAACTTCCAAAGTAGGAAGATTATTCACAAAGTTTTCCAGTTCAGCACAGAGGAAAAACAAAACGGTCTAGTTCTTCCTTTGCAAAACGCAGTGGCTAGAACGGCTACAGCAGTAGGAGAAAGTGAAGCGACAGTAAAAAGGATCGCTAAAGAATTTGAAAAAGCTAGCATTTTAGGTACACGAGTTACTACTCCAGTAAAACACGGAGTCGGAAAAAGAAGTTTGAAATGGACGATTTTGATAAGTGCGTCGTTTGCAGTTCATTTTTGGAATATTATGAGGTGCGTAAAGAAATTCCAATAGTGAAAAAGTCGTTCTATGCAGTAAAGGAGAAAATCAATTTCGGTGGTGGGCAGAAAACATTCTGGCGAATATTACAGGAAATGGGATTTACTTTAAAAAAATGCAAGAATATGCGGCAGATTTTAGTGGAACGCTAGGATATAGTTGCTCGCAGAGCAGCCTATTTACGAACTCTAAGAAGTAATAAAAAGGGTCCCAGGAAGCCGGTAGTTTATACCGACGAAACTTGGGTACACACCCACTACACTGTGAAGAAGTGTTGGCAACATGACGATATTCCTGGAGTTTTGGTGAAGAAATCTGCTGGGCAAAGAGCAATAGTGGTGCATGCGGGCGGTGAGATGGGTTTCATCAAAGGAGCAGAATTAATCTACGAGTCTGAGTGTGCAACAGAAGATTACCACAGTGAGATGAACAAGACCAACTACGAAAAATGGCTCAGTGAAAGGCTTATACCAAACCTCCCGCCCAGTAGTATTGTTGTACTCGATAATGCGCCTTACCACACCGTGCAGGAAAACAAAGCCCCAACGATGGCATCTCGGAGAAAAGAGGTTGTTCAGTGGCTGAAGGATAATGTTTTGTACTTCGAAGAATATTTAAAGAAGAGGGAGATGTTAGAAATTGGCAAAGCAAACAAACCACCTCCAGTGTATACCGCAGATAAACTTTTGAAAGACCATGGATTTAAAGTCCTGAGATTGCGGCCTTATCACTGTGATCTAAACCCTATTGAACTGGTATGGAATATAATCAAACAAAAAATAGCAGAAAAAATGTGTCTTCCATTACTTTAAACGCACTGAAAGGGCTAACCAGACAGTGTTTAAATGATGTCACTGAAGAGGATTGGTAAAACGCGTGCATCAAAGTGAAGTCCATTGAACAAGAATACTGCATCGAGATGCCTTGATGGAAGAAGAAATAGAACGAATAGTAATCAATGTGGGGTTTGGATAGCAGTGATGAAGAGGAAACAAATAGTTTGGTCAGTTTTGTGGATTCCGGAGATGGTAATGGAAGCTCTACAGATGCAGCAAGTGAGACGGATATGCAGGAATCGGAATCTACACATCAGAATTAAGTAAGTCAATTTTGTTCTGCTAATTAGAGTAACATATTTTCTGCCTTCAATGGTGTACACACTTTTGTGACATACTGTTAACCTCTCCTCCCATCTGCAGGCCAGTCGGACGGTGTAAACACATAACAGCGCCTCTACCGCGAGGTATCTTGTTAAATATCCCGCGTAATACACTAACAGTTAGACGTAACTTTGTTGTCGAAGGATTCCACATAAACTGGCTCCCGATTGGTGTAGAAAAATCTGGAAAAATTCCAAAGCAGCGCTTCAAATTCGGTTTGGAATATTGTTGATGAATCTTGGAATTACTGTTATTATCCTGAAACGAAAAGTCAAAGCGCTCGAAAGGTCAAACAGAACCTAAACCTACAAAATTAGGACGAGTTCGCAGTGCTGATAAGATGGTTGCTAGTTTTTTTCTAAAACAAGCCATATTGCTGTTATAGCATTAGACGATAGACGTACGTTGCTACCAACGGTATAGAAATGTTTGTTTAACGAAAAAGTTTTGAAAGGAAAAATGTTACATCATGACAACGCATCGTCGCGCAAAGCAAAACTAACAACTGAGTATCTGGATGCCCTAAAGGTCAGCACCATGGACCCTCCACGATTCGGCCCTAACCTAGCAGCTTATGATTTCTTTTTGCTTCCAAAAATTAAATATAAAATGCATGGAATTACTTTTTTGTCATCAGTTGAAGCAGTGGAGTATTATAAAAACCTGGTTTCTCAAGTACCTCAGGAAGTATAATTGATTTAAAGACTGGTGTCATCGAGTGCAAAACTGTACTGATGTTAACGGAGAATTTTTTGAAAAACAATAAAATCGTTTAAATTTTTTAAAACTAGTCCTTGTTTGATTTTCTAAAACTTTTCAGTGTCGCCGTCTTATGTTCAGTTTCATTTTTACTTTCTCTACTACTTATAGTAAGTAGAGGAAGTATGGAAATATATGTTTTGGGACCGCCTGAATCCCCAAAAAAAGCATTTTGGAAACATTTCCGCACGCGCGCGCGCGCGCGCGCGCGTGTGTGTGTGTGTGTGTGTGTGTGTGTGTGTGTGTGTGTGTGTGTGTGTCTGACCGTGAACAGCATAACTCAGAAACGAACAGTCGGATAAACACCAAACTTTGTATTTAGATTCAGTATCTTCCAGAGATGCGACACAAAGGTTTTCAAGAAAATCCCCCTTCCCAGATTACCCTTTACATGGAACATTTTTCAAAAATGTTAATGTTCTCAAAAATGGCTCTAACGATTTTGATTAAAATATCATATGTTTAAGATATTTTCATGAGAAATAAAATGTATATCTTGAATTTTCTGGAAATGTCTCCAAAAGTATTCTTCATTGTGAACGACTTTTGCATAACTGGTAAACCATAAGAGATAGACAAAATTTTACTACACAAAACTGTAGATCGTGTTAAGATACACAACTTATGTCATAGAGATTTTTTTTTTTTTTTGAGTGAACCGCTTTCGAGATATTGCTTGTTATTCCCTTAAATCTTCCAATACTTATACTTTTTCTCAAATGGGAATTCGTTATTCATTTTCTTTTGTCCTAGTAATGCAAAGAGAATGCAATGCTCCACATAGCAACCAGGTCTTAAAATATTTGACTATCGCTTAAAGCGATCTACAAGAAAATTACCAATAAGATTGACATCTCGATATCTCGATTAACATGAAACATATGGAGAATAAGCGTTTGTAAAAATAGTTGTACAAGAGTAGGGAAAGTCATGTGAGTGTAACACATCAGATTTTTTTGTTAGATTCATATAAATTAAGGTTTCTCATTCGCTATACGAATTACAAATCAAGTTACTTTATGTAAAAATCTGATGAATCACACTCAGTGACTTAGTCTATCCTTTATCATTCATTAATCGATATTAAAACTATTCTTAGGAAAGTTCATTTTTCTCTTCATTTTAATTGATGTGAATTTTCAGAAGTAGCTGTATAACACATGTCGCTGTACATGAAAGAGAGTAGCGACAGTGAAACGTTTAAGAACTGGACGCTGTACGCTGGTCTCAGAATTCCAGGCTTTCTCCATGCAATCGCGAGAAACAACTGAATGTTGACAGGACTTTAAGAGTATAACAAAAAACTGAACAATTCAAACCATTGGAAAACTAGGAAATGGCATATTTGCCACAAAGGGTTGTTTGAAATAATCTGTGTCTTTTAATATTTCGGACCATTTATTCTTCGAGAATTTCGAAAGAATGAACAGTATGATTTTATACTAACTGCAACTTTCACTATCACATACCTATGATAGATAGAGAAAGCATTGCATTTCATCCAAGAATATATCGAGAACTCTCTGGAGTTCATGTTTTGAGTTCTCCGATCCCAAAAAAGATAAGCAATAACTCAAAAACGAAAAGTTGGATGAATAATGACGCAGCGTCTATGGCTCAAAGCTATCGAAAGGTTGGTGCCGGGAGTCGGAATAAACAACGATAAACAGCGCTCGCTAGCGTAAACACCAGAAGCGCTAACGGCAGAGTTGTCGGGTGACTTTCCGGTCCGACGAGAAGTGCCGTTCTCCGAGCGAGTTTACGGTGAGTGCTGTGGTGTTCAGCGAATGCTGCTGCAGAGCAAGAGATTATAGAGGTCTTGTGTTCGTCTCCCCAACCGTTACGAAGAAAGCGAAGTGGTGAAAAATTGAACTAGTTCACCTTAGTGAAGTAACATTGGAAACTAAGTGAAGTGAAAGTAGTAGTACATATAAGTGAACTTAGAGGAGTGACAGTTGAAAAATTGGACAAAGTCACAATACAGTTTGATATTTAAGTTCTTCATCCTTCAAGGACACAACACAAAGGTTTTCAAGAACATCTCCGACTACACTTCACATAAATACTTTCCCGTTATTGTTAATGTTCACAAAAATGGCTAACGATTTGAGTGAAATACGTCTATATTGCATGAATAGAAACAGATATATCATAAATTTTCTGTAAAGACCTGTAAAGTTCTCTCCATACCAAATTAATCTCGTATACTTTGGTATAACTAGTAAACCTTAAGAGGTAGATAAAAGTTCACTATACGAAAAATCTCGTTGAAACACAACATATCTTTAATCCATTTTTTGTGCAATTTTTAGATATTCGTTATTCTTGGTATGAGTTTTCCAATACTTCATATTTTTTAAGGTACCAAGGCACCATTGTTTTGTTTCTCGTGTTGTGCAGTGACTGGAATTTCAAAGCCAGCATATACCACCTTATTAAGAATTTGACTAACTCTTCAACCTCCTGTGCCATCTCCTACCTACAACCATTTCTGCAAAGGTTTATCCTGATTAACATTGCGTAGAGCGTAAACGAAGCTTTTGTAAGAATAATTTGTGGAAGATGTGAAAATAAACGACAGTAGGTAGAGAAAGTCATATTTTTCTTTTCTATTATTCGTGTTAGTAAATCGGTTAGCATGAAAAATAGTATAGTTCCGAAGGCATTGCAGGCAAAAATGGAGAGGCATAGGGTATTTTTTCACTTCTACAGGCTCCTTTAACGCAATGATCATTCGGCTTTGGCCAAAACGTTTTGAGGGTGAACTTTGAACTCTTGGTTTTCGCTTTTAACGTATATTCACACGTACATATGTAAATTTATTTTCACATCCACACTTCCTGACTCCGTGGAGAGTAGAGAATAATCCTAATTAAAAAAAACTCCCACCCGCAGCAGAGAATGGAACCCGTGACCTCTGAGAGAGTAGTCAGCTCGCTGACCTCTCGACCACAGAGGCAGTTGGGCCTTCGTTTTTATACTATTAAATATTTTACTTGTATTATAGTTCGCCTCATTGCCTGTTTTCAAAATATTTTATATGTAATTGCACAGAGAAGAAATGGTTAGGGAAGAAAGGAGAAATAGAGGGAGAGAGAGGTTGCTAGAGAGAATGAAAGACGAAGTTGGAGGGAGAAAGAGTATGAGACACGGAAAGAAGGGGAGATAGAGAGGAAATAGACAGAAAATAAGAAAAAGAGAAAGAACTCCACATTTAATGCAATAATCCGAGCAGAACTGGGGTTTTGCTAGTTCACAATAATGTCATGCCCTTAATTGCTTCTATACTTAGTTACTCCAGAAAATTATATTACCTCTTGTCATTTGTCGTGTTTTTTTGTGCACTTTTAAGATTGCATTACCTTTTATCGACCTTCTTTCTCAACCTTTGTTTTGCTTTCGTAGCGTTTATCGGTAAAGATAAACCATACCCACTTAAACAATTATAATAATTTTAAAACATTCTCATCATAAAAGTCGTGCTACCTTGTGTTATTCCTCCTCTATGTAGCTATGCTTTATTTTGTTGTACGCTTATTTGAATGCCCTAAGAAGGTATCATTGTATACTATGTATGATCGTCTTATGTTCTCTCTGCAGCTTTCATAGTTCTCATCTATGCTCATTTAGTATAAGACATGATAAAGAAAACAAAGTAAGGTAAGTATAGAGAAAAAACCCGAAAGAAACTCATGATTTTTACAAGTGATAAACAATTCATTCTGAATGAAGAGGGCTTTTGGAAGACGCTGAAATTAAATACTCAGATTGGCATTTAACCGACTGTTCATTTTTAAGTTAAGCTGCTCTCTCTCTCTCTCTCTCTCTCTCTCTCTCTGTCCGTCTCTCTCACGCATACATTCTTTCAAAAGTGCCTTTTTGGATTCAGGAAGTCTTCAAACGGATTTCTAGTGAAATCTCGGTTTTGAACTTTTGGCTGGAATACATTACTTCCCCTACTTACTATAGGTAAACAGATATACACTACGTAATCAAACGTATACGGACACCTGGCTGAAAATGACATACAAGTTCGTGGCGCCCTCCATCGGTAATGCTGGAAGACAATATGGTGTTGGCCCACCCTTACCCTTGATGACAGCGTTCACTCTCGCAGGCATACTTTCAATCGTGCTGGAAGGTTTCTTGGGGAATGCCAGCCCATTCTTCACGGAGTGCGGAACTGAGGAGAGGTATCGATGTAGGTCGGTGAGGCCTGGCAGGAAGTCGGAGTTCCAAAACATCCCAAAGGTGTTCTATAGAATTCAAGTCAGAACTCTGTGCAGGCCTGTCCATTACAGGAATGTTATTCTCGTGTAACCACTCCGCCACAGCCCGTGCAATATGAACAGGTGCTCGATCGCGTTGAAAGATGCAATCGCCATCCCCGAATTGCTCTTCAACAGTGGGAAGCAAGAAGATGCTTAAAATATCAATGTAGGTCTGCGCTGTGATCGTGCCACGCAAAACAACAAGGGGTGCAAGCCCCCTCCAGGAAAAACATGACCAGATCATAACACCACCACCTTGGAATTTCACTGTTGGCACTACACACGCTGGCAGATGACGTTCACCAGGCATTCGCCATACCCAACCCTGCCATTGGATCACCACATTGTATACCGTGATTCGTCACGCCACACAACGTTTTGCCACTGTTCAATCGTGTAATGTTCACGCTCCTTACACCAAGCGAGGCGTCGTTTGACATTTTCCTGCGTGATGTGTGGCTTATGAGCAGCCGCTCGACCGTGGAATCCAAGGTTTTTCACCTCACGCCTAACTGTCATAGTACTTGGAGTGGATCCTGATGCTGTTTGGAATTCCTATGTGATGGTCTGGATAGATGTCTGCCTATTACTCTTTACGGCCCTCTTCAAATGTCGGCGGTCTCTGACAGTCAACAAACGAGGTCGGTGTGTACGCTTTTGTGCTGTACATGTCCCTTCACGTTTCCACTTCACTATCACATCAGAAACAGTGGACCTAGGGGTGTTTAGGAGTGTGGAAATCTCGCGTACGGACTTCTGACACAAGTGACACCCAATCACCTGACCACGTTCCAAGTCCGTGAGTTCCACGGAGCGTCCCATTCTGCTGTTTCACGATGTCTAATGGCTACTGAGGTCGCGGATGAGTACCAGGCATTAGGTGGCAGCACAATGCACCTAAGATGAAAAACGTATGTTTGTGGGGTGTCCGGATACTTTTGATCACATAGTGTAGGTAAAGAAAGTAAAAATCAAGAGAATAGGATCTTATCCTGAAAGTGAGAAAGTATACGTGCGTGTCAGAATTACTAAGAATTTTAGACGTGTGTTGTGTTAATCAAAACCGTGAAGAGCCTTTTTTGAGAAAACGAAAAAAAAATGTTTATATAAAGCGGACAATTTCTTTTTTCGTTTTTTTTAATCTTCGTGTTGCATCGTTGTAAAATGTTGAACTTGAGTACTAAGTTGTATTTAACCAAGTTTTCGTTTTTGAGCCATGTTGTTCACACATACACATATTTTAAATGCCTTTTTTGTATTTAGGGAGCCTGAAATTTTGTCTTTCTGGTGAAATCTTGGTATAGAATTTTTGGGTGGAATGCAATATTTCCTCTACTTACTATAGGGAAATAGTAGTAGGGAAATAAAAAGTATATCAATAGCAACATATCGCAAAAAGGATGTAAAAGGGATGAATAGCAAAATCAACCTTGAGGGAAAACAAACAGAACGACCGACAAAACCAAGATTATGTGAAAAACAAAACTGTTATTGTAGATTTGCCACTGCCACTGCGAAAGACACAAATAAAATAAATCGGTGACGTAATGGAAGCTTTTCATCCCTCTGAAAATTGGTAGCTTGTTAAAGTAAATTCGCTGATATTCGGAGATCCCCCAGATAGAGAAGCAGTTTATATATTTCCTTGTACAGTCCCAGAGGTGCACCAATCAGCAACTCATTTATGTTGACGAAAGAGAACGATGTAGAGGAACGCCACAAAAACTGAACTTGGCTGTGGCAACGCTGCGACCCTCCCTCCAAAAATGGCATTAAATAAAGATGCGTATCTTGCTCCAACTGCCCCTGGGGGGAAATATTCTCGGCGAGAACAAAACCGGCGAAACCCACAAAAACATTTGCAGTCGTGGTTAGATAGAGCCAACGTGCAAAATGATGAGCCTGTGTATGTGTGTGGTCCAATGGTGGTGCGATAAAATATTACATCTGACTCCTCCTCCCCCTCCGCGAGATAGCGCGACAATACACCGATATAGAGGGGTAATAATAGCAAGAGACGCTGGCATATCGGCGCTATATATCCTTCCGCGTTGTATGAAAGCGCTGGCAAAATAGTGCACATTGTCCGCGACCATTATCACACCAGGCAGTTTATAAATGTGTGTTGCCCAAGGAAAACGAGTACACAACTAGCTAATGGCTGGCTTCTATGTTATATTAATTATCTGATAACTTTTATGGCCCCCTAAACAATGGAGATAAAACCGCTGTAGGTGGCTTAATTGGAGATGGGTATTATTCCCATTATTAGCTGCGCAAACAAGAGCTGCAAAACGTTGACAATGGACTCAGCCGCACTGCAGTTTCTGTACAGGTTGCCTGAATTATGTAAACTGCGTGCTATGTTTCGCGCCCAAAAAAAGGGGGAGGGAATTAGGAAACGTTGTTTGTTTTAAAGCCATGAGATATGAGATAAGTGTAAGCAAGTCCTCTGGGCATTACATGTTTATGATATTTTTTATAGCATTATACTTCTAAAAAACGCATAGTGTGAGGTAGAAAATTACCTTCAACTAAAGCAAGGATTTATATTACTAGCTTTTGTTACAATTGCCATGCAATCTGCACAGGATTTATACCGCAAGCACGTTTATTATGCATTTTTCGATTGCTTGCTTTGTATATAATAAATTGTGTTGTTTTTTTCCACAATAGCATTATTCCTATTAGTAGGTACACGACACATACTAAAAAAACCGAATTTGTGCAAAATGATCTGTGACCCTGTGATTTATTACATTAGAACTTTTTTCTTTTTAAAGCAGCTAGACGAAAATAAATATTTAGCTATAAATATGCATGTAATCGTTGCAGCAGAATGGAATTAAACATATACAAGTGAAGTAATTTTGTTTTATTGTTTTTTTTCTTTCATAACTTCTAATGCTCATCAGTTGTAATCAGTCTGTAATTAATCTCTATTTCCTATTAGGCTTAAGTAATAATAATTTAATGCTTGTAAAGGCTCGCCTCACTGTGCGCCTATTCTGGACCACATCTTACTTTCTGATAACACAAGGCTAATAATAGTAGCACTATTAATAATAAACCAGTCGCCACGATATGAGTGCGCCTGGAGAAGCGCGCCACTGTTTTATTTTGGACCATGCGAACATCTTCAAGGTTAGGGATAAGAGGAGAGCGAGGGGCAAGGCGATAGGGTAAAGTTCAGTTGCACAATGGAAACAGTATGTTTGCAGGCCTCAACCTGGCTAGTTAATGCAACTCGGAACTGTGGATTATTCTTTTTTGTCGGGGGGCCCCCTTGATTGCCCTTCCGATTGTTCCGTAACTATTTAGTTCATTTTCCCACCGCAGGCATTCATATCTTAGCCGACCAGTACTTGGCAAGAACAAGGTTTTAGAAGTTAATACACTACGTAATTGGCATTAAGAAAATAATTAATGGCAAATATCGGGGAAGTGATGTATATACCGACCAACATCAAGCTACCATATTAAAAATAAATAAACGGTTATTCGTAAATAATGTATAATACCGATAAAACTAAAATTAATCCATATGTTTTAAATTCTAGAACGCGTCAAATGAGCATTCTAAGAGTAACATTTAGAAAAAAACAACGAAGAACAGTTTCAAACCTTATTCTACGGAATGCGACATCATCTCGAAAGTTTTAAAGGGTAACGTTGATGCAGGAACGATGGTCAGCACTTTTGATGCCGCAATGGTGCGACAATTTTGTTAACGTTTTACACCATGATGTGATGCCTCGATAATGCGGCAATTTTGAAGCAACACTAAAGTCATCAGTGTCTCGCGATGGTGCCAATTTGATTCAGGATTATTGTACCACTATGTGATGACGCGATATTACGACAATTTTGAGGCAAGACGATGATCGTCACAGCCTCGAGATGGTGCCAATTTGATACAGGATTATTGCACCACGATGAGATGACGCGATATTACGACAATTTTGAGGCAAGACGATGATCGTCACAGTCACGCGATGGTACTTATTTGATACAGGATTATTGTACCACGATGTGATGACGCGATATTGCGGCAATTTTGAGGCAAGACGATGATCGTCACAGCCTCGAGATGGTGCCAATTTGATACAGGATTATTGTACCACGATGTGATGACACGATATTACGACAATTTTGAGGCAAGACGATGATCGTCACAGTCACGCGATGGTCGCCAATTTGATACAGGATTATTGTACCACGATGTGATGACGCGATATTGCGACAATTTTGAGGCAAGACGATGGTCGTCACAGCCTCGAGATGGTGCCAATTTGATACAGGATTATTGCACCACGATGTGATGACGCGATATTGCGACAATTTTGAGGCAAGACGATTATCGTCACAACCCCAGGATGGTCGCCAATTTGATACAGGATTATTGTACCACGATGTGATGACGCGATATTGCGACAATTTTGAGGCAAGATGATGATCGTCACATCCTCGCGATGGTGCCAATTTGATTCAGGATTATTGCACCACGATGTAGCGCCAATTTGAAGCAGTACTATGGTCTAGCACAACGATGAGGCGTCAATTTGAAGCAGTAACGATGATCGTCAGTTTGAAGTAAGAAGATGGTCGGGCACTTTTGATGTCGTTGATTCGGCTGCCGTGATCTCGTAGCTCGTTCTGTTGTCTT
Organism: Deroplatys truncata; assembly: GCA_030765065.1. Lineage (NCBI taxonomy): Eukaryota > Metazoa > Arthropoda > Insecta > Mantodea > Mantidae > Deroplatys > Deroplatys truncata. Next base: position 169,189,578 of record CM060979.1, read on the forward strand.
TTGCGCCAGCTGCTCCGATGGTAAGCTATGAGATCTTTCCCTCAGGGTATGTGTGGATGTATTGTGAAGGACAACACCAGTTTAAATTGACTGAGTAATTTATTGTGAACTAATATTTCAGTTATTAAAGTGAGTTGCTGACCGTTTGAGATGAAGAAGTAGAACTGCTTTGGATTGTAAAACTCAAAATTGTAACAACTGAATTATACCTACTAACTTCTACAGTATTAATTTTACGATCTGAAGTAACTGTTTCCGCAATAAAAGAAACTAGTAGAGTAACTTGCTGTGAGTCGCTAAAATGCTTATCTGCGAGACCTCTCGCAATAACCGCGAAATCTTACTCACACAAGCGCGTCAATAGGTGCTTAACCAGTAAGTACCGCTAACGGTACCAGAGAGGATATAAAATTGCATGCCTTTATTACTTTCAGCTCCGCCTACTTCACTACTCCCCACCAACATTATTTTTCACGCGCAACCAATACTTAAAATCATAAATGTGTCTTTAACTTTGAAGCGTGGCTAAAATCTCAGAATCTAAGTGCCTTTCTCTTTTCCAGAATTCTGCCTACGTGGCTCTGCAAACGTGCTGAACCTATGATTCCCAGAAACTTTAAGCTAATGTGTTCCCTACTTCGGCTGATACTGATGGCTTTCACTAACCTAGCTTCATAATGACCTTCGTCTTTCCGAACAACATTTTAACTCAAGCTTATTTAATTATACATTGATTTAATATACGTAAATTATTTATTGTGATTCTTTTATTTTACTGTTATATCCTAATTTAATTATTTATATATTCCCGTCAAAAATTACGGTATCAACGTATTCCTATTTACTTTCTCTGCACTTACCTATAATAACTAGAGGAAGTAACGTGTCCCACTTAAAAAACTGGAAATGAGATTGCACTGGAAATACATGTTTTGAGGTCACCGAATAAAAGTATTTTTATAAAATGATCCTCTGTGCGTCTGTCCGTTCATTCGCAAGCATCAGTGAACAGCAAAACTCAAGAATTTTGGTATTCCTAAAAGCGGCTGTAACGATTTTGATTAAAATACCATAGGTATGTTTAAGATATCTGAATGAAAAAATGTATGTGTTGAATCTTCTGGGAATAGTCTGTGAAGATCTCTTCATTTTGAGTGAATTTCTAAATTTTTGTGTAATTACTAAACCTTAAGAAATAGACAAAAATAAACGACACATATCTCGCTAGAATACATTATTTTAACAATTGATTGCAGCATTAACCATCCTTACGAGATATTTTTGTTATTGGTTTGAATTTTCAAACAGTTTATACTAAAGTCACTATTCATTTCTTTCTCGTAGTCATGCAAGGAATATAGAATTTCAAGGCAAAATTTTTGGATATAGGCTCCCTATACTACATCGCTTAGTCACATTTAGGGTGGGTTTCGGAATCAGGGGCCCTACCAGATTATTCTTTATAAAAGGCTGCCAACATATTTGAGGACAATGGTTTCAAACTGAACAGTGATAAAACCCGTCATATGCAGAGTGGACAATTTAAGTTCAGACTGTGCAATATCTACAAAACTAAACGTTTCACAAAGAAATGTCTTTAATAAAAGTTGCTTGATATTTTGGGGGAAAGTAAACGCCATTAGTCGTGTTCTATAATGTTAATTTAATTCATTTAAATGGAAACTTATATTTTGTGTGTTGTTTTCTCATTAGAAAATGATTTATAAAAATCTTATGTGTCACACTCACATGACTTTTTCTACTCTTGCACAAACTATTTTTACAAACGCTTATTCTCCATATGCTTCATGTTAATCGAGATGTTAATCTTATTGCTAATTTTCTTGTAGATGCAAGGGGAATATGGTAGGTTTTAAGCGACAGTCAAGTCTTTTAAGCGTTGGTTGGTATGTGCGCATTCCATTCTCTTTGCATGTCCAGGGCATAAAAAATGAATAACGAATTCGAGAAAAAGTATAAGTATTGGAAAATTTAAGGGAATAACAAGCAATACCTCTAAAATGGTTCACTCAACAACCAAAATGTATATGACATAAACTGTGTATTTTAACGCGATCTACATTTTTTGTGTAGTAATATTTTGTCTATCTCTTATGGTTTACCAGTTATGCAAAAGTCGTTCACAATGAAGAATACTTTTGGAGACATTCCCAGAAAATTCGAGATATACATTTCATTTGTCATGAAAATATCTTAAACATATGATATTTTAATGAAACTCGTTAGAGCCATTTTTGAGAAAATTAAAATTTTCGAAAAATGTTCCATGTAAAGGGTAGTTTGGGGTGCGGGGATTTTCTTGAAAACCTTCGTGTCGCTTCTCTGGAAGATACTAAACCTAAATATCAAGTTTGGTGTTTATCCGACTGTTCGTTTTTGAGTTATGCTGTTCACAGACACACACACAGACACACACACGGACATCTTTCCAAAAATGCATTTTTTGGATTCAGGGGGTCTCAAAACATGTATTTCCGGTGAAATCTCGGTATCGAATTTTTGGGTGAATACTATACTTCCACTACTTACTATACGTAGTAGAGAAAGTAAAAATTTGTTTTGGCCCAAACCGAGGAATTAAGCGCCCTGGAAAGAGATTTCTCAACCACCGCAGTGTGCCTTTGTTAGAAGTAGCCCCGTCTTGTTACAGTAAATGAAGTAGGTATCTTGCTTCATATAACATTTGGAGATTTCTTCCACCATTTACGGTAGTAGCTCTAACATTTTCTTGTTCAAAAAGCAGAGACCAATTGTGAACTCCAGCAGAAAAAGCGTAGTCATTGGTTTGTGAGGTGTGTAATGGCTGTTCATACAGTTCTATAGGATTTCTGCCACTCCAGTATCGGAATTGTTACTTATTGAGTATGGCATTTGAATAAAAATGTATCACGTCTGAAGTAACTTATTCACACATTATCGTTTTCTGGAAGAAAGGCACTCTATTTTCTTCCGAATATGTGGCCCTAACTTCTGGTTTCACCTCCTTACCAAACTTAATCTACTAGCGATGGAATTTTAGCTCCTTGTGCTCTATTCGATGAACTGTTCTGTCAGACGTGCGCAAGACCTCAGCATGTGTAGTCGTTGCACATCCAATCTCTCTCTTGGTGTTCTCTGAGGTACGAACATAACGGCAACTACCATGGAATGACGCTTGTCTAATGCATTAAACATGTTAAACCAACTCACTATTGTGTCCCTCGAGGGACCATGTCTCTTAACACTGAACTCGCGGCGAAATATAGTAATTTCAACAACGGACGTAGTTTCAATATTTGCTGTTATCTCAAATAAGTACATGCCAACTGGCAAACATGATTCACAAATGTGTCAGCGTCAGCCTCTGGTGCTGGAGTAGCATGTCTGCCTCACATTTAAGAGTTCTCGAGTTCCATTCTCGGCGAGGGCGAGCTGACCAAATAAGGTTTTTCCGGCGTTTCCCCTTATCCTGATAAAGATGAATATCGGGTAACTTTAAGCTCTATGGACACCGGAATCATTTGAGCATCATTTCACCCGTTTCATTCATTCATTGCTCAGTATGACCTACCCGATTAAACGATGTTAAATTAAAAACTAAAGTTCGTGGTCTAGATGACATTTCCTTTCCCAGCAGGACAAAATCGTCGGAACTAACTGCGGGATCCTGTACTGACTTCCACAAGGGTTTCTAAATAGCAATATCATTACAACGGAGATGTATTCTTTCAAAAATTCTACAAACTCTGATTTTTTACTTTCTCTACCACATACCTAGTAGGTAGAAAAGTCGTCCTCCATAGTCTAGGGGTACCATACTAGCTTCTAGTTCCCGAGATCGCGGGTTCAGACCCGGCGGAGGACGATGGATTTTTTTCGGGCGTAAAAAGCTTTAGCATGACTTCCTTCGGAAGGGAAGTAATGCCGGTGGTCCCGTATCGTAGATTTACGGCACGTAAAAGAATCTCAAGCCTGATAAGGAGGCCTCTGAGCAAAATTTCCGGTCTTTCACGCCCAACATAGAATGGGGTGCTAAGAACCATAGTACTTAAAGAGCGTCCATAAATAAAATCCAATTTAATTTTAATTTAGGTAGGAAAGGTATTGCACTACATCCAAAAATTACATACCGGGATTGCAACGGAATTTCATGTTTGAGAACCCCTGAATCCAAAAAAAGCATTTTTAGAAAAAGGTCCGTGTGCGTGTGTGTGAGTGTGAACAACATAAGTCAAAAACGAAAAGTCTCATCAATACCAAAGTTGGTATTTAAATTCAATATCTTCCAAAGATGCGACACGAATATTTATAAGTAAACCAGTACAGTTACACAGGGAAAAAGCGATACATACGAGCGAAGCATCTTAAGAGCCTTTTGTTACATCCAGAGCGTTAATAAAAAATCACGTGTTTCTTTCATATTTCAAGGGAGCTACCATATTTGTACAACAAACGTGGGCTTTCTCCAACAAACGTGCGACACTTTTAAAAAGATGCGACACGAAGATATTCCCACGCGAGTGGAGAGAGGCAAGGGTGATCTGCATCTAGAAGCCGGGGAAAGATCCGGTTCACTCTTCCAACTACCACTCCATAATTTCCTGAGGCCTCTTCAAGTCTTCGAGAGGCCAATACTTGCCCATTTGTCCCCTGTACTGGGAGTCACTCACGCCATCCCTGACCACCAGTTCGGGTTCCGTCCTGGGCACTCGACGCCCCAGCTGCTACTGCGGGTGGCGGAGGCCGCGGCCCTGGTCTTCCAGGACAGGGCCTTTGCTGCTGCGGTGTCTCTGGACGTCGAGATAGCCTTATCCACGACCTGACATACGGGTCTCTCATACAAGCTCATTCAGCTGGAACTACCATCACACTACATACGCCTGCTACACTCATACCTTAATCACAGAACTTTTGTTGTATCAGTTGCTGGGAACAAATCTACACACAGGCTTATATGAGGCGGAGTCCCCGAAGGTTCAGTACTACCCCCCACACTTTTTAGCGCGTATGTGGCCGACGTACCAGCAGAGCAGTACGTCAACATAGCTCAATAAGCTGATGACAACCGTCGTCGTCCATACATTTTTGGCACCTCTTTAGGAAACTATCCATCACTCGCCGTAGTTCACGTTGAGAAATGCTGGCAATTTCCTGGTGGATATTTTGTTTTAATTCTTCCAGGGTGTGTGGGTTTGTCTTGTACACTTTGTTTTAAGTTACCCCAGAGATAGAAATCGCAGGGGGTTAGGTCGGGGGACCGAGGGGGCCACAAATCTGTACTAATAATTCTGTCCTCAAACACACTCTCAATTTTTTTCATCGAAATATTATTGACCGTATAAGCTGTTGCAGAGTTTTGTTGAAAAAAGGGAAAATCGCGATCCCTTCTGTTAATTCTCTAAAAAAGTGGGCAAAATTGTATTCACATATTTACGGGCTTCAACTGTTGACTCGAAAAACATTGGTTGGTAATTTCATAAAGTTGGTAAGTAAAGCCTTTAAAAGCAGTGTTAAAAATGTAGTATGGTTTCATCCGCGCCTTTCTTTGATAGCGGCAGACGGCAACGAGCGCCGAGGACGCTGACAAGAAAAACACCGCGCAGGCGGTTCGTAGGTTTTTGGCTCTCCCTGTACGAATGACCCTTTCACCAGAGGAACCAATGCTCATTAGATTTGAGGGTGTCAGGATGAGGGTAGGAGGCACATTTACTACTAATTTCTTCCAGTTTAATGTTTTCAGCTTGCGTGCATTAGCGGATGTTTCATGTCACGGCCGCCTAGAATAATCTCTAAAGTGAAGAGTCTAATACGCACAATATGGATCCAATATGCCGTGCCCAAGAACGAGAAACTTACAAGTTGTGCAACTCTTCTTTCCGTTCCCGGGGGCCAGGAAGGCTTCCCGTCGATTGTGAACGCTCCCATTTGAATACATATATTTCAACTTTCTCGTTCTCGTTGGTTGTGAACCACGTTTACAGAGTGGCAACGGATTGCTCGGTGCACATCTTGTTTGTTCCGTCTTGCATTCACATAGAAGTCAACAGAACTCACGTCAACATCCAGCAGCTTACAGAGGAGACAAGCATGCGACTACAAACCGCACGGAAAGTATTCAGCATGGAGCAACATAGCAGAGAAAAGACAAACATTCAGAGATTTAATTATCTTATCCAGAGTTATGCGATTAGTTTTTGATACCTCAAATGACATTTGTATTACCGCCCTTAAAACTCTATATGCCTTTTCCTTTATAGCTGAAGCTATGAAAGTAATTCGGCTGGCTCCGTAGCTCAGCAGACAGAGCACCTGCCTGCTGTATAGGGGTTCCGACTGGATGGAGGGAATTTTTCTCTAGCCAAATTATTCACTATCCTTTCCAGATTCTGGAGGTATGAATGTGTGTGTAATCTAATGCATAAAAGCCAAAGAAAATTTAGATATCCAATAAAAAACGCTATACGAGTTAACACAATTGCCGATAGGCATTATGTTCCAAAGATACAAGGGAGACACTGAAAATATTTATAAAATCAAACAAGGATTATTTTTAAAAAATTTAAATAATTTTATTGTTTTTCAAAACATTCCCCTTTAACCTCAACACTTTTTGCATTCGATTAAATCAGCCTTTAAAGCAAGACGCCACTCTTCCTTTGGCAGTTCAGAAACCTGCTTTTTATAATGTTCCACTTCATCTAATGACAAAAACATTTTTCAACGTTTGGAAACAAAAATAAATCACAAGGTGCTAGGTCAGGGCTTATGATGGAAGGTCCATTATACTGACGTTTAGGGCCCACAGATATTCAGTTTTGTTGTGTGCGGCATTGCGTTGTCATGATGTAATTATTTTTCTTTTGGGCGTTTTACATGAGGTTTTCAAAAATTTGCGATAAACAGACAATCGGCAGTAATGGTACTCTATTGTGCAATGCTATAGCAGCAATAAGGCCCGTTTAAAAAAGAATCTTCTTAGCAGCACTGTGAATTCGTTGGACTTTTGTAGGCTTAGGTTCTGTTCGAAAGACTCTTGAGCCGATTGACTTTTCTCTTCAGCATCATATTAAATTCAAGATTCATTGCCAGTAACGATATTCCAAACCAAATTTATTGTGCCGCCTTGGAATTTTTCCAGTTTTTCTACACCAGTCAATGCACTGTTGTTTTTGAGCGGGAGTCGGTTTACGTGTAATCCATCGACGAAGTCAAACTGTAGATGTACTCAATTTTGGATTTGACTCATACCAATGCCAAATGTCGCCCGAATAAATTCATAAGCTCTGTCGATATTCAAGTATTGCTCAACAGAGGCAACAGCAGTTCTTGGGCGTCCTTCACGAAATTCATCACTAAGAAAAATTCGATCTCTTCGGAATTCGCTTATCAATTATAAATTGTTGCCTTGGATGGAGCTTCTTCGCCAAATGCATTTCTAATCTGATCTTTATATTGTTTAGGTGTTAATGACGATTCAAAACCGTAAAAATTCATAGCCCAAAATTGCTCCTTACTCAAGCTCATTTTTGGGGTGAACACAAAATCCTTAAATGATGATAATTAACGAATTATTAAAGCAAACTGGAGAAACTACACAGCAATCAACTCGCAAAGCATTAGAAAGTAGCTGTCAAATATAAATATGGCATTCTAAAAATTTTCAGTGCTGCCCTCATAAAAGGCCACCAATATGACTATTGAAGTTAAAGGCACGGTATAAATGGAACAATAAAAAGGTTAAAAACAAGTTTAAAAAGCAATTCATTAAAAATCGGGGAGTATGATATTTTCCATCAATCACAACCCATTTAAAAAAAGTTTTTAAAATGTCTTATATCTAAGCAAATAATTAAATGCAAACTAGTTCATGTCGGATCAATATATCGATATTTAAAAATGTTTAAACTACAGGGTGATTTATGAAGAACGGATATATTTATTTCTTTAATTATTCTGTTCGAAATTCACTCAATGCCCCAATTTTAGCACTAATTTAAGCATAATGTTCTGGAGTTTCGATTGCCTGTCACTAGATCCGCAGATGTTCATGTTTTATTCGTTATTGTTAGTTTTATTGTCGCAACTGTTTTTGACACTTTGTTCTAGTCAACGTGAAAATAGAGTACACAATAAATGAACGACTCTTCCTTGAAAAGCAATACTGGCTTACCAATTCAATTACAGCTACTCAAAGGGCATACCAGAGAGAATTTGGTTGTCGGAATCCTCCCCAAAGAAACACAATACTGGAACTGGTAAACAAATTGGAAACAACTGGATCTCTAGTGAGCGAAAAAGGTAAAACTCGTTCATCCAGGCTTCTCACGGTTGCTGTTGATGTAAGAGCAAGACTGGATCAGTCACCCAAAAAGTCATTAAGACATTTGTCGCAGGAGACAAGGTACAGCTACTCAATGTGTCAGAGCTGTGAAAAGTGCAGGCCTAAAGCCGTATAGGATTACGGTTGTCCATCAGTTACAGGAACCAGATAAGGATAGACGACTGAATTATTGTGGTTGGTTTCAGGCGTTCATTGTGTAAAATCCTGCCTATTGTCCATCACATGGTTCACAGATGAAGCATGATTCCATTTATCCGGTTATGTGAACTCAAATAACTCACGCTATTGGGCCAGCGAAAATCCATATGTTATTCATGAAGCACCCGGTTAAAATCGGAGTTTGGTGCGCAATATCCGCACAGAGAATAATGGGACCAATTTTTTTTAAAACAATGTGAACACTGCAGAGTACTGGCGGATTTTCATGAAGTTTGCTGAGCAACTAGACGATGTAGAGCTTTTCAGCAGGACGGCGCTACATGCCATACATCAAATGAATCCATGGCACCAATTGCAAGTTTCTTTGACGACCGGATAATTTCCAAGAACTGTGGCCACCGAGATCTCCGGATTTGACATCGCCGGACTTCTTTCTATGGGGTTACTTAAACGACAGGGTTTATGCCACACGTTCCCAGACTTTAGGCGATCTGAAGCACAACATTACACGGAGATTCAAGCTATTGATAAACAGAGTCCTCCAACGAGTGGCCAGTAACATGGAACGACGTATTGAGTTGTGCCTTATGCAGGATGGAGGACATGTTCAATATTTGCTATAGAGGTAAATAATCTCCCAAAATTCTTCTGCATTTAAGGTATAACAAGTTGTCGCTAGCATAACTCGTTTTGAAACAATTAAAGAAATAAACGCGTCAGTTCTTCATAAATCACCCTGTAGTTTGGATACTAAAACATAAAGTGGTTCTGCCGACATCGTTAAGAGACATTTCCATAAATCAAAGTGTAGTAAAGGATTGCAGTCTAAGATGAGTCATTCAGAATCAAGAATGCTTAAAACTTCTGAACTTTCTTTCGGTCTCTATTTCCTTAATAGATATAACGTTGCACTAGCTATTTATTCGGTGATGTTACAAAATATTACTTTCATAAATAATTATCAGTACTATAGCAAGAGCCGTGGTTCAGACACACTAATAAAATGTTTAGTTTCGTTCCAGGAAGGTTTACGTTCCACGCATTAGCTGCTTGAGGCGAAGAACCATTACACTTTCTGTCGCTGTCCCAAACCCCTCGAGTCCACATAAGTTTGAAGCGGATGTGAAACCGTTTTGGAGGAAACGACCCTTAGAGAGGGCAGATGGAAGTCCCCATTAGTTTCGCTTCATCTATTGCTTGCACAAAAACTCGAGAACTACCGTGGCTAATCTGTTGCTGTCCAGCTTCAAAACCCAAAGTTGAACAGAGTCACTAGGGATCAAAGCTCCATGACCTTAAGCCTCAACATATCTGTTGTTAAAATAATATTTTCAGTACCAGCGGTATTGTATAAAGCAAACGAAATATTCTGTAAACCTGTATCCTAAAATTAATACGAATAATATATAGTTTTTTAATCACCATGGCCAAGGATTACCAAAAGTTAAACATCAAAGGGTTTGTTCAGGGTGCACCGCGTGGAGGTGAGCGTACAGCTCCAAAACTAAAAACTTTTTCCATATCTGCTCCATATCTCTTAACTGTCACGTGCACTAGTCACTTCTCATTGGCTGTAATCGTGGAATAGATTGTTGTGTGATACAAACTAGTTCCTTATTTAACATGATCAATTATCTTAATATATTCAAGAGGATTGTAAAATTTACATTTTCATTGCCCACGAATCCAATATATAATATAACAGAGTTAATGTATCTGGAATGCATGTCAATTCTTATAAACAAATAGAATCCACACTGATGTACCTATCTAAAAAATTATCCCAAACAACTTCAGTTAATCTTGATGTGCTTAAAATGGCCTACTTTGCATATTTCCATAGTCATTTATCATATGGTAGAATATTCTGGAGAATGCCCAGTTATAAAAATAGAATCTTTATAATACAAAAAAAGGCAATCAGAATCTTGACTGTTCCTACGCTATACTTTTTGAAACTCCGGTAACAATGTATAAGCAGCAAAATAGTTTTAACACAAATGCTGATGTTCATGAATATAATACACGAAATAAATCTAAACTGCACATTACAGGTCATAAAAGAAGATGCAAGGGAAATATGGTAGGTTTTAAGCGAAAGTCAAATATTTTAAACGCTGGTTGCTATGTGGCGCATTCCATTCCCTTTGCATGTCCAGGACATAAAAAATGAATAGCGAATTTGAGAAAAAGTATTAAGTATTGGAAAATTTAAGGGAATAACAAGCAATAACTCGAAAACGGTTCACTCAACAAAAAAATGTATATGACATAAATTGTGTATTTTAACGCGATTACATTTTTTGTGTAGTAAAATTTTGTCTATCTCTTATGGGTTACCAGTTATGCAAAAGTCGTTCACAATGAAGAATACTTTTAGAGACATTCCCAGAAAATTCGAGATATACATTTCATTTCTCATGAGAATATCTTAAACATATGATATTTTAATCAAAATCGTTAGAGCCATTTTTGAGAAAATTAAAATTTTCGAAAAATGTTCCATGTAAAGGGTAGTTTGGGGTGGGGGAATTTTCTCGAAAAACTTCGTGTCGCATTTCTGAAAGATACTGAACCTAAATACCAAGTTTGGTGTTTATCCGACTGTTCGTTTCTGAGTTATGCTGTTCACAGACACACAGACACACACACACACACAGACACACACACGGACATGTTTTCAAAAATGCTTTTTTTGGATTCAGGGGGTCTCAAAACATATATTTCCGGTGAAATCTCGGTATCGAATTTTTGGGTGGAATACAATACTTCCCCTACTTACTATACGTAGTAGAGAAAGTAAAAATTTATATTATTACGGCATTCAATTATTTAATAAACTCTCCACATATCTATAAAACGTTAAAACCCTAACCGTCTTCAAAAAGATTTGAAAAAATTCCTATTACAGGGTTGTTTTTTTCAGTGGAAGAATACGTAGAAACGAATTAGTTTATAAGCCCTCTTATGGAACATACTATGTTTACAATTCCTAAATTTAGTTTAGATGCCTCGTCATGTAATAAATTAGGATTTCTGTATTTGTGTCTTACATCTAATTAGACCTGTTCTTTTTGTACTAATAATTGTATTGTTGATGAAGCCAATATTTCTGTATTGAAATCTAACGGTGATCCTTCGGTTTAAACCTGCCTCTCAGGATGACGAAATCACATCTATCGTGACAGTGTTTTTATTGATTTTACCGCCTGACCTTGCATTGCACAGGGCTTGTACGTTGCCATTTAGAGGTGTACATTAACCAATCAGGGGAAAAGGGAAGGAAAGAGAGCGCGGAAGAAGTCAGCGAGGCAAGATTATGGGAAATAGGGTTCCTAATTTTTAGGGTTTATCTGGAAACCCACAAACGGATATCCTTGTTAAAAAGAAGCACAGCAACTCAGCATATCTCCGGGTAGAAAGAAATCCTAACATTCATAAAAAACTAAACTTAATAGGTTACTTTACGTCAAAAATAGTTTTTGCAACAGGAAGAAGACAAGCAGTAAAGAGATGCAGCTTCTATCACAAGACATGATGCCACACTTCATCTAATTTCATTACATTTAATATGGAAAATCGTGGTACGGCCAATGATAAGACGTAATATCCCGTCTCTGGTTACTTACAGTATTAAATCAGATTTGTAACCTCCCTTTCTCAATAACACTTCATGATATCCCTTACATATTTCATTATGCATATCAAAATTAATTCTTCTATCCACTTAACCTTAATCATGACAATGCGAGCATAAAGAGCTCTATTCTTCTAAAGCTCATTTTTATATCCGTTAAGTTTTAATCCAAATAAACCTTTGCAGAAAGCTATATTACACATTTCGTTATAGATACAAAGATAACAGCGATAGTCAAATGCTTAAGAGCTGACGCTATACGCTGGCCTTAAAATTCCATACTGTTTCCATGCAATCGCGAGAAACTGAATGCCGAAAAGAGTAAATAATGACCAAGAAATGAACACTTGGAACCTTTAATAACGGACATCTCAGAAATAGCTTACACCACAGAACTTATTTGTAAGAAATTGTGTGTTTTACAGGGATCTACATTTTTACTTTCTCTACTACGTATAGTAAGTAGGGGAAGTATTGCATTCCACCCAAAAATTCGATACCGAGATTTCACCGGAAATACATGTTTTGAGACCTCCTGAATCCAAAAAAAGCATTTTTGGAAACATGTCCGTCTGTGTGTCTGTCTGTGTGTCTGTGTGTCTGTGTGTGTGTCTGTCTGTGAGTGTGTCTGTCTGTGAACAGCATAACTCAGAAACGAACAGTCGGATAAACACCAAACTTGGTATTTAGGTTCAGTATCTTCCAAGGATGCGATACGAAGGTTTTCAAGAAAAATCCCCCCACCCCAGATTACCCTTTACATGGAACATTTTTCGAAAATTTTAATTTTCTCAAAAATGGCTCTAACGATTTTGATTAAAATATATGTTTAAGATATTTTCATGACAAATAAAATGTATATCTTGAGTTTACTGAGAATGTCTCCAAAAGTATTCTTCATTGTGAACGACTTTTGCATAATTGGTAAACCATAAGAGATAGACAAAATTTTACTACACAAAAAATGTAGATCGCGTTAAAATACACAATTTATGTCACATATATTTTTTTTTGTTGAGTGAACCATTTTAGAGATATTACTTGTTATTCCCTGAAATTTTTCAATACTTATTTTCTCAAATGGGAATTCGTTATTCATTTTTTTCGTCTTGGATATGCAAAGAGTATTAATCTGTGGGAAAGGGAATGGTGCTGCACCTAGCAACCAGCTACTAAGAGATATGTATGTGCTTAAAGGCTACTGTATTTCTAAATTGCCCTTGTAAATATATATTCCCCTTACATCTACAAGAAAATTAGCAATAAGATAGAGTCTGCAAATGTTTATCCCGATTAACATGAAGTAGATGGAGAATAAGCGTTTGTAAAAATAGTTTGTACAAGAGTAGAGAAAGTCATGTGAGTGTAACACATCAGATGTTTGTATAGTATGTTTTCGCTAGCGCTTAACATTTACCAGTTATACAAGATTATACAAAATTTCCTCCGAATAAAGAGGACTTTACAGGCTATTCCCTGAAAACTCAAGATATACTTTTTATTTTTTGTGTAAATGTCTTTAATATGTAGTATTTTAATAAAAACCATTAGCCATTTTTTATAAATAAAAATTTTCGAATATTATTCCTTGTAAAGTGTAACTAGGGGTGGGGGATATTCTTGAAAATCTTTGTGTCGCCTTCTTGGAAGATGCTGAACTTAAATACCAAGTTTGCTACTTATCTGACTTTGTTTTTGAGTTACGATGTTCACAGACACACACACGGACATTTTTCAAAAAAGGCTTTGTTTTTTTGGATTTAAGGGACTTCAAAACATATATTTCCAGTGAAATCTCGGTATCGAATTTTTGGGAGACATGCAATACGTTCTCTACTTACTATGTAGGTAATAATAGAGAAAGTAAAAAATGGTTTCAAATGGAAACTCGTCACAAAGACAAAACTCAACTGTTTATATCGCAATAATTTTGTGTTACTAATGAAGTCATGTGGAATAAAGAAGTATCGCACATTCTTAACCTTATTCCATTAGACGACGCACAAACTTAAAGCTTAAACTGAGAAAATACAAACATATGACAACGAATATTGCAGAAACTGCAAGGCAAGCAAAAAGCTTGGGTATATGACACTAATTGTATGTGTCAATGGGCCTTACATCTTTTCTGTGACGAGTTATTTTGTTTCAATAAAATGTAATGCAAATGATGAGAACCTCACGGGTTATTCACAGAGAAGTCATGATGTAGATGTTGTTCGTCATGCCAGCATGTCAAATATAAGAGACATTGAACAAAACTGTTAGAACTGTTTTGAGAAAATGAAAACTAATAAAAATGTACCATGTAAGGCAAAATCTTTGCCTTGCATCCTTAAATGCCGCCTGACACAAGCATGAAATATACTTATCCGTCTTCATTTTCGAGTTATGTTGCATTCACAAACATAATAATAATAATTTATTAATTGTTTCTCAAGAAGTGTATTTCTGCTGAAACCTCGATATCGAATTTTTGGGTAGAATGCAATACTTATACATAAGAGGTAAATAAAGTAACATGTTGCACAGCACATTGTCGGTTTCACCAGGCAGGTTCCCGTTCTTTAAACCAAAAACAAACCACACCACTAATATGCTTCATTCAGCCTTATGGCGTACAAAAAATGACTAGAAATCGTTGCAAATTTAGTCGGATCCATTTGCGGTGAAATTCTATGAGTAGGGTCCGCATCTTAGTTATGATGAATGCTTATTATATCGGAAACTGTGCATGAGAAAATGTAATGTAAGTTACTGAGCCAATTAGGCTATTCTTTCAAGCAGTGGCTATTTTAGCAGAGATGGTCGCAGTTGCTTAACGCCTCTATAATGATGAAGTACAGTTTTCGGCCCCTGCTCGAAACTACATCGGCAGCCCGATTAACAGTCAGTAATCGGCTGCATCAAATACAGCGCTCACCAGGTTGTGCCCTCTCCGCCAGCGTAGATAGCGCTTATGCAGTCTCCACGTCATCATCACCTGACCTTCCCAGTGCCCCTCGAGCGATGCGCTCCAACGAAGAAGACAGTGGTGTAACAGACTTAGTTCTCGACGACCAGAAGAACTTTCTTGAGCTTCGTGTTTGGTAGAGGCCATCTCCACATTTTTCGGCTTGTCTAAATTTATACACATATTTTTCGGCGTAAGTAAACTTCTAAATTCGTTCTACGGTATGGAGCGGCACTTAACCTTATCGAAGTGAGTTCATATTCGAATATCACCGCGTGTTAAATTGTATTTTAAAAAGCAAATATTGTGTTAGAAGAACAAAGCAAAAATGTTATGTATTTCAATTGTAATTTATTAATGTTTCTGGATTTGAATGTGAATATATTCGGTGATTTGGCGGCTGCAAGAATCATTAATTTCGTTTAGAGCTGTATCAAATCCTTACTTCATTTTGCTTTAACTTCATTTGTAGTACAAAGATTATTATTCTGGGGGAATGCTTTATTCCAATGCATTATAGACTGGGTGCGGCATGTTACTTTAGTTAACTTTTTATTAAAATTTTGTGGCATTCTACGCATTGACTATATTTAAATCGGCTTTGCAAGAATGTTACATTGCACATAGCCTGATAAAGAAAAAGTAACCAAAACGTTGTATAATACATCTTAAACTTAAAATATCTGCTATTTGAAAATAAATATTCATCTTTTTGTAAATCATGAACACTGTTTTGTTGAAAGTAAATGTGTTTATTCTGACGTAGTGTGAAGAGGGCGTTGTTCTAAGGTAGTGTTGACTAGCGACATTTTCACGCATGCGCCACCAACATCTCCTTTTTCCTTTGCCTCCAACGTCCCGACTCCCTAAGCTAAAATTGATGTATGGGCTCAATTACGCCCATAGCCAAGGGATAGATTCTCCCCTCTTTCTAATCCTACAGGGGCCACGTTTAGCCCAGAGATTTGTCTGGCGATCACATTACCTCATTATTAGCGTGGTAATGTTATAACGTTCATCTATTTGTCGGCCTGCCAACACCCCACAAGTGTCGGATGTCGGCCTCAGGGTGGCGAGCATGTGTACCTTCCTCTTTCAAGAAGCGTACCAAGTGTATGATACAAGGACCTTAATGAAATACACTCATCTTGGACGTAACTTCGTCTACATGTTCCAATGGTCTATATGGTCTTGTGCTCCGCTAATAAAACCGAGTCTCTATGCTTAAGGCTACCCCAAAGCTGATATTTGGTCAACATTTTCAGGACATTCAGAAATTAGTTTTCATATCCAAAATAAATACTTAGGACCTTTAGCTTCAATGACTTTTACTCTCATAGCCTTTTCAAGCTTCGTTGCGTAACCATTTAAATGCCCATGAGCAGATGACCTTTGATTTGTTTACATTTTTGCACATTAAAATGTTCCATACGAATCTTGTTAAAACTTTCAGCAGAAACTCTCAGATAATGAACTTTAAAAACTAGGTACACTTAAAATTGTTCAAGATGTGAGATAATTAATTCGACAGGACAAATACTTACAAATGTTTCATTTGAAGAGTTGACATTTTGGTACTATTAGAAGAGTGGTAAAGTAGTATATGCGAGCTATTAGTATTGAAATGCTATAATATTTTAAGTTATTTACCTTCTCTTCTACGTATAGTAAGTAAGAATCCCAGCCAAAAAATTATATACCGTGATTTCACCGGAAATACATGTTTAGAGGTGCCCTGAATCCAAATAAAGCATTTTTGGAAACATGTCCGTGTGTGTTTGCCTGTGTGTCTGTCTGTGAACAGCATAACTCAAAACGAAAAGTCGGATAAATACCAAACTTGGTATTTGAGTTTAGTAGCTTCCAAGGATGCGACACGAAGATTTTAGAGAAAATCCCTCCTCCCCAGAAAACCCCTTACATGGAACATTTTTCGAAAGTTGTGATTTTTTCAAAAATGGCTCTGACGATGTTGATTAAAATATATGTTTAGCTATTTCCATGGCAAATTAAATGTATATCCCGAATTTTATGGCACTGTCCCCAAAAGTCTTCTTCATTCTGAATGACTTTCGCATAACTGGTGGACCGAAAGAGATAGATAAAATTTTACTACACAAAAAATGTACATCTTGTTAAAATATGCAATTTATGTCATGAACCATTTCCGAAATATTCCTTCTTATTTGTTTGAATTTTTCAAGATTTATGCTTTTTCTCAAATGGGAGTTCGCTATTCGCTTTTTTACTTTCCCTACCACGTATAGTAAGTAGGGGAAGTATTGCATTCCAACCAAATATTAGATACCGAGATTTCACAGGAAATACATGATTTGAGGCCTCCTGAATCCAAAAAGAGTATTTTTACTTTCTCTACTACGTATAGTAAGTAGGGGAAGTATTGCATTCCACCCAAAAATTCGATACCGAGATTTCACCGGAAATACATGTTTTGAGACCTCCTGAATCCAAAAAAAGCATTTTTGGAAACATGTCCGTGTGTGTGTCTGTGTGTGTGTGTGTGTCTGTGTGTGTGTCTGTGTGTGTGTCTGTGTGTCTGTGAACAGCATAACTCAAAAACGAACAGTCGGATAAGCACCAAACTTGGTATTTAGGTTCAGTGTCTTCCAGAGATGCGACACGAAGGTTTTCAAGAAAATCCCCCCACCCCAGACTACCCTTTACATGAAAGATTTTTCGAAAATTTTAATTTTCTCAAAAATGGCTCTAACGATTTTGATAAAAATATCATATGTTTAAGATAATGTCATGAGAAATGAAATGTATATCTCGAATTTTCTGGGAATGTCTCCAAAAGTATTCTTCATTGTGAACGACTTTTGCATAACTGGTAAACCATAAGAGATAGACAAAATGTTACTACACAAAAAATGTAGATCGCGTTAAAATACACAACTTATGTCATATACATTTCTTTTGTTGAGTGAACCGTTTTCGAGATATTGCTTGTTATTTCCTTAAATTTTCCAATACTTATACTTTTTCTCAAATTCGTTATTCATTTTTTTATGTCCTGGACATGCAAAGAGAATGGAATCCGCCACATAGCAACCAGCGTTAAAATATTTGACTATCTATAAAAGCTACCATATTCCCCTTGCATCTACATGAAAATTAGCAATAAGATTGACATCTCGATATCTCGATAACATGAAGCATATGGAGAATAGGCGTTTGTAAAATTAGATTGTTACAAGATTAGAGAAAGTCATGTGAGTGTAACACATCAGATTTTTTGAAACATGTCCGTGTGTGTCTGTGTGTCTGTGAACAGCATAACTCAGAAACCAACAGTCGGATAAACATCAAACTTGGTATTTAGGTTCAGTATCTTCCAGAGATGCGACACGAAGGTTTTCAAGAAAATCCCCCCACCCCAGATTACTCTTTACATGGAACATTTTTCGAAAATTTTAATTTTCTCAAAAATGGCTCTAACGATTTTGATTAAAATATCATATGTTTAAGATATTTTTATGAAAAATGAAATATATATCTTGAATTTTCTGGGAATGTCTCCAAAAGCATTCTTTATTGTGAACGACTTTTGCATAACTGGAAAACCATAAGAGGTAGGCAAACGTTTACTACACAAAAAATGTAGATCGCGTTAAAATACACAATTTATGTCATACACATTTTTTTTCGTTATATTACTCGTTATTCCCTTAAATTTTCTAATACTTGTACTTTTTCGCAAATGGGAATTCGTTATTCGTTTTTCTTATTTGTCCTAGTAATGCAAAGAGAATGGAATACTCCACATAGAACCAGCTCTTAAAATATTTGACTATCGCTTAAAGACTACCAATCCCCCTTGCATCTACAAGGAAATTAGCAATAAGATTAACATCTGCATGTCTAGATTAACATGAAGCATATGGAGAATAAGCGTTTGTAAAAATAGTTTGTAGAAGAGTAGAGAAAGTCATGTGAGTGTAACACATCAGATTTTCAAAGTACGTACCGTTTTAATGTTTTGCCATTGCAATCATGATTTTGAGCACGCGCGATCACTTCCTTCATTAGGAAGTCAGACGTAGGTATGAGCGACCGTTCGTTGTGTTTTCCTATTGCTAGAGCGTTTCGAAATGTTCAAAACAATCGAACGACGCGTTGACTGCGAATCAGACACTGATCCATTTTTTGAATGCGAGAAATGTTACGCCAACAAAAATTCATCACCAGTTGTGATGTTTATCGGGAAACAATAATAAGTAATGGAATGGTGAGGAAATTAGACAGTGAAACGAAGATCGTGAAAATGTGCATGATGAGATGCGGAGTGGCCGACTGTCTGTGATCACGGATGATTTGGTGCAAGTTGTGTAAAACATTCACGAGGACAGACGCTTCTCATATCGATGTTATCTTCGCATTTTGCACAAATTTCAAGGTCGGTCTTCTACAAAATTGTGACAGAAGCTTAGAATTTTGGAAATTGTGCTCAACACGCGTGCCCAAAAATCTTACGGATGAGCTCTAGAGGAATCGATATGCCGCTACATTGACCTTTGATTCGCTAACACACATCGTTACAGGTGATCATAAATGGGGTCTTACATCACCCCTGAATCAAAGCAACAATCCATGGAGTGGAGGTATATAACATCCCCCTTGAAGAAATTCAAACACACGATATCCAGTCGTAAGATCATTTCACGATTTTCTGGAACAAGATGTTTTGCTGGTTGAATGCTTGCCCAGGACTATCAACAGACGTCTAATGTGAGACACTACTGAAGCTCCGTCTGGAATACAGAACAGAAGGCGTGGCCTTTTGGTTCGTAACAATGCCTGCCCACATACAGCCAAACAAACTCAAGATGTGATCGCATCACTTAGTTGGAAACAATTTGATCACCCTCCCTACATCCCCGGATTTGGCACAAGAGATTTTCTTGTGTTTCGTCATGTGAATAAATTCCTTCGTGGAAAATATTTCAACGAGATGATGCTGAGAAACAGAAGTGCAGGCCTTGCTTTCATCACAGGCGGCATCATTCTTTGACGAAGGCATACAAAAACTGGTTTCCCGTTACGACAAGTGCTTAAATGACTGACTGAAAACTAATAAGCGATTCTGGCTCACTTTTTATGCTGATTTCAGAACTGCTTTTGGTTTTTTTCTATAACGTACAGTTTTTTCACAATTTCACTTCAAAAATATAAAGATATAGAGATATAAATATATTGCTTCCACCGCTGCATATAAAATTGGGCTTGATGAAGCAATTTGTAAGGGCTCTACCGCAGGATGGACCCTGCTTCAAGTACCTTTCCAAGAAATTTCCCTTCATTACACAAGACAAATTAAAGGTTGGAATTTTTGTTGGTCCTCAAATAAAGAAATTGATGAAGGATGAAGATTTTGAAAAGACAATGACTGAGAGAGAAATAGAAGCATGGACCGCCTTCCGATCAGTTGCTGAAAGCTTCTTAGGCAATAACAAAGATCCTAATTACAAGGCCATTGTCGAAACAATGTTGGAAAATTTCAAGAAGATGGGTTCTAACATGAGTGTAAAGGTGCATTTTCTGCATTCACATATCGACTACTTTCCAGAAAATCTGGGACATTATAGTGAAGAGCAGCGTGAACGTTTTCAACAAGATATTAAGGAAATGGAGAGGAGGTACCAGGGGAGATGGAATGAAACTATGATGGCCCACTATTGTTGGATGTTGAGGAGGGACAGTCATCTTCAAGGATCTGCAAGGAAGTCAAAGAAGAGAAAGTTTGAAAAAAATTAAATGAAACACTTTGACTTCTTGTTGTGTTAAAAGGTAGTCATGAAATAAATTAGGGGAGTTCTTGAGAGTATTCTTAAAATGTTTCTCGAATAAAAACTTACCTTGTGTGAAATGATATTTGAATACTTTTCTACTCATTAATAAAATTGTCAAAACATTACTTATTTTGTGTAAAAATCTGACGTAATAGAAAAAAACGAAGTTACTTCTGGAATCAGCATAAAAACTTGATTCAAGAACACCTACATTTAAGATATCATCTGACAAAAAGTTTGAAAATGCAGACTAGTGTAATAAAGCATTTGGAAAATAATGTTCTGTTATTTTTTAAAAAATTATCGAGCTTACTTTAAAAACACGCCCCGTAGCTGTATTTCTGTTTATCTTAAACAATTTATTGTTACTAAACTTTTCTCCAAATTTTGGTCCATTTGCATTTAAATATTATATGTTCAATATTTTCATTTTCACCGTACATAGGACATTCAGTTTGTGGAATAACCTTCCTTAAACCTTTTAATCTCCAAACTCCTTTTCTTACCCATGCAATACTTTCTCGCTCATCTTTGTCATGTATGTCTTGGTTTATACTAACTGGAATTTCATGTTCTGTCTACAAACCAATACGTCAAATAATTAAACTCTTCCGTTCGCTATTTTTCGTACTCCAATACCAACATGATAAATCTAACACGAGAATAAGTTTCCATAAGCATTTTTCTTCAGTATTCAATTACTTAACGTTTCTATATTAATTTTAAAATATTCAAATTTAACTCGCCCTAATTGATTTACTCAGAGATATTTCTTTTCATAGTGCCACAAAACTTCTGCAGTCCCACACTCAACAATACTTTGAAATACGAGTATACTTACTCCGACAACGGCGCCACTGCACAAGCTCCAAGATTACCAACATGTATTACATTAACTCATATGAGCATCTGGAAATATGGCTGTGTCCATGTCTAACATAATACGCAATGCAATATTTAACCAATATATAAAGTATTTCGACATGGTATGAAACAAAATATACGTAACTCCAGGAAAGAGGTTTTCTCTTTTTTTAGGACTCGTTTCGACATCTTACTTGTCCTGAAAAGACTCACTTTCATATACAGTTACGTAAATAACATTTCGTTACAGATTCATAGGGAACAGCGATGGTCAAATGTGATAGTCATTAAGAACTGGATGGTATATACTGGCCTTAAATTTCATACCACTTCGATGCAATTGCGAGAAACAACGGAATCTGAAAGGACTTAATAACCAAGTAATGAATAATTCGAACCTTTAATAAGGAATTAGCTTTCAAATGGCTAATGCCACAAAAAACTTATTTGAAGTAAATTGTACGTTTTAAAGAGACCTACATTTCTACTTTCTCTACTACGTATAGTAAGTAGGGGAAGTATTGCATTCCACCCAAAAATTCGATACCGAGATTTCACCGGAAATACATGTTTTGAGACCTCCTGAATCCAAAAAAAGCATTTTTGGAAACATGTCCGTGTGTGTGTCTGTGTGTGTGTGTCTGTCTGTGTGTGTGTCTGTGAACAGCATAACTCAAAAGCGATCAGTCGGATAAACACCAAACTTGGTATTTAGGTTCAGTACCTTCCAGAGATGCGACACGAAGGTTTTCAAGAAAATACCCCCACCCCAGACTACCCTTTACATGGAACATTTTTCGAAAATTTATATTTCTCAAAAATGGCTCTAAAGATTTTGATTAAAATAACATATGTTTAAGATAATGTCATGAGAAATGAAATGTATATCTCGAATTTTCTGGGAATGTCTCCAAAAGTATTCTTCATTGCGAACGACTTTTGCATAACTGGTAAACCATAAGAGATAGACAAAATTTTACTACACAAAAAATGTAGATCGCGTTAAAATACACAACTTATGTCATATACATTTCTTTTGTTGAGTGAACCGTTTTCGAGATATTGCTTGTTATTTCCTTAAATTTTCCAATACTTATACTTTTTCTCAAATTCTTTATTCATTTTTTACTTTCTCTACTACGTATAGTAAGTAGGGGAAGTATTGCATTCCACCCAAAAATTCGATACCGAGATTTCACCGGAAATACATGTTTTGAGACTCACTGAATCCAAAAAAAGCATTTTTGGAAACATGTCCGTGTGTGTGTCTGTCTGTGTGTCTGTGTGTCTGTGTGTCTGTCTGTGTGTGTGTCTGTCTGTGTGTCTGTGTGTCTGTGAACAGCATAACTCAAAAACGAAGAGTTGGATAAACACCAAACTTGGTATTTAGGTTCAGTATCTTCCAGAGATGCGACACGAAGGTTTTCAAGAAAATCTCCCCACCCCAGACTACCCTTTACATGGAACATTTTTCGAAAATTTTAATTTTCTCAAAAACGGCTCTAACGATTTTGATTAAAATATCATATGTTTAAGATATTGTCATGATAATTAAAATGTATATCTCGAATTTTCTGGGAATGTCTCCAAAAGTATTCTTTATTATGAACGACTTTTTCATAACTGGTAAACCATAAGAGATAGACAAAATGTTACTACACAAAAAATGTAGATCGCGTTAAAATACACAATTTATGTCATATACATTTCTTTTGTTGAGTGAACCGTTTGCGAGATATTGCTTGTTATTCCCTTAAATTTTCCAATACTTATAGTTTTTCTCCAATTCGTTATTCATTCTTTTATGTCCTGGACATGCAAAGAGAATGGAATGCGCCACATAGCAACCAGCGTTAAAATATTTGACTATCGCTTAAAACCTACCATATTCCCCTTGCATCTACAAGAAAATTACAAATAAGATTGACATCTCGATATCTCGATTAATATGAAGCATATGGAGAATAGGCGTTTGTAAAAATAGATTGTACAAGAGTAGAGAAAGTCATGTGAGTGTAACACATCAGATTTTTTTATGTCCTGGACATGCAAAGAGAATGGAATGCGCCACATTGCAACCAGCGTTAAAATATTTGACTATCGCTTAAAAGCTACCATATTCCCCTTGCATCTACAAGAAAATTACCAATAAGATTGACATCTCGATATCTCGATTAACATGAAGCATATGGAGAATAGGCGTTTGTAAAAATAGATTGTACAAGAGCTGAGAAAGTCATGTGAGTGTAACACATCAGATTTTTTTATAGTCCGTTTGCGTCTATCGCTTAAGGTTTAGCAGTTGTACAAGGTTATACAAAATTCCTTCTAGGTGAAGTGGACTTCAGAGATATATATTTTAATTTTCATGTAAATACCTTTAATATATTGCAATTTAATAAAAATCGTTCGAGCCAGCTTTTAGAAAATCAATAATTACGAAAAATGTTGCATGTAAAGGATACTTTGGATTGGAGGATTTTTTGAAAACCTTCGACTCGCATGCTTGGAAGATACTCAATCTAAATACCAAATTTAGTATTTATCCGACTTTTCCTTCTTTTGAGTTATGCTGTTCACATACACACCCACCCACATAGGACCTCTTTCTAAAAATCTGATGTGTTGCACTTGACTTTCTCTACTCTTGTAAAAACTATTTTTACAAGGGCTTAGTCTCCATCCATTTCATGTTAGAGATACACATTAGCAGAAAAATCTTATTTCTAATTTTCTTGTAGGTACAAGTGGAATATGATAGACTTTGAGTGAAAGTCAAATCTTTTATGAGCTGGTTACTATGTGAGCATTCCATTTCTCTTTGTATGTCCAGGACATAAAAAAAACTAATAACGAATTCCCATTTGAGAAAAAGTATGAGCATTGCAAAAATTCAAACAAATAACAAGGAATATCACGGAAATGGTTTATTCGACAAAAAAAGAAAATAATGCATGTGACATAAATTGTATATTTTAACGAGATGTGCATTTTTTGTGTAGTGTAATTTTGTCTCTCTCTTACGGTTTACCAGTTATGCGAAAGTCATTGAGAATGAGGAGGAGTTTTGGGGACATTCCCAGAAAATTCCAGATATACATTTCATTTGCCATGAAAATATCTTAAACGTGCGATGTTTTAATCAAAATCATTAGAGCCATTTTTGAGAAAATCAAAATGTTCTAAAATGTTCCATGTAAAGGGTGGTCTGGGGTGCGGAATTTTCTTGAAAATCTTCGTGTCGCATCCTTGGAGGACACCACACTCAACTACCAAGTTTTTATCCAATTTTCGTTTTTGAGATATGCTGTTCACAGACCACACATGGACATATTTAAAAAATGAGAATTATTTCGATTCAGGGCATCTCATGGGCACCACATGTATTTCCGAAGAAATCTCGATATCGAATTTTTGGGTGAAACACAATACTTCCCCTATTTACTATACTAGTAGAGAAAATAAAACGTAATAAACACAAGATCTGTTTTCAGCTGGCTCCGTCTAATTTAACTCCTAGATAACTGCATTCTCTCACTAGCCTAAAGATAAATATAAAGGTACAGTCAATGAAGGGGAGGGTGCAATCAGTGCAGAGCATCGCAAGCAGGCCGCAATGACTCGTTTTGCTTCAACCGTGACCCCTGTGAGGGAGGGATGAGGGAAGTGTCCCAAAGGGTGACCGGATCTGGGTGCAAGCATGGACGGGGTTCTTAATATTTCCAGATCGAACGCATCCGCCGCCCACCCACAAGTTACCGAATCCCCAAAGGTCCCCCTGGGTCAGAGCACATTCGAAGGCGAAACATAACTGAGCAATTCCACGACACCAAAATCTCTACAGAGCGCACAGCCACCGCTCAGCCGCAACGCGCAAAACACAGTCGCCTGGTCCTACAACCATGAAACAGATGACAAGGAAGCTGATAGGTATAAGAAATGAAGGGGAGACTCGTGGTATAAGATGAACCACCCCAGCACTCGCCTGCCGACTCGGGGAAACCACGAAAAAAACCCTGGGTTAGAGTGTGCGGTCACCGGAGATCGAAACCGTGACCATGCACGCGGTATCGCGGCACCATCTTGCTCGGTCTCACACACTCTTTACTTCCACTCTTCCATTTTTCATATTTATTCAATTTTCTCACTTTCTCAAATACTGCAATCTATATATCATCTTGGTTGACTTTTAAGTCTATTCTTTACAGTATTTGTCTATCCCTTGTAAGAAGTGTTTCGACTATGGGCTGCAATTGAGCCTAATGCTACTCCATCTGCAAAAACTAATCTAGGAATTTAGATATCATTGACTGGCATAAAATTATTATTCCTCCCAATTTATAATAATATATTACCTGTGCATAAATTAAATAGGACTGGACATAACTTACGACATTGCCTGAGGCCTTTCGTTTGCTGGATTTTTCTAGTCACTACCTCTTCCTCCACCTTTACACAGAAAGAGTTCTCATACAGAATCCTCAAAGTATATTAATCATTTTGTTATTTAAATTCTGGATTTATTTGATCGTATGTTTTCTCTAAATCAACGATAGGGCTATAGAAAATTCCTCTTATCTTTTAAGCATTTGTCCACAAGTGTTTTTATAATAAATTCTCAAACGTTCTCCTCCAGTTCCTCGAAACCAGGTTTGTAGTCTACTCGCCAAAACACCTGCATCTTTTTATATGCATCCCCTGTTTCCACTTCTTTTCGAAAAACTGGTAACAAACAAATTCAGACTGCAAATAATAGTTGCTCATTATACGTTATATTTAATCACGAAACGCACTCGAGTAGATCAAATATATTAACCACTTGTATAATGCATATTATCCCACACTTGTTAATTAATTGATATCGTTACATACTGGGGTGAGGGCAAAAAGATTTCCAGCAAATGAATTAAATTTCGATCACCCCAACACGCACATAGGGGGAGTGTAACTCGCTAACGGCAAGAGGACCGGGCATTGATGTTTAGATCTAGAGGGAGGCGTGAGGTTTTACACTATACAAAAATATTACATAACATAGATTACCTGGAATTTATTGACAAATGTTAGGCGACTCTACATTTTGCACTTAAGAAAATACGATGGGGGGAGATGTCCCGAAGCCGAGGACTGATCACACGCACTTCTTGCTACATCCGACTGCACTTACTAAAGTGACGCTGACTATATCCCCCCTCTAACCGTGCCTAGCCAAGCCAGCCAGGGTTGGCGTCATACCGGACAGAATTCAGACAAAGTCCTCCCTTTGGCGTTTTCCGCGCCAAAGGAGGGATCGTTAAGCTCAGAAATCAAAGAAACCCAATAATGCTATCGACAATGCAACACAATAATGCGTGGTAATGACAATGCACTTACTGATACGCCACAATATATTATATAAGTAAATATAAAATTAGATGTTGTATAACATATTATTCTGGGCAGTTATATACGTCTATATTACATTAGTGGCTTTGGTCGATTGCTAACTTGTTACTAGGAATTGGAAGCAAGGTTTTGTTTTGTGTTAGGAGACAGCTAATGTAATCCGAATCAAACATAGCTTACTACAGATACTGAAGGAAATATACATATTCCTGATACTGTGTTGGAAGAAGTTAAGGCTGCTACTGGTATTTGATTACCTGCAAGGTCAGAGAGTATTTATGAGGACGAATTATGACTGTTTAATAATTGTACAAGTGAGAAGAGTGTTTGATGTACCTTGAAACTCCACCCTCTTTGAATGACATCAAGAGAAACAAATGGAAGGCAAATCAGCACTTCAAAAGATTGAAGTACATGTTTGAAAAGTAAAATAATTAACAAATAATATCTCAGAAATAGTTCATGGTATAAAAAAATATGTTTGATATAAATTGTGGGTTTTAAGGAGCTTTAAGGACCATTATGTAGTGGTAGAGAAAGTAAAAAAAATTGACCATTTTCACAATGTTAGACCTTACAAAGGAGAGTACTTAATAGAGCCCACAGATGTCACCATGGTGAACACAATGGACACTTACAGTATCAAATAGCAACAAAATAACATTAATGACACCGGGCTGAGAATAGGCACCCACTCTGTGGTGAAGGGAAAGCTTGTAGTCAGAGAAACAAAGTTATGTCAACAATGGTTAGGCTGACTTCTGTGAAGATTGGAATATAATGTTGGTTAGGTTCCACTTAGAAAACAGACTGTACTTCGTACTTTAATTGCCTTTTCCGGAGGAGCATTTAATGCAGGTAATGAAGACCACAAGTCAAGCGATCTCGCATTGAGCTGGCCTCAAAATCCCATTGTTTCCATGACACTGCGAGAAACAACTGAAAATCGATGGGACTTAAAAGAATAAAGTGTTGAACAATTTGAACCTTTAATAGCGAATATTTAAAAAAAAATGCTTATGCCACAAAAGCTCATTTTTAAATAAACTATGTGTTTTAAACAGATCTAGATTTCTTGTGTGGTACGTTTTTGTCCATCACCTAACGTTTAGCAGTTATACAATATTACACAGAATTCCTTCCGAACGAAGCGGACTTTCTAAGCTATTCCCAGAAAATTCAAGACATACATTTTATTCGCCATGTAAATATCTTTCATATGTGGCATTTTAATAAAAATCGTTAGAAAATATAATTTTTTTCGAAAAGTGATGTAAAAGTTAGTTGAGACAGATGCATTTTGTTGAAAATGTTCGCGTCGCATTCTTGTACTTTTTGATTTTCAGTTATGCTGTTCACAGATACACACACAGACGTGTTTCCAAAAATGCTCTATTTGATGCAGGGCCTCAAAACATGTATTTCCGCGAAATCTCGGCATCGAATTTTTAGTGGAATGCAATACCTTCTCCACCTACTAGGCATGTGATAGAGAAAATAAAAGTTATGACCCTTGGTTTCATGTTAACTCGTTACACACTTTAGTTCTTTATCCAATCAAAATGTTGGTTACAGTTTTATTACACTGATGTATAAATTACTCTTACAATAAGTCTTTTAACATTATAAAATAAATAGTTTTATAATTATATAGAATGTCTTTTCATTTGTGGATACGTGTCACTTTTTTCGGCATTACTAATACGACAGAACTAGTTTACGTCACGAACGAAGACGGTTGCGCAGTAGCAAAAACTCTTCGACGTCATAGTCATGTGCTTCCTAGCCACTCAGCAGTGATCTATTTAAGAGTACATTGAATGAACTCGCTTGTTATTTTAAAAGTGTAGATTTACAATTTCAGATTATAACTCGAATGCATTACACGGTACCTTTAGGATTGGACCCTGAAAAATAATACAGCAACGAATAATGAGTTAAGATACATATTATGTAGTGCATTAGCGTTTTACAACACAGGAATGTGTCTCCCGGTTCGCACCAAACCACCACATGCTTGCAATCACTTCTCTTCATCCACCACACAACTGTTAGTGCGGCAAATGTCATTTACCTCCTTCGTTCGTGATGAAGACTACAGCTATAAGACAATCTGTACATCTTGTACGCTTGCTTTGATTTTTATGCTTTTATATAAAAATCACAAATATGAACTGGTATTTGCGTTCGAATAGTTAATATATTTCAATTTTAAAACTCGTCTCTAACGCTCCTCATATATGTCCTATGATCTTCGGAGTTAACTCATTTCACCAAATGATGACTGGACCCATTTCTGAAGTGGGGACACCCAGCGGGCGGAATCCGTTACCTCCGATGATAGGGTGATGAGAATGGCGGCGTAATGAGAGGACCTATAGCTTTTATCGTGGACTCCGAAACACGTTGGGCCTTGGGAGATACTCCACAAGAAGTGAAGGGGTGGACAGGGTGGCTTAAAATCGCCACCCCAAAGCCAGTAATTTAACTCCGAACCCTCAATACGAGAGCCGGAAAAGAAACGACTGCACTTCCCCAGAGCCATTTCTAAAACTCTGTAGCATTATCATGAATTATTCTACATAAATTGTCATAAAATTCGCTCCAAAAACAGTTATATAAATACTTTTATTTCGCTGTCATTAACGGTTTCAAGGTGTTGTAATAATACTCGTATGTTATCTCAACAGTGATGTGATCAATACATAACAGACTTTCAAATCCTCTACTGCTGAATTTCACTCGTACCATGTACTGAATCACATATAAGATATACTTATTTCTAAGGCAATATTTCGATGAGTAACCCGTTTCTAGCATAGAAGTATAGTTTCTGAAGAGCATTAAGTAAGCATTATATGAAGCACATGTAAGTTTCAGTAACTACTTTTCGACAAAACTGAACATAACAGTTTTCCGTTGTGCTATTAAATTACCTATATACTCGTACAGTTTCTCCGTCTAGGAGGGAAGCGATTTACGAAGGCACTCCCAGAAGTCTCCGACCTGATGTATAGATAGTGGTTGTTGTTTCATAAAAATGACTGTGATAGAAAGTACCAACGTTATAAAACTTAAGTCTGACGTTTGATGATTGTACCTCGTTTAGTAATTGTTTGGCAGCCATCAATAGTGAACGCTCGCAGCGAATTTGTAAACATGGATAAAACTGGCCATCGTTATGTGATACAATACTTTTATTTGAAAGGTCTTAGTCCAACTAATATTAAAGCTGAGCTAGATTCTACTCTGGGGGAGTCTGCTTCTTCGTTTACAACAATAAAATATTGGGTGGCAGAGTTTAAGCAAGGCCGTAGAAACTGCCAAGATGAACATCGCAGTGGTCGACCAAACGAGGTGACCACGCCAGAAATTGTGAGGAAAATCCCAAAATGGTATTGGTTGACCGTCGACTGAGTGTGCGAGTTAGCGGACATCGTAAGCATTTCAAAAAGTGCTGTACATTGCATACTGACTGAAAATTTAGACATGAGAAAGCTGTGCGCAAGATGGGTGCCGCGTTTACTCACAATGGAACAAAAGCAGTATCATGAGTATGTTTCAATCGAATGTTTGGCGATGTTTCGCTGCAATAAAGCCGAGTTTTTGTATCAATTCATAACCATGGATAAAACATGGGTCCATCACTTCACACCTGAGACGAAGGGACAGTCAAAACAGTGGATTGAAAGGGGACCATCAGCTCCAAAGAAGGTGAGACAGTTCCATTTGCAGGCACGGTCATGGTGTCACTTTTTTGTAATGTGTGTGGAATAATTTTCATTGATTATCTTCAAAAAGGAAAAGCAATCAATGACAAGTATTGTGCAAACTTATTGCAGCATTTGACTGATGAAATCAAGCAAAAACGGCCGCATTTAGTGGAAAAGAAACTTTTGTTTCATCAAGACAATGCACCAGTTCACACATCCGTTATTGTCATGGCCAAAATCAATGCGTTAAAGTTCGAATTGCTTGCTCGTGCACCCTATTTGCCAGATTTAGCCCCCTCTGATTACTTTCTATTTCCAAAGTTGAAGAAATAGCTTGGTGCTAAAAGATTTGCCAGCAGTGAAGAGCTGGGGTTTGCAGTTCTGCAGTTATTTTGCAGAACTCGATGGTTCTCAGTATAAACAGGGTATCGAGGCTATTAAACATCGTTGGGAAAAGTGTATCGAGCTGAAAGGAGACTATGTAGAGAAATAAATATGTTTTTTCTCAAACTTTTTGTGTTTTCTTTGTTACGTCGGATATTTCTAGGACAGCTCTTGTACCTACTTTAAATGAATAGGAATTAAATCCTTCCTGGAATCCCATCGTCTCAGTATCGGGCATGAGACCAGGTTGTTTCATATAAAAGTATGGTGTTCAATCTTCTGTGTTCATTTTGTACTACGCGTTATGCTAATCATTGGGTTAGGTTATGCAATGAAGGAGCACACCTTGCGTACCGCGATCTATACAGGTTTTAATGTGGCTACAAATTTCCGGGAGGAGCCACAGGCAGCAGGCGTACAGGTTACAGAGACCACATAAGTTCTAACAATACCAGCTCAAAGACCCGACCCACTGCCAGAGCTGCTCAGAGTTGGCAGTGAACGACCCATACAACTAGCTCTCTGGTGTCCATCTATCACACCTGAAACATAAGAAGCAGAATGAAATTGTGGTAGGTATTCCTTACCGACTAGGGAAAACCGCGAAAAACCCAAGATCAGAGTGATTAGTCGACGGAATTGAACGGAACCTTCTGAATTAGAGCCTCATGTGCTACCGTGGAGTCAACTCCCTCGGTTATCATGGAAGGATACCTTTTCACCCCTCCAAGGCAGAAGTGCAATGAGTGAGGTAGAGGTACACCAGTCCATTGTGCAACGTCTTATAATAAAATTTCTTACGAAAGAAGCATTCTAACTGCCAACATTTTGGTGGAACAACTCCGCTTGAACCTTTCAATTGCAAGTGTGTAATGTCAAACAATGTGTTTGAGAAATAAAACCTGCAGAAAACGAGAACAAGTCACCGTCGGCGAAAGTGAGTGTGTAGCGGACACGCATTGGTCATGCTACCTTAAGCGTGAGTCCTGCTCTGACCATCTGGGAGTCCTGGGTTTGTTGCCTATCGCCTGCTCTGGGAGATGCTGAAAGTCAAACCTAGTACTTTCGTTGCAATCCTATGGATGTGGATGAAGGCAAGTCATGACCACATTTTCGGCTTTAAAACTGGACTTTATTCCATACACAACAAATCCAAAAAATGTAAAGCGGCTAGCAACGCTATTCCCTTATTTATATATCTGAGTTATTTCCTATACCCGCCATCTCAATAAGTTTCGAGAAAGCTGTTTCTCAACGTCACACCTATATCCTCCCACTCCTTCACAGCACGTAGTAAATGCAGCGTCTCGTTTCACAATCAGGAGCAAAGCAAGAGTGTCAAGTTCTGGGCGAATTCCTGCTTTTATACAGTTGTGCCAATATTTGTAACGTGTATTTTGGTTGGCAATTGCTTAGCGTGGTATGAGAGTTAAATTGCCCAATTCTCAGGAATCAGGCTTCATTGACTCTTGGGGAATTTCCAATCTATCTCCATCTTTCACATGCCAACTTTCTCTCTCTTACAGGTTCTCATTTTATCCAACTCCCGTTCTGCGACTGATACTTCCAGAAATTTCACTCCATTGTCCTTTCTTTCTACCATCGGTCCTCTCTTTCGTTGCAGATGCTCTTTTCCTGCTCCTCGTGTAGCTAACTCGCTTTTCCTAGGTTAACGAGAGAAACCTATACATACTGTCTGTATGAAGTTCAATATTATATTACTAAAATTCTGATATTTTATAACACATACTACATGCAATGATATTTACAATCTTTCCGATGCTTATATCTATTCTATTTACGCATTATTTCCATTTACTTACATTTTCCCTTTTATTTATTCTCTGTTTTATTTGTTAGCATATTGTGCTTATTGATTATTAATATCTGTGAATCGTGATTATTTACATACACTATGTGATCAAAAGTATCCGTACACTCCCACAAACATACGTTTTTCATCTTACGTGCATTGTGCTGCCACCTACTGCCTGGTACTCATTAACCGCGACCTCAGTAGTCATTAGACATCGTGAAACAGCAGAATGGGACGCTCCGTGGAACTCACAGACTTCGAACGTGGTCAGGTAATTGGGTGTCACTTGTGTCAGAAGTCAGTACGCGAGATTTCCACACTCCTAAACATCCCTAGGTCCACTGTTTCTGATGTGATAGTGAAGTGGAAACGTGAAGGGACATGTACAGCACAAAAGCGTACAGGCCGACGTCGTCTGTTGACTGACAGAGACCGCCGACATTTGAAGAGGGTCGTAAAGAGTAATAGGAGACATCTATCCAGACCGTCACACAGGAATTCCAAATTGCATCAGGATCCACTCCAAGTACTTTGGCACTTAGGCGTGTGGTGAGAAACCTTGGATTCCATGATCAAGCGGCTGCTCATAAGCCACACATCACGCAGGAAAATGCCAAACGACGCCTCGCTTGGTGTAAGGAGCGTCAACATTACTCAATTGAACAGTGGCAAAACGTTGTGTGGAGTGACGAATCACGGTACACAATGTAGCGATCCGATGGCAGGGTGTGGGTATGGCGAATGCCCGGTGAACGTCATCTGCCAGCGTGTGTAGTGCCAACAGTGAAATTCGGAGGTGGTGGTGTTATGGTATGGTCGTGTTTTTCCTGGAGGGGGCTTGCACCCCTTGTTGTTTTGCGTGGCACGATCACAGCGCAGACCTACATTGATATTTTAAGCACCTTCTTGCTTCCCACTGTTGAAGAGCAATTCGGGGATGGCGATTGCATCTTTCAACACGATCGAGCACCTGTTCATACTGCACGGGCTGTGGCAGAGTGGTTACACGACAATAACATCCCTGTAATGGACTGGCCTGCACAGTGTCCTGGCTTGAATCCTATAGAACACCTTTGGGATGTTTTGGAACGCCGACTTCCTGCCAGGCCTCACCGACCTACATCGATACCTCTCCTCAGTTACGCACTCGGTGAAGAATGGGCTGCCATTCCCTAAGAAACCTTCCAGCACCTGATTAAAAGTATTCCTGCAAGAGTGAACGTTGTCATCAAGGTTAAGGGTGGGCCAACACCATATTGACTTCCAGTATTACCGATGGAGGGCGCCACGAACTTGTACGTCATTTTCAGCCAGGTGTCCGGATACTTTTGATCACTTAGTGTATCTGTATGTCATTAGTTATGGCTTCCCCTACAAGTGCCGGTGAGGAACATGTTTGTCATGTTATTATTTGCATCTTTGATGCTTTTGGCAGTTATTTCAAAATAGGTACATGAAATCTGCATGTTGGAGATCAAGCTGTGATAATATCTAAATGATTATTTATGTTAACTTGCACTATGAAAATCTCAACAAGGTGGCTAATCCTGATGTGTAACACTCCAATAACTTTCTCTACCCATTAAAATTTCACTTTAAATGTTAATAATGATATACATTTGTCTAGAATTGATTTCAGGTTATGACATTTGATTTCAAATTATGAAATTATGCCAAATGGTAAAAAAAACATTACGCTGTGTTTTGCTGGTTCTTGTTTGTAGTTTACTCACGGAAGAAGAAAAGGAAAACTTAAGGAAGAATGAGGGAGAAAGGAAGAAGAATTGTTCATTTTCATTTGTTCGTGTATGGTAGTAAACTGTAAAACTTGAATATACAACAAGCAATCTTGTTTTATACTACTGGAATTTCATGTTTTTTTGGTCTCCAATTCAATACGTCAAATTGAACTTTTCCACTAGGTAACTTTCCATACTCCAACACTAACATATGAATATACTGCCCCTGCAATGAGCATATGAAACATATGACTGCGTCCATGTCCAACATAATATGCAGGACAATATTTAACCAATATATACAGTATTTCGATATAATTTGAAATACAACATTGTACATAACTTGCAGGAAAATGTATTTTGCAGCGCTCGTTTCAATATTCATAAATATCATAATATAAACATCTTACTCGTCCTGAAAGAAGCTCACATTCTTACACAGTTATATAAATAACTTTTTCGCAATCATGCGATACTGTGTAAAAGGTTGTTTATACTTTTATAAGCTCCACATTTCTCTGAATTAATTTGTCAGTTACGTGTTTGGTATTCTTATTTTGTAGCCAGTATACTGTTTGTATTAATTAACTTTATTTTTTATGGTTACTTGTGATTTCATTTTTTGCCTCTTTTAGGTTTCATTTAATGTTTTTTAATATTATTAGGGATTTGGGGAGAATCATTTATTGGTTTCCTTTTCCAGTACTGTAATTTGACAATCCAAATGGTTAAATCTGGAATGTTTTCCTCAGAATTGAAGAAGATAGCTAAATCTCTGCAAACATTAATATTCTTAGAGAAAGAATCCCCATGTAACTTGTTTTGACAAGGAAGGTAGGTAGGCTCTCACCCTTAGCAGCGCATAATGACGATATGAGTATTCTGTATACAGAAATTATAAAGGGTATTTCACTCGTGGTCCAAAATGGGAGCAGAATAAATTATATTTGAAAGAATGCTGTTTTTTCACTCAGTCAGGTCACTGAAACTTTATCCAGTTCTCTTTACCGCCTCATTCTTACGCTAATAAACATAGCTCCTTTTTTATATTCTCAATAGATCAGTGTATTAAGTATATTGCAACTATATGAAGAAAACCATTCCGATATTGCACACATATTAAGAAACAATACGCCTAGCACTTCATCATCTGCATTAAACATTACAACCAAGAATAAATTCCCTCCAGGATTCGATTCCCGGCTGCGGATGGGAATTTTACTCTAGCCAAGATTATTCCCTATCATCTCCAGGATCTCGAAATGTGAATGAGAAAGAAAACCCAGAAATCCAATGACAACCGTGTACAAAAATTAAAATAAAATGAAGTTTTATTTATGGACTCTCTTTACTATTGTTCTTAGCGTCCCATTCTATATTGGGCGTGAAACACCGGAAATTTTGTTCAGAGGCCTCTTTATCAGACTTGAGGTTATTTTACGTGCCGTAAATCTACGACACGGGACCACCGGCTTTACTTCCCTTCCGAAGGAAGCCATGCTAAGGAGTTTTACGCCCGAAAAAATCCATCGTCCTCCGCCATTGCCGATAGACAACATGTTCCAAAAGTAAAAGTCTGCCTAAATGACCATTGCAGTTAAACGCGGGGTTTAAATTTAACAATAAACAATCCTCCGGTTCCTATACATATGATATTTGTGTATTCAATATTGTGTCTTTTGAATAATGTTTGTTGTAATAAAGAAAATCATAACTTATAATGTTGGCTATGGCACCCTTACAATATTGTAGGCCTGCATCTAGTTCCTTACGCCGGATAGTAATAAACAATAATATATGATCAAGTTACACTGATCAGACAAACAAACGAAGTTGGGCCACTGCGCCGTTTAAATTACAGTAAATAGAAATACTTTATAAAATAGTTTATACAGTATATTTTACATAAAATAAAATATTGTATGACTGTGCTTTAATAATAATAATAATAATAGTAATAGTAATCATAATTTCATAAACTACTTCATTTTATTCGTGAAATAGTACTAGCAAATGCTACGCCTGATTTCTAAATTCTTTAGATAAATTGCGAACCACGAAATGACTCACGAATTTATGAATGATTTGGTAACATTACCTATAATAATTAGCTTTAAATGCCTTGTAAATTTTCTGCATCTCCATTAATCTAGAATGCAACGCAGATTAGGGATGTGCATTATCAACATGTAAATTGGGAATGATTTTGGTTATTTGTATTGTTGCTTATAATATAATTACCATTATTATAGCGCATAAAGTTTAATAACGTAGGATTTAAATTTCATGAAGTTAGTATCAATTGCACGTCCCTTTCTATTATTTTCCTATGAGCCACTTTCATATCGTTATTACCGTCCTATTTCGCAGTTTTAGCAATACTGAGAGGCAAATGCCTATCTTATTCGGATAATTACCATGCGTATTCTCTATATTTCATGAACGCGGAATTTGGAAAATGTGATTTGCTAATAATACATTTTTCGACCATAGCATTTTTTTTATCCACTTACCGTCCATACTGTCATAGTGGAAAGTTGAATTTCTTCCACTCAGTGCTCGTAACTTAACCTAACTGCGTGTTTTGCATGCTTAACTGCACGTATGTGCATTGAACTGTATTAAATCCTTTAACTTGTGATACGGTTGTTGTGGAAGACATGAAATATAATCATATTTGATAGTGAATTGTGCCATTAACTATGTGTATTTACTTAATTTTTATTTTTTAATATTTACTTATGATTATTGATTTTTTAAAGTCAACAACCAGGCGTAAGAAAAGTCGATCGCCACTTCGCCACCAAGGCTAATGTTAATGGTTCTACTATGGAACCATCCTCTTCAACAGCTTTAGTAATTAATTTTATTTTTAATTAATTCTTTTTGTTAACAATGGTATACAATACACATGCGTTAAGTGTATTGGAGAATCTCAAAGCAGAAAATACTCCACTTCGCCTCATATTTTCAAACATTTTTCTCATTCTTAAATTATGCACTAACGGCAAGTGTATTGCAATATACCTACTACGTATTTCGGCGCACTTAATTTTGTTGTATCTTCATTGTGGTGATTGGGTGCCAGCTTTCACCAGGCAAAAATATAATACATTAGACGGCTAAATTAACTTTCCTGGGTTCGAGTCGTGCGGCCGTGTGTGTATGTGGGGGGGGGGGGGTAATAGGGTTAATCAAAGAGATCCTCGGGATCTTATGGACTACGTACAACATCAAGCACCTGCGGTACCATGTGTAGTAAAAACGGGTGTCAAATACTATTACTACTTCCTGCTAGGTGCCCCCAGTAATATAGGTAAATGGGTTAAGCCATCATTTGGTGGAACGAGCTTTTCCCGAAGGTCATTCCTCACGGGGAGCGTTGAAACAACCAACTTTGTATTCATTTCCAAAATATTGGCTATAGTTGCTTGAATCTTTCAAAAGTTTAAAATACTAAGTTGTCGTTACTTTCCCTTAAGCTCCTGTAAAGGGTATGCATATATATAGGTCGTGTTTAGTAACTTCATTTTTAAACATTTCACACTCACCGCCTCCTTAATGCTTTCCTGTATCAAAAAACGTGTAGTGAAACTATTTCTACGTACTTATTAGAAGGTAGAAAATTAAGTTTTTCTTTAAGTGATATGTAGAATAGATATCCAGTAATTTATGCAGCAAGTGGATAATGTTGGTTATGGTACAAGCGAATGTTTATTGCACGAACGACAGCAAGTGTGATAACTTTCACGGAGTGTTCTTTAAGATTATCCAAGAGTTGGGTACAACATTTTATGAAATCTTAGAATTATAAATTGTACGAAATAAATAATTAAACAATTTGGTATCCGTAGTTGGCATAACTGAGCGTCTTCGTATGTTACGAGATGTTAGCTCTTCTCTCCTGCGTTTCATTTGTTATTACTTGCATGTTGAACCGATAAGCAAGAGTGTCACTTGCATGCTTTCCCTTTCTGGGAGAGGAGTGAGCAGGTGTTACGGACTGTGATGTAATCTATTATCAGCAAAGCATGGTAAGTAATTATTAATTCAGATTTTAATTATCTTATATTTAATAATGTACAGCTGTTTTGCGTCTTTGTTGCTGAGAGAGAAGAATATCACAAAATAGTCTCATTTTATTTCTACTAGCCAAGACAAGGCTAGTCATTTGCTATAGGAAATACGTCATTACTATTATTGGCATGGGTGCCATAATGAGCAAATTATGCACGATATTGAACAGAATAACAACTTGTTTATAATGAAGGATTGCATAATAGTAGATTGTGATACAACAGGTAAAAGTAGCGTTTTATTTCGCAATCCTACGAGCAAAATAAAACCACTTTTAACACGTCCGGCATGTACTATTTTTTAGACTGCGTTCGAATTTTTAAAATATCCATAATAATATTATATTTATTCCTGAAACTAAAAGAGATCACGTTTAAAGGAGGTTCTTGAAACAAGAGAAACAAAACAGCAAGATATTAGATGTTTTGAATTGTTGTTGATTTGTTAGCAGTCATTTCTGGACTTTTTGGGTAAATATTTCTAGTATTATTCTTTCTGATGCTTCTGTAATTTCACTTCCACTTCAGTTTCTTCTGAATTCAAACTTTCCGTCATTGAATCTTTATGTAAGTTAGATAAACGAATAGCGTTTTATATCAAAGAAAGCTGCCAATCTAACGTATAGTTCAACTCTGCAACAAACTGCGATAAACTAAGTATGACGATTTGTATTGTGAACATATATACTGAGCGCCATGAGAAATTAATCATTTACAAAGACATAATGAAAGTAAAACCTAATCAAATCAAGTCTAATTATTAAACATGTACAAATGCCAAGGGTAATTGTCATGTGATTGGATTTGAAACCAAAGTTGGCCACAGCGAAGATTGTCGATAATCTAAGCTTTTAGCTCGGGTGCCATGCTGTCTAAAAGAGAAATTATAACAGGTAAAGAAGATACTTGAGCCTCTCAAATTGCTCAATTAGCAAATTCTAAAGTAACTGAAATGTTGATATGGAAACACTGTAAACAAGTTAACGTACGTTTAAATTAAAGTAAGAATGTGGATTATAGTATTGAATAAAGAAAAGCAAGTCTATTAGTTGATGATTTTCTTCTTACAATCGCACCCCTTAAAGAAAACGACATGTGCCTAAGAATACACCTAACAGCACGGCTGTGACGTCAAGAGCCGGCCTTTTCTAAGTTTAAATGTGAAACTGAATTAAAAAGCTTAGCTCTCCAGCACGGACATCCCTCTCAGAAAACAAGCTCGCTAGGGGGCTTTCCTCGGGTACATGTTGATTAAAACAAAATCCGTCTACACTGTTCTGCTGTTAACGGTATAAGTAGGGGGGCCTTGTAGCGACGGTATACATCTCTTGCGGGCGGCACGGAGATTGAGTGAGTAGTCCTGAGTAGGGGGGGTATCTGCCATTGTGGCTTAGCCCTAATTCAGAATTAGTCCATGCGAATTATATGGTGGGGAGACGCCAGATGGGGTTGCATTGCCGTTTCACACGAGCCACTCACATGTCTTGATTCTGCATGTGAGAGCTCTTGAACTGTGTGGGAAACCTAAGATCTGTTAATCCAACAAACACGAAACGGGAAATGCGCAAGGTAACGGCTTTCATCTGTCGCCTTCTGAGCAGGTAATAAGCGACTAATACGGAGATACAACGGAAGGCTTTAAGGCACACAATTACAAACATTATTAGCATACTTGTCTACAGAAGAAAACCAAATACAGGTGGAATTAGACAAAAATTAAGCTCTATAGCCGGGATTTGAACCACGAATCTTCGAATTCCCCGTCTGTTGCCTTAGTAAACTTAGCTACCATGGCAACAGGCCGGCAGGATATTAAATTGCCCAAATGACTCCATTTGTTTTTCGGTAAACAAGTTGATCTCGTCGTCCTCCGTGGTGTAGTGGTTACCATACTAACTTGGTTGCGGATTCAAACCCGGCGGAAGGCGATAGATTTTTTTCAAGCGTAAAATTCCTTAGCATGGCTTCCTTCAGAAGGGAAGTAAAGCCGGTGGTCCCGCGTCGTAGATTTACGGCACGTAAAAGTACCTCAAGCCTGATAAAGAGGCTTCCGAGCAAAATTACCGGTCTTTCACGCCCAATATAGAATGAGACGCTAACGACCACAGCAGTTTAAAAAGCGTCCATAAATAAAACTCAGTTTAATTTAAACAAGGCAATCTCAAATTCATTTTAACATGAACCTAGAGGCGACTTAATATCTCTTAAGAACTTTTAAGTCCCGGACTTCATAGTTAACAATATTAAGTCAATCATCATCAGCTCTTAATGATTATGGAGGGATCTCCTGTCCCGACCTCACGCTTCTTGCCATTGTTTAGCGGGTCATCTTATATTTCTGTGGCCTAGTATTTACATCCATATATTTGAACTCAGTGCAGGTATTACTTCTTTGTAAATATATATTCCATTGTTATGTTTTTAATTCTTTTCTTATATCCTAATTTCTAATTCTATCTAATTCTATATAGACTTTTACTGTTCGGAGATATTTCATGTCTACAGCTTGTATTTGCTTTCAATCTCTGTTTTTTATAATCCATGTCTTTGAACCACATACTAAAATAGGAACTCCCACTGTCTTGAAAAATTTTAAATTTCTTTTTCTTCGTTTTCTTCTTTTCAAAGTGTTGTCCACACATATGTTGAAATTTCTCACTTTATTTCTTCAACGCTTTGTATTACTTTGCAGCACAGATAATTAAAATTTCAACTTGTTCTGCACTTTGTTATTTAAAGCTATATTTGAACTTTTTGTTTTCCTCTGAATGCCGTAATATTTTATTTTTCCACTGCGATGTTTAGACCACATTCAATCGAATATACAAACTATTTTAAGTTTATTTTCACTTTCTTGGATTATCATTATGTCGTACGTAAAGAGTGGCATGTTTAATGTATGGTTTCTATTTAATTTTATTCCAAATAGTATTTCTTTTAATTTTCGGAGAATATTGTCCACTATTAGTCAATTAATTACGGAGGGTTGTTCGCGATCTATGGTAACAATATCACACGAGCACAATAGCTCCGCGCTGAAACAAGTGGAACTAAATGAAAGTTCAGCAGTATGAGCGTATCACTATTTTTGCTCAGTTGTGTGCTCTTGTTCTTGCTGCATCAAATGGCGTCAAAAATAGAACCATTCTGATACGGGTACATAGTTGCCCTTTCCGATGCAAAATATTTGTATTCTAAGATTATTCAGCAGTGCAAGAGGCGTGGTTTTACCATATTCAAGAAAGTGATCTCATGTACACTCAACAAAAAAGGTAAGGTCACATCATAGGGCAAGCAACAGGGAAATTCACGACTGGCCACCAGTCACACCCCGGAGATAATTTGAAAGATGAAGGTGGTCCATCCTCTGGACCAAATCCTGATACTCAGAGGGCCATTGCACTGTAATTAGGGATCTCTGTTACGACTGTGAACACCATAATCAACTAGATTTGAATCTAGAAAAGTGCCATAAGAGCCGCGGATATAAGCTGTTGCCTAAACACATTGCAGAACGTGCCACTAACAGCAGAAAGCTCTATGAACGATACCTAGCTGGTGAAAAGTCGATGTTTATCTAAGTGACTGCAACAAATCTGAGCTATATAATACCGATCAAGGGAGAAAAAACATTGAAAGTTGGTATTAGGAAACTAACGAAAATTTCCCCAGTGATTTCATGGTAATAGCAAGGTACAGTTACAATAGCAAATTAAGCATTCGTCGTGTACATGAAAATGTGAAAATCAACTCGGCATATTGTCAGACTAACGTCCTGATACCAATTTTCCATACAGAAATCCCTGCTCTCTATGGTGTAGATGTACATAAAGTCTGGTTGCATCAGGATAAGGCATCAAGCCATACGTCTGCTTCAACCTACAAATTTTTGGAGAACATAGAGAGAGAAATGAGAATACATTCCATACATTTCAGCGACATACGTATTGAAGCGAATACTTTGACCCAAGATCACATGGATTGTACAAGGAATAATGGCTTGAAGATATATTCATAAAAATAATTAACAACCGTATTCTTTACTTTAATAACTCAACACGTGAATATCACACAAATGGTTACAATTATCAACCCTTGTTCATTCACTATTTCATTTTAGAGTTTACAGTTTCCATATTTATTATTCAATTACAATTTTTACAATTTGCTTCCTGCTCTCACATTTAAAGATTAATAGTTAAACGCCAAGAATAATTAATCTATCCGACGATAAATCTTTACCGATACCCAATTACAAAGATAATTTTAAATATATTTAGCCGAAAGAGAATTTTGTGTATCGTGCCGAATGCCTCTATCTGACGTGATCCTGCTTGTTTCCCTCGGTGAAGACAGACTGGTTCGTCCTGCTACCCAGCACGTTGGAGCAGATGTCGAGCAGATCGAGAATGTTTAGCGCGTGCGCAGTCGACGAGTCTCGTGGCGTGACCTACTACGTGAGTCCAAACTTGTGCTGGTTCTTCTTGTAGCGAACTAGTTGAACTACTACGTTGATCATTTCACATCTTTTTGTCGCATTCGGCAGCGTTCCTTGGATACATGCCCGTCGCGTAGTGTATATTTCTCCTGGGAGGGTGGATTTGGCACAGTATTAAGTCATCTGGTGCATAACTATGGAGTTTTTGTGCATTTGGGTTTCTGAAAAGAGCCCTTGAAAGCAGACGGCCGCGGAATTTGGATGGTCTCTGGAAAGCTCCCAGCCAAAGGCCACCAGTTAGATCATAACTGCTGGTGGAGGCGTGGTTTTTCATAAAGTAAGGGGGCCTTAAGCTTGTTACCATAGATTGAAAACAACCCTCTGTATTCACCAGCTTCACCTCTACTTTGTTGTATGTGTATATTAATGGTCTAAGTGTTATGTGACAACTATGTAGCTTTTAAGTTATAAAGTAACTATGGGATCAAAGAGAAAGTACGAAGGTTTAAAATTTCACCTAGTAACTCAAGACGTTTCGCCGATGTTTCACATCCTTTTACTTGATTATCAGGGGATTTTTCATCCGTTATTAGTAATATCAGGAGCTGTACGAAATTACAGGTTTAAAGGTGAGGATTCAAACAATGCATACTCAAATAGTGTCAATTTCCAAGTAAATTATGTTCTTGAAAAGAAAAGTGGCTTTATTGTATTCTGTTTTTAGCTTATCTCAATTTTGAGGTTAACTATTTACTGATTCTCACTGGTTAGTAATCGGTAACGCATTTGATTGTTCATTGATAATCTGAATGACACTCGTGAAAATTACCACACTAACAACGAGTGGCATAGTCATCTAGATAACCCACTTGTTGCATAAATTAGTAATATTCCTCTCATTGTGTATGATTCTTTTATTTTATGCTGTAGACGCACTAACAAGAGATTCGCTTTTAAGGCTGGAGTGTTTACCGTGATTCTCTCAGCAACTAAAGGCATGACACGAGCTGTTCTCCGTTAACGAGCCGAGATAATCAGACAAGCAACATTCTGGTTTGGTACCAGCGTGAAGCGACCGTGGAATCATCAGAGCGCAAGGGGTGGTGAATGAAGCGATTTAATTAACTGCTAATTCACACTCGACCCACAACATATAGTACATTAGCTGTAATTAGCGATCTGACCCTCCCGCTACGTGTTGCTCAATGTTTAATGTTCGGCTATCGCACGTATTGTATTCTTTATGAGCTCTGCGCTCGCCATATGCGTACGGCAAATACCTACCGAGATAGATGCATCACAGCGTATCTACAGATGCCACGTTGCCGAAG
Source organism: Deroplatys truncata (assembly GCA_030765065.1). NCBI lineage: Eukaryota > Metazoa > Arthropoda > Insecta > Mantodea > Mantidae > Deroplatys > Deroplatys truncata. The sequence continues at coordinate 169,234,224 of CM060979.1, forward strand.
CCCAGTAACATCTGACTAATACGAAATTAAATAAGGGGTCTTCAGCAAGAGTGTCCTATCTTTGAACTTAAATAAAACACGTTCTATAAATGATAGAGGTTTATTTCTTTTTTTATTTTGGAACATAATTAATGTGAAAGAGAACATCAGTTAAATGACCGCCGCGACTTCCTTGGGTTGCGCGTATACGGTTGACGCAATTTTTAATGACAGAAGAACTTAAATTAGGACCAACTTCACGAATAACACGCGTCGTGTTATTCATAAGATCATTTACTGTTTCTGGTTTGTTGACATAAACTCCAGATTTAACATAATCCCACAAGAAGTAATCTAACGGCGTTTAATCACATGATCTCGGGGGGCTAGTTAACATCACCACCACGGAAAATGATGAAACCTCTGAACTTCCCCTTTAAAAGATCGATTGTTTCGAGAGCAGTATAACATGTGGCACCATCTTGCTGGAACCAGATGCTTCTGAAATACATACCACCCAATTGAGGCCACAAATAGTCCCTTATAAGAGCCCGGTATCTTTCTCCAATGACAGTTAGAGCCTCTCCACCTTCATCTTGGAAAAAATAGGACCAATGATTCCACCATACCAAACTCCACATCACACAGTAACCTTTGGGAGATGAAGTGGTCGTTCTTGAATCTGCATTGGATTGTTATTGCTCCAATAGCGGCAATTTTGTTTGTTAATACAACCATCCATCCAAAAGTGGGCTTCGTCGCTGAAGATGATTTTTCGACAAAAATCCGGGTCAGCTTCCAATTGCTCCATAGCCCAGTCAGCGAATACACGGCGCAACCTATGGTCGTTGGGCTTTAGTTCGTGAGTTAACACCATTTTATAAGCGTGAAACTTCAAGTCCGGATGGAGAATTCGCCAAGTTGTGGTCGGCGAAACCCCAATTATTGCGCGAGCAATTGATTTGTTTCCGTTCTCGCGTACACTCTCACGAACGGCGCCTATGTTTTCGTTGGAGCGCTTACGTCGATTACGTACAGGCGTTCTTTGATCGCTGACAGAACCACTTCTTTCAAATTTATTGATCAAACGCCGAATCGTTCTCTCGCAGGGACGATTATGCACACCGTAAACTTCACGCAAAACACAGAAGGTTTGGCGAACAGATGATCCATTTTGATAATAAATTTTCACTATTTCTACGCGTTGCTGAATGCTGTAATGTTCCATGTCTACTTTTCAATAACAACTGTAACAACATGAAAAAATGACTGCTGTAACTCAATAACAACGGCAGCTATCACGTGTTAAAGATAGGACACTCTTGTTGAAAGACCCTTTATTTAGGATTTTCACAAGAGTGAAAAGGATACGTAGCGCAAATAAGGTTACTATTGCCTCTTCTACTACTTCCTATATACAGAGTGAAACGTTCAGGGGGTTAGGCGAGCACTTAGATATCAGACTATCAGAGTCTTTGAGTTCATGGTTGTCTGCCATCAATCAAAATCAATAACGAGCCACTAGAAAAAACGTCCCTTGAGTGCTGCTGCCTGCAGGTAAGCGTGGCCATTCTATTTTAAATATTCCATATAAATAATTCCCAAACATGTAATTAAATTAAAACTCTAAATGTTTCAAAATTCATTTCACTGTCTGCTAGCATATGTAACTATTCTAAGGTTTTGTTGTCCAAGCATTTTCTAACAATTATCATTTTTAATGCTTCAGGCACATTTTTCAATTGGAAAAAGCAGTAGCGTCTCTTGTATTATTAGTTAACAAAGGTGATACACTTCTTTCTGTACTTGTATTATTGTCATGCATTTGATTAGCATTTACAGAATTAGTTACATTTGCATTTACTTTAGGTACACTGGTACTTAAAGTTTCAAAACTATTTCTAAGTTTATCTATTTCTTTGTTACTTTCTTGTACTTTATCTTTAATTTCATCTATCATTGACTTGTGTGCTTCTTTAATTGCATCTGCATTTGTTTTTGCCATTTATGCATTTTATTTGTTTCCCCTGTTAAATCTATTTGTACTTGTACAAGGTCTGCATTTGTATTTTCTATTTCTTCAGTTTCCTGGCTACTTTCGTGTAGTTTATTTAACTCATTACTGGTTTCATTGAGCTTATTATGTAACTCTTTACTCAACTCTATATTAGTTTCAGTTAACTTATTATTATTATTATTATTATTATTATTATTATCATTATTATTATTATTATTATTATTAAATTCCTTTCTCAGCTCTGTACTAGTTTCAGTTAATTTATTATTACTAAATTCAGTTATTGCCTCAATATTACCTCATTGTTACCTCATTGTTAGCAACTTTTGACCTATATTCTCACAGCTCTTACATTATTAAATTACGTAATACATTCACATATTATACAATAATATAAACATTAATACAATGACTGTTACATTTTATATATTATATTATACATATATTGCTTTAAGGCGGGCTGTTATTATATTTTATATTATATAATTAGTCTGAAATCATTTAAATGTTAAAAATACTGTCTCATGGTAGGTAGTTTTCAATTCAGATCCTAATTATTCTATATTAATAATGTACAGAGGCTTTGCATTTTCGTTGCTCAGAGAAAAGAAAATCGTAGAATGGTTTCATCTTCTCTCTATAAGCCACGGAGCTTCACGTCATTGCTATAGGAAACACGCCCTTGTTATTACTAGCTCGCATATGAATCAATTATGCAGACATTGAATATAGTAATAACCTGTTAACAGTGTTAGGATTGCATATATTTTTTTAAGAATTAAACCAAACCTTACTGTGTTTTGTGTGGCATTAAAAGCTAGCAGAAAAAAGACGGGCTTTACTAACTTCTCTGTGATGCCGTTAGGAAGTTTACAGAAATACGTGGGATCATCAATTAGTAGCGGCAAACGGAGTGAGGAACTTCTTGTGGGGTCGGCAAGTCTAGGCCAGAAGGAGCACACCTCGGAGTAAAACACTGGAACACTTTGTGTTTCTTCCCTCATCACACTCACTGATTCATACTTCCCTTTACAAGAGTTAATCATTTTTAAAAAGGCATCTTTTTCTGCTTCCGACCTACGCCATATGGGACGGTCGCATATGGAAATGTGTTAAACAGCCACATTCATCAGGACATATTTGGAACTCGTTAGCTTTCCTAGAAAGCACAGTACATGTATTATTTGCTCTGGCGCATGGTTCTGATATTGCTGCACATTTCTTTTCATCTGATTGCTGTGCTGACTCTTGCTAAGGTGTTTCGTGGCGTGGGATAGCGAGTTTGACTCCCGTCGGGGCATGGGAATTGTTACACTACTGGGAGGTTTGCTGCGGGATACATTCAGCCTCACGAGATCCCTGGAGTCTAAACGAAGTCCTACCCGATAGAAATGTCGCGGCTCCCAAGGCCGCCCGATATAATACTATAGTACATGCCTTTCCAACTATTACGGTCGTCCTGTATGGGCAGAGGCAGAAGTGGCCGTGAGGTCAGCGTTGGCACCTGTAAACTAAAAGTTTCTATCTATGCGTAATGCAACAGTAAAACCAAATAAAATAAAACTGAAAGACTCGAAAAAAGAAAACAGGAAAGTTGGAAACAACTCAAAACAAACAAGGAGTGGCAAAATAACAAAAATCTCGCTTTGAGAACGAGTGTGTGCGTGTTTGTGAACAGCATAACTCAAATATGAAACGTCGGATAAACACCAAACTTGGTATTTAGATTCAGTACTTTCGAAGATGTGACACAAAGGTTTTCAAGAAGATCCCCCCCGCCTCAGACTACCCTTTACATAGAAGATTTTTCGAACCTTTTGATTTTATGAAAAATGACTAATGATTTTGATTACAATACCGTTTGTTAAAGATATTTACATTAGAAACAAAATGTATACCTTGAATTATCTGGGAATAGCCTGTGAAGTCTACTTCAGCTGGAAGAAATTTTGTATAATCGTATATAACTGGTAAACATTAAGCGATAAACGAAAAGTATCACACAAAAAATGTAGATCTCTTTAAAACATACAATTTATTTCAATAAGTTTCTCCGTGACATAAGCCATTTCTCAGATATCCACTATTAAAGGTTCGAATTGTTCATTTCTTGGTCATTCTCTTAAAGTCCTGTCAACATTCAGTTATTTGTCGCGATTGCATTGAAACAGTATGGAATTTTAAGGCCAGCATATAGCATCCAGTTCTTAAACATTTGACTATCGCTGTTCTCTTTGTATCTATAACGAAATGTGTAATGTAGCCATTTATCCAAAGGATTATTTGGATCGAAATATAGACAGAAAAATAAACTAATACTAATAAAGATAGAGGGTAGAGAAAGTCATGTGAATGCATCGCATCAGATTTTTTAAAATTATCATTTATACTAGTAATCGTGCAAAGAGAACGGAATTTCAAAGCCCTAAGATAGCGACACGCTAATGACTATCGCTTTAGCCCATTATATTCCCTCATTCCTCTTCTACCTGTAAGGAAATGCGCATTTAAACCATTTCTGCAAATGTTTATCTGGATTAGAATGAAGAAGATAGAAGAATAAGCTTTAATAAGACTTTGTTGAATCGGTAGAGGAATTCGTGTGAATACGAGGGGCACTACTTATATTTTGAGCCTTGGCAACCCTGAATGTTGTAGGTGGCATCTGACGTTTCCAATGGAAAGTTTGGAAACTTTTTTACCATAATCTACTTCAAATATTATGTCAATAGAACGTTATTTGTTTTGTTTACACTAACTTGAAAATTGTGTGTCAACAAAAACATGGAATTAACTCGTGAAAATGTTCGTGCAATGATTTATTACGACCTTTGACGTGGATTATCAAGTCAAGGGTGCATCGATCAACTAACTTGCACATTTGGTGACGAAGCTCCATCCTTTGCCAATGTGAAACGCTGGTATAACGAATTTAATTGTGGCCGCCGTTCGCTCAATGATAAAGTTCGTGAAGATCGTCCAAAATCAGTTGTTGTGCCAGAAAACATTGATGCTGTGCAAAAACTAATAATAAAATATCGTCATGCAACATATTGTGAGATTGAGGCAACCCTAGGCATTAGTTCCACTAGCATGTATAAAATATTGCAAGATTATTTAGCCGTGAAAAAGGTTTGCTCTCGTTGGATCCCACATAATTTGACGCAATCTCAAAAAGATGCTCGTGTCGATTGGTGTACAAAAATGCTCAAGAAATACAATGGCGGTGCCTCAAAAGACGTATATAAGATTGTAACAGGTGACGAATCGTGGATCTATGCATATGAGCCGGAACGTAAACAGCAGTCGACTGTATGGGTGTTTCAAGATAAAGCAAATCCAACAAAAGTTGTTCGCTCTCGAAGCAAATGGTCGCCTGCTTTTTCAGCAAAACTGGCCATGTGGCAACAGTGCCTTTAGAGGAACGTAAAACAGTCAATGCTGAATGGTACACAACCATTTGTTTGCCGGAATCCTTCGGTGAGGTAAGGAAAACCGTAGGATCGTTCTTCATCAAGACAATGCGAGCGCACACACATCTCGTCTAACAACAGAGTATTTGAAGGCTCAAAAAATCGAATTGATAGGTCATCCGCCATACAGTTCTGATTTGGCATCCAATGACTTCTTTTTGTTCCGGAACATCAAGAATAAATTGCGTGGACAACGATTTTCGTTGGCAGAAGAAGCCTTTGATGCCTTCAAAAACCATGTTTTGGAGGTGTCTCAAGAAGACTGGAATAAATGCTTTGACAAATGGTTCAAACGGATGCAAAAGTGTATTGATCATAAAGCAGAATATTTTAAAAAAACAATAAAGCAGTTTTCAATCAGAAATTACTTTGCTTTAATTATTAGGCTCAAAATATAAATAGTGCCCCTCGTATAACACACCAGGTCTGACGGTCATGTAACGATAAAATAAAAACAATTACACTAATTGATCCTAGGGTTGGTTTATTTGTATCTACAGTGAAACAAACAGCTGTTTATGTTTGCTTGTCTGTACGTAATATATGATCCATGCAATTATCTTCATGCCCTATTTCATAACAATGCGGGCAATCATTTTTGGTCGCTACTTTTGAAGACGACAGGGAACATTTTTACTCAGAAATGTCGCTCATTTTTCAAGTCACGGAGAATATCCGCACTTTATAGCGTGTTCGAAGTTAATGTGGGAGAATGGGTTCTAGATAGGTTTCGGTAGGAAATAACTTCAGTCGCTTTTGGCGCTCTCAAGGCCGCAGTTTCTGTCGTCATGCAATATTTCTTCAAATGAATGGCAAAGAAACGCGTGAATGTTTGTGCATTCCAGTTGTACATGTGTTAGGAACGTTTGCACACAGAAACATTTATCACTTTCTTTGGATTCTCTTAAAACAGTCATACGTCAATCTCATCCGGCATCAGATAAGAACTCTGCTTAAACTGAAATAATGCTTAGGCTTTCTTGGTTTTAGTATAAAAGCTGTTAACAATAAGAGTACTTGTGTAAAGCCTAGTGGGAAAATCATTCACATGACTTTCTCTACTCTCTATCCTTATTAGTATATACAAATTATTCTTACTAAAGCTTATTTTACTATCTACTACATTTTAATTAAAATAAACTTTGCAGAAATAACTCCATTACACATTGCGTTATAGATACACAGAGAACAGCGATAGTCAAATGTTTAAGAACTCGATACTATTATACTGGCCTTAAAATTCCACACTGTTTCCATACAATCGCGAGAAACATTCGAATGTTGACCGGACTTAAAGAGAATCGCCAAGTAATGAGCAATTCGAACCTTTAAGACTGGATATCTTGGGAATGGCCTATGCCACCAAACAACTATTGGAAATAAATTGTGTGTTTTAAAGAGATCTACTCTTTTTTTAGCACGTTTTCATTTATCGCTTAACGTTTGCCAGTTATACAAAATTCCTTCAAACGAAGAGGACCTTACAGGCTATTCCCAGAAAATTCAAGATATACATTTTATTTGTCATGTAAATATCTTTAATATACGGTATTTTAATAAAAATCGTTTGGCCATGTTTTAGGAAATCAAACTTTTAGAAAAATGTTCCATCTAAAAGGTAGTTGCGTGGGTGGATTTTCTTGTAAATCTTCCTGTCTCATTCTTGGAAAATACTGAACTTAAATACGAAGTTTGGTACTTACCCAACGTTTCGTTTTTGAGTTATGCTGTTCACAAGGACACAGACAGAGACACACGAACGTTTTTCTAAAAATGCCCTTTTGCATTCAGGGGGCTTCAAAACAAGCATATGGTATCGAATGTTTTGGTAAAATACAATACCTTCCCTACCTAATATGCACCTGGCAGAGAAAAAAAAAACATATTTCCATACAGATGCAAAATCCACTATTTTCTTTTTGTTGCTTTGACTGTTTTACCGTATACTTAGTATATTAAACATATAGCGGACGCAACATTTTAATGACATGTATCAAACCTTTGTTAAGATATTAGTTTTTGTTCATAGTTAATCACGTTTTGATAAGGTAAAGTGTAGGGTTTCCCGGAACCGAGGCAGAGCACCACAAGTAGGCCGTAGCGACTCTTTTTGCTTTCAACGTGACCCTGGGAGGAGGAGGGATGAGAGGAGATACCCGAAGGGCGACTAGATCGAATGTCGATGGGAGAGAGCATGGACGGGTTCCCTAACGTTTCCAGATTGAATAATCCGGCGCCGACCTGTCGTACACAGAAGCAACCAACCCCCGACTGTCCCCTATCGGGTGGAGCCCACTCGGGGGAGAGACCTGGTGACTCCAGGGAAGAAACCTCTAGAGAGCGCAAGCCACCGCCCAACCTGCTGCCGAACATCGTCGCCTGGTCCTGCTACCCTAAAAAGTATGACAAGGAAGATGATGGATACAGGAAATGAGGAGCACTTCCAGAATTCACCTGCTGATTCGGGAAAATCAGGAAAAATCCATGGGTCAGAGTGGGTGGTCAAGAGGATCGAACCCGGGATCTCCCGAATGTGGGCCACAGAGCTACCGCCTGAGCCATCCCGCTCGGTTTTTTAATATGATAATACGCAATGTTCCTTGGAGCCTTTATCTATTACTCCCAAATGTTTAATTTTAGTTTAGTATACAAACATAAAGAAATTGTTAGGCAGGCATTTCTTAATTTGAATTAGTTTATCAGAGCAAAACCTTTTTGTTCATACACTATTGGAATTTTCGCCTTTTTCAATTTGAGTTATGCAAAATAATTAATTTCAGCTCAACTATTGCACATTTTTTAACCAATGTATAACAATTTATAATTTTACAAGAAGCTCTCCTGAAGATTTCAAGCGAATAAAATATAAACTGTACTCCAATGAGCATTTTGAAAAGTGAAAAATTCTGAGAAAATGGAGTTTAAAGGTTCAACGCAGGGCTTATTTAAATGATACAGGACCAATTACATATTTATATTTAGTGGCTTTAAAATTGTTATTAAAAAGCCAATTGTGTAGAATGAAAGTACAAGTTTTAAGTACCTAGGTATAAGAAAATAAACTTCCTTTCTTCATCCTCCTTCGTTTGCGGTGGAGGGGTTTTAGTGGGTATGATCATGTTCTAGCGAGTCCCAAATTTCCAGCTTCTCTGAGGCAAAGTTAAAGGTGCGACCAAAGAGGGGGCCCATCAACCGGAGAAGAGCAGTGCAAGTAGGCCGCAACGGCCCTTTTTGCTTCTACCGTGACCACTTGCAAGAAGGGATGGATGAGTGGAGAGATTCGAAGGGCGAACAGATTCGGATGACAACGGACGCAAGCATACATGGGGTCAATAGCATTTCCAGATCGAACGCAACCGACGTCCCCGGCCTCCCGGGCCCCTCCTCAGGAACTATTCAGAGAAGAAACCTAACTGAGCATTCCCGCTACGACGCTGTGGAAGAAAACTACAGAGCCGCCGTCCAGCCGCAACCCGCCGAACACCGTCGCCTGGTCCTACAGCCCTGAAACAGATGACAAGGAAGATGATGGAACAGGAAATAAGAGGAAGGAGAGTCGTGGTAGATGAACCACCCCAGCATTCGCTGCCTAAAAACCCATGGGTCGGAGGACGCCGTCGCGGGATCGAACACGGACCTCCCGAATATGAGTCATACACGTTACCGCAGCGCCAATTCAGTCGGTCTTCTCTGGAGTACGTAAATGTATTTCTCCTTCGCCGAAAAAAATTCTGTATCGGGCTTTATTAAAATACTACATGTTTAATACATTTGCATGACAAAATAAAACGTATACGTTGAATTTTCCGTGAAGTCCTCTTCGTTCGAAAAGAATTTTGTATAGTTTTGTATAACATATAAACCATAAAATATAAAGGTCCTCAAAACACACAACTTGTTTCAAATAACTTTTTTGTGGCGTCAGCCATTTCCTAGATATCCCTTATTATTAGTCGTAGTTTTTCAATACTCTGCCATTTTTACTTTCTCTACTACGACGTATAGTAAGTAGGGGAAGTATTTTATTCCACCCAAAAATTCGATACCGAGATTTCACCGGAAATACGTGTTTTGAGACCCCCTGAATCCAAAAAAAAGTATTTTTGGAAACATGTCCGTGTGTGTGTCTGTGTGTATGTGTGTGTATGTGTGTGTGTGTGTGTGTGTGTGTGTGTCTGTCTGTGAACAGCATAACTCAGAAACGAACAGTTGGATAAACACCAAACTTAGTATTTAGGTTCAGTATCTTCCAGAGATGCGACACGAAGGTTTTCAAGAAAATCCCCCCACCCCAGACTATCCTTTACATGGAACATTTTTCGAAAATTTTAATTTTCTCAAAAACGGCTCTAACGATTTTGAATAAAATATCTTATGTTTAATATATTTTCATGACAAATAAAATGTTTATCTTGAATTTTTTCGGAATGTCTCCAAAAGTGTTCTTCATTGTGAACGACTTTTGCATAACTGGTAAACCATAAGAGATAGACAAAATTTTACAACACAAAAAGTGTAGATCGCGTTAAAATACACAATTTATGTCATATACATTTTTTTGTGGAGTGAACCATTTTCGAGATATTGCTTGTTAGTCTCTTAAATTTTTCAATACTTATTTTCTTAAATGGGAATTCGTTATTCATTTTTTTGTCTTGGATATGCAAAGAGTATTAATCTGTGGGAAAGGGAATGGTACTGCACCTAGCAACCAGCTATTAAGAGATATGTATGTGCTTAAAGGCTACTGTATTTCTATATTGCCCTTGTAAATATATATTCCCCTTACATCTACAAGAAAATTAGCAATAAGATAGAGTCTGCAAATGTTTATCTCATTTAACATGAAGTAGATGGAGAATAAGCGTTTGTAAAAATAGTTTGTACAACAGTAGAGAAAGTCATGTGAGTGTAACACATCAGATTTTTTAAAGTGCGTTAACTGTTTCTCTACGACGTCTGGAAAGAGTATGGAATTTCAAGGCTAGCATATAGTGAGCCGATTTTAAACATCTGACTATCGATTGGGATGCCTGTATCCCACTTGTATCTTCAAGGAAGTGTAATTTAATTATTTCTGAAAAGGCTTATATCGATATAAAGGTAGAAAAATAAGTTTGCTTAGGAATTTTGTAGAAGCGATATGAAATAAACTATAGTAGATTGAGAAAGTGGTGCGAATCTCTATCTTCCTTCTCCTAAGTTAGCCTCGATGAACCACCTACTAAGTAGACTAACATTACGAAGAACAGGGTCTGCCGTCACTTGGGTCCCTATTGCTATAAAAACAGAAGCCTCTTCACCTTTCCCGCGACGCTCCGGTGGGCCCCAAAAGAGACCGCCGTCGTACACCACATCCCACTAGCTCGACACAGTCCGGCTCTGTCTTAGCTCCTTTGCCGCTGGACCATGCACCGTCCGTTTGAGGTGACTTCAAACGCGCCGCACCATTGTGTCTCTGAAACTAACGATCCACAGCATCCCACTTCCTTCACATGTGCGACTGTGTACTCAAACAGAATTTCTTTGCTACACTGTCTCAAAAGAGTTTAAACTATCCCATCTCTCTGCGTAATTTATCACTTTAATTTTGGAAGTTACAAGGAAAAATGCTCGGAAATGTAAAATACTTTTAAGTGACGTGCAACAGCCACGTCGTTTCTCTCCCATTAGCATTTCATTTCGCTTCTAAACAATCTGATGTGTTACACTCACGTGACTATCTCCACTCTTGTACAACTATTTTTACAAACGCTTATTCTCCATCTACTTCATATTAATCGATATAGAAATTTACAGGAACTATCATATTACTAATTTTCTTGTAGTGCAAGGGGAATTGGTAGGCTTTAAGCGATAGTCAAATATTTTAAGAGCTGGTTGCTATGTGCAGCATTCCATTCTCTTTGTTTGTCCAAGGCATAAAAAGGGATAACGAATTCCCATTTGAGGGAATATTGGAAAATTCAAAGAAATAACAAGGAATAGCTCGGAAGTGGTTCACTCGACAAAAAATGTATATGACATATTGTGTGGTTTACGAGATATGCATTTTTTATGTAGGCAAAGTTTGTCTATCTCTTACGATTTACCAGTTATGCAAAATTCATTCAGAATGAAGAGTTTTGGGGACAATCCAGGAAAATTGGAGATATACATTTCATTTGCCATGAAAATATCTTAAACATATAATATTTTAATCAAAATCGTTAGAGATATTTTCGAGCAAATCAAAATTTTTGAAAAACGTTCCATGTGAAGGGTAGCCTGGGTGGGGAGGATTTCCTTGAACATTTTCCTGTCGCTTCTTTGAAAGATGCTGAACCTAAATACTAAGTTTGGATTTATCGGACTTTTCGTTTTTGAGTTATGCTGTTCACAGACGCACATACCCACAGACATACAAATTTTCTAAAAATTCACTTTTTTGGATTCAGGGGGCCTCAAAACATATATTTCCGGTGAAATCTCGATATAGAATTTTTGGGTGGAATGTAATACTTCAAATCGAAAGCGTTACATTCACATCACTTTCTCTACCCGTCTATACACTTCTACAAATTATTCTTACGAAAGTTTATAGTCCTATCTACTTCGTTTTAATCGAGATAAATGTGGAAATAGCTACATCACACGTTTCGTTATATATATATCACTAATTGTACACTCCCATTAAAAAATCTGATGTGTTACACTCACATGACTTTCTCTACTCTTGTACAAACTATTTTTACAAACTCTTATTCTCCATATGCTTCATGTTAATCGAGATATCGAAATGTTAATCTTATTGCTAATTTTCTTGCAGATGCAAGGCGAATTTGTAGGCTTTAAGCGATAGTCAAATATTTTAAGAGTTGGGTGCTATGTGGAGTATGCCATTCTCTTTGCATTACCAGGACAAAAAAAATGAATAACGAATTCCCATTTGAGAAAAAGTATAAGTATTGGAAAATATAAGGGAATAACAAGCAATATCTCGAAAATGCTTCACTCAACAAAAAAAATGTATGTCATCAATTGTGTATTTTAACGCGATCTACATTTTTGTGTAGTAAAATTTTGTCTATCTCTTATGGTTTACCAGTTATGCAAAAGTCGTTCACAATGAAGAATACTTTTGGAGACATTCCCAGAAAATTCGAGATATACAATTTATTTACCATAAAAATGTCTTAAACTTATGAAATTTAAATTGAGTCTTGTTTATGGACGCTCTTTAACTACTATGGTTCTTAGCGTCCCATTCCATATTGGGCGTGAAAGATCGGTAATTTTACCCAGAGGCCTCTTCATCAGGCTTGAGGTTCTTTTACGTGCAGTAAATCTACGACACGGGACCACTGACTTTACTTCCCTTCCTAAGGAAGCCATGCTAAGGATTTTTACGCCCGAAAAAATCCATCGCCCTCCGCCGGGTTTGAACCCGCGACCTTGGGAAGTAGAGGCTAAGCACGGTACCACTAGTCCACGGAGGACGACTTAAACTTATGGTATTTTATTCAAAATCGATAGAGCCATTTTTGAGAAAATTAAAGTTTTCGAAAAATGTTCCATATAAAGGGTAATCTGGGGTGGGGGGATTTTCTTGAAAACCTTCGTGTCGCATCTCTGGAAGATACTGAACCTAAATACCAAGTTTGGTGTTTATCCAACTGTTCGTTTCTGAGTTATGCTGTTCGCAGACAGACAGACAGACAGACACACACCCACACACACACACACACACACACACATACACACACGCACACACGGACATGTTTCCAAAAATTATTTATATGCATTCAGTGCACCTCAAAACATGTATTTCCTGTAAAATCTCGGTATCGAATTTTTGGGTGGAATGCAATACTTCCCCTACTTACTATAGGTACGTAGTAGAGAAAGTAAAACTTAAATTCACCCTAAAATGACCATCATAACGTCCTCCAAATAAAACACGACCAATGGCATTTAATATCAAGCAACTTTTATTAAAGATATTTCTTTCTACAACTCTTAGTTTTGAGACATTGTACAGTCTTAAATTAAATGGTTCAACAAAGTATTAACTCTGCAGAAAAAGGATTTAAGAATTATATCTGGTTCATCGTTTGATGCCCATTGTCGACCATAATAAAACGTTTTAAAGTCCTGACAGTAATTAATCAATATATACACAGTTGTTTAAAAATTATTAAGACTAACTTTAATAATAAAGTACTTCATCATCAGCAAAATGAACATTATTCTAGGAATAATTATTTTATTGTCACACACAAAGTAAGGTTGACTAAATTCAAGAAATGGTGTATTAATATTGGCACCAGTATGTTCAACACATTACCAAGAGCTGCCCATTCAGCTAGCCTAGATGATTTAAAGTTTCTTTAAAATTTTCGCTTGCTGCAAACTCCTTTTATATTCTTATTGAATTTTTCAAGCCAATACTGACATTGTATTTTGAAGTGTCCTGTTTAATATTATTGTATTTTTATTGTTTACTGGTCCATTTTATCATTCTCATTGTATTATAGACTTATGTTAATAGTTACTTATGATGCATATCTACAACATCAATAAAATCTTATAAGATAAAAGAGTTCAAAAAATGTTCCACATAAGGAGTAGTTTTGGAGTGGGGGTATTTTCTTGAAAATATTCTTGTTGTAACCTTGGCTGATGCTGAAGTTTGGTGTGTAATCGACTTTTCGTTTTTAAGTTATCTCTTCACACACACACACACACACACACACACAAAGCTATTTCTAAAAAGTCTTTTTTGGTTACAAGGGGTCCCAAATCATATTTCCAGTGAAATCTCAACTTCAGACTTTTGGATGGAATACAATACTTCCTCTATTAATGCATGTAGCAGAGAAAGTATAAATTGAATTTATAAAGCATTATTTTGTTATCCAGTCCGCGCTACTCACAATAAATGCATAAAAATATTAATTAGCTAATGCCACACAAATATACAGCGCACAATGTTGAAAAAACAATCCTTTGTTCGTGTCCCCAGGGGCATTGAATTTTTCAAGTAAAAGAAGCGTCTAGCCTTAAGCTCACAATATTTTAAGAAAAAAGACACACTATTGTTAATATCTATGTAAATTAAACATATTTCTGATATGGATAATTTTGGAAACAATTTATTTTACATAAATAGTGTTTCTTGTATCAAATATTTGTGTGTATTTTATGGTTAGTAATTTAAACCGGCAAAAATAGAGAATATACTTCAGCAGTTAGTTCCAAATAATAATAATAATAATAATAATAATAATAATAATAATAATTTATACATTCACAGACCTTCTCTCCCCTATATCGTTTATTAGTGGGTATATAAGCTATTATTACTATTTTTCTATCTACTACGTTCTAATCCACACAAACCTTTACAGAAATAGCTATACTATACATTTCGTTATACATACAAAGAGAACAGCGATAGTCAAATGTTTAAGACCTGGACGCTATATGCTGGCCTTAAAATTCCATGCTGTTTCCATGCAAATACGAGAAACAGCCCAATGTTGATAGGACCTTAAGAGAATGGCCAAAAAATGAACAATTCGAACCATTAATAACGGATATCTCAGAAATGGCTTATGCCACAAAAAACTTATTTGAAATAAATTGTGTTTTAAGGAGATCTACATTTTTTGTGTAGTACCGTTTCATCTATCTCTTAACGTTTACCAGTTATACAAGATTATACAAAATCCCTTCCGAATGAAGAGGACTTCACAGGCTATTCCCAGAAAATTGAGGGCACCTATATATTTTATTTGTTATGTAAATATCTTTTGGTATTTTAATCAAACTCGTTAAGAGCGATTTTTTAGAAAATCAAAATTTTCGGAAAATGTTCCATGTAAAGCGTAGTTTGGGGTGGGGGATTTTCCTGAAAAGTCTTCATATCCTTGGAAGGTACTGTACTTAAATACCAAGTTTGACATCTACCCAACTTTTCATTTTTGAGTTCTGTTCATTCACACACGCAGACCATTTTCTAAAAATGTTTCCTTTTTTACTCAGGGGCCTCAAAACTTGTATTTCCGGTAAAATCTCGGTATCGAATTTGTGGGTGGAATGCAACACTTCCCCTACTTACTATACGTGGTAGAGAAAGTAAAAATGAACGACGGCGTGGAGGTAATCGATGAAGAAATTATCAAAGCACGAGGAATTCGTATCCTGAGAGGCTTTTGCGAGATGCGGTGCTGATTGTTGTCTTTTATAATTAAAGTTAATCCCAATGGTTTACTTAAAAAGCAAAAGCAAGAAATTGTAAAAACAATCTACTAGTATTTCCTTTAGCCTAAATATAATATATCGAATTTTCCTGATATTTTAAATGTTTGGTTAAGGTTCATTTTAGCGAAATACGGCAATCTACTACAAAATGTTGGTCAGGTTAAGTGGTTTTATTATTTGCGATAAAAATTTATCATAAGAAAAAGTTTCTGTTTAGTTTCAATGAAATTAATTCTAAACATTTCATACAAACAGGCAAAAAACATCTATTCGTAATCGTATTAAGAAATAAGTACGTTTAATAGTATTCAGTACGTGTTAAGCGTGCGCACCTCAATGTGGTCGTTCGATCTGGCTAAAGGCGATAGATCTGTTTATCTAACTGCTACGTGATTGCCACGTCAGATCTAGCAAGTGAGCAAGACAATCAGTAGCAGTTCTCTGTAGTGTCGCATTACGAGGGCTTAGTGCTAGTCGTGTCTGAGTAGTGTCAAGCAAGCAAGTTGTTCCACACGTGCTAAATCGCTATGAATGGGGGGGTCTTTGGACCAGCTCTGTTGTTCCATTAAGTGTTACTAACAGATGTGCACACTAGATATTTCATTTCTGTCCTGGAAACCAGAATTAAACTAGTTTGGATAGTAAACGAGAATTATTCAATATACGTAATTCTAGAAGCAGTTTTCTTCAAAGGCAGAAATATAAATGATATTTAAGTGTGGGGGTAATGACTAATCACAGTTCCTTATGTTGTTAATTTTGACAAAATGTTTCAGATTAGAAGAAATTAAGATTGACAACCATAACACTTATTAACCAAGAGGTGGCGCCGCGGTAACGTATGCGACTTGCGTTCGGGAGGTCCTGGGTTCGATCCCCGGTTACTGCTCACTCTGACCCATGAATTTTTCGTGGTTTACCGGGTCGGCAGGCGAATGCTGGGGTAGTTACTTTTCTATAACGATTTTCCTGTCCCTCATTTCCTGTACCCAGCATCTCCGTCTCTTCAGGGTTGTAGGATCAGGCAACGAAGTTCGGCGGCTTAAGTCTGGGCGGTGAATGTGTGCTTTGTAGAGGTTTCTTCTCTGGTGTAAGTGGGCGCCACTTCGGAGGGGGGACCGCCGGAGTTAGGGGCTCATGGGTGGAGTTGGGCGGCGTCGGATGCATTCGAGCTGGAAACGTTATGAACCCCGTTCATGTTGCGCCCGTCGTAATCCGGATCTGATTGTATTTACCTTCGCTCAAGTGACACTGCGCTACCCCTGAGTACTCTTTACCTGTAAATGGTAATTGCAAACAGTAGTTATTTTAAATGTAATTGGAGGCATCTTCTAGGGTGTTATGCCCTGGTCTGCTGGGGACAGGTGTTGCAGATATTTCGTCCTCAACTGCGGTGGTAATCTTCAGTGGCGTGATCGAAGTACCCTTGGAGAAGGTATTCTGCGTTAATAGCCCGGAAAAGATACTTCCTATATTTGCTATTCTGTTCGTGTAAGCGTACATTTTCTCAATAGTTTTTGCATGAAAACGCTTGTTTATTATGTGAATTTAGTTTTGAATTCAATCATGAAAACAGTTTTTCTCTGGCACCCTCAGTTTCAAAAATAATTCTTTTTTTTTTTTTTTTTTTAATTTAGCGCTGGCTGTAAATGCTCAAATTTCCGTTACATTGATTGACACATAAGCAAGGCCTAATAGTAATATTTTTTAATTTATTTATTTATTTTCTGTGGCAGAGCTAAGGCCATTTGGCCTTCTCTTCCGCTCAACCACCTAGAACAAACCTACAATATTCCGATCACATTGATGGCACACAGATAAAATCTAAGGAACACAAAACAGAAATAACACACATATCAGAGGAACAGTTAAATTAATTGAAATATAGAGAAACTAAGTTAATAATAATAAATATCTTAAAAATATGGGGTACATAGACTATATATACAACAAAATGATATTTCTTCTAAGTTGAGAACTGTTTCTAACTAACATCTGCAACCTGTCACGAAAAGCATATAAAGTATGACAACCCCTGATATCTTGTGGAAGTGAATTCCAGAGCCTAGCAACCTCCACAGTAAAAGGTGATGAGTATAAAGATGTTCTATGAAGTGATATTGAAAGTTTGTGACGATTTTTTGAGCGTGTATGAAGGTTGTGAGACGAAGACAAACTTTTAAAGCGAGAAGCTAGGTATGTAAGGGAGGAAGTGTGAATAAGTTTAAAGAGAAGTAAAACACAACGAATGTTTCTACGGTCCACTAGATGGAGCCATGACAACTCGTGGAGAGATGGTGTTAAATGATCGTAACGACGTACATCACAGATGTAACGTACACATTTAGTGTGAGCTAGCTGTAATTTACGTGACAGATCAGATCTTAAGGCTGTGAGGAGGGAATCACAATAATCAAAGTACCAAAGTACCATTGTTTGTACCAAAGTCAATTTATTGACTTTAATTTACGTTAATTTACTGCTTTTAGTAAGACAGTGGTATGATATTTTGCCTTGGACAGTTTATTTCCTGTTTTTGTGCCTGCTTAAATTAAATAAAGATCATATTTCCAAATATCTCATCTGTTTATGTCGCGATTGAGAATTAATCATCCGGATAATTTTTGTTACATGTGCGGCGAACATACAATTAAGTCTAATAGACAGAAAATAACGCGATAATAGATTATGAATTATATTTTGGTGAATTGTGCCAGCCAGTTAAGAGAAGGTTAAAGAATAAAGGGAACATTTCTATGCCTTTTGAAATTGCTATGGCACAAAGAGAACCAACAAACCATATTAATGACTGCTATTGTATGGCTAAAATAACGGGGCTTAAGAGAAAATACAAAAACAAAATTGAATAACCAAACATTTCATCAGCCATTAGACCTGTTGTTCACAACGATGAGACACTATTGCTGATCCTCCTGAATCTTGGACATTAGAAGACGAGTCTGAAGCAAGTGGTAACCCAGTGGTTCAATCAAGCTCAGGACCAGATCCCAACATGCATCAGAGGAAACTCGGGGAGAGTTAAATGATTTGGTCAAAGATTTGTCTTACTAAAGCATAAACAGAACTTTTAGATTCTAGGCTAATGGATGGAATTTCTCACAAATACAAGTATGTCAATATTTCGAAAACAAGAAGAGAACATGGTTCATTTTTTCAGAATGAAAGAGAATTTGAGCTATTGTTGTGACATTGATGGTTTGATGAATGCTGACAACCCATATGAATAGATGCTCTTCATAGATGCTTCCAAATTAAATGTGAAATCTGTGTTGTTACGTAATGGTAACATAAAATCATCTGTACCCACTGGTCATGCAGTACAAATGAAAGAGGCTACAAGAATATGCAGCTACTACTACAAAGTGCAGTATGACAAGTATGCACATCTGATCTATGTGTGGTGATTTCAAAATGTTGGAATACTATTAGGATTGCAAAGTGAACTATACGAAATATTGCTGCTTTTTGTGTAAATGGGATAGCCGCGCTAAATCTAAACATTATGACACTAAAAATTACCTCTTCGGAAGAATTTTGTAGAGTAAAAGAATGTCTCAGCTGAGCCATTGGTTGACAGATAAAATTGTTGTTGCCTCCACTTAATATAAAATTAGGTATAATTAAGAATTTTGTCGAGGTATTAGATCAATCTGGAGAGGATTGAAATATCTAGAAGAAACATTTTCAAGAATCAGAGTTTCTACTATGAAGGAAGGCATTTTTTGTTGAGCCTCAGATCAGCTGTTTGAAAACCAACTGAATCATGTGGAACTTGAAGCATGGATATCATCATGAATATTTTTAAAGAATTATTAGGTAACATTAGAGCGCAGGATTACAAACAATCAATCAAACAATTACTACGAGCTTATACAAATATAGTTTGAAATCGATATTTAAAAATTCATTTCCTGCATTCTTATTTATACTTTTTCCCTGCAATCTTTGATAAATGAGTGATGTACATGGACGAAGATTTCCGAGATTGAGAAAAGGTATCAAGAAAGATGGAAACACAATAAGCTTGCAGATTACTGCTGGAACCTTATAAGAGAAACCACAGATAATTACAGTAGAAACGGCATAAATTCAACTGAGAGCAGCAGAAGATGAACACGAAAACAAATTGGCAATGCTTTCAGGTTTGTTAATTGGTTAATTTTACAAATTTAGATTATTTTGTTATGAAGGCGACTTAACGTTTTATTTATAAATGCTTTAAAGTGAAAGTATGCCAATTACTGAGGATGCTAGATAAAATCAAAGGGCCATATTTGAGCTCAGCACATTAAAATATATAAGCAATGATATTTTGGGCAAAAACACATACGTATTTTAAGGCCATTTTTGTTCTTCAATGTTATTGGTTTCCAAGCATCAGTATGTGTGACAGTTCAGTCAAGAAAGCAAATAGTATTCACAAAGGAAACCTATTATTAATTTCAATGGTCATGAATAGCGCATAGTTTACAAAGCACAACAATATGACATAGTAGCAACTGTAAATTTTACTGCAGTTTTCGTCGGTTTTCTTTTTTCTCTATGCGAAAAATTCACATTATTTCACCGCATTCATTACCTTATGTATTACAATATTACTTATACATTACTTTCTTACCACTTACATCAGAGGTGGGCAGAAGTCATTTTGTGCCGACAACACAACACAACGCAACCCTCACAACAAACCCGAAGTAAAGGCATTGCTGCGAGGAAAGGCAGGAGTTACGGTACCTGCAGTGAGGTTGAGAGCAATTTAGTTCACCATTATATTGTGTTTAAGTTGAAAGGTTTTATACATTCCTTGTAATAGTTCTTGCAGATAAATTAATATTATTAAAATTTGGAAGCTCTTGAGGGCACATAAATTCCACAGCTTTTGTATGACATAGTTTCAGAAATTCGCCCTCTTAAAAAGGTTTCAGGGACCGAGCAATCTCCTAGGTAAGTATGTAACTAGCATATTTACTTTTATATTTACGGTCGTCAATTTTCGGGACTTTCTCTACAGTGTTCTTTGCAGTTAACTCCTACAATAGTTTCGCTCGTTCAGTTCCTAAAACAAATAAAATAATAACAATAATAATAATAATATACAATAACTTACCCGTGCATCACATACCTTTAATTTCACCATATAAAGTATGACACCTCCACTGAACTGTTTACTTCCAACCACTCTCTCGCTCTAGCTACCACCACTGACCTAGGCTTTGTGCGTTTTCAGTCGCGTTACATTACTACACTCAGAGTAACGACTATGCCCACCTCTAACTTGCATAGTAGGTAGAGATGTTGCATTCCACCTAAAAATTCGACACCGATATTTCTCCTGAGGTCCCCTGAATCCAAATATAAGCATTTTTGGAAAAAGGCCCATGTGATATGTGTATGTGAACAACGAAGAAACGCGGGTAAATACCAAACCTTTTATTTAAGTTCAGTATCTTCCAAAGATGCCACACTAAAATTTTCAACAAAACCCCTCCTCCCCAAACTATGCCTTACATGGAGCATTTTTAGGCATTTTTTATTTTCTGGAAAATGGCCCTAGCAATTTTTACTTTCTCTACTACGTATAGTAAGTAGGGGAAGTATTGTATTCCACCCAAACATTCGATACCGAGATTTCACCGGAAATACATGTTTTGAGTCACCCTGAATCAAAAAAAAAACATTTTTGAAACATGTCCGTGTGTGTATCTGTCTGTGTGTCTATCTGTCTGTGTGTCTGTCTGTCCGTGTGTGAGTGTCTGTCTGTGAACACTCAGAACGAGAACAACGAGAACACTCAGAACACTCATAACTCAGAAACGAACAGTCGGATAAACACCAAACTTGGTATTTAGGTTTAGTATCTTCCAGAGATGCGACACAAAGGTTTTCAAGAAAATCCCCCCACCCCACAGTACCCTTTACATGGAGCATTTTTCGAAAATTTTAATTTTCTCAAAAATGGCTCTAACGATTTTGATTAAAATATCATAGGTTTAAGATATTTGCATGACAAATAAAATGTATATCTTGAATTTTCTGGGAATGTCTCAAAAAGTATTCTTCATTGTGAACGACTTTTGGTAAACTGGTAAACCATAAGAGATAGACAAAATGTTACTACACAAAAATGTAGATCGCGTTAAAATACACAATTTATGTCATATACATTTTTGTTGTTGAGTGAACCATTTTCGAGAAATTGCTTGTTATTCCCTTAAATGTTACAATATTTATTATCTCAAATGGGAATTCGTTATTCATTTTTTACTTTCTCTACTACGTATAGTAAGTATGGGAAGTATTGTATTCCACCCAAAATTTCGATACCGAGATTTTACCGGAAATACATGTTTTGAGACTCACTGAATCCAAAAAAAGCATTTTTGGAAACATGTCCGTGTGTGTGTCTGTCTGTGTGTCTGTGAACAGCATAACTCAAAAATGAAGAGTCGGATAAACACCAAACTTGGTATTTAGGTTCAGTATCTTTCAGAGATGCGACACGAAGGTTTTCAAGAAAATCCCCCCACCCCAGACTGCCCTTTACATGGAACATTTTTCGAAAATTTTAATTTTCTCAAAAACGGCTCTAACGATTTTGATTAAAATATCATATGTTTAAGATATTGTCATGACAAATAAAATGTATATCTCGAATTTTCTGGGAATGTCTCCAAAAGTATTCTTCATTATGAACGACTTTTTCATAACTGGTAAACCATAAGAGATAGACAAAATTTTACTGCACGAAAAATGTAGATCGCGTTAAAATACACAATTTATGTCATATACATTTCTTTTGTTGAGTGAACAGTTTGCGAGATATTGCTTGTTATTCCCTTAAATGTTACAATACTTATACTTTTTCTCAAATGCGTTATTCATTTTTACTTTCTCTACTACGTATAGTAAGAAGGGGAAGTATTGTATTCCACCCAAAATTTCGATACCGAGATTTCACCGGAAATACATGTTTTGAGACTCACTGAATCCAAAAAAAGCATTTTTGGAAACATGTCCGTGTGCGTGTCTGTCTGTGTGTCTGTGAACAGCATAACTCAAAAACGAAGAGTCGGATAAACACCAAACTTGGTATTTAGGTTCAGTATCTTTCAGAGATGCGACACGAAGGTTTTCAAGAAAATCCCCCCACCCCAGACTGCCCTTTACATGGAACATTTTTCGAAAATTTTAATTTTCTCAAAAACGGCTCTAACGATTTTGATTAAAATATCATATGTTTAAGATATTGTCATGTTAATTAAAATGTATATCTCGAATTTTCTGGGAATGTCTCCAAAAGTATTCTTCATTGTGAACGACTTTTGCATAACTGGTAAACCATAAGAGATAGACAAAATTTTACTACACACAAAATGTAGATCGCGTTAAAATACACAACTTATATCATATACATTTTTTTTGTTGAGTGAACCGTTTTCGAGATATTGCTTGTTATTTCCTTAAATTTTCCAATACTTATACTTTTTCTCAAATTCGTTATTCATTGTTTTATGTCCTAGACATGCAAAGAGAATGGAATGCGCCACATAGCAACCAGCGATAAAATATTTGACTATCGCTTAAAAGCTACCATATTCCCCTTGCATCTACAAGAAAATTACCAATAATATTGACATCTCGATATCTCGATTAATATGAAGCATATGGAGAATAGGCGTTTGTAAAAATAGATTGTACAAGAGAAGAGAAAGTCATGTGAGTGTAACACATCAGATTTTTTGTCTTGGATATGCAAAGAGTATTAATCTGTGGCAAAGCGAATGGTGCTGCACCTAGCAACCAGCTAATAAGAGATATGTATGTGCTTAAAGGCTACTGTATTTCTATATTACCTTTGTAAATATATATTCCTCTTACATCTATAAGAAAATTAGCAATAAGATAGAGTCTGCAAATGTTTATCTCGATTAATATGAAGTAGATGGAGAATAACGTTTGTAAAAACAGTTTGTATCAAAGTAGAGAAAGTCATGTGAGTGTAACACATCAGATTTTTTTTATGTCCTGGACATACAAAGAGAATGGAATGCGCCACATAGCAACCAACGGTTAAAAGATTTGACTATCGCTTAAAACCTACCATATTCCCCTTGCATCTATAAGAAAATTAGCAATATGATTAACATCTCGATTAACATGAAGCATATGGAGAATAAGCGTTTATAAAAATAGTTCGTACAAGAGTAGAGAAAGTCTTGTGTGTGTAACACATCAGATTTTTTTCCTGTGTAAACATGATGCTTTTATTCTTGAGAAAATGTGGGTTCTGGATTCTTTGATGCGTATGTACACATTACAAAAAGAAGTACGAGGCGCGGATTTTAATATTAAGTTATAATCAAATAATCAGTAACTATGTAGTTATAAATGTATATTTGATACAGCATTAACCAGCCATGTAAGGCAAGAACTGAGTATCCCAAGAAGCGAGTTGGTTGCTTTTTTAGCATATCACTTGGTTGTTTAAAAGATTGCCTGCGACTATGAATAAAGACTCTTGCCTTTCTTGTACCTCCATCAAGGCGTGAAAATTCAGGCGGTAGCATCTGAAATCTGAAAAACACTAATAGTGAAAATACTAGTATTCGTTTTTTTTATGAACTGAGTATAGCGTTTTTTTTCTATATTTAATGTTGGCAGAATCTCATACCACCCGTATTCCACACGGGCCCTGGGTGAGCCAATCTCTTATTTGTTTGGAGTCAAGTCAAACACACACACATTAGCCTGTAAACAAACGTCAGGCCTAGGTGAGCGGCGAAAGGGGAGGTTAGCAGAAACATTTCAGCCGAGTGGCTGGAAGACATCTTCGCAAAGACGGTCTACACCAACCCCTGGATGAATGTCTCGTATTGGTTTAATGCTTATTAACCTATGAACACAGGCCAGTTTCAGACTCAGAGTGGAGTAAGACATACAAATTGGAGTGCTAAAACCAAATAAGGGGCGTGACAGATGTGGTTAAGCATTTTCTCACCAACATAAACCGTTGTCCTCCGTGGTGTAGTGGTTACCATGCTAGCCTCTTCTTCCCAAGGTCGCGGGTTCACACCCGGACTTTTTCTGGCGTAAAAATCGTTAACATGGCTTCCTTCGGAAGGGAAGTAGAATTGCTGGTCCCACGTCGTGGATTTACGGCACGTAAAAGAACCTCAGGCCTGATAACAGGCCTCTGAGCAAAATTACCGGTCTTTCATGTCCAATATAGAATGGGACGCTAAGGATCAGAGCAGTTAAAGAGCGTCCATAAATAAAGCTCAATTTTTTACCAAAATAAATTGAAACGATTGCATGCACTCAGCTGTATACTGGTGTGTATAAAATGTGGCCCAGAGAGGAACGGAGCTGTTCATGTTGGCACTGACAAAATCTAGCCCCGCCCCTTACCAGCGTGACCACCTCTGTTTTTCGAGCATAATTCTAGTCACTGGATTGGCAGAGTACTTTACCTAAGTATGACCGAACTGCCAAAGGGTAACACAACAACTTGCGCCTTATATTTTCATGCGCACTACGTTTCCTTAATGCCGGTTTTCTTATTGCCGTTTAGTGGCAGCAATAACTTAACGTTCGTCTCCATGTGGCTGATGAAAGCTCTTATGTATGTAAATGTCGGAGCTGTTCAGTTTAGCCACACATGCAAATAATTCAACCCTTCCTCTAGAAGGCAAAATTACTGATGATTGGTTTAGCCTTTCCTTGTGTACTAATCGTAGCGAAACTCTTTCATAGAGGTGGTATTCGAACCACCCATTCATTCCACATAGATTATAAACATTTTATTGGTTAGTTTGTGTGTCGCTGAATTTTTTTCAAACCGCTCACATAGACAACAGATACCGGCTGGCTGGAGTCAAAAGTTGATTTCTATCACTATGGTGATCTAGGGGAATGGGTCACTTTTTATGCATGACAGTATACGTGGTAGAGATAGTAGTAATTTAGTCATTTCACGTCCAAAATATATTTAAATAACTTTAAATTAACGTTAATAAAATAAAGGCAACATGCTCTTCGTCTTTGCACTGCTCTATTCAGCGGAACCCTGTCAGCACTAATACTCTTTGGATGGACGTCATGAAAATGTCAAAAGGCCTTGTGTAGTTACAGCTGTGTAGGTACTGCTGATAGTCACATCATTATAAAAGACCAAATGCTGCTACTTCCTTCAGGATGCACTTTAATAAAGTGAAGCAGAGTTGTGTGATAATGATGGGCAGTGAAGAGTTCCCCTAATTGCTGGCTAGAAGTTGCGCTCATTAGCCTTACACACCTCACTCGTTCAGAATACGGCCACCACTGTGTTCTCTGTCTCCATGCCGCCTTTTCACTGTAACAGCCGTCTATCTCCAGCTGCATTTAACAGTTGCCTGCTAGCAGTTCTTAAGGGGAACATTGATTAAAAATGATAAAAAATTATAATTTATACTTTTTAATTTATTATGTCTGATTCCCTAAGAACGTTTTCGATGTAAATATTTTGTAATGTGTATAAATTAAAATTAGACAATGATTTCAATAAAATAATAAAAACATGACTTTCTTAACCTCTATTGTTTATAAATAGTTATACAAATTATTCTTACGAAAGTTTATTTTTCTATCTACTTCATTTAAATCCACATAAACTTTACAGAAATAGCTACACTATACATTTCGTTAGAATACAAAGAGAACAACGACCAAATGTTTTAAGAAATGGACGGCATATGCTGACAGTTATATCCCATACTCTTTCTATGCAATCGCGAGAAACAACAGAAAATCGATGGGACAAAAAGGAATGACAAACTATTGAACAAATCGAATCATTAATAACGGATATCTTGGAGATGACTAATGGTACAAAAAAATTTTTTGGTTCCGTTTATACCCCGCTTTAACTACATTGGTCTTATCGGCGGCATTTGCCTTTGGGACGTATTGCCTATTGACAATGGTATTAACTCGTATTCCCTTGTTGGGTTTCTTGCACTTTTTGGGTTTTGATCATTAGATCACATACACATTCACACTCTCATTCATACTTCCATCTCTGGGGAGGATAGAGAATAATCTTGGCTGGAGAAAAATTCCCAACCCCAAGCCGGGAATGGAACTCAGGACCCTCGCACAGCAGGCAGGTGATAAAAAAGTTACTTGAACAAATTCTGTGTTTTAAAGAGATATACACTTCTTGTGTAATCGCGAGAAACCAGTGAATGTGTAAAGAACTTTAAGAGAATGACTAAGAAATGAAAAATTGAAACCTTTAATAAGAAATATCTCAGAAACGGCTTATACCACAAAAAACTTATTTGAAATAAATCGTGTGTTTTAAGGAGTTCTACATTTTTGTGTAGTACGTTTTCCGCTGTCACTTAACGTTTACGAGTTATACAAGATTTCTTCCAAATAAGTGAACTTCACAGGCTATTTCAAGATATACATACTATTTCTCATGCAAATACCTTTAATATATCCAAAACCGTTAGTCATTTTTCAGAAAGTCAAACATTTAAAAGAATCTTTCCTGTAAAGGGTAGTCTGGGGTGGGGAGATTTTCTTGAAAATCTTCATTTTGCATCTTTGGAAGATACTGAACTGAAATACGAAGTTTTGTGCTGATCCGACTTTTCGTTTTTGAGTTTTCGGAAATAGTTTTCCCAATATTTCGTATGCTAATTGAAACTTGTTATGCAGGTATTAATATAAGGCAAATGTGTCACGCCACCAAGTTCACCCAAGTTTGACATGTGTACCTATAACAACAAGGAACGTAATTCTGAAATTTGTTTAAAAATTATGAAAATTGTAAACTAAGAAGCATTTTTTGTAAAATAAGTTAACTTTCTATTTTAAAACGATTAATCCCAGAACGACTTTATATATACGTCTGTTTGGCATATATCAAACTTTGCAACCTCGCTTATTCACACAAATATAAGATATGCTAAAAAATTCAAAGCACTTAATAAAATACTTTGGATTTTGGAACATTCACAGATCGATCACTTTATGAATAACAAAGCTCAGTTTAATTGAAGTAATACGGCTAAACTTACAAGTCATGTTTTTGAATAGCTAATTAGGTACGCATTTCCAAACCTAAAATATGTTGCATTTACATGATTTTCTCTTCTACATACTACTCCTACAAAAACTCATTCTGCTGTCTATTTATTTTTAATTGAGATGAGTTTTCATTACACATTTACGCATTTGTTGTGTGCATAAAAAGACTACAGTGGCCTAAACCGATAATCAGATTTTTAAAAAGCTGCACGCTATGCGAGACTGAAATTCCATGCTCTTTGCCTTACGACAAACAAAACCGAATGGCCACTTACCTCTTTAAAAAAAAGAGTGTAAGATTTGAAAATGCAACTCGATAATAAAAAATCTGATGTGTTGATGTGTTAGACTCACACGATTTTCTCTACTCTTGTACAAACTATTTTTACAAACTCGTATTCTCCATATGCTTCATGTTAATCTTATTGCTAATTTTCTAGTAGATGCAAGGGGCATTGGTAGGCTTTAAGCGATAGTCAAATATTTTAAGAGCTGGTTGCTATGTGGAGTTTTCCATTATCTCTGCATTACCAAGACAAAAAATTATATGATGTGTTACACTCACATGACTTTCTCTACTCTTGTACAAACTATTTTTACAAACACTTATTCTCCATCTCCTTCATGTTAATCGAGACAAACGTTTACAGACTCTATCTTATTGCTGATTTTCTTGTAGGTGTAAGGGAATATGGTAAGCTTTAAGTGATAGTCAAATCTTTTAAGAGCTGGTTGCTATGTGGAGCATTGCATGCCCAGGATATAAAAAATAAAGCATTTTGGAAACATGTCCGTGTGTATTTCTTGTGTGTCTGTGTGTGTGTCTGTCTGTCTGGGAACAGCACAACTCAAAACCGAAAAGTCGGATAAACACAAATTTTGGTATTAGATCAATATGCTCGAGGGATGCGACATGAAAGTTTTCAAGAAAATTTCCCCATCCCAAATTACCCCTTATAGGGAACATTTTTCGAAAATTTTTATTTTTTCAAAAACGGCTCTAACGATTTTGATTAAAGTATCATATTTTCAAGACATTTTTATGACAAATAAAACGTATATCTTGAATATCCTCTTCATTCTGAACTACTTTTGCATAAATGGTAAACCGCAAGAGGTAGACAAAATTTTACTACATAAAAATGTAGATCCCGTTAAAACACACAATATATGTCATAAACATTTTTTTGTAAAGTGAGCCATTTTTGAGATATTCCATATTATTTCTTTGAATTTTCCAATACTTACACTTTTTCTCAACTGAGAATTCGTTGTTATTTTTTATGTTCTTGACATGCAAAGAGAAATACATTTTACACATAGCGACCAGTTCTAAAAATATTTGACTATGTTATGCGTACTATGCGTACTATGTTCCCCTTGATTTGTATTTGCAAGGGCAATATAGAAATACAGTAGCCTTTAAGCATATACGTATCTCTTAGGAACTGGTTGCTAGGTGCAGCACCATTCTCTTTGCTAAAGAAGAAAAGCTCCCTTGTGACTGATGCTTCATAATTCAATGGCTAATTTAACAGAAAGGTTTAACGCAAATGACTGCAAACCGAGTGAGATGACTCCGCATTAACGCGCTGGGCTCTCATTCGGGGGGTCCCGGGTTCGATCCCCGCTGACTGACCACTCTAACCTTGGGTTTTTCGTGGGTTTACCTGGTGGGTAGACGAATGCTGGATTGCTTTCTCATCTACCACAATTTCCCTTTCACTCTGTTTCCTTCTCATCTTTCAGGCATGCTTATAGTTTTACTAAGGGGCCGGCCCTCGTAGCCGTGGTCGCTGGAGTGGTCGCTCCGGCGCTCCACCAAGCTGAGGGTCGCGGGTTCGAGTCCCGCCACGGGCATGGGTGTTTGTGTGTATATGTGTGTTGCGAAAATAAGCGATATGAAAACAGTAAAACACAGTAGCATAAAGTGGGTACAACAAGGGAACTTTTATTAAAAAAGGGGGGATTCGAACCGCTTCAGCTGCCGTGGTGCGGGCGCTGCGAATCCTGAGCACTCGTGATACTTCTGACGTTACTAGAAATACGCTGAGCCAAGCGTCCGAGCCCCACCGTCAGGGTATCGTTGGGATTGGGTTGGACTCGGCGAGACAGTGGTTCCCGATACCATGGGAAATTGGGTGCGTCTGTGCGGGTTTCCGTACAGACCGTTGTCAGATACCTCAAGGTCCTCCGGTACCGTCCTGGAGATCCGGTAGACGGCATGCTGGATTTCTGTAGGTCCTACCGAGGTTTTTGGTAGTCGCCCTTTCGGCGCCTTCTCCTGGGTTCAGGGAGCTTGGGCCTCGGCTCTTGCTCCGGGTAGACCTTTGCTTAACAACATAACATCGCCCTCTCTAGACAGCTCTATCAATGGAACGGGACTTAGAGCCTGGAACTGTTAGAGACTCCCGCACTTCGCTCTGGCCTGTCTGCCTTCAGCCTCATGTGGTGCCTTACTTCATCGCTTTCCCCTGGGGGGGGGGCGCTTGCCACAATAGATCTAAGTAGGTCGCAGTGCCTCCTTTGTATATCTAATACCCGGTATGAATTGTAAATACAGTGATTATGCAGCAAGCATTAGGATAAATAGGGTCAAAATGTGTAGTTACTCGATTAGTTTTGTAACTACGAAAGTAGAACGAAACCATTATGCGTAATAAGAACAAATCCCTCTAAAAAATGTTAGCGTTTGTTTTAGAAATAACGTGGGAAATATTTTTAAAAGCCCACAATCAAATAAGAGCCGTTACATGTAGTTACATTGAAGAGTGTCCTCATAAAAGCAATTATCTTTGACTTTCATTCATTCATGGATTTTTATAACATAGATTTTTAACTTTTCTGATTGACATTACCAAAGAACAATTTGCTTTATGTACTCTATCTCCTTAAATTAATATACTTTGTTTTGCTTTCCACTTGTATTGCATTCTGTTGCCAAACTCTGTCGTAATGGCTGTGTAATATGTATTGTAGTGTCACGTTTAAATAATTCAGCTTTTAAATACATAATGAACTGAGAAATATAATGGTTGGTATTTCTTTTTTATTTACCAGGATATTTTCTCCTCTAGCTGATGTGCTTTGCTTTGTATATATTTTCGGGCAATGTCAACAGTATTGAAATAAGTTTTCTCTGCAATTTATTAAGGTTTTCTTTTTATTTTGAGATAAATAAATGATAAGGCGACCTCTTTCAACAAATATGAAGTTGACAGAGTCGAATAACTTTTGGAGTTAAAAGGGGGCTCTAAATTGTAACAGTTTGGATTCAGCGTCCTCTTTTACCAAGAGACGCAATTTTTTCGTGTCTTACGATAATGCATATTACTTAACCTAACTACCCGACCCGTATCGTCCAGTAAGTCGAAATGATTTCATCGTATGGTATATCTTCTGAGTGGTCTCTACTACATAACCTACTGCCTAGGCTCTTCCTTCAATTTGAGCCCTAAGTCAATAGCAATTGGTTAAAAGTGAAAAAATTGTATGTGCACTCCCACAACGTTATCTAAAATTCCATGTCTGCATATATCTTCGTATGTATTCCATCCAAGTTACGTTACGTTATTCACGACACATCTTTGCCTAGAAATAATTAAAAATTAACTAATGAGTACTCTGTTATATATAATATACGGAAACAACGTCTATATGCTTATCAGAATCACGTAGAAATACCAGTGAGATGGCTCAGATATTCGGGAGGTCGCAGGCTCAAATCATGTTTACCGCCCAATATGACTGGGATTTTCTTGTGGTTGCCGGATTGGTTATTCAATACGACCGAAAGTTCCAACTACAAAGCAAAAGGAATAAAAATAAAATTTTACAGGAAGGCGACTACGCAACTAAGAATATTTATCAAACAAGTTACCCAACGGTACAGGAAGGCAACTAAAAAAATAAGGTAATCTGTCCAGCATCACAGTGGGTACACTCAAAGAACGGCCACAATTCCACGACTCCAGAAGTCCACATTCCGCCAAAGAACACAATAGCAATAATATATATATATGCATGTAGGCAACTACACAACCAAGCCATCTGTCAGGAAGTTCCTCATTCAGGTGTTACAGGAAGCCGACAACGCAACTAAGGCCATTTGTTTGGCATACACTGATAAGGTGAACCAACGAATCTGTAATAACCGTCACAATATGACAAATTAAAAGACATTAAAATAAAAAGTAAATGTATAAGAACAAACCAGAGGAATAAACTCAGAAGTTGTAGTGATAAAGTCATGGTCGTAGTAACGAGCTGTTGCGAAGGAAGGAAGAAGGAATAAAATCTCTGAAACATTAAAGCGTCTTCCGGTAGAATGATGTTTACATTTTGCAAAATGTAATACTGTAATATTTTGAAAACGGTTGATACTACTAAAAAGTGATTCCACAGAAATTTTATATATAAGCTCTATATTTTATCTCTTACGCTTATTATTTGTACAAAAATCAATCTAATTAAAGCAACTTTCCACACTGTCCACAGAAAATTCTAAATGATCATTTTATCCCCTGTGTCAATGTGTCATATATTTTCTATTTCAACTAAAATCGTTAGAGGCGTTTTAGAAAATAAAAAGTAATGAATATTTCCCTGTAAAGTACAGTTTGGATAGAGGGAATTTTGTGAAAATCTAGGGTTCACATCCTTGTAACATGTTGGACTTAAATACGCAAGTTTGATATTCGCGCCACATTCGCATGTTCACACACGCGCTCGGACATTTTTATAATTTTTTGGGGGGAGGGGGGGCTTTTATCAGGCAATTCCCGGTCAAATCTCGATATCGAATTTTTGGGTGGAATATATTTCCTCTGTGTAACTTTGGCAGCGAAAGTAAAAAACATTCAAAATTTTTAAGTGGTGTTACTTAACGTTACAAATGACGATTTTCTCCTCAAAAACGACACCAAAGACAAGGATATTTTGTTGCTTTTCCTTCTTTCTTATTAGAAGAAGCTCCAAAGCTTAGTAGTTGGTAGCATATAAGTTTGCATTATTTTTGCCCTGGAGATATATTTTCAAAATTCACCTGTTCGCCTTTGTTTACCCAGATATAAATTACAATCTAGAAGTTTCTTTAACAAAAACAAAAGTAATTTCCAACTGGCAATACAAAGAATAAAAATACTGTTAAATGAAAGAACTCTAGAACCAGTAAAAGACTTCAACTATATAGATGGTTTTTTAGGTTGCAATAAAGAGAAAGATATAAATAATACATTAAAAATGTACCAATACTTATGTGGCACCCTGAAAAGAACACTAAGTAAGAAAGGAAATACACTTAACATTTTACAAAATATTAGCAGCACTTGTAATATTGTATGACTCAGAAATATGGGCTCCACATAAGCAAACTATTAAAATAATCAAAGCTGAAGAACTGAAATGTTTACGATTTGTAGCAGGGAGACTTAAATGGATAAACAATGCACTAAAGATATCCGCAAGGAATTACAAACATTTAGCCTTATAGAGGAAACAGAATAGTATAGAGACAATGTTATGAACATATCTGCAGAATGGATACCAGTAGAATGCCATGGAGAAGTGATGCAGTAATTTGTATCATAAATTATTTAAATGTAAAGAATGATTATGGTATGAATATGCATTTTTGTGTGTCATTGATTTAAGATGTTTGTTGATTGTAATTATTGTTGGGAAGTAAGTTTATACTGCCTTACTGAAACTGACAATAATAGCGTGCAATAATGCAGCGATAGGGTGAGCTGTTTATCATTATTGGAAACGAGGAAGTTACGTAATGTTGGCGCGTTTTCCTTTAGAATCTTCTGGAACATTTCCCTAGAGCATATGTATTCATAATTTTCATTGGATATAAAAATAGACGCTAATGTTGGCGCGTTTTATTAGCCAATTGCAGCTCAGTTATAATCTTTAGGCATATCGGGGTGTATGAGTATAAAAGAGCTAGGTTAGAGGTAGAGCCCGTCAGTTCATCAAAATTCTTTGTACATTACACGTCGCCTTCATTCAGTCAGTTCGACGAAAATATTTGTATGATACACGTCGCCTTCAGTCCAGCAGAAATATTACACGTCGGCTATCGATTCGCAAGTTACGCGTATAAGAGTTATGAAAAATCTCAAGTATGGTAAAGTTAATTATACAAAAGGTTGAAGTACGTGAATTAAAAGTGATCAGTAAAAAGTTGTTATAACAGTTTCAGATTGTCGAGTGTCTAGATCAATGTGTAAATGTGATAGTGACTGTGTTCGACAATAAAAGTGTAAAACAAATTCCTTCATCAGTGTTATCTTTGGATAAAAGATTCCTTTCCGTTTACACAACCTGTATAAAGAGAAGTGCTCGACCGAAAAGATCATAGCTAGCCGGAGGACAGTAAACCAAAATTAAATAAAATAACAGTAGCATTCTTTCAAACAAACACTAATACTACCGCAAATTGCTAACACCAGATGGAGCTACAAACCTAACAAAGAATTACGTCACAAAATGGCATCACCACGTGAAGTAAACACACATACACAAACATTATAAGTAATACCGCCCCAGAAGTTTGAACTATCGACCGAAAGGAGGAAAAAGAGACCAGGGATGTCCACGGAAGAGATGGATACAGCAGCTATAATAATTGGAGCCGGAACCAACCAGCAATGGTTTAATTTTTGAAAGAAGAAGATATTCTGCGGGCATTCTGGCGTGTCCATTCGGTGAATAACAAATGTCGTTTATGTTGATTAATAAGAGAGATAGAAACAAACATTTTGATGGTCAGACGACAGTCTTTCTAACCTTACTTGTGCAAAGCACTAGATCGCTTTTTGCGCTGCAGACTTCGGCTGGTCTCAAAAGAATCCTCATGGACTGTTACAAGATGACAGGATCCGTTTTCCAGCAGATTTACCCGGCTAATTGTCCCTAAAATCTTCAGCAGCAGACAGATATGTCCTTTGAATATAATAAAAATCTTTTTCACCGGAACTAAAGACAAACAGGTGCGGCAGTCGTGTGATGGGTCGTTTTCTCACTCTATGGATGTAGCATCGCGTGCTTCCCCTACACACATGCTGCTCTCATCAAAGGACTGCCTGGTGACAACAAAGCCTCCTTGCATTCTTTCTCAGCTCCTCTCTGCCATCTCTTTACAATGTATGCAGTGCGCTTCTCAGCGAAATGTTGACGCGTCTAGGCAGTGTGTCTATTTTGATGACTGCTTCTCCAAATAAAGATTGGCATATGATCAAAAAGTACATTTGCTCAACTCAGAGGTACCAGGTTTGATTTCTGGTCGGTGGGGAAATTTTATTTAATTAGAATAATGTCCTACCCTCCGCAGAGTCTGGAAGTGTGAGTGCGGGAATAAATGAGAGTGTGTTTCGAATGAAAATCAGTAAAAACCAACAGCTAAAACCTACAATGAACGAATTAATTATTTCTTAACGGGAAATTAAACTGCGAAATTCCCCCAAAAATTACACCTTTGGTTTTTTGGTATTGTCATAAATTTTACTTTTCTCTTTAATTTGATATGCACCTAGGTATTTTATCATTTTAGGCTGAATTTTGCACCTTCACAGATTTTTTCTACAAATTGATATCACTACTAAATATAGCAACGCCCATATCTCCAAGCAATCTGAGCTTTTCTTTGTAAATATATTTTATTTCTCAATTTTTACCCTGAACAGTTTTTTCTCTGAATAACATTTTCCGATATAAATGACCCGTTTACTCGAGAACCATTGAAGAGAGCTAAATAAAATTTTCATATGATAAAAAAAACACCTCACTTCTGTTACTGATCTTATTTGGTGTTAATAAATTGGTTAATACTTTTAAAAATTGCTGATAATTTTATCAAAAAATGTATAATTAATAAAACATCCTATATTTTTAATAAACTATATACTTGTATAAATTTAGATAAGTGAGCTTATAAGGCTTCGTCTATATCCCATAAAATCTCAATCTGACATCTTGAATATTTTCTGAGATAATTGGCCAAGAAGTTAGAAGATTTAATATTGGTGGGATAGGAATTTTATTCTCCCCTTAAGTCAACGCCCCCGATATGAATACAGAAGTTAAAGCGGGCTATAGAAATGAAACAGTTAAAACAAAACTACTCTATCTGCTTTAATTTTATTATAAAAATGTGTGTCTAGCAGTTATTAAAACTTAGGCACTCACTTCGTCACTAAAAGGTGCAGAAATAAAATTCAGTCTCTTTATCATCAGGTGATTTTTGTTTGTCGGGAGGTCGTGAGGAAAGAAAAAAAGAGTCTTTTTGTTCACAAATGGCGACCAAAATAAACCAACTCATAAAAAATTAAACATGAGTTCTTTATTTCTCTAAATAAAATGTATTTGTATATTTCCGTTTTTTTTCAGTTAAGTATAGATAACTTAATAAGAATAAAGAGCGCTTCACAGGCTATTCTTAGAACCAGAATGTATATTTTATGTCGGACAAACAACTTCAACGTGTGGTATTTTAATCAAACGTTAGAGACATTTTGGAGGCAATTTTAATTATATTTAACGTCCGTTCTAACACATCACTGCGACTGACCTAATGCTAAATGAAGTGAAATTGAACCTGCTCGGAAAACTTTGAACAAACCGCAGTAATGGAGGATGATGGTGGCGAGAATCCAACCATGGACCTCCCATTTAGGAATCAATGCTTTAACGAACTCTTCTCCCTCGTATCTGTCGGATACAACCAACAACTCCTTTTTTATTTGTTAGTCATGCAACTTATTTACCAACTTTTTCTACCCATTAGAGACTGGCATACACACACACGGAGCGAATCACCTAAACCTTGCAGCGCAGCGTTGATTGGTAGTCAGGGCCTCGTACATTACGCCTATAAACAGATTTTAATAATACTCAGAAAGTGTATTTTTTGAGCAAACATACAATTTTTTAGATGGAACAATGCCTAGTGACATCAATATTAGGCTAAATTAGAATGTCAGTGGCGTTTGTTGCAAGATTCCAGTGCAACTGGTTTACGATAAATCTTATTTTGAAACTTTTACGTACCGACACTTGAACAACCTGTGGTAGCACAAACTAAAGAAAAACAAAGGGAATTACAATACTTTTATGGATTCTTACTAGTAAAGAGAACATAGTCCTTCAAAGGTTGTGTTCAAAATGACCAGCGGCAGCTTCAAAGCACGCTTCCAGTCTGCTATGGAAAGACTGCTGCACGCGTTCTAGCATTTCAACAGAAATTTCAGAGTAGGCAGCAGTAATATGTCGTTTCATATCGTCTGGTGTAGTTGGTACATCCTTGTAGACAGTGCCTTTCAGCCTTCCCCACAGAAAAACGTCTAAAGGTGTCAGATCCGTTGAACGGCCGGCCAAGGTACAGGTCCTCTTCATGCAATCCAACAATTTGGAAACGATCCGTTAACACAAGCTGTAG
The DNA here is from genome assembly GCA_030765065.1 of Deroplatys truncata. Classification (NCBI taxonomy): domain Eukaryota; kingdom Metazoa; phylum Arthropoda; class Insecta; order Mantodea; family Mantidae; genus Deroplatys; species Deroplatys truncata. The sequence goes on from CM060979.1 coordinate 169,271,476, forward strand.
TACTTCGTGCACTATGGGCTGGACAGCCATCATGTTGACACCACAGGTTCCTCCTAGCCTGCAAAGGAACGTATTCTAGCATCTGTGGCAGATGGTCTGTCAGGAGACAGTGATACTTGTGCGAGTTCATTGTTCCTTCTATGAACAAAGGGCCAATGAGCTGATGGTTCACTATCCCACACCACATGTTTAAACTCCATGGACGCTGACGTTCCACCTGACGAAGCCAACGGGGATTGTCAACAGACCAATAGTGCATGTTTCTGCGGTTTACCTGGCCATGATTAGTAAATGTTTCCTCATCTCTAAACAAATACATGATGAATCTGGTGTATCATGTCTTAACGCCCATGTACAAAAGTTAACACGATTCTCAAAATTGTTTCCATGCAGCTCTTGATGGAGAGAGATGTGATAGGGATGGAACCTATGTCGATGGAGAATGCGCAGTACACTTGCCTGACTTATGCCACTTCCACGTGCGATTTTGTGGGAACTAATTTGCGGATCTACTGCAACGGCAGCCAAAAAACATTAATTTCTGCCTCTTCTCCAGTCACTTGTTTGTTGCTTTACATTTTCTAATTGTTACAGTACCATTTCACGTAATTGGTTGAAGAGGTTGATAAATAATTACCGAGATGGTTGACGTCTATTGGGATACGTTTCCGCATACACCGTACAGGAACGAACTGCATTCCTCCTACACTCTCCATACACCATGAATATGACGGCTTTTTCTGCATTAGTAAACCCCATCTTGCACTCACGACTTACTGCTTGAACTGTCACAAACTAACTGACCAGAAAGTCGCAATGCAATCAATGAACAGAAAACTCAATGAAAACAAACATAACAACATCGTACCTAGCAAATAAGCAGACTGAATGAGACAAAACAATTGTCGGGGTGGAAACTTTTGAAAATACAATTTCTCGTAAACCACTTGCACTAGAATCCTGTAACAAAGACCATTGACATTCTAATTTACCCTACCTTTATTCTATTGATGCAACTGGGCATTGTTCCATTTAAAACATTGTATGTTTGCTCAAAAAATACAATTTCTCAGTATTATTAAAATCTTTTTATAGGCTAAATAGAGTACCAATCAATGCTGTGAAAACTGCACATCAATAGCGCTTTCCATTTCCGAAATATTTGCGGTGCAAGTTTTAGGTGATTCACGCTATATACATACATACACAGTATGGAATTAATTAAAAGGTGACTTTCAGGCCAATTTATTTATGACACGTGTTTGCCGGGAAATGATTTCAAATTCAGCAGTAAGTAGTTAGTTATATATATAGCATAAGGAAACAACATATGAATGTTTATCGGAAGCATGGGGGAATAAATTCAGTAGTTCTAAGCCATGGAGGAATAAATTACTTCTACATAATCATAGTAAAGATCCGCTTTGGAGGAAGAGAAGAAAGAAAGAAAGAAAGAAAGAAATAAGGAAAGAAAGAAAGAAAGAAAGAAAGAAAGAAAGAAGGAAATAAAGAAGGCGCGTTATTAAAGTAAGTACCGTTTTTATATTTTGCCGCTGCAGCGCTGCAGTCGCGATTTTCAGGATGCGTGATCACTTCCTCCATTTATTAGGAAGTCAGACACAACTGTGTGCGATCGTCAGTTTGTGTTTCCTGTTGTTAGAACGTTTCGAAGTGTTCATAACAATCGAACGACATGCCTACTCAGCGATTCGTTTTTTAAATGCAAAAAATGTTACGCCAGCAAACATTCATCCACCAACTGTGCGAGGTTTATGGGGAAATGGGGGTGGCAATGCCCGGCCTCACAAGCCAAACAAACTCAAGAACTGATCGCATCATTTGGTAGGGAACAACTCGACCGCCCTCTCTACATCCCGGATTTGGTTTAACCCTTTGAAGCACGCATTTACGAAAAATTGTAAATAATATATTTAACACTAAAATTTAGTTTATAATTGTGTAAGAAAAATCATAAAGTGTTAATATTACACTTTTTTTAATTTATAACTAAACAAATGGTGGTGTCATGGTAAAACCACTATGCATTACAGCATTAACATTGACTCATTTTGAGTGGAAACTAAAGAAACAGTTTTTTATCTCATTTAGACAGAGTGCCACTCTACAAGTGTTACAAGTCCATTTACTTCTGTGTGGATTATCTTTAGTGCTGAACTGACCACAGCTTCTTGAAATTCCACGCACAGGCATATGCGCACCTTGTGAAATCTTTTCTCATAGGGGACAATGGGCTTGAAACAACTCACAGGCTTGGGAAGAGGTTTCCTTCCTTTAGGTGATGGCAGATGTCAGAAATCAGCCAAATGTATTTACGGACATTAGCATTGAAATATATGAATCCCTAAGTCTTGGATTACTTGACCAGTAATCTCTGTACGAGGGCAGTTTTTTTACTCCCATTAGAATACTTATGGTCAAGAAAACCCTTATTTCACCCAAAGTTGCAGGTTCAAGTTGTTTACCTGTCTATGTAGTCTACAAATTAGTTTGATATAGTATATGCTCTAGCAATTCTGCAGTAAATATGTGCAAGAAAATATCAATAGGAGATTGCACAGTTTCAGGAATATTAGGATCATAATCTTTCACAAATACATCATTCTCGAATCTACGATGCCTTTTTTTCCCATATTCCATCCATATTTGAGTCTGACACTCAGTGGTTTCTCATCATCACTATCTTCAACACACTCATCAGGGACATAAGGTTCACCACTGCTCTCATCTTCAATTTCAATTGCACAAACAGGTTCATTGACAGTAGCTGCCACTTCCATTTCGTCACTATCATAAAAAATCAACAGATTCAGGATCGCTAGGGATTTCATTCAGTATGTCATTTATGTTATTCTCTAAATTATCCCATATCAAATGACCAAGACCATTTCAATTGAGCTGAAATAAAACAAACATTTTGCAGATTTGGTGTCTGCTTACCCTACTTGCATGGTGGTTACGTCTAGTAACCACGAATTATTTATAATAATGGCACTGCAATTCATGTATATGCATTTATAGTAATCAAAGTATATTCAGAACGTTTAGAAGAAACAGAAAACCATATAAAACATACGTAGATGCAATATTTGAGCATGTAACAGAAATGAAAATGTTTACTGCTGTTCCCGAAGCAAAGCAAGCTGCATCAACACCTGACAACTTAGTTTATACAGGCTGGTCACACAAAAAGCAGAGTAGTAAAATTCCCATGTGTTTGTAAACGGCCAGTGATTGCAGCGAGGTGGAAGTTAAGTGGAACCATCATGCAGCAAAGAAGAAAACGCTGCATTAAAAGGTGGTTACGTCTGAGCGCCACTATGCTTCAAAGGGTTAAAGCGATTTTCATATGTTTTTTCATCGGAAGAAATTCCTTGGTGGAAAACGTTTCAGCACCGATGTTTTGTGAAAAAAGAAGTGCAGACTTGGCTTTTATTACAGGCGGCATCATTTTTTGACGAAGGCATACAAAAAGTGGTTTACCCTTACAAGTGCCTGAATAACGGCGGTGACTATGTGGAAAAGTACTATAAAGTGTAAGGTGGTGAATGAAAATAAGGTATTTGGAAAACACAGGCTGAGTCAAAAGACTACGAACTGGCTGCGCGGTGTTTTTCCTGTTCGCGTCCTCGGCTCTCGTTGCCGTCTACCGCTATCATAGAAAGTCGGGGATGAAACCATACAGCATTTTAAAACTACTTTTAAAGGCTTTACTTACCAATTTTATGAAAGGAGATGCTGAAACTGGCCATCGTTGCCCATACATTTTTGGCATCTCTTTAGGAAACTATCCATCACTCGCCGTAATTCATGTTGAGAAATTCTGGTAATTTCCTGACGGATATTTTGTTTTAATTCTTCCAGAGTGTGTGGGTTTGTCCTTTACACTTTGCTTTAAGTTACCCCAGAGATAGAAATCGCAGGAGGTTAGGCCACAAATCTATTAATAATTCTGTCCTCAAACACACTTTCAATTTTTCCCATCGAAATATTGGCGGGATAAGCTGTTGCAGAGTCTTGTTGAAAAAAGGCAAAATCACGCCCCCTGGCTGCTAATCCTCTAAAAAAGCGGGCAAAATTGTATTCACATATATACGGGCGTCAACTGTTGAGTAGAAAAAAATTGGCGAGTGATGGACAGTTTCCTAAAGCTAAAAATGTATGGACAACAACGGTGGCCAGTTTCAGAATCTCCTTTTATAAAGTTGGTAAGTAAAGCCTTTAAAAGTAGTTTTAAAAATGTTGTATGGTTTCATCCACGCCTTTCTATGGTAGCGGCAGACGACAAGGCGCGCCGAGGACCGGACAGAAAACCCGTGAGGCCAGTTTCTAGTTTTATGGCTCTCCCTGTAATATTATGTTATTTTTTAAAATAAATTATTGCTATTTATTTTAAAAACACACCTCGTAGTACAATAAAAATAAATGTTATCAACTGCGACAATATTATATCGAAATACATTAACAGATTGCTGCGATTGTGTGAAACATTATCCAACATGTAACACTCAATTGCTTGGTTGGTACAAATGTTAAATAGCTAAAGCAAGATACTTGTTTCAATACATGTTTTAAAATTTTCAGCAACAAGGTACTTACATCAATGGGCTATAAACTTTGTTTTCTTAAAGTTATATTCTGTTTTACATTAAATCACAAAAGGGAATTCAAGCTTCAAACTCCCACTTTATTACAGAACCTACATCAGTGATGCAGAAATTGTATACATGGACAAGCCCATTAGAATGCGGTGTCATTAAGCTCATGTGCTGGAACAGTACTACATTCAGTTAGTCCATCCGCGTTACAGTGATGGTTGATGGGTTGCATAGCTATTAGGATACCAAAAGTAATCTGACCACGCGTTCCCAAACATGGTAGCGGTTTTGAAAAACGGTCCCTATGCCGTCCCGCAAAACATACTCTATTTGTCGTTGTTGCTTTGTATGCACGTAACGTATACCCTATACTTCGGGCTAATTACCGCTCTTTTTCAGGAGTGAAACAAAGGCTATTCACAGCACTAATATTTTAGGATAGGTAGAATCAGACGCCTGAAAAATTCATTCCAAAATTCCCCAACTGATTCGAATTTTTCCCGGTAAACCACAAGGAGATCTCAAATTGAATTGTATTGAGAATTTAATATCATACTGGCATTTTGCCATGGTAGCTCAATAGTTAGAGCAACGGGACGGAAACCGGGAGATCCGTGGTTCAAATCCGGCAATGGTATTGCATTTTTCAGTCGTCTGATTTTATCTTTCCAACCTTGACCAACACACGGCTTGTGTGGAAGAACAATTAATTCCACTAATATTTTAAATTCTAAGAGTACAATAAAGATAAAAACAGCCGAGTTAAAATGGTCACAAACATTAAACATGATAAAAAGCCAAACACTCGACTTAGATTACAAATTCGCTGTAAAGCACAGTATTCTACTAGAAATTCTTACGCACAACATATGCACAATACGAGGGCAGTCCCAGAAGTACCCGATCCGACTTATATATAGCGGTTGTTGTTTTAAACAAATGACTATGGTAGAAAGTACCACCCTTATAAAGCTTAAGTTTGAAGTTTAACGATACTACGTTGTTTAGTTATTGTTTGGCAGTCATTAATAGTGAACTCTCTCAGCGAATTTGTAAACATGGATAAAACTGGCCATCGTTATGTGATACAATACTTTCATTTGAAAGGTCTTAGTCCAACTAATATTAAAACTGAGCTAGATTCTACTTTGGGGGAGCCTGCTCCTTCGTTTACAACAGTAAAATATTGGGTGGCAGAGTTTAAGCGAGGCTTTACGAGCTGCCAAGACGAACATCGCAGTGGTCAATCAAATGAGGTGACCACACCAGAAATTCTGAAGAAAATCCACCAAATGGTATTGGATGACCGTCGACTGAAAGTGCGCGAGCTAGCAGACATCGTAGGCATTTCAAAAAGTGTTGTACATCGCACACTAACTGAAAATTTAGACATGAGAAAGCTGTACGCAAGATGGATGCCGCGTTTACTCACAATGGACAAAAGCACCGTCGTGCGGATGTTTCAGTCGAATGTTTGGCGATGTTTCGCTGCAATAAAACCGAGTCTTTGCGTCGATTCATAGCCATGTATGAAACAGAGGTCTATCACTTCACACCTGAGACGAGGGAACGTGAAAACAGTGGAATGAAGGGCAAGAATCGGCTCCAAAGAAGGCGAAGACAGTTTCATCTGTAGGCAAGGTCATGGCGTCAGTTTTTTGGGGTGGGCTTGGGATAATTTTCATTGATTATCTTCAAAAAGGAAAAACAATCAATGGCGACAATGCAGACTTATTGCAGCGTTTGAATGACTAAATCGTGCAAAAACGGCCGCATCTAGCGAAAAAGAAGGTTCTGTTTCATCAAGACAATGCACCACTTCACACATCCATTATCGCCATGGCCAAAACCAATGAGTTAAAGCTCGAATTGCTTTCTCATGCACCCAATTCGCCAGACTTAGCCCCCTCTGATTATTTTCTGTTTCCAAAGTTAAATAAATGGCTTGGTGGTAAAAGATTTGCCAACAATGAAGAGGTGGAGTATGCAGGTGGTGGCTTTTTTGCAGAACTAGACGGTTCTCACTATAAACAGGGTATCGAAGCTATTGGACATCGCTGGTAAAAGTGCTGAAAGGAGACTATGTAGAGAAATAAAGATGTTTTTTTCCAAAAATTTTGTGCTTTCTTTGTTAGGTCGGGTACTTCAGGGACAACCCTCGTATGTCGAGCTTAATTACTCCTGAAGAACGGCAGGCATTTCTTATGTCTTTGCTTATTTCTGACACAGACAAGCTACTATGAATAGATATCTTATTTATTAATGGGTAACCTATATATGCGTATGAAAGAGAAATTGGTTGTCAAGTATGTAAATAAATAAGATTCAAGATAGTCACGTGACTTTAGGACTTAGATATACAATAAGTTACCACAAAATCATGAATAAGCCTTAAATGTAAATTTTGCCTTTGATTAAAACATTTTTTACATTCAGTTGATAGCTTCATTACTGGTATCGAGCAAGACAATTGTTCTTAATGCATTATTATACTTACAGATTCAGATTAACAATGCTGACTGCTAAGCTATTTCCTAAAGTCTGCATAAAGTGATGTAGTGATAGATTGCTCGATCAACTCCTTGACTGATGAGTATATATGGACTTTATAGCTGTGCTGCCTACTTCTTTGAAGAACGTATCTTGGTTCTAGAAACGCTGTTCAAAAGAGCCATAAGGGTGATCTACCATGGGAAAACATAAGACAAGGGAATAAGTAATAAAGAAACTATTTCTAAGATTTTGTAAAAACGATGAAACTGTAGAAGAATGAATCTAAAAAATAAAATCAATAAGGTATTTACAACTGAGGAGTTAATTCTTGAGAAAAAAACCATAGGATGGACAGCTGGAAACCTTATTTGTCTATCAGCTTCCCTTACATTTCATAACATTCACTTCTTAATAGGGATATTAAAATTACATATAAAATTACCCGAGTAACAAAATTATCCTTGAGATTTTGTAAATATATCGTGTGTTTATAAAAGTTACGTGTTCAGCGTGCGACGAAAACGCACTACCCAAAAAAATCTGATGTGTTGCACTCACATGACTTTCTCTACTCTTGCACAAACTATTTTTACAAACGCTTATTCTCCATCTACTTCATGTTAATCGAGATAAACATTTGCAGACTCTATCTCATTGCTAATTTTCTTATAGATGTAAGGGGAATATATATTTACAAGGGCAATATAGAAATACAGTAGCCTTTAAGCCTATACATATCTCTTAATAGCTGGTTGCTAGGTGCAGCACCATTCGCTTTGCCACAGATTAATACTCTTTGCATATAAAAGATAAAAAAATGAATAACGAATTCCCAATTGAGAAAATAAGTACTGAAAAATTTAAGGGAATAACAAGCAATTTCCCGAAAATGGTTCACTCAACAAAAAAATGCATATGACATAAATTGTGTATTTTAAGGCGATCTACATTTTTTTGTGTAGTAAAATTTTGTCTATCTCTTATGGTTTACCAGTTATACAAAAGTCGTTCACAATAAAGAATACTTTTGGAGACATTCCCAGGAAATTCAAGATATACATTTTATTTGCCATGAAAATACCTTAAGCATGTGATATTTTAATCAAAATCGTTAGAGCCATTTTTGAGAAAATTAAAATTTTCGAAAAATCTTCCATGTAAAGTGTAATCTGGGGTGGGGGGATTTTCTTGAAAACCTTAGTGTCGCATCTCTGGAAGATACCGAACCTAAATACCAAGTTTGGTGCTTATTCGACTGTTCGTTTCTGAGTTATGCTGTTCACAGACAGACACACACACACGGACATGTTTCCAAAAATGCTTTTTTTGGATTCAGGGGGTCTTAAAACATATATTTCCGGTGAAATCTCGGTATCGAATTTTTGGGTGGAATACAATACTTCCCCTACTTACTATACGTAGTAGAGAAAGTAAAAATGTAGATCTCTTTACAACAGTCACAAATAATGGAATAAGGTATTTCTGAGATATCCGTCACTAATGGTTGGAATAGTTCAATACTTCCTTTTGAGTTCTGTCAACAATAGCTATATCTGACGTTTGCATGGAGAGACTATAGAATTTTAAAGTCAGCATATAGTACCCAGTTCTTAAGCATTTGACTGTTCCTTTTGTATCTACAACGAAATATATAACGTAGGGTTATACAAAGGTTTATCTCGATTACCATGAACTAGATAAAAAATAAGCTTTCGTAAGTACAGTTTGTATAGTCACTAATAAACGATAGAGGTTAGAGAAAGTGATATGAATGTAACACATCAGATTTTTACTTTCTCTACTACCTATAGTAAGTAGGGGAAGTATTGCATTCCACCCAAAAATTCGATACCGAGATTTCACCGGAAATATATGTTTTGAGATCTCCTGAATCCAAAAAAAGCATTTTTGGAAACATGTCCGTGTGTGTGTCTGTGTCTGTGTGTGTGTGTGTGTGTGTCTGTGTGTGTGTGTCTTTGAACAATATAACTCAAAAACGAACAGTCGGATAAGCACCAAACTTGGTATTTAGATTCAGTATCTTCCAGAGATGCGACACGAAGGTTTTCAAGAAAATCCCCCCACTCCAGACTACCCTTTACATGGAAAATTTTTCGAAAATTTTAATTTTCTCAAAAATGGCTCTAACGATTTTGATGAAAATATCATATGTTTAAGATGTCATGAGAAATGAAATGTATATCTCGAATTTTCTGGGAATGTCTCCAAAAGTATTCTTCATTGTGAACGCCTTTTGCATAACTGGTAAACCATAAGTGATAGACAAAATTTTACTACACAAAAAATGTAGATCGCGTTAAAATACACAACCTATGTCATATACATTTATTTTGTTGAGTGAACCGTTTTCGAGATACTGCTTGTTATTTCCTTAAATTTTCCAATACTTTTTCTCAAATACGTTATTCATTTTTACTTTCTCTACTACGTATAGTATGTAGGGGATTGTATTCCACCCAAAATTTCGATACCGAGATTTCACCGGAAATACATGTTTTGAGACTCACTGAATCCAAAAAAAGTATTTTTGGAAACATGTCCGTGTGTGTGTCTGTCTGTGTGTCTGTGAACAGCATAACTCAAAAACGAAGAGTCGGATAAACACCAAACTTGGTATTTAGATTCAGTATCTTCCAGGGATGCGATACGAAGGTTTTCAAGAAAATCCCCCCACCCCAGACTACCCTTTACATGCAACATTTTTCGAAAATTTTAATTTTCTCAAAAACGGCTCTAACGATTTTCATTAAAATATCATATGTTTAAGATATTGTCAGGACAAATAAAATGTATATCTCGAATTTTCTGGGAATGTCTCCAAAAGTATTCTTCATTATGAACGACTTTTTCATAACTGGTAAACCATAAGAGATAGACAAAATTTTACTACACGAAAAATGTAGATCGCGTTAAAATACACAATTTATGTCATATACATTTCTTTTGTTGAGTGAACCGTTTTTGAGATATTGCTTGTTATTCCCTTAAATTTTCCAATACTTATACTTTTTCTCAAATTCGTTATTCATTTTTACTTTCTCTACTACGTATAGTAAGTAGGGGAAGTATTGCATTCCACCCAAAAATTCGATACCGAGATTTCACCGGAAATACATGTTTTGAGACCTCCTGAATCCAAAAAAAGCATTTTTGGAAACATGTCCGTGTGTGTCTGTGTGTGTGTCTGTGTGTGTGTGTGTGTGTCTGTGTGTGTGTCTGTGAACAGCATAACTCAAAAACTAACAGTCGGATAAACACCAAACTTGGTATTTACGTTTAATATCTTCCAGAGATGCGACACGAAGATTTTCAAGAAAATCCCCCCACCCCAGACTACCCTTTACATGGAACATTTTTCGAAAATTTTAATTTTCTCAAAAATAGCTCTAACGATTTTGATGAAAATATCATATGTTTAAGATAATGTCATGAGAAATGAAATGTATATCTCGAAATTTCTGGGAATGTCTCCAAAAGTATTCTTCATTATGAAGGACTTTTGCATAACTGGTAAACCATAAGAGATAGACAAAATTTTACTACACAAAAAATGTAGATCGCGTTAAAATACACAACTTATATTATATACATTTTTTTGTTGAGTGAACCGTTTTCGAGATATTGCTTGTTATTTCCTTAAATTTTCCAATACTTATACTTTTTCTCAAATTCCTTATTCATTTTTTTATGTCCTGGACATGCAAAGAGAATGGAATGCGCCACATAGCAACCAGCGATAAAATATTTGACTATCGCTTAAAAGCTACCATATTCCCCTTGCATCTACAAGAAAATTACCAATAAGATTGACATCTCGATATCTCGATTAATATGAAGCATATGGAGAATAGGCGTTTGTAAAAATAGATTGTACAAGAGTAGAGAAAGTCATGTGAGTGTAACACATCAGATTTTTTTATGTCCTGGACATGCAAAGAGAACGGAATGCGCCACATAGCAACCAGCGTTAAAATATTTGACTATCGCTTAAAACCTACCATATTCCCCTTGCATCTACAAGAAAATTATCAATAAGATTGACATCTTGATATCTCCATTAACATGAAGCATATGGAGAATAAGCGTTTGTAAAAATAGTTTGTACAAGAGTAGAGAAAGGCATGTGAGTGTAACACATCAGATTTTTTTATGTCCTGACATGCAAAGAGAATGGAATACGCCACATAGCAACCAGCGTTAAAATATTTGACTATCGCTTAAAATCTACCATATTCCCCTTGCATCTACAAGAAAATACCAATAAGATTGACATCTCGATATCTCGATTAACATGAAGCATATGGAGAATAGGCGTTTGTAAAATTAGATTGTACAAGAGTAGAGAAAGTCATGTGAGTGTAATACATCAGATTTTTTAATCTACAACCGTCACGTTTATAATGACATCAGGCATTGAATTTGCAGTACCTGGACTACAAATGAAGAAGAGTATTTTAAAATAAACTACATAATTTGATATTCGCCAATATTAATTCATTCTAGCTGCATTTTATTTCTTACTTCAAAAATACTGATTTAAACAGGGTATCTATGCTTAATTTTTTCTACCGTAGTATTCAAAGTACCAGTTAAAACTTCAGGCCTCTAGCATCTAATTTGTAGATTCCACTTAGTTTGTTATGTATCAAATTTAGTGAAAACTAAGCATTGGAAAATGGCTGTAAAGGTTTGAATGCTCTTCAGAAGCAAACAGTTGCGAGCCTAATTTGGGCAGTACAATACTCATCAAAATTGCTCAAAGTTTCATCCATCACCCCACTTAAAAAGGGAAACATCATAGCAAACGTAACAAGTAAACGAAAAAATTTTTAAAAATACAGAAAAACAAAACCTGGAAAAGAAATCAGAACGGTAGAGGTGGAAATTAATTAGGAGTATAAAGTAAACATGGAAAATATGGAAACAACTAGAAACAAAAGCAATCAGAAATGATGAAAAACTGTTTTAAACTTGAGGACAAACATATGAGAAAGAGGGCTATTAATTAACTAAATGTGAAGGTTAGCAGAAGCTGAAGATGTGAAATAAAATAACCACTGAATTAGAAAAGTGTGTTGTGTTATATTCATATGACTTTCTCTACCCACTATAACTATTTTATATAGCTGATATAACTATTCTTACGAAAGCTTATTTTTCTATTCACTTCATGTTAATCGAGATAAACCTTTGCAGAAATAAATTAATTTCACAAGGGGACAGGAAACCAAATCGATATATATTTAAAAACATGTTACTATGCGCTGGTCTTTAAATTCCATCCCTTTTCCATGGCATAGTGAGAAGCAACTGAATAGTGACAGCACTTGAACAAAATGACAAAATTATTGACAGATTAAAACCAATGATAACGGATATCTCAGAATGTCTGTCTCATAAGGTTTAATACAAAATTCCTTCCAAATAAAGAGGAGTTCATATGCTATTCACATAAAATTCAAGCTGTAGGTACATTGTACTTGTCTGTTTAATCAGAATTGTTGAAGCCATCTTGAGGAAATAATTTCGAGAAGCTTCCATCAATTGCCAAGTCTATTATTTATTCAACATTTTTCGCGCATGCACACATTTTTCTAGAAAATGTATTCTTTATTCGGGAAGCTTAAAACGTATATTTCTGATGAAATTTGTTCTAAGTTTTTGGGTGGATTACAATACCTTCTCCACCTACTAGGTACGTGGTAGAGAAAGTAAAAAGTGTAAGTATTTGAAGTTTCAAACCCATAACAAAGAATGTGTCGGAAATAGTTACCACGAAAATTCATATGAGGCATACATATTTTTTATGAGTAGGATTTTTTCTGCCTCTTACAGTTTACCATTTATACAAAATTCATTCAGAATGAAGACGTCTTCACAGGCTATACTTAGAAACCTTAAGATATAAATTTTGTTTGTCATACAATTATCTTAAATACGTAGTATTTAAACAAAATTGTTAGGCATTTTTGAGTAAATAAAACATAATGAAAATTTCATCATGTAAAGCAGAGGTGGCGAAAAGGTGACTCACGAGTCATTTTGACTCGCAGGCGCCGTTCCCTCTCTGCAACCGTCCCTTTGTTTTTCACATGCTGCTGAGTGATGCAGTGCGTGTTGCATATTTGGTGACTCGCGGATGGAAATCGTTTTTGCCACCCTTGATGTAAAGTATCGTTAGGATGGGGAATTTATTTTAAAGTCGCATCTTTGAAAGATATTGAACTTAAATATCTAGTTTGGTATTTAACAGAAATTTCGTTTTTGAGTTCTGCTGTTCACAGGGATACACTGGCCGTTTTCTACATTTTTTTTGTTTATTCAGGAAATCTCAAAACATGCACTTCAGGTGAAATCTTCATATGCAATTTTTGGCAGGAATGCAGTATTCCTCTGCGAACTAAGTACATAATAGAGAAAGTAAAAGGTACAAAGGAAGAGAAAATAACAGGAACAGCAGAAGAATGTAGGTTTTCAATTTAAATTCTTCACTTTCTGTGAACTCCTTGACGCCTGCTGTAAAACGATTGTGGCACAGACTAATATAGCGCACGATTTACATCCATATCGGATACCTGGGCAAGGGAGTGCACGAAATCGGCCAGCCAATTCAAACACTATCCTATTTTATATATGAGAAACCAAGAGGTCTATATTCTCTATAAATACAGCGGAGTGACTCGTTCCAAATGAACGTATAGCTCTCGACCCGCTCCCCCCCCTCCTCCTCCTCTGTGAGCGAGTCAGGCGGTCTGGCAATCACACTCTGTACACACGGAGCCAACCCCTGAGAGCAAATATTTGCACATTCTCCGACCAGGCCACAAAATTAAGTGGAATTGAAATGGACGCCAGCTAAGGCAAGCAAAACGCGGGCGGGCAGCACAGCTTGCAGGGCTCCCCCCTCCTCCTCTTGCGCTGAGTCCCCTAGAAACGATACGTCTTCTCTTTACAACCCGCTCTAGGTCAGGAAAAAGTAACGCATACGTGTCCAAAAATAATTATACTGCTTCTCAGAGAGAGACTGTCTTAAGGCAACCCAACTGTGAAAATACTTAAATGCGCAATTCTTAATGTATCAACTTCAACATTATTGTGACAATTGGCATATGCTCGACAAATAAAATACCAAATTTGAAACCTATAAACTAAACCATTGCCGATAAATTATTTACTAAATATTTTGTTCTAATTTTGCAGTTTTTCAAAATGCTCTTCTCAATGATTTCTGTCTCAAAATTTAATCTTTGCACCATTAAATCACAATAAAACGTCTAATATGGACTTTTTGATAAATATTCTTTAGTTTGTCTGTAAAAAATTACGAAATATTGTCATGCATTTCCCCCACTTCTATTTAGTTTACGTCGCTTAACTACGTAGTCATTTCGCAACGGATTTCTTAGGAAATACCTCGTGGATCGGTGTGTGGTGGACAGTTAGCCTCCTAGGTCTCATTCTTGGACCATAACATCTTACTTCGTCACGTGTCAATAGGCCTTAGTGCTAGGCAACTGTGTCTCTGCTTCTGTGGCGGACAGATGGCAGCTTCGATTCATGTCCAGAGAGAGGGGCGCCCCCGGGAGAGAGGAGGAGGTGAGAGAAGACACCGGGCAGCCAGAACAAGGAGTGATGCCACAGTAATGACAGGTTACCTTAAGTTTCCAGGTTGAGACGCCCCGACAGTCGGACAGGCAGACCAGGGACCCCCGCTCAATATAGAGGGTCCATCCGCCCCAAAGGTGCGGTCTGTTTACGCCGGCAACCAGCTGGAAGTCGAGGGACGGTGAAAGTTCCACAGAGGTAACCTTTCTCATTGCCACGCCGCACCGAAACACCATCGCCGACACTTTCAATCTTGAAACAGACCTAACGGGGTGAAGGATGAATGAAAGTAAACGGAGGGACAGGAAATTCGGAAGCTAAAAGAAACCACACCGAATACGAAACTACCCATGGGTAAGAGTGGGCAGTGACCGGGGATTGATCCCGGGACCTCCCAATGCGGGTCACATGCGTTACCGCGGCGTCACCTCACTCGGTATTTTGTATTATCTAAAGCACCAAATGTTTATCTTAAGATCAGTTCGACATATCTTAATGCGATAATTATCTGGGAAGATTGGAGAAATGGAATGTTTTGATTGTTACTAAACACGATTGTCACGACTCATAAGATAAATCTGCTGCAGTAAAACCGTCGATTATGTTGTATTTCCAGTTTGTGTAGCGCAATTAATTCTTCCTAATAAACAAACAAAAATATTTCCAGAAAATTAACTCTTATATTTCAGCAATCAGTCATCGAGTCTCGTAGGGATTACCATGCTTTCCTTCTTTTCTGTTCAGTTTCTCTGCTACGTATAGTATGGCAAGTATTACATTTCACCCAAAAATCAGATACAGATATTTCACCGGTAATACATGTCGTGTGAACAGCATAACTCAAAACGAAAATACCAAACTTGCTATTTCAGTTTAATATCTTCCAAGGATGCGACACAAGATTTTCAAGAAAATCCCCCCCACCTCAGACTACCCTTTACATGGAACATTTTTCGAAATTTTTTATTTTCTCAAAAATGTCTCTAACGATTTTGATTAAAATATCATATGTTTAATATATTTTTATGATAAATAAATGTATATCTTGAATTTTCTGGGAATTTCTCTCTTCATTTGAATGACTTTCGCACTACTGGTAAACCGTAAGAGATAGACAAAATCTTATTACACAAAAATTTTAGATCTTGTTAATACACACAATTTATGTCACATACATTTTTTTCTAGTGACGTATTTGCCAGATATTCCTTATTATTTGTTTAAATTTTCCGATACATACTTTTTCTCAAATCGAAATTAGTTATTCTTTTTTACTTTCTCTACTACGTATAGTAAGTAGGGGAAGTATTGCATTCCACCCAAAAATTCGATACCAAGATTTCGCCGGAAATACATGTTTTGAGACCTCCTGAATCCAAAAAAAGCATTTTTGGAAACATGTCCGTGTGTGTGTCTGTGTGTGTGTCTGTGTGTGTGTCTGTGTGTCTGTGAACAGCATAACTCAAAAACGAACAGTCGGATAAACACCAAACTTGGTATTTACGTTCAGTATCTTCCAGAGATGCGACACGAAGGTTTTCAAGAAAATCCCCCCACCCCAGACTACCCTTTACATGGAACATTTTTTGAAAATTTTAATTTTCTCAAAAATGGCTCTAACGATTTTGATTAAAATATCATATGTTTAAGATAATGTCATGAGAAATGAAATGTATATCTCGAATTTTCTGGGAATGTCTCCAAAAGTATTCTTCATTGTGAACGACTTTTGCATAACTGGTAAACCATAAGAGATAGACAAAATTTTACTACACAAAAAATGTAGATCTCGTTAAAATACACAACTTATGTCGTATACATTTCTTTTGTTGAGTGAACCGTTTTCGAGATATTGCTTGTTATTCCCTTAAATTTTCCAATACTTGTACTTTTTCTCAAATTCGTTATTCATTTTTTTATGTCCTGGACTTGCAAAGAGAATGGAATGCGCCACATAGCAACCAGCGATAAAATATTTGACTATCGCTTAAAAGCTACCATATTCCCCTTGCATCTACAAGAAAATTACAAATAAGATTGTCATCTCGATATCTCGATTAATATGAAGCATATGGAGAATAGGCGTTTGTAAAAATAGATTGTACAAGAGTAGAAAAAGTCATGTGATTGTAACACATCAGATTTTTGGAAGCATGTCCGTGTGTGTGTCTGTCTGTGAACAGCATAATTCAGAAACGAACAATCGGATAAACACCAAACTTGGTATTTAGGTTCAGTATCTTCCAAGGATGCGACACGAAGGTTTTCAAGAAAATCCCTCCACCCCAGATTACCCTTTACATGGAAGATTTTTCGAAAATTTTAATTTTCTCAAAAATGGCTCTAACAATTTTGATTAAAATATCATATGTTTAAGATATTTTTATGACAAATAAAATGTATATCTTGAATTTCCTGGGAATGTCTCCAAAAGTATTCTTCATTGTGAACGACTTTTGCATAACTGGTAAACTATAAGAGATAGACAAAATTTTACTACACAAAAAATGTAGATCGCGTTAAAATACACAATTTATGTCATATACATTTTTGTTGTTGAGTGAACCATTTTCGAGATATTACTTGTTATTCCCTTAAATGTTTTAATATTTTCTCGAATGGGAATTCGTTATTCGTTTTTTTGTCTTGGATATGCAAAGAGTAGGTATTAATCTGTGGGAAAGGGAATGGTGCTGCACCTAGCAACCAGCTATTAAGAGATATGTATGTGCTTAAAGGCTACTGTATTTCCAATTTGCCCTTGTAAATATATAATCCCCTTACATCTACAAGAAAATAAGCAATAAGATAGACTCTGCAAATGTTTATCTCGATTAACATGAATTAGATGGAGAATAAGCGTTTGTATAAATAGTTTCTACAAGAGTAGAGAAAGTCATGTGAGTGTAACACATCAGATTTTTTTTAATGTCTTGGACATGCAAAGAGAATGGAATGCTCCACATAGCAACCAGTTCTTAAAATATTTGACTATTCCCCTTGCACCTACAAGAAAATTAGCAATAAGATTAACATCTCCATATCTCGATTAACATGAAGTAGATGGAGAATAAGCGTTTCTAAAAATAGTTTGTGCAAGAGTAGTGAAAGTCATGCGAGTGCAGCACATCAGATTTTTTCTCTCCTGCCTCTAACCTAGAATTTGATTTGTCCAAGAAAATTTATACCAAAGGATTGATTAATTTCAGGACATAAACATATATTAGTGCCTTAAGATATTAATTCTAACGCCTAAAAGTAAAATAATGGTCAAATGAATTCCTTTAGTCCGAACTGTACGAAACGAAATTTAAATAGTAATAAAGGATCTCTATTTCATATACAAGACAGAACATAGAAAACACTGCACTTCACAATCTACTGTCGCTCGTAATCCAGTGACATTTGTATTACTGCTTACAAACAGGAAGATGAAAACAACGCTATGATATGAATTCTGAACGAGTATATGCCCAGTTCAGAGAAGGTATATCAACCAGAAGCTCGATCATAGTTCGGCATATTCGTTGCTACTTTCGAACGAGTTGGGCTCGAAGAAACGAGCGAATCTCTTTACGAACCATATGAAACGCAGTAAAACTGAGGCAGGAGTACACGCAGACTCATGCACCTGCTGGATCTCCGTTGTTTTCTAAAGTTCTTGCCGGCTGACAGTCGAAAAGCTGATGAAAGAATTCCTGTCCTATCTAGTTGGATAATAATCTCTGGGATTTTGTGGGTGAAGGCAAAATAATAAACTTATTTTCTCATAACCTTGAGTTATTGAAGAGAATTCTGTCTATTTAGGCGGGTAGTAATTTTCCCTTATGAAGTGCTTTTTAAATATTATAGCATAAGCCTTCCCGCCATCATTTTGTGTTATTCTATGGACCTAGCTAATTTGTCACACGATTTCCCACCCACATATGCAGGATCCTCCACCTGGTTTCACAATTCAATTACATCACTGATCGGTTTCTACGGTAGTAGCACGCAAACTAATGCCAAGAGAATATCTCAGAGAGTTGTCTAAACTCACGGCCTCCCTCCCTTTTTTCTGTTTTTTTATGACGCCAGAATTCGCACCTTTATGTGTTACAACAATTTTCATTGGTTCTTAAGTAGATTACATGGCATGCCATGACAATAAAATGTGCCATACTTCTGAAGGCACACATCCTGCTGACTTATCCGGAAAAACCTAATGTTTCTGTCCTTTTCTTAAGCGCATGTTCCTTCTCTATTTTACCAACTCCCTCGAGTTTGGGAAATGGACCACTATTTCTTCTCTTTCTATTCTCTACCCTCTCTTTCTCAGCCTTAACCCTGTGCGCATTAGCGCGTGTGTTGATGGACTTCCATCTCTCGTTTGCTAGCTCGCCTGTTCTAAATTACAGCTACGTTACAAGTTGGTTTTACACATTTTAATTCATCCCAATTCATCCCTCAGAGCCTATTAAATATTCAACGTCGCATTCAAATGTTCATGAGCACACGGCATAATGACCTGTACTTATTTCCGATGCCTTCCATACGATATATTTTGTAATCAAACTTGTTCAACTTTTCAGCATAAACTATGGAGAATGAATTTAAAAAACTGGCATATGGTTTTTGCTACACTTTTTAATTGCTCAAGATATGACATAATTAATCGCATCACTGAGGATAAATTATTACAAAAATTATATTTAAAGATTTAATTTTTTCTGAAACATCCACAAGAGTAAAAAAATTATGTATGCCAGTTTTGTGCATATGTATTTAAAACAATGTAGTAGTAAAATGTATTTTTCATAATTAGGATTTCTGCATTTTTGAACGTCTGAATCATTAACATAATAAAAGTAAAATAATTTTTATAAAAAGTATAAAAAGATATCTGCATTAAATTTAAAACACGCTTATAATTGTTGTAGTGCAGAATGTGGCAAAACTTTGAAAACATATAGATAAAAAATCCGTTCTTTACAATTTTCAAATATATAATGTTTTGGTTTTCATGTGATTGGCGCTCTTATTTGTAGCTTTTAAATCCGGATAGATTTCGGTGCTAGATAAGCTCCCGTGAGCTAATTTAGGAGCCAAATTTTATTTTGTTTTGTGAATATGTCTTTAGACATATCTGATCAACTTTAAACGGCACCGCTTTGAGTTTGCAATTATAATAATACCTTCTGTGATTGAAATATTTCTGCATATTCCTTCTAACCCTATTCCAGATCTCCTTGTTCAGATCATAGGATCTGAAAGAATTTCCTTAAACTGACCATAAAGTCGAAAATTGACATTTGGGCGAAAAAGACATCGGTTCAAACGGACACTACTTCTGAATTTCATGCCTTGCTGAATTAAAGACAAAACTGTAACCAGTAGAAATTCTTATTCGAAAGAATATGACCTTATGTATGATACATAAGAGAGAGCTCAAATATGGTTCAAGTACAGTGCTTTCGCTTTATGCCAACGCCACAACCGACTTATATGCGTACCGGCCGAGACGGCAGTGGCCTCGGTATTATGTTACTGCGCAGAGGCGGTGCAGGGCGTGTCAAGGGCACGTTAATCAGCTGTGAGATTCTCAGTCGCTGCTTTGTCTTCCTGTTGTAAAGTGTTTCGAAAATAGGTATGTTGTGTGTCATTTCCTTAGGAATGCTCTTCTCGTATTAGTCCATGGAAATTCCGGTCAATAAATTCAGCTTGAGCAGCGTATTTTTATGTAAGATGCAAACGTGGAAACTGAATCTGTAGGCAGATGTGTAGACAATTTCAGCAGGAATTTCCTGGTTATCCAGTTCCGGGTAGAGACACTGTGAGAAGTTTGGTCAATAAATTTAGAACGAGATCGAAAATCAAGTTTATAGGAACAATCTCCACAACATAGAGGAACTTAAGGACAATATAAATGTAGAAATTATGAACATTACGCAAGAAGAACTTATGCGTGTGAATGGTAATTTCATCCGACGATGTCAAGAATGTCTTCGCACAGATGGACACCGCTTCCAACAACACTTATACAACGTTGGTACTCACTACATATATGTTACTAACACTCGTGAGTAAGTAACACAGGAATTACGGGTCGTCCTCCATGGTGTAGGGTTATCACGTTAGCTTCTAGTTCCCGAAGTCGCGGGTTCAGACCCGGCGGAGGGCGATGGATTTCATTGGGCGTAAAAATCTTCAGCATGGACGAGAAGCAAAGCCGTTGGTCCCGTGTCGTAGATTTGCGGCACATAAAAACTTCAAACTTGATAAAGAGGCCTCTGAGCAAAATTACTGGTCTTTCACGCCCAATATAGAATGGGACCTAAGGACCACAGCAGTTAAAGACCGTTCATAAATAAAACTCAATTTAATTTTTTGCGGGAGTTACAGAACGGA
This sequence comes from Deroplatys truncata, assembly GCA_030765065.1. Lineage (NCBI taxonomy): Eukaryota > Metazoa > Arthropoda > Insecta > Mantodea > Mantidae > Deroplatys > Deroplatys truncata. The sequence continues at coordinate 169,292,598 of CM060979.1, forward strand.
AAACCCAGCAGTGCACTAGACTGTGTGCGGAGCACGCATTCGCTCGATCCGCGGCCTTGGCATAAAATGAAAGCACTGTATAATAATATTTACTTAATACACAATGTCACTACGAAAACAAAATATTGTTCAATACATAAGCCCTAAAGTAAGATGCGTTATCACTTAAACTAAATACATTGGAAGACCAATTGAAGCAAATATTAACTGCAAGTTCTATGTGGAAGTGCCTATGTGGAAAACGACCACACGTATTTGGTGAAAGTATCAATGCAAATTAAAACATAGGTACACATTTCCGCTCCTTAACGAGGAAAGGTTCCATATTGCGTACAAAATCTTTTGCATGGGCCTTTGTGGAGGAATAGAAACCAGGAATCCAACAAGTTCTGCGCGGGTTTACTATACAAACTTCACTCACTGCAACTCGGGTGCTAATATCCACATCCATTTCCTTCCAAACAAACTACGCTCTCTCGTCTTATAAATCCCCATATGTATGTGTACCAAGGGACGTATCATGATATTTGATAATATATTACTGGTATACATACTCTGGAAGCGAGCGAGGGGGCGCCGTGGCAACACTTGGACTCGCATTCGGGAGGTTCCGGGTCCGATACCCGACCACTCTAACCCATGGGTTTTCTCGGGGGATTTTTCCGGGTCGTCAGGTGAATGATGGAGTAGCTTACTTCATCCCCCGAATTTCCTGTCCTTCCATTTCACTTCATTCACTCCGTTTAATCTGTTTCAGGGTTGAAAGTGTCGGCGATGGTGTTTCGGTGCAGCGTAGTAGAGAAAAAAGAATGCTCTCTGTGAACCTTCTCCGTTCCTCGGCCTTCGGCTGGTTGTCGGGGTATAAGGATTCCCCTTGAGGGGTGGGGTTGGGCCCTTTGTGGGACGTGGTCCTCAATCTGTCCGTGCGTCTCATTCTGGAGACTGTAGGGCCGTGTTATTGCTGTGCCGTCACTTCTGGTCCCGGTGCTTCACCTCATCCCTCCTCGAGGGGCACTCCCTCGTGGGGCGCCGGTACAATATCCTCGTTCCTGGATTGGTGCCGTGTTCCCTCCACTTCACAATCCAATCCAACCTTAAAACACAACTTTCATTCCACATGAAATACGGTCCTTGCACATTACTACAGCTCAGCGCAATAGGAGCTAAAAAGCTTAAAATAGGAAGGCAAATAATAAATTCCAATAGGAATACTATACGCACTATTAGTGACGATAAGTATTGAAGTAAAAACAATTTATCACCTAAAACGCATTTTGACGTAACGGAACAGCATATATCAAATATCCATCCCAAATACCAATTATTAAATATCTATACTAAATTCCACTATTCTCTTAATGAAGCTAAACTATAAACACTACTTCTTTAAGTCTGCGGTTTTCAGTAAATATTTATTTTTAACAGAAGAAGCAGCAATTAATAAGCTTCAATTTGCAGTAAATGAAGTTAACGCTTGGACAAAAAAGTGGCGTATTAAACTTAATGAAACAAAATCTACCCATGTTAATTTTACAAATACAAAGATAAAAAATCTACCTGTATTTATGAACAAACAAATAATCCCATATGCCAACCAGGCCAAGTATTTTGGCATGACACTGGATGCTAAGTTGAAATGGAAGGCACATGTTAAAAAGAAAAAAAGAAGAACTTGAGATAAAGTATAGAAAAATGTATTGGCTCTTAGGAGGATATTCTGAACTTAATATACAAATTAAATTGCTCTTGTATAAGCAGATATTAAAACCTGTATGGATGTATGGGTTGCAGATCTGGGGCTGCACCAAGAAATCAAATATTAAAATTATACAACTTTTCCAAAATAAAGTGCTACGTGGTGTTGTTAATGCACCATGGTACATCAGGAATGACAACATCCATAGAGACTTAAAAATGGACACTGTTAGTGAAGAAATAAGAACCATGGCAGTGAAGCATGAAAAACGACTTCACTACCATTCAAACCCTCTTGCGCTTCAGTTATTGGATACCAGTGCAGTACTAAGAAGATTAAAAAGGACAAAACCTGAAGACTTGGTGCAGTGATGTGTGTTATTGCGTGAAAAGTGCAATTATTAGAAGAATATATTCATTGGAATACATTACTGCCAAACAGTGACACAATTATGATAGTGAAGCTACTAGATAAGTTCTTACACTTAGTGTAGTATGAAATTTAAATAAAAAGAAATTATTTTTTCAGGCACACCCTGTTATAAGTTTTTAAGTAACTTCTCTCTTGAATAGTTTTGCACTGGAAGGCTGGTTTGTAATCATTGTTAAATAGGCTATTGTTGCGTTTGCAATGAAATAAGTCTAGTCTTTTTAGCTCCGTACTGTGCCGCCGCCTTCGTGGAAAGTAAAGGAAGGTCCATATCACAAAGGTGCCTCCGAAACCGGGCAGAGCACCACAACTAGGCCGCAATGGCCCTTTTTGCTTCCAACGTGACCTCTGGGAGGGAGGGAAGAGACCCGAAGAGCGATCAGATCCATATGACGACGGGCGCAGGCATGGACGGGGTCCCTAACCTTTCTAGGTAGAACGCATCCGACGCCGCCGGTACTGCCCATAAGCAACCAACCTCCAGCGTCCCCGGGTCGAGTCCACTCGGACGACGCCTGGTCCTGCAATTCCAACACAGATAACAAGGAAGATGATGGGCACGGGATTGAGAGGGAAGAGAGTCATGGTAGAAGATGAACCACCTCAACATTCGCCTGTCGACCCGGCAAAGCCACGAAAAAGCCCACGGGCTAGAGTTGGAGTCGCCAGGAATCGAACAACCCGGATCTCTCGAATGCAGGTCACAGACGTTGCCGCCTAAGCCATCCCTCTCGTTCTCGTAGTAAGTAGAGAACAATAAAGCCAGTGTATTAATAAAGAAAGCGATGAGTTGGTATTAAAATTATCGATTTTCCAGACGTAAACCAATAGTTTTTTGTAGTTAATCATCAACCGTAAGTTTTATTGTGCTCAGTAGCCATTATTTTATTATTACAGAAAACAAATTCAACTACTGACGTTAGTAAAGGAATGCCGGTATTAGAAACTTCCTCGAATATGTTGTCATTAGCTCGCTGGCCAGAGCGCGAAATTTTAATTATAAAGTAAGGTTAAGATCAGATTAATAATTGAATACTAACAAATAACCGCCAATAACAAAATAATAAAATTACGATGGAGAAAATCTTGATAATTATACCTTGTGAACCTTCTCAACCTGTGGATTGAGAAGTATGCAGTCCTGGCGTTGTACAGGTTATGCCGTAAACACTGTCCACTGCATTGCGTCGTAGCAATTTCGGCCGAAATCAACTGCTTTGCACCACTCTGCGTGCAGTTACTTGCACTCGTATCGCAACAGCGCGCGCGTTGACCAGTGGTGAAGGTCCCAGGTTCAAATACTTCCACTTGAAGGTACTTTTAATGTTTAGTAAATTTATCGAGAACTGATAGTTTGGCATGAAAGTGTCGTTTCACTTAATTAGTTTAATTATGCGAGTTTCATTAAAACACAAATTGATACTCGCTGGAATGTGCTTTAATGAGCATCATAAATAAATGCAAGCAATTTATAAAAACTCATTCATTCGCAGGCAGGATTTGAACTTCCGACCTTCAGAATGCTTTCCAGCATGTTAACTATTACGCTATTAGAACACGTTAACGAGCACCACCGTAGCCTTTATCAGCCGGCTGGTAAATGCGATGTCAGCACCTGTATTTCGCATCGTCTGTAAAATGCAGGGTTGCCTGATTACCAATCCGTAGGATGAGAAGACTCACGCGGTATATAAAGTGTTTCTGGTATTGTTTATTTTCTCTTTAATAGACACGAAAGTACAGGATATGTTTATTAGGTATTGGTAACGTCTATGACAGCATTTCATTTGAATTTTCATTAATAACGATTGTTGTCTGTGCGTGGCAATCAGTGTTTGCTGCTTGTGCATGTTCGTTCATCGTATTTTATAACGTCGGCAAGAGAGCAACGTTCAAACAAAGTTTTGTGTTTTGCTGCATTAAACTCCCCCAGAGACATTCAAATGCTAGAAGCAGCTTATGGTGAAGTCACAATGAAAAGAAATCTGAAAGAGGGGCGAAGATTTTCGAACGCTGAAGAAATTGCTGCACATGAAACAAGGGCACTCCCGCAGGTATTTGAAAATACCTTCCAGGCTTTTTACACGCGGTGGCAGAAGTATGTCACTGCGGAAGGAAATGTTGTGTACGTTGCTTTTAAGGTAACTTGCTTCGGTGCTATTAAGAAATTCCGGGATGTTTTTTAATCTAGTATGTATATACAAAGCCTAGGGTTCTAAACAAAGGAACAAAATACGCAAATGCTGAGCTCTACACATTTCAAATTACTTAATTACTTTCATGCAACATTAAATCTGCTAAATACTTGACACATTATCTCAAACTATTTAAATCATCACAGTGAAATTTTACGCGATGTAGATGCCTGGTATAATTTTATACAATAAAATTTTTATTAAGGAATATAGGATTGCTTCCTTAATTCTAACCGTCTTTTGATTAACATTTTTCTGCAACCATTTTTTAAATGTTCCACCATGTTAATAACAAATTAGATCCATAATAACAATTATGAGGTTACTTTTGTCATCCTAAAATGTAATTTAGCTATCTTCAATAGAATAGACCAATTTATACCAGAAAACGCCATCACGGATAAAGCTGTTCAAAGAAAAATTGAGAACCAAACTCGCATATATTTGTGAAGAAAGAAACCACGTGATTTGAGCACGCAGAAGTTGCCATAATTCACAGTAGTACCAGTTTTTTTAAAGTAAAGCTTCCTTTAAAAACTTGGGCTGAAGTTTACCTCTCTACTCCAAAGTGTAGGAGTTATATTTTTCTCAGAAGTGGTGCAGAATTCACAGTACAAAATGGCAGATGCAGCACTTAAAAATCCAGTATTTACGATTAAGTATAGTGTGTGCGTCATAAAATAGGATATTACAAATAATAAGACTTCACAAAGAATATAAATGTTATTTTTGGCAATCTTCACATTTAGCCTCCTCTTAAGGATTTTATTAAGCCGATTAACTTAGAATCCTTCTGATATTTTCTTATTTCATCAAATATAAAGGCACAATCTGAAAAATGTGGCATAACTGGTACTTGTTGCTTATTGATTTCTATTTCGGTATTATTCTGTACAAGTACTGCCATACATTCCTTTTTAGTAATAAATCAAGCTTCCCTCACTATCTCCGTTCTTAGTTTAGGCCCAACTGGAAATTTCCCTTACCCAGTTTTCGCATGACTAACATGCCTACATCGTGTCTGCTAGTCATTTATGACATTGTTTGCGTTTACTACTGCATACCGGTACTGTCCAACGACGTTTTAGCTAGTGGGATGGGTACACAGTATACTGAACTCGTGCCGCGCGTGGCGCATACAGTGAAAAACCGCCAAAAGTCCTCTCACTTGCCTCATATCAAATAAATACTACCTCCTTCCATTAGCTAAATCCCTACCTGCTTGGAAGGGCACCCACTAGATAAAATATCGTTGAACAGACAGTAAATGTTTAACTCGAATACTCATTCTTTGTAACCCATCAAATTTTATAGGAAGAGTTAACTATAAAATAAAGCATGCACTTTAGACATTCCAATACTAGTTACTATTTCAGCTTCATATCATGTACGCGAAGAGTTATCGAAACTAAACTATATACATCAAGGAAAATACCCCACCTGAACAGCCCCCCTTTTTGGTCAATAAAAGCATGTAAAAGTCATTCCGCTAGCTTTTTCACCTGTCGCAAGACACCGTGATTCCAAACTTGCACTTATACCAGTATTGTGCTAACACGTAAAAGCGTACAGAATAGTGATGGGTTGTCTGACGTTACAAACGACACATTCTTCCCTTTGGATTCTTGCAGTGGACAGCGCCATTTTTAATGACGGGGAAATAACCAGGATGTTACGAGAGCGTCCCAGAAGTACTCAACCTAACAAAGAAAACACAAACGTTTTGCGAAAAAACATCTTTATTTCTCTACATAGTCTCCTTTCAGCTCCATACACATTTCAAAGATGTGTTCAATAGCCTCGATACCCTGTTAATTACTGGGAACCATCGAGTTCTGCAAAATAGCCATCAACTGCAGACTCCAGCTCTTCACTGTTGGCAAATCTTTTAGCCTCAAGCTATTTCTTCAACTTTGGAAATAGAAAATAATCAGAGGGGGCTAAATCTGGCGAATAGGGTGCATGAGGAAGCAATTTGAACTTTAACTCATTGATTTTGGCCATGGTGATAATGAATGTGTGAACTGGTGCATTGTCTTGATGAAACAAAAGTTTCTTTTCCACTAAATGCGGCCGTTTTTGCTCGATTTCATCATTCAAAGGCAATTAAGTTTCCATAATACTCGCCATTGATTACTTTCCCTTTTTGAAGACAATCAATGAAAATTATTCCACACATATTCCAAAAAACTGACGCCATGACCTTTCCTAGAAATGAAACTGTCTCAACTTCTTGGAGCCGATTCCCCCCTTTAAATCCACTGTTTTGACTGTTCCTTCGTCTCAGGTGTGAAGTGATGGATCCATGTTTCATCCATGGTTATGAAAACCGTGGATAAAAAAACTCGGTTCCAACATGGTTCAAACATGGTTACATAACTTCGGCTTTATTGCAGCAAAACATAGCCAAACACTCGACTGAAACATCTTCACGATGCTGCTTTTCTTCCGTTGTGAGTAAACGCGGCACCCAAGCTTGAGCATAGCTTTCTCATGTCCAAATTTTCAGTTAGCATGCGATGTACAGCACTTTTTGAAATGTCGGCGATGTCTGCGAGCTCGCACACTCAGTCGACGGTCATCCAATACCATTTTGTGGATTTTCCTCACAATTTCTGGCGTAGTTATCTGATTTGGTCGACAACTGCAATGTTCGTCTTGGCAGCTCGTACGACCTCGCTTAAACTCTGCCACCCAATATTTTACTGTTGTAAACGAAGGAGCAGACTTTCCCAAAGTAAAATCTAGCTCAGCTTTAATATTAGTTGGACTAAGACCTTCCAAATGAAAGTATTGTATCAAAAACGATGACCAGTTATATCCATGTTTACAAATTTGCTGAGAGCGTTCACTATTGATGGCTGCCAAACAATTACTAAACGACGCAGCATCGTCAAACTTCAGACTTAAGTTTTATAAGGTTGGTACTCTCTACCACTCATTTGTTTAAAACAACAACCACTATCTATACATCAGGCCGGCTACTTCTGGGACTACCCTCGTACACGGCAGAATTGGGACTCAAATCATTTCTTGAAAAAACAACAAGATTCGTGCAACCCCTACACATACATTTTATGGCAATTTACAGTACTGTACAATACTATACAATTACAGTACATCCAGTCCGCAGACTGGAAGAAGTGTTTAGGAATAAAATATTGGCCGCGACAGCAACTCAAAACCTGTATGTTAGGGGTTTTATAATGGAATTGTATTCTGTTGTGTGCAACCAGTTCAATCTTTAAAGATATGCTGTTGTATGCATGACAAAACCGAGTGAGATAGCTCCGTGGTAACGTGCGAGGTCTTGGTTTCAATTCTCGGCGAACATCCACTCTGACCATGGGATTTTCGTGGTTTTCTCCCGGGTCGATAGGGGAACGCCGGGGTGGTTCCTGTTCTGCCACCATGACTTTCCTGTCCCTCATTTCCCCTAACCATCATTTCCTTCATCGTCATCTGTTTGAAGGTTGAAGCATTAGGCGACAATGTTCAGCGTGCTGCAGCTGGGAGATGGAGGTGCGCTTTGTGAAGGTTTCTGCCCGGCATCAGTCGGAATGCTCATGGACCCGCCTCCGGGTGCTCTCGGAGAAGGTTCTCCTTCAGGGCACCCCCGGAGGTTGGGGTTGGCTTGAACGGCGTCGGATGCGTCCGATCTAGAAAAGTTGGGGACCCCGTCTATGCTTGTGCACTTCGTCTCCCGGATCTGGTGGTTCTTCGGGTTTCTCCCCTCACTCCTCCCTCCCTCACATTCGAAGCAAAAAAGGGCCATTCTGGCCTACTTACGGAGCTCTGCCCCGGTTTCGGGGCCCCTCCTTAATATGTACCTTTACCTTTATGCATGACAAGCGTGTGGATACATTATTGAAAAACTGGGGGCGAACTTTTTGAAATGTGGGCATTGTTCCAAGTCGATCTTCCATGATTAATTTACGCTTGGTGTCTGTGCTGTTCATACGGAAGAGCCCCCAACATCTCAGCGAGGAAAGACACGAATATGAGGTGAGCGTAGGCCTTAGGGCGTAGTGAGCCACAGTAAATCGACAGGGTCCTCTGATTTCGGGATTTGCGCGATGTTAGGTTAAAGTTTGTGTGTCTAAATCGGTTTCAAATGTCGCTATTTTCGCGGATTCCGCTAAGTACACTCTGCGCACGCGCAGTATTAATAAAATGAGTACTTTGTTGACATTAAATATCAAATGGTAGTACAGTTTAGGTATTTTGACAGCTTTTCGGATTATTCATTTTATAAATTTGAATATTTTTGAAAACTATGCCAAAATTTGAACTTTTTTTGTACGTGGTGTTTTTGTGCATATATCCACGCACTTTCATCGACATGTGACTTAAACTGGTGGAGAAATAAATTAGTGAAGTCTTAAAACGTGAGCCAAAAATGACGAATTAAGGCAAAAAGTTGAATTTTCCAGACTTTAACATTTTATTCCTCCGTCAAATAAAATCCTATTTTCACCACAAAATCAAGTAACACAAAAAAGCTGCTCTATTCAATACTTAAAAGATAATTTTGAAAACACCAAATACAAAAGAGTTGCAATTTTGACAATTTTTTCCTCCATTAATTTGGGTGCCAGAATTCTTTAAAGTGCAGGCGAATACTTTCTTGAGGGGGTTATACAGTTTCACTACTTAAATCTTCCTTCAGCATTTTATTACGAAGGTATATATGGAATCGTTACCCAAAATGTTCTCGAAACAATGCTCCGTGTTGCGCATTGTGTTGCGCCGTTTTCGCCTCCCCTATGGTCATAGCTCATGCAACCAGCACGTCACAATGCTTCAGTGTGATGACTTCATTTGTAACCAGAGATAGCAATATCCAAGGCTTCGAACAACATATCGCCATGAGTGACGTAAGACATCACCTTGCCACGTAATGCATCATGGACGTTCATCATTGGCTGGTTTGCGACACGCCACTGACGCTAGCGCCCTCACGCTCTCCGACGGTTCCAGCAACTCCTGGAAATGAAAAATGAAATTGAGTTTTATTTATGGACGCTCTTTAACTGCTGCGGTTCTTAGCGTCCCATTCTATATTGGGCGTGAAAGACCGGTAATTTTGCTCAGAGGCCTCTTTATCAGGCTTGAGGTTCTTTTACGTGCCGTAAATCTACGACACGTGACCACCGGCTTTACTTCCCTTCCGAAGGAAGCCATGCTAACGATTTTTACGCCCGAAAAAAATTCATCGCCCTCTGCCGGGTTTGAGCCCGCGACCTTGGGAACCAGAGGCTAGCGTGTTACCACTAGTCTACGGAAGACGACAGCAACTCCTGGGCAGGCAGACACAAGCAGGAACAACTAGCCATCGTGACAGCGAGGTTTTCGGCATAAATCACCAAGAGTTGTTTTGGTTTTTTCTAAATTATCTTTTACACTTTATTAGGTAAGGTTTCAAATTTAACCTTTAACTCTTGGTGCCTTTCTAAATTCCTATACGGGAGAAGTATTGACATTTGCATTTCATGTAACTTTATTGTATTCGTTACTTTGTTATAAAAGCTTTAAACTCAGCGTACAAAGCGAAAGAAAATATCACATTGTATTTGAGCATATTAAGCAAATGTTAAAGCAAGCTGATCTAATCATTGTGAACGGATATACCACTTTAAAATAAATTTTTAATCTATGTGTTGGTGAATATTTCCTATTTTCTAGCTCCTAAGCAATAGTCCCTTTTCACGGTAACTTTCCTTCTGGGTATGGTAAACAAATGCTGTAAGTAGCTACCGCCCAGTGGTGCAGCGTGATGAAGATGAGTGTGAAAATACAGCTGTTCTGAAGTGTTTGTACTTTTCAGGATGTCGTGTCCAGTTCAATTTGTTTCAAATCCAGATTATCATCGATAAGATTTGTGATAAAGATGGTCCTAACTGCTCGAATATAACATTCATACTAAAGGTTACAAGATGATCTACCTGTTAGTATGATTATTGGTATGGACGTCGAATATAGCCTATAGCAGGAGTCGAAGTACGTACTAGAGTGTCATATGTGAATTCAAATTTCGAATAACGGTATCTCGCGAGCTAGCGGAATGAGATTTACTACGTTTCTATCGACAAAATATCTATCCAGTTGAGATACCTCTCTTATAAGAAATCTGAAAGCATTTCATCTAGCCCTTCATACCGAAAATATATCTTAAACAACAGTTCATTATATGCAAAAGGTGCAATATAAATAACTAGAATTCTAGCGAAACGCTGGTCTACAGTCTTATGTTTTGTAATTCCATCCAAAACAGAAACTGCTAAGGGTGGATGTAAATATGGAAGTGACACCTGTAGTATTGTAAAATGTCTAAAATCTATTCCTTTAAACTATGCATTACTGACTGTCATGTTGGGTAAATGTGCCTTTACTAACTTCATCGCCAATTGTTATAACATTACGCGAACTTGCTAACAAGAGTTAACGTTAAATAGGGAAGCTTCCAATGAAAAACTTAAATCTCTCCCATACTCAAATCCCTCCTTTCAGTTCATTAAAACGTTTATTTCAACTGTGCTGATGTTATTGGGAAACTATACATCCTACTTCTTGTAGTATCCTGCAAAACGCCCTTGCAGCTGTGGAGTTTTACTCACAGATAATCCAATTCCTCTTCGGTAGTAATGACGTGTTGCTCCCAGGGCAAAATGCCGGCTCCAAATTCATTGTCGTCAAAACACGAACCAATTCCTGAACTCCTGAATGGGGAGTTCACGTTCAACTTCCGGCCACAAATGGAAACTCCATAATTCAACTGAAACAAAAGCTCACTACAGTAAACAAGCTCCAACAGATATCATAATCTTGCCCTTTCTAACCCAGGCAACAGTATCATATACCTAGACAGACACAACGCACACATATACACACGTATGTCACAAATGAACATATTTTCTTTTTGTCGTCATATTACATGTTCCTCTTTCTAATGAGGGTAAAATCTGATGCAGCTTATCCTTTGTGTATATAATATTAATACATGACAATTTAAATTGCAATTAAATTACAATACTATAATAGAACATATAATATATAAAGGTATATACCAAGGATTTCGATTCCTGTACAATAAATAGTTGGACTACTTACCTACCTTGAGGCAGTATTTTATATCACAACACTGTGAATGCCAGAGTGATTGTAGTATAAATTAACATTATTGTATGACAATGATTTTAGATGTTTGTTAGCTATAAGCATTGTTAGGAAATAAATTTACACGGCCTCACTGAAACTGACAATAGGAGTGGGTAACAATGAAGCGATGGGGTGAGTTGTTTATCAATTAGAAGAGACAAACAAATGACGTCAGGGCAGCACGGCTTTCTTTAGAAATGGAGGGAATATCTTCCCTATAGCATATGTTTTAGTAATTATGATTGGCTTATAAAACAGACGCTAATGTTGGCGCGATTTAGTAACCAATAGCAGCTCTATTATAATGTTTAGGCATATCGGGGTGAGGGAGTATAAATTCTTGAGCCAAAGGCAAGTATCGCGCAGTTCTACGGAATCATTCACGAGGTAAACGTCGCGCAGTTCTAAGAAATATCTCTCGCGAGTTATACGTCAGGCAGTTCTAAGGAAGCATTCATGAGGTACAAATTACGCAGTTCTACAGAATCTCTCGCGTCGTAAAGTTAGTTACAAAATGTGAAGTAGGTACGCGACAAATATTACGACAGTAATTACATTCGGAAATATAACAGTTTCAGTCAGGCGTGTATAAAGATTACAGATGTGAACTATTAATTAAGTGTGACGGCAATAAAAGTGTAAAAACAAGTTCTTTTATCAGTGTTATCTCTTAGTAACACCTCCTTTCCGTTTACACGCCCTGCTCAAGAGATATTTTCTCTACTGAGTAATAATAGCTAGCCCGAGAACAAAGAACCCAAAATTCAAAATAGTAAAACAATAACAGGCGCTCAGCAAATAAGATAACACGACAGATTACTGCGACAACCTTTAAATAATTAAAACTATTGAAAACCTCGACATTATGCCAACAAATATAATTTCAAAAGTTACATTTTGAATTTAGAATACCTTTGCCGAAAAAAACAACCAAGCTTGGAAAAATGTCTCCTAACTGTAGCTACAGTATATGTCATTGAGCCAGAATTATGTACTGTCCGTGAAAACTGCCTGCCAGAACTATTTTTAGGTATTCATGAGCTGCTCTAGTTTATCGTAAACGCAGTGTCTATGACAACACCGGGTATATTCTCAAATGTAACATCACAATATAAAGAACTATCACATCTGTTATTTTTACCCATCTTGCCCCGTCCCTCAATTTTCCTAAACGCAGATTGTAAGAGACCTGCTTAGAAAGGAGCGCATACATAGATGTAAGAAGAAATTTAAAAAAAAAATCTTATCACTTGACTTTTTCTACCCTTGACAATTTCGAAAATATCTGTTATATATTATACAACATTTATATAAAAAGTTATTATCCTATCCAAGTTATTCACTACATACTTTTGCCTAGGAATCATTTCAATCTAGGCAATAAGTAATAACGAATTCTTACCATGGAAAGAAACAAGTGGAATCACATACTTTCAAGCATGTCTTTAGGATGGTGTGCTTGAAAAAGTACAAACATGAAATATGGAATATTTCGAAAACAGTTAACGCTGCGAACAAAATATGTATTTGTCACAAATTGCTTATTTTAATAAGCTCTATGTATTATGATTTCCCAGAAATACAAAATTATACAGAATTCGTTCAGTATGAAGGGGACTATGCAGGCTATTTGCAGGAAATTCAAGATGCACACTTTATTCGCCATGAAAAATTCTTGAAGATTTCGTATTTTAATCAAAATCATCAAAGTCATGTTTTAATAAAATAAAAATAACGAAATATTTAGGGTAGTTTGGGGAGCGAGGAAATTTCTTAAAATCTTTGCGTTGCATCCTTGAAAGATGTTGATATCAAATACTAGGCTGGTATTTTATCCACTTTTCCTTTTTGGGTTGTGCTGACCACATACACACGCACACAAGGAACATTTTGTGGGCCTCATAACGGGTACTAGTTGGCCACGATATGAATGCGTTCGGTGGAAAGAGGAACTAAACAGTTACGAAACAAGTGGGCGGGACATCGAAAGGATAGTCAGGTAAAGAGAATATCAGCAATTCTGAGTGGCATTTACCAACAAGGCTGAGGCCTGCAAATTTAGTACCGTTTTCATTGTGCAACTGTACATTTCTCTATCGCCGTGCCCCACACGCCCCTCTGATCCCGAGCCCTGATTAACGTTCGCATTGTTAACAAAAACAGCGGTGCCCTCATCCATGCGCACTCATATCGTGGATGATTAGTATTTCAGGTGAAGTCTTAATATCAAATTTTTGAGTGGAATACAATACTTCATCTATCTACTTATACATAAAATGTATACATAATATACATAAAAAAATTCTCTTTTAATTTTGCTAGTAGAATCTTTTAAAAATGTGTACAAGTACTCTCTATTCTGAATGTGTGGTAATCATCGCATATATAACTTTCATCTCTGTCTTAGCTGTGTCATTTTCCGGAACGATGATTTCTCAGTGATAGCAAGGAGTATTGTACAAGTGGTGCATAAGAAGGAATAGATACACAGATGCGAATGGGGAGCACTTTAAAATAAATCTTATGTGTTACACACATGACTTTCTCTACTCTTGTGCAAAATATTTTTACAAACGCTTATTCTCCATATGCTTCATGTTAATCGAGATATCGAGATGGTACTCTTATTGCTAATTTTCTTGTAGGTGCAAGGGGAATTGGTAGGCTTTAAGCGATAGTCAAATATTTTAAGAACTGGTTGCTATGTAGAGTATTCCATTCTCTTTGCACTACCAGGACAAAAAAAATGAATAACGAATTCCCATTTGAGAAAAAGTATAAGTAATGGAAAATTTAAGGGAATAACAAGCAATATCTCGAAAATAGTTCACTCAACAAAAAAAAATGTATATGACATAAATTGTGAATTTTAACGCGATCTATATATTTTGTGTAGTAAAATTTTGTCTATCTCTTATGGTTTACCAGTTATGCAAAAGTCGTTCACAATGAAGAATACTTTTGGAGACATTCCCAGAAAATTCGAGATATACAATTCATTTGCCATAAAATGTCTTAAAACTATGGTATTTTATTCAAAATCGTTAGAGACATTTTTGAGAAAATTAAAATGTTCGAAAAATGTTCCAAGTAAAGGATAATCTAGGGTGGGGGGGATTTTCTTGAAAACCTTCGTGTCGCATCTCTGGAAGATACTGAACCTAAATACCAAGTTTGTTGTTTATCCGACTGTTCGTTTCTTAGTTATGCTGTTCATAGACAGACACACACATGCACACACACACAGACAGACACACACACACATAGGCACACACTCGGTTATGTTTCCAAAAATGCTTCATATGCATTCAGTGCACCTCAAAACATGAATTTTCTGTGAAATCTCGCTATCGAATTTTTGGGTGGAATGCAATACTTCCCCTACTTACTATACGTAGTGGAGAAAGTAAAAACCTTATGTGTGACATTCACACGACTTCTATACACACCCTTCTACAAACTATTCCTACAAAAGTAACTAATTGTTCTTTCACACAAGCCGCGTGTAGGACAAGGTTGGGAGGATAAAATCAGACTGAAAAATTTGTTGCCATAGTCGGAATTTGAAACGGTTCCGCCTGTTTCCGTCCGGTTACTCCAACCAACGGAGCCATGGCACATGTCGACACAACATTAAATTCCTCAACTGACTGACAATTTAATGTCAATTCCCGGCTACGACATTGAATTTTTACTTTCTCTACTACGTATAGTAAGTAGAGGAAGTATTGGATTCCACCCAAAAATTCGATACCGAAATTCCACCGGAAATATATGTTTTGAGACCCCCTGAAACCAAAATAAGCATTTTTGGAAACATGTCCGTGTGTGTGTCTGTGTGTCTGTCTGTGAACAGCATAACTCAAAAACGAACAGTCGGATAAACACCAAACTTGGTATTTAGGTTCAGTATCTTCCAGAGATGCGACACGAAGGTTTTCAAGAAAATCCCCCCACCCCAGATTACCCTTTACATGGAACATTTTTCGAAAATTTTAATTTTCTCAAAAATGGCTCTAACGATTTTGATTAAAATATCATGTGTTTAAGATATTTTCATGACAAATGAAATGTATATCATGAATTTTCTGGGAATGTCTCCAAAAGTGTTCTTCATTGTGAATGACTTTTGCATAACCGGTAAACCATAAGAGATAGAGAAAATGTTACTACGCACAAAATGTAGATCGCGTTAAAATACACAATTTATGTCATATACATTTTTTTTGTTGAGTGAGTCATTTTCGAGATATTGCTTGTTATTCTCTTAAATTTTTCAATACTTATTTTATTAAATGGAAATTCGTTATTCTTTTTTTTTGTCTTTGATATGCAAAGAGTATTAATCTGTGGCAAAGGGAATGGTGCTGCACCTAGCATCCAGCTATTAAGAGATATGTTTGTGCTTAAAGGCTACTGTTTTTCTATATTGCTCTTGTAAATGTACATTCCCCTTACATCTACAAGAAAATTAGCAATAAGATAGAGAGTGCAAATGTTTATCTCGATTAACATGAAGTAGATGGAGAATAAGCGTTTGTAAAAATAGTTTTTATAAGAGTAGAGAAAGTCATGTGAGTGTAACACATCAGATTTTTTGTCCGGGTAATGCAAAGAGAATGGAATACTCCATACGGCAACCAGCTCTTAAAATATTTGACTATCGCTTAAAGCCTATCAATTCCCCTTGCATCTACAAGAAAATTAGCAATAACATTGACATCTCGATATCTCGATTAACATGAAGCATATGGAGAATAAGCGTTTGTAAAAATAGTTTGTACAAGAGTAGAGAAAATCATGTGAGTGTAACACATGAGGTTTTTTTTGTGTCCTGGTAATGCAAACAGAATGGAGTACTGCAGGTAGCGACCGGCTCTTAAAATATTTGACTATGGCTTAGAGCCTACCAATTCCTCTTGCATCTATAAGAAAATTAGTAATAAAATTAACACCTCGATATCTCGATTAATTAAACCGATTATATCATATCGGACAATGAATAAGATAGGTGAAGTGATGCTCAAATGAGCCCGGGGTTCATCATAGAGCTTAAAACTACTATCCGACATCCGTATTTTTAGGATAAGGGTAAAACCTTATACGGGTAAGTCACACTAACCGAGATTCGAAGGTAAGGCAGACATCCCCATACCATAGTAGAGGGCAGAGGTGGCCTTATTGCACATTCAAGCGATAGTCAAATCCATCGACGTCCTGCATGAGTAGTGGTTACCATGCTAGCCACCGAGCGGCATGGCTCAGACGGGAGGTCTCGGGATCGATTCCTGGCGTCTCTGGCCAATGAGTTTTTCGTGTTTCGCCAGGCGGATTCTGGGGTGGTTCATCTTCTATGACTCTCCTTCGTCTCATTTCCTTTATTCACTATCTTCCTTGCCATCTGTTTCAGTGTTGTAAGATCAGGGAACTGTTTTTCGGAGGGTTGCTGTGTCTGGAAACGTTAGAGACCCCGTTCGTGCTTACACCCGTCGGCATCCGGATCTGGTCGCCCTTCGGGTCTCTCCCCTTACCCTTCCCTCCCAGGGGTCACGTTGGAAGCACAATGGGCCGACTGGCCTCGTACGGTGCTCTGCCCCGGTTCCGGGGCCCCCTCCTGATACGCATCTTTAGCTTTACCGTGCTAGCCTCTAGTTTCAGAGGTCGCGGGTTCAAACCCGCGGAGGGCAATGAATTTTTTCGGGCGTAAAAATCCTTAGCATGGCTTCCTTTGGAAGGGAAGTAAAGCTGATGGTTCCATGTCGTAGATTTACGACCCGTAAAAGAACCTCAAGCCTGATAAAGAAGCCTCTGAGCAAATTGGAGGTCTTTCACACCCAATATTGAATGGAACGCAAATGACCATAGCAGTTAAAGAGCGTCCATAAATAAAACTCTGTTTAATTTAATTTTGTCAAATCCATCTCTTTTTGATGGCTTTGAAATTCCGCTCTTTTGCATAACCACGAGAAAAACGAATACCGTATAGTAGCTTAAAAATAGAGTATTCGACAATCCAAAACTAATAATAAACAATATATCGGAAATTATTAAAAAAATATATATTTGACATAAACTGTATGTTTTAACGAGATGTACATTTTTGTGTAGTACATTTTTTGTCCATCCCTTACAGTTGCAATTTATACCAAATAAAATGAAGAGGATATCATAGACTAATCGCAGAAAATCCAAGGTATACATCTTGTCATGTAAGTACGGTAAACTTCTTGTATTCTAATAATAATCGTGAGCCATTTTTACTTTCTCCACTACGTATAGTAAATAGGGGAAGTATTGTATTCCACTCAAAAATTCGATACACAGATTTCACAGGAAATACATGTTTTGAGGCCTCCTGAATCCAACAAAAGTATTTTTGGAAACATTTCCGTGTGTGTGTTTAGTGTCTGTCTGTGAACAGCACAACTCAGAAACGAACAGTCGGATAAACACCAAACTTGGTACTTAGGTTCAGTATCTTCCAGAGATGCGACACGAAGGTTTTCAAGAAAATCCCCCCACCCCAGACTACCCTTTACATGGAACATTTTTCGAAAATTTTAATTTTCTCAAAAACGGCTCTAACGATTTTGATTAAAATATCATATGTTTAAGATATTGTCATGACAAATAAAATGTATATCTCGAATTTTCTGGGAATGTCTCCAAAAGTATTCTTCATTATGAACGACTTTTTCATAACTGGTAAACCATAAGAGATAGACAAAATTTTACTACATGAAAAATGTAGATCGCGTTAAAATACACAATTTATGTCATATACATTTTTTGTTAAGTGAACCATTTTCGAGATATTGCTAGTTATTCCCTTAAATTTTCCAATACTTATACTTTTTCTCAAATGGGAATTCGTTATTCATTTTTTGTCCTGGTAATGCAAAGAGAATGGAATACTCCACATAGCAACCAGCTCTTAAAATATTTGACTATAGCTTAAAGCCTACCATATTCCCCTTGCATCTACAAGAAAATTAGCAATAAGATTAGCATCTCGATATCTCGATTAACATGAAGCATATGGAGAATAAGCGTTTGTAAATATAGTTTGTACAAGAGTAGAGAAAGTCATGTGAGTGTAACACATCAGATTTTTTAGAAAATAAAACACAGCCAACATTATTTAATGCAAAGAATAGTTTAGGGTGGGGAATTTTTTTGAAAAACTTGGTGTCGCATTCTTGAAAGACATCCAAGTTTGGTATATTTAGGATAGGATACGACTAGTTAACGGGGGGCAACACCCAGCACCATCTCTTGTTCATACATCCCCAGTAGGAACGGATGAGATGAGGGAACCGCTGGAGACGTATGGGTTGCAGACCGAGGCCGGTGCAAGTCGACAGAAATCTTGATCACCCTGCCACGGGAGAGTCGCTCGGAGATGTCCCTCTAGTGAGACCGGGGAAATAAGACCCAGCAGTGGAGCTCGACAGCTTCCCTCTAGTAGAGCTAAGAACAAGTTCCAAATCGCAAGCTTCCGCGCCATCTGCACGACACCGACCGAACTACAGTCCCAGAGTCAACTAAAACATGACGTAAATTAAATTAGAGGAACTGCTGTGGTCCTTAACGTCTCATTTTATATATTACGTGAAGGACCAGTAATTTTGCTCAGAGGTCTGGCTATCAGGCTTGAGGTTCTTTTACGTGCCGTAAATCTACGGGACCACCGGTATTAGTCCCCTTCCGAAGGAAGCCATGGTAAGGATTTTTAGGCCCGAGAAAAAACATTGCCCTCCGCTGGGTGTACCACTTCGGCATTCGGCTATGTCATCCAGAAAAAATCACGTAAAACCCATGATCAGAGTGGGCGACCACCGGGAATGGAACCCAAATGCGAGCCTCAACGTTACCGTGGAAGTCAGTAAGTTTGGTATTTTAGTGAGTTTTCGCTTTTGAGTTATGCCGTTCGCACCCACAAACCACAGGTATTTTCCTAAAAATATTTATTAGGGAGCCTTAAAACGCGCATTTCGGTAAAATCTCGGTATGAAATTGTTGGGTGGAATGCAATACTTCTCTTACTTACTATATGTAATAGAGAAAGTAAAAATTATAATTGTTTTATTTGCATTTGCTTTTTCAAAAGTAATCTTTGTTTTAGTCCTCGTAGGATCAGCTCTTCAGTATTTTTATAGCTGCAAAACGTAAAGTAGGAAACAAAATAAGGCAATCCTTTTTACGGTTCGGTTTTCTCTTACTCGAGTTCCGTTGAGTCGGTCAATGAGTGGTGCCCATTTAGACATCATTAGCTGTAACAGTTGTTGCATGTTTGCCACATTACACGCTTGTTGCTCTCAATGTGCATCACACGAAGGGTCGGGGGCGCGTGCCGTGCACGTGGTCGGCACACAAACAACAATAGGGAGGAATCACCCTCTTTATTGCCTCCCCTCTTATTTCTCATGCCTCACAAAGATTTGCCGCAACGAAAATCTCTGCACGGAGGCTCGTTGAGGCGACTTGTGGCAAACTTAACATAAAATTCGAAGGTTCTTAAATCCAAGTATGTAGTAGCATATTGCGATACAAGTGTGGTAAGGGTATCATTGGAGAACAACAAGAGTTTGAAAATAACGAGACACTTCCGAGAATCTCCAATGCACTTAAAGCATACTGCAGTGTTTTTCTTCACACTGGGCCGCCGCAGCTTGGACTCCCGCAGAAACAGTTATAATAACCCCGCAACCGCCTCACGTTCTCATAGTTTCAATTAAAATTATAATTATACTAAGCACATACCTACTGAGCGGAATGGCTCAGGCATTAACGTCTATGGCTTGCATTCGGGAGATCCCCGTCGACCGCCTCCGTACCATTTTATTTCTTATAACCTTTCGGGGTACGGAGCTTGACTGGGTAGTTTGGTGGTGTGTGGTACTCGGTGGATATCCGCTCTGTGAATGTTACTTCCTCCTCCAGTACGGAGGAAGTTCGAACTTGTTCGTCAGGAGGAACGCTGGGGGATGCCTGCAAGAGCGCTTCCATCTGGAACTTGAGGAACCTCGCAATATCCGCACCTGCCGCTACTTGGACCGGGCAAACACCTTTCTTTCTGCTAGTTGTGCCAACATAAACGTGATCAACAAGGATGCGTTATTGCCTCACGTACTCTTTTGCAATTTAAATTGTAATTTAAGATATTTTGCTTAATGATATTATTTTCGAATTCTACGTGAATCAGAATAGTTCATATGTGAGCATAATTACATTTTCGTGCATGGTTCCAATTAATTCATACTACCTGTGGTGCGCTAAGGGGAAAATTAAAGAATAAAATGAAATGCAAATTAAACCACACAAGATATTTGCGGAATCCCCAACGTTGTTGGAGCCATAGTTATTAAAAATGAAAAATAAAAATGGAATTCAGAGTTCAGATATGAAATAATTGAGATCACTTAAAAGTTATACTTTATACAATAACGATACAGCAAGATTTTAAACAGTCAGTATGAGAAAAATTTCAGCACGTAGAAAATATACATGAATGAAAATATTCCTAAACTGGCCTTTGCTACAATCTGAAAGGAGAGAGAAAAGCCATGGAAATTATGGAATGTGCGAGATTTGCTTAATCCATGAAGTGAAGAAGAAAAATAATGTGAAGAAAAGGTAATTAATGTGCCTCTCACAGCTGATTTGTAATGAACATTGCCATTAAACAAAACGTATGATGGTTAATCACGCATTTATTCTTATGTTCAATAAAAAAGGGTAAGGTTAATCACTGCGCTAATTAAATAAATTATAAAATTACGATTATATAAAATAAATGCAAAAGTTTTATATTATTAGAGCATCTGACACACCCCGAGGAAGATATTGTTTTATTTCTATTTTAAATGCGTTTGCAAACATTTAGTTACCGGTTTCACTTGTTAAAATAATTGAAGCGTTAAAATAGTATTACAGTTGGACGCTAGGGAAATTAAACTCCAACAAGAAATGATACCTAACGAAATGCAATGTAAAATGCATGAATGAATTAATGGGAATGTTACACAAACTACGGAGAGAGAACCAGATCGTTTTCAGGGTGCCTGAAGGAAAAGCAAAGGCAGACCGTTTCCCTCTCTCTCTATACACACAAAGTCTGTTGGAACCGACTGCGGTGTATTTACTCGAGTATTAATAATGAGTAAAACAATTAGTTACACATTAGAGTGAATTAGAGAGAGATTGGCGGCCGAATAACAGACAAGTGCCTGCCTGCCTACCTAGCTTCCTGTGTGCCACCGTCCCCGGGGAGATGAAGTCTTCTTTCCCCTCTTCAGTGACGTATCTTACAGCAAACTTCCACTCAACACAGAGTTTCAAAACGTGTGCTAATGTTAAAACAACAGAGCGTGTAAAAACTGGGTTAGTATTCAAACTTATATTCTAGAATTTGCAGTTTTTGGAAAAGTTGGTGTGCAGGCACTTAGGGAATATTAAAGCATTTGCTGTTAACATCCATACTATTGCAAAAATTCAATGTCATAGCCGGGTTTTGAACTATGGATCTTCGGATATGCAAAACATTTCACAGTCTGATTTATCTTTCAAACTTTAACCTTTGGTCGCACAGGCATATTGTCATGGTGGTTCAGTTGGTAGAACAGCGGCACGGAGAGACTAAGGTTAGTGGTTCAAAACCTAGTTATGCCTCTGAATATTTCAGTCTGATTCCACCTTTCCAGCTCTAGCCTATAATCGTATGGTATGTTACCATGGTAGCTCTGTCGGTAGACAGCGGCACGGAGAGACGAAGATCCGTGGTTCAAATCTCGATTGTGACATTGAATCTTTCAGTCGGATTCTAATATTTTCAACTCTAGCCTATAACACTAGTCTGCATGATATCGGATGACTGAACGAAAACTAAAGTGATTCTGACTCACTTTTTATACTGATTTCAGAACTACTTTTAGTTTTTTTTCTATCACGTATAGTTTTTTCACAATTTCACTTTAATAATATAGAGATATAAAGATATTACTTGCGCCACTACACATAAAATTGGGCTTGATGAAGCCATTTCTAAGGGCTCTACCACAGGATGGACCCTGCTTCAAGTACCTTTCCAAGAAATTTCTCTTCATTACACAAGACAAATTAAAGGCTGGAATTTTTGTTAGTCGTCAAATAAAGAAATTGATGAAGGATGAAGATTTTAAGAAGACAATGAATGAGAGACATAGAAGCATGGACCACCTTCCGATCAGTTACTGATAACTTCTTAGGCAATAACAAAAATCCTAATTACAAGGCCATTGTCGAAACAGTGTTGGAAAATTTCAAGAAGATCGGTTGTAACATGAGTTTAAAGGTGCATTTTCTGCATTCACATATCGACTACTTTCCAGAAAATCTGGGACATTATAGGGAACACCAGCGTGAACGTTTTCACCAAGATATTAAGGAAATGGTGAGGAGGTACCAGGGGAGATGAAATGAAACTATGATGGCCGACTATTGTTGGATGTTGAGGAGGGACAGTCATCTTCAAGGATCTGCAAGGAAGTCAAAGAAGAGAAAATTTGAAAAAAATTAAATGAAACACTTTGGCTTCCTGTTGTGTTAAGAGGTAGTCATGAAATAAATTAGGGGAGTTCTTGAGAGTATTCTTAAAATCTTTGAATAAAAACTTACCTTGTGTGAAATGGTATTTGAATACTTTTCTATGCTCATTAGTAAACTTTTCAAAACATTGCTTCTTATTTTGTGTAAAAACCTGACGAGATAGAAAAAAACGGAAGTTATTTCCGGAATCAGCATGAAAACTTGATTCAAGAACACCTACTTTTAAGAAATCATGTTACAAAAAGTTTGAAATGCAGACTAGTGTAATCGTATGGTATGTTGCCATGGTAGCTCTGTCGGTAGAGAGTGGCACGGAAAGACGAAGATCCGTGGTTTAAATCCCGGTTGTGCCTCTGAATATTTCAGTCTGATTCTACCTTTCCAGCTCTAGCCTACAATCGTATGGTATGTTGCAATGGTAGCTCTGTCGGTAGAGAGTGGCACGGAAAGACGAAGATCCGTGGTTAAAATCCCGGTTGTGCCTCTGAATATTTCAGTCTGATTCCACCTTTCCAGCTCTAGCCTACAATCGTATGGTATGTTGCAATGGTAGCTCTGTCGGTAGAGAGTGGCACGGAAAGACGAAGATCCGTGGTTAAAATCCCGGTTGTGCCTCTGAATATTTCAGTCTGATTCCACCTTTCCAGCTCTAGCCTACAATCGTATGGTATGTTGCAATGGTAGGTCGGTAGAGAGTGGCACGGAAAGACGAAGATCCGTGGTTAAAATCCCGGTTGTGCCTCTGAATATTTCAGTCTGATTCCACCTTTCCAGCTCTAGCCTACAATCGTATGGTATGTTGCCAATGTAGCTCTGTCGGTAGAGGGCGGCACGGAAAGACGAATATCCGTGGTTCAAATCCCGGTTGTGCCTCTGAATATTTCAGTCTGATTCCACCTTTCCAGCTCTAGCCTACAATCGTATGGTATGTTGCAATGGTAGGTCTGTAGAGAGTGGCACGGAAAGACGAATATCCGTGGTTCAAATCCCGGTTGTGCCTCTGAATATTTCAGTCTGATTCCACCTTTCCAGCTCTAGCCTACAATCGTATGGTACGTTGCAATGGTAGCTCTGTCGGTAGAGAGTGGCACGAAAAGACGAAGATCCGTGGTTCAAATCCCGGTTGTGCCTCTGAATATTTCAGTCTGATTCCACCTTTCCAGCTCTAGCCTACAATCGTATGGTATGTTGCAATGGTAGGTCTGTAGAGAGTGGCACGGAAAGACGAATATCCGTGGTTCAAATCCCGGTTGTGCCTGAATATTTCAGTCTGATTCCACCTTTCCAGCTCTAGCCTACAATCGTATGGTATGTTGCAATGGTAGGTCTGTAGAGAGTGGCACGGAAAGACGAAGATCCGTGGTTCAAATCCCGGTTGTAGCATTTAGTATTTCAGTCTGGCTCCACCTTTCTAGCTCTAGCCTACAGTCATACCGGCATGTTACCATGGTACCTCTGATGGTAGAGCAGCGGTACGGAAAGCTGAAGATCCATGGTTCAAATCCCAGCCATGGACTGAATTTTTCATTCTCATTCTACCTTTTCAACTTTAGTCTAGACCGTACCGGCTTATGTGCATGGTAGCCCAGGAAGCAGAGCAACGGCACGGAAAGCTGAAGATCAGAGGTTCAAATTTCGTCAGTGCATTGAATTTTTCATTCTTATTCTACTGCTCCAATTACACACGACTTGTGGGGAAGAAAAACTAATTATTATCCAAATTATTGTCAAAATTGCCATCGTGTCAATATTATAGACATCCTATGCTTAACATGGCCTTCAGTGCTGAAAAATATTTTGAATTAATAATTAGCATGAATATAATTTTAATTCCTACTGCTTTCTCACTTTTCCTTCTAAATATAACCTTGGATCCTAACTTTCAAAAAAGGTTTAGTATTTTGCCGTGCCACTATTAAAACTACGTAGATATGCTTAAAAGTTTTGCATATACAACCCAGTAGTAGGCATAGTTTATTTCAGACCTTGTTTTCAACCTGAGAACAGAAGCACTCGCTGTTCCATCAAACTGGGCATCTTGTGTACCTTATTTCCACCAATTAAGAAGCTTCTTTTTACTTTCTCAGCAACTTACCTATAGTAAGAGGAGGAAATATTGCATTCTGCCCAAAGAATTCGGTGCCGAGATTTCACGTAAGCACCTTTTGAGGCTCCCTGAAAAATAGAAAAAAGAAAAAAAAAGCAGTTGTAGAAAAAGATTCGTCTGCCTGTTTATGAGCAGCATAACTCAAAAACGATGTCGGTTAAATAACAAACTTGGTCTTTATAAGTTCGGCATCTTCCCAGGATGCGATACGAAGGCTTTCAAGAAAATTCCCTCATCCCAAACTACCCCTTATATGAACAAAATTTGCTGTTCTTTGTTTTCTCTAAAATGGCTCTAACGATTTTGATTAAAATATATGTTTAAGAAATTTTCATGACAAATAAAATGTATGGCTATAACTTTCTCTTCATTCTAAATGACTTTTTATCCATAATAAATAGAGAATCTTACTATAAAACATGAAGGCCTCGTTAAAGCAATCAATTTATGTGAAATAAGAAGTTCTGCTGCACTAACCGTTTCCAAGATATTCTTTGTTATTGGTTTGAATTTTAAAATACTTATATTTTTTTCAAGTGGTAAGCCGGTATTCGCTTTCTCTCTCTCTCTCTCTCTCTCTCTCTCTCTCTCTCTCTATATATATATATATATATATATATATGTATATATATGTATATATTTATATCTCTCTCTCTCGTAGTGATGCAAAGAGTATGGAATTTCAGTGACCCCCTTTTTACTTTCTCTACCATGTACATAGTAGGTACAAAAGGTACTGAATTACACCCATTCTATACCGAGATTTCAACGGAAATACATGAATCTAAAAATAGCATTTTTAGAAAAAGATTCGTGTGTGTGTCTGAACAGCATAACTCAAAAACGAGTACGAAGTACCGAACTTGGTATTTAAGCTCAGTATCTACTAAGGACGCGACACAAAGATTTTCAAGAAAAACCCCCATCTCAACTACCCTTTACACGGAACATTTTTCAAAAACTTCGAATTTCTAAAAAATGGCTGTAATGATTTTGATTAAAATAGCATATATTAAAGATATTTACATCACAAATACAATGTATATTTTGAATAGCTTATGAAGCCTTCTTCATTCTGAAAGAATTTTGTATAATCTTGTATAACTGTAAACTTTAATTGATAGACGAAAAGACATTGCCCTAAAAAAAGCTCATTAATTTAAAGACATGTGTCTTTAAAGCACATAATTTATTTCAAATAACATTTTTGTGGCATAAGCCATTGCTGAGCTATTCGTTATTACCTAATGGTTCGAATTGTTCTTCACTTAGTCATTCATTTAAGGTCCTGACAACATTCAGTTGTTTCTCGCGATTGCACGGAAACAGTATGGAACTTTAAGGCCAGTATATAGCGTACCGTTGTTAAACATTTGACTATCGCTGTTCTTTTTGTATCTATAACGAAATGTGTAATGTAGCTGTTTCTGCAAAGGTTTGTCTCGATCAAAATGAAGTATGTAGAAAAATAAGCTTTCATAAGAAAAGTTTGTGCACCAACTAATAAACGAAAAAGGGTAGAGAAATCGACGTGAATGAATTGCAACGGAATTTTTTCTGAAACAAAACTGTAGACTTTCCATCAATATGGTGGCAGTTCTTTGTAATAATATCGACACGCTTTGGCTATGTATTTAATAATTACATTAACTCATTCTGCTTGCTTGGAACTACAGGAAGTGAATCAAGACTATTTGTTTACTGTTATCGTTTATACAAATAGAGTGAGTATTATAACAATGAAGCGGATGGGGGTAAATACAAAACTTAAGTTTAAATAAGGGCTATTCAACCCAGAGGGGTGACGCCGCGGTAACTTGTGGACTCGCATTCCGGAGATTCCGGGTTCAACGGCGACCACACACTCTGAGCTATGGATTTTTCGTAGTTTCCCGGGTAGACAGGCGAATGCTGGGATGGTTTCTTCTCTACCACGATTTCCTTTCATTCCGTTTTCTTCACATCTTTTAGGTGTGCTTCTAGGGGGGAGGTTTCGACCCCATCAGCTGCCGTGGCGCGGGCGCTTCAGACCCTGAGCACTCGTGGTACTTCTGACGTTACTAGAAGTACGCTGGGCTAAACCTCCGAGCCCCACCTGTAGGGTGTCGTTTGGATTGGGTTGGACTCGGCGGGGCAGTGGTTCCCGAGGCCCGTGGGAGATTGGGTTCGTCTGTGCACCTCAATGTCCTCCGCTACCGCCCTGGTTAGCCGGTAGATAGCATGCTAGATTGCTGTCGGCCCTACCGAGGTTTTCGGTAGTCGCCCTTTCTGGTTGACGCGCGTAAGTGACGTATCCACTTCGATCCTCGCGTAAGCGGAGGGGCCTTTTTTAATTGTCATGTATTGGCCTCATGGGAAAACCCCACGGTTTGGAGAGCCACTCGAATGGCGCCAGCCTTAGGCCTTCGGAGGGGGACTTGCCCTGGTAGAACTTGCATATTCTTCTTCTGTGCTTCTAGGTTTCGTGGGTATGGCGGTACCGGAAGACGGCACGGTTTAAAGCTCCATGGAAAGAGTACTCCCACGTGGACGCCAGAGGACTGCTTGGATGGTGGGTGCAGCTCCAGCAATGGGACGGGTCTGCGAGCTTGGAAATGTTACGGAATTTCACTCGTCCCTGTGGCCTGTCTGCCTGCGGCATATAGCCTTCTGTGGTTCGTTCACTTCATCCCTTCCTCCTGGGAGGTGATAGCCGCAATAGACCTGTACAGATCGCAGCGCGCGAGGTGTCCCCTAAGAGATTTCCAGGAGGTCATCATTGATTAGTTATGACGTTACCCAGTAAGTTCAAATAATTAAGCGTTTGGTAATTGATATATAAATAAGAGTTCAAATGCCCTCTGTGGGCACAGTTTCGTCAATCTCCACAACTCTCAGTTTCTATCTTTCTAATTTTTAGGCTGATTTATTCCAAGTTTTAGGTATATTTCTATAGTAATTTCATCAGTTGCTAATAAAGTCTTCTTTGTTTACTGAATCGTTTACTAACGACTTTCAGTCGTTACTACCATCACGAAAACCGAGCGGAATGGCTCAGGCGGTCACGTCCGTGGCCTGATTCGAGAGGTCCCGGGATCGATCCCCGGCGACCGCCCATTCTGGCCCATAGGTTTTTCGTGGATTCCCCGGGTCGCCAGGCGAATTTTGGCGTGGTTCATCTTCTACCACGACTCTTCTTCCTCTTATCATTTTCCTGTACCCCTCATCTTCCTTGTCATCTGTTTCAGGATTGCAGGACCAAGCGACGGTGTTCGGCGGGTTGCGGCTGGAAGGTGGCTTGCGCTCTATAAAGGCTTCCTCCCTGGCGTCGTTGCGGTACCGTTCAGTTAGGTCTCTCCTCAGCGTGGTGCTCCGCTCCGGGGGACTCTGCAGGTTGGTGGCTTGTGGGAAGGGACCGTGCGGCGTAGGATGCGTTCTATCTGGAAACGTTGAGGACCCCGTTCATGCTGCGCCAGTCGGCATCCGGATTTGGTCGCCTTTTGGGTCTGTCTCTCTCATCCTTCCCTCCCAGGGGAAGCACAAGGGACCGACTGGCCTACATGCGATGCTCTGCCCCGATTCCGGACACCTCTCCGTGATACGTACCTTTACCTTTACCATCACGAAATCTAAATTAGATATACCACGTGAAATAATCGACAAGACAGGCCAGCAATTATTACAATGACATTAAGTCTTTGCGTTATAAACACAAATTCGCCTAGTTATTTCACCCACCTAGCGTATGCAGGCTATAACATGAGTATCTTTCCTAATATTAGCCCCAAATGGGTAATGATACCATCCTCTACCACCCTCTGGAAAATTCGTTAGCCCCTTTATCTTTCAATTAGTGATCTGTGCGATGTTAATTTACGGTGACATTTCCATTATACACTTCAATTATAATTTGACGCATTGTTAACAAACCCAGGTATTGCTTGCGTCATAGCTTAGTATAAAATGCTGACCAAATGCATTAGCACATGGTGTTAAAGAGCATAGGTGATGTGCTCCACAATGTAGAGATGTACGTGCTTCTAAATTTAAAATAGTGCGGAAAATACAACTTTATGCTTCAGAAACACTTATCTCATTACCCAGGGTACACCAGAAAAAGCCTTATACATTTCAATTTTCAACTTCCAGCAAGAAAACACATCAGATAATACAATAGTACATTACTATAGTAGGTTGACCCCGTAGCTCAGTCGGTGCTGTGCGACGGGTCCCGGGTTCGATTCCCGGCTGGGGTGGGAATTTTTCACTAGTCAAGATTATTCCCTATCCTCCTGAGACTGGAACTATGAATGAGAGTGTGTATGTATGTATGTATGTGTGTATGTATGTATGTATTATGCATGTGTGTATGTATGTATGTATGAATGTATGTATGTATGTATGTATGTATGTATGTATGTATGTATGAATGAGAGTGTGTATGTATGTATGTATGTATGTATGTATGAATGTATGTATGTATGAATGAGAGTGTGTATGTATGTATGTATGTATGAATGAGATTGTGTATGTATGTATGTATGTATGAATGAGAGTGTGTATGTATGTATGTATGTATGTATGTATGTATGTATATATGTATGTATGTATGAATGAGAGTGTGTATGTATGTATATATGTATGTATGTATGTATGTATGTGTGAGATCTAATGATTAAAACCCAAAAGGTGCAAGAAACCAACGACAACAGAATACTAGTTAACAACATTGTCAATAAGCAATAAGTTTAAAAGGAAAGGCCGCCGATAAGATCAATGTATTTAAAGGCGGGATATAAATGGAACAAAAAAAGAGCATAATGGCAATAATTTAGGCGCGAGTATGTTTATGAAACGAGTGGCAGCGAGCGTCTTAATTACCATTATACTTAAGTTGTATACGACTGTTTTTGGTCGACAACCCATTATTTTAAAACTTTGAGCTTTTATAAAAAGATCTTACCTTGTTAATTGTGTGTTAATTAAATGGGATGGCAGCACTGAAGGCACGACCTTGAGTGTGTTTTCGAGTAGTGCAACAGATGGCAGCACTGTTGAATACACGCAGTTTCTATTTACTTTTTGCAGGTAACGTGAAAGCAACTCATACTGAAGCAAATGAAATGAACTAAATTTAAGATAATAAAATTAAAGAGAACAGAATTTATTTTATTTTAAATACACACGTTTCATTATTTATCTGGGGAGTGGATTCCAGTGGACTGCTGCTTTGAAGATAGCAGAGCTGCGTACGAGATCATAATGAGTCGTTGAAGTATTAAGGATGGCATAACAGTTCAGTTTTACTCACATGTAATTAGCGTATTATAGTGTTTGTTTCAGATTTCGTTATACTTGAGCATTTCATGCTTTTTACTTCCTCTACTGTGTACTTGCTGTA
The DNA here is from genome assembly GCA_030765065.1 of Deroplatys truncata. NCBI lineage: Eukaryota > Metazoa > Arthropoda > Insecta > Mantodea > Mantidae > Deroplatys > Deroplatys truncata. Next base: position 169,323,149 of record CM060979.1, read on the forward strand.
AGAAGAAAGTATTGTTTTCCAACGAAAATTAGATACCGATATTTCACCGGAAACGTATGTTTTGAGGCCACTAAACACAAAAACGCATTTTAGAGAAAGGTTCGTGTGTATGTTCGTGTCTATGCACAGCATGACTCAAAAACGAAAAATCGGTTAGGTACCAAATTTGGCATTTATGTTCAGTAGCTTCCAAGGATGCTGCATGAATATTTTCAAGAAAACTACATTTTCAAAAATGTTTATCTCCGCTAAAAAGAATCTAATGGTTTTAATTAGGATACCATATGTTTAAGATATTTTCATATAAATTAAATCTGTATCTTGAATTTTCTGGGAATAACCTCTAAAGTTCTCTTTATTCTGAATGGCTTTTACATAATTGGTAAACCTTAAGATATTAACAAAATCTTACTACATACAAAATGTAGATGCTGTCAAATTTATGTCAAATAAAATGTTTGTGTTGTGGCGTAAACCCTTTCGGAGGTATTGTTTGTTATTGGTTTGAATTTCAAAATACGTTTACTTTTCTCAAGAGGAAAATAGCTATTAATTTTTACTTTCTCTATTACGTATAGTAAGTAGGGGAAGTATTGTATTCCTCCCAAATATTCGATACCAAGATTTCACCGGAAATATATGTTTTCAGACCCCTGAATCCAAAAAAAAAGCATTTTTGGAAACATGTCCGTGTGTGTGTCTGTCTGTGTGTCTGTCTGTGAACAGCATAACTCAGAAACGAACAGTTGGATAAACACCAAACTTGGTATTTAGGTTCAGGATCTTCCAGAGATGCGACACGAAGGTTTTCAAGAACATCCCCCCACCACAGGGTACCCTTTACATGGAACATTTTTCGAAAATTTTAATTTTCCAAAAATGGCTCTAACGATTTTGATTAAAATATTATATGTTTAAGATATTTTCATGGCAAATAAAATGTATATCTTGAATTTTCTGGGAATGTCTCCAAAAGTATTCTTCATTGTGAACGACTTTTGGTAAACTGGTAAGCCATAAGAGATAGACAAAATTTTACTAAACAAAAGATGTAGATCGCATTAAAATACACAATTTATGTAATATACATTTTTGTTGTTGAGTGAACCATTTACGAGATATTGCTTGTTATTCCCTTAAATGTTTCAATACTTATTTTCTCAAATGGGAATTCGTTATTCATTTTTTTGTCTTGGATATGCAAAGAGTATTAATCTGTGGGAAAGGGAATGGTGCTGCACCTAGCAGCCAGCTATTAAGAGATATGTATGTGCTTAAAGGCTACTGTATTTCTATATTGTCCTTGTAAATATATATTCCCCTTGCATCTACAAGAAAATTAACAATAAGATAGATTCTGCAAATGTTTATCTCGATTAACATGAAGTAGATGGAGAATAAGCGTTTGTAAAAATAGTTTGTACAAGAGTAGGGAAAGTCATGTGAGTGTAACACATCAAATTTTTTCAATGCATAGCGACCCGATCTTCAAAGATCTGACTATTGCTTGTAATTATAGATTGTTGAGCAATGGGTAGGAGATTTCATGTGAATGTAACACTCAAACTTTTTTAAAATAGCAGCTGACAAAGAGATGTATAATAGAAATTTTGCTATACCAACATCTGGTTCCCAATGTCTACTAAACCCAATTTCCGGAAGTAAGATAGAATAATAATCAGACATTTATAACGAACATGTCACTTCTCCAATGTCGAGTTTTTCTTTTCTTTTGTCTGACCCGCCTCCGCCAACCCTTGTGGCGATCATCCGAAATAGATCCACATCGCCTCCCCTACCATGCACTCTATGAGGATGGTTGGGAAGGTAATTGTGTGAAGTCGGGTGCCGAAGCAAACCGATGTTAGTGGCTGAAAACTAAATAAGCACCTACATACAAGGGAGTATGCAGGCAGAGTGGGGTTGGTACTACTTTCAAGAAAGTGAATGTACACTTTTCGCGGGTCAATATCATTCAGGCGTTCCGTGAGTAGGGTGTATGAAAACTAAATCGGCCGTAGTCGTAGATTTATACTGTCGTGGTCTCCATTTTAACCTGTCACTCACTTCGAAGATTCCTATGGCTGCATTAACCTAGTATGGCAAAACGTGGACTAAATGTCACAAAACAAGTAGCAATTCTCTTGCTGCTGTGCTGTTACCTACATGGCATTCGAGAATATGCAAGAAAACGGAAAACACATAGAATGATGATTTTAACAGAACCAACATCTATATTGTATATAGAGCGCACACCAACACCTGCTCATTCAAACATGACAAAGACACTGACAAAGGACTACTCCCCACTAAATACCCAACTTAATCTTTTTTCTTCTTCTTCCCTGTTTCAGACCAGCCCGTTGCAGTGCCCTCAAGTCCTCGGCATCTGCTGAGGCGGACCGGGAGAAAGAGCCTCCCACCGTGAACGACGTGGGCAGTGAAACACAGGCCACTGCATTATGGAGTCGTTCACACAGACGACAATGACGACCATCAAGACGAGTACAACGAAGGACCTAGAAGGCCGGATGCTAAGACCGACGCTTGTGCCCCTTGACGAACAGCAACCCGTGGGAAGAACAGCACAGGACGCAACCTTACAAATGTTTCAACTATGCACAGAATTAATTCTACAATACATATCTAATTTAGCGGTAAGTTAACGTTAAGTCATATGACACGCAGGCACTCCCTACAAACAACACAAATTAGACCTTAAGCATGAAATTAAGCATATATTAACAACATAAGAAAATACGCATATAACCCACTGGTATTGTTCAGGTTCCATGGGCAATACCAGCAAGTAACATTTGACGCGCTCGCATGCAATGCATGCCTGCCAAGTAGTGATTCACATACTAACCGGGATGCTATGCGGGACCCGACTAAAGCATGCAAGCATGAATGCACGTTCCTACACAGCAATATGCAATTAACACGTGGTAGGGTTTTTTAGTGGGTATACCGCGCTTTGAGCAGCGAGGCCCACATACCCCCCCCCCAGCCATTGCACACCGGCTGGGGGTCAAATGTAATAATGCATTTTTTCCCCTATGGTAAAAAAAACTGCTACCGTAGCTCATTGGCAAAATGCACGCTGTTTCAAGTATGCCGAGGGTTCACTGTTCAAACCCCAACATGTGGTCATACTTTTTATTCCAACTTTGATCATAACGATAAGCTAATACATAAAATAACAAGAAACTGATAAATTCTCATCTTGAGAAAAACAAACTTACAGCTGCAAATGTTATTTTGTATAATTCGATGGAGTATAATACATAAAACTGAAAATGTATATCCTGTGTAACTGTTAGTTAAAATATAGTTGGTCTATTTCTTATAAATAACAAAAGGGAGGCGATAGCTAAGGATAATGGTGCTTAAAAAGCAAACTAAATACCTGCTATTTCATAGCTGAAACCATGCCATATATGAGGAAATAAATTAATTTCTGAAACATTTCAGATTTATAGCTAACGTATTTCTCCTGGAACAAGTAACTTGTCGAAATAACGAATGGGAAAGAAAAATTAAATCTTGTGTTTTAGAACCTGGTATAACGATCCCAATTACGATTACATCGCTTATTCGTGCATATTTGCACTTTTGCAACCAGTGCAAAACACCGGTTTAGGTTCTGCTGATTATGTTGCCATAGCTCCATCACGTGAGCAACCAGATTCCCTCACACCCTGTCTGGTCGACGTTCTTGTAATTCCTTTACCATGAAGGTCCATACATGTTCAATGGGCTTCAGATCAGGAGATCTTGGAGGCCAGTCATTGCAGATTATTTCTGGATGCCTCGTTAGGTAATCCTGGTGATATATGCGGTATGCACACCACTATTGTGCATAAATACATATTCTTCTTATTCTGAGAACTTAGCACGAAGGGATGGCAGCAAAGTGTTTTCAAGAATATCTACATAGACTGCACTCGGCATTCTTTCTGGCACTGATTTAACTCCCCTGGACCTGATAGTCCCAGAAATGAGCTGCAATTCTTCCCGAATGTTCTGCTCGAACGACGTGCTGAGGCGCGTATCTAGTTCCCCGTGGTCTATACAGACATAGGGTCCCTTGCTGGTTGGGTTGGATCAAAATACCTTCTCATCACGCCAGGGTACAAGGTCAATATTACGCTGTGCCCATTGTAACCTTCTTGCCTTGTGTGCCTCAGTGAGAAGGAGCTTAGTGACAGGACGAAGGTTTGCAACACCAGCATTCTTTAATCGTTGGCGTATGGTTTCATAAGAGCAACCATATTCAACTGCTGTCCAGAAAGACAGCACATCTTCTACCAGAGCTTCGTCTTGAGCAAGTGTTGTTGCACGAACACCTGCGTGATTTGGCTCATGCAACTTCTCCCTCGTGATGTTTGTCTAGCCATTGTTTCACTGTTCTTTGGTCACAACCCAATTCTCTAGGAATTTGAGAGAGGTTTTCACCATGAGTAGTACGACCTACAATTTCACACTTTTGGAGCTGTAGTCAGCTCCACACTATCTCGTGGATGTGGCATGCTGCTTTACTGTGATCAAGCTTTAGTGAATATGTACGAACATAAAGAACATCCAGCAACATTTTGCGTATGCGCAAGAAATACGAGGTAAAAAAGTTGGAATAAAAAGTATGACCACAGGCTAGGGTTCGAACCGTGAACCCCCGGCACATTTGAAACAGCGTACGTTTTACCAATGAGCTACGACAGCAAATTTTAGTGAGTGGGTTATACACAACATAGATATTGGGTCTATTAAAATCATCGTTTCACGTGTTTTCCGTTTTCTTGCCAATGCCATCTAGTTAATAGCTCAGCTGCAAGAGAATAACAACTTGTTTTGTGATGTTTAATCCATGTTTCGCCATACTGAGTTAATATAGCACAGAAATATTGGAAGTGAGTGACAGTATACATCTATGACCACGGCCGATTTAGTTTTCATACCCCCTACTCACGGAACGACTGAATGATACTGACCCGCGAAACGTGTATATTTTCTTTCTTGAAAGATAGTGCAGGCTTTGGCAAGTAGCCTATACCTACCTGGGACCTAAGTGTTAGTAGAGGCGTTGCGTACAGAAGGCAGGATGCTTGAGCTAAGGTTTCATGCTTAAATTGAGGAATACATGACCTGAACAGTGGCTACAGCCAGAGAGGGAGCTAGTCTTCTCGGCTCAGCATGTGCTGTCTGTCCTGAAATATACATTATGTGATCAAACGTATCTGGACACCCCCACAAACATACGTTTTTCATCTTAGGTGAATTGTGCTGCCACCTACTGCCTGGTACTCATTATCCGCAACCTCAGTAATCATTAGACATCGTGAAACAGCAGAATGGGACGCTCCGTGGAACTCAAGAACTTCGAACGTGTTCAGGTGATTGGGTGTCACTTGTGTCTTAAGTCTGTACGTGAGATTTTCACACTCCTTAACATTCCTAGGTCCACTGTTTCTGATGTGATAGTGAAGTGGAAACGTGAAGGGACATGTACAGCACAAAAGGTACAGGCCGACCTCGTCTGTTGACTGACAGAGACCGTCGACATTTGAAGATGGCCGTAAAGAGTAATAGGCATCTATCCAGACCATCACACAGGAATTCCAAAATGCATCAGGATCCATTCCAAGTACTGTGACAGTTAGGCGTGAGGTGAGAAACCTTGGATTCCATGGTCGAGGGCTGCTCATAAGCCACACATCACGCAGCAAAATGCCAAACGACGCGTTGGTGTAAGGAGTGTCAACATTACACGATTGAACAGTGGCAAAACGTTGTTTGGAGTGACGAATCATGGTATGGCGAATGCCCGCTGAACGTCATCTGCCAGCGTGTGTAGTGCCAACAGTAAAATTCGGAGGTGGTGGTGTTATGGTATGGTCGTGTTTTTCCTGAAGGGGGCTTGCACCCATTGATGTTTTGCGTGGCACGATCACAGCGCAAACCTACATTGATATTTTAAGCACCTTCTTGCTTCCCACTGTTGAAGAGCAATTCGGGGATGACGATTGCATCTTTCAACACGATCGAGCACTTGTTCATACTGCACGGGCTGTGGCGGAGTGGTTACACGGCAATAACATCCCTGTAATGGACTGGCTTGCACAGAGCCCTGACTTGAATCCTATAGAACACCTTTGGGATTTTTGGAACGCCGACTTCGTGCCAGGCCTCACCGACCTACATCGATACTTCTCCTCAGTTCCGCACTCCGTGAAGAATGGGCTGCCATTCCCCAAGAAACCTTCCAGCACCTAATTGAAAGTATGCTTGCGAGAGTGAACGCTGCCATCAAGGCTAAGTGTGTGCCAACACCATATTGACTTCCAGCATTACCGATGGAGGACTCCACGAACTTGCACGTCATTTTTAGCCAAGTGTTCGGATACTTTTGATTACGCAGTGTATGTTCACGATATAGGATATAGTTGAGCTTCGTGCGTCTAGCCGAAATGCGACGGAGAAATATATAATTCATGACTATCTCCTTTGTTTTGTACGTACCTACTCTAGCTCCGTTCATACCTTTACCTTACTCGGTTCCTCAGGTAACAGCTACAAGGAACTTGAGCATTGTAAGTGCCTAAGGCAGGGTTTTCTGGAGCTGAGAAACGATGTATCTCGCGCTATACTCAGCGACCATAAAATTGGAATCAAAAGGTGGTGCCGAAAGTAGCTCGTAATTAAAGTGTTGGATTCCATAACGCATAGAGGAGGCGAAATGCTGGAAGCTTTTGGTTATAAAACAATTTATATGTAAGGCTCCAACTTCTGTCGCCATCAGAGGGACAAATTGAGTTAACGTAAGAATATGCAATATCCCTCTGATACGCTATATTGATTTGAAATGCTGAGAAGATAAATTTTGGTCAGACTATAGCAGTATTACTTATGTTATTAAAGAAGAAAGCAGTGGAGGAGTCGACATGTATCTCATAACACCAAATTCTATACTAACGTATAGTACTGTAAGAGACTGGATATTGTTCACATCTGAGAGGCTACAAACAGGTTTCACAATCGGAGACTCTAATATGACGGATTTTATGTTGAGTGGCTCAGAAAAAATCTTCAACGACCCGTTGTTCCTATCCTCAGGTTGCTTATTTTGGTATTGCTTTTCTACTTTACAACTTTCTGTACGTTGTTTTTCCGCACGCGGAATAGATATAACATTTTGACAGCGCAAAAAATTCAGATACTGAGCTAGCCTACCTTAACTGCAACATCTAAGAAACGAAAAGACTCTGTTGCTATCGTGAATTGATAGAATTATATAGACTCAAATGAACGGAGTCAATCAAAACTCATCGTAATTAGAATACAGAGAAGGCGACACTTTGACTTACAACTGTGCCAAGTTGTGAGATGCTATGTTATCAGCAAGCATAGAAGGTTTTTGACACTTAAGCGCACATGCAGACCCTTGTGCCTCTGGAAACCTCCAGGAGAAAGGGGTAAAGCGAAGAAAACAAAGAGCCACAGATCCGGGGCGACAGACTTGAACGCAGATGGAGTCCCTAACGCCTCCAGTTATTACATCCTGAGGCCAGCGGGATCCCTCTACGGGCCTACCTATCCCGAAGGATGTCTCTCTCAGGGCCCGTCAAACATCGAACACCAGGGCAGACAGTTTATCAAATCAAACTTCACCGCCACACACCTCGTCCGCCATTCACTCTCTTGATCCTAAACCCTGAAACATGACAAGGAAATGAAATGACAGGAAAATTCACGGCATTATATAAATCACCCCAGCAATTGCCTATCAACCAGGGAAAACCGCGAAAAAGCCCAAGGTCAGAGTGGCCTGGCCAACGGGAATCGAACCCGGGGCCGCCCGAATGCGAACCTCATGCATTATCGCGGTATAGTTAGATGTTATAGTGTCGTTATGTAATTTGGCTCCAAATATTTTCTACAGAATTTGTAAAGTCCACTTCCAATGCATGCAACCGCACCCCTAAAGGCGACATAAAGGCCAAAAATAGCAATTAGTTGGTACAGCAATGCGAGCCATAGAGTTGCTTGAGCAAAGGAAATGCTTTTTATAGGCAGGTGGAAGTATACTACATTCTTGTAGGTTAATCTGGTTTTGCAAGGGCATGATAAAGCGCAGCCAGCGAGTAATGGAAGTGTCAATGGCTGTTGTTTTGCATATCGTGCAGGGTAGGGGGAACCCTCACGTGCGTACGCGAATTGGATAGAAGGGGTTAGAAAAAAGGAAGTGGGTGGGAGGGCGGGCGGACTGTTTTCTGGCTCCATGAGGGTTAATGCGGGGAGTAATAGATCCATCAAGTCTCCATTCGTCTCCGGCCAGCCGGAAAATCACTTTAAACTCCAGTGGCTTCCATTTCTCGCCTCCCTTCTTTCCTACTGATATTTCTTCTTCTTCTTCAGCTTCTTCTGCTACTTACTTTACAGTGACCTTTCTCTCCGTACTATCGGATCTTTTCTTACACAGTGTCAACAGCAGCAATTTATCGAACCCCTATGTGTCTGTTTACTTTCTTCGGTTTCCTGTCATACAGGCTGCCTTCTTCCCTGTAAGTGCTCTAAAGCATATCCCTACGAGATAAAATGAGACTTAAATGGAAAGATAAACAGAAGTTAGAGATATCGTTATTTGAGCATTAAGCAATTAAACTTCTTCGCCTTCACTGAATCTAATGCTAACACTCAATGTAAGGGTATATCGCGTACTTACTTTTGAAGATCGTGTTCTATGGCCAAATTGCGAACAGAAAAATTAAAAAAAAAAAAGATTTGTCCTCTAAGTACAGAATTATTCAAAAACAAGGAACAGACTTTAAATATTTATTTCTAATAAACGACAATAGATAGCGACACATACGAAACATCATTGAATAGAAAAAAGTTCAAAGTTTTAAGCCCCACCTATTAGTTCCATTCAGTGCCTACAATGGCGCTGTGTTTGTTTACGAGAAAATGGCGACGCCACAGGAAAAGTCGTTTTGTGTGCTGCATTATGCAAAGAGTGAATCCATTGCCTCATTGCAGCGTGCATTTCAGTAAGTTCAACAACGAGCCGCCTCGTCATAAAAAATGAACAATTGATACAATAAATTCGTAGAAGATTGTTGCGTATCAAACGCAAAAGCACTGGTCGTCCTCGCATAACAAATGGTGCTCATTTTGAAGGCACAAAATAAAATTTTGAACTTTTCTCTATTCAGTGATATATCTCATGTGTCGCCATCTATTGTTGTTCATTACAAAAAAATATTTAAAGTATGTTCCTTCTTTTTGAATAACCCTATATAATTGCTCTCATGTTATAGCCTAAAGAGGTATCCAATAAGAAGGCGCAAAGGCCATTGGTCACTCGTCATTTGCTATCCTGCTGTGGATGTTTATAACCAGAAGCAGATTAAGAACTACCTGCTCCTTGTCATGACTTGACCTTCGAACGGTTCATCGATCCTGGGAGCAGTAAGCCTGGAAGCGTCTAGTTTACAGTGTCATGCCATTCGCGCCTTCTAATTCGTTATCTTTCAAGGCTTTAACATGAGTACTGTTGCACTTAGAAAAATACGTTTTTATCTCCAACTTTTCCGTGGAATACTAATTTGGAAAGACAGTCCATAAATACGTAAACAACCTTTACATACCACGTTTCACCCAATTTAAGAAAAATGAAGCTTAGTTTTAAAATTTGTGATGGACTTACTCTTGTTCACTTGGAAGTTTGAAGTGTGAGAATTTATCGTACAACCTACGTACCAGACCAACGTTAAAATTGTCGTCCTCCGTGGTGTAGTGGTTACCATGCTAGCCTCTAGTTCCCGAGGTCGCAGGTTCAAACCCGGTGGAGGGCGATGGATTTTTTCGGGCGTAAAAATCCTTAGCATGGGTTCCTTCGGAAGGGAAGTAAAGACGGTGGTCCCACGTGGTATATTTACGGCACTTAAAAGAACTTCAAGCCTGATAAGGAGGCCTCTGGGCAAAATTTCCGGTCTTTCACTTCTAATATAGAATGGGACGCTAAGAACCATACTACTTTAAGAGCATCCATAAATAAAACTCAATTTTTCGGAATTAAAATGCAGGAAACCAAAGCATACCAACAAAACGTAGTATTTTATAGCGCACTCAACGGTATTATATCAAGGATTTAAGTGAATCTGTCCATATGGTCGATAAGTGTAATTTATCACAATACTCTATTCCTATTTAAATTATGAAGAAGGCTGTAGATATGAATAGTGTTCGTCCCATTTAGAATATTGATCGTACGAGATGACTCCGCGGTAACGTGTGAGGCTCGCATTTGGGAGGAACCAGGTTCGATTCTCGTCGACGTCCACTGTGATCGTGGGTTTTTCGTGGGTTTCCTCGGCCTGTTTCCTTTCATTCCGTTTCGTTCTCATCTTTCAGGTGTGCTTCTAGGTTTCGTGGCGTATGGCGGTAGCGGTTGCTTGCTCAAAGGAAAGAGTACTGTGGGCTGCTTGGTTGACGGGTCGCTCACCGCCCTTTCTAGGCAGCTTCAGCAGTAGGACGGGTATTCGAGCCTGTAATTGTTAGGGACTGCCTGCCTTCGATCTGTAGCCTCCTATGGTTCCTTTACTTCACCCCAACCTCCTGGGGGGGGGGGGTTGTTGGCAATGGATCGATGGAGGTTTAAGTGTGAGAGTTAAGTACTAAGTTTGAGAGTAATTTACGTTTAATCTGGATAATCCACTGTATGTGCTTATGGGCAAGATCAACCACAAAAACCCGTTTTTTGGCGGGTTTTGGCGACTTTTGGAAGGAATTGCTGTCAACGTGAATCATTCGAGTTTTAGACGCGCAACACCTCGGCTCCGTCCTGTCGTCGCGGCCGCAACGCTACACTCCTCTCTTTCTAAAAAACATCCCTCGGCTTACGCTTTGAGGCTGAGGGGCTATGTTGAGATTTCAAAAGTTGGCAGCGGAAAGACAACACAACGTTCCCATGATACCAAGGGTGAGATGCGACTTCTAAATGTCAGTAATATGGAACAAAAGTGATGAAATATGTCATATATTCATAAAAATAAGTAAATCAGCATGTTATTTGTTCTTTATTATGTGTAATACTGTGTTAAAGTCAATAAAAAGAATGCAGTGGGTGCGTGTGTTACGTGTATATAGTGATACCAGCCATAATCCAATATTGAAGTACTGCCTATTCTTTTATTTATTTATTTATTTTAAGTTCCACTTATACTCCGCCTTTAACTGCATTAGACTTATCGCAGAGCTTTCCTTTAGGACATGTTATTGCCTATAGGCAATGCTATTAAATCGTATTCGCTTGTCGCGGATTTATGGTAAATCTTGGGTTTTAAATCATTAGATCACACACACACACACACACACACACACATTCATAATTCCAGTCTCTGAGGAGGATAGGAAATAATCTTCCTAGAGAAAAATTACCAACTCAAGCCGGGAATCGATCCCGGTAGCCCTCGCATAGCAGGCAGGTGCTCTGCCAACTGAGCTACGGAGCCAGCTATAAAACCTTGTTCTTTTATCGAACTGTAACTTTACATAGTATTTTTTAACTCTGTACTGAAATGAAACTGTGTTTTGATAACTCTACTCAGTCCTGAACTAATCAAGAGTTGGGGATGATTTTGCATTACTTTGTAGGTATAACTGAAATACGTATTATGTGTTTCATGGGCTTGTATTCAATTCCGTGTGAGTTATCACGGAAATAGTACTTGAATAATAAATTGCGTAAAATGAATGAACCAGCATTTGGCTATATTCTGTAGTGTATGTTATTATACCTTCAAAAATGTTGCAGATACTTTCCAAGAAGTTCCTAAAATTGTTTATTCAAATAAAAATATGTTGTAGCATTTATGTGTGTCGCTTAGAATACAATAGGAAGTAAAACAATAAGAAGAAACATAAAGGAAAAATACCAACAGTCCGGTTCAAAGACAGCTTTGTCATCCCTTCTTTAAGGTGGCTTAGGTAAGCTTAGACACAAGTAACTATGGTCTTCTTGAAGATAAAGTAAACAGGTTCAAAATGAAAAAGGTGCAAAAGAAAAGAAAAATAAAGCATGTTTTTTCGTCAGTAAGGCGAAAGAGCATATTAACTGACTTTCCAAGCAAAAGTGCTTACATTTCTGAGGAAGGTAATCTGAAATTCAGCGAAAAAGAAACCGTGGTACCTCATTTATCTCCATTGTGACAGGAATAATGTTATAATAAAACGAGGTTAAATGGGTTAACATTAATAAGCATCCATTGGAAGCAGGTACATCGAGAATGTTGGGAACGTTGGGAACTTTTCGAATATTCCTGGCTTGCACGGCACGACAGTGCGCATGCGCAGGAAGACAGACATAGGCTTTCAACGGTTTTTCAAGTGTCATTTAGGTTTAATTGTGTGAACGTAGCAGTAGCACATGACACAAGCTCGTCCGTTTCTAAAGGTTCTTTCAACAAGTGCCCTATCTTTAATATGTGATAGCTGTCGTTGTTATTGAGTTACAGCAGTCATTTTTTCATGTGGTTACAGTATTTATTGACAAATAGCCATGGAACGTTACAGCATTCAGCAACGTAGAAATTGTGAAAATGTATTATTAAAATGGATCATCTGTTCGCCAAACCTTCCGTGTATTCCGTGAAGTTTACGGTTTGCATAATCGTCCCTGCGAGAGAACGATTCGGCGTTTGATCGATAAATTTGAAAGAAGTGGTTCTGTCAGCGATCAAAGAACGCCTGTACGTAATCGATGTAAGTGCTCCAACGAAAACATAGGCGTCATTCATGAGAGTGTACGCGAGAACGGAAACAAATCAATTGCTCGTCGAGCGCAAGAATTGGGACTTTCGCCGACCACAACTTGGCGAATTCTGCATCTGGACTTGAAGTTTCACGCTTATAAAATGGTGTTAACTCACGAACTAAAGCCCAAAGACCATAGGTTGCGCCGTGTATTCGCTGACTGGGCTATGGAGCAATTGGAAGCTGAGCCGGATTTTTGTCGGAAAATCATCTTCAGCGACGAAGCCCACTTTTGGATGGATGGTTGTGTTAACAAACAAAATTGCGCTATTGGAGCAATCACAATCCAATGCAGATTCAAGAACGGCCACTTCATCCCCAAAAGGTTACTGTGTGGTGTGGATTTTGGTATGGAGGAATCATTGGTCCATATTTTGTCCAAGATGAAGATGGAGAAGCTCTAACTGCCAATGGAGAAGGATACCGGGCTCTTATAAGGGACTATTTTTGGCCTCAGTTGGATGGTATGGATCTCAGAAACATCTGATTCCAGTAAGATGGGGCCACATGTCATACTGCTCTCGAAACAATCGATCTTTTGAAGGAGAAGTTCAGAGGTTTCATCATTTCCCGTGGTGGTGATGATGTTAACTGACCCCCGAGGTCATGTGATTTAACGCCGTTGGAATACTTCTTGTGGGGTTATGTTCAATCTCGAGTTTATGTCAACAAGCCAGAAACAGTGAATGATCTTATCAATAACATCACGCGTGTTATTCGTGAAGTTGGACCTAATTTACGTTCTTCTGTCATTGAAAATTGGGTCAACCATATACGCGCAACCCAACGAAGTCGCGGCGGTCACTTAACTGATGTTCTCTTCCACACGTAATGACATTAATTATGTTACAAAATAAAAACAGAAATAAACCTCTATCGTTTATAGAACGTGTGTTATTTAAGTTCAAAGATAGGACACTCTTGTTGAAAGACCCTACAGTTTCTTTCCAGAAAAGAGCAGGCAATCAGGCATTTCAAAATATTTCAACAACCATTGTTTATAATCTTATTTCTGTTATCCTCCAGACTTCTTGCAGTCCTAGTCAAAAGACATGAGTTTACGTCTCTTAGATGGCGCATCAAATATGGATTATCTCACAGTATTATTAGGGGTAGAATAGGATTACTCCATATTTAATCGTACTCATGATCTCTTCTTGTCCACGTGGTGGCTCACAATTTGATGGTGGCATGGTGGATGTGCACCACCTAATAGCAGTACAATATCTCAGTGGGTAACTATAATTCAGAACACCTTAACAAAATTGTAAGTGCCTCAACTTGAGGCGTATGTGTTTCCGCCTCTTTCCCTTCCTCATGCGAACTGATCTGGCATCAGGTGCGCGATTCTCTGGCTGGAGACTCAGTGAGAAAAAGAGAACTAAACGTAGGGACCAATAAAACTGGCGAAAAGGAAATGATTATGCTGCTTTTGAGGTCTAAATGGATGGGAGGATTAGCAGAAGAGAGAGAGATACGGCCATGCAGTGAAGCGGAAATAGCAATTTCGTTGCCCATTGATGTTGAATCGGCGGGCGCCCAACGCTACTTCCAATTTCACCGCTGCCAAAGCCTCCTCTGCTACGCTTAAGTATTAGACTACTAGCAGCTAAACTTACAGGAGGCTTTGAACACAGGGAATTAGTGACATGGACGAGGCACACACAGGAGAGTGCGCCAATCAGGTTATTTATAGACGGAAAAAGGCATTAACTACAAGCTCTTGGAGGTGCTCTTATAAAATGCCCTTTATATACAATTTTACCTCAGTAGTTTTGGAACCCTTTTTGCTGTGCAGTATAATTGGAAAGACATAATTAAGGTGAAAATGACATTCTTGCAGAAAGCAAAGCACCCTCACAGAAATCCATTACTTTACCTTGTACTTAGCCCGGAAGGCTTTTCCTCGACAAAATCTAAGCTGTCGAGGAAATAGCGCGAAAAATAGATTTTATACAACCCTATAGAGGTTACAATATACGAGAGGTTGCTAGAGTGCAACCTTGGCATTTTTCCATCAGTATGGGATGTCACCAGAATCTGGTGATATTCGGGCTGTTAGGTTCCATTCGTAACCGGCAACTCCTCCGCAAATACGCACCTGTTACTTGTATTGGGAAGGTTAGTTATATTGTATCTGTTACGTTGCCGCCTTGTTTTTATATTCGCAGATATTCAAACTTACCACGCCGATTATTTAGTCACCAACCACACTGTTTATAATATTAATTCTACGAGCAATAAATTACTAATTATTATAGGCTGTTATTAGGTCTTGCTTTTTTTAATGGTCCCCTCTTTTTCCTTTATTAATACCGTGTTTTTCTCTGTTTTACTGTTTACCGCTTATTACCAGTAAACACACACAAACACCCATGCCCATGACGACACTCTAACCCGCGACCCTCAACTTGGCGGAGCGCTGACGCCAAACGCTCCAGTGACCACGGTTACGAGGGCCGGTACCGTTGCAGTTAATTAGATATTGGAATTGTTTTTGCAATTTTTACTTTCTCTACCCGTAGCTAGTAGATAGAGAAGGTATTGCATTTCACTCAAAAAGCCGATACCGAGATTTCATCGGAAATAGATGTTTTGATGCCCCATGAATACAAAAAAACAAAACTCATTTTTAGAAAAAGGTTCATGTGGTGTTGTCTGTGAGTCTGTATCTGTGAATAGCATAATTCAAAAAGGAAAAGTCGGATCAACCCCAAACTTGGTATTCAAATTCAGAATCTTTCAAAGATGCGATACGAAGATTTTCAAGAAAATTCCTCCACCCCAAACTACCGTTTACATGGACACCTTTTCAAATATTTTATTTTATAAAAATATGAAAGATATTCTCATGATAAATGAAATGTATATCTTGAATTTTCTGGGAATAGCCTTTGAACTTCTCTTCATTTGGAAGGAATTTTGTATAAACTTGTATAACTGGTAAACGTTAATAGACGAAAACGTACTATACAAAAATGTATATCTCATAAAGCACACAGTTTATTTCAAATAACTTTTTTGTGGCAAAAGCCATTTCTAGGTAGTTATTAATAGTTTGAATTGTTCATTTCTTGGTCATTCTTTGAAGTGCTTTCAACATCTAGTTGTTTCTCGCAATTCCATTGAAACACTATGAAATTTTAAGGCCAGCATATAGCGTCAATTTCATAAACATTTGATATTGCTGTTCCCTTTGTATCTATAACGAAATGCGTAATGTAGGTATTTCTGCAAACGTTTATTAGGATTAAAATGTAATAGATATAAATATACTGTAGTAAGATTGGTTTGTATACCCACTAACAAACGATAGAGGGTAGAGAAAGTTATGTGAATTTATCACATAGATTTATCATGTAGGTATTGTCTGTTTGTGTGGGGTTTTATTTATAGAGGAGGAAAACCAAGAAATTTAATTGTTTCGGTTACGAAAGTACGTTGAAATTATATTAAAACCTAACTTTATATTGTTCTTCATACTGTTACAGTACAGTAATTTGCAACGTTTAATAACGCATAAATCTTATATGAATTAAGTCCATAGCACCGTTCAGTGCTTAATTTAAAACTTAAGGTGCATCCAGATTATAGGTTATAAGTGATCAGTGATTATGGCGGAGTATAAATGTGAAGACCAAACATTTGCACCGAAGAAAAGAACATTAGAAAGCAGTATATATGACAAGACTCATAATACTAGCAGAAGACCGAAATAGTGCGTATTTTGTAAATAGGTTGTCTGGTGATTTCTCTGGTTATATATCTAGTGAATCAAGTTAGAATGTTAACTGCCCTGACATGCGGCATCAGCCATGTTTGTTTTTTAGTACCTGAGTTAGGCTGCGTCCACTAAAACCTTATAACAGATTGTTACCGTATTCAACATCGAGTATAATTGTCTCGTTATAGCAAGCGTGCCAATGATAGCAATGATGTATACTAATGACGTAATACTAGTATTCCAAGTTGCAGTGACTCATAGAGAGAAGATAAAACCATGGTTTTTTCCGAGCAACGAAGATGCAAAAACCTATACATTATTAAACAAAGAATAGTTAAGTTCTGAATTTCTAACTACTTACCATGCTGTGCTGATAATAAGCTACTTCACAGTCCGTAACATCTGCTCATTACTTTCTCTACTACGCATAGTAAGTAGGGGAAGTATTGTATTCCACCCAAAATTTCGATACCGAGATTTCACCGGAAATACATGTTTTGAGACCCCCTGAATCCAAAAAAAGCATTTTTGGAAACATGTCCGTGTGTGTGTCTGTGTGTCTGTCTGTGTGTCTGTGAACAGCATAACTCAGAAACGAACAGTCGGATAAACACCACACTTGGTATTTGGGTTCAGTATCTTCCAAGGATGCGACACGAAGGTTTTCAAGAAAATCCCCCCACCCCAGAGTACCCTTTACATGGAAGATTTTTCGAAAATTTTAATTTTCTCAAAAATGGCTCTAACGATTTTGATTAAAATATCATATGTTTAAGATATTTTTATGACAAATAAAATGTATATCTTGAATTTCCTGGGAATGTCTCCAAAAGTATTCTTTATTGTGAACGACTTTTGCATAACTGGTAAACCATAAGAGATAGACAAAATTTTACTACACAAAAAATGTAGATCGCGTTAAAATACACAATTAATGTCATATACCTACATTTTTTTAGCTGAGTGAACCATTTTCGAGATATTGCTTGTTATTTCCTTAAATTTTCCAATACTTATACTTTTTCTCAAATTCGTTATTCAATTTTTTATGTCCTGGATATGCAAACAGAATAGAATGCGCCACATAGCAACCAGCGCTTAAAAGATTTGACTATCGCTTATAACCTACCATGTTCCCCTTGCATCTACAAGAAAATTAGCAATAAGATTAACATCTCGATATCTCGATTAACATGAAGCATATGGAGAATAAACGTTTGTAAAAATAGTTCGTACAAGAGTAGAGAAAGTCATGTGAGTGTAGCACATCAGATTTTTTTTCTGTTAGGAAGTGGTTGTCTTGCTTATTATCGGTTTAACACGCTAGGGGCGGATCAGCGTGAGCGTTTCTATGAGGTTAACTAACCTTGCACTGTTGTCTGTTTATGTTGAAGGAGAGAGAGTGAGTCCAGATGTAAACAACGGGCGCGTGTCTGCAGTGCTAGTACAGGTTGTATCAAAAGAATATACGTCGAAAGTGAACGTCTCTCACTTAAACAAAAACTATATCGCGAGAAACTCTTTTCGACATCGCAAGCGGTAATAGGTGTACACTAATAGTATACTTTCCTCTTTCACGTTACAGGGGCTATGTGTCGGACGACTGCGGACGCAGATGGCATGCATGTTGGAACCTCTTCTCGGCCCCCTCAGATGGAGGTAGTTCGAGTCTCCGCTGCTGGGTCGAGCTTTACCCACTCTCCGTTGGAGGGGAGTCTAAGTCAGCCTGCGGTGGCTTGGGAGGGCTACCTTGAGCGCTCTCCTGCTGGGTGGTCAACTCTGTAACTCTTAGGAACCTCTGCGTCGACCAGTCCTGCTGCCCATACGTCACCTGTGGTTCCTTCATCTCATCCATTCCTCCCGGGGTGTATGCACAAAAGATCCCTGTTTAGGCCGAGGTGCCCCCTCTGTAGCGTAATCGTAATCCTAAATTATGCACTTATAAGTATCACTGTCTGATATGTTTCTGACTGTGTTTCCAAAGCGGAACATTATGTCTATTAGGGTATATTTCTTTACCCACCGTCTGTAACTAGGGGACACGTGTCAAGACATTATGCTCTTTGCATCGGTAACTTGAAATCACGGACCATGTCACTCTAATCTACCCTCTAGTAACAACAAATGAAGTGCGGGGAAAGAAGCTAACGTGTCGTTTATGGACATATGAAGACACTCTCACTAATGTCAACTTTGGATGCCGAATTATGTCTTATTTCTTTTCTACGCCTTATAATGCCAAGATTGCATAAAATGTTGTATCCAACTCATGGATATTTGTGCCATAACCAATGTGTCATGATTATCCACTTGTTAGATAAATTACTATTATACTAAGTGAGCTACGAAATAGCTTAACGGTGTTAACGACCTCGGCTACCCTTGTCGTTATAGAAGACAGAAAGAACTTACTGCAGAGCAATATATGAGAGATAATTAAAACATATTTTATATTAAATATGCTCTTTATGACATTAAGTGTTTACAAACCAACATGTTTAAAATGCCCCATGTTGAAATATGCCACCTTGACACACATTCTTAACCAACGAGTTTACAATACACACTTATGCTGCTTACTAACAAAACATCTTTAGCGCTTTGACAGTGGATGTTCGACTTTGTATCCTGCACATAACAAAGTAAGAATTATTTAATTGGAAAACAGCTCTAAGCGATACGTATCGTATTTAACATAACTAAACAGAAGAATTGATTTATATGTAAATAATTAGCAGGTTTTAGTAAGTAAACCATCAACTTAGGAACGCATCGAGGGTTGGCGGCGAGGGAAGGTGACTAAGACCTTGCAGTGCTCTCTGTAAAAGCAGATAAATCAGGATTAAGAAATAGCAGAAGAAAGAAAGCAATGTATTTTAGCTGTTGATATTTACAATTAGTTTATGAAAGCTACAAAACAAACCATTTCAAAAGCTGTCCATTTTTAAAGCAACATCCTCTGTGTGTGTGTATGTGTGTGTGTGTGTGTGTGTGTGTGTGTGTGTGTGTGTGTGTGTCAGAGATCCTGGAAAAAATCTGATCTTAGTTTGGAGCCCAGGAGGTTAAAGATCTATTTTCCCCGTTGTTCCTTTCTAATAACATCAGATGTTCCTTGTGTTTCATTGGATTACAGTGAAGTTTAACACGATGTTTAAAGTTATTATGAGCTATATGTAACATTTAATGGCTTCGTCATTTGTGCTGATGTGTTCTCTGCCACAAATGATGCTAATTTGGATGTATAAACACTTCTTTCCTTTAGGCATATTCCCGCAGTTCTCCACTGGTATATATTATGCAGCTAATAAACAGAACAGTCTCAAGAAACCGGCTGTTGCGGAGGGGAGGTGTGTGTCCGTCACAGTACCTGATGTCACCTATACTACGTGCGGTAACAGGACTGCTCTGTTTACTAAAACCCCTCTGCGAGATAATTAATGAGAAAAAATACCACTATTTCTCGATACACGACTCTTGCTACTCACTTTGAAAAAATATAAAAAACCTAGTTGCTTGTTTACTGAATTATTACAGCATTTTTAATTTTCGGTGCATAAACATCATCACGACATAAGCCTTGTGACTTATTTCTGTCTTCAAAAAAACTTATATGCCCACCTCATTCGCGGTCTGCCAACATTCCTTCTACCTGTTAGTTTATACTTTGTATTATTTGTGGTGTTCGATCTTCATTCATTTACATGATCCTGCCATTCTCGTCTGTTTTTTTTCAATTACTATTTAATTTATAGTCTGCATCCCCAACTTTCCTCTAATATCTACATTCCCCCCTTTTTATTCAAGAGTCTCTAGACTGCCACATATCTCAAGAATCTCATCTCGACAACCTCTAACTTTTTCTTTTGTGAGGCGGTCACCACCCAACTCTCACACCCATAGGTCAACGTTGGAATAGCCATCACTTTATAAAGTTTAAACAAAGTTGCTCTATTACAATTTTTAAAAGTTACTTTTATTGCACTTATTTATTTTGAATGTATTTAATTTATTTTGCATATCTCTACGATAAATACATAAAACAATACGTCCAAGATAATTAAAATCACTTTTTTGTTAAGTAATTTCATTGTTCATACAGATTTTTGCACTTATATGGCTTATTCCTATAAAAGCCATAATTTTATTTTCATATTGTGGCGTTTATGTGTGTGTATTGTCACGTCAGACACATTATTGCGTCGTTGGTGACAGCATTGTTGGAACAATTCTTTCGGCTGGGGTTTTGAAGTTCGTCTGGCGTGGCGACTCGCCACCGTCTAGCTGGTGATCCTAGTTAGCGATAGAGAGTGGGAGAAGTGAGTGTTACTTTCTTTGTGTTGTGTGGTTAGCGTCACTTCAGGTCGAGTGTCTGGTGTGGAAGGTTGTATGTGAATTGTGTGAATGTAACCGCGTGTATGTGGCATCTCCTCTCAAATTTCATCCTTTTTATCTTTTGTGTGTGATATAGGGACACCGTGTTATACTGAATAAACCACAGGTAATGTGATTAATGTGAAATTCTGTGTATTTTGTTATAACTATCCCACGTCTGCTCTGTAGATTAAGATTCTGGACCTCTTGCTTCCTCTACAGCTATGCCTCCCAATGTTTATGCTGGGGTAACTAAAATTTAATATCTAGCTGTAAACCTTTTGGCCTCACCCCAGTATATAACAATATGATATTTGATGTTTAAATTCACTTGAGATATTATATAACGTATTTATAGCACTTGTAAATTGTGTAAACATTTACATCAAATTTTCTATTATGTGCTAATATCACGATTGTTGCTCTTTGCATTCCGCAATTGGCTGCAATATCTCTTTTCCCCCATTTTAATAAACTATCTGTTGTTTAAATGCCAGATATTGATGAGTATGGCAATGAAAAACCTAGACTAAGAAAGAGCAAATATAGATCCAGTACCATCACAATAACTAGCTGACATAAACAAACACAGACCGACACATATATATATATATATATATGCATTTAGAGTTAATAATAATAATAATTATTATTTCTTTGTTTAACTTCTAATATAAGTATATTGTGTACTAAATATGAGCATATTTCACTATTTTTAACTGATGTGGCGGACTTTGAAGCTAAAGACTATCGCATAGCTCCTCATTTCTGGATGTCACCACATGAGATTTTGACAAGGTGCGAAACTTGTACATTGTTTTCTCAACGACGGTTCTGTAAACTTCGCCTAGGTGTATAGATACGACGTCCCTCTTTAAATGTGGTATATGGTTAGACTTAATACCACGTGAAAATATTTTCTGTGTATGTTACACACCACTTTGCTGTTATACGTTGCATCAACTTCACAATAGTTTCACGCTTCACTCACAAGTTGTTAATATCACTGCTGTGCATAATTTAACGCATGAAAGAAACTGGTCCTATTCCACACATTCTGGACTATACTTACACGGAGAGTAGGACCTGAGTCTAACTCCGTAACCACAGACTGACAGACATAGGTACCTATTATTTTTCCCTCTACCTACCTATAGTAAGCAGGGGGGGGGGGATGAGGGGAGAGGATGTGGCACTGATCCAGGGCGGACATTGTACTGTACGCCCCCATGAAGGGGGTCGCCCCCGGGAGGAACAGATGAGGTAAAGGGAGACACCGGGCGGCCGGAATTAGCGAGGGTGATCCTTATATCCCGGCAACCAACCGAAGGCCGAGGGACGGAGAAGGTTTACAGAGAGCATCCTTTTTCCCTGCCACGCTGCACCGAAACTCCATCCCCGACACCTCCAACCCTGAGACTGACCGAACGGGGTGAAGGATGAATGAAATGAGTAAGAGAATGAAATGGAGGGACAGGAAGTTCGGGGGATTCTAATAATACTCCCCAGCATTCACCTGGCGACCCGGGTAAACCCCGAAAAATCATGGGAATCAAACCCACGACCTCCCGAATGCAGGCCACAGACGCAACCGCCTGAGCCATTCCGCTCGGTAAGCAGGTGGAAGTATTGTATTCCACTCAAAAATTTGAAAATGAGATTTCGCCGGAAATACCGTTTTGAGGCTCCCCGAAACCAAAAGAGCATTTTTAGAAAAACATCGTGTATGTGTGTTTGTGAACAGCATAAATCAAAAAATCTAATATGTTAGAGCCGCATGACTTTCTCTAACCTCTGTCGCTTGCATCGGTAGCCCACCTGGATAGGTGCCAAATTTACATCAGGTGTCGTGTGTATTAATATTAAAGTTTGTGTGTAATAATTTTAATCTTTTTTAATTAATTATGATCTTTTATTTAATTTATTTATTTATGTATCGGCTGCGTCAGTGATATATCTGGTAGAGCAAGTATCTCTAAATAGGGGTGGTACGGCTGCAGAATAATTTTACACATATAACAACAATTATAGTTGTAAATTCTAACTTCTTTATTACTTCTTCACGGCAGTTGAATAATATATGTATATCAGATAAGAATTTACTGAAGTATCTAAGTATGCAGCTGTGAGATGTTCCTAACTACATTTTTAAAGATCAAAATGTACCTTTTTCGCACTGCACTAAATTCTTACATCTGCCCACCCTGAGCTACAACCACTGAACTGAACTGCTTGGGTACGCTATATCTTAGCGTCCACAGCTTAAAATTTCAAATTTAATCTTCTTAGTTTCTGGTTGGCTAGGTCTACTCTAGCAGAACACCCCTAGTCTGATTTTGATTGGCTTTCTGCACTCACGTGACTGTTTACAAACTTTTCGGACGTTACACCAGTATTTTTCCATTATCTGATGGAACCTTCTTAGCTTTCTAAGTTATTGCTCTCTCTCTCTCTCTCTCTCTCTCTCTCTCTCTCTCCCTCAAGGTTACACCTTATTGTTAAGCACCCTTAGGTTTCTATTATATTACTTTGTTTGCTACTAAAGGCAGCTTGCTTTTACCCTCACAGGTCTTGCGTTACTAAACTAAGAAATACATTCATCTAACAATTTATACATATATACATATACAATAAATACACATAATAAAATGGATGTAATATACATTTTACAGAAAGTATTGATGCTTATAGCCAGGTTATTATTTTTATATTGCACAATCAAAATGATATGAATTAAGCAATAAAAAATACTGCCTCACGCTTATCAGTAGGCATACAAATTATTCTTACGAAACTTTATTTCCCTACCTACCACAGTTTAATCGACGTAAACCTTTCCGAAAATAGCTGCATTACTCATTTGTTTACATATACAAAGAAAATAATGATAGTCAAGTGTTTTAGATAACTGGACGCTGTACGTTGCCCTTAAAATGTCATGCTCTTTCCATAACATCGTGAGAAACAGCTGAAAATCGACAGGACCTTAAAATAATGGTTAAGTATTGAACGTTCGAGCTATTAATAACAGAGTGTGTTTTAAATAGAACTAAATTTTCCTTTATCGCTTAACGTTTACCACCTATACAAGATTAAACAAAATCCCTTTCGAATGAAGTGGACTTTACAGACTATTCCCCAAAAATTCAAGACATACATTTGATTTCTCTTGCAAATATACCAGGTATTTTGATCAAAATCTTTAGAGCCATTTGTTATAAAATCAAAACTTTCGAAAAATGTTCCATGTAAAGGGTAGTTGGGGTGGGGTGATTTTCTTTAAAATCCTCGTGTCGCATTTTTGGAAGATACTGAACCTGCCAAGTTTAGTATTTATCTGATTTCTCGTTTTTGAGTTATGCTGTTCACAGACACACTACACACACGGACCGTTTTGTAAAAATGCTTTGGTGGGTTAGGGGGGCCTCTAAACGTATATTTCCGGTGCAATCTCAACATCAAATTTTTGGGTGGAATATAGAGTACCTAATTACTACACGTAGTAAAGAAAGTAAAAAGAAATGGCGGATAGCTAATACCAAACTTGGTATTTACGTTCATTATCTTTCAAAGATGCGACGCGAATATTTTCAATAAAATCTCCCACCCCTTTCCCTTACATGGAAAAAGGTTTCGTTATTTTATATTTTCTCACACCTGCCTCTAACCATTTTGATTAAAATGCCACATATTTAAGATATTTACATGGCAAATAAATGTATATATTGAATTTTCAGAGAACAGCCTGTGAATTCCTCTTCATTCAGAAGGATTTTTTTTATAGTTTTGTATAAGTTGTAAACCACATGAGATGCACAAAAACTTCGTGCATACGAAAATATATAGATCTCTTTTAAAAAAGACCACACAGTTTACATCAAATACGTTTTTGTTACATGCTGGGGGTGAGGGCCAAAAGGTTTCCAGAAAATGAATAAATGTAGTTCACCCCAGCACGCGCATGGGGGGGGGGCGCAACTCGCTATCAGCAAGAAGACCGGGACCTTGAGGTGTAGAATTTAGAGGTAGGCGTGGGATTTTACATTACACAAAAACATTACATAACACACATTATCTGGAATTTATTAACAAACGTTTGATGACTCTACATTATGAACTAGGAAGAGAGGATGGAGGGAGATGCCACGAAGCCGTGGACTGACCACACACACGTCTTGGTACAACGATCACTCTTACTCAAGTGACGCTATCTATATCCCCCCTCCAACCGTGTCTAGCCACGCCAGCCAGGATTGGGGTCATACCAGACGAATTTCAAACAGAGCCCTCTCTTTGGCGTGGTCCGTGCCACAAGGAGGGATCGTTAAGCCGAAAAATCAAAGAAGCCCAATAATGCTATGTTTAGTAGCGACAATGCAACACAACAGTGCGTCTGGTAATGACAATGAAGTTCTGATACGCCACAATATCCCAGATATGCTTTGTTATAAATTTGAATTTCTCAATACTTTTGTAATTTGTTGAGGTGCTGTCACCATTAAGTTGTTTCTCACCATATGATAGAAAGTCTATGAAATCTCAAGGCCAGCATTAGTGATCCGCTTTTAAACATATGAAGATCGCTTCGGTTTTCGGTATCCTCCTTAATCCTGCAACGTGCAACGAAATTATTTCTGCAAAGGTTATCTCTATTAAGCTGGAGTAGATAGGATACTAGTTAACGGCGGGGGATCTGGCACCTCGACCTCCCAATGAATCTTTTGTGCACACACCGCACGGACGAAAGAATGAGGTATGGGAACTGCAGGAGACGTGTGGGCTGCAGAGATGCCGGCGCAAGTCGACAGAGACATGCAGAGTTGCCTAATAGTTCCAGGCCACGGGAGGGTCGCTCGGAACCGGGGAAACACGACCCAGCAGTGAAGGCTCTACAGGCTTCCCTCTAGCATGGTCGAGAAGTAGTTGAAAATCGCAAACCTCTGCGGCATCTGTCCAACACCGACCAAACTATAGCCTCGGAGTCAACCTGAAACATTAAAGGGAAATGAAATGAGAGGAAAGTCCGTGGTAGAATACATCACTCCAGCATTCGCCTTGTGCCAGCGAACCCATGGTCAAGTTCGGCGGCCATCGGGAATCGAACCCGAGACCTTCCGAATGCGAGTTTTACACGTTAACGCAGAGCCATCTCGCTCGGTAAGTAGATAGAAAAATAAGCTTTTGTAAGAATATTTTGTATAAGATAAATAATAGTAAACGGTAGTGAGTAGAGAAGGTCGTATGAATGTTACACATACGATTTATTTTCTCCTTTAGCCGCATTAGCTTTTATGTTTGTTAGAATTTTCCAACATTTTAAAGCATTAACTTCTCATTCTTTTGTTTCCCGTGATGTCATGCAAAGAGAATGGAAAATCAAGGCCAGCATATACGAGGGTGGTCCAATAAGTAAGTTGCCCTATTTTATAAAGAATGTCACACACAATTGATCATGTTGAATTAATTTTATTTATATTGTACAATCCTTCTATTATATTTCTACATAGTCAACATGTTTTTCCAAGCATTTTTGGGGACGTGACACAAGTTTTTCCAAGCCAGTGTTGTACCAGGTCGGGTCCTGTGCTCGCAACCAGCTGTTCACTTCTGATTCATCTTCGTCACGGTATTAAAGTGCTTACCTGCAAGATGAGCTTTCAGTCAGGGGAACACGTGAAAATCACTTGGTAAAAGATCTGGTGAATATGGAGGATGCGAGAAAACTTCCCAGTTGAATCTTCTGAGCTCCGCCTGGGTCAAGATTCAACTTGGAAGTTTTCTCGTATCCTCCATATTCACCGGAGCTTGCCCCCAGTGATTTTCACATATTCCTCCAACTCAAAGGTACGCACTTTTAACACCGATGATGAAGTCAAATCACTGAACAGGACCCGACCTGGTACAACACTGGCTTGGAAAAACTTGTGTCGCGCCCCCAAAAATGCTTGGAAAAACATGTTGACTATGTAGAAAAGTAACAGAAGGATTGTGCAATATAAATAACGTTAATTCAACATGATCAATTGTGTGTAATGGTTTATATAAAATAGGGAAGCCTACTTATTGGACGACCCTCGTAGCATTCTGCTTTTCAAATATTAGACTGTCGTGCTGCTCGCTCCTGTATAGTTAAGAGAGGATGTGTATTAAAACATATATAGATACCAATCATCTGAACCAAATTTAACGCCAAGTTGAAAGAAAAAGAAGTTTTTTTGAATAATTTGTAGAATTTCTATGAAAATAAATTATAGTGGGTAAGAAAAAGTCATGTTTTAAGGCAAGTTAAATACATGAACTCAGCGAGCATCTACAAGTTTCCATTGAATTAATGAAAAAAATAAAAATTCAGAATGTTTTCTTTTTGGTAATCAGCTTTAGATACGTTCATGTTCTTTAGAAACGCCCGTCTGCATTAGCGATATTTAATTAAATGCATGATCTTCCCCCTACACATACACACACACCCATTAGAGGCATTTTCCAGTCCCCTTACCCTGCGGCCAATGAGCGCACAGCAGCTCGCAATTTCCACACTTAAGTAAACTCCGCCGAGGAAGGAAGCACACAGCAAACCAAATATCCCTCCCCAGTGTTTCTTTCAGTCTGGAGTTGGGAGAGAGGGAGAAGCTCTCTCTCCAACCAAACGTGAAGTTAACTTTAAACCCTGTGTTAAACTCTGCTGCATAAGCACTGCTAGCTTCCCTTTTCCTAATTAACAGGACAATCAACTTCATATAACCGAGGCTGTTCCATATGAACTAAGCCGAGGAAGCTTAGCCTAATTAGCATCCTAATTAGTCTAGGAGAAGAGGACTAAACCATCTCCTCCTCCTTCTCCTCCTTTTAGTTAGGGCACGGTCCATGTCCCGCTACCTAATTATCCAACTCCCCTCCACGTCTCTACCTTAACTCTACCTTGCTATACATAGAGCGCCTTCAAGCGAGAACACCTTAATGGCTTGCTGCATCGATTTATCATGTTATATGTACGCTGCATCTTAACGACAAGGCTTGCGTCGTGCCAAGTCTAATACATTTTCAATTTGCTACATTACTACCTGTGTATACAGTTCCAAAAGCTACAGACGTTTACAAACTCACTACTTTTATATTATACCGCAAGTTTTCTCGGACGCTCGGTTCCCTTGTCCTCGGTCGGTAGCCTTCGGTCAATTTCGTACAGGTATGGAGAGATCCTTTCTTTGGGCTATCGACAGTAGCTCGAGAAAATAAATTTGTATACTTGCATGGTTGATCAAAAATAAAACTTGCGGCGGTAGGTGTTGAGCGCCAATTTGGCGACACGGGATTTACAGGAATGATCCCGGGTTCGCTATTAGCTTAGAGACTTGCATGAATCTTGGATCTAAGGTTGGTGGTTAATACGACTGATTCATTTTCCTATCGTTTATTTCCCGTCACCGTTTTAAAATCTGACTCCTGATATTATCTCGCCACACACACACACACACACACACACACACACACACACACACACACGTGCATTTCTTTACTACTGTGTTTCATACGATCGCCCCTATCCACCGACAATCACACTTGTTTTCAGAACAACCTCCAAGGAAATATCACGAATAAGAAGTGTCTACTAAACTCTCCTGTTTATTTATTTCAAATTTCCTATCTCCCCATTTCACTATCACATGATTTCTACTTTCTTTCTTATTGGATGCCTTATTGAAGCATTCCGAGCATTGACCTTTTTCTTCACACCTGATTTTCAGGCGACCTAACGGTACACTAACAAAGCGTATTCTGCTCTCACTTAGCTGCAATTGAGAGGAAAAAGCAATTCCGTTTCCGGCCTGCTGCTGTCACTGTCTTTTCAACCCATATTCACATTTTTACATGTAATGCTCACTTCCTAATCTTATTTAATAATACTATTCCTACTGTTATAAATATTTATTTTCCCTATGGCTATAATTTTATATTTAGCTACTCAGAACGTACTGCTTCAAACTCAAGAAGATATATATGATGTGAAAGAAAATCATTGTTCTGAGTGAAAAATAAAAACAGGCAAAGTCGCCCAATAAAAATGTTCAATATTTCGGGTTTACCAGTGCAGTCGATCAAGTGTGTGTTTTAATATTTTAAGGTACCGCATCTGTGAAATTTGGAAAATCCACAGTGTATAAATGGCGGCGCCGTGGCCGAGTGGTTAGGCGGGCCGGGTTCAATCCCAGGGACCCGGATGTGGGATTTGTGGTCTGGGCGCGTTTTCTCCGGTTTCTCCGGTTTCCCCCGCCATTCATTCCACCAACAGCCCCATCATCACCTTTCCTTTCATCCATTTCATCATCATTTCGTTTCATCTACTTCCATCCTCCCATACCAGGTATCGGGCTGATCACCCATCCTGGTTATTCTGTCTCCATGAGTGTCTGCTCCTCGACGGGCCTCTGACCCCAGGCACCCGCCTGTAAGTCCTGGGGGGTATAAGTCCTGCATATGAGGAGGTTAAACAGAGAATGAAGACACAGTGTATAAAGCTCCTTGTACACGACCAAATTTGTGTAAAATTCAATTGCTTACAAGACTTTCCAAACGTTTTATAACTTCACAACAATTTACAATCTTGTAAAATTACTTCCAATACTTCTAAAGTCTTTGAACGTCTTGAACAGTGATTTGATGGCTTTGGATGTCGTATGCGAGCTGATTAGGTTATACGAAAGCTGACTATGTCTGCACGTCGTGGATGAAGACAGCAGCATATTAAGAAATTGCAAGGAAGATTTCGAAAGTTTATAATAATGCACTAATCCAATGTTGTATATGTAGTTAACCTATCAGTGTGCGTTATTTCCATTACATTCCTTAATCGTAATCTGATTCCGTGGACTATAACACGTGAAAACGCTATGTAATTACGTAAAGAACATTTCATTGCAAACTGTTATACCGTGACGCTAATAGTAAATTACTTTGCATGTCATAAAGTATCAATGGGTTCTGAAGGGGATCAGTTTGGCAAAAATACAACGTTTTTGGCATTGTCAAGACTTATCCAATCTTTTTTTCCTGTAAACTCATGAAATAAAAAACAGTTTGATCATGTACTAGGTCTTAAGATATCTTGTTTAAATTTATGCCAGTATTGCACACACTAACAATAATGTTAAAATTCGTGCTTGTGTGGTTATTTAAAGATTAATTTTCATTGTGTAAATTCATTGTTCTAATAAAAATATTCCACACGATGCATTTTAAAGAATATTTACATTTAAAAAATAAGGTTTACGGTAAAAGAGTTGACAAAAAGATCCATCATATCGGATATTTTATATTAAGCCCTAATTATTGTAGAAACAATATTTTTTGTACTCTGCAGAATTGGTGATTTTTCAAAAGTTAATAATTTATTTCTCAAAATTGGATTATTATTTAAAAACGTAATGATCAGTTTCTAATGTACTTTTGAGAGACTGTAGAACAATTTTGAAATAAATTAAGTTGCATCTTATGGAGCATTTTGAACAGGTATGTAAACAGGGTGAAAAAAGTTTTCAAGTAAACAAGTTTTAAAATTGTGCGCGCTTCTGAATGCGCAAAGCTTATCCGTTTATAGCTTCAGGTAATCGGTAGATTAAATGCGCTAAGTGGAAAAAACGAAGTTTTCTTAACATTTAAAATTCATATTCTTGTATTAAGAACATTTTTTTTTAATTTTGGACAATTTTTGGTACAGTTTCACAGATGCATTACTTTAATTTCTTGATGAAGGTGTAAAGATTAAATATTGAACATTTCTATTGTGTGACTTTACGTGTTTTCATCTTTTACTCAGAACACTGTTGTTCTCTTACCACATATATAATTTATTAATTATTTTAGTATGTCCTTAAATGATATATTTCTGTGTTACAAATTCAGTGGCAGTTAGGTTGTTATAAACTTTTGCTAGCTCTAAGAAAGGAATGATAAGGGAGTACAGCTAATTAGTGGACATCCTTGGTTAGCTTCTGATTGTATGCTCCATTGCCACCGCAACCTTATCCCCTTATTTTGTGGGTCCATTTTAGCCACTGATTGTCAATATCTTACACTAACAATGTTTAATATCAGTGTAAATTAGGAAAATAAATAATTATATCTATAGATGAGAGTAAAATCAAAGTACAGTGCTTTGCTTTCACACTGTATCCAATGCACGGCTGCTCGCGCGCGGCCGCCGCAGCTCAGACTCCCGCCGAAACATTACAATACAGGGTGAATCACCTAAAGCTTGCACCGCTAATATTTCGGAAATGAAAAGTGCCATTGATATGCAGTTTACACAGCATTGGTTGGTAGTCAGGGGCTCGTACATTTAGCCTATAAACAGATTTTAATAATACTCAGAAAGTGTACTTTTTGAGCAAACATACAAGTTTTTAAATTGAGCAATATCTAGGTACATCAAGAGTAAAGTAAATTAGAATGTCAGTGGCGTTTGTTGCAAGTTTCGAGTGCAAATGGTTTACGAGAAATCTTATTTTGAAACTTGAACAAACTGTGGTAGCACAAACTAAAGAAAAACAAAAGGGAATTACAATACTTTTGTGGATTCTTACAAGTAAAGAGAACATAGCCCTTCAAAGGTTGTGTTCAAAATAACCACCGGCTGCTTTAATACACGCTTGTCTGCTATGGAAAGACTGCTGCACACGTTCTAGCATTTCAGTAGGCAGCAGTAATATGTCGTTTCATATCCTCTGGTGTAGTTGTTACATCCTTGTAGACAGTGTCTTTCAGTCTTCCCCACAGAAAAAAAGTCTAAAGGGGTCAGATCCAGTGAACGGGCCGGCCAAGGTACAGGTCCTCTTCGTCCAGTTCAACGATTTGGAAACAATCCGTTAAGACAGGCTGTAGTACTTCGTGCACTATAGACTGGACAGCTATCATGTTGGTACCACAGGTTCCTCCTAGTCTGCAAAGGAACGTCTTCTAGCATCTGTGGCAGATGGTCTGTCAGGAGGCTGCGATACTTGTGCGAGTTCATTGTTCCTTCTATGAACAAAGGGCCAATGAGCTGATGGTTCACTATTCCACACCACACATTTAAACTCCATGGACGCTGACGACGTTCCACTTGACGAAGCCAACGGGGATTGTCAACAGACGAATAGCGCATGTTTCTGCGGTTTACCTGGCCATGATTAGTAAATGTTGCCTCATCACTAGGGCTAGGATTTTTATGATAGGGTATATATTTTGGTAGGACTGACATGCTCCTTAAATACATATAAATGCTTCTTATGAAACAGCGAAATGAATTAACCTAATTTGTTAAGTCATATTTTTGCATATATGACCATTTCTCTCTGATAGAGCATATTTTAGTAAGTAAACGGTCATATTCGTCATATTTTCACTCTTTTAAGAAGAAAAGAACTTTCTCATGCAATTTATTTCTTCCGTGTTACATTTCTCAGAATTGCGCACCTCATTTTGTTTCCTGGAAAATGGCAAGTATCTACCTTCCTTCCCTGATTCCTTTGAATTCACAATATGGACTTCACCCTTACGCATCAGTGAGTTTGTGTAAGCTATTGTTACTCTATGAGCAGGTAGCTGATTAAGTCATTCTGGACCCTGGACTGCAGACAAGTGTCTAATTCACTCATTGTGTTATTCAGTCTTAATGAAGTCGTAAGCGTGTGCAGTACAGTTCAGAACAAATGCCTAAAGTGAAGCAAAATGTTCAAGTAAAACTAAAAAAGTTTGTGTCTCAATATGGTGAGAAAGTATTTTCAAGTGATGGTAAAATACTCTATTGTAAACTGTGCGATGTAAGAGTAACTGCGGAGAAGTCATTTGATGTTCAGCAGCATGAGGCAACAGATAAACACAAACGTGGAGTACAACGGATTGAAAATGAAAAAACACTACAGCAAATGCTCCTAGGGGAATCCCGCCAGTCTTATTCACCATTCTGCGAAGAACTTTGTACAGCTTTCCTTTGTGCTGATATTCCCTTAAGTAAACTAAACCATCAAAGATTTCGTGAATTCTTAGAAAAATACACAGGCAAACCTCTTCCTGATTCTTCCACATTAAGAAAGAACTTTGTCAGCCGAAGCTACGAAAAAACAATACAACAAATCAGACAACAGCTCGTAAATAAAAAAAAATTGGGTATCAATTGTTGAAACTACAGACTCTATGGGAAGATATATTACAAATGTCAGTGTGCGAACTTTGAAAGAAGATGGTTCAGGCGAAAAGTTTCTAATAAACTGTGAACATTTAGAAAAAGTAAATATTTCCACCATTTCTAAGTTGTTCGACAGATCTATGGGTGCCATATCGCCCGAAGGTGTTAAGCATGACAATGTACTTCTCTTCGTAACGGATGCTGCACCTTATATGGTGAAAGCTGCCGATTCTCTAAAAACATTGTACAGTAAAATGGTGCATGTGACTTGTTTAGCCCACGCCTTGCACCGAGTTGCAAAGGAGATTCGTAGTAAATTCAGTGACGTTGAAAAATTTATTGGATATTTTTGAAAGCCCCTTCACGTGTTGCAGCATTAAAGTTGTTAGCTCCAGACATTCCCTTGCCACCATCTCCCATTTTGACAAGATGGGGGTCCTGGGTTGATGCCTGCAGCTATTACTGCCAGAACTTCAACGTTGTTAAAAGCATCATTGATTCATTCGATAGCAGTGAAGCTACTTCAATTGGACTAGCTCAAGAATTAATGTCTGATGGTGAAATTTCAGGCAAACTTTCATACATAAAATCAAATTTTGGACTTATTCCAGCTGTCATAACTGCTTTGGAGGAATCAGAATTGCCACTGGTGAAGCAGATAGAACAAGTGAAAAAAGTTGTGAATAAAGTAGAGGGTGTTTGTGGTAAAGTGGGAAAAGAAGTGTCAAAGAAAATGGAAAAGGTGTTAGAAAACAACGAAGGGTATCATACAGTGTGTTCCATTTCAATGATTTTGTTGGGTGAAAAGTTCTCTCTTAATCATTCAGATTTAGATTCAAATGATATTGTTCATTTTAAATATGCTCCTCTTGTGTCAGCTGAAGTAGAAAGGAGCCTTTCGAAGTACAAGGCTTTGTTGGCTGACAATAGGAAATCTTTTTCATTTGAAAATTTGCACAAGGTCTTCATTGTGTATTGCAACTCAGAGCTTATATGAAGTAGAATGAGGATGTAAAAAGCACATAGGTTAACTATGTTCCTATAATGTTAATGAAAATCATACTGGAATGTCAAATTGCATAGTTTAGCTTGCTTCTCATGTGCATTTTATTCTCAAATAAATAGTTCATTATCAAACCTGACTTACTAATTTATTTTACAATAGAAATTTTACCTCATTTTAATATTGTTAGGTCATATTTATTATGTTATTGTGCATATTTTGGTAAATGGTTGGTCATAACAGCATATTTTTGTGTGCATATTATGGTGATTTTTAGGTCATAAATATCCTAGCCCTACTCATCACTAAACAAGATACATGATGAATCTGGAGTATCATGTCGTAATGCCCATGTACAAAAGTTAACACGATTCTCAAAATCGTTTCCATGCAGCTCTTGATGGAGAGAGATTTGATAGGGATGGAACCTATGTCGATGGAGAATGCGCAGTACACTTGCCTGACTTATGTCACTTCCACGTGCGATTGTACAGGAACTAATTTGCGGATCTACTGCAACGGCAGCCAAAACATTAATTTCTGGCTCTTCTCCAGTCACTTGTTTGTTTTTGTTACGTTTTCTGGGTGTTACAGTACCACTTTCACGTACTTGGTTGTAGAGGTTGATAAGTAAATGCCGAGATAGTTGACGTTTCCGCATACACCGTACAGGAACGAACTGCATTCTTTCCACACTCTCCATACACCATGAACATGTCGGCTTTTTCTGCATTAGTAAACCCCATCTTCCACTCACGACTTGCTGCTTGAACTGTCACAAACTAACTGACCAGAAAGTCGCAATGTAATTAATGAATAGAAAACATAATGCAAACAAACATAACAACGTTGTACCTATCAACTAAGCAGGTTGAATGGGACAAACAATTGTCGGGGTGGAAACTTTTCAAAATACGATTTCTCATAAACCACTTGCACTAAAGTCCTGCAACAAAGACCATTGACATTCTAATTTATCCTATCGTTATTCTGTTGATGTAACTAGGTATTGTTCCATTTAAAAATGGTATGTTTGCTCAAAAAATGCACTTTATCAGTATTATTAAAATCTGTTTATAGGCTAAATGTACGAGCCCCTGACTACCAATCAATGCTGTGAAAACTGAACATCAATAGCACTTTCCATTTCCGAAATATTTGCGGTACAAGGTTTAGGTGATTCACCCTGTATACCCGCAACCATCTCACGTTCTCATAATTACAATTACAATGATAATAAGCTCATACCTTATCATAAGAGATGTTGGAAATGTTGTCCATCTACGTCCGCGCATTTCCGCCACTTTTTGGGGAAATTTTCATTCACACTGAAGGGCTCAATATCCGAATTTGAGTGAATTTCTCGCCAGGTGTTTTCTTTTAGTTCTTCTAATATATGGGAGTTTGTTACATACACCTCATTTTTCATGTAATCATGTGAGTCGGGTACATTTCTGTAATTGGATTGTGCAAAATAATAGAGTAATTGTCCCAAGCTTAATATTCTTCTCTGACGAAATATGGTTCCATTTATATGGCTATGTTTCGTCACAAATTAACACATATAGGATTTCAAAGAAACCCGATTTTACACAGGAGATTCCCGTGCATGACGCGAACGTTGATGACAGTATATGCATACAGAACAATAGGACCTATATTTTTTGAGAAAGCAAAAAATGCAAAGAAGTACAAGAATGACTTACTCACACCATTTTTTGAACAATTGATCAACGCTGAATGCCAGTCTGGATTTCTTCAACAAGACTTTTCTACCGCACATACAGCTCATGGGTTAATTTAATTCAGGTAATTTTTGAAGATAGGGTAATTAGTAAGGAATTATGGCCATCACGAAACCCTGATATAACTGTACCAGGTGGCCCAACCGCGCCGTATTTCAGGTGTGTAGATATCCCTTCGTGTGTTAAAAGAGTTGTAGAACTCAACAGGTCAATTCCAAGTAAACACAGGTCAGTGGGGAACTCGCGAATTAGCGTGAAGGAGCTTTTGTTTTACTGCTATATATATAAACCCCAAGTTTAACTACAACAATGGTCTTATCGGCGACCTTTCCTTTGGAACATATTATTGCCTATTTGTCTTTAGGTTTCAAATAACTCGCAGACTTGGGGAGTATAGAGTGTGGCTAGAGAAAAATTCAAACTCCTAGCCGAGAATCGAAACCGGGACCCCTCGCACAGCAGCCGGTTGAGCTACGGGGCCAGCCGAGCTTGGTTCTTCTACTCTTGCTTATCAAAAAGGCAATGAGTGGATCGCGCTCATTGAGAGGCACTTCCCAGGCTTGCAATAAAGTGTATAGTTCGTGATGATAGACAAAAACAGACCTTTGCACTAGAGTGTAATGTCCGTGATGACAGACAAATATATACCGGAAAGGTTTTAAGAATATTTTCCACCTCAGTTACATACTTTATTTTCGAGGGAATAAACTCACTTTTTAGACTGACAAATAGTTGAAATTTCTTTATTTTACCTATCTCTATCCGTCCATAGTTATTTTATAACTTTTGTTTACGCTGTTCTTGTCTAAAATTACAGACTATAAGCAAACAACATGAGAGCACGCAGTGTTTCGCTGCCATTTATCTCTTGCTATTTATAAATGTTATTGTTACTATTATTACTATCATCATCATCTAACGGTACTGTTAGGTGGACTTCGCTCATTGAATAGGTGTTTGAATGTTGCCCCTGTTGATTGATACGATGTTCCAACCGTCTCCGTGTATCCATATGGACTTTGCTGAGAACCACTGGTGTAGTAGTAGTGGTAGTTGTAGGTTTTTAGGATGTTAATGTGCCAGTTTTCCACTGACATGTGTTTACTTGGAATTTCAGCGTTGAGTTCTGCAACTCCTTTAACGCACGAAGGGTTATCTGCACACGTCAAATACGGCCGGTTGGACCACCTGGTATGTTATTTTTATCCATGGGAGTACATGCAAAATGAGGTGTGTGCAACAACCTTCAGAACTAAAAGTAAACATTAGGAGAGAAATTAACTCAATTTGGGATACTGAACTCTCGTGTGTGAATTAAAACATTTCCCGCGATGCCAGAAATATGCGGATAGAGGACAACATTTGGAACATATTTTATAGGGTATATGCTTATCACTGTAATTGTAACTGTAACTGTGAGAACGTGAGGCGGTTGAGGCTATAGCTCGTATAACTGTTTCGACAGGAGTCCAAACTGCGGTGCCGACACGCAAGTCGCCGTGCGGTTCCGCAGTGTGAAAGAAAAACACGTATATAAGTTCATCTCATATGCCTGTGACAAACGGAATTATATTACGTCCCTTGTCTTTCTATAAGATCATGCCATGTTCAATTAACTAGTAATTTCCGTTACAGCAAAGTGAACTGAGTTGTATTTTTTACGCTGGGAACAGTTAATAGGATAAAATATAATTTCATACATAAAACTTATTCCTCACTTCATTTTTCTCAAGTTACTATAAAACGTTTTCGGGACTGAAAAACGTGAAGAAAGGCAACGAGGAACTTCATTCATTTAAAACTGTCGCTGTTTATCTTCTTTCTGATTCATTCTATCTTCATTTTTATTTGCTTTTTACTTTCCTACTACGTATAGTAAGTAGGTGATGTGTTACACTCACATGACTTTCTCTACTCTTGTACAAACTATTTTTTCAAACGCTTATTCTCCATATGCTTCATGTTAATCGATATGTTAATCTTATTGCTAATTTTCTTGTAGATGCAAGGTTAATTGGTAGGCTTTAAGCGATAGTCAAATATTTTAAGAGCCGGTTGCTATGTGGGGCAATCCATTCTCTTTGTATGTCCAGGA
This sequence comes from Deroplatys truncata, assembly GCA_030765065.1. Lineage (NCBI taxonomy): Eukaryota > Metazoa > Arthropoda > Insecta > Mantodea > Mantidae > Deroplatys > Deroplatys truncata. The sequence goes on from CM060979.1 coordinate 169,361,063, forward strand.
CACAAAAAAAATTGATAACGAATTCCCATTTGAGAAAAAGTATAAGTATTGAAAAATTTAAGGGAATAACAAGCAATATCTCGAAAATAAATAAATAAAAATGATAATGGCATAATTTGTGTATTTTAACGCAATCTACATTTTTGTGTAGTAAAATTTTGTTTATTTGATATGGTTTACCAATTATGCACAAGTCGTTCACGATGAAGAATACTTTTGGAGAAGACGTTCCCAGAAAATTCAAGATATACACTTTATTTGTCATGAAAGTATCTTAAATATATATTTTAATCAAAATCGTTAGAGCCATTTCTGAGAAAATTAAAATTTTCGAAAAATCTTCCATGTAAAGGGTAATCTGGGGCGGGGGGATTTTCTTGAAAACCTTCGTGTCGCATCTCTGGAAGATACTGAACCTAAATACCAAGGTTGATGTTTATCCGACTGTTCGTTTCTGAGTAATGCTGTTCACAGACACACACACGGACATGTTTACAAAAATGCTCTTTTGGATTCAGGGGGGCTCAAAACATATATTTCCGGTGAAATCTTGGTATGGACTTTTGGGTGGAATACAATAATTTTCTTAGTTACTATACGTAGTAGAGAAAGTGAAAGTATTTTTGGAAACAAGTTCGTGTGTGTGTCTGTGAAAAGATAACTCAGAAACGAACCGACGGATAAACACTAAACTTAGTATTTAGGTTCAGTATCTTCCAGAGGTGCGACACGAAGATCTTCAAGAAAATCCCCCACCCCAGATTACCCTTTACATAGCACATTTTTCGAAAATGTTTATTTTCTCAAAAATGGCTCTAACGATTTTGATTAAAGTATCATATGTTTAAGACATTTTTATGGCAAATAAAATGTATATCTTGAGTTTTCTGTGAATGTCTCCATAAATATTCTTCATTTTGAACGGCTTTTGCATAACTGGTAAACCATAAGAGATATATAAAATTTTACTACACAAAAAATGTAGATCGCGATAAAATACACAATTTATGGCATTTACATTTTTGTTCTTGTCGAGTGAACCATTTTCGAGATATTGCTTGTTATTCTCTTAAATTTTCCAATACTTATACTTTTTCTCAAATGGGAATTTGTTATACATCTTTTTGTTTTGGATATGCAAAGAGTATTAATCTGTGGCAAAGAGAATGGTGCTGCACATAGCAACCAACTATTAAGATATATGTCGATGCTTAAAGGCTACTGTATTTCTATATTGCCCTTGCAAATACAAAACAAGGGGAACATAGTAGGCCTTAAGTGATAGCCAAATATTTTTAGAGCTGGTCGCTATGTGTACAATGTAACTTTCTTTGCATTTCAAGAACATAAAAAATAACAACGAATTCTCAGTTGAGAAAAAGTGTAAGTATTGGAAAATTCAAAGAAATAACAAGGAATATCTCGAAAATGGTTCACTTTACAAAAACAATGTTTATGACATATATTGTGTGTTTTAACGAGATCTAAATTTTTATGTAGTAAAAGTTTGTCTATCTCTTGCGGTTTACCAGTTCTGCAAAAGTGGTTCAGAATGAAGAGGTCTTTTGGGGACATCCTCAGAAAATTCAAGATATACATTTTATTTGCCATAAAATGTCTAAAACATATGATACTTTAATCAAAATGGTGGAGTCGTTTTTGAGAAAATAAATAGTTTCGAAAAATGTTCCAGGAAAGGGGTGGTTTGGGGTGGGGTATTTTCTTGAAAACTTTCATGTCGCATTCCTGGAACATATTTGAACCTAAATACCAAGTTCGGTGTTTATCCGAGTTTTCGTTTTTGAGTTATGCTGTTCACAGACAGACACACACACACATGGAAATAAAGCAAAAATGCTTTATTTTTTATGTCCTGGACATACAAAGAGAATGCAATGCTCCACATAACAACCAGCTCTTAAAAGATTTGACTGTCACTTAAAGCCTACTATTTTCCCCTTGTTTCGTATTTGCAAGGGCAATATAGAAATACAGTAGCCTTTGAGCATAGACATATTCCCCTCGCACGTACAAGAAAATTACAATAATATAGAGTCTGCAAATGTTTATCTCGATTAACATAAAGTAGATGGAGAATAAGCGTTTGTAAAAATAATTTGTACAAGAGTAGAGAATGTCATGTGAGTGTAACACATCAGATTTTTTCACTTTGTTCCCTTTTTAACTATGTGCTTGAATGATGCAACTAGTATTGTCCAGACGGAGTCCGTGTTATTATTTTTTTGTACAGTCACAAAAAACTGGCTGTTGGGGAGGGGAGAAGTGTGTCCGTTACAGTACCTGACGTTACCTATACTCCATGCGGTAACAGGATTTCTCTGTTTACTTATTAAACTCCCTCTTCCGTATTATCCGTTTTCCGTATTATGTGAAACCAATGTAACTTTTATATCAATAAATAACTAGGGGACCAAAGAAACGGTACAAAGGTTTAAAATTTTTACCTACTGTAGCCTTAAAACAAGTTGCTCGGCTATTCCGATCGATAATTGTTCCACCCCAAAAAGTTTCCAGAACTTGTTAGACTGTCGGAGGAAGGCAAGGAAGTCAGACGTTCCGCCGATGTTTGAATCCTTTTGCGTGAATATCGAAGGATTTTTTATTCGTTATTAGGAACAGCCGGTTCTGTACAAAATTACATTTGTAAGGGATAAACAGAGGATTCATTGCAAAAACCTATAGATCATAGTACAATAATTACACAAAGAACTGGGGCAGATAATTAAATGAATTAAATCGCCATTCGAGTTCAAAAATGTTACCCGTGCAACGTCAGGTAGCCAGTTTAGAATGTTATAGAGGTTACAATACACGAGAGGTTACTAAAGAGCAGCTTTGACATTTTACCACCACCACACTATTAATTATAGTTAGGTAAGGTTAAATTGGCAGAAGTAAAAATTTAAATAAAATTGACGGAAATTAGATCTATTTTGGTAAGAGCAATTCAAAATTTATACAAACCTGCATATGTAAAATTAAAAACGGGATAGTGTATGTGTCAACTGGGTTTCATATTAATAAATTATTATGACAGGGATGCTGTGTATATCCTACATTATATAAGATTTACACAGCAAAAGCTATAGAGGGTTGGAAATAAGTGTAAAAACATGTAAATTCCAATAGATGATGACTGAACAACACATTCCCTGCAATTTGTGGATGACCAATTACTTCTGGCCCAAGAATATGAAGACGTAGAATGTCTTACAAGGAAATTGATTCAAGAATACAACAAATGGGGCCTAAAAGTAAATATGGATAAATCCATTCGAGATGCTCATCAAGATTGGGTATTGGAAGACGAAATGGGGATAATTAAACACACAGGCGATTATAAATATCTGGGAGTAAAGATTACACAAGATGGGAAATAAGATGAAAGTAAACTCAGGAAAGTATGCTCTATCTACTTTCAATTGTATGTTATGAAATAAACAGATCTCAAAAGGAGCTAAAACTACAATTTTCCAAACAATAGCTAGAAGTAGAATTAATTGTTTTTCGTTCCACACAAGCCGTGTGTTGGACAAGCTTGGAAAGGTAGAATCAGACACTGAAAAACTCAATGCCTTAAAGTACTTACAACATTGTAAGTCGCCATTGGGGTATGTCACCTCGATACAATTGAGATCTTGTGGTTTAGCGGGAAAAATGCGAAACAGTTGGAGAATTTAATGTCGTGCGGCATGTTGCATTGGTAGCTCAGTGGTTAGAGCAACCGGACGAAGACCGGGGATCCGTGGTTCAGTTCCCGGCTATGGCATTGAATTTTATTATTGGAGAAGATCCGCTAGGATGTCTAAAAGAGAAACAATTAGAAATGAGATTATAAAAGAAAAGATGAATGTTCAAAATTCAAATTTAGGTTTTATTCAACAGAAACTATTAGAATGGTATGGGCATGCTTAAAGAATGGAAGATGAAAGATTAACCAAGAGAATAATAATGGAGTGGACGCCACCGGGAAGGAGGAGAAAAGAAAGACCGCATAGCACGTGGATTCAAGGAATTCAATACAGAGGAGTAATGATGGATTTGGAAATTGAGGAAGATTTATGGTTCAAAAGGCAAGAATAGAGAAAAGTAATGAGATGTTAAAAACTGTAGTGTTGGGTGCCGTAAAAATACTTTTACATTGTAAAACCGGAAATATCGTATATATAAGGTTTTCAGGTTATTACTAATTATTAGGTCTTACCTCTGCAGTTAACTGGAAATTTGAATTATTTTTGCAATTTTTGGTGTAAGCGTTGTCTGCTTGTGTGGAGTGTTATTTTCAGAGGAAGATCTGTGTAGAATAAAACCAAAAAATGTAATTGTTTGGTTTAGGTAAGTACGCCGAAATCATATTAAAACGTAACTATAAGCTCTTCTTGATACTATTACCGTACAGTAATTTACAACTTTAATAACATACGCATGTCAAGTCTATAGCACGTTTAAGTGCTTAATTTAACACTTAGGTGCATCCAGGTTATAGGTAATCAGCGATTATGGTGGAGAAGAAACGTGATGACCAGGCAGAGGGGTTACCGCACGGAGTATAGGTGATGTCAGGTACTGTGACGGACACACTTCCCCACCCAACATCGGTTTCATTGCGACTGTTTCATTTATTTGCTGCATAATATGCACCAGTGGAGAACTGTGTCAATTTACCTAAAGCAAAGAAGAGTTTATACATCAAGATTAGCATCATTTGTGGCAGCGAACACTAGCACAAATGCGAAACCATCAGGTGTAACATATAACTGATAATACCTTTAAACATCGTGTTATATCGTAATGCAAGAAAATTGTCAGTAGAAGCTAAATTTCGAGTCCAGAAAAACTGCACCCATCGAGAAAACTTGACGTTTTATGATACTTGCGAGCCTTTGTTAAAAATACTAGTGTAAAAGTCCTATGTTCCTTTATTTATTAACTAGCGTGACCGAATTCAGCAGGGCAGGATAGGTAAAGCATATTTTTGGGTGAAAATACAGTAGACAGTTTTGAATGTCATGTATTGTGACATAAAACTAAGCTATTTCAATATAATTATAAGATAAGATAGGATACGTAAGATAAGGACGCATTCGGATTGTGAAATCGTGTTATCCTTTTTTTTTGCTGAGCGCCTGTTATTGTTTTACTATTTTGAATTTTGGGTTCTTTGCCCTCCGGCTAGCTATTATTACTCAGTCGAGCAAATATCTCTGATCAGGGCGTGTAAACGGAAAGGAGTTGTTACTAAAAGATAACACTGATAAAAGAGTTTGTTTTCACACTTTTATTGCCGTCACACTTAATTAATAGTTCACATCTGTAATCTTTATACACGCCTGACTGAAACTGTTATATTTTCGAATATAATTACTGTCGGACGCTTACTTCACATTTTGTAACTAACTTTACGACGCGAGAGATTCTGTAGAATTGCGTAATGTGTACCTTATGAATGCTTCCTTAGAACTGCCTGACGTGTAACTCGAGAGAGAGATTTCTTAGAACTGTGCGATACTTGCTTTTGGCTCAAGAATTTATACTCCCTCGCCCCTATATGCCTAAACATTATAATAGAGCTGCTATTGGTTACTAAATCGCGCCAACATTAGCATCTGTTTTATAAGCCAATCATAATTACTAAAACATATGCTCTAGGGAAGATATCCCCTCCATTTCTAAAGAAAGGCGCGCTACGCTGACGTCATTTGTTTGTCTCTTCTAATTGATAAAGAACTCACCCCATCGCTTCATTGTTACCCACTCCTATTGTCAGTTTCAGTGAGGCCGTGTAAATTTATTTCCTAACAATGCTTATAGCTAAAAAACATCTAAAATCATTGTCATACAATAACGTTAATTTACACTACAGTCACCCTGGCATTCACAGTGTTGTGATATAAAATACTGCCTCAAATTAGCAAGCAGAAAGATTTTGAATAGAATTTCTATAATAAGGAGTCGAAAGGAAGATTCGTGGCATGAAATACTCATCTTATAAATAAACGTGTTACGTCCGAGTTAAAAAAGAATTTGATGTGATACATTCACATGGCTTTCTCTACCCTCTATCTTTTATTAGTGGGTATAAAATTATTCTTACTCAAACTTATTTTTCTACCTACTACATTTTAATCAAATAAACCTTGCAGAAATAGCTACATTACACATTTCATTATAGATACAAAGGGAATAGCGATAGTCAGATGTTTAAGAACTGGACACTATATGCTGGCCTTAATACTGTTTCCATGCAATCGCGAGAAACGACTGAATGTTGAAAGGACTTTAAAGAATTGCCAAGAAATAAACAATTCGAGCCTTTAATAGCGGATATCTCAGAAACGGCTCGTACCACAAAAAAAAAGAAAACTTATTTGAAATAAATTGTGTGTTTTAAAGCGATCCACGTGTTTTTTGTAGTACGTTTTCGTCTTTGCTTAACGTTTACCAGTTATACAACATTATACAAAATGTCTTCCAAATGAATTGGACTTCACAGGTTATTCCCAGAAAATTCAAGATATACATTTTACATGTTATGTAAGTATCTTTAATATATGGCCTTTTAATCAAAATCGTTAGTCATGTTTAGAAAATCAAAATTTTCGAAAATTTTTCCATGTAAAGGGTAGTCTGGGGTGGAGGGATTTTCTAGAAAATCTTCGTGTCGCATCTTTTGGAGGTACTGAACTTAAATACCAAGTTTGGCGTTGATCCGGCTTTTCGTTTTTGAGTTATGTTGCTCATAGACACACAGACACGCACACGGACATGTTTCCAAAAATGCTTTATTTGGATTCAAGGCGCCTCAAAACATGAATTTCCGGTAAAATTTCGATGTTGAATTTTTGGATGGAATTCAATACTTCTACTTACTGTACATAGAAAGTAAAAATTATGTCTGGGCATTCTGAAATATCGCATAAGTAAACATGTGTCGCCCGACTTCAAAATTAAGCCGCAAAAATACTTAAAATAAGTGACCATGAAAATACTTTATTAAAGTAGGCTGACGGTCTTATTTTATCCTCGCAAAGTATGTGTTTTATCACGTTATCAGAAATATAAATCGTAAAATATGCCGCCGCCTTTGTTAAGAAGGAAACAGCGCATGAAGAAACGAAGCAGAATATGTATTCAACTAAGATTAGCGACGGTGAGATGACACTTTTCTTGATTACGACATGCAGTGTTCCAGTAAAAGGTAAAGGAACGGAGGGGTTTTAGCAACCGGGCAGAGCGCCGCAAGTAGGGCCGCAATGGCCATGTTTGCTTCTACCGTGACCCCTGGGAGGGATGAATGAGGGGAGAAACCCAAAGGGCAACCAGATCCGGATGAGGCAAGCGCGGTCCCCAACGTTTCCAGATCAAACACATCCGACGCCGCCTGGGTCCCCTCCAAAGGGCCCACTAGGAGGAGAGACCTAACTGAACAGTCCCGAAAAGACGCCAGAGAGAAACCTCTACAGATCGCTCAGCCACCGCCCTTCTACAACCCGCCGAAAGCAATCACCTGATCCTACAGCCCTGAAACAGAAGAGAAGGAAGATGATGGGTACAGAAAATGAGGGGCAGGAAAGTAGTGCTAGAAGAATTCGCCTGCCGACCGTGGAAACCATGAAAAACCTATGGGTCAGGGTGGACAGTCGCCGGGGATGGAACCTGCGACCTCCCAAATGTGAGTCGCCAACTTTACCGCGGCTACCTCGCTCAGTTAGTGTTGGAGTAACTATGTTGTTAATAAAAGCTGGTGAAGTGAAATTCTGCCGGCCTGTGGCCTCACCTTAAAACGCCCACACGTAGAACATACTATCACAAATCTCTGTATATTAGGTGCATGTTCTGGAGATGAAATTGCCTCAAGATACTATAATAAGTGCAAATGAGCTCACAAATGCCACGCAACTACTAATTGATTAAATACATAGGGAATATTGCGTTCCACAAAAACTAAACAATGGCATATTTTAGCTCAAAAGACAATATCAAGCGCATCTGTACAATAGGCTGCCACTTTTTGTTTCGGTACATTATATATATTATTTATCGTCTCTACATACTCGAATTGATTTAAAAATATACTTTTTAAAACAAACTTTCTTTGTGAAGTTGTTATGTTGAATGCTATAAGAAGCATGTGGAACACCTATTCATACTTAAGAACTTGTGGGAGACCTTCGAGAAGTACACTTGCCAGGTTGTTATTGCAAGAAAGAAATAATGGGAAAGAGCTCTGAAGTTTATACGCCAGCTCCTTTAACATCTGAGTATGTAAATGAAACCTCTTTGCAGGGTGCAATATTTTGTTTACAACGCATTAGTGCATTACGAAAGCTTTCTAGATCCACGCCTTCTTCGCTCGAAGGCTTTTCCGATTTACTACGTACTTCTTCCCAAGATTAGACCCAGAAACGAAAAGGAGGTATTCGAAAATGAAATTAATGTTCACTAAAATATATTTCTGCTTCATGGATTTTAGCAGGAACCAAAATCATATGAAGTATTCTCAAAAATTATAAAACACATTTTGAATTTGATATACCTACCCAATCCCTCTAATTAATTCACCATGTATAATAAATAAATAATTAAGTGTATTTATTTCGAATAAAGTGTATTTATTTAAGGACAATCGTTTAACAAATAAAAAGAAAATTTCAGTTACAACCCCTATATAAGAGGAGAAAAACATGAAAAAAGCTACATATTATACATATTGAACTCGCAGTTGTATCCTATTGCTATAGTCCACAAAGCAGTAAATAAATAGGTGAATAAAAACACAATTACGAGATTTTGCTTAGCCCCATTTGGACCCACTCCCTGATTATGGATTTCAGACCTGAGTTTTCTTGCAAAAAAACAAAAAGTTTACCCACGCTAGCCTACGTTGGCGTCCAACATCTTCCTACATTCTAATACCATGCGTTCTGTTTATAGCCGGGCCACAGCTCGGATATATGCATAGTTCACTTTCAGTACAGTGACCTAGGTGTTTTTCTACTAGCACACGGGCGGTGTGCCCGTTCAAGACTACGTTGATCAGCTATGTTATACTGTGTTAATTGCCGCCTTCAGTTCGAGCGGTGAAGACTAGAGTTTGTTGATTGTGCAGAGTATTTAACTTTTAAAACTTCAAAGGAAAGAAAATCTTATCATTAATTTCCAAAATTGGGTCTACATTTTTAATCACATGTTTATTTCGAATAATTAATAAGCACTTCACATCCAATCATCATTTTGGTGTGTTATACTGTGTCAATTGCCGCCTTCAGTTCGAGCGGTGAAGACTAGAGTTTGTTCATTGTGTATCTCAAAAGACAACTGTGTTGTGTTCCATCAACTACATTGTTGTTGTTATTATTATTATTATTATTATTATTATTATTATTATTATTATCGTTAGTCCACTGAAATCCTACGGAAAATTTCATGCTAGGACAAAGCTTTTATATGCAATAGGATACGTAAAATCATTTACACAGGTGTGTATGCAACTTCAGGAAACATTTCCTGGTATTCCAGTTCCAGGTAGAGAAACTTTAAATGTCTAGCTAGTAAATTTAGGATAACGGGATCGCTAAACGCTAAACCTAAGAAGCGAAAAGAAAATGCTCTAAAGGAAGAAAAAATTGACAAAGCTGTTCATCGTCAGAACACTCTCCAAAGAAGTGTCTAAGACGTGTTACACAGCAACCGGGTGTTTCAAAAGTTTCTATTCATAGAGATGACAGCTTTTAAAATTGAAACCCTACTGAGTGACTATTGTTCTTGAATTACAACCTCGCGACGATGAAAATGTGTGAACGAAATTTTCATCCGAAGATTCCAAGAATGTCTCATTGCAGATGGACACCACCTTCAATACAACTTATAACAAGGTTAGTACTCATTATCGTGCATGTTACTATTACTTATGAGTATTCTTTGTTCAGGGTCTGTTGAGACAGTGGAAGGGGAAAGGTAGAAAACAGATCGCTCGTGCCCAAGTCGTTTCGTGTGGCGGCTGTTTGTGATAGCTACCGCACCTGCTGCGCGGCGTCCGTATCTCCTGAGGGAATATTTTTAACACTTAAATGATTTCAGTCAAATTATGTAAAATAAAATATAATAACAGCCCGCCTTAAAGCAATATGTGTATGTAACAATATATAAAAAGTGTATATTACAGTCATTGTAAATGTTTATATTACCTATTGTATACATGTCCAACAATGTTATGTGAATATATTACGTAATTTAATAATGTAGGAGCTGTGAGGATAATAAGTTAAAAGTTGCTAACAATGAGATAACAATGAGGTAAACTTGATGCAATAATGAGTAAGAAATTGTAATAATGCTACTAGTCATTCTTGAAGCACAAACAATGTAATTTTTGTAACAGTTTATAAAATAGCCAATCAACAACCAGAAATAAGCTTAAGTTAAATAAAAGTATTCTATTGGATTAGGAATAGCCAATCAGAGACTTGAAATACAGAAATTTACAAATTTTAGCGGTGGAAATCAAGTTAGTTGCTTATAGACAGTGCTCATAACTGGACGCGAGATGTGTCCTCGAGAAATTTAATGGGTATTTTGAGTGAGAAAATAGTTTACGTGTTAAAAACTGCAAGTAATTAACAAAAGAATCTCACAGCTCTCTGTGTCAGTGAAGTGCTATTTAAATCTGTCAAGCATTAATAAATGAAGTGAAGTAAAATTATAATCTGTGTAAGCCTACATTCTTCAGTCGCACCACAACCCTGCAAAGAGAAACATGTCTCTAACAATAATACTGACGCAGCCGAGGCAAACATAAATACATAATATTTAAAGAAACAGTAAACATTAGAAAATTAATTGTTTTTTAAAACATTTGGGGCAAAGGCCACCAGAAAGTACATTTGGGGCGAAGGCTACCGGAAACTTTTTACTATACGTGCGGTTGCTACTACTTCAAGTTCGGCTCCCCAACAGTCGAAATACAATACAACTCCTACTTCACTCCCCCTTGCACTGTCTCAAAAGACTCTGAACAAGTAACATGAGAGTTTTAAAACGTAAAACCCCCAGTGTAACAGACTGTGCGCAGAGCACGTATACGCGAAATCCGCGTCCGGCAATATAATGAACGCATTGTACACGTGCTGAACGGATCAAGTAAATATTTTACCATCCGATCCCCCGTGCTCCTACACGATACGTGTCCACAATTCTTCCTTCTACCAATTCATGTTAACTCTCAAACTATTCCCATTGGCGTTCTTCTTAAAACGTCACATATCAAATCTAAGCCAATCAGTCTAATGAATTTATCATCTATTTGGTGTACTTTTCTACTCTCATTCAGTTGGAGTCCCGATTGTGCTTGTGTTGAAATTTTCTTCATGCTCGCTTCTTTTCTGACTGTAGATATCCCTTAGGTGGTTATTTACTTTCTGCCACACACTCCTTCTGTTTCCCTGAATCGCTGTCCAAACCTGCGATGATCGGTATGGTGGAAGAGTTGGTTAAAAAAAGGAACTGTAACCACTCGATAAGTGTGGGTTACTGGATTCCTCTCTTATAACAGAGGCTGTTAGTAGCTCACGGTTAGTATGGACATTTCGAGTTAATAAGTTTTGTTCATTTGTCTGTTAAAATTACTATTTGTTTTAAAATCGCTTGCTGCCATGTGAGCGTATTTTCGGACAGCGGTTATCTTGCTAAGAAATCTATGGTTCGTTGAATTACATTAAACCATTACTGTAAAAGGTCACGTGATAGGATTTTTTCCTGTCGTAAGATACTAACTTAGTCTTGCTTCGTATGCCGAAAACTTCCAACTATCCTTAGATTTTCGTTGGCTAAAAGAAGTAAAGTTTTCCTCTTTATAGAATTTGACTGCAAAAATAACGTCTCCTGAGGATATTTCATAAAGCAAGTCTCTTCATACGTTTACCCCGACTGTATTAGGAACCTACAGAGAAAGCCAAAAAGCTACGAACCGTCTGCGCGGTGCTTTCCCTGTCCGCGTCCTCAGCGCTCGTTGCCGTCTGCCGCTATCATAGAAAGGCGCGAATCAAACCATACAACATTTTTAAAACTAGTTTTAAAGGCTTTACTTACGAACTTTATGAAAGGAGATGCTCAAACTGTCACCGTCGTTGTCCATACATTTTTGGCACCTCTTTAGAAATCCATCCATCACTCGCCGTAGTACACGTTGAGAGATGCTGGCAATTTCCTGGCGGATATTTTGTTTTAATTCTTCCAGGGTGTGAAGGTTTGTCTCGTACACTTTATGTTTTAAGTTACCCCAGAGATAGAAATCGCAGGGCGTTAGGTCGGGGGACCGAGGGGGCCACAAAACTCTACTAATAATTCTGTCCTCAACACTCTCAATTGTTCCCATCGAAATATTGGCCGTATGAGCTGTTGCAGCGTCTTGTTTAAAAACGGCAAAATCACGCTACCTGCCTGTTAACTCTCAAAAAAGAGGGGAGGGGGAAATTGTATTCACGTATGTACGGGCTTCAACGTTGACTCGAAAAAAATTGGCCCTATAACTTTTTCTCCACTCATGGGGCACCACACACCTATTTTGTCGTCATGAAGGGGTACTTCATGAATAATATTAGGTTTGTCAGAACTCCAATAACGATTATTTTATGTACACACATATCCATGAAGTTGGAACCAAGCCTCGTCCGCGAAAAACATTAAATATGGGTCTATTTCGCCATTGTGCACACTATTGACACTCCACTCACAAAATGTGCGCCTAATTACAGGATCACCTGGTTGAAGAGCATGTGCCACAGTTATTTTATATGGTTTTAACTTCAGCAATTTGGTAGCTCTTCGCGCAGAACCATAAGAAGTACCTGCCTGTTGTGAAAGACGACTAAGTGAATTTGGGGAGAATGTCATCTAATTTTCTACGGTAAGAACAGTACACCGTCTTTTAGATTTCTTAGCCTGAACACTTCGTGTGTCCTGAAATTTATTGTAAAGTTCATAGGCTGTTGTACGGCCTGGAACTTTTACACCTGGAAATCTTACTTGTCGAGCTGACCGAGTTAACACATACGAATCATAAATAACTACACGCTGTGCAATAGAAAATATATACTGAGTCATAATATACTTTGTGACTAAGTACAGGACAAAATAATACATAACTCGTAATAACTGAACTACATCACATCACCGTCAATTCATTACTGCACTTCACACTGCAGAGCAAAACCATGACAACAGAGTGACCTAGTTTATAACAGCAGTGCGTTATCATGTTTCCACACGCCCAGTGGAAATACACCGCGCAGTCGGTTCGTAGTTTCTTGGCTCTCCCGTTATTTGCATCCTCTTTGCAATACCTCAGGAATGCGCCGATACCCTTTTCTTGCTAACAAAAAGTTCGCAGAGATGCTCAGGGTATGAAGAAACTCGATGCGTCTCTGATTTTTTACAAATCCTTTCTTTCTTTACAATACTTCTTCATATTTGAAGCTGACTAATGTGTAGTACCATTAACAATAAATTTTACAAATAGAAATAAAATAAAGCTGACAATTACACGTATACAATCCTACTTGTAATTAACTTTCGTAACGTAGCTAGCGTCCATACTGCTTGTTCACGTTTTCCACCTGCTAGAAATTAAAAGGAATTTTATTTACAGGTGTTCTTTAACTACTATGGTTCTTAGCGTGCCATTCTATATTGGGCGTGAAAGACCGGAAATTTTGCTCAGAGGCCTCTATCAAACTTGAGGTTCTTTCACGTAGCATAAATCTACGACACGGGACCACCGGCTTTACTTTCCTTCCGAAGGAAACAATGCTACGGATGTTAACGCCCGAAAAAAAATCCATTGCCGCGATCTTGAGAACCAGAGTCTAGCATGGTACCCCTAGACAACATAGGATGACTTCCACCTGCTATAAAGCGATTCTTTCTTTAAAGGGTCCACAGTATTTCTCAAGCTATGGAGAAATAAAACATTTTACCAGAACTGCCGTTTTAGTAGCCGTAAAATTTAATTTAACGGATAACGAAACAAAAGAATCTCGAAAGGTATTTACCGGTACAAATTTACGAGGAAATGCATTATACACCAGCCGCCACTGCAAAGACTGGCTTAACGGGAAAGTCCATTAGCTTTTAACTAGATTGCTAATTACAAGAAGATATTTTTGACTAATTAGTTCTGCCACATTTCACGTAAATAATTTACGCAATTTGTCTTTCCGTTTTCGCAATATTGCGGATGACGGCAGGGAAAAGAGAAGGCGAGAGAACTAATGATGATGGCGATGATGCTGGAGAACATTGAAGAAGACTGCGTGCAAACTGACACCAGGGGAAGTGATTATAATTAGTGCACGCCAGAGTGGGGAAAGAGGAGAGGCAAGGAGGGGCGAGTTAATTACTACCGATGCGCAATTGTCGACGCGGTTGGATGAGAGGACATCAACAAATGAAGTTCGTATGAGGCTGCAGCAATGGGCGGGGGTAGGATTAAAGTAACTTGAGCGAACAGCGGGCGGGAGATGTAAACAATGAAAATATATTTATATACCTCTGAAACTTTCTTGAGGAGCATTTGTTTACGATGAACGTAGGTAACTATTAGAACCGATTTCTAAGACGATATCTGGCCGCAGTTTTATCGATTCGCGATTTTAAACATCGAATCTGCTTGCAAATACTGCCAAGTATTTCACAGATTCCTTTGAAAATGTACACTCTCTGTCATTGTGTAGGTGCCCTCAAAAACAACTTCAAAATTTAAAGCGCTTTAAAATGTAAGATTTGCAATAGAAAAGAAACCGAAGCATTGCTTTGTTGGACTAGCAATGTGATTTAGTTTTCACAAAGTATTAAGTATATTTGCAATTATTTTATAACCAGATAGGCGGTGCTGCGGAAACGTGTGCTACTCGTATTCTGGAGGTCACGAGTTTGGTCCCCGACGACCGCCCACTCTAACCCATGGGTTTTTCGTGGTTTTCCTGTAGTCGGCAGCCGAATGCTGGGGTGGTTTCTTCCTTACCACGATCTCCTTTTCACTCCGTTTCCTTCTCATCTTTCAAGTGTGCTTCTGTTTTTATATGATGATTAATGAATGAATGAAATATATACAGAATGAGCCAAAAGACTCCGAACCGCCTGCGCCGTGTTTTTCCTGTCCGCGTCCTGGGCGCTCGTTGCCGTCTGCCGCTATCATAGAAAGACGCGGATGAAACCATACAGCATTTTTAAAACTACTTTTAAAGGCTTTACTTATCAACTTTATGAAAAGAAATGCAGAAACGGCCACTGCCGTTGTCCATACATTTTTGACACCTCTTTAGGAAACTATCCATCACTCGCCGTAGTTCACGTTGAGAAATTCCCTGGCGGATATTTTGTTTTAATTCTTCCACGGTGTGTGATTTGTCTTGTATACTATATTTTTAAGTTACCCAGGAGGAGTATTTTATGAACAATATTACTAGCTGCGCGATGTTTTTCCACTAAAAGCATGATAACACTTGCTGCTAAACAAAGTCACGCTGTTGTGATTTTGCTGTGCAGTGTGAAGTGTAGTATTAAATTGACAGTGATGTGATGTAGTTCAGTTATTACGAGTTATTTATTATTTTGTCCTGTATTTAGTCACAAAGTATATTATGGCTCAGGGTATGTTTTCTACTGCACAGCGTGTATTTATTTATGATTCGTATGTGTTAACTCGGTCGGCTAGCCAAGTAAAAGTACGATTTGCAGAAAGATTTCCAAGTGTAAACGTTCCAGGCCTACAAAAATCCATGAACGTTACAGTAAATTATAGACCACGGGAAGTGTTCAGGCTAAGAAATCCAAAAGACGGCGTTCGGTTCTTACGGAAGAAACATTAGACGACATCCGTTATGATGGATAGTTTCCTGAAGAGGTGCCAATAATGTATGGACAACGACGGAAAGGTGGTAAGTAAAGCCTTTAAAAGTAGTTTTAAAATGTTGTATGGTTTCATCCGCGCCTTTCTATGATAGCGGCAGACGGCAACGAGCGCCGAAGACGCAGACAGCCAAAACACCGCGCATGCGGTTCGGATTCTTCTGACTCACTCTGTATATATACAAAGTTGATTAATTTATTGTGTCTAGGTTATTAAATTAAAGTAATTTAGATGTAAAATGGATGTAGTGTATTTATGTTTAAATGTATATTTCAGCATTAAACAGCAAGTGGTATGGTTTCAAATTTTTAATAACTGTAAAGGGGAATAAATAATAGGGTTTTAGGATTATTTATGTAAAGCTATGTAGTTGTAGATAGTAGGAAAGGAAAAATAAATTATAAAATAAATGCGTTATAAAATAATTATAAATATGTATGAATATAAATAAGGTGGATGATTCTAATTTTCTTTTGTAATTTAAAGGAAATTAATAAATAAAATGTAAATGAAGGAAATATTGTTAATTGGTATACAATTATTTTAGTTTAAAATATACATTTAAAAACATAAACAAATTTGAAAATTATTATTATAATATATATATTATATATGAATTTAACTGTATAATAATAAAAAGAAGAACTTATTTAAGCTATAAGATTTTGGTAAATAGTACTGGATACCAGTATGTAACCGCTGATACCAGTGGAGTAAGTTTTAGCTTTGTAGTAAGTTTTGTTAGTTAAGTAGCTGGATACCAGCATTAGTATAGATTTATAGATTTTGTAATTAGGTATTATTTATTTACACCTTTACTATCTATTACTCATTTTTCTTACTTATGTTTTCCATTTTATATTTTCATTGTTTGTGGTTAGGTAGTAGTTATAGATTTAATCTGTAAAATGAGTGTGCAAAAACTCAAAATTTTGATTCAATAATTAGAATATTTGGATATATGCCCCGGTATAGTAACCTAGATGCCGAAGTTGAATATTCAGATTTTATTTTATTTTATTTTTTTTGTGCTTCTGTTTTAGAGCTTATAGCGGTACCGGACAGAGGGCGCAGATGTATGCTCAATAGAAAGAGTACTCCCCAGAGGGCTGTTTGATCGTTCATCGCCCTCTCTCGTTGGCTCCAGCAGTGGGATGGATCTGGGAGCTTGGAAATGTTAAGAACCTCCGCGCGTCTCTGTGGCCTTTAGCTTCATGTGTTTCCTTCACCTCGCTCTTCCTCCTAGGGGTGGTAGCCGCAATACTTCTGTGTAGGTCCCGCGAGGTTTTCCCCTCCATTCAAATACTCTACCTGTACCAATATTTATGTGGAGCTGCGCATTGCGATTTTCTTGCTATAGTCTTCGAATTTCCTGAAATTTGGTAGTTTCTTTAAGGAGTGGTTTTAACGCCCGTACCAATGTTTATGTGGAGCTGCGCATTGCGATTTTCTTGCTATAGTCTTCGAATTTCCTCAAATTTGGTAGAGTTTCTTTAAGGAGTGGTTTTAACACCCATACCAATATTTATGTGGAGCTGCACATTGCGATTTTCTTGCTATAGCCTTCGAATTTCCTCAGATTTGGTAGAGTTTCTTTAAGGAGTGGTTTTAACACCCATACCAATATTTATGTGGAGCTGCACATTGCGATTTTCTTGCTATAGCCTTCGAATTTCCTCAGATTTGGTAGAGTTTCTTTAAGGAGTGGTTTTAACGCCCGTACCAATATTTATGTGGAGCTGCGCATTGCGATTTTCTTGCTATAGCCTTCGAATTTCCTCAAATGTGGTAGAGTTTCTTTAAGGAGTGGTGTTAACGTCCGTACCAATATTTATGTGGAGCTGCGCATTACGATTTTCTTGCTATAGCCTTCGAATTTCCTCAAATTTGGCAGAGTTTCTTTAAGGAGTCGTTTTAACGTCCGTACCAATATTTATGTGGAGCTGCGCAATACGATTTTCTTGCTATAGCCTTCGAATTTCCTCAAATTTGGTTGAGTTTCTTTAAGGGGTGGTTTTAACGCGCGTACCAGTATTTATGTGGAGCTGCGCATTGCGATTTTGTTGCTATAGTCTTCGAATTTTCTCAAATTTGGTAGTTTCTTTAAGGAGTGATTTTAACGCCCGTACCAGTATTTATGTGGAGCTGCGCATTGCGATTTTGTTGCTATAGTCTTCGAATTTCCTCAAATTTGGTAGAGATTTCTTAAGGAGTGGTTTTAAAACCCGTATTACTGCTTATGGCACCACTGGCGATGGACACTGGTGACACAAAATTAAATGAGTTTTAGGGAAAGGAAATTTGGGAAGAAAATGTTCCAGGTACCTTCCCAGCACTTGGCAGTTGTGTAGGGCTGAGGAAAGCCTGGGAAAAACCTCGGTCAGGGAGGACGATCCTGGCGGGTTTTATACTGCAGACCTCCCGTTCACGAGTCCATGCCTTATCGACCTTGACTACTGTGTCAGTAATGAGTTGTTGCATACGCCACAAAAACTTATTCTGTAATCAGCTGTGCAGCATAGGTGGTAGGGCAATTTTGGACCTTAAACGCCCCCACGGACGGGACACTAAATGGCGAAAATTGCCGTAAAATGACACATTTAGGTTTCTTCGGTCTTATAAATTGGAATTTCCACTTTAATTTGATATGTGTTTTATCACTGGAACCAACGCTATTGTGTAATCTGAATTCAGCATTTCACGAACAAAATCATAACCCCCTAAACTCTTTGGAATAGAGCTTTTTGCATCATTTTTAGGGGAAATGTTCTAATATTGGTACCACTGCTAAATATGGCAGCTTCCCTATGTCCAGCAATTACTTTTTTCTTTATAAATATAAATTTTTTTCCTCCGTATTTTCTTTGAACAATTTTTTTTTCTGTGAATGATATTTTCTTAAACAAATCACCTGTTTTCTCAGGAACTATTAAAGTTAACCGAATTAAATTTTGAAGCAGTAAAAACAACACTTCAATGCATGATTTTTTTCTGAACAGCCTACTTGATTATACTTTATCTTCTAGCATTTATTCTTACTTATAAAAATTCTCCAAATTGCATTTTTGGTGATCAAATCAATCTCTTTGCGACCCGATATTCACTTATGAAGCTTGCATACTTCATCGACAATGATGCGATTTCAAAACGGGAAGCCGATCGCAATGCAGAGCGTCACAGAGTGAAGCGTAAACCGATTGGCGGGAAGGGAAAGAATACTTGGTTTCTCTGACTACAGACGCGTTTCGTGGTGGGGAACTTCTCCGCGACAGCCTGTTCTCAACACAATTCAGGAAAGCTTTTCCTGTTTTCTCGTGTATTTGATGTGAAATAGAAGTGGCAGCGCATAGAGCGAGTCCTACTATCATTGATTATCTTCTTAATGCAGAAGCAGCAACGTGAGTTTTATTTTTAATTAAGGAAAGCTGAAGTTGTAATCAGCAGCAGTACCTCTTTCAGTTTGTTTTTATCTGATATAGACAATAGCTTTGGTCTGTGTTTTTGTGTGTATTTTCCAGCTGGCCCTCTCCTGCTCATAGTTCAACTGTCACTTAACATCGATGCCATTCTACGCTCGTACGTAGGTGACCGACGCCTACTTTAACCTGGATGCACGGAGCATATAATAATAATAATAGCAATAATAATATAACTTCTGCAGGACGGGGATACTCCGCAAGTCACCTGATCGAAGCGCCTGCTTTAATGCTATATATTTTTGTCTTTTGGTGTTAATCGTTGGTTGTTTATCCTTAATCAAATTAATTGCTGATACGTTTTAATCAAACATGTGAAATTAAGAAAAAATTCTTATTTAATAAAACACATTATAGTATAATAGTAGAACAGTGAACTTAGAACTCCCGTGCCCTAAATTCACGGCACGTAAAAGAACCTCAATCCTGATAAAGAGTCTTCTGAGAAACATTTCTGGTCTTTCACGCCCAATATAGAATGGGACGCCAAGAACCATAGTAGTTAAAGAGAATGCATAAATAAAACTCAATTTAAGTGAACTTAAAAGGCTTTCATCTACATCCTGTAAAAATTTTAGTCGTATATCATGAATAGCTTCTGAGAAAATGGGTCACGAAATTATCAAATTTAACATCAGCGGGATAGGGATTTTAATCTCTTCTAAAACATAGCAAACGAAATGAGTGCAAACTTGACCAAAAGCATCGCCCAAAACCTACTTTATTAGCAACAAAGAAAGACCACTGAATTACAATTTGGCACCACCTTATTTGCACCATTTTCTGATGATACCCTCCAGCCAAAAGAAACGTACGAGATAGTGACTATCTCCCCTAGAGTCTTCTTTCATTACACCAGTAGATCATAAAGATTCTTTAAATAACTATATGTCTTAAACATAACCTTAAATGCGTGCATATCGTTTAGTTTCGGGTGAGTTTATTAAGTGGCGTAAATAACGCGTTATAACATTTTATTATTATGAATGTATTGGTAACTCCGTTTTAAACTACCCTTGGAGAGTACAAAAGTAAAGTATTGAGGAATGAAGGCCTCCTAAAACCGGGGCAAAGCACCGTACGCAGGTCATCCAGCTCCTTGTGCTTCTACCGTGGCCCCTGCGAGGGAGTAATGAGGGAAGAGACCCAAAGGGCGACCAGATGCACGGGGCCCCTAATTTCCAGATTGAACGCATCCAGCGCCGTCCGGGTCCACCTATAGGCCCGAGTCCCCAAAGGAACGCCTGCCCGTAAGCAGCTGGAGGCGGGTCCTAACCGAGTTATCCCTGGAACGGCGTCAGAAAGAAATCTCCACAGAGCGCAAAACTTCCGTCCAGCCACAACACGTGAACATCATCACCTGGCCCTACAACCCTGAAGCAGATGACAAGGAAAATGAGTACAGAAGATTCTTGGTACACACACACACATACAGACACGGTCGTCCTCGGTGGTCTAGGGGTACCATGCTGGCCTCTAGTTCCCGAGGTCGCGGGTTCAATCCCCTCGGAGGGCGATGGATTTTTTCAGACGTAAAAATCCTTAGCATGGCTTCCTTCGGAAGGGAAATAAAGCCGGCGACGGTGTCGTAGATTTACGGCACGTAAAAGAACCTCAAGCCTAATAAAGAGCAAAAGCTTCGATCTTACACGCTCAATATAGAATGGGACGCTAAGAACCATAGTAGCTAAAGAGCGTCCATAAATAAATTTCAATTTAATTTTTAACTCACACACACAGATAATTTTTCTAAAGATGATATTTTTATTTGGAGATCCTAAAAACATACATTTCCGGTGAAATTTCTACATCGAATTTTGTGGTGAAATACAATAGATACCTTCTATATCTGCTAGGTGCATTGTAGAGAAAGTAAAAATATGGTTAGTCATTCTCCTTAAAATTTACTCTACGTGTGAAAGTATCGAAATGTTTTATTTTTTCTGTAACAATTAGGCGACCCGTATTTAACTATTGGCACAATGATGGGACTCCTTGGCAGTGAGCCAAATCATTGCTTTGAGATTTAGGAGAAGCGGAAAATTAGCCTCTTTCTTTAGCACGTCAAATTATACTAACAATCCACACACGAGGTTCTCATTTAAAGGTCGATTTGCAAACGTTCTGTTGTTGTTTATATGAAATAAACTAGGTTTCAAGGCATTCCTCCGCGAGGTAGATGCTCTAATTCATCTACGCAATGTGCAGTAGAACACAAAAATGTGGCTTAATTTACGTTCGAAAGTACAAAGCTTGAAGGTTTACAAGGAATCGAGGATTATTTATAACTAAAGCTATACCTGAGTATAATATTCAGTAATTAATGCTTGGAATTTGACGAAACCCAAAAGAAATGTATTCAAGTTTGCCATAGAAAAATAGAGAGGAAAGCGTAAAGTCCCTTGTACACGATCAAATTTTTGTCAAATTCAATACTTTACAAGACCTTTCAAGAGTTATCACAACTTTACAACTTTTCTTGTCAAATTTCTTCCAATACTTTTAAACTCTTTGAAAGTCTTGAAAGCAAATAAGGACATGCTCTAAACGATCAAAGATTTGACAATGATTTGATGGCTTTAGCCAATGAAATGTGAGTATTTACAGTGCGTCACGAAATCTGCAACATAGTGAAAAGTAAACAGAAATGGCTACCGGCAAAGGTATGTTGTATGTGAAATGATTAGGTTATACATAAGCTGGTCATGTCCGTTGTCTAGGACTCTGGGCATTACCACAAGATGAAGCAGATGAAGGCATATAAAGAAATAATTGCCAGGCAGATTTCCGAACTAAGTATACAGTAATTCAATGTTATATAGTATGGTTAACCTATCAGTTGGTGTTATTTACGTTGTATTCCATAATGTTAATGTGATTTCATTGGATATAATACGTGAAAGTGCCACATAATATTGGTAGAGAACAGTATTTCATTGCAAACTGTTATACCGTGATGCAAATAGTAAATTGTGCGTAATGAATTATTTGTTAATGTGTTCTGAAGAGTTTCAGTTTGAAAAAGACTACTTGTAAATACACATTTATGGCATTGTCAAATCCTGTTCAATCTTGTCACATATGGAAAAATGTTTGACAATTTTTCTTGTAAACTCTTGAACTGAAAAAAAAGTTTGATCGTGTATACAAGGGGCTTTAGGACTATCCCTCGAAGACAGACTGCTCAACACCAGGTTAAGGGAAATAACAAAACTGGAAGATGTATCCCAACGAACCACCAGTTTAAAATGGAAGTGGGGAGGCCACGTGACAGCGCTCCAGAACAAGAGATGGGCATACATTTCAAATATGTGGACCTCCTACATCGGCAAGAGACAAGGCAGGCCCGGATCAAGATGGGACGCCACCTTCAAGAAAGCATAGGAGCACACTGGAACAGGACTGCACTCGACCGCAGCAGCTGAAGAGACATCCGAAGAAGGTAGGAAGTGCTAAACACAACCACCTAGTGTCCGATGTGAGTTAAGGGAAGAAGTGTGCGAAGTGAGGAACCCCAAACAAGCTCATGAAGTGCTAATCGCAAAGAAGTGAGTGAACAATAGTGCGAAGTGTGGAAGAAGGCACGCAACGAAAAACACCACTTATGCGGACTAGCTCCCCGCAAGAGTCATATGGAGCTACCTCTCGCAAGAGGAGGCCTTAGTCCTTTAGAGACAAATCGGCTATTCATTCAATACCACGAGATATTTATATATGTCGCTACATAAATCTATTGTAGCTACCACCCCGCCCAGAAGGAAGGGTTGAAGTGAAGGAACCACAGGAGGCTACAGGCCGCAAGCGGACAGACCAAAGAGACGCGTGGAAGTCCCTAACAGTTCCAGACTCGGAGACCAGCCACTGCTGGCGCTGTCTAGAGAGGGCGATGAGCGACCCGTTGACCAAGCACGTGGAGTACATACTCTTTCCTTTGAGCAAGCATCCGCGCCATCTGTGCGGCACCGCCATGCGCCACGAAACCTAGAAGCACACCTGAAACATGAGAAAGAAACGGAATGAAAGGGAAATAATAGAAAGGAAATCGTAGTAGATGAGAAACCACCACAGCATTCGCTTACCGATAGGGAAACCCACGAACCAGTGACCTCCTGAATGCAAGCCTCAGCGTTACCGCGGACCCATCTCGCTCGGTCGATATTGCGGATAGTTGTCATGTGTAATAAGCGTTATCTGACTAATACCGAACTCAGAATTGGATTTACTAAGAGTATTTAATGAATGAAACGTTCAATAAACAATATTAATCAAATTGAAAATACCAAAGTTGTTTTATATAATATTATTTTTATTGCGCTTATTGCATACCAATGAAGGATTTCTTTATGAAAGTTTTCTTCGCTTCTTTAGCTTACAAATCGGAAACAACTGCAAATCAGCTGCGACAATTTCCAAACAATTGCGAATCAGGTGCGTGCATCAATCTCATTTCAACAAGATTTCAATGATAGTCTGCCTTAATTGGTTCAAACTGACATGGCTCTGTGTTGGATTGGTCAATATTGAATGCCTGTCCCATGAAGTAAATTGTCTGCAGAACACCACCAGTAGCTTTGTTAAGAATACAATAAACAGTATTTATTATTTTCTCTACTACGTATAGTAAGCAGGGGAAGTATTGCATTCCACTCAAAAATTCCATACGAGATTTCACCGGAAATACATGTTTTGAGGTCTCCTGAATCCAAAAAAAAAGTTATTTTTGGAAACATGTCCGTGTGTATGTGTCTGTGTGTCTGTCTGTAAACAGATAACTCAGAAACGAACAGTCGGATAAACACCAAACTTGGTATTTAGATTCAGTATCTTCCAGAGATGTGACACGAAGGTTTTCAAGAAAATCCCCCCACCCCAGATTACCCTTTACATGGAACATTTTTCGAACATTTTAATTTTCTAAAAAATGGCTCTAAGGATTTTGATTAAAATATCATATATTTAAGATACTTTCATGACAAATAAAATGTATATCTCGAATTTTCTGGGAATGTCTCCAAAAGTATTCTTCATTGTAAACGACTTTTGCATAACTGGTAAACCATAAGAGATAGACAAAATTTTACTACACAAAAAAATGTAGAACGCGTTAAAATACACAATTTATGTCATATACACGTTTTTTTTTGAGTGAACCATTTTCGAAATATTGCTTGTTATTCCCTTAAATTTTCAAATACTTATACTTTTTCTCAAATGGGAATTCGTTATTCATTTTTTTTGTCCTGGTAATGCAAAGAGAATGGAATACTCCACATAGCAACCAGCTCTTAAAATATTTGACTATCGCTTAAAGCCTACCAATTCCCCTTGCATCTACAAGAAAATTAGCAATAAGATTAACATCTCGATATATCGATTAACATGAAGTAGATGGAGAATAAGAGTTTGTAAAAATAGTTTGTACAAGAGTAGAGAAAGACGTGTGAGTGTAACACATCATATTTTTTATGTATTATTATTAGTATTGTTATTAGTATTATTATTGTTAAATGTAATGTATTTTTACATTTAATTTTACAAAGGGGAAAGGGATTCCTTCATTTTCGTTTAACAGTTACAGGTAATTAAACATCAGGTACGACATTACTGCAGTGCCATCAATGTTATAGCGCCAAATAGACGTGATTGGTTGAAGGTGATGCCACTCTAAGATTACACTGTTCTATATCACTTGCCTGGCATATAAATGAGTGTAGTAGGTTAATTTATAAGCATCAAACTTTTGCTTCGTTTAATGCGACATGATTGTTTCCAAACTCTTTTCTTTTTCTTTTGGCAATGTTTTAAGCCCGTTCTTACTACATACATACGGCACCATAGGCAGTGGACAATACATGAAATAATAATTGGGAATAAAAAGTTTCAGGCCTAAGTTTAGGGTACCTCCCAGGCATTTGCCAGTTATATGAGGACTCAGGAAAAAATCTCAGTCAGGAATTTGAACCGCGGATCTACAGCTCACGAGTCCGTCTTCTATACGTGTCGGTTTTCCAAACTTAAATAACGGTATAATAATAGGGAGTAAGAGTGATAACGTTTTTTTTTTTTTTTGGTAGTGCTGTTCATAAGCCAATAAGCTTTGCTTTCTGGACCTCTTGACTATTATAGGGGAAATACTTTGTATTGTATTCTACCCAAATATTCACTATAGAGATTTCATGAGAAATATACATTTTGAAATCCCTGAATACGTTCAAAAGTATCTGCCTGTTAACGCAGCTCGAAAACAAAAAGTTGGTTAAATTCCAAAGTCCCACATTTCTTAAGGGTGCAAGATGCTTTTACTAATACACTTTCCTCCTCAACAACAATTTATTTGATAAAACATCTTATATTTTTCCGTAAATAATTATAAAGCTTTTGATTAAAATGTCATCAGTCTGATGTAATGCAGAATAAAATATATATCCTGAATCTTATGCAAATATCTTTCTTATTGAATTTTCTGTAACTGAGAAACAAAATCTTACTGTAGAAAAGATCCATATCTCTTAAAATATCCTTCCTAAAGAATAGTTCAACATTTGCTCCATTAAGACTGATAAATGCATAAACTCATCGCCGCTTGAATTCCGGATGAGCTGATGTATCCCTGGAGATTATCGTGCATTCTAGGATATAGTAATTAAGCGTATAATAGAACACGTTGGAAAAAAGTTCAAGAACCTAAAAACTAACAGTATTATGTTGGAAAGGTAGAATCAGACGACTATGTCATCGCCGGGATTTGAACCTCGGATCTCCCGGTCTCCGTCGACTGCTCTAACGTTGAGCTACCATGGCAAATGTCGGTACGACATTAAATTCCTCAACTGATTCGCATTTGCTCCGGTAAATAGTGGGATACATGTCGAAGAACAATTAATTCCAACAGTATTATGTCATTTATAATTACATTCTAGTTAGAAATACGCATGAGCTTATAATGATAATTTGGCTGTGGGGAGTGTGTCTGTCGTTACTTGATAGTTGCAATGCCATTCCTTTTAAAAACTATGTTGAGCATCATACATAGTAAACAGAGTTGTAGTGGAAGCTATGATGGAGAAAAGAAGGTCACATGCCCCCTCTATATGAGATGAATGTTTCTCTAAAGCGTCAATAAGCATTAGTTGTTCAAACAAAGGGAACACGTACAAAATATTTTCGTTTAGGATGACATGCTCGTGCCAAGCTGAGAATGTGTATAAATAAAATAATGACAGGGATACACTGTAATGAAGGCAGTTGAGGTGTTTACCGCAGCTTGGTCTGTGTCAATTAAAGGCAGGTTACGCTCTGAGGTCGATTAACGAACGACAAGATGCTCGTTCACACAGTGTTGCTGTGTGGTCTGGGAGTACATCCAACAGACACGGTTCGTGTGAAATCGTAACTTGTTGTGAATTGACAGGCATTTGGGAGGTCCGTATTTAAATTCCTTCTTCTGATCCTTTATCTTAACTAGTCGCTTTCAATAAGTTGAACATTCCAGAAGTAAAAATAGAGCTTTAGAATGCTATCAATGTTTGTCACAGCATAATATAGATTATGTTTTATATTTTTACTTTATCTACCATCTACCCATAGCAGGTAAGAGGAAGTATTGTACTTCATCAAAAAATTCGATGTCGATATTTCAGCAGAGATACAGTTTTGAGGCCCATGAATCCAGAAAAATGACCCTGTCTGTCTGGCAGTGTAACTGTCAACAGTATAACTGTATAATGAAATATCAAATAGATACCAAACTTAGTATTTAAGTTCAGTATCTTCCGAAGATGTGATATGAAGGTTTTCAAGAAAATCCCCCAAATCATACTACTCTTTCCATGCAAAAATATTTGATGTTTATGGTTTACTCAAAATGGCTCTAACGACTTTGATCAAAATACCACAAATGTTACATATTTACAAATGACAAATAACATGTATATCTGAATTTTCTTGGGAATAGTCTGTGAAGTCTTCTTCATTCGGGGAAAGTTTTATATAATGGGTAAACCATAAGGGATAGACAAAAACATACGCTGAAAATGCATGCAATAGCAGAAAACAATAAATCGGTGAATGCAAAAAGTAAATAAATGAATAAAATTAATATATTTTGGCATTATAGAGATGGTCGCAGAGAATGTCCATAGAGAAGCTTAAAACTAGCGTTATTTGCGTCTTAGGTTTCACCCTCTCATCCAGTCATCTAGGCTTTGCAATATTTCATGTACTTGGATACTCTGATTTGAAACATTATTAAAACTCCTCTGACATGAGGCCACCGCACTTAAAACATATTTATAATAAAGCTATTTTTCTGAGATAGGATGGAGCCCATAAGTTTCAGCACGTATAGCCACCCCTCACCAACCGCGCCGGCTGGTGTCATTTAAGAAGTGTATGCACGTTGTGCCCTAGTGCAAAGGCGAAAGGCGCTTCGCGGTTATACCCAGTATTCCTCCACCGCTTTCCCACAGAACGGCTGTCTCCCTAGCTTCCATTTGTATCACCTGCTGCTTGATGGTAAGGTGCAGGTTGCCTATTCCTGGGACTTGCGGAAGGCATTTTCTTCGCGCCTGCCTTTGTGTATATTTGATGTGATAATAAAAATCCGTGGCGCTACAGCCTATGAGGGGCCTTGACCTGCCAACCCGAGTTCCGGCCTCACGACCACGTACGCACGGCAGAGGTGGGCGATCATCCAAACGATACGGAGAGATGATGTAGCCAATATCACGCATCCCCCAGCCATAATGTTGGCCTCCGTGGCGAGGATCGCTGCCTATCGCAGCTCCTCACTTTCCTCACAATGCTGAGTGGGCACCAGTCCTATACCCGGGACTTAAAATCCGCATTCCCATGGGTGAGATCGTACCCGGGCGCATTCCGTGGCCAGGAACCGGAGTTCTATCCTCTAGCCCACAGCATCACGGCACAAGATGTATATTTGATGCAGATAAGATAAATTATTATTATAATTATTATTTTGAAGCTTAATTACGCTTTGATATTGTAAATGGAAAAGTACTCAGAAAGACATTTAATGTCAAAATAAGCATGCAAAAGTACATTGTTCCATGATATACCAACATGGTCAATGTTTACTGCAGTCGTTATAAACCTTGAAGTAGTCAAAAGTGAGATTTTTCTTTGATCGCTTGAATGAAACCGTTATCCAACATGTCCCTTAGCCTCACTTTGCCTGGTATGCATAGTTATGTCGTTATTCTCGGCGCTTTTGTTTAATTTCCTCATTAATGATTAGATTTTCACTTCACGAATTTACCTCAAGATAAATTCTGGTGATGTTTCGGTTGTTAGGTTCCATTCATAACCGACAAGTCCTCCGCAAATACACACCTGTTACATGTACTGGGAAGGTTAGTTATATTGTATCTGTTACGTGGCGCCCTGTTTTTTACATTCGCTTACGTTCAAACTTTGCATGCCGACAATTTACTCATCACCTGACGCATTGATTATATTATATTGTATTACATTAAATTACAATATATTATATCATATTACACAGGATAGACCATTTTAGTTGAGACTGTAAAATATGTCCAAAACTCCAAAAATATCTACAAAACAAGCATTGTAAAAACAGATGTCATTAATAAAAGTTGCTTGATATTAAGGGGGAAAGTAAATGTCATTAGTCGTGTTTCGCTTGGAAGACGTTATGATAGTCATTTTAGGATCAATTTCATTTCTTTAAATAGGAACCTGCAATAAGATATATTATATGACAATATAATCATCATATATTTATGACAATATCAATATGTGTATATGATATGACAATGATTCATAATACAAGCAGAAGACCAAAATAATGCTTCTTTTGTAAATAGATTGTCTGGTGATTTTTCTGGTTATATATCTGGTGACAACTGCTCTGACATTCGGCATCAGCCATATTTGTTTTTTAGTAACATGAGTTCTGTTGCGTGCTATATAACTTACTTCCAAAATTCCTTTATAAATTTCAAATGCAGCTGCAATATTCCTGTTGTCCTCCGTGGTCTAGGGGTACCATGCTAGCATCTGGTTCCCGAGATCGTGGGTTCAAACCCGGCGGAGGGCAATGGGTTTTTTCGGGCGTAAAAATCCTTAGCATGGCTTCCTTCGCAAGGGAAGTGAAGCCGGTGGTCCAGTGTCGTAGATTTACGGCACGTAAAAGAATCTCAAGCCTGATAAAGAGGCCTCTGAGCAAAATTACCGGCCTTTCACGCCCAATATAGAATGGGACGCTAAGAACCATAGTAGTTAAAAAGCGTCCATAAATAAAACTTAATTTAATTTCCAATATTCCTATAATGTGTTACTTCTTACACACAGTGCGTAGACTAAGGTGGAAAGTTAAATCAGATTTGAAAATTCAACGTTACATCTATTTAACAGTTCATCTGAAAGATGTTTTATTAGTTATAAAAAGTGCTTCATATTATTCTCATGCTCTGTACACTAAACAAAGGCGAGACAAACTTAATAATTGCAAACAGATATGAGCGAAAAAGTTACTTCATAAGTTTATTTGGCACGTCAACTTCAACAAACGTCATTGTGTTAACTCATGTTAATAAAACTAAAATGTCGTTGATGACGTGAAGTGCTAAGAAATTATAATGACAATATTATCGTCTGGCTGAGCTAGCACATAGTTGTCACGTGCTGTAGGTAATTAGCATGAAAATGCCGGGGTGCGGTATCTGACAGCTCCCAGCACTTCGCTATGTTTCGTGCAAAACGGAAACAAAGACCAGGACAGCATCTGCCGTTCAGAATGACGAGAAACATGTTACTGAATAAAATATAGTGTTGGTCCTGAACAAGACATCTCTATCAGACTTCTAACTTTAGTTCCAGAGGAAAAGCTCATGAAACGTCCCTACAGGTTTTAAGCATGGTTTATGTTGCTTGCACATGATGCACCTAGGTTCAGAACCGACCACATCCAAAGTATTTCCAACATTTTTGTAATAATTATACTAGCATGGTGCGAGTATAGGATTTGCCCAATTTCCTCAAAATAAATGAATGTGGAAAATGTTGTCTTATAGGCTACGTAAATTCTATCTGAAGAATATTGTTTTCAAATGCAACATTTTTGCTGTATACACACAGTTTCCTATCTGTATAAGTTTCAAACTTAAAACCTTAACATATTATCACTGATTTTTGTTGCATTTTTGTATTTACTGGTAATGTATCTTGTCAAGAGGTTTCATCTGGTAGAATGGTGACGAAGAACTTATGGTCTTAACTCCTGCCGGAATTATTTTATAATAATAATAATAATAATAATAATAATAATAGTTATTATTATTATTATTATTATTATAATTATTATCGTGAAATCCTTATAATACTCTTAAGATAGACTCAAAATAATTTCTTTAAGAACATTTTGTTAAATGTACGTATTTAGAATGTTTACTTACTTATTGTGATAGACTTCAGGCGTCACTATTCACCTATTCATCATTCTAGGAAAGAACCCGACGAACCCGACTATCGGCCCACACCCACAGGGGCACGGCCGAGGTGAACGATCATCTAGCCGATACAAGGAGATGGCGGTCAGCAGCATACTTCCCCAGGCGTAAACTACAGATCACTATTTATCTTAGCTCCTCAAATTCCTAAAGAATCTGAATGAGCACGGTCGGGTTCGAACCCATCCGATTCTCAGCCATTCCGTAACTAGGAACCGGAACCCAACCCTCCAATCCAAAGATCCAAGTGCAGGGCAGTTTGAGATTATGTGAGGTTTTAATGCATAAAGAAACTCTTAGGTGTGTGATTTTTCACAATGTCACAGTAGTAGGAGTGGAAAAGAAAAAAGAAAATACTACAGAAAAAAGTAAAGACTATTAAAGAAAAGCAGAACCAAAAAGGAAGTGATAGAATTAAGAAACGTGTGAAGAAATGCAAAAAAGAGAATGAGAAAGTATTACAGTAGAAAACAAAAAGGAAAGATAAAAACTACTTCTCAATTAAATGGTGGCGAAAAGCACGTACGTGGAAAAATTGGATTAAAATGACAAGAAAAAGTCGTAAGAAGAAAAAACATCAGAACGAATTGCAGCAATTCTTCAACGAAGCAGCAGTTGTGATAGTTTAGAAATAACTACTGTTCAAAATAACACAACTGCTATACGAATAATAGGTAGCAGCGGGGAGAATGGAGGGCCTAAAGCTGTAAACAAAATTAAGACAAGGACATACAGAAAAATAAAACTGAAACAAATCTTCATGCAAAATACAGGAAATTACTTGAATTTGGCTCCATTGGAAACTGAGAATAAGAACATTTTAAAAGAATAAATGATGTAGAAGGATGTAGATATTCCATGAGAGGTCAATTAAATATTATAATATGATATTCCTTTATAGAGTTTTCCTTTTTCTGTATTTTGTAACATTGTTAAATGTTATTCATTGGAAATTCTAATAATGAATTATGCATACACTACAAATGCTATATCTTCATTTCAAACTATAAAATCCCACATTATCAGTATTAATAATAATTTTTCAAAATAATCAACTCATAAATCCTCTCGTTTTGTTATTACGATAGATTTGTCACCTCTTTGCAGTTATTAACATAGAACCTGCTTCATTTAAATTGGGATTTCGTTGTATGGTCACTTGGCTGAGGTACCCTGCTTTTCAGAAATTTAACGCTTTTGTCTCAACGTGATCGAGTGTTGAAGTTTTGAAGGTCGGTTTTGTGCTCGGCACGTTGAGCCACTCACTAGAGCGCTAGCCTTCCGGTCTGATGCCAACGGCTTCTCCCATTATTATGTGCTTTCCTTAAGGAATTATCCTTAATTTCGTACCAATTTTAACCAAATTTGAAGGATCTCATAAATAACGTGACTTTACACACATCGTTTCCTGAGTTGTTTCGTGTTTACGGCCACACAAAGTGACACTAACACCAGCCCCGCAGCAGCGACGTAGATAAAAATATTCAAAACCCTTCCAGAAACAAATTCCGACTAACTCACTATATCCTATATTAAATGCATTAACCTTGGTTTTGAATAACAATCTTCGTGTAGTTCAAATTAAGTAAAGAAATTAAAAATATAACTTTAACACGAGAATATGAAATTGTATGTGTCACAAATTATAGAAGCGATAATGTATCTCGTAATGAATCCCCTATGTCACACAGAGGTGGACATTTTAAGTCAAAACTCTATATACTAGGGGCATTCTAAAAGTTCTCGACGACCTATAAAATTATTATGCAGGATAATTGAGAAAATTGAAATGAAAATAAGTGTTGATCCTTTATTAATTTTATTTTTTCCAGTTAATAATTTGAATTCCTGGTAAAGTTTATTAATAATTAAATTTCATAAAATTTTATTGCGAGAGGGAATTAATCACAAAGAAAGAAAATAATCCCAGACGTGTATGAAGATGCATTATCGTGATGAAAAGGGATTTTATTTCCGCAAAATGTGAACGATTAGTCCTTCAATTGGTCCAATAGTGGAGTGTAATACACCCCGGTGATGATTCTGCTCTTCTAGAGATGGTCTATAACCGCCAGATTATATCATGAGAATCGTAGAAAACCGTGGCCATGATCTTTCCTACAAATGGAACGGTTTTTGCTTTCTTAGGTGCACTTTCATCAATTGGCACTCATTGTTTGGACTGCTCCTTCGTCTCTGGCGTGTAGTGATAAATTCATGTTTCACTTACTGTTGTAAACGTCGGATAAACGCATTGGAATTGCGTTTAAATAAGTGTAAATATCCCTGAGATATGTTAATTTGAATGCGTTTTTGGTCCATTATTAACAAATGTGGCACCATCAAGTGAAAGCTTTCTCACACCCAAAACTTCGTATAAAATGTAATGGATACGGCCTATCAAGGCCTTTGTAATGTCAGCCTACTCGCGCAACTTCACTTAGCGATCATTGAGAACAGCATTGAATTTTAGTCACAATCTCGTTGGTCGTAGCGGTTTTGGGACACCCTGAGCGTTCATCCTGAATGGATGTACGACCCCTAGCAGAGCACTTTTTAACTGCCGAAAACGAAGAGAAGGAATCATTTAATGTCGAATCTAAGTCCATTTGCATTTCTGTTGGAGTTAAACACTTCAAAACGAAGTTCTTCATCACAGTTCGTATTTCAGTTTTATCCATTTTGTAGAAATTGTTAATTAGTTTGTTTACACGATCGTCACAAAACAGTGACTACAGTTATGTTCTGAAACTTTACACCGCGACATCTAAAAGATGAGAAACAACAACTATCATAAGTAATCTAACAAGAATATGTGTTATTCCGAAAAACACACTCTCGCGAGCTGCCGTCGCTCGCGATTTTCTCTGAGGGAAAACACAATTTCGCGTTAGATTTGATTTGATTACTTCAGCGAATAATACAAGAGCAGAAGCTAAAAATAAATCTAAAAACTATTTACGGAAATGTATTAAATAAACTTAGTTGTGTTTTTGCCATGTAAGGCCATTGAAGTATACCGGATTATTATATATAGCATATTTTTACTGTTAAATGTCTTTGGAACTATAAGGTTACGTATAATATTATTCGTAAGTAGTAGGTTTTTAGATTTACTTTTAGCTTCTGCTCTTGCATTGTTCGCTAAAATAATGAGAAGACAGCTGCAATGAACAAACTTAATTGGGAACTTTAATAAGCCAAAAATTATTAAAAACAAATTACTATTATTATTAAAATTAAAAGTTTATGGAATTTCTTTCTTGTTGCAAACAACAGCTGTATTGTAATTAGGGATGGAAGTGGAAGATGTTGATGTACATTTTCTTGTACCCACTGGATTCCTCAATTGATTATTCTGAATGATGCTGTTCGTGAATTTGTTTCTGTATCGATAGTTTGGTCAAACAAGTTATATGCGGAGATATGTTTCATTGCGAAGCTTAACATTGAAACCGGCAACTCAATATGTGTTGGTAACACTGATCAGAAGCCCTAGATTGTCATCAGGAAGCCATAAATTATCAGGAAGCCGTTGATTATCAGGACCATGAGCTAAATAGTCATAGTAATTTGGCCACCTTCACGACATCTCTTGAGTCAGGCCGAGAATTCCTAGAACACCCCTCGTATAAAAAATCTTGTGTTGCACTCACATGACTTTCCCTACTCTTGTAGAAACTATTTTTACTAACGCTTATTCTCCGTCTACTTCATGTTAATCGAGATGAATATTTGCAGAACTTATTACTAATTTTCTTGTATGTGCAAGGGGGTATGGTAGGCTTTAAACGATAGTCAAATCTTTTAAGAGCTGGTTGCCATGTGGAGCATTCCATTCTCTTTGCATGCCCAGGACATAAAAATACCTAATAACGAATTCCCATTTGAGAAAAGTGTAAGTATTGGAAATTCAATCAAATAACAAGGAATATCTCGGAAATGGTTCACTCCACAAAAAAGTGTATACGACATAAATTGTGTGCTTTAACGAGATCTACATTTTTTGTGTAGTAAAAGTTTGTCTATCTCTTACGGTTTATCAGTTATGCAAAAGCCTTTCAGAATGAAGAGGACTTTTTGGGACATTTCCAGAAAAATTCAACATATACTGAACCTAAATACCAAGTTTGGCGTTTATCTTACTTTTCGTTTTTGAGTTATGCTGTTCACAGTCACACAGACGCATACGGACCTTTTGCTAAAAATGCTTTATTTGGATTCAGGGCAGCTCAGAACATGTACTTCCGGTGAAATCTCGGTATCGAATTTTTGGGTGGAATGCAATACTTCCCCTACTTGGTACACGTAGTAGAGAAAGTAAAAATAAACCAGTAATATTTATGGTGTGCACACATCATTTGTGTAATCTACAATACCATATGGCATTACAGTTTTGTGTGGTACTCTTGTACTACTAGTACAAAAATAAAAACCAAAAATATGTCTCAAAAATTTCTGGATTATTCCACAAAAAGGTTATATGTATTCTGAATTTGAAGCGTTTAAGTGTTTATCAAATTTATAACAACGTTTTATTGAGTTTATCACATAAAAACAGACGCTTATTTAACCTGTATTCATACAAATATAACACCAAAAAACATCAGATATCATATGTCTGCGAAAACCTAAATGTACCACAGCTGTATCCTTTAATCAAAGTAAATATTTTAATCCAAGACTTTACAAAATCCAAACACGCAACTTACTAATTGGATGTTTTTCGGGCGTAAAAATCCTTAGCATGACTTCCTTCGGAAGGGAAGTAAAGCCGGCGATCCCGGATCGTAGATTTACGGCATGTAAAAGAACCTCAAGTCTGATAAAGAGGCTCCGAGCAAAATGTACAGTCCTTTGCACCCAATATAGAATGGGAACCTAAGGACCGCAGCAGTTAAAGAACGTCTATAAATAAAACTCAATTTAATTTTTCTTACTTCAGAAATTCAATTCAATGTACTATATGTATATGCCCTATTCCGTCCATTGTCATTTATTATCTTCTTCAAACTATTCTACTTCCACTAATCCAGATAAATGTTTACGGAATGGTTTCATTACACTTTCGTTTGTAGGTATCAACGGGATGTAGGAGGCCGAAGGGATAGTCAAATCTATAAAAAGCGTGTCGCCCAAACCTGACTTGAAATTAACATCAGAGAAACAAAGCAATAGTGGCTTTGTTCTTCCAAAACTCTAATGTGTTACCCACACGATTTTCTTTACCTTCTATTGCATATTAGTGGATATACAAATTATTCTTACGAAACTTTAATCGAGGTAAACCTTTTCGGAAACAGCTGCATTACACATTTCGCTACAGATAAAACAAAATAGCGATAGTCAAATGTAGTAGAACCGGGCGCTATTTGCTTGTATTAAAATTCCATACTCCTTCCATGACATCGAGCGAAAAAATTGAAAATCGATAAAATGGCTAAGTATTGAATAATTCAAGCCATTAATAACGATTATCTCGGAAATACCTTATGCCACAAAAACGTTATTTGAAATAAATTCTCTACTTTAAACACATTTACATTTTTTGGTGTAGTCGTTTTCGTCTGTCACTTAATGTTTATCAGTTACACAAGATAATACAAAATTCCTTCAGGATGAAGAGATCTTCACACCTATTCCCAGAAAATTTAAGATATACATTCTATTCTTCATTTAAATATCTTTAATATTGGTATTTTAATCAAAATTGTTTGACCAATGTTTTACAAAATCAAACATTTATAAAAATATTCGATGCAAAGGTAGTTTGGAGCGGAGGATTTTCTTAAAAATCTTCGTGTCGCATCTTTGGAAGGAACTGAACGTAAATACCAAGTTTGGTGTTTATCCGACTTTTCATTTTTGAGTTATGCTGTTCACAAAAACACGCACACATACACACAGATACACAGACACACACACATAGACCTTTCTCTAAAAATAGTCCTTTGGAGGTTTAGGGTCCTCAAAACATATATTTTCGGTGAATATAATACTTCCCCTACTTATTATACGTTTCCATCTATCATTTAATGTTTACCAGTTATACAAGATTATTGAACATTCCTTCCGAATGAAGTGGACTTCACAGTCTATTCCCAAAAAATTCAAGATATACATTTTATTTTTTATGTAAATTACTTTAATATGGTATTTTAATCAAAATCGTTAGAGCCTTTTTTTTAGAAAATCAAACATTTCGAAAAATAAGTGCGAAGGTAATCGATAAAATATTAAAAAATCTTCCGGTCTGGAAGCCCGTGGTCTAAGGGTAGAATTATTTACACCCGACGTTTCGGTCAAATCTTTGGTTGCCATCTTCAAGAGGGTAACACCCTGGGCAGCTTAACAACGAGTGCAGTAATTCGATACCATCGAGTATCGAGAGTATCGAGGTATCCACGGTCTATAGGTATCCACGGTCCCATCCCTTATTATTATTATTATTACTATTATTATTATTATTATTATTATTAATAGTAGTAGCAGCAGCAGCGTCAGCGGTAGTGGTGGTAGTAGTGGTGGTAGTGGTAGCGGTAGTGGTGGTGGTGAAGGTGGTAGTAGTAGTAGTAGTAGTAGTAGTAGTAGTAGTAGTAGTAGTAGTAGTAGTAGTAGTAGTAGCAGCTCCGTTCAACATTGCTCGGATACACAAAAATGCGAAGCGATGAAACTAGCCTACAGTCTAATGAAACAAATTATGTTAACTTGTTCTTTTTTGTACAAATGAGGATCAAATAAGCAATACTTCATATAATGTAGTTTATTCTGAGCTTTGTTTAAATAAAATAAATATATTTTATATAAACAGACTTTCTTTATGAGCATTAATCCAGTTTTGACATTTAATTATGATAATTATCCTAGTTCTAACGCTAAATTATTAATAACAATTATTTTAATGCTTGCTGGTAAACAACAGCTTTTATTTTCCTATTTGGTGAAAGAGTTATTTTCGCATATGCATTTTCCGTCCTTTCATTCCCTATGTTTAATTTTTTTTAAGTATGTCTAGACATAGTTAACACGTTTCAGTTTCTATTATAAAATTTAGTCCACATTATGACAGATCGTACCCCCTTCTGTAATAGGAGAGGCAAATGGATTTGTTTGTGTGTGTTTTAAGAGAAGAAAAATATTAATCATATTTTAAAATAATTGTTTCCACACGCTTTCCTGGATAACAGTTTCCATTTAGTTTCCCACGTTATTTTAAACGAAAAGCAGTTCTGATTTACTTCTCTCTCTCCCTCCCTCCCTCTACATCTAACCTTTGGTTGGTAGAAGAAAACTGTGTTCTATTCAAAAACTTTACAATCACCAGAATATACGTTTTGAGGCCCCATGAATACAAAAAAGCATACTTTACGCAAAGTTTCTGTGTGTGTGTGTGTGTGTGTGTGTGTGTGTGTGTGTGTTGTGCGTGCGTGTGTGTGTGCAGAATAACTAAAAAACATCTGATGTGTTGCACTTTCATGTATTTGTGCACCCTTGTACAAACCCTTTTTACAAAAGCTTATCTACTTCATTTTAATCCAAATAAACAGTTGCAGAAGCTATTTTATTGCTAATTTTCTTGTAGTTGCAAGGGGAATATGGTAGGCTTTAAGCGATAGTCAAATGTTTTAAGATCTGGCTGCTATGTGGAGCATTCCATTCTCTTTGCATGTCCAGGACATAAAAACAAACGAATTTCCATTTGGGAACAAAGTATAACTAATGGAAAATTCAAAGAAATAACAGGGAAAATCTCGGAAATGGTTCACTCGACAAAACAAATCTATGAGATAAATTGTGTGTTTTAATGAGCTCTACGTTTTATGTAGAAACATTTTATCTATCCCCTACTGTTTACCAGTTATGTAAAAGGCATGTAGAAGGAAGAGGATTTTTGGGAACATTCCTAGTAAATTAAAGAAATACATTTTATTTGTCATGAAAATATCTTAAATATATTTTTAGTCAAAATCGTTTGAGCCATTTTTTAGAAAATCAAATTTATTGAAAAATCTTCCATGTAAAGGGCCGTCTGGGGTGAGTTTTTGTTTTAAATCTTCGTATCGCATTGTTAAAAGATATTGAACCTAAACACCACCTTTGATGTTTATCCGACTTTTCATTTTTGATTTATGCTGCTCACAGACAAGACACACACACGGACCTTTTTACAAAAGTGCTTATTTGGATTCAGGGGGTCCTCAAAATATGTATTTCCGGGAAAACTCGGTATCGAATTTTTGGGTGGAATACAATACTTCCGCTGCTTACTATACGTAGTGGAGAAAGTAAAAAGATCCAGGTGTGCGTGTGTGTGAGTGTATGAACAGCATAACTCAAAAATGAAATGTCGGTTAAATACTCGTGCCAAACTTGGTATTTATATTCAGCACCTTCTAAAGATGCTACCCAAAGATTTTGAAGAAAGATCCCCCACCCCAAAAGATCCCCCACAAATGAAAGGTACTGTATCTTAAATTGTCTGCGAATAGCCTGTGAAGTCCGCCCTGCTCTGAATTACTATTCTACAATTGATAAATCTAACGGTTATGATTAAAATACCACGTGTTTGAGATATTTGCATGACAATCAAAATTTATGCCTTGAATTTTCAGGGAATAGCCTGTGAAGTCCTCTCCATTCGGAAAGGAATTTTGTACAATCTTGTATAACTGGTAGAACGTTAGTCAGACAGAAACGTATTCTAGAAAAGAAATGTGGATCTCTTGACCTGTTTTGTGCTATCAGCCATTTCCGAGATATATAGTGTTATTGGTTTGAATTCCTCAATACTTTTCACATTTTTTAGAGTGCTGTCAGTTTTCATTTGTTTCTCGCGATGTCATGGAAAACAGTACAGAATCTCAGGACCAGCTAATAGCGACGCTTTTAAACATCCGACTAACGATTTGCTACCCTCTGTACTCCTATCCACAACGAAACGTGTAATGAAACTATTTCTGTAATGTATCTCGATTAACATAAAGTAGATAGAAATAAACTTTCGCAAGAATAGTTTATATAAGCTATATAAAAATAAACCGAGCGAGATGGCGCCGCGGTAAGGTGTGCGACTCGCACTCGCACTCAAGAGGTCCCGGGTTCGATCCCCGGCGACCGTCCAATCTGACCCAATGGTTTTTAGCGGCAGGCGAATGTTGGGGTGCGTTCTCCGCAATTTCCTTGCCATGTGCTTCTGGTTTCGTGTTGCATGCCGGTGCATGCGCGGATGCACGCCCTGTCATCAGAGGTCTGCTTGATTGGTGGATCGTTCTTCGCCCTTTCTCGGCGGCTTCAGCAGTGGGACGGGTCTACGTTAAGGACTTTCGCTCTGTGGCCTGTCTGCCTACGGCCTGTAGCCTACTATGGTTCCTTCACCTCATCTGTTCCTCGGAGGACAGCAGCAATAGATCTGTGCAGGTCGCTGCGCACGAGATGTGCCCCTCCGTTTTAGCAATATGGTCGATAGATTTATTAATAAGGCAACGAGGGGCATACGTTTAGCTGAAAAGAAGCGCATACGGAGAACAGAACAAATTTAGGGACCTCATGTAGAACAAGGGGGGGAATTGCGCAGGAATTTGATTAAAGTATGGCAACAGGAGTGGGGTAACATTAATGAAGGAAGAAGAACTTACGAAATATTCCCGAATATACAGGAAATACTAAATTTTAAGGACATTCAATCTATGAAGGGCGGAATACAATATCTAACAGGGCATGGACCGTACAATACTTATTTAAAGAAAAAAATCTGATGTGCTGCACCCACATGACTTTCAAACTATTTTTACAAACGCTTATTCTCAATCTACTTCATGTTAATCGAACATTTGCAGAAACTATCTTATTGCTAATTTTCTTCTAGATGCAAAGAGGAATATGATAGGCTTTAAGCAACAGTCAAATCTTTTAAGAGCTGGTTGCTATTTGAAACATTCCTTTGCATGTCCAGGACCTAAAAGAAAAGAATAAGAAATTCCTATTTGAAAAAAGTATAAGTATTGGAATACTAAACAAATAACAACGAATACCTCGGAAATGATTTACTTGACAAAACAAACACGTATCTGACATAAATTGTGTGTTTCAACGAAATCTACATTATTCGTGTTCTAAAATTTTGTGTATCTCTTACGGTTAACCAGTTGTGTGAAAGTCATTCAGAACTTTTGGGAACATCCCCAGGAAATTTAAGGTACACCTTTCATTTGCCATGAAAATATCTTAAACATGTGATATTTTACGAGGGCTGATCAACAAAGACAGACTGATTTTTTTTCACAGATGTTTATTACTCCAATTCAATGTTTACATGATCTTTTTCAAAGTAGTTCCCTCCTACTTCAATGCACCTTTTATAGCGTCTCTGCCAGTCCTTGAACACATGCTGCAGACCATTCTTTGTCAGGTCCTTGAGAATCGCCTCACTTTTCTTGAGCACTGCTTCAGAGTTCTCAAATCGAATACCCCTAAGCTTTGCCTTTAGTGATGGGAATAAAAAAAGTCACAGGGTGCAAGATCGGGGCTATAAGGTGGATGTGATACACAGGTAATGTTGAATCGAGCCAGAAACTGCATGACTTGATTTGCAACGTGAGGCCGTGCATTGTCATGATGAAGTCGCCACCCAATCCGAGAAAGCTCTG
The DNA here is from genome assembly GCA_030765065.1 of Deroplatys truncata. NCBI lineage: Eukaryota > Metazoa > Arthropoda > Insecta > Mantodea > Mantidae > Deroplatys > Deroplatys truncata. The sequence goes on from CM060979.1 coordinate 169,402,605, forward strand.
GTTGTCTCTTTGCAATGTGCTTCCTCAGTGTAGCCAATACTGACGTGTAGTATGCTGTTGTAACAGTAGTGTGAGGGGGAACTGCATGCTGGTAAATCATTCCAATACAGTCAAAAAATGTGATCACCATCATTTTCCCTGCAGATGGAACAACTTTTGCCTTTTTTGGTGTTGGAGAACCTGGCGATTTCCACACTGTGCTGGCTTGTTTGCCTTCAGGATCATAATGATGCAGCCATGACTCATCACCGGTGATAATCGATTTAAAAAATGCATCACCTCCATTGTCTGGTATGCGAAATGCACGTAGGGTCTACAAAATAGAGCATTACTACCAACCTACCAATACGAGAGTTCTGTCGCCTACCAACATTATACATAAAAACCCGCTCTTTTCAAATATTTATGTTATAGATACGAAACTATCACGGAAGCTACAGGAAAAACTCAGTCTCAGTCTTTGTTGATCAACTCTCGTAATCGAAATTGTTAGAGCCATTTTTGAGATAACCAAAGTTTCGAAAAATGTTCATGTAAAAGGTAGTCTGGGGTGGGGGAGTTTCTGAAAATCTTCGTGTCGTATCCTTAGATACTAAACTCAAATACCAAGCTTGGTATTTATCCGACTTTTCGTTTTTGAGTTATGCTATTCACACACAGAGAGACATTCATACGGACATGTTTATAAAAATCTGATGTGTTACACTAACATGACTTTCTCTACCCTTGTACAAACTATTTTTACAGACGCTTACTCCCCATCTACGAGATATCGAGATGTTAACCTCATTGCTAATTTTTTTGTAGGTGCAAGGGAAATACGGTAGGCTTTAAGTGATAGTCAAATATTAAGAGCTGGGTGCTATGTGGCGCATTCCATTCTCTTTGCATTACCAGGACAAAAAAAATTAATAACGAACTTGAGAAAAACTATAAGTATTGGAAAATTCAAACAAATAACAAAGAATATCACGGAAATGGTTAACTCGACAAAAAACATGTATATGACATAAATTGTGTGTTTTAACGAGATCTCCATTTTTGTGTGGAAAAACTTAGTCTATCTCTTACGGTTTACCAGTTATGTAAAAGCCATTCAGAAAGAAGAGGATTTTTGGGGACATTCCCAGAAAATTCAAGATATGCATTTTATTTGTCATGAAAATATTTGGCAAAATTGCCTTACTTGCACCGACCTATATTAGGTATAAGGAAGTGAATAAATTACCTTAGGAGTGAGTTTAGAACATGATGTGGTCTCTTCTATATCTGGTGCCGTACTTATATAGGCAAGTCGCGTCAGAAACACAACAAACGTAGCCATTTTTTCGATAAATCACATGTAAAGTGGGTACTGCCAACCTAAATAAAAAGTGAAATGCACTAAAAAAAATGTGCTGTTGTTTCCGCGAACGTGAATCATTCGAGTTTTAGACGCGCAGATCCCTCGGCTACGCCCTGTCGTCGCTTCGCTCGGCCGCAACTTGCTACACTCCTCTCCTTCTAAAAAAATCCCTCGGCTACGCTTTGAGGCTGAGGGCCCTCAATCTCTCGGCTACGCCTTGAGGCTGAGTATCTTACCGGCTTCAGTGGCATTATTCATATGTTGCCAGGATTGCGTTAAAATCAGAGAATGAGATACAGTGCCATCTGTAGGATACCCAGGGACATATATTGGACATCTAAGACCACTTCAGTCGTTAATTCCGGTGCAAGTAAGGCAATTTACGCAAATATTTTAAATACTCGTATATGATATTTTAATAAAAATCGTTAGAGCCATTTTTTATAAAACCAAAATGTTCGAAAGATGTTCCATGTAAAGGGTAGTCTGGAGTGGTGGGAATTTCTTGAAAATCTTTGTGTCGCATCTTTGAGAGATGGTGACCTAAATACCTAGTTTGGTATTTATCCGACTTTTCGTTTTTTAATTATCCTGTTTAAGACACATCGATACAAACGGACCTTCTTCTAAGAGTTCTTTTTTGCATTCAGGGGACCTCAAAACAAGTATTTCCTATGAAATCTCGGAGTTTTCGGTGGAATGCAATACTTCCCCTACTTACTATACGTAGTAGAGAAAGTAAAAAGAGAACGATAGATGTGGCCAATGTAACGTAGTAGATTCCCTGAACACGTACCGTTTGAATGCATTAAATATGCAGAATATCTACAAGAGGGAAGTTGGAGTTTATCCGGAAAAAGAGTTTGGATTATAGTAAGGAACAAGAAAGATTATCAAGTTTTGGAAATAATGGTAGAAAAGATGTCTAAATGGATTATAGAAGAATATATCCAGCAACGAAACCAATGCATAGCATACCAGTAAGGTGGCAGGAATTTTTGGACATAATTCCTAAGGAGATCCAATAGATTGCAAAGGGCTAGAGATGAATGGATACAACCGGAACAAACTATTGTGGAGAAGAACCAACTTTTGCAGGTAGGGAATGAACGGTATGCAATAGAAAGAGTTAATTCTGGATTTCAATATCACATATTGAGGCAGATGAAAGAAGAAGGAGACAATTACATCCGCTGAATACAGTAAATTATTTAAAGATCATGCAGTATATAGGGTTAAGAGAAAACACAGAGCGACGTATCAACCTCCTTTCCTGGTGAAAAATGTAGTAGTTTACTAGTAGTGTAGCATTGGTTTGTAGTGAATGTATCTGCACAGATCACTGAAGTTATTGATGTTGTAAATTAATTAGAGATTGAGGATAAAACAGCATCTGATTAGTATAATCGTGTCTTGACATAGCCTCTAGAAGCCATGACAACGGATGAGCAGAATTTACTTCTTATTTATTTATTTTTTGTCCCCCTCCGTTGAATAAACTCCACCTCTATATAAAAAAATCTGATGTGTTACACTAACTTGACTTTCTCTACTCTTTTAAAAACTATTTTACAAACGCATATTCTCAATCTACTTAATCTTAATGACATAAACATTTGCAGAAACTATGTTTTTGCTAATTTTCTTCAAGGGAATGGAAATACGGTAGGCTTTAGGCGATAGTGAAATCTTTTAAGAGCTGGTTGCTATGTGGAGCATTCCATTCTCTTTATATGTCCAGGACATAAAAAAATCTGATGTGTTACACTCACATGACTTTCTCTACTCTTGTACAAACTATTTTTACAAACGCTTATTCTCCATCTACTTCATGTTAATCGATATAAACATTTGCAGAGTTTATCTTATTGCTAATTTTCTTCTAGATGTAAGGGGAAAATATATTTACAAGGGCAGTAACGAAATACAGTAGCCTTTAAGCACATACATATATCTTAATAGCTGGTTGCTAGGTGCAGCACTATTCCCTTTTCCACAGATTAATACACTTTGCATATCCAAGACAAAAAAATGAATAACGAATTCCCATTTGAGAAAATAAGTATTGAAACATTTAAGAGAATAACAAGCAATATCTCGAAAATGGTTCACTCAACAAAAAAAATGTATATGACATAAATTGTGTATTTTAATGCGATCTACATTTTTTGTGTAGTAAAATCTTGTCTATCTCTTATGGTTTACGTTATGCAAAAGTCGTTCACAATGAAGAATACATTTGGAGACATTCCCAGGAAATTGAAGATATACATTTTATTTGTCATAAAAATATCTTAAAATATGATATTTTAATCAGAATCCTTAGAGCCATTTTTGAGAAAATTAAAATTTTCGAAAAATCTTCCATGTATAGGGTAAATTGGGGTGGGAGGATTTTCCATAAAACCTTAGTGTCGCATCTCTGGAAGATACTGAACCTAAATACCAAGTTTGGTGTTTATCGGACTGTTCGTTTCTGAGTTATGCTGTTCACAGACACACACACAGACAGACACACAGACACGCACACGGACATGTTTCCAAAAATACTTTTTTTGGATTCAGGGGGTCTCAAAACATGTATTTCCGGTGAAATCTCGTTATCGAATTTTTGGGTGGAATATAATACTTCCCATACTTACTATACGTAGTACAGAAAGTAAAAAGTATAAGTATTGGAAAATTGAAGCAAATAACAAGGAATATCTGGAAATGGTTCACTCGCCAAATAAATGTATATGACATAAATTGTGTGTTTTAACTAGATCTACAATTTTCTGTAATAAAATTTCGTCTATCTCTTACGGTTCATCAGTTAAGCGAAAGTCATTCAGAATGAAAAGGGATTTTCGGGACATTCCCAGAAAATTCATGATATGCATTTCATTTGCCATAAGAATATCTTAAACATATAATATTTTAATCAAAATCGTTTGAGCATTTTTGAGAAAATCAAAATTTTCGAAAAATGTTTCATGTATTCTGGGGTGGGGTTTTCTTTAAGATCTTTGTATCGCATCTTTGAAAGATATTGAACCTAGATACCAAGTTTGGTAGTTATCAAACTTTTCGTTTTTGTGTTATGCTATTCACAGACACACAGATGCATACACAGACACAGACACATATGGACGTTTTTCTAAAAATGCTTGTTTTTTATTCAGGGCCCTCAAAACATGTTACAAAGTAATTAGAGGATGAATTTTTTGATGGAATGCAATGCTTCCCCTACTTACTATAGGTAGTAGAGAAAGTTATAAATTATAGTAGGTAGAAACAGGCATGTAGATGTAGCATATCAGATTTTTTCTCGTGGTCATGCAAAGAGTTTCAAAGCCATCACTTAGCGATCCGCTCTAAAAGATTTCACTAGTGCTTAACCCTACTCTATCCCCCTTGTACTTACAACCTTTCAAAAAAAACCGTTACTGCAAATGTTTATCTGGATTAGCATGAAGCAGAAGAATAAACTTTGTAGGAATAGTTTGTATAACAGTGGGTAGAGAAGGTCATTTGAATGCACACAGATTTGTTTTTCTCTTTCTCTACTACGTTTAGTAAGTAAAAGATAAACTTTTTTTAGAAGTTTTATGGCTACATATGCAAATTTAGGGTTACAGGATAGAGCTTAAAAGAGAACTTCAAAAAAAATCTCATTGGGAAGTATTGCATTCCACCCAAAAATTTGATATCGAGATTTCACCGGAAATATACGTTTTGAGGCGCCCTGAATCCACATAAAGCATTTTTGAAAACATGTTCGTGTGTGTCTGACTGTCTGCGTGACTGTGAATAGCATAACTCAAAAACTAAAAGTCGGGTAAATACCAAACTTGCTATTTAGGTTCAACATATTCCAAACATATGACAAGAAGATTTTCAACAAAATCCCCCCACACCCACTACACTTTACATGGAACATTTTTCGAAATTGTCGCGGTAATCTGTTCGTGTTATCTTATTTGCTGAGCGCCTGTTATTATTTTACTATTTTGAATTTTGGGTTCTTTGTCCCCAGCTATTATTATCCAGTCGAGCAAATATCTCTTGAACAGGGCGTGTAAACGGAAAGGAGTTGTTACTAAAAGATAACACTGATAAAAGAATTTGTTTTTACACTTTTATTGCCGTCACACTTAATTAATTTCACATATTTAATCTTGATACACGCCTGACTGAATCTGTTATATTTTCGAATGTAACTACAATCACTTATTTGCCGAGCACTATTAATTCGCGTATTTCACATTTGTAACTAACTTTACGACGCGAGAGATTCTATAGAATTGCTTAACGTGTACTTCGTGAATCCTTCCTTAGAACTGCCTGACGTGTAACTCGCGAGAGAGATTTCTTAGAAATGCGCGACGTTTGCCTTGTGAATGATTCTGTAGAACTGCGCGATACTTGCCTTTGGCTCAAGAATTTATACTCCCTCACCCCGATATGCCTAAACATTATAATAGAGCTCCTATTGGTTAATAAATTGCGCCAACATTAGCGTCTGTTTCGTCAACCAATCATAATTACGAAAACATATGCTCTAGGGAAGATATTCCCTCCATTTCTAAAGAAAGGCACGCTACCCTGACGTCATTTGTTTGTCTCTTCTAATTGATAAAAACTCACCCCATCGCTTCATTGTTACCCGCTCCTATTGTCAGTTTCAGTGAGGCCTTGTAAACTTATTTCCTAACAATGCTTATAGTTAACAAACATCTCAAATCATTGTCATACAATAATGTTAATTTACACTACAATCACTCTGGCATTCACAGTGTTCTGATATAAAATACTGCCTCAAAATGTATTAAGGACGTTCATATTACAAATAAAATGTATATCTTCAGTTTTCTGAAAATAGCCTTTGAAGTCCTCTTCATTCAGAAGGAATGTTGCATTATCTTGTATAACTGGTAAATCTTAAGTGATATACAAAAAGACACTATACAGAAAATGTAGGTATCTTTAAAACACAATTTATTACAAATACGTAGTTTTGTGGCAAAAGTCATTTCTGAGATAACCGTTATTAATGGTTCGAATTGTTCATTTCTTGGTCATTCTTAAAGTGCTTTCAACATTCAGTTGTTTCTCGCGATGTCATGGAAACAGTATGGAATTTTAAGGCTAGCATATACCGTCCAGCTATTCAACATTTGACTATCAGTGTTTTTGTATCTATAACGAAATATGTAATGAGCTATTTATGCAAAGGTTTATTGGGATTAAAACGCAGTAGATATAAAAATAAGCTTTAGTACGAATAGTTTGAATACACGCTAATAAGTGATAGAGGGTAGAGAAAGACATGAATATATCACATCAGATTTTTACTTTCTCTACTACGTATAGTATGTAGGGGAAGTGCTGTATTCCACCCAAAAATTCGATACCGAGATTTCACCGGAAATACATGTTTTGAGACCCCCTGAATCCCAAAAAAGCATTTTTGGAAACATGTCCGTGTGTGTGTGTCTGTCTGTGAACAGCATAACTCAGAAACGAACATTCGGATAAACACCAAACTTGGTATTTAGGTTCACTATCTTCCAGAGATGCGACACGAAGGTTTTCAAGAAAATCCCCCCACCCCAGATTACCCTTTACATGGAACATTTTTAAAAAAAATTAATTTTCTCAAAAATGGCTCTAACGATTTTCATTAAAATATCATATGTTTAAGATATTTTTATGACAAATTAAATGTATATCTCGAATTTTCTGGCAATGTCTCAAAAAGTATTCTTCATTGTAAACGACTTTTGCATAACTGGTAAACCATAAGAGATAGAAGAAAATTTTACTGCACAAAAAATGTACATCGCGTTAAAATACACAATTTATGTCATATACATTTTTGTGGTTGAGTGAACCATTTTCGAGATATTGCTTCCTATTCCCTTAAATTTTTCAATACTTATTTTCTCAAATGGGAATTCGTTATTCATTTTTTTGTCTTGGATATGAAAAGAGTATTGATCTGTGGCAAAGGGAATGGTGCTGCACCTAGCAACCAGCTATTAAGAGATATGTATGTGCTTAAAGGCTACTGTTTTTCTATATTACCCTTGTAAATATATATTCCCCTTACATCTACAAGAAAATTAGCAATAAGATAGAGTCTGCAAAGTTTATCTCGATTAACAGGAAGTAGATGGAGAATAAGCGTTTGTAAAAATAGTTTGTACAAGAGTAGATAAAGTCATGTGAGTGTAACACATCAGGTTTTTTAACTTTATATTTCTTTGTTTTTCTTAATATGCCCTTGCTGTTTCCTCATGTTCTCTTTCTATTTAACTTCAATGTACGATGAAATGATGTTCTCCGGCAAGGAGTTAGACGGTTGTTATCTTGAGCGGCCTTCCTGTTGGCCTCTCGCTTTATCTGCATCAAATTATTTGGTCACACACAACCCGCCCTTCGCTTGTTTGGTTGGGGAGGAATTAAGATAACTGCTACATTATAATGTAATAATAATCGCTGTCTTAAGAGGAGCGGCAACGACGCACGGATAAAGGGACTGTGTTATGTCTGTGCTCTGGAAACCGATGCTCGTCTGCCTCTAATGCGCTTTCACAACTCTTGTGTATAATGGCGTAGTGTTAAACATCATGTAGCGTAAGGAAGTGTGAGCTGCTTGCTTCAAGGTTCGTGTGTTCGAGTTAATCCACGAACAAAGGATATATTAATTAACATACAGCGCGATAAAATAAAAGGTTTGAGTGTTTTAGGAGATGAAATTGCACGTCTGTAATAAAGCTGTAACCAAAACTTTTAGTCGTAATCTCTATTTTGCTTGAATTATTTGTGTTTACGTGTATAATGGGCTATCCTGAAGGCAAAATTATTTTTGTGCGTGAGTTTTGTATTTTTACAGAATTGAATTGAGTTTCATTTATGAACGCTCATTAACTGCTGTGGTCCTTAGCGTACCCTTCTATATTGGGCGTGAAAGACCGGTAATTTTGCTTAGAGGACTCTTTATTAGGCTTGAGTTTCTTTTACATGCCGTAAATCTACGACACAGGACCACCGGCTTTACTTCCCTTCCGAAGGAAGCCATGCTAAGGATTTTTACGCCCGAAAAAATCCATTGCCCTCCGCCGGCTTTGAACCCGTGTATTTTTGCTTTTTCTACCACGTACATAGTAGGGAGAGAAGGTATTGCATTCCACCCAAAAATCTGTTATCGAAATTTCATCGGAAATTGAGTCCTCTGAATCCAAAAAGGTATTTTAGAGAAAGTTTCGCGCGCGTGCTTGCGTGTGTGCGCGTGTGCGTGTATGTGTGTGCGCGCGTGTGCGTGTATGTGTGTGTGTCTGTGTGTCTGTGGACAATATATTCCAAAAACAAAATGTCCAACTAATACCAAACTTGCATCTTCCAAATATGTACACGAAGGGTTTCAAGAAAATTGCTCCACCCTAAACTCGAGAAAGCAATAACACAAGGCCATCGTCTATCCACCTTTGCGGATCCTTATTCTATACGCTTTTCTTTAGTTTACATAAAAGTTGTTGCGAATTAAGCAAAATGGGGATTTTTATATGCAGGATGCTGAGATAATACTTAACTACTTAAACCAGAGGCCGTTTTCATATGTCTGGTTTAAATTTCAGCCTACTGACTTGAATAAAAACGGTTAAAAGATTTACAAAGTCAATGCTGTTTTTGCGACATTCGAGGTTGAATACTCGAAGAGGTACCATCATATTAATATTTTAGGTAATATCGTTTCCTGTTTTACTAGGCTTGAAAAGTTCTACCGAGCGAGGTGACGTTGCGATAATGTGTGCTATTCGCATTCGGAAAGTCCCGGATTCGATCCCCGACGACCGCCCATTCTGACCCATGGATTTTCGTGGCTTTCCAGGGTTGACAGGCAAATGCTGGGGTGGTTCCCTGCTACCATGACTTCCCTGTCCCTTATTTCCTGTACCCATCATCTTCATTGTCATCTGTTTCAGGGTTATAGGACCAGGCGACCGTGTTCTGTGGGTTGCGGCTGGCCGGTGGATAAACGCTTTATAGAGGTATCTTCCCTGGCGTCGTTGTGGGACTGCCAAGTTAGTGGGGACCGTCGAGGGTCTAGAGGCTTATTGGTGGTCGGAGTCGGATGCGTTCGAACTGGAATGTTAGGTTAACCCGTCCAAGCTGTGCCCTTCGTCACTCGGATCTGGTCAACATTCGGGTCTCTGCCCTCATTCTTACCTCCCAGAGGCCACAACAGAAGCAAACAGGGCCAATGCGGCCTACTTGCGGTGCTCTGCCCTGGTTACGACGGCCTCTACGTTTGTCCTTACCTTTACCTTTATCGCAGATTTCAGTGTCAATTTGGGTATGTTTCTTTCGCAAACAATTTACTAGGTAATCGTTATTAACATTTTAAATTCCAGTGCAACCGGAGTTGTAAGAAAATTTTGATTGTGATTGTAAGTATGTATTAGGAATGAAGGCTGAAGCGGAAGCCAAACGTTAATTAAAAGCTTCATATGACAATGTCTCATGTTATGGGTACAATTTTAAGAAAATATCCCCGACAATTCTAAATTTATTTTATTTTAAGTCAATAGGATTGCTCAATTGGACAAAATATCATGTATTACATTCATATGACTTTATGTACCCGCTATCGTTTATTAGTGTGTATATAAACTACTCTTACGAAGGCATATTTTTCTATCTATTTAATTTTAACTGAGATAAACCGTTGCAGAAATAGCTACATTACACATTTCGTTATAGATACAAAAGGAACACAGATAGTCGAGTGTTTAAGAACTGGACGTTATATGCTGGCCTTAAAATGCCATACTGTTTCCATGCGTTCGCGAGAAACAGCTGAAAATCGACAGGACTTTGCAAGAATTACAAAGTATTGAACAACTGGAAGTATTAATAACAGATATCTCGGAAATGACGTATACAACAAAAAAAAGTTATTTGAAATAAATTGTGTGTTTTAAACAGATCTACATTTGTTATATGCTACGTTTTCGTCAATCTCTTTACCTACCTGTTATACAAGATTATACAAATTTCCTTCTGAATGGAGAGAACTTCACAGGCTATTTCCAGAAAATTCAAGATATACATTTTATTTGTCATATTGTGGCGAGATTGGAGCAGAGTATCAAGAATTACTTTAGTATTGCCAATAGGTGATACAATGTGGAAACCCTGAACAAATGTCTTTGTAGGCCACGGGGCTCCTCTGTCAACAGTCAAAAGGATATTTAATGGTCGGGAATCGAGGTCATAGAGTTCTTACTCTCACTCTCGTCTGGTTGACAGACTCAACGGCGAAGCTCTGAGCAACAAGGGCTGCTCAACATCCCCATCATAATCAATTTAACCTTTAATAAGTGGATACGTACAGATTTCACTAACGTACAGGTAAGATGCGCTAGTGTTAAACTTTCGATCGTCCTGGCCGCCAGACTATCAAATAACCCCCTAACTGCAACTATGTACATTAAATATGAATACAACTCTTAGTTTTATACACCCCCTGGGTCTTTTATTTGACGCCTCTTCCTATAACGCACCCGCCTACGCCCTACCCAACAACCCCCGATACCGATCCGCTCTTCCCCATCTACAGCCCTCCGATGTACGCGACCCTCAGGAGCTAGTCACCTTAGATAGCAATGCTAGAACATAAATATCTTGAGTGTGCGGTATTTTAAACAAAATCGTTACAGCCATTTTTGTAAAAATCAAAACTTTTGAAATAATTCCCATGTAAAGGATAGTTGGGGCGAGGAGGATCTTGAAAATTTTCGTTTCTCATCTTTGGAATGTACTGAACTTAAATACAAAGTCTGGTATGTATCCGACTTTTACTTTCTCACCTACGTATAGTAAGTAAGGGAAGTATTGCATTCCACCCAAAATTTCGATACCCAGATTTCACAGGAAATACGTGTTTTGAGGTGCACTGGATACATATAAAGCATTTTTGGAAACATGTCCGTGTGCGTGTCTGTGTGTGTGTGTGTGTGTCTGTCTGTGTGTGTGTCTGTCTGTGTGTCTGTCTGTGAACAGCATAACTCAGAAACGAACAGTCAGATAAACACCAAACTTGGTATTTAGGTTCAGTATCTTGCAGAGATGCGACACGAAGGTTTTCAAGAAAATCCCCCACCACAGATTACCCTTTACATGGAGAATTTTTCGAAAATTTTAATTTTCTCAAAAATGGCTCCAACGATTTTGAATAAAATACCATAGGTTTAAGACATTTTTATGGCAAATGAGTTGTATATTTCGAATTTTCTGAGAATGTCTCCAAAAGTATTCTTCATTGTGAACGACTTTTGCATAACTGGTAAACCATAAGAGATAGACAAAATTTTACTACACGAAAAATGAAGATCGCGTTAAAATACACAATTTATGTCATATACTTTTTTTTTGAGTGAACCATATTCGAGATATTGCTTGTTATTCCCTTAAATTTTCATTTTTTTTCTGGACACGCAAATAGAATGGAATACTCCACATAGCAAACAGCTCTTAAAATAGTTGACTATTGCTTAAAGCCTACCAATTCCCCTTGCATCTGCAAGAAAATTAGCAATAAGATTAACGTCTCGATATCTCAATTAACATGAAGCATATGGGGAATAAGCGTTTTTAAAAATAGTTTTACAAGAGTAGAGAAAGTCATGTGAGTGTAACACATCAGATTTTTGTTTTTATGCTGTTCACAGACACACACACACACGGCTCTTTTCCTGAAAATCTCTGTATGAAATTTTTGGGTGGAATGAAGTATTTCTCTATCTACTAAGTACATGGTAGAGAAGGTGAAAATGAGGACTTGTGCCGGAAATATATGTTTTTCTTGAAGGTTTCGCATCAGCTGCGTTTATGAACCACCTTGTTTGGTTTCATATCTATGAAAACAACACATCAATAGCACGTCTCATGTTAGAAGTAATCACAGAAGAAATTTTAGACGACTCATTTGGGATGTGGGATACCTATTAGTAATGTGTAAGGCTTGCATATGATTGTTACTTATCAGACTAATGTTATTACTTGTTTTTATTGACATGGGAAAGTGAACTACAGAGATTAATCCCTTAATCTTACTCAAGCGAATTGTCTTTAACGGGAATCGTACCCTGGCTTCCTAGCAAACAGTTAGTACTTCAGGCAATGTTCTTGGAGTTGAACCAAGCGGATCGTTTTACTCTGTTCTGCAGTAAATGAAATTGGATTCCCTTGATACCTTCGTCAAGAACACCAGAAGACTGCTACAGCGATGTAATGAGTGCAAAGTTAATTGAGAGGTCTTGCTTGGCAAGTTGACTTCGCTTTCCCGCTTTGGAGGTACATCCTTTAGAATCCTAATTGAGATAAACATGCTAAATAGATAAGGGAAGTCTTTAATGCACCAATAGTTTCAATCCCTTTTATCGTTTAATTTGTTTTCAAAAATATAAACTACGCAATAGTAATAATGAAGGTGATAATTATAATTATGATGAACACAGTAAAAGAAACCAGAGGAGTCCGTGATCAATCGAGATATTATGTAGGACTCCAGTATGCCATCATAACCTTTAAACGTCTGTATGAATGAATTTATATAAAAGTTGATTTGTACGGTACTGTCTGCGACGGTATTATTAATAAAGTTTACTTGTGTTTTGCCCCACGTTGTGAAGCCATTTTGTGACGTGTTTCTTTTGTTAAGTTTGTTAGCTCCACCTGGTGTTAGCAATTTGCGGCAGTATTAGTGTTTGTTTGAAAGAATGCTACTGTTATTTTATTTAATTTTGGTTCACTGACCTCCGGCTAGCTATGATCTTTTTGGTCGAGCACTTCTCTTTATACAGGTTGTGTAAACGGAAAGGAGTCTTTTATCCAAAGATAACACTAATGAAGGAATTTGTTTTACACTTTTATTGTCGAACACATTCACATCACATTTACATATTGATCTTGACACTCGCCAAACTGAAACTGTTATAATAACTTCATTATTGCCCATTATTAATTCGCGTACTTCAACTTTTTGTGTAATTAACTTTACGACACTTGAGATTTTTCATAACTGTGCTACGCGTAACCTGCGAATCGATAAACTGTGCGATACATTCAGCTACGTGTACTGTACAAATATTTCTGCTGGGCTGAAGGCGACGTGTAACGTACAAATATTTTCGATGAACTGACGGGGTCTACCTCTAACCTAGCCCTTTTTATACTCCTACACCCCGATATGCCTAAAGATTATAACCGAGCTGCTATTGGCTAATAAAACGCGCCAACATTAGCGTCTATTTTTATATCCAATGAAAATTATGAAAACATATGCTCTAGGAAAAATGTTCCAGCAAATTCTAAAGAAAAACGCGCCAATATTACGTAATTTCCTCGTCTCCAATAATGATAAACAGCTCACCCCCTCGCTGCATTATTGCACGCTATTATTGTCAGTTTCAGTAAGGCAGTATAAACTTACTTCTCAACAATAATTACAATCAACAAATATCTCAAATCAATGTCACACAAAAATGCATATTCACACTACAATTACTCTTTACATTTAAATAATTTATGAAACAAATTACTGCATCATGTCACATTATTTTCTATATCCATTCCCAATTCAAAGGTATGCATTATAGTAAATACTATTCGTATATAGTAATAAAAACAAAGAATCTCGCTATAGATCAAACAAACTTCAGTTACATTCCTCTACAACTGATGTGCTGCACTCACATACTTTCTCTACTCTTGTACAAACTATTTTTAAAAACGCTTATTCTCAACTATTTTATGTTAATCGAAATAAACATTTGCAGAAACAATCTTATTGCTAATTTTATTGTAGGTGCAGGGGAAATATTTTAGGCTGTAAACGATAGTCAAATCTATTAAGAGCTGGTTGCTATGTAGAGTATTCCATTCTCTTTGAATTTCCAGGACATACGAATAACGAATTCCCATTTCAGAAAAAGCGTAAGTATTGGAAAATTCAAGCAAATAACAAGGAATGTCTCGAAAATGGGTCGTTCGACAAAAAAAGTATATAACATAAATTGTGTGTTTTCACGAGATTTACATTTTTTGTGTAGCAAAATTTTGTCTATATCTTACGGTTTACCAATTATGCGCAGGTCATTCAGAATGAAGAGGACTCTTGGGGACATTTCCAGAAAATTCAAGATATGCATTTCATTTGCCATGAAAATATCTTAAACATATGATATTTCAATCAACATCGTTAGAGCCATTTTTGAGAAAATCAAAATTTTCGAAAAATGTTCCATGTAAAGGTAGGGGATTTTCTTTAAAATCTTCATGTCGCAATCTTGGAAGATACTAAACTCTAATACCAAGTTTGATATTTATCCGACTTTTCGTTTTTGAGTTATGCTATTCGCAGACATACACACACACGCGCGCGCGCGCGCGCGCACGGACATGTTTACAGAAGTCCTTTATTTGGATTCATGATTCACATCATGTATATCCGGTGTAACGAATTTTTGGGTGGAATACAATACTTCTCCTACTTAGTATACATAGCACAGAAAGTAAATACTATATTATACAAATTAATTACTATAAGTCATAGAAAAAATTATCGTCTCCTTGTTGGTAGTTTAAGCCTATTCTAGTGGCAGTAATTTATCTTTTGATTAAGTGAATAATTAAGTCAAAATGAATGTATCATTGTACCTTTCTTAATAAAATACAAATAAATTAATTTACCAATTACCTGAGAAATGTTTGCGCTGTCAGCACCTTGTAGGTTCCACAGTGTTTCAAAAGATCACTCCTTTTTTCCCCAAAATAAAATTACATGCTCTGTACTTAGTTTTTGGTTGTAACCATTTCGAGAAAAAAAATCTTCTTTCAATCACTTATCCAAAATCAACTAGATTCGCACTTTCTTCTCATCTTTTGACAACTCTGAATGGTGTTCCCTATTTGATTTCTCTAATACCTATGTTTTATGCCGAGATTTCATCGGAAATATATGTTTTGAGGCCCCTG
This sequence comes from Deroplatys truncata, assembly GCA_030765065.1. NCBI lineage: Eukaryota > Metazoa > Arthropoda > Insecta > Mantodea > Mantidae > Deroplatys > Deroplatys truncata. The sequence goes on from CM060979.1 coordinate 169,417,975, forward strand.
AATCCACAAAACAGCATTTTTAGAAAAAGGTCTGTATGTTTGTGAGTCTGTGTGTACGTGTGTGTGTGTCTTTGAACACCATAACTTAAAAACAAAAAGTCGGACAAGTACCAAAATTGGTATTTAAATTCAGCATCTTGCAAGAAGGCGACACGAATATTTTCAATAAAATCGCCCTCCCTTAACTACCCTTTACATGGAACATTTTTAGAAAACTTTGATTTTTTAATATTTGAGACATTTTGTATAAACCTGTATAACTGGTAAACGTAGACGAAAACGTGCTACACAAAAACTGCAGATCTCCTTAAACCACAGAATTTATTTCAAATAAGATTTTTGTGGAATAAGCCATTTCCGAGATATCCATCATTAAAAGTTAGAATTGTTCATTTCTTGGTCATTCTTTTAAAGTCGTTTCAATATTCAGTTGTTTCTCGCGATTGCATGGAAACAGCAGTCCAGTTCTTAAACATTTGACTATCGCTGTTCCCTTTGTATCTACACTACGTGACACCTGGCTGAAAATGACGTACAAGTTCGTGGCGCCGACCATCGGTAATGCTGGAAGTCAATATGGTGTTGGCCCACCCTTAGGCTTGATGAGAGCGTTCACTCTCGCGGGCATATTTTCAATCAGGTACTGTAAGGTTTCTTGGGGAATGGCAGCCCATTCTTCACCGAGTGCGGAACTGAGGAGAGGTATCGATGTAGGTCGGTGATGCCTGGCACGAAGTCGGCATTCCAAAACATCCCAAAGGTGTTCTATAGGATTCAAGTCAGGACTCTGTGCAGGCCAGTCCATTACAGGGATGTTATTGTCGTGTAACCACTCCGCCACAGTTCGTGCTCGAATGTGTTGAAAGAGGCAATCGCCATCCCCGAATTGCTCCTCAACAGTGGGAAGCAAGAAGGTGCTTAAAAGGTCTGCGCTGTGATCGTGCCACGCAAAACAACAAGGGGTGCAAGCCCCTCCAGGAAAAACACGACCACGCCATAACACCACCACCTCCGACTTCACTGTTGGCACTACACACGCTGGCAGATGACATTCACCGGGCATTCGCCATACCCACACCCTGCCATCGGATCGCCACATTGTGTACCGTGATTCGTCACTCCACACGTTTTACCACTGTTCAATCGTGTAATGTTGACGCTCGTTACACCAAGCGAGGCGTCGTTTTGGCATTTTCCTGCATGATATGTCGCTTATGAGCAGCCGCTCGACCATGGAATCCAAGGTTTTTCACCTCACGCCTAACTGTCGTGGTAGTTGGAATGGATTCTGATGCAGTTTGGGAATTCCTGTATGATGGTCTGGATAGATGTCTGCCTATTACTCTTTACGAACCTCTTCAAATGTCGGCGGTCTCTGTCAGTCAACAGATGAGGTCGGCCTGTACGCTTTTGTGCTGTACATGTCCCTTCATGTTTCCACTTCACTATCATATCAGAAACAGTGGACCTAGGGATGTTTAGGAGTGTGGAAATCTCGCGTACAGACTTCTGACACAAGTGATACCCAATCACCAGACCACGTTCGAAGTCCGCGAGTTCCACCGAGCGTCCCATTCTGCTGTTTCACGATGTCTAATGACTACTGAGGTCGCGGATCTCTGTCTGTCCATCTGTGAACAGTATAATTCAAAAACGAAAACAGGATAAATACTGTAGCGGGGATTAATGGGTGATGGGTTGGTTCTTGGTGTTGGGTTTGTTATTCGGAAGGATTGATGTTGCTGCCGGCTACTCAAGTAGAGGAATATTGATAGTGTGACTCTTATCTCAGGGAGTGTGGATGGGAGATGAATGATGTTGACTGTTCTCCTCTCAAATGACCCGTTTATTGAAGATCCATACTACTTTCCTCGTCCGAATACCCTTAACACAAGACGTGATTCCGCCTATCATCCCCTGCTATTGTTTACGTGCTTTACCCTTTCTTCAGTACTTTTAGAAGTTGAAACATATTACGATGGTAATTTAATGACTTGAATTCTGTCATTCCTAGCTACCCTTTACTCACTTTTACTTTACACTAACTTTCAAATATATATATATATATATATATATATATATATATATATATATATATATATATATATACTTTGAATTTCTACATCTGTGATCTACTCTTCCCCACGGCAGTACACAAAGTGATCTGTTCTACCACTATACGACACGAAGTGATGCATCTTACCCACGTCTGAAACTTGCTCTCTATCATAGATAATTTTTCTATTTCACGCCTCTTTTCTAGTTTCGATCCCTCTTGTTACTATGCATGTGACTTTGATCATTTCTCATTGGTTATTTATCTAAATTTTTCTCCGCTTTCCATTGGCTCGTTATATCGTCGCTCTGGCCTCATCCGCGTCTGCTATTACCATCTTATGTTCGCTTGACTGAATTTTCTGTGCGCTTGACTGCATTCGATTTCCGTTCCGTTGTTTTCGCTTCCTGTGAGTTCCACCAGATTTCTATAGGACTTAAGCGTTTGCTAATGTTGCTTTTCCTGTCCCTTTCTAAGTCTTCAACCCTTTTTACAGTTTTCGCCAAGTCTCTTCGTTCTAAAATGCGCATTTTCTACATTTTATTTCACGTTCTGATTATTTATTCGTATCTGTTTTTTACTTTATTTCTCTCGTTATGATTTTATTTCCCCCTTTTCTAATTCTTAATATTCTCTTTTATTCTTCCATCTTATTAATATTCCCCTCATTATTTTTATTAGATGCTTATTAATATTCTTTATATGGTTATTATTATTATTCATATTATTCGGGCAGATCTTATCACTTCAATACACAACGACCTCGTTTATCTAGGCTATGTGAGATTAATGAAAACCCGATAATCCTGAAACAAACTATTAAATGAATACAAACTTTAATACACAATATTGAAATTTGGACCACTGCAAAAACAGAGAGAAAATAATTGACAGATGTCCAAATGAGAAGTCTACAATCTCTATCAGGCCTGTCATGAAAACTAATGAAACTTAATCTCACACACTTTAGTTTTGTTATTCTGTGACACTGACCATGGTAACTGCACTTATTGTTGACTTGAAGGGTGATGGTGATCTCTGCGTTATACCTGAAGTCTCATCATTGCAACCGTATACATGCATATGTATTTATAAAAGGACGCACATATTTTCGTAGTGAAAAAGTAAGTTAAAATCAATCCGAAATTCCGGGTTAATGAGGGCCGGATAAATCAGGTTCTTATGTTCAAAACTTGGTATTTAACTTCAGCACCTTCCAAGGATGCGACACGAAAACTTTCAACAAAATTCCTCCACCCCAAACAAACCTATACATGGACATTTTTTGAAATTTTTAATTTTCTCAAAAAAATCTTGCATTGATTTTTATTAAAATATCAGTATTTAATATACATATATATTATATGCCAAATATATCTTAATTTTATGGGAATAGCTTTTGAAGTCATCTTCATTCCATAATTCTATATAAGGTAAAACTTAAAGTAATCTTCCTGTAGCGTTAGCCATTTCCAGATATACGTTATCATTGATTTAAATTTTTCAGTACGACTGTAATTGTTTTAAAGTGCTGTCGCTATACAGTTGCTTCTTTTAATGTCAGGTAAAGAGTATGGAACGCCAAGGCCAGCATTTAGCGACTAGCTTATAAATATCTGACTATGAATTCGGTTTCATTTATCCCCTTTGTAACTACAACGAAATGAGTAATTCAATCATTTCTACAAACGTTTACCTCGGATAACATGAAGTATGTAGAAAAACAAGCCTTTATAAGAATAGTTTGTAGAATTTATACAAAAAAATCTGATGTGTTACACTCACATAACTTTCTCTACTCTTGGACAATCTAATTTTACAAACGCCTATTCTCCATATGCTTCATGTTAATCGAGATATCGAGATGTCAATCTTATTGGTAATTTTCTTGTAGATGCAAGGGGAATATGGTAGCTTTTAAGAGATAGTCAAATATTTTAACGCTGGTTGCTATGTGGCGCATTCCATTCTCTTTGCATGTCAGGACATAAAAAAATGAATAACGTATTTGAGAAAAAGTATAAGTATTGGAAAATTTAAGGAAATAACAAGCAATATCTCGAAAACGGTTCACTCAACAAAAGAAATGTATATGACATAAGTTGTGTATTTTAACGCGATCTACATTTTTTGTGTAGTAAAATTTTGTCTATCTCTTATGGTTTACCAGTTATGCAAAAGGCGTTCACAATGAAGAATACTTTTGGAGACATTCCCAGAAAATTCGAGATATACATTTCATTTCTCATGACATTATCTTAAACATATGAAATTTTCATCAAAATCGTTAGAGCCATTTTTGAGAAAATTAAAATTTTCGAAAAATGTTCCATGTAAAGGGTAGTCTGGGGTGGGGGGATTTTCTTGAAAACCTTCGTGTCGCATCTCTGGAGGATACTGAACCTAAATACCAAGTTTGGTGCTTATCCGACTGTTCGTTTTTGAGTTATGCTGTTCACAGACACACACAGACACACACACACACACACACACGGACATGTTTCCAAAAATGCTTTTTTTGGATTCAGGAGATCTCAAAACATATATTTCCGGTGAAATCTCGGTATCGAATTTTTGGGTGGAATGCAATACTTCCCCTACTTACTATACGTAGTAGAGAAAGTAAAAAAATCTGAAGTGTTCACCCACATGACTTTCTCTACTCTTGTACAAACTATTTTTACAAACGCTTATTCTCCATATGCTTCATGTTAATGGAGATATCGAGATGTCAATCTTATTGATAATTTTCTTGTAGATGCAAGGGGAATATGGTAGGTTATAAGCGATAGTCAAATATTTTAACGCTGGCTGCTATGTGGCGCATTCCATTCTTTTTGCATGTCCAGGACATAAAAAAAATGAATAACGAATTTGAGAAAAAGTATAAGTATTGGAAAATTTAAGGGAATAACAAGCAATATCTCGCAAACGGTTCACTCAACAAAAGAAATGTATATGACATAAATTGTGTATTTTAACGCGATCTATATTTTTCGTGTAGTAAAATTTTGTCTATCTCTTATGGTTTACCAGTTATGAAAAAATCGTTCATAACGAAGAATACTTTTGGAGACATTCCCAGAAAATTCGAGATATACATTTTATTTGTCATGACAATATCTTAAACATATATTTTAATCAAAATCTTTAGAGCCGTTTTTGAGAAAATTAAAATTTTCTCAAAATGTTCCATGTAAAGGGTAGTCTGGGGTGGGGGGATTTTCTTGAAAACCTTCGTGTCGCATCTCTGAAAGATACTGAACCTAAATACCAAGTTTGGTGTTTATCTGACTCTTCGTTTTTGAGTTATGCTGTTCACAGACACACAGACAGACAGACACACAGACAGACACACACACGGACATGTTTCCAAAAATTCTTTTTTTGGATTCAGTGAGTCTCAAAACATGTATTTCCGGTGAAATCTCTGTATCGAAATTTTGGGTGGAATACAATACTTCCCCTACTTACTATACGTAGTAGAGAAAGTAAAAATGAATAACGAATTTGAGAAAAAGTGTAAGTATTGGAAAATTAAGGGAATAACAAGCAATATCTCGCAAACGGTTCACTCAACAAAAGAAATGTATATGACATAAATTGTGTATTTTAACGCGATCTATATTTTTCATGTAGTAAAATTTTGTCTATCTCTTATGTTTTACCAGTTATGAAAAAGTCGTTCATAATGAAGAATACTTTTGGAGACATTCCCAGAAAATTCGAGATATACATTTTATTTGTCATGACAATATCTTAAACATATGATATTTTAATCAAAATCGTTAGAGCCGTTTTTGAGAAAATTAAAATTTTCGAAAAATGTTCCATGTAAAGGGTAGTCTGGGGTGGGGGGATTTTCTTGAAAACCTTCGTGTCGCATCTCTGAAAGATACTGAACCTAAATACCAAGTTTGGTGTTTATCCGACTCTTCGTTTTGAGTTATGCTGTTCACAGCACACAGACACACAGACAGACACACACACGGACATGTTTCCAAAAATGCTTTTTTTGGATTCAGTGAGTCTCAAAACATGTATTTCCGGTGAAATCTCGGTATCGAAATTTTGGGTGGAATACAATACTTCCCCTACTTACTATACGTAGTAGAGAAAGTAAAAATTGATGTTTTGCACTCACATGACTTCCTCTACTTTTGTACAAGCTATTTTTAAAAACGATTATTCCCCATCTATTTCGTGTTAATCGAGATAAACATTTGCAGAAACTTTTTGCTAATTTTCTTGTAGGTGCAAGGGAAGGCCTTAACCGATAATCAAATATTTTAAGAGTTGGTTGCTATGTGGCGCATTCCATTCTCTTTGCATGTCCAGTACACAAAAAAAACGAATAACGAATTCCCATTTGGGAAAATGTATAAGTATTGGAAAATTCAAACTAATAACAAGGAATATCTCGGAAATGGTTCTTTCCACAAAAAGCATATGATATAAATTGTGTGTTTAATGAGTTCTACGTTTTTTGTGTAGTAAAATTTGTCTATCCTTACGGTTTGCCAGTTATACGAAAGTCGTTCAAATTAAAGAGGGTTTTTGGGGACATTCCCAGAGAATTTATCGTATGGTTTTATTTGCTGTGAAAATATATAAAACGTACGATATTTTAATCAAAATCGTTAGAGCCATTTTTGAGAAAATAAAAATTTCCAAAAAAAGTTCCAGGTAAAGAGTAGTCTGGATTGAAGGGATCTCATGAAAATCTTTGTACCACATCCTTGAAGATACTAATCTCAAATATCAAGTTTGGTATTATCCGCTTCTCGTTTTTGAGTTATGCTGTTCACAGACACATACGCGGACCTTTTTCTAAAAATTCTTTTTTATTTTCTCTACTACATATAGTAAGTAGGGAAAGTATTGCATTCCACCCAATAATACCATACCGAGATTTCACCGCAATTATATGTTTAGAGACCCCCTGAATCCAAAAAAAGCAGTTTTGGAAACATGTCCGTGTGTGTGTCTGTGTGTGTGTGTGTCTGTGAACAGCATAACTCAGAAATGAACAGTCGGATAAACACCAAACTTCGTATTTAGGTTCAGTATCTTCCAAGGATGCGACACGAAGGTTTTCAAGAAAATCCCGCCACCCCAGAGTACCCTTTACATGGAAGAGTTTTCGAAAATTTTAATTTTTTCAAAAATGGCTCTAACGATTTATTAAAATATTATATGCTTATAATATTTTTATGACAAATAAAATGTATATCTTGAATTTCCTGGGAATGTCTCCAAACGTATTCTTTATTGTGAACGACTTTTGCATAACTGGTAAACCATAAGAGATAGACAAAATTTTACTACACAAAAAATGTGGATCGCGTTAAAATACACAATTTATGTCATATACATTTTTTTGTTGAGTGAACCATTTTCGAGATATTGCTTGTTATTCCCTTAAATTTTTCAATACTTATTTTCTCAAATGGGAATTCGTTATTCATTTTTTTTGTCTTGGATATGCAAAGAGTACTAATCTGTGGCAAAGGGAATGGTGCTGCACCTAGCAACCAGCTATTCAGAGATATGTATGTGCTTAAAGGCTTCCGTATTTCTATTTGCCCTTGTAAATATATATTCCCCTTACATCTACAAGAACATTAGCAATAAGATAGAGTCTGCAAATGTTTCTCTCGATTAACATGAAGTAGATGGAGAATAAGCGTTTGTAAAAATAGTTTGTACAAGAGTAGAGAAAGTCATGTGAGTGTATCACATCAGATTTTTACTTTCTCTACTACGTATAGTAAGTAGGGGAAGTATTGTATTCCACCCAAAAATTCGATACCGAGATTTCACAGGAAATATATGTTTTGAGAACTCCCTGAATCCAAAAAAAGCATTTTTGGAAACATGTCCATTTGTGTGTCTGTGTGTGTGTGTGTGTGTGTGTGTGTGTCTGTGTGTCTGTGTGTCTGTGAACAGCATAACTCAGAAACGAACAGTCGGATAAACACTAAACTTGGTATTTAGGTTCAGTATCTTCCAGAGATGCTACACCAAGGTTTTCAAGAAAATTCCCCCACCCCAGACTACCCTTTACATGGAACATTTTTCGAAAATTTTAATTTTCTCAAAAATGGCTCTAACGATTTTGATTAAAATATCGTATGTTTAAGATATTTTTACGACAAATGACATGTGTATCTCGAATTTTCTGGGAATGTCTCCAAAAGTATTCTTCATTGTGAATGACTTTTGCATAACTGGTAAACCATAAGAGATAGACAAAATGTTACTACACCAAAAATGTAGATCGCGTAAAAATACACAATTTATGTCATATACATTTTTGTTGTTGAGTGAACCATTTTCGAGATATTACTTGTTATTCCCTTAAATTTTCCAATACTTATACTTTTTCTCAAATTCGTTATTCATTTTTTTGTCCTGGATATGCAAACAAAATGGAATGCGCCACATAGCAACCAGCGCTTAAAGGATTTGACTATCGCTTAAAACCTACCAATTCCCCTTGCATCTACAAGAAAAGTAGCAATAAGATTAACATATCGATATCTCAATTAACATGAAGCATATGGAGAATAAGCGTTTGTAAAAATAGTTTGTACAAGAGTAGGGAAAGTCATGTGAGTGTAACACATCAGATTTTTTGGATACGGGGCACCTCAGAACATGTATTTCCGGTGAAATCTCGATATCGAATTTTTTGATGGAATGCAATACTTCCCCTACTTACTATACGAGGTAGGGAAAGTAATAAACCATACTCATGTGAGCGTAAGACATCAGAATGTTTTCAGAATTGACACGATAGTGAATATCATCTATGATAATGATGCTGTTTAAGCGTGTGTGACATTGTTACACCATTTTAATACCTTGTTCCCTTGTTCCTTAAAACTAGCACACACTGCGCTTTACTCTGGTACTATTATACAAATTCTAAAAGAGCTCGGTCTTAAAAAATTCCAGGGTTTTCCTTTCCCAAGTCTTTGTTAATATAATAATTAGCTAGCCGATTACTTCTTTGTAACTTTGATGAGGTTTTAAAAGAGTTAATTAACTTGATTCTTACATTCTCTCCAGTTGCCACTCCCTTTTAAAACTTTTTTTTATCGTCGTTCTCATTTCTCCTTGTGCATCACTTTCCCATATCGCCCAAAGGAGGGGGGAAAAGAACTTGGTATGAAAACACTTCCCTCTTCCCGTTTCCAGCACCCTTCCCCTCTCAGACGTTTCACTGCCAACTAAAAACCTTATTATAGTTTCTACTTTTTTACCCCTATAGCTTTTTTCTTCTCACACCCTTTTTTTTCGTCTTCGGTCTCTTGTTTTCTACTTTTTAATACTCTTCTCATTCCACTCGCCATTCTTTTCCCCATCTTAAGAAAAGTTAGTACAAAATTCAGTTTTTTATGGCTTCTTTTTCCTTTCTTTTAAACTTGTACACGCATACACAGTGTGTTCCATAAGAGTGGAGCCGAGGGTAGTCATTAGTCCCACATCGAAAAAAATTAGTCAAGATGCTTCCAATTACTGAATTGCAAAACGCTTGCAATCTGGAGCCGGGCGTTGGTCCTCGCTTTTGAAGCCGTACCCTTTGCTTCAATATCTGCTGTTGATTCTGCTGCCGGCTGCTCCAATGATTGGCTATGAGATCTTTCTCTCAGGATATGCCTGGGTGGGTGTGAAAGGATAACACCAGCTTAAACTGATGGAGAAATTTAATGTGATCTAATACTTGAGCTCTTAAAATGAGTTTCCGACCATAAAGAATGAAACTGGTTATGAACTGTAGCACTCGAAACTACAAAAATTGAATAGTTATACCTGTTAACTTCTGTAGTATCAATTTTACGGTAAGAAATAACTGTCTCCGCAATAAAAGAAACTAGCAACATAACCTGCCGTGAGACGCTAAAGTAGATACTTACCGGCAAAACACCTCGCGATGGCCGCTAAATCTTACTCACGCAGGCATGACACTAAATGCTTAAAATAACACACGAGTAATCACCAGATTAAGTGACTAATTCTCAAGAAAGAGTGTCACGAATGTATGCAGGAACGAGGTGTCTCTGATTAGAATGCACGCCCTTATTTTAACTCAAGCTCCACCTACATATTACTCCCCCACTAACGTTACTTCACATGCGCTCCAATCTCAAAAATTCTACATATGCGTATCTGACACTATAACTAAACGGTACCTCCCCGACTCTCAGAATTTCATTACCTTTCTCTCATTCAGAATTTCTGCCTACCTGACTGTTCAAACGTTACGAACTTATAACCTAATTGCATTGCAAGAATCTTAAGCTAATGCTTCCGCTTCTCACGTTACTACTAATGACTTTGCATAACATTACTCGCTAATTACCTTTTACCTCGGACAAATCCTTAGACTCAGGTTTATTATATTATACATTGGTTTAATATACGGAAATTATTTATTGCAATTATTTCTTTATCTTACTATCATCTCTTTATTTAATTATTTACATTTTCCCGTCAATAATTATGGTATCAAATCTTAACATTATAAATAGATTCTTAATGTATTCAATTTAGTGTATAATTTGTTCATTGTGGCACTCGTGCCAATAATAGCAATGACGTAATAACGGTATTCCAAAATGTTGTGGCTTATAGAGAAAAGATGAAACCATTTTGTGATATTCTTCTCTCTGAGCAATAAAGATACAAATATATATGTACATTATTAAAGATAGAATACTTAAGATCTGAATTTACAATTACCTACTATGTTGTACTGATAATAGGCTACATCACAGTCCGTAATATCCGCTCACTTCTCTCCCAGGAAGGGAATTCATGAAAGTGATGTTTTGCTTATCGGTTCTACACACCAGGTAATAAAAAATGAAATGCAGGGAGAGAAACTAACATTTCATTTAAGAACATATGAAGACGTTCTCCCTTATATCAGCTATGGATACTGAATTGCTACATGATTAATTTCCTACAATTTATAATGCTAATATTGCATAAAATGATGTATCTAACTTATGAATAAACTGAATATACTCGTAACACTCGTCAAAATTGTTAGACTCAGTCATTAATGCGACAAACATTGATTCCTAACATAATCATCAAGAGTATTCACTTTTGCATAAATTACTACTATGCATTCCTATAATTGCACTGTTTTTCTACTTTCTTCTTCCTTACATAGAATACGAATAACAACCTGTTCTGACCTCATTCCCCTAGGCATTCCGTGGACTTTGCTGCCTCTTGTCTTGTGTGAAATGCCGCTTTAGAATTGACTGATTGCTCCATTCTATGTAAATAGTCTATACGTATCTATTTTGTCCGTAAGTTTGTGATTTATGGAAAATAAACACATTTCTTATTCTTTGAATCCCGATTTTTCCAATTATACATATCGCAAAAGTGATCTGTAATGTTTCACTCTTATTGTACAGATGTTAATGTTATAGTTTTTCTTGATAGGTCAACATTCACTCGTATTAAAAATTCAGTGAAAAGATGTTTAAAAATTAAATTTTGTAACCGTTCTTGTTATAAATATTCTGCCAATAGTTACGCTTATGAATTTAATACTTATACTTAGCTTGTTTTCTATGTCACTGTCCTTATTAAAAAGATTGTTGCAACTCAGACATTTAAATACCTGTCCTAAAGTATTATTTTTAAAATGCTGCTTGCTCTTACAGGATGTTAGCATACCATGATCTTAGTTTTTGGATGACGAAATTTAAAAACTATAATACTTACTAATCTGAAATTCGCCTTGGAGGGTTGTTTTGAGGTCATCTGTATATGCCACGATATATAATTCACCGACATGGTTAGCCGAGGTGGTTATGGCATGGACCCATGAACGGAAGACCTGTAGTTCAAATCCAGCCAGCACCATCTTCAGGCTTTCTCCAGGTTTCCCTTAGTTCCCATACACGGCAAATATCGGAGAGATGCTCTAAACGTAGGAAAGTTTCCTTCCCAAATTTCCATTACCATTTCATTTCACGTATTATCAGTGTCCACCACTGGGAGGGTTCCGACTCCTTCAGCTGCCGTGGTGCGGGCGCTGCAGACCCTGAGCACTCGCGATACTTCTGACGTTACTAGAAGTACGCTGGGCCAAACATCGTGCTGTTTGGATTGGGTTGGACTCGGCAGGGTAGTGGATCCCGATACCCGTAGGAGATTTGGGTACGTCTGTGGAGTTTTTCGTCCAGGCAGGGTTGTGAGACGTCCATGTCCTCTGGTACCGCCATGGATACCCGGTAAGGGCTGCGGTGGCTGTCGGTCCTATCAAGGTTTTTCGTTAGTCCTCCCCTTTTGGGGTTGACGCACGTAGGTAACGTATCCACTTCCGCATGTAAAATTTATGGATTAAAATTTTCAGGTGCCAACCCGAAGGAAAAGGTCTCAGGGGTGGGAGTGTCACTCAAATGACGCCCTCCAACCAGAGTCACATGGGGATCCAGTCCCCTGGTGCTTTATGTCCACCACCTGTGGTGACGTATGAAGAAAGAATGGCGCTAAACACTGCTAAAATAAATAAATAACAAATTTAATTCCAGTTCAGTGGGGCTTCATGCACCGCGGGTAAAAACGCTGAAAGTTATTAATTTCTTAAAAGCATCATGGAAATTCATTAAGCATATTGATATTCTTATTTCACTTAAAACATTCCCAGCAAAGTTTTATAGGAAATGAACCACGCCCACATTAAGTTTAGGTGTATCTACTTAAAGTTTGTCAATAGTCTCTTTCTTTCGTTACATTTATGGTAGATTTAAATTCCAGGCATCCTTGGTTTATCTTTCACTCTTTATTCTTAAAGTGGAAAAGACTAGTAATGCAACAACATGAATGTTCTTACGTCTGCAGTAAAGGGTGTCATAAGTGTGCACCTCTCTTAGGAATAACAGTTCGCATGCTTGAAATGTTTTTGCAAATATCCAGTTGCTTGAGGCAGTATTTTTAAAACTTAAATGATTTCAGTCTAATTATATGATATATAAATTCAATAAAAGCCCGCCTTAAAGCAATATGATTATGTAACTATATATAAAAAGTGTATATTACAGTCATTGTAAATGTTTATATTATTGTATCCATGTGTAATAATGTTATGTGAATGTATTACGTAATTTAATAATGTAGGAGCTGTGAGAATAATAAGTTAAAAGTTGCTAGCAATGAGGTAACCTTGAGGCAATAATGAGTTTGAGAGTTTAACAAGTTCTTGGAAGCAATAATGTAATTTTAGTGGCAGTTTATAAAATAGCCAATCAACAACCAGAAAACGCTTTAGTTAAGTGAGGGTATTCTATTGGACTAGGATTAGCCAATCAGGAACTAAAACGGAGAAAAATTTACAAATTTAGAAGTTAGTTGCCTGCAGACAGCGTTACTAACCAGACGCAAAAGGTGTCCTCAAAGAATATAATATGTATTCGTATGAGACGAAAAATAAGTTTACATGTTAAAAAGTGTAATTAATTAATAAAATAGAATCTCACAGCTCTATATCAGTGAAGTGTTATTTAAATCGTATCAAGTATTAATAAAAGGAGTGAAGTAAAATTATAATCCGTGTAAGCCTACATTCTTATTGCACCACAACCCTGCTAAGAGAAACGTGTCTCTAACAAAAATACTGACGCAGCCGAGGCAAACATAAATATATAATACTTAAAGAAATAGTCAAATTACTAAGTTAATATTTTTTAAACTTGGGGCAAAGGCCACCTGAAAGTACATTTGGGGCGAAGGCTACCGGGTGCCATACGTGCGGTTACAACTACTTCAAGTTCGGCTCCCCAACAGTTGAAATATAATACAGCTCCTTCAATACAAACTACATGAAATTGACGCCCAAAGCGTGGTGCAAACTCCTACAACAAAATAACTTCTTCAAATTGGCCTCCATACGTGGAGCCAATAAAATACCACTTCTCATGACCAACTAATAAGAGCTACTTGTAGTACGAGAATAGTGTGGAAAACTCTTGACGAATACGATATCGGTGCATCTACATGCTCAGATACTGCTGAAGTCTCGATTTCATTCTCGATCAATTTGAGCCAATTGTGCCGAGCTTCTTAGGGTTCATACTTGCTTCTCTGAATCTACTTTGGAATTTTAATTTGATTGCGTTAACAATGCCTCGTCTCAGCTGCTCTGGAAGCGATATCTCAAAAGTTAAATATCAGCTCATTTTTCGCTCCTTCGCAATACTTAAAGTATTATAAGAACTCTTTGTGTCCCTTTTTGCTTCTCAACACTAGGTCGAAAATTGGGTGAAGTATGCTGAACTTTCTAGACTGCAAATGTTCGAGACGCGCTTTGTTGCCCGCCGCACCTCTAAACATCAACACTATACCAGAGAGAAGCTCTACAGCTCTACAGGAATGTAGACGTCATCTGCTTGGGAGATGAGTCTGTGGATAGAAACGAATGCAAAAAGCATTCTGATGTGTTACACTTACATGACTTTCTCTCCTCTTGTTCAAACTATTTATACAAACGCTTATTCTCCATCTACTACATGTTAATCGAGATAAACATTTGCAGAAACGATCTTATTGCTAATTTTCTTGTAGGTGCAACGGAAATTGGTAGACTTTAAGCGATAGTCAAATATTTTAAGCGCTGGTTGCTATGTGGGGTATTCCATTCTCTTTGCATGTCCAGGACATAAAAAAGGAATAATGAATTCCCATTTTAAAAAGTATAAATATTGGAAAATTCAAACAAATAATAAGGAACATCTTGGATATGGTTCACTCCACAAAATATGGCACATGGCGTAAATTGTGTTTAACAAGCTCTACATTTTTGTGTAGAAACATTTTGTCTATCTCTTACGGTTTATCGAGTATGCTAAAGCCATTCAGAAAGTAGAGGACTATTGGGGACATTCCCAGAAAATTCAAAATATACATTTTATTGGTCATGAAAATATATTAAATTTAGGACATTTTAATCAAAATCGTTAGTCATTTTTGAGAAAATCAAAATTTTCGAAAAATAGTCCATATAAAGGGTAATCTGGAGTAGGGAGGATTTTCTTGAAAATCTTCGTGTCGCATCCTTGGAAGATACTAAACTCAAATGCCAAGTTTGGCATTTATCCAGCTTTTCGTTTTTGAGTTATGGTGTTCAGAGACACACAGACACACAACACGCGGACATGTTTCCAAAAACTCTTTATTTACATTCAGGGCACCTCAAAACATGTAATTCCGGTGAAATTTCGGTATCTAATTTTTGGGTGGAATGCAATACTTCCCCTACTTAAGTATGCGCAGTAGAGAAAGTAAAACGCGTGTCTACTTTCATTACAGATTTACACATTTCGTTGAGTAAAGACTTTTAAAAACCGAATCCTTATGCGATGACAGAAATTGCACATTGTTTGTAGGTCCAGTGCACACGAGAGAGTTTTCACGTCGTGACATTACAGCGAACTCGCCGCAACATTATTTTATTAGGGCGATGTTGCTCTGACGTCCATGCGTCAATATTCTGATTTGTTAAGAAGGGGAAGTACAAATAAGTGTTTTATATAATCTTTATAATGAAAATCTACAACATAAAACGTGTACAATGTATTGAGGATACAGAATGTCATCATTGTCCAACTAAAACATGAAGCTTGAAAATGGTGGAAGTCGATATGTGTTTCATTGTTAATGCACAAAAGTGATACTCGCCAGTTGAGTAATGGTTTGTGTTCACAACACAGTGGAAACGGAAAGGAAAAAACGCGCAGTGTTTGTTTATTTAATTTATAATATATTTATAAAGAAACAAAAGACAATTAGGAAGTAGAGGGTGATCCAGTTCCATCTTGTCGGCTACTTATAGGAACACTTACCTCGATGTTCATCATTTAAGATTTAAAAAATCTGATGTGTTACACTCACATGACTTTCTCTACACTTCTACAAACTATTTTTACAAACACTTATTCTCCATATGCTTCATGTTAATCGAGATGTTAATCTTATTGCTAATTTTCTTGTAGATGCAAGGGGAATTGGTAGGCTTTAAGCGATAGTCAAATATTTTAAGAGCTGGTTGCTATGTGGAGTATTCCATTCTCTTTGCATTATCAGGACAAAAAAATAACGAATTTCCATTTGAGAAAAAGTATAATTATAGGAAAATGTAAGGGAATAACAATATCTCGAAAATGGCTCACTCAACCAAAAAAATGTATGGTTTACCAGTTAAAGAATACTTTTGGAAACATTCCCAGAAAATTCGAGTTATACATTTTATTTGTCATGAAAATATCTTAAACATTCATTCATTATCTGTTTACCCTCCTCTTATGTAGGACTGACACCCCCCAGGACTTACAGGCGGGTGCCTGGGGTCAGAGGCCCGTCGAGGAGCAGACACTCATGGATCAGATAGAACAACCAGGATGGGTGATCAGTCCGATGCCTGGTATGGGATGGAGTAAGTGGATGAGACGAAATGTTGGTGAAATGAATGAAAGGAAAGGTGATGATGGAGCAGTTGGTGGAATGAATGGCGGGGGAAACCGGAGAACCCGGAGAAAACCCGCCCAGACGCCGCTTTGTCCACCACAAATCCCACATGCAGGTCCCTGGGATTGAACCCGGGCCGCCTCGGTGGGAGGCGAGCGGTCTAACCACTCGGCCACGGCGCCGCCTATCTTAAACATATGATATTTTAATCAAAATCGTTAGAGCCATTTTTGAGAAAATTAAAATTTTCGAAACTTTTTTTCATGTAAAGGGTAATCTGGGGTGGGGGGATTTTCTCTGTATTGCATTTTTGGGTGGAATACAATATCTCCCCTACGTTATTATACGTAGCAGAGAAAGTAAACATTAAACTCAGTTTTATTCATGGACGTTCTTTAAATACTATGGTCCTTAGCGTCCCATTGTATATTGGGCGTGAAAGACCGGTAATTTTGCTCAGAGGCCTCTCTTTCAGACTTGAGGATCTTTTACGTGTCATAAATCTACGAAGTAAATTTAAGAGGTAACATTTTTCAGTTACTTCCGAATGAGTATGGAGTCACTCTAGGACCTTGAGGTAAAAATGAATGACTACATAAAAAGCGAAAACACTGTAATGGGACTTGGTATCCCATCGTGGACAAGTTAGGTGTGACAAGGAAACTTTCACGGTAGAAATGTGTAGGTCTATATTTTTTAATTTTTATTTTTTATTTTTGTAAGCTCATCTTTTTCCTTAAAATTCTACCTATCATATTCACAAAATAAATTGAAAAGTTACAAGGTATGTCTATTTATGACATAAAAATTTAATACATTCACAAATTGAAAAGCAATGGTAGATCGAAAATAAAATGCAAGCAATGCAGCCGTAAGTATGTGGTTAATTCAGTGGAAACAAATTTGTAGAATCGTTTGTATTGTTGCTCTAAGAGAAGAGACATTGTTATCCTGGACATTTATGGTTGGTAAAGCTGTTGGTACCGAAATTGTTTGAGCTGCTGATTGCATATGGTTACATGCTGAAGGAAAAGAAGAGCATTGTTCAGTAGGAAATTAAGGATGCTGCAGAGTTGTATGCTGAACAGGGGTATGATGATGATGATGAGAAGGAGGAGGGGGAGAATAAAAAGTGTTCTGCATCATGAAGCTTATCAGTAAATTTATAACTTCACTTTTAAAATAAAGTTTCTGTCCTATAGTTAACGTTTTTATTATAGGAATCATAGAGTCGAAAAATAATTTTTCTTCATCAGGTTGAACAAAGTGTCCTAGGCAGAAGCTTACAAATAGTTTATAAATTTGATTCCAAATTCTTTTCGGCGTTTTCTAGGAGGAGATTTTCTTATATATCCCTACGTTCAGCAAAAATGACGTTTGCCGTGCATAAAGGTAATTCTTTCAATATGAAGCAATTTGACCGGACTTCTTATTTCTGACGCTCCTCATAAACTGGTCGCAGAGATGTTTTCTTTCTCTACTACGTATAGTAAGTTGGGGAAGTATTACAATCCACCCAAAAATTCGATACCGAGATTTCACCGGAAATACATGTTTTGAGGTGCACTGAATGCCTATAAAGCATTTTTGGAAACATGTCCGGGTGTGTGTCTGTCTGTCTGTGAACAGCATAACTCGGAAATGAAGTCGGATAAACACAAACTTGGTATTTAGGTTTAGTATCTTTCAGAGATGCGACACGAAGGTTTACAAGAAAATCCCCCACCCCAGATTACCCTTTACATGGAACATTTTTCGAAAATTTTAATTTTCTCAAAAATGGCTCTAACGATATTGATTAAAATATCATATATTTAAAATACTTTTATGACAAATAAAATGTATATCTTGAATTTTCTGGGAATGTCTCCAAAATTATTCTTCATTGTGAACGACTTTTGCATAACTGGTAAACCATAAGAGATAGACAAAATTTTACTACACAAAAAATGTAGATCGTGTTAAAATACACAATTTGTGTCATATACGTATTTTTTTTTTTTTTTGAGTGAACCATTTTCAACATATTGCTTGTTATTCCCTTAAATTTTTCAATACCTATACTTTTTCTCAAATGGGAATTCGTTATTCATTGTTTTTTTGTCCTGGTACTACAAAGAGAATGGGATACTCCATATAACAACCAGCTCTTAAAATATTTGACTATCGCTTAAAGCCTACCAATTCCCCTTGCATCTACAAGAAAATTAGCAATAAGATTAACATCTCGATATCTCGATTAACATGAAGCATATGGAGAATAAGCGTTTGTAAAAATAGCTTGTACAAGAGTAGAGAAAGACATGTGAGTGTAACACTCAGATTTTTTCAATTAGCCTTATACCTGGCACCTATAATAATAATAATAATAATAATAATAATAATAATAATTATTATTATTATTATTATTATTATTATTATTATTTTATGCTTCCTATCTTCATAAAATAAGCACAACTGCGCTGTGGTTGCCTAAATAAAACACTCAGCCTCATTTGCAGCTTTTACTTTTCAGATATTTGGGCAGTGTGTGTAATCTCACAGTCCTCCATTGGGTATTCCACTTTGTGCCAAATAACCAGGAAAGTCTGCAAAATCATTTGGGATGCATTAAGAGGAAAATATCTGCCTAAATATGCTGAAGAAACCGGGCTGAAATTGCTGCAGCTTTTGCAATTCGTGTCAATTTTGCCGAATTGTATTGGGGTTATCGGTGGCAAGCATGTTAGGTGTTAAACCTGAAATTAATGGTTCCCTTTATTTTAACTACAAAAATTAATACTCTGTAGCTCTGTTAGCTGTAGCTGATTCAAATTACCAAATTGTCCTGCGTTTACTAGGGTCTTTTAAAAACGATTCGTACTTATGTATTTCAAACTCCAATAAACTTTTGGAAACCAATGTACTTAATATTCCATGAGGCAGATCACTACCGAGGACTGATCTTCCCAATATCCCCTATACCTTTATAAGAGATGAGGTTTTTGGGTTATCATACCATGTGCAAAGACCATGTAGTGGCCAATTCCTTGAGCACAAAAAACGTGTATATAATTATTGTTTAAGTCCTGCTCGCAGATATGTTGAGGTGCACATTTCGAATTCTTTAAAAAATGGATAGTTTTCTGTAGACTCCTTAATATAAAACCAAATTTTCCTATTGATACTGTAAAAGCATGCTATAAACTTCATAACTATGTTCAATCTAGGGGTGGGTACCATTTTAAGAATAAATTACGTATACAAGGATTTGAGAACCTCAGAAATATTGCAATATTCAAGCTGGTAATCTGGTAAACCACAACAGAAATAAATGTGTTGATTATTTTGTAATTGCCATTGATAAATTGCGTTAGCAAGACAATTTCATTTAATGCGAGTATTTAGTTTACCGAACATTAAAGTAAATATTAGAAACTTTAGATTTCTTAATACAAACCATATTTTCTATGCATAAGAGTTATTTATATATACACATAAGTAGGCCTGACTGTAATAAATTACTCTAATATTAAATTTGTTACTCTTTTATGTGTTTACAGAAGTGTGAGATTACAAAGAAGAAATGATTACAAAGAAATATACACAGGATGGACCACTTAAGTTGAGACTGTACAATATCTCCAAAACTAAGCGTTGTAGAAAGAAATATCTTGAATAAAAGTTGCTTGATATTATGGGGGAAAGTAAACGTCACTAGTCGTGTTTTGTTTGGAAGATGTTATGATGGTAATTTTAGGGTCAATGTATTTTTACTTTCTCTACTACGTATAGTAAGTAGGGGAAGTATTGCATTCCACCCAAAAATTGATACCGAGATTTCACCGGAAATACATGTTTTGGGACCTCCTGAATCCAAAAAAAGCATTTTTGGAAACATGTCCGTGTGTGTGTCTGTGTGTGTGTCTGTGTGTGTGTCTGTGTGTGTGTCTGTGAACAGCATAACTCAAAAACGAACAGTCGGATAAACACCAGACGTGGTATTTAGGTTCAGTATCTTCCAGAGATGCGACACGAAGGTTTTCAAGAAAATCCCCCCACCCCAGACTACCCTTTACATGGAACATTTTTCGAAAATTTTAATTTTCTCAAAAATGGCTCTAACGATTTTGATTAAAATAACATATGTTTAAGATAATGTCATGAGAAATGAAATGTATATCTCGAATTTTCTGGGAATGTCTCCAAAAGTATTCTTCATTGTGAACGACTTTTGCATAACTGGTAAACCATAAGAGATAGACAAAATTTTACTACACAAAAAATGTAGATCGCGTTAAAATACACAACTTGTGTCATATACATTTCTTTTGTTGAGTGAACCGTTTTCGAGATATTGGTTGTTATTTCCTTAAATTTTCCAATACTTTTACTTTTTCTCAAATTCGTTATTCATTTTTTTATGTCCTGGACATGCAAAGAGAATGGAATGCGCCACATAGCAACCAGTGTTAAAATATTTGACTATCGCTTAAAACCTACCATATTCCCCTTGCATCTACAAGAAAATTACCAATAAGATTGACATCTCGATATCTCCATTAACATGAAGCGTATGGAGAATAGGCGTTTGTAAAATTAGAATGTACAAGAGTAGAGAAAGTCATGTGAGTGTAACACATCAGATTTTTTTAATGGGAACCTACATTTTGTATGCTAGTTTCTCATTAGAAAATGGTTTACAAAATAAAAAATATTTCGTGATGAGTAATAAGGAAACAAAATAAAAAAAATCTGATGTGTTACACTCACATGACTTTCTCTACTCTTGTACAATCTAATTTTACAAACGCCTATTCTCCATATGCTTCATGTTAATCGAGATATCGAGATGTCAATCTTATTGGTAATTTTCTTGTAGAAGCAAGGGAAATATGGTAGCTTTTAAGCGATAGTCAAATATTTTAACGCTGGTTGCTATGTGGCGCATTCCATTCTCTTTGCACGTCCAGGACAAAAAAAATGAATAACGCATTTGAGAAAAAGTATAAGTATTGGAAAATTTAAGGAAATAACAAGCAATATCTCGAAAACGGTTCACTCAACAAAAGAAATGTATATGACATAAGTTGTGTATTTTAACGCGATCTACATTTTTTGTGTAGTAAAATTTTGTCTATCTTTTATGGTTTACCGGTTATGCAAAAGTCGTTCACAATGAAGAATACTTTTGGAGACATTCCCAGAAAATTCGAGATATACATTTCATTTCTCATGACATCATCTTAAACATATGATATTTTCATCAAAATCGTTAGAGCCATTTTTGAGAAAATCAAAATTTTCGAAAAATGTTCCATGTAAAGGGTAGTCTGGGGTGGGGGGATTTTCTTGAAAACCTTCGTGTCGCATCTCTGGAAGAAACTGAACCTAAATACCAAGTTTGGTGCTTATCCGACTGTTCGTTTTTGAGTTATGCTGTTCACAGACACACACACACACGGACATGTTTCCAAAAATGCTTTTTTCGGATTCAGGAGGTCTCAAAACATGTATTTCCGGTGAAATCTCGGTATCGAATTTTTGGGTGGAATGCAATACTTCCCCTACTTACTATACGTAGTAGAGAAAGTAAAAAGGTTGGTTCTCAATTACGAAACGTAACTTGACCCTCAAATGGCCATTCATGGATGGTCCAACCATTCATTGCGCTCTTCGTACACAGTCATTCAGAATTTTCGTTATATTTTACGTTGGTGTAAGAACAATTGCAAAGTGCTTTATACAAATGTTTAGTTTTTTATGAGGATATAGAAAACAACGTAAAAGAGGTAGGTGTGCCCATTTAAAAAAACCTGATGTGTTACACTCACATGACTTTCTCTACTCTTGTACAATCTATTTTTACAAACGCCTATTCTCCATATGCTTCATATTAATCGAGACATCGAGATGTCAATCTTATTTGTAATTTTCTTGTAGATGCAAGGGGAATATGGTAGCTTTTAAGCGATAGTCAAATATTTTATCGCTGGTTGCTATGTGGCGCATTCCATTCTCTTTGCATGTCCAGGACATAAAAAAATGAATAACGAATTTGAGAAAAAGTATAAGTTTTGGAAAATTTCGAAAACGGTTCACTCAACAAAAAAAATCTGATGTGTTACACTCACATGACTTTCTCTACTCTTGTACAATCTAGTTTTACAAACGCCTATTCTCCATATGCTTTATGTTAATCGAGATATCGAGATGTCAATCTTATTGTTAATTTTCTTGTAGATGCAAGGGGAATATGGTAGCTTTTAAGCGATGGTCAAATATTTTAACGCTGGTTGCTATGCGGCGCATTCCATTCTCTTTGCAAGTCCAGGACATAAAAAAATGAAGAACGAATTTGAGAAAAAGTATAAGTATTGGAAAATTTAAGGGAATAACAAGCAATATCTCGAAAACGGTTCACTCAAAAAAAGAAATGTATATGACATACGTTGTGTATTTTAACAAGATCTACATTTTTTGTGTAGTAAAATTTTGTCTATCTCTTATGGTTTACCAGTTATGCAAAAGTCGTTCACAATGAAGAATACTTTTGGAGACATTCCCAGAAAATTCGAGATATACATTTCATTTCTCATGACATTATCTTAAACATATGATATTTTAATCAAAATCGTTAGAGCCATTTTTGAGAAAATTAAAATTTTCGAAAAATGTTCCATGTAAAGGGTAGTCTGGGGTGGGGGGATTTTCTTGAAAACCTTCGTGTCGCATCTCTGGAAGATACTGAACCTAAATACCAAGTTTGGTGTTTATCCGACTGTTCGTTTTTGAGTTATGCTGTTCACAGACACACACACACACACACAGACACACACACACACACACACAGACACACACACACACACACAGACACACACACGGACATGTTTCCAAAAATACTTTTTTTGGATTCAGGAGGTCTCAAAACATGTATTTCCGGTGAAATCTCGGTATCGAATTTTTGGGTGGAATGCAATACTTCCCCTACTTACTATACGTAGTAGAGAAAGTAAAAATGTATATGATATAAGTTGTGTACTTTATCGCGATCTACATTTTTTGTGTAGTAAAATTTTGTCTATCTCTTATGGTTTACCAGTTATGCAAAAGACGTTCATAATGAAGAATACTTTTGGAGACATTCCCAGAAATTTCGAGATATACATTTCATTTCTCATGACATTATCTTAAACATATGATATTTTCATCAAAATCGCTAGAGCCATTTTTGAGAAAATTAAAATTTTCGAAAAATGTTCCATGTAAAGGGTAGTCTGGGGTGGGGGGATTTTCTTGAAAATCTTCGTGTCGCATCTGTGGAAGATACTGAACGTAAATACCAAGTTTGGTGTTTATCCGACTGTTAGTTTTTGAGTTATGCTGTTCACAGACACACACACACACACACACACAGACACACACAGACACACACACAGACACACACACGGACATGTTTCCAAAAATGCTTTTTTTGGATTCAGGAGGTCTCAAAACATGTATTTCCGGTGAAATCTCGGTATCGAATTTTTGTTTGGAATGCAATACTTCCCCTACTTACTATACGTAGTAGAGAAAGTAAAAATTAAATTGACCATAAAATGACCATCATATATTATTGACAGGTTTTGTTTTTAATTTCCTTGTAATCATTTCTTCTTCTGTATTGTAATCTCATACTTCAAAGTGTTTCAAAAGTCCCGCATATGTTTCTGCTACAGCTAAATGGAAATGTTTTTGCTCGGGCACGTCAAACAGTATATTTTAAAACACATTTTCTCATAGAAATAAACCATTCTTAATTTCATTGTTATGCAAGTTGTGACTTCATCGGAAACAATTTTAAATTACATCTTATATATTTTTACTTTCTCTACTACGTATAGTAAGTAGGGGAAGTATTGCATTCCACCAAAAAATTCGATACCGAGATTTCACCGGATATACACGTTTTGAGACCTCCTGAATCCAAAAAAAGCATTTTTAGAAACATGTCCGTGTGTGTGTCTGTGTGTGTGTGTGTGTGTGTGTGTGTGTGTCTGTGTGTGTGTCCTGTGTGTGTGTCTGTGAACAGCATAACTCAAAAACGAACAATCGGATAAGCACCAAACTTGGTATTTAGGTTCAGTATCTTCCAGAGATGCGACACGAAGGTTTTCAAGAAAATCCCCCCATCCCAGACTACCCTTTACATGGAAGATTTTTCGAAAATTTTAATTTTCTCAAAAATGGCTCTAACGATTTTGATGAAAATATCATATGTTTAAGATAATGTCATGAGAAATGAAATGTATATCTCGAAATTTCTGGGAATGTCCCCAAACGTATTCTTCATTATGAACGACTTTTGCATAACTGATAAACCATAAGAGATAGACAAAATTTTACTACACAAAAAATGTAGATCGCGTTAAAATACACAACTTATATCATATACATTTTATTTTGAGTGAACCGTTTTCGAGATATTGCTTGTTATTTCCTTAAATTTTCCAATACTTATACTTTTTCTCAAATTCGTTATTCATTTTTACTTTCTCTACTACGTATAGTAAGTAGGGGAAGTATTGCATTCCACCCAAAAATTCGATACCGAGATTTCACCGGAAATACATGTTTTGAGACCTCCTGAATCCAAAAAAAGCATTTTTGGAAACATGTCCGTGTGTGTGTCTGTGTGTGTGTGTGTGTCTGTGTGTGTGTCTGTGTGTGTGTGTGTGTCTGTGTGTCTGTGAACAGCATAACTCAAAAACGAACAGTCGGATAAGCACCAAACGTGGTATTTAGGTTCAGTATCTTTCATAGATGCGACACTAAGGTTTTCAAGAAAATCCCCCCACCCCAGACTACCCTTTACATGGAAGATTTTTCGGAAATTTTAATTTTCTCAAAAATGGCTCTAACGATTTTGATGAAAATATCATATGTTTAAGATAATGTCATGAGAAATGAAATGTATATCTCGAATTTTCTGGAAATGTCTCCAAAAGTATTCTTCATTGTGAACAACTTTTGCATAACTGGTAAACCATAAGAGATAGACAAAATGTTACTACACAAAAAATGTAGATCGCGTTAAAATACACAACTTATGTCATATACATTTCTTTTGTTGAGTGAACCGTTTTCGAGATATTGCTTGTTATTTCCTTAAATTTTCCAATACTTATACTTTTTCTCAAATTCGTTATTCATTTTTTTATGTCCTGGACATGCAAAGAGACTGGAATGCGCCACATAGCAACCAACGTTAAAATATTTGACTATCGCTTAAAAGCTACCATATTCCCCTTGCATCTACATGAATATTACCAATAAGATTGACATCTCGATATCTCGATTAACATGAAGCATATGGAGAATAGGCGTTTGTAAAAATAGTGTGTACAAGAGTAGAGAAAGTCATGTGAGTGTAACACATCAGATTTTTACTTTCTCTACTACGTATAGTAAGTAGGGGAAGTATTGCATTCCACCCAAAAATTCGATACCGAGATTTCACCGGAAATACACGTTTTGAGACCTCCTGAATCCAAAAAAAGCATTTTTAGAAACATGTCCGTGTGTGTGTCTGTGTGTGTGTCTGTGTGTCTGTGTGTGTGTGTGTCTGTGTGTGTGTGTGTGTCTGTGAACAGCATAACTCAAAAACGAACAATCGGATAAGCACCAAACTTGGTATTTAGGTTCCGTATCTTCCAGAGATGCGACACGAAGGTTTTCAAGAAAATCCCCCCACCCCAGACTACCCTTTACATGGAAGATTTTTCGAAAATTTTAATTTTCTCAAAAATGGCTCTAACGATTTTAATGAAAATATCATATGTTTAGGGTAATGTCATGAGAAATGAAATGTATATCTCGAATTTTCTGGGAATGTCTCCAAAAGTATTCTTCATTGTGAACGACTTTTGCATAACTGGTAAACCATAAGAGATAGACAAAATTTTACTACACAAAAAATGTAGATGGCGTTAAAATACACAACTTATGTCATATACATTTCTTTTGTTGAGTGAACCGTTTTCGAGATATTGCTTGTTATTTCCTTAAATTTTCCAATACTTATACTTTTTCTCAAATGCGTTATTCATTTTTTTTGTCCTGGACATGCAAAGAGAATGGAAAGCGCCACATAGCAACCAGCGTTAAAATATTTGACTATCGCTTAAAAGCTACCATATTCCCCTTGCATCTACAAGAAAATTACCAATAAGATTGACATCTCGATATCTCGATTAACATGAAGCATATGGAGAATAGGCGTTTGTAAAATTAGATTGTACAAGAGTAGAGAAAGTCATGTGAGTGAAACACATCAGATTTTTACTTTCTCTACTACGTATAGTAAGTAGGGGAAGTATTGCATTCCACCCAAAAATTCGATACCGAGATTTCACTGGAAATACATGTTTTGAAACCTCCTGAATCCAAAAAAAGAATTTTTAGAAACATGTCCGTGTGTGTGTCTGTGTGTGTGTGTGTGTCTGTGTGTGTGTCTGTGTGTGTGTGTGTCTGTGTGTGTGTGTCTGTGAACAGCATATCTCAAAAACGAACAGTCGGATAAGCACCAAACTTGGTATTTAGGTTCAGTATCTTCCAGAGATGCGACACGAAGGTTTTCAAGAAAATCCCCCCACCCCAGACTACCCTTTACATGGAACATTTTTCGAAAATTTTAATTTTCTCAAAAATGGCTCTAACGATTTTGATGAAAATATCATATGTTTAAGATAAAGTCATGGGAAATGAAATGTATATCTCGAATTGTCTGGGAATGTCTCCAAAAGTATTCTTCATTGTGAACGACTTTTGCATAACTGGTAAACCATAAGAGATAGACAAAATTTTACTACACAAAAAATGTAGATCGCGTTGAAATACACAACTTATGTCATATACATTTCTTTTGTTGAGTGAACCGTTTTCGAGATATTGCTTGTTATTTCCTTAAATTTTCCAATACTTATACTTTTTCTCAAATTCGTTATTCATTTTTTTATGTCCTAGACATGCAAAGAGAATGGAATGCGCCGCATAGCAACCAGCGTTAAAATATTTGACTATCGCTTAAAAGCTACCATATTCCCCTCGCATCTACAAGAAAATTACCAATAAGATTGACATCTCGATATCTCGATTAACATGAAGCATTTGGAGAATAGGCGTTTGTAAAAATAGATTGTACAAGAGTAGAGAAAGTCATGTGAGTGTAACACATCAGATTTTTTTAGATCCTGGAAATGCAAAGAGAATGGAATGCGCCACATAGCAACCAGCGATAAAATATTTGACTATCGCTTAAAAGCTACCATATTCCCCTTGCATCTACAAGAAAATTACAAATAAGATTGACATCTTGATATCTCGATTAATATGAAGCATATGGAGAATAGGCGTTTGTAAAAATAGATTGTACAAGAGTAGAGAAAGTCATGTGAGTGTAACACATCAGATTTTTGTATAACATTTCAAAGATATTACTGTTTTTTTATTCATTTATTATAGTCCCTTCAACTAAGGTCATATCGCGACTAAACATTGAGATGCACATTGAAGTACAAATTGTAAAATGTCACATTAAAGCTTGCAGTGAATCATAAATAATAAGAAACTTAACAATTACTTAAATAGCATTAACAATCCTGTACATTTTAATTAAGTTGATGAGTTTAACAGCGACATTGTTGGTCGCCCAAGGCCAGCTGTTAGTTGTTACCCTACATTTACGTCGCTGAGCAGTGTATCTCGGGGAAGCTGTGATCACATGATGGACGGTGAGAGATGAATCACATACAGTAAATGTAGGAGCAGGTTTATGAGAGAGGTAGGAATGAGTTTAGCACAGTGTGACCAATACATAGCCTCAGCGGATAAGTGTTGTAATGGATGTAGATAGGTTAGGTACTAAGTAGGCATCATGTAGATTACTGGAAGATGTAGTAGTCAGTCTGTCTTGCACTGGTGTAAGATATTGCATCCTAGATGTGATAAATAGTCTTCATGGTGAAGCTTGAGTTTTGGTAATGTGCAAGGATGCTTTGTAGCTTCACTAGCGGCAGTATTTGCAAGCTCATTTCCCGGTAAGATGGAATCCATGCCGATTTGTTTGCTAGCTGATATTAAGCCACTGCACAGTTGAACGATCTTCCGTACCAGAGTATAACGACTGGGATCGTTATTGCAGAGCCAATAGGGCACTCAGTGAATCGGTGAAGATAATGTAGGAGTTGGTGTTTTTGTTCTTTGGTATATAAATCCAGGGCAAAACGAATGTAAAAACGTTCACACGCGAAAATAGTGATAGTGTATAGCAGACTAGGGGCAACCACAGCGCAGTCCTTATTGTTGTCACACAGAGAGGCCATCGGTGTAAATTGATTCATAGTTGGGATGTTTCCTACGTAATTCTTTGAACAAAGTGATGCAAAGGGTGCCTTGGGTATCACTTTTGGCATATTTTGTCAGAGTGCTGTTGATAACAGGAGTTTTATGTTGAGGGAACGGGGAATCAGAGAGGGAATTGTCAGATTAAACATTTCGGTGTATGTTCATTCTTTGGGAGAAGGGTAGTATCGGGAATTATCTAGAACGAGCATTATCTTGCAGTGGGATATGATACTGATCCAAAGTTATGTCTAATGAAAGTCTTGATGACATAAGACAGGCTTAAGGTTTTACGTCGAAGAAAAGGAGATGGTTCATCAGCCGCAATTTGCAGACCCTCTGTCGGACTAGTATGGAAAGCTGCAAGTGCAATCCTCAATGCCAAGGTCTGAACATGTCAAGGAATTTAAGGCTGAAAGAGTGGCGGAGTTATAAATAACAGAAACATTAGTCCAACTTGGAGATGATGGCATTTTATAAGTGTAAAACAGAACACTGAGATCGGCTCCCCATGTTTTTGCAGATAAAAAGACTCATATTACCTCAGCTTTGAGGTAATATGATAAATTCATGTCAACTTGCGGTCAAAGTGCATGCCCAATATTCTCACGCTATTTAGTATTGCGAACTGGTAGTTGACAATGTGCAGTAAGGGTTTTGGAGAAAATCTAAGACCGGTGATTTGACTCCACTTTTGGAGGTTATCTAGAGTTAACTGTAGTAGTTCTTGTGTAGTGATGATATTCTTCCTTTTGCAATAAATGGTCAAGTCGTCAGCAAATAACACTGTTTGCGCTGGAGGTTGAGGGAATGAAAAAATGTATTAATGACCACCAAGAAGAGTGCTACAGTCATTATCGAGCCCTGTGTTGTACCGTTGTCAAAAAGAAACACTTTGCGACAGAACAGCATTGGAAACCACATGCATCCGTCGATCTTGTAGAAATGTGGCGATAAATGCAAGCATATTTCCTTTGATATTGGCTTTAAGGAGCGTCTGGATAATGGGGAGACACCACACCGTATCGTATTTCTTTGCAATATCAACACTTACAGTGAGTATGTGTTGGTTAGTAAAGTCCTCGTAAATTTCAGATTCCAGTAGTGTCAAGATATCTAGCGTAGGCCGGTACTGGCGGAAGTCACATTGTAAGTCGTTTAAGAATCTGGTGCATTACAGAAACCATCATAGTCTTCTATTAATAATCTTATCCAGTAGTTTGCATACAATACATGTCAGTGAAGTAGGGCGATAGTTGCTAGGAAGCGAATGGTCCTTATTAGGCTTGGGTATGGCAACCTCTAAGGATGAGTGCCATTAACTGGGAAAGCTTTGTGTTGTCCAGATATGAATGAATATCGGAAGTAAATACAGTAAGCCATTCTGGGGAGGTTCCTTAATTAGCGCATAGAGAATATTGTCAGGCCCAACGTTTTACTCGTGCACGTCGTAATTCAATTAACATTTCATCCATTGTTAGGTTCTCATTCAATGATTGAGTAGAGTCGATGAAAGCCATGGAAATTGTTGAAATAGGGAGGGGACTGGAATTCAGTGGGAATGTAGTGTCATGGTCAGAATCATTGGATATAGTAGAGAATGTAGACGCAAGAGTATCTGCAATAGCTTGAGGTTCAATGATGGCATCGTCAGAGGGTATTATTCGAGGATGAGATATCACAGATATCCGACATGTATCATAAATAGCTTGGAGTTTATGCCATATTTCAGCATGAGGAGTCTTATTAGTAAGGGAGGAGACAGAGGTCAACCAAGACTCTCCTTTACTGTGTTTACTTTCACGACGTGCAACAGCGCGAAGACGTTGGAATTCAGATTTTGTAGCTGTGGTAAGATTGCGTTTGTATACATAGCAGGCCCTATGTTTTAGCTTAATAGCTTCTTGGCATTTTTCGTTCAACTATGGAACAGTCCTATGATAGGTACCTGTTCCAGTGGTATGTATAGTATGTTCTGTTGTCTTAACTAAAGCAGTAGAAAATTTAAAAACGATTTCATCGATATCCATTTATGGAAATATTTCTGGGAGTGGAAGGTGTTATAAAGCGTTTTCGAAAAGGTCTTAAAGGCTCCCATTGGCTTTGTTGATTTTCCAAATAGGACAGTAGTATTAGTCCCGGATGAGCCAATTGTTTTAACGATAATCCTGCCGCTAGGGGCGCTGGTGTCGCTAGTGTCGGTGCGTGCGACGGCGGCGGCGGTAAGTTTGAAAAGCGCCCTGAGCGTTAGGATTATCGTTAAATCGGTTGGCTCATCCGGGACGAGTAAAAAGAATTGAGGAAGTGACGTGTAGTGTTTTGATTGGTTCGTTAATTTGGGGTGGGAGATGAAGGAAGGAAGATGGAAGAGTATGGAGTTGGCGTGATGGAGAGGAGTTGGGTGGCGAGGAGTTGTCTGTGCGGAGGTCGGTACTGAAAGAGGGGTAAAGATGGGGGGCGAGGGATAAAAAGTGTAACAGAAAGTGACGTGTGAAGTTGTGATTGGTGGGAATAAGAAGTGATTTTATTGGTGGAAAGGAGCAAATGAGAGTTGTTGATTGGTAAGAATAAGAGGGATTATGATTGGTGGAAAGAAAAAGGTGTGGGAGTGGGGTATGTTGGAGGTGATGGGAAAGGTGAGTTTTGCTAGCAGCAAGATTTGCAAAAGCCTGTCTTGAACTGATCAGCAATTTTTGAACGTCGGATGGTAGTTTTCTTGAGTGGATAGAGAGATGGGGGCGATATGAGATGCGGTGGCGAAAATGGGAACTAGACAAGGTTGTTGAGACAAGAGGTTTAAGGACGAGGAAATTTGGAGGTTAGTGGTGAACACGGCGGTCGCAAGAGGTGGGGGTAAGGAGACGCGGTGGTGAGAATGGGAACTAAAAGAAGATGGGGGTAGCAAGAGTTTTAGAAGAGTAGATTTTGAGGTTAAAATAGTGGGAACTAAAAATGGCGGAGGGTCTGCGACAAGGAGATGCGGTGAGAACTAAACAAGATGGCGGTCGCAAGAGGAGGGTAAGGAGATTTGAGGTTACAGTACGAAAACACGAAAGGATATATTCCTACGCCAAGCAGGTCCGAAAAATAATTATGCGTGTGGTACTTACCTGTTAACGGTGTGGATGCGTCACCAAAAGCGCGGCACGCGAGACGGAAAAATAAAAGCAAACTGTTTTTGAAAATGCTTAACCAGCTTTAAGATCAACCAACATCACTACGCACTGATATACCCAGGTTTTTAAAGCGGTACAGACACCCTTTGCAGAGGCGTAATTTAACTATACCAAAAACCTGGTACTGGACCATCGTGATGGTCGCTAGCGTACGTAGGAGCAGGGTTCTCATAGCCGGTCGAAAGCGGTCAAAAACGTGTACGACGTAGGTGTTGACAGTAGCTGCTGTCGAGTCAACGGTCGAGGTGTGAATAAACAAGATCTGTTCTCGCCGGCAATTTGGTTCGGAGATGTGAGCAGCGGCGAGGTGTTGTCTGTGCGGAGGTCGGGACTGAAAGAGGGAAAAGATGGGGAGCGAGGGATAAAAAGTGTAACAGAAAGTGACGTGTGAAGTTGTGATTGGTGGGAATAAGAAGTGATTTTATTGGTGGAAAGGAGCAAATGAAAGTTGTTGATTGGTAAGAATAAGAGAGGTTATGATTGGTGGAAAGAAAAAGGAGTGGGGTATGTTGGAGGTGATGGGAAAGGTAAGTTTTGCTAGCAACAAGATTTGCAAAAGCCTGTCGTGAACTGATCAGCAATTTTTTGAACGTTGGATGGTAGTTTTCTTGAGTGGATAGAGAGATGGGGCGATATGAGATGCGGTGGCGAAAATGGGAACTAAACAAGGTGGTTGAGACAAGAGGTTTAAGGACGAGGAAATTTGGAGGTTAGTGGTGAACATGGCGGTCGCAAGAGGTGGGGGTAAGGAGACGCGGTGGTGAGAATGGGAACTAAAAGAAGATGGCGGTAGCAAGAGGTTAGAAGAGTAGATTTTGAGGTTAAAATAGCGGGAACTAAAAATGGCGGAGGGTCTGCGACAAGGAGATGCGGTGAGAACTAAACAAGATGGCGGACGCAAGAGGTGGGTAAGGAGGTTTGAGGTTACAGTACCAAAACACGAAAGGATATATTCCTACGCCAAACAGGTCCGAAAAATAATTATGCGTGTGTTACTTACCTGTTACCGGTGTGGATGCGTCACCAAAAGCGCGGCACGCGAGACGGAAAAATAAAAGCAAACTGTTTTTGAAAATGCTTAACCAGCTTTAAGATCAACCAACATCACTACGCACTGATATACCTAGGTTTTTAAAGCGGTACAGACACCCTTTGCAGAGGCGTAATTTAACTATACCAAAAACCTGGTACTGGACCATCGTGATGGTCGCTAGCGTACGTAGGAGCAGGGTTCTCATAGCCGGTCGAAAGCGGTCAAAAACGTGTACGACGTAGGTGTTGGCAGTAGCTGCTGCCGAGGCAACCGTCGAGGTGCGAATGAACGAGATCTGTTCTTGCAGGCAATCTGGTTGAGAGATGAGAGGCGCGGTGGTAAAAATGTGAACTAAATAAGATGGCGGAGGCACGAAGTTGAGGTTAAGGGGCGGCGAGGTGTTGACTGTGCGGCGGTTGGGGACTGAAAGAGGAGGAAAGATGGCGAACGAGGGATAAAAAGTATAACAGAAAGTGACGTGTGAAGTTGTCATTGGTGGGAATAAGAAGTGATGTTATTGGTGGAAAGGAATAAATGAAAGTTGCTGATTGGCGAGAATAAGAGAGATTATGATTGGTGGAAAGAAAAAAAGGTGTGGGAGTGGGGTATGTTGGAGGTGATGGAAAAGGCAAGTTTTGCTACCAACAACATTTGCAAAAGCCTATCCAGAACTCATCAGCAATTTTAAATAACTAGTGTTTCGGGGGTTTTCTCTGGTTGGTAGACGAATGCAAGCTGTTTCTACCATACTTATATTATTCGTCTTTTTCCTTTTTTTTTTTTAAATGACTAGTTTTTTTTTTTTTTTTTTTTTTTTGGAGTTTTCTGCGGATGGTAAACAAATGCAAGCTCTTTCTGCTTTTTCATAGGTTTTCCCTGGTTGGTAGGCGTTTTCTGTACTGGTTGACGAAGGCGTTTCTAATTTTGGAGGTTTTCTCAGGTTTTTAGCGGTTGTCCCTGCCCGGTAGGCAAATGATGAAGCTTTACCTTGTCGGCGCACGGATACTAGGCACGTACTGGCGCGCACACACACACACACACACACAGAGACACAGACAGACACACAGACAGGCACACACACACGGACATGTTTCCAAAAATGCTTTTTTTTTTTTTTTTTATTCAGGAGGTCTCAAAACGTGTATTTCCGGTGAAATCTCGGTATCGAATTTTTGGGCGGAATGCAATACTTCCCCTACTTACTATACGTAGTAGAGAAAGTAAAAAAGTATTGAAAAATTTAAGGAAATAACAAGCAATACCTCAAAAGTGTACTATCTTGTTTTCACGGGTTTTCCAGATCGGTAAGCGTTAGAATACTCTTAGAGCTTTTTTCAGGTTTTTTAGCGGTTGTCCCTGGCCGGTAGGCAAATGATAAAGTTTTTCTATAACGTCGTCGTTTTGGCTTGTGGCGCACGGATACTAGGCACGTACTCGCGCGCGCGCGCACACACACACACACACACACTAAAATAGTAGCGTATAAAAAAACTGATGTGTTACACTCACATGACTTTCTCTACTCTTGTACAATCTAATTGGTAGCTTTTAAGCGATAGTCAAATATTTTAACGCTGGTTGCTATGTGGCGAATTCCATTCTGTTTGCATGTTCAGGACATAAAAAAAATGAATAAACGAATTTGAGAAAAAGTATAAGTATTGGAAAATTTAAGGAAATAACAAGCAATATCTCGAAAACGGTTCGCTCAACAAAAGAAACGTATATGACATAAGTTGTGTATTTTAACGCGATCTACATTTTTTGTGTAGTAAAATTTTGTCTATCTCTTATGGTTTACCAGTTATGCAAAAAAGTCGTTCACAATGAAGAATATTTTTGGAGACATTCCCAGAAAATTCGAGATATACATTTTATTTGACATGACAATATCTTAAACATATGATGTTTTAATCAAAATCGTTAGAGCCGTTTTTGAGAAAATTAAAATTTTCGAAAAATGTTCCATGTAAAGGGTAGTCTGGGGTGGGGGGATTTTCTTGAAAACCTTCGTGTCGCATCTCTGGAAGATACTGAACCTAAATACCAAGTTTGGTGTTTATCCGACTGTTCGTTTTTGAGTTATGCTGTTCACAGACACACAGACACACAGACACACAGACAGACACACACACGGACATGTTTCCAAAAATGCTTTTTTTTTGGATTCAGAGATTCTCAAAACATGTATTTCCAGTGAAATCTCGGTAACGAATTTTTGGGTGGAATGCAATACTTCCCTACTTACTATACGTAGTAGAGAAAGTAAAAATGAATAACGCATTTGAGAAAAAGTATAAGTATTGGAAAATTTAAGGAAATAACAAGCAATATCTCGAAAATGGTTCACTCAACTAAAAAAAAATGTATATGACATAAATTGTGTATTTTAACGCGATCTACATTTTTTGTGTAGCAAACTTTTGTCTATCTCTTACGGTTTATCAGTTATGAAAAAGTCGTTCACAATGAAGAATTCTTTTGGAGACATTCCCAGAAAATTCGAGATATACATTTCATTTCTCTCGACATTATCTTAAATATATGATATTTTCATCAAAATCGTTAGAGCCATTTTTTAATACAAAGAGAACGGGATTTCACAAGTGAAACAGTACTGTGATAACGATACCACTGAAACAAAAAAACAAATCTGATGTGTAACACTCACATGACTTTCTCAACTCTTGTACAAAGTATTTTTACAAACGCTTATTCCCCATCTAGTTCATGTTAATCGAGATAAACATTTGCAAAATCTATTTTATTGCTAATTTTCTTGTATAAAAAAAATCTGATGTGTAACACTCACATGACGTTCTCTACTCTTGTACAAAGTATTTTTACAAACGCTTATGCTCCATCTAGTTCATGTTAATCGAGATAAACATTTGCAAACTCTATTTTATTGCTAATTTTCTTGTAGATGTAGGGGAAAATATATTTACAAGGGGAATATAGAAAAACAGTAGCCTTTAAGCACATACATATCTCTTAATAGCTGGTTGCTATGTGCAGCACCATTCTTTTTGCCACAGATTAATACTGTTTGCATATCAAAGACAAAAAAAATGAATAACGAAGTCCCATTTGAGAAAATAAATATTGGAAAATTAACAAACAATATCTCGAAAACGGTTCACTCAACAACAAAAATGTATATTACATAAGATGTGTATTTTAACGCGATCTACATTTTTTGTGTAGTAAAATTTTGTCTATCTCTTACGGTTTTTCAGTTATGAAAAAGACGTTCACAATGAAGAATACTTTTGGAGACATTCCCAGAAAATTCGAGATATACATTTCATTTCTCGCGACATTATATTAAACATACGATATTTTTCATCAAAATCGTTAGAGCCACTTTTTTTTAATACAAAGAGAACGGGATTTCACAAGTGAAACAGTACTGTGATAACGATACCAACAAAACTAATTATTATTCACCCACTGAAACACATAAAAAAAAATCTGATGTGTAACACTCACATGACTTTTCTCATCTCTTGTACAAAGTATTTTTACAAACGCTTATTCCCCATCTAGTTCATGTTAATCGAGATAAACATTTGCAAACTCTATTTTATTGCTAATTTTCTTGTAGATGTAGGGAAAATATATTTACAAGGGGAATATAGAAAAACAGTAGCCTTTAAGCACATACATATCTCTTAATAGCTGGTTGCTATGTGCAGTACCATTCTTTTTGCCACAGATTAATACTCTTTGCATATCAAAGACAAAAAAAAATGAATAACGAATTCCCATTTGAGAAAATAACTATTGGAAAATTTAAGTAAATAACAAGCAATATCTCGAAAACGGTTCACTCAACAATAAAGATGTATATGACATAAGTTGTGTATTTTAACGCGATCTACATACTTTCGTACTCACCTATAAGATATAGAGGGTAGAGGTCGTACGAACGTAGCACTTTGAGAATTTATATTCAACAGTTGGTGTTACTCCTTAGAAAGGAAGTATTTGCTGATTTTTATTTAATTCTTTACATTTTACATAACACGTATGCACTGGCACAACACAAAAGCACTACACACGATACTCAGTTTTAATATTTGCACTAATAACATCAGGAATAACTGAAGTCTGCAAACAGTCATTTCCCATGTGCAGCCTTACGTACAGAGAACGTGTGTGGCTGATCTATGTGTAAAAAGAGCCTGAGAGCGGATGTACGTCAGCGGTAAAATCTTTTAAATGCATTTTTATTGGCGATGGTAGAAATCGTGCAGTGGTGGATCGTGAAAATTCATATAAATGGATGTATCACCTCATAATAAGCCTCTATATACCAAGAATATTGAGTTTTTAAAAAGTCAGCAACTGTACCTGTGTTTCTATACGTGAACGTCAGATGGCAGCTTCGATACGTGTCCACGGAGACCTTAGTGCTAGGCAACTGTACCTCTGTTTCTATACGTGAACGGCAGATTGCAGCTTCGATACGTGTCCACGGAGACCTTAGTGCTAGGCAACTGTACCTCTGTTTCTATACGTGAACGGCAGATTGCAGCTTCGATACGTGTCCACGGAGACCTTAGTGCTAGGCAACTGCACCTCTGTTTCTATACGTGAACGGCAGATTGCAGCTTCGATACGTGTCCACGGAGACCTTAGCGCTAGGCAACTGCACCTCTGTTTCTATACGTGAACGGCAGATTGCAGCTTCGATACGTGTCCACGGAGACCTTAGTGCTAGGCAACTGTACCTCTGTTTCTATACGTGAACGGCAGATTGCAGCTTCGATACGTGTCCACGGAGACCTTAGTGCTAGGCAACTGTACCTCTGTTTCTATACGTGAACGGCAGATTGCAGCTTCGATACGTGTCCACGGAGACCTTAGTGCTAGGCAACTGCACCTCTGTTTCTATACGTGAACGGCAGATTGCAGCTTCGATACGTATCCACGGAGACCTTAGTGCTAGGCAACTGCACCTCTGTTTCTATACGTGAACGGCAGATTGCAGCTTCAATACGTGTCCACGGAGACCTTAGTGCTAGGCAACTGTACCTCTGTTTCTATACGTGAACGGGAGATTGCAGCTTCGATACGTGTCCACGGAGACCTTAGTGCTAGGCAACTGCACCTCTGTTTCTATACGTGAACGTCAGATTGCAGCTTCGATACGTGTCCACGGAGACCTTAGTGCTAGGCAACTGCACCTCTGTTTCTATACGTGAACGGCAGATTGCAGCTTCGATACGTATCCACGGGGACCTTAGTGCTAGGGAACTGCACCTCTGTTTCTATACGTGAACGGCAGATTGCAGCTTCAATACGTGTCCACGGAGACCTTAGTGCTAGGCAGCTGTACCTCTGTTTCTATACGTGAACGGCAGATTGCAGCTTCGATACGTGTCCACGGAGATCTTAGTGCTAGGCAGCTATACCTGTTTCTATACGTCAACGGCAGATTGCAGCTTCGATACGTGTTCACGGAGACCTTAGTGCTAGGCAACTGTACCTGTGTTTCTATACGTGTCCACGGAGACCTTAGTGCTAGACAACTGTACCTCTGTTTCTATACGTGAACGGCAGATTGCAGCTTCAATACGTGTCCACGGAGACCTTAGTGCTAGTGCTAGGCAACTATACCTCTGTTTCTATACGTGAACGGCAGATTGCAGGTTCGATACGTGTCCACGGAGATCTTAGTGCTAGGCAACTATACCTGTTTCTATACGTGAACGGCAGATTGCAGCTTCGATACGTGTCTACGGAGACCTTAGTGCTAGGCAACTGTACCTGTGTTTCTATACGTGAACGTCAGATGGCAGCTTCGATACGTGTCCACGGAGACCTTAGTGTTAGGCAACTGTACCTCTGTTTCTATACGTGAACGGCAGATTGCAGCTTCGATACGTGTCCACGGAGACCTTTCGCTACAGGTGACAAAATAACACTAGGCACTTGTGTGCCGTGGTGTAAGCCGCAATCACGGTATTGGTAGCGTGGATCTCCTTGGGGCTCTCCTCGGAGGTACCTCAACACCACGTACATGACCTGGTTCGTCACGGGTACGCAGGTCTGCACTACCACTTCCTCGGCGTTGAGCAGGCCCAGGAGGCGATCGTACCGGTACACCAGCTAGCACGTGGACATGTTATCGCGCTGTGGTGTTGCGTGTGCGAGGTATGGAAACTCAAGGACGCAAAACATGCACGACCGAGGGTTAAAAAGCAGAACAAGTAGTGACGTGGAGCGTTGTGATTGGTGTAAATAAGACGATCTCTGATAGGTGGACAAATTGAAATAACGTGATGTGATAGGCGAAAATAAAATCAAAGGTGATTGGATGAAAAATGACGAGAAGGAATTAGCGGTGAATTTGTGAACTAAGATGGCGAAGATTTTTTTTTTAAAAAAAAGGATAATATAAGTACGGCAACTGTAACGGTTTACGGCAAACGCGCGCCGCGCAATGCGTCACGCCGGGCATCTTGCTCAATATGATTTTTGTTTTATTGCCCGGGCGTGACGCATTGCGCGGCGCGCGTTTGCCGTAAACCGTTACAGTTGCCGTACTTATATTATCCTTTTTTTTAAAAAAAAAAATCTTCGCCATCTTAGTTCACAAATTCACCGCTAATTCCTTCTCGTCATTTTTCATCCAATCACCTTTGATTTTATTTTCGCCTATCACATCACGTTATTTCAATTTGTCCACCTATCAGAGATCGTCTTATTTACACCAATCACAACGCTCCACATCACTACTTGTTCTGCTTTTTAACCCTCGGTCGTGCATGTTTTGCGTCCTTGAGTTTCCATACCTCGCACACGCAACACCACAGCGCGATAACATGTCCACGTGCTAGCTGGTGTACCGGTACGATCGCCTCCTGGGCCTGCTCAACGCCGAGGAAGTGGTAGTGCAGACCTGCGTACCCGTGACGAACCAGGTCATGTACGTGGTGTTGAGGTACCTCCGAGGAGAGCCCCAAGGAGATCCACGCTACCAATACCGTGATTGCGGCTTACACCACGGCACACAAGTGCCTAGTGTTATTTTGTCACCTGTAGCGAAAGGTCTCCGTGGACACGTATCGAAGCTGCAATCTGCCGTTCACGTATAGAAACAGAGGTACAGTTGCCTAACACTAAGGTCTCCGTGGACACGTATCGAAGCTGCCATCTGACGTTCACGTATAGAAACACAGGTACAGTTGCCTAGCACTAAGGTCTCCGTGGACACGTATCGAAGCTGCAATCTGCCGTTCACGTATAGAAACAGGTATAGTTGCCTAGCACTAAGATCTCCGTGGACACGTATCGAACCTGCAATCTGCCGTTCACGTATAGAAACAGAGGTATAGTTGCCTAGCACTAGCACTAAGGTCTCCGTGGACACGTATTGAAGCTGCAATCTGCCGTTCACGTATAGAAACAGAGGTACAGTTGTCTAGCACTAAGGTCTCCGTGGACACGTATAGAAACACAGGTACAGTTGCCTAGCACTAAGGTCTCCGTGAACACGTATCGAAGCTGCAATCTGCCGTTGACGTATAGAAACAGGTATAGCTGCCTAGCACTAAGATCTCCGTGGACACGTATCGAAGCTGCAATCTGCCGTTCACGTATAGAAACAGAGGTACAGCTGCCTAGCACTAAGGTCTCCGTGGACACGTATTGAAGCTGCAATCTGCCGTTCACGTATAGAAACAGAGGTGCAGTTCCCTAGCACTAAGGTCCCCGTGGATACGTATCGAAGCTGCAATCTGCCGTTCACGTATAGAAACAGAGGTGCAGTTGCCTAGCACTAAGGTCTCCGTGGACACGTATCGAAGCTGCAATCTGACGTTCACGTATAGAAACAGAGGTGCAGTTGCCTAGCACTAAGGTCTCCGTGGACACGTATCGAAGCTGCAATCTCCCGTTCACGTATAGAAACAGAGGTACAGTTGCCTAGCACTAAGGTCTCCGTGGACACGTATTGAAGCTGCAATCTGCCGTTCACGTATAGAAACAGAGGTGCAGTTGCCTAGCACTAAGGTCTCCGTGGATACGTATCGAAGCTGCAATCTGCCGTTCACGTATAGAAACAGAGGTGCAGTTGCCTAGCACTAAGGTCTCCGTGGACACGTATCGAAGCTGCAATCTGCCGTTCACGTATAGAAACAGAGGTACAGTTGCCTAGCACTAAGGTCTCCGTGGACACGTATCGAAGCTGCAATCTGCCGTTCACGTATAGAAACAGAGGTACAGTTGCCTAGCACTAAGGTCTCCGTGGACACGTATCGAAGCTGCAATCTGCCGTTCACGTATAGAAACAGAGGTGCAGTTGCCTAGCGCTAAGGTCTCCGTGGACACGTATCGAAGCTGCAATCTGCCGTTCACGTATAGAAACAGAGGTGCAGTTGCCTAGCACTAAGGTCTCCGTGGACACGTATCGAAGCTGCAATCTGCCGTTCACGTATAGAAACAGAGGTACAGTTGCCTAGCACTAAGGTCTCCGTGGACACGTATCGAAGCTGCAATCTGCCGTTCACGTATAGAAACAGAGGTACAGTTGCCTAGCACTAAGGTCTCCGTGGACACGTATCGAAGCTGCCATCTGACGTTCACGTATAGAAACACAGGTACAG
Organism: Deroplatys truncata; assembly: GCA_030765065.1. Taxonomy (NCBI): domain Eukaryota; kingdom Metazoa; phylum Arthropoda; class Insecta; order Mantodea; family Mantidae; genus Deroplatys; species Deroplatys truncata. The sequence continues at coordinate 169,459,711 of CM060979.1, forward strand.
TTGCTGACTTTTTAAAAACTCAATATTCTTGGTATATAGAGGCTTATTATGAGGTGATACATCCATTTATATGAATTTTCACGATCCACCACTGCACGATTTCTACCATCGCCAATAAAAATGCATTTAAAAGATTTTACCGCTGACGTACATCCGCTCTCAGGCTCTTTTTACACATAGATCAGCCACACACGTTCTCTGTACGTAAGGCTGCACATGGGAAATGACTGTTTGCAGACTTCAGTTATTCCTGATGTTATTAGTGCAAATATTAAAACTGAGTATCGTGTGTAGTGCTTTTGTGTTGTGCCAGTGCATACGTGTTATGTAAAATGTAAAGAATTAAATAAAAATCAGCAGATACTTCCTTTCTAAGGAGTAACACCAACTGTTGAATATAAATTCTCAAAGTGCTACGTTCGTTCGACCTCTACCCTCTATATCTTATAGGTGAGTACGAAAGTATGTAGATCGCGTTAAAATACACAACTTATGTCATATACATCTTTATTGTTGAGTGAACCGTTTTCGAGATATTGCTTGTTATTTACTTAAATTTTCCAATAGTTATTTTCTCAAATGGGAATTCGTTATTCATTTTTTTTTTTTGTCTTTGATATGCAAAGAGTATTAATCTGTGGCAAAAAGAATGGTACTGCACATAGCAACCAGCTATTAAGAGATATGTATGTGCTTAAAGGCTACTGTTTTTCTATATTCCCCTTGTAAATATATTTTCCCTACATCTACAAGAAAATTAGCAATAAAATAGAGTTTGCAAATGTTTATCTCGATTAACATGAACTAGATGGGGAATAAGCGTTTGTAAAAATACTTTGTACAAGAGATGAGAAAAGTCATGTGAGTGTTACACATCAGATTTTTTTTTTATGTGTTTCAGTGGGTGAATAATAATTAGTTTTGTTGGTATCGTTATCACAGTACTGTTTCACTTGTGAAATCCCGTTCTCTTTGTATTAAAAAAAATGGCTCTAACGATTTTGATGAAAAATATCGTATGTTTAATATAATGTCGCGAGAAATGAAATGTATATCTCGAATTTTCTGGGAATGTCTCCAAAAGTATTCTTCATTGTGAACGTCTTTTTCATAACTGAAAAACCGTAAGAGATAGACAAAATTTTACTACACAAAAAATGTAGATCGCGTTAAAATACACATCTTATGTAATATACATTTTTGTTGTTGAGTGAACCGTTTTCGAGATATTGTTTGTTAATTTTCCAATATTTATTTTCTCAAATGGGACTTCGTTATTCATTTTTTTTTGTCTTTGATATGCAAACAGTATTAATCTGTGGCAAAAAGAATGGTGCTGCACATAGCAACCAGCTATTAAGAGATATGTATGTGCTTAAAGGCTACTGTTTTTCTATATTCCCCTTGTAAATATATTTTCCCCTACATCTACAAGAAAATTAGCAATAAAATAGAGTTTGCAAATGTTTATCTCGATTAACATGAACTAGATGGAGCATAAGCGTTTGTAAAAATACTTTGTACAAGAGTAGAGAACGTCATGTGAGAGTTACACATCAGATTTTTTTTTATACAAGAAAATTAGCAATAAAATAGATTTTGCAAATGTTTATCTCGATTAACATGAACTAGATGGGGAATAAGCGTTTGTAAAAATACTTTGTACAAGAGTTGAGAAAGTCATGTGAGTGTTACACATCAGATTTTTTTTTTTTGTTTCAGTGGTATCGTTATCACAGTACTGTTTCACTTGTGAAATCCCGTTCTCTTTGTATTAAAAAATGGCTCTAACGATTTTGATGAAAATATCATATATTTAAGATAATGTCGAGAGAAATGAAATGTATATCTCGAATTTTCTGGGAATGTCTCCAAAAGAATTCTTCATTGTGAACGACTTTTTCATAACTGATAAACCGTAAGAGATAGACAAAAGTTTGCTACACAAAAAATGTAGATCGCGTTAAAATACACAACTTATGCCATATACATTTATTTTGTTGAGTGAACCGTTTTTCGAGATATTGCTTGTTATTTCCTTTAAATTTTCCAATACTTATACTTTTTCTCAAATGCGTTATTCATTTTTACTTTCTCTACTACGTATAGTAAGTAGGGGAAGTATTGCATTCCACCCAAAAATTCGATACCGAGATTTCACTGGAAATACATGTTTTGAGAATCACTGAATCCAGAAAAAAAAAGCATTTTTGCAAACATGTCCGTGTGTGTGTCTGTCTGTGTGTCTGTGTGTCTGTCTGTCTGTGCGTCTGTGTGTCTGTGAACAGCATAACTCAAAAACGAACAGTCGGATAAACACCAAACTTGGTATTTAGGTTCAGTATGCATAACTGGTAAACCATAAGAGATAGCCAAAATTTTACTACACAAAAAATGTAGATCGCGTTAAAATACACAATTTATGTCATATACATTTTTTTTTAGTTGAGTGAACCATTTTCGAGATATTGCTTGTTATTTCCTTAAATTTTCCAATACTTATACTTTTTCTCAAATGCGTTATTCATTTTTACTTTCTCTACTACGTATAGTAAGTAGGGGAAGTATTGCATTCCACCCAAAAATTCGTTACCGAGATTTCACTGGAAATACATGTTTTGAGAATCTCTGAATCCAAAAAAAAAAAGCATTTTTGGAAACATGTCCGTGGGTGTGTCTGTCTGTGTGTCTGTGTGTCTGTGTGTCTGTGAACAGCATAACTCAAAAACGAACAGTCGGATAAACACCAAACTTGGTATTTAGGTTCAGTATCTTCCAGAGATGCGACACGAAGGTTTTCAAGAAAATACCCCCACCCCAGACTACCCTTTACATGGAACATTTTTCGAAAATTTTAATTTTCTCAAAAACGGCTCTAACGATTTTGATTAAAACATCATATGTTTAAGATATTGTCATGTCAAATAAAATGTATATCTCGAATTTTCTGGGAATGTCTCCAAAAATATTCTTCATTGTGAACGACTTTTTTGCATAACTGGTAAACCATAAGAGATAGACAGAATTTTACTACACAAAAAATGTAGATCGCGTTAAAATACACAACTTATGTCATATACGTTTCTTTTGTTGAGTGAACCGTTTTCGAGATATTGCTTGTTATTTCCTTAAATTTTCCAATACTTATACTTTTTCTCAAATTCGTTTATTCATTTTTTTTATGTCCTGAACATGCAAACAGAATGGAATTCGCCACATAGCAACCAGCGTTAAAATATTTGACTATCGCTTAAAAGCTACCAATTAGATTGTACAAGAGTAGATAAAGTCATGTGAGTGTAACACATCAGTTTTTTTTTATACGCTACTATTTTAGTGTGTGTGTGTGTGTGTGCGCGCGCGCGCGAGTACGTGCCTAGTATCCGTGCGCCACAAGCCAAAACGACGACGTTATAGAAAAACTTTATCATTTGCCTACCGGCCAGGGACAACCGCTAAAAAACCTGAAAAAAGCTCTAAGAGTATTCTAACGCTTACCGATCTGGAAAACCCGTGAAAACAAGATAGTACACTTTTGAGGTATTGCTTGTTATTTCCTTAAATTTTTCAATACTTTTTTACTTTCTCTACTACGTATAGTAAGTAGGGGAAGTATTGCATTCCGCCCAAAAATTCGATACCGAGATTTCACCGGGAATACACGTTTTGAGACCTCCTGAATCAAAAAAAAAAAAAAAAAAAAAAAAAGCATTTTTGGAAACATGTCCGTGTGTGTGTGCCTGTCTGTGTGTCTGTCTGTCTCTGTGTGTGTGTGTGTGTGTGTGTGTGCGCGCCAGTACGTGCCTAGTATCCGTGCGCCGACAAGGTAAAACATCATTTGCCTACCGGGCAGGGTCAACCGCTAAAAACCTGAGAAAACCTCCAAAATTAGAAACGCCTTCGTCAACCAGTACAGAAAACGCCTACCAACCAGGGAAAACCTATGAAAAAGCAGAAAGAGCTTGCATTTGTTTACCATCCGCAGAAAACTCCAAAAAAAAAAAAAAAAAAAACTAGTCATTTTAAAAAAAAAAAGGAAAAAGACGAATAATATAAGTATGGTAGAAACAGCTTGCATTCGTCTACCAACCAGAGAAAACCCCCGAAACACTAGTTATTTAAAATTGCTGATGAGTTCTGGATAGGCTTTTGCAAATGTTGTTGGTAGCAAAACTTGCCTTTTCCATCACCTCCAACATACCCCACTGCCACACCTTTTTTTCTTTCCACCAATCATAATCTCTCTTATTCTCGCCAATCAGCAACTTTCATTTGTTCCTTTCCACCAATAACATCACTTCTTATTCCCACCAATGACAACTTCACACGTCACTTTCTGTTATACTTTTTATCCCTCGTTCGCCATCTTTCCCCCTCTTTCAGACCACAACCGCCGCACAGTCAACACCTCGCCGCTCCTTAACCTCAACTTCGTGCCTCCGCCATCTTATTTAGTTCACATTTTTACCACCGCGCCTCTCATCTCTCAACCAGATTGCCTGCAAGAACAGATCTCGTTCATTCGCACCTCGACGGTTGCCTCGGCAGCAGCTACTGCCAACACCTACGTCGTACACGTTTTTGACCGCTTTCGACCGGCTATGAGAACCCTGCTCCTACGTACGCTAGCGACCATCACGATGGTCCAGTACCAGGTTTTTGGTATAGTTAAATTACGCCTCTGCAAAGGGTGTCTGTACCGCTTTAAAAACCTAGGTATATCAGTGCGTAGTGATGTTGGTTGATCTTAAAGCTGGTTAAGCATTTTCAAAAACAGTTTGCTTTTATTTTTCCGTCTCGCGTGCCGCGCTTTTGGTGACGCATCCACACCGGTAACAGGTAACACACGCATAATTATTTTTCGGACCTGCTTGGCGTAGGAATATATCCTTTCGTGTTTTGGTACTGTAACCTCAAACCTCCTTACCCACCTCTTGCGGCCGCCATCTTGTTTAGTTCTCACCGCATCTCCTTGTCGCAGACCCTCCGCCATTTTTAGTTCCCGCTATTTTAACCTCAAAATCTACTCTTCTAACCTCTTGCTACCGCCATCTTCTTTTAGTTCCCATTCTCACCACCGCGTCTCCTTACCCCCACCTCTTGCGACCGCCATGTTCACCACTAACCTCCAAATTTCCTCGTCCTTAAACCTCTTGTCTCAACCACCTTGTTTAGTTCCCATTTTCGCCACCGCATCTCATATCGCCCCATCTCTCTATCCACTCAAGAAAACTACCATCCAACGTTCAAAAAATTGCTGATCAGTTCACGACAGGCTTTTGCAAATCTTGTTGCTAGCAAAACTTACCTTTCCCATCACCTCCAACATACCCCACTCCTTTTTCTTTCCACCAATCATAACCTCTCTTATTCTTACCAATCAACAACTTTCATTTGCTCCTTTCCACCAATAAAATCACTTCTTATTCCCACCAATCACAACTTCACACGTCACTTTCTGTTACACTTTTTATCCCTCGCTCCCCATCTTTTCCCTCTTTCAGTCCCGACCTCCGCACAGACAACACCTCGCCGCTGCTCACATCTCCGAACCAAATTGCCGGCGAGAACAGATCTTGTTTATTCACACCTCGACCGTTGACTCGACAGCAGCTACTGTCAACACCTACGTCGTACACGTTTTTGACCGCTTTCGACCGGCTATGAGAACCCTGCTCCTACGTACGCTAGCGACCATCACGATGGTCCAGTACCAGGTTTTTGGTATAGTTAAATTACGCCTCTGCATAGGGTGTCTGTACCGCTTTAAAAACCTAGGTATATCAGTGCGTAGTGATGTTGGTTGATCTTAAAGCTGGTTAAGCATTTTCAAAAACAGTTTGCTTTTATTTTTCCGCCTCGCGTGCCGCGCTTTTGGTGACGCATCCACACCGGTAACAGGTAAGTACCACACGCATAATTATTTTTCGAACCTGCTTGGCGTAGGAATATATCCTTTCGTGTTTTCGTACTGTAACCTCAAATCTCCTTACCCTCCTCTTGCGGCCGCCATCTTGTTTAGTTCTCACCGCATCTCCTTGTCGCAGACCCTCCGCCATTTTTAGTTCCCACTATTTTAACCTCAAAATCTACTCTTCTAAAACTCTTGCTACCCCCATCTTCTTTTAGTTCCCATTCTCACCACTGCGTCTCCTTACCCCCACCTCTTGCGACCGCCGTGTTCACCACTAACCTCCAAATTTCCTCGTCCTTAAACCTCTTGTCTCAACAACCTTGTCTAGTTCCCATTTTCGCCACCGCATCTCATATCGCCCCCATCTCTCTATCCACTCAAGAAAACTACCATCCGACGTTCAAAAATTGCTGATCAGTTCAAGACAGGCTTTTGCAAATCTTGCTGCTAGCAAAACTCACCTTTCCCATCACCTCCAACATACCCCACTCCCACACCTTTTTCTTTCCACCAATCATAATCCCTCTTATTCTTACCAATCAACAACTCTCATTTGCTCCTTTCCACCAATAAAATCACTTCTTATTCCCACCAATCACAACTTCACACGTCACTTTCTGTTACACTTTTTATCCCTCGCTACCCATCTTTTCCCCTCTTTCAGTACCGACCTCCGCACAGACAACACCTCGCCACCCAGCTCCTCTCCATCACGCGACCTCCATAATCTTCCATCTTCCTTCCTTCATCTTCCACCCCAAATTAACGAACCAATCAAAACACTACACGTCACTTCCTCAATTCTTTCAACTCGTCCCGGATGAGCCAACCGATTTAACGATAATCCTAACGCTCAGGGCGCTTTTCAAACTTACCGCCGCCGCCGTCGCACGCACCGACACTAGCGACACCAGCGCCCCTAGCGGCAGGATTATCGTTAAAACAATTGGCTCATCCGGGACTAATACTACTTAGGACGTCTCGTTTGTTTAGTAGGAGCGAAGTTTTGAGCAATGATGGTAATTGGGAAGTGATCGCTAATCTTCGGTGTTGAATAAGCGGGACATTGGAATAAAGGTACAATGCTGGAAGAACACATACTGAGGTCAATGTAATTGTAGATGGTGTGGTAAATACCATAATGGGTCGGTGTTGGAAGGTTTAGAAAAGTTAAATCTTAAATAGTAGCAAGGTTTCAAACATTTTAGCACGCTGATTAAAGTTATCACTACGCCAAGCAGGACTGTGGCCGTTAATATAAATGGTTTGAGCGATCAGTGCGAAAAGCATAGGGAGAACAACAGTAATGCTGCCCGGGAGATAAATATTGCAAATACAAATCTCTGTTGTCGAAAGAACGGAGATAGTAACGGCCACCAATGTATTAAGAGTAATTTCTTTATGTCCTTAACATAACATAAGTGGCTACACCTCCCCTAGCACGTCGAGCCTCTGTGAGGTTCCGGTGATAACCAGAATATCTTTTTAAAGGAGCAATATTGTCTCCGCTGAATTTGTTTATTGTAAACAAACAATGAGATAATTGCGGGAGTGCAAAAGTAGCTGTAGATATTCGAGCTGCGAGTGAAAACTATTAATATTCCATTGTGGTGAGTAAAGTCGTAGTTCATCATGAAGAAAGATACCCGGCGCTTTCAATAGCGTCTATAGGAGTAGTTCTTGGTACATCAGAACGCCTCTCTATTATTGCCAATAGTTTCTTCCGGATACGAGTAGTGCGATTCTTGATGTCATTGCCAGTAAGGTGGGGATAGATCTTGTGGAGTATTTCAACCATTCCCTGCAAATCTGAAGTATAGGTTAGGACTATGTTGGTGACATCACTAGAGCCGAAGGTGTCCTCATAGAAGCCGCAAAGTTGGGGGAGGTGAAAATAAATTCACTTGGTGTAGCATCTAAGAGATCGACAGAAGAGAATCGTTGATGGAGGGTACTTTATCTGATGGTTTGGACTTTTTGACTACAAGGATTTTTGTGTGATTTTAAGTGCTGTCTTCATCAGATGAGTTATCTCTCACTTTGGGAGGTACGTCAGAATTAGAGACGGCATGTTCCATGGAGATTTCGGCTGCAATACTGCCGGTAGAGGAAAGTGGACGATTTGTGTGAACAGGAGCGTTAGAGGTTGATTGTTTATTTGTTTTGGAGAAATACTCAACGCTGGGTTATTAGAAGGAGCAGTAGCAGTCACAGCATTCAACACTGGAGCAGAAGCAGCCATATCTGGAGTCGTAGCATACAACACTGGAGTCTCAATATGTGACTCCACTAAACTAGTGTCGATATTGGCCCCATATTTGGGCACAGTTGTATCATTGGGGGTTGATTCTCTTGTTGTGAGAGGAGAAAAGTCTTCAGTGTTGATTCTGTAATGATTTAGATAGGCTGATCAGTGACTTGGTGAGAGCACTGACATTTTAAGTGACCTTCCATCTTGCATGTGAAGCACACGGGGGCATCTGAAGAGATAAACACAGTAGGTAGTGCCCTCATAGTAAACCTAAAACTATCATATCTTCAGTTTGAACATATATTTGACGCCGGAAACTAGGAATGTGGAAGTATCTTGGGGGTTAGATCCTGTTACTAAAGTTACTCAACCACATTCTAAAACTAAGTTTGGAATAACTGGGCATACGTTTGAGAATAAGATACTACGTTGTTTAATTATGAGTGGCTGTAGGGACAAGATAACGTTGCTAACTTTAATCTTTGGGTGTTGGATACATAGAGTTTCAGTCAATTGTTTGCTAGTTAAATAAATGCAGATTCTGTTTGGGATTCTGGATACAAATCGAATGTGAGAAGGATCGGTGAGTTTGAAAATAGCATAAATATACTCTTTAAGAGGGATACCATTGCTACGGTAACCAAATAAATAGTTGAAAGAGAACCTTTATTTATGTTTGATCAACCAAACAATAGCATCGCTAACATTAAAATAAGTTACAAATGGAAATCATAACGTTATAGGCATATCTGGCTGTCTATTATTTTGCTGCGTCTTGTGTACGTTTGCTGTCGTCATATCCAATCATCATTAAACTCTAAATTCTCTGACTTTCACTTCAAACATTGTTATTTTCTGATAATTTCTACAAATAAGCTGCATCAGTAACACCAGGAAAGGCAACTATTTTTTGGTTTGGTAAAGTGTCGGAGAACAAGGCCGGGCTTACGGAAGCTGTGGTTTCCGAAATGTAACACAGATAGTGCAATAATACGCAAACCAAACAAGGATCTACAAAATGCATGACGGTAGCCCACAGAATGCAAAGCTTACGTGGCCTTTTTTGTGAATAGACATACACAAATCTGATGTGTTAAACTCACATGACTTTCTCTACTCTTGTAAAAACTATTTTACAAACTCTTATTCTCCATTTGCTTCATGTTAATGGAGAAATTTAAATGTTAATCTTATTGCTAATTTTCTTTTAGATGCAAGGGGAATTCGTAGGCTTTAAGCGATAGTAAAATCTTTTAAGAGCTAGTTGCTATGTGGCGCATTCCATTCTCTTTGTATGTCCAGGACATAACAAAATGAATAACGAATTCCCATTTGAGAAAAAGTATATTGGAAAATTTAAGGGAATAACAAGCAATATCTCGAAAATGGTTTACCCAACAAAAAGATGTATATGACATAAATTGTGTATTTTAACGCGATCTACATTTTTTGTGTAGTAAAATTTTGTCTATCTCTTATGGTTTACCAGTTATGCAAAAGTCGTTCATAATGAAGAATACTTTTGGAGACATTCCCAGAAAATTCAAGATATACATTTTATATTTCATGAAAGTATCTCAAATATATGATATTTTAATCAAAATCGTTAGAGCCATTTTTGAGAAAATTAAAATTTTCGAAAAATGTTCCATGTAAAGGGTGATCAGGGATGGGGGGATTTTCTTGAAAACCTTCGTGTCGCATCTCTGGAAGATACTGAACCTAAATACTAAGTTTGGTGTTTATCCGACTGTTCGTTTCTGAGTTATGCTGTTCACAGACACACAGACACGCACACACACAGACGGACATACACACGGACATATTTCCAAAAATGCTTTTTTTGGATTCAGGGGATCTCAAAACATGTATTTCCGGTGAAATCTCGGTATCGAATTTTTGGGTGGAATACAATACTTCCCCTACTTACTATACGTAATAGAGAAAGTAACAAATTCCAGCAGTAAACGTAACTACACTGAATGCGGCGATATATTGCAATAACAGCGCTATTTTCTCGTTAGTGTTACGCTTTCTTCTGGTTCCTTTTTCCGGCATGGTATAAACATTTTTATGATTTTTATGCATAATCCATTATTTATAAGATTACTTTCACGAAGTTTACGTCATAACATAGGACAAATCCATAATGAAAACAATTCAATTATTGATATTTAAATGTTCTTTCACACTTGCTGTATGAAGGCTAAAGTTGGAACGGTAGAATCAGGCTGAAAAATTTCATGTCATAACAGGATTTAAACCACGGATCTTCGAGTTTCCGTGCCGTTGCTCTAACCAACTGATACTCATAGCAACATGCCAGTACGACATTGTTATTTCAGACACGACATGTGTGAAAGAACACTTAACATTCATTGACCTAATAGTGTTTTATTATGAAGTCTGGGACTTGAGTACTCAACGTCGAACCGCCGAACCCGTCGTCTGGTTCTACAACCCTGAAACAGATGACAAGGAAGATGATGGGTACAGGAAATGTAGGAAAGTCGTGGTATAAGATGAGCCACCCCAAAATTCGCCTGCCCACCCAGGGAAACCATGAAAACCCCACGGGTCAGAGTGGGCGGTATCCAGGGATGGAACCTGGGACATCCCGAATACGAGGCGCACACGTTACCGCGGCGCCACCACGCTTGATTCTTTTCAGGTTAGTTAAGCATTTCCTCTGATACCCAGATAGTGAAACTTTTGTGTGGAGTACAATACTTCCTCTGTCTACCACACGTTAGCGGCAGAGAAAGTAAGACTTAGTAAGCAAATGAAACAAAACAAAACAGTTAACGTTCAGAATTGAATCAATGTTGACTTACATACATGAATGAGTGCTTCTAAAATTACACGAAACCGCAGAGGTTAAAACGTAGCAGAAAAGTGCTGCGAGCCATTGTTTCTGCGCCTTGACTACTAGCTATATTGCAATACAAGCGTGGTAAGTGCATCATTGAAGAACGATGGAGATTTTGAAAATATGAGACGAACCTACCTCCTACCTCCGAGATTCTCCATTAACTTAACGCATGTGTATTGCATACTATTTGTTAGAGGATAGCGAATAATACGGTAGGAATACTAATTACACAAAAAAACTAATTGCTACTAATTGTTGAACATGATGTTTCCAGTAACAAGGTCACCAATGTTAACATTGGTGGCAAACTGGTGATCGATCATACACACATGCCGGTTAACCCTAAAAGGATCAATAACTATTAGATACTTAACTAATGCATGAATTAAAACGTAAAGAAATATTAAAAATTAAAAAGAAAAAAAAGACCCAAGTAATTATTAAACAGTAATACTCAAATATAAAAAATATTGTATCCCAGGTCTGCGATAATAGATATATTGTTACGGTAAGAAGGGCATGAAGGGATGGCGGTTGGTAGGCGCTCACAACAGGCGCCTCCAGCAGTTGCCATGTACATAGTTGAAGCGGTAGCTCAGAGGATGGCCATGAGATGTGACTAAGCACTAACATCTTGCAGGAGACCCGTGCGTCTCCTACACATGCTACTTCCAACTCGAGGGGTTCGAATCCGCGAACCCAGAGCGACTCGCTGACCAAGGAAAGGAAAGGATGGGGAAGGCCTTCAAGGGTTCCTATACTTAATGCGACATGACGTGGGAATGATGCTGGTATGATCAAGAGGGTCCTAAACTATCACATAGTACCCAACACTTCTGAAAACTATAATTTATTATAAGTATGGCGCGAGGCCAGAAGAAGGGGCTGCAAATACATAAGTAAAGGATTACCTAACTTGCGGTGAAGGGTGATAGAGTCTGGTGCTTAGCTGTTAGTTGTTAACACATCTTAAAATAACACTTTTGGATCGCGAGGTCGTTCAAGACTCAGCCGCGTGTGCCCCCACTGCAAGACGTTCGAGCCGACCCACTTGAAAACCATAGGTTTATAAAGTAAAATGTGCCTGCCAAATGTCGCTCTCTCAGGTGAATGCACTCTATTCCGCCACAGCTAAACCTTTGCCTTTTCTGATGCAGGGAGATCCTGGTTTAACAATTTAGAATAATACTGCCAAAAACTATACTTTGGTATTAAAATAACATTAATGTCAGATGCACCGTGAACAATATCAATATTTATTGGATTTAACGTAGTTCATACAGATACGTGTAGCAAAATAGGCAGATAAAGAGGTTACAATATACCGAGCGGTTACTAAAGTGCAATTTTGACGTTTTTTCACCACTATGGAATAAGTTTCTAGAATCTGGTGATATTAGGGTTGTTAGGTTTCATTCATTACCGGTAACTCCTCCCCAAATACACACCTGTTACATGTACTGGAAAGGTTAGTTATATCGTATCTGCTATGTTGGCGCCCTGTTTTTATACTTGCAGGTGTTAAAACTATGCACGCCGACCATTTAGTTAGCAACTGACGCACTAATTATGATACTAATTATATTACATATGAATTATTAAATTCTATTACTATTTGTATCCAATTAGTTATGATTATATTAATTAAGCAATTTATACGAGCATTTAATTATTATAATTCTGTTAGGTTATTAGCCTATTAGTTATTATTAATTATTAGGCATTAACTTTCCAGTGAACTAGAAATATGAATTGTTTTTGCAATTTTTGGTGAAAGAGCTGTATGGATTTTATTTTTAGAGGAATAAGATCTGCGTTAAAGCAAACTAAGAAATGCATTTGCTTGGTTTATGTAAGTATGTCGAAATCATATTAAAACGTATTGTTTTTATACTGTTACATTAAAGTAATTTGCAATGTTTAATAACATACGCGTGTTACATAAATTAAGTCCATAGCACGGTTCAGTGCTTAATTTAACCCAGGTTATAAGTTACAGGTAATTAGCTATTATAGCGGAGAAGGAAGGTGATGACCAAATCTTTCCACTGAAGAAAAGAATATTACAGATCAATATATACGATATGACAATGACCCATAATACTAGCAGTAAACTGAAATAGGGCGTCTTTTGTAAATAGGTTGACTGGTGATTTCTCTAGTTACATATTTAGTGACTCAAGTTAGAACGTTCTTCACCCTGACATGCGACATCAGCCATCTATGCTTTTAGTAACCTGAGTTAGGCTGCGTCCACCTATAGTAGGGACAACCAACTCACAAGCACGCCGAGTCTGTACTGCGCGCACGGTGCTGAAGGTCACTTGTACGTGCCGGCGAGTCAATCACTCCTTCACACAGTGGCGTCTGCTAATCTGTAGTTGATTACCGTTAAAATATTAAGGACAGGATAGTAGAGAAGGAATCAGTCACAAACAGTGTTATACATGGTTTTAGGCATTACATTGCAGGTAAAACAACCCAACACAAATCAATTTATAGCCTTTAATCCTATACAACCAAATTATTGCATACACGTGTAATATATTTTGCTATAAGAACGAAACAGTACTTTGTTAGTAGAAATTAGCACAATTTTGATTCTGGAAAAATTGCACAAATATAAAATAACAAAGTAAAACTTACTATACAGTGATAATACTACAAAGAGGACTTCAAATTAAACAAATATAAACTGTGTAGTGGATACATGTTTCAAGTAAGAATTTTATGCATTCAGTTATTCCCGGTAGATACTCTTGCTTTCTGACATCTTTTGGTTTTCAAAATATTCTTCACATTTTGGAACAATGAAACAAAACTCTGAACTCTTAACGTACACCTTAAGTTATGATCACTGATGTTGGCTTTCAGGGTCTTCATTTCGTTTTATAGCTGAAGTTGAGGCTTCACATACATAAGTCGAACCAAACATTGCAATCATAGATGTCCCACGCAGCCACCACTGCTACGGAAGACGAACCGATGACTCCCACCTCAGCGCGCACTGAGTCAGCACAGTGCCGTAGTTAAGCACATGCACCGTGGCAAACAGGTAGGTTGTGGCTGCCCTATAGGTTAGGTTACCAGTACTGAATGCAGGACATTCTACTTTCCAACATGACAGCAGGAAGAAGTGGATTAAAAACCACTATCGTCGAAAAAAATGTAGCATACAGCAATCTCAATTTGTAGAATAAAAACTCGGCTGTGTTACACTCACATGACCTTCCCTACTCTTGTACAAACTATTTTTACAAACACTTATTCTCCATATGCTTCATGTTAATCGAGATATCGAGATGTTAATCTTATTGCTAATTTTCTTGTAGATGCAAGGGGAATTGGTAGGCTTCAAGCGATAGTCAAATATTTTAAGAGCTGGTTGCTATGTGGAGTATTCCATTCTCTTTGCATTACCAGGACAAAAAATGAATAACTAATTCCCATTTGAGAAAAGGTTAAGTATTGGAAAATTTAAGGGAATAACAATCAATATCTCGAAAATGATTCACTCAACACAAAAAGTATACGACATAAATTGAGTATTTTAAGGCCGTCTAAATTTTTTGTGTAGTACAATTTTGTCTATCTCTTATCGTTTACCAGCTATGCAAAAGTCGTTCACAATGAAGAATACTTTTGGAAAAATTTCCAGAAAATTCAAGATATACATTTTATTTGTCATGAAAGTATCTTAAATATATGATACTTTAATCAAAATCGTTAGAGCCATTTTTAAGAAAATTAAAATTTTCGAAAAATGTTCCATGTAAGGGGTAATCTGGGGTGGGGGGATTTTCTTGAAAACCTTCGTGTCGCATCTCTGGAAGATACTGGACCTAAATACCAAGTTTGTTGTTTATCCTACTGTTCGTTTTTGAATAATGCTGTTCACAGACACACACACAGACATGTTTACAAAAATACGTTTTTTGGATTCAGGAGGCCTCAAAACATGTATTTCCGGTGAAATCTTGGTATCGAATTTTTGGGTGGAATGCAATATTTCCCCTACTTACTATACGTAGTAGAGAAAGTAAAAAATCTGATGTGTTACACCCACATGACTTTCTCTACTCTTGTACAAACTCTTATTCACCATCTATTTCATATTAATCGAGATAAACATTTGCAGAAACGATCTTTTGACATGCAAAGAGAATTACAGCGACCAGTTCTAAAAATATTTGACTATCGCTTAAGGCGTACAATGTTCCCCTTGTTTTGTATTTGCAAGGGCAATATAGAAATACAGTAGCCATTAAGCATAGACATATCTCTTAGGAGCTGGTTGCTAGGTGCCGCACCATTCTCTTTGCCACAGATTAATACTCTTTGCATATCCAAGACAAAAACATGAATGACGAATTCCCATTTGAGAAAATAAGTATTGAAGAATTTAAGGGAATAACAAGCATATCTCGAAAATGGTTCACTCAACAACAACAAAAATGTATATGACATAAATTGTGTATTTTAACGCGATCTACATTTTTTGTGCAGTAAAATTTTGTCTATCTCTTATGGTTTACCAGTTATGCAAAAGTCATTCAGGATGAAGAATAATTTTGGAGACCTTTCTAGAAAAGTCAAGATATACATTTTATTTGTCATGAAAGTATCTTAAATATATGATATTTTAATAAAAATCGTTAGAGCTATTTTTGAGAAAATTAATATTTTCGCTAAATGTTCCATGTAAAGGTTAATCTGGGATGGGTGATTTTCTTGAAAACTCGTGTCGCATCTCTGGAAGATACTGAACCTAAATACCAAGTTTGGTGTTTATCCGACTGTTCGTTTCTGAATTATGCTGTTCACAGACACAGACACACACACAAACACACACCACAGACACACACGGACATGTTTCCAAGAATGCTTTTTTTGGATTCAGGGCGTCTCAAAACATATATTTCCGGTGAAATCTGGGATTTTTGGGTAGAATACAATACTTCCCTTACTATACGTAGTATAGAAAGTAAAAATACACTACATTGTTGCTAAAACCAACTGTTCATTTTAGTTATACCCTACCAATTAAGGTAAATGCATTGTTTCAATCTTCTTTAAATATTTCTATTTTCCCTGGAAGAAGTAATTGGGTCTGTTATCTAACATGACTCCTTAGAAATGCTTTCTGCGTTCAAGACTATTCTTTATACCTTCTGTATTACGTACATAGTAGGCAGAAAAGGTATGGCATACCGCCCAAAAATGCATTACTGAGATTTCATCGTAAATATATGTTTTGAATCCAAAACAGCATTTTTAGAAAAATCTCCGTGTGTGTGTGTGTAGCATAATTCAAAAACAAAATGTCGGATAAATACCAAACTTTGTATTTAAGTTCAGTACCTTCTAAAGTTGCCATACGAAGATTCTCAAGAAAATCCCCCGCCCAAACCACCTATTACATAAAACACTTTTAAAAATTTTATTTTTTCAAAACTGGCTCTAACGATTTTGCCAATTTTAAAGCTAGCATATGGCGTCTAGGTCTTAGACAGGTGACTATCGCTGTTCCCTTTGTACCCTAACGAAATGTTCGATGTAGCTATTTCTACAAAGCTTCATCTCGATTAAAATGAAATAGATTGTAAAAAAGAGCTTTAAGAATGGCTTGTATGTCCACTAATAAACTTTAGAGGGTCTAGAAAGTCATGTGAATGTAACATAGAATGTTTTTAACTTAGAGATTACTCCGATACATTTCTGGAGGTTACAAATAAAACCGATTATTTCCATAAACATTAAAAATTGAATTTTTTTATGGTTTTGGTAGTCTTAGAAAGGTAGAAATCGCGATTTGTAACTTGTTTTGTTCAAAAGCGGTCACTTACAAGAGAAAAAGTAGTATTTTCAATAAAAACCGGACAATTCCATAACACGCAAATGATAATTCTCTATCTTTTATTTTGCATCAAAACCGGAGAATTTCACACCGTTATACACACAAGTTTCTTAAAAAACAGTTGTTCCCTTGTGGTTGTAAAGCGTTTCTTTTCTTACTACGATTGTTACTGTGCAGGTATCTACATTTTATTCTTGGTGAAATCCTTTCAGCAGACCTCACTGCTTTTACACGCGCGGCTCCTCAACAATAGACGCAATAATGAAATCAAACACGATGACTCAGTTAAATGTGTTTCTAACGTAACTCTGTCACCATCCAAGAGTGCCTTCACACCGGTTATTTTGCTTGGGCCCTCTCCGTCCATTATCATCGATTTAGGAATACCAAATATATTCTACGGATCTAAGTTGATAATTATTAAAAAGGTGAATAAATAATAGACTGTTGTACATACATTATCACAATTTCCTACGCCACGTTGTGTTTTATCGCCACGTTTTTAACATCTATAGTAACAATCTGTAACACCTTACAGCCTGGTGTACGATATTTTATACAAAGGTTTCTTTTTTAAGGTTTTAGGCTTTAATTGATTTTTTTTAATTCCATATTATACTAACTTTCAGTAATACAATCCAGTTTTTATAGCTGTTTTATATAGTAACAATATTAGTTTTAACTTCCCCTACCCCTTACTAGTAAGTAGGGAAGTATTGAATTTCAATCAAAAATTCGATACCGAGATTTCAGCGGAACTACATGCTTGAGGTACCCTGAATCCAAATAAAGCATTTTTGTAAACATGTCCGTGTGTGTGTCTATCTCTCTGTGAACAGCATAACTCAAAAACGAAAAGTCATATGAATAACAAACTTGGTATTTGAGTTATGTATCTTCCAAAGATGCGACACGAAGATTTTCAAGAAAATCCTCCCACCCCAGACTACTCTTTGCATGGAACATTTTTCTAAAATTTCGATTTTTTCAAATATGGCTCTAACGATTTTGATTAAAATATCATATCTTTAAGATACTTTTATGGCAAATAAAATGCATACATAATTATTGGAAATGTTCTCAAAAGTTCTCTTCATTCTGAATGACTTTTGCATAAGTGGTAAACTGTAAGAGATAAGACAAAATTTTACTATACAAAAAACGTAGATCTGGTTAAAACACATAATTTATGTTATATACATTTGTTTTTCGATTGAACCATTTCCGAGATATTCCTTGTTATTTGTTTGAATTTCCCAATGCTTATACTTTTTCTCCAATGGGATTTCGTTATTGCCTTTTTATTTATGTTCTGGACATGTAAAGAGAATGGAATGCTCCACATAGCAACCAGCTGTTAAAAGATTTGACTATTCCCCTTGCACCCACAAAAAGTTAGCAATAACATAGTTTCTACAAATAGTTATCTCAATTAACGTGAAGTAGAAGGAAAATTAGTGTTTGCAAAACTAGTTTACACAAGAGTAGAGAAGTCATGTAATGCAACATATCAGATTTTTTGGAAACAGTCATGTGAATGTATCACATTAGACTTTTTTAACAATAAGAAATAAAATCTATGCAACTGTAGTCAAATGTCGGATATTTCTAACTCTGTCAAACACAACCGGACATTTCCAAAAGTATGAAGCAATTATTCTTGACACCATGACATAAAGGAATTTAAAACGCTTTAAGCATAAAAGTATCTGTCACTGTAGAGTAAAGCGAAGTCTCTTTATAGGTTTTTTTCCTACTTCCTGGAAAAAAATGCTATTTTGGCAATGACCGGTTTTGTTCGCAATCTCCTCACTAGGTTTCATGCATGACATTACTGCCCCCCTTTTCTTTTCGTACTATTTCTTCAATGTTGACCCAGCAAATGCAGCTGAATAATTTAATTTCAAATGCACTCGGCGAATTCGACGTTGTTTTCCTTATTATAATTGTACGATATTAATGGAAAATGTTAATTCACCACTTAAACAAGGATTCTGGTACATGTAAAGGATCAGTCGCTTTCAAACAAAACCAAAGTTGTTTCTTGTCCTTGGCTCGATACCTCTCGACTCCATCTTTCTCCTCCCTACTCTCCTTACACGCACACATACACACGTACACAAGCCTCCCTCTTCCCCCTAAGCAAGCACTCAAAAAGCCCTCCCCCTTCATCCAATCCCTTGGAAGCAAATGGCATTTTAAGAGGAGTAAAGGAGGGAAAAAAAGGAAGATTTTTGGATTTTCTTTTCCGCGTTTTAAAAGGTTACGTTATAGGAAGAAGAACAAAAAGCAGATGTGAAGTGGGTGGAATGGGGAAGGAGAAGCGCAGATTATGCAAAGATGCTTCGCAACGTGTGCCCCCCCCTGCTTCTAGTTTCTAACACACTCCCTCTTAGCTGGAAACCCAAATCCTTGTCTACAGCAACTACCAGATACTCGGCATACCGCATCCTCATGTGGAATTTCCAAGCCAAGAGCGCATGTGAGCGCGCGCGTTTCCGCCTCCCCGATGAAAGCTTTTTAAAGTTATTCTCCCACCCCTATCGTCTCGTTCCACCCTCTTGCTTTACATTATGTGGTAATGCTAAGATCTATTTCTTAGCGATGAGCATATCATAACTTCGTCATTTTGTAGGAGAGGAAAGTTGTAGGATGCTCCTCACAGTTCACGCCAAAAAGCACAACCGTCCTGGATAACACGTCTTCCCTGCAGTATTTGTCTTATGATTCACCTACTGAAACAAGTGGTACATTCTGATTGCTCATTTTACAAGCGTCTAAAGAGACTGGTGACAACTTGCATCATAGTACACAGATTGGTATAGTATATTGCGATATACGAGTGGTAAGTGATTCGAGAAAAAGTTTAAGAACACGAGATGAATCGAGTACTTTCTGTCAATTCCGATATTCTGTTATACACTTAATACGTGTAGATTGCATACTATTTTAGATCGATCGAAGATAATGACACGAGGGCAGTCCCGACCTGACTCATATATAGCGGTTGTTCTTTCTAACAAATGACTGTGGTAGAAAGTACCATCCTTATAAAGCTTAAGTTTGAAGTTTGACGACGCTACGTTGTTTAGTATTTGTTTGGCAGCCATTAATAGTGAACTCTCAGCGAATTTGTAAACATGGATAAAACTGGTCATCGTTATGTGATACAATACTTTCATTTGAAAGGTCTTAGTCCAACTAATATTAAAGCTGAGCTAGATTCTACTCCGGAGGAGTCTGCTCCTTCGTTTACAACAGTGAAATATTGGGTGGCAGAGTTTAAGCGAGGCCGTACGAGTTGCCAAGACGAACATAGCAGTGGTCGACCAAATGAGGTGACCACGCCAGAAATTGTAAAGAAAATCTACAAAATGATATTGGATGGCCGTCGACGACTGAAAGTGCGCGAGCTAGCAGACATCGTAGGCATTTCAAAAGATGCTATACATCGCATACTAACTGAAAATTTAGACATGAGAAAGCTGTGTACAAGATGGGTGCCGCATTTACTCACAATGGAACAAAAGCAGTATCGTGAAGAGTAGAGATATAATGTATGTTCTGGCGCAGTAGAGAGATGCCGACAAGTGATAAAGTTCTTTGTTCTACGCCGACAAGCCCCGCCCCCTCCCTTTGTGTGCTAACATGCCGCCAGGTCTCGTGTCGTTAGGCCCCGCCCCCTCTCGCTTTGTGCGCTTACCTAATGCCGACAGTTTCTGCGCTAACAGGTCCTACCCCCCTCCCCAATGCGTTCTACTGTGGCGTCATGACTTGAGGGAATTGTTTTCTCGACTCCTGCCGCCCCCCGGCAAATTAATTAGGTAATGTTCGTCAAACATTTTTTTTATGACTACTAAGGCCTGCACATTGCATCCTCGAGCAATTAAGTTTTTTGATTAATGAATTGTTGATTGGAGCGTGAGTATAAATAGTCTGCTCACGGGAACAGTCTGTCATGTAATGAAACACTGCAGCCTTCTTGTATCTGGGGAAAGCGCTTGTCCATTAGCTGAACATGTTAGACGCTTTCAACACATTAATAGGCTTTTAAGTTTACATTCTGGATCTGTTTACATACATTAGCGAACGACATACTTCCGCCTGGCGGTAACGGTGACCTCTATTAGCTGAGACGCTTTCACCCCATTAGCGAACAATGTCAGTAATTGTTTTCCTAAGTGCTCTGCCCAACACTCAACACTTCAGATTTTAGCGATGGAAATGATAGCAGCAGCTTCTCCAACGAGTTCCAAGTTGACCAGGATGGCCGGGTTCGAATTACAAATTCAGCTTCTAATAACTCAGAGACTAATTACGATAAAGACGTCAAATAAAGTTTATTACATTAATGTCATTAGATAGTTTCTTGTGAATGTATATTTGGGTACATGGTGTCCAGGGTTCGAATACCGATAAAATGTAATTTAATTATAAATTTAATAACTCCTAAACTAATTAAGATAAAGACGTCAAATAAACTTTATTGCCTTTATGTTATTAGGTAGTATCTTGTGGAGATGTAATTAGATACCTGACGTTCTGGGTTCGAGCCTGATGATTAAATCGTCATTATCTCAGAAACTAAGAGAGGTAGAGGAATTGACCAAAGCATGATTGATAGCTCCTATGATGGATAAATAATACTGTATATAATTTTTAATCAGTCGTCCTTATTTCGAATCCCGATCTTTCAATCACTTACTTATTTTTTCTCTATACTCTAGAATATGTCACTTAGATTGATGCTGTAACTGCATACACAACCTTTAAACATATCAAACTAATATTGTAAATAATTTTGTTTCTGGTGTCCAGGGTTCGAATACCGATAAAATGTAGTTTAATTATAAATTTAATAACTTCTAAACTAATTAAGATAAAGACGCCAAATAAACTTTATTGCCTTTATGTTATTAGGTATTATCTTGTGGATGTGTAATTAGATACCTGACGTTCTGGGTTCGATCCTAATTTTAAATCGTCATTATCTCAGAAACTAAGAGAGGTAGACGAGTGAACCAAAGCATGATTGATAGCTCCTATGAGGGGTAATTAATACTGTATATAATTTTCAATCAGTTGTCCTTACTTCGAATCCCGATCTTTCAATCACTTACTTATTTTTCTCTATACTCTAGAATATATCACTTAGATTGATGCTGTAACTGCATACAGCACCTTTAAACATATCAAACTAATATTGTAAATAATTTTGTTTCTGGTGTCCAGGGTTCGAATACCGATAAAATGTAGTTTAATTATAAATTTAATAACTTCTAAACTAATTAAGATAAAGACGCCAAATAAACTTTATTGCCTTTATGTTATTAGGTATTATCTTGTGGATGTGTAATTGGATACCTGACGTTCTGGGTTCGAGCCTAATTTTAAATCGTCATTATCTCAGAAACTAAGAGAGGTAGAGGAGTTGACCAAAGCATGATTGATAGCTCCTATGATCGGCAATTAATACTGTATATAATTTTCAATCAGTTGTCCTTACTTCGAATCCCGATCTTTCAATCACTTACTTATTTTTTCTCTATACTCTAGAATATATCACTTAGATTGATGGTGTAAATGCATACAGCACCTTTAAACATATCAAACTAATATTGTAAATAATTTTGTTTCTGGTGTCCAGGGTTCGAATACCGATAAAATGTAATTTAATTATAAATTTAATAACTCCTAAACTAATTAAGATAAAGACGCCAAATAAACTTTATTGCGTTTATGTTATTAGGTAGTATCTTGTGGAGGTGTAATTAGATACCTGACGTTCTGGGTTCGAGCCTAATTTTAAATCGTCATTATCTCAGAAACTAAGAGAGGTAGAGGAATTGACCAAAGCATGATTGACAGCTCCTATGATGGGCAATTAATACTGTATATAATTTTCAATCAGTTGTCCTTACTTCGAATCCCGATCTTTCAATCACTTACTTATTTTTTCTCTATACTCTAGAATATATCACTTAGATTGATGCTGTAAATGCATACAGCACCCTTAAACATATCAAACTAATATTGTAAATAATTTTGTTTCTGGTGTCCAGGGTTCGAATACCGATAAAATGTAATTTAATTATAAATTTAATAACTCCTAAACTAATTAAGCTAAAGACGCCAAATAAACTTTATTGCGTTTATGTTACTAGGTAGTATCTTGTGGATGTGTAATTAGATACTTGACGTTCTGGGTTCGAGCCTAATTTTAAATCGTCATTATCTCAGAAACTAAGAGAGGTAGAGGAATTGACCAAAGCATGATTGACAGCTCCTATGATGGGCAATTAATACTGTATATAATTTTCAATCAGTTGTCCTTACTTCGAATCCCGATCTTTCAATCACTTACTTATTTTTTCTCTATACTCTAGAATATATCACTTAGATTGATGCTGTAAATGCATACAGCACCCTTAAACATATCAAACTAATATTGTAAATAATTTTGTTTCTGGTGTCCAGGGTTCGAATACCGATAAAATGTAATTTAATTATAAATTTAATAACTCCTAAACTAATTAAGCTAAAGACGCCAAATAAACTTTATTGCGTTTATGTTACTAGGTAGTATCTTGTGGATGTGTAATTAGATACCTGACGTTCTGGGTTCGAGCCTAATGTTTAAATCGTCATTATCTCAGAAACTAAGAGAGGTAGAGGAATTGACCAAAGCATGATTGACAGCTCCTATGATGGGCAATTAATACTGTATATAATTTTCAATCAGTTGTCCTTACTTCGAATCCCGATCTTTCAATCACTTACTTATTTTTTCTCTATACTCTAGAATATATCACTTAGATTGATGCTGTAATTGCATACAGCACCCTTAAACATATCAAACTAATATTGTAAATAATTTTGGTTCTGGTGTCCAGGGTTCGAATACCGATAAAATGTAATTTAATTATAAATTTAATAACTCCTAAACTAATTAAGATAAAGACACCAAATAAACTTTTATAGGGGGAAAGGATGCTCTACTGAAACATTAGGTCTCTAGATAGAAGTATTTATAGGGGAGAGATAGGGAATAACAGGGCTGATGCTAGGCTAGTCAGATGCTAAAGGAGGGAGGGATATGCTTTATACGAGAGAGATAGGGAACACAAGGAAAGATGCTATACTAAACAGGACTTGAAGGATAGAATATGGGCGATATAGCGAACCGAGGAGAGGTATTAGGATAGGAGTTTTGAATGATGGAGTAGGTGTTTATATGCGAGAGATAGGGAATACGAGGGTCGATGCTAGACTAGATGGTGTTGAATGAGGGAATGCATCTTATATGAGAGAGGTAGGGGAATATGAGGAGAAGTGCTAGGCTAGTCGGGAAGGTCTGAATGAGAGAGTATACGTCTATATGGGAAAATATAGGGAAAACGAAGGTAGGTGCTAGGTTGAGAGAGTCTTCAAGGAGGAAAATGCATTTATATGAGAGCGTTAGGGCATACGAGGAGAGGTGCTAGTCTAGACATGGTTTGAGGATTAGAGTATACGTTTATATGGGAGAAATATGGAAAACGGTAGAGATACAAGGATAGACAGAGCTTGAAGGAGGAGGAATGTAGGTTTATACTGTAATATAGAGAGTAATTCGATTATAAAACTTTTCTCATCCAGCCTTACAACACTTTTATATACTTATTTTCTAAACCTTACAAACTTTATATTTGTTAAACAGTAGTACGCGAGAGGGACAAACAGTATATCGGTTTACAGTGAAGTATACGTCCTAACCTATTGCCACCTTGTTTGTTCTGGATCTTCTCATTGTCTATCATCTAACGTAAACACGTAACAAGACGTAACACAGGAAATCATACATATGGCACATTAAAAAAAATAAAGGTATATATAATGAAACATAAACAAGTAGACAGAGGGTCATCGATACATAGAAAACCAGGAGTTGTATGTACTGAGACCATAGATTAGTATAGGCAAACAACAAAGAAGTGAATTTATAGTGTAAATAGCCTAATATTTTCAAATATTATTATAGTCTAAAAGTATATAACTTAATTATGTATCGAGTATTGAGAAATAAACGTTATTCATTATTCACTAATCTCAGATCACTGCAATTGTATTGAATCAATTCACAATTGCTAATGCCATTCAACTTTCATTCGTCTCTGATACATAAACAAATTGCAAAATGGAGAAGGACGAAAGTAATAAAAAGACTCAGGCAGCAAATTTTAAGAAAGAAGAGAAAGATATATGACCGACATTGTTTTGGAACACAAATTAGTGTTGAAAATAAAATGACTGATAGCTCTGCTAAGCGTAAGGAAGAGACATGGAAATAAATTGCAAATGAATACAATTCTAGGTTAGAAAAAGAAGATAAACAACATTCATGTAAACCAATTTTTAAAAATCAGTTTAACTGAATACATGTAAAAAAACATATCACTTTACAAAAAGTAATGCAGACAACATTTATTTTTTATAAACATTATCCTATTACATTCCTTTACAAAAAACCATACATATTTCCTAAAGGCAAAGGTGATAGTCTAGACATTCTAAACACTCAGATATATAATCATATACATCACACAGAAAGAGACCTGCATTATCAGTAAAAAAAACTAAACATCTCAACAATGTCTGAATGATGTATTTTATAAGTACAAGTTTTTTGATATTTCAAAGTTCCTGTTAACCATGGCAGTAATTGATTAACACAATTTCTCGATCCTGTCATGCTATAACTTTAGATGCTTTCAGCTTACTTATAATTTCCTCAATCTCTTGTGTGTGACTATTATTACCAGCATCCCTCGACGCAATTAGTAACCTCAATATATTTACTAGTCTATTCGGATTTTCAAGCGTTGATATCACTGAATCATCATCATATGAAGATTTCATATTCTCGCAACTTCCGATGTATCCAGATTTTTCATCAACAGTAGTCTCCAGTGAAGGACAGAGGCCTGATCCGGTATAACATTCCCCTCTATTCATCTTCGGATCTTCAAGTGCAGGAGAGAGAGTCGATTCAGCATAACATGTTGCTCTATGAAACTTAAATCTTGACAAAGAACGATTCTTAAAAATCCGCCCGCATATACAGCATCTAATAACGCGTTTTCCTCCATGTGTAATGTATGAAAAATTGAGATTCTCATTCGTTAGTTGCACAGATTTTCTCGGGCAGTAGCTCATGCTAAAACTAAAAGAAATTAAATGAATACGTGAATGCTTACGCTCGAAGGAATTAAAAGCGAATGAATGAATTCATAACGCGCAACTATTTATATATCCAAGATGAGGACGACGGAGGGAATTGAGATCAATGCATAGCAGGGGGAAAGGATACTCTCTTGAAACATTAGTCATCTAGACAACTATTGTTCACGGAGACCGTAGACGTCAGGTTGAATGGGAACACCCTCAGGTTCAAATCTTTAAGGGTACGGACCCCTGGCTTTTGCCTGGCATGTATACTAAACCATCCTAACAGCGTAACATTACATAACAACGACACGTAACCAGAACATGACGAGTGCGAGCATGGAAAAAAGGATGCTCGCAGGGAACATTAGTGGAAAAGGATGCTCTCTGGAAACAGTCGCCATCCGCACAACGGATTGTCCCTAACATTTCCAGATTTCAAAACGTTCAACATCGTAACGCGCTACTGTCATCTACATTTCGACGAAATTTTACCTCCTGAATTAGTTTGATGCTCTGTATAGAACCTCAGAACATGCATTACGCTGCGTGTCCCTAGCGTTTCCAGCTCCTGAATCGTTCCAGCTAGTGGAATGCCTCTACCATCTTCATGTCAACGATCTGTTACTCTGAATTAAAGTTTGGTGATATGTATAGACCTGTACAACATGCATTACGCTATGTAACAACCTGATCACGCTATGTAACAACATGATCACGCTATGTAACAACATGATCACGCTATGTAACAACATGATCACGCTATGTAACAACATGATCACGCTATGTAACAACATGATCACGCTATGTAACAACATGATCACGCTATGTAACAACATGAACACGCTGTGTAACAACCTGATTACGCTATGTAACAACTGATCACGCTATGTAACAACTGATCACGCTATGTAACAACATGATCATGCTATGTAACAACATGATCACGCTATGTAACAACCTGAGCACGCTATGTAACAACCTGAGCACGCTATGTAACAACATGATCATGCTATGTAACAACATGATCACGCTATGTAACAACCTGATTACGCTATGTAACAACATGATCACGCTATGTAACAACATGAACACGCTATGTAACAACCTGAGCACGCTATGTAACAAACTGAGCACGCTATGTAACAACATGTTCACGCTATGTAACAACATGATCACGCTATGTAACAACCTGAGCACGCTATGTAACAACCTGAGCACGCTATGTAACAATACGATCACGCTATGTAACAACATGAACACGCTATGTAACAACCTGAGCACGCTATGTAACAAACTGAGCACGCTATGTAACAACATGTTCACGCTATGTAACAACATGATCACGCTATGTAACAACCTGAGCACGCTATGTAACAACCTGAGCACGCTATGTAACAATACGATCACGCTATGTAACAACATGAACACGCTATGTAACAACCTGAGCACGCTATGTAACAACCTGAGCACGCTATGCAACAACATGTTCACGCTATGTAACAACATGAACACGCTATGTAACAATACGATCACGCTATGTAACAACCTGATTACGCTATGTAACAACTGATCACACTATGTAACAACATGATCACGCTATGTAACAACCTGAGCACGCTATGTAACAACATGATCACGCTATGTAACAACCTGAGCACGCCATGTAACAACATGATCACGCTATGTAACAACATGATCACGCTATGTAACAACATGTTCACGCTATGTAACAACACGATCACCCTATGTAACAACCTGAGCACGCTATGTAACAACATGATCATGCTATGTAACAACATGATCACGCTATGTAACAACCTGAGCACGCTATGTAACAACATTATCACGCTATGTAACAACATGAACACGCTATGTAACAACCTGAGCACGCTATGTAACAAACTGAGCACGCTATGTAACAACATGTTCACGCTATGTAACAACATGATCACGCTATGTAACAACCTGAGCACGCTATGTAACAACCTGAGCACGCTATGTAACAATACGATCACGCTATGTAACAACCTGATCACGCTATGTAACAACATGATTACGCTATGTAACAACGGATCACGCTATGTAACAACATGATTACGCTATGTAACAACATGTTCACGCTATGTAACAACATGAACACGCTATGTAACAATACGATAACGCTATGTAACAAACTGAGCACGCTATGTAACAACCTGAGCACGCTATGTAACAACATGAACACGCTATGTAACAACCTGAGCACGCTATGTAACAACATGTTCATGCTATGTAACAGCATGAACACGCTATGTAACAATACGATCACGCTATGTAACAACGTGATTACGCTATGTAACAACTGTTCACACTATGTAACAACATGATCACGCTATGTAACAACCTGAGCACGCTATGTAACAACATGATCACGCTATGTAACAACCTTAGCATTACATGTAACAACATGATCACGCTATGTAACAACATGTTCACGCTATGTAACAACACGATCACCCTATGTAACAACCTGAGCACGCTATGTAACAACATGATCACGCTATGTAACAACATATTCACGCTATGTAACAATACGATCAAGCTATGTAACAACACGATCACGCTATGTAACAACAAGATCACGCTATGTAACAACATGAACACGCTATGTAACAACCTGAGCACGCTATGTAACAACATGATCACGCTATGTAACAACATGAACACGCTATGTAACAACATGATCACGCTATGTAACAACCTGAGTACGCTATGTAACAACATGATCACGCTATGTAACAACCTGATCACGCTATGTAACAACACGATCACGCTATGTAACAACACGATCACGCTATGTAACAACCTGATCACGCTATGTAACAACATGTTCACGCTATGTAACAACATGATCACGCTATGTAACAACCTGATCACGCTATGTAACAACCTGATCACGCTATGTAACAACATGATCACGCTATGTAACAACATGATCACGCTATGTAAATAGGGTGGACCATTTAAGTGGAGGCTATACAATATATCCAAAACTAAGCGTTGTAGAAAGAAATGTCTTTAATAAAACTTGATTGATATTATGACGAAAGTAAATGCCACTAGTCGTGTTTCGTTTGGAGGCTGTTGTGAGGGTCATTTCAGGGTCTTTTTAAATGGGACCCTAATTCTAGGTTCCCATTTAAAAAAATAAATTGACCCAAAATGACCCTCATAACAGCCTCCAAACGAAACACGACTAGTGGCATTTACTTTCGTCATAATATCAATCAAGTTTTATTAAAGACATTTCTTTCTACAACGCTTAGTTTTGGATATATTGTATAGCCTCCACTTAAATGGTCCACCCTATTTACATAGCGTGATCATGTTGTTACATAGCGTGATCATGTTGTTACATAGCGTGATCGCGTTGTTACATAGCGTGATCAGGTTGTTACATAGCGTGATCAGGTTGTTACATAGCGTGATCATGTTGTTACATAGCGTGAACATGTTGTTACATAGCGTGATCAGGTTGTTACATAGCGTGATCGTGTTGTTACATAGCGTGATCGTGTTGTTACATAGCGTGATCAGGTTGTTACATAGCGTGATCATGTTGTTACATAGCGTACTCAGGTTGTTACATAGCGTGATCATGTTGTTACATAGCGTGTTCATGTTGTTACATAGCGTGATCATGTTGTTACATAGCGTGCTCAGGTTGTTACATAGCGTGTTCATGTTGTTACATAGCGTGATCTTGTTGTTACATAGCGTGATCGTGTTGTTACATAGCTTGATCGTATTGTTACATAGCGTGAATATGTTGTTACATAGCGTGATCATGTTGTTACATAGCGTGCTCAGGTTGTTACATAGGGTGATCGTGTTGTTACATAGCGTGAACATGTTGTTACATAGCGTGATCATGTTGTTACATGTAATGCTCAGGTTGTTACATAGCGTGATCATGTTGTTACATAGCGTGCTCAGGTTGTTACATAGCGTGATCATGTTGTTACATAGTGTGAACAGTTGTTACATAGCGTAATCACGTTGTTACATAGCGTGATCGTATTGTTACATAGCGTGTTCATGCTGTTACATAGCATGAACATGTTGTTACATAGCGTGCTCAGGTTGTTACATAGCGTGTTCATGTTGTTACATAGCGTGCTCAGGTTGTTACATAGCGTGCTCAGTTTGTTACATAGCGTTATCGTATTGTTACATAGCGTGTTCATGTTGTTACATAGCGTGAACATGTTGTTACATAGCGTGCTCAGGTTGTTACATAGCGTAATCATGTTGTTACATAGCGTGATCCGTTGTTACATAGCGTAATCATGTTGTTACATAGCGTGATCAGGTTGTTACATAGCGTGATCGTATTGTTACATAGCGTGCTCAGGTTGTTACATAGCGTGCTCAGGTTGTTACATAGCGTGATCATGTTGTTACATAGCGTGAACATGTTGTTACATAGCGTGCTCAGTTTGTTACATAGCGTGCTCAGGTTGTTACATAGCGTGTTCATGTTGTTACATAGCGTGATCATGTTGTTACATAGCGTGCTCAGGTTGTTACATAGCGTGATCATGTTGTTACATAGCATGATCATGTTGTTACATAGCGTGCTCAGGTTGTTACATAGGGTGATCGTGTTGTTACATAGCGTGAACATGTTGTTACATAGCGTGATCATGTTGTTACATAGCGTGATCATGTTGTTACATGGCGTGCTCAGGTTGTTACATAGCGTGATCATGTTGTTACATAGCGTGCTCAGGTTGTTACATAGCGTGATCATGTTGTTACATAGTGTGATCAGTTGTTACATAGCGTAATCAGGTTGTTACATAGCGTGATCGTATTGTTACATAGCGTGTTCATGTTGTTACATAGCGTGAACATGTTGTTGCATAGCGTGCTCAGGTTGTTACATAGCGTGCTCAGGTTGTTACATAGCGTGTTCATGTTGTTACATAGCGTGATCGTATTGTTACATAGCGTGCTCAGGTTGTTACATAGCGTGCTCAGGTTGTTACATAGCGTGATCATGTTGTTACATAGCGTGAACATGTTGTTACATAGCGTGCTCAGTTTGTTACATAGCGTGCTCAGGTTGTTACATAGCGTGTTCATGTTGTTACATAGCGTGATCGTATTGTTACATAGCGTGCTCAGGTTGTTACATAGCGTGCTCAGGTTGTTACATAGCGTGATCATGTTGTTACATAGCGTGAACATGTTGTTACATAGCGTGCTCAGTTTGTTACATAGCGTGCTCAGGTTGTTACATAGCGTGTTCATGTTGTTACATAGCGTGATCATGTTGTTACATAGCGTAATCAGGTTGTTACATAGCGTGATCATGTTGTTACATAGCATGATCATGTTGTTACATAGCGTGCTCAGGTTGTTACATAGCGTGCTCAGGTTGTTACATAGCGTGATCATGTTGTTACATAGCATGATCATGTTGTTACATAGCGTGATCAGTTGTTACATAGCGTGATCAGTTGTTACATAGCGTAATCAGGTTGTTACACAGCGTGTTCATGTTGTTACATAGCGTGATCATGTTGTTACATAGCGTGATCATGTTGTTACATAGCGTGATCATGTTGTTACATAGCGTGATCATGTTGTTACATAGCGTGATCATGTTGTTACATAGCGTGATCAGGTTGTTACATAGCGTAATGCATGTTGTACAGGTCTATACATATCACCAAACTTTAATTCAGAGTAACAGATCGTTGACATGAAGATGGTAGAGGCATTCCACTAGCTGGAACGATTCAGGAGCTGGAAACGCTAGGGACACGCAGCGTAATGCATGTTCTGAGGTTCTATACAGAGCATCAAACTAATTCAGGAGGTAAAATTTCGTCGAAATGTAGATGACAGTAGCGCGTCACGATGTTGAACGTTTTGAAATCTGGAAATGTTAGGGACAATCCGTTGTGCGGATGGCGACTGTTTCCAGAGAGCATCCTTTTCCACTAATGTTCCCTGCGAGCATCCTTTTTTCCATGCTCGCACTCGTCATGTTCTGGTTACGTGTCGTTGTTATGTAATGTTACGCTGTTAGGATGGTTTAGTATACATGCCAGGCAAAAGCCAGGGGTCCGTACCCTTAAAGATTTGAACCTGAGGGTGTTCCCATTCAACCTGACGTCTACGGTCTCCGTGAACAATAGTTGTCTAGATGACTAATGTTTCAAGAGAGTATCCTTTCCCCCTGCTATGCATTGATCTCAATTCCCTCCGTCGTCCTCATCTTGGATATATAAATAGTTGCGCGTTATGAATTCATTCATTCGCTTTTAATTCCTTCGAGCGTAAGCATTCACGTATTCATTTAATTTCTTTTAGTTTTAGCATGAGCTACTGCCCGAGAAAATCTGTGCAACTAACGAATGAGAATCTCAATTTTTCATACATTACACATGGAGGAAAACGCGTTATTAGATGCTGTATATGCGGGCGGATTTTTAAGAATCGTTCTTTGTCAAGATTTAAGTTTCATAGAACAACATGTTATGCTGAATCGACTCTCTCTCCTGCACTTGAAGATCCGAAGATGAATAGAGGGGAATGTTATACCGGATCAGGCCTCTGTCCTTCACTGGAGACTACTGTTGATGAAAAATCTGGATACATCGGAAGTTGCGAGAATATGAAATCTTCATATGATGATGATTCAGTGATATCAACGCTTGAAAATCCGAATAGACTAGTAAATATATTGAGGTTACTAATTGCGTCGAGGGATGCTGGTAATAATAGTCACACACAAGAGATTGAGGAAATTATAAGTAAGCTGAAAGCATCTAAAGTTATAGCATGACAGGATCGAGAAATTGTGTTAATCAATTACTGCCATGGTTAACAGGAACTTTGAAATATCAAAAAACTTGTACTTATAAAATACATCATTCAGACATTGTTGAGATGTTTAGTTTTTTTTACTGATAATGCAGGTCTCTTTCTGTGTGATGTATATGATTATATATCTGAGTGTTTAGAATGTCTAGACTATCACCTTTGCCTTTAGGAAATATGTATGGTTTTTTGTAAAGGAATGTAATAGGATAATGTTTATAAAAAATAAATGTTGTCTGCATTACTTTTTGTAAAGTGATATGTTTTTTTACATGTATTCAGTTAAACTGATTTTTAAAAATTGGTTTACATGAATGTTGTTTATCTTCTTTTTCTAACCTAGAATTGTATTCATTTGCAATTTATTTCCATGTCTCTTCCTTACGCTTAGCAGAGCTATCAGTCATTTTATTTTCAACACTAATTTGTGTTCCAAAACAATGTCGGTCATATATCTTTCTCTTCTTTCTTAAAATTTGCTGCCTGAGTCTTTTTATTACTTTCGTCCTTCTCCATTTTGCAATTTGTTTATGTATCAGAGACGAATGAAAGTTGAATGGCATTAGCAATTGTGAATTGATTCAATACAATTGCAGTGATCTGAGATTAGTGAATAATGAATAACGTTTATTTCTCAATACTCGATACATAATTAAGTTATATACTTTTAGACTATAATAATATTTGAAAATATTAGGCTATTTACACTATAAATTCACTTCTTTGTTGTTTGCCTATACTAATCTATGGTCTCAGTACATACAACTCCTGGTTTTCTATGTATCGATGACCCTCTGTCTACTTGTTTATGTTTCATTATATATACCTTTATTTTTTTTAATGTGCCATATGTATGATTTCCTGTGTTACGTCTTGTTACGTGTTTACGTTAGATGATAGACAATGAGAAGATCCAGAACAAACAAGGTGGCAATAGGTTAGGACGTATACTTCACTGTAAACCGATATACTGTTTGTCCCTCTCGCGTACTACTGTTTAACAAATATAAAGTTTGTAAGGTTTAGAAAATAAGTATATAAAAGTGTTGTAAGGCTGGATGAGAAAAGTTTTATAATCGAATTACTCTCTATATTACAGTATAAACCTACATTCCTCCTCCTTCAAGCTCTGTCTATCCTTGTATCTCTACCGTTTTCCATATTTCTCCCATATAAACGTATACTCTAATCCTCAAACCATGTCTAGACTAGCACCTCTCCTCGTATGCCCTAACGCTCTCATATAAATGCATTTTCCTCCTTGAAGACTCTCTCAACCTAGCACCTACCTTCGTTTTCCCTATATTTTCCCATATAGACGTATACTCTCTCATTCAGACCTTCCCGACTAGCCTAGCACTTCTCCTCATATTCCCCTACCTCTCTCATATAAGATGCATTCCCTCATTCAACACCATCTAGTCTAGCATCGACCCTCGTATTCCCTATCTCTCGCATATAAACACCTACTCCATCATTCAAAACTCCTATCCTAATACCTCTCCTCGGTTCGCTATATCGCCCATATTCTATCCTTCAAGTCCTGTTTAGTATAGCATCTTTCCTTGTGTTCCCTATCTCTCTCGTATAAAGCATATCCCTCCCTCCTTTAGCATCTGACTAGCCTAGCATCAGCCCTGTTATTCCCTATCTCTCTCCTATAAATACTTCTATCTAGAGACCTAATGTTTCAGTAGAGCATCCTTTCCCCCTATAAAAGTTTATTTGGTGTCTTTATCTTAATTAGTTTAGGAGTTATTAAATTTATAATTAAATTACATTTTATCGGTATTCGAACCCTGGACACCAGAACCAAAATTATTTACAATATTAGTTTGATATGTTTAAGGGTGCTGTATGCAATTACAGCATCAATCTAAGTGATATATTCTAGAGTATAGAGAAAAAATAAGTAAGTGATTGAAAGATCGGGATTCGAAGTAAGGACAACTGATTGAAAATTATATACAGTATTAATTGCCCATCATAGGAGCTGTCAATCATGCTTTGGTCAATTCCTCTACCTCTCTTAGTTTCTGAGATAATGACGATTTAAACATTAGGCTCGAACCCAGAACGTCAGGTATCTAATTACACATCCACAAGATACTACCTAGTAACATAAACGCAATAAAGTTTATTTGGCGTCTTTAGCTTAATTAGTTTAGGAGTTATTAAATTTATAATTAAATTACATTTTATCGGTATTCGAACCCTGGACACCAGAAACAAAATTATTTACAATATTAGTTTGATATGTTTAAGGGTGCTGTATGCATTTACAGCATCAATCTAAGTGATATATTCTAGAGTATAGAGAAAAAATAAGTAAGTGATTGAAAGATCGGGATTCGAAGTAAGGACAACTGATTGAAAATTATATACAGTATTAATTGCCCATCATAGGAGCTGTCAATCATGCTTTGGTCAATTCCTCTACCTCTCTTAGTTTCTGAGATAATGACGATTTAAAATTAGGCTCGAACCCAGAACGTCAAGTATCTAATTACACATCCACAAGATACTACCTAGTAACATAAACGCAATAAAGTTTATTTGGCGTCTTTAGCTTAATTAGTTTAGGAGTTATTAAATTTATAATTAAATTACATTTTATCGGTATTCGAACCCTGGACACCAGAAACAAAATTATTTACAATATTAGTTTGATATGTTTAAGGGTGCTGTATGCATTTACAGCATCAATCTAAGTGATATATTCTAGAGTATAGAGAAAAAATAAGTAAGTGATTGAAAGATCGGGATTCGAAGTAAGGACAACTGATTGAAAATTATATACAGTATTAATTGCCCATCATAGGAGCTGTCAATCATGCTTTGGTCAATTCCTCTACCTCTCTTAGTTTCTGAGATAATGACGATTTAAAATTAGGCTCGAACCCAGAACGTCAGGTATCTAATTACACCTCCACAAGATACTACCTAATAACATAAACGCAATAAAGTTTATTTGGCGTCTTTATCTTAATTAGTTTAGGAGTTATTAAATTTATAATTAAATTACATTTTATCGGTATTCGAACCCTGGACACCAGAAACAAAATTATTTACAATATTAGTTTGATATGTTTAAAGGTGCTGTATGCATTTACACCATCAATCTAAGTGATATATTCTAGAGTATAGAGAAAAAATAAGTAAGTGATTGAAAGATCGGGATTCGAAGTAAGGACAACTGATTGAAAATTATATACAGTATTAATTGCCGATCATAGGAGCTATCAATCATGCTTTGGTCAACTCCTCTACCTCTCTTAGTTTCTGAGATAATGACGATTTAAACATTAGGCTCGAACCCAGAACGTCAGGTATCCAATTACACATCCACAAGATAATACCTAATAACATAAAGGCAATAAAGTTTATTTGGCGTCTTTATCTTAATTAGTTTAGAAGTTATTAAATTTATAATTAAACTACATTTTATCGGTATTCGAACCCTGGACACCAGAAACAAAATTATTTACAATATTAGTTTGATATGTTTAAAGGTGCTGTATGCAGTTACAGCATCAATCTAAGTGATATATTCTAGAGTATAGAGAAAAATAAGTAAGTGATTGAAAGATCGGGATTCGAAGTAAGGACAACTGATTGAAAATTATATACAGTATTAATTACCCCTCATAGGAGCTATCAATCATGCTTTGGTTCACTCGTCTACCTCTCTTAGTTTCTGAGATAATGACGATTTAAAATTAGGATCGAACCCAGAACGTCAGGTATCTAATTACACATCCACAAGATAATACCTAATAACATAAAGGCAATAAAGTTTATTTGGCGTCTTTATCTTAATTAGTTTAGAAGTTATTAAATTTATAATTAAACTACATTTTATCGGTATTCGAACCCTGGACACCAGAAACAAAATTATTTACAATATTAGTTTGATATGTTTAAAGGT
This sequence comes from Deroplatys truncata, assembly GCA_030765065.1. Taxonomy (NCBI): domain Eukaryota; kingdom Metazoa; phylum Arthropoda; class Insecta; order Mantodea; family Mantidae; genus Deroplatys; species Deroplatys truncata. The sequence goes on from CM060979.1 coordinate 169,496,613, forward strand.
TGTGTATGCAGTTACAGCATCAATCTAAGTGACATATTCTAGAGTATAGAGAAAAAATAAGTAAGTGATTGAAAGATCGGGATTCGAAATAAGGACGACTGATTAAAAATTATATACAGTATTATTTATCCATCATAGGAGCTATCAATCATGCTTTGGTCAATTCCTCTACCTCTCTTAGTTTCTGAGATAATGACGATTTAATCATCAGGCTCGAACCCAGAACGTCAGGTATCTAATTACATCTCCACAAGATACTACCTAATAACATAAAGGCAATAAAGTTTATTTGACGTCTTTATCTTAATTAGTTTAGGAGTTATTAAATTTATAATTAAATTACATTTTATCGGTATTCGAACCCTGGACACCATGTACCCAAATATACATTCACAAGAAACTATCTAATGACATTAATGTAATAAACTTTATTTGACGTCTTTATCGTAATTAGTCTCTGAGTTATTAGAAGCTGAATTTGTAATTCGAACCCGGCCATCCTGGTCAACTTGGAACTCGTTGGAGAAGCTGCTGCTATCATTTCCATCGCTAAAATCTGAAGTGTTGAGTGTTGGGCAGAGCACTTAGGAAAACAATTACTGACATTGTTCGCTAATGGGGTGAAAGCGTCTCAGCTAATAGAGGTCACCGTTACCGCCAGGCGGAAGTATGTCGTTCGCTAATGTATGTAAACAGATCCAGAATGTAAACTTAAAAGCCTATTAATGTGTTGAAAGCGTCTAACATGTTCAGCTAATGGACAAGCGCTTTCCCCAGATACAAGAAGGCTGCAGTGTTTCATTACATGACAGACTGTTCCCGTGAGCAGACTATTTATACTCACGCTCCAGTCAACAATTCATTAATCAAAAAACTTAATTGCTCGAGGATGCAATCTGCAGACCTTAGTAATCATAAAAAAAATGTTTGACGAACATTACCTAATTAATTTGCCGGGGGGCGGCAGGACTCGAGAAAACAATTCCCTCAAGTCATGACGCCACAGTAGAACGCATTGGGGAGGGGGGTAGGACCTGTTAGCGCAGAAACTGTCGGCATTAGGTAAGCGCACAAAGCGAGAGGGGGCGGGGCCTAACGACACGAGACCTGGCGGCATGTTAGCACACAAAGGGAGGGGGCGGGCTTGTCGGCGTAGAACAAAGAACTTTATCGCTTGTCGGCATCTCTCTACTGCGCCAGAACATACATTATATCTCTACTGTGAAGATGTTTCAGTCGAGTGTTTGGTGATGTTTCGCTGGAATAAAGCCAAGTTTTTGCGTCCATTAATAACCATGGATTTTTTTTTTAAATTTACTTATTTTTTAAAGTTTCCTTGTTTACCCAGTCATTACTGGGTTTTACTGTTATTCATTATCGCTTATTAACGCATTTACACAGACACAAACACACATGCCCATGGCGGGACTCGAACCCGCGGCCCTCAGCTTGGCGGAGCGCCGAAGCTACACACTCCAGCGACCACGGCTACGAGGACCGGCATGGATGAAACATGGGTACATCACTTCCACTTGAGACGAAGGAACAGTCAAAACAGTGGATTAAAAGAGGAGAATCAGCTCCAAAGATGGCGAAGACAGTTCCATCTGCAGGCAACGTCATTGCGCCACTTTTTGGGATGCGTGTAGGATAATTTTTTATTGTTTATCTTCAAAAAGAAAAAGCAATCCATGGTGAGTATAATGCGAACTTATTGCAGCGTTTGAATGATGAAATCAAGCAAAAACGGCCGCATTTAGCGAAAAAAGTTTTGTTTCATCAAGACAATGCACCAGTTCACATATCCATTATCGTCATGGCCAAAACAATGAGTTAAAGCTCAAATTGCTTTCTCATGCACCCTATTCAACAGACTTAGCCCCCTCTGATTATTTTCTGTTTCTAAAGTTCAAAAAGTACCTTGGTGGTAAAATATTTGCCAACAATGAAGAGATGGAGTCTGCAGTTGATGGATATTTTGCAGAACTCGACGGTTCGAAGCGATTGAACATCGCTGGGAAAAGTGTGTCGAGCTGAAAGGAGACTATGTAGAGAAATAAAGATGTTTTTCTCCAAAATGTTTATGTTTTCTTTGTTAGGTCAGGTACTTCTGGCACAGCTCTCGTATTTATTTAGATGCTCATAACAGCTGTTAATGTTGTAAAATAACTGACCAGTAACTAACCTTAAATAAGGTTATTTATTGTACCTACAATACAGGACACTCACAGTTAGAGCGGAGGAACGGCTACACTAACGCTCCTGTCGGTTTGGACCGAAGCAACAAAGTTTAACAAATGTACAGTGAATTTCATTCGAGATATGTTGAGATATGAAAATGTAATTGGGTAAAGTTTGTGAACTCAATTATTGCAAGCATTACGAGCATGGATCCAGTTCAAAGTACGTTATTAAGATTTCCGAAGGACATGTGTATGTATTTATGACAATATTTATACGATTGTAATTGCTGGATTTACGTATTTATGTAACTATTTGTGATTAATAAGTCCATTTCTGCAGGAGAACTGATCTACTCTAGAGATTTCATGGATTGGATTCCCATAAAATGCTTCCTTCGAAAGGAAAATTAAATAAACAACAAACCAGATTGAGAAAAAAAATTAAGGATTAAGAAATTTAATAGGCCTAATTCCGTGAAATGGTATATAAATACTTTCTAAAATAATGTTATTTTATCTAAACTCCTCCCAAACTATCAAAATAATGATTAATAATGATAGTCTGATAAAATCAAAACAAAATAATAATCACTAACGAAATGAATAGGTCTGTAAATACAATAAACAAATGGCTGCAGTGCATACCGGAGCTTAGGCAGACGAGCCCTTAAAGAAAGAAACAAAGCTGTGCAAACGGCTACATCTCCCGGCAGTACATACAATTGATTGGAATTCTTTCGTTTAAAGCTTGTATTCTCCCTAAGCACTATAATTTTATAAAATGTACAATATGTCCTATTTCGACGTTTATAAACCACAGTTTCCTTGTCTAAAGATAAAATTCATATTAATATATGTCGCAGGCGTCCATATATATTATAGCAGAATATATAAAGCAGTTGTGGGTATCAGACCCATCCGAAAGATTGAGCTAGTAATTTTTCCCCAAGTATAATACGATATTAAGCCGCTGTGTCCTTTATTATTACTTTCTCTACAACTTATAGTAGGTAGTGGAAGTATTGTATTCCACCCAAAAATTCGATACCGAGATTTCACCGGAAATACGTCTTTTGAGCTGCCCTGAATCCAAATAAAGCATTTTGGAAACATGCCCGTGTGTGTCTGTCTGTCTCTCTGTCGTCGTCCTCCGTGGTGTAGTGGTTTCCATGCAAAGTAAAGCATGCAATGAAAAGCAAAGCCGTGGTCCCGTGTCGTAGATTTACGACATGTAAAAGAACCTCAAACCTGAAAAAGAGACCTCTGAGCAAAAGTACCGATATTTCACGTGCAATATAGAATGGGACGCTACGAACCACAGAAGTTAAAGAGCGCCCATAAATAAAACTCAATTTAATTTAATTTTGTCTGTCTGCCTGTATCTCTGTCTATCAGTCTGTGAACAGCATAACTCAAAAACGAAAAGTCAAATAAATACCAAACTTGGTATTTGAGTTCACTATCCAAAAATGCGTCACTTTACATGGAACATTCTTCGAAAATTTTGATTTTCTCAAAAATGGCTCTAACGATTTTCATTAAAATATCATATGTTTAATATATTTTCATGTCAAATGAAATGTATATTTTGAATTTTCTAGTAATTTCCCGAAAAGTCCTCTTCATTCTGAATGACTTTTGTATAACTGGTAAACCGTAAGAGGTAGACAAAATTTTATTACACAAAGGCCATAATTTTTTTCTCTTTTTTTGCCCAGTACACTATTTTCGAGATATTCCTCTTGTTATTTGTTTTAATTTTCTAAAACTTATACTTTTTCTCAAATGAGAATTCGATATTCTTTTTTTTATGTCCTGTACATGCAAGGGGAATGGAATGCTCCACATAGCAATCAGCTCTTAAAAGATTTGACTATCGCTTAAATCTTACCATATTCCCCTTGCATCTGCAAGAAAATAAGTAATAAGATAGGTTTATTTCGATTAACATGAAATAAATGGAAGCGCTTCTATAAATAAGTTTGTACAAGAGTAGAGAAGGTCATGTGAGTACAGCACATCAGATTTCTTTTATTTATGTTAAGTCATTTTGTCAGCTTGGTCATATGGTAGCTATATAATACTTAAAATAATTCAGTTCATTATATTACAAGCAAAAAATTTTAACACGGAATTAAATAAAGGATTGTTAAGTATATTAAAGTTTTAAATCAAGTTTTATACTCCTGAGAAAGAGGAGAACTTGCTTAAATTTTGATGAAGTATTCAGTATTGTGTATAGATCTTCAATGATGCTGTAGGGCTGTCGTTCTGTAGCATACCGTTTGCATTCTGTGAAAATATGTTTGATAATAAGGTGAGTGTTGCAGAACCTCACAATGAGATGGGTTGTCTTTGTTGAAGACATACACTACGTGATCAAAAGTATCCGGACACCTGGCTGAAAATGACGTACAAGTTCGTGGCGCCCTCCATCGGTAATGCTGGAAAGTCAATATGGTGTTGGCTCACTCTTAGCCTTGATGACAGCGTTCACTCTCGCTGGCATACTTTCAATCAGGTGCTGGAAGGTTTCTTGAGGAATGGCAGCCCATTCTTCACGGCGTGCGGAACTGAGGAGAGGTATCGATGTAGGTCGGTGAGGCCTGGCACGAAGTCGGCATTCCAAAACATCCCAAAGGTGTACTATAGGATTCAAGTCAGGACTCTGTGCAGGCCAGATGAAGTGCACTTCAGTGCTCCCATCAAGGTATTCAAGGCAATTTTTTCGGAAACAGAAATAGGGTGACCACATAATGTATAGAATTCGCAAGTTATCTACCCCAGGACACGTCAAAGGCCTAAGAATTGTTTGGAAAAAGCAAAAGACATAATATATTTTTAAAACATCTATAATATAACTTAGAAACTACAGCTCTGCGCTGGTTATCCTTCAGAATAATTAATTCTCTAAACGTGCACCACAATGGTTGGTAAATAACAATGAAAGCCAAGTTGTATAGTTGACATCTTTGAAACCATGCAAGTTGTCACGGATGAACCATTTATAATACCACTGGTCTATAGAATGTGTAAAGACTATTCCATCCTATAACTTTATCCCATATCTCTTATCAGTGCACTGTAACCTATAGAAAACGAGAAGGAATCTGAGGCGGAGGTAGATAACGCTGGTGAAAGTCGCTCAGCGAAGAGCGAGGTCGCCTAGTTCAAGCGCCGCGCGGTCTCGCTGTAGGCTCTTTTGCTTTTCAATTGCGCTGTAGGTCTGTTAAGTACTCATCATTTATAATATTATAACTGAGGAGGGCTAAAATTTTGAATTAGACTGTCCAAAAAGCGTGTTCATACGATGTTTGGTTCTTTAGTAAGTATCAAAGCAGATATTGTTGAAAACCCTTGACCAATGTACATCACCATCAGCAGTATTGTGTTTACATTCGATCGTTTGTAAGAGCTTTGAGCAGCTGAGTTCCGAGATTAGCGAAGTGAAGGCGTATCAATCCAAGTTCTTAATTTGTTGCTTGCAATTTACCTTTTAGACAGGTATTTACACGCGAAAGTATTCTTTATATAAGCTTAAAGTTTCAAAGTTAGTGTTATAAGTGTACTGTCCATTCCAAACCAGAGTGCCTTTCACTGAAAACAAACTCTTTGTATTATGCGCGCGAAAGTAGTTCGCGTCCCCGCCCATAATGGCTGCTTGTTCCCCTCCTACGTGCTTGTTGAACACCATTTAATCTATAAAAAGGCGCCCTGCGTGAGAATCATAGTTCAAAATACAACCTGAGGTAACAATCGATTTTATAAGTATGCGGCAATGAACATTTTACTTACGTTAATCACAATCCTTGGCCAAAAGTGCAACACCCAAATCCGAATCCTCCGAAGATGACTAGCTGCCATATCAGAATCAGAACTACTCTCCAAAATAATGACAAGCTTATCCACAATTCCACAGCACTGTCGCACTTAAAACAAGTTCCCACATTTTATCCTCTTCTATGTTGTATTATGTCTGTTTATATTGCCTGTTCGCTTTGGTTACACTTCTCACTGATACGCCTGTAAAATCCGATATTAGTTTCGTAATATGCAATAATGCAAGTGTCGGGTATTTTTGTAATAGTGAGTTGAATATATGAAGTATTGTTTGTTTTTAGCCACTTTTTAACTCTTTCCCGCTTCTGTGTTTGAACAGTTTATTCGCACTACACGCACCTTCCTCTGCCATGTGAGCTCAAATACCAACTGACTAAATCACAAGATTTGACCTGAGCTGAGCATATGTGTGTTAGTATATTATGAATGACTTCGCTTATCATATATCCTGTGTTACGCAAAGTGTTTATTCGGTACTCAGATAGAACCTCTGGGAATTCGTTGCTACATTTCTCGTATATGTAAGAGAGTGGCAGTCATGCATTACGGTTGGTATTAACAAGCAAGATGCTCTCGGCGTTAGCGCAAAAGCAGACGAAAATAATATTTTGTAATCTCTTAACAGCTAGTATATATCCATTACCTTTAACGATGAGTTCTTATGATAACAGCAATACAATGTGCAGTTCTATACCTTTCCTGCTTTAATATTTCAATATATAATACATGTATTAAGGAACTATTTACGTTGGCGTAAGGGTATATTCTTGGGTTCGTGACAAGCCGAAGCACGTGCTTCTGTTTACATCAGAGGGAACTCTGGTTTGGAATGGACAGTAGTGGTTTTAATTAAGCGTTTAACAATGATGAAAGCATGCCAAGCGATCGTGGTGAATCTATATGTATATGCTACACTGACCGTATCTTCTTTCACGCTGTGTGTCTCGTCTCAGTCTCTGTCACACTCACATACCTACTGCCAACGCAGCGCTGGCGCTCCATTGGCTTCCTTCAGATTCCTTCTTGTTTTGTAGAGATTATAGTCACTTTTCATTGTCTACTGTCGTGGAATAGGTTATTTTGCAATCAGACTTTTATTTAACATCATCATTTATTTTGTATATTCGAAGAGAATTGTCAAATTCATAGTTTCATAACCGCATGAATAATATATTAAGTATAATTTACGTATATATTAAATAAATATATTATGTGTAATTACCTAAAAGAGTTAACGAACCTGTAATGCATGTAAATTCTTATTATTAAATAGGTAGGAAGATCGTTCGGTTTAAACCTGCCTCTCAGGATGACGAAAGCATTTATCATGACACTGTTTTAATCAGTTTTATTGCCTAACCTTGCATTACACATGGCTTGTTTGTCATATATCGTCATTCAAAAATTTGCATTAACCAATCAGGGGAAAGTGGAAGGAAAGGGAATACGTAGGGTTAAGGTTATAAGAAACAGAGTTTAACTATATGTTTTATTGTTTAAAAGAGTTAACATATAGGAAGTGAGTTGTGGATATGGCAGATGAGACAGAGTTTGAGCGCATGCAGATCTGAGCGGGATGGCTCAGGAGGTCCCGAGTCCGATTCCCGTTGGACTAACCGCTCTGATTTTTTTTTCAAATATTGGTTCTGGGTTGGATTACATACTATCACGAATTTTCTGTCCCTCATTTCATTACCTTTCATATTTCAGAGTTGCAGAGCCTGGCACGATGGTCAATGGCGTGTGGCTCATGCAGAGGGTGTGCATTAAACAGAGAACTGTTTCTTTCCTGGCACCAACCTTTCTGCCCGAACCTGAGCGTTCGGCCATATGAAAAGGAAGGGCATTGAAGTGGTGTCTAGTGACGCTACTGGAAACGTTAGGAACCCCGCTGTGCTGCTACTGGCCGCAGTTACAAATGTTTAGTAATATTTCTGAAAATAATTTTCTTCCTTACGCTAAGATAGATAGTATCTTTAGAGATCTTACATATTTATGCTTCCTTTACACTTTTTAGTGCTTTGGATGTAAGATTTAAAATGTTATCACTAAATGGCTTAATATATTTTATTGAATTTCATTTTCAGGCCCTGTCATGAATATTATCGACCCATTAAGTAACCTAGTGCTTTAAATGGATCACTACATATTGTACAAAAACAGAGTTTCTACTGAGGCCAGTGATTTTGAAACTTAAGCGAACATACCTACTGGTCAGAGTCGTCTGGTGCTACATACATCTAAATGCGCGTCAAATGTATTCGTTAATAACTACTTTTGAAATCAAGTCCAGCGTTGGCAAATGTCGCATGTTCCATTAAAATACTTGTGTACATAGAAAAAAACACAGAATAACAATGTACAAGTAAAAGGCAACCTTCCAATTTTATGTTGGATCTGTAGACAAGCTCAGGAACAACACAATTCCATTTGATTCCATGTACAAACCTCGTACATGTGCCTAAATAAATGTAAAATTCTAGCAATATTAAACAAATTAGTAAGTATTCCACTCAAAAAAATCAGCAACATTCAGTCCAGATTTATTTGATTATACAATCAACTGCGTCTTTTATTTGTATTTCTATGTTTGTGAGGGTGCTGCCTGGTTGGACTTTATTTACAGATTAAACGCAGTTAGAATATCAAACTGCTACTCCTCTCTGTGAAGATATATTACCTTCTAAAACAACTTGATACTTTCGATGCAATAAAAAAGCTAAATAAATTAATTGTGCGCGCATTTAGTTGGCTGTGGAATATCATGGAATGAAGAACGTAAAAAAGTTCAGTACTGAAATCATCAGGACTAGGTTGGTGCAAGAAAGGAAATAAAACGCTTTAGTGCCATTTTAATCTTGTTCGAACATTATAATCGAAAACAAAGTTTTCATTTTGTGTAGTTAAACCACGAAACCACAAGTTTTGAAAATCTATTGAAGATTCTGTCAGTTCCATAGAAGCTTTCAATTTTTTTGAAACAAACAATAATAATTAAGCAAAAATTCCCTATGCATTTATGACAGAATTGTTTTTTTCTGAAGAATGTTGATAAATTGTAAAAAATATACTTATATGGAAGAATAAGCGCATTTTCTCAAAAATATTGTCTATATTGTGCCAATCTTTAATCCCTTAATTATTAGAACTTTGATAACTTAGAACTAATGAATAATAATAATTTAATAGAATATCATTACCATACTACATCAAATAAAAATAATTCAATGATACATCCTCATAAAGCAGTTGTATTAAACAGTGGAACTTCAAAGGCATTAAAAGGAATAATTTCTAAAGGTGGTCATGATGAACCAAGCTCAATTGCTCATGCAAGACAATTAAATGTGATATGAATATTTCACGCTATAATTGTTTGAATTATAACGCATTAGTTTGTAACCTGCGGCTTCGTTCGTGTGGATATTCGCGTATTTTATGATTATTTTTGCATATGGCACAAACCAATTCTTGTCACACGGATAAAGGTAACGGTACGGACGGACGCAGGGGGGCGCGAAACCGAGGCAGAGCACTGCACGCAGGCCAGCCGGCGCCTTGTGCTTCTACCGTGACCCCCTGGTGAGAGGAATGAGGGGAGAGGAAGAGCGATCAGATCAGCACAGACTGGGCCCCTAATGTTTCCAGATTGAACGTCTCCAACGCCGCGGGAGTCCACTCTATAGAGCCCCGAGCCTCAAGGGTTTTCCCCCAAGGAACTGCCACCCGAGAGCACCCAGAGGCGGGCTCCAGCCGACATTAGGATAAAGCTTCCACAGGGAGCACACACCGTCCGACGACAAACCGTCGAACACCGACACTTGGTCCTACAAGCCTGAAGCAAATGACAAGGAAGATTAGGGGTACAGGAAATGGAGGACAGGAGACTCGTGGTAGAAGATGAACCGCTCCAGCATTCGCCTGCCGACCCGGGAAAACCATGAAAAACCCATGGGTGGACGGACGCCGGGGATCGAACCCGCACTCTTACCGCGGCGCCACCTCGCTCGGTTATCATACGTGTACTTTGAGTGGCAAAATTTGATCAGCATTAAATACAATACGTTCGTAAAAATTGTAGTGGTTTGTTTATTTCTGGGAATAAACTACCAATCAAGTGATAAATTAGTCCTTGAATTTTAAGTGGACATAAGGTTGGTATCACAACGTTTTTTGCACAGAATGACGTCATCTGGAATAACGTATTGTATGATTTAACATTAAACGGGAAATGAACCAATAATAATAATAGAAGATTTGAGCTTAGCTAGCGAGGGATTTTTGAGGTTGGAACCGCCTTTCTAATAAAAGTTTAATAGCAAAAATAGCCTTGTTAAAATTAGTAGTATATTTCTAGGTTAGCAAGAACAAGATACTTCCTAAACGTATCAATGGTAACGCTATATTTACGCCGCATATCTTATTCAGTATCGCCAAAAGCGACAGCAACAGAAAATGCACTTTAGATGGCGTTGGTACAATCATGTTACGATATCCTATTTTGTAGTGAAATAAAATGGCTAGCAGCAGATATACATATAAAATACTTGACAATGGCATTAATTCTCATCTCACAACATATTTGCCGTTTGGGATAGGCAAAATATCCTATCCTAATTTTAACTTAATTGCTTCACAATCTGTCAATATAAAATCAATTGATTTAAATACATCACTCAGAATTGATACAAATTATTTATAAAATGCAGTCCCCACTTAATCATTTTCTGGGTATATACTGCTATCAATAACTCTAAGGGATCCAGTATGTCTCGAAAGCGATTACCTACAGCACACAAACACTCATTTGATTCGTCACTGCATTTTTTGCGTTACATTTCGGGTACGTTTTATTCATTGTACTGATTTGTACGCCACTTGGCTGAGCTAAAATGTAAGGTTTCGCAAGGTTTCATTCTTGGGCCTTTATTATTTGCATTAATGATTAGAAGGTTATAAGAATCATTTCCAGCACTCATAGCAGACACTCTTGCAAACATCTTTTTAGAAAACTGAAGATATTAACCCTACCTTGCATGTATATATTTTCAATCTTAAAATTCTATGTATGCAATCGAACCACATTTATTACAAACATGGAAATTCATGAGATAAACACTAGACAAAAGGGTAACATCCATCATTCCAGTGCAAAGCTTTCTTGCTTCCAGAAAGGTGTATATTACGAGACCATAAAAATATTTAATACTCTCCCTAATGATCTTAAGAGAAAAGTTGACAATTTCAATGTCTTTAAAACTGCTGTTAAAGAGTACCTATGCTCAAAAGCATATTATTCTGTACAAGATTATCTGAATGACAAATTATCCTAATGATAATACTTATATAGCTCTGTAAGTAGTATTAGTAAATATTAATGACAATTGCCAGTCATATTTGATGCCTGCTCTAGAATTAATGAAGCTATTTAAATGTATGTATATTAAGAACTGACAGTAAATGCTATGCATTACAAATCAAATAGAACAAAATGATCAGACGAACAAAGGTAAAATCCTAGTGAATGTTAAAATAACTGTTCTTGCCTATACGTATGTTAACCTTATAACAGTAAGGAGGTATTCAACTCTGTACAAAATTACACTTGATTTGTTTCATTTTGTATATAATATGTGTTTATTTTATTTTAAATGTTCTGTATACTATGTAATATTTATGTATATATGTAACTTTATTGTACATTTCCTTGACACGCATATAGTATGTGCCTATTTTATTTCAAATGTTCCATATTCTGTGTAATATTTATGTTTATATGTAATTTTTGTACATTTCCTTGACATGTTCTATGTTCACAAGCCTTTATGGCTGCTAGTAAACTCACAGAATACAATCTAATCTAATCTAATCTTTCTGTAAGCATACATACAGTATTATATGCAGATGATACCACTTACAAGTGTACACTTGTACTTACGATACAACAAAAGTGTAGACTTTTGTTAATACCAGCCCTGACTATGAAACCTCATAACAACAGTACAAGATACCTTGCTGCAAGCAAATATATGGTTTAAAGCCAATGGTTTCTTGTTAAATGAAACGAAAACACAGCAACTATTATTTAGTTTAAGGGATGTGCCAGAATTAAATACTTTTAAGGATGTAAAGTTCTTGGGTGCAGCGGTGGACAACAATTTTCATGGGAGCCTCACATCAATTATATTATTGCTAAGCTCTCAAGAGTTATATTTCTTATACGGAGCTTAAAACACTCTGTACCTGATACTTATATCAGAGCAATGTGTTTTGCGTAATTTCACAATACATTGCTTATAGTATATTAATTTGGGGTAACAGCTGTCATATTAATAAAAGTCTAATCTTACAGAAAAATATTATTCGTATTACATCAGATTCAGACCAGTTAGCACATTGTAAGCCACTTTTTATTAGATTAAGAGTAATGACAGTAACTAATCTGTATTTTTATACCATCATTACGTATTTAAAGAATAACTTATCCGACTACCATCAAAGACAGGATATACACTGTTATAATACAAGGAATAACACTATATTGATATACCATTTCATAGAATGTCTAAATCACACAATAGTTTTGAAGTGTTGGGTATAAAATTGTACAACTTATTACCAACTGATTTAATTCAATTGCCAGATACAAGTTTTAAGTGATTTTATGAAAGATTGCTTGCTAACCCTTATTATTCCATACAGGAATATTTTGAAAACAAATTCCAATTTTATTAAATGTCTTGCTTTTAATTTAAATCCGTTGGTGCTATTGAATGTTTTTGTATTCTTCAGTCCCACGCAGCTTGTATGCAAACAGTTGTGTCTGTGATCTTAAAGGTTCCTCTGGTAAATCTAATGTCGGTCATTCTTCAATTCGACATTATTTGTTGCTCTTGCTGTCGAGACACTGCGATTTTGCATTGTTTTCAGAAGCCTAACACTAAAAGAAAATTTTGAGATAAAATTGGTCAGCCTTGAAGTATGAGCGCTCAGCACTGCTATGCAGATAACCGTGCTCTTAGTGGTTTAATATAATATTTGTTTTTAAAAATAAGGTTATAATTCACGTGTATCCATACATATGGAAGGAATTAACTCGGGGGAAAAAAGTGAGGATTTTTACCTTCTCTACTACGTTTCTGTAAATGCTGGAAGTACCTATTGTATTCCATTCAGAAATTATATACCGAGTTTTCATCAGAAATACATATTTTGAAGCACCATGAATCCAAGACGAAACATTTTTAGAAAAATATCTGTGTGTGTGTGTGTGAACAGCATAACGCAAAAACGAAAACTCGGATAAATACCAAACTTGGTATTTAAGTTCAGTACCTCCCAAAGATGTGACACGAAGATTTGCAAGAAAACCTCCCACCCTAACTACCCTTTACAAGGAAACTTCTTCTAAATTTTCGATTTTCTCAAAAATGGTCCTAACAATTTTGATTAAAATTCCACATATTAAAGATATTTACGGAAGGAAGTTGTATTATCTTGTATAACTAGTAAACATTAAAAGATAGACAAAAAATGCACCATACCAAAAAAATGCAGGTCTGTTTAAAACACACAATTTATTTCAAATAATTTTTATGGTATACGTCATTTCGGAGATATCCATTACTAATGGTTCGAATTATTCAATACTTTGCTATTCTTTGAAAGTCCTGGCGACATTCAGTTTTTCTCGATATTGCACGGAAAGAGTGAAATGTCTAGCTCAGCGTATAACGTCCACTTCTTAAAAATTTGACTATTGCTAATCCATTTGTATCTATAACGAAATATGTAACGAAATGTATAATATAAAGGTTTATCATGATGAAAATGAAGTAGGCAGAAAAACAAGCTTTCGTAAGATAAGTTTTATACCCACTAATAAATGATACAGAGTAGAGAAGGTCATTAGAATGTAACACATGAAATCTTTTTTTGTTCCATTTCAAACATCGAATTGATATCTTTATATTGGTTCCCGTTAACATAAGCTGGTTAGACTATAACAAACAACTAAGCAAGATCAAGACGATCGTGAAACCTAAGCGTTTAGAATTGGTAAACAGATATCCTTGCCCAAAATATCAATGTAATATTCATTTCTGCATTTAAATAATAATAATAATAGTATCATTTGTGGGTACGTCAGACATAGGGGTTAAAATTATCTATTACTGACGAAATTGCTCAAATTGCTATTCCGTTTCATCTTTATATGTTAGTATACATTAACACGTCTTTCGGAAGGTTGTGATTTGCATTATGTTAAAAACCGTAGCATAACTATTTACAGCTGTCTAATGTTTAGAAAATTATAATAACACTTACATCATTTAGAGTAGAATTGTAATATTTATTTGCATTATAATATCTTAAGAATAAATAGAAATTGTATGTATGACACAGTATACACACAATTCTATCGTACGTTGTTGTTATAACCTACGGTACAAAAGTAATTCATTTTAAGAACCTAATGGCAAGAGCGGCGGAGAGGGCGCGGAAAAGCAATGTGCGGAAAACATCAAAGGCAGCATCAAAATAAGCATTTTGAGTATAGAAACAAGTTTGCAGAAGACCTTTACTGTACTACATGAGTCAACATTAAACCAGTATGTTAGACTCTGCGATTGTGAAAGCTGTTTATGGCGTGTCAGATGTAAACAAAACACACTCTTATACAGTACAGATGGACCACCAGAAGAAGGCGAGAGAGAGGTATGTGCTACGTAAACATTTTATTTTGTCCCCATCATATTTATGCACATTAGTATCATATAAAATACACAGTGTTATTAGATTACTCATCCATGGCTTTACTTTATACCATAAGTAGGGTAGAAATGACAGAGCTGGCACAGTTAATTTATGCATGGCTATTCATATGCAAATGAGCTCCCCCACCTCCTCTCCCCCCACCTCCTCTCCCCCCCACCCCCAGCTACTTGGTATGACAGAGCTGGCACAGTTAATTTATGCATGGCTATTCATATGCAAATGAGCTCCCCCACCTCCTCTCCCCCCACCTCCTCTCCCCCCCACCCCCAGCTACTTGGTATGACAGAGCTGGCACAGTTAATTTATGCATGGCTATTCATATGCAAATGAGCTCCCCCACCTCCTCTCCCCCACCCCAGCTCCTTGGTAGTTTTAGTTGCAGCTGCGGTCGTAAATCATGTTGAGTACAATGGAGGCTTGACAGTTAGGTAATTAAAGCTGTCAATCAACTGTCAAAACGAACAAAGGGGTCATAAATTTAAGGTTCTGTAACAAAGGCGAGATGTTTTTCCTACCCATTCCACATCCGGCCACTTCTGCACCTGGTCAGTTACCCACTCCACTCCTATTGTTCTCGAACACGTGGCAACCCAATAACAAAGCCGGTCCCTTTCCATTGTGTAAGAGATTCTATTGTGTGTGCCTTTCTATTGTCCTTGGCAAGCATTCTTTAGAAAGACCACCTGCAGCGTTCCCATCCCAATAACAAAGCCTGACCCTTTCCATTGTGTAAGAGATTCTATTGTCCTTGGCAAGGCTAGTTTAGAAAGACACTTGCAGCGTTCCCATTGTTTGGCCACCTGCTAGTTTAACAAAAGAATTCGAGGGTTGCTTTATACTCGTCCTGTCCTTGTTTGTGTGAAAGAGAGAGAAACTTGTTTACCAACTCTGCGTGACGTCATACTTTAGAAAGACACCTGCTCCATAACAAAGCCTGACCCTTTCCATTGTGTAAGAGATTCTATTGTGTGTGCCTTTCTATTGTTCTTGGCAAGGCTAGTTTAGAAAGACACCTGCAGCGTTCCCATTGTTTGGCCACCTGCTAGTTTAACAAAAGAATTCGAGGGTTGCTTTATACTCGTCCTGTCCTTGTTTGTGTGAAAGAGAGAGAAACTTGTTTACCAACTCTGCGTGACGTCATAGTCGGCCATCATGATTTTGCCTGAGGGAGTTCTCTCCGATGTTTTACGACCTCCTACGAATATACCCGAGCATAGTTAACAAGCATTCTGTTTCAGCCAACGACTCCGAAAAAGCGTCTAATATACATTTCATTACGTGCATTAAACCTCTGAGTGATATCCATAGATCGGTGTTCGATTCTTACTGTAATCAAAAGTTTATTGCTAATGAGAAATTAATGATTGATATTATTATATCATTACCCTAATTAATAAAAAGGCGTTCAGAGAATTCTAGCTCGAGTCTTACCAAGTGAAACTCTAACGCGTAATAACTATTAAACTATGCAAGGTCAGATTAAAAAAAATGTATTTATCAATTATAATTTAATTTTTTATATATCATTACCCTAATTAATGAAAGGGTGTTCAGAGGGTTCTAGTTCGAATCTTACCCAACGAAACTCTAATGCTTAAAAAATATTAAACTATGCAAGTTCAGATTAAAATGCATTTAACAAATTTAATTTTTATATATCATTACAATAATTAATAAAAGGGTGTTCAGTGGGTTCTAGATCGAATCTCTAATGCTTAATAAATATTAAACTATGTGAGTATTGCGCGGCCAGATTAAAACGTGTTTAACGAATATAATTTAATTAATGAAACGGTGTTCAGGGGGATCCTAGATCGAATCTGCGAAACTCTAATGCTTAATAAATATTAAACTATGCACGACCAGATTAAAATGTGTTTAACAAATATAATTTAATATACACGACATTACAATGTTTAACGATCTGTATTCTTAGGAACCAGAGGTCCATAGTTCGAATCCAACCCTGTGAAACGCTATAATAACTATTAAGTTATTGAAGCAGCGGGCGGTCGGATTAAAATTGCATTTAACAACTATAATTATTTATATTAAACCCTGATGCATACTTAGATATCTCGATGCCTAGACAACATTCTTTCTTCTTCTCCTCTCTTTTTCTTTCTATCTATCTCTTTCTTTCTCCACGACTTGTACACATTCAGGCGTTCACATATACACGAGCGCTTGTACACACATCAGCAAACATACACTGGTGCACGCATGCAAGCACATACACACACGCACATGTAAGTACACACACGCACACACGCAAGCACATACACACACGCATATACATACACCAGCACATACACACACACATGCACATACATACAACAGTACACACACACATACATACACCAGTACACACACGCATTCACGCACCTCATGCGTATACATACATACACCAGTGCTCTTACACTCACGCATTCACGCACCTCATGCGTATACATACATACACCAGTGCTCTTACACTATGGAATACATATACATGGACACACACACACACACGTGCAAGCACATATGCCTGTTCACTTACACCCAACAGCAGCAACCCACACACGCACACACCAACTCACGCGCATGTCCTGAATGAAAAGAGACAAAATGATGCAATAAAAACTAATTATAGCTCGGGATGCAAGGCTCCATTTACGATTGCTCGAAACCGGTCTTCTAATAACTCCAAAACTAATTAAAATAAAGACAGTAAATAAACTTTATTACTTTTATGCCATTAGCTCGTTTCTTGTGCATGTATATTAGAGTCCGGGTGTCATGGGTTCGATCCTTAACTTTAAATCTCAATTATCTCAGAAACTAGCAGGGATTAAGGTGCGGACCAAAGCACGATTTTTAGTTCCTACGATGAACAATTAATGCTTTATATAATTTCCAATCAGTGTCCCTAGCTCGAATCCCGATCTTTCAGTGACTTCCTTAATTTTCCACTGTGTTCTAGAATATATCACTTAGATCAATGTTGCAACTGCATACAGGTCTTTTAAACACATCAAACTAATATTATAAATAATTTTGTTTCTGGCGTTCTGAGTTCGAATACCGATTCAATGAAGTTTACTTATAAATTTAATAACAGTAAATAATTAAGACAAAGGTACCAAATAAACCTATTACGTTTATGTCATCAGATAATATCTTGCGGTGTATATTAGGGTACCTGACGTCCAGGGTTCGATCCTTAAGTTTAAATCTCAATTATCGCAGAAACTAGCAGAGATAGAGCTGTAGACGAAAGCATGTTTGATAGCTCATACAATGAACAATTAATGCTGTATATAATTTTCAATCAGTTGCCCCTAGTTCGAACCCCGATCTTTCAATGACTTCACTGATTTTCCTCTGTACTCTAGAATACATCACTTAGATTGATGCTTTAACTGCATGCAGCTGTGTGAGAGAGAGCGAGAGAGGGAGAGGAAGTGAAACAAGCAGGGATAGAAGTGCTGAGGGCCTCTGCGCATGCGTAGCAAGAGATGATGCCATTGGCTGCAATAATCACGTGACGTGTAAGCATCACAGCCATGATGACGTGCAGGCATCGCCTGAAGGGGGTTTAGATCCCTATATAAACAGACATCTGTCCCATGTTAGAACTGTTGTGTACTTATTAACTTTACATTCAAGTTTTAAAGAGCTTTAAAAGCAACGTGAGCTATAGGCCGTCTACACATTCAGCACATATCAAAACGGGGCAATGCAAGGTGAGTTTTAAATAACTATACAAAATCACTGTTGGCTTTTACAATACATTTAATTTTATTTAAACGTTACAGTACATGAAAGACGATTCGTTACAAAGAGCATCATATTTTCTAATCTGTGCTTTACATTAACATGGATTTCACTGCATACTCTTCTTCAGTTCACATGATTTTCGCCACACATTCTTCTTACATAAACATTCATACGACTTTCCCCTCATTCTTTGTTTCACTATACACTCACATGATTTCCTCTACTCATTCTTTATTCCACCTACAGGTTCATGCTTTGTTAACATTCACATGACTTTCTCTTCACATTCTTTGCTTCCATTAACATTCACATGATTTTCGCCACATCTTCTTCTTACATAAACATTCATACGACTTTACCCTCATTCTTTGTTTCACTATACACTCACATGATTTCCTCTACTCATTCTTTGTCCCCCTGCAGGTTCATGCTTTGTTAACATTCACACGACGTTCTCAGCTCATTTCTCTATTGACATTCACATGATCTTCTCAACACATTCTTCTTACTTAAACATTCATACGATTTTCCCCCTCATTCTTTGTTTCACTATACATTCGCACACGATTTCCTCTACTCATTCTTTGGTTCTCTGCTGGCTCATCTTCAATGAACTTTCACATGATTTCTGTACTTATTCTTTATTTCTCTACACCCTCATAGGCTTACTTACAAAACATACACACCCTAGTTCTTCAACTTGAATAATGTAGTGAAAATAATAATTCATGACAATGTCTGTTACAGATTGTTTAGCTGATAGACTTAACAAGATGGTGGAAGAGCGTAGTTTCCTACCGACTCGCCGAGTTCAAGATCTCGAAATAGGTCTTAACTATGAGATAAAGTCCTTAAAGAGAGTTCAAACAAGATATGGTACCAGGATCGTATCTTCGCTGGAGGATTGTCAAGTGTTCTTGCCAGAGCGCTATAATTCGTTAACCGATCAAGAGATTGCAGAAATGCCTGGGAGCGTATACCTACAGTATAATGGCATAGCAGAGAAGGGGAAATTTAAGACATGTAAATTGTCTTTTTTACATGCAAAGAAGGTGCGTAGAAGTGTCAAACTTAAGTATTGAATGTTCTCCCATTTCACAATGAAAAATTCATAAATAAAACAACTGACTCATTGATATTACATATAAAGATACAAAAGATGCATATTATAGAATTTTATAAAAAATTAACGAAAATACAATATCACATGCTTGAGTTTAATTATATCTAGCGCATTGAAATAACTCTAAATATCCGAATGTTTATACAAATCTTTGTGCTTCTTTTTACATGTGCCATATGCTTCATTTTACATGTATCATAACAAAAAATGTAATTCTTTACAGGTTGCCTTTACTTGACCAAGATAGTTTTCTAAGACTTTCATTGTGCAATGTTTCAGGGTGTGCAATAAGAGGAAGAAGAAGAAGAGGAATAGCCTGCTGGAATGCAAAGGATGCTGACGCTATGGGAGGGTAGAATACCTACAAGAAACATTTCGGCAAGAAACGGGTGCTGAGACATCTACATCACCGAAACACATTAAGACAGGATCCTTATATAACATTACAGGGTATGCAATGAAAAACTACGGTCAATTTTGTATACAATTCAATGCATTGCTGAGAGTTAGCTCGAACTAGTCTCCCTATATTCACTGAAATTAAGCATTGTGAGCAATAATTTAAGTGACTGTGAAAATACTTTAAGTAATTTGTATCCTAAAAGACTTGAGCGCTGTATACATCAACAACATTAAGGCTGTTTGCCACGCTGGAATACAAATTATGAAAATAAAAAGACTTTCATTTAAATAATAAGGAAATTTGCATAACCTGCTGTTACAAGTGTAATGACATATACAGAAACAATGAGTCGGACGAGAAAGTGATGGAAATGTAAGATAAATAATAACAATAAAAGAATTAAGGTATGCTTTTACATAGTGTTTTCATTCATTAAACATCCTTGTATTCCTAATGAAAAATAAATCATTACAATGATTAGTTTAAGTTATATCACAATGATCAAAAAGAGAACCGTCTTTAGATGCATTACTCGATCTTAAGTCAGAGCACCAAAAATGACAAATCACGGCTTCTCCATTTTAGATGTGGTGTCACTATTCAGGTAAATTCATGTAACACAACAGGTTGAGTATGCAGATCTGTGGTCCTAAATGGGTGAAACAGAGTCTTATCCAGCTTAACAGTCTTGAGATCTCACCATCAGAAAGTCGAATCACAAACCTTCTCCACTCGCTGAGAACAGGTTTAACAACAGCATTCTCTTCACCCTGAGACGATGTAAAGTATATAAATGTTCAACTTGACAAGGGATTCTAAACTGGTTGTTAAAGTCCAGAACTGATGTATTATATGGTGAAAACACATGTTCCTCTTCTTAGCGATCTTGTCGTCGAATCTCGGTGTCGATAACATTGAAGATGCCCATGATTATAGGATTCTGAAGCCCAAAAACTGTAGGAACTGCTGATTGCGTGATGTTAACCTGATGGGCGTCAAGGGCAGAGCATGATGTGTGCGTCGAATCATTCCATTATTATATCCTCGACGTCGTTGACTTCTTCTAAAAACTATAGGCATTATGCTTATATCCTTGTTTCTAAAGGCAATGATATTGCTGTTAGGTTCCCCTGTTTGCTCTATGAAGCGGATGTTTATGAACAACAAGTAAAATTTGATTTGATGGTTCCTGTGGAATACGTTATTCAGCCGTAACAGATGGGAAAACTGGTAGATGGAGTGTCCACTTTTACTATAGAGGAAGGAGACTGATGCAATACTGCGCTAAATTCGTATGATGCTCAACTTAAATATATTCACTAGGAAATCAGATTCAGACAGCTGATTAGATGGAATAACTTTGTCACTGAAGGGTCGCAGAACGTTCCTATAGAACAATCACTGGAAAAAATCAAGAGTTAAAGGACATTTTAATGACATTTTTATTATCATTATTATTATTCACTGATCTAATAAAGAAGACATTCGCATCCTAATATGAGGAATCTTTCTAACTCTTTTATGGTTTTGCAAATGCTAATCACGCTATAAAACCACCCAGCTTTAAATCCTGAATAATGTCGTTAATCGCATCGGAAAAGTCATTTTTATCTGGTGTATGAAGCATCATGAGTACCCTTAGCATGTTTACCAAATCATTAGGATCGGTGTAGCGGTATAGCATCTACTCTGTATTCGCTTTGGATATATCTTCTAATCTAGGTGATTTGACACTATTATGCTTGCTTTCATTGGTGTGTTTATTCAGAGCTTGCTCATTCAAAGAAACTGCTGTCATTGCTTCATCAGTGGTAGCTCTTGACGTTATTACAGGGTCGCTTGAACTGGTTCCAAGTACGGTACATCTTGAATCCCGCTCTTCGGGACTTGAGAATATTTCAGGATCTCGTTTGGGTGTTGTAGTCAATGCACAGCTGGTCATTGCTTTACAGCATCTTCTCCTATGTTGTTTAAGCCTTGAAATTGTCCTGTTCTTTAAAGTTCTATTACATATGCAGCACTTAACAAAGCGATTACTCCCCCCTTGGGAAACATACGAAAAATCAAGATTCTCGTAAATTGACTGTAAATGACCGTCTTTGTGAGTGTTCATGCTCAAGCAGTATATATAAACTAGTCAATGTATACTGTAGATGTTGAATTCGTATACGATAACACGAGACTGAGCTATTTTTTAACATTTATGTATTTATATATGTACTCAGGTTTTGATGCATATAAACAGCCATGCCGAATTAGACTAAGCAAAATATTGTAGCATTCGCACATAATAGTTGTAATTTCGTTAATTATAACTATCTCATTAAGCACAAGCAGATTCAAGTAGCTAGAAATGGATTCATAGAGGTAAGAGTACAAGTTTTCTTGATAGTTAGCACAGAGAATGCGAGAGTTGAGGGAGATACTGGTCATTTTCCCTTTGCAGGTCACCTTTTTTTCCCTTTGCTGGCCACCTTTTTCCCTTTACTGGTCACATTTTCCCCTTTGCTGGTCACCTTTTTCCCTTTGCAGGTCACGTTTTTCCCTCTTCTGGACCCATTTTTCCCTTTACTGATCACCTTTTTCCCTTTGCTGGTCACATTTTTCCCTTTGCTGGTCACAATTTTTCCCTTTGCTGGTAACATTTTTTCCCTTTGCTGGTCACTTTTTCCCTTTGCAGGTCGCATTTTTCCCTTTGCTGGTCACATTTTTCCCTTTGCTGGTCACGTTTTTCCCATTGCTGGTCACCTTTTTTCCCTTTGCTGGTCACCTTTTTCCCTTTGCTGATCACATTTTTCCCTTTCCTGGTCACCTTTTTCCCTTTGCTGGTCACCTTTTTCCCTTTTGCTGGTCACCTTTTTCCCTTTGCTGGTCACCTTTTTCCCTTTGCTGGTCACCTTTTTCCCTTTGCTGGTCACCTTTTTCCCTTTGCTGGTCACCTTTTTCCCTTTCCTGGTCACCTTTTTCCCTTTGCTGGTCACCTTTTTCCCTTTGCTGGTCACCTTTTTCCCTTTGCTGGTCACTTTTTCCCTTTCCTGGTCACCTTTTTCTCTTTCCTGGTCACCTTTTTCCCTTTGCTGGTCACCTTTTTCCCTTTCCTGGTCACCTTTTTCCCTTTCCTGGTCACCTTTTTCCCTTTACTGGTCACCTTTTTCCCTTTCCTGGTCACGTTTTTCCCTTTGCTGGTCACATTTTTCCCTTTGCTGGTCACCTTTTTCCCTTTGCTGGTCACCTTTTTCCCTTTGCTGGTCACCTTTTTCCCTTTCCTGGTCACCTTTTTCCCTTTCCTGGTCACCTTTTTCCCTTTGCTGGTCACGTTTTTCCCTTTTATGGTCACGTTTTTCCCTTTGCTGGTCACCTTTTTCCCTTTGCTGGTCACATTTTTCCCTTTCCTGGTCACCTTTTACCCTTTGCTGGTCACCTTTTTCCCTTTCCTGGTCACCTTTTTCCCTTTGCTGGTCACCTTTTTCCCTTTGCTGGTCACCTTTTTCCCTTTCCTGGTCACCTTTTTCCCTTTGCTGGTCACCTTTTTCCCTTTCCTGGTCACCTTTTTCCCTTTGCTGGTCACCTTTTTCCCTTTGCTTGTCACCTTTTTCCCTTTGCTGGTCACCTTTTTCCCTTTGCTGGTCACCTTTTTCCCTTTGCTGGTCACCTTTTTCCCTTTCCTGGTCACCTTTTTCCCTTTGCTGGTCACCTTTTTCCCTTTGCTGGTCACCTTTTTCCCTTTCCTGGTCACCTTTTTCCCTTTGCTGGTCACCTTTTTCCCTTTGCTGGTCACCTTTTTCCCTTTGCTGGTCACCTTTTTCCCTTTGCTGGTCACCTTTTTCCCTTTGCTGGTCACCATTTTCCCTTTGCTGGTCACCTTTTCCCTGAATGGGTTACATGATGGGAACGTATATAACGTTGACATGAAACAGTTTTCCACTAAGTTCACATCTAAAGTCGCTTTCAAAGTCTAACATATGAATAGGCTGTGAGCATTCTTGTTTCATCCTCTCTAGCTTGACAGCTAAAGTAAAATAAATCGCTCTTAATGTATATACGCTAATGAGAAAGTATAAAAGAACTATCCTGAATAAAAATCGATTAGTATAACGTGAGAGCTAAGGTGGTTAAGCTCGCAAGAGGTTTCGGTTTAATTAACTCTCTCACTAGCCTGCAACCATTGAAGTATATTTACCTGGTTACATGGGCTGAGGAACTGTGGTAAAGCTAGAGAAAAATTAAAGAGAGGAAACCCTGGAATCATTCCGTTAGACGATTCGTGTAATCTTAGTGGCATTGCCAACGCTCAGCATAAGGTCTCTGCTTCGAGAAACATTGCTGCCAAGATCTGACTGAAACGACTTGGAAAAGCGTGCAATCTGATGTTACATTAGGTGAAAAAGTTGGCGGCGTGACTAGTAACAGCAATTATGAAGGGAAAGGTAGCTCCAGGTACAGTAACCACGAAGAAGAAACGAGGAGGATTTCTACCTCTCATACCAATTATTGCAGCTCTAGGCGCTGCTGCTGGAGGTGCAGCCCAAATTGCTTCAGCAGTAAATAAGAAAAAGGCAGCAGATAAACAACTTGCCGAAATGATGAGGCATAAGAGAGAAATTGAGAGAAAGGTATCTGTTGGCGGAGGGTCCAAAAAGAAGAAACGAGGAGGATTTCTACAGCTCATACCAATTATTGCAGCACTAGGAGCCGCCGCTGGAGGAGCATCACAAATTGCTACAGCTGTAAATACGAAAAAAGCTGCGGATAAACAACTTGCTGAAATGATGAGACGTAACAGAGAAATATAAGCAAGAGGGAGAGGTTTTCGAGTGAAGAAGAATAAGGGAAGAAACACAGAAACGAAGAGGAGACAGAGCCTGAAAGGGAATTCAAAAAACTCTGGCAGGGGGCTATACTTGTCCCGGAAAAAACATTGAGTAACATAGACCTTGACTTGTACGCCCGACGTTTAAAGATTCCTCATATTAGGATGCGAATGTCTTCTTTATTAGATCAGTGAATAATAATAATAATAATAAAAATGTCATTAAAATGTCCTTTCACTCTTGATTTTTTCCAGTGATTGTTCTATAGGAACGTTCTGCGACCCTTCAGGGACAAAGTTATTCCATCTAATCAGCTGTCTGAATCTGATTTCCTAGTGAATATATTTAAGTTGAGCATCATACGAATTTAGCGCAGTATTGCATCAGTCTCCTTCCTCTATAGTAAAAGTGGACACTCCATCTACCAGTTTTCCCATCTGTTACGGCTGGATAACGTATTTCACAAAAACCATCAAATCAAATTTTACCTGTTGTTCATAAACATCCGCTTCATAGAGCAAACAGGGGAACCTAACAGCAATATCATTGCCTTTAGAAACAAGGATACAAGCATAATGCCTATAGTTTTTAGAAGAAGTCAACGACGTCGAGGATATAATAATGGAATGATTCGACGCACACATCATGCTCTGCCCTTGACGCCCATCAGGTTAACATCACGCAATCAGCAGTTCCTACAGTTTCTGGGCTTCAGAATCCTATAATCATGGGCATCTTTAATGTTATCGACACCGAGATTCGACGACAAGATCGCTAAGAAGAGGAACATGTGTTTTCACCATATAATACATCAGTTCTGGACTCTAACAACCAGTTTAGAATCCCTTGTCAAGTTGAACATTTATATACTTTACATCGTCTCAGGGTGAAGAGAATGCTGTTGTTAAACCTGTGCTCAGCGAGTGGAGAAGGTTTGTGATTCGACTTTCTGATGGTGAGATCTCAAGACTGTTAAGCTGGAATAAGACTCTGTTTCACCCATTTAGGACCACAGATCTGCATACTCAACCTGTTGTGTTACATGAATTTACCTGAATAGTGACACCACATCTAAAATGGAGAAGCCGTGATTTGTCATTTTTTGGTGCTCTGACTTAAGATCGAGTAATGCATCTAAAGACGGTTCTCTTTTTGATCATTGTGATATAACTTAAACTAATCATTGTAATGATTTATTTTTCATTAGGAATACAAGGATTTTTAATGAATAAAAACACTATGTAAAAGCATACCTTAATTCTTTTATTGTTATTATTTATCTTACATTTCCATCACTTTCTCGTCCGACTCATTGTTTATGTATATGTCATTACACTTGTAACAGCAGGTTATGCAAATTTCCTTATTATTTAAATGAAAGTCTTTTTATTTTCATAATTTGTATTCCAGCGTGGCAAACAGCCTTAATGCTGTTAATGTATACAGGGCTCAAGTCTTTTAGGATACAAATTACTTAAAGTATTTTCACAGTCACTTAAATTATTGCTCACAATGCTTAATTTCAGTGAATATAGGGAGACTAGTTCGAGCTAACTCTCAGCAATGCATTGAATTGTATACAAAATTGACCGTAGTTTTTCATTGCATACCCTGTAATGTTATATAAGGATCCTGTCTTAATGTGTTTCGGTGATGTAGATGTCTCAGCACCCGTTTCTTGCCGAAATGTTTCTTGTAGGTATTCTACCCTCCCATAGCGTCAGCATCCTTTGCATGCCAGCAGGCTATTCCTCTTCTTCTTCCTCTTATTGCACACCCTGAAACATTGCACAATGAAAGTCTTAGAAAACTATCTTGGTCAAGTAAAGGCAACCTGCAAAGAATTACATTTTTTGTTATGATACATGTAAAATGAAGCATATGGCACATGTAAAAAGAAGCACAAAGATTTGTTTAAACATTCGGATATTTAGAGTTATTTCAATACGCTAGATATAATTAAACTCAAGCATGTGATATTTTATTTTCGTTAATTTTTAATAAAATTCTATAATATGCATCTTTTGTATCTTTATATGTAATATCAATGAGTCAGTTGTTTTATTTATGAATTTTTCATTGTGAAATGGGAGAACATTCAATACTTAAGTTTGACACTTCTACGCACCTTCTTTGCATGTAAAAAAGACAATTTACATGTCTTAAATTTCCCCTTCTCTGCCATGCCATTATACTGTAGGTATACGCTCCCAGGTATTTCTGCAATCTCTTGATCGGTTAACGAATTATAGCGCTCTGGCAAGAACACTTGACAATCCTCCAGCGAAGATACGATCCTGGTACCATATCTTGTTTGAACTCTCTTTAAGGGCTTTATCTCATAGTTAAGACCTATTTCGAGATCTTGAACTCGGCGAGTCGGTAGGAAACTACGCTCTTCCACCATCTTGTTAAGTCTATCAGCTAAACAATCTGTAACAGACATTGTCATGAATTATTATTTTCACTACATTATTCAAGTTGAAGAACTAGGGTGTGTATGTTTTGTAAGTAAGCCTATGAGGGTGTAGAGAAATAAAGAATAAGTACAGAAATCATGTGAATGTTCATTGAAGATGAGCCAGCAGAGAACCAAAGAATGAGTAGAGGAAATCGTGTGCGAATGTATAGTGAAACAAAGAATGAGGGGGAAAATCGTATGAATGTTTAAGTAAGAAGAATGTGTTGAGAAGATCATGTGAATGTCAATAGAGAAATGAGCTGAGAACGTCGTGTGAATGTTAACAAAGCATGAACCTGCAGGGGGACAAAGAATGAGTAGAGGAAATCATGTGAGTGTATAGTGAAACAAAGAATGAGGGTAAAGTCGTATGAATGTTTATGTAAGAAGAAGATGTGGCGAAAATCATGTGAATGTTAATGGAAGCAAAGAATGTGAAGAGAAAGTCATGTGAATGTTAACAAAGCATGAACCTGTAGGTGGAATAAAGAATGAGTAGAGGAAATCATGTGAGTGTATAGTGAAACAAAGAATGAGGGGAAAGTCGTATGAATGTTTATGTAAGAAGAATGTGTGGCGAAAATCATGTGAACTGAAGAAGAGTATGCAGTGAAATCCATGTTAATGTAAAGCACAGATTAGAAAATATGATGCTCTTTGTAACGAATCGTCTTTCATGTACTGTAACGTTTAAATAAAATTAAATGTATTGTAAAAGCCAACAGTGATTTTGTATAGTTATTTAAAACTCACCTTGCATTGCCCCGTTTTGATATGTGCTGAATGTGTAGACGGCCTATAGCTCACGTTGCTTTTAAAGCTCTTTAAAACTTGAATGTAAAGTTAATAAGTACACAACAGTTCTAACATGGGACAGATGTCTGTTTATATAGGGATCTAAACCCCCTCCAGGCGATGCCTGCACGTCATCATGGCTGTGATGCTTACACGTCACGTGATTATTGCAGCCAATGGCATCATCTCTTGCTACGCATGCGCAGAGGCCCTCAGCACTTCTATCCCTGCTTGTTTCACTTCCTCTCCCTCTCTCGCTCTCTCTCTCCATCTCTCGCTCTCTCTCACACAGCTGCATGCAGTTAAAGCATCAATCTAAGTGATGTATTCTAGAGTACAGAGGAAAATCAGTGAAGTCATTGAAAGATCGGGGTTCGAACTAGGGGCAACTGATTGAAAATTATATACAGCATTAATTGTTCATTGTATGAGCTATCATACATGCTTTCGTCTACAGCTCTATCTCTGCTAGTTTCTGCGATACTTGAGATTTAAACTTAAGGATCGAACCCTGGACGTCAGGTACCCTAATATACACCGCAAGATATTATCTGATGACATAAACGTAATAGGTTTATTTGGTACCTTTGTCTTAATTATTTACTGTTATTAAATTTATAAGTAAACTTCATTGAATCGGTATTCGAACTCAGAACGCCAGAAACAAAATTATTTATAATATTAGTTTGATGTGTTTAAAAGACCTGTATGCAGTTGCAACATTGATCTAAGTGATATATTCTAGAACACAGTGGAAAATTAAGGAAGTCACTGAAAGATCGGGATTCGAGCTAGGGACACTGATTGGAAATTATATAAAGCATTAATTGTTCATCGTAGGAACTAAAAATCGTGCTTTGGTCCGCACCTTAATCCCTGCTAGTTTCTGAGATAATTGAGATTTAAAGTTAAGGATCGAACCCATGACACCCGGACTCTAATATACATGCACAAGAAACGAGCTAATGGCATAAAAGTAATAAAGTTTATTTACTGTCTTTATTTTAATTAGTTTTGGAGTTATTAGAAGACCGGTTTCGAGCAATCGTAAATGGAGCCTTGCATCCCGAGCTATAATTAGTTTTTATTGCATCATTTTGTCTCTTTTCATTCAGGACATGCGCGTGAGTTGGTGTGTGCGTGTGTGGGTTGCTGCTGTTGGGTGTAAGTGAACAGGCATATGTGCTTGCACGTGTGTGTGTGTGTGTCCATATATATGTATGCCATAGTGTAAGAGCACTGGTGTATGTATGTATACGCATGAGGTGCGTGAATGCGTGAGTGTAAGAGCACTGGTGTATGTATGTATACGCATGAGGTGCGTGAATGCGTGTGTGTACTGGTGTATGTATGTGTGTGTGTACTGTTGTATGTATGTGCATGTGTGTGTGTGTATGTGCTGGTGTATGTATATGCGTGTGTGTATGTGCTTGCGTGTGTGCGTGTGTGTACTTACATGTGCGTGTGTGTATGTGCTTGCATGCGTGCACCAGTGTATGTTTGCTGATGTGTGTACAAGCGCTCGTGTATATGTGAACGCCTGAATGTGTACAAGTCGTGGAGAAAGAAAGAGATAGATAGAAAGAAAAAGAGAGGAGAAGAAGAAAGAATGTTGTCTAGGCATCGAGATATCTAAGTATGCATCAGGGTTTAATATAAATAATTATAGTTGTTAAATGCAATTTTAATCCGACCGCCCGCTGCTTCAATAACTTAATAGTTATTATAGCGTTTCACAGGGTTGGATTCGAACTATGGACCTCTGGTTCCTAAGAATACAGATCGTTAAACATTGCAATGTCGTGTATATTAAATTATATTTGTTAAACACATTTTAATCTGGTCGTGCATAGTTTAATATTTATTAAGCATTAGAGTTTCGCAGATTCGATCTAGGATCCCCCTGAACACCGTTTCATTAATTAAATTATATTCGTTAAACACGTTTTAATCTGGCCGCGCAATACTCACATAGTTTAGTATTTATTAAGCATTAGAGATTCGATCTAGAACCCACTGAACACCCTTTTATTAATTATTGTAATGATATATAAAAATTAAATTTGTTAAATGCATTTTAATCTGACCTTGCATAGTTTAATATTTATTAAGCATTAGAGTTTCGTTGGGTAAGATTCGAACTAGAACCCTCTGAACACCCTTTCATTAATTAGGGTAATGATATATAAAAAATTAAATTATAATTGATAAATACATTTTTTTTAATCTGACCTTGCATAGTTTAATAGTTATTACGCGTTAGAGTTTCACTTGGTAAGACTCGAGCTAGAATTCTCTGAACGCCTTTTTATTAATTAGGGTAATGATATAATAATATCAATCATTAATTTCTCATTAGCAATAAACTTTTGATTACAGTAAGAATCGAACACCGATCTATGGATATCACTCAGAGGTTTAATGCACGTAATGAAATGTATATTAGACGCTTTTTCGGAGTCGTTGGCTGAAACAGAATGCTTGTTAACTATGCTCGGGTATATTCGTAGGAGGTCGTAAAACATCGGAGAGAACTCCCTCAGGCAAAATCATGATGGCCGACTATGACGTCACGCAGAGTTGGTAAACAAGTTTCTCTCTCTTTCACACAAACAAGGACAGGACGAGTATAAAGCAACCCTCGAATTCTTTTGTTAAACTAGCAGGTGGCCAAACAATGGGAACGCTGCAGGTGTCTTTCTAAACTAACCTTGCCAAGAACAATAGAAAGGCACACACAATAGAATCTCTTACACAATGGAAAGGGTCAGGCTTTGTTATGGAGCAGGTGTCTTTCTAAAGTATGACGTCACGCAGAGTTGGTAAACAAGTTTCTCTCTCTTTCACACAAACAAGGACAGGACGAGTATAAAGCAACCCTCGAATTCTTTTGTTAAACTAGCAGGTGGCCAAACAATGGGAACGCTGCAAGTGTCTTTCTAAACTAGCCTTGCCAAGGACAATAGAATCTCTTACACAATGGAAAGGGTCAGGCTTTGTTATTGGGATGGGAACGCTGCAGGTGGTCTTTCTAAAGAATGCTTGCCAAGGACAATAGAAAGGCACACACAATAGAATCTCTTACACAATGGAAAGGGACCGGCTTTGTTATTGGGTTGCCACGTGTTCGAGAACAATAGGAGTGGAGTGGGTAACTGACCAGGTGCAGAAGTGGCCGGATGTGGAATGGGTAGGAAAAACATCTCGCCTTTGTTACAGAACCTTAAATTTATGACCCCTTTGTTCGTTTTGACAGTTGATTGACAGCTTTAATTACCTAACTGTCAAGCCTCCATTGTACTCAACATGATTTACGACCGCAGCTGCAACTAAAACTACCAAGGAGCTGGGGTGGGGGAGAGGAGGTGGGGGAGCTCATTTGCATATGAATAGCCATGCATAAATTAACTGTGCCAGCTCTGTCATACCAAGTAGCTGGGGGTGGGGGGGAGAGGAGGTGGGGGGAGAGGAGGTGGGGGAGCTCATTTGCATATGAATAGCCATGCATAAATTAACTGTGCCAACTCTGTCATACCAAGTAGCTGGGGGTGGGGGGGGGCGAGGAGGTGGGGGGAGAGGAGGTGGGGGAGCTCATTTGCATATGAATAGCCATGCATAAATTAACTGTGCCAGCTCTGTCATTTCTACCCTACTACCATATACCGAAACGCGTGTTGGCAGCGAGGGCCAAATAATGAGTAATACCTATCACACAGTTATTACCCGGGACAAATAGCTTGAGCTTTGTTTATGCGTGGCAAAAGCGGGAACTACACGTGTTGTGTCGATGGCTATAGGCTGTGTATTAAGTTGTTAGTCTAGTAATTGTTAACTGTGGTGTGGCGCGTGAGTACCGTAGTGCAGCGTGGTGCGTATCACAAAGTGGGTATCTCGAATAAGTTTTAAACATGGAAACCCCATCAAAGTCACCGCGGAGAGTTGTAAACTCACAAAGTAGAAAGATTATTCACAAAGTTTTCCAGTTCTGCACGGAGGAAAAACAAAACGGTCTAGTTCTTCCTTTGCAAAAGGCAGTGGCTAGAACGACTACAGCTGTAGGAGAAAGTGAAGTGACAGTAAAAAGAGTCGCTAAAGAATTTGAAAATGCTAGCATTTCAAGTACACGAGTTACTACTCCAGTAAAACACGGAATCGGAAAAAGAAGTTTGAAATGGACGACTTTGATAAGTGCGTCGTTCGCAGAACATTTTTGGAATATTATGAGGTGCGTAAAGAAATTCCAATAGTGAAGAAGTCGTTCTATGCAGTAAAGGAGAAAATCAATTTCGGTGGTGGGCAGAAAACATTCTGGCGAATATTACACGAAATGCGATTTACTTTAAAAAAATGCAAGAATATGCGGCAGATTTTAGTGGAACGCCAGTATATAGTTGCTCGCAGAGCAGCCTACTTGCGAACTCTAGGAAGTAATGAAAAGGGTCCCAGGAAGCCGGTAGTTTATACCGACGAAACTTGGGTTCACACCCACTACACTGTGAAGAAGCGTTGGCAACATGACGGACGATATTCCTGGAGTTTTGGTGAGTAAATCTGCTGGGCAAAGAGCAATAGTGGTGCATGCGGGCGTGAGATGGGTTTCATCAAAGGAGCAGAATTAATCTACGACTCTAAGTGTGCAACAGAAGATTACCACAGTGAGATGAACAAGACCAACTACGAAAAATGGCTCAGTGAAAGGCTTATACCAAACCTCCCGCCCAGTAGTATTGTTGTACTCAATAATGCGCCTTACCACACCATGCAGGAAAACAAAGCTCCAACGATGGCATCTCGGAGAAAAGAGGTTGTTCAGTGGCTGAAGGATAATGGTTTGGACTTCGAAGAATATTTAATGAAGAGGGAGATGTTAGAAATTGGCAAAGCAAACAAACCACCTCCAGTGTATACCGCAGATAAACTTTTGAAAGACCATGGATTTGAGCCCTGAGATTGCCGCCTTATCACTGTGATCTAAACCCTATTGAACTGGTATGGAATATAATCAAACAAAATATAGCAGAAAAAAATGTGTCTTCCATTACTTTAAACGCACTTAAAGGGCTAACCAGACAGTGTTTAAATGATGTCACTGAAGAGGATTGGTAAAACGCGTGCATCAAAGTGAAGTCCATTGAACAAGAATACTGCATCGAGATGCCTTGATGGAAGAAGACATAGAAACAATAGTAATCAATGTGGGGTTTGGATAGCAGTGATGAAGAGGAAACAAATAGTTTGATCAGTTTTGTGGATTCCGGAGATGGTAATGACAGTTCTACAGATACAGCAAGTGATGCAGACATAACAGCAGACTTCCACCCTTTAGATGACAGCGCCACAGATGGAAGAAGCTCTACAGATGCAGCAAGTGAGACAGATATGCAGGAATCGGAATCTACACATCAGAATTAAGTAAGTCAATTTTGTTCTGCTATTAGAGTAACATATTTTCTGCCTTCAATGGTGTACATACTTTTGTGACATACTGTTCACCTCTCCTCCCATCTGCAGGCCAGTCGGACGGTGTAAACGGGTAACAGCGCCTCCACCGTCGGTATCTTGTTAAATGTCCCGGGTAATACCTTCAGGTATTATATCTGACAGCATGAGTGATTCACATACACATTTCATAGTAAACAAATGGACTAAGTGAGCAGTTAAACAGTTAAGCCCCTCTCGCACCTCAGGCCCCACTCGCCTTCTTCTGGTGGTCCAACAGTACTAGTCAGTGCACTAGGTGTGTGATGTGAAGCCCAGTGGATGGTACGGTAATGTCAAACGTTCTTCTTGTTCAGTATAATGAATACGGTACAGTACGCGCATGTAATGGTAAGTTTCTCATTGTGTACCAGTACTATTAGTTGAGACAGTATGTACACACTTGTCATGAGAGTTACATTTCATTTTGACTGACAAATGAAGACGTTTCATAAATTCAGATTTCAGTTATGTTCGTGCAGACTTGCTGCTATTATACTGTATGTATGACACTATTCTCCTGACCTAAAACAATTTTGGTTCTGCCTTTCTACTCTATTTTCTGCACATTGTTTTTCCGCATCCTGTATATCTGTGTTTGTGGTTTTTTTATGGAATACTATGGAAATGTGCGGTGTTGAAGCTATTTGAACAATGTTGCTTAGCAAAGTCGAAGTAATTTGTTACAAAAATCTATTAAATTAATATAGTTATTTAAAATCACGAGAAAACAATTGAAATGGTATGGACACTTAAAAAAGAGTGGAAGAAGGAAGCATTTGAGTGGAACTACACCAGAAAGAAGAAAAACTGGTCGGCCCAGAATTATCGGGGCGGTGAAATACAGAGATAATGGAAACCAGAGGATTGAAGGGGAAAGAATGGAGAGATAAAGAACAATGGCGTCAGGAACCAGAAGATGGTGAAAACCGTTGTGAAACTGTGTACTACTACTAAAATCATGAGAACAGAAGGTAAAAATACAATCGCTTACTAATTATTATTACTCTATTTTACGTCGCTTTAACTCCTTGGTTATAACGCGATGGATCTGTTTGTGGATAATCTTAGAGCGATATTAGCCTTCTAGGTCTCATTCCTGTAACCACCTGCTCCGTCACGTGTCACAGAGACACTAGTCCAGAGCTA
Organism: Deroplatys truncata; assembly: GCA_030765065.1. Classification (NCBI taxonomy): domain Eukaryota; kingdom Metazoa; phylum Arthropoda; class Insecta; order Mantodea; family Mantidae; genus Deroplatys; species Deroplatys truncata. The sequence goes on from CM060979.1 coordinate 169,531,393, forward strand.
CCGGATCTTCTGCTTCGTGCCTGCAGATGGCATTAGGGTGTCGTCCAGTCCAACCGCCGCTCTCATATAGAAAGGCGGACAAGGTCTTATCCTTGTAACCACCTATTTCGTGCCGTTCAGATGGCATTAGAGTGCCATCCATCTAACCGCCGCCTTCACACAGAAAGGCGGACAGTTAACCTTCCAGGTCTCATCCTTGGAAGTGCGATCTTGCTTCGTCACGTACACACAGAGACCTCAACGCATGACAGCCGGATCTTCTGCTTCGTGCCGTGCGGATGGCTTTAGGGTGCCGTCCAGTCTAGCTGCTTACATTGTTTGTGGATAGATGGCATAGCGTTCACTAATACACTTATTTTTCATTTTACTATTTTTTTAGACTTAAGGTGGAACTTTGGGTCGTGGTATTAAATATCCAATCCGGTATTTACCTTGTCGACTGAGAGAAACCACGAAAAACCTCATACAGATTGGTCGGTACCACAGGATTTGAACCCGGGACCTCCCTCCTGACGGTACTGCCTGAGCCATCCCGCTCGGTCGCTTATTAATCTAAATCCATGGTGCATGGTATTTTCAATATTTTTATCATAGCGATTGGTTTAAATTTAAAACCCAATGCTTTTCATTGTGTTGCATTTTATATATAATGAAATAAGCTGTTTTATTTTTGTGTCGTACTTTTATAAAGCATTCATTCTATATTTTATAGCATTAAAGATGCAGAGAAAAGAAGCAGTGTTTTAAAATAATATGTTATCTCTCGAATCGATTTTAGATATTCTACTAAAGCTAGGAAGTTATGCAGATTTCATGTGAATTTGCAATGAAATACATCGATATGCAGAACAGAAAGAAAAAATATATAAACTATAGGTATATTTTATCCACGTTTTTCCTCGAGTCGCCTCCGTGGTGTGGGGGTAGCATGTCTGGAGAGCTCGAGTTTGAATCTCGGCTGGTGTGAGTGGCCTGGATAAGATTTACTTCCACAATTTTTCCTTATCCTCATCAGAAAATGACGAATGGCTCTCGGCTCTATGGATCCCAGGCTCATTTAAGCAGCGCTCCACCCATGTTTATACACCGTCTCTGTTGACCTGAGTTATTTGGCGTTAAACATTAAAAATAAACAACAAAAAGGTTATATCTTCATTCACCATCACAATTATACATCATGAGCTACAATGTATGCATGGTCCTTAAATCAAACATTGAGTCTCGCTCTGACTCGTATAGTTCAGTAGCCGACCGCTGCATGTTTTAATCAGCTGGCTATTGGATGTTCATATACGGGGCAGGCTGCAGAACGTAACAAGTGCACATCGTCTATGGCAACAGAATTTTACACAGAAAGAATTCCAATCAAACACTCGTTTCTAGGGGTTGTGAATCGCCTTATAGTCAAGAACATTACGCAAAAGTCTCCTTCAAGAGTGTTTCTGTGACTGGACAGTAGCGGAGCATGTGACTAGCTATGGCATTCATCAACGGTTGCACAAAAGTAATCATCAGGCATGGGAATTCTTAAGCAGCTGCTTCAAGTTATCTACATTCAAACCATTATACTACAAAGAACGTAAACGCAACTACCAAGGGTTACTGGCAAGCAGGTCTGAGTGCTGTCTGCAAACGCCAAAAGACTAACAGGGATGGAAGGATGGTTTGATATCTGATACCTTGCTGCCTATAGTGGAGGTACAGTTCAACTATGTTTCCTTCTGTCCTGGTTTTAATGCTTAGAAACCCCTATGCCTGGCCATCATCTACATCACGTACTATGCCATACAGGCCAGCAACGTATTCAATAAGGATTGGTCCGACCATCTTTCTCTTGGTTGTTGTATTTTATTATCCATTTTGGATTTCTATTGCTATCCATTTTATTCAAATTAGCCCACCATTCACGTCTTGGATTTATCATTTCATTTATATTCCCCACATTTAAATGACTTCTTATGTCCTCGTTTTTAATTCATTCTATTCTTTTTATACTTTATGCATTTCTTAAAACTCTCATTTCTAGTGTTTGGGGTCTTCTTCCTTTATGTGCAGCTTTGAGGATCCACACTTAAGCTCTATATACGCATATAGGAAGTGCGATCGTGTTGTATAGTTGTAGTTTTGCTTCTTGTTCCATTAATACGATTCAAAAAAGCAAAGATGGAAAAATGATGTATTCGGCACTAAGCCTTATGCCAGTTTCGAGCAAACGAGCGGCAGTACAATTTTCAGGTTGTTAGTTCCGCTGGCCATAAGACTCGAATCATTGACAGAAGCGGTAACTCTAAAGCCAAAATTGTGCAAAAAGGACATACGCTAGTTATAGATGGCTTCAGCCTTTCGGACTTCGCTTTTTTTGTGCGAGTGTACGAGGGACGCTCACAGCCAGTCTTCCGCGTGGATTGTGGAAGAGGTATGGACACATTACATAATGCAAAATTACATCTTTAATATGAGCATGTAAACACATCAGGAGGGGCGGCAATAGGTGGAACAGCTACCTCACATTAAATACAACTATATATATATATATATGTGTATAGTTTGTATATGTATAGTATATATATGTATATAAAAGAAAAGTTATAGAACAAATGATAATTACGAAGAAGCATATGTGCAATTTTTTTACTTTCTCTACTGCGTATAGTAAGTAGGGGAAGTATTGCATTCCAAACAAAAATTCGATACCGAGATTTCACCGGAAATACATGTTTTGAGACCCCCTGAATCCAAAAAAAACATTTTTGGAAACATGTCCGTGTGTGTGTCTGTGTGTCTGTGAACAGCATAACTCAGAAACGAACAGTCGGATAAACACCAAACTTGGTATTTAGGTTCAACATCTTTTAGAGATGCGACAGGAAGGTTTTCAAGAAAATCCCCCCACCCCAGATTACCCTTTACATGGAACATTTTTCGAAAATTTTAATTTTCTCAAAAATGGCTCTAACGATTTTGATTAAAATATCATATGTTTAAGATATTGTCATGGCAAATGAAATTTATATCTCGAATTTTCTGGGAGTGTCTCCAAAAGTATTCTTCATTGTGAACGACTTTTGCATAACTGGTAAACCATAAGAGATAGACAAACTTTTACTACACAAAAAATGTAGATCGCGTTAAAATACACAATTTATGCCATATACATTTTTTTTTTGTTGAGTGAACGGCTTTCGAGATATTGCTTGTTATTTCCTTAAATTTTTCAATACTTATTTTCTCAAATGGGTATTCGTTATTCATTTTTTTGTCTTGGATATGCAAAGAGTATTAATTTGTGGCAAAGGGAATGGTGCTGCAACTAGCAACCAGCTATTAAGAGATATGTATGTGCTTAAAGGCTACTGTATTTCTATATTGCCCTTGTAAATATATATTCCCCTTACATCTACAAGAAAATTAGCAATAAGATAGAGTCTGCAAATGATTATCTCGATTAACATGAAGTAGATGGAGAATAAGCGTTTGTAAAAATAGTTTGTACAAGAGTAGAGAAAGTCATGTGAGTGTAACACATCAGATTCTTTTTATGTCTTGGACATCAAAGAGAATGGAATACTCCACATAGCAACCAGGTCTTAAAATATTTGACTATCGCTTAAAGCCTACCATATTCCCCTTGCATCTACAAGAAAATTAGCAATAAGATTGACATCTCGATATCTCGATTAACATGAAGCACATGGAGAATAAGCGTTTGTAAAAATAGTTTGTGCAAGAATAGAGAAAGTCATGTGAGTGTAACACATCAGATTTTTTTCTAGTGTAATGTTAGACTTTATATTTCGCGCTGGGTTACCTATACAAAGTGTGCGACTGGAACGCTCCCGTCATTAAATTGTTTGGGTGGTTGTGGGGCCGTTCCCATCGCGTACCGAGGTTAGTTGGATTGCACTGTAGTATGTCTCATGGGCTTACTTTCCACGGTTTCACCTGTGCGTACACTGCAACATCCGTTGGTGAGTTATCCTCGATTATGTAGCTGTTTATTCGGCAAATAAGTGCTGACTTGGTCATTTTCTGAGTGCTTGCTTATCTTTACGGTGTTCGCTACCTTGTATTAAATACGTATTAATATAATTTTTTCAATAAGGCACACAAGCGGAAAACGTAACTCCTTAATGGAATCTTGTATCAAGGTTAATATAAATTTAAGAGAATTTTTATTATGTACTGTAATATTTATTGTGATTTTGTATCAAGCTTTAGCTTTGTTTAATATGTTATTTTAGTGTGTTTAATGGGTTTGTTTTAGAGCAATTATTTGCCTTTTGTAGGCCATTGAAAAGAGCAGATTAGTTAACTGTTGTTCCATGTGGCATTTTTCAATGGTGAGAGATATATTTATACATATGTTTGTCCTGTTACGTCATCTATAACTGAAACACAGTGTAGTGGTGAAAATATTTCAAGATTCAAAGCACATTCAAACATTGTTTGGTGATGCAAGAGTCGTGAAAATATAATAGTATTGTAATTTTCTTTCCACTTATACCCTCTTATAAATCAATACTTTATAAATACTTTAAATACTTTATTAATAAATAAATATATACATATATTAATATCGTTTAATGGACACAGTCACTTGATAGTACGTTGATCTTGTTGAACCGTTTCCTTTGTGGCCTCTCTGAGTATCTCCTCCATGATCTTATAATCCAACGAAACTGATAGAAAGAGAAAAGCAAAAGAGGTAGTAGTTACAGTACACATATCAAAGCAGAAAATTATAATTTAATTAAAGAGAGGCTAATAAAGGAAAGAAAAGAGAATGAAAAAACAAATAGGAATAGCAAATAAGCATGTAAATAATTAATATAACTATAATTGTATGAATATTACATATGTCTGCATGCAAACCGAATATTTTAAAGAGTAAAATTTGAACGAGAATCTGGTTAACAGAGAAAGGTAGCGGACCACATAGGATAGTCAGAAAAAAACCCATCAGAAGGATTAGGCTAAATAAACTGCCGAAAAGCTCAGTGTTGCGATAAACAGTTACTGGGGCGACTGAATAAGTAATATTAGAAAGAGACAGAAGAAATTCAGAATTTCCAAAAGGTAGTGAAGTTTTTTCCAGAAAATATTCATGAATTATTTTATTTTCACAACATGCTAAACCAGTCGATGGAAATACACGTTATATATTACAGCGGTAAATTAACCTCTATCTGGCGGAATATAAAATATGGACAATTCAGAGAAATATTCTTCTAATTCTGATCTTCAAGAGATCCATTTATCATCGATCTATGTAAATTGGAAGCCAGTAAAAAATGTCGATGCAACTTAGGTCTTTACAAGGTAATGGGGAAATAATATTGGTCCAGACTTGTATAATATGTAACTGGCTACCAGCTTAATTATTGTGGTTCATACAATTGCAATAAATCCAGATAAACTGTAACAAGTGGCTTTATTAAACTCTGCTTACCGGATTCGAATAAAAGTAGCTAGGCAAATATAGATAGTTTAGGGCAACATTAATAACAAGAGAAGCAGCGACCTTAAGGTCAGTATACTGCTACAGTGAACTTTACCCGCACCGCTGCAAGATCATCTAGTGATGATTAGATTCAGGATCGCCAATCTCAACACCTATAATATCCGTCTGGAGGAAAGAGGTAAATTTAAGTCGAGCTATGATGTAATAGCCCAGTATGACGTCGCAGTATGATACAACCTTTGTGCCAGTTGTGCTATTCATAGACGAAATAGGATTATGCAACAAAGGACAAATACATTACCATAAAGTGCAGTATTAGAGCACTGTGGACCATCACTGAATGAGTGAAGGGTCTTCCAGGTCCAATAGGGATCAACCTAGTATACTAGAGACTATCTAATACACTTTTTATGACCCATTGAATTGAATGATCAGACTCAGGGTCGTCGATATCTCAACACTATAACAGCCGTTTGGTGGAAATAGGCCAATTTAAGTTGAATTCTATGAACATGATGGTCCATCAAGACATAATAGTCTTTATAATTATCTCTACATGGAAAACCAGAGCGTTCACAACAATCAAAACATGTACTTTCTACAGGTAAATGGGAGATCAGCATACGTTCCAGGAATACCCTTTGTCTTTCTTTTGTGTGTGAGAATATCTACAAAGAGTAAAATGTCACTGCTTTATGTTTGTCATTTTACATTAATGTAATGCAATCTTCACAATTTATTTGTGTTCCATAAAGCATATTCTAAAAGTAATTTCTGATTAAATTGAAATATACATAATTAATTTGTTTACATTAACAAATATTACAGAATAAGCATTACTTATCTCTTTCTTGCCAAGATATCAGCTTCCAGAAGTAAAGGATATTCCTTCATGTGCCAGTATCTGAAAGCTGGACTTTCACCGCTAAAGCCTAGCTTGCGCACAAGTTGCGTTAGTGAAACACGAGTGGTAATACACATATCACCCAATGCGGCTTAAATCGATACAATGCTGCGGACAGTATTTATGGAATCGCCTGTATTAACTTCCCAATCCGCAGGATGAGAAGATTCATCCGACTTATACGTCGAAGAAAAGTTTGAGTTGTACAATGCACCATAAAATGTCTAATTGTTTCCATTTCTAAATGCGGCTGACAACATTGATGATTGAAAGAAAATAGGAATTCATATAGCTATGCTAATTTTAAAAGCTCGCAATCTACACTAATTTTATAAAGAGAGAATTTATTTGTGTGTGTGTGTGTGTGTGTGTCTGTGTATGTGTGGGATCACCATAACTCAAAAACGAAATGTCGGATAAGCACCAAACTTAGTATTTTAAGTTTATAACACCTTCCAAACATATGACACGAAGATTTTCAAGAAAATTATCCCACCCCAAACTTCTCTTTGAATGGAACAATGGTTCATTATTTTTTATTCTCTTAAAATGCTTAACAATTTTGATTAAAATGCCGTACATTTCCGACAATTTACTTTATGGATCAGGCATTTAATATTGTCCAATCAAATTCGCAGTCCGTGTCAGTTTGAACCTATCACGGTAGACTATCACCGAAAGCTTGTCGCAACTGTTTCGCAATTATTTGAAAACTGTTAGTCGCAGTTGAATTGCACTGTTTCGTGTTTGGAAGCTAAAGAAAGGAAAACTTTCTTAAAGAGCATAGAAGACCCTGCTACGCAATGCTATTGGTATGCAGTAAACTTAATTAAATAATATCAAATAAAATAGCTATATTATTTTCATTTTATTAATACTGTTTGTTAAGCATTTCAATCAGTAATTAGTCTTAGAAATACCACTCGTGGGTTAGATATTAGTCAGATAGCGCTACGCACTCGGGCAAAGTCGTGCTCCGGGGTCTAGGGGTACCATATTAGCCTCTAGTTTCCGAGGTCGCAGGTTCAAACCCGGCGGAGGACGATGGATGTTTTCGAGCGTAAATATTCTTAGCATGGCATCTTCGGAAAGGAAGCAAAGCCGGTGGTCTCATGTCGTAGATTTACGGAACGTAAAAGAACCTCAAGACTGATAAAGAGATCTCTAAGCAACATTAACTGTCTTTCATGCCTAATATAGACCAATAAGGACCACAGCTACTAAAGAGCATCCATAAATAAAACACAATTTAATTTCGCACTCCAACTATCGACAATATCGAACTCATTCGTAGTATTAGTTATGATAATATACGAGATAAGACCCATTAAATGTGTATCTTACATTTACTGCGAATAGCCTGTGAAGTATTCTTTATTCTGATAATTCTGCACACTCTTATAATATAAAGATAGACAGAAGCATATTGCATGAAAAATGTACATCTGGTTAAAAGACAATTTATGCCACAAACATTTATTGGGGTATTAAGAATTTCCAATATATCCATTGCTCTTGGTTTTAATTTTGCAATATCAGGTCACTCTTGGTTTAATTTTACAATATTAATATAATAAATTGGAATTCTAATATTGTAATTAATTAACATTACAATTTTAATTATAATATGTTTGTAATCATAATATAACTGTAATGATAATATTGCATTATAAAATATAATATTTTTGGAGTGCTTGGTCACTATTCATTTGTTTCTCGCGATGTAATTTCAAGCATATACAGCTTTTTAAACATTTGATTATGGCTATAGCCTGTTTCCCCCCCGTACCTGCAATAAAATTAATGAAACTATTTCTACAAACGCCTATCTCCATTGATATAACGCATGCGATGGTTACTTTGTTATATTTTTATTTGTGTATGTGTATTTGTGTTTACTTCACGCGTTGAAGCCATCTTGTGACGTGATTCATTTGTTAGGTTTGTTAGCTCCATCTGGTGTTAGCAATTTGCGATAGTATTAGTGTTTGTTTGAAAGAATGCGACTGTTATTTGATTTAATTTTTGTTTACTGTCCTCCGGCTAGCTATTATCTTTTCTTGGGTCGAGCACTTCTCTTTATACAGGTTGTGTAAATGGAAAGGAATCTTTTATCCAAAGATAACACTGATGAAGAAATTTATTATACACTTTTATTGTAGAAACACAGTCACTATCACATTTACATATTGATCTTGACACTCGCCAAACTGAAACTGTTATAATAAATTCTTACTGATCACTTTTAATCCACGTACTTCAACCTTTTGTATAATTAACTTTCCAACACTTTAGATTTTTCATAATTCTGCTACGCGTAACTTGTGAATCTATAGCCGACGTGTAATATTTCTGCTGGACTGAAGGCGACGTGTATCATACAAAATATTTTCGACGAACTGACGGGAATGCGGCGTGTAGTGTACAAAGAATTTTGATGAACTGTAGGCGATCTACCTCTAACTTGGCTTTTTATACACTTTCACCCAGATATGCCTAAAGATTATAACTGGGCTGAAATTGGCTAATAAAACGCGCCAACATTAGCGTCTATTTTTATATCCAATGAAAATTATGAATACATATGCTCTAGGGAAACGTTCCAGAAGATTCTCAAGGAAAAAACACGCCAACATTACGTAGCTTCCTCGTTTCCAATAATGATAAACAGCTCATCCCCTCGCTGCATTATTGCACGCTATTATTGTCAGTTTCAGTAAGGCAGTATAAACTTACTTCCCAACAATAATTACAATCAATAAACATCTCAAATCAATGTCACATAAAAATGCATATTCATATTACAATCATTATTTACATTTAAGTAATTTGTGATACAAATTACTGCATCAAGCACTTAGATAAAAAAACTTTGGTAAGAATACTTTTTAGATTAGTCCCATAGTTAAATACGTAGAGCATCTACCAGCTGAGCTCCAGAAGTTTATTTTTCACCAGGGTCTACTGTATGAATGAGAGTATTTTTGTGTGTGTATGTATGTACTTATGTACGTGTGTACATGTGTACGTGTGTAGGTGTGTGTGTATGTATGTATGTATGTTTGTATGTATGTATGTGTGTATGTGTGTATGTATGTATGTGTGTATGTATGTACATATGTATGTGTGTATGTATGTACGTATGTATGTAAGTATGTGTGTATGTATGTACGTATGTATGTGTGTATGTATGTACGTGTGTATGTAGGTGTGTATGTATGTGTGTATTTAAGTACGTATGTACGTATGTGCGTGTGTACATGTGTACTTGTGTACGTGTGTAGGTGTGTGTGTGTTTGTATGTGTGTATGTATATGTGTATGTGAGTATGTATGTGTGTATGTATGTGTGTATGTGTGTATGTATGCGTGTATGTATTTATGTATGTGTGTATGTATGTATGTATGTGTGTATGTACGTATGTGTATGTGTGTAAGTTTGTATGTGTGTATGCACGTATGTGTGTATGTATGTGTGTATGTATGTATCTGTGTATGTACGTATGTGTATGTGTGTAAGTTTGTATGTGTGTATGTATGTGTTTATGTATGTGTGTATGTATGTGCGTCTGTATGTGTGTATGTATGTGTGTATGTATGTGTGTATGTATGTGAATATGTATGTGTATGTATGTACGTATGTATGCATGTGTGTATGTGTGTATGTATGTGTGTATGTATATGTGTATTTATGTACGTATGTACGCATGTGCGTGTGTACGTGTGTACGTGTGTACGTGTGTAGGTGTGTAGGTGTGTAGGTGTGTGTGTCTGTATGTGTGTATGTGTGTGTATGTATGTGTATGAGTGTATGTATGTGTATGTATGTGTGTATGTGGGTATGTATGTACGTATATAAGTATGTGTGTATGTGTATGTGTATGTGTGTATGTATGTGTATATATGTATGTGTGTATGTATGTGTGTATGTATTTATGTATGTATGTGTGTATGTATGTATGTGTATGTGTGTATGTAAGTTTGTATGTGTGTATGTACGTATGTGTGTATGTATGTGTGTATGTATGTATGTGCGTATGTATGTACGTATGTATGTATGTGTGTATGTATGTGTGTATGTACGTATGTATGTATGTATGTGTGTATGTATGTATGTGTGTATGTATGTGTGTATGTGGGTATGTATGTACGTATATAGGTATGTGTGTATGTGTATGTGTGTATGTATGTGTATATATGTATGTGTGTATGTATTTATGTATGTATGTGTGTATGTATGTGTGTATGTATGTGTATGTGTGTATGTAAGTTTTTATGTGTGTATGTACGTATGTGTGTATGTATGTGTGTATGTATGTATGTGCGTATGTATGTGCATGTATATATATGTGTATGTATGTGTGTATGTATGTGTATGTGTGTATATATGTACGTATGTGTGTATGTATGTGTATGTGTGTATATATGTATGTGTGTATGTGTGTATGCATGTATGTATGTGTGTATGTATGTGTATATATGTATGTGTATGTATGTGTGTACGTATGTATGTGTATGTATGTGTGTATAAATGTATGTATGTGTGTATGTACGTTTGTGTGTATGTGTGTATGTACGTATGTATGTATGTATATATGTGTGTATGTATGTATTATGTGTGTATGTACGTATGCATGTATGTTTGTATATATGTATGTGTGTATGTATGTGGTATGTATGTGTATGTATGTGGTATGTATGTGTATGTATGTGTGTTTATGTATGTGTGTATGTATGCGTGTATGTATGTGTGCATGTATGTGTATGTGTGTATGTATGTGTGTATGTATGTATGTGTATGTATGTATGTATGTGTGTATGTATGTGTGTACGTGTGTATGTATGTGTGTATGTATGTGTGTATGTATGTATGTATGTATGTATGTATGTGTGTATGTATGTATGTATGTATGTGTGTATGTATGGATGTATGTATGTGTGAATGTATGTATGGGTGTATGTATGTGTGTATGTATGTGTATTATTTAATAAGCAATTCGCCCTTTAGCAATATTTCAAGATTGCGCTGTACATAACCTTGAGCACACGTGCTAAGTCATATAATTATGATAGTTAATCTGCAATCAGTACAACTATATTGCACCAATAGACAAGTCCGCAAAATTAAGAAGAAGAAAAATAGTTTATAGAATAGATATGAAAATAAACGTTAGTGGGTTGAAGTGTAACATATCAAACTTTTCACATCGTGATAATGTGTTATTTTAAAAGATTATTTCTCTCACGCTGTTCATATTTTCCGAAATAGACTTTTGGATTGGATATTGTATTCTTGTTTTGTTTTCGTTAGGGTGCGTTTTCTACATCTTCCCGATATGTACGCAGAAGGAAATTTAGAATTCTAATACATGAGCCCTTTTTAAGGAAACTCGTATCTACCAACATAAATATAGTGGCTGTAATAATACACAATATAACTAAGGGGAAGTAAAATACAATTGAAGCCTTAATTTACACATATATTATGTACATAATGTTAAAAAAAAGTACTCCATATTTTGAGAGGGGGTAGTATAGAATAAAACAAGAAAAAAATATCCAGTAAACACGGGCACTAAAATGCATACCTTAAAAGCTATGATCACTGTGTATGCATCTTCAATACTGTGAAACACCTCTTCTACTGCAAGCTCTTTGTTTTAAGTATGACCTACAGAATGCAGCAAACAAATGAGAACACATTGCTCTGTTACTTTGAAACAGCATAGCTTATAATGTATTCTGCTTGCAATTACATACGACCTACACTTGCGAACCCACTATAGGAGATGCTCAATATGGTGCCCATTCATAGTACGGTTTCCTTCTCTTTGACGTCTTAGGGGATCACACACTCTCTAATAGACTCCAGGTTGCTCACGGATGATCTGGCAGACATTGATATGGTGTTTTGTACGTGGTGTTTGTGCATCATTAATGAGGGTTTCATACACCGAAGATTTAAAGGTAAAACTGCAATGTAAAGGCGTTTCACAAACTCATCAAAACACAAACAGATTCCACTAGAACTAGTAATAATATGTGTTGCACTTATCCACAACTGTGAATACGGTTTACAGTAACAACACCAACAGATGTTTGCTGCATGCTGTATACATGGACACTAACAAAGTAATGTATCCTCATTTGTTTACTGTCTGCTGTAGTCGCACGTAATAGCAAAGAGTTGCAGTAGAAGAGGTGTTTCACAGTAGCGAAGATGAACAAGTGTTCATAGCTCTTAAGGTATGCATTTTAGAGCCCATGTTAACTAGACTTTTTTCTTGTTTTGGCCCATACTACCACCTCTCAAAATATGGAATACTTTTTTTTAAACCTGGTATATCTATATAATTCTAATATCATTAATGGGCATTATTTAAGTGTAGTTAAAGGTGAATGAACATTTCATACCTCATTCTAGGTTTTTCACATTGTGACGATGTGTTGTTTTATGTTAATACTTCTATGCTGTTCGTATCTTCTGAAAACAACTTTTGGACTGTATATTGTATTTTTACTTTCTTTACTACGTATAGTAATTTGGGGAAGTATTGCATTCCACCCAAAAATTCGATACCGAGATTTCACCGGGAATATATGTTTTGAGGTGCAAGGAATGCATATACAGCATTTTTGGAAACATGTCTCTGTGTGTGTGTGTGTGTGTGTGTGTGTGTGTGTGTGTGTGTGTGTGTCTGTGAACAGCATAACTCAGAAACGAACAGTCGGATAAACACCAAACTTGGTATTTAGGTTCAGTATCTTCCAGAGATGCGACACGAAGGTTTTCAAGAAAATCCCCCCACGCCAGATTACCCTTTACATGGAACATTTTTCGAAAATAGTTTAAGACATTTTTATGGCAAAGGAATTGTATATCTCGAATTTTCTGGGAATGTCTCCAAAAGTATTCTTCATTGTGAACGACTTTTGCATAACTGGTAAACCATAAGAGATAGACAAAATTTTACTATACAAAAAATGTAATCGCGTTAAAATACCTACACAATTTATGTCATATACATCTTTTTGTTCAGTGAACCATTTTCGAGCTATTGCTTGTTATTCCCTTTAATTTTCCAATATTTATACTTTTTCTCAAATGAGAATTCGTTATTCATTTTTTTGTCCTGGTAATGCAAAGAGAATGGAATAGTCCACATAGCAACCAGCTCTTAAAATATTTGATTATAGCTTAAAGCCTACCATATTTCCCCTTGCACCTACAAGAAAATTAGCAATAAGACTAACATCTCGATTAACATGAAGCATATAGAGAATAAGCGTTTGTAAACATAGTTCGTACAAGAGTAGAGAAAGTCATGTAAGTCTAACACATCAGAGTTTTAATTTAGGTGCCCACTTATGAGGCAATTATGTTTATGTTATTCTGTAGTTTTATGTGTCTTACTGGTTGTACATACTACAAGTAAAATTGTAGTAGTAAACTTTCTGGGAATGTGGCTGGTCCAAAATTTAGATTTGGAATTCAGTTCAAAATGTATTAATAAACCTGAATAAATTCTGCTTTTCCTAAGAACAATAAAAATTAGTTAAAACAGCAGTGACGTAAGAGCCTTATATTTTGCATGTGGAGAAAATCTAACGAGGTGTGGTATCATATTCTGGGGAAGGAGTAGAAATAGCTAGTTAGTTTTCAAAATTCAAAAGATCACCTATAAGATACACCATGTCAGTAAAGAAATATGACACGTGCAGAAACTTTTTTTAAGGAACTAAAAATCCTAACTTTAGCAAGTCTGTACATATACAGTTTCTTATGCTACTCAAAACACAATTACTGAAACTTCACCACAAATAATCAAATACATAACTATAATACCAGGAATAAAACAAACTTAACAATAGTATCACATAGAACCGTGCTGTATTCCAAAGGGATTGGGTATACCGAACGTGCCCTATACAATAAATTCCAAACAGTTTGAAAAGGTTAAAATTCATGCGATGTTTCAAGATGTCTTTGAAGCAAAAGTTATTGAGAGGTAGCTTTTATGATGTGAATGAGTTTATGTAGGCAGTGTAACACTAAAACCAAATCACTGTTTAGTATATACATATTATTATTATTATTATTATTATTATTATTATTATTATTATTATTATTATTATTATATTGCATTTATTATTTTTCAGGGTGCACCATTTAAATTGATACTGTATAATATTCCAAATCTAAACGTTGCAGAAATAAATATTTTGAATAAAAGTTGCTTTATATTATAGGGGACAGTAAATGGCATTTACCGTGCTTTATTTGGAGGACGTTGTGAATGTCATTTTAGGGTTAATTTATTTTTTTTAAATGGCAACCTACCTTTTTACTTTCTATACTACGTACAGTAAGTAGGGGAAGTATTGTATTCCACCCAAAAATTCGATACCGAGATTTCACCGGAAATATATGTTTCGAGGCCCCCTTAATCCAAAAAAATCTGATGTGTTACACTCATATGACTTTCTCTACTCTTGTACAAACTATTTATACAAACGCTTATTCTCCATCTACTTCATGTTAATCGAGATAAACATTTGCAGACTCTATCTTATTGCTAATTTTCTTGTAGATGTAAGGGGAATATATATTTACAAGGGCAATATAGAAACACAGTAGCCTTTAAGCACATACATATCTCTTAATAGCTGGTTGCTAGGTGCAGCACCATTCCCGTTGCCACAGATTATTACTCTTTGCATATCCAAGACAAAAAAAATGAATAACGAATTCCCATTTGGGAAAATAAGTATTGAAAAATTTAAGGGAATAACAAGCAATATCTCGAAAACGGTTCACTCAACAACAAAAAAATGTATATGGCATAAATTGTGTATTTTAACACGATCTACATTTTTTGTGTAGTAAAATTTTGTCTATCTCTTATGGTTTACCAGTTATGCAAAAGTCGTTCAGAATGAAGCATACTTTTGGAGGCATTCCCATTAAATTCGAGGTATACATTTTATTTGTCATAACATTATCTTAAACATATGATATTTTAATCAAAATCGTTAGAGCCATTTTTGAGAGAATTAAAATTTTCGAAAAAGCTTCCATGTAAAGGTAATCTGGGGTGGGGGGATTTTCTTGAAAATCTTCCTGTCGCATCTCTGGAAGATACTGAACCTAAATACCAAGTTTGGTGTTTATCCGACTGTTCGTTTCTGAGTTATGCTGTTCACAGACAGACAGACAGACACACAGACACACACACACACGGACATGCTTCCAAAAATGCTTTTTTTGGATTCAAGGGGTCTCAAAACATATATTTCCGGTGAAATCTCGGTATCGCATTTTTGGGTAGAATACAATTCTTCCCCTACTTAACTATACGTAGTAGAGAAAGTAAAAAGAATTTTTGGAAACATGTCCGTGTGTGTGTCTGTGAACAGCATAACTCAGCAACGAACAGTCGGATAAACATCAAACTTGGTATTTTGGGTTCAGTATCTTCCAGAGATGCGAAAGGAAGGTTTTCAAGAATATCCCCCACCCCAGAGTACCCTTTACATGGAACATTTTTGGAAAATTTTAATTTTCTCAAAAATAGCTCTAACGATTTTGTTTAAAATATCATATGTTTAAGATATTTTCATGACAAATGAAATGTATATCTCGAATTTTCTGGCAATGTCTCCAAAAGTATTTTTCATTGTGAACAATTTTTGCATAACTGGTAAACCATAAGAAATAGACTAAATTTTACTACTCAAAAAATGTAGATCGCGTTAAAATACAACATTTATGTCATATACATTTTTTTTTTTTGTTAAATGAACCATTTTCGGGATATTGCTTGTTATTCCCTTAAATTTTCCAATACTTATACTTTTTCTCAAATAGGAATTCCTTATTCCTTTTTTATTTCTTTTTGGTCCTGGTAATGCAAAGAAAATGGAATACTCCACATAGCAACCAGCTCTTAAAATATTTGACTATCGCTTAAAGCCTAGCAATTCCCCTTGCATCTACAAGAAAATTAGCAATAAGATTAACATCCCGAAATAGTTTGTACAAGAGTAGAGAAAGTCATGTGAGTGTAACACATCATACTTTTATGTTGTTTTCTTACTTCTCAAAGAAAACTAAACAACATTTGTATAAACCACTTCGCAATTGTTTTTACACCAACGTAAATAACAAGAAAATTCTGAATGGCTGTCCGCGAAGAGCGCAATGAATGGTTGGACCATCCATGGATGGTCATTTGAGCGTCAACTTAGGTTTCGTAATTGGGAACCAACATTTTTTATTTTGTTTCCTTATTCCTCATCACAAAACAAACAGCTTTTTATAAACCATTTTCTAATGAGAAAACAACATACGAAATGTAGGTTCCCATTTAAAAAAATTAAATTGACCCTAAAATGACCATCACATCGTCCTCCAAACAAAACACGACTAATGGCATTTACTTTCCCCCATAATATCAAGCAACGTTTATTAAAGACATTTCTTTCTGCAACGTTTAGTTGTAGAGATATTGTACAGTCTCAACTTGAATGGTCAACCCGTATACATTTTACTTAGCTTTATGATCACTCTTATTATCCTATTATTCTTTCTAGTTTATATTATTGTTATTATTATTTCAAATTTGTTACTCTACTGATTGATGTGTTAAATTATAAATCTTATCTTGACATATTGTAATAATATTGCAAATACCATCAATGTATTGACAAATCCAATGCCATTGTACTGACTAAGGTAAGGAAAACTACTACTACTACTACTACTACTACTACTACTACTACTACTACTACTACTACTACTACTACTACTACTACTACTACTACTACTACTACTAGTACTACTGCTACTACTACTACTACTACTACTACTACTGCTACTACTACATTAAAGATATTGTCATACAGAAAGGCATTACGTCTCTTAACCATGAACGAACTTCCAGGTTATAAAATATCACTTAATGGTGTGTGTTTGTGTATGTATGTGTCTGTAGGGGGTTCACAAAAGGTTGAACATTGAGGTGCTAAACGCAGGTACCACTGGGTCGACGCACAACAATGCCCTCCATTGCTTAACCACAGGCAATTCTGTTCGCTATGATTGAGTGGCACAGCAAAGGCGAATAACCGCCTATTTCTTTGAGTCAACACACAGAAAGGGTAATTAGATAATAAAAAATCTCATTTATTTCCCCTCCTCTGTCCTTCCGTGTGTGTGTGAGATAGAGTGATTGTCTTGCACAACAAACCTTCCGACCAGCTTGATTGACGTACTAAAAAGCACATAGAAAGTAAACATTAATTTAACGCAAAGCAAAGAAAAAACTCATGTGGAGGTCCCTTCTCTCTTTCTCTCCCTTTCCCCACCCTAAACCACAGTACATACACACACCCATTCAAAAATTTATCATCATTGTCTGTTCCCTATACCATCAAATTTCCATAACATAACAATGTACAAACAACAGGCACACAGAATTGGCTGACTGGCGAGTCTAGCGTCAACACTCGCTCGCTGACTAAGGCAATAGATTTGTAATTTATCTTCGCTTTAACAGACCTCCCAGCTACACAAAGGGGTGGAGGGGTGTCTCCCGCTCCCTAAATACGATAAAGAGAACGAACATTGGGGAGGGGAAGGGAGAAATGTGACGATCAGTTTGAAATCAGCGTCCCAGCTGGTATCTGTAATAGGGAAAAGAGTCGCCCCAACCTCAGGAGGAAAGCGAGTGACCCCTCCACCCAACAATAGCATAGCCACATCCCTTCCGGCAAGAACCAAAAAAGTGTTGCGGTCGTCATTTTTATATCATCCACTTGCTTTTTTAATGCTTATTTTTGCCAGGCATACTTCTACAATGTGGTTGAACTGTGGCAATGTGGCTAGATAACTAACCTTTAGTGGCTTTGATTCTAGTATTAATGAGAAGAATACCTAGGTATGCAGGGTAGACCATTTAAGTTGAGACCGTACCATATCTCCAAAACTAAGCGTTGCAGAAAGGAAATGTCTTGAATAAACGTTGCTCGATATTATGGGAGAAAGTAAATGTTGTTGATCAAAATTGACCTTAATTGTAGGTTCCCATTTAAAAATATTAAATTCACCCTATAATGACCATCATAACGTCTTCCAAACAAAACACGACTAATGGCATTTACTTACCCCCACAATATCAAGCAACTTTTATTCAAGACATTTCTTTCTACAACGCTTAGTTTTGGAGATATTGTACAGTCTCAACTTAAATGGTCCACGCTATATGTGTAATTGTTAGAGTGATTCTTATGTAATTCCGTAATATTCTATTTTGGTCGACCACACTATTATATGCTAATTACATGTGACGTAACTCAACTAGAATGGCATCCATTATGCTTCATCGACTCATTAACATGTTGCTGGACTGCGCACGCACCTCTCCCATACCTTTTAACACTTTCAGAGCACTAGGATCCATTCCCCATAAACAATGAAATATACGTATTTAAATTAAAATAAATTCTATTCATTGTAATTTTAATATTCTAATACATTGATGTGTTGCAATTGCATGACTTTCCTACTCTTGTACAAACGCTTATTCTCCGCCTTCTTCATGTTAATCGAGACAAACTTTTACAGAAACTACGTTATTGCTAATGTTCTTGTAGATGCAAGAGGAATTACGGTAGACTTCAAGCGATAGTCAAATCTTTTAAGAGCTGGTTGCTATGAGGAGCATTCCATTCTCTTTGCATGTCCAACTCATAAAAAAGCGAATTACGAATTCCCATTTGAGAAAAAGTATAAGTATTGGAAAATTGAAACAAATAACAATGAATATCTCGGAAATGGTTCACTCGATAAAAAAAATGCATATGACACAAATTGTGTGTTTTAACAAGAGCTACATTTTTGTGTAGTAAAAGTTTGTCTATCTCTTACGGTTTTCCAGTTATGCAAAAGTCTTTCAGAATAAAGAGATTTTGGGGACTTTTGCAGAAAGTTCATGATATACATGTCATTTTCCATAAAAATATCTTAAATATATGATATTTTCATCAAAATCGTTAAAGCCATTTTTGAGAAAATCAAAAATTTCGCAAAATGTTCCATGTAAAGGGTAGCATGGAGTGGGGGATTTTCTTTAAAAGCTTCGTGTCGCATCTTTGAAGGACACTAAACCTAAATAACAAGTTTGGTATTTATTTGAATTTTCGTTTTTGAATTTGCTGTTCACAGACACACACGCGCGGACCTTTTTCTAAAAATCATTGTTTTGTATTCAGATGCCTCAAAACATACATTTCCTGTGATATCTCAGAATCAAATATTTTGGCAGAATGCAACACTTCCCCTATATAATATACGTAGTAGGGAAAGTACAAGTCAACAGTATGGATTCAATAGTACTGCCATCATTTGCGCTACTTGCAAACACGCGAGTAGTGCAACAGATGGCTCTTGCGAGCATTTAATTACACACAATTAACAAGGTAAAATCTCTTTGTAAAAACTCAAAGTTTTGATATTATAGTGTGGTCGATCAAAAACAGTCTATGCAACTCGACTGTAATGGTAATTAAGACGTTCTTATGAAAATTTGGAACTCGCTGTCGCTCGTTTCATAAACATACACGCATCTTAATTACTACATTATAGTCTTGTTGCATAATACAGTATATCCTTTACATGTGGACATATGCAAACAGAAAACGTCTACGAATTGAAGCATTGACATTGCTATACTCAAGTTTTATTTTACACTTTACTTTCTCTACTGCATATAGTAAGTAGGGGAGGCACCTAAGTATTGTATTCCACGCAAAAATTCGATACCGAGATTTCACTCAAAATACATGTTTTGAGGCCCCCGAATCAAAAAAGCATTTTTAGAATAAGGTCCATATGTGTGTACTTGTGAACAACACAATTCAACAACCAAAAGTCCGATAAATGCAAAACTTGGTATTTTAGTTCCGAACCTTCCCAAGATGGCTCACGAAGACTTAAAATTTCCTACCCCACTAGCCTTTACAAGAAAAATTTTTCAAAATGCTCAATTTTCTTAAAAATGGTTAACGATTTTGATTAAGATACACCTGTTAAATATATTTACATGACAAATAAACTGTGTATTTTGAATTTTCTGGGGATAGTCTGATAAGTCCTCTTCATTCGGGAGCAATTTTGTATAATCTTGTATAACTGGTAAACGTTAAGCGATAGATCACTTTAAAACACACAATTTATTTCAAATACATTTTTTGTGGCGTAAGCCATTTCTGATACATCCGTTATTAATGGTTCCAATTTTTCAATACATTGTTATTCTTTTAAAAGTGTTGACATTCAGTAGTTTCTCGCGACTCCCCTTAGGGCCGAAATTTCGAGCCCCTCCCGAAGAGGAGTTGTTCGGATTGGGTTGGACTCGGCCGAGCAGTGTTTCCCGAAACCTATAGGTGATTGTGTAAGCCAGACGGGTTGTGAGACGCCTAGATCTCCGGCACCATTGAGAGCTGGGAGACTGTGGCTAGACACTGTCGGCCTTACCAGTTTTCGGTAGTCTTCCCTGATAGTGTTTCCCATATTGGGCTGACGCGCATAAGTGGTGTACCCACTTCCATCTCTGCGTAAGGAGGAGGGCTTTTTTAGACTCCAGGTAGTGATCTCATAGGAAAGCTACGGGAGAAAAATGTCACTCGAATGACCCTCCCTTGGGGATCAGAAGGGGGTTTCGGCCCCAGATAGACCATCGTCCTCTTAAAAAAGTTTCTCGCAACCGTGGAAAGAGTATAAATAAAGCCGGCATAAGCGTCCAGTTCTGAAATATTTGACTATCTATTCCCTTTGCATTTATGACCAAATGTGTAATGTAGCTATTTCTGCAACGGTTTATCTCGATTAAAATGAATCAGACACAAAATAAGCTCACGTAAGATAGGTTTTTTATAACTATTAATAAATGATACACAGTAGAGAAAGTCATATGAATGTAACACATCACAAAAAGGTTTTTACATATTTCAGAGTATTTTGTCACGTGCTAAGTTGTGACACTGGGAGGAATAGCTAAATGAGGGATTGCAGAGGTAGAGACAATCATTAAAACGCTTGGCTAAAGCGATCTGACTATATTCTAAAGAGTTACATTTCTACGTGCGATAGTAGGGTTTACAAGATCATGGGGTGATGATGGTACTAGATAACATTATTATTAACAATTTATTTTATAGTGCTTACCTTGAGAAACGTCTCGTCGCGGATGAGGAGAGCCAATACTCAACACGACTTTGTCAAGCCGTTAGTGGTGCCACGTGAAACCATCCGGAGCGACCATGCTGCAGCCGTCGACGGGTACCATAGCGGTCCCGACCACGTTACAACACAAAGTCCCCCGAGCAGAGCTCAAGCGCTTGCTTATATAGAGTTGAATACCCTAGAGGGGTTCATTCTAATGCCGTGGCAGCTATTACCAAATATGGTCTGGAAAATGCATAGGCTTAACACTTTCCAATGATCATATGATCCACAGGGTGCAGCTAAGAGTCGTGCAGAAGATACGTAATCCTAAGGAAATTATGGCATGGTGAAATCCCTTTGAAATGCCAAAGGAGGTGGAAAACCACTGTCTCCAGTCATATATACCATTTACTAAGACTTGAGCAGAATTAAGAATATAAAATATGATTCCATATGAATTCAGAAAACTGTGACAGGTTAATAAAGTAATGTTAATTAATATAAAATAATAAACAATATGGATCTCCTCAGCCCCGTTCGTGACAATATTACATATTTTGCACAATCTTACATAAAAATATTTTGCCGCGTCTTTTTACTTTCTGTACTACGTATAGTAAGTAGGGGAAGTATTGTATTCCACCCAAAAATTCGATACCGAGATTTCACCGGAAATACATGTTTTGAGACCCCCTGAATCCAAAAAAAGCATTTTTGGAAACATATCCGTGTGTGTGTGTGTGTGTGTCTGTGTGTCTGTGAACAGCATAACTCAAAAACGAACAGTCGGATAAGCACCAAACTTGGTATTTAGGTTCAGTATCTTCTAGAGATGCGACACGAAGGTTTTCAAGAAAATCCCCCCACCCCAGACTACCCTTTACATGGAAGATTTTTCGAAAATTTTAATTTTCTCAAAAATGGCTCTAACGATTTTGATGAAAATATCATATGTTTAAGATAATGTCATGAGAAATGAAATGTATATCTCGAATTTTCTGGGAATGTCTCCAAAAGTATTCTTCATTGTGAACGACTTTTGCATAACTGGTAAACCATAAGAGATAGACAAAATTTTACTACACAAAAAATGTAGATCGCGTTAAAATACACAACTTATGTCATACACATTTCTTTTGTTGAGTGAACCGTTTCCGAGATATTGCTTGTTATTTCCTTAAATTTTCCAATACTTATACTTCTTCTCAAATTCGTTATTCATTTTTTACTTTCTCTACTACGTATAGTAAGTAGGGGAAGTATTGCATTCCACCCAAAAATTCGATACCGAGATTTCAGCGGAAATACATGTTTTGAGACCTCCTGAATCCAAAAAAAGCATTTTTGGAAACATGTCCGTGTGTGTGTCTGTGTGTGTGTCTGTGTGTGTGTGTGTGTGTGTCTGTGTGTGTGTGTGTGTGTCTGTGAACAGCATAACTCAAAAACGAACAGTCGGATAAGCACCAAACTTGGTATTTAGGTTCAGTATCTTCCAGAGATGCGACACGAAGGTTTTCAAGAAAATCCGCCCACCCCAGACTACCCTTTACATGGAAGATTTTTCGAAAATTTTAATTTTCTCAAAAATGGCTCTAACGATTTTGATGAAAATATCATATGTTTAAGATAATGTCATGAGAAATGAAATGTATATCTCGAATTTTCTGGGAATGTCTCCAAAAGTATTCTTCATTGTGAACGACTTTTGCATAACTGGTAAACCATAAGAGATAGACAAAATTTTACTACACAAAGAATGTAGATCGCGTTAAAATACACAATTTATGTCATACACATTTCTTTTGTTGAGTGAACCGTTTTCGAGATATTGCTTGTTATTTCCTTAAATTTTCCAATACTTATACTTTTTCTTAAATGCGTTATTCATTTTTTTTATGTCCTGGACATGCAAAGAGAATGGAATGCGCCACATAGCAACCAGCGTTAAAATATTTGACCATCGCTTAAAAGCTACCATATTTCCCTTGCATCTACAAGAAAATTACCAATAAGATTGACATCTCGATATCTCGATTAACATGAACCATATGGAGAATAAGCGTTTGTAAAATTAGATTGTACAAGAGTAGAGAAAGTCATGTGAGTGTAACACATCAGATTTTTTTATGTCCTGGACATGCAAAGAGAATGGAATGCGCCACATAGCAACCAGCGTTAAAATATCTGACTATCGCTTAAAAGCTACCATATTTCCCTTGCATCTACAAGAAAATTAGCAATAAGATTGACATTTCGATATCTCGATTAACATGAAGCATATGGAGAATAGGCGTTTGTATAATTAGATTGTACAAGAGTAGAGAAAGTCATGTGAGTGTAACACATCAGATTTTTACTTTCTCTACTACGTATAGTAAGTAGGGAAAGTATTGCATTCCACCCAAAAATTCGATACCGAGATTTCACCGGAAATACATGTTTTGAGACCTCCTAAATCCAAAAAAAGCATTTTTGGAAACATGTCCGTGTGTGTGTCTGTGTGTGTGTGTGTGTGTGTGTGTCTGTGAACAGCATAACTCAAAAACTAACAGTCGGATAAACACCAAACTTGGTATTTACGTTCAGTATCTTCCAGAGATGCGACACGAAGATTTTCAAGAAAATCCCGCCACCCCAGACTACCCTTTACATGGAACATTTTTCGAAAATTTTAATTTTCTCAAAAATGGCTCTAACGATTTTGATGAAAATATCATATGTTTAAGGTAATGTCATGAGAAATGAAATGTATATCTCGAAATTTCTGGGAATGTCTCCAAAAGTATTCTTCATTATGAATGACTTTTGCATAACTGGTAAACCATAAGAGATAGACAAAATTTTACTACACAAAAAATGTAGATCGCGTTAAAATACACAACTTATATCGTATACATTTGTTTTGTTGAGTGAACCGTTTTCGAGATATTGCTTGTTATTTCCTTAAATTTTCCAATACTTATACTTTTTCTCAAATTCGTTATTCATTTTTTTATGTCCTGGACATGCAAATAGAATGGAATGCGCCACATAGCAACCAGCGATAAAATATTTGACTATCGCTTAAAAGCTACCATATTCCCCTTGCATCTACAAGAAAATTACAAATAAGATTGACATCTCGATATCTCGATTAATATGAAGCATATGGAGAATAGGCGTTTGTAAAAATAGATTGTACAAGAGTAGAGAAAGTCATGTGAGTGTAACACATCAGATTTTTTACTTTCTCTACTACGTATAGTAAGTAGGGGAAGTATTGTATTCCACCCAAAATTTCGATACCGAGATTTCACCGGAAATACATGTTTTGAGACTCACTGAATCCAAAAAAAGCATTTTTGGAAACATGTCCGTGTGTGTGTCTGTGTGTGTGTGTGTGTGTGTGTGTGTCTGTGAACAGCATAACTCAAAAACGAACAGTCGGATAAACACCAAACTTGGTATTTAGGTTCAGTATCTTCCAGAGATGCGACATGAAGGTTTCCAAGAAAATCCCCCACCCCAGACTACCCTTTACATGGAACATTTTTCGAAAATTTTAATTTTCTCAAAAACGGCTCTAAAGATTTTGATTAAAATATCATATCTTTAAGATATTGTCATGACAAATAAAATGTATATCTCGAATTTTCTGGGAATGTCTCCAAAAGTATTCTTCATTATGAACGACTTTTTCATAACTGGTAAACCATAAGAGATAGATAAAATTTTACTACACGAAAAATGTGGACCGCGTTAAAATACACAACTTATGTCATATACATTTCTTTTGTTGAGTGAACCGTTTGCGAGATATTGCTTGTTATTTCCTTAAATTTTCCAATACTTATACTTTTTCTCAAATTCGTTATTCATTTTTTTTATGTCCTGGACATGCAAAGAGAATGGAATGCGCCACATAGCAACCAGCGTTAAAATATTTGACTATCGCTTAAAACCTACCATATTCCCCTTGCATCTACAAGAAAATTATCAATAAGATTGACATCTCGATATCTCCATTAACATGAAGCATATGGAGAATAAGCGTTTGTAAAAATAGTTTGTACAAGAGTAGAGAAAGTCATGTGAGTGTAACACATCAGATTTTTTACGTCCTGGACATGCAAAGAGAATGGAATACTCCACATAGCAACCAGCGTTAAAATATTTGACTATCGCTTAAAAGCTACCATATTCCCCTTGCACCTACAAGAAAATTACCAATAAGATTGACATCTCGATATCTCGATTAACATGAAGCATATGGAGAATAGGCGTTTGTAAAAATAGATGGTACAAGAGTAGAGAAAGTCATGTGAGTGTAACACATCAGATTTTTTACGTCCTGGACATGCAAAGAGAATGGAATACTCCACATAGCAACCAGCGTTAAAATATTTGACTATCGCTTAAAAGCTACCATATTCCCCTTGCACCTACAAGAAAATTACCAATAAGATTGACATCTCGATATCTCGATTAACATGAAGCATATGGAGAATAGGCGTTTGTAAAATTAGATTGTACAAGAGTAGAGAAAGTCATGTGAGTGTAACACATCAGATATTTTTAATTAGATAGATAGATAATGTATCTTTATTGGTTTCAAATTATTGAAGTTATTTCATAAGTATTTTGTGCATGGGTCATTGACCGTACATGCATATTTAAGATACAATAGGGTGACAAAATAAACAACAGAGAAAGAAAACACAACAAAAAGGAACAAGAAAATGGGAAATAGAGATAAATTACCTTTTTCTAACTCAACAAATTTGACCTAGCTTCGCGCACTTTAGCCAAAAAATTGCCCATGTTTTGCCAGTCCCTCTGGTCAGTCAGTAGATCCCAACATGTCAATCTCTTTTTTGAGGGACTTCAGAATTTTTCTTTGAGTTTAATCGTTTGCTGGTTCTCCCACTGTGCACATTCCGCCAAAATATGTACCCAGTCCTCAACCAAATCACAGAATGGGCAGATTCTCCTGCCAGAATCGTCAGTCATTTTCTGTGCCCTCCAGCTAGACTTCATTTGCTAGACTTAGAGAAGGTTTAATTTTACAATCCGATGATGTCTCTTTGTCTTCTTTTAACACTTTCCATATGTTTTTGTCATTTGTTTCAGCTCTTAGCCATACTGACACCATTCCTATTCTCCTCAAACCCCTTTCCAAACCAGCTGCCCAAAACTTAGGAGACAGGTTTTCTCGCTGGTATTTATAACATTTGGATCGTAGTTTGGAGTTATCCCCATTCCTTAATTATTTATTATACTTAGTTTTTCTTTCTTTCTATGCCTGACTATTTTGTTTCCTTTAGAAATGTTAATAATTAATTAGATGCAAGCAGTATTCTTTTACATTGAACATTTCGAATTTATCAAGTTTGTAGTATGAATGTCATCCACAGCACTCTCAGTACGTGAAGCTCAAGGTGCTTTAAAGGAACCCAATACTGAGAGCTCTATGACATACCTGACAAGTAATTTTGGTTGACATCCGGAGAAGATTAGCAAGGATCTTCAGGACTTTCGCTGTAGGAATCTATGAATATTATGGAAGACGTGAAACAAAAACTCTCCTCTGTAAAATGTGACGCTGGAGTCAATGTTTCTCGACAGAAAGTAATTGATGTATACCCCGGTTAATCAACTTCCCTTACTGTTTGCAAGATTCCTGAATGATGAAGAGTTACAGCCTCCGGAGGACACATCTCCAACAAAAAGTTCTTTTTACAGTATTCTGCGATGTCGAAATGTCTCTTTCTTCATATCCGACAGAAGAATGTCACTTACACCAGAAAGTATGGAGAAGTATCTCATTGAGCACAGTGCCAGGGTATAAACAATTGTCTATTTTACGCACTCATTCTTAATTTCTTCAATTATTATTGTTTATGAAACCTGGTTTTTATGTAATTTTTTATTCATATGATAGTTTACGTGTTTTACGAATGCTTGAAGTGTTCACAAAATACTACAGAAACTGTGAAAGGGAAATTTGCCATCTCGATTATTCACAAACTAATAAAAATTTAAAATAATGATTATGGAGCACTGTGGAGTAATAAAAGCAAATATGGTGATACAAAGAATGACCGGTGAGTGAAATAAATTATTTTTCTTTAAAGTTCCTGACTTTTAATGCAATTTTAAATTGTTCATTACATATTTATAATTAAATATTTATTTGATAATACATATTTCATTTCACATATTACTATATTTTACTACATGTTTGTGTACATACTTCTCAATTTAACATTCCATAAAAATAAGGGTTTTAGTAATCAGGTAGCTACAATATGATTTTGGTTTCCCCGCTTTAAACAACTCATTGTTGTTTTTATTATTATTAAATTTATCCCGTGAAACTAAAGTAAACAGAAATGTAAATTAGAAAAGCGCCACATGTCACATATTCCCATTAACTTTCTTACTTACACTATGTGATCAAAAGTATCCGTACACCCCCACAAATATACGTTTTTCATCTTACGTACATTGTGCTGTTACCTACTGCCTGGTACTCATTACTCGCGACTTCAGTAGTCATTAGACATTGTGAAACAGCAGAATGGGACGCTCCGTGGAACTCAAGGACTTCGAACGTGGTCAGGTGATTGGGTGTCACTTGTGTCAGAAGTCTGTACGCGAGATTTCCACACTCCTAAACATCCCTAGGTCCACTGTTTCTGATGTGATAATTAAGTAGAAACGTGAAGGGACATGTACAGCACAAAAGCGCACAGGTCGACCTCGTCTGTTGACTGACAGAGACCGCCGACATCTGAAGAGGATCGTAAAGAGTAATAGGCAGACATCTATCCAGACCATCACACAGGAATTCCAAACTGCATCAGGATCCACTCCAAATACTACGACAGTTAGGCGTGAGGTGAGAAACTTTGGATTCCATGGTCGAGTGGCTGCTCATAAGCCACACATCACGCAGGAAAATGCCAAACGATGCCTCGCTTGGTGTAAGGAGCGTCAACATTACACGACTGAACAGTGGTAAAACGTTGTGTGGAGTGACGAATCACGGTACACAATGTGGCGATCCGAAGGTAGGGTGTGGATATGGCGAATGCCCGGTGAACGTCATCTGCCAGCGTGTGTAGTGCTAACAGCGAAATTCGGAGGTGGTGGTGTTACGATGTGGTCGTGTTTTTCCTGGAGAGGGCTTGCACCCTTTGTTGTTTTGCGTGGCACGATCACAGCGCAGACCTACATTGATATTTTAAGCACCTATTTGCTTCCCACTGTTGAGGAGCAATTCGGGGATGACGATTGCATCTTTCAACACGATCGAGCACCTGTTCATACTGCACGGGCTGTGGCGGAGTGGTTACACGACAATAACATCCCTATAATGGACTGGCCTGCACAGAGTTCTGACTTGAATCCTATAGAACACCACTGGGATGTTTTGGAATGCCGACTTCGTACCAGGCCTCAGCGACCTACATCGATACCTATCCTCAGTTCCGCACTCCGTGAAGAATGGACTGCCATTTCCCAAGAAACCTTCCAGCACCTGATTGAAAGTATGCCTGCGAGAGTGAACGCTGTCATCAAGGCTAAGGGTGGGCCAACACCATATTGACTTCTAGCATTACCGATGGAGGGCGCACGAACTTGTACGTCATTTTCAGCCAGGTGTCCGGATGCTTTTGATCACGTGGTGTATATTAAGCTTTAAAAGAAAACTTTTAATCCTAAATAAAACATTTGGTGAAGTTATGCTACAAATTTAGCACTCTGCAATGACTTTAAATCTCTGAATCACCTAAGAGAAGAATACCCCAATAGTAATCTTCCATATTTACTCTCCTGCATTCCATGGAATGGGGGTTTACGCCCGTTCCGGCCTCACAGATCCTTGCAGCGGCTCCTGAGTCATCCTTTCTACTACGTACCTAGTAGGTAGAGGGAATGTTGTATTGTTCCACTCAAAAATTGTATGTCGATATTTCACCGGAAATAAATCATTTGAGGCTCCTTGAATAAAAGAAGACACAAAAATACAAAAAAGCATTTTTAGAAAAAGGTCTGTTTGTAAACAACATAACTTAGAAATAAAAATGTTAAAAAATCTCGTTTAAATACCAATCTTGGTATTTAAGTTCAGCGTCTTCCAAGTATGAGACACGAAGATTTCAAAGAAAATTCCCGCACCCCAAACTACCCTTTACATGGAAATACTTTCCATATTTTTATTTTCTAAAAAATGGCTCTAATGAATCTCATTAATGTACTATATGTTTAAGACATTTGTATGACAAACAAGATCTATATCTTGAATTTTCTGTGAAGTCCACTTCATTCTAAATGAATTTTGTATAACTTGTAAATCGTTTAAGTCGGGAGCACACACGAATGTCACTCCGCAGGTGAGATAGGAAGAGAGAGAGAGAGAGAGAGAGAGAGAGAGAGAGAGAGTATGCGTGTGTGTGATAGACACTGTCTCTTTCTTTCACTTTCGCTCGCTACACATGTCAGATCACGTGACTCAGAGCAGTGCCACTACGCCACCTGCATTTACTGGCTTCCTGTGTGCTCCTGTTATAGATATAGAGAAAAACTTACTACTCAAAAAATTTAAATCTCCTTAAATACATAACTTATGTTAAATAAATTTTTGTGGCATTAGTCATTTCCGAGATATTCCTTATTATTAGTTTGAATTGTCAATTAATTTACACTTTTTTGGCTGCTAAGTTGCTATTCGTCTTTTTCTCGTGTTTATGCAAAGATAATGGAATCCAAAGCGATCATATAGCGAACCCCCTTTTTAAAATATTTGACTATCGCTTAAGCCTATCGAGTGGGATAGCTCAGGCTGCAAGGTTGTGCCCACATTCGGGAGGTCCCGGGATCGATCTCCGGTGACCGCTCACGCTGACCCAAAGGTTTTTCTGTTTTTCTCCGGGGTCGCCATGCGAATGCTGCAGTAATTTCTTTCAGCTCCCAAATTTCCTGTGCCTCATTTCGTTCTATTCATCATTTCATTCGTCCTTCATCCGCTTGGTCTCTTTCAGGATCGGAAATGTCGGCGATGATGTTCGGTGCAGCTTGGCAGGGGAAAAGGATGCTCTTTGTAACTCTCTCCGTCCCTCGACTTTCGGCTGACTTCACTCCTGTTCAAACTTCCTGCTTGCAATTCAGAGCCAATATCCGGTTCTCTATCAATTCAGGTGCTGTCCATGATGCGGAAGTCGTTGGAAGCTAATCAACCAAGTATGTTTCTAAAACAATTATGGCCTCCGCTACCAAGAATCATGGCTCAGATGAAGGAAAATGTTCACAGAGGAATAATGTAGCTAAGAAAAAGAAACTTCACCAAAAATATATCGTGGGCTCTCCCTAACCAAAAAAAGACTGTTGTGGATTTTGCTTGTTGAACTGCTATTAGCCCTGAATCAATTGCGAAAGGTGATTGGACTTGTCAAAATTGTAAGGTATGACTTCAGTAGTATTAGTCCCGGATGAGCCAATTGTTTTAACGATAATCCTGCCGCTAGGGGCGCTCGTGTCGCTAGTGTCGGTGCGTGCGACGGCGGCGGCGGTAAGTTTGAAAAGCGCCCTGAGCGGTAGGATTATCGTTATTGCAATTGGCTCATCCGGGACTGTTTTCTTTATTTATAATTTGAATACAGTACATTGGATAAAGATATGTATACATAGTTTTTTGATTAACATGATGTATTATTTGCTTAACAT
This sequence comes from Deroplatys truncata, assembly GCA_030765065.1. Classification (NCBI taxonomy): domain Eukaryota; kingdom Metazoa; phylum Arthropoda; class Insecta; order Mantodea; family Mantidae; genus Deroplatys; species Deroplatys truncata. The sequence goes on from CM060979.1 coordinate 169,562,691, forward strand.
ATGAATACATAGTTTGAGAATAACATAATGGATTATTTGATTACAGGAGATTAACATATGAATACAATAAATGGACAATATAAGAAATATTAGGAGAAAAAAAAGCACATTAAAATTCATAGTTTTTGTTTGAGGCACTAGGACACACAGATTTCGCGCACAACAATGATTTTAAAGTACGTGGTGCACTTTGAGTCCTCGTCATCGCTGCTGCTGCTATCGGCGGTAAATTGGTGGATAGGTTTGGTGATGCAGGTGACGAGCAGGTGAGAGAAACTTTCGTTGACGAACTCGGTGAAGGTTGGTATATAGATGGGGATGGTAAATTCGTTGTAATGGCTGGTTGAGAAGCATCCTGTGGATGTGACTTTGTTGGTTAGAGCAGGAATGTTGCTGTTGCCGAGGTATATGACGCATAGTGCGTCTTGTTTATGCTGGTGTACTTTGGTAGGTACGCATTTGACGTGGACGGCGTGAGCCCCTTGGACGTCGAGTGTGATGGTGACAACTCTGCTGTTGCGGAAATAGGAGTTGGAGATGCAGAGGATACGGATAGGTGAAGCTGCGTTGAGAATGAGTTGTAGGTTAAGATTGTTCCCCACGGGGACGGGGTAGGTTTCGTCGGACATTATTTAGGGTTATATGGGGAGAACGTGACGATGTGACGTTTGAAACCGCTGCGTAGTTTTTCCTCGCCTGCGTATATGATGCAGAATGAGTTAGAGTTGAGTTTGTTGACGAGTTCTGGAGAGGCTTTTGCAAATCTTGTTGGTAGGAAAACTTCTGTGTCGTTGTCGAGTTTGGCGACGAGCTTTGTACCGTGAACGGTGTCGATTGTTTTGACGCCGACGACGCGATATGGTACGTGCTGTTGAAGCGTAGATACGCTGAGAGTGTGGGCGCTGCTGGAAAGTTCTTCTAGCTCTTTAAGGACGTCCTGTGACATTCTGACGGCACAGATGGCAGTTTTTGATAAACGGGGGAGGACCGTCTATATGAGTGGTTTGATGAGGAAGGTTGTAGTGTTGTTTACACCTGCGATAAGGTGCGCAAACTACCTGTGCGTCTGCGGGAAGTTGGTTCCACACAAGGTCGACGTCGCTTGGGGGATAACGTTCGAAGATGTATATGCCGTTCTGCAGCAGCACTTGGCGTTCCCTGGGCAGTAGCAGGTGGATTCTTCGTCCGTTATCGAGATACCGAAAGAGCACGATGAAGCAGTTCATGTGGTGTTTCTAGCGGAGTACCTTCGAAGGAATTGCTGAATTTGCTTGTTGAGATGATCGAGGTCTTCGTAGAAACCGTGTTGACACTGCGTGCACAGGAGGGTGAGACGGTGCTTAAGTTCGCAGCTGCACGTTTGGTGAAAGCAAAACGAGCAGTGGAAGTCTTTACACGACGGTCCTGGCATTCCCCACGGCTGGCTAGCACCGAATGAAGGGGTAAAGAATGCGCGTGCATAAATATAACCCAACTGCCGGAAGCAGGAAATCACTGGTGGGGGAAAAGTTCGTTGGAGATTTACCACATCAGGGGAAGCACTGGTGGGGGAAAAGTTCGTTGGAGAAACACCACATCAGGGGAAGCAGTGGTGGGGGAAACGTTCGTTGGAGGTTGGCTACATACGCCGGAAGCGCTTAGCGATTATTGCACAACATCCGCAGGAAAAACACTGTGTCCGTTGATTTAACGGTTTTCGTCTTGGAGGAGAACTCTGTTTTGAACGGTGCTGAACATGCAAACGACCACATCAGGGGGAAGCACTGGTGGGGAAAAGTTGGTTGGAGAATTACCACATCAGGGGAAGCACTGGTGGGGGAACGTTCGTTGGAGGTTCACTACATCCGCAGGAAAAACACTGTGTCCGTTGATTTAACGGTTTTCGACTTGGAGGAGAACTCTTTTTTGAACGGTGCTGAACATGCAAACGACCACATCAGGGGGAAGCACTGGTGGGGAAAAGTTGGTTGGAGAATTACCACATCAGGGGAAGCACTGGTGGGGGAACGTTCGTTGGAGGTTCACTACATCCGCAGGAAAAACACTGTGTCCGTTGATTTAACGGTTTTCGACTTGGAGGAGAACTCTTTTTTGAACGGTGCTGAACATGCAAACGACCACATCAGGGGGAAGCACTGGTGGGGAAAAGTTGGTTGGAGAATTACCACATCAGGGGAAGCACTGGTGGGGGAACGTTCGTTGGAGGTTCACTACATCCGCCGGAAGCGCTTAGCGATTATTGCACAACATCCGCAGGAAAAACACTGTGTCCGTTGATTTAACGGTTTTCGACTTGGAGGAGAACTCTGTTTTGAACGGTGCTGAACATGCAAACGCCGTGAATGTGATCGGGTATGATATAGGATGCTTCGCGACCCGAATGCGGGAGCGAAGGGCGCGAGATGTTTGGGTGAGGTGCGGTTGGAACGCTGGTAGAAATACATGCGCACTAAGAACTATTTTGTGAGATGCGCAGTGCGAAATGGGTGTTGAGGAAATGATGAACCTCGAGGAATGTTCTAAAATTGGCGCACCGTATGTACTTGGTGAACTGCGTGAAATTCATGTCATGTAAGGGAACGTTGGAGGCATGGTTGTGAAGCATGTACTTGTGGTATGCCATGATTTGATTTTGCACGTCCGTCTCTTCCTTCTTTTTGTGATAGATGATGTCGGTAATGATGCGCTGCAGGGTATGCAACACGTGCCATTCTTGTTGGTTGAGCGTAACGGATGCGCCTTGCGGTTCTTTGAAAACGAGCTTTAGCTTTCCGAACACAAACTTAAACACGATGGTGACGCTGTCGCTGAACTGAAATTGCTGTAGACGTCCCTGCGGGTCATTCAAGCGTTTGTGAATGATGGGGATGGCTTCGACGAGTTTGTGCCACTGCGAGGAACTCATGACGACTGCGTTGTGCTGTTCACATTTGGCAATGGTGACGACGAGATGGTGCGGCGGCCGGGGGGAGAATCCCACACTGACGAATTTAGTTTGTTGCGGGTTGAGGAAGTAGATATCCGCCAGAGGACCCACAACTGCACTGTGTTGGAACTGTGCTGGCGGAGCAGGGCTGTCGGGATGCTGTTGGAGGTCGAAGATGGGTAGTTTCCTTTTTTCCCCGGGTTTTGAGGTGGTCGGGGTTCGACATCCGGTTATACTGGAACACACAAAACAATAATAATAATGTGAGGGATAGAGAGAGATAAACAGGATACAAAAAAAGCAAGCTAATACATAGGTGCGGACCTACCTGGTCGGCGTGCTGCATGGCAGCAGGACTGTATCCGCGCGCTGCATGGTACACTCTGAATGAGGCGAGCGGCACCGTGACGTTGCTTTTTATATGAGCAGGAGCGTCTTCTGAAAGCACGTGCAAGACGATGGATTAGCTTAGATGTGCTGAATAGTGACACACACACACACACACACACACACACGTACTCACCTTCAAGGGTTGACAAGTTTGCCGAGCGTCAGAGCACTTTGCGCGGCATGCGTTTTTGAACGTTTTGCGAATGACGACATCATTATGCGCGTGATTGCTGACGTGAAATTTTGAGAAGAATGTATGCTTAGGCAAGCCGGAGCAGCGGTGGGTGAGGTAGGCGATGACGTAATGACCGCACGTGGTGCTGTCGAAACCTTGCAGCCTTCTAGCGTTGGTGGACCAATGCGTCCCGCAGACCGAATTTAAGAACCGGAGAAAATGGGGCGAAAGCGGTCCTATGCCGTAACTGTCAAAATATTCTGCATGCGAGTTTTTGTCCACAAAGATGCAAACCCAGTGTTGCCCTGATTTGGTGCTGGGGTCGGTGTTAGCCACTAGCGCCAAGGGAGGCGTTCGAATGCCGTGAAGTACGGGTAGTTTATCGCAGGGGTAGACGCCTAAAAAGTGAGAGCGCGTAGAGGGGCATGTCGATAGAAACCGTTGAATTTGAAAGGTGTTCATGATACCAAAATGGATCGGTTGGCGTCGATTTCGACCGTGCGATGTATTTCCGCTAGCAGCAGAAGTATGACCGGTTCTGTCAATTTATCGGCAAAACCGATGCTTATAGAGACGGTTCCGTGGCGCTGACCCGAGATGTGAGACTCGTTAGCGCTCATGTCTGCAGTGAGATCGAAAACCATTATCGTATACCCTTGCGGGTAGGTTTCTCTGGAGATGGAGTGTCCCTCGTCCTTGAAATAAATGCCTAGGCCGTCCTGCAGGGTTTGAAAGCATTGCAAATAGTGTCCTTTTGTAAAGTCGGGTTGCAGAGGTTGGGAGGGAACGGGTTGCCCATTCACGTAGAGCTGAAAGAAGTTCATTTTAAAATGTTTCAAGTTGTACGGATTTGAGTTAAAATGGCCGGAATAGGCCTTGTCGGTGACCATGGCTACTACCACTCTCCTTGGAACTTGCCCTACGCACACGTCGCTAAACGTCATTGCCCTGGACTCCTTGGGGATGCTGAGAGCGTGAAAGCTGACGTCTTTGAGATGGTACTTTGCGTTGCCCTTTGCGAGCACGGCCTGGTGCGCGAGCTTTATGGTCGGCGAGGGCCGCACCGATTTTAAGCGCAGCGTGGCAGACACGATGCCGGCGTACCCCTTAAAGGTATCTACGTCGGAAAACAGATAAAACTGGGGAGAGGCGGGAGTGAGCTTGACGGTCATGCTAACGTTGCTCAAAAGCAGCTTCTCCTGTCTAAAAAGAGCGTTGGACAGAGGACCGATGAGCTGCACGACGTTGCTCCCTTTGGTAAACCCCTGACGCCACTGAAAACCCGCATTGGCGATAAAAGTGTCCATGATGCCTGCCGTGTTCTTTCTCCAGACGGTAGATTCTAGTTTGGTGTTCATGGCATCTTCGGAGTAATTGAGAAGCGTCTCGAGGTAGGTTCTATAGGGGTAACCGGCTTGCGGCATGGAGACGATGACGTTATTGAGGGTTACCTCCATCTGTTGAAACAGGGAATTTAAGGCGTTGTTGACCAGAGTGGCGTTAGCGTCAGCGTTTAAGGCCTCTCCTTTGTCATCTACAATGCGCACCATGAGTTCGAGTACGACGTAGGTCAGGTCTAGGTAATCGTCCGCATTTCCGGAATAATGAAATGTGATGGGGGCATTTTTCATTAAAGTGTTTTGAGGGTTTAGGTATACGAACCGTGACTCCTCGATGCTCATCTGAACCGGCACCTCTGTAAAGAGATCCAGTTCGGAACTCATGTGGACGGTCGCGTCTGCCATTACGAAAATACGTCTTGTACCTTGCGCCTACCGCGTTTCAGCTTGGACTGCTTGCTCTTTCTGGATTTGCTCGGTTTTATTCTCTTGAGACGCCTGGCGCCGGAACCGAGCATGACATCGAGCTTTTCGTCGGCTTTTCGCTTTAAATTGTATCCGGACTCCTTGAGCCTCCGCTGGAGCGCTTGCTTCGGCGCTGCTCCCGCCACAGTCACATCGGACAGAACGTGAGCGCCCGCCTTTAAGGCCTCCTTTCCGACTGCTTTTGCTCCGCTCTTTAAAAACGGTAGCAACCTTCTGAAGAGTCCTCCGAGGGCTGAAAAGAGACCGCTGCCTCTTTGGTAGCGCTTGCCCCTGTAGAGAGCGAAATCGCGATGGTGGAACGCTCCGCCGGTCTGATTGAGGTAGTACCGCGTTACGGCGTGCACGTTCATTACGCCTGTTTCGGACGAAAAGCGAGAACTACAGTAGAGGAAAATCCGTCGGCGAATGGCAAGAGATCGCCGTAACCGTTCCTTAAATCTATGTTGACCGTCTTGAAGTCTTGCTGAATCAAGGGTACCCAATTTTGGGGAAAAAACGTCTTTTCGTCGCTCATGTAAGTGTTGTTGCTTCTTTCGTATTCCACGGCAGCGCTCTCTATGACTTGGGCGAAGGTGTCGCCCACGACTTGCGGGGACACTAGATTACAATAGACGAACATTTCGTAAGGAAACCCCATATAAGGATCTACGGGGTGTTTAGCAGCTTTTTCGAGAACGACGTTGACGTAGGGCTCGAAACCCAACATTTTTGCCATAGCGGGCGTTAAGAGCAAACTGTGGATGCGGTGTAGAGGTCCCGGAGAGTCCTCCTATTTTGAAACGTCTCGTTTGGGTCTGACGGAACGAGCCGCCGCGGGTTTCTGCTGCCCCGAAGCCCGGGGCTTCGGTTTCGGTTTCGGCTTGGGTCTCTGGTGGGGCGCATCGTTGAGAGCTTCGTATTCGCCGACCGCGTACGGTACGACCGTGCGCGCGACATTTTCCACAAACCCGTCGAACGGAATGTCGGGTAGTGGTTCGGGATGGGCGACGGCGGCATTCACGCCCACCGTCTGCTTGCGCTCGTCGAAGAGGAAGAAGTTTTCCACGTGCAAGTGTTCGAGTAGAACGGCGTTGACGAGGTTCACCAAGTCTTTGGGATTGTGCACGATGCCTTGCGGCATTTGCAAACTGAATTTGGAATGCGTTGGGAGGAGCGTCATGGTGTACTTGGCGCCCGCCAGACGGGCATCGTCTGGCGAAAGGTTATAAAATTTCACCGGATACCTGACCTTTTGCAGGGCGACCTCCCATTCTCCCTGCAGAACGATTCTCTCGGGCAAGATGTTAGAAAATCTAGCCGTGGTGTTGTCGGTAAAGTGTTCCATGGAAGCGTTGCTCACGAGAGTGATGGAGAAGGGCTCGGTCTTAATCATGTCGAATCGACGGTCGAAGCCAGAACCCACGAGTTAAACTTTGCCGGATACCCCTTCCACTTTACCAAGACCTGCTTGCGGCGCCCTCGGCCCTTGGTCTGTAAAACGCGCTCGATCTTAAACGTCCGAGGTAGCGCGACCTTTTGTAGATCCTGGGTGTAAAATGTGCCGTCTATGGTTTCTCCGGCCAGATCCTTCAACTTATATACCACCGGCCGACCGCGCACCACCTCGGCTATCCGAAATATTTCGTCCGTCCAATTCTGCTCGTAGCCCTTGTCGAATTTCATTTTTTCTTTAGAGATGCGCACGTGATCGCCGACGGAAAATGTGGGTTTCCCTGCGCGAGGTAGGGTCCTATTTGCATAGAGATTGCGGTACACTCGTAAAATGTTAGATTCGTTCACGTCCTTCGGAGCCATTTTTATGGACCTGTGATGCGAGCTATTAAACGACTCGAGTAAGGCCGGAAGGACATCCAGGTATCTGTAACTGTTTTTGTGCGTGAAATACCTCCACATCTTGGTTTTTAAGGTGCGGTTGAAGCGCTCCACGACGCTGGCTTTAACGTTATTTTTGGTTGTGTAATGTTTCACGTCGTGTTTCTTCAGAAAGTCGCGAAAAGTCTTGTTGGTAAACTCTGTTCCCTTGTCCGTCTGGAGGACCCTGGGGACGCGTTGGGAGAATATGGAGCGAAACGCTTGCGCGACCTCGGTACCCAGCTTCGATTTCAGGGGTACGGCCCAAGCATATTTGGAAAATACGTCGATAACGGTCAGAATGTACACGTAAGGTTTGTTATGTTCCCTCACGCTGTTCATGACGTTTAGATCGGCCTCCCAAAGATCGTCCATATTCGTCACGTGATAACATCTGGTGGGGAACCGCTTTCTGACCGGTTTGTGCAGAGTGTAACTGTCCCGGGTTCGAAGGAAGGACTCGATGTTCGCCTTAGACGCGCCCGTGGCCTTTCGAAGGGGCTTGACCGTGCCCAAACCGGCATAGTGTTCCGGTCTGGCATAGTATCGCCTTAGCGCCTTCCATTCCTTCATGCTTTACTTGTACAGGGGCTGCCAGACGCGCTTGCGAAAATGGTACGACGCGGAAGGCGATTTCGATTTCTTTTTCGGAGTGGCAGGGTTTGCCCTCTTCTTTTTGCGAGGCGAGAGGAGGTTGACCTTTATGGTTCGGGGTTCGACCTCCTGCTTCACCGGCACGCGCTCGTGCACGTCTTCGTAATCGTCGTCGTCGTCGTCGCCGAGGAAGGGCTTTCTGACTTGTGCCACGAGATCGAGGTAGTTGTCCAATTTATGTTTTACGAGCCGCCACTTTTCTTCGGCAGAGAGCTTTGCGCTCTGCAGGTTCCGAATTTCTTTAGCCAATCTGGATATGGTGCGGTCTACAGCGTGAAGCTTGTCGACGGTCTTCGGTTGCGGTGCAACGAGGATCTGCCTGCCGTACTTCATCCTGTTAATTTCGACACTAGCGCGCCGCCGAGCGAAGCCAGGACGGGTAGGAGGAATGCCGGCAAAAAACCTCCTTTTTGAACCAAGATGCTCTTCTTCTTCTTCAGAGGAACCCGTTTATCCGTCAACTTCCTCCAAGAAGCCTTGTGCTTCTTTAGGCGAGCCAAGCACTTTGCGGGAAGTTGCACGTGACCTCTGCACACGTTGAGCATGCATTCGCTAATGGCCTTGATCAGATCGCCGTCGGCATTTTTTAACAACTTTTTGCGCAGAGGGGCCTTCGCCTTGGCCAGAGCCGCCAAATTACCGTGCTGTCTCGCTATGCGAGGACTGGTCAGCGTCGCGAGCCTTGACCTACCTCTAGCCATGCTTGCGCGATAATGACGTTCGCTCCGAAAGCGATACTTTTTATTTAGACTCGACGGCCTCAGTCGGGCAAGGCCCTGCCGGGATGATATGGAACGAAACGAACCCGAGTCCTCTCGGCGGTCTCAGTTGGGTACGAAATAAGAGAGGTTTTCCCCCGGCAGCACGCCGGTTCGATACCTGTATCGGGCGGGCGTGTACTGGGTGCAGTCCAACACGAGATACCCGTGAGGGCGTTCGGCGGCCTTCTCGAAGGCCTCCAAGAGAAACCTAGAGTTCCTGGGTTCGATCTGCTGGCACAGTCTCTCGATCTGCATCTTGTCCCGGTTGTTCTTGAAGACCACGACGTAGTTCGCATTCAGAGAGATGTTGCGATATTTCTGACCCTGCGGAAACACGTTCTGCAGGATGTAGACGATGCCGAAGCGCTTGTGATGGGAGTCTCTGGTGAAAAAATTGGACACGTCCTTCCCGCCACCCTCCAGCATCAGATCGTCGAGGACGACGAGGTCGTTCTCGCCCACCGAAGCAAGTTCGGGTATGCCCGCGTGGGTCTCGCAACGCAGAGCCGAGGGTTCGAGTCTCGGCGAATACTCCGGAGGGTGGCACCACAGCACCCTCCTGGGGCGCACGTCGAACATCCGGTGCGCGTGGCGCAACAGGTTTTTCACGAAGGTCGACTTGCCGCAGCGCGACGGCCCCGCCACGAGCATCGTGCTGGGAAACTCGAATCGCCGCAGGTCTCGGGGACCGGGCATCGTCTCCTCAGGGCGCCCGGTTCGAAATGACTTTGGCGCGGCTGCGGACGTCTCATTTATGCGTTCCTCTTGAACCCGTAGGGATAGGAATCGTGATCGCCGGCGAGCACGCGCTTGTTGACCACCATCCTAAACATCTTCGAGCTGGGTTCGGTTACGACCGTCCAAGACGGTTTCCGCGAGATCTGCGTGCCCGCCAGCTTCACCGCGCGGTCGTTGTCCCTCAGCACCGTGTCGCGAATCACCTCCGCGTTCACCAGCTCCAGGTTGCCCGAATTGAGCGTGATCCCCTTCACCTTGCACACCGAGAAGGTCTTGCCCGTTTCGGGGCAAACGATCTCCATGCAGTAGCTCTTGGGCCCCGTGGAGGCGAACCGGGCGATGTAAGAGCCCCGCCCGTACTTCTCCAGCTCGTCCGTCATGTCCCCCAGGAGGCGTCCGACGGACGGCGTCCAGTCGCCCGGAGCGGCGGCGACGACGACGGAATCGGTGTCGAAGTAGCAGACCCGTTCTCCCAGCCTCTTCAGGTAGGAGTAGAGCACCAGGCGCGGGTGAGCCGTGGTGTAGGCCGCCAGGACGGCGTTGGCGGCGGGGTTGACCTTGCGGCACTCCTCGCGGTACCTCCACACCACGTACATGATCCGGTCGGTGACGGGCACGTAGGTCTGCACTTCCACGCCCGGGTCGTTGAGCAGCTCCAGGAGGCGGTCGTACCGGTCCACCAGCTCGCACGTGGGGAGGTTTTCCCTCTGCCCGAGTTTGCCCCAGAAGCTGTTGAGCATCAGCTTGGCCAGCTCCCGCCTGCCGGGGTTGGTGGCGACGGCCTGGGGATCCAGGGCGACGCCTTCGTGCTCGAAGAATTGCACCACGTACTGCTGCTTTGCGGCAGGGTCGTCGCAATCCGAGGGCCAGCCGGAGGCTTCGGTCTTGATCTTCAAGAACTGATTCACGTAGTCCTGGAAGAGACCCTTTGCTCCGGTGGTCGGTTCGTGCCGCACCACGTCGTACTCCCAGATCTCGTGGACCCGCAGCAGGCGGTACCCCTCCTCCAGGGCGACCTTCATCTCGTCGATCACCCAGGTACCCGACAACGCCCTCTCGCGCTCTCCGTGGTGGCACTCGTCTTGGTTCTCCGCCTCCGCACAAGCGCGGCATAGCGGGAACATGAGCTTGCCGCCGATGCGCGCCGGTAGCACCGGGTGGTACAGGTGTTGCGGCGGTAGAACCTCGCACTTCACCAACCCGCCCCCCACGTCTTCCAAGCGCGGAAATCGATCCACGTGGATCTTGGGGTGGCCCGCGGGGTAGGGTTTCGTCTTGTTCACGTACGGGTACAGGCTGCATACGTCGTAGTAGTAGATCTTGCTATCCCCCTTCGCCTCGCAGTACGTCTTGGTGCAGTTGGTGCGACCTCCGTAGAAGGCGTCTCTGGGGTTCAGGGGTTCGGGTACCGGAAAGTCCCTTGCGTGGCGCGCCAGGTCCTGGTTGGCCTTCATCGCGGCGTTAAACTCGCACTCCCACATTTCCACCACGGCGTAGCCGGCGGCCTTGATCTTGGCCGTGACCTTCTCGGTGCTCTCTAACCTGGAGCTCATGGTGTCGTGTCCCGAGTTGTATATCGCTGCATGGCAACCGTGGTAAAAGCACCCGTGGAAAAAGTACGCGGTTTTTTCGGCCTCTCTGTACCCGTCCACCTTGTGCCCCACGATTTTAACTTCGCGTCCTCGCATGGCGTGCTGGATGACGATGCGGTTTTGCATCTCTAGCCAAGTTAGCCATATGCATGCGGCGCGAGACTGCCGGTCCGCTAGTCGATACCCGCCCGCTGGCAAGAGCGCAATTTTTTTAAGCGGCATGAAGCGCTTTCTATACACGCACATGCATGCCTGCGCGATGGTGACGCATTCTCTGAACGGGTCTATTCCGTTCTCGTCCAAGAATTCCCTTCTGAATTTGGAAACTCCCTGACTGAGTAGAAATACGTCCATCTTGCAAAACGTCACCATTTCCGCCCTCATGTCGAAGACGTACCCTGATGACGCCTTTTCTTCGTGCCACTGCTCGAAGGCTTTCCGACCCTCCGCCGACATGCCCTCCGGACAGTAATGCCTTTTGTCGGGAATCGAACCCACGTACTGCTCGTTTTCCTTCGTGTTAAACAGGTACGGGAAATAACCTTTGCATTCCTTCAAACCGAAGGTCTTGGAAAAGCGGGAGAGTGGCATGGGTATGAAGTTGAGCGAGTCTAGAAATGTGACGTCACCGTACCTCATCCTGTAGATCTTGCTCCCGTTCATGATGAGCTCCGGCACCCAGTCTAAGTGCGCCACCATGTACTTTAATAAAAACTGCCCGTCATAAGCTCTGAGGTTATGCGCCACGACGTAGACGTCCCAGGCTTCGAACCTCCCTGCGCGATGTGTTCGAAAAGCTGCTTCACGGGCTCGTCCATAAACACCCATTCTTTGCAACCGCATTCGGTACAGTATGCCGTCTTGTGGCGTTCGTCGATGCACAGCGAACAGGCTTGGTACAACACGCACAAGTTAGGTACATGCTGGTATGTGTCCTTTTTGCCGGTATATGGAATGTTTTGCGTGCATTCAAAGTCGATAAACATAAACACGTACCGGTTTCTTTTGTTCTTTGTGGCATACGGCTGCATATAGCACATGTGGCTAGAATTCACGTGTGCCTTGCAATGATTGCAGTACTTTTCCCCGCACTGGTGCGCGGTTTTTCTGTGCCTCGCATTCACCAGCTTATTGCAAGACGTGCACACCTTTTCTACATCGCACACCGACAGCGCCTTTGGGTAAAAAACGCCTTTCTTTGCGTGGTTTGCAAAGCATGTCGGTCCCTTAAAATCTCTGTTGCACTCGGCGCAGCGTATGTAGGCGTCAAATCGCGCATCGCACTGCTGATGGCATTTAGCACACCTGGCGTCGCACCTATGAAATTCTTTTTTGTGTGCCGAGGGATGATGACACTGGCGGCAATACCATTTGCATTTAAAGCACTTGTGAAGGTTCACGATAGCATTAAAGTGCCCGGCGTGGAGCATGACGTCGATGTATTTATCGCATTTCTTATCCGACGCGTACAGCACGTGCTTCCCCGTATGATCGCCAAACACCGTCACGGCGTAGCCCTTTAACGCAGCGTCAAAACGTCTGACGTCATCTATCGTGCAGCTGTCGTGGCCTTGACCGATGCTCGCGCACAAGGCTACGGCCTTCGATTTTTGTAGATACTCGGAGCGCGTCATCGTTCTATAGTTGACGTCGCGATCCACTTTGGCTTTAACTACAACAATGGCTCTTGCTAAACACAAGTTGTCTTTGTTGGCTATTTCGACAATGCCTTTATTGTCCCTACAGGCATCGCAAGGTTGGTGGCACGAACCCGAGACCTCCTTGGTCCACACAAACGTCACGTGAAGAGGCTCGCTTAGCAAGAATTGTTGGTTACTTTGCATTACTTTTTCGATGCTTCCAACAATGACATCCGCATTCAATTGCTCTATGCGCCTCACGCTCATGTTGAAGGCTTTGGACGTCTCCTTTTCGTCTGTTATGGATATGCCTAAATATCCGGGTTCGTTTTCTAACAGGTTCTCTTTCGCAAAGTTTAGAATATCGTTAAACAAATGCGATACCCATTGCTCCGGGTTAACATCTCTGGGGACCGGGTTTAACGTAATTTGAGACTCTGTAAAGCCGGAAAAAAGCTTTGGCAGCCTCCTCTGCTTGTGTCCTATAATTTCGAACGTAGGCTGCAAGGTGCCATCGCGACTTCCCCCGGCTTGCGGCTCCATCTTATCGCCCGAATGCACCGATCGCTCTTTCCCTGCAAAGTGCTGCTGCTATTTTGTTTTTATTTTAAACTGTTTTTCGTCAAATAGAACGATTTTGTAGAAAAACCCACTATCGTTTCAGTTTCTCACTACGTGCGTTTGCTCTCGGCACCGGGTTTTTATAAGCTCGCTTTTCGCAACCGCTATTTCAGCACGCGCGTCGAGTTAAATGCCTCGTTTCGCCAAAAAATTGTCAATTTGTAAAAAAACAAAAAAAAACGCGGTCATCCTGTCACGAAGCGCCACTGTGCAATTCCTGCCACCGCCATAAAGGTTGCATGTTTTATTGCTGACGACTTTCCGCTTCTCACGCATCTGTTTTCACTACATCAGCACGTTCTTTGCGTGTAGTGCTGTATGAGGATGAGAAGTGACCAGAGTTCACGTATTCCTGATGTTATTAGTGCAATATTTAAACCTATGGGTATCGTGTGTAGTGTTTTGTGTTGTGCCAGTGCATACGTGTTATGTAAAACGTACGAATTAAATACAATCAGCAGATACTTCCTTTCTAAGGAGTAACACCAACTGTTGAATAACAATTCTCAAGTGCTACGTTCGTATAACCTCTACCCTCTATCTCTTATAGGTGAGTACGAAAGTTTATTTTCATATCCACTTAATTTTAATCCGGATAAACTTTTCGGGAAATGGTTGCATTGCACAACCGTTAGACATCCAAAGGGATGCTATACACTGGTCTTAAAATTCTAAATTCTTTCCATCAACATGGCGAGCAAGAACTGAAAAGCGACATGCCTTTTAAAAAAGAATGGCTAAGCACTGTACAATTCGAACCATTTATAACAGATATCTCGGAAATGGCTGACGTCACAAAAAAGTTATTTCAAATAAATTGTGTGTGTTTCCTCAAACCTTAGCAGTTATACAAGATCATAGAAAATTTCTTCCGAATCAAGAGGACTTCACAGGCTATTTCCACAAAATTCAAGATATACATTTTATTTTCATATAAATGTCTTTAATATATGGTGTTGTAATTAAAATCGTCAGAGACAGTTTTAGAAAATAAAACATTTCGGAAAATAGTTCATGTAAAGGGTAGAAGCAGTTTGAAAGAAGTGAAGTAAACGCGATTTTACACTCACTAGGGGCTAGAAAATCGAATTTCTTGACTTTTTGAATACTCAGCATTTTTCGTATATAGAGGCTTATTATGAGGTGATACATTCATTTATATGATTTTTAAGCAGTTTGAAAGAAGTGAAGTAGAATGGCTAAGCATTGTACAATTCGAACCATTTATAACAGATATCTCGGAAATGGCTGACGTCACAAAAAAGTTATTTCAAATAAATTGTGTGTGTTTTTAAAGAGATCTAAATTTTTTGTATTCTATGTTTTTCTCAAACCTTAGCAGTTATACAAGATCATAGAAAATTTCTTCCGAATCAAGAAGACTTCACAGGCTATTTCCACAAAATTCAAGATATACATTTTATTTTTCATATAAATGTCTTTAATATATGGTGTTGTAATTAAAATCGTCAGAGACAATTTTAGAAAATAAAACATTTCGGAAAATAGTTCATGTAAAGGGTAGTTTGGGGTGGAGGGATTTTCTTGAAAATCTCTGTGTCGTATCTTTGGAAGGTACTCAACCTAAATACCAAGTTTAGTATTTATCCGACTTTTCATTTTTGAGTTATGCTGCTCTGACACATACACACAGAATTTTCTAAAAATGTTTTTATTCAGGGGACCTCAAAACAAGTATTTAGTTTTCCAGTGAAATCTCAATATTGAATATTTTGATGCATTGTATTGTGCATATGTTTCATTTAAATACCCACAAACTGGGTCTGTGATTATTACTTATTGTTTTTATGTGTTTCAGTGGGTGAATAATAATTAGTTTGTTGGTATCGTTATTACAGTGCTGTTTCACTTGTGAAATTCCGTTCTCTTTGTATGAAAATGAAAAAAGAAAAGTTAAAAGAATGACGAGTTTTAGTGAGAAAGGTCTAAAGCTTTTAAACATTAAAATCAACATGGAAACTTTGTAAATAGACAACGCCACAAAGTAATAATAATAATAATAATAATAATAATACACATAAATTGTGTGCTTTAACGTTCTTGTACAGTAAGGCTTCGTTTCCTACGGTTTAACAGTTGTACAAAAGACATTCACAATGAGACTACTTCACACCAATTCCCAGAAAATTGAAGTTATACATTTTATTTGTCATGCAGATATCTTAAACATACCGTACCGTAATCAAAAGGGGTTAGAGCCATTTTTAAAACAATAAAAATAACGAACTTTCTCCCGCTAAACGGGTAGTTTGCGGTGTGGGAATTTTCTTGAAAATCTACGGTTTGTTAAATTTTTTATACGCTACTATTTTAGTGTGTGTGTGTGTGTGTGTGTGTTTGTGTGTGTGTGCGAGTATGTGCCTCGTATCCGTGCGCTACAAGCCAAAACGATGACATTATAGAAAAACTTTATCATCTGCCTACCGGACAGAATAACCGCGAAAAAACCTGAAAAAAGCTCTAAGAGTATTCTAACGCTTACCGACCTGGAAAACCCATGAAAACAAGATAGTACACTTTTTTAATTTTCTCAAAAATGGCTATGACGATTTTGATGAAAATATCATATGTTTAAGATAATGTCATGATATAGACAAAATTTTACTACACAAAAAATGTAGATCGCGTTAAAATACACAACTTATGTCATATACATTTCTTTTGTCGAGTGAACCGTTTTCGAGATATTGCTTGCTATTTCCTTAAATTTTCCAATACTTATAATTTTTACTTTCTCTACTACGTATAGTAAGTAGGGGAAGTATTGCATTCCACCCAAAAATTCGATACCGAGATTTCACTGGAAATACACGTTTTGAGACCTCCCGAATCCTAAAAAAAATCATTTTTGTAAACATGTCCGTGTGTGTGTCTGTGTGTGTGTGTTTGTGTGTGTGTGTGCGAGTATGTGCCTAGTATCCGTGCGCCACAAGCCAAAACGATGACATTATAGAAAAACTTTATCATCTGCCTACCGGACAGGGATAACCGCGAAAAAACCTGAAAAAAGCTCTAAGAGTATTCTAACGCTTACCGACCCGGAAAACCCATGAAAACAAGATAGTACACTTTTTTAATTTTCTCAAAAATGGCTATGACGATTTTGATGAAAATATCATATGTTTAAGATAATGTCATGATATAGACAAAATTTTACTACACAAAAAATGTAGATCGCGTTAAAATACACAACTTATGTCATATACATTTCTTTTGTCGAGTGAACCGTTTTCGAGATATTGCTTGCTATTTCCTTAAATTTTCCAATACTTATACTTTTTACTTTCTCTACTACGTATAGTAAGTAGGGGAAGTATTGCATTCCACCCAAAAACTCGATACCGAGATTTCACTGGAAATACACGTTTTGAGACCTCCTGAATCCTAAAAAAAGCATTTTTGGAAACATGTCCGTGTGTGTGTCTGTGTGTGTGTGTGTTTGTGTGTGTGTGCGAGTATGTGCCTAGTATCCGTGCGCCACAAGCCAAAACGATTATAGAAAAACTTTATCATCTGCCTACCGGACAGGGACAACCACTAAAAAAAACCTGAGAAAACCTCGAAAATTAGAAACGGCTTCGTCAACCACTACAGAAAACGCCTACCAACCAGGGAAAACCTATGAAAAAGCAGAAAGGACTTGCATTCGTTTACCAACCGCAGAAAACCTCCAAAAAAACTAGTTATTTTTTTTAAAAAAAGAAAAGACGAATAATATAAGTATGGCAGCTGCAACGGGTGTGTGTGTGCGCGCGAGTATGTGCCTAGTATCCGTGCGCCGACAAGGTAAAACTTCATCATTTGCCTACCGGGCAGGGACAACCGCTAAAAAACCTGAGAAAACCTCGAAAATTAGAAACGCCTTCGTCAACCAGTACAGAAAACGCCTACCAACCAGGGAAAACCTATGAAAGAGCAGAAAGAGTTTGCATTCGTTTACCATCCGCAGAAAACCCCCAAAAAACTAGTTATTTTAAAAAAAACAAAAAAAAACAAAAAGAAAAAAAAGGAAAAGACGAATAATAGAAGTATGGCAGAAACAGCTTGCATTCGTCTACCAACCAGAGAAAACCCCGAAACACTAGTTATTTAAAATTGCTGTTGAGTTCTGGATAGGCTTTTGCAAATGTTGTTGGTAGCAAAACTCGCCTTTTCCATCACCTCCAACATACCCCACTCCCACACCTTTTTTCTTTCCACCAATCATAATCTCTCTTATTCTCACCAATCAACAACTTTCATTTGTTCCTTTCCACCAATAACATCACTTCTTATTCCCACCAATCACAACTTCACACGTCACTTTCTGTTATACTTTTTATCCCTCGTTCGCCATCTTTCCCCCTCTTTCAGACCCCAACCGCCGCACAGACAACGCCTCACCGCTCCTTAACCTCAACTTCGTGCCTCCGCCATCTTATTTAGTTCACATTTTTACCACCGCGCCTCTCATCTCCCAACCAGATTGCCGGCAAGAACAGATCTCGTTCATTCGCACCTCGACGGTTGACTCGGCAGCAGCTACTGCAAACGCCTACGTCGTACACGTTTTTGACCGCTTTCGACCGGCTATGAGAACCCTGCTCCTACGTACGCTAGCGACCATCACGATGGTCCAGTACCAGGTTTTTGGTATAGTTAAATTACGCATCTGCAAAGGGTGTCTGTACCGCTTTAAAAACCTAGGTATATCAGTGCGTAGTGATGTTGGTTGATCTTAAAGCTGGTTAAGCATTTTCAAAAACAGTTTGCTTTTATTTTTTCGCGTCGCGTGCCGCGCTTTTGGTGACGCATCCACACCGGTAACAGGTAAGTACCACACGCATAATTATTTTTCGGACCTGCTTGGCGTAGGAATATATCCTTTCGTGTTTTGGTACTGTAACCTCAAACCTCCTTACCCACCTCTTGCGTCCGCCATCTTGTTTAGTTCTCACCGCATCTCCTTGTCGCAGACCCTCCGCCATTTTTAGTTCCCACTATTTTAACCTCAAAATCTACTCTTCTAAACTCTTGCTACCCCCATCTTCTTTTAGTCCCCATTCTCACCACCGCATCTCCTTACCCCCCACCTCTTGCGACCGCCGTGTTCACCACTAACCTCCAAATTTCCTCGTCCTTAAACCTCTTGTCTCAACCACCTTGTCTAGTTCCCATTTTCGCCACCGCATCTCATATCGCCCCCATCTCTCTATCCACTCAAGAAAACTACCATCCAACGTTCAAAATTGCTGATCAGTTCACGACAGGCTTTTGCAAATCTTGCTGCTAGCAAAACTCACCTTTCCCATCACCTCCAACATACCCCACTCCCACACCTTTTTCTTTTCCACCAATCATAATCTCTCTTATTCTCACCAATCAACAACTCTCATTTGTTCCTTTCCACCAATAAAATCACTTCTTATTCCCACCAATCACAACTTCACACGTCACTTTCTGTTACACTTTTTATCCCTCGCTCCCCATCTTTACCCCTCTTTCAGTACCGACCTCCGCACAGACAACACCTCGCCACCCAGCTCCTCTCCATCACGCGACCTCCATACTCCTCCATCTTCCTTCCTTCATCTTCCACCCCAAATTAACGAACCAATCAAAACACTACACGTCACTTCCTCAATTCTTTCAACTCGTCCCGGATGAGCCAATCGATTTAACGATAATCCTACCGCTCAGGGCGCTTTTCAAACTTACCGCCGCCGCCGTCGCACGCACCGACACTAGCGACACCAGCGTCCCTAGCGGCAGGATTATCGTTAAAACAATTGGCTCATCCGGGACTAATACTACTGACTTCATGAAGTACGTGTAAGCACCAAAGGCAAGAAACACTTTATTTATGGGATATTTTTATGGTCAGAAACGTACAAACTGTAACGACCCAGGAAATACCGGGTGCTACGCAAGTAGCGTAACTCGAGGGTAGGGTACCCGTCTGGTGCGTGCAGCTCTCGGGAAAGGGGATTATGGTGTGAAAGAAAACTCTAGATAACGCTCCTGCCCATGTCTTAGGCCCTTTTATTCCAGCCAAAGTGCCCACAGCCTCGTCTGTAACTACCTGGACCGTGTCATATACCTGGCTGGTGGTGGCTAAGGTATCTTATGCACCAATTATAAAACAAAGATTTGATGTAGATCTGACTGTCGCAGAGACAGTCTTGTGGTGGTCTCCCACGTGACCTCATTTCGGTCAGCTTAAATATCTTACGATGTGAGGCGTCAGCGTTTCGTTGATCTAGCTAGATACACATCGTATCCCGACTTCAACATTTCCTCGTGTTACCTCACTGAGATACCTGGGGTTCGTTCCTAGCCTGGAATGCTGCAATATTCCAGTACATGAAAATGATAAAGTTAAAATAATGTCAAGTATTTTAACTTTAAAAACGTTTGTAGTTGTTCTTACATATTCCAAGTACCTATATTAAAGGCAACTTAACAATATTAAACAGTAAAATAATTTAGGTTATATTGAAATTTGTTGAATGTGATCCGAATTGTAACAGTTTACCCAAAGTACTAAAACTTACCTGCACTCTGTTTAAAAAATTATCATCCAATTATGTTGTATGTTACTACTAGTATCAACTGAAACAAAAGCTAGCCGTAAGCAAATGTTACATAATAGAATAACAAAGTACAAATACTTTTTTTAAAGCAAGTATTTAAATATACGACCCTTGACTGATTTTAATACTGTCATTTTTTTAATCTTTTGCAATCGAAAACTAGTAATGAATGATATTCACCTGAAAAACAAATTTAAACACGGAGAAACCATACTTTCTCCTGTAATCAAGATACAAATGGTGTTATTTAAGGCATGTTTTCAGTCACATGACTGAAATAGTCAAAGCTATTACTCAATAAAAGGTGTAAAACATTGGAAGCAGCACCATGGTGACAGGATTGATAACAGAACATCTTCTCGTTCTATTCAGATTAACGATCTAAATGTACTAGCGTATAGTCGTCTCGCAACGGCATTGATGTCCCTAGTTATATGTGCAATAAACCTCTCTCAGAGAAGTAATGTTCCTGGAACTTGTTTAATTTAACCACGTCCTCTAGTCTCTTGAGATACAGCAATACCACAATCTCGTGATAATTCCGATGCTGTCCTTGCGACGTGAAACTCGCAGCTCTAAATCGAAGCTCAAAAAGTCAGTTTCACAAAATTACAGTACGCTAAATCTATCTTATTCTCCAGACCTTGTGGCTTTCGTCTATTTCTTATAATTCTTATGAACACTTTTTCAAAACGTTTGAGAACTGAAAAGTACTTCTAGGGGTTCAGAGAGTTCAGAAGTTATGCCTAAATGGGCAAACATTTTAAAAGCTTTTAAGGGAATTTGAATAAAATAGTTAATCCATATATTTTATAAAACCGGTGATAGTTCTTTCTTCTCTGTAGATGTTCTATATCTGTAAAACAGAGTGGTCGCTTTGGGGCCACAGATCGCGTGTATGCATGTTCTGCCTGCATTGCAGTGACCTCGGTATTTTCCCGCTGCCCATAAATTGTCAATGGCCCGCTCAAGGCTACGTTTATCAGCTGTGTTGTACTCGTACTGCGTCAGTTGTTACCTTCTTTTCGTGCTGTAAGCACTAGGGTTTGTGCAGTGTGCATCTTAAAAGTGAAAGTTTATTGGAGACGTCTGTATTGTGTGTGACTTGCTTAAGAGGCTGCTGTTCTTGTCTTATTATTATTCCACTGAAATGCCTACCGACAAATTCACGCTTGAACAACGAATTTTTGTGTACGATACGTACGTAAAAACCGAATCATGTAGATAGTTGTGTAGACAATTTCAGGAGAAATTTCCTGATGTTCCAGTTCCAGGTAGAGAAATTATTAAGACACCTGGTTAATATAATATGCTGTGTAGTTACTGTGTACTTCTATTTGTGGGGAACCCTAAAAAATGAAGTTTATAGAAACAATCCCCACACCATAGGCGAACTTAAGAACAATATAAGAATAGACATTGTGAGAATTACGCAAGAAGAACTTAAGCGTGTGAATGAAAATCTCATCTGAAGATGCCAGGAATACCTCAATGTTAGTGCGTGGAGCACGCATACGCGCGATCCGCGCCCCCAAAATACAGGGTTATTCATAAGTCAGTGTCACATTTGGAAAGCATCTTGTGCGTTATGTATGAGACTTGCGAGTCCAAATTATGTACATATGGAAACAGAAACTCTCCATGTTTGTGTCACATGAAGCGCTCATGTTGTGGTGGTTGGCCGCTAGGCGACAGAAGTGTACAAAAGGGCGTTCGCAAGTAACGAGAGAGCATTTTGCGTGACACAATTTGCAAAAACAGAGGTTACTGTGACTGTTCAGCGGAAATTTTGCACTATTTTCTCAAGGATGCGCCAGATAACAGGGCCGTCAAGAGGTGGTATCGAACTTTCGAGCGCATTGGTTGTCTGTGTCCACCCAAATAACCCAGAAGGCCGGGCCCGTCAGACGTGGCTGCAGGTGTTCGTGAGTTGTTTGCGCGTAGCCCTCAGAAATCGACAAATCGTGCAAGTCTGCAGCTGGGAATGTCTCAGGTGACTGTGTGGCGGATTCTTCGCAAGTAACTGAAGGTGAAACCGTACAAACTGGAACTCCTGCAGGAGGTCACAGATGGTGGCAAGGAGGTTCACACACAATTTGCCATCGACATGCAGGCTGCAATGGCAGGTGATGATTTTGGTGACAGACTCGTCTTCAGCGACGAAGAAACGTTTCACTTGTCGGGGAAAGTGATCCCTCACAACGTGCACATTTAGGGAATCCAACACCCACATGTGACAGTCGAACATATGCGCGACCCCCCAAAGATCAACATATTCTGTGCCCTGTCAAAGGGCCATTTTTCTTCGCCGAATCCACAATGACTGGCATCACTTAAATGGACATGTTAGAACAATGGCTTATGCCGCAACTAAAACATAGAGGTGACTTCATTTTCCAACAGGACGGGGCCCCACCCCACTTCCTCGACTCATGCGCGCTTACCTGAACCAGAACTTACCGCAATATTGGATTGGATGAAATGCTGACGACGTCGCATTGTTTCGGTGTCACCCCGATCCCCGGACTTAACACCATGTGATTTCTTTCTCTGGGGATATGTGAAGGATAGGGTGTTCATTCCACCATTTCCAGCTGACCTTGAAGGACCTCCGAGATCAGTTAGCAACGATCGACCGTGACGTGCGGGTGTGGGTGGAATTGGACTATCGCCTGGATGTCTACCGTGTAACCAGATGTTCACACATTGAACACCAAACTTTGAGAGATTGTCTTTCGTTTTGTGTATCATACACACTGATATATCAAGTACTTATTTCACAACAAACTTCCGAAATGTGACATTGCCTTATGAATAACCCTGTATAGCGAACGCTCTGTATATAGAATATCTCTGAAGTTGTGATTACTCATTACATTACTGTATGTAAAGAAATATTATGACGTCGCCAATAGAGTTTGGGGATGGTGGAGGAAGCTTTGAAGCTGCGCGACAGCCATATGAACTATTCGAACCTTTGGAATCGTAACAAAAATTTGAAAATGTTCTAGACGTCAAAACATTGCGAAAAAAAATCACATAAAACAATAGGAGTAACTGACACTGAGCATCTACAAAACAGAGAAACTTTGAGTTAGAACTTAGCTGTTGAGTCAAAGTATGACGTGCTAGGGCCGTTACTCTAACCACCAGCGGGAGCGTTGCAGAAGCGAGGCAGTTTACGATTCCCGCAAAGTTACACAGAGAATATCAAGCAAATGTTACAGATGACAGAACATAGGACAAGACAGTAAATTACCAGAGTTGGAACTGCAGGCAGTCATAATATCGTTTTTTAACTCATTGTAACTCTATATATTAAATATAACTTTTTACATATATTTTTCAACATGTAAAAATATTTCTTGCATATTAAATTAAATATTAATGGCCATTAATTACCTGAATTTGTAACCCAATTACTTAAAACCACTCAGCTTTGCTCCTTGCTTTTAGCTATGGACCAGATCTTGACCTTGCTATAGTTGTTACTTGTTCAGATGTAAACAATATATAAATGCATTGCAGGCCGTCTTTGTTTAATGCCAGAAATTAATTCGTAATATTTATTTGAAATAACTAAATGTTTAAAACTTTATTGTCTTCAGCTTGAAGTTGAAAAAATAACATAACTAAATGGCGGGGAAAACCACTAACAATCGTACTAATGCATATAATAGTTTTGTAATTACCTATCACACATTTAACCAATAGATACTTAACAATGTATAAACCCGCATATTATTCTGAGACATTTAAATACAACCAAAAGAATCCAAAAATGTTTGCCATGCATTTTCAACCGTGTCAATAGATACGCCATTCATAATCAAGTTCTAACTACTTCTGGTTAATACAAATATACCTACTTACGTCGCATTTCTTTGTAGGTATAAGAATTCAGTAAGGTAAAGCGATAGTCAAATTTCTTTAAAACCGTTCGCTGTGTGATGCCAATGAAATCCATTCTGTTTGCATAAATACGGGTAAAAATGAATAGCGATTTGCAGTTGAGAAAATTATAAAGTATTTGAAAATTTAAACAAATAATAAAGAATATCTCGGAAATGAAATAACACCATAAAATGTATTTAACATAATTGTATGCTTTAAATAGATCTACATTTTTGTCTAGTAATATTTTACTTATCTCTTACGGTTTACCCATTATACAAGAGTCATTCAGAATGAACATTTTATTTTTCCTACAAATATATTAAATATACAGCAGTTAATCAAGATCGTTAGAGCCATTTTTGAGAAAATCAAAAAGAACCATATTCTTTCCATGAGAAGAAAAGTATTGTAAGTAGAGGAAGTATTGCATTCCACCCAAAAATTCAATACCCGAGATTTCACCGAAAATACGTGTTTTGAGGTGTCCTAAATCCAAATAAAGCACATGTCCGTGTGTGTACTGTATGTGAATAGCATAGGCAACTCAAAGGCGAAAAGTCGGATAAATACCAAACTTGGTATCTGAGTTTAATATCTTCCAAGGATGCGACACGAAGATTTTTAAGAAAATTCCCTCACCCTAGACTACCCTTTACATGGAACATTTTTCGAAAATTTTTATTTTCTCGAAGTGGCTTAACGATTTTGATTAAAATATCATGCGTTTAAGATTTTTCATGGCAAATCAAATGTATATCATAAATTTTCTGGGAATGTCCCAAAAGTCCTATTCATTCTGAATGACTTTCGCATAACTGGTAAACCCTAAGAGATAGACAAAATTTTGTTATACAAAAAGGTAGATCTCGTTAAAACACACAATATATGTCATATACATTTCTTTGTCCAGTGACCCATGCTCCACATAGCGACCAGCTCTTAAAAGATTTGATTATCACTTAAAGTCTACCATATTCCCCTTGCACCTACAAGAAAATTATCAATAAAATAGTTACAGAAAGTTTCATAAGATAGAAACGCTTTTTTTTCAGGGAGTCTCAAAATGTATATTTCGGTGAAATCTCGGTATCGAATTTTTGGGTGGAAAGCAATACTTCTTCTACTTACCATAGGAAAGAAGAAAATAAAATAAAAATGAAAACCACTGGCATATCAACTGGATTCTTTTTGGACGCTCATTATGGTCCTTATTTGCTCGTGAAGGTATTCTCTCATAAGTTTGTATGTGCGCGTGCGTATGAGTATTTGGGACAGGTTAGGATAGCCAGACGAGAAGGCCCCCCCGTAAAAAAATAAAATAAAATGAAATTTATTCTACAAAACGTATAAAGTAATAGATCCTTGATTTCATTCATGAAATAAGGTCTATTGTGCCTTATGTAGTCCCTGAGAGGAAGGGTGAAGGGCGCTCTACTAATGGTGGGATCCATAACGATTCCAAGGTGACGCCAATCTGACTCCGGCGCTTGCGCCGTAATCAACCTGGGGCCCCGGGAACGCGCTTAATAAAGGGTACCAGCAGGCCACCAAAGCGCCAGGGAGAAATTCTTTATAGAGCGCAAACGCCATCGACCCGCCACAACACACCAATCGCTGTCGCCTTGTCCTGCAACCCTGAAACATATGAAGGTGAAACGGATAAAAGGAAAGGAATTCAAGAAAATTTGTGATAGAAGAAGAATCATTACCACAGTATTGGACTACCGACCTGGGAAAACCACGAAAAAATTTAGGGAGGCCGGTCCAACGGGATTTGAAACCGGGAACACCCCCCCTGAAAACAACATGTTACAGTGTAGATATCTCGCTCGGGCTGTATTATAGTTAAATATGTGAATAAAAAAAAAAGAAATAAGTGTACCTATAATGAAACTGTTTAGCAGTTATTATTTTAACTGTAGGCCGTAAAAATGAATGAAATATTTGCAAACTGCCGATTTCAAGGAGCAGCTTCACAATTTATTGGGCTAGAGCCGGAACATGTCAATGTTTAGTAAGAGAGGCTATTAAGAACTGGTCCAAAGTACAGCATCATAAAACCTGGCTTAAAACTCCAAGAAACAAACATGGTAAACTATTTATTAGAAAACCATCTAAGAAAAAAGCTGAAAGCTTACTTAAATGTAACAGTCCTTCAGCTGAGAACAACTATTGCGTTTCTCACAAGACATGCTCCTGTGAAAAAGCATCTTAATACGGTGGGAGTGTTTCAGGTAACTTAGATTGTAAATTGTGCAAGAAAGAAACTGAAACAGCCCAGCACATCATGTGCTCCTGTGAGGGCTCGGCTTACAGGCGATATAGTGCTTTTGGGGAAATATTTTAAGAACCAAAAAAATTTTAAGCTATATCTGTTATGAGGCTGCATTCCTTGGTAAAGGGTGCAGGCACAATGAATTAGTTTTTAAACGATAAAGGTAGCAGGTTAAAGTGCGTCCGGAGCAATGACAGAAATCTATACGAACAAGACAAGAGACACTCGGCTTCGCCGTGTGGATGTTTCTTTGAGACTGATCTATATTACAAAGCCTCAGTTTCTTCCTAGCGGCATTCAACTATTAAAAGCACACGCTACTAAGCCTGCAAAGCACTCGGGAATACAAAAGCGATACCGATTAGGTTTATTATCCGCATACGTTGCGCATATTAATTCAAATTTATTGTCTCTACAATGCCATCTAAATCTCAAATGTTGAATTTTGTGTCATAAAACTGAACTATAATAAAAATCATTCCTTCTTATATATATATATATATATATATATATATATATATATATATTACTTTTTAAATATAAACACTTATTTTTTAAGCCTTCGTAGATTTGCTTTTTACCAAATGTAGCATAGTTCTTTTACAGTGCGTTTCTCTTCTTCCTTTAATTGGATCATTTTCACTTTTTCCTTAAACGAAAGCGTCGCGATATGCTTTATCACAAAATGCACAGCTTTTCTTACCATACTTGCCACAGACTTCGCTCAGGTATATACACACGTTTACAAAAATAGATCATTTACCTTAATGCCATATTTGTAGTTTCCTCGGAAGTACAGCATATCCCAAAACAAATGAGTTTTAATTCTGCACATCTATTTCCATTTTATGTAATTGCAGACTGTTTCGTTTCCAACTGAGTAATTTTCGTATTATTCAGGAAGATTTACACATGAAATAGATATATGAGTTCTAGCAAGACCGAAACCTTTTATGAAATAGATAGGATTCCGGCTTATTCATTGTCCGATTTGGTCTTCACTCACCTACTTAAAATTTCTCGATGATCAACACAATATCTACAAAAAGAAAAATTAGGGGGAAAATTAAGTTAAGCAGAGAAGTTTTTAATGTGTTAAGAAGAAACATTCAAGCAACACATATGGCACTGCCTTAATTATCGGGAATAATAAAATAAAACTGAAAAGATACGAACTCATGGAAGTATGAGTTGCCAGAGGTCACTGAATACAATATTTAAGAAAATATGTGATGAAAACCATAGCTTATTTCTTAAAAAAATGAATATTTGTATTATTAACCTGCTTTGCCTTACTTTCTACTTCTTAATTTGGTTGAAATTACGTCGCTATTTGTAAGGAACAGTTTTGCATTGTGATTAACCAGATTAAGATCTCTGCGAAATATCACTAGTATGTAAGTATATATTTGTCTTCTTTGAAGGACATATCAGGAAATTCAATGAGATGCAAGCGCATGCCAGTTGTTTCTCCACAGTGCAACTTGGGACGCCCCCTTGCCGACCCAGTATCGGGCAGGCGGACCAAGTGACAGTAATGGTCGCCGTTAGCCCGGAAATGATGGAGCGATCTTTTCCCACCACAAGACCACACCAGCCTTTCTAGGGAGAGACATGGAATGAGTTTCATTTTCCGGCCGAGTGGCGGCGCGAGCGAGCAAGCGACCATTCGATATATATGTATATAAAAAAAAAAAGAAAAGAGCCCAGCGCCTAGAAACCTGCTCGCCCCCTAGTCGCTTCCTCGCCATTTTGTAGTCATTTGTTTCTTACGTAGCTAATGGGGCACGTAATGAGCTGGAGAAGGGGTGGGGTGCCATAGAACGAGACGGAAGACAAACGCACGGAACCTTGAAATTGAATAGCTTCCTCCGAAGGTTTCTCTTAAATGAAATGGTCACATTTCATAGCCGAAAACGCTTTATAACCTTTTGCTTGCAACGAAACTGAAAGGAGAAAGGGGATCTCGTCGTAAAGGTCCGAAGCCGAAGGGTGGAGTCACTTGACGATTACGATCAATCGATTATTCGATTGTGCTCTGCTTTCGAAAACGCTTTTATAACAACGTCTGTATTGAGCAGCTTCTTTAGGCGTTTTTGCTACAGCGCTGGTTGGGAGACTAATGGCTTCATTTGAACTGTTTGTCCATCGAGGCGCAACAAATTAGATTCCTTAGGCCAACGGGTTTTCTGCATAGCGGTTTCAGTTTTGGCATGAAAGTAATTATAGGTTATATTTGGGGTATGTCAATTAATTTATGTATTTATTTATCTACTAATGCCCCTTTAGTTTAGCTGATATATCTTGACTGAATCTAGTTCGAATATGTGTCGATTCTATACTAATCACCAGGAGCATACGCGTGAATGCATTTTGGCGTGGAGGTGCTGAAGGCGATGTATCTGTGAAATTTTATACAAAGGAATGCGTGAATATTTTCGACTCTTTGTTTTTTTTTTGGCATTTTATTATACTTATAACCAGGCTAAGGATCGAGGACAAGTTAGCAATCAATGTATGTGTAACCTTACTATAGAGTTAAAGGAATATGTGAACATTTTCGTTTTTTTGTTTTGTTTTTCGTTGTTTTTTGTGTTTTATTATGCTTATAACCAGGCTAAGGATCCAGGACAAGTTAGCAACAATGTATATGCAACCATAGTATAAAATTAAAGGAATATGTGAACATTTTCGATTCTTTGTTTGTTTGTTTTTTGTTTTTGCATTTTATTATACTTATAACCAGGCTAAGAAAGCAGGACAAGTTAACAACCAAAGCAGGTTTAACCTTACTATAGAGTTAAAGGAATATATGAACATTTTCGATTGTTTTTTTTTTTTGTTTTGTTTCTTTTTGCATTTTATTATACTTATAACCAGGCTAAGGAACCAGGACAAGTTAGCAACCAAAGCAGTAACCTTACTAAAGAGTTAAAGGAATATGTGAACATTTTCGATTCTTTTGTTTTGATTCGTTTTGTTGATTTTTGTTTTTGCATTTTATTATACTTATAACCAGGCTAAGGAACCAGGACAAGTTAGCAAACAAAGCAGGTGTAACCTTACTATAGACTTAAAGGAATATGTGAACATTTTAGATTCTTTTTTTGTTTTGTTTTGTTGGGGTTTTTTTGCATTTTATTATGCTTATAACCAGGCTAAGGATCCAGGACAAGTTAGCAACCAATGTATGTGCAACCTTACTATAGAGTTCCGTAAACACAGTACTTAGTGTTGATGTAAACAAAGATGCCAATGCGCTGCATTATTTGCCACTGTAAACAGTACAGTCTAGTGATGGTGGAAAATGAAGTAGGACACACATCAGAAGGAGAGACACAAGTGTATTGTACCTCTAGTCACGAAGCAGATTGTACACGGCCTTACAGGCAAACAACACCCCAATGCGCCACCTCACTCCACCCTACTCGATACACAGTAAACTTCACTTCACTCTTAAGTTGTCCCGAATCCTTAGCCTGCTTATAATTTGTAGACGTATTATTGTATTACACAATATTTTTTTAACATAAATAATTTTAAAGTTACAAATGAAATCGGTGCTGTGCATTTAGATAAACTACCACGTTGAACCTTAAACTTCATTCTTCTCAATTCCTTTTTCCGGTATTTAGCTTGACATTTTAGGAGAGCTTCAGGAATTGCAGATTTAGAAACGTTTGCACTGAGAGTTATGGATAATAATTAATTTCAACTGAACTATTTAATATTTTAACCAGCGCAGAAAGTTGAAAATATCAATAACATGTATACAAAAACTCTTGTTTTTCTAAAAGTTAATTAAAATTAAGAAATACCTACACAACGGCCCGGGTTCAATCCCAGGGACCTGCATGTGGGATTTGTGGTGGACGAAGCGGCGTCTGGGCGGGTTTTCTCCGGGTTCTCCGGTTTCCGCCGCCATTCATTCCACCAATGCTCCATCATCACCTTTCCTTTCATCCATTTCACCAACATTTCGTTTCATCTACTTCCTTCATCCCATACCAGGCATCGGGCTGATCACCCATCCTGGATGCTCTGTCTGATCCATGAGTGTCTGCTCCTCGACGGGCCTCTGACCCCAGGCACCCGCTTGTAAGTCCTGGGGGGTGTAAGTCCTACATAAGAGGAGGGTAAACAGATAATGAATGAATGAAATACCTACACAAACATTTCTTTAAGTTTTTATACTAAGCTGAGAATAAACATTGGAGCGATACGATAACCCGTGAGCTCCGAGGAACATTCCAATATATCTAAACGTAATTATTTATTAATACAATGGATAGACATAGCTCTTTAAAATGTTGTGTATACTAATTTTTTATGTTCTGAGTATATGATAAAAAAGCAAAGCAATAGAAGAAATCCGAAGACTTCTGGATTTTCAGATGCATTGCCTGAAGCAGCAATAGGTAACCGAAATTTCGAGCTCACTTCTAGAGACTTATCTAAATGAGGGAGATATCAAATTGGATCTTAACGGGGCATATTAACTAAATAAATGATTTGATGTACCAATAAACACTTTTTCAATATTTATAGGACCAAAGGCAAACATTGGTGTACAAAAACTAATCTCCTTAGCTATATCACGTCTCCAGCTTAAAAGACAGTACAGGTTAAATGGGGCGTACTGTTGCCACATGTATACGCTCGCAAATTTGATGCCCAACTGCGATCGACTTACTAATTTAATGTCATCTTGTGAATAATACATCACCAAACAATGAAGTATCTGCTCTGCTATTTAAGGTAGTTGCAAAACATTTAATTGTCCCTGAACTTATGTATTTTTACTGCTTCGAAATACGTATTTATATATATATATATATATATATATATATATATATATATAAAATGTAAAAAGTATCGTTTAGTAGGGTGTCATCTCTGTTTACCCTTCCAAAGTTATAGCTGGGTGGAATGTTTTCAAACAAAGAATGAACGATGCGCTACACACCGCTTTGCACTACTCCATTATACAGAATGAATCACCTAAAACTTGCACGCAAATATTTCGGAAATGGAAAGTGCTATTGATGTGCAATTTTCACACCATTGATTGGTAGTCAGGGACTCGTACATTTAGCTTATAAACAGATTTTAATAATACTGAGAAAGTATATTTTTTGAGTAAACATGCAATTTTTCAAATGGAACAATGCCTAGTTACATCAACAGAATAAAGGTAAGGTAAATTAGAATGTCAATGGTCTTTGTTGCAGGATTCTAGTGCAAGTAGTTTACGAGAAATCGTATTCAAAAGTTTCCACCCCAAACAACTGTTTGCCCCATTCAACCTGCTTAGTTGCTAGGTACGATGTTGTTATGTTTGTTTGCATTGTGTTTTCTGTTCATTGATTGCATTGCGACTTTCTGGTCAGTTAGTTTGTGACAGTTCAAGCAGCAAGTCGTGAGTGGAAGATGGGGTTTACAAATGCAGAAAAAGCAGACAAGCTCATGGTGTATGGAGAGTGTAGGAAGAATGCAGTTCGTTCCTGTACGGTGTATGCGGAAACGTATCCCAATAGACATCAACCATCTCGGCAATGATTTATCAACCTCTTCAACTAATTACGTGAAAGTGGCACTGTAACACCTAGAAAACGTAACAGAAACAAACAAGTGACTGGAGAAGAGGCAGAAATTAATGTTTTGACTACCGCTGCAGTAGATCTACAAATTTTATTTATTTATTTATTTATTTGTGCTAGCAATCTTCCTTAGAATATGGCTATACATCAGCCCAAGCTGTTATCTTGCCATATTCTACCCATATTACACTCTTATTACAACATAAAAAATGATAGTAAAAATAATAGTAATGATACCAAAATAATAATCTTATAATATTAATATATCTGCAAATTAGTTCCCGCACAATCGCACCTGAAAGTGGCATAAGTCAGGCAAGTGTACTGCGCATTCTCCATCGACATAGGTTCCATCCCTATCACATCTCTCTCCATCAAGAGCTACATGGAAACGATTTTGAGAACGGTGTTAACTTTTGTACATGGGCATTACGATATGATACTCCAAATTCATCATGTATCTTGTTTATTGATGAGGCAACATTTGCTAATCATGGCCAGGTAAACCGCAGACACATGCACTATTGGTCTGTTGACAATCCCCGTTGCTTCGTCAGGTGGAACGTCAGCGTCCATGAGGTTTAAACATGTGGTGTGGAATAGTGAACCATCAGCTCATATGCCCTTTGTTCATAGAAGGAACAATGAACTCGCACAAGTATCGCAGCCTCCTGACAGACCATCCGCCACAGATGCTAGATGACGTTCCTTTGCAGACTAGGAGGAACCTGTGGTACCAACATGATGGCTGTCCAGTCCATAGTGCACGAAGTACTACAGCTTGCCTTGACGGATTGTTTCCAAATAGTTGGACTGGACGAAGAGGACCTGTACCTTGGCCGGCCCGTTCACCGGATCTGATCCCTTTGCACTTTTTTTCTGTGGTAAAGGCTGAAAGACACTGTCTACAAGGATGTAACAACTACACCAGACGATATGAAACGACGTATGACTGCTGCCTGCTCTGAAATTTCCGCTGAAATGCTAGAACGTGTGCAGCAGTCTTTCCATAGAAGACTGGAAGCGTGTATTGAAGCTGCCGGTGGTCATTTTGAACACAACCTTTGAAGGGCTATGTTCTCTTTACTTTTAAGAATCCATAGAAGTATTATAATTCCCTTTTGTTTTTCTTTAGTTTGTGCTACCACAGGTTGTACAAATGTCGGTGCGTAAAAGTTTCAAAATAAGATTTCTCGTAAACCACTTGCACTAGAATCTTGCAACAAACACCACGGACATTCTAATTTACCCTACCTTTATTATGCTGATGTAACTAAGCATTGTTCCATTTAAAAAATTGTATGTTTGCTCAAAAAATACACTTTCTCAGTATTATTAAAATCTGTTTATAGGCTAAATGTACGAGCCCCTGACTACCAATCAATGCTGTGGAAACTGCACATCAATAGCACTTTCGATTTCCGAAATATTAGCGGTGCAAGTTTTAGGTGATTCACCCTGTCTTGTGCTAACCTAGCGTGTTTTTGTTTCCCCATCCTTTTTTGCATTATTTTATGGGTCCTTAGATATTCTTTCATTCGTTCCTCTTTTTTTATCCTATACATTTCTGTTTCTTTCACTGCCTTACTAACACTCATTATTGCTCTTCTTAATTTACCAACATTTCGTCTCTTCCAACTTCTCCTTCCATATCCATAAAACATTTCGTAAAATGTTAAATAACCCACATAACACTTCACACTAGAAACGTACACGCTTGCTTATACTGATGTTAACCTTTTCTGAGTTAAGTCGTACCTGACCTGTTAGCTGAATAGGTGGATGATTTTTGTTTGTCATACACAATGAATGTAAGAAGTTATTGGACTCCGGCTTCTTTTAAAAACTGTCTCCAAACATTTTCAACATTTTCTCTTGCTTGGTCCTTTTTGTAAATCCAATAACAAAAACGTTTCTCGCTGGCTGTCTTTTCTACTGCATAGGTATGGAATTTTTCGAAAATATTTAGTTTTACTGAAAACTCGTTTTATTTAGAAATTTATGGCCACAAAAATCTATAAATGCTCTAAAGATTATATAATCTGATATAAAAAAATTATTATGCATAGGCTAATGTGTTCAAAGCTGAAATTTATAACAAATTAATATTTACAGCATGTTGTTACTCAGAAAAGCACTAAGCTAATGACAACATTCATGCGTTAGATAGAGACTGCGATATCCCATTTACCTCCATACTGTCCTTAGGTTGAGACAAGCTATAGTACTCATACCCAGCCAGGTGCGTTAACCACTATACTACAGGAGACCCACTCAGATACTCAGAAGCTCACTACAACTACATGAGGTGTTCCTGTAACTCAGGTTACTAAAAAACAAAACAAAGATGGCTCATGCCGCATGTCAGGGCGGTCAACATTCTAGCTTGAGTCACCAGCTATATAACCAGAGAAATAACCAGATAAAAGATATTGTCATATCATATATACTGCTCTGTAATATTCTTCTCTTCGATGCAAAGGTTAACACCTTCCTTCTCCGCCATAGTCGCTAATTACCTATAACCTGGATGCACTTTAAGTTTTAAATTATGCAATGAACTTAGTTTACATAACATGCGTATGTAATTAAATGTTGCAGATTACCGCAATGTAATAGTATGAAGAGCAACTTGTAATTACGTCTTAATGTGACTTTGGGTACTTACCTACTCCAAATAATTTTTTCTGCGCAGATTTGTTCCTGTATAAAATAAAAACACACAAACAGTGATGCAGTAATTTGTATCACAAATTATTTAAATGTAAAGAGTGATTATAGTATGAATATGCATTATTATGTGACATTGATTTGAGATGTTTGTTGATTGTAATTATTGTTGAGAAGTAAGTTTATACTGCCTTACTGAAACTGACAATAATAGCGTGCAATAATGCAGCGAGGGGGTGAGCTGTTTATCATTATTAGAGACGAGGAAGTTACGTAATGTTGGCGCGTTTTTTTTAGAATTTGCTGGAACATTTTTCCTAAAGCATATGTATTCATAATTTTCATTGGATATAAAAATAGACGCTAATGTTGGCGCGTTTTATTAACCAATAGCAGTTCAGTTATAATCTTTAGGCATATCGGGGTGTAGGAGAATAAAAAGGGCTAGGTTAGAGGTAAAGTCCTTCAGTCCGTCAGTTCGTCGAAAATATTTGTACGTTACACGTCGCCTTCAGTCCAGCAGAAATATTAGTACAGTACACGTCGGCTATCGATTCGCAAGTTACGCGTAGCAGAGTTATGAAAAATCTCAAGTGTTGTAAAGTTAATCACACAAAAAGTTGAAGTACGCGAATTAAGAATGATAAGTAATGAAGTTATTATAACAGTTTCAGTTTGGCGAGTGTCAAGATCAAAGTGTAAATGTGATAGTGAATGTGTTTGACAATAAAAAGTGTAAAACAAATTCTTTCATCAGTGTTATCTTTGGATAAAAGACTCCTTTCCGTTTACACAACCTGTATAAAGAGAAGTGCTCGACCAGAAAGATCATAGCTAGCCGGAGGACAGTGAACCAAAATTAAATAAAATAACATTAGCATTCTTTCAAACAAACACTAATACTGCCGCAAATTGCTGACACCAGATGGAGCTAACAAACCTAACAAAGAATCACGTCACAAAATGGCTTCACCACGTGGAGTAAACACAAATACACAAACATTATAAATAATACCGTCGCAACAGATAGCGCTTACACCAAAAATTCCAAAAACAATTCAAATTTTTGGTTAGCTGCAAACCTAATAATTAATAATAACCAAATAATGATTAAATGCTCATATAATTAACCTAATTAATATAACTAATCTTAATATAAGTAGTAATATAATAATATATCCTAACTTAATATTCCTTAACGGACACTCGGCAGCGATATTGACGAGGGTGCGTCCCCGGAGGAAGGATGTGGCGAGAGGAGACACCGGGCGGCCGGATCCAGGAGGGATGTTACAGCAATGACAGGGTCCCTACGTTTCCAGAAGTAGACATCCCGGCATACTGGGGTACTCGCCCCACATAGAGGGGGTCCAACGCCCCTCAAAGGGGTTCAGATACCCCGGCAGCCAGCCGAAAGCCGAGGGAAGGAGAAACTTCAAAGAGAGCATCCTTTTCCCCTGCCACGCTTCATCGAAACGCCATCGCCGATACTTCCGACCTTGAAAGAGACCAACGGGATGAAGGATGAATGAAATGGAGGGACAGCAATTCGGGAGATGAAAATAACTGCTCCAGCAGTCGCCTGATGACCCGGGAAAACCCGTTTAAAAACATCTTTTCGAGTGGGCAGTCGCCGGGGATGAACCGGCACCTCCCGAGTGTGGACTACAGAGGTTCCCGCTTGAGACATACCGCTCGCTTAATAATATATAATACAATGAATATTATAATCTGTGCATCAGCTGGTGACTAGATGGTCGGCGAATAAAGTTTGAACATCTGCGAATATAGTAATAGGGCGCCAACGTAACAGAAACAATATAACTAACCTTACATCTAACAGGTGCGTATTTGCAGAGAAGTTGCTCGTTATGAATGGAACCTAGCAACCCGAATATCACCAGATTCTAGTGAACTATCCCATAATGGTGGAAAAATATCAAAGTTGCACTTTGGTAACCTATCGTATATTGTAACCTCTATACTACTAACTACCTGTGTCTAAAGTGTGCAGACAGTAAAATGAATGGAGCAAGCTGTTTAGTCAATGTTGCCAACCATTGCATGGAATGATACATTTCCAAGAGAAGGAATTAAATTGCTTGTCATTCCCTAACACGTTATAATGCACGAGGTATTTCTATTCACTTGTCTATTAACAGGTTCATTGTGCTATATAAACTTGCAGAAAGGTTACAGAAAACAAAAATGAGACTACAGTGTTTCGATATTACGGTTTTGGGTGTATGGGGGCCTGAACCCCCCTCTGTACGCCACTGCTAGTCATCATAGGTTAGGATTACTCAGGGCCCCCAGCACTACAGTTCAACACGTAGACCACTAGAGGCCCTTGGTGATTTACAGGATCCCTGGGAGGAAGAAATGATGGGGAGACCCGAAGATTGACCAGATTCCTGACGCGAAGCTCGCTAAAAAATACCGGGTCTCTAACGCTTCCAGCACGACACCACTCCTGACGCTAGCGTGAGCCTGACGTAGCCATCTTCAACCCAGGAGTCCCGTGAACGGGCACCCGGGAAGGAAAACTAGTTGGCCATCTAAGCGTCAGGAGAAGTCTTTACACAGCACAAACTCCATCGTCCGCGGCAACGCACCGATCACCGTCGTCTGGTCCTACAACCCTGCAACATATGAAAGGAAATTATGGAGACAAGAAAATCGTGGTAGTAGAGCAACCACCCCAGCATTCCCCTACCAACCTAGAAAATTAAATTGAGTTTTATTTATGAATGCTCTTTAACTACTCTGGTTCCTAGCATCCCGTCTAAATTGGGCGTGAAAGACCGGAAATTTTGCTCAGAGGCCTCTTTAACAAGCTTGAGGCTCTTTTATGTGCCGTAAATCTACGACACAAGACCACCTTCCGAAGGAAGCCACGCTAAAGATTTTATGCCCGAATATATCCATCGCCCTCCGCCGGGTTTGATCTTACGACCTCGGGAACTAGAGGCTAGCATGGTACCCCTAGACCACGGAGGACGATATATCAACCTAGGAAAACAACGAAAAAAACAAAACAAGATCAGAGTGGCCGGCCCGACGGGACTCGAACCCGGGACCCTCTAAATGTGAATCTTAAAGTTACGCGGAACCATCTCGCTCGAATCACCATAGAAGGCACCCATGCACGAAAAGTGGCATGCTGCAGTGCGACAAATAGTTCACACACGCGTTTACGTGCTAAGAACTAGCGGTTGCTAAAGCAGAAGGGTTCCAACTGTCTTATAATGGTTTGACTTTTATCTTTCCAGGATAGGGATATCAGGGCAAGCACAATTTTGTGACCTATAAAGCGATCTGTCAATGTTATGGTGGAACATAAGTAGACAAACATAAATAAAGCACCTCGTCATCACTGTTAATGAGATCAGGAACGCAATGGTGTACAAACTCTAAACGGAACATACAATAAGGCATGACATTAGATATTAGATTCTATTGATCGCTTTGAAAAGACCTAAAACAAGCAGAGGAGGTACATTTAGAAAAAACAGCAATTTATGAGACATACATTCCATTCCAGTCTGTGAAGTCAAATATCCCAAGAGAGAAATGAACTACCAGAGGTCTTCTGTTTGGAGCAAGAGGACCCTTCCTAAATACACCAGAAATATTTTAGAAAACCTGGCGAGTTAATTCCGCGAGTTAAAGAAGATGATTATAAGAAACTCAATACAAATATCACATTTACAATTATACCTGATGAAAAATATAAATATGTAAGACAATTATTTCCAAACAAACTGTAAAACATAAAACTTTTAATATAAATAAAATTGTTAATAGCTAGGTACTTTATTTTCAAAATCAATTGTAAACAATATTAAAATTTGCTTAATTCTATGCACCTATTCTGAATCCATGTGGTCAACCATGTGACAGATGATTTATTAATAATTTTTTCTCTCTCTTTGCACTGTCGTTTTTTCTTTCTGTCATTCCTTAAGCATTGTCAGTGACAATTGATACACGTGTTATACCACAAGTCACCTGTGCCTGAAATGCTGAAGAGCTAATAATAGAAATGCACAAAATTCTGAAGTGATTCAGTGATAGGTATGTACATCACAACCAAATGTTTATTGTATAAACAAAACTTCATTTTGATCTTGTTAACTAAGATTGCAATAAACAAAAGCAATGAGAAAGGCGTTCTTAAATATAATAGAATGTATGTACACTAATTTTAATCATCAGCACTGTATATCGAATATAAAATAGGTATGAACAACTGAATTTAATTATACACAGTATACGTTTAGTATTTTCATTACTGATTTAAGTGCAATCGTTACATACATGTTATGACACTAAACTGTACTTTTTCCTTACTGACTTCAACATGTCTGGAGAGATATTAAGGATAGAAACAAGTTCTAACACTTTTCAATAGGGATGACACTTTGTCCCAGTTCGCCGCGAGGTTTACTGGTAGTGGAGTATAGAGTACCTGTGTTTATTGGTAGATATGAGCAGTCCATCGACAGTTCGCTCTCCGACGCAGCACGAACAAGTTGTCCTCTCCTTTAGCAGTGCAGTACCTTTGAACCCATGGCGTCAATATAGCAAGTAACCACCACCTAAAATACGTTCACACTGGGACAAAGTGTCGGTCGTCCTTGCTGATCAAATAACAGTCATTTGTATTGCACACAAATTATCTTACGATGTTAACAAACAACACTGCTCTACTCCACTACCGAAAGTGGGCGCTGGGAATGAATCTTGTTGAACTTGAAGACATAGTTTGTGCATTGCTGCATTGCTTCCGTGGCAGCCTAAATTTCGTAACACTGTAACGCTATAGGATGATTGCTATGTTATCACATGCGAATCAGGGCGTATTGTTGGCATGTGGGAAGTTTATATGGTCCCGCAAGCAATACTGTGCTGTCTTGAGATAGTTTGGAGATGAGTAGAAACATGGCGAGAACGAGATGAAAAAGGAAGAGGAATGCTAGATCATAGGAAACAGAATAACGATCCTAAAAGAACTACTCTGGAGCATGATGCTGGGATCTTTCAAACTATGAACAATTGTAACTAAAGGTTTTGTTGCATTGGAACTGCCAATAAGGCGGACTACCATTAGTCGCCGAATCCATTCTGCAGTATTCACATTTCGTCGAGCAGCGAAAAAGGGACGACTTCTATCTACAGAAAACTTCGCGTAGGCTTGCACTACCAAAATAGTGTTACTCCACCACAGGAATGGAAAATTACAACTTGATTGGATGGAAAGATATTCTTTTTCGATCCAGGCTGAAGTGCTGACGTCCAGTTGCCAAGCTTATAAAAAGCCTTCTGACCAGGTAAACGAACAATTGGGTCGCGTACATGTAGGTTATTGGGTTGAACAAGTAGTGCTTGTCCCGCATACGACTTCTTGTAATATGTGGACATTTTAGGAGATGCTGTTCTTCCTAGTTCAAGCTATTTACCCCGCGGAAGAAGTTCCCGTTTGCAAGTGTGTGCAAGTTAACTGCTCTGTTCATATTGTACATGTAGCCAAAGTTTTCTTCAAACAGCATCCTGTTGTTCATATGCTTGACTGGTCTCCCTATGTTTGACAAGAATGGCAAACATGTTTGGCCAAGAATGGTAAACATATGGATTTCAGGTCAGGAGGGGACAAGAGCAGCTCTATTAATGCATTACCATCGAGCTTGGACAAATCTGAGGAACCAGAGTTTTTGCAACATTCCAACCCCACGCGGCTAGAGCAAGTGATAAACAGAAATGAGCATTTATTTCAGGAATAATGAAACAATTAAGACACTTTCTATCAAAAATTCGGTACACAACAAAAATTTTAAAAAAATATGATGCTGACTATTTCATCCATTATCAAGTGATCGATAGCAATTGAAAACTTCATAGCTGTCCATCTTGTCAGTTTTATCGTTTTAATCTTATCATTTCCACGGGCATTTGTTTCTCCCCTGCCCCAACTGTGATATTTCGCATAGTAATCCAAAGAAAAGGGAGCTCCTTCATTCACTTTTGATAACTGCAGTTTTAATAATTTGTTAGTTTTATTGGTGTGTGACCACTACTCCGCCCTCCAGAACATTAATTCTTCCTCAAGCGTCCACAATATGGTGTTTTTCTTCTACCCCTCGTATCTTCTATTAAAAATATCTTTGGCATTGCTATTCTCTGACTTCTTGATAAATGTTCCGTACGACTGCCTCTGTGGTCGAGCCTTCTGGCTTCTCAAGGTTTCGATTCCCGGCTGGGACGGGAGAATTTTTCTTTCACTAGAATAATTCGCTATTCACAGAGTCTCAAATTATGAATGAGGAGTGCATGTGTGTTTCATCGAAAATAAATCAATGATGAAAGCCTACAGTTCGACAAGTTTAACACTATTAGTTGTTTCTCAAGTCAAAGCCCCCAAAATGACCATGAAGTCAGAGGAGGCTATACAAATGAAACAAAGAAGAGAAAGAAAATGCTCCAGTTACTTCTTCAGGTACAACACAAATTTCTAAGACTATCCTGTTAAATCACATTCATAATGCACATGATTTTCTGAAATGCCTAGTAATATTATACTTATTTGTATACAATATTCTGGCAGCTTCAATCTCAGTACTACCACACGTAATTAACCTTACTCTTTTAAATTCAAAGAAAACGTTTATATAAATTCTAGTATTAATAATATTGTATCTCGGTGGAACCTTGAATAAGTCCTGGAATTAAACATGAACACTGAGTAGCCTTTGTTGCAAAATTATATAATCCCCGGGGTATCCGAGATTGTTAGGGAA
This sequence comes from Deroplatys truncata, assembly GCA_030765065.1. NCBI lineage: Eukaryota > Metazoa > Arthropoda > Insecta > Mantodea > Mantidae > Deroplatys > Deroplatys truncata. The sequence goes on from CM060979.1 coordinate 169,603,697, forward strand.
CGGACTTGTGAACGAGGGATCCGCGATTTAAACCCTGCCTAGACCGTCCTCCCTGAGTTTTTCCAGTCATAACTGGCAAATGTCGGAGTAGTAGCCTAAACTTAGCTCTGGAACAATTCCTTCCAAAATACCTTTCCAAATTACCATTTCATATCATGTATCACTAGTGTCACACCTAGATAGGTAACAGCGCTACATACACTAATAAAAAAATCTGAAGTGTTACACTCACATGACTTTCTCTACTCTTGTAAACATTATTTTTACAAACGCTTATTCTCCTCTACTTCATGTTAATCGAGATAAACGTTTGCAGAAATTATCTGATTCCTAATTTTCTTGTAGATGCAAGGGGAATATGGTAGGCTTTAAGCGATAGTCAAATATTTTAAGAGCTGGTTGCTATGTGGTGCATTCCATTCTCTTTGCATTACCATTACATAAAAAAACGAATAACAAATTCCCATTTGAGAAAAGGTATAATATTGGAAAATTCAAACAACTAACAAGGAACATCTCGGAAATGGTTCACTCCATAAAAAATGTATGCGACATAAATTGCGTGTTTTAACGAGATCTACATTTTTTGTGTAGTAAAATTTTGCCTATTTCTTACGCTTTACCAGTTATGCAAAAGTCATTCAGAGCGGAGAGGACTTTTGAGGATATTCCCAGAAAATTCAAGATATACATTTCATTTGCCATGAAAGTATCTTATATATATTGTATTTTAATGAAAATCGTTAGAGCTATTTTTGAGAAAATCAATATTTTCGAAAAATGTTCTACGTAAAGGTAGTCTGGGGTGTGAAATTTTCTTGAAAATCCTCTTGTCACAAATTTGAAAGATACTGAACCTAAATACCAAGGTTGGTATTTATCCGACTTTTCGTTTTGAGTCATGCTGTTCACAAACACACACACACACGGGCCTGTTCCTAAAAATGCTTTTTCTTTTATTCAGGGGGCCTCTAAACATGTATTTCCGTTGAAATCTCGGTATCCAATTTTTGAGTGGAATGCAATATTTCCCCTACTTACTAGATGGAGTAGAAAAGTAAAAAGCGAAAAGTCGGTTAAATTCTAAACTTGGTATTTAATTTCAGCGACTTCCAAGAATGCAAGACGAAGATTTTGAAGAAAATCTCCCACCCCAAACTGCCCTTTACATGGTAAACGTTTCACTATTTTTTATTTTCACAAAACTAGCTATAACGATTTTGATTAAAATACCGTATTTTATAAAATTTACAGATAATAAAACGTATAGCTTGAATTTTCTGCGAATAGCCTGTGAAATCCTCTTCATTTGGAATGATTTTATATAAGTTTATATAAACCACAAGAAATAGACAAAAACTTACTATACAGATAATGTAGATCTCTTTAAAACGTATACTTTATTTAAAATAACTTATTATGGCATTAACCATTTCCGAATTATTTGTTATTGGTTATCACTTATCCTTTTTCAGCTATTCTACTGAAACGAACGCTAGCAAGTTGAGAAAGTTAGAATTCACGCGCCGAGATATCGAAATTTCCGAGGCAAATCGGAAGAACAGATGAGAAAGTGTTTCAAGCTGGAGGATAGGAAAATTCTTCCGTTACAGTTCCGTGTTCATGTAGTGTGGTAAGTCTCTGGGTCTGTATACCACCTGTTTCTGGGAAACTCACTCCAGCGGCAGAAAGAATCCTAATGTACTCTACATACAGGTGCACTAAAAAATAAGGTCTTCACTTCAATTCCCCAGATCAGAAAGTCATGTCTGACAACAGCGAGATGTTCAGGCATGGCAAGGAGCACGTTCGGAGACTCGAGTTCTGCATAACAAAGCTCAAGATCATAAAGCTACAAAATACTCCGACGCCTGGCTACGTAGGCAGACCACCAAGCGTTTCGGTAAAATTGTAGGTATTCATATTTTTGGAAGAAATGACTTGCATCTCTTTAGTTTTGGCACTTTTTTCTGTATCTAAATTTGCCTTTTCAGATATTTTTGTTTTTTACTTTCTCCACTAAGTAAGTAGTGGAAGTAATGCATTCCACCCAAATATTCGATATCGAAATTTCACCCGAAATACGTGTTTTGAGACTCCTGAATCCAAAATAAAAGCATTTTTAGAAAAAGGTCCGTGTGTATGTCTGTGTATATGTGTGTCTGCGTCTGTGTGTCTGTGAAGAGCATAACTCAAAAACGAAAAATTGAATAAACGCCAAGCTTGGTATTTAGATTCCGTATCTTTCAAAGATGCGACACGAAGATTTTCAGAAAAATCCCCCCACTCCAGACTACTACACTTTACATGGAACATTATTCGAAAATTTTGATTTTATGAAAAATGGCACTAATGATTTTTATTGAAATATAACGCATTTAAGATGTTTTTATGACAAATAAAATGTATATCTTTAATTTTCTGGGAAGGTCCCCTAAAGTCCTCTTCATTCTGAATGGCTCTTGCATAAGGAGTAAAGAAAAACGTTTTTTACATAGAAAATGCTGAGCTCGTTAAAACGCACAGTTTAGCCATATGCTTTTTTTTTGTGGAGTGAACCATTTCCGAAATATTACTTGTTATTTGTTTGAATTTTACAATACTTATACATTTTCTCAAATGGGAATTCGTTATTCGTTTTATTTTTTACTTTCTCTACTACGTATAGTAAGTAGGGGAAGTATTGTATTCCACCCAAAAATTCGATACCGAGATTTCACCGGAAATACATGTTTTGAGATCCCCTGAAATCATGTGTTACACTCACATGACTTTCTCTACTCTTTATTTTTACAAACGCTTATTCTCCATATGCTTCATGTTAATCGAGATATCGACATGTCAATCTTATTGCTAACTTTCTTGTAGATGCAAGGGGAATATGGTAGCTTTTAAGCGATAGTCAAATATTTTAACGCTGGTTGCTATGTGGCGCATTCCATTCTCTTTGCATGTCCAGGACATAAAAAAAAATCTGATGTGTTACACTCACATGACTTTCTCCACCCTTGTACACACTATTTTTACAAACGCCTATTCTCCATATGCTTCATGTTAATCGAGATATCGAGATGTCAATCTTATTGGTAATTTTCTTGTAGATGCAAGGGAAATATGGTAGCTTTTAAGCGATAGTCAAATATTTTAACGCTGGTTGCTATGTGGCGCATTCCATTCTCTTTGCATGTCCAGGACATAAAAAATGAATAACGATTTTGAGAAAAAGTATAAGTATTGGAAAATTTAAGGAAATAACAAGCAATATCTCGAAAACGGTTCACTCAACAAAAGAAATGTATATGACATAAGTTGTGTATTTTAACGCGATCTACATTTTTTGTGTAGTAAAATTTTTTCTATCTCTTATGGTTTACCAGTTATGCAAAAGTCGTTCACAATGAAGAATACGTTTGGAGACATTCCCAGAAAATTCGAGATATACATTTCATTTCTCATGACATTGTCTTAAACATATGATATTTTCATCAAAATCGTTAGAGCCATTTTTGAGAAAATTAAAATTTTCGAAAAATCTTCCATGTAAAGGGTAGTCTGGGGTGGGGGGATTTTCTTGAAAACCTTCGTGTCGCATCTCTGGAAGATACTGAACCTAAATACCAAGTTTGGTGCTTATCCGACTGTTCGTTTTTGGGTTATGCTGTTCACAGACACACAGACAGACACACAGACACACAGACACACAGACAGACACACACACGGACATGTTTCCAAAAATGCTTTTTTACTTTCTCTACTACGTATAGTAAGTAGGGGAAGTATTGCATTCCACCCAAAAATTCGATACCGAGATTTCACCGGAAATACATGTTTTGAGACCTCCTGAATCCAAAAAAAGCATTTTTGGAAACATGTCCGTGTGTGTGTCTGTGTGTGTGTGTGTCTGTGTGTGTGTCTGTGTGTGTGTGTCTGTGTGTCTGTGAACAGCATAACTCAAAAACGAACAGTCGGATAAACACCAAACTTGGTATTTAGGTTCAGTATCTTCCAGAGATGCGACACGAAGGTTTTCAAGAAAATCCCCCCACCCCAGACTACCCTTTACATGGAACATTTTTCGAAAATTTTAATTTTCTCAAAAATGGCTCTAACGATTTTGATTAAAATATCATATGTTTAAGATAATGTCATGAGAAATGAAATGTATATCTCGAATTTTCTGGGAATGTCTCCAAAAGTATTCTTCATTGTGAACGAGTTTTGCATAACTGGTAAACCATAAGAGATAGACAAAATTTTACTACACAAAAAATGTAGATCTCGTTAAAATACACAACTTATGTCATATACATTTCTTTTGTTGAGTGAACCGTTTTCGAGATATTGCTTGTTATTCCCTTAAATTTTCCAATACTTATACTTTTTCTCAAATTCGTTATTCATTTTTTACTTTCTCTACTACGTACAGTAAGTAGGGGAAGTATTGCATTCCACCCAAAAATTCGATACCGAGATTTCACCGGAAATACATGTTTTGAGACCTCCTGAATCCAAAAAAAGCATTTTTGGAAACATGTCCGTGTGTGTGTCTGTGTGTGTGTGTGTCTGTGTGTGTGTGTGTCTGTGTGTCTGTGTGTGTGTGAACAGCATAACTCAAAAACGAACAGTCGGATAAACACCAAACTTGGTATTTAGGTTCAGTATCTTCCAGAGATGCGACACGAAGGTTTTCAAGAAAATCCCCCCACCCCAGACTACCCTTTACATGGAACATTTTTCGAAAATTTTAATTTTCTCAAAAATGGCTCTAACGATTTTGATGAAAATATCATATGTTTAAGATAATATCATGAGAAATGAAATGTATATCTCGAATTTTCTGGGAATGTCTCCAAAAGTATTCTTCATTCTGAACGACTTTTGCATAACTGGTAAACTATAAGAGATAGACAAAATTTTACTACACAAAAAATATAGATCGCGTTAAAATACACAACTTATGTCATATACATTTCTTTTGTTGAGTGAACCGTTTTCGAGATATTGCTTGTTATTTCCTTAAATTTTGCAATACTTATACTTTTTCTCAAATTCGTTATTCATTTTTTTATGTCCTGGACATGCAAAGAGAATGGAATGCGCCACATAGCAACCAGCGTTAAAATATTTGACTATCGCTTAAAAGCTACCATATTCCCCTTGCATCTACAAGAAAATTACCAATAAGATTGACATTTCGATATCTCGATTAACATGAAGCATATGGAGAATAGGCGTTTGTAAAATTAGATTGTACAAGAGTAGAGAAAGTCATGTGAGTGTAACACATCAGATTTTTTATGTCCTGGACTTGCAAAGAGAATGGAATGCGCCGCATAGCAACCAGCGTTAAAATATTTGACCATCGCTTAAAAGCTACCATATTCCCCTTGCATCTACAAGAAAATTAGCAATAAGATTGACATCTCGATATCTCGATTAACATAAAGCATATGGAGAATAGGCGTTTGTAAAAATAGTTTGTACAAGAGTAGAGAAAGTCATGTGAGTGTAACACATCAGATTTTTTGGATTCAGGAGGTCTCAAAACATGTATTTCCGGTGAAATCTCGGTATCGAATTTTTGGGTGGAATGCAATACTTCCCCTACTTACTATACGTAGTAGAGAAAGTAAAAAGCATTTTTGGAAACATGTCCGTGTGTGTGTCTGTCTGTGTGTCTGTCTGTGAACAGCATAACTCAGAAACGAACAGTCGGATAAACACCAAACTTGGTATTTAGGTTCAGTATCTTCCAGAGATGCAACACGAAGGTTTTCAAGAAAATCCCCCCACCCCAGAGTACCCTTACATGGAACGTTTTTCGAAAATTTTAATTTTCTCAAAAATGGCTCTAACGATATTGATTAAAATATCATATGTTTAAGATATTTTCATGACAAATAAAATGTATATCTTGAATTCTCTGGGAATGTCTCCAAAAGTATTCTTCATAGTGAACGACTTTTGCATAACTGGTAAACCATAAGAGATAGACAAAATTTTACTACACAAAAGATGTAGAGCGCGTTAAAATGCATAATTTATGTCATATACATTTTTGTTGTTGAGTGAACCATTTTCGAGATATTGCTTGTTATTCCCTTAAATTTTCAATACTTATTTTCTCAAATGGGAATTCGTTATTCATTTTTGTGTCTTGGATATGCAAAGAGTATTAATCTGTGGAAAAGGGAATAGTGCTGCACCTAGCAACCAGCTATTAAGAGATATGTATGTGCTTATACTGCCCTTGTAAATATACATTCCCCTTATATCTACAAGAAAATTAGCAATAAGATAGACTCTGAAAATGTTAATCTCGATTAACATGAAGTAGATGGAGAATAAGCTTTTGTATAAATAGTTTGTACAAGAGTAGAGAAAGTCATGTGAGTGTAACACATCAGATTTTTTTTTATATCCTGGACATACAAAGAGAATGGAATACTCCACATAGCAACCAGCTCTTAAAAGATTTGACTTTCTCTTAAAGCCTACCATATTCCTCTTGTATCTAAAGAAAAGTAGCAATAATGTAGTTTCTGCAAATGTTTATCTCGATTAAAATGAAGTAGATGGAGAATAAGCGTTTGTAAATATAGTTTCCACAAGGGTAGAGAAAGTCATGTGAGTGCAACACGTCAGATTTTTCTGTTTTGATATGTGCGAGAAAATAATGTTGTTTCAGTTATACAGTGTCTGTTAACAATGAAAATATAGAAACTGCATTACTTATAAAGTTAAATAATCTAGAACAGTAGCAAACCTCGAGATTATAACATGGCCATATACCTATTCTCTATCATCACTTAAGAATATACACGGCATAAGGATATAATGCAAATTTTATATCAGAAGGAGAAGAATATCTACAAACAGTAAGCAAGTCCCATTACTCTTAACAATAGTAATAAATGACTAAAATAATGTACAAGAGAATAAACCTATCATTTAAATTCATACTATTTTGTTAGTTATATCGTTGTTATTTCTCTACACTTCTTCTTCAATGGATTACCCTCCTCTTTGTAGGACTTACACCCCCAAGGACTTGCAAGCCAGTACCTTGGATCGGTAGCCCGTTGAGGAGCAAGCAAACTAGATCAAATGAGTAGAGAAAGTCATGGATGGGTGATCAACCCAATGCCAGGTAGGGTGGTGAAGAAGAACGAAATGAAGTGTAGTGACGAAAAGGATGATAGGAAAATTCGCGGATCAAAGTATCCAACCAGCATTCGCCTATCGCCCGAGGAAAACCACGAAAAACCCTTCGGTCAGATTGATCGGCCCCGGGGTTTGAACCCAGGACCTCCCAAGTGTGGGCCACAGACCTTACCACTTGAGCCATCCCGCTCGGTGATTATGTATACCCAAGGGAAAAATCAGTGCGCTATGAAATTTCTGTCCAAGGACAGGAATCAGTTTATGTCCATTGACCGATCAAAGTTGAACCGAGCATACGAGGGGCATTATTTATATTTTGAGCCTTGGCAACCCTGAATGTTGTAGGTGCCATCTGACGTTTCCAATGGAACGTTTGACATTTTTGACCATAATCTACTTCAAAAATGTTGTCAATACTGCGCCATTAGGCTCAAAATATAAATAGTGCCCCTCGTACATCAGTTTATTTAAGCCTCTAAATGGAACCCTCTGCAAAGATTGGCCTCCGCTCTCTCCTAATCCTCATGAAGAAGGGAGTAGAGTAAATTAGATTAGAGTAGATACTCTGAGGGGCGTTGGTGGATTCAGTGACCTTCGCAGCTCGAAGCAGTCTTTTGTGCTGACCCTTATACCCATATGGGTACTCACGGACATAGATACTCATGCCCATGGCGGGATTCAAACCCGCGACCCTATGCGCCACAGGCGCTCCAGCAACTGCGCGAGGCCTCTATGATGAAGGTAAAATGCCTTATGGCAAGAATCTAATATTGTTTCTCAAAATTAGAATTTACGTGTATTTAAAAAACATGGAATTATTGTTAACGCATTCCAGAAGTTCTTTCATTGATTGCTAACTAGAAATCGAGTTTGAAAGACAACTGTTTGTTTTTGATACCGTCCTTTGAATTTTTACTGATCTCTTAAAATATTCTGCTGGATTTCGGCTAAGAATGTACTTATGGCGACATCTTCTTACATAATTATGTACCTTCTATTTTACCATTTGAAGTCTTGTATATACAATTTCTGCATTTGTAATTTACAAATCATCGTTCAAGCACCAGCGTTCTGAAGGCTAACGATGTTTTACAATAATTATCTGTGCTAACCCAGGTCCTAGATTTTTCCATGTTTCTGGTTTACAGAAAAATGAACGTGAGATTGATTTGAAATGTCCCCAAAGTGATCAATAGATGAGATTGTCTGAGATGTATGCAGTTGGCTTACTTGTCAACTAATAAGAAAAATACCTACAGTATCGCGCACTTTTACTTCGTAATAGCAGAAACTGTAGGTTCGCTCGCGTTACTCCACTGATTCATGAGGTACCTCCTCCCTCTTTTTTCCTCCCTCTCTTTCTTTTCCCTATCTATTACGTAATATTACCAAAATCAGTATCAAAGCTGCCTTGCCTGTGCTAGTGGTAGAGACCAAGCGACATATAAATGATTTAGTGCTATTTGACACTCATTAAACGCATAGAACAACCCAAGAAAAGAATCTAATATGGTATAGTAAAGCAATTTTCTCTACCCATTACAATTCCACAGGTAGTATAGTTATGGCTATCAGGAAGTGGAGGATTTTGGCACTTAGGCACACAGTGACCTACTAAGCTTCTTGAAATTTCAGAATAAAGGGGTAAAGTGAAGGACACATAGGGTGACCAGATCCGGGGTCAGGCATAGACGGGGTCCCTAACATCTCCAGATAACGCCGGTTGGACCCCCACAGACCTACCTCTCCCCACGGAGAGGTATCACTAGGGCCATCCCACACCGAACGCCAGGGCAGACAGTCCACAAAGCAAACTCCACAGCATACGCCTCGCTCGCCGTCCACTTGCCTGATCCTTCGACCCTGAAACATAATAAGGAAATGAAATGACAGGAAATGGGGATTGAGAAAACTCACAGGCATTAAATAATTCACCCCAGCATTCACCTATCAACTAGGGAAGACTGGGAAAAAAATCCGGACAGAGTGGCCGTCCCAACGGGAACCAAACTCGGGACCTCCCGAATGCAGTCTCACATGCTACCGCGGAGTCATCGCGGTCATTGTATAAATAGGAAATGGTGTTTTGTTTGTAATGAGCTCATGCGAAATAGACTCGCAAAGGTTCAAGTGTTGGTACATGGCGACCGGCCTGGACTTTAGCATATTACTACAAAAATGATTACTTGACATAAAGTACACATTTCCAGGAACTCTATATTTTTCCTGCAATGCTATGAACAATAGTGTTCCCACTAAAACGTTTTAAACTCGTTTCACTTCTAATTATGGTATTAAATAATTCTAAGACGGGCCAGGCAGAGAATGTTATGGTTTGATCGCTTCAAAATGGACATTAACAAAACACTACAATGAGAAAATTGTCAGAATTAGATATTCCCACGAATGAGTTCAATAATGTAGACAGTATGCGCTGGGGCAATTATCTGGCTAATATCGAACTCATGAGTTGCATTGAATATTGAATGAAACGTTTAATAAACAATATTAATAAACGACTGAAAAATTCAATGCCATAGGCGGGATTTGCACCACAGATCTCCCTGTCTCCGTCCGGTTGCTCTAACCACTGAGCTACCATGACAACATGATGGCACGACATTAAATTCCGCAACTGATTCGTTTTTTCCAGTAAACCACAAGGAGATCTGAAATTGTATTGAGATGACATACCCCAATGGCGACTATTAATGTTATAAGTACTTTTAGTCAAATCTAAACCATGGCATTGAATTTTTTAGTCATCTGATTCTACCTTTCCAACTCTGTCCAACACACGGCTTGTGTGGAAGAACAATTAATTTCAATATTTATAAAATATAACATAATTTAACTGAGTTTATTGCATACCAATATCATAACGTTGCACGGTCTGCTATGTTTTTTATCACTGCAACAATTTCCAAACAATTGCGCATCATGTGTTAACAATCTCGTATCGATAATAATTCAGTGATAGTCTACCGTGATTAGTTCAAACTGACAGGCTGTAAATTGGATTGGTGAATATTTAATGCTGACTCGTGAAATAATAGTCATTTAATTCAACTATTTATATTGTACATAATTAGTTTAGCATTTAAGTAATTGCATATTTAATCATTTAGATTTATTTTACCAGCTGAAGATACAATAAACATACAATTTATTGGATGCCCAAATTCAAATCTTGTGAACTTCGAACCTAAAGAATAAACATATACAAACACTTTTCATCTAGGTGCATCTCCATGCTGTGTCTTTAAATCACGATTTGTATTTTAATGCTGATCCGTTGGTAGGTAATAACATTTACATTTTCTTGAAGAATGAAGGTATGTATAGACTGTTACTCTTCTGAACAAGGGGAATGTTTATTTTTCATATAATTCTAAAGGAAAGGTAATAAAATATTTCAATTTACGCTTGAATGAAGTGTATATGGTATTCATAAATACGTATATATTATGATGCTTAACTAACACAAGGATAAAGCTTCGCAGATTGAATGCAGCTAGAACAGAATACTAGACATTGGGACGCGACCGTTTGAGTGAGCGCCCTTCTGCCTGTTCTGATAGTGGCACATTTGCTAGGGATTCTCTGTCTGATCAGGCGTAAGCTCGAGATAATCTTTGATGACCTGAAGTAAACTGAATGCCATTTATAACAGACGAAAAAGACCAGAGGAAGCAAATCTAAGAAGCTATAAAGATTCAAACTGAGGATCCAAAAACTTCCTTTACGAATACAGTAATGGTAAAAAGCTTTAGATAAAAAAGACATTTTTCAGTGATAACCAGGAAGGCTTATGAACACCGCTTATCAAAAGTGCAGCGGAATCAGGAATTAGCGCAATAAACACAAAACATTAATGCTATTAATATCTGTGTGGCTTTGAAGTTTACGAATTGCATTTTGCCTTTATTATAATTCTCGATTTTTGACCTTTGATGGTGAAAACGTATGAGTGACAGACCGAGTCCTTCACTAAAATATCCTATATGTAACATTCACACACCTTTCCCTACATAGTGTAACCCATTTAAAGAGTGCAGATCAAAACACTGTTCACTTTTTACTTTCCGTACTATGTAGAGTAAGTACGGGAATATTGCATTCCACCCAAAAATTCGATATCCAGATTTCGCCAGAAATACATGTTTTGAGGTTTCCTGAATTCAAAAAAAGCATTTCTAGAAAAAGGTCCATGTGTGTGTCTGGTGGATGTGTATCTGTGAACAGCATAACTCAAAAACGAAAAGTCAGATAAATACCAAACTTGGTATTTAGGTTCAGTATCTTTCAAAGATGCGATACGAAGTTTTTCAAGAAAATCCCCCCATCCCAGACTACCCTTTACATGGAAAGTATAATTTTCTCAAAAATAGTTCCAACGATTTTGATTAAAATATCATATGTTTAAGATACTTTGATGGCAAATGAAATGTGCATCTTGAATTTTCTGGGAATGTCCCCAAAAGTCGTCTTCATTCTGAATGAATTTTGCATAACTGGTAAACCGGAAGAGATAAACAAAATTTCAATACACAAAAAATGTAGATCTCGTTAAAACACATAATTTATGTCATATAGTTTTTTTTTGGAGTCAACCATTTTTGAGATATTCCTTGTTATTTGTTTGAATTTTCCAAAACATGCTTTTTCTCAAATGGGAATTCGTTATTCTTTTTTTTAATATATCCTGGCCATGCAAAGAGAACGGAATGCTCCACATAGCAACCAACTCCTAAAGATTTGACTATCGCTTAAAGCCTACCAATTTCCCCTTGCATCTACAAGAAAATTAGCAATACGATTGTTTCTGCAAATTTTTATATAGATTAACATGAAGTAGATGGAGAATAAGCGTTTGTAAAAATAGCTTATACAAGAGTAGAGAAAGTCATGTGAGTGTAGCACATCAGACTTTTCTGAGATACGTTCTTCCTGTTGATTTTTAGACATAAATTTTATAAGAATGTCCTTAAGAACATTACAAAGTAAATTCGAATACAAAAGAAGGAAATGAATTAGTTTTATTTTAGAGAAAATAATAATATTGCAAATATGATTAAATCGTTATATACTTTCGCATGTAATGAAAATATTGACTCATGCACTAACTTAAAGAAGTTCATCCTCTTCCTGTAAAGCATTTTTCAGAAATATTTAAAATGTAAAATGAGAAATTAAATGCTTTTCACAATAATCTAAAGCCATAGTTTGCACATCTAAGGGAACATGTCCTTCAAACCTACCAAAATTTAAACCTGATGTAAAAATCTAAATGCGATTAATGTTATCTTTCGTCTTTTGCCCAGCATCTTGAAAACCAGTTTTCAGCACTTGAAACAAAGATTATGTTTATCATTAATTCATTTGTCTATGTTGATGCCAATGAACTTAATTGATCGGTGCGTGAAAACTTCGGAAAATGTAAACTTGAAATAGAAATGTTGAATCTACAAGAAGGCATATCTTGATTTCCTTTAATGCAACTTACGGCAATTTGTGGACTCTGGCTCGTAGGCTAGTTCTGAAAATGAACTCTTTTGCCCAGTCCATTTTTGCGAAGTTGCGTTTCTACCTATGAATATCCAAAATAAATGCTAATTCTAACTGAAGAGCAATCTGTCCCAGATTTCCTTGAATATGCAATGCCATATATTTTTACGCTAATTACGCAATTTACTTAAAGAAGGGATTTAGTGACATTTTAGCTTTTTGATTAAATTACTGCTACTGCTACTGCTACTGCTGCTGCTGCCGCTGCCGCTGCTGCTGCTGCTGCTGCTGCTACTGATTATGACATAACTCCATAGACGTCAGTCAGATATACCCCACACAAGAAGTATAGCACTGGTTCATAATATGTTGTTTTTAGGTGAATATGCTTGTATGTGAGCTCCGAATATTAAATTAACTAATGTTCTCTAATGTTTACAAAAAATACTGCAACTACATGTGGAGTGAAACAGGATTGTATTCTCTCCAATTGTATTTTTGCTTTCTCTACTACGTATAGTAAGTAGGGGAAGTACTGTATTCCACCCAGAAATTCTATACCAAGATTTCACCGGAAATACATGTTTTGAGACCCCTTGAATCCAAAAAAGCATTTTTGGAAACATGACCGTGTGTGTGTCTGTCTGTGGACAGCATAACTCCGAAACTAACAGTCGGATAAACACCAAACTTAGTATTTAGGTTCAGTATCTTCCAGAGATGCCACACGAAGGTTTTCAAGAAAATCCCCCCACCCCAGATTACCCTTTAAATGGAACATTTTTCGAAAATTTTAATTTTCTCAAAAATTTCTCTAACGATTTTGATTACAATATCATATCTTTAAGATATTTTCATGACAGATAAAATGTATATGTTGAATTTTCTGGGAATGTCTCCAAAAGTATTCTTCATTGTGAACGACTTTTGCATAACTGGTAAACCATAAAAGATAGACAAAATTTTACTACGCAAAAAATGTAGATCACGTTAAAATACACAATTTATGTCATATACATTTGTTTTGTTGAAAGAACCATTTTCGAGATATTGCTTGTTATTCCCTTAAATTTTTCAATACTTATTTTCTCAAATGGGAATTCGTTATTCATTGTTTTTGTCTTGGATATGCAAAGAGTATTAATGTGGCAAAGCGAATGGTGCTGCACATAGTAACCAGCTATTAAGAGATATGTATATGCTTAAAGGCTACTGTATTTCTATATTGCCCTTGCAAATATATATTCCCCTTACATCTACAAGAAAATTAGCAGTAATATAGAGTCTGCAAATGTTTATCTCGATTAACATGAAGTAGATGGAGAATAAGAGTTTGTAAAAATAGTTTGTACAAGAGTAGAGAAAGTCATGTGAGTGTAACACATCAGATTTTTTATTATTATGAATGACATTATGGAAAAGTTGGTAGGCCTTGTTAGGAAAGACACAAGATTCTGAATACTGGAAGACCTAAACTTCGCAGATGATGTTAGCTTACTCTTCCATAATTTTGATGATATGTGAAGTATAATGAATTCTCTATTAGAAGTAATAAAGAAGACATATGAAAATTTACATAAATAAAACTAAAGAAGTGAGACTAAATATACAAACAAAGTCATAAAGGATAATAAAAACTATTGATACTGTTCAGGAATTCAAATATCGAGGTAGTATAATTGATAAGAATGGCGAAACCCTTGAATATGCTAAGACTAGAACAAGGGAAGCAAATGGTGCTTTTGTCCTATTATATCCAAACTGGGAATCTAATGTTATATCAAGACGGACTAAAATTAAAATTTTCAGCAGTAATTTGAAATCAGTTTATTATATGGCTGTGAGACGTGGAAAACAAGTAAAATCACTCAAAGCAATTTACAAACCTTTTCAACGTATGTTTAAGAAGAATTATAAGAATAAGATGACCAGATACAACTTCAAATTTAGAATTATGGAAAATAACAAATAAAAATCTGATGTGTTACACTCACAGGACTTTCCCTACTCTCTACTTAGTACTCTGTGGTGGTATACTTGTAATGTTATTTAATTTGTTGAGCCCCACGTTTGGGAGCCAATTTGCGACGGTATTACTTATAATGTTGTTTGTGTATTTGTGTTTACTCCACGTGGTGAAGCCATTTTGTGACGAGATTCCTTGTTAGGTTTGTTAGCTCCATCTGGTGTTAGCAATTTGCGGCAGTATTAGTGTTTGTTTGAAAGAATGCTACTGTTATTTTATTTAATTTTAGTTCACTGTCCTCCGGCTAGCTGTGATCTTTTTGGTCGAGCACTTCTCTTTATACAGGTTGTGTAAACGGAAAGGAGTCTCTTATCCAAATATAACACTGATGAAAGAATTTGTTTTACACTTTTATTGTCGAACACATTCACTATCACATTTATACATTGATCTTGACACTCGCCAAACTGAAACTGTTATAATAACTTATTTACTGATCATTCTTAATTCGCGTACTTCAACTTTTTGTATAATTAACTTTACAACACTTGAGATTTTTCATGACTCTGCTACGCGTAACCTCCGAATCGATAACCGACGTGTACTGTACAAATATTTCTGCTGGACTGAAGGCGACGTGTAACGTACAAATGTTTTCGACGAACTGACGGCGACGTGTAGCGTACAAATATTTTCGGTGAACTGACGGGGTCTACCTCTAATCTAGCCCTTTTTATACTCCTACACCCCGATATGCCTAAACATTATAACTGAGTTGCTATTGGCTAATAAAACGCGCCAACATTAGCGTCTATTTTTATATCCAATGAAAATTATGAATACATATGCTCTAGGGAAAATGTTCCAGCAAATTCTAAAGAAAAACGCGCCAATATTACGTAACTTCCTCGTCTCTAATAATGATAAACAGCTCACCCCCTCGCTGCATTATTGCACGCTATTATTGTCAGTTTCAGTAAGGCCGTATAAACTTACTTCTCAACAATAATTACAATCAACAAATATCTCAAATCAATGTCATATAAAAATGTATATTCATACTATAATTCTTCTTTACATTTAAATAATTTATGACACAAATTACTGCATCAACTCTTATATAAACTATTTTTACAAATGCTTATTCTCCATCTACTTCATATTAATCGAGATGAACCTTTGCAGAAATCTTATTGCTAATTTTCTTGTAGGTGGAAGAGGAATATGGAAATACAATAGGGTTTAGACGACAGTCAAATATTTTAAGAGCTAGTTGCTATGTGGAGCATTCCGTTTTCTTTGCATGTCCAGGGCATTAAAAAAAGACGAATAACGAATTCCTATTTGAGAAAAAGTGTAAGTATTGAAAAATTCAAACAAATAACAAGGAATATCTCGGAAATGGTTCACTGACACAAAATGTATAAGGCATAAATTGTGTATTTAACGAGATCTAAATTTTTTGTGTAGTAGAACTTTATCTCTTACGGTTTACCAGTTATGCAAAAGTCATTCAGAATGAAGAGTACTTTTGGGGACATTCCCAGAAAATTCGTCATATACATTTCATTTGGCATGACAATATCTTAAACATATGATATTTTAATCAAAATCGTTAGAGCCATTTTTGAGAAAATCAAAATTTTCGAAAAATGTTCCATGTAAAGGGTAGTCTGGGGTGGGAGGATTTTCTTGAAACTGTTTGTGTCCCATCTTTGAAAGATACTGAGCCTAAATAGCAAGTTTGGTATATGCCCAACATTAAGTTTTTGAGTTATGCTGTTCACAGACACATGGACACACACGGACCTTTTTCTAAAAATGCTGCTTTGGAATCAGGGCACCTCAAAACATGTATTTCCGGTGAAATCTCGATATCTAATTTTTCGGTGGAATGCAATACTTCCCGTACTTGCTATACGTAGTAGAGAAAGTAAAAACGAAAGTAGAAATGGATAGGACACACCTTTTGAAAAGAACATAAAGCAGTGGAAAGAATGGCGTTGGTTTGGAATCCCCAAGATAGTAGAGGTAGAGGAAGAAACACTGGAAGAGAACAGTTATCGAAGAAATCGCTAAAGAAGGTGAAAACATGGAATGAAGTAAAGAAGTGTCAAGAAATAGAATACGATAGAAATACTTTGTGAATTCCCTATACTCCTCATAAGGAGATACAGGAGATTCAATGATTGTTCTCTAAGTGTTACTGCTGGGCAGATGTCTCAATTCATATTTCATAAGTAAAACTGTGTGCCACTAATATGTGTAAAGGAAAACTTAACTTTAAAAAATAATGTAAAATGTATATCATTTGTTGATGAGCATTAACATTACGGCAGGTTTGGGGTGTTGGTAATTGCTTCCATGGTTTTATTTCCAGTAATTTAATTATACTCACCAATTAAATTAAACAAAACCGCTTCTCTCTTGGATGTTTTATCCTACACTTATTTTAGTCAACTTCAATAAAGTGCAAATGCACTGTTTTTATACACAAAGCTCTAAAATGATTATACTACTGACGATAATATTAGTGGTGCTGTACAGCGTTCCACTGTTGATGCTGTGCAGGTTGATGCAGTAATTTGTATCACAAATTACTTAAATGTAAATAATGATTGTAATATGAATATGCATTTTTATGTGACATTGATTTCAGATGTTTATTGATTGTAAATATTGTTGGGAAGTAAATTTATAATGCCTTACTGAAACTGTCAATAATAGCGCGCAATAATGCAGAGAGGGGGGTGAGCTGTTTATCATTATTGGAAACGAGGAAGTTACGTAATGTTGGCGCGTTTTTCCGTTGAGAACCTTCTGGAATGTTTCCCTAGAGCATATGTATTCATAATTTTCATTGGATATTAAAATAGACGCTAATGTTGGCGCGTTTTATTAGCCAATAGTAGTTCAGTTATAATCTTTAGGCGTATCTGGAAGCAGGAGTATAAATAGGGTAGGTTAGAGGTAGCTTCATGCTCAGTTCATCAAAATTCTTTGTGCACTACACGTCGTCTTCAGTTCGTCAGTTCGTCAAAATATTTGTATGAGATACGTCGGCTATAGATTCACAAGTTACGAAAATCTAAAGTATTATAAAGTTAATTATACACAAAGTTGAAGTACGTGAATTAAAAGTGATCAGTAAGAAGTTGTTATAACAGTTTCAGTTTGGCGAGTGTTAAGATCAATGTGTAAATGTGATAGTTAACGTGTTCGACAATAAATGTGTAAAACAAATTTCTTCATCAGTGTAATTTTTGGATAAAAGATTCCTTTCCGTTTACACAACCCTGATCAAGAGATATGTTCGACTGAAATAATAGCTAGCCGGAGGACAGTAAACAAAACTTAAAATTCTTTCAAACACTAACACTGCCGCAAATTGTTAACACCAGATGGAGCTACAAACCGAACAAATGAATGACGTCACAAGATGGCTTCAACACTGATGTAAACAAACATTCAAGTAATACCGTTACAAATTGGCTACCACAACGTGGGGCTACAATTAATATTAAATAATATAACATTAATACCGTCGCAAGGTTGACTAAATCATTTCGCAATTGTTCATTTTTTTTAATTCCCTTGTTTACCCAGTTTATCTTACTGTCTTTTACCGCTTATTACCATAATTACACCACAACTACACACACACAAACACCCGTGCCCATGGCGACCCTCAGCTTGGCGGAGCGCCGAAGCTATACACTCCAGCGACCATGGCTACAAGGGCCGGCATGTTTAAAGTAGGAATAGTTAACGGACGGTAGTTCTACAACATATGTTATATGTGATATGTTGTTCAATGGAGGGGGACACCTCGACACCGCGACCTACAGAGATCTATTGTGCCTATCACCCCTCAGGAGGAAGGGACAAACTGAAGGAACCATCAGGTGGCTAAAGGTAGACAGATCACTGGGACGCGCGGAAGTCTCTAATGTTTCCAAGCTCGTTCACCCCGGAGCCGCCGAGAGAGGGCGAGAAACGACCCCACTAGTCTAGCAGCCCTCTGGTGCCCAAGAGACATTGAAATTGAGTTTTATTTGTGGACGCTCTTTAACTGTTGTGGTGCTTAGCGTCCCAATCTATATTGAGCGTGAAAGACCGGTAATTTTGCTCAGAGGCCTGTTTATCAGGCTTGAAGTTCTTTTACGTGCCGTAAATCTACGACACGGGACCACGGGAAGCCATGCTAAGGATTTTTACGCCCGAAAAAAATTCATCGCCCTCCGCCGGGTTTGAACCCGCGACCTCGGGAACTAGATGCTAGCATGGTAGCCACTACACCACGGAGGACGACAGGTGTCCACGGGGAATATTCTTTCCAGTGAGTATGCATTCGCGCCGACTGCACAGCACCGCCATACACCACGAAACCTAGAAGCACAAAATAAATAAATCTGCAATATGCCATCCTGGTACCTTGTTTCCTACACCAGGACGTGTATTCCAAATTTGTTATTTATTTAAATATTTCTTTTAATTATACATTTTTGTAGTACAGATTTTCTTATATTCTAATGAATAGTAGAAAATTAAAAAAAAATAAAATAGATACAATAAGTAATCTAAAAATAAAAATAATAATAATAATAATAATAATAATAATAATAATCAGGGTTAGGATTTTTAAGTGCGCACCTTTTTTCTTACGGTAAGTTAAAGCTGTGCAGAAAGATATCACAGTGTGAAATTTTGTTTCTAGTTGAGATAAAAGGCATTTTTTCTCGCACCTTTTTCCCTTTTTTGGGACCTTTACCCCTTTTTGGCACCTTTATCCCATTTTCCCCCAACCATGCCCATAATCCACTTTTTCCCACTTTTTTCTTTAAAGTTTCATTCCAATTTATTCTTTAACTTTCAATTAACGTCTCCTCAGCTTGCTGTGTACGTGCGAATAGTAAGCCTACCTCTTTCAGTAAACGCCGCGCGGGAATTGAAAGCACACCCGCAACAATGGAAAATAATTGTGTGTTCGACGAAAACCTCTTTCTCTCACTTTACCGCTATAAAGTAGCCCGCAATAATGCAATTGACAATGAGTGATTCTATCCCACCAGAATCAGTAGCCTGCTATTCGTGAATGTGAGGTTGTTACTGTGAGAGACGTCATCTGTTTGCATAGAGGCGAAGGCTGGGCACGCAGAGACGGCAGTAACCTCACCCGCGCAGTTCCGAAAATTATTAAGACTGGGTTCTGCTCGAAACTACTAGAAATCGCTGAGACTGAAGTTCCAGCATGAATGGGAACATTCTGGTAATTGTCGCGGTGTTATAAGAGAATGTGGACAGCGAATGGGCGCAAGAGTGAGTTGTGTGACAGTCGCATTGTGTTAGCAAGTGAACCAGTGTTAGCTCTCCAAACGAGTGCACTAGTACCAGATTTTACCATGTCAAAGGTGTCCAGTGCTCGATTTAATGTTCTGGCTAAGGAATTCAAACAAGATTTCATAGACACTGATGGAACTGTTTTGCGAGGTACTATTTGTGATTCAGGAATTTTGTTAGATGAAAAACACCAGCGATATCGCATCAAACAACACATTTCCAGCTCTAAGCATCAAATGAACAAGACTCTTCAAGCAAACAAATCACGGCAACCTCTATTACGAAATGCGTTTCAATAGAGTTCTTCAAAACGCCAAAATTTTAAGGAATTAAACATTGATTTATGTGCAGCTCTTACACAAGCAGGAATTCCACTCAATAAGGTCAACCATCCAGCCTTCAAGGGATTTCTTGAAAAATACACAAGGATGTCAATGCCCATGAGAGTACTTTAAGAAAAAACTACATGGAGCCTGTTTACCAAGAAACCATAGAAAGAATCAAGGACAAAGTGTTTGATTGCGATGTGGGAATTATTGTGGATGAAACCATAGACTCAATGGAACGATATGTTTTGAACATTTTAGTTTTTCCCTTAGCGGGGGAGTTGTTAAAAATGTACGAGCTGCAGAAAGCCAATGTCAGTACAGTGATGCAATCCATTATGGAACTTCTGCCAAAAACTCTGGCCTACTGGTATAGAGTTTGAAAAACTTCTTGTGTTACGGACCAGGCTCCATACATGGTTTCAGCTGTTAACCAATTGAAACATTTATTTCCTAACTTGAAGCATGTGACATGCTTGGCTCATGCCCTTCACAGGGTTTGTGAATCCATAAGGAACGAATACGACATTGCAAATCAATTAATCTCTGCCCTGAAGAAGATTCTACTGAAAGCTCCGAGCCGTGTTGTTTACTACAGGGAAATCACTGGCCTGCCTCTTTCAAATTTCCCGGTCATTACTCGTTGGGGATCTTGGATTGAGTGTGCTGCTATGTTGTGTGAGAATTTTGACAAAATTAAAGAGTTTGTGCTTTCTTTGGATCCAACCGACGCAGGTGCAATTTCCAAGGCACAGCAACTTCTGTTACCGGAGAAAATACATAATTTGCAGAAAGAACTATATTGTGCCCATAGTTAAAAGTACCTGCCTGCAGCTATTAAACGATTGGAAGAATAAGGTCTGGAAAAGGAAAAACAATGGGATATTTTTAATTCCGTGAGGGAGCACTTAGATGGCTTTGCCAAAGAAAAACTTGAATCTAGTCTTCAGAAGAATCCAGACATTGAGCAATTCGCCATATCTGTAGAGTTGCCATTCCGAGTGAATACAAGGTTTACCCCACTGGTTTCTGTGGATGTTGAAAGAAGATTTAGCATCTACAAAGACATTCTATCTCCTCATAGAAACAGACTTACTTTTAAAAATGTGGAGATGCTTAATATCTTGAAGTACAACAGCTTCATGTTTTTTCCTTCTTTTGATGAGTGATAATTTGATGTACTTGTTTGTAGTTCAATAAATTAGAATAGAGGAAAGAGAAATCGTTGAAGTAGTTAAGGGAATACACAACTGAAATTAACCCAAAATCTCAAAAAATCTAAAAAAAAATTATATCCTCAAAAAATTCTCCATTGCTTGTAGTTTTAGAATCCACTTTTATTGTTGACCTAGCGAACGCTTCAGGATCGTTACGAGACTTTTAAAATACCTTTGCACATTTGGTTCATTTTAAGGCATTTCATATTTTCAGCATTTCTGCATATTCAAAATGTTCCACACGATGTAGTTTTCATCAATTCATATTGGCACTTTCTATGCTTATTTCAAAAATCCAAATAAATAAAACTGTCATATAATTATCTGTGTAATGAATAGCTTTTGCGCTACTAATTTTTGAAGATAACAATGTATACAAAAAAACGAAAGAAAAAATGCAAATACAAAACTGCAAAAAAATGTTTTCTCTTAAACTAAGAATCATAGAAAAGAATTGTATGATAGATTTGTAGTTCCTTGACATAGGAGCATAAGATTTTTTTTGTTTTGAAAGATGCATCATGTGTTGCATTTTGCATATACCCATAATTTTTTTTGAAATTTAATAACTTGAAAACTAATTAAGATTTTGGATTGAAATTCACAAAACAATTATATCTAAAGAAGATTGACATGTGATTAAAATTTAAGTCCAATTGAATGGATAGTTTATAAAATAGCAATTTTTGTTGTGCATCCCCTTAAATAAACCAGCACATTATGGTCCTTTTTTCACCTTATTTGAGCACCTTTTCCCTTCCTTTTTTCATCTGAAATTTTCACCTTGATAAAGGAGCATTTTAGAAGCAGTTGTATCGTATTTCGACTCTTGGTTAGCCGAACTTGTAGTAGTTGCAGCCGCACTATGGTAAACAGTTTCCGGTAGCCTTCGCCCCAAATGTACTTTCAGGTGGCCTTTGCCCCAAGTTTAAAAAAAATATTAACTTTTTAATTTGACTGTTTCTTTAAATATTATATATTTATGTTTGCCTCGGCTGCGTCAGTATTTATTTTAGATACACGTTTCTCTTGGCAGGGTTGTGGTGCAACTAAGAATGTAGGCTTACACAGATTATAATTTTACTTCACTCCTTTTATTAATGCTTGACACGATTTAAATAACGCTTCACTGATATAGAGAGCTGTGAGATTCATTTTATTAACTAATTACACTTTTTAACACGTAAACTTATTTTTCGTCTCACACGAATACGTATTAAATCTCTCGAGGACGCACAAGCAACGCACCCAGTTATGAGTACTGTCTGCAGGCAACTTAATTGAGTTCAACCGTCTAAACTTGTAAATTTCTGTATTTCAAGTCTCTGATTGGCTATTCCTAATCCAATTGAATACCTTCATTTAACTAAAGCTTTTTCTGGTTGTTGATTGGCCATTTTATAAACTGTCACTAAAATTACATTATTGTTACTCCAATAATCAGAAGTAGTATTATTAATCTCTCAAACTCATTATTGCCTCAAGGTTACCTCATTGTTACAAACGTTTAACTTATTATTCTCACAGCTCCTACATTATTAAATTACGTAATACATTCACATAACATTATTAAACATGGATACAATAATATAAACATTTACAATGACTGTAATATACATTTTACAAATTATTACATACACATATTGCTTCAAGGCGGGCTGTTATTGAATTTACATATTATATAATTTGACTGAAATCATTTAAGTGTTAAAAGTACTGTCTCAACCTAAAAATCCTAATCCTGATAAAAATAATCTAAAAATAAGCACACATGAAAGATGAGAAGGAAATGGAACAAAAGGGAAAGACGGAAAAGAAATCCTGAAGCGAAGAAACCACCCCCGCATTCGCCTGTCGACCAAGGGAAACCACGAAAAAACCATGGATCAGAGTGGATGATCGCCGGGAACGAACCCAGGACCTCCTGAATGCAAACCACAGGCGTTTCCGACTGAGCCATCCCGCTAGATCTAATTCTACAATAAAAGAGGATTAACGTTATATATCATATAATTAAAGACAGAATAACAAATTAAACACAAACAATTTTCTTGCAAACAACCACAAATTAAATATAGTAATGTTGTTTCTCTCATTTACGGAAGTGCATCTAAGATGCCGGATTGTACAAAATGAACATTCAGAATAATTAAATAAACTTTGCATAGAGAACGTTTTTTACGGTTCAAAGTGCAAACGTCTTCTAAACAACTGTAAAAGCATCAGCTAGGCTAAAAGTAAATTCAATTACACCTTAGTAAAACTTGCTTTTGCACTGTCTTGCTTCCATCAGGCAACGTTGCACACTTCGTTTTGTTTTAAACGAGTAGGTTAGCTTGGAGGAGAGCGAATTACCTTGATTAACTACTGGAAAAGCCAACAACAAATTGCAGCAGTTCCTCCACGCTGAGAAAACACTTATTTCCAAAGTTAGTTAGCGAGATGAAGCACTTACCTGCTTCCAACACTTTCAAGACTCCTTCTCTGAGTTTAGCCTGGACTGCCGAATCTCTATGTGTTAATTTGTACTTCTTCAGAAGCGGCATGCATATAAAGAAGGGGTGACAAAGTCTGGGTCGAGTCTTGTGTCACATAAAAATGAAGGTTAAAGGTTTTCAGGTGATCAAGTTGTAACGACGAATTACAGGCCAGAAATTTCATAAATAGAAGTATAGTAAGTATGGTAAGCATACCCATGGTCCACCGTGCGCATTAGCTCTCATTCGGGAAGTCCCAGGTTCATTCCCGTCAACCGCCCACACTGATCGTGAGTTTTTTGTAGTTTACCCTGGTCGGTAGGCGAATGCTCGGGTAGTTTCTCTTCTACCGCAATTTCCTTTCCCTTTCATTCCGCTTCCTTCTTTTCAGGTGCTTTCAGGTTTTGTGGCGTGAGGCGGTGTCGAACAGATGGCGCGCACGCATGCTCCAAGGAAAGAGTATTCCCTGTGGACACCGGAGGACTGCCAGGTCGCCAGGGTCGTTATCACCCTCTCTGGGCAACTCCAGTATTGGATCGGGTCTTCGAACCAGGAAACGTTATGGACTTCTGCGCATCTTTGTGGCCGTCTGCCTGTGGCTGTATCCTCCTGTAGTTCCTTCACTTTATCTATTCCTCCTAGAGGGTTGGTGGCCACAATAGATCTGTGCAGGTGCCCCCTCTTTTGTATAACCTATATCTGTACCGTGTGGTCCACAGACACTTACATCGGTATCGCTCTGCTTGTCCACAGTGTAGTAGTTTCATAAATATGGCCTTCTGTTTAAACGAAAACGGATCTTAGCAACAATGATCAAGACTATTCCAAAAACTTAAAATAGTTGCCTGCAGTTGTAAAGAATATGATTGTCGTAGGTGTGCTGAAGCTGCACATTCCATAGTGTGATCTACAATGATATAGTGTCAAACGAAGACTTTAATCCATGAAAACTGACATAAAACGGATATGAAGCACAGAAGTAATAAGACCACACGAATTTGGCTGCTTCTAGCCATGAACCGCACGGTCCCTCTGGCTGAATGGGTACGTAGGCAACCCCGCATACTCATTTAATGAGTAAGTGCTTCGAGTCCTAGAATATGTATATATTTTTACTTTCTCTACTACGTATAGTAAGTAGGGGAAGTATTGTATTCCACCCAAAAATTCGATACCGAGATCTCACCGGAAATACATGTTTTGAGGCCTCCTGAATCCAAAAGGTATTTTTGGAAACATTTACGTGTGTGTGTGTCTGTCTGTGAACAGCATAACTCAGAAACTAACAGTCGGATAAACACCAAACTTGGTATTTAGGTTCAGCATCTTCCAGAGATGCAACACGAAGGTTTTCAAGAAAATCCCCCCACCCCAGATTACCGTTTACATGGAACATTTTTCGAAAATTTTAATTTTCTCAAAAATGGCTCTAACGATTTTGATTAAAATATCATATATTTAAAATACTTTCATGACAAATAAAATGTATATCTTGAATTTTCTGGGAATGTCTCCAAAAGTATTCTTCATTGTGAACGACTTTTGCATAACTGGTAAACCACAAGAGATAAACAAAATGTTACTACACAAAAAATGTAGAACGCGTTAAAATACATTTTTTTTTTTGAGTGAACCATTTTCGAGATATTGCTTGTTATTCCCTTAAATTTTCCAATACTTGTACCTTTTCTCAAATGGGAATTCGTTATTCATTTTTTTTGTTCTGGTAATGCAAAGAGAATGGAATACTCCACATAGCAACCAGCTCTTAAAATATTTGACTATCGCTTAAAGTCTACCATATTCCCCTTGCATCTACAAGAAAATTAGCAATAAGATTAACATCTCGATTAACATGAAGTAGATGGAGAATAAGCGTTTGTAAAAATAGTTTGTACAAGAGTAGAGGAAGTCATGTGAGTGTAACACATCAGATTTTTACTTTCTCTACTGCTTGCCTATAGTAAGTAGAGGAAGCATTGTGTTACTGAAAATATATGTTTAGAGGCTCCCCCAAACAAAAGAAAGACAAGCTTACAAGAGATCCGTCTGTGTGTGTGTGCGTGCAGCGTAATTCAAAAACGAAAACTAGTTAAACAGCAAACTTGGTATTTAAGTTTAGTCTTCCAAAGATGCGACACGAAGGTCTTCATGAAAACTCTGCCACTCCAGACTACCCTTTATATGGAAAAACTGCCATTATTTTGTATTTTCTCAAAAATGTCTCTAACGATTTTGATTAAAATACATTTCAGATATCCACATGACAAATAAGACGTACATATTGAATTCTCTGTGAATTGCCGGAAAAATCCTGTTTATTATGATGCAGTATTTTTAACACTTGAATAAATTCAATTAAATTATATAATATGTAAAATCAAAAACAGCCCGCCTTGAAGCAATATGTATGTCATAATTTTTTTAAAATGTATGTAACAGTCATTGCAAATGCTTATATTATTGTAAATATGTTTAATAATGTTATGTGAATACATTACGCTTTAATAATGTAAGAGCTGTGAGAATAATAAGTTTAAAGTTGCTAACAATGAGGTAACAATGAGGTAACCTTGAGGCAATAATGAGTTTGAGAGTTTGAATGCTACTAGTCATGATTAGGGCAGCAATAACGTAAATTTTGTGACAGTTTAAAAACAAATAGCCAATCAACAGGCAGAAAAAGCTTTAATTAAATGCAAGTATTCTATTGGACTAGGATTAGCCAATCAGAGACTTGAAATACAGAAGCTTACGGGTTTTGACAGTTGAAATATGTTCAGTTACCTGCAGACCTTGGTAGTGACCGGATGGAAGATGTGTTCTCTAAAGAAATATTACGTATTCGTGTGAAACGTAAATTTAAGTATGCACGTTAACAAAGTACAAATATTAAATTAAAGAATCTCATAGCTCTTGATATCAGTGTAGTGCTATTTAATTTGTGCCAAGGATTAATAAAAAGAAGTGAATTTTAAACTTAAAATCTATGTAAGCCTACATTCTTGTCGCACCACGCCCTGTCTAAGAGATACGTGACTCTAAAGTAAGACTGACGCAGCCGAGGCAAGCATAAACATAAATAATATCTATATAACCAGTTTAATAACAAAGTTAATATCATTTTTTAAACTTGGAGTGTAACAACAAAAGTACATCTTCAGTTCGGCTTCCCATACGTGGGGCATATCTACTTCAATTATGAATGACTTTTATATAATTGGTAAACCGTAAGACATAAACAAATTTTTACTAACAGAAAAATGTACCTACCTAGATCTCTTTAAAGTACACAATTTATATCAAATTTTTGTGATGTTAACCATTTCCGAGATATTCTTTCCTATTGATTTTATATTCCAAATATTTATACGTTTCTCAAATGGTAAGTCGCTATTCGTTTTTCTAGTGATCATGGAAGGAGCGTGGAATTCCAAAGCCATCACATAGCGATCCTCTATTTAAAAATCTGACCATCGCTTTTGCCTAATATTCTTCTTATACCTACAGAGCGTTCGCTATTTTGCGGGGCTGCGATCGCGCGTATGCGTGCTCCGTTCGCTGTCTATTACTCTGGGGGGTTTTCCGTTCTAAACCTCCCGCGTTACTTATTCACGAGTGATAGTAACATGCAGTATAATGAGTGTTAACCTTGTTATAAATGGCATTCAAAGTGATGTCCATCTGAATTGAGTCATTCCTGGCATTTTCGGATTTCCATTCACACGCATAAGTTCTTCTTGCGTAACTCTCATAATTTCTGTTCTTATATTGTCCTTAAGTTGGTCTATTGTGTGGAAAACTTTATTTTTAAAGGTTCAAACGATGCACCAATTTCGTCGATTTTCCATCCTTTAGAACATTTAATTTTCGCTTCTTAGGTTTAGCCTGTTAGCGATTCCGTTGTCCTAAACGTATTAACCAGACGTAAAACAGTTTCTCTACCTGGAATAGAATACCAGGAAATTTCTCCTAAAATTATCTACATGATTCGGTTTTTACGCATGTATCGTACATAAAAAGTCGTTGTTCAAACTGTAAATTTGTCGGGAGGCATTTTAGTGGGCTAATAAGACAAGAACAGCAACAATAACAAGAATACTCTTATGCAAATCACACTTAAGCAATTCACCTTTGATATGCACAATGCACAAGCATTAGTGCTTACAGCACGAACAGAAGATAGCAACTGACGCAGTACGAGTATAACACAGCTGATAAACGTATCCTAGAGCGAGTCATTCACCTCTAATGCGCAGCGGAAAAGTATCGAGGTTACTGCAGTGCAGGCCGAGCATGCATACACGCAATCTGTGGCCCCACCATACAGCGACCGCTCTGTACAACGGCATGTGTAAATGTGCAATGTATAACAAGAAGAAGAGAGAAGAATATGATTCTGTAGGAATAGTTTGTAAAAGAGGAGCAGAGAAAGTCATGTGAATGCAAAATATGCATGATACCTCTTCATTACCGAATGAAGAGGTATCATTAGGCATGTACAATAT
Source organism: Deroplatys truncata (assembly GCA_030765065.1). NCBI lineage: Eukaryota > Metazoa > Arthropoda > Insecta > Mantodea > Mantidae > Deroplatys > Deroplatys truncata. Next base: position 169,632,203 of record CM060979.1, read on the forward strand.
AATGAACGTCACTGCACGAAACTCGTATTAATATATATGTTTAGTCACATTAAAATGAATAAACCGTTTCACGAATTTAATTATTCGTGCGATGATCAAATTGTTGACATGCTGGGATTGTAAACAGGAACGTATAAAGCACTGAATAGAAACAGAGGAAAATAAATAATGGCAAGAAGAATAGAGCAAAAGAAAATAAATGCACCAATTCCAATATTTCGCACCTCTTTTATGTCTTCTGGGTTCTGAAGACGATTTGTTTAAAAACATCAAAGTAACAAACACGCCAGCTGAAGAATCGACCTGACTTGGCTAAGCGCCAATGCTACACGTGTTTTTCGATGATCTTCCAGTAGTGTCTTATAGTGATCACGGGCAGATTATCACTTCCTGACTGTGATCTGCCAGCTCCACGTTTTTATTCAAACATCTCTCCCTATGTGAAATGCAATCGCACAGTAAGCCAGAGAAGTATGCAGTAACGTTTTTCTGCCGCCACCGAGCGAGGTCGCCGCGGTAACGTGTGCGACTCGCACTCGGGAGGTCCCGGGTTCGATTTCCAGCGACCGCTCACTCTGACGCATGGGCTTTTTGTGATTTCCCCGGGTCAGCAGGCAAGTGCTGGGATGGTTTGTCTACTACCCAACTTTCCTGTCGCTCATTTCCTGCACCCATCATCTCCTTTATTGTCATCTGTTTCAGTGTTATAGGACCAGGCAACGGTGTTCGGCGGGTTGCGGCTGGGCGGTGAATGTGCGCTATAGAGGTTTCTTCCTTGGCGTCGTTGCGGGACTGCTCAGTTAGGACCTGCCTCCGAGTGGTCCCCAACAAAGTGAGCCGCCGGGGGCCTGGAGGCTCGTGAGTGGGACCGGGCTGTGTCGGATGCGTTGGATCTGAAAACGTTAGGGACCCCGTCCATGTTTGTGCTCTTCGCCATCCAGATCTGGTTCCCTTCGGATCTCTCCCCTCATCCCTCCCTCCCGTGTCATGACAGAAGCATAAAGGGCCCGCTGCGGTCTACTTGCGTGCTCTGCGCCGGTTATAGGGCCCCTCCGCTTGTCCTTTACATTTATTTACCACCAAATTCTTGTAGAGTTCTATCACATTCTTGAGCATTCTTGCCTTAATGTTTTAATGGATCAGCTTTGCTTTTATTTGTTAAAACTGTCTTTAGAATACTAAAATTACAACAATCCACACTAAACTCACTACATGTATTTAAAAATAGCCTTTTTATTATATGAGATATTTTGTACTCGGTGTTGTGCTGACGTCACTACGAGCTACAAACTCGTTGTCCTGCCAGACTGTTCATGCTACTTCACTTAATAATTTGTGTCACAATATAGCTTGGGTGTCTCATATGCTTGGAAAAGAATATGCTACCTATATATAGTTCTCGGATAAAAATTGGTTATCGCTGCCCCAGTTCAAAACAAAATTATTGGCCCAGTTCTAAATTATTGTTTTAACCCCAGATTTCCGAAACACTAAACAGAATGATTCAATCTTACCTCAGTGAAGGCACTTTTTAAGTTCAAGTACGAAACTGCGCAATCACAGTCCGCAAGGCACCGTCCTGGGACCATTTCTCTATCTCATATACACTTCTGATTCAGCCTCTGGTCCTCGTCTTATTGCTCACTTTGCTGATGATGTCGCTGCTTTAAGTATGACTTGTGCTTCTATGGCTGCTCAGATGCACGTTTTCTGTCACAATATTCATCTGTGGTGTAAAAAACGTCACGTTCCGATGAATCCCCAAAACTCCATATTATTGCCAAGTTCACATGCAAAGCAAAGCCATTCACCATCAGTTTTATGGCAGGGGTACAGATACCCACAGAATAATCTACCAGATACACTACGTGATCAAAAGTATCCGGACACCTGGTTGAAAATGAAGTACAAGTTCGTGGCGCCCTCCATCGGTAATGCTGGAAGTCAATATGGCATTGGCCCACCCTTAGCCTTGATGACAGCGTTCATTCTCGCAGGCATACTTTCAATCAGGTCCTTGAAGGTTTCTTGGGGAATGGCAGCCCATTCTTCACGGAGTGCGGAACTGAGGAGAGGTATCGATGTAGGTCGGTGAGGCCTGGCACGAAGTCGGCGTTCCAAAACATTCCAAAGGTGTTCTATAGGATTCAAGTCAGGACTTTGTGCAGGCCAGTCCATTACAGGGATGTTATTGTCGTGTAACCACTCCGCTACAGCCCGTGCAGTATGAACAGGTGCTCGATCGTGTCCAAAGATGCAATCGCCATCCCCGAATTACTCTTCAACAGTGGGAAGCAAGAAGGTGCTTAAAATATCAATGTTGGTCTGCGCCGTGATCGTGCCACGCAAAACACCAAGGGATGCAACACCCCTCCAGGAAAAACACGACCACACCATAACACCACCACCTCCGAATTTCACTGTTGGCACTACACGCGCTGGCAGATGACGTTCACCGGGCATTCGCCATACCCACACCCTGCCATCGGATCGCAACATTGTTTACCGTGATATGTCACTCCACACAAGGTTTCGTCACTGTTCAATCTGTAATATTGACGCTTCTTACACCAAGTGAGGCGTCGTTTAGCATTTTCCTGCGTGATGTGTGGCTTATGAGCAGCCGCTCGACCATGGAATCCAAGGTTTCTCACCTTACGTCTAACTGTCATAGTACTTGGAGTGGATCCTAATGCGGTTTGGAATTCCTGTGTGATGGTCTGGATAGATGTCCGCCTGTTACTCTTTACGACCCTCTTCTATTTCGGCGGTCTCTGCCAGTCAACAGACGAGGTTGACCTGTACGCTTTTGTGCTGTACATGTCCCTTCACGTTTCCACTTCACTATCACATCAGAAACAGTGGACCTAGGGATGTTTAGGAGTGTGGAAATCTCGCGTACAGACTTCTGACAGAAATGACATCCAATCACCTGACCACGTTCGAAGTCCATGAGCTCCACGGAGCATCCCATTCTGCTGTTTCACGATGTCTAATGACTACTGAGGTCGCGGATAATGAGTACCAGGCAGTAGGTGGCAGCACAATGCACCTAAGATGAAAAACTTATGTTTGTGGGGTGTCCGGATACTTTTGATCACATAGTGTATATCAGCCTCATCTTGGACAGCATATTATTAGCTTAATGCAGAAACTCAGCCATAGGACCCGTCAAGTAAGGCAGCTATGCACTACAAGCGCCTTATTTACACGCCCCCATTCGACCCGTATGGCAGTACAGTTGCTCTATCTAGGGATCTGCCTCGCCTTCTCAGATCAAAAGAATTCAGAGAAACCAAAACAGATATTTACGCCTGGTTACTGGAGCACCCTGGTACGTTTGCAACACCACGCTGCATACCAATCTAGGGCTTCCGGAGGTTCTCCTTATCCTCCGCATCAGCTACAATACGTTGCATGCACAGATCTTGCATCTAACACCACAATCCACTGCTACGTCATATTTACATCCCTTCTGTTTCTCACCGTCGAAGACTCAAAAGACCTTGTATCGGATCTCCTCTTGAATTAATCAAAATATGCAAAACCAATCTTAGGACTACCGCGAGTAGTACCCCATAAACACATTCTATGTGATTTTGTATGACTATGTTTATCAAAATTGTATAGTACCATTGAGTAAAACAAATCTTACAAATTAATTAAAAAAGGAACATTGATTCAAACAGTTAGTTTCCATGCCGTAGTTCATAACATTTGGATATGCTATAATATCCAACATTTGATTTCCATAAAACATTTTCTGAATTAAATCATTTAATAAGTTTCCTATTCTCACAACAGCAAATTCAGATATTTTTATGTTTACCTATGACAGCGTTATTGTGCTTTTTTGTTATTTACTTGGATTAATTAATTAATATACCCTATTTAAATTAAAGTATACATATTTTGTATCCTATCAACTGAATGGGTCCAGCAGGTCTTACGTGCTTTATACAGGGAAATAAAGCAAGAACAAAAACGTCAAAAAAACTAGAAGAAAAAATTCACTACAAGAAAATACCACACGAAGTACTAAGTTTGTGTTATACCGTACTATGCACTTATCTGGAAAATTCTTAGCTGAAAAAATCTGATGTGTTACACGCACATGACTTTCTCTACTCTTGTACAAACTATTTTTACAAACGCTTATTCTCCATATGCTTCATGTTAATCGAGATGTTAATCTTATTGCTAATTATCTTTAGGTGGAAGGGGAATATGGTACGCTTTAAGCGATAGTCAAATGTTTTAAGAACTGGTTGCTATGTGGAGTATTCCATTCTCTTTGTATGTACAGGACATAAAAAAATGAATAACAAATTCCCATTTGAGAAAAAGTAAAAGTATTGGAAAATTTAAGGGAATAACAAGCAATATCTCGAAAATGGTTCACTCAAAAAAAAATGTATATGACATAAATTGTGTATGTTAACGAGATCTACATTTTTTGTGCAGTAAAATTTTGTCTATTTCTTATGGTTTACCAGTTATGCAAAAGTCGTTCACAATTAGGAATATTTTTGAAGACATTCCCAGAAAATTCCAGATATACATTTCATTTGTCATGAAAATATCTTGAACATATGATATTTTAATCAAAATCGTTAGAGCCGCTTTGGAGAAAATTAAAATTTTCGAAAAATGTTCCATGTAAAGAATAATCTGGGGTGGGGGGATTTTCTTGAAAACCTTCGTGTCGCATCTCTGGAAGATACTGAACCTAAATACCAAATTTGGTGTTTATCCGACTGTTCGTTTCTGAGTTATGCTGTTCACAGACACAAAGACACACACGGATATGTTTCCAAAAATGATTTTTATGGATTCAGGGGGCCTCAAAACATATATTTCCGGTGAAATCTCGGTATCGAATTTTTGGGTGTAATACAATACTTCCCCTACTTACTATACGAAGAAGGGAAAGTAAAAATAAAACCCTCAGGCTCAACCAAAAGTTGAACCGATTACGCCACAAGGCCAACGCTTAGTACAAGTGCAGAATATTTAACTAGCAGCTTCGTCGGCAGCGCGCCAACATGTCATGTTCACCACTCAGGTTACGTATACTATACATTCTAAGGCACACAACCATGCGGCATTAATATGTACAAGGATGTAAACAAAACAGGAAACAGAATCTTGAGACTATTTAAGCTATGATGCTTTAGTTTTTTTGATAAGCAAATAAGGAGTTCTATTTTCAGCTACAAGTTTAGGAGCTGCAATTATAGATTAGTCCCGTAGAGTATAGAGTATACAACGGAGGACACCTCGCGCACTGCAATCTACGAGACATATATTGTGGCTACCACCCTCCAGGAGGAGGGGCTGTGGTGAAGGAACCACAGAAGGCTACAAGCCTCATGCAGACAGGCCATAGAGACGCGCGAAACCTCTAACAGTTCCAGATTCAAAGATCGTCCCACTATTGGAACTGCCCAGAGGGGGCGATGAACGACTTGTCAACCAAGCAGCCCGCTAGTATCCAGAGAATACTCTTTCCTTAGAGCAAGCATCTGCGCCATCTGTCCGGCACCACTATACGCCACGAAACCTAGAAGCACACCTGAAAGAGAGAAGAAAACGGAATGAAAGGGTAATGATGGAAAGGAAATCGCGATAGATGAGAAAGCACCCCAGAATTCGTCTACCTACCAGAGAAAACCATGAAACCCAAGGTCAGGGTGGGCGGTCGAAGGGAATCGAACCCAAGGCTTCCCGAATGCAAACCTCACACGTTACCGTGGAGCCATCTCGCTAGGTATCTGCAATTAAATTCAACAAAATTGCTTTCTGCCTTTCAGGAAATGCTTACCTGCAAATTCATCTTGCTCATTTCCATTAATTGCAAACACACTGCTGTGTGTTGTAAATACAGATTATGGCTATTTCACTCATGGCCCCATATGGGAGATAATGACCAACCATGTTTGAAAGAATGCTGTTTTTCAACCAATCGCGCTCCTCATTCACTAAAACTTTATCGAAATCTCTTTAACACCTCATCCTTGCGTGATAAACATAGCTCCTCCTTTTTTACTTTCTCTACTATGTATAGTAGGTAGGGTAGTATTGCATTCCACCCAAAAATTGATTCTGAAATTTCACCGGAAATACATGTTTTCAGGTGCCCTGATTCCAAATGAAGCATTCTTGGAAACATGTCTGTGTGTGTCTGTGAACAGCGTAACTCAAGAACGAAAACTCGAATAAATACCAAACTTGCTATTTGAGTTTAGTATCTTCCAAGGTTGCCACACGAAGGATGCCCCTAACCCCATGCTAACCTTTACATGGAACATTTCTCGAACATTTTGATTTTTTCAAAAATGGCTCTAATAATTTTGATTAAAATAGCATATTTTAAGATATTTTATGGTAAATCAAATGTATATCTTGAATTTACTGGGAATGTCCCCAAAAGTCCTCTTCATTTTGAATGACTTTTGCATAACTGGTAAACTGTAAGAGATAGACCAAATTTTACTATACAAAAATAAATGCAGATCGTCAAAACACACAATTTATGTCACATTCTTTTTTCTTTTTTTGGAGTGAACCATTTCCGAGATATTCCTTGTTTGTTTGAATTTGTTAATGATCCATCACATGCTTTATCTCAAATGGGAATTCGTTACTTTTTTTTCCTGAACATGCAAAGAGAATGGAATGCTCCACATAGCAACCAGATCTTAAAACATTTGACTATCGCTTAAAGCCTACCATATTTCCCTTGCACCTACAAGAAAATTAGCAATAAGATAGTTTCTGCAAATGTTTATCTAGATTAACATGAAGTAGATGGAGAATAAGCGTTTGTAAAAATAGTTTTACAAAAGCAGAGAAAATCATGTGAGTGCAAGACATCAGATTTTTTAATATTCTGAAGAACTTTATATTGCACTGCAACTTAATGAAGAACATCATTCCCAATTGTACCAAATTAAGAAAGTATTTGCCTACAACTTCATCTTCTACAAAATGAACAAATTCCTTCCAATTCCTACACATTCCTATTAATTGTGTATTAACAATTTTGTTTTAAATGGTGTTTGCTTCAATAAAGACAATCATAACCTATAATGTTCATTATTGCATCCTTCCAATTGCCCTACATCTAATTTGCCACGCCAGATAGCACTAAATAATATTAAATGATCTAGTTGTGCTGTTCAAACAAAGAAGTGCGACACGTGATTCTGATTTGTTTTCTAACAATGACGTTTAATTGTGGGTAGATATATACATATGTTATGATTTTTACTTTCTCTATTACATACAGTAAGTAGGGGAAGTATTGCATTCCACTCAAAAATTTGATACCGAGATTTCAACAGAAATACATGTTTTGATGCCTCCTGAATCCACAAAAAAAGTATTTTTGGAAACATTTCCGTGTGTGTATGTCTGTATGTGTGTCTGTGAACAGCATAACTCAGAAACGAACAGTCGGATAAACACCAAACTTGGCATTTAGGTTCAGTATCTTCCAGAGATGCAACACGAAGGTTTTCAAGAAAATCCCCCCACCCCAGATTACCCTTTACATGGAACATTTTTCGAAAATTTTTATTTTCTCAAAAACGGCTCTAACGATTTTGGTTAAACTATCATATGTTTAAGACATTTTTATGACAAATAAAATGTATATCTTGAATTTTCTGAGAATGTCTCGAAAAGTATTCTTCATTGTGAACGACTTTTGCATTTCTGGTAAACCATAAGAGATTGATAAAATTTTACTACACAAAAATGTAGATCGCGTTAAAATACACAATTTATGTCATATACATTTTTTGTTGAGTGGACCATTTGCGAGATATTGCTTAAATTCTCCCTTAAATTTTCCAATACTTATACTTTTTCTCAAATGGGTATTCGCTATTCATTTTTTTTTGTCTTGGATATGCAAAGAGTATTAATCTGTGGCAAAGAGAATGGTGTTGCACATAGCAACCAGCTATTAAGAGATATGTCTATGCTTAAAGCCTACTGTATTTCTATATTGCCCTTGCAAATACAAAACAAGGGGAACATAGTACGCCTTAAGCGACAGTCAAAAATGTAATTCTCTTTGCACGTCAAGAACATAAAAAGAAAACAATGAATTCTCAGCTGAGAAAAAGTGTAAGTATTGGAAAATTCAAAGAAATGACAAGGAATATCTCTAAAATGGTTCACTTTACAAAAAAAATGTTTATGACATATATTGTGTGTTTTAACTAGATCTACATTTTTATGTAGTAAAATTTTGTCTATCTTTTGCGATTTACTAGTTATGCAAAAGTCGTTCAGAACGAAGAGGACTTTTGGGGATATCCCAGAAAATTCAAGATATCGATTTTATTTTCCATAAAAATGTCTTAAACATATGATAATTTAATCAAAATCGTTAGTGCCGTTTTTGAGAAAAGAAAACTGTTCGAAAAATGTTCCATGTAAGGAGTGGTTTGGGGTGGAGGATTTTCTTGAAAACTTTCATGTCGCATCCCTGGAACTTATTAAACCTAAATACCAAGTTTGGTGTTTATCCTACTTTTCGTTTTTGAGTTATGCTTTTCACAGACAACACACAGACACACAGGACATACACACGGACATGTTTCCAAAAATGCTTTAATTTTTTTATGTCCTGTACATGCAGAGAGAATGCAATGCTCCACATAGGAACCAGCTTTTAAAAGATTTGACTATCGCTTAAAGCCTTCCATATTCTCCTTGCACCTACAAGAAAATTAGCAATAAGATTATCATCTCGATTAACATGAAGCATATGGAGAATAAGCGTTTGTAAAAATAGTTTGTGCAAGAGTAGAGAAAGTCATGTGAGTGTAACACATCAGATTTTTTAGTGGATCGCTTAATTTTATTTGTGAAATAGTCCGACTCTTGATTTCCAAATCATCTCTCACTACGTAACTCGCAAATTTATTGATGCTTGGAAATTCTCTCTTGCGGTAATACTACTGGCGATTGTTTTCGTGATGCTATAAATGTTTCACAAAGGAAATACCAGTGCCACGTACGCTCACTCGATAGTTTCTTTAGTTGAGTACTTAACAGTGTACTAAATGTCACACTTGCAACACCTAGTGCTAGTTTACATAACCGTTAACCATACAGAATAGCAATTTATAGATCACTTTTCTTCCAAATCACTGAACTTTTCAGATGCTTTAGAGTTATTTGACTTAACCACGGACTACATTTACCACTTATTATAATTATCACTTCAAATCGCGGCGCAATCAATTAATTTCGCCAGCCACAAAAATATTCTTCGCAAAAGCTCATTAGAAACAAAACAAAGACCACCTAACATTCCAAAGTATGCTGCTTAAAATGTGGGAAAGTATTAAAAGCAACAGTAAATATTTCGGAAATGGTTACTGCTACAAAAATATTTAATTGATTCAAATTGCATCCTTCAATGAGAACTGCATATTTCTTATAGTAGTTTTTGTCTATCGTTTTCCCCCCTACTTTCATAGAATTAAATAATAATCTCCGTGATGTGAGGGTAGCTGTTTTTATCATATTCAAGAGGTCCCGAGTTGGAATCTTGTTTAGTGTGAGTTTGAAGGATTTTTCCCGGGCTTTCCGTTATGCTGAGAGAGCGAATAGGTTTAGTTCTAAAGTTTAGGGCCTCGGGTCTCATTTTGGCACAATTCCATTCAATGTCCGATATGGCTAATCCGGTTAAAGGACGTTAAACTGATTAATAACAATAATATAATGATAAAGAGGATTTCTCACAATAGTTATAAAACATTCAAGTTGTAAATTGTATTCGTCATGACATCTCAGACATATGATATTTTAATCAAAATCGTTGAAATTGAATTGAGTTTTTTTATTTATGGACGCTCTTTAATTACTTTGGTCCTTAGCCCCATTCTATACTGGGCGTGAAAGACCGTAAAGTTTGCTCAGAGGCCTCTATCAGGTTTGAGGTTCTTTTACGAACCGTAAATCTACGACACATAACCACCGGCTTTACTTCCCTTCCGAAAGAAGCCATGCTAAGGATTTTTATGTCCGAAAAAAAATCCACCGCCCTCCACCAGGTTTGAAACCGCGACCTCGGGAACTAGAGGCTAGTATGTTACCCCTAGACCACGGAGGACGACAATCATAATTGTTGAAGCCTTTTCAAGAAAAATTACAAGAAGTTCTTCATGTAAAGGATTTACAGGAGAGGATAATCTAAAAGTTCTCGCCCTGCACCCTTAAAAAGCATTATAGTCGAAAATAAAATTTTGACTTAACCAACGTTTTCTTTTAGATTATGGTGCTCATAAATATTCCCCCAGGTCTTTAAGTCTTCTACTTTCTACCTTTTCTTTCTTTCTTTTGTATTTTTCAGTGTCCCTCAGAAAATACCTAGGTATATCAGCTAAAGCTTCGAAATTGAATGCTTGAATGGAATACAATGTCCCTTGTAGAGTTGCTGTTACCAAAGAAGCGACACGACACTCTCTGGTAGAGGATTTTCTTATCCATATAAAACGAGGATAACACATCAGTGGCAAAGTAAGTGGTTTTCTACTCCAAACAGTAAGCTTCATACAGTGTTTACTAATTACAATTTCAAATTCCCTATTTCACATTCCAAGCGTCAAGACCAAGTTGTTATCACCAGACTACGCATAAGGACATACGATCCTTATTCATTTTCAGCTTCTGTCTTATGAACCACCGCTCTGTATCAACAATGTCAAACCGAACTCATCATTCAACACATCATCATAGACTGTCCACAATTTCAAAAACAAAGTCAATAGTGCGCCATTTCACACAGTGTGGAAATACTTCACAATGTAACTTCATGTAAAAATATTATAAGTTCTGTAAAATCTATGTTTAATATAAATAGGCTGACTCACTATAACTTATTTTAAGGAAAACAACATATTAACCTTACCCTGCTTATATATTTTAGAAACTGTTTGTTTCATAAGTAACAACATTCAAAATTTCCAAATGAATAATACAGTACATGATCATAAAACAAGGAACAACAATAAAATACATTTACAAGGTTCCAGATTTACTAAAAGAGTTAACCCCATTTTACATCACATGTACAACTTAATCACTGCGAAAATAAAATGTAAGGATAAAAAAATTCAGAAGAGATGCAAAAAGATTTCTAATAAATCATAGTTTCTACTCAACAATGTTTTCAATGTTTCGGATATCATTGTTAGCTGTAATATACCCGGCTTCTATTTAACTCTTTGTTATTATACGTGTATTTATATGAATAATATCTACACATTTAACGTTTCAATTGTATTTGTACCAAAACTCTTCATTATGTACTATAGTGGCCATTATAATTGTATTTTTCCTGTAATTTTCTTTTTTAGTTTTAACGTTTTTATTTTTTGTATTATTGTATTAATATTCTTCAAAAAATCCTAATACAGGGTTGTTTTATTCAGTGGAAGAATATCTAGGAATGAATGAGTTTATAGCTTTCTTATGGAATATACTATGTTTACAATTCCAAAATTTAGTTTAGGTACCTACTCATGCAAGAAATTAGGATTTCTGTATTTGTTTATTACATCTAATTAGACCAGTTCTTTTGGTACTACTAACTTTATTATTGACGAAGCCAGTATTTCTGTATTGAAATAAAACGGTGAATTTAAATAAATAAATATAATGCAGCACAAATCTACCTAGAAACGTAATGTATGTAGTCGCAATATGACTGTAAAGTTCAAGCGACTTAAATAAAATAAGTGCCCCTTGCAACTCAGATGAATGATAAAAAAAGTAAAAATACTTTCCTTTCATCCAGGTTGCCTGAATATTTCCGGTAAATTCCAAACTTTTTTTTTCTTATTATATACTGTTTTCTCTAACTTAGGAGAGGCAGAAAACTTCAAAACTAGTTGGAGGCTGTGTAAAGAAACAATAATACAGGGTGATCCGTTTGGAAAGAATAAAATAAAAACACAGTAACATGGGAATTAGTGCTGCTAATGTTTCCACGACTTCTAAACACACTCTAGAAGGACAGAAGTTTCTCATCACCATGGATGCCACATGCAAAATAAAGAAAGTTGTTTAGCAAAATTAAATTTAACAAAATGCTGTTTTCAGCTCAGTAAAGAGCTAAATATGTGTTGTGGTATGCTATATTCTCTACCATATCTGAAAGAAGAAGATAACGCACACCCGTTCCAATATATTTATGTACCTACTCGCTGGGCAAACGACGCCTATGGTAAGTCTTTGAACGAGTTACGCCTGATCCTAGATCACTCATGGGAGGTAACAGACTCATGTACGTGTCGAGTACGTAATAGAGGACACGTTGTGAACTAATTTGCATAAGGCTCCCATCCTTCTAGAATATATTTACATATTGTGAAGGAAAAAAACACGATGTTTTGTATTCACATCAATTTATCTACTCACTTTTCAAAAAACTGTTCTTACAAAAGTTTAGTATTCTATGTACTTTTTTTCCTTCTGTTTATATGCCACCTATACAATCTAAGGTCATATCGGTGGCTTTGCCTTTGGAACAATTGTTCATTGACAATGATGTCCACTCGATTTACTATTGTGCTAATCTTTGGGTTTTCTTTATAAACGTTAAAATCACACACACACACACACACACACACACACACACACACATTTACTCTCTCGCCATACGTCCAGACTATAGAGGAGATGGAGAATAGTCCTGGCTAAAGAAAAACTCTCATCATCCAGCCGGGAATCGAACCTGGGATCTTTGCATGCTAACCAACAGATTACAAAGGCAGCCTATGTACTTGTTAATCCGCAAAACCTTTCATCACATCGCTTATCAGATGAGAAAAGTGTTGAAAATACAAACTAATAATAAGGAATATCTCGGAAATGGTTAACGCCACAAAAACATTCATTGACATAAATGTACTTTATCGAGATCTATATTTCTTGTGTGGTAAGTTTTTGCCTATCTCTTACGGTTTACCAATTATACAAAAGTCATTCAGAATGAAGAGGAATTCGCAGGCTATTCCTATAAAATACAACTTATACAGTTTGTTATGCAAACATCTTAAACATATCAAAATCGTTAGTCTTTTTTGAAAAAATAACAAGTAAGGAAACCTTTTCCATGTAAAGGGTAGATTGGAGCGGGGAGAATTTCTTGAAAATCTTCGCATCGCATTCTTGGAAGATGTTGAACTTGAATACCATGTGTGGTACTTAACTGACATTAGGATTTTGAATTAGGGTATTTACACATACACACAACACCTTCTAAAAATACTGCTATTTTGCTTTCTCTACCAAGTACCTAGTATTGCATTCCACCCAAAAATTTGACACCGATATTTCACCAGAAATACATGTTTTGAGGACCCCGGAATAAAAAAACCATTTTTAGAAAAAGGTCCGTGTGTGTGTGTCTGTGAACAGCATAACTCCAAATCGAAAAGTAAGATAAATAACAAAGTTGGTATTTAAGTTTAATTTTAACACCTTCCAAAAAATCTGATGCGTTACACACACATGACTTTCTCTACGCATGTAAAAACTATTTTTACAAACGCTTATTCTCCATATGCTTCATGTTAATCGAGATGTTAATCCTATTGCTAATTTTCTTGTAGATGCAAGGGGAATTGGTAGGTTTTAAGTGATAGTCAAATATTTTAAGAGCTGGTTGCTATGTGGAGTATTCCATTCTCTTTGCATTACCAGGACAAAAACTCTGCTGTGTTACACTCACATGACTTTCTCTACTCTTTTACAAACGCTTATTCTCCTTCTACTTCATGTTAATCGAGATAAACATTTGCACACTCTATCTTATTGCTAAGTTTCTTGTAGATGTAAGGGGAATATATATTTACAAGGGCAATATAGAAATACAGTAGCCTTTAAGCACATACATGTCTCTTAATAGCTGGTTGCTAGGTGCAGCACCATTCCCTTTGCCACAGATTAATACTCTTTGCATATCCAAGACAAAAAAATGAATAACGAATTCCCATTTGAGAAAATAAGTATTGAAAAATTTAAGGGAATAACAAGCAATATCTCGAAAATGGTTCACTCAACAACAAAAATGAATATGACATAAATTGTATATTTTAAAGCGATCTACATTTTTTGTGTAGTAGATTTTTGTCTATCGCTTATGGTTTACCAGTTATGCAAAATTCGTTCACAATGAAGAATACTTTTGGCGACATTCCCAGAAAATTCGAGATATACATTTTATTTGTTATGAAAATATCTTAAACATGTGATATTTTAATCAAAATCGTTAGAGCCATTTTTGAGAAAATTAACATTTTCAAAAAATGTTCCATGTAAAGAGTAGTCTGGGGTGGGGGGATTTTCTTTAACACCTTCGTGTCGCATCTCTGGAAGATACTGAACCCAAATACCAAGTTTGGTGTTTATCCGACTGTTCGTTCCTGAGTTATGCTGTTCACAGACACACACACACACACACACAGAAACACACACGGACATGTTTCCAAAAATGCTTTTTTTGGATTCAGGGGGTCTCAAAACATGTATTTCCGCTGAAACCTCGGTATCGAATTTTTGGGTGGAATACAATACTTCCCCTACTTACTATACGTAGTAGAAAAAGTAAAAAAATTAATAAAGAATTCCCATTTGAGAAAAAGTATAAGTATTGGAAAATTTAAGGGAATAACAAGCAATATCTCGAAAATGGTTCACTCAACAGAAAAATGTATATAACATAAATTGTGTATTTTAACGCGGTCTACATTTTTTGTGTAGTAAGAGTTTCTCTATCTCTTATGGTTTACCACTTATGCAAACGTCGTTCACAATGAAGAACACTTTCGGAGACATCCCCAGAAAATTCAAGATATACATTTTATTTGACATGATAGTATCTTAAATATATGATATTTTAATCAAAATCGTTAGAGCCATTTTTGAGAAAATTAATATTTTCGAAAAATGTTCCATGTAAAGGGTAATCTGGCGTTGGAGGATTTTCTTGAAAACCTTCGTGTCGTATTTTTGGAAACATGTCTGTGTGAGTGTGTGTGTGTGTGTGTCTGTGTCTGTGTGTCTCTGTGAACAGCATAACTCAGAAACGAACAGTCGGATAAACACCAAACTTGGTATTTAGGTTCAGTATCTTCCAAGGATGCGACACGAAGGTTTTCACGAAAATCCCCCCACCCCAGATTACCCTTTACATGGAAGATTTTTCGAAAATTTTAATTTTCTCAAAAATGGCTCTAACGATTTTGATTAAAATATCATATGTTTAAGATATTGTCAAGGGAAATGAAATGTATATCTCGAATTTTCTTGGAATGTCTCCAAAAATATTCTTCATTGCGAACGACTTTTGCATAACTGGTAAATCATGAGAGATAGACAAAATTTTACTACACAAAAAATGTAGATCGCGTTAAAATACACAATTTATGTCATATATATTTTTTACTTTCTCTACTACGTATAGTAAGTAGGGGAAGTATTGCATTCCACCCAAAAATTCGATACCGAGATTTCACCGGAAATACATGTTTTGAGATCTCCTGAATCCAAAAAAAAAGCATTTTTGGAAATATGTCCGTGTGTGTGTCTGTGTGTGTGTGTGTGTGTGTGTGTGTCTGTGAACAGCATAACTCAAAAACGAACAGTCGGATAAGCACCAAACTTGGTATTTAGGTTCAGTATCTTCCAGAGATGCGACACGAAGATTTTCAAGAAAATCCCCCCACCCCAGACTACCCTTTACATGGAACATTTTTCGAAAATTTTAATTTTCTCAAAAATGGCTCTAACGATTTTGATGAAAATATCATATGTTTAAGACATTCTCATGAGAAATGAAATGTATATCTCGAATTTTCTGGGAATATCTCCAAAAGTATTCTTCATTGTGAACGACTTTTGCAAAACTGGTAAACCATAAAAGATAGACAAAATTTTACTACACAAAAAATGTAGATCGCGTTAAAATACACAACTTATGTCATATACATTTCTTTTGTTGAGTGAACCGTTTTCGAGATATTGCTTGTTATTTCCTTAAATTTTGCAATACTTATACTTTTTCTCAAATGCGTTATTCATTTTTACTTTCTCTACTACGTATAGTAAGTAGGGGAAGTATTGCATTCCACCCAAAAATTCGATACCGAGATTTCACCGGAAATATATGTTTTGAGACCCACTGAATCCAAAAAAAGCATTTTTGGAAACATGTCTGTGTGTGTGTCTGTGTGTGTGTCTGTGTGTGTGTCTGTGTGTGTGTGTGTCTGTGTGTGTGTCTGTGAACAGCATAACTCAAAAACGAACAGTTGGATAAACACCAAACTTGGTATTTAGGTTTAGTATCTTTCAGAGATGCGACACGAAGGTTTTCAAGAAAATCCCCCCACCCCAGACTACCCTTTACATGGAACATTTTTCGAAAATTTTAATTTTCTCAAAAATGGCTCTAACGATTTTGATGAAAATATCATATGTTTAAGATAATGTCATGAGAAATGAAATGTATATCTCGAATTTTCTGGGAATGTCTCCAGAAGTATTCTTCATTGTGAACGACTTTTGCATAACTGGTAAACCGTAAGAGATAGACAGAATTTTACTACACAAAAAATGTAGATCGCGTTAAAATACACAACTTATGTCATATACATTTCTTTTGTTGAGTGAACCGTTTTTGAGATATTGCTTGTTATTTCCTTAAATATTTCAATACTTATACTTTTACTCAAATTCGTTATTCATTTTTTTATGTCCTGGACATGCAAAGAGAATGAAATGCGCCACATAGCAACCAGCGTTAAAATATTTGACTATCGCTTATAACCTACCATATTCCCCTTGCATCTACAAGAAAATTACCAATAAGATTGACATCTCGATATCTCGATTAACATGAAGCATATGGAGAATAGGCGTTTGTAAAAATAGATTGTACAAGAGTAGAGAAAGTCATGTGAGTGTAACACATCAGATTTTTTATGTCCTGGACATGCAAAGAGAATGGAATGCGCCACATAGCAACCAGCGTTAAAATATTTGACTATCGCTTAAAAGCTACCATATTTCCCTTGCTTCTACAAGAAAATTACCAGTAAGATTGACATCTCGATATCTCGATTAACATGAAGCATATGGAGAATAGGCGTTTGTAAAATTAGATTTTACAAGAGTAGAGAAAGTCATGTGAGTGTAACACTATCAGATTTTTTTGTTGTGTGAACCATTTTCGAGTTATTGCTTGTTATTCCCTTAAATTTTTCAATACTTATTTTCTCAAATGGGAATTCGTTATTCATTTTTTTGTCTTGGATATGCAAAAAGTATTAATCTGTGGGAAAGGGAATGGTGCTGCACCTAGCAACCAGTTATTAAGAGATATGTATGTGCTTAAAGGCTACTGTATTTCCAAATTGCCCTTGTAAATATATTATCCCCTTACATCTACAAGAAACTTAGCAATAAGAGTCTGCAAATGTTTATCTTGATTAAAATGAAGTAGATGGAGAATAAGCGTTTGTAAAAATAGTTTGTACAAGAGTAGAGAAAGTCATGTGAGTGTAACACATCAGATTTTTTACTTTCTCTACTACGTATAGTAAGTAGGGGAAGTATTGTATTCCACCCAAAAATTCGATACCGAGATTTCACCGGAAATATATGTTTTGAGACCCCCTGAATCCAAAAAAAAGCATTTTTGGAAACATGTCCGTGTGTGTGTCTGTGTGTGTGCCTGTGTGTCTGTCTGTGTGTCTGACTGTGAACAGCATAACTCAGAAACGAACAGTCGGATAAACACCAAACTAGGTATTTAGATTCAGTATCTTCCAAGGATGCGACATGAAGGTTTTCAAGAAAATCCCCCCTCCCCAGATTACCCTTTACATGGAAGATTTTTTGAAAATGTTAATTTTCTCAAAAATGGCTCTAACGATTTTGATTAAAGTATCATATGTTTAAGATATATTTATGACAAATAAAATGTATATCTTGAATTTCCTGGGAATGTCTCCAAAAGAATTCTTCCTTGTGAACGACTTTTGCATAACTGGTAAACCATAAGAGATAGACAAAATTTTACTGCACAAAAAATGTAGATCGCGTTAAAATACATAATTTATGTCATGTACAAGTTTTTTGTAGAGTGAACCATTTTCGAGATATTATTTGTAATTCCTTTAAATTTTTCAATACTTATTTTCTGAAATGGGAATTCGTTATTCATTTTTTTTTGTCTTGGATATGCAAAGAGTATTAATCTGTGGCAAAGGGAATGGTGCTGCACCTAGCAACCAGCTATTAAGAGATATGTATGTGCTTAAAGGCTACTGTATTTCCATATTGCCCTTGTAAATATATTTTCCCCTTACATCTACAAGAAACTTAGCAATAAGATAGAGTCTGCAAATGTTTATCTCGATTAACATGAAGTAGATGGAGAATAAGCGTTTGTAAAAATAGTTTGTACAAGAGTAGGGAAAGTCATGTGAGTGTAACACATCAGATTTTTTTAATAATGTGCATGTTGAGGTGGAGATAGCGTTAGAGTGATTCAATGAGGGGGATACCTCGCGCGCTGCGACTTACACAGATCAATTGCAGCTACCACTCCCAGAAGGAAGGAATGAGGTGAAGGAACCACAGAGGGCTACAGGCCGTAGGCAGGCGTGCGGAAGTTCTTAACATTACCAAGCCCTCAGACCCGTCCCATTGCTGGAGCCACCGGGAGGGCTCCAGCAATATGAGCAGTGGGGCGATGAGCGACCCACTGATTAAACAGCCCCTGGTGTCAAAGGGGAAATACTCTTTCCTTGAGCATGCATCCGCGCCATCTGTCCGGTACCACCATACGCCGCGAAACTAGAAGCACAAGAAGGTCTACCCGGCATGCACCGTAGTACATGCCCCTCCGAAGGTCCAGGATCGGCGCCATCCGGGTGGCTCTCCAAACCGTGGGGGTTTTCCCGTGAGGCCAATACCTGACAATTAAAAAAGGCCCCTCCGCTTACGCGAGGATGGAAGTGGATACGCCACTTGCGCGTCATCCCAAGATGGGCGACTACCGAAAACCTCGGTAGGGTCGACAACAATCAAGCATGCCGTCTGCAGCCTCTCCAGGGCGGTACCGGAGGACATTGAGGCGTCTCACAACCCCGCCTGCAGACGTACCCAATCTCCCACAGGTCTCGGGAACCACTGCCCCGCCGAGTCCAACCCAATCCTAAAACTCCCTTCCGGGAGGGGCTCGAATGTTCGGCCCAGCGTACTTCTGGTAACGTCAGAAGTACCGCGAGTGCTCAGGGTACGCAGCGCCAGCACCACAGCATCTGAAGGGGTCGAACCCCCCCCCCACCTTACGGGATAAACCTAGAAGCACACCTGAAAGGTGAGAAGGAAACGGAATGAAAGGGAAATTATGGAAAGGAAATCGTGGTAGAGAAGAAACCATCCTAGCATTCGCCTCCCGACTCCGGGGAAACCATAGGTCAGAGTGAGCGGTCACCGAGGATCGAACCCGGGACTGCGAGTCACACACGTTACATTTCTCAGTACAATAAGTATGTGGTAGAAAAGAAATAAATAGAAATTCTTATCATGTTAGTGTTTTAATTGTATATCTTTCCAAACGGATCACCCAGTATAAAAATATAAGTATAAAAATAATCGGATTTCCACATCGCAGAAAGCGGAGCATCCGATAAGTAAGGAAGATTATTATCTCATTAACTACTCGCATAGAATTCGCTTTATTTGGTGTATTTTATTACAGACCGTACAAGATTTCTATTTAAGACCTGGCCACTAAGATTAATCCCAGCCATATCGGACAGCGAATCCTGTACTCTTTCCTGCTCCATCCTTCGAAAGAAGGAGGAACTTGCACAGCCAAGTTTTATTGTCACTGTTTAGTTGTGTAGCGGAACCGGCTTGTATCTTCTTCACTGTTACTTAATTGTACCGTCTCAAGACACTAATAGTTGTTTTCCCTGGCAATTAGTCAGCCCCAGGACTGTTCGTTACACCAGATAAACTTCCTCTGCTGAGACTAGAATACACAGTCTGCCTGCTTCACCCCAATCCAGTGTGCGTTGAAAGGAGAGAAGCTTGCAATTTGGGTTTGAGTATAGATCCTTCCAGGAATTCCTATTACGAAGTTAGATCCTTATTGTTTATTATCTCTGTAGCGGATACGTGTGACAATGCTTGTCGCCTTATAGTCCTTTATTATTTGTTTAATTAATTATGCTCCGGCTAATTAGTTTATTGTTCGATTGAGCAAGTATTTCCTGGCAGGGAGTGTATTGGAAAGAAATCTGAAAAAATATGTGTTACACTCACATGACTTTCTCTACTCTTGTACAAACTATTTTTACAAATGCTTATTCTCCATATGCTTCATGTTAATCGAGATATCGAGATGTTAATCTTATTGCTAATTTTCTTGTAGATGCAAGGGGAATTGGTAGGCTTTAAGCGATAGTCAAATATTTTAAGAGCTGGTTGCTATGTGAAGTATTCCATTCTCTTTGCATTACCAGGAAAAGGAAAAAAAAAAGAATAACGAATTCCCATTTAAGAAAAAGTATAAGTATTGGAAAATTTAAGGGAATAACAAGCAATATCTCGAAACGGTTGACTCAACAACAAAAATGTATTTTAACGCGATCTACATTTTTTGTGTAGTAAACTTTTGTCTGTCTCTTATGGTTTACCAGTTATGCAAAAGTCGTTCACAATGAAGAATACTTTTGGAGATATTCCCAGAAAATTCAAGATATACATTTTATTTGTCATGAAAGTATCTTAAACATATGAAATTTTAATCAAAATCGTTACAGCCATTTTTGAGAAAATTTTCGAAAAATGTTACATGTAACGGGTAAGCTGGAGTGGGTGAATTTTCTTGAAAACCTTCTTGTTGCATCTCTGGAAGATACTGAATCTAAATACCAAGTTTGGTGTTTATCTGACTGTTCGTTTCTGAGTTATGCTGTTCACACACACACACATACACACACACACGTGGACATGTTTCCAAAAATGCTTCTTCTAGATTCAGGGGGCCTCAAAACATATATTTCCGGTGAAATCTCGGTATCGAATTTTTGGGTGAAATACAATACTTCCCCTACTTACTATACGTAGTAGAGAAAGTAAAAGTTCGGCTTTAAGAATTTATTTCCTAACTCAACCTTTCTCGACTTTGCCTCCCTAAAATAGTCTGCTAATATTGTTTCAGGTAGTGAATATGGCCGTAACTAAATATTTTGAGAAGTAACACTGCAAATATAACTCAGTAACTTGCGCCTTTGCATTTTACGTTAACTAATAAATTTGAGGAACACTGTGATCGCTTTTTAAGCTCTAACAATATATACATTTCTGTCTGGAGTTACGTAAGCATTAAATCTAGATTCTCATTGGCTAATCTTTGGGCGATACATAGCGTCCTATTTCAGAGGCCAATCAACATAAACGTAACATCTTCCTTAGTTTGAGAATCCACACCATCACGTTTTACTTTCTCTACTACGTATAGTGAAATATCGATATACGTAGTAAGTAGGGGAAGTATTGCATTCCATCCAAAAATTCGATATCGAGATTTCACCGGAAATACATGTTATGAGGTGCCCTGAATCCAAATGAAGCATTCTTAGAAACATGTCCGTGTGTGTCTGTCTGTGAACAGCAAAGCTCAAAAACGAAAAGTCGCATAAATACCAAACTTGGTATTTGAGTTAAGTATCTTTCAAGAAACTCCCCCCACCCCAGACTACCCTTTACATGGTACATTTTTCAAAAAAATTTATTTTCTCAAATGTGGCTCTAACATTTTGATTAAAATATCATATGCTTAAAATATTTTCATGGCAAATGAAATTTATTACTTCAATTTTCTGAAAATGTTCGCAAAAGTCCTGTTCATTCTGAATGACTTTCGCATAACTGGTAAACCGTAGTAAAAGTTTACTACACAACGAATGTAGATCTCATTAAAACACACAATTTTATTTATGTCGTATGCAATTTTTTTTCCTGTGGAGTGAACCATTTCCGGGATACTCCTTGTTATTTGTTTGAATTTTCTGATACTTATACTTTTCTCAAATAGAAATTCGTATTTTTTTTTTTTTTTTAATGTTCTGGACATGCAAAGAGAATGCAATGCTTCACATAGCAACCAGCTCTTAAAAGATTTGACTATCGCTTAAAGCCTACCACATTCCCCTTGCACCTACAAGAAAATTAGCAATAAGATACTTTCTGCAAATGTTTATGAGTATATCAATTAACATGAAGTAGACGGAGAATATGCGTTTGTAAAAATAATTTGTACAAGAGTAGAAAAAGTCATGTGAGTGCAACACATTAGATTTTTACTTTTTAAAATCTAACAAGTAAACTCAACGGGTCTCTTTTTAGGCTCAAGGCTCTAATTTCATACCATCGCTTCACTCCTCTTTCTGTATTGTTCAATGTCCTTAGCGACAGCTTTCCCTTGCAGAAAACAGTTTCAGCTTTGGCATTCATATCTCATAATGAATCTTAAAACTAGTATACTTTCAATATATACATTTGTGCTTTACAACAGATTACATAATTAACTTGTATTTTGCATGACGTTTCATTTAATTACCTACAACCTGGGTCTGCGATTGTTAGTTATAGTCTTTTTAGACAGCATGGCCTAAAAAGTATAACTTTCTAACACAAAGTACACGAGCTAAAAGCTTTAGATTATCGTACTAGTACGATAATCTTCAGTGTGGCCAAACTTAGTTTCAAGTCCAATCACATACCATCACTCCTTGAATTTGCATATATTTAATAGCTCGACTTGGTTTGATTAGGTTTTACTTTTCATTATGTCTTTTTACATGATTCATTTCTCATGGCGCTCGCATTATCTGTTCACAACACAAATCGTCATACTGCAATTTATCGCAATTCGTTGTAGAGTTAACCTATATGTTATATTGGCAGCTTCCTTTGATTTAAATCATCACTCTGTTATCTAACCTATATAAAGATTAAATGGCGGAAATTAAGAATTCAGAAGACATTGAAATAGAAGTGAAATTACAGAAGCAACAGAAGAATAACACTAGAAGTACTTACCCAAAAAACATCCAGAAAGCAATATGATATAGCATTTAATCGCTTTATTTCCTGGTGTAAGGCAAAACATTGTGAAAATAATTTCACTGAAAATGACTGCTAGCGAATGAACAAAACATCCAATATCTGGTTTTTTTAACGTCATTTCTCTTGTTTCAAGAACGCGTTCTATACGTGATCTTTGTTAATTTCAGGAATCAATTTAATATTATTGATATTTTAAAAATTCAAGCGCTGTCTAAAAACTAATATATATATAACACGTGTTAAAAGTGGATTGGATTTACTCGTAGGATTGCAACACTCGGCCTACGCCCTTCGTATCGCAAACATTCCTACTCGCAAAATAAAATCCTTCTTTTACCCCTTGTATCATAATCTACTATTATATGTTACAGTGGATGATTAATAATTAGTTTATTGGTATTGTTATCACAACACTGTTTCACCTCTATAACTGAACATTGCGTATTCATGGTTTACGTATCATTACAATGAAAACATCGCTGTGCGAAGGTGTTTGAATAAGTTCTTACTATATTAAATTTTGGCATGGATAATGCATTTAGGTATTACTGAAAAGCCTTGTGTTGCATTCACATGACTTTTTCTACTCGCTGGTCCACAAACTATTCTTAAAAACCTTATTCTTCTATGTACTTCTTGATAATCGAGGTAAACTTTCATTACATATTTACATACTTTGTTCCTAGCGAGGTGGCACCATGGTAGCGTGTGCGACTCGCATTCGGGATGTCCAAGGTTCGATCCCCGGTAACCGCCACTCTGGCTCATGGGATTTTCTGGTTTCCTCGGGTCGACAGCCGAATGCTGGGATGGTTCCTCTTCTACCATGACTTTCCTGACTTTCTTTACCCATCATCTCCTTCATTGTCATCTGTTTTAGGGTTGTAGGATGAAGTGAGGGTGTTCGGCGGGTTGTGGCTGGGCTTTGGATGTGCGCTTTGTAGGTTTTTTTCCCTGGCGTCGTTGCGGGACTGTTCAATTAGGTCTCGCTTCCTAGTGCGCCCCCAGGGAGGCACCGCCAGGGTTAGAAGGCTTGTGTATGGGCCCGGGCGTTGTCGGATACGTTCGAACTGGAAACGTTATGGACCCCGTCCGTATCTGGTCGCCCTTCGGGTCTCTCCCCTCATCCCTCTCTCCCAGAGGTTAGGGTAGCAGCAAAAAGACCCTGTCCCGATTGCGAGCCACTCTGTCCGTACCTTTACCTTTTACATACTTTGTTGTAGGTATAAGGATACAGCAATAGTCAGATTGTTAAAATGCGGATTGCTATGTGACGGTTTTGAAATGCCTGCTCTTGCATGACTACAAGAAAAAATCACGTGTGTTACATTCACATGACTTTCTCTATCCTCTATTGTTTATTAGTGGGTAAACAAACTATTCTCACGATACCTTGTTTTTCTATCTACTTCATTTAATCGAAATAAACCTTTGCAGAAATAGCTCATTTCGTTATAGATACAAAGGGAACAGCGATAGTCAAATGTTTAAGAACTGGACGCTATATGCTGGCCTTAAAATTTCATACTCTTTCCATGACATCGTGAGAAACAACTGAATGTCGTCAGGAGTTGTAAAGAATAACAATGTACTGAACAATTCCAACCATCAATAACGGATAGCTCGGCAATGATTCATATGACAAAAAAGTTATTTGAAATAAATTGTGTGTTTTAAAGAGATCTGCAATTTTGTATAGTACGTTTTCGTCTATCGCTTAACGTTTACCAGTTATACAAGACTGTAGAAAAGTCCATCTGAATGAAGAGAACTTGACTGGTTATTCCTAGAAAATTCAAGATATACATTTCATTACTCATGTAAATATCCTTAATATGTGGTATTTTAATCAAAATTCTTAAGAGACATTTCTGAGAAAATCAAAAATTTTGAAAAATGTTCTATGTAAAGGGTGGTTGAGGTAAAGGAATTTTCTTGAAAATATTCGTGTCGCAACTTTGGAAGATAATGAATTTAAATATAAAGTTAGCTATTTATCCGACTTTTGGTTTGAGTTATGCTGTGCACGCGCGCGCGCGCGCACACACACACACACACACACAAACATGGGTCACTTTCTAAAAATTTCCTAAATGGTTAACTCTCTGGTATAGCTAATACCTTATCAAACACGTTCTCCGAGGCCCCCAGCGACTCCCATTATGATTCCGAGTTTCTCCGTATTAAACACAAGTCTTCAGCATTGGACATACAAGCGATATTTACAAACAGTCATCAAGTATTTAACGAATCACTCACGATGAACGAATTACAACATGACTTAAGCCGTTGCACCGGTAAGAGTCCATTACCGGACAATATCTCATATGCGTTCCTCCAACACCTGCCAAAAAACTGGCATCTCCTACACTCTAAATATCTTATGGATTGAAGTTGTATTGTCTTTGTATTGTTATTTTGCACCACGCTTTGGGAGCCAATTTGAAGTAGGTTGTTGCTTCACGTGTGGAAAGCCAATTTGAAGTAGGAGTTGTATTGTAGTTCAACTGTTGGGGAACCGAACACTTGAAGTAGTTGCAACCGCACGTATGGTACCCGGTAGCCAAAATATTAAATTTTGTAATTTGACTGTTTCTTTAAATATTATACATTCATGTTTGCCTCGGCTGCGTCAGTATTATTGTTAAGACATGGATTTCTTTGCAGGGAGTAGTGCGGCTAAGAATGTAGGCTTACACAGATTATAATTTTTACTTCACTACATTTATTAATCCTTGACACAATTTAAATAACACTTCACTGATATAGAGAGCTGTGAGAATCTTTTATTAATTACTTGCACTTTTTAACACGCAAACTATTTTCGTCTCACACGAATACGTATTAAATTTCTCGAGGACGCATCTAGTGTCCGGTTAAGAACGCTGTCTACAAGCAACGCGCCCAGTTATGAACACTGTCTACAAGCAACTGACTTGATTTCAACCGCCTAAATTTGTAAACTTCTGTATTTCAAGTCTCTGATTGGCTAATCCTAGTCCAATAGAATACTTTTATTTAACTTAAGCTTTTTTCTCGTTGTTGATTGGCTATTTTATAAACGTCACAAAAATTGCATTATTGTTGCTCCAATAATGACTTGTAGCATTATTGCACTTTTCTTACTCTATTGCCTCAAGGTTACCTCATTATTAGCAACTTTTAACCTATTATTCTCACAGCTCCTACATTATTAAATTACGTAATACATTCAGATAACGTTATTACATGCATACAATAATATAAACATATACAATGACGTAATGTACACTTTATATATTGTTACATACACATATTGCTTTAAGGCGAGCCGTTATTATATTTTTTACTTTCTCTACTACGTATAGTAAGTAGGGGAAGTATTGTATTCCACCCAAAAATTCGATACAGAGATTTCACCGGAAATACATGTTTTGAGACCCCCTGAATCCAAAAAAATCTGATGTGTTACGCTCACATGACTTTCTCTACTCTTGTACAATCTATTTTTACAAACGCCTATTCTCCATATCCTTCATGTTAATCGAGATATCGAGATGTCAATCTTATTGGTAATTTTCTTGTAGATGCAAGGGGAATATGGTAGCTTTTAAGCGATAGTCAAATATTTTATCGCTGGTTGCTATGTGGCGCATTCCATTCTCTTTGCATGTCCAGGACATAAAAAAAATCTGATGTGTTACACTCACATGACTTTCTCTACTCTGTACAATCTGATTTTACAAACGCTTATTCTCCATATGCTTCATGTTAATAGAGATATCGAGATGTCAATCTTATTGGTAATATTCATGTAGATGCAAGGGGAATATGGTAGCTTTTAAGCGATAGTCAAATATTTTAACGCTGGTTGCTATGTGGCGCATTCCATTCTCTTTGCATGTCCAGGACATAAAACAAATGAATAACGAATTTGAGAAAAAGTATAAGTATTGGAAAATATAAGGAAATAACAAGCAATATCTCGAAAACGGTTCACTCTACAAAAGAAATGTATATGACATACGTTGTGTATTTTAATGCGATCTACATTTTTTGTGTAGTAACATTTTGTCTATCTCTTATGGTTTACCAGTTATGCAAAAGTCGTTCACAGTGAAGAATACTTTTGGAGACATTCCCAGAAAACTCGAGATATACATTTCATTTCTCATGACATTATCTTAAACATATGATATTTTCATCAAAATCGTTAGAGCCATTTTTGAGAAAATTAAAATTTTCGAAAAATTTTCCATTTAAAGGGTAGTCTGGGGTGGGGGGATTTTCTTGAAAATCTTCGTGTCGCATCTCTGGAAGATACTGAACCTAAATACCAAGTTTGGTGCTTATCCGACTGTTCGTTTTTGAGTTATGCTGTTCACAGACACACACACACACAGACACACACACGGACATGTTTCCAAAAATGCTTATTTTGGATTCAGGAGGTCTCAAAACATGTATTTCCGGTGAAATCTCGGTATCGAATTTTTGGGTGGAATGCAATACTTCCCCTACTTACTATACGTAGTAGAGAAAGTAAAAATGAATAACGAATTTGAGAAAAAGTATAAGTATTGGAAAATTTAAGGAAATAACAAGCAATATCTCAAAAACGGTTCACTCAACAAAAGAAATGTATATGATATAAGTTGTGTATTTTAACGCGATCTACATTTTTTGTGTAGTAAAATTTTGTCTATCTCTTATGGTTTACCAGTTATGCAAAAGTCGTTCACAATGAAGAATACTTTTGGAGACATTCCCAGAAATTTCGAGATATAAGTTTCATTTCTCATGACATTATCTTAAACATATGATATTTTCATCAAAATCGTTAGAGCCATTTTTGAGAAAATTAAAATTTTCGAAAAATGTTCCACGTAAAGGGTAGTCTGGGGTGGGGGGATTTTCTTGAAAATCTTCGTGTCGCATCTCTGGAAGATACTGAACGTAAATACCAAGTTTGGTGTTTATCCGACTGTTAGGTTTTGAGTTATGCTGTTCACAGACACACACACACACGGACATGTTTCCAAAAATGCTATTTTTGGATTCAGGAGGTCTCAAAACATGTATTTCCGGTGAAATCTCGGTATCGAATTTTTTGGGTGGAATGCAATACTTCCCCTACTTACTATCCGTAGTAGAGAAAGTAAAAAGCATTTTTGGAAACATGTCCGTGTGTGTCTGTGTGTGTGTGTCTGTGAACAGCATAACTCAGAAACAAACCGTCGGATAAACACCAAACTTGGTATTTAGGTTCAGTATCCTCCAAGGATGCGACACGAAGGTTTTCAAGAAAATCCCCCCACCCCAGATTACCCTTTACATGGAAGATTTTTCGAATATTTTAATTTTCTCAAAAATGGCTCTAACGATTTTGACTAAAATATCATATGTTTAAGATATTTTTATCACAAATAAAATGTATATCTTGTATTTCCTGGGAATGTCTCAAAAAGTATTCTTTATTGTGAAAGACTTTTGCATAACTCGTAAACCATAAGAGATAGACAAAATTTTACTACACAAAAAATGTAGATCGCGTTAAAATACACAATTTACGTCATATACATTTTTTTTGTTGAGTGAACCATTTTCGAGATATTACTTGTTATTCCCTTAAATTTTTCAATACTTATTTTCTCAAATGGGAATTCGTTATTCATTTTTACTTTCTCTACTACGTATAGTAAGTAGGGGAAGTATTGCATTCCACCCAAAAATTCGATACCGAGATTTCACCGGAAATACATATTTTGAGACCTCCTGAATCCAAAAAAAGCATTTTTGGAAACATGTCTGTGTGTGTCTGTGAACAGCATAACTCAAAAATGAACAGTCGAATAAACACCAAACTTGGTATTTAGGTTCAGTATCTTCCAGAAATGCGACACGAAGGTTTTCAAGAAAATCCCCCCACCCCAGACTACCCTTTACATGGAACATTTTTCGAAAATTTTAATTTTCTCAAAAATGGCTCTAACGATTTTGATGAAAATATCATATGTTTAAGATAATGTCATGAGAAATGAAATGTATATCTCGAATTTTATGGGAATGTCTCCAAAAGTATTCTTCATTGTGAACGACTTTTGCATAACTGGTAAACCATAAGAGATAGACAAAATTTTACTACACAAAAAATGTAGATCGCGTTAAAATACACAACTTATATCATATACATTTCTTTTGTTGAGTGAACCGTATTCGAGATATTGCTTGTTATTTCCTTAAATTTTCCAATACTTATACTTTTTCTCAAATTCGTTATTCATTTTTACTTTCTCTACTACGTATAGTAAGTAGGGGAAGTATTGCATTCCACCCAAAAATTCGATACCGAGATTTCACCGGAAATACATGTTTTGAGAATCACTGAATCCAAAAAAAGCATTTTTGGAAACATGTCCGTGTGTGTGTCTGTCTGTGTGTCTGTGTGTCTGTCTGTGTGTCTGTGAACAGCATAACTCAAAAACGAACAGTCGGAAAAACACCAAACTTGGTATTTACGTTCAGTATCTTCCAGAGATGCGACACGAAGGTTTTCAAGAAAATCCCCCCACCCCAGACTACCCTTTACATGGAACATTTTTCGAAAATTTTAATTTTCTCAAAAACGGCTCTAACGATTTTGATTAAAATATCATATGTTTAAGATATTGTCATGACAAATAAAATGTATATCTCGAATTTTCTGGGAATGTCTCCAAAAATATTCTTCATTGTGAACGACTTTTGCATAACTGGTAAACCATAAGAGATAGACAAAATTTTACTACACAAAAAATGTAGATCGCGTTAAAATACACAACTTATGTCATATACGTTTCTTTTGTTGAGTGAACCGTTTTCGAGATATTGCTTGTTATTTCCTTAAATTTTCCAATACTTATACTTTTTCTCAAATTCGTTATTCATTTTTTTATGTCCTGAACATGCAAAGAGAATGGAATTCGCCACATAGCAACCAGCGTTAAAATATTTGACTATCGCTTAAAAGCTACCATATTCCCCTTGCATCTACAAGAAAATTACCAATAAGATTGACATCTCGATATCTCGATTAACATGAAGCATATGGAGAATAGGCGTTTGTAAAATTAGATTGTACAAGAGTAGAGAAAGTTATGTGAGTGTAACACATCAGATTTTTTTTATGTCCTGGACATGCAAAGAGAATGGAATGCTCCACATAGCAACCAGCGTTAAAATATTTGACTATCGCTTAAAACCTACCATATTTCCCTTGCATCTACAAGAAAATTAGCAATAAGATTGACAGCTCGATATCTCGATTAACATGAGGCATATGGAGAATAAGCGTTTGTAAAAATAGAATATACAAGAGTAGTGAAAGTCATGTGAGTGTTACACATCAGATTTTTTTGTCTTGGATATGCAAAGAGTATTAATCTGTGGGAAAGGGAATGGTGCTGCACCTAGCAACCAGCTATTAAGAGAGATGTATGTGCTTAAAGGCTACTGTATTTCCAAATTGCCCTTGTAAATATATATTCCCCTTAAATCTACAAGAAAATTAGCAATAAGATAGACTCTGCAGATGTTTATCTCGATTAACATGAAGTAGATGGAGAATAAGCGTTTGTATAAATAGTTTGTACAATAGTAGAAAAAGTCATGTGAGTGTAAAACATCAGATTTATAAAAATGAATAACATTCAATATATAATAATTATAATAATTTTATTATTATTATTTTACGATAATTAGCTTCATCATTACATTATCTGATCATTGAAAGACTTTTAGGAATCATAAAATCCGGAATTAACAAGTACCTCAGTAAAAACTAAAAATATTTATCCTTACTGATATATTTTCGGTATGTGCTTCTTCATTTGTATTATGTATCTATTCCAAACTAATGACGACTTTTTACTTTCTCTACTACGTATAGTAAGTAGGGGAAGTATTGTATTTCACCCAAAAATTCGATACCGAGATTTCACCGGAACTATATGTGTTGATACCGCCTGTATCGAAAAACAGCATTTTTGGAAACATGTCCGTGTGTGTCTGTATGTGTGTCTGTGAACAGCATAACTCAGAAACGAACAGTCGGATAAACACCAAACTTGGTATTTAGGTTCAGTATCTTCCAGAGATGCGACACGAAGGTTTTCAAGAAAATCCCTCCACCGCAGATTACCCTTTACATGGAACATTTTTCGAAAATTTTAATTTTCTCAAAAATGGCTCTAACGATTTTCATTAAAACAACAAATGTTTAAGATATTTTCATGACAAATAAAATGTATATCTTGAATTTTCTGGAAATGTCTCCAAAAGTATTCATTGTGAACGACTTTTGCACAACTGGCAAACCATAAGAGATAGACAAAATGTTACTACACAAAAAATCTGATGTGTTACACTCACATGACTTTCTCTACTCTTGTACAATCTAATTTTACAAACGCCTATTCTCCATATGCTTCATGTTAATCGAGATATCGAGATGTCAATCTTATTGGTAATTTTCTTGTAGATGCAAGGGGAATATGGTAGCTTTTAAGCGATAGTCAAATATTTTAACGCTGGTTGCTTTGTGCCGAATTCCATTCTCTTTGCATGTTCAGGACATAAAAAAAATGAATAACGAATTTGAGAAAAAGTATAAGTATTGGAAAATTTAAGGAAATAACAAGCAATATCTCGAAAACGGTTCACTCAACAAAAGAAACGTATATGACATAAGTTGTGTATTTTAACGCGATCTACATTTTTTGTGAAGTAAAAGTTTGTCTATCTCTTATGGTTTACCAGTTATGCAAAAGTCGTTCACAATGAAGAATACTTTTGGAGACATTCCCAGAAAATTCGAGATATACATTTCATTTCTCATGGCATTATCTTAAACATATGATATTTTAAACAAAATCGTTAGAGCCATTTTTGAGAAAATTAAAATTTTCGAAAAATGTTCCATGTAAAGGGTAGTCTGGGGTGGGGGGATTTTCTTGAAAACCTTCGTGTCGCATCTCTGGAAGATACTGAACCTAAATACCAAGTTTGGTGTTTATCCGACTGTTCGTTTTTGAGTTATGCTGTTCACACACACACAGACACACACACACACAGACACACACACACACACAGACACACACACACACAGACACACACACGGACATGTTTCCAAAAATGCTTTTTTTGGATTCAGGAGGTCTCAAAACATGTATTTCCGGTGAAATCTCGGTATCGAATTTTTGGGTGGAATGCAATACTTCCCCTACTTACTATACGTAGTAGAGAAAGTAAAAATGTAGATCGCGTTAAAATACACAATTTATGTCATATACATTTTTTTTTGAGTGAACAATTTTCAGACATTGCATATTATTCCCTTAAATTTTTCAATGCTTATTTTCTCAAATGGGAATTCGTTATTCATTTTTTTGTCTTGGATATGCAAAGAGTATTAATTTCTGGCAAAGAGAATGGTGCTGCACATAGCAACCAGCGATTAAGAGATATGTCTATGCTTAAAGGCTACTGTATTTCTATATTGCCCTTGCAAATACAAAACAAGGGAAACATAGTACGCCTTAAGCGATAGTCAAATATTTTTACAACTGGCCGCTATGTGTAAAATGTAATTCTCTTTTCATGTCAAAAGATCGTTTCTGCAAATGTTTATCTCGATTAGTATGAAATAGATGGAGAATAAGAGTTTGTAAAAATAGTTTGTACAAGAGTAGAGAAAGTCACGTGAGTGTCACACATCAGATTTTTTTGTCTTGGATATGCAAAGAGTATTAATCTGTGGGAAAGAGAATGGTGCTGCACCTAGCAACCAGCTATTAAGAGATATGTATGTGCTTAAAGGCTACTGTATTTCCAAATTGCCCTTGTAGATATACATTCCCCTTACATCTACAAGAAAATTAGCAATAAGATAGTCTGCAAATGTTTATTTCGATTAACATGAAGTAGATAGAGAATAAGCGTTTGTAAAAATAGTTTGTACAAGAGTAGAGAAAGTCATGTGAGTGTAACACATCAGATTTTTATTATATAATTTGACTAAAATCATTTGTGTTAAAAATACTGCCTCAGGATTAACCAATTTTTTCCTAGTCAATGACGTACCTCCATTGTGGCACACATTCCTAAACCCAATAAAGACCACTCTCTTGTAGCTATTTCCGCAAAGGTTTATTTGGATTCAAATGTAGTAGACAGAAAAATAAGCTTTAGCAAGAAGAGTTTGTACACCCACTTATAAACGAAAGATGGTAGAGAAATCATGTGAATGTATCACATCAGATAATCAAGTTCATGTTAATCGAGATAAATCTTTGCAGAAATAGTGTCATTAACATTTCGTTGTAGGTGCAACGGGGATCACAGAAAATCGAATCATCAGTCAAATATTTAAAAGCGGGTCGTTATATGCTGGCTTTGAAATTCTTTGGTTCTTTCCAGTCATTTTTAGGTATGTTTTGCTGCATTATTCTAGCCATGAGAAATGAAGATTACAGAATTAAAAATTTTGTTACATTCACACGGCTTTCTCTACCAGTATCGCTTATTTTTATACAATAGCTTTATATAGCTTCCACTTCACAATAATTGCGATTAACGTCTGCAGAAATAGTTTCATTATACATTTTGTTGTAGAAAGAAGGGGTATATCTAGAGCAAACCGAATCGATGTTCAAATGTTTAGAAGCGTGTCGCTACACGTTGGCCTTGAAATTCCATAATACTTTCCATGACATAGCGAGGAACAGCTGAATGGCGACAACACTTTAAAAAATGACTAAGTATTGACAAATTCTAATCAATAGTAAAATGGCTAATGCCACAGAAAATGTTATTTGAAATTAACTTATTTTTTTAAAGATTTCTAAATTTTCCGTGTAGACAATTTTTATCTATCTCTTATGTTCACCAGTTATACAAAATTATGCAAAATTTTAACCGAATAAGGACTTCACAGACAATTCTCAGAAAATTCAAAATATACCTATACTTTACCATGTAAATACCTATCTTAAATATATGATATTTAATCAAAATCGTTAGCAATTTTTTTTAGAAAATCAAAAGTATGGTAATTTTTTCCATGTGAAGGTTAGTTTAGAGTGGGGGGATTTTTGCTGAAAATCTTCGTATCGCAATTTTCTAGCAATGCTTGTTTTGGGTTCAAGGAGCCTCAAAACTTGTATTTCCGGTGAAATCTCGACATTAAATTTTTGGGTGGAATACCATACTTCCCCTACTTACTGTAAGTACGTAATAGAAAAAGTAGTAATATTACAACAGTCATGGTCAATATATATATATATATATATATATATGTTTCTGAGAGCAACCTGGTGTCTTAAAAGCCAATTCTTCCTACATTACCAAATCTTTCGAAACTTAATGCAATTCCCTGACCGTCGTTCGAACTCTACACAGGGTCGCTAAAATATTTAGATAATGTATTTATCTTAGTGTTGTCCAGCAACCAAAAATTGTCCTGGAAAGTTCGATTTATCACATAGTTTTTGTTACCGAAGTGTACTCAAATACAACATAGTATGAAACACAACTAATATATTGTAATACGAACGCTCGCCACATGTATGTCTGAGAAATTTTAGGAACCCAAAAGTTTGTACTTCATATTCTGCTAAAAGTTTCACAATATTCACATATGTATACAAAGGGCTAAGTAGTTAATTCTACAGTAGTAAATTGATGCGCCCACTTCTTCTTGCCATAACTACGGATCGATATCTTGATCCCAACGGACAGACAACAAAGCCATAGATTCTATTTCTGAGTTATCTTCACTCGTTTCATAGTTGAAAACGATATCTCAGCGCTAGCGGTTGAGACAGGTTTGAGGAGATAGTGAATTTTTTGATACAGCTCTAACAAGCAATCAAAGCACTAAGGAATCCAATTAGTTTTAAACCTTTTTTCGGTGAATTTTCATTTTTGGCACCACATGCCATATTCTGCCTCTATTTCAGTACTGCGGGAATTGGCATCCACATACAATAAAAGCTCACTTAACCGGTCAGTGCAATTTGCTGGGCATTTTTTGGCAATAAAACAAAGGCACATAACATGCTTTTGTTTTGTTCAAATTGAACTTTACGGCAATACATCGGTGAAACTTGATAAAAAATTTAACAAATTTAGATTTTGTGTGTATTGCATTTTATTATACTTTTATCTCACACTTTATGCTTCTTGAACCACAGTTCATAACTTATGAGTTTGAAATTTTCAGGAGAGCTTCATAAATTAAGTATTTAAACATTGTTGTGCATTAGTTACAAATACTAAATAGTTCATATGAAATTATTTTGCATAACTGACATTGAAAATGTTGAAAAATTCAATACTAAGTCAGTGTACAACTTGTTTTTCTCTTTAAACTAATTAAAATTGGGAAATGGCTACACAACAAATTCTTTATACTGGTTTATAGCCTCAAATTAAAAATATGGAAGCGATACAATATACTATACGGTCCAAGGAGCACTTCATATTATCATATAAAAAAGTTACTAATTAATATCTTAAAC
This sequence comes from Deroplatys truncata, assembly GCA_030765065.1. NCBI lineage: Eukaryota > Metazoa > Arthropoda > Insecta > Mantodea > Mantidae > Deroplatys > Deroplatys truncata. Next base: position 169,667,917 of record CM060979.1, read on the forward strand.
GGTTTGACATATATTGCTAAAATTTTCTGTGCACTATATGTTTTATGTTCTGAGTATGTGGTAAAAAAGTCAAAGCAATTAGAAGAAAACCGTAGATTTTGGATTTTCACAGATGCATTGCCTTAAAGTTTGAATTAAGTTCATTGAATGTATATAAACATACATTTTCTAAAGAACTCTTCTTGTGTGTCTGCTGGATGATTGTCCCTCTGAGTTCCTACTAAGGGTGGAATTTGTAGTTCAGAATTGAAAAGCTGCTGAATATCGATTAAATATCTCATGAAATTCCTTATCAGTGCTTACTCTCAAGTTTTCTAGATGCTATACATCAATTTCATATTTCAAAATAGAACTCAAATCATGCTCAGGGTTTTTCAGGTACGTTGAAAGACGAACTGCGAAAGACATAAGTTTCTCGCATATCAACGAGATAAACAACGAACTCCTCCAGGACTGCCAGAATTTGTTCTGCAATACGTGAAGCAGATTTCTGACTTTGTGAAATAAACTGCAAACTCGTAACAATTTGTTCCAGAAGCTCAACAAAAACGGTTATACAATCGCACCTCTTCACAAAATTTGTATTATACAAACCAATCGATCTACATTTCTTGCTAGAAAGCAACCACTCATTCATTGAATTCTTGAGTGTGATACCGGCAAAAATATTTTTATATATATAACTGATTTTGATTCATCAGCAAGTACACTATACAAGCCACTGATAACAATAAACCTGCAATATGAAACAATATATGTGATTGTCAAATTGACTCCACTAACAAATATGTTTGCAGTATAAACTTGTGTGAATACGATAAGATTAATGTATGAAGTTACAATTAATACAACGGTTAAACAATGCTTTACAAGTCGTCTTCTTCAGTGTCAGTTAGTAAAATGTCCTGTGCTAGTTTCCGCTTTAATCTTGTTCTTCGATGTGTTCTTGTTCCTATAGTGTACACCTGCGATTCTGGGATGTTAGTTATGCTGGAGTAAAAGGATTTAGGCAAAGATCTCATGTACTGTTTAACTGTAAGAATGCCAAGTTCTTGATGCAGTTATGGTTCCTTGCGAACGAAGGAACTGTTGTCGTTATGAGAAATCTATTCTGAATGACTCGAACTCTATGAATGTGTGTGTTGCTTGCTGCTCCCCATATAGGAGCTGCATATGTTAGAAGAGGTCTGATTAAAGATTTACAAAGAAGAATAGAGTATTCCAAGGCTAGTTTAGTGTTGAACACTCCAAGGTATTTAACTGGTTTGTGAAAGGATAGCCATTCTAACTGTTCATTGAAGAGGTAATGAAAACGTCTTAGTGAGAATATTTTAGCTTTCGTTTTACTAATATTGAGAGATACGCCATGTTGCAAACCATTCGCTGAGTAGAAAGAGAGATTTTTCAAGAGAGCTGATGCTTACAAACAAGTTGGAGTTTAAAGGAAACAGAAAAGTATCATTTGCATGCATAGCTGTGCAAATTGGTTGTACTTCTTGAATGCCATGAGTAAAAATATTAAATAACTAAGGTGCAAGAACCGATCCTTGTGGAACTCCAGCAGATATCGGTCGAGTTGTTGATTTGTAACCATAATTCGAACCTCAAACTGACCTCCTTTAAGAAGCTAGAAATTATTTGGATGAGATCGTCTGGTGGTCCAGTTCTACATAATTTCAGAAGTAGTCCTCCATGCCATATTTTGTTGAAGGCTTGAGAAATATCTAGAAATACAGCTACAGTGCATTGCTTATTTTCAAAGCCATTAGGTAATAATAGACTGAGTCATCCGTAAAATCTGATGCATAGAGGAATGTTTGGGGCGAAAACCAAATTGAAAATATGGAATAGCATGGTTGCAAAATATAAAAAAGACGTTTCGGTATGAGCGGTAAAAGTGGATTGAGGAACAAATTACAAACACTACGTTACATGCAGTTCTACAGTTACGCATGTAATTTACACTCATGGCAGAAGACAAATTGAGTTTAGACTAACACATGAGCAAATAAAGCTTTAGGATATAGTTCTTTCACCTTAGGTTGAACATCATTGAATTTTCCAACGATGAACCATCATACGAATGCGGCAGCAGAATGCTTAAGTCTAGACCTAATCTGACGCACTCTTCTATCAGTGTCTTAGCAATGCTTTTCCCAATTAGGTCATATTATGTAGGCACGAAATTTAAGAAGTCTTCTTTGGAAATATGTTTATATGTCGTATACAGAGCTGCTCAGTTTCTGAAATATTCATGGTTTCGTCTGCAAGGATATTGGACTATTTCACTTCATTCATTATGGTAACACGTTTTCTTTGTATTATTTCGCCACATATACTCAAAATCTTATTTTGGATTATAGAACTAAGGTAAGTAGCACTTTCTTTTCTTTCTTTTTCGCATTAACCAAGTGCTTTTCCAAAGCTTTATCAGCATCGTGACCTAATAGGGCTGCGAAATTTTCCACCTTTCTTTTCAGATTTAGACGACGTTAAGCGACCGCTGTCTGCATCACCTCTCAACGGAAGTTCTTGCTATCCGCAAAATATTATAGTTTTAACTATCGAAAGAAGTATTTCTCTGTTTTCTTGTGTCGTCCTCGGTGGTGTAGGGGTACCATGCTAGTCTCGAGTTTCCAAGGCCGCGGATTCAAACCGGTGGAGAGCGATGGAATTTTTTCGGGCGTAAAAATCCTTAGCATGGTTTCCTTCGGAAGGGAAGTAAAGCCAGTGGTCTCGTGTCGTATATTTACGGCACGTGAAAGAACCTCAAGCTTGATAAAGAGGCCTCCGGGTAAAACTTCCGGTCTCTCAGGCCCAATATAGAATGGGACGCTAAGGACCATAATAGTTAAAGAACGTCCATAAAAAAATCTCATTTTTTTCTGTTTTCTATTTCCTTTCGCCTTTGGTTATCTGTTTTAGATGCCACATCTTCTTTGCCATCCTCAATTGCCATACGCCTCTCAGCAGCCAAGACACAGTCTTTGTGGTATGCGGTTGCCTGATGTTTGTTACTTAAACATTTCTACAGTATCTTTCCATTTGCAGCCTTTGTTACCAAACAACCCAAGTTCTGAGTTTTTTTTCTTTTAATATATGGACATCCTTTAACTACTATGCTTCTTAGCGTCCCATTCTATATTGGACGTGAAGGAACGGAAAGTTTGCTCAAAGGCCTCTTTATCAGTCTTGAGGTTCTTTCACGTGCCGTAAATCTACTACACGGGACCAACGGCTTTACTTCCCTTCCGAAGGAAGCCATGCTAAGGAGTTTTACACCCGAAAAAATCCATCACCCTCCGCCGGGTTTGAACCCGCGACATCGGGAACCCAAGGTCTGATGATCACTAACGTCTTGCTTACAGAAAAGAATACAATAGCGGCAATAAGCGCCGTATTCAACTTTCGAAAATGTTAGCAACTCTCACCTATCCGGCCAAGTACTTTGAAATGCATTCTATGCAAGCCTACAGGAAACACTTGCGATATGTCGAGCTTGAAGTTGGTATTTAGTATTTCATAGCCAACGGCTCTAACGTTGTTAAAAGCTTTTCCTGCACCAATGGTGCGAGTATTCTGCATACGACTACACATTTCTTTATTAACCTACAATTACGAAGTTCGAACTCATCACTAGTGGAATTAACCTCTAACAACACACCTCATTCTTAGGTATTTGGTTTCTAAGTATGAAGAAATTATCAATTTTCGGTTTCTTTGGAATTTTTAGAGAACCTTTCACAATACAACTTCACAAGAAACCTTTACAGATTACAGGTATACTCAGGGCTATTTTGTAACATGGTATGAATAACATCTTGTTGAACGGATTATTGTTAACGATACCAAGAGCCGAGATGAATATTATTGCTGCTGCTGGCAGAAAAAATCCATGCATTTTCAGTGTTTCTTGAAATTAAGCTTAAGGGAGAAGAACGCTGCAGGTGGCAGATAACATAAATCTTGTGTTACCTATTTGTACGTCGAATTGTGAAATACACGCAAAATGCGTATGTTCCATCACAATAACATAGTCCTCTAACCTAACTTTTGTTTTCGAAATAGTAAGCCCTACATTTGCTCGGCAGTAGTAAAGAATTGCCATTGTTTTCTTAGTTGCGTATCGTATCGTAATTCAACGCTTATAACTTTGACCTGCTATACATTCCTCTAACCTCTCATCCTTTAAAAATGTTTGCGTTTTAGTGGTTGTTTTCTTGGATATATCTGCACAATGAAGCTATTATATTAATTTTTCTGCTATCTTCTTTCTTCCTAATTAAAGTTATTCATAGTAAGAGATTAAAATAAAAGCATAAGAGGCAAACTATTCTTGGTTATTTTACTGTTACCTGAGTACACTTGGAACAAAACCACTTTCATTAGTAATTATATACACCAGTGCATGTAAAAACAAGAAAGCTTAAGCTGTAATTTGATAACATAAACCATGTACCCAAATAAAAAAATAATAGAAACTTTATGTAGCAATTTTATTACCTAAAGTATGAAATAGTGGTAAACAAAAATGGTAAGCGGGTGATGGTGGTGATTATGCTTGTTATATGTGTATATTGATTCTAAGCACCCTTAATTGACACCTTTTGCAGGCAAAAGCAAATCGGAACTTTTTTCATTTAGCATAAAAGGTATATAGTGAGTACACAGGATATTCATAAACTATGAATAACTTTTACGAAGAGAAATTTCAATTTTCCAAAATGTTTCATGAATACCGAATGTAAAACACTACTAGTTTTATGCGTTCATGTTTTTTTAATTAAACCAATGCGGATACATATGTGACAGTGCTTTTAACGCAATTCTTATCACGTGGTCATGCATTTTAGCGTCTATTATTTTAGAAATAAATCGCACTTACTAACGAAGATGTATGTACTCACATATTTTCGAACAATGTAGTATATCTACTATTCTTCACTTTATGTAGCTTTTATTTCATGCAATGTATAATACAACATACTGCTTTTGTAACGCGATAGTTACCAAGTGCTCAAGCATTTCGTGTCTATTATTTTAAAAATAAATTGCCATAACTACCAAAGAAATGTTACACCAGCTTTACAAACGCAAATAAATCCATAAAATACCCGAAATTTACACTTTTCGTGTTTCACGTCCTTTCGTGACCCATTGTCGCAAGTGTTTAAAATTCGGAAGTCCTCCCATTTACTTTCCTGTTCTTTCGCGTCCATATTTAGGGTCAGTCGCCCAGTTTTCATTCTCAAGTATTACACGTATATTTTATATTGCTCTGGTGCAAAAATTAAATTATATTGAATTTTATTTATGGACGCCATTTAACCGCAATGGTTCTTAGCGTCCCATTTTACACTGACGTGAAAGAACGGAAAGTTTGCTCAGACCTCTTTATCAGGCTTGAGGTTCTTTTGCAAACAGTTTATTATTTCAGTTTTGTGGTACAGCAAACTCCCATTAAACAAGATATGTCATAATCTAGAATGGTATTCTAAATGTAAAACTTGATACAAAACTCAGGTTACTAACAATGTTGCCATAAATCTATGAGAGGAACCGCCGGCTCTAGCGCAATTTTAATACTTCATTTTCTTTCCTTTCGCACAGAACACTCCAGGGCAACAAACAAAACACTGAGTAAAGAAAGTAACTCAAATGCGCTAAAAATGGTGTGTATGATGGAAAAAACAAAACACACGCTTCCGAAGCGTACAAATTTTACGATTAGTTGCTTGGGTGCTTAACAAGAGCAGTATGTCCGAGACGTAGCCGAGATAGAACTTAATGGTGACGCTAGAAATTCTCTCGCATATTTCAAGCAGTTCTATCTCGCCTACGTCTCGGACATACTGTTCTTACCAACTCTACCTTCTGTTCCGGTGATCTCCGGCCCATGTGCAACTATTGTCATTCTCCACTTACAGTCACATTCTCACCAGCTGCAGTTTCTACAACGATGCAAAATGCCAACAACCGTCTTAACCGCCCTTGGTGATTCGGCTATGTCCAAGAATGTGTTGAACTTTGTTAATGTAACACAATTATGTATGGAATTGTAAAACTTATGCAGTCGCGATTTGACCTTGTTGTTAAAGCGACATTAAATAAATTAATTTAAAAAAATACAGAAGAAAGCAACCTTCGCTATAAACAACAACTACACAATACCAAATACCGCCAGTGTTATTGAGAATTCGTTGTTAGCAGCAATAATCTTCTTAACAAGATAGTTACGGAATAAGCCTAATTGTGTATGGTCAAGAGTCTAGCCCTCTCGCGTAGCGGTGTACTATTATTTTGAAGGAAAGGCCCTCTTCCCAGAAACTTATGTTGCTGCTCTGTTCCGCAGAGGGCAATCGCATGCGGGCAATTCTAACTGCATTTCCTCGCTTTCTTACTTTCTGTACCACTTACCTAGTAAGTTAAAATCTTGCATTCCACCCAAAAATTTCATGTCGAGATTTCACCGGAAATGCAAGTTTTGAGGCCCCTGAATAAAATAAAGTTTTTTTGGGTTTGTGTGAACGCAACAACGAAATGTTGGATAAATACCTAACTTGGTATTTATATTCAGCATCTTCCAAAGATGCAACATACATTTTCAATAAAATTCTTCAACTATCCTTTCAAAAATGTTGATTTTCTCTTAAATTGCTCTAACGATAAACATACCATATATTCAGATATTTACATGACAAAATGTATCTCTAATTTTCTGGGAATAGCTGTAAGGTCATCATTCAGAAGAAAATTTATATAATTTTGTATAACTGTTAAACCATGAGATACACAAAAAAAATGTATATTTCTTTAACACACAATTTATTTCAAACAATTTTTTTGTGGCATCAGCTATTTCAAAGATATTATGGGTTCACATTTTTCAATACTTCCTCTTTTTTTTAAAGTGCTGTCCGAGTGATTCAGCTGTTTCTCATGATTTGTAAACAGTATAGAATTTCTGGAACAGAATATAATGCCTCAGTTTGTAAACATCTATCAATTCGGTTTCCTCTACCCTCCTTGTACCTTCAACGAAATGTGTATTGAAACTCCTTCTGCAATGGTTTATCTCTATTGTAATGAAGTAGAAAAATAAGCTTTCATAAGAACAGTTTGTAGAAGTTAAATAAAAGTAAACAATAGTGGTTAGAGAAAGTCACATGAATCTGATACATCAAATATATGTTTTAAAAGCGTCAAAATTAACAAACAAACAAACAAAAAAAGTACAATTGTTTCACTTAAAAATAGAAAGAACATGTTTATGTATCAGTATATAAAATTAAAGTTGTAGGAATCTAAATAAAGCCCAATTTAAATAAATCTGTTTACAGCTTTGGAGCTACAACAGCTTGAATGTGGGAATTTTAGGAAAGGTACAATAAATTTGAATAGTTCTAATTACAAAATGATGTTAAACATAAAGAAAAACTTGCTGCCATTTTTTAAAACGGCTTTAAACCGATGCTTTAATGCATCCTTAACCATTTATACAAGCTAAGTCATTTTATTACCTTTGTGTAATTGGTTTTCAGTTTTCCATTAGTTCCAAATCATTAAAATGTGATTAACTTGGGGAGGGGGGGAGGTCCTGACACCCCTTTAAATATGTTCTTGCTTCTAACCACTGCATACTTATTCCTATATTAACACAATTTAATTGGTTAGCAACATTTAAATGGTTTAAACCACCTGCGCATAAGCACTTAATACTCCTGAAAAAATATACATTTCATAAAAAAAGTCCCATTTAATCACTCCTTTAAACATGTCCTTGCTTCTAACCACTGCATACTTATTCCTATACTAACAAAATTTAATTGGTTTGCATAAACTACCTGCGCACTTAATACTCCTGAAAAAATATACATTTTATAAAAAATGTCCCATTTAATTATTGTTGTTCCAGAATTTTTAGCATGTGAGTGAGTGTGTGTGGGTGGGGGTGAGTGGTGGTGGGGGCATGCGTATGTGTGAGGGGGGCGGGAGAGTGAGAATAGATTGCATTATTGAGTTAAATAACAATAATTTGAAGCTGAGGTCACAATCCTTTTAAGTTTCTTTTAGAATTGACATGGTCATTAAAATACATTATGGTTTCATTGCTCTTAGATGCATAAGAACTGAAATAAATAGTACAATATAATCACTTCAACGATTGTCTTAAAACTTCTGATGTTTTACACTCGCATAACATCTCAATCTGTAGACCCTATAGTGAGCTAGACCAGCTTAAAGAAGCTAATCTACTCTAGGATGTAGATTACATCATAAATACATAATTACATTGTGTACTTGTATGTAAATAAATTGTAGTTCTTATGTAGAGTACATTAGAGCTAATTTTTTTTTAAAACAATATTATTTATAAAATTTATGTATTTATAAAATTCAGTAACATTTTATAGTCAGTTATATTTTGAATGAAAGAAATCCTCCTCTGTATAGAAGGTGTGAGTGATGAGATATCTTTTTAATGCTAACTTGAATTTATTTTTATTAGTTTTCAGTTTCTTAATATACGATGGAAGTGAATTAAATAATACTATACCATTGTAGTAAGCCCCTTTTTTGGAATACTTGTAGGTTATTGCTTGGCCTGTGTAAGTCCTGCCCATTCCTGGTTTGTTTGCTGTGTATGTCTGAATTTTTTATGAACACTTCTGGGTGGTCAACCACGGTTAAAAGTGCAGCTAAAACATACTCACAGGCTAATGGTAGAATTCCAAATGTTTTGAATAGTGTTTTGAATGAGTTGATTGCTTTATACCTGCCATTATTCTTATTACCTTTTTTTGCAAAAGAAATATTTTTTTCCGTCTACTGAATTTCCCCAAAATGTTATTCCACAAGTCATAATTGAATGAAAATAAGCATAATATACTGTTTTTAGGATGCTTTTATTTGTAAAATGAATTAATGATCTAGTTGCAAAACATAAAGAGCTTAGTTTCGGTAGGATGTAGTCAATATGGTATTTGCAATTCATATTATGATCTATAATAAGACCATGAAATTTTATGCTACAAGTTTCAGTATTTCGTTGCCTTCATGTTCAATTCTTATGTCTGCAATACTTTTATTTTTTGTGCAAAAATTGATATACTTAGTTTTTTCAAAGTTTATATGAATTTTGTTACTATCGAACCAATTATTTAGCACACTGAAAATACTGTTGATAACTCTGAGAGGCGACTGATGATGTGTTCTTTAATTATAATACTTGTATCACCTGCAAAGAGAACTGGGTGAGCATGTTCATTTATTACTCTGGGGAGGTTGTTGACATATATTAGAAACAATAATGGACCCAAAATCGAACCTTGTGGAACGCCATGCTTTATTTCTTACCATTTGGAATATATTTTGGAATTATCTGCAGGATTTATTATGACCTTTTGATGTCTGTTTGATAGGTAAGATGCAATCCATTGATATGTTTTATTCTTAATGACTTTCTCTAACAATACAACTTCTATTCACATAGTATTACACTATTCTACACTAGAAATAGTTTCAAATTAAGGAAAATAGACTTGGTTGCACATACAATATAGTAAATACACAACTTTTCGCATATAGAAATTAGTGTTTTGTTACTAATGAATCCATGCTGCAAAAAGTAAAATCTCATACTTTCTAACATGCTTAACAAAGCTACATGACACTTCAAAATGGGAAAACTTAAAGAAGTAAAAATGAATATTCATAAAATAGATTCTGCTACAGCATAAGTCAATACAAACTGTGGTTTGCATTGCATTTCTCGTGTAAGATTTTGCCTACTGCATTGACCTATTCATTTTTTCTGTATAAGATTTTATCTACCTTTTATGATTTACCACTTATACAAAATTATGCAACATGCATTGAGAATATAGAGAATGAAAAACACGCACGCACGCACGCACGCACGGTGGACCATTTAAGTTGAGACTGTACAATATTTCCAAAACTAAGGGTAGTACAAAGAAATGTCTTTAATAAAAGTTGCTCAATATTATGGTGGAAAGTAAATACCATTAGTCATGTTTTGTTTGGAGAATGTCAGATAGTCATTTTAAAGGTCAATTTAATTTTTTTAAATGGGAATCTACAATTTGGGTCAAATTAAATTGACCCTAAAATGACCCATCATAACGTCCTCCAAATAAAACATGACAATGGTATTTACTTCCCCCATAATATCAAGTAATTAAAGACATTTCTTTCTACAATGTTTAGTTTTGGAGATATTCTACAGTCTTAATTTAAATAGTCCACCCTGCATATGAGATAAAGAGAGCAAGAAATTTGAGTGTGAATCATACAGTAACCAATGTGTTATCGCCAGTTGTCTTATTACTTACTTGATTATTTATTTCAGATACTCTTAATTAAAATTATTGGGTGGTTAAAGTGCAAGCTTTCCTGTCAGCATGCACACACACAAGCAATTCAGTTTGCCCAGCTTTGCATCCTATACATCCACACCCGTAGCTATTGATCATATTGCCTTTAATATACATTGGTAGGTTGGCATTACACCCGCCAGCTAGAGTGTTAACATTTCTCTTATCCTCAAAATGACTTTACATATAGTCCAATGTAGTTTATAAATAGTCTGTATAGTGTATGTGTTGTCTGTGTTTTTGTTATGTATATCAGATGTTTATGGCGATCGTTCTAGATCTGCATTTGTTTTTATGGCTATACCTACACATCAAGGTATATATAATTTTAATTTAGCAGGCTTCACAGTATTGCTATACTCCTATTTGCAGTTTTGAATTTTGTATGCTTTTTATTTCTTTTTTATATTTTGGAGTTGTCCAGACCCCCTGGACATCCTCCCATATCTCTCCCACTTCCACTTATGAGGTTATGTCAAGGACAGAAGGAACATAAGGTAGTAATTTATTCTATCTATGTTCATATATTTATCTCACAATATTTATTTAAAATATGAAAGTTATTAATGTAACATCTTTAACAAAGCACTAGACAAAAACATTACCATACTTTATTTTTATGCATTACTTGTTAAATGATTTGCAGGATGCTGCATTTTCTTTCCTGTCTCATTTTGTACACAGATATTGTTCCATACATCTTTCCCAGCATTTCACTTTCCTTTACAAATTTCCTAATATTATGCAAACAAATAAGCAAACTATATTATGCTACAGCTTACAAGAGTTAATCATGAAGAATTAATATAATCCACAAGCAATATTCATGAGAGTAGCAATTAGTTCATACAGTTTGTTTTGCATACCAAGCATTCTCTCATTTTCCAAAGTATCATCTTTTATATTTACATTGTCTTGTTCTTACAGAGGCTGCAGACAGTTTATCTAGTCATTCTTCGTCTATGGAGAGGCACATATGCTTGAAAATTAATATATATAAAATGCAAACTAACTTATTCGGCATTTAGCCATTATTTCAGATGTGATGACACCATTAAGCTCTTAGCACTCGATTTGCTGTAGTGTGTGGTCTTTCAGTTAGAGCTTTTAAATGCGACACTGTGTATATACGGTCGCAAATGTTGCATCCTAGGTCGTGTACATATTATTGTGTTAACAGTAATAGCTAATATAACCTTCCTCTGTAATTTTATGTATGAAAGTTTAAAAGTCTGGGTACTGCATTTTTATAAAAAAAAAAAATTTCATATGACAGACAGCAGCTGTAAGCAGCTTGAAGGTATAAAGTTGAGAAATTTTGCTGACCATGTTACCATCCAGCCCTACTTGGTACACAAAGCTGGAAGCAGTCATCTGCTATCTGCTGCATGCTAACATGATGACAGTGTTGCCATCAGAGAGTATAGAGAAAGACGGAGCATATGGGTGGACTTATAAATGAATTGGAAAGACGGAGCATATGGGTGGACTTATAAATGAATTGGAACTATGTCATAATCCCTCCAGCTGTGGCCCATAATACCTTGTGCTAATAGTGTCGATCTTGATCAACAACTTTGCAGGTACCACTTCTAAACTGTTTAACTTGGTGGTCCAGGAGGGGGAAATCTTCAAATTCATGTTTCACCCCTATTGCATTGTATACTGATGTTAGCGGTTTCTGTATTATGTGAAAACTGTGTTATTAATAACTAAGGTACCAAAGACAAAGCCCTAAAGTCAAAAATATCAGGAATTATGATTATCTTACACAACCATTCCGAAAACTGTTTCCCTATCAAAAAAATATTTAACAAACTATACAACATTTCCAGAACTTGGATGCCTGTTGGGGAGAATTCGGAAAATCATAAATGCAATATCTGCCAATATTTTGTACTCATTCCAGTGCATATACAGAAATGTTTCATAAATTAGGAACATCACAGGGCTGTTAAGATTATGATTATAAGCGGTACAGGGGAGAGGGGTGTTCTACAATAAAGAATACGAGCAGATGTAAATGAAATTATTTAAATTGTCATTGGGATTTAAAAAGTCATCCAAGACGAGTAAGCTAGCTAGTCAACAAATAACGATAAATCTTCACAGGCAGCCAAATATAACTGTGTCATTAGAATTAAATTTAGTAAAGCTGTAATTAGAAATTCTACATTGACAAAGTGTGACATGAAAGCATGGTGAGGAGGTATACTCTGATCTATAAAGTTGACTCCACTATGTGAAATTAGTGAGAATGTTCTTACAAATACTAGGCATAATTCAAGGAATTTTAAATTAGAACAAACACACAATTCAGAACCTACTAGCTTCCCCTGCCAAAGATAAAATTTCACAAGAACAAAAATCTGGCATCTACCTATAAACTGTGAAAATTGTGACTTAGTGCATGTTAGTAAAACAAAAAGAAATATTGAAACCAGAAGGAAAGAACACTTCAGATGTATATCCAACAATCAGATGGACAAATCTGCCATAGTAAACCATTCTTGGACCACAAACCACAAAATCAACCCCAAAGTCAGACTCCTGAAATGCACCATCAATCCAACAGAACTTAAAGTTTGGGAAAACATACACATAATGAAACGCATGAAAATGCCATTCAACAATCTAAGCAGCTTCATCATGGGCACACCAGATGACACCACCTCCATCTATGGACCTGAATTCACGTTATACTCAGTCGGAAAAAAACTGAAGATGAAAGCAAGTGGCACTTTCAAAACATGTTCCATTAATTTAAAGTAAGTGAAGTTTTAGTGTATCTGCCAACTCAAGATTCAATTAAATTATTTAATCACTTATTTAGTGTAGTGCTTGTTATTTGGTTCATAATGGTCACTTAAATTTGGCTTATAAAACACTTTTACTCATATTTACATAACATAACATCACATCAGGCATTTGCTCACTACATTCTTTCGGTTATAACTATCAAGATACATTCATGAAGTGTCTCACCAATATTGAAATAAAATTACTTACAATGGAAACGTCAGGTGTAATCAATACTTACTGTACCAAGTTTAGCTGCCCATAGCCGTAATTATACATGTTGGTGAGCCTTATAGATAGTGGTGTAATAATAGATAGGACAGGAAACAGAGGTATGATTATTCTATTCCATTTAGCTCTACATACCTATTATTAAGTATGTTTGTGGGTCTTGGTGTAGAAATATGTTAAACACAAATGTAAACGACAATATGCATATTGGATAATCATGCAGTTGTGCAGTTGAGTGTTGAGCAACTTGAATCATCTGTATTCCACATAACATTGTCAGGAGCATCAAAAGCAGTACATTCAACTGGAAATGTAGCTTTCTTTCAGGCATGCTTGATCATGTTGTTGAATATGGGGCACTGAACTGATATGGATAAGTGCATGAAGGTTGATGATAGTGTTACACTGTTGAATTCAATATCAATTTTGTCGAGTAAAACTCTCTCATAAAAATGTTAAGCAAACTTTTTCCACTGGCGAAAAAAGTATACATCCAAAGATTGAACAAAGGACATTGTGCCAAGTAGAATGGTTGTTACCTGTTATCTGGAATTACAAACAGATCCTGTTGGAGTGAAAATGAATCCAGAACCAGACAACATTTTGTTCCAACATTGGGAGAGAGAGAGTTATCCCGCCATTGTTCAAGAACACGCTTGTCCACTTTGCTATTTTTAAAATAGTTATGTATACGTTCAGAGGTCAGTTAATTTTCTTTTGCACAAGACAATGAGTAGTGGAGAAAGAAGCCTACGTTCCACCGAAATAACTGACTGAATTGTATACGAATGTGATGTTCCAGACACTGATTTCACCCCAATTGTACTAGATAGTGTGCGGTCTCTCTGAATGTCATAATTAAATCCAGATTGGTCAGCATTTAGAATTTCAGCTGCTGAATAATTATGAAAGTGATAGGGTCCATGAATTCAATACCAAATGCAATCGCAGAATTCTCTCTCTTCTTGCACTTGAGCATGTTTGTACGTTACAAACTGTGTAACTTTGCAGCTCACAATCTTGTGAACTGCCTTAAAATTCCACACCCAGGTAGATCCAGCTTTGAAATATGTCAGTCCAAGCGCTCTAGCTTTTGTGCATGCCCACCGCCTTATATCAGCATCATGCACAGCCATGAAATTAGCATTTGTGTCTTGAAAAGTAGACCAAACGTACTCCAATATGACCTTGAGTTTCTCACGTTTTGTTCCTTGTTGTTCATAATATCTTTGATAATGGGATAGATAGTACTTGTCCTTGACCCTTCTGAAGCGATGCATAATTGTTTTCAATGACCAGTCTTTATTTTTTGCTTCAATTACCTTCTTGACATAATCAAAAGGAACATAGTCATTAGCTACATCATCAGTAAAAGGCTCATAAATTGGTTCGACATCAGTAATGTCCTCAAGGCATTTGCACCAGTTCTTCATTCTCCATATTTCAGTGATAGTGGCATCTTCAAGTTTTTTTATCAAACCAAAGATAGTGTTTGTAATGTCTCTTTCCTCTTCATGTATTTCACGTGATGAAGACGGTAATTCAATCTAGTATAACTCCTCTAACACCTTTATGCGTGAATTCTCTGTGCATGATACAAACACAAATACAAAATGTCCACTTACAGCTCATTATATCACTCACACACAAATATCTACTATAGAGTCAGAATATACTGATATTAAATACTAATAAATCCCAGTGTATGACCTTCACCCTATCCAATGGAGAAAAAACAAACAATCCAATGATCACCTACAATAACGAATTAATTCAGTACACATCAGAAGCTAAATTCTTAGGAATATCTACAGACAAATCTTTAAACTTGAAATCACACATTCGCAACATTACAACAAAAATTAACAGAACTCAATTATATAATCTCTGTACTAAATAAGTATGCAACCTCAGTATACACCAAAGATAATTTATTTTGCATATGTTCATATGACATTATCTTGTGGGGAAATTCAGTAAACATTTATACTCTCTTTGTAACACAAAGGAAAACCATATGAAAAATGTTTAATATAAATAAGTCTGCCCACTGCAAAATTCATTTTAGACAAAATAACATACTCACCTTACCTTGCATATGTATACTAGAAAATGTTTGCTTCATAAATAGTAATATACAACAAGTTTACTCAAATAATGCAATTCATAATCACAGTACTAGAACCAGCAGTAAAATTCACTTACCAGCATCCAAATGTATAACTCAATAACCTATGAAATCACAGACAAACACACAGTTAGATTTAGAAAGAAGCTCAAAAAGTTCTTAATTGACCAATGCTTTTATAGTAAACAGGAATTCAATGAATGTTTCACTAATTCTAAAATTTTGTATGACGAAGCCATGAAATTGTAACAAATTTCCAAAAGGTGAAGAGAGAGAGAGAGAGAGAGAGAGAGACAGAGAGTGAGTGTGAGTGTGTGTGTGTGTGTGTGTGTGTGTGTGTGTGCGCGCGCGTGCATGCATGCATACACGCGCGCACGTGTGTCTGTACTTCTCTTGCACTGCCAAGGCACTATGCTGCTGCGCACACGGATTACCTCCAACTGACGTTCTGTTATGAATCAGTTAGAATGGGCAGCTAAAATATTCATTACTGACATTTACTGGATCGGTTAGGCCTATGAACAAAACATGGGTTCAATGACTGTGTGGCACTTCGCAAATGTACCTTGTAAGCCCTATCCAATCAGCATTGGTAAGACCTCCTTTTTTAATTATATTACACCTAGTACTATCAATAAAAACAAAACCAGTTAATTGTGTTCCAATTCCTTCACAACACAAGAGCACTACTTTAATAAATGCATCATGATATCAAGTAGGTTTTAATACATTTAAGGGTATTAAAGGTAACTATTTCACAACATCTTTTAATTTCTTGATGAACTCTCAAGAATGAAATGTGCTAAAATTCTTGAATCCTCCACAACCTTAATAACTCAGCTGATGATGAATATTGCATACTAAAACACTAATAGTTGGGAAAAACACAGTGTAGTAATATAATTGCCAGAATTATTTCAATGTGGGGGGACAGACACGCCCCCCCCGCACACGCGCACATGCGCACACACACACTAATAAAGTCACTAATTTTTTAGAGTACCTCTGATGTGTTTTAGAGACAAGATGTCGCATTACAGGTAACTCTCAATATACATAGAAGTTATTAGTGTGTGTGCCACATTGAAATAATTTTTGCAATATACATAGATGAAGTAAATTGTAGTTCCAGAAATTGTATAAATCCAGAAGTAGTAACTTTTAGTCAAAACATTGCTCCTAAACCTTCTATTCCATTTTGTGTTTTACACCACATGCTCCCTCCTCTTTCTCTATACTATCTGGTTGCCATGCACAGTCATCAGGATAATGTGTTTAACTTGCTGATTCTGTAAAAATTATGTGAATTATTTGCATGACCTAAGTACAGATAGTTTTCTGTATTAACCATGGTGTCCACTTTAATGGCTACAAGTCTACTGTCCAATGTAAATGAATGTAACTGGTTCATGAGAAGTATTTTGAAACAATCTTTCAGTTCACATTAATTTACAGAAAGGAAAGACATTGCAGTGAGTAACAGACTTATTCCAGGTTTAAAAAGTCTCATAACAAAAACATCTGGCGTTTACAACAGGAATTTTAACTCCTTGTAAATACACATTCCTTTACTTAACAAAATTAATAATCTTTCTGCTATCTTTGTTGATTATCTTCAAAAGAAAAAACATTTATGGAATGCAAATAGTACTGGAAATATGGATGATTTCAGAACCCTTCACAGTCACTAAGTAAACTCTTAAGTCATAGATTGACTTTGTTTACGTGATTCATTTAAAATAAAAAATGTTAGGTGTACAATGAAGAGATGAAAATAAACACATACATTCTGGGATATTTAATTACTGCCTGGTTTTGGCATAACAAGAACTGTCATTTCCAAGTAGCAATGAAGGAACTGATTCTTTAAACAAAATTGCATTTTATTATCTTCATTTGAAGAAACAGGCGACAAATTACATCATCTACAAAACCACAGTTTTTTTTCAGAGACAACTAATTATCATCCAGAATGATATAACAGAATCTCCTTCTAGCTTCATGAATAGTGAACTTAAAAGAGAGGTAAAAGATTAGTTTTGTTGCCTTCATTGTGGATGCGATATTTTCAATAGACTCCATTCAACATTTTGAGATGTGTTACAAAAGCAATAAATGCTGAAAAGATATTTCTAATTTGAATTAATGGGTCGGTGTTGGGACACTACATCACATGCTTTAGTACTTACTTGTACGTGTTTCGGAAATGGTTTTGTTCCATCTTAAGCATTTGTCCGACTTGCTGGCTTGGTTATTGTTTGGTCGATATGTGTTGAGTGTGGAGAGATCTGTTTGCAGGGTGATGAGTTTCCAGAGGTTGTTGGAAGACACCAATTCAAAATTCATAAGTTGGCTTGTATTTTAAGGTCTTCTCCCAGGTGTCCAGCTCTTGCGTGTTTCTTGTGAGTTTCAGGAGATTTATGTTGGGTGGTGATTTCCATCAAGTGGAAGCAACAGTGGACACATGGTTCAAAGATGTTAGGGCCAAAGGTGTAACAGTTTTGGAACAATGCTCCAAACAAAAGCAAAGGAGTTGGCAACTTTATTGGATGTCAAAAACCTCCAAGCAAGTGCTGGTTGGCTTTTTCATTTTCAGGAGAGGTACAGGTATGGCATTTCCTGGAAAACGATCAGTGGAGAAGCAAGAGATGTTGACATAGAAGCTGCTTGGGAATGGAAGGAAACTATTCAAGGATGTCAATAGTAAATTACAAGCCAGAAGACATTTTCAACGCAGATGAAACTGCATTTTTTTTTTATAAAATGCTGCCAAATAAAACAATAGCTTACAAGGGTGAGACCTGTACTGGTGGTAAGCAATCAAAACAGAGACTGACCGCATTATTCTGCTGCAATGTCACAGGTACAAGAAAGCTGAAGCCATTCATAATAAGGCACTTTGCTAAGCCAAGGTGTTTTAAAGGAATTGCATCTCTGCCTGTGAAATATATGGTCAAACGCAAAGCATGGATGACAGACTAGCTCATTGAAGTAGATAAACAGATGGGCAGAGATAAGAAAATTCTCTTCATCATAGACAACTGCTCTGTGCATTAAGTGGACTGCAGGTTAGAAAATATCAGGCTTGAATTCCTACCTGCTAATTGCACATCAATGTTACAGCCATTAGACCAAGGATCATCCAGAATGTGAAAGTGCACTTTTGCAAACGTCTGTTACGTGTGCTGATCAACCTAAACCTTAAGGTGCCTACCAACATCAATATCCTGCAGGATATGCAGATGATAGCAGGGGTCTGGTGGATTGTGAAAGCAACTACAGTTGTGAATGGTTGGCGAGAAACTGGTATTCTGAATTTTCAGCAGTTACAGCACCAGATGACACTGAAGTCTCTTGTGAGTTGTGGGAAGAAGTTGCAAAGGAACTGGATCTGCCATCCTTGTTAACCTTGGAAGAGTAGTGTCTCTATGGATGCTAAGACAGAGACAACACATCACCTTACAGAGAAGGAAATAGTGGAGTCTCTGATTGTAGCAGCCCTTCAGTACGACAGGATGACAATGAAGAGGAACAAACTGAAACTGCAGCTGAAAGTGTGTCTTCCATTGATGCAATTCCACAGCAGTTAAGGCAATATGTGGAGAAAGCTGACAAGGTGCCAGAAAACATTCTGAAGTCGCTTAGTGAGCTTGAACAGTTGGTGGAAGAGAACTTGTTGATGTCATAACAAATCAAAATCGACTTCAACACCTGTGTGTAAAGTGGAGAATGTCATCTGATTTGGCGCTGTATTTTGTGTAAATATAAGGAGTGCTAATAGGTGTGTGAGTGTGTTTTTTCCCCAATTATTTAAAGCATGCTCCATTACAAAGACAGTAATACTACATGCATTAATTATACAAAGTTATTTACAGTCAAATATATGCACAATTATTAAAATTCTACGGCTGATTGTAGTTTTATGGCCTATTTGTTTCACTTATATGACATAAAATAACACTAAATATTTCACTGAATTAGCTCGCTTTTACTCTAGAATCTATCTCAATCTATCGAGTTAATGTATGAGACTAATTCCTGTGTATAGTCCTGCACTAGTTTTATTTCATTGAAAATGTCCATTTTCCATATTTGTTAATCATGTTGTTTTTAAATAAGTCTTTCCTTTTCTAGTTTTACACATTCAAATAATACGTGGTCTATGGTTTGTTCTGAATTTCCGCATGTATGCAAGGGACTGTATTTTATTTTAAAATGGTAGTAATAGCCATTTATTTTCCCATGCGCTGTTAAGAAAGTGATTATTTTCCCGGTTAAAGATAGTTTAATTTCAATATGTTCTTCACACTGGGTAGAAACTTTTTTGCCACTGCACCTTTTGTGGTATTTTCCCATTTGTTTTCCCACTTATTGATTGCAAAAAAAAATCAAACAAATTGAGTTTTATTTATGGACGCTCTTTAACTGCTGTGGTCCTTAGCGTCCCATTCTGGGTGTGAAAGACTGGTAGTTTTGCCCAGAGGTCTCTTTATCAGACTTGAAGTTCTTTTACGTGCCGTAAATCTATGACACAGGACCACCGGCTTTACTTACCTTCCAAAGGTAGCCATGCTAAGGAGTTTTACACCTGAAAAAATTCATCGCCCTTCACGGGATTTGAACCCGCGATCTCAGGAACTAGAGGCTAGCATGGTAACCACTATACCAAGGAGGATGACTTTATTGATTGTAGTTCACTAACGCAATGCTGGCTGGTTTATGGCTATAACACACTGGAAGTTCTCTGTTCCCTCCTGCTTGTTTCACTCTCTCATTGCCATTGTTCCCATTGTTGCCTTGACCCAGGTGTAGTGAACCTTCCAGTTCCAGTACTATTGGAGTATTTTTTGTTAGGACGCATAATGTTTCATGTGATGTGGTGCGGTATGCCTTGGCTGTTCTTACACTCCCATGAACCTACAAAAACGATCTTAGCTAAAGGTTTAAAATTTGCACCTAACCCACACAATATTCCATGTGAAGAAATAATTTCTGGTGTCGAGAACAGCAATACATTCTCTTCCGGAAACGGAAGCAAAAGAAATAAGAATAAGTACATACAAGATTCTTAGAAATGAAAAGCCCCCGAAGCCCAATTTAACTAAAGAAGAGGGCTGGGCCCTCCAGGATATTACTTCCAATCCTGATATTATTATCTTACCAGAGATAAGGGAAATGCCAGTTATAATGCACAAGAATGAGTACCATGATAAAATGCAAGTTGTTTTGCAGGATTCCGCATATACAATGATCAACAAGAACCCTACATCAGCTATAGCAAACACTAGGAAAAGGATGATAATAAACTCATCCATACTGAAACATAAGCAGCACAGCCTGTTTTCACGTACTGTACAAACCCCTATAATATACGGACTGCCAAAAATACATAAAACTGGTTCAAAATAGTTCTGTCTGCAAATTATGTATTTTCTCCGGTAACAGAAGTTGCTGTGCCGTGGAAATTGCACCTGCGTCGGTTGGATCCAAAGAAAGCACAAACTCTTTAATTTTGTTAAAATTCTCACACAATATAACAGCACACTCAATCCAAGATCCCCAGCGAGTAATGACCGGGAAACTTGGAAGGGTCAGGCCAGTGATTTCCCTGTAGTAAACAACATGGCTCGGAGCTTTCAGTAGAATCTTCTTCAGGGCAGAGATGAATTGATTTGCAATGTTGTATTCGTTTCTTATGGATTCACAAACCCTGTGAAGGGCATGAGCCAAGCATGTCACATGCTTCAAGTTAGGAAATAAAGGTTTCAATTGGTTAACAGCTGAAACCATGTATGGAGCCTGGTCCGTAACCACAAGAAGATACCAGTAGGCCAGAGTTTTTGGCAGAAGTCCATAATGGATTGCATTACTGTACAAGCATTCACTTTCTGTAGCTCGTACATTTTTAACAATATGGGCTTAACTTTCTCCCCTGCTAAGGGAAAAACTAAAATGTTCAAAACATATCGTTCCATTGAATCTATGGTTTCATCCACAATGATTCCCACATCGCAATCAGACACTTTGTCCTTGATTCTTTCTATGTTTCTTGGTAAACAGGCTCCATATAGTTTTTTTCTTAAAGTAGTCTCATCGGACATTGACATCTTTGTGTATATTTCAAGAAATCCCTTGAAGGCTGGATGGTTCACCTTATTGAGTGGAATTCCTGCTTGTGTAAGAGCTGCAAACAAATCAATGCTTAATTCCTGCAAATTTTGGCTTTTTGAAGAACTTTGTTGAAACGCATTTCGTAATAAAGGTTGCCATGATTTGTTTGCTTGAAGAGTCTTGTATTTTGATGCTTAGAGCTGGAAATGTGCAATCTCGCTGGTGTTTTTCTCTAACAAAATTCCTGAATCACAAATAGTACATCACATAACAGTTCCATCAGTGTCAATGAAATCTTGTTTGAATTCCTCAGCCAGAATAAATCGAGCACTGGACATCTTTGGCATGGTAAAATCTAGTACTAGTACACTCGTTTGAAGAGCTAACACTAGTTCACTTGCTAACACAATGCGACTGTCACACAACTCACTCTTGCGCCCATTTACTGTCCACATTTTCTTATAACACTGCGAGAATTACCAGAATGTTCTCATTCATGCTGGAACTTCAGTCTCAGCGATTTCTAGTAGCTTCAAGCAGAACCCAGTCTTAATAATTCTCGGAACTGCGGGGGTGAGGTTACTCTGTCTCTGCGCGCCCAACCTTCGCCTCCACGCAAACAGATAACGTCTCTCACAGTAACAAACTCACATTCACGAACAGCAGGCTACTGATTCTGGTGGGATAGAATCACTCATTGTCAATTGCATTATTGCGGGCTACTTTATAGTGGTAAAGTGAGAGATATCTTTCATTTTACGTAGCTATTGCTATGGCTCCCATTTCATCTGGTATATTGTTGTGTTTGTGTATTGAATATATCAGGTCATTCTGATACTCTAATATTGAACATTCTATTGGACTCGTTACCTCTGTTGCTATTATATTTGTTGTAATTATATTCTTGTGTTTTAAGTTAATATATGTTCTGAAGCTTATTTGAGTGTATAAGTGGTATGATCAATTTCCTGCAAGTTGAATAGCAAGAAGAGGTGTAGAAATTCAAGCTGCAGATGAACATCTAACAAACCAACTTGATGTAAATGGATTTACAGCTAGTTCCAGCTGGCTATTTAGGTTCCGTAAATGCCACAACATAGTGAACAGAAAGATCTGTGGAGAGAGCCTAAGTGCAGATGCAAGCTCTACAGAACTATTTAGGGAAAAACTTCATGCTCTCATGAAAGAAGAGGGGTTAGATTTAAATCAGGTGTATAATGCCAACAAAACGGGCCTGTTTTGGTGCACCCTGCCTGATAAAACACACGCATCAAAGTCCTTAAAAAATACATCTGGACGGAAAATCAGCAAACAATACACTTCTAGACTGTTATGTGCTAATGCAGATGGGAGCCATATGTTAAAGCCCGTCATTGTAGGCAAAAATGTCTATTCATTATTTATTATATTTCGTTAAAACCTGTTTATTTGTATATGCATCTTTATCCATTATGTATTTTCTTAATTATTCTATTATAACACTTGATTAAATTTGACAAAGCTGATATTTCTGTATTGGAAATCATATAGGGAGTAAAATTAATAAAATTCAATCATCCTCATTCAGAAACTAATTTAATGGATTCTAATTATTTACTTTAACAACTTTTTCTTTCCTAAGCATCATTGACCCTGAGAGTAAGTCATTACTCACTACTGAACTAGAAGCAGCCTCAACCATACATTTTAATAACCACAGCAAGGCAAGTGCATTTTCAACAATGCTAGCAACTAACAATTTATGTGTTTCAATTACCTGCTCTTTATATAAAAGCTGAACACTTTCTTGGTCTTACAGTATGATGCCATACTTACAATTCCTTGTTAGTTAATTCACTATTAAAAGTACTGCAAGACTTTTGCATCTGTCTTGCTTTTAACCAATGACAAACGTGAGCATTTACGTTTGTCTTACATCATGATGCTTTGCTCATAATTGTTTCTTAATTTATTCATTGTAGATTCTAGTGAGTGCCATAAAATTCTTGCAAAGGAATGAGAGATCATGCTTCCATCTGTTGAATGCTTATGCACACAAAGTTTCCTCCAGTCTAACTGGAAGAAATGGATAGCACACTGCTAGCATTTACTTCAGGAGCATCCTGTTTCTCTTTGCAAAGGGTGCAGCATATGCTCTGCATGTGCCTGGTGTACATAGCGTTGTCAGATATAATTTAGGACACATGTTTGGAGATGGAGGACCAAAGGACATTTAGGTTTTTTGTTCTTTCTGTAAAGTTCTATTTGTGGTTTAAGGGTGGATATCCCTCCACCATTTATATTTTAGCCATGACCATTATACTAACATCATTAACTCAAGTGTTATCTGCTTATGCTTCTTTCCTTACAGTCAGTTCCCCCTTGCTACTTTTTGTTCTGCTCTCAGAGCAAGATAATATATTGGATGAACTATTATCCACATGCCCACATACATGGTTAGTGATTAGCTGGTGAACCAGCTGACACAGAGATTGTGTAGTTCCTACTCCCACTGAGTCATTCTACATAAACCAAATATAACTACAGCACCAGTTACATTGTTAGATGTGTAACCTTTATGAACAGATTATTAAGTGGCAAATTTGAAATAAAGTAAATCAATTAAGAATGTGATGCACAAATTACTTAAATGTAAATAATGATTGTAATATGAATATGCATTTTTATGTGACATTGATTTGAGATGTTTATTGATTGTAATTATTGTTGAAAAGAAGTTTATACCGCCTTACTGAAACTGACAATAATAGCGTGCAATAATGCAGCGAGGGGGTGAGCTGTTTATCATTATTGGAAACGAGGAAGTTACGTAATGTTGGCGCGTTTAGAATCTTCTGGAACATTTACCTAGAGCATATGTATTCATAATTTTCATTGGATATTAAAATAGACACTAATGTTGGCGCGTTTTATTAGCCAATTGCAGTTCAGTTATAATCTTTAGGCATATCTGGGTGAAAGTGTATAAAAGGTAGGTTAGAGGTAAAGACCCCGTCAGTTCGTCGAAAATATTTTCTATGATACACGTCGGCTTCAGTCCAGCAGAAATATTACACGTGGGCTATAGATTCACAAGTTACGCGTAGCAGAATTATGAAAAATCTAAAGTGTTGTAAAGTTAATTATAGTAAAGGTTGAAGTACGTGGATTAAACGTGATCAGTAAGAAGTTATTATAACAGTTTCAGTTTGGTGAGTGTCAAGATCAATGTGTAAATGTGATAGTTAACGTGTTCGACAATAGAAGTGTAAAACAAATTTCTTTCATCAGTGTTATCTTTGGATAAAAGATTCCTTTCCGTTTACACAACCTGTATAAAGAGAAGTGCTCGACCCAAGAAAAAGATAATAGCTAGCCGGAGGACAGAGAACCAAATTTAAATAAAATAACAGTAGCATTCTTTCAAACGAACATTAATATTGCCGCAAATTGCTAACACCAGATGGAGCTAACAAGCCTAACAAACGAATCACGTCACAAGATGGCTTCAACGCGTGAAGTAAACACAAATACACAAACATTATAGGTAATACCGTTACAAACTGGCACCACAACGTGGGGCTACTATAATGTTAAATAAATAACATTAGTAATACACTCTCAAATGTGACTTGCCAAAATGATATTTGATTCCCTATTGTTTTGCTTCTGCAGACCAGGAATTAACTTCAGCCCCTGTACATTGCATGTATACATTAGCTGCATTAATCAAGATGGCGGCATGTAAAGTGGTAACCCGTAGCATGTTACAGAAAAAGGGCAAAAATAATGGAAAAAACAGCGGAAAAGTGTTAAATGAAGTGAGTGGCATATCAATTTGTGATACAGGAAACTGTGTAAATGAAGACAAAGAGATCAGAAGCCCTGAGGCAAAGAATAATCAAAATGAATTTACGACACAAACAACGTGCACAGCATCACGCAAGTCAGAGGTGATACCGTCACTACAAATAATCGTTGATATACTGACCAAAGATTTAAAACAAGCACAAGAGGAAATCATATCACTGAAACAAGAGAGAAATAATGCACAAATAGAGATTGTATCACTGAAACAAGAAAATGTAGAGTTAAAAAACAAAATCCAGCTTCAGACTGAAAAAGAATCTTATGCTACAGTCACAATAAGGAAAACAAACAAAGCAGTTGAACTACCAGGTAATCCACGTGGTAGTGCAGTAACAACCACGAACTGATTTAGCATACTATATATAGAAAAAGAACCCACCTGTGAACAATGGAAGAGAAATTGGGATCAGCAAGAAAAGAGAAACAGCAAGGAAAATAATGGAAGAAAGTTATGGTGTTTGGGGACTTGCTACTGAAATTTGTTGAGAATGAATGCAGAGATGAAGGCTACGAAGTATGATGCTACCCAGGGTTATGAGTGGAAGAGCTAAGCCATGAAGTTGAAAATGCGAAACTGAATGAAATAAAGCCAGATGTGGTTGCTATTCACGTGGGAATGAACAACATCCAGAGAGAAATTATGCATTTAGTGAAAAATAAATCCATATTAAATGCCTTCTATGCATTCATAAAGGGGGACATTGGAAGGAATTGATGCTCAAAACACCACAGTTGGTATACTTATGGACTTGAGCAAGACATTTGATTTAGTTGACCATGCTATATTACTGTCAAAATTATAAATCTATGGAATACGTGGGGTACCTTATAAGTGGTTCAAATCTTACATAACTAACAGATGATAGGTTACAGTTATAAGCGGTAGCATCAAATATATCTACTCTAAGACGATATTTAGATGCGGAGTTCCCCAAGGCTCTAAACTTGGACCTTTACTCTTTCTAGTATACATTAATGATCTGTCTGTCAATATACCACACGCTGAGACTACATTATATGCTGATGATACCAATTTCATTCTCCAGGTTAATAATGCACCAACCTGCAAAGTCAAGCTGATAATGTAATGACTAGTATGGCAAAATGGCTAACTACAAATAAATTAATATTAAACGGGAACAAATCTCACTGTATGTGCATTACACAATCCAATACAGGTAGTAAATCAGTAGGACCAAACATTGTACAATGATGAAACCATACAGTATGTCTCTGAAACAAAATTCTTGGGAATCACCATTGATAAACTCTTAAATTGGAAAAGCCATATTAAGAATGTTACAACAAGAATAAATAGAGCATACTATGTAATATCTGTTTTGAAAAGCATTTGTAACCAAAAAACACTAAAAATGATATACTTCTCTTATGTACAATCTGCACTTGCCTATGGTATATTTATTTGGGGATCTGGCAGTGAAATAAGCACTCTTTTCATACTATAGAAGAAAATAATCAGGCTAATGCTAAACCTAAGTAGGACGACATCATGTAAACCACACTTCCGTCAACATAATATTCTTACTCTGCTAAGTCTGTATATATTAGAAACTGTATGCTTTATAAGGAACAACATTCATCTATTCAATATGAACAACACTGTACATGAACATTCCACTAGAAACAGTAATAAAACACACTTAGAGACAGCCAGAACAACAAAGCAAGCCAACTCAATACTGCTTAAGGGGATACAAATGTACATTCTCATTGCAAATAAGGTAAATGTTTTTAATCACATTAAGTTTAGAAACAATGTTAAAAAATTTTTAATTGAGCAAAATTTTTATAGTATGCAAGAGTAGTTTTTGAAAACTTCAAAAACTAATCTAAGTTAGCTTACTATTACTACTATAGTACTATACAACTATTATGCTTTTCATTCAACATGGCGGAATGTGGAGTGATGACGCAAAGCAGGAACCAGAAATTAACTAATTTTCGTCAGCATAACTCGAATAAGGCGTCAGAAACTAATTGTAACATCAATAGTGGAAGCAAACAAATCAATGGAAATAAAGATAGCAAAATGCATAATACGGATGACGGAAAAACAAAACAAAACGTGAGCGGCAGGGCGTCAGCATCCATATACCGTGAAACAGAAGTTATAGCATCACTGCAAACAATAGTCGGCATGCTAAATAAAGACCTTAAACAAGCACAGGACGAAATTAGAATGCTAAAAGAAGAAAATGAATACTTAAAAAAGCAAATGCAAAACGAACCAAGTAGACAAAACAAGTACTTCAAGGCAGCAATGGCTAACCCTTTTGACGCCAAGAAAGGTTGGCAATTACCGCGACAAACGGCAAAATCTATACAGGCATATGATAAAAAATCGGAAATCAACACAAGAAACAGTTTCTCATGTCTTTCGGAGGGAAACTGCGAACAGGAAGACCGACCAGTACAGGACCAGAAGAAAACCTTGTTTAACAGCGGAGAGCAGCCTTTAAGAACATACGAAAAAAAGCGGAATGTGAAAATCCTTGCAGATAGCCATGGCAGGGATTTAAGCAGATGCTAGTTGAACGACGACTAGACATTAGTGATGAAAGTTTATTTCGACAGGGTGAAGCGCGGGCCGGGGACTGGTGGCAGGATTCAGATGGGACAGACTCCGTGTTTTCTACGAGGTCTGCCACATTTCCAGCAACATCGGAGATGGAAGTGCAGAGCGCAAGACTCAAATACATGAACGCCACGGAAGAAAAGATAACAAATCTTCTTATGGCGGACAGCAATGGGTCAGGCCCAAACACCGCCATCTTTGAGTTTCGCCTTTTCTCGGCACACCGTGCCCGAGTGGAGGCTATTACATCCTACCTCATGCAACATGACCACCACTTGCTGAGCAACACAGCGTGGCAACAACCGCCACCCAGGCACACCGCCAAGGTCGCACAGGTCTCGTCTGCCCCGACCACCACCATCACCGACAACCGGTTTCAGGCCCTAGAGGGAATTGCTCCGCCGAAAGACTTTCCTGCCCTGGCAGCCACAAGCCAGAAGAGAAGAAAGTGCTCCACACCACCACCCCCTCCTGCTCCCGAGTCGATGGAAGAAGAAGAGGCTCCTCCCAATCGTCCTTCACAACCTGCACCTGAACCTGCTCCGGTGCAACAACCACCACCACCCCGGGCACGTCGCCCAACTCCCATCTTCCTGAAAAATCCTGAGGATGCACGTAAAGTCCTGTCCTGTGTCCCACCCGGTACACAGGCGAAATACACCTTTAAAAACCTCCGGGGTACGGTCGCACTCCTTCCAGCCACCCCCGATGATCACCGCATCCTCCGACGCCGCATGGAGGAACATAACATTGAAGGTGTCACTACCCTCCTCCCAGAGGAGAGATACCTTCATGTTACATTGAAGGACGTCCCGGTGTTCGTCACCGAGGACGAGGTGAAACAACTCCTCTTACAAAGAGGGTACCAAGTTGAGCGAGTGGCTCAGCTGACCTCCAGGGGCCCACACCCCCAACCGCTGCCCCACTTTAGAGTGGCGCTGCAGAAGACAGAGACCGCCAGGAACATCTATAATGAGGCCCAGATGTTCCACGCCATGGTTCGGGTGGAAGCCTACAGACCACCGCCTCGTCCACAACAATGCACAAACTGCCAGCAGTTTACCCATAATGCTGCTGGCTGCCTACTCCAGCCTGTCTGTGCCTTTTGTGGCGAGCAAGGCCACAAACGTGCAGGCTGCCAGAGGCTTGCTGTCCCCGGCGCAACACCACGCTGTCACAACTGCGGAGACGCTCACTCCTGCCGTTACGCCAAGTGCCCGGTGTGGCAGGAGGCCAGGCTAGAGCTACTGAGCTCCAAGAACGGGCAGATGTCCCGATACAACGCAAGACCTCGCGTTCCACACAATGTGGACCTCCCCCGAGAAGCTTTCTACGGGACGAGGTATCCTGGTCTGCCCCCGCGCCAGCCGATCCAATATCCCAGCTACGCGGCGGCAGCATCAGCCACAGTACCGCAACAGGCAACACAACCAGCCGCGTCATGCCCAGAGGCAACCCAGGTGCAGCAACCAACACAACCTCCAGTCAGCCGACCTCAGCAACCCACGGAGCCCTCAGTCCTCCCGCAGCAGCCAGCTCCTGCTCGTCGCGACACCCACCGACGAGAACAACGTCAGCAGCAACCTTCTCGCCAGCAGCAACCTCCTCGGCAACAAGCACCTCCACCCAGGCAACATCAGCCACCTCCTCTCTCCTCCGAAAACCCAACCCCACTAACACCCATCCCCGACCAGGCCTTCCTCAACACAATGAGGCAAATACCCGTCCCCCTCCAACCCGAGTTCGCAGCATTCCTGGCCGAAGCTCTGCGAACTCGTCCTTCACATATACACGCCTTCACCATCTTCACACACGCCGTGCTCAACTTCATGCTTCATCATGGCTGCTAGAGCAGGCGGTGTGACAGATCTCCCCTCCCTCAAAGTCTGCTGCTGGAATGCCAATGGACTCCGCAGAAAACTACAGGAAACAGCCAACTTTGTTGCTGCCAAGGGTGTTCACGTGCTCTTGGTGCAAGAAACGCATCTCGTACCAACCATCAAGGCCTCCATCCCTGGGATGGTGTGCTACAGGACCGACAGAGCAGATGGCTATGGAGGAACTGCCGTCTACGTTAGCCGTACCGTTCCACACCACCAGCTCCACATTGCTCCGACCCCCAACCTGGAGGCAACCGGAGTGCAGTTGGAAACCAACAAGGGGCCCCTCAGGCTCCAATCAGTGTACATCCCCCCTGGCAGACCAATCGTCGACCAAGAGCTGGACGAGTTGTTCAACTCCAACCTCGCCACCATCGCCATGGGGGATTACAACGCCAAGAGCCCAGCTTGGAACTCCACTGTACTCAATCGTCGAGGAACAATCTTGGAACGATACGTGCACAACAACAACTTAGTGGTACTCTCGCCATCCTCTCCTACCATCACTCACGGGGATCGCAGTCCCCCGGACTGGCTAGACATCGCTCTAGTCAAAAATGTCCGGTGCCATCCCCGGGTGTTCTCCCTCCCCGAGCTCTCCTCGGATCACTACCCCATCCTCCTGTTGTTTGCCGCCAGACCCTCCATCAAAACAACACGTTTCCTTCCCAGTCCTCGGCACGTACCCTGGCGAGAGTATACGAACATCATGGCAGCGATACCAGCAGCCTTGGTACCCTGCTCCACGGAGCAGGAAGCCGACGCGCTGGCCTCGAAGATAACCACCTCCATAGCCTCGGCAATACACAAGGCTTCACCTCCTACGCGACGGCCAGCCCAGCTCACAAGGAAGCTACCTCGCGACCTTCGCGATCTCATCGCGGCGAAGAACAGGGCGCGTCGTCGAGCCCAACACACCGGCTCTCCCCAGGACAGGAGGGAATACAATCGTCTGCAACGGTCCGTTAAACTAGAGTTTTCGGACTACGCCAACGAGGAGTGGGAGCGTCGCCTCACATCTCTCGACACGCAAGACCAATCCCTCTGGCGCATGTCCAAAGCTCTACTGCGCATTCCCTCGCAGGATAAACCCCTCCGTCTGGGCCAACGACTAGCGCAATCCGCCAGGGAGAAGGTGGAGCTCATGGCTGAGTTCCTGGAGACATCATTCCAACCGGCTGAAACTGGTAATGTCGATCACGTCCACCAGGTCGAAACAGCAGTTCAGGACTTCCTGGACAGGCCATTTCCCCCGGACGCTGTAGCCCCCACGTCAGTGGAAGAACTAAAACAGCTGCTCTCGTCCGTCGCCCCATACAAGGCGGCAGGATTCGACAACATCCCATATGCAGCGCTACAGGCCCTACCACGGGAATGGTTGGAGCTCCTTGCACACCTTTTCAATGCACTGCTACGATTGGCGTACTTCCCAACATCCTGGAAGTACGCCAAAATCATTGTGATGCCGAAGCCCGGGAAGGACACCTCCTCTCCAGAGGGCTACCGCCCCATCAGCCTCCTCCCGGCAATCAGCAAACTATTTGAAAAGGTTGTGCAACAGAGACTCCAACAATCACTGGACACGCTGCAAGTGCTTCGACCTGAACAGTTCGGATTCCGCCGAAAGCATTCTACAGTCCACCAACTCCTACGACTGGTGGACAATATCATCACTGCATTCAACAACAGGCACTTTGTTGTAGCGTTATTTCTAGACCTAACGCGCGCCTTTGACACTGTCTGGCATGAGGGTCTCCTGCATCGTCTCATTCAGTACAACATCCCATCCCCTCTTATCCATCTAGTCCACTCCTACCTCCTAAATCGCACCTTCAGTGTTTCCAAAGAGGAAGTCACGTCAACCTCACGTCCTATACATGCAGGGGTCCCTCAAGGCAGTGTCCTCGGCCCGCTTCTCTTTTTGGTCTTCATCAATACATTGCCATCCTACCCAGGCTGCTCGACGTTTCAATTCGCCGACGACACAGCCATCGCCTCCGCCTCCCTGAAGCACAGGGTTGCGGTTCAACGTATACAGAGCTACGCTGACATCCTCACCAAGTGGTTCAACATGTGGCGCCTAAAAGTGAATGCCACCAAATCCCAGTCCGTCACCTTCACACGAAGGCTCCAGCTGGACGACGTGCCTGACCTCCAACTAGCCGGTGGAACCGTCAACTGGACCACGCAGGCTAAATACCTAGGCGTCACGTTGGACCACAAGCTCACATGGAAGCCCTACGTCGAAGAGCTAGCCTCAAAAGTGAACCGTAGGATGGCAATGTTATATCCATTATACCACAGAAATTCACTTATGACAGTGCGCAACAAAGTGCTCCTGTTCAAGCAGGTGCTTCGCCCTGCTATCACCTACGCCTGCCAAGTCTGGGGAATTGCTGCCAAGACCCACCTCCAACGCCTTCAAACCCTCCAAAACCGCTTCCTCCGTACCGCCGTCAATGCTGACTGGTACATCCCAAACAAAGATATCCATCGCGACCTTCAAATCCCCACCCTCACAGACTACATCCTGTCCCTATCCCAAAAGTTCTATGACTCCCTTCCTAACAGCTTCAATGCCCTCATCCGTGGCCTCGGGGAGTACGACATTGACCCCGGGGAACGCTACAAGCGCCCCAGACTTGTGCTCGGCAGGCACTAAGTCAAAAAAAAAACAAACAAAAAAAAACTGACATCAGTCACCACGCCTTCATCACTTCACAACCCCATCCCTTCCAAACAACATAAAAAAAAAAAAAAAAAACCTCCCTGCACACAATATCTTTCCCAACCCTACATCAAACCAACGCTAACCCACAGTCCCTTTCCCTAAAACCCTTCTTCAGCCAGTAAAGGACAGCAGTCCTGGTATGGCAACAGTCGGGAGACACCACCTGGGCACAGGTGGTTTCCTCTCCCAGCGACATCCCCCTGAAGTGCGCTGTTGGTTTTCGCCGACGACATTCCACCGCCCACCGCGGCTGGGGTGCATCGACCTCGCGCGCTCAAGATGGCGTCAGCCGCACCTGATGTGTCGTCAGCTGCTACCGGCAGCGAAGTGAGCGCCTCAGGCGGTCAGCCGGCCGCCTTTATAGCCGCAGCAGCCGTTCCAGCCGGAGACTACGCCCCTCCCTCTCATACATCATTGGCGCAGCAACCAGCCACAGCCAGCACATCCCAGATGGACCACAGCACCTGGGAGGAAGAGCTACGGGATAAACAATTCCGTCAACTCAACAAGGAAGTCCGGGATTTAAACAAAGAAATTGATTATTACCAACAGCTCCTACACTCCATGGAGGAAGGTGGAGACTTCAGGAAAATTGCCCTGGACTTCGCATACTGTTTGAGAGAACACGCAATAAAGAAGAGAGAACTTGTAGAACTTGGAGAGGGTTGGCGCGCCGTCCCTGCTCGCAAGCGCCCTCTCCGTGGTAGCGGCGGCGACAGTGACACCGACGCAGAGCGTCCCCGGCCCACAACCGGGAAAAAGAAGAACAAGACCCGTCACCTCAAACAACCGCCGCTACACACCAGCAACAAGTTCGCCGCCCTCTCTGGCAGCGAGGACCTCAGCGACGAGGAGACGGAAGACGGCGACACCTCAAGTGCAGCCCCCCGCCTCCCTCCAACTCAGCCAAAGACTTAGCGGCCGGCACGCAGACAGCCACCGCCACAAAACCCAAAACCATCCACCTCCAAATCCTTACCTACCTCATCACCACAAACAGCCACACAACCACCCCAACAGACAACAGAAAACCAGAAGCCGCCGAGGATCATCATCCCCGACGGCCGCCATGCTACCAAAGTTCTTCACCTCCTCCGGAACTCGCTCCCAGCTCAACATTTTAAACTACAAACCACCCGAGACTGCCTGAAGCTCTTCCTCCAGAGAAAGCAGGATGTAGCAGAAACAATGCAACGCCTGAAGGACGCCGGCGTGGAGCACTACAGCTTCACCCCCCGTGGAGACCAACCCCTTCGCTTCGTGGTGAAGCGGCTCCCTGTGGACCTCGAGGAGGATTTCATCAGAGAGGACCTCGAGGCGAAGGGCTACACCGGCGTCCAGGTCCGGCAAATGCAGTCCCGCGGGCGGCCTCTGCCCAACTTCCAAATTTCACTCCAACGGACCACCGACAACCAGAAACTACTGCAAGAACGTGAGGTATGTCACATGATGGTTACCGTGGAGGTCTTAAAGACAAACCAGCACATCACCCAGTGTTACAACTGCCAACAGTTAGGGCACACATTCAGAATGTGTCATATGACCTCCCGGTGCGTCCTCTGCGGTGGCCTCCACCGCTTAGCTGACTGCCCCAAAAAGGCCACGCAGGACGTTCAACCCCACTGTGCAAACTGTGGGGAGACGCATCCTGCCAGCTATCGCGGTTGTGAGACGTTTCGAAACGAACGCCACCGCCGCCAACTGGCATCTATAGCCAGGAGTCCCCCAGGTGCTCAGCCAGGGCCACGCCCCATTCTCAACCCAGCTCTGGTCAAAGACGGCGTCTCTTTTGCAGGCGCCGCCAAGGGGCAAAAGGCACCCGTGCCACCACCAAGTGGTCCCCCCTCTACTAGCCCCCCCTCCCAGGCGCCCTCCGGCGACCTGGGTGGACTAAAAGACCTCATAGACCTCTTTAAATCTTTTAATCTCCCGGCACTTTTGCCAAAGGTGCAGCCTTTTATTGCTAAGTTTAAAAGCTGCACTAGCACCTGGGATAAATTAGAAGCCGTGATATGCCTCCTCTCAACAATTTTCGACTAAATGGCCACTGTAAGGGGAGGCATAACATTAACTCGCGCGCTCCTGTGGAATGCCGACGGCATCTACCGGCAGCAGCACGAACTTGAAAACTACCTGCGGCGTAACAAAATTGATGTCGCATTTATTTGCGAAACAAAATTAAAACAGGAGTACACTTTTAAGCTCCGGGGTTACCAAATTTTTCGGAATGACAGATTTGGCCGACAGGGGGGTGGCACCGCCATATTGTTAAAAAACTCAGTTGCTCATGCTCCTGTTACGCTGCCAGCTCTGGCAGCGCTAGAGTGTACGGCTCTTAAAACTCGTATCAATAACACAACGATGATGTTGGTAGCGCTCTACAGGCCCCCTGACTCCCCATATTTTTTACCAGACCTCGAACAAATCCTCAATTTAGAGGAGCACGTTATAATTGCAGGAGATTTCAACGCTCGGCACCCATGGTGGCATTCTCGCCGAGCAAATGCGGCTGGAAATCTCCTGGTTGAACTTATAACTGAAAATGACGATATTGAGGTTCATCTCCCCCCAGAACCCACATTTTGGCATAGATCAGGACACTGGGACCCTGAAATTTTGGACTTCGTGCTGACAAAAAATGCGGCTCTTTCACAAAATTTTACAGTGTATCACAGCTTAGACTCTGACCATTTACCTGTGCATTTTGAAATCTGCGGCGCAGTCACGGCCGGTTGGAGCGGCCCGCCGCGGAGAGCAGAGACAAACTGGCCAAACTTCACGTCGGACATGCACAGGATGGCTCAGCCTAAGCTGTCATACTACAGCGAGGCAGACATCGATGCCGCCATTGAAAACTTCACTGCCTCGCTACGCACGGCCAAAAGAAACGCTACCACGTACACCACAAGTCCACCTAGTTTTTGCACGTACCCGGAGGTGGAGCAGCTCATTGCCCGGAGGCGGCGCCTGACGAGACTTTGGCGGCTTACCCGCCAGCCCGAATACAAAGTTGCAGCAAAATGGCTACGCAACATCATTCGGCAACAAATTCAACTGAACAAAATTGAACAGTGGGAAAATAAAATGTTAAGTACCACACATTCGGACAATTCTCTATGGAAATTACTAAGGGCATTCAAGGTCTCCTCTAGCGTCAACTCCGGCACTGAGGCGCTTCACACTCCCCTCGGCCTGCACTTCTCCGGTGAGGAGAAAGCCGAGGTTTTCGCCGACTGTCTCCAAGACAGATTCTCTGAAAATCCTACGACGAACCCCGCACAAGAACGGGAGGTTCTGACATGGGTACAAAATTGGGTGGCGCAGAAGCATGAGCAACAACTGCCTATCATAACGCCGCTGGAAGTGTACAAGCTAATTAGGCATTTGCCTAATGGAAAAGCCGCCGGCCCGGACAGGGTGACTAATGAGGAACTCAAGCATCTCCCGAGAAAAGCCCTGGTGCAACTCACAAAGATTTTCAACGCCTGTTTGAGGCATAATTACTTCCCCACCACTTGGAAACGAGCCAAGGTAATAATGCTCCCGAAGCAAGGGAAAAGCACCAGGCAACCACAAAATTACCGCCCCATTAGTCTCCTGTCTGCTGTTGGAAAACTGCTCGAAAAACTTATACTTTGTCGACTTCAAAAACAAGTTTCGGAAATACATGAATTATCAAAATCTCAGTTTGGCTTTAGAAAAGGTCACTCCACAGAATTGCAACTATTACGCTTTGCGGATGACGTCACTGAGCAGTTCAACAATGATGCTTCAACGTTGGCGCTATTTTTGGACGTAGAAGCCGCATTCGACCGGTGCTGGCACAATGGCCTACTTTACAAATTGCACCACAATTTTCCCGGCCTTCAAAATTTCATGTACCTCATACAGAGCTTTTTAGAAAACCGGCGCTTCTTCGTCCAAGTGGGCCGCTCCTCTTCTCGGGAGCGAGTTATGCGGGCTGGCGTCCCTCAAGGGGCTATAATGTCCCCCTTTCTATACACATTATTCACCAATGACTTTCCCGTGGACGCCAGATGCAAAATCGCAATGTATGCTGACGACACTGCAATCTACAATCACCACAAAAATTCTCGTTTCGGCCTTTTAGAAATGCAGCGGTATATTGACCGCTTCCTCTCGTGGCTCCACGATTGGAAGATAGAAATAAATGCAAACAAATGCCAGCTGATTTATTTTTCACGTAAGCTGCGCCTTCCGGCCATGGACCTAACGGTCGGTGGTCAAAGATTGCACTGTCGCCAGCAAGTTAAGTACCTTGGCGTCACCTTGGACCGAACATTGCGGTGGACTGCCCACCTAAAAGATAGCGCCAACAAAGGGCGGCAGCGGTTAAAGTTATGCGCCCCCGTCTTCCGCAGCAAACAGCTGAACTTGAAATCCAAACTTATTCTGTACAAATCCTTCATTCTGTCGGTGGTTCTCTACGCATGTGTGGCCTGGGCAAATGCATCTGCATCTGCAAAAAGGCACGTTGAAATCCTTCAAAACCTCTCCCTCCGAAAAATCCTTCGTGTTCCTCTCCTCACATCCAACCGAACCATCCTCCGTGAAACAAACATGCCCTCCATCCCTGATGCCATTACCAAACGTGCCTCGTCGGTATGGGCGCGCATACGGGGACACCAGAACCCCTTAATCTCCAACATTGGCAGTGGCGAGCCGAAACACAGAAAGCACAGC
Organism: Deroplatys truncata; assembly: GCA_030765065.1. Lineage (NCBI taxonomy): Eukaryota > Metazoa > Arthropoda > Insecta > Mantodea > Mantidae > Deroplatys > Deroplatys truncata. The sequence continues at coordinate 169,705,343 of CM060979.1, forward strand.
CGTATCAAAATGTTTTAGCGGCAACACGGCTCGCCATTAAGCGCGCCCATCACACCAGGCCCCAGGCCACCCCAACTACTGCAGAGGCCGTCACTACGCAACAACCATCCTGCTACACGCTGCCGCACAGCAAAACGGCGGACTGTAAATATTGTGTAAATAGTGCTTTTGTGTTGTGTAATTAGTGTAAATATCTGGTGTGATAGTGTTTAGTTTTACTCCTGGGACGTGCTTCGCATGGCCAGATGTGTGTATGTGTGTGAGAGCGTGTGTGTGTGTGTATGTGTGTATGTGTGTGTGTACATATGTACATAATGAAAAAGAATGTGTTTCAAAACAAATTTAAGAAAACAAAAACTGATAAACACTACAAAATAAAACTGTTCTCGGTGGCCTAATGCTGGCCACCGCATGGGTTTTTTCTTTCCTACAATAAACATAGTATAATGCTAACACGTAAACTGTAAAAAACATGTAAACATAAGCCTGTTAGCCGGGCCTAATGTACCGGCACCAGGTAATTTCCTCAATAAATAACCTTAGCACCGCCCACCAACTTCTACGGCTGGTGGACAACATCATCACGGCATTCAACAACAGGCACTTTGTTGTGACACTATTTTTAGACATAACGCGCGCCTTTGACACTGTCTGGCACGAGGGTCTCCTGCATCGCCTGATACAATATAACATCCCATCCCCTCTAATTCACTTAGTCCATTCCTACCTCGCAAACCGATCCTTCAGTGTCTCCAAAGAGGAAGTTACATCTGCCTCACGTCCCATCCACGCAGGGGTCCCTCAAGGCAGTGTCCTCGGCCCGCTTCTCTTTTTGGTATTCATTAACACATTGCCATCTTACCCAGGATGTACCATGTTCCAATTCGCCGATGACACCGCCATCTCCTCTGCTTCCCTGAAGCATAGGGTAGCGGTACAGCGCCTTCAAAGCTACGCCGACAACCTCACCACGTGGTTCAACATGTGGCGCCTAAAAGTAAACGCCACCAAATCACAAGCCGTCACCTTCAGCCGAAGGCAGCAACTGGATGACGTGCCCGAACTCCAATTAGCCGGTGGTACCGTGAGATGGACAACACAGGCTAAATATCTAGGCGTCACGTTAGACCACAAATTAACATGGAAACCGCACATAGAGGAACTGGCATCCAAACTCAACCGTAGGATGGCAATGATGTACCCACTGTACAATAGAAATTCGGCAATGTCTGTACACAACAAAGTGCTCCTGTACAAGCAGGTGCTCCGCCCTGCTCTAACATACGCCTGCCAAGTCTGGGGAATTGCAGCAAAAACCCACCTCCAACGCCTTCAAACCCTCCAGAACCGCTTCCTTCGTACCGCCGTCTATGCCGACTGGTACATCCCCAACAACGATATCCACCGAGACCTACATATCCCCACCCTAACAGACTATATCCTCTCCCTCTCCCAAAAATTCTATGACTCCCTACCTCACAGCTTTAATGCCCTCATCCGCGGCCTCGGGGAGTACGACATCGACCCCGGGGAGCGCTACAAGCGACCCAGACTTGTGCTTGGTAGGCACTAAATACACTTCAAAAAAAATGTATTTACACACACATAATCACCCTACAGAACCTACCCTAAAACTCCTAAACAAACCCAATTCCCTACTACCTGGAACCCATCCCCTACACCAGAGAATACCTCAAATCACAAACACACCACCGTTCACCCACAGTCCCTTTCACTAACCCCATCATCCAACCAGCAAAGGACTCTGTCCTGGTATGGTACCAGTCGGGAGACGCCATCTGGAACACAGGTGGCTCCATCTCCCAACGACACCCTCCTGAAGTGCGCGCCTATCGACAATACGACCAATCAGGGCAGGGGTCCCACAAGGGAGTCTACTGGGACCTATTCTTTTCAACATTTACATAAATGACATACCAAAGACCACAAGAGTAGACAGGTACCTATATGCCGATGACACAGTGTTAGCCACACAATCAACCATGCCTAGAATCATCCATAATAGGCTGCAAATTGCCCTAAACGAACTAGAACCATGGCTCACGAAGTGGTGAATGAAAGTAAACACCAGAAAGAGCCAATTATATATATATGTACTCATGTGCAATATGTTCTAGTTTAACATGGAGATGCAGCCTCCGGCTCAGCCGACCACTGACTCGCATACAAGATCAACTTGTGATGTACGACAGAGACTCACTCAGAGGACGCAGCGCTACGGCGTGAATAAGGACACCTATAACTACAACAAGAACACTACTCCTGGAATATCCTCACATAACACACAATATTCATAACAATCCTCTCCTGGAATCCGCTAGGGGGCAGGCTGGACTTCGGTCAAGCCTGTCTCCCAGCTCCCAATAACTAACTCCACTGGTTACCGCACTGCGAGCCAGTTTATATTTTTCTCCATGGAATGCGCGGGTGCTTCAGGCGGTACTGCAGCAAACCTTTCTTTCCACTCCGGTGGAGGAGTTTTTAGTGGGTATGTCAACGACTCAGTGAGTCCCACACTCTCAGTCCCCGACTCCCATCGGGGCTGAGGTCAGTGATTAAATCATTTTCTCCTCCACTCGAAAAAAAAAGCGCTTAAGGCACCAACCTCCTCTTCTGCCTCGGGAACCTCAACGCAGTCGCCACAGCCTGGGCCGTCCTACGCAGTCCGCACCAGCAGTCGCCGCCTCACTCACCGGCACCCACGCTGCCGATTCTGGGCGCTTCCCAGTCACCGCCGAGCCAACCTGTGCCTCATGGGAGGTACAGTGATGTCATCAGAGGGGTCCCGAGGGACCTGCCAGCCAGGTTCCTCACCACCGCAGCTCACCAGCAGTGGCCTTCTACTTTGAAGGCCACCAGGATCATCTGAGCACAGGGACCCACGTCGCTCGTCAGGATGGAGTTTGCAGACCCTGGCGACTACGGAGCGGCCTTGAAGGCGGACCTGCCCTTATTAGGGCGGTGCTTACGCATCGAGGATAGCCGGAAAAGAAAAACTGATAAAAACTACATACAAAAAACTGTTCTCGGTGGCCTAAGGCTGGCCATCGCATGGGTTTCTTTTTAATACAAAAGCAAACCATAGTCTAACGCTAGCAAGCTAATTGTAAAAAATATGTAAATATAAGCCTGTAAGCCGGGCCTACTGTACCGGCACCACGTCACTTTCTGAATAAATAACCTTAGCACCTTATCGAGGCTAGCCGAGTGGAACGCCAGGATCCCTGCCGACGATGCTGTTCCTACGAGCACAGTGAGGCGTCCTACACAGCACAACCACGGTGCCATTACTGTGGCGCCTGCAGCACCACTGCTTCGTGCCAGCAGCACGACCTGCGCCACCGACGCCGCTACTGCACAACTTGTGGAGGGACGACTCATTTCACCGGTCAGGCGCTCTGCCCCCTGTAACCTCGCAGGAAGGCAACGCTAAAACCGCCTGTCTTCCACACCACCGCAGATGACACCACAACCACCACAGCCACCGCAGAATCAACACCAGCACAGATAACACCACAAAAACCATAGCCACCATCGACTACACCAACAGACGCCATAGAATCTTCACCAGCACTCAACCGAAGCGGCGACGCGGGAAGCCATTCAGAATCTACATGCTGAGTTCCTGAACATCAGTGCCCGCTTAGCGGCTCTGGAAGAGACCATAGCAGACATCACAGAGCAACTCAAAAGAATTCCGATTCTCCAAACATTCGTTGATGTTAACCATCAAGCCATCGCGAGTTTCCGGACCGGCTAGAGAAAGTCCACGACCGCCTCTACGCCGTGGAGGACAAAGTCGACAACATCATCATGCCGTCGAACAGAAGGTATCACCGTCACCGTCACTAACCTTACCATTACCACCAGGAATCCTCTCTCATGCTCACCTTGAATTCGCTGCGGGGGCAGCCTGGGCCTTGGTCAAGTCTGTCTCTCGGCAATAACTCCTTACTCTTCTGGTGACCGCACTGCGGCCCAGTTCCAAATATCACCTCGGAATGCGCGGGTGCTTTAGGCGGTACCGCAGCAAACCTTTTCCCTTCAATCCGGTGGAGGAGTTTTTAGTGGATATGCCGACGCTCGGTGAGTCCCACACTCTCAATCCCGACTCCCATCGGGACTGGGATAAGTGATTAAATCATTTTCTCCTCCACTCGAAAAAAGCGGAAACACATACAGCTCCGAGATGGCGAGGAAGAACGGTCGCTCTGTCGCCGCTCCTGCTAAGGCAGGAACCTCTTCGTCTCCTCCGGTACCCGCCGAGATTTCACCGCAGTCGACGCAGCCTAGGGCAACCTACGCCGCTACCACTACTTCGCCAACTGCCAGCGCAGCTTCGCCGGGACTACCTCCGCAGTTGCCGCCAGCTTCACCGGAGCCAACGCCGCCGATCCTGGAAACCATCCAGCCAGCGCAGATACAGCCTGTGCCTCATGGGAGGTACAGCGCTATTATCCGAGGGGTCCCGAGGGACCTACTGTCAGTGACTCAGGAGATTGACTTTGTCCTTGAACTGCAAGCGTGCAGTGGACTGGGAGCTTCTTGCGTAAGGTGTAGATAGTGCAACACCAACAGTTCAAAAATATTCTCAACAAGTGCAGTCTTACTGCAGGCAGTGTCAAGAGGATGCTACAGTGTTAAAACGCGTTGTATTGCGAGTGTCAAATTAATATAATCCATTAGTGAAATGGCTAACTTTCGGAAAAAGGGAAAAACCATTCATAGCGAGGCTCGCGAAATAATAAACGATGTAAACGAGCAATGCAAAAAGGAAGCAGAGCAGAAACAACTAATTCTACCGATTTCGCGAGGGATGAGAGAACAGGCAATTAGTGCGGTGTGTCTGTGGGAACAATTAAGAATATAAGACAAGAAATTGCAAAGAGAACAGAAGGAAGCCCTTTACGCACTGCAGACAAGATAAGACCTCCAAATCCAGAACGAAATATAAATATAGGCGATTTCGACATGTGCTCATTAAGCGGACAATAATGGACTTCTACGTCAATAAAAAGATAGTTCCGACATGCAGAAAGTTACTCCTGTAGTTAGAAGTAAGATACAATTTCCTTGGGGGGAGAGTTAAGGAGAGTTATTCGGAAATTGGGATTTATATGGTGCAAGTGCCGAGGAAAGCGAACAATCTTAATCGAAAAGCCAAGAATTGTTGAATGGAGATGCAAATACTTGGCTGAGCTAGGGGAATACCGAAGTCAAGGCAGGATATCGTTTATTTGGATGAAATGTGGATGGACAATAATTTAACATTCAAGAAATGTTGGCAAGCTGATGGGATCACAGGGGTGCTTACTGATGGTAGTGTAGGAAACACTCATTGACCAAGAGAAAAGTTATTTAAGATTGACCGCATCCTTAATGCACATGGACACTCCACTCTGTATCTGCCGCCTTACAATTGCGATCTTAATCCCATTGAGGTTGCATGGGCGACAGTAAAGCACTTCATAAGGGAGCGCAACGTTACTGAGGAATTTTCGTTATTTCGTTTATTGAGTTTAACCAACAAAGGAATCTCTGCGGTACCTGCAGAACACTGGGTAGGATATCACCGGCATGTTAGAAAATTAGAAGATGGTTACTGTCCATGGATCGTGTGGTTTCTGATGTGATCGATCAGATTATTATTTCAAATGCATTTCTTCTGATGAGCAAGAAGGGATATCATCCGATGACTCGGACTCCGAATCATCTGCATCGATCTTGCATACCCTTTGGATTAATGAGGTTAGTAAAATAATATTCCACATGTATAGTGTCGTAAATATACTGTTTTACATGTATACACGCTTTACAAATTCACTTATTCAAATTATGATCATAATTGTTTTGTTTGATGCGGTAATAATGTAATATTGATGTTACTTCGCCTAATATTTGTTGTCGCGGAAAGAAAGGATAAGTACCTTTGGAACAGGGTGTAAGCAATAAAGCGATAGGAAAGAATAACACAACCCTCTCTCAGGTTCGCTTACGTCAACCACAAGGACAAAGCTAAACTCCTGAGTCACAGACAGTACCAATCAGGTTCCTCATCAGCGCTGCACACCAGCAGTGGCCTTCAGCCTTGAAGGCCGCTCGGATCCAGGGAACACAGAGACCGACATCGCTCGTCAGAATCGAGTTTGCAGACCCTGGTGACCAGGAAGCGGCCTTGAGAGCGGGCCTGCCCTTATTACGGCGGTGCTTACGCATCGAGGCCAGCCGAGTGGAACGCCAGGTTCCCTGCCGACGCTGCTGTGCCTACGGCACGAGAGTTCCTGCACGGCGAAACCAAGGTGCCACTACTGTGGCGCTTCTAGCACCACGTCTACGTGCACGCAGCACGATCTCCGCCGCCGACGCCGCTACTGTGCAACTTGTGGAGGCTCGACTCATTACACCGGCCAAGCGCTCTGCCCCCTGCATCCTCGCAGGAAGCCGCCAGCACCTTCGTCGCCGACACCAGCACCATCACCAGCGCCGAACCCCAACATCTTCAACAGCACCGATCATAGAGGAAGTCCAGGGCCTACGCGACGCCGTTCAGGATCTCCACGCGGAGTTCTCCACGCGGAGTTCCTGAACATGACGAAGCTGACAGCCCTGGAGGAACTCATCAGGGACCTTCAAGACACCTCAGCTGCTCAGCAGGTTTTTCTAGCGGGGCAGTTCGAGATCATCACTACCAGATTCAGCACCGTCGACAACTCCATCCAGACCTCATCTACAACATCGGACAACATTGCTCAACACCTCGACACAATCGTCATGACTCTCAGATCTCTGGAAGCGCAGCAGTATGAACTTAGAGCCCACTTCCAGCAGCCAGTCAAACCGGACGCCCCAAGCAACCGCCGAAGGCCTCCGACCAGCGCAACGCACGCAGAAGAATACATAAACCGGATGCATCTTCACAAGTAAGTTCTACATTTACCTATCTCTTCCATAACATCACCATTCCAATTCTTTCCTAAATCCTCGCTATTTTCACTAGGGTTGCAGTCAGTTTTCATGGCTGCTACCTAGTAGCTACCTTTACCCGCCCCCGCCCATAGGGCGGCAGCTTCTATTTTTCACATACTAACGCCGGTGCTATGCGGGACCGCACAAAGCCACGCCATTCCACTTTTTCCTTCTTCCATTTTTCCATCCGGTGGAGGAGTTTTTAGTGGGTATGCCGACTATTGGTGAGTACCACACTCTCAGTCCCGACTCCCATCGGGGCTGGGGTCAATGATTAAATCATTTTCTCCTCTACTCTAAAAAAACGGAAACATCGACGACACGCCGAGTCTCCATCCAGCGAAACCGCCGAGGAAGAAGACCGCCCTCCGCCGACCACGGATCGAGCCTGCGCCGAGTTCCCGATCGCTCCCACGGCATCTGCCGGGAGCGCGGCCCATCCACCGCCGGACCTAGTAGGGACTAGAAGTGCGTCGCCCTCGACCTCGCCGCAACAGCAGCGGCATCTGCTGTCGCATTCAGCGAGCGAGACTGGGAGCGCTGGCACTTCAATGCCGCTACCTCCAACGACTTACGCCACTGTAGCCGCCTCGCCCATGCTGCACACACAACCAACACCGCCACAGCCGACCAACTCCAGCTTCACTTCGGAACCTTCTGCGCCTATCCGAAGCCGTCTACACACACATCATCTGGGAGGCTCAGCGCCGTAATTTGCGGCGTGCCTAGAGACCTCCCGGCAAGGTTCTGTCTCACCGCCGCACATCAATGGCCCACAGCATTGAAGGCCACGTGGATCTTCACCGGGAGGGGAGCCTCCCCACTCATTCGCCTGGAATACGCCGATCCTGGCTACTACCAAGCTGCCTTAAGGCCGGGTCTGCCCTTATTAGGGCAGTGTCTACGCATTGATGCTACCAAGGTAGCCCGCCAGGTATCTTGTCGCCGCTGCTGCCGATATGGCCACTCTTCGTCATCCTGCGCAGCCGAGCCGAGGTGCCACTACTGTGGCGCCTCCAACATCACCGCCCAATGCACGAGACACGACCTGAGATATCGCTGGCGGTACTGCGCCACCTGTGATGGCTACGGCCATTACACAGGACAGGCGCAGTGCCCACTATCCCAGACAACGCCGTCAACCACCACAGCCTCAATCAACCAGAACTTCACCGCCGGAGGCACAACTCAACACACGACCAAGCACCGAACAACCACCACAGCAGCCGCAGCCAGCCACCAACGAGCGTGTCCAAGAGGCCGTTCAGAACCTCTACAGTGAGGTCTTGAACATCACCGACCGTATCGGAACCGTTGCCGAGGACCTGCATCATCTTCAAGACAACATCACCACAGAACACACATGTAGCCATCTTAAAACAGCACAGAATCTCCGAGAACTTCAAACCAGCACCATCTCATTCTCCGAAAAACATGACAATATCATCAATGGACCGCCTAAAAGACCGAATCAACATCCTCCAAGAGCAGATTACACGCGGCAACGAGGAAACAATTCAGAGCATTCAAAGCAAGCTTTGATGCCTAGACACTCCGAGAACACCAGCAACACCTACTACACAACAGCTAATCCTTCAGCATCCACATCTTCAAAACAGCGTATACAACATCCGCAACCTAACAAATGCCACCTCGCTTGCCGCGTCGTATCTGCAACAAACACAACACAGCCGCAGTACTCGAGAGAACCCTCAAAATGATCCTACTTCATCTCATGCCACTTAAGCACCGACACTTCCCAAAACAAAGAAATGAATAAAGAAAGAAAAAAACGAACACCTTCCCAATCCTCGTCCACTCCCCGGGGGACAGTCAGGGCCTTGATCATGGCTGTTTCCCGGACATTTCCACGTCCTCTGCCAGCGTTTCATAAGCTGGCAGATACCTTCCGCTTACTAACGGGGGTGCTCAGCGGAACCCCACCAACTTTCCTTACTTCTCCCTTCAATTCCACTCCTTCAAATCTTCTTCCTACACCCGTCCACTATCCCAAAAAAAGACCGACGAGATTTTCTCCGCGGTCCGCGACTTTTACGCGGTCGTCGTTGAGGTACTTGCACACCCCCAACATTCTTCGAGAGTTCACCGAGAGAGGTAGTCTACTAGAGATCAACGAGAGGCGCTCTTCCAGCCTTTTGGCCTGAAGCAGAGCAGCCAGCTTCCGCTCTTCCAGCCTTTTTTGGCTGAAGCAGAGCAGACAGCCAGCGCAAACCTCCAAGCGGCCCCCTCGGCGAGCCAGCCAGCAACCGCCGGCAACTTCAACGTACACAGCGGCGGCCGTTCTCTACACGGTCCGCCACCTTTTGTTGGTCCACCTGGGCTAGCAAAAGCACTCAACAGTCTAACTGGGTAGAAAAGCACGTCCGCTGCTAACAGTCTTTTGACTGGAATCTCGGCACCTTCGGGTAGGACCTCTGCTTTTCGGGCTTTTTAGCGCCCACTAGCTGTTCTTTCTCTTCCACTGTCCTATCTTTTCCTCTTTTTATAGTTTTTAAGCCCCCTGTTAGGTAGCGTAAGCTTTTTCTACTCTTCCTTCTTACTACTTTTTCGTTCACATACTTGCTTACTTGTATTTTCCTCCCATCTCTCTCCATGACCAAGCAGCGAAAGACCATGAAGGGCTCCCCTTCGGAGTTGCGGGTCACTAGGCAAGCGGTTGCCAAGACCCAGCTTCAGTTTGGTGCTTCAGCTGTTCCTTCTGCACCCACTCCTCGATCCTCTGCACCCACTCCTCGATCCTCTGCACCCACTTCTCGTTCCACTGCACCCACTCCTCGCTCCTCTGGACCCTCTCCTCGCTCCTCTGCTCCCACTCCTCGACCCTCCGCACCCACTCCTCGCTCCTCTGGACCCTCTCCTCGCTCCTCTGCTCCCACTCCTCGATCCTCCGCACCCACTCCTCGCTCCTCTGGTCCCTCTCCCCGCTCCTCCGCACCCACTCCTCGCTCTACCCCTAACCCCGCTGGTATGGATAGCAGCCCGGCTGTGATTCCATGCCTGTCCATCACCCCGGCTGCCCTCGACTCCCCACTCCCTGCTTCCCGCTCATCCTCGTCCTCCTCCATCCGCTCCTGTGCGCCCCAACCCACCCCACCCCCTCGTCCTGTCTCCCCTATCCCTGGCCCGTCTTCTCCTATCCCTGCCCTTCTCGCCCACCCAGTCCCCCCTCCTTCTGGTTTCCTTCCTCTCTCAACCCGCCTCCCCCCACAACCCGTCCCTCATCCCGTCTCCCGTCGCTCTGGCCCTAACTCCGCTTCCTTTTCTCCCCAACCCGGACCCTCATCCAGACCCGACCCTATCCCCATTCCTGCCAACCCCTACCCACTGCCCCCCGAACCCTCCCGCTCCTATGCTGATGCCCTCAACGTCGTCCTTCAGCCTCCAATCTATGTCTCCCGTAATCTCTCTGCTTCTCTGTGCAGGTTAATGGAGGACTTTGATGCTGCCTGCCCCAACGAGGGCTACGTGATCTCGAGGGCCCCGATATCTCGCGACTTCCTGGTGCGAACCAGGACAGTCGCAGATTACGGGCACTTGGTTGCGTTCCTTCGGGAAAGGCGGGTAGCCTTTCAGATCACCACAGCGACGCAGAACCAGACGCACAGGGCGGTCATGAAGAACGTCCTCTTCGACGGAGCTGAGGAAGCCCTGAAGAAGGAGCTGACGATGGCGCACCTGTCAGTCCTCCGAGTGGTCCAGCTCCGGAGATTCAACAGGGACCGGACACCTCTCCCAATGTACCTCGTCGACGTGGCGACCGCCGATGACCTTGACCGACTACGGAGACTCGAGTACGTCCTTCACTTCCGGGTGAAGATTGAGCCCTACCGCCGCCCTATCATCCCGGTCCAGTGCAACCGGTGCCAGCAGCTGCGGCACACGGCAGCGAGGTGCACGGTGTCAGCCCCTGTGTGCTCAAAGTGCACTGGGTCGCATGAGTCGGCCTCCTGCGATGTTCCCCCTCCTGAAAGAAAGTGTGCTCTATGCCGCGGACGGGGCCACGGGGCCCGCTACCGGGCATGTCCAGAGTACCAGCGGCAGGTTGCCCTGGTTCGCGAAATTCAGGAGGGCAAAACACGTAGCGGGGGATCGGCGAATGCGCACCCAGCACCGACGGCCGTCAAGGTGGCTCGACCCAGAGCTGCGGCTCCACAAGCTAGCCGTGTGCGAGCTGTAGGTGGCCCGGTGCCTGATCGGGAGAATAGGAGCCGGCCCAGGACCAGGAAGGAACAGCCGCAACCACCCAGGGACGGAAGGAGACCACCTCCTCAAACGAAGACGACAGAAGACCCAAGACGAAGCTACCAGAGGGAGATGTACCAGGAGGTACTACAACGCGGGATGACTGATGAGGACCTGATGGAGACTTGCACCCACGTGCTCCGTCATCTCATCGAGAAGCCGTCGGAGACCCGCTCTATCCTCTCTACCTACGCCGACTTTTTCCAACTCCTCACCACTCCTGGATTCCTTAATGGCCCTTAAACCCATCCTCAAAGTACTTACTTGGAATGCTAGAGGCTTACGAAGACGAAAAACAGAACTTTCAGATTTCCTAAACTCAAATAATATACAAATAGCGCTTATCACCGAAACACATTTAGACAACAACATTAGATTCAATATACCGGGTTACATCTCACACAGGAAGGATAGGAACAATCGAGGCGGAGGCACAGCCATAATCATAAAACAAAACGTAGCACATGATGTAGCTTTACTCCCACAATTTGCGACCCTAGAAGCAATAGGCATATTCATCACTATTGAAAATTCTCGAACACTACTAGTAGCGGCGTACAACCCACCAGGACCATTAAACACGGGGGAAATTGACCAAATTCTACAAATAAACAACAGAGTACTAATTGCAGGAGATCTCAATGCCAAGCACCAAATTTGGAACTGCAGGCACACCAATGCAGCCGGAAATGCATTACTCCAGCACGAGAACAACTCCGACTACATAATTCATGCTCCCAACGAACCCACCTACATCCCATTCGCAAGAAATCAAAGCTCAGACATCCTGGACATAGCAATCGCCAGGCACATTAACCAAAGAATAACCCTACAAGTCAGAAACGAACTCTCATCTGACCACCTCCCAGTAATAATCTCTCTAGAAGGCCCGATTCTGATGTCACAGCCATCACCAAGGTACAATTACACAAAAGCAAACTGGGAAATTTTTGAACGCACAATTAGCGAAAACCTCCCCGAGGAACAACTCAACTCCCAAGCGGAGCTCAACGAGGCCGTAACGCAGTTCGAACATGCCATCAAGCTGGCAACAATTACGGCAGTCCCAGTGCACGTACCAAAGGCACCCGACACCAAACTTCCAGCAGACCTTAAAGAGCTGGCTGCGGAACGAAACCGAGCAAGACGTAGATGGCAGAAAACTCGCCACATAGTCGATCTCGAAGCCTTCCACTACCTCAACAACTTGGTTAGGCAACGAAACTCAAATTACACTGCCCAACAATGGCAGAACACGCTAGAAAATCTTGATCACGGAACCAACTCAGTATGGCGCATTGCGAGATGTTTGACCCGAGATAAAGTACGCATACCCCCACTTCACCACAACGGAAAAATAGCTACCACCGACCAAGAAAAAGCCGACACACTGGCAGATGCCCTTCAAGATACTCTTACCCCGAATGACACTCCATCTTGTCCACAATTCACAGCAGACACAGAGATGGAAACCCGCGACTTCCACCAACAACAATTGCACAACTTAGTTCGTAAAACCTGCCCATCCGAAATTAAATGGTTAATCAAACATCTATCCCAACGAAAAGCCCCGGGACCAGACAAAATACCTAACATAGCTCTTAAACACCTACCCGATGATGCGGTACAACTATTAGCAAAAATATTCAACTTCGTACTAACACGAGGGCTCTTCCCCGAAAGGTGGAAAATTGCCCACGTACTTCACTTCCCGAAAAAGCAAAAGAATCTTTCCAATCCAAATAACTATCGCCCTATTAGCCTACTGAACACATTAGGCAAGCTGCTAGAAAAAGTAATACTAAAAAGACTCAACGCAGCAATCATTAAGCCCGACATCCTCATCCCGGAACAGTTCGGCTTCCGAGCGAAACACTCGACGTCTCTACAACTTTTAAGAGCAACTGAGTACATCACTTACGGTTTCAACATAAGAAAGTCCACAGGAGCTTTACTCCTCGACGTGGAACGAGCTTTTGATAAAGTATGGCACGCGGGAATTCTGAAAAAGCTAGCCTCATTAGGCATTCAGGACTCGCTAGTAAAACTAATGTCCAACTACCTTAAGGACAGAAAGTTCCAATCTTCTGTGAACAACAGCCGGTCCTCCATTAGACCTATCAAAGCGGGCGTCCCTCAAGGAAGCATACTCGGGCCCACACTGTTCAACTTATACATTAACGACATCCCGAAAACTGCAAACACCACCCTCTACATATACGCGGACGATACAACAATAATGGCGCAATCGTTTCAACCACAAGCCATACACACCCGTCTCCAAAATGCTCTCCGAGAGCTGGAGAGTTGGCTCACGAACTGGCGAATCAAAGTAAATGCCCCAAAAACCCAAGCAATAATCTTCACGAAACGAACAAATCATAGATTACCAAGACACAGTTTACAACCACTCTCACTCTTTGGTGAGAACATAAACTGGACATCGAATGTAACATGGCTAGGGCTTAAAATGGACCAAGGATTAACCTGGAAACCACACATAAATCAAGTCAGGGGAAAAGCAAATGCCCAATTGGGCAAATTATACCCTCTAATAAACCTAAATAATCAACTAAACCTTAAATTAGGCCTAACCCTCTACAAAACATTAATTCGCCCCATTCTAACCTATGCGGCGCCTGTGTGGGGATACGCCGCTAAAGCACACATCAAACGAATACAAAATTGCCAAAACAAAATCTTACGTCTAGTATCAAAAGTACCAAGGATAGCTCCAGCTGACATACTACACAATGAATTAAAGATGCACACAATCGAGGAATTTATTAAGAAACTCACGTTTGACACATACAAAAAGCTTCCTACACATCACAACGCTCATGTTCACAACTTAGGCAACTACACGACAGAAGCGAACAAACATAGGCGTCCTCTTACAATTTTCGATCGAACATTGTTCCACTACGAGATAGAGCCTAACATCCAAGAATTCCTAGAGAACCTCCTAAGACTCCCCTAAATACCACAAAACGGACTAAAACTAATATCACTTCATGACCTTCTCACTGTTACAGAGTTCCAGTCCATGCAGAAGCCTTCAAGTCCTTGCGCTACCCAGCCAAGGCGGCTCCGGGAGAAGAAGGCCTCCCCACGTGACACACTCGTGCAGCTGCGCCGAGATGGGTTGGCTGCTTATCTGTGTGGGCACAACGACGAACGGCTTCATCCAAGGACCAAGAGAGGACGAGCAAGACAGCCTTGCAAATCGGACGACCCAGGACATCCTCCTGGCTGAAATATTTGACGACCTTCCCAAGGGAAGGAACTCAGAAGCACTCATGACGACAGGCTATGCCCATAGCCTAAGAGTATTTCCTTAAAACTTTATGCTATAACATCGATTAGACACACAATAATAACGATTGCACTAATGTGCAAGAAAGTAAACCCTAGTAATACCATAGAAAATATCCAATTAGTATAACATCACAATTACCTAGTATAATGCACGATTAATCACCCGGGGTTACTCAGGGCATTTGTCATGTGTAATTCCGGGTAACTAACTATTGACGCGCTCGCATGCATTGCATGCCAGCTACACACCTTTCATTGACTAACCGGGGTGCTATGCGGGACCCGACTAAAATTGCACGAAATTATTTCTAGCTTTCATAGATTAACACGTGGTGGGGTTTTTTAGTGGGTATTCCGTGCTTTGAGCGGCGAGCCCCACATATCCCCTCAGCCATTGCACACCGGCTGGGGGTCGAATGCAGCAATGCATTTTTCCCCCCACGGAAAAAAAAGAAAAAAAAATGCACACCCGACAACACTAGCCATCGCAACTCAACAACCTACGCAGCAGCCAACAGCACCACCTACATCACCAGCGGCGCTGTATCCACGATGCAGCGTCGTGATATCAGGAGTACCCCGGGACCTTCCATCACGTTACGTTTTCACCGCCGCACAACACCGGTGGTCTTCAACCCTGAAGGCCACACGGATCATCACATCCCGGGGACCAACAACGCTGTTTCGCCTGATCTTCGCTGACCTGGCCGACCGCGATGCAGCCTTGAGTTCCGGCCTGCCCCTGCTAGGGCAGGTCCTTCGAGCTGAGGCTAGTCGTACGGAAGGTCATCAGCCTTGCCGAAGATGCTGCTCCTATGGACACGACGCCTCTTCCTGCGCCGCACCTCCCAGGTGCCACTACTGCGGTGCCGCAACACTGACTGCACACTGCACAAGCCACGATCTCCGCCGACGCCGCAGGTACTGCGCCACCTGTAGTGGCCACGGCCACTTTACAGGCCAGGCGCAGTGCCCGCACTATCCGAGGGCAACAGCAACTCAACGAACAACGCCGCCAGCTCAACCACCAAACCCTTCAGCACTATCAGCGCCAAATCACGACGAACAGACAACAACTTCAGCATCACATCATCCACACGAGCCTTCCTGCGCTTCCACAGCATCAAGCCTGCTGACCGCTGTGGAAAGCATACAACTCAGCCTACGGGATATCGGCCTCCGCCTCGAGGCGTTGCAACGGTCTTCCAATGCACGCCTGGCAGCAATGGAGGCCAAACATCGCACAACAATCCGACACCTCTCAACGATTGCCTCACAGTTCCTGCGACTTCGGCAGAACGTCCAGGACAAGCAGAACCCAGTAGTCAACTCGTGTCAGCGCAAGCTGGCACGGATCGAAACTCACCTCCTGGAATCAGATGACGCCACAGACAGCAGCTGCAACGACCGGCCCACGCGACTGGGAGCCCTAGAGGCCGCCATCGCTGGACTTCGAGAGCAGCACCAGAACTCCGAAGCCACTGTCCTTCAGAAGCTCCAGCTACTCGAGGAGAACTGCAACAAACTTGACGAAAGCAACACATTCATAGGCTCGTACATAGAATCACATCTTCTTCGACAACCACACTCACAGAGACGCTTCAACCGATGAAAACACACTTTACAATACAAATAAATGTTCACCACAAATCCCCCAGGTGACAGTCAGGGACTAGCGCCATGGCTGTCCACCTGAGAATCCAATCAATACGCCTGACCGGCACAGCCGGCAGCAACCACATTACGAGACTGACGGAGGTGCTTATGCGGGACTCCACCATCTTTACCTTAACCTATTCCTACCTACCACCTGAAACTCCCTTGACCTGGCGAAATAAGCCAAATCTTTCTTCCTTTCCAACTCTTCAACTATCTCCCCTTTCAAAAAAAAAATGCACACCCTTTAACTGCAGCTCATCTCTACAGACCCGTCGCCGCCGACAAGACCACATCGACGACACCATTGAAGAAGTAAGAGATCAGCTAACAGACTTCAGTACACAACTGACCCAACTGCACACGCTCCTCCAATCACTGCAGGAGCG
This sequence comes from Deroplatys truncata, assembly GCA_030765065.1. Lineage (NCBI taxonomy): Eukaryota > Metazoa > Arthropoda > Insecta > Mantodea > Mantidae > Deroplatys > Deroplatys truncata. Next base: position 169,721,956 of record CM060979.1, read on the forward strand.
TGTCGATCAACTATATGACCTACTGAATAACCAGGACTACGAAACAGCCTCCGCCTCACCACAATCAACATCTACGACACAAACCGACTCTCCGCAGCTCTCTCCACGCAGCGACCGCATCAGACAAAACCTCCACTTCTTCGATGAATACATCAGCAACAACCCAGATGGATACAACCCCAATCGCCGAAGTAGCATCAACAGCAATTAACAGTAATAAAGAAAACCACGATATAATCCTTCCAAATCCTTTCCTTTACCACCCGTGGTGCCGGTCAGGGCCTTGGTCATGGCCGTCAGCCGGACAGTTTCCTACTCCGCTGCCAGCGCAATAAGCTGGCAGCTACCTTTCCACGTACTAACGGGGGTGCAACAGCGGAACCCCAATACCTTTCCTTACTTCTCCCATCAAATCCACGCCAAATTCTTCCGATTCCCGAAACCCCCCCCCCAAAAAAAACGGCTGCAAAACCTGGAGGCCAGCTTCGAGGAAGGAAGACCTTCACCACCATCACAACCACCAGAGAGGATACCGCTGGTCATCTCCGAGAGCCAGCAGCGAATTCTTGCACAATGCCGTGCGCTTGTGCAAGACCAGTCCAAACGACGACGGCCTCCAGCGCCAGAGTAAGTCCACCTTCATCACCATCCCTTCGTAATATCTCCTTTTGAACCTCCTTTTCTATTACCACTTCCTAACCCCTAGGCTGCAGTCAGGGCAATTTGTCATGGCTGTAGGCTAGGACCGCACTTCACGCCGCTCCCGCCCATTGGGCGGCAGCATAGAATCTTTCGTTCGACTAACACGGGTGCTATGCGGGACCGTGCTACCTTTCCCTTGAACATCCTTTCAAACCCACGACCTAACCGGTGGAGGAGTTTTTAGTGGGTATGCCGACGCTCGGAGATTCCCACACTCTCAGTCCCGACTCCCAACGGGGCTGGGGTTAGTGACTAAATCATTTTCTCCTCCACTCGAAAAAAAAATGCACACCCAGCATGACTCATTGCTGCACACATTACACAACTAACCAGAGTGCATACCGCGGGATCTGCAAATCCTTTTCCTTCAAACTCTCCAGTGAAGGAGTTTTTAGTGGGTATGGCCATCCGTCATGATAGCGAGTCCCACACTCCCCAGCCCCGACTCCCATCGGGGTTGGACAGCACGGAACATGTGTTTTTCTCCTCCACTCGAATCTAAAAAAAAACCGCACAACATTTTTTGGATGATTTTTCGTCGGAGATGGGAAGAAGACGGACACGCCAGACAGCCGCCGAAGAAACCGCCGCTGCCCTTTTGGCAATCGCCGAAGGGGCCGTTACAGCGCCGCCAATTGAAGAAGCTGCTCCGTGCCTCGCCACTGCAGATTTGCCGGCCTTTCCCCCGGCATCTGCCGGGAGTACAGCCACCACGCCACCGGTGACCGGGCCTTCAAGGGCCGCGGTCACTGCATCACCACGGCACCAGCAACCTCACCGTTCTCCGCCCGTCAGCACCACACCTCACCTCCAACCACAACAGTCGCCAACAGCACCGCACGTCACATCAGCACCTCCATCGCAGCAGCCACCACCACAACAGTCTACACCACTGCGGTGCAGCGCAGTGATTTCCGGTGTTCCTCGAGACCTACCTACCAGATATATACTCTCCGCAGCACAACACCGGTGGCCTTCTACCTTGAAGGCCACACGAATCCTCACGTCTCGAGGACCAACCACATTCGTCCGCCTGGCACTGGCTGATCCGGCCGACCGTGAAGCTGCCTTAAGGTCCGGCCTGCCCTTGTTAGGGCAGGTTCTTCGCGTCGAGGTCAGCAGAACGGAAAGCCACCAGCCATGCCGCCGATGCTGCAGCTACGGGCACGACTCATCAATCTGCGCTGCACCACCCCGGTGCCATTACTGCGGTGCACCGTGTTTGACAGCACAGTGCACACGTCATGATCTCCGCCGTCGACGTCGGTACTGCGCCTCCTGCAACGGCCATGGCCATTTCACCGGGCAAGCGCAGTGCCCACTTTACCCGCGCAGCCATCGACCACCACCGCCTGAAACCATGCACTCTGCTCCAGCCACTCCTCCGACGACAACGCCACATCCAGCTCCGGCCATCATCGACACCACCCTACGTGATGCGGTCCACGATCTCCACACGGAGGTCCTTAACATCGGATCCCGCATCTCGTTACAGGAAGAGCTCATCTCATCGTTCACCACCGCCGCCAACTCCACAAACTCAGAACATCTCCGCCGACAAGCTGCCACAGAATCTTCACTTCAAGACCTCCACGCCATCGCCGCCGCCAACTCAGCTAACACTGAGCATCATCTTCGCCGACTCACCGCCTTGGAAGCCAACATCCAGGACTTACAAGCCATCACCACTGCTTTCACTTCAGCCTTCCAGTCCTTCTCCACCAGCTGCCTGCAGCGATTCGACAGCGCCGACTCCTCCATCAATGGCCTGGGCGCATCCATCGCCTCCCTGTTACAGACGACAACACCGACGACTCCTACAGATTTCCTGGAGGAGTTTCGGCACGCCATTACAGGACTCACCGACACAGTGAAGACACTACACACGATGGCCGGGTGGACATCTGTCCTCACCGACCTGAAGAGTGAACAGGCACGACAGAACGCCTACCTAATGTCACTAGAACACGCCATCTTGTTTCAAAACATAAGGCTCCATCGCCCAACATCAACGCACCCCTCACGGGGCGCGCTAGTGTACCCAAGCACAACTCAATAAAGATCCTTTTTCAAATCCCACCACTCCCCGATGGGCAGTCAGGGCCTCGGTCATGTCTGTCTCCCGGTCCTTCCCGTCACCCGCTGCCAGCGAAATAAGCTGGCGGCTAGCCTTCCGCACTATCGGGTGTGCTCAGCGGAACCCCACCACCTTTCCTCACTACTCCTTCTAAACACCTTCCTGAAATTCTCTCTCCCAACCCCGTCCACTACCCAAAAAAAAAAAAAATACCGCACAACGTGGCGAGCATCGGTAGCGGTAGGATGTGTTTCGTTCTGCAGCGTCGCATGCGAGTTTAGTTCTGTGCTTTTCTCCGTTTATTACGGACACAAGCTGACTACATTTTTTCGGCGGTAACACTTGTGGTCGAGCTTTAGTTCCCACCAGTTTACTCTAGAATAAAGTACATTTTTCCGCAAGGAAATGTGTTCATTTCGAGTGCGTGTGGAGTAAAAAACACTGCCCCGCCTCAGAAATAGCATCTCCTGCTACAACTTTGAGTGAAACATTCTTGTCGTGTGTTGGTGTAGTGTGTGTTGTGTTTCGTGTTTACACTGCATAAAAACACACACACGCACCTCCACCGCGCGCAGCAAGTGGCTACGTGCCCTTGTTGCACGCACTTCTCGTAGCGAGACCGTCATGGCCGCCGCGCGCAACTATCACAGCAACATGGCTAGCGGAAGCAACATGGATTCCTCACAGGTAGCCAGCACCACTCTCCAGCTGAGCTCTGCCGCCACCCCCCACCCCAACATGGCCGCCAGCCGCAGCGCCCAACTCCCTTTCACCATCCCCTCCACCCCATCCCAATCCACTTCTGCCGGTGCTCCCCAGCACGGCATAATGGACCGGTCTGGCTGTACTGCAAATAGCAGCGCTACAGCTAGTACCTCAACCATCGTTGCTTGGGGTTCAATCATTCAAGCAACTACTGCCACCGTCTACTGCGCTGCCTTAGGTGCGGTGGCATGCACCCTAAAGACGTCTGCCCAAGGTCCCTCACAGATGTGCCCACCTGCGCAAACTGCAAGGGTGACCACATCGCTTGCTATGGAGGATGCTCAACACGCCTCAAGGTGATGGCCTCCATGCGCTCGACGCGTGGGCAGCCTGATCAGGCACCGAGAGAGCGCACAGTACCACAACCCAGGAGGGTGGAGACTCAACATAGGGAGGCAACCACGGCTACCCAGCAACCATTCAGATCAACAGCACGACAGGCGCCAAGACCAGCGCCTCCACCAACACCAGCACCTAGGGGCGTCTCATACGCGCAGAAGGTCTCTGGTCGGGGTACCACACAGAACACCCCCAACAATACAACACAAGACCAACCACCAAAACAGAAACCTCCACCCAGTCAGAAGAGGAGAAGGCCGAATCCTGGGACCGACTCGGACCGGGGGGAGCCTGGGGCTGCAGGTCCTGCGCCTCAGCCATCACGCGCCTCCGGGGCCGAGGAGGATGGGGTTCGTCCATCGCCTCTTCCATCCCCTGTACCAGCTCCAAACCCAACCACACCAACCACCTCTGGTGTTGACCTCATGGGCCTGGCCCGGTGGCTGCAGCTATTACTGCAGGACCACGGTCGTCGGGTGCAGGAGCTCATCACCAAGTTCCTTCAGGCCACAGACCCATCCAGCAAGGCGATGATCCTCTTTGAGGGACTCACCTTTTTGCTCTCCCTTGCACCATTGCCCCAGAATGGCGGACGGAACTAGGTCTCGTACCTCCTTCCGTTTCGTCTTTTGGAACGCAAATGGCGTGGGGAATCATAGGGATGAGCTCCATCGCTTTGCCAACCTCTATGCTTTGGACCTCATTTTGGTCTCCGAGACACATTTGCGTCCCGACATCCCTTTCCGTCTACCTGGCTACGTTTGCCACCGCAGTGACCGAGTACCTGGCCCAGGAGGCGGTACCGCGGTGCTTGTGAGGCAAAACGTAGTCCATAAACCCATCCCTCTCCCACCCCTGCAAACCCTTGAAGCGACGGCGGTGTGTGTTGAACTGGGCGGCACGGAGGTTATAATAGCTTCCATTTACCACCCACCTGCTAGACTGTTCGTACCAGCTGACTACCAATCCATATTAGCCCTTCATCCTTGCGTGATCCTCGCGGGGGACTTCAATGCCAAACATCAGCGTTGGCATTCAGGCCCTCGAGCGGATGCAAGAGGCAACGCACTGATTCGCATGATAGATAGTGACCCTCAACTTCGAGCTATGGGTCCCTGGCAACCCACCCACCATCCGCAAGGTCGAGGACGACCCTCTGTCATCGACTTTGCGATCATCAAGCATTACCCCTTTCATCTCACGCTCACATCACTCTCAGCGCTTCATTCCGACCACAACCCCGTGTTGACGGAGATCAACACAAGGGTTGCCAGTAACGATTTTTCTGGACACACCAGAGAAATTGATTGGAACTGCGTAAAGAGTTTCCTACACGCAACAATCCCGCCTAACCCCAGGATTACAGACATCCCATCCCTAGAGACAGCAGTCAAATCCTTCACATCCACAGTGGTACGAACGGTTCATAACCTTACCATCTTATCACCACCCCCACCTCACCCTGACGTCCTACCACTGGACCTAGAACTGCTCATCCGCCGCTCCTGGGCAGCCCGAAGGCTATACCAGCGCCGCCGAACGCCCCACAATCGAGAGCTCCTGCGGCAACTCCGCCGAGAGGTTCGTGACCGACTGCGCGAGCACAGAGTGCAAGCGTGGGAGGCCACGATTGCTCGTCAGAATCTCGATGGTGGAGACGTTTGGCGGATAGCTAAAAACCTCCGTCGCCAACGCAACCAATACCACTCCCCGCTTCAAGGTAACCAAGGCCTTGTTTACGAACCCTTAGCAAAAGCAAATGTGCTCGCTGACCATATTGAGAACACCTGCAGGCCCAGAGATGACCCTCAGGACGCCGACTTTACTGCCCGCGTCCATCAGGAGGTGGATCATTATTTGCGATTACCTCCTGATGGAGCGGAGAATCCCCTCCCAGTCATCCGCCCGAGTGAGGTCCAGGGCGCACTCCGGCGTCTCGACAAGAAAAAGGCTTGTGGACAAGACGGTTTGACCCCCGCCATGCTCCACAACCTTCCCTTCAGAGCTGTACTTTTCCTCACGAAGGTTTTTAATATGTGCATCACCTTGGGACACTTTCCGCGTGAGTGGAGGGTGGCCCGGGTGGTGTGCATCCCGAAGCCTGGTAAGGATCCGGCTCTTCCCTCCAGTTACCGTTCCATTAGCCTCCTACCCATCCTCTCAAAAGTTTTTGAGAGGCTCATACTACGCCGCTTGTCACCACTCCTGGCTGACATTCAAGCAATCCCAACCCATCAGTTCGGTTTTCGTCCTGGGCACTCCACCGCCCAACAGCTGCTGCGGGTAGTGGAGGCCGCTGCCCTGGGCTTCCAGGACAGGGCTTTCACTCCTGCGGTGTCTCTGGACGTGGAGAAGGCCTTCTCTACGACCTGGCATGAGGGACTCCTATTTAAACTAATTCACCTTGGTCTACACAATCAGATTATCCACATTATACACAGCTTCCTACACCAACGTACATTCATTGTAGCAGTTGCGGGTAAAACATCCACACAACACCCACTACGAGGCGGAGTCCCCGAAGGCTCTGTATTATCCCCCACACTGTTCAGTCTGTACATGGCAGACTTTCCAGTGGCACAGGACGTCAAAATGGCCCAGTATGCTGATGACGTCCTGTTATACACATCCAACAGACACATTCTCAGAGCCTTCAACCCCATACAACGACACCTCCGTCTCATTGAACTCTGGTGCAGGCAGTGGCGGATGTCCGTTAATCCGGGCAAAAGCCAAGCTGTCCTGCTCACCAAGAGAAGAATTCCCGCAAACAGACCACACTTCACCTATCGAGGCCAACAGATAGAGTGGGGAAATTCTATCCGCTATTTAGGTGTCACTCTAGACAAGGGCCTAACTTTTCGTGAACACGTGCGGGGAACAACGAACCGGGCTAAGGGGGCGGTAGCCGCCTTATACCCGGTTCTGGCTTCCAATATGCCGGTTCACCTAAAGTTACGCCTTTACAAGGCGCTTATACTACCTCTGATGCTCTACGCCTGTGAGGTGTGGGGCATGGCAGCGGATAGCTGGCTTCTCTGGCTCCAGCGAATACAGAATAGGGGACTTCGGTCCATCTATTCTGTCGGTATTGCCTTTCCGATCAGACTACTGCACGAGGCCTCGGCCATACCATATGTGGAGGAGGTGATTAGACACCGGGCAACTAAATTTTACGGAAAGTTGATTTACCATGAGAACGCCCTTGTCAGATCTCTGGGGGACTACGTACCTCAAGAACGCCAGTTCAGAAGTTACCGGGTTCCTCGCATGGCATGCGGGCATCCCCGGTAACGAAGGCTTTAAACCAGCCAACAGCAAGAACATGCTGACAAGTACTCCCCCCCTCCCTCCTTCGGGAGAGGTCATCAAAATTTCATCATCAAACAAATTTTAAAACAAAAACAAACAACAGCGAAGCAGGGTATTGGGCTCTGTTCCTGAAAAAGGCAGCCAATGAGGAGCCTATAAAAACTTAGCGCTACCTCCCATCACACCTTCTACATCAAAACCAAACCGCCACCCTAAAAATTTCCTTTCTACCTATGGTTAAGCCCTTCAAAGGGTAGGTACATGGAAAAATCCACTTAGGTTCACCACGAACCTACCAGATGCACTCGGACTCGTACCTCAACCGGCCCTCATGCTAGCAGCTCTACAGCTAGCACCTCAACTGGCCCACATCCAAGCAGCTTGGGCTCGCAGCACCCACACAAAGCACATCCTGTGACATACTACCTCGATGGAGGTGATATATCATTATACCTAGGGCAAGCCCTGATTATTGACCCACCCCTCCCTCTACCAATGACACCGCCACTCTCCGGAGCGAGAGGCAAGCTCGGCAGGCTTATGTGGCCGAAGCCGACCATAAATTATTAGAGGTGCTGCCGGTCGAGAATTTCGACCGCGCAGAGGTCAACACCATCTACCACACTATGGCTGCGCACAGGCTGCGTATTGAAGCCATCAACCACCACTTGACACAACATGAGAAGCACCAGGCTGCACAGGACCCCTGGAAGACTGTGCAACCAAAGAGAAGACGCAACACCGGGCCGTCTTCACCCAGCCTTGCCTCAACGACCACGGCTAACAAATACCAGCCGCTAGCCGCCACCATTGAACCAGAAAATGCCAGCGCCCCTGCTGCTCCACACCATACACCACCACATCAGCAACCGTCCATTGCCGACGCAGCCATGGACACCGAAGGTTTCCAAAACCCGGCGCAAAACACCCCTCCCCCCGTTCCCAGAAAACCACTCCCATCTTCCTGAGGGACCCTAACAAGGCCCGTGACCTCACCACCCTTATTAACACCGCACATCGAGACATCCACTACAACATCCGCAACATGAGCGGCACCATCGCCTTCCTTCCGGAAACCCCTGAGGACCACCGGAAGATTAGAAAACTCCTCACTGAGGGTGCTGTACAGTACCTGACTACATTGCTGCCTGAAGAGAAGCTACTGTACGTAACTCTGAAGGACCTGCCATTGTACGTCACAGAGGAAGACGTCACCGCCCATCTGCAACAACTGGCATACCCCTTAGTACGTGTTGGGCAACTACGGTCAAACCGCAGCCCCACACCGCAGCTCCTGCCTCACTTCCGAGTGGCCCTCCGAAAGGAAGCAAATGCCTCCCAAATCTATAAAGAGACACGCATGTTCAATGCCATCATCCGTGTCGATGCCTACCGTCCACCTGCCCGCCCGCTCCAGTGTACAAACTGCCAGCAGTTTACACACAGCGCGGCAGGCTGCAGGCTTGAGCCGGTCTGCTCCTATTGTGGCGAGCAAGGCCACAAGCGCCAGGACTGCTCTCTCCCCGGCGTCCCAAACTCGAAACAAACCTGCTACAACTGCGGAGGTGAGCACTCCTGCATATACGCAAAGTGCCCTGTCTGGCAGGAGGCCAGGATCGAGATGCACTTGAACAAGAACGGTCACCGCACACGATTTGACGCTGCTCCCAAGGTGTCCAACCCCCTCGGGATACCCAAGGAGGCGTTCAAAGGCACCCGCTACCCTGGTCTTCCGCCAGTCAACCGTCTCCAACATAGGAATTATGCAGCCGCACTGACAGCGCAACCGAGTGCACCAACCCCGCCGCAGCAAACCAACCACCCAAACCCGGGTCCACCTCCGCACACCACAGAGCAGCCACGACCTGTGGAAGGCAACCAAACAGGCACCTCAACACGCTGTCACGACCTCCCTGTTGAGAGAAACACCAGCGCACGAAGGGATCCACGAGGAGGACACACCTTCGCCGAGCTGGCCCAATCTCAGCGCCCGTCAAGCTCCGCGAACCGACAGTCAGCCCAGCAGCGCCTGCCCGGACACCTACCACCTCCCCCACCCAAACCAGCACCCACACACCCAGCACCCGCTGTCCCTAACGCTCAATTCCTGAGCCTCATGGGCAAAATCCCTCTACACCTCCAGGCGGACTTCGCTGCTGACCTGGCAGAAGCCCTAGCCCAAAGACCTTCCTCCATCCCACCCTCCACTATCCTAGTACACACAGTCTTCATATTCATGGGCAAATATGGCAGACAAGTGTGAAGTGCTAGCAAGTCTCCTTGCACTAAGGATTTGCTCTTGGAACGCCAATGGCCTCCGGAACAAACTCCCAGAACTCGTAAATTTTGTGGCCACCAACAGAATTAACGTTCTCTTAGTGCAGGAGACACACTTGTCTAGCCACCTGAAGGCCAGCATACCGGGTATGGTTTGTCATCGTAGCGACAGAGCTGACGGTTATGGCGGAACCGCAATATTCATACATCGATCCATCCAGCATCATCGTCTCCACCTGGCTCCTCTGACGTCACTGGAAGCCACAGGACTCCAGATCTCCACACACAGAGGACCGATAAACTTGTACTCTGTGTACAATCCTCCGGGACGACCACTCGCTGCCCGGGACCTGGACGCAGTGTTCGCTCTTGGTACGCCCACCATCGCGATGGGCGACCTCAACGCGAAGAGCCCACTGTGGAACTCCACAGTGCGTAACCCCAAAGGCGTGGTACTTGAACATTACCTGGGCAGCCAAAATCTCGCTGTACTTGCTCCAGCCTCCCCTACCATAACCTACGGCGACCGCCGTCCTCCAGATTGGCTGGACATCGCCCTCCTTAAACACATCCGCAATCATCCCACAATCCTCTCCATCCCTGAACTTTCCTCTGATCACTACCCCCTCCTACTCCTTTTTAAGGTCAAACCAACCACAAAAACTCCCCCAACCTCGATAAACCTCAGGCGAACCAACTGGAGCAAGTACACCGAGCTGATGACTCAGCAACCAACAGTCATCCAGCCGTGTCGCAGCACTGAAGATGTTGACCGACTAGCGGCTACCATCACGGCTACAATGGAGCAAGTTCTGCAACTGTCAACTCCACCCAGACGGCATCACCATCACCACGTCAAGCCTCTCCCTCACACAATTCGGCAACTCATAGCTGATAAAAACAAGGCTCGGCGCAGATACCAGCAAACGCGCAGCCCCCAGCACAAGCGAGAGTGGAACCGCCTCCAAAGCGTGCTGAAGCTGGAGATCTCGGACCACCGCAACGAGCAATGGGAGAAGCGTCTCAGCACCCTCGATACAGAGGATACTTCCCTCTGGAGGATGTCAAAGGCGCTTCTTCGAATCCCTTCATCAGACCCGCCACTCACCAACGGGGTCAGAGTTGCCCAATCTGTGAGAGAGAAAGTGGAGTTGATGGCGAAGCACTTAGCCTCCACCTTCCACCCGGCCGACACTCCTGATGAGGAGCATGTAGAAGAAATCGCAGCAGCGGTGCAAACCTACATCACTGAACCCCTCCTGGAACCCAACATTGAGCTCACCACCGTGGCCGAAGTCGGCAGTTACATTGCCGCCGTACGACCCTTCAAGGCTGTGGGATTTGACAACCTGCCTTACGCTGCCTTCAAAGCTCTGCCACCAGATTGGCTGCGCTTACTTGTGCACCTTTTTAACAGCTTGCTCCAACTGGCACATTTCCCCTTGGCGTGGAAACACGCCAAGCTGATCGCGCTAACAAAACCAGGGAAGAACCCCCAGCAACTCAGCAGCTACCGGCCTATCAGTCTTCTTCCGGCGATCAGCAAGCTGTTCGAAAAGGTGCTACAACACCGCCTCCACCACCATAACGTCCTCCGACCAGAGCAGTTTGGATTTCGGCGCCAACACTCCACCACGCACCAGCTACTCCGCCTCGTGGACGAAGTAATCCGCGGCTTCAACAGCAAGCAATATGTTGCAGCCCTTTTCCTCGACATCTCCCGCGCCTTCGACTCAGTCTGGCACGAAGGACTCCTCTACCGCCTTATCCAAAACAATACTCCTTCTTACCTGGTCCACATAATCCATAGTTACCTATCCAACCGCACCTTCGCAGTCACAAAAGACACCATCCAATCGCAACCCTACGCCATCAATGCAGGGGTGTCCCAAGGCAGTGTTTTGGGCCCCTTGCTCTTCCTCACCTACATTAACACCCTCCCTACCCTAAGAGGCTGCAACCTCTATCTGTTCGCCGACGATACTGCAATTACCACCTCGTCAACGCAACACCTTGTCGCCGTCCAGCGTGCCCAAGTATATGCGGACATGCTCTCAGTATGGTTCGCGACGGGGAGACTGAAGGTCAACGCTAACAAGTCTCAAGCCGTTACCTTCACCAGACGACACCTGCAGGACACACCCACACTCCGCCTGGGAGGAGAAGACATTCAATGGTCCACTGAGGCAAATTATCTAGGGGCTACATTGGATATGCGCCTCACTTGGAAGCCACATATCACCTCTGTTGCATCGAAGGTCTCCAGAAGGATGGCGATGCTGTAACCTCTGTACAATAAAAGATCAGATATGTCACTGAGGAACAAAATCCTTATCTTCAAGCAGGTGCTACGACCTGACCTAACCTACGCCTGTCAAGTCTGGGGAGCTGCCGCCAAAACACACCTCCACACCCTCCAAGTCCTTCAGAACCGCTACCTTCGCGCATCTGTCGCTGCCGAATGGTATATCCCAAACCAAAATATCCACGCTGATCTCTCCTTCCCTACTCTTATAGAATACATCCTGCACCTCTCCCACAGCTTCTACGCTAAACTCCCTTCCAGCTTCAACCACCTCATCCGCGGCCTCGGGAAATACGATATTGACCCCGGGGCTCGGTATAAGCGACCCAGACTTGCTCTAGGCCCACCCTAAACAACCTGCAAACAAAACAAAACCAAAAAAAAACATCCCCAACACCAATTGCCACCCTCAACCACCATACTTCCTTCAATTTCCTTAAAGCCAGCAAGGGCCTAAAGCCCGGAATGGCTAGAGTCTAAGGGCCACCTTCCCCCTTTTAGGGGAGGTTCACCCCTTTAACGACCCCTCGCAGTGAAACCGAACCACCCCCTGGGGTCGAGTGATAGACACCGTTGAGTACACATCTCGTCACGCATCGGTGAAATTCTGTGATTCAAAACATCCATTAATACTCGCGTAAATATTCATTGTTACGTGAAATATGAGTACTACACTCGTGTAGCGACTGGTGAAACAAAAATTACCAAACTAAACGCGCTGGCGTATAAACCTATCTCCGCAAGTGTTTTATTTCTGTAAATATGTGTATGTAAGTGTTCTGTGTTGTATATATACTATAAGTGTTTCGTGTGCAGTGCTGTGTCAGTGTATGTGGGCTAGGTTTCCTGTGAAACAGTAAATTCTGCCAGTACTTAGCGTGGGACGCGCGGCCGTGGGCCCTTGTTGCACACAACAAGCGCGTCCCCACGCAGGGCAGTCTGCTCCCAGCAGCACTTGCGGCTGGGTGCATTGACCGCGGCATCAAGATGGCGTCAGCCGCACTGCCAGCTGATGTGTCGAGCTCGCCAGCTGGCAAGGAACTAAGCGCCTCAGGCGGTCAGCCACATACTCATATAGCCGCAGGAGCGCAGCCGACCAGATGCTACGCCCCGCCCACTCAACCGAGATTGGACAACCAGCAGCCATCCACCAGCGCTGCATGGACTTGGACACAGACGAGGAAGAGTTAAAGGCTAAACTGATCGAGTTGCTGGAGAAGGAGGTTAAAGACCTACACAGGGAAATCCTGTACTACGAAGAGGCCTTCTCCGAAATGAAGGACGGAGCGAAACGCACCCAGATTCCCAGAGACCTCGGTTTCTGCTATCTCGAGCACACCGCAAAGAAGCGGCAACTGGTTAAGCTGGGAGAAGGATGGCGTGCCGTACCGGCGCGCAAACGCCCCCTACACTAAGGAAGCAGCAGGGAAAGCGACTCAGATGTCGAGCGCCCCCGTCCAGCTACGGGAAAGAAAAAGAATAAAACACGCCACCTTCCCCAGCCACCGCTAGCGACATCCAAACGATTCGCAGCGCTCTCGGAGACCGAGGTCTCCAGTGATGACGAGGTTGACATCCACGACGCGCCCAAGAAGGCTCCTCTCCCCCCTCCACCTTCACCTAAATCACAGCGGCCAGCAACAACGAAACCGCAAAGTTCAACAAAACCATCCTCCTCCACACCCAAACCAAGTACATCCACCACAGCCACATCCTCAAACACTAGTATTCCTACAGAACAAAAGCCGCCGCGCATCATCATCCCGGATTGCCGGCAGGCCACCAAAGTGTTGCAGCTGCTGAGGAGCACCCTCCCAGCAGGCCAGTTCACCCTCCAAACGACCAGTAATTGCCTGAAACTCTTCCTCAAGAGGAAGCAAGACGTGCAGCTCACCATGCAGCGACTCAAGGACGCCGGTGTGGAGAACTTCAGTTTTACCCCGAGAGGAGACCAGCCCCTTCGCTACATAATCAAGAGGCTCCCCGAGGACCTGGAGGAGGACTTTGTCAAGGAGAGCCTCGAAGCCAAGGGGTACACCGGCGTCCAGGTACGTCAGCTAAAATCACGCGGCAGGCCTCTGCCAAACTTTCAAGTGTCCCTCAACAGAACCACCGACAATCAAAAATTACTGCAGGAACGCGAGGTGTGCCACATGATGGTCACCATGGAGGTTATGAAAAGTAACAACCATATCACGCAATGTTATAATTGCCAACAACTCGGGCACACCTACAGGATGTGCAACATGACCTCCCGGTGCGTCCTCTGCGGTGACCTCCACCGCCTAGCTGACTGCCCCAAAAAGGCCACGCAGGACGTCGTACCCCACTGTGCAAAACTGTGGGGAGACGCATCCTGCAAGCTATCGCGGGTGTGAGACGTTTAGACACGAACGTCACCGCCGTCAACTGGCGTCTTTGGCCAGGAGCTCCCCAGGTGTTCAACCAGGGCCAAAACCCATTGTCCACCCGGCTCTGGTTAAACAAGGCGTCTCATTTGCGAGCGCCGCAAAGGGGCAAAAGGCAACCACGCCACCACAAAATGGTCCCCCCTCTGAAGCCCCCCCTCCCAGGAGCCCTCCGGTGACCTGGGTGGGTTTAAAGAACTCCTTGAATTGTTTAAAACTTTCAATCTTCCGGCACTCTTGCCAAAAGTGAAGCCATTTATTACCAAATTCAAAGGCTGCACAGGCACTTGGGATAAGTTAGAGGCAATCATGTGTTTTCTTTCAAATATCTTAGATTAAATGGCCACTGTAAGGGGAGGTATAACTTTAACTCGCGCGCTCCTGTGGAATGCCGACGGCATCCACCGGCAGCAGCACGAACTTGAAAACTACCTGCGGCGAAACAAAATTGATGTCGCATTTATTTGCGAAACAAAATTAAAACAGGAGCACAAATTCAAGCTCAGGGGTTATCAAATTTTTCGGAATGACAGACTTAGCAGACAGCGGGTGGCACGGCCATTTTGCTCAGAAATACTGTTGCTCATGCTCCTGTCACGCTGCCAGCCTCGGCAGTGTTAAGAGTGCACGGCTCTCAAAATACGTATAAAACATACAACGGTGATGTTGGTAGCGCTCTACCGGCCCCCTCAATCCCTAATATTGCTTCGAGACCTCGAACAGATCCTCGATTTAGAGGAGCATGTTATAATTGCAGGAGATTTCAACGCTCGGCACCCTTGGTGGCATTGCCGCCGAGCAAACGCGGCTGGAAATCTCCTGGTGGAACTTATAACTGAAAATGACGACATTGAGGTTCACTTCCCCCCAGAACCCACCTTTTGGCATAAAACAGGTCACTTTGATCCTGAAATTTTGGACTTCGTACTGACAAAACATGCGGCTCTTTCACAAAAAATCACAGTGTATCACAGCTTAGACTCTGACCATTTACCTGTGCATTTTGAAATCTGCGGCGCAGTCACGGCCGGTTGGAGCGGCCCGCCGCGGAGAGCAGAGACAGATTGGCAGCGATTTACGTTAGAAATGCACAGGATGGCTCAGCCTAAGGTGTCATACTACAGCGAGGCAGACATTGATGCGCCATTGAAAACTTCACTGCCTCGCTACGCACGGCCAAAAGAAACGCTACCACGTACACCACAAGTCCACCCAGTTTCTGCACGTACCCGGAGATGGAGCAGCTCATTGCTAGGAGGCGGCGCCTGACGAGACTGTGGCGGCTTACCCGCCAGCCCGAATACAAAGTTGCAGCAAAAAGGCTACGCAACACTATTCGGCAACAAATTCAAATGAACAAAATTGAACAGTGGGAAAATAAAATGTTAAGTACCACACATTCGGACAATTCTTTATGGAAATTACTAAGGGCATTTAAGGTGTCCTCTAGCGTCAACTCAAGCACTGAGGCGCTTCACACTCCCCTCGGCCTGCACTTCTCCGGTGAGGAGAAAGCCGAGGTGTTCGCCGACTGTCTCCAAGACAGATTCTCTGAAAACCCAACTACGAACCCCGAGAAAGAACGGGAGGTACTGTCATGGGTACAAAACTGGGTGGCGCAGAAGCAAGAACAACAGCTGACCCATATCACGCCGCAGGAAGTGTACAAGCTCATTAGGCAATTGCCTAATGGGAAAGCCGCCGGCCCGGACAGGGTGACTAATGAGGAACTCAAACATCTCCCGAGAAAAGCCCTGGTGCAACTCACCAAGATTTTCAACGCCTGTTTGCGGCATAACCATTTCCCCGACACTTGGAAACGAGCCAAGGTAATTATGCTACCGAAGCAAGGGAAAAGCACCAGGCAACCTCAAAATTACCGCCCCATTAGTCTCTTGTCTACTATTGGAAAATTGCTCGAGAAAATTATACTTTGTCGACTCAAAAAACAAGTTTCGGATACTCATGATTTGTCAAAATCTCAGTTTGGTTTTAGAAAAGGTCATTCCACTGAATTACAATTATTACGCCTCACAGATGATATAACCGAGCAATTCAACAATGGGGCTTCAACGTTGGCGTTATTTTTGGACGTAGAAGTCGCATTCGACCGGTGTTGGCACAATGGCCTTCTTTATAAACTGCACCACAACTTTCCCTTTATTATTGTTATTTTACCGGCCTTCGGAATTACATGTTTTTGCTTCAAAATTATTTAGAAAACCGGCGCTTCTACGTCCAAGTGGGCCGCTCCTCATCTCGGGAGCGTGTTATGCAGGCTGGCGTCCCCCAAGGGGCAATCATGTCCCCCTTCTTGTATATACTCTACACCAACGACTTCCCGGTGGACGCCATATGCAAAGTGGCCATGTATGCTGACGACACTGCCATCTACAATCACCACAAAAATCCACGTTTCGGCCTTCTAGAAATGCAGCGGTACATTGACCGCTTCCTCTCATGGCTTCATGATTGGAAAATAGAAATTAATGCTAACAAGTGCCAGCTCATCTATTTTACTCGAAAGCTGCGCCTCCCGGCCATGGACCTAACGGTCGGCGGTCAAAGGTTGCACTGCCGTCAGCATATCAAGTACCTTGGCGTCACAATGGACCGCACGCTGCGGTGGTCCACCCACTTGAAAGATACCGCCAACAAAGGGCGGCAGCGACTAAAGTTATGCGCCCCCATCTTTCGCAGCAAACAACTAGCACTTAAGTCTAAATTAGTTTTGTATAAATCTTTTATTTTGTCGGTGGTTCTCTACGCCTGCGTAGCCTGGGCCAACGCCTTCAACACCGCTCAAAAACAACTTCAAACCCTCCAAAACCTTTCCCTCAGAAAAATCCTGCGAACTCCCATCCTTACCAGCACCCGAACCCTTCACAGAGAGGCAAACATTCCCACCATCCCTGATTCAATAACAAAACGAGCATCCTCTGCATGGGCGCGCATTAGAATACACTCAAACAACCTCATCTCCGGTATTGGCAGGGGCGAGCCAAAGCACCGAAAACATGCCAGAATAAGACAATTTTAGATTACAGTCGGCTCGCCCCTGCGCGCGCCCTGCACACAAGGCCCCAGGCAAAACTCCTTACGGCAGAGGACCCATCATTCGCCTCAGAAGCACCGCCAAGATTCACGCTGCCGCACAGCCAAACTGCGGGCTGTAAATATGTAAATAGTGCAGTGTATAGTTTTTGTGAATAGTAAAATCGTGTGCTGACCTGGGACGTGTAAAGCATGGCCAGGTGTGTGTGTGTGTGTGTGTGTGTGTGCGTGTGTGCGTGTGTGTGTATGTGTGTGTGTGTATCATTAATTGTAAATAGTGAAAAAAAACTTTCTAAACCAACCAGAAAAAAAACTCAGTTATATACAGAGAAAAACTGTTCTCGGCAACTTATGGATGGTTGCCGTATGGGATTTTTATTACTTAAAAAAACTAATCTCACAGAAATTATGATAATTGTATTTAATGCCTGTCGGCATACCCACTAAAAACTCCTCCACCGGTTAGGTCGTGGGTTTGAAAGGAAGTTCAAGGGAAAGGTAGCACGGTCCCGCATAGCACCCGTGTTAGTCAAACGAAAGATTCTATGCTGCCGCCCAATGGGCGGAAGCGGCGTGAAGTGCCTGTAAGCCGGGCCCCTTGTACCGGCACCAGGCCACATTCATTAATAAACCAATCTGAATCTGAAAAACCGAACCACCGCCGCTGACCTGTTGGCTAAACTGCACCTCATCTCTGCACGGCTGCAAAACCTGGAGACCAGCTTCGAGGAAGGAAGACCTTCACCACCATCACAACCACCAGAGAGGACACCGCTGGTCATCTCCGAGAGCCAGCAGCGAATTCTTGCACAATGCCGTGCGCTTGTGCAAGACCAGTCCAAACGACGACGGCCTCCAGCGCCAGAGTAAGTCCACCTTCATCACCATCCCTTCGTATTATCTCCTTTTGAACCCCCTTTTCTATTACCACTTCCTAACCCCTAGGCTGCAGTCAGGGCAATTTGTCATGGCTGTAGGCTAGGACCGCACTTCACGCCGCTCCCGCCCATTGGGCGGCAGCATAGAATCTTTCGTTTGACTAACACGGGTGCTATGCGGGACCGTGCTACCTTTCCCTTGAACTTCCTTTCAAACCCACGACCTAACCGGTGGAGGAGTTTTTAGTGGGTATGCCGACGCTCGGTGAGTCCCACACTCTCAGTCCCGACTCCCATCGGGGCTGGGGTCAGTGATTAAATCATTTTCTCCTCCACTCGAAAAAAAAAATACCGAAACAACACCTACCTCCTGACATCAAAGCACTTATTTCCGAGCGTAACAAAACACGCCGGAGATTGCAACATTCCGACACCCTCGCGATCGCGAAGAACTACAGCACATCAACTGACTTCTACGCCAAAACACAGTCGATCATCTATCCCAACAATGGAACACCACTTTAGCCAACCTTGACCCAAATCACTCATCCATCTGCGAATTTCACGGTGTCTTACTCGTGACAAACACAACATACTTCCTCTGCATGTTAATCAACGCATAGCCATTTCCGATAATAGTAAGGCCGAAGCACTTGCTGACGCCTTCCAGAATACTCTTACCCCACATATTACGCCTCCCAACCCACAATGCACACTTGAAACAGACATCCTCACTCGCAACATACTCACAATCAAATATGCAAAACATGTACCGCAGAAGTTAAATGGATCATAGAACATCTCCCAGAAAAGAAGGCTACCGGACCAGATGACATCCCCAACATTGCATTAAAACACCTCCTACTTCCCGCGATACGACTTGCCGAAATATACAACTATTCATTAAACAACGGATTATACCCAGATAACTGGAAAATAGCTAAAGTATTACATTTTCCCAAACAACAAAAAGACACCACCAATCCTAACAACTACAGGCCAATTAGCTTATTAAATACTACCAGCAAAGTTTTCGAGAAAATCATTCTTAAGCGACTAAATGCGTTTCTTATCAAACACAATATAATTATCAATGAACAGTTTGGCTTTCGAGCCAAACATTCCACTACTTTACAACTTCTCCGAAAAACCGAAAGCATTACTCACAGGTTCAACACCAATAGATCCACTGGTGCCATGTTACTAGACATTGAGCGCGCCTTTGATAGAGTATGGCATGCAGGCCTACTCCGCAAACTTGTCGACATCAGAATACCCGATTCAATTATTAAACTCATAGCCAACTATCTCAACAACCGATTCTTTTATTCATCTGTTAATCACACTAAATCTACTCTACGCCCAATTCTTGCAGGCGTACCGCAAGGTAGCTTGATCGGACCTACATTATTTAACATTTACATCAACGATATACCTAACACCTCTCTACATTTATATGCTGACGACACTTCCATTACAACTCTCACCAACCGAATCAACACTATACACAACCGTGGTTTGAAAAGTGGTGCATCAAGGTCAATAGCAAAAAATCCAAAGCCATAATTTTCACTAAACGCAGACTACACCGATACCCCTCACATACACTCCATCCGCTCCAACTATTTGGAGAGGATATTATTTGGACAGACCAGATTACCCACCTTGGTGTCACCATGGATCAGGCTTTAACGTGGAAAGCACATATCAGAAACACAAGAAACAAAGCTCAGGCTCATTATGCAAACTGTATCCCTTATTAAACTTAAACAGTGGGATAAGCCCCAAATTAGGTACTACAATTTATAAAACTCTCATTCGACCAATTATTACATATGCTGCTCCGGTTTGGGGATACACAGCACCATCACACATCAAAACTCTCACAACTTTTCAGAATAAAATCCTTTGCATAGCTGCCAAAGTCCCTCCTTTTGCTCTTGCTTCCAAATTACACGAAGAACTTAAAATGCACACTCTCGAACAATTCATAAAATTGCTCGCTTACAATCTATATCATACCACATTAGACAACCACAACCCACTTATCAAACAACTTGGTAATTATGATACTGACGACCTACAATACAAATGACCCTTACAACTCTTCGATCACTCCCTGACCAAAGACGACTAGACCATTGGCGCAGCTGTATACCTATACCAACTAACTTGCAACATTAACATTTAAATTTTATCCTCAGAACTCTGCAATAGATCAATGTAACGAATCATCTAGCCTCGAACCAGCTCAGCACCACAACCAATAGTACCACGGGTCCGCACCTACACTTCAGGTAGGCAGCTGTGAGTTCTACCATTCTACAGTAGATCAGTAAGTTAACTCCAGGTAATACAATCATTTCCTCCCCACCATCTACCACACACTACAGGCCATACCCCATAAGTGTCAGTCAGTCCGTCCCTGCTAACGCAGCACGCCTCAAAAGTCTGTCTGTTAAACTACCCAGAAACCCAATAGCTCACACCACTACTCATTCTCCCAGGGTCCTGCATGGACTTCGGTATGTGCAGAACTCTGGCAATCACCGCTCACTTGCATCATGGCAAGTCATCATGTCCATCTGTACTTTTCGGGGTGCTTCAGCAGCACCCGGCCACCACGCATGTACTTCTCCTGTACCTCTCCCCTGTTAGATTGCATGTTGCATGGGGAGGCGATGTGGCTCCTGCGGATGATCGCCACCAGGGGCGGCGGGTGTGGGTTTAAAAAAAAAACAGTAGAGCTGCCAGTTGTGGTGCAACCGTAGACATTTCTCCAACAAGTGGTTAGAGAACCAAGGCTGAATCTTGAGATCTGCTATCAAAATTTTGACTGCATTGCTTTTGTTAAAGCAACCAGTCCAATACTAGAACGTCCACCGTTGGCCTCATTAACATCCAGAGGCCAAACATCAGGCAGCGGGTAGGCGAACAAGGCCATAGCCATCTTCCCCCGGGAACAGTAAGGCTTTGGTGTCTGGCCCTCTGTCTCGCTGCGCTAGTGAGCCCCCAGCTGCCTGCAGGTGAGGGTAAACCGTAGTGTGTTTTTGTGTGCTGCACCCTACAAACCAGCCAGGGCGTCTCTCGAGAAGATTTATCAACCCGAGTAGGCCAAATTTCGGAGCGCCGCTCCGATGACGACCGAGCCAATTTAGGCTCTCATCTTTCAACTCACTCCTCCATGGAGGAGGATGAGGCTAGCTCCTCCGGCCTTTCCACGGCTGGAAAAGAAGACGACTTTCGTGAGGTGGTCTCACGGGAGAGGAAGCGTGCTTCCCGACTGGCTGCAGGGGGCGTGCCCCCTGGCCAATCTGAAGCGTCCGAGCAGCCGGTCGCTTCTGGGTCCGCCCAGAACGGTGGGCAACGGAGTCACGTCCCGCCAATCATCGTGGACTTTGCGGGGTCGGTAGGCTCCAAGGAAGTCATGCCGACCCTGATCGAGTCGTGTACGGTGAGGCGGAACAAGAGCCGATTAGTTTTTCACGCTAAGCAGGCCGAGGATTACTCGACACTGCTTAAACAACTGGGTAGGAGGGGCATTCCCCATTTTACCTTCGGCCTGGATAAGGACCGCGACATTCGCAGGGTCATCCGAGGTTTGCCAGCGGATACCTCGGTGAGTGATATCGAGGACGACCTGACCCGCCAGGGCATCACCCCACGTTTGGTGAAGCAGCTCACCAGACCAGCTCCTAATAGCCAAGGCCCCACCCCCTCCCACTATTTTTAGTAATCGTGGAGCGGTCAAGAGACCCGGAGGCAAAGTTAGACGGTGTCACCACCATTTGCTATCTCCGGGTACAAATTGAACCATCCAAGGGCTCTAGCGGGCCCCCACAATGCTACCGGTGCCTGGGGTTTAACCACTCCAGTCGCTTCTGCTTCCACAACCTGCCTTGCTTAAGGTGCGGAGGCTCCCACCCACGAGAGGTCTGACCCCGAACTATCGCCGAGGTTCCCACTGTGCTAACTGCAAGGGGGATGTGGCGTGTTACGGCGGATGCCCAACAAGGAAGGCAGTGATAGCCTACAGAAGACCACCTGCGCCTGCAGCCCCCAAGGTAGGGGAGGCAACCCAACAACTGAACAACGGCATCCGCCAGCTCCGGCTCCGCCACGACGCCAAGACCAACCTTCTTCTCGACCAGGACGCTCTTATGCAGTAGCACTACAGGGCACCTCGGGTTGACCTGCGGGGTGGCCGGCCCCCACACATAAGTCATCCCTCAGCAACACAAACACCCTCTTCAGACATCCCAAAACCACCCCGTCCTAGAAGGACAAGGAGACGTCGTCCAGCTCGTGAACCGGACTCGGACTCCGAGGCCCCGTGTGAGCGTGGTACTTCCACGCCTCCACGTCGGTCGAGGGCCGACAAGGTGAGCGGTGGACCGGCGCCCTTGCTTAATCCTCTACTGAGAAGAGCCCCAACCCCTCCTCCTGCACCACAGCTCTCTGATGTGCTGGGGTGGTTGCAGCAGCTGCTGCAGAACCACGGCTAGCGCATCTGCGACCTGCTGGTCAGGTTCCTATATACTTCCGACCAAGCCGCAAAGATGGTTATTGCCATGGAGGGGCTCACACTTCTGACCACTGTCATCCAGACGACCCGAAATGGCGAATCAAACTAGTTACGCGCCTCGTTTCGATTCGCATTTTGGAACGCGTGTGGCATGGCCGATCAGGGGAATGAGCTTCAGCACTTTGCTGGCTCATATGCCTTGGACCTCATTCTAGTCGGGGAAACACATCTCAAACCCAACACCCGTTTCCGTCTACCGGGCTTCAGCTGCCTCAGGACTGACCGTCTGGGCCGCCGAGGAGGCGGCACCGCGGTTCTCGTGAGGAACAGTGTAGTTCATCGCCCAATCCCACTCCCGCCACTTCAAACCCTGGAGGCCACGGCCGCCTGTATTGATCTCGGCGGTACAGAAGTCATGATGGTGTCTGTTTACCACACTCCCCGAAGGCTGTTCGTACTCAACGATTACCTTTCCATCCTTGCCCTACATCCTAACGTTACCATGGCTGGGGACTTCAATGCCAAACACATGCGTTGGCATTGTGGCCCCCCGTCGTGTAGACGAGGCAATGAAATCACACGCATGATAGATTCGGACCCTCAACTTAGAGCAGAGGGTCCCTGGCAACCTACACATCATCCACGAGGTCGAGGACGTGCTACCGTTATCGACTTAGCGATTATCAAGCAATTCCCCTTTCATCTCTCGCTCACATCAATCAACGCACTACACTCAGATCACAATCCTGTGTTAGCTGAGGTTAACACTAAGGTTGCCAGCCACGGCGTCCCGGGTCAACACCGGGAAGTTGATTGGGAATGCATCAAGGTTTGTCTCAACGACTTCCTCCCACCCAACCCAAGAATCACAGACGTCCCAACCCTGGAGGCGGCTGTCTCCTCCTTCAGCTCCATCATGGTACGAACGGTCCACAACCTCACCGTCAACACCCCAGCTATCTCCGGGTACAAATTGAACCATCCAAGGGCTCTAGCGGGCCCCCACAATGCTACCGGTGCCTGGGGTTTAACCACTCTAGTCGCTTCTGCTTCCACAACCTGCCTTGCTTAAGGTGCAGAGGCTCTCATCCATGACGTCCTTCCTCTCGAACTCCACCTGCTAATCCGTCGCTCCTGGGCAGCACGCAGACTCTACCAGCGTCACCGCACGCCACATAATCAAGTGCTTCATAGGCGCCTACGCCGTGAGGTCCGTCGCCAACTACACGAGCACAGGGTGCGAGCGTGGAAGGAAACGATGACCCATATGAACCATGAGGATGGCGACGTGTAGAGGATTGCCAAAAGACTCCGTAACCGTGGAGATCAATATTCCTCCCCTCTCCAAGGCACCCAAAGCCTGGCCTACCACCCTCAAGCCAAAGCAAATGTGTTTGCTGACTACCTTGAGAGGACCATGAGGCCTCGAGATGTCCCCCAGGATGATGCCTTTTCCGAACGTACTCGGAGGGAGATACGCCGATTTCTTCGACGACCCCCCGACGATGCGGATCGATGTCCCGTCGTAAGACCTTCAGAGATCCAAGGCGCACTCCGGCGTCTCAAACCCAAAAGGGCGGCGGGGCCTGATGGGCTAACACCCGCCATGCTACGACCCTTCCCTTTCGGGCCGTGCTCTTTCTTACCAGGGTCTTCAATATGTGCTTCGCCCTGTGTCACTTTCCACGTGAGTGGAGAGAGGCTCGGATGATCTGCATATTGAAGCCGGGGAAAGATCCGGTACATCCTGCCAATCACAGATCCATTAGCCTCCTCTCTGTCCTTTCGAAAGTCTTCGAGACGACCATACTTACCCGCTTGTCTCCCACTTTAGGGGACATTCGAGCCATCCCACCACACCAGTTCGGCTTCCGTCCTGGGCACTCGACCTCCCAGCAATTGCTGCGCGTGGTGGAGGCAGCTGCCCTGGGTTTCCAGGACAGGGCTTACACCGCCACGGTTTCACTGGATGTTGAGGTCTTCTCGACGACCTGGCATGCGGGTCTCCTCATGAAGCTCATCCAACTGGAGCTCTCTACACACATAATACATCTTTTATACACATATTTAAAACATCACACTTTTGTAGTTTCAGTTGCGGGACACAAATCTAGACTAAGGCCAATACGAGGCGGAGTTCCCGAAGGTTCTGCGTTATCCCCCACGCTCTTTAGTGTGTATGTGGCCGAACTACCCACAGAGCAGCACATCAATATGGCGCAGTACGCTGATGACGCGCTCCTGTATTACACAAATAAAAACCCACGCAGAGCCTTCTACCCCATTCAGACACGCCTCTGCCTCCTCCAAGAGTGGTGCAGGCATTGGCGATTATCCATTAATCCGGCAAAAAGCCCCGCCATTCTCTTCACCAAGCGAAGCTTTCCCGCAATCCTCCCCACATTCAGCCACCTAAGAAGAAGGATAGAATGGACAAGTGCCATCACCTACCTAGGAGTTAAGTTAGATAAGGGCCTAACTTTTGGGGGACACATCAGGGACGTCGCGTGTCGGGGGCATGGAGCTGTGGTTTCATTGTACCCGATGCTGAAGTCAGAGATGCCTGTCCCTCTTAAGTTACACCTTTTTCGAGCACTCATAATCCCCGTCCTGCTTTATGCCTGTGAGATCTGGGGCATGGCCGCAGATTCCAGTCTGCTGCTTCTGCAACAGGTGCAGAATAGGGGCCTTCGGGCTATCTATCCTGTAAACTGCTCCTTTCCCGTGAGACTGCTTCACGAAGCCTCATCTCTTCCTTACATGGAGGATGAAATTAGGCGCCGGGCCGCAAAATTTTACGACCAGTTGCCACACCATCAGAGCGCCCTCGTTCGGTCTCTTGGGGATTATAACCCCAGAACACGCCACTTTATGCGTCACCGGCTTGCCCACATGACATGCTGGCATATCCAGTAACAACAGAGTATCTCCAACAGCAGCTAAGGCTGAACTCCAATACAATCCCTTCAAGAGTAGCTTGGACTTCAAAATTACAATCCCTACATTTTTAAATTACTAAATTAATATCACCAGCGGTGCACAAGGGCCGTTGCACCATGACCGGCTACCGTTGAGGAACAAACTTTGTTACCTCCTTTCTCTCCCCCTACCTAAACAACAACCCCCATATCCCGTCACTACATGGTTAAGCCCTAATTAGGGCAGGTACACGCCTAACACACCATCGGGTTGTCCTCAACCTGCCATCACAACGCACGCATGCACAGGGTGCACCGATTAAAGAAGTACTAAAAATGCATGAAAGTGATTGTGAAAACCTAACCTTCAATGACTATGTAGTCATTCTCGGTGGTACAAATGATGTTGCAAAAAACGAAAGCAATAAAGTCAAAAGAAATCTGATAAACAGTTTAGTGAAACTTAATCATACTAATGTTGTAGTGGCTAACATACCAAAAAGGTATGATCTAGATAGACAGTAATTCTGTAGTAAATAAGGAGGTGAAAAAGTGCAATATAACCATAAAAATAACTGTAAGTGCTTTCAAAAATGTAAGTTTACTAGATATAAGTGAGATGGATAGACAATCTCATACCAAACATGGTCTACACCTAAACAGAAATGGCAAGTACTAACTAGTAGAGAAACTAATAAATGTAATATGCAGCAGGAGCAGTAAACAAATAATTCCTCTACGTTTTGGGGCTCTGAAAGAAGTAGATATGAACAATGGTTCAAAAACAATTCTCACAGCTCCTGTAGGGATCCCTAAAGGTGATACAATAGCTCCAGTGTGTTTAGGTTAAATGATCTAGATGTAAACCCAGTAAAACACTGTAACAAAGAAAAGATTAAGCCTAATTCTCACTTACCATGTAATAATATGAATATCAAAATAGGGTACATCAATGTTCAAGGCATGCAGAATAAGCTCTTTCTAATTAATGAGTTTGCTGTTGAAATTTTTTTTTAATTTCTCTGTCTAAATGAGCACTGGTGCAATGAAAATGAGATAAGTTTTAGCAACCTAGAAGACTATAAGTTAGTAGGTAGCTATAACAGGCAACATCATAAACATGGGGGGAGTTAACAATATATGCCACTAAACAATTCAGTTCCTATTGTAGCGTACTTCAATTTGATTCATTGTGCACCGAGCTAGATGTTAAAGCAACAGGCAAACTGGTACAAGAGTTTAAACTAATCATTTTAACATTATATAGATCTCCCAAGGGAAACCCTATCATTTTCCTTGAAAAACTTGAAGACCTCTTTAATTCTCTTTTAATCCCAAAATGGAAATATTACAATACTGTTATTGGAGGCGATCTAAATGCAGAGTTTGATGTAATGGGGGATAAACAAACTGTAAAAGACTTCAAAAATCTCCTTAGACAAGTGAATTTCAAATACACTAATACCAAACCTACAAGGGTGTCTGCCTACCTGGATAACATATTTACCAATATACAACTAACACGTGTAAACTGTGAAACAGCTACCTTCCCACACTCAGACCATGACTCGGTCTTGCTTTCAATAAAAGAGCTCATGTTAAACAACCAATCGTTATTGGAAACCAAAACCATAATTTTAAGGCCAATAACTGGTACCAATCTTTCAAACTTCAGAATATCTTTACATAACATAGAATGGGGTAACTTACTATATAAATCGCAACTCTCAAATTTAATGTGAGCAAATGAAATCTTTGAAAGATTTTTCATAACTCTAAAAAATACATTCGAACTGTGTATACCAGAGAGAAGGTGCGCTGTCAAAATTAACTTAACCCGTAAGAAAGTAGAGTTCGTGCAGTTAGAAGATCTGAACTCAGCCAGCAATGCTGGTATTAATTTCATGAAATCACTGACAAATGATGAAGTAAGTATGATTTCAGTAGAGGTAACATTCGTCAAGGAACATGCCGATGATTTAGCGGAATACTTCACTGAACTAGAAGGATCTTCATACCCAACAAGTCCTACACTTTATGGAGAACTCAGAAAAATATTGAAAAATTTTGAAGTAGCAAAAGAAGGGAATTTTTTTAGTGAAACAGAAGAGAAGCTCAATTGCATCAGAAGCGCAGATGTTCAAGGAGACGTTAGATCAGCTGTGAAAAACACTGCAGCATTAGCATTAGCAAAATTGCAGTTACTGATGTGTGAAGACCCTGCTAATAAGTTGTATTCAGCACTTGAAATGTTTACACCAATATTCATCATTAACAGTAATATCGATTCAGTACTAGTGAAAAAAGTGAAATCTATTCCATTCTTTAAAAATGTGAATGATTCGGTGATCACAAAAGCATACAGTGAACCTCAAGAGCAAACCAATAAAATTATGTTGCGAGATGGAAAAATAAATATTGTGAAAGTTCTGCATAGTTTGCTTGACAGTCATCCTAAGTTTAGTGGCAGAGCTCTCCAGTCGGTGTGGTATCCAAGTGCTAATGTTGACTGAACATTTCTTTTCCTGCTACTCAAGAGTTTTGAGCGACTTGCAAACATTATGGCAATGTTCTCCTTTTACAGTGAGAAAACATAACATAATGTACTTTTCTTTTATGGTATTATGTCCATTTCAGTAAGATTTAACAGTCAGTCAATGTAGTATCAGTGTTTAATGTTGACTGTGAAATTTTCTTCTCTTGCTACTCAGGAGTTTTTAGCGACTTGGGTTGCAACAGGAAAGCGATAATGTTCTCCTTTGCCAGGTAGAAAAAGGAATATGTATTTTTCTTCCATGTTATGCCTTCTTCAGTGATAATTGAAGGATAAAGATGTGTGTTTTTTAAAATAAAACTCCACATTGTTCTTCATTAATCTATTTACAAGAAAAAGTACCTTTAAAATCCCAAAATATGATACTAAAAACTAGTAAAAATAATGCAAAATTCTGAAAAAATAACCCTGATTTCCACCAAAAAATAAAACAAAAAACCTATAGCTCCTGTTATTCTTATGTGTTAATAATTATAATTTGTATAAGTAATAAGTATTCTGTATATATATTACTTATTTTTACCATTTGCACTGTACTTAGTTATGATAGCTACTATTAGCTTGTATTTATTATTTTTATTATTTTTATTATTATTAATTATTATTATAATTATTATTATTATTATTGTATTATTGTAATTAACAGCTTGATGTGATCCTTATATTGTATAATTGAAAATAAATAAATAAATGTTACATATACATCAAAGAAATATGGAGATATAAAATAATAAAAACTTTAATTTGGTAAGGTATAATCACTGTTTACCCTTGAAAAAATCACATTCAACATGGGTGTAATGTTTTCAAGCAGCAAATAATGAACAATACACCACACTCTGCTTTGCACTATTCCATTATACTGTGTTAACCTAATGTGCTTTTGTTTCCCCCCCATCCTTTTCTGCATTATGTTTTTATGGGTCCTTAAAAGGTCCTTTCATTCTTCTTTTTTTGTCCTATACACTACTGTTCCTGAACACCCACATAGCCTTAGCTATTTCTTTTACTGCCTTACTAACACTAATTTTACTTAAAAGATAATCTAACACACTCATTATTACTTTGTGTTTCTTCTTAGTTTTTATCTCTTCCTAGCTTCTCCCTGCATAACCATAAATACGTACATAAAATGTTAAGTAAATAACCTACATAACACTTCACAATATTCCCCTCGCTATAAAATTATATAGACGCTTCCTTACAACTGATGTTAACTTATATTGCCTTCTGCCTTGTAACTGGCACCTGTTAGCTGAATAGATGCATAACTTGTTTGTCATACACAAGGAATGCAAGCAGTTACAGGATTCTGGTTTCTTTAAAAAACTGTCTCCAATCCTGCTCAATATTTTCTCTTGGTCCTCGTACAGCCAATAACAAAAAAGCTTCTTGCTGACTGACTTTTCTACTACATAGGTATAGAATCTTCCGAAAATATTTAATTTAAAAAATTATAACGCTCATCAGATATCAGCACACTAGTTTGCTCTATCTAAGGAAAAAATATTGGTGCGTTCTACCCTTTAGTTTATTAAATACTGCATGATAAGCATAGAAACAGCAAATATCTGACTTTTACCGAAAAACTCATTACTTTACTAATTTGTGTACACAGAAACCTATGAAGGCTCTAAAAATGATATAATCTGATACAGAAAAATATTCTGCATAGGATAGTATGTTCAAAGCTGAAATTTATAATAAATGAATATTTACACCATATTACTACTTATTAGCAACTTGGTGACAGCACTAGAGTAGAAAAGGATGAAGCTAATGCATTAGATAGAGACAGAGACATTTACTTCCATGCTGTCTTTTAAAGTTGAGACAAGCAATATCTTGAGTCATACTGCAGTAAAAATGCAGTAGTATCCAAATGCATGTTATGGCTAGCTTAACATCTTTGTTGGTTTTATTTTCAAAGCCATAATATAAAACTGTGTTTATTACTAGCTGCCATACCCAATGTTGAACAGGTAGCATTTTAAATCTCAAATGATAATTTAATTAAATTTACTCTCTATACTCTCTATGAAATAATTGTACAATGGTCTAGAAGATTTTTTATGCTGAATTCTCCCCTTTATCCCTTGGAACTGTAATTTTATAAAACTCCTATGCTATTCATAATAATGGACTTAAAATTCACTGATACAGAAATGAAAATGTGCAGATTTTGTATTTCTAACCTTAGCCTACCCCTCCCCTGCAACAATACTCAAAATTTTGGAAATGTTATATGGATAATAGCCTGTAAAAAGTAAGCTTATCCAAATGTTTGTCATTATTACATAAGTTAAAAAATTATGGAAAAACTATAACATTAAAAAAATGCTTATTTAAAAAGATTTTCCAAAAACCAATCACCCGAAAATTTAATCTGAAATAAAGCAATGTTATATGGATATTTCATCCATTTTTTCCAGTATGTAATCACTAATTCCAGTGTAGTTTCAGTATATTCATTAAGTAAAAAAAATACAAGTGCATTTCCAGTATAATATATACACCCTGTGATATCACTGACAAGATATTGGCAGGTATGCATAAAACCTAGCAATTGCTTTTGCTTTCACTCTAGCAAATGATGGAAGCTAAAGCAATTGCTTTAAATTGCATGCATAAAGCGCATGCTTTTGCTTAAATGCAATTGCTAGCTATGGTTAGGAATTGCTTGCCACTACCAGACCACTCCAAGTGATCATTCCCTTAGCGCGCATGCACAAATCCAATTGCGTCATGCCAGCAAACGAACTTCACGTTCCTTTCAAACTGTGTTGTGCATTTTAGTGTGCTTCCTTGTCGCTTAATCGAGTTCTTTTGTTAAATTTGGTAAGATGTCATCAGTTGGTTCTGATATAGAAGTGGACAACGAGTTTAATGATGTGTTTGTGAATGTAATTAAGGACAAACCGGTGTTGTTAAATAAATCGCAAGTTCCAAAAATAAAGCAAGAAAAGGAGGAAGCGATTGGTCAAGCAATTATGAAAATTGAGCAGCTTTGTGGTAAAAAAAAAAAAAAATGAATTCCAAACAAATAACAATGAAAATAAGTAATATGAAAACTGTAGTGAAAAGAAAGACCAACATGAAGGGAACAGGAAACAAAAAAATTAAGCTGAATCAGTGGCAGCAACAACTGTTTTTATTATTGTCAGCAGATAACAATCCAACACTATTCCAGGTAAGATTTTGAAAGAAACAATTTTCTTCCCTCATTTTGATTACATATTGCGCACTTTCTGAAATCTCGAGGGCAAGAAAGAAAAAAAAAATATTCTTTTAAACAGGTGCATGTCAGGGAGGTATAACAGGAAATGAGGGTCCATCTCTACCATCAGTGGGGGAACAACAACCTGAGAGACCTGCAAAGCGTCAGCGCATGTTTGAAACTGAAGAAAGCAAAGGATTGTCTACCACCAATTACCAGAGATTACTAATCAACGAACAGCTGAAGTTGACCAGAATACAAATCGAGTATTTTTCAAAAAAACTAGAACTTCTCAAAAACAGAACCAACTAGTTCTAAAGCTGCCACATAAACTTTATTTTAAACCATATTTCATTTACAACAGAATTTTCAAATTATGTGGATTTAAAGTTTGATTTTTTCACTTGTATAACTGATTTACAAAGTATATATATTTTCAGCAATTTCATTTCGCTTTCTTATTCCTTCTGCACGTATTGCAGCTTCATCACCGCCATTTTCAATGCCATTTTCATTTTCAGAATCATCCCCATCACCGTCCAAGTCATCAAAATCATCATGATCATCAACTAAATACTTGGCCACGTTATGTAGGATGAAGCAACTTTGTATTAGTGTTGGTGTATGCGCTAAATTCAGTCTTACTCCGTAATGAAGAATTGGAAACCTTTTCTTTAACTGTCCGAAGCAACGTTTGATTATACCCCGTTCTGCTTTAATAAGTCTATTATACACAATTTCTTGCAGTGTAACAGGATTCCGATATAGAATCATTAACCACGGTGCCAGTCCGTAGCCTTCATCTGCTATCAACACTGTGTTTATACTTCTTTTCATTATTGCACACAGTGCACTGTTACACCATAAGCGTGAGTCATGCACTGGCCCAGGCCACTGAATATCCACACTGGTGAAACATTCCTCGGCATTACACGTAGCTTGCACATTTATAGATGCATAACCTTTGCGATTGACGTATTCATCTCCGTGATGATGTGGTTTTGGAATCTTTGCATGTGTGCAGTCGAGAACACCAATTGCAGACGGAAAATTGTACTTTCTCTACCACTGAAGCTTAGCATCGTGTATATTCTCTTGATCTAAAGGAAAGGACACCCAGAGGTGAGTTTTTTGAACAATTTTGTTTCCTACGTATGTGACAGTTCTTGACACTGTGCTTTGATGTATATCCATGTCTTCTCCAACGCCAACCAGAAAACCGGGGTCTCCTATGTGTCTCAAAAATGTCCTCATTTTCTGCTGACTACTCAAAGCTCCACCACGTGTTTCATCATTTTCTCCCACAAAATAATCACTTAACCATGTAACGTTTTCACAGCTAAATCGATATAACTTTTTGAAATCCCGTTCTTCGGGACTCCTTCTAGGTTTGTAGACCTTCCTTTCCCGGATATTCATAAATACAGCATTTATGCTTACGAAAAATCTTTTGCTAGGCTAGCAAAGCCACAACTGAAGCAGGCTTCAATTTTTCATAGCACTTGCTATGAAGCAAAAGCAATTCCTAGGTGTTATGCATACCAATCATAGCAATCGCTATGTGAATAGCTTTTACTTAACTTGGTGCACATGATGTAGCTTTTGCTAAAGTAAAAGCAATTGTTACTTATTATTATGCATATCTATCGAAGCTTTTGCTAGATTTTCCTACAAATTTCTAGCAAAAGCAATTGCTTAGTTTTTATGCATACCACCCATATTAAACCTATATTATATACATGCTCAATTATGAATTTGTTCTCAAATAATTTATCTGGTTATAAGAACTTTATAGACCCCTAGTATTATGGTAATCACCAACACCTCCTCCCCTGCATTGCAAAGCCTGTCGGGCCTTTAGATTTGCCACTGTTTAATTTACATATAATTTCCAAATTTTAAATCAGAAATTATAAGAATGACACCAACATTCACATCTGTAGCTATTACTTACATGTATGAGGACAGATTGATAAGTCAGTGACTTTTAAAGAAAATACCTTCTTTTTTTTCCAAAAAATCAATTTTATTTCTGAACATAGTCTCCTTTAAATTCAATACATGTTGTCCAACGTTTCTCCAATTTTTTTAACCCTTCCAAAAAGTATGACTTTTTGAAGTCTGCAAAATATGAGGTTGTTTCTGCCACGATGTGTTTCCTGGACATGAATTTCTTCCCAGCAAACCAATTTTTCAGTTTTGCAAAGAGGAAGAAGTTGCTCGGGGCCAAATCTGGAGAATATGGTGGGTGAGATAGCAGTTCATAGCCCAATTCCACAAATTTTGAAATGGCAATGGCTGGCTTGTGTGTGGATGCATTATCCTGGAGAAAGAGAACCTTTTTCATCACCAAATGGGGTCATTTCTTTAACAATTTCTTGTGAAACTGATCCAGCATTGCGGGATAATATGAACCTGTGATGGTTTTATTCTTTTCGAGGTAGTGGATGTCTATCGCCCCTTGTGAATCCCAAAAGACAGCTGCCATGATTTTTCCTGCCAACGGAATGGTTTTTGCTTTCTTTGGAGCAGATTTGCCGAAGGAAATTCACTGCTTTGATTGTTGTTTGATTTCAGGTTGATAGTAATGGATCCAAGCTTCATCAACCATGATATAATGCCGCAAAAACTCATTTGGGCTGCACTGGAACATGTTCAAATATGGTCACACAATTCCGCTTGTTCTCAACTATGAGCAGTCGCGGCACCCATCTTGCTGATAGCTTTCTTATATCCAAAAATTCGTGCAGAATGTTATACACGTTCACTCGAAATGTTTACGGTCTTGGCTATCTCACGGATTTTAACTCAGCAGTCTTCCAACACATCATGAACTTTGTTCACCATTTCTTCTGTTGTGACCTCAGCCGACCGTCCTGTGCCCATGGCATCTCTTGTGCTCGAACGGCCACATCGAAATTCTGAACCATGCCATGTGATGGAGCAGAGTCCCCATAATATTTGTTCACCTTTTCTTCCGTTTCCTTCACTGTCTTACCACACAAAAAGTAGTGCTTTATCAGAACACAAAATTCACTTTTCTCCATTTTCTACGAAGCAACACACATGTGCTTATTTGAGATGCTCTCAACAATGTTCTAAGAAACAAATGACGACGAATTTTTATGATTATACCCAGAATGGATGTATGAACTTGGGTGCAAACAAGAAACCTCTGATTAGAACGCTATATCTCGTCAAAATTATGAACTTATCAATCTGCCCTCGTAAGTCATATGTTACTAACATTTTTAATAAAGTTATTGAATCTTTTGTTTGAAGTATCCAGTCCTCAATAAAGCATTTTGAGCGAATTTTAAGTCTACACCACACTTCATAGAAGAATACTCAAATCTCACTAAATTTTCACTCATTCTCCACTCACTTTTGAGTTGAGTTTTGTTTTAGACTTATATGTTACGGCACTCAATTAAGATCTGAGTATGAGTGTCCCTTAAGTAGGGATTACAAAGTTTCCTCTAAGGTTTTGATGAATAACAATAGCTAATATTTCAACCTAATATGAGTATAGCTAAGCAGAATCAGCCAGTTCAGAGGGAAAAATATATGCATTGGCACCCAGAAGTAACAAAATAGTGTGATCTCATCCTGCAATAAGTGTATCAGCAGAATGATTGTTTTCAGCTCTATGACCAATACACATGTATCAAAGAAATGCCCAAGGACATAGTCCACTTTCCTACTTTCATTAATAGCACCAGGGAAAACTATTGAATTTTGAAACAAAATTCTTTGGCTCTGTTGCCAACACATATTTGCTGAATCAACCTGTTTTATTAAGTATCACTGAATTACTGTACGTACACAATCTTTTTCTAACAACAGGCAATATTTATTACCGTGCAGAAACCTGTGAAAGCAGTCAAAACTTCAATATCGCCATACCAATGGTAAAAATTACATGGTCTTTTACCCTCATTAAATAAAGTGAGGTTTAGGAACAACTATTTTCACTAATTGTAGTATGTAATCCTTTGTTCATATGGGATAAAACATGTCTTTTTAAATCTGATGTTGTATAAAAGCTCTTATTACACAGTATGCAAGTATGTGGTCTTATGCCTTCATGGGATAAAGTATGGCGTTTCAAATTTGATGCCGTAAAAAAGTTCTTTTCACAAAGTTTGCAATTATATGGCCTTCTACCTTCATGAATTAAATTATGTGTTTTTAAATGTGAAGCTCTAGTAAAGTCATTTCCACAAATTCTACACTTATGTGGTTTTTCACCATGGGATAAGTAATGTATTTTTAAATCTGATGGCATAAGGAAGCTCTTTTCACAAATTCTGCATTTATGAGGCCTTTTGTCTTCATGGGTTAAAGTATGCTTTTTTAAAGCTGAAGCCAAGAAGAAGCTTTTCTCACAAATTTTGCATTTATGATCCCTTTTGCCTTCATGGACTAAATTATGTACTTTTAAATGAGATCCCAGCAAGAAGCTCTTCTCACAAATTTTGCACTTATGTAACCTTTTACCTTCATGATTTAAATTGTGTATTTTTAAATGTGAAGCTCTGCTAAAGCCCTTCCCACAAATTTTGCACTTATGTGGTTTTTTGCCCTCATGGGATAAACAATGTCTTTTTAAATCTGATGTGGTAAAAAAGCTTCTCTCACAAATTTTGCACATATGTGGCCTTTTACCCTCATGACCTAAAGAATGCTTTTTCAAATAACAAGCTGTTGTAAAGCTCTTTTCACAAATTTTGCACTTATGTGGCTTTATATCCTCATGAAGTAAGTTATGTCTTTTTAAATAATATATCATAGTAAAGCCCTTCCCACAAATTGTGCACTTATGTGGTCTTTCACCCTCGTGCCATAAGATGTGCCTCTTTAAATATGATGCTCTATAAAATGTCTTACCACAAACTTTACACTTATGTAGCTTATTGTCTTTATGAAACAAAACGTGTGTTTCTAAACTATATGCTGTAGTAAAACTCTTGTTACAAATTTTACACTTATGTTGATTTGTACCCTCATGTGTTAATTTATGTCTTTTTAAATTTGAGGCTGTAGTTAAGGCCTTTCCACAAACTTTGCACTTATGTGGTCTTTCCCTCACATGGGTTAAGTTATGCATGCTTAAATTTGATAGGGTAAAGAAACTCTTTGCACAAACTTTACATTTATATGGCAGTTTGCCCTCATGAACCATACTATGTATTTTCAAAGACCAATCGAAGCTCCGCCCACAAAT
The DNA here is from genome assembly GCA_030765065.1 of Deroplatys truncata. Taxonomy (NCBI): domain Eukaryota; kingdom Metazoa; phylum Arthropoda; class Insecta; order Mantodea; family Mantidae; genus Deroplatys; species Deroplatys truncata. Next base: position 169,758,514 of record CM060979.1, read on the forward strand.
TTTACACTTATTTGGTGTTTTGCCATTGTGGACAACCAAATTATGCCTTTTCAAAGATGATATCCAAATGAAGCTCTTCCCACAAATTTTGCACTTATGTAACTTTTTACCTTCATGTGAAGAACCGTGTGCTTTCAAAAGTACTGCAATAGCAAAGATCTTTCCACAAATTTTGCATTTATGTGGACTTTTGTCACCATGGATGACCAGGCTATGCTTTTTCAAGTCTGATATTTGGGAAATGCTGTTATTCCTGTTGACCTGTGATAGTGGCTGTGTAATACTGCTGGCATCACCTGCATGATCATTACTGGAATCAACTTCTGCAAACAGCCTGAAATGTTGCAAGGACAATAATTAATACAAGGTAGTGACTTATATTGGAAAGGAAGAAATAATTTTTCAGTACAATTGCTGGAATCCTAACAGCATTGCAGGTTTACTCTTTTTAAAATAGGTTTCCACAACATACCTACTTTTATTTTAAAATAATTGTTAACTTAAAGCACTAATTGTTTTTGGAGGTATAGTATTTAACTTGTAGAGTAAATAAGAATAAGCTAACAATTATATTACATTACACTACCTTACTAGCAGAAAGTGGAGCTGCAAGGGATTTAATTTTATGGTGTCACCGTTTTAAGGTGAGGTCACAGACCGGCTATATGCATAGCACACTGTACTGCAGTGACCTCTGTATTTTTCCTGTAGTGCATGATGCATTCAAGGTTATCTTTTACCAGTTGTGCTTCAGTCACTACTTTGAGTTAGTGCTGTAAAGAAAGTTTGTGGATCTCATAGATGACAGTTTATTCAAGACATCTGTGTTTTGTGTGATTTGCTTAAGAGTTGTCTTGTTATTGGTCCACTAAAATGCCTATAGACAAATTAATGCTGGAACAAAAAGGACAAAAAAGGACACCCATGGACAAAACAGGTTAAGTCATGTCTGGAATGCCAAATTTTTCTAAATTGCACATGGCACAGCACCTTGTTTACGCAATATGCAATACAGTTGTGTGGCATTATTAAACATGCTACCTTCCATGTGTCCTCTCTGTAGCGCTGTGGCAAAGTGTAGGGACTTCTGTAGTTAAGACCACAGGTTTGCTTCCCACATGTAACAAACACATTTTGTTTTCTTCTGTTAATAAGAATCAACACATAGTGACTACTTATTTTTTATATACTGCATTTCATACATGGCATTTGGTAAAGTTCATAAAAGAATAGTTATGATGCAAAATATGTGGCTTCACAATTTCAGCATGGTCGCATATCTGTATCTTGTTGGATATCAAGGGACAGTCTAGGTAGTAAAAGAATTTGATTATTTAGGTGCAAGATTTTCAAATAATGGAAGCTGAGAAGCGCAGGAAAATTAATGTGAAAGGAAAATTAATCATGAAACAGTTATTTATACAAAATACCTACATTATCAATATGATATGCTTAGAAAGACTACATGAAGCAGCAAGTGGAAGCAAAGATAATGTATGCCATAGAAATATGTGGAATGCTGAATGGGTGGCAAAAAATTGACATAGTGCACAAAATGTTTTGTCCGAGGTTTTGGGCTTGCCAAGAAGTTTGCCTAAGGAGTAAGTTTGGCTGAACTAGGAAGAGTAGGGAGGAAGGGCGAAACAGTTGGAAGAATTTTGAAATAGTGGGATAGATATCTGAAATTAGATGATATTTCACTAAAAGAATGTGTAAAATAATGTAATGGGGGAGGGGGGGGAGCTGTTTGGGGGAGATGAAGAAATTGGTAGAAGTTGGGCAACGGGATGAAACTAATTTCAATGGATACTGGAAAGAGGTAAGGCAGCAAGTTGAAGATTAGGGAAACTGGAGATATGTGCTGATGATGATCACTGAGTGGCCTCTTAAAGAGGCCTGCACATAGGCTCTTAGAGCTCTTTCTAGGCAGTACTCAAGTTCAGTGGTCCATACAAAACAGACCACATTCTTGATATCTGCCATTATCTCAAGTTCCAAAGAGAAGGGCCCTAAGGATACATACCTATGCATAGCAAAACCTTTGCATTCACATAGTATATGCTGCAAGGTTGCAATGATTTCACCAACCTCAGACATAAAGCCTTAGGAGGCCACCGAAAATTAAGCAAACGTATACGAAATTTGTCTGAGACTAGGAACCCTGGCAAAACGAAGAGGGAAGCCCTAATGAGTGCCGTAGGGAAATAAAAGACCTAAGATGTTAGAGAACCAATGTAACACTAGCACAGCCGCCCCCAAAAAAAACTTGAGGAAGGAAATATCCACCCAAAATAAATTAACTACAAATCAACACTATAATTTTAACTGGCTTTATTTTATCAAAAAATATGCCACGTTGTGAGTGCCCCATCAGAAACAATGACGAACTATAGAACAACAAAGTGTGATAAAGACAACCCAAAATACTCATTAAATCAAAACAAAATTTTACAAATTGTAAAATTAAAAAAAAATTAATAAAACAATGAAAGTAAAGAAGCAAAATTTAACTTTCAAGTCAAAACAAAATCAGCCAAAATATTAATAGAGCTTAATTTGCAAAATTACTTTAATATAAAAAAAACCAAACATCAATCAACAATCATACTCAAAAACATTAAAATAAACTAAATTATATTCAACCAATAAACAATGAAATAACTAGCCATGAAAATAGTTGTTTCAGGATCAAAGTTATAAAGGCTCAATCTTTGCAAGCGCTATATAACGTTAATGTGACATGTATTAGTATTTACGCAGACATCAGGAAACCATGTCCATGTAAATTTAAATTCCTAATTAAATAAAATAATAATCCACAACTATGTATACATGTCAAAGAGGCCCAAAACATCTAACTCAGCCATTAATCGAAATATTTAACCACAAAATACCTGAAACAACCATTAATATAACTATTGCTGAGAGAAAAAAAAAATTAAACCTAAATCAAGGTTATACAAAAGAAGCCTTAAACACATGAACTAAAAGGGCTAATAGCTTAGCAATTCTGAAACGAACGTTCTCACGTTATGTAAACCAGTGAAATTTAAGCCAAACAATCAAACAGTGAAACAGGAATGGGCAAATGATACAAATGGCCAAACCTTGATAAAAAAAAAATTATGGGAGCCCCAAACGATCAACCGATACCTATAACACCAAACAATTTGTCCAGAAGTGCACGTATGGGCCCTAAAATTCTCTAGCTTTAATAAATCACCAAACTCCACTAGTTTCAAAAACTATTTCATACAAAGTACCTTGCTTAATGGGGCAAAAGTCAACTCAACGTATACATATATTATAGATATTAAACATCAAGTACACTTGAACTTGTCTACAAGGGGCTTTTATCGTATCTGGAGAGAACTTTAAGAGCAAAAGAATTAAAAGCGTAATAGCTTTTGTAGGCCTGACTACCTGATTCACAAAACCTTGCATAAACTGCTTTAATTTTTTTTTTAAACGTTACAATAACATCCTACTAAACATGTTTAGGAATTACGCTATATAACCATTGTGCATAACTACAAAAGGGACCTGTACATGTCAAATAAAACGCCTCAATAACACATGGCCAATTTAACTCTTACATGAATGAAGTCCAAAAGTACAAGAATCACTAAATACTTTAAAACGGCTAAATAAGAGGGCCAGTCACTTAGAATAATTGCTGCAAATGTAATGGCTTTAAATATGGCTTCAACATCCCCACTTCCTCCGTACTAGAATACATAAGCTGAAAACAAACCTTATCTTTGTGTCGCAAAGTCGAAACGCCGTCGAGAAACCGCACGAAAATGTAACAAAGCTAGCAAACGAATTTAGAACAATATAAACTAGCACTTTTGCCAATAAATGCTAAACCATTTCACAGAACTTTGAAAAATGTCAGAAGTATGACAAGCACACAAATTTAAGGGCGTTTCCACTCCAGCACGTGCTCTCCCAACTCCATCCACGAGTTCAGCCGTCACTTAATGACTGCTCCACGTTACAGACCAACTGAACAGACCCGCTGGTAGGCAGGCAGCCACCAAAGCTCTCAAGCCAGGCCCACAAACCATAGAGGAAAAAAAAAAACAAACACCGGAGATACCAACATAGAAGTCATGACTAGCTATTCTCAGTGACTGGCCATACAATAAATATATACATCCAAAGCAAATCAGCACAAGGTCTCAAAATACCTCGCATATTTCCGACATAAAGGGTCTTGTTTAAGCTCTATTGTGTATAAAAAAAATTATGTGTTACACTCACATGACTTTCTATACTCTTGTACAAACTATTTTTACAAATGCTTATTCTTCATATGCTTCATGTTAATCGAGATAACGAGATGTTAATCTAATTGCTAATTTGCCTGTAGATGCAAGGGGAATTGGTAGGCTTTAAGCGAGAGTCAAATATTTTAAGAGCTGATTGCTATGTGCAGTATTCCATTCTCTTTGCATTACCAGGACAAAAAAAAAAGAATAACGAATTCCCATTTGAGAAAAAGTATAAGTATTGGAAAATTTAAGGGAATAACAAGCAATATCTCGAAAATGGTTCACTCAACAAAAAAAATGTATGACATAAATTGTGTATTTTAATGCAATCTACATTTTTTGTGTAGTAAAATTTTGTCTATCTCTTATGGTTTACCATTTATGTAAAGTCGTTCACAATGAAGAATACTTTTGGAGACATTCCCAGAAAATTCGAGATGTACATTTCATTTGTCATCAAAATATTTTAAACATCAAAATCAAATCGTTAATCAAAATCGTTAGAGCCATTTTTGAGAAAATTAAAATGTTCGAAAAATCTTCCATGTAAAGGGTAATCTGGGGTGGGGGATTTTCTTGAAAACCTTCGCATCACATCTCTGGAAAATACTGAACCTAAATACCAAGTTTGGTGTTTATCCGACTGTTCGTTTCTGAGTTATGCTGTTCACACACACACACACACACACACACATGGACATGTTTCCAAAAATGCTTATTTTTGGATTTAGGGGGCCTCAAAACATACATTTCCGGTGAAATCCCAGTATCGAATTTTTGGGTGGAATACAATACTTCCCCTACTTACTGTACGTAGTAGAGAAAGTAAAAATGTCTGTGCAGAGTATTGTGGCCTGTAAGAGCCCACAACTCCTCTTAGCCTAGATGAGCTAGTTTGAGGATAAATGCTCACTGAAGGTATACAGAAGAATTAAAAAGAATTGGCATGGGGAGAAATACGTGAATAGTTCTGACAAAGTGGGAAGGATGGGCTACGCTTGGATGTGCACAGGTGTACTATTTCTTAAAGGATTAAGGTCAAACTTCACAGTAGAATGCAATGTGTGTGGGAAACCAGAGGGTATTTACCACTGCCTAATTGAATGTGAAATGTTTAAAAGGTAGAGGGATAGTATTTGGAATGAAAAATTTAATACAAATTACCAAAAGATATAATACCAATTAAAATGTTAGCAGACAATAGAGAAGAAATTAGTAGGATGGGGGAATTCCTAGGAAGAGTGAGGGATAAATGGACAAGGAGCTCAAAGAAGGAGCAAGAGAGAGAAGACAAATATTAATGATGGTAATTAGTTTTAGAGGCGTAAACCATACATACAAACAGGGGTTAAAGTATGAGGAGCCTAATTTACAAAATGTTATGCTCTTAAATGTGTATTATTTATCAAGGATGTAATTTATGCAAACAACAGAAATGAAATAAATATAAAATAAAAGATATCCTTCATGTTGTTCAAAATTTAGCTAATGCTGTTTCTGTTATTACTTGAATGGTATTATCGTGTTGATAAAAATATATTTTTCTTTCTTGCCCCCACAAGGGAAAGAATATTCTGGGAACTGTATGTAGTTATCTTCTTTTGAGATGAAACTTTATGTTTATCATCACAACCACCATCTTTATCTTTTATTTTTATTTAATTTTTTATTGCAAATGAGCCCATTTAGGACTACGCAAAGTACTTAGAGAAGTCTGTTTGTTTTTGATTCCATAGCTCTCTCATTCTTTGGCTGTGGGCTTTTTTCTCTTATCTGTCCATGTTCTTCCAGTTTTTTTCCTTCGGTTTGTCCTCTTGGTCAACTTGCCACTTATGCACTTTGAATCTAAAGATATCTCTGTTTAGAATATCTTCTTGCATAATTTCTAAACTTTAAATAATTTTTACTTCACCAATCCCCTTCATAGTATCTACTTGTGCTTTAATTTTACTTTCATGGAATTCCATTTTTTTGTTTTGTGAGCCTGGTTGAGTTCATTTGTTTAATATGTCAATAAAATTTTAACCTCCATTTTCTATTGGCATTGTGAATGATATTAATTTTAAATACCAAATGAAATAAAATTTAAAAATAAATAAAAATCAATCTTTTTATTTCATTTTTACTTCTCAATCTGCATTGTTTACCTATGACCTATATTGTGGACCTAATATTTTTCTTATCACTATATTTTGAATATCTGCTTTTCTGTTCAAAATTAATGTTTCTGCTCCATAGAGGCAATCGGATTTACTTACAGTGTTATAATATCTTAATTTTGTATGCTTAGACATGCACTTTTTATTATAGATGTTTTAAGTACGCCATAATGCTGCTTCCATTTTTTGGCATATACTTTTATTAGCTTAGTTTTGATTCCATTTTCCTGAATTCTTTCACCATGATATTTAAATTGTGAAACTCATTTAATTTTTCCATATTTCGTTTCCAAGTTTTTGGTGCTTCATTATAGCACAAATGCATTCAGTTTTTCGAAGGATATATGCAGACAGATTTTCTCTGTAATTTTCTCTGTTTTCAAGTTGTGATGTTACAAGTGAGGATTGCTAAATCATCTGTATATGCTATGCAACCTATCTATAGTTTTCCTCTGGCTAATATAATTGGATGATTAATTTTGAGAATGTTTTTTTTTTGTTTATGCCATTCTTGTATTACTTTTTCAAGAGCACAATTAAAAAGTAGTGAATAAAGTCCATCTCCTTGTCTTACTCCTGTTTTGACTTCAAAGGATTCAGAAATTTTCCCCATGAATTTAACTTTAGTCTTTGTATCGGTTAGAGTCTGTTTAATAAGTGCAAGAGTTTTACAATCTAAACCTTGTTCTTTCAGTATCTGAAATAGTGATTCATGATAAAGTGAATAAATAAATTATTATTATTATTATTATTATTATTATTATTATTATTATTATTATTATTATTATTATTATTATTATTATTATTATAATAATAATAATAATAATAATAATAATAATAATAATAATAATAAAACAAATGTGATTCTGACTGCTCCCTACATCATCATCATCATCTAGATTTCTTGAAGTTGTCAGATCCTTAATTATAATTTGCACATACCTGGATATCTGCCTATAATGAAATGTAGAAATTAAATTGAGTTTTATTTATGGATGCTCTTTAACTACTTAGATTTTTAGCATCCTGTTCTACAGAATGAGCCAAAAGACTACAAACCGGCTGCGCAGTGTTTTCCCTGTCCGCATCCTTGGCACTCATTGCTGTCTGCCGCTATCATAGAAAAGCGCGGATGAAACCATACAACATTTTAAAAACTACTCTTAAAGGCTTTACTTACCAACTTTATGAAATCAGATGCAGAAATTGGCCACTGTCGTTGTTCATACATTTTTAGCACCTCTTTAGGAAACTATCCATCACTCACTGTATTTCACGTTGAGAAATGCTGGCAATTTCCTGGCAGATATTATGTGCTAATTCTTCCAGGGTGTGCGGGTTTGTCTTGTACACTTTGCCTTAAGATACTCCAGAGATAGAAATTGCAGGGGGTTAGGTTGGGGGACCAAGGGGGCCATAAATCTCTACTAATAATTCGGTCCTCAGACACACTTTCATGAAGTTGTTAAGTAAAGCCTTTAAAAGTAATTTTAAAAATGTTGTAGGTTTCATCCGCGCCTTTCTATGATAACGGCAGATGGCAACGAACGCTGAGGACAGGAAAAACACTGCGCAGCCAATTCGTAGTCTTTTGGCTCTCCCTGTATATTGGGCATGAAAGACCGCAACATTTTCTTTGAGGCTTGTGGTTCTTTTACGTGCCACAAATCTACTACACGATACCACCAGCTTTACTTCCCTTTCGAAGGAAGCCACACTCAAAAACATTCATCACCCTCCGCCGCATTTGAAACCGTAACCTTGGGAATGAAATGTAAAGTTAAAGAAGTTTGATAAACTGGGCTACACAGCACATGGATATCCATTGAAAGCATTTAATGTTAGGAACAAAGGAATATTACCAACTTTGACTCTAGAAAATGTAAGAAGGTTGTCAGGACTGCCTTAGGATAAAAACTACCTACCTAGTTGATTTTGTCCACTGGAATTCCTGCTCACTGTCAACCATCAATGAAGCATCATCCTGTAATAATAAAAGTTTCTATTTGCAATGTCTAGACACAAAAGTTTACATCATATTAAGTAAACAGATCTATATGTCTGCTTCGTTAAGCAGCAAATATCTACAAGTAGCCATAGATTTGCATCTTCTGTCAATGGTAATTAAGCAGCTTCTTTAAAATGATTGGTCAATGTGGGGAGAAAGAAAAAACACCAATTAAAAATCTGATGTCTTACATTCACGTAACTTCTTTACCCACTTTCATTTATTTCTATATAGCTTCTACAAACTATTTTTATGAAAGCCTATTTTTCTATCTATTTCATGTTAATCAAGATGCGCATTTGCAGAAATAATTTCATTACACCTTTTGTTGTATGTATGGCAGAGGAATATGAATTGTAAGTCAGATGTTTAAAAGCGAGATGCTATATATTGGTCTTAAAATTCCATAGAAACAACTGAATAGTGACAGCACTTTAAAAAAAAACGACAAAAGTATTGAAAAATTAATACCAATTATAGCAAATATCTTGGAAAGGGCTAATGCCGCAATATATTTTATTTGTCATGCAAACATTTTAAATATTGGTATTTTAATAAAAAATCATTAGAATCATTTTTGGGAAATATATCAAATAATTTTTCCAAGTAACAGGTAGTTTGAGGTGAGGAAATGTTTTGAAAATGCTTGTGTCACATCTTTGGAAGGTATTGAACTTACCAAATTTGGTATTTATCAAACATTTTGTTTTAGTTATGTTGTTCACAGACAGACACATGAACATTTCTTTAAAATATTTTTTGGACTCAGGGGACCTCAAAACACGTATTTCTGGTGAAATCTTGACATTAACTTTTAGGGTGGCAAAAACGTGAAAAATCAAGCATTAACAAGGCCTTAGTGCAGAGAAGGCACGTGGAAAAGGTCTACTAGAATTTTTCTTAGTTTATAAGTTTGACACCATTACCTGATATTTATAGCAGCTAACTGAGTAACTGAGGTACTCCTAAAACATGCCTAATTCGCTACTCTTTTGTTTTAGCGGATAGTATAGGAGCACGGGCAAATTACTAATTTAAAGCCCTCATCTGAAGAGGTGCATAGATCTATCATCCTGAGAAGACTTTCTCAGAGACCAATATTCTTTGGTGCGGATGACATATCCAGAACCTAAAATATAAACGGACAAACAAATCAGCCGTTGCAGCACAATTTTGGGAAACCAACCATGAAATAGACACAAACTCCAAATTACTAAAAGAAGTAAGCCATCCTCTAGAACTCACCATAAGAGAGAAGATTTTCATCCAAAAACACACACACAGTTATGAACTTTGAAATCCCACCTCTGAACATTTATACCAATGCATCCACTATCAACCAGAGACAACACCAGCGCCGCCAGCCGATCTACAGCTGATGCTGGAAGCAAAAACATCTGAAACATGTTCTGTATAAGTTACAGAGTAATAACCATGAAGCAAATGTGTCCCAAATTCAACTCCTAATGTTTAAGTCCGGAAAGAAAAGTGGCTTATATCATAGACGAATAGATCAGCTACACCTAAGGATAAAACTCAAACCATGAAGTACATACTATTGAGTCCCAGATTACACCTAATTATTCTGTTGGAATGAATTTGGAGCTAATTGAAGACAAAGTATGTAAGTAATGGCAAGTTAGGGCGTTCAACATGCAAAGATGTGCAAAACTTAAAAGTGAATACATCACAAAGCCAGCACATTTATAAGGCATGGAGAGATAATATAGTGAGTCCCATTGATAGAAACAAGAGACTGCTACAAAATTGTTTTGCACAGCATATTTTATAGCAAAATTAAATAAGCCATATTCAGATTTTTACAAGCTTGTGGCTTTAGAAAACCAAAAATTAAATGCAGACAATAAAAGATTGCAAAGTGATTTCAATTGTGTCAACATCATAGACTGCATTGCAGACACCACAAGGGAAAAGCTTTCTTCATCTGTAATTACTCATATAATAAATGAACATCCACAGCTTCACATTCCATTCTAATAGTGTACATTAGAACAGAAATTGAAGTTGGAAGTGAAAGTATGTTTTTCCTTGTCACTGAACTACAAAAAGCAGATGCAGAAACAAAAGAAGTTGAATTTTTTAAATGTCTCTTTACATCATAACATACCAAATTTAATTGGAAATGCAGCAATGATGCTAGTGTAATTTGGGTATCTTGTAAAGAACTTAATAGAAAATTTAATAAAGTCTTTAAACTTGTTTATGAACAGAGTTAAGCTGATGTGATTGAGGATATTCCTGGAGTGACATATGACCATGTTCTTTGAAAAACTCTATGCACTGTACCATCAATCTCCAAAAATCAACATGAACTTTTCTCTGCTGCATAAGAATCATGTGCTGAGCTTATGAAATTGTTTTCAGTTTGATAGGTGGCCTCAAGCTTAAGTGCAGAAGTAATATGGAAATCCTACCAAGCTTTGAATGCTCAATTTACTAGATGCTTGTTGCATTGATATGCCCAGAAAATCAACTGCAAAAGAGGAATTTAAGGGTGTACAGGAAACATTTCAGTTCTGAGTTTGTATTCAATATTGTATTACCTTCAAACTTTCCTGAAGAAATCAGCATCTTCTTACAATATCTTCAAAAGGACATTGCTATTATTCCCTCTTCATACAGAGCAATAACACAGTCAACAAGTCATTATATTATTTGGTAACCCATTTGCAGCCTCTCTCTTCTTCACTATTCCCTTGCCATTTGCTTTAAACATTAACTACTGATTCATGCTCAAAAGTGCTATGGCACCATGTCTCTCATGTGTTGCTGCATCAGGTTCAATCAATCAGGTGCCTCTATCAATATGGTAATCACAGTACGTCACTTTTCTGTGGAAGAATGCATGTTTATTTGCAAAGTTTATATTAAACATGAATTTGTTTGCTGTGTGCGCAGGGAATTTGTTTAAAAGTTTCCACACACTGTGCCTCATGCAAGAAAAGCTATACACACAACTGTCAATAAATTTGAAACTTCGCATTCAGACAAGAAAAATTTTAGGAGATCGGTTTCACCTAAAAATAAACTAGATGAAATTGGGGGCAGTTTAGTATGATCACCTCAAAAATCGCTAAACAAATTAGCTCAACCAACAGGTGTACCTCCATCTTCTGCAAGAAATCCTACATGTCTGTTAAACTGAAAACCTATCGCTATACACGAGTGCATATGCTGAAACCAAATGATCCTGGTAAGCAAGTGCATTATTGCAATTGGTTTTTTGCGGTCTGCAGAACATGGTTTCATTGACATACAGCTTTTGTTTTTCTCTGATGGTTGTTGTTGTTCACCAATGGCACTTGATCTGCATCATTTTCCCTCCAGCTTCCCAATATAAAGTCTGTAAGTTATCGCTTTTAAGGTCTTTGCATTTGGCGAGATGTTGTTTGTTCAGGATGACATCTTCACAGAGAGTGCACTTGGGTGTAGGTAGGCATCGTATCTGCGAGGCAATCGTGGCCAGTTGCTGATGAATCTTGGTTTCACTTAAATGGATGTGTGAACACTCATTACAGTCAATATTGGGCTTCAGAAAAACCTGCGCTATTGCATGAAACGCCTCACTATGATCTCAAAATTGAAGTGTGGTGTGCAATAGGTGCTGGAAGAATAATAGCACCTATTTTCTATAATGAAACAATTAACACAGAACAGTATCGGAGACTAATTCTGAGACCACTTGAAGAAGAAAACTTGTACAGTTCGTTCCAACAAGATTCTGCAACAGCACATAGGACTTCCAAATCATTAAATGCAATCAGAGAAGTGTTTGATGACAAAATTAATAGTTTACTTAAGTTGAGTCAGAATTAGTTGCACTAACAAATCTTAAGTTTACTCACTTAACATGTTTCAGAAAACGGTTGTTGGTGTTTCTGTTGTGTTGATTGTCTATTGTGGTGGCATCTTGTGGTGGTAAAATGTACTTACAGAGGGGACTTGGTGGTGGCAAATCAAAATTTATTAGCTGTGGGCTGTGTTTCAAAATGAAGATCTTCTCCCATGTGACTAATTCTGTTGCATATTTGGCTGGATTGAATAACCATTTTCCGAAACATGTTAAGTGAGTAAACATAAGTGATGTTAGTGTAATTAATTCCAATTCACCTTAAGTAAATTCAAAAACAGATAACTGTTTCTAGCTTCTTTTTCATATATTAATAGAATTAATAGTGTTGATTTGTGACACCTTCCCGACCTAACAAGTTGTGATTTCTATTTATGGGATTCTTTGAAAGATAGTGTGTATTATAACTGGAAGTTATTTCCGGACTGTTTTGCCGTGGTCTGCTGAAGATAGATGTTCCAGATGTTTTGTCTACAACTACAGTAGACATCTTCAGTGGCGCTGTTGAAGTCTTCTAGGAGAAGGTTGCGCTGCATCTGAAATGCCGGCTGCTCATGTGGTATATTTATACTAAGAGGGGTCTCCGCTGATTGGTCCGGGAGCCAGTCGGCTGGTGGGAGGGGTCCAGCTGCCGCAAAGGTGTTGCTACCTTCTGATTGGCTCGTTTTGTTTTCTCGTGTTATATGACGTTTCTTGCCTTGAATGACTAGGTGCCAGTTATTGTTGACATGCTGAAGATGTCTACCGTAGTTGCAGATGAAACGTCTGGAACATCTATCTCCAGCAGACCGCGGCAAAACAGTCCGGAAATAACTTCCAGTTATACTGACTCCGACTGTGAAAGCCTACGTTCTCTCATAGTGTGTATTGTTCAAATCCTCACATACTACAGGAACTTGGAGATAACATCATGCAAGAAATCATAAGAATTGCTGCTGAACTTAGGCGAGTACAATATTTTTATGAGGTATGATGCTTGTCTGAGAGCAAGTCAACATATTGAGGCAGTATTTTTAACACTTAAATGATTTCAGTCAAATTACATAATAAAAAATATAATAACAGCCCGCCTTAAAGCAATATATAAAAAGTGTATATTACAGTCATTGTAAATGTTTATATTATTGTATACATGTAATAATGTGATGTGAATGTATTACATAATTTAATAATGTAGGAGCTGCGAGAATAATAGGTTAAAAGTTGCTAACAATGAGGTAACTTTGAGGCAATAATGAGTAAGAAACTTTAATAATACTACTAGTCATTATTGAAGCAACAATAACTTAATTTTTGAGACAGTTTATAAAATATCCAATCAACAACCAGAAAGAAGCTTCAATTAAATGAAAGTATTCTATTGGAGTAGGAATAGCCAATCAGAGACTTGAAATACAAAAATTTATAAATTTAGGCAGTAGAAATCAGTCAGTTGCTTGTAGACAGCGCTTATAACTGGACACGTTGGTTGTAGATAGTGTTCCTAACCGGACACGAGATGCGCCCTCAAGAAATTTAATACGTATTCATGTGAGACGAAAATAGTTTTACGTGTTAAAAAGTGCAAGTAATTAATAATCTCACAGCTCCCTATATCAGTGAAGTGTTATTTAAATCATGTCAAACATTAATACAAGGAGTGAAGTAAAATTATAATCTGTGTAAGCCTACATTCTTCAGTCGCACCACTCCCTGCTAAGACATTCATATCTCTAAAAAAAAATTATAAATACTGACGCAGCCGTAGCAAACATAAATATATAATATTTAAAGAAACAGTCAAAATTACAAAGTTAATATTTTTAAACCTACTAAACTAAGGCTATCGGGTACCATACGTGCAGTTGCTGCAACTACTTCAAGTTTGGCTCCCCAACAGTTGAATGACAATACAACAAAACTTCTTCAAATTGGCGCCCAGCTGCGTGGGGCTCGAACAGGCGAGAATTGGCGGGAATAACTGAAAAGAAGAGATCACAGAACAACACACAACTACCAGAACCGACGAAACTACAAGACTTCACTTCAGACAACTTCAAAATCATCAAAATCATCCAAGGACAGCAACAATTCTTTCAGGAGTATGGGGCACGCAGTCAACAATTCAACTAGTCTACATAGAAACACCGAGTATAAAGGTTTACTAACAGCCAGAACAAAAGGTCAGAAAATTCCAATACTTTATGAGTAATAATTGTCAAAATAGTTAAGAAAATATATTGTTATTAAGATAATTTCATGCTGTTAAAAAGCAGTAAATTAAAATTGAACAATTCCAAACTAAATATAACAAAAGAAAATATACAAATAAAATGGAAACAGAAAACAATGAAAATATGGAAGTAGGAGAGGATAGGTCAACCATTACTGATTACAATGTAACTTTACAATCAGAGCTAGAGGAAACAAACAGGTTAGATGTAGAACAGTTATCTGTAAATTCACAGGTAGGCATAGAAAGAGATAGCAGTAGTATGCAAGGTCAATCACCTTTACATATATTAATGCAGGGAACAACAACAGAAAGAAACACTATCCCTCAGACATCTAGCCAACAAGAGCAAGAAAACTTATCACAACAAATATTATGAGGCTTCTAAAAGCAATAACTGAAAAGATAACTGAAACTAGTACAGAGTTAAGTAAAAAGATAACTGAATCTAATACAGAGCTGAGAGTAGAATTAAGTAAAGAATTTAATAATAAACTAACTGAAAATAATAAGATAACTGATAATAAAAATGAAACTAGTGCAGAGTTAAGTAATAAGTTAACTGAAACTAATACAGAACTATCTAGTATAAAAAATGATCTAGCTAAGCAAATAGAAAATTGTATGAAAGAAAGCAAAGCTGAAAGTAGGAGGTTAGAAATAAAAATAGAACAATCTTCCGAAGCACTTCAAAAAGATATAGATTTAAAAGTAAATAAAGGTTGTAAGCAGTTAGAACAGAAATTGTCAAGTCATATTGATAAAAATGTAACTGAAATGGAGTTAAAACTTACTAATACTAAACAAGGTATTTGTAATAAGTTAGATAAACAGGGTGAAGAATTAAAAACAATGGTAGAAAATACAAATGCAGATCTAGTACAAGTACAAATAGATTTAACAGGGGAAATAAATAAAATGCATGAAATGGCAAAAACAAATGCAGATGCAATTAAAGCACACAAGTCAATGATAGATGAAATTAAAGATAAAGCACAGGAAAGTAGCAAAGAAATTGACAAACTTAGAAATAGTTTTGAAAATGTAAGTACCAGTGTACCAAAGGTAAATGCAAATGTAACTAGTTCTATAAATGCTAATCAAATGCATGACAATAATACAAGTGCAAAAAGAAGTGTATCACCTTTGTTAACTAATAATACAAGAGACGCTACTGCTTTTTCCATAGCATCAGCCTCTCAAACACAAAACAATAATGATGACACACATGTACATGTACCAAATCAGATGTCAAACTATTATTCTGTGCTTAATGAACTATCTTTACCTTATTTTAATGCTTCCTCAAGTCCAGTACAATTTATACATGATCTAGTAGAATATTTTAAATTGAAAAATGTGCCTGAAGCATTAAAAATGATAATTGTTAGAAAATGCTTGGATAACAAAACCTTAGAATGGTTACAAATGCTAGCAGACAGTGAAATGAATTTTGAAACATTTAAAGTTTTGTTTACGAATAAGTTTAGCAGCATAAGATTAGGGCAAGTCTAAAAAGTCTATGGCATAAAAAGAAAATAAAGTATGTAGGTTATGGGTGGCACAAAAAGAAAAATCTGATGTGTTACACTCACATGACTTTCTCTACTCTTGTACAAACTATTTTTACAAACGCTTATTCTCCATCTCCTTCATGTTAATCGAGATAAACATTTGCAGACTCTATCTTATTGCTAATTTTCTTCTAGATGTAAGGAGAATATAAATTTATAAGGGCAATATAGAAATACGGTAGCCTTTAAGCACATACATATCTCTTAATAGCTGGTTCCCTTTGCCACAGATTATAACTCTTTGCATAACCCAGACAAAAAAATGAATAACGAATTCCCATTTGAGAAAATAAGTATTGAAAAATTTATTGGAATAACAAACAATATCTCAAAAATGGTCCACTCAACAAAAGTAATCTGATGTGTTACACTCACATGACTTTCTCTACTCTTGTACAAACTATTTTTACAAACTCTTATTCTCCATCTATTTCATATTAATCGAGATAAACATTTGCATAAACGATCTTTTGACATGCAAAGACAATTACATTTTACACATAGCGACCAGTTCTAAAAATATTTAACCATCGCTTAAGGCCTAATATGTTCCCCTTGTTTTGTATTTGCAAGGGCAATATAAGCACAGACATATCTCTTAATAGCTGGTTGCTATGTGCAGCACCATTCTGTTTGCCACAGATTAATACTCTTTGCATATCCAAGACAAAAAAATGAATAACGAATTCCCATTTGAGAAAATAAGAATTGAAAAATTTAAGGGAATAACAAGCAATATCTCAAAAATGGTTCACTCAACAAAAAAAATGCATATGACATAAATTGTGTATTTTAACGCGATCTACATTTTTTGTGTAGTAAAATTTTGTCTATCTCTTATGGTTTACCAGTTATGCAAAAGTCGTTCACAATGAAGAATACTTTTGGAGGCATTACCAGGAAATTCAAGATATACATTTTATTTGTCATAAAAATATCTTAAACATATGATATTTTAATCAAAATCGTTACAGCCATTTTTGAGAAACTTAAAATTTTCGAAAAATCTTCCATGTAAAGGGTAATCTGGGGTGGGGGGATTTTCTTGAAAACCTTCGTGTCGCATCCTTGGAAGATACTGAACCTAAATACCAAGTTTGGTGTTTATCCGACTATTCGTTTCTGAGTTATGCTGTTCACAGACAGACAGACAGACACACACACACACAGACACACGGACATGTTTCCAAAAATGCTTTTTTTTGGATTCAGGGGATCTCAAAACATGTATTTTCGGTGAAATCTCTGTATCGAATTTTTGGGTGGAATACAATACTTCCCCTACTTACTGTATGTAGTAGAGAAAGTAAAAATGTATATGACATAAACTGTGTATTTTAATGTGATCTACATTTTTTGTGTAGTAAAATTTTGTCTATCTCTTATGGTTTACCAGTTATGCAAAAGTGGTTCACAATGAAGAATACTTTTATTTGTCATGAAAATATCTTAAACATATGATATTTTAATCAAAATCGTTAGAGCCATATTTGAGAAAATTAAAATTTTCGAAAAAAGTTCCATGTAAAGGGTAATCTGGTGTGGGGGGATTTTCTTGAAAACCTTTGGGTCGCATCTCTGGAAGATACTGAACCTAAATACCAAGTTTGGTGTTTATCCAACTGTTCGTTTCTGAGTTATGCTGTTCACAGACAGACACACGGACATATTTCCAAAAATGCTTTTTTTGGATTCAGGGGGTCCCGAAAACATGTATTTCCGGTGAAATCTCGGTATTGAATTTTTGGGTGGAATACAATACTTCCCCTACTTACTATACGTAGTAGAGAAAGTAAAAATGAAATAAAGTATCTGGAACATAAAAGGGGAAAGCAATGTAATTTAAAAATATATATATATATATATAATATCTTTACTAAAAGTAACAAATTGTCAATATAAAAAAAGAGAGTTTAGATAAAAAGATGTAATAAAAGAAAATCCATAGTTAGTAAGAAAAGCATAAGAAATCTGAATAGCAACTGCATTTATATTGTATATGGTATAGATTGTTAGAAATTGTAAGAAATGTAAAAATGTTTAAGAAATAAGTTATAAAGAAAGGGTAACAAGTGTTAATATGCCTAATTAAATGTTAAATGTATAGCAAATAAAATGCTTAATAGTGGCTGTGTTAGTGAATAAACAAAGTCTTTGTTTCTTTCTTTCAGGAGACTTTCAGAAAATATTTAAAAATTTAAAAGAACAATTTTTAAATATTTTTCTAAAAGGGGGCAATTTGAGGCAGTATTTTTAACACTTAAATGATTTCAGTCAAATTATATAATAAAAAATATAACAATTGCCTTAAAGCAATATGTGTATAAAACAATATATAAAAAGTGTATATTACCGTCATTGTAAATGTTTATATTATTGTATACATGTAATAATATTATGTGAATGTATTACATAATTTAATAATGTAGGAGCTGTGAGAATAATAGGTTAAAAGTTGCTAACAATGAGGTAACTTTGAGGCAATAATGAGTAAGAAAGTTTAATAATGCTACTAGCCATTATTGGAGCAACAATAATGTAATTTTTGAGACAGTTTATAAAATAGCCAATCAACAACCAGATAGAAGCTTAAGTAAAATGAAAGTATTCTATTATACCTACGCCGCTGTATCTCTGGCCCTGATGTTTCATGAGGGTAAAGAAAGAGACAGATACACATTAGAATGGCCACCATTAGCAATACTAGCACTGTGAATTTCCATGCTAAAGGAAGCTATTCTGATTCGCTTCAACAGATAAATGGGGACTGTAATTTGATTTCTTTTAATTCTGTAATAAATATAGTCTACTGTTGTTGCTTAGAGTTTTGCTGAACATAAACGACAACACGAAAGAAAAGAAAAAACGATCCGACAAGGTTTGCAGTGCTGAGTTGACTCGCACAGCAAAGGGTGGAAGTTGTCTGCTATGACCAATTACAGGCTCCCTCTCCAGTGCGTACACTGCAGTTTGGGCTGTGTTGCCGATTTTCTTGTAAGTGAAGCACGTATCATCAGTAGCTGTTTGCTTTAGTCCAGGTGAAGTTTGTTTTCTGTACGCATGCAATTTACTGCATTACCCTTGTTTAAGTTTCCTGTAAATGCTATCTCCATACTTTAAATACTCTAACATAGGCAACTATTTCATCGTTTGCATTTTACGAAGAGATGGCACAGGTATACTTACGTGTTCAGAGTAGGCGTAAGAATTGGCAACACTACCTCTCTCAGTCACGCTAAATGTCAGAGCCGGAGATAAAACGGCGGTACCTTAGAGTAGGAATAGCCAATCAAGAGACTTGAAATACAGAAATTTATAAATTTAGGCAGTAGAAATCAAGTCAGTTGCTTGTAGACAGCGCTCATAACTGGACGCGTTGGTTGTAGACAGTGTTCCTAACCAGATGCAAGATGCGTCCTCGAGAAATTTAATACGTATTCATGTGAGACAAAAATAGTTTTACGTGTTAAAAAGTGCAAGTAATTAATAATAAAAAAATCTCACAGCTCTCTATATCAGTGAAGTGTTATTTAAATCGTGTCAAGCATTAATACAAGGAGTGAAGTAAACTTATAATCTGTGTAAGCCTACATTCTTCAGTCGCACCACTCCCTGCTAAGACATTCATGTCTCTAAAAAAAAGATATAAATACTGATGCAGCCGAGGCAAACATAAATATATAATATTTAAAGAAACAGTCAAAATTACAAAGTTAATATTTTTTAAACTTGGGGCAAAGGCCATCAGAAAGTACATTTGGGGCAAAGGCTACCAGAAACTTTTTACCATACGTGAAGCAACAAACATTCTTCTCAAATTGGCTTTCCATACGTGGGGCAAAAACTCACTACTTCAAATTGGCTCCCAAAGCGTGGGGCAAATAACGTAAAGACAATAACTACTACAATATCCAGCACCTGCAATAAGGTAAGGATTTTTAGTGCGGATCTACCAGCTCCATTTCACCAGCAACTCCTGGCTCACTCTTGCAGTGCAGAGAACCTGCGAGTGGGTTACTATGTAATGACACTATACTATCGAGCAACTTAAGGAAACCCCAGATGTTTGCATGAAACAAGCTGATAAAACTATAGCAGAAGGTGCTTTAAAAAATTTTAACAATGGCAGTGACTATCAGATCAACAGGAAATAGTTGTGTCAAGAATCTGAGAGAGATTTTTGACACACATTGACAATGCACATTTAAAATTCAGACAAAATTCTATGTATGTCAATAAGGCTATAACATGAATAATATTTAGGGAATCAAAATTCAATATGTAGAGGAATCTAGAAGTAATGAGGAGTTGATTTAGTAGATGTCCCGACAAAAAAATTTGAACCACCCTCCCACTCAAACATTGCCTCATTTAACAAAATCTAGCGATATTTTGAAGTAGGTTCTGCCAACATTAAGGAATGCATGCGAGTAAAGCAAGCATGCTTTGGTGTAACCATTGGTTGCTAATTAACCTAAGTTTATATAAAAATAAACTAAACTAAACCTAACCATACCTCCCGTGAATCAGAAACCTGAACTTATATCATAAACATCATTAAGGAATGCATCCTTGCTTTGCTTGCAAGCTTTGGTCACTGTGTTTTGTGTTTATTCACTCATTCTAAACAATTCAGATTAATCAGATATGTGAGTGTTATTATTAGTATAGGATCACAGGTCTATTGCAGATAAGGAATATCGTAAAATTCTAAGAAATAAATATTTTGGACGACACAAATTGGCATACCTCTATGTGATACACACAAACCTTTTTCTAAAAATCTTTTTGTTGCATTCAGGGAATCTAAAAATGTGCATTTCTGGTGAAATCTCAGCATCAAATGTTTGGATGGAATGTTATACTTTCTCTACTTACTATAGTTAAGTAGTAGAGAAAGTAAAAATGAACTTGCTTACATGTACAGTTCTACTGTGTTTCAGTTCAGTGGAAAACAAATGGACTGAGACTTGACTGCAGTGACGAAACTGTGTAATACAATCCTGCAGTTTCAACTATTGTAGCAATTAGTAGAATGATTGATTGTTTTCAGTTCTGCAATGAATACATACATACAGAAATACCTACAGGTAGAGTACACTTTTTTAAATGACAATAGAAAAACAGAAATATTGAATTTAAGGCTATTCTGAACTTAGTTGGTCTTCACAGAAAATGTTTATAAAAGGAAAGGGAATAAATTACCTTAAGAGTGAGTTTAGAAGTAGATGTGATCTCTTCAACAGCTGGTGCCCACCTGCCCGCCCCTTTTAGGTGTTTTACTTTTATAGGAAAATTGCATTATGAACACAACAAACGTAGCGATTTTTTTCACTAAACACATGCAAAATGGGAACTGCCAACCTAACTAAAAAGTGAAATCCGCTAAATAAGCGAAAGGAATTTCTGCAAACGTGAATCATTTGAGTTTTAGACCGCAGATTCCTCGGCTACACCAAAGGCTGCAACTGCTGCACTCCTCTCCTTCTAAAAAACAAACCTCAGCTATGCTTTGAGGCTGAGGGCCCTCAATCCCTCGGCTATGCCTTGAGGCTGAGTATCTTACCGGCTTTGGCGGCATTTGTTATTCATATGTTGCCAGCATTGCGTTAGAGCTAGCAGATGACAGAGTGACATCTGTAGGACATTAAGACATCACTTCCATCGCTGTTGAAGACCAACTAAGAGCAAAAAGTCAAAGTTTAATAATAAGCAAAAAATCTTTGATGTTATTACTGATGAATTTGTAAGAAAGAACTTGAATCAATTTGCATATAAGCAACCCTTCTTAGCAGCAACAGCATAAAATCAGTAACAGTTCTCACATCATTTCACCCTACTGCTGTTGCATATTGGAAGTATGTGCTGACGAGACCAAAAAGTTACTTCTGGGTAAAAGAACTATTTATTTTTTATGTCTCTGAATTTCCCAAATGATCTGTTTTAACAAAAGGCAGTTATCTAAGCATTTTATTTTGATTTTGGAATCAACTGCTGCTCTCCTTTCCTGACATTGAAGCTCATTTCCCTTGCTTTTTTGCTACATAAGGAACATTAACTCAGATTCTAGCAAAATTAAAGACTCTTAACATACTTCAGATTTCTTTGCATGTATGATTTATGTGCATTCCCGCCTGAACTATCTTTTCAAGGCTGCATTTTTACTTTTACAAGGCTCATTTGAAACAGTAAGCTCATCTTTTATCTTGCTGCAAAAAAATAGTATACTGTATATTGAAAGTGTGACATTGTATTATTTTATATGAAAAATACTCAGGGCACTTAAATATTACTTCTCCCAGTGGGCATCCATAAATGATTCAAACAGTTTCAAAAAGGTCACAAATTGCAAGTCTTACATACAAAAATTCATCAAGGTTGTTTTTAAAAAATATTTTGGGAATCACAGAAGTTTCTATAAATGCACAAATTAAGATTTTTATTATTCTAGCTGCACTTTTTCACAGAATTTACTGGGACTTGTTTCGTAGACCATTGTCTCCATCATCAACCTGAATTCAACAGCAAAAATAATTCAACGGTAGTGAATCCAGACTGATGATGGGGACAACCGCCTCCGAAGCATGTCCCAGTAAGTTCCAGTGAAAAAGTGAAGCTAGAATAATAAAAAACTTAATTTGTGCATTCACCAAGGTTTGTTTATGACATGGAAGAGTCAGCATACCAAAACTGTAATTATAAGCAATAATGGAAGATTTTCCAAATTCTACAATGTTCAATTGATTGCTCAAGCACAGAGTATTTACAACTGCCATAATATTAACTAACTTATTAAAAAAAGAAGAAAAATACAGCAGACCAAGAAAAAATATCCCCTTTCAAATGCAGCTATGATCCAAATAGATCATGTCTTCCCTTCTCCTTATGTTACCTCTTAATCACCTTTATTCTCCTTCTATAGATTTCAACAGTTTATCACAACAGTTAACTTTTGTTTTTGGAAACTATTTTATTTAAACTATCTCATTTGTACAGCCACCTTTAACTTTATGGTCATATCAGAGCTTTAACTTGAGACACAAACTGATAAGAGTTATTACACAAGCTGCTGATATCAACATTGGTTTTATTTGTTTTTATCATGAAACACACTCACATTTATACTATCAGACTCTGCAGAGGTTAGAGAATGATTCTAGTAAACTCATCCACCCCAGGCAGAAATTGGAAGCAAAACCCCTGGGTTGAGAATCCAGAACACCGGCCACTCAACCAACAGAAAGTATCTAAACTTATGGCATCAGGAAAAAGCTAAAATCTGCTTTGCAGTTACTTTGGCAGATCTTACCTTAATGTTCAGCTCTTCTGGTTCCAATTTCACATGAGTTGTTGAAGTTCTTTTCAACCACTCCTGTTCTTCCTTCACTTCTATTTTAGAATAAATTTCTTCTGTACCAATGTCAGAATGCCCACTAAAATCTGAACTAAGAAAGGTTGTCTGTGGACCAGGAGTTCCTTCTGATTTCACATGAAGTGATGATGTGCTTTCCAACCACCAAGGTTGTCTTTTTATGTCTATCTTAGTATCCATTTCGCATACATCAGTGTCAGACTGTGCAATAAAATCTGAATTAAGAGCTATCTCTGAACTGGGAATTCCTTCAGATTTCACACGAGATGACATTCTTTCCAACAAATACTGTGCTGCTTTTATTTCTATTTTGGTACCCATTCCATATGCACCAGTATCGGACTGGAACATTATTCCGTATCCGGGTAGAAGGTATTAAATTTTACAAAACTTACGGAATCGGTGTGTTTTTATATGTACACACTATTGTGTAGTGTGCTAACTTCTTAAAGTACGCAGGAGTTAATTTATTCATAATATTGGACCTTTCGGGGGGGGGGATATCTGAATTAAGAAGGATAACATTCACTACAGTAGGTGTATGTTACACAACTTTCACCACATGTAACCCACCAAAGATATTATGAGAGTCCTGCCAACATTGAGGGTCCTGATCCGCAAGGTATAAGGATTAATTTTCACTTATTTAATAGCATCATTATACTTAATAAACAACAATGAACGTTATACTTCACGTATTTTATTGAATTTTATAGAATATATTGTCACTTTTGTTTCATATTAGCCACTAACACAATTCGCATCACATGCGTCTCACCATACGCATCATGAGTTTCCTGGGTCCTTGCGTAGTCTTTCTGCCGCGAACATTTGAAATCCCAACGTAGCTGAAGGTACACGCTGCTGTCAAACCCATGTAGCCCACAGAACACCAAAGTATGTGGCCCTAAGAGGCTTCTAATAAGTAGAAGAGTGGAGCAGTTGCGTAAAGCGACGAAAGGGCGTAGTGGCAAAATCTGCGCGACTAAAAATCGAATAACTCCCGTTTACGAATTTTCTGTTGGCGACACTCCTTTCTAAAAGTTTGCGGAATTTTCCCTATTTATGTTGGCAGCGCTTTCTTCAAAATGATGCCCAAAAAAATCGTCAGAAACAATATAGGAATTAAGAACTGTCACATAAAAGCGTGGGCGGGTGGGTAGTAAAACACTTCAATTTCGCCCCATAATCCAATGCTGAAGTAGTACACATATTTCTTTTCATTAACATTCTTTGCAGCAATTTTCTTATTTCTACTTTGACGTACATTTCATGATCATCTCTGAGATTGGTAGTGTCACTTTCACACTTTTCTTGTGGATAAACTACACCACTTTTTTTTTCTTTCTTCAATTTCAGATTTACTTCGTTTATCGTAACAAGCTTTTCAAGGATACCGCACGTTTCTTACATGGCAATTCAGCAGCAGGGTGACTAACTTGGGAGCTTCAATTGTCGCCAGTTTGAACATAAAGAATCTCCAGAAAGTCATTAGATTCCCGACATTCAATCAACTACTTTACCATGCATATAATAAACATACGAAAACAATTATGGCTGAGATATGTTATAAAGGTGTAAATGAAGTGTACTATACCACCATACAATTATGTGTAATATACCAATTCAGAATTAAATATGCATATAGTTAAGTGCCTACTAAAAGCTATTTAAGGACCAATAATTTAAAATTAAACAAGGTACCTCGATTAAATGTGTTGTTATCCTCTGCCGTTACCACTCGTGCTCAATTATTATTCCTCGTCTTCACTGTCTACGTCCTCTTCAAAGAATAAAGTTGATGGTTGAGAGTAGCACTGCATGGTCCTTATCTTTTGCAACAACTCTTTTGCCAGTTCATATGAATGGCAACAGTTGCCTTCCCTTCTTAATCTATATTTGACACACAATATTGAATGCTATGTCCTCACTTTCATTCTGTTCTTTTCTTTTGATTTTATATCGTTTACAAAACTGAACACACGTTCAACTACATTAGAATGTGGGAGTGACAACACATTTAAGGTGATATTTGCCAGTTCATGAAAAGGATTTTCTCCTCCGGAATCTCTGTAACAATGCACTTCTATCCAAAATTTAAGTCATTCACTTTGTGCCACTGTACACTGCGTAAAGTTTTCCACTGAAAGTCAACAGTTGTTAACATTTCTTTATCGTCTGTAAACAGTTTGCTATTTCAATTACAGACCGTTTTACAGGCCTGAGACTTTCGTCAGGTGAAAATAGGGTAATTTCCCACAAAACTTCAATGCTCTCGGGAAGACGCGGATGTAGTTGATTTACTAGACCAACAATGAATTTAAGGCACCTTTCGCGCTTATCTTTCTCAACTTCCTGAGGGAATTTTTCAGTAGACATTTCCGTCTCAAATACATAGCCAAGGTACGGTTATGGATCTAAATGGTCTTGCAGTTTGTCTCGTATGAAGTATCTTTTGCCCGGAAACACAATTTTCGTACACAGAGACTTAATAAGCAACAATAAATCTTCCAGAATTTTTGTGGGATATTGATTTTAATTTTCAAAGTGTTTGTTTAGTGTCTGAACCAGCTTTAGTATCCACTTGAGAAAAACAAGAAATGCCCAATTACACGACGGTCTGCGTACATCTGGTATAAAATCTCTGCAGAGTAACAACGCTCGTTGATTCTAGCTATACCAAAACGAGTTTTCAGCTCAGGCCACTGTTGAAATATTCGGTTCACTGCTACAGAAACAGACAGCCAACGAGTTTCACTTACATTTACAATTTTCAACGGCAGTTCTCCTTCATTAATTGCTCCATACACATGCTTGTATACGACCTGCCTAATTGACGAATGGGAGAACCAGTTGTAGGTTTCTCTAATTAGAAAATCTAAGTTCTTAGGAAGGAATTCTGAACTAGCATGGGAAATTGCTAGCTGTAGAGAATGACACACTAGTTAACTGCAAGTGAGGTACAGTATTTACGCGAATCTAATGCGCACCTTTTTTGACCAAATGTAGTACTCGAAATCGTGGTGCGCATTAGATTCACTGGTGTATTAGATTCGAGTGAAATCTGTTCCGTAGAACGCTAGTAACTTCATCCAATTTTTTTTTGTTTATTACGTCACAATGGATTGCTGCAGTTAACGTGCATCCAGAAACTCGCCACAAGCGTTAGCACATTTATCATTGGCCTATATGATGCTTCTTTAAAGCGTACATAATCCTTTATGCTGAAAGGAATTGTAATAGAAAGGCAGTATCAGGGAGCAATGTTCACTTGTGGCGCAAACAGAAGTTGCCATTATTTGCTACCAAAGCTAGTAGGAAGAAATATACGGGTCCTCGAAAAGAAAGACATCCTGAAGTTGAAGAAAAAGTGTTGGAATTTGTGCGTGAAAGGAGGAAGAATGGGCAACCTGTGACTAGTGACGCTATACGAAAGAGCTGAAGTTGTTGGTATTTCCAAACAACAGTTTAAGGCTAGCCGTGGGCGGGTTTATCTCTAAGACGCCGTGCCAGAAGTTTCTTTCACATTTTGAGGACAAATTACAAACTTTCAGCGGTATATCATTTCACTTCGGAAGAAAAATTAGGCAACGCTGATAAGACTCCAATTTGCTTCCATATGCCGCGGAACTACACTATTATTGATAAGGGGACAAAGACAGTTATTATCAAAACAACAGGATGGGAAAAAAAGAGTAACACTAATTTTGTTCTTTAACAATGTCACCTAACAATAAGGCACTTTCAATTCTACAGGTGAGCCAAAAAACTACGGACCGCCTGCGCGGTGTTTTTTCCTATCCGCGTCCTCGGCGCTCGTTGCCGTCTGCTGCTATCATAGAAAGGCGCGGATGAAACCATACAAAAATTTTAAAACTACTTTTAAAGGCTTTAGTTACCAACTTTATAAAAGGAAATGCTGAAACTGGTCACCGTCGTTGTCCATACATTTTTGGCACCTCTTTAGGAAACTATCCATCACTTGCTAAGAACTGACATACTAGTACAGATAAAAAAAAATCAAGCTTTTGGTGTTAGGTGATGGTAGGCCGGGGAAAAACCGTATGTCTTACTTCATAACTCAGGACTACTCTTGCCTATCCGATTGACAAATAGGGATGCCCACAGCAACTATGAACAGGCACACAAAACGGCAATTGTAATAATTATGTTGTGTGGCAGTAATTTGTATCACAATAATGTAAATGCCAGAGTGATTGTAGTGTAAATAAGCATTATTGTATGACATTGATTTGAGATGTTTGTTAATTATAAGCATTGTTAGGAAATAAGTTTACACGGCCTCACTGAAACTGACAATAGGAGCGGATAACAATGTGCGAGGGGGTGAGTTGAATATTAATTCGAAGAGACAAACAAATGACGTCAGATTGGCGCGCTTTCTTAGAAATAGCGGGAATATTTTCCCTAGAGCATATGTTTTCGTAATTTTTGATTGGATATAAAAATAGACGCTAATGTTGGCGCGTTTTATTAACCAATAGCAGCTCGGTTATAATCTTTAGGCATATCGGGGTGTGGGAGTATAAAAAGCTAAAGTCAGATGCAGATTTCGTCAGTCCAACAGAAACATTTGTGCATTACACATGGCTGAGTCCAACAGAATCATTCAGAAGTTAAACGTCGCTTAGTTCATCAGAATCGTTCGCGAGTTAACGTCGCGTCTTAAAGTTTGTTATAAATGTGAAACACGCGAATAAATAATGTGCAGTAAATAAGTGATTATGGTGATATTAGAAGATATAACAGTTTCAGTTTGGCGTGTATCACGAGTCAATATGTGAACTTAATTAATTGTGACGGTAATAAAAGTGTAAAAACAAATTCTTTTATCAGTGTTATCTTTGAGTAACAAATCCTTTCCGTTTACACACCTTGTTTAAGAGATGTGCTCGACTGAATAATAATAATAATAATAATAATAATAATAATAATAATAATAGCTAGCCGGAGGAAAATGAACCCAACATTCAAAGTAGTACTTCAATAACAGGCGCCCAGCAAAAGATAACACGAAGTTACCGCGACAAATTGGCTTCCAAACGTTGTGCAGATAAACATGAAGCATCTTTCAACTACCCACGAATATCCTACTACAGTTGGTTACCCCTACAGGGTATCATGTGATAAAAGTCATCTACCAGAGGACAACTTATATGAACAGAAGAGTGCTACAGTAGCGTTTTCACATTTCACTTATTCGCCACGCGCGCACACACACAGTTCTGAATAAATTAATACAAAAGAAACTATTTCCTCAGTATTTAAATTTGATGCTTGCTTTTACCGCATTCATTTTGATGGCTCCTAACACCTGGTTTTATCATGATTGCTGAAGCAGTATTTAGAAACACTTTTGAATAATATGTATACGTTTCAAAATTAGACTATAGCCCTGCCTCATTTGGAGAAAACATACAGCAGTTGATGCCTTCTTGTTACTATGCGTGAAATGCCTTCATTTAATATCTGCTTCCTTAGAAACGATGGTCTTTATAATGGATTTATATCCCCCCCCTCTATTAGGCCTACAGCTACTACTATGTATAATCACTAAACCTTAATGTGCTACTTTCACCATTTAATTATGATAGGTGTTGTTGTTGTGCAACCTAATATAATATTTGTTCCAGCTTTAGATTTGTTGCTAAGAATGTTTTATGAAACAACAAATGCGTTTACAAACGATAACATGTATCCACAAACAGTATACACGAAAAACGCACTAATTAATAGTTAATATTTGTCTTCAAACATGTAAAGTAGGGTAGGGCCGTATTTAGAAGGGGGTTTTCAGGGTTCAAACCCCCCCGAAACTTCTGACAGTTTTATGTATTTAAATCTACATCAAACCAATAGATATGGGAAAATTTCCTTAGATAACAGCAGCAGTAGCACATTTACATGGAAAAGGAAACTTAATATTGTCGGATTACATAGGTAAGGTGACCATAAGTCCCGGTTTTCGAAGCAGTCGAGTTTTGTTCTATAAAGTAGAATATCTTCATTCTGCTGAGATTTTCCTGTCTATATAATATCTCCAAGCAATTTTCTTGTCCCGTAATGTCTATGCACTACACAGTAGGTACATAGTAACTGTGTATGATGATGATGAGATGCGGTTTAAGGGCGCTAAACAGCTAAGGTCATCAGCGCCCTTACTAAGTATAAAATGTACTGTCCAAAAATAAAAGTCCGATAAAAAACAGCATAATTAAAAATGGGACACAAACCCGTGATGTCCTAAAGGTAAAAAACAAAACACCAAATACCAAAAACGAACACACTAAAACCATGGTCAATAAAAGAGTAAAACAACGTGTCAAGAACTGTAGAATGTCAGGGACACGAGCGCCAGATGTCCACTAGGGACGAGATGCCCCTTTAAAAAGACAAGATAAAATAACACAGTCAAAAGACGCTAAGCGCATCAAATGCGTCTGGTAAATCCAATGTCATTGATAAAACGTAAAAGACACTCTACAGCATGCGCGTCGTCTGCCAAAAAGTTGGTTAGGCCAACAGGCAGACCA
Organism: Deroplatys truncata; assembly: GCA_030765065.1. Taxonomy (NCBI): domain Eukaryota; kingdom Metazoa; phylum Arthropoda; class Insecta; order Mantodea; family Mantidae; genus Deroplatys; species Deroplatys truncata. The sequence goes on from CM060979.1 coordinate 169,788,541, forward strand.
ACACGAACGCGCAACGGAGCTAAAACTTGACACTCTGCTAAAATGTGACGCACCGTTAAGGGCGCATCACACTGCTCACATAGTGGTGCGGGGTCACCACTGAGCAGGCATTTATGGCTAAAAAGACAATGTCCGATTCGTAAACGAGCTAAAAGTACCTCTTCCCGACGAGAAGAACGAGAAGAGGTACCCCAGACTAACGGAAGAGGTTTAACCTCCCGCTACGTGTTCCCCCTAAGAGACGCCCACTCATCGCGCCAGCGCGAGAGGATACGGTAACGTAAAATAACATAAAACTCTGAGGAAGGAACAACACAGGTTGGGTGATAAAATGGCCGATTTAGCAGCGGCGTCGGCAGACTCGTTCCCTGAGATGTCCACATGACCTGGAATCCACAGGAAGGAGACGCTGATGCCAGAGGCACCAAGCGAGTGGAGCAGGTCATGTATGCGCTGCACGAGAGGGTGGCAACTGTACAGCGCGTAATACCCTGAAGGGCACTCAGAGAGTCGGTACAAACAACACAGCGCCGAAAGACGTGCCGCTGAATGTATAAAACACATTGATATATACTAAAAAGTTCGGCGGTATAAATCAAACATTGTTCAGGTAAACGAAAAGTAAAACCCTGTACACCAAAAACAAAGGCACATCCTACTCCAAAATCAGTCTTAGACCCATCAGTATATATAAAATGACAGTCCCCGAACTGCGCCTGTAGTTCTAAAAAGGCGGATCTAAGAACGGAAGCAGGGGTCGCATTTTTCGGCATCGACGTAAACCCAAGGTGGATGTGGGCCTCAGCGCGCGACCATGGAGGAAAACGCGTTTCCCCTCGTGTAAGGGCCGGCGCTGACGTAACGTCCAAATACCGAAGTAGCAGTCGAAATCGAACCCCTGGAGGGAGCAATGCAGAGGAGCTAACTAAATATTGCCGATCAAGCGAATCCTCGTAAAATGTCGGGAAGGACGGGTGGTCAGGCAAGCTGGAGAGTCGACAGGTATAGCTGCACAAGAGCATCTCACGCCTGAAGGACAGCGGAGGCTCTGCAGCTTCAGCATACAGGCTAAGAACAGGGCTGGTTGGAAAGGCCCCTGTAGCGACTCTTATGCCACGATGGTGAATGGCATTCAATCGACGTAACACAGATGTACGTGCCGACGAATAAACAATACACCCGTAATCAAGCTTGGATCGGACCAAAGAGCGCTAAAGGCGAAGAAGGACGGTCCGATCAGCTCGCCAGGATGTGCCACTTAAAACACGTAAAATATTAAGAGAACGGTCACACTTTGCTTTTAAAAAGGAAACGTGAGAAGTCCAGCTCAGCTTCCGATCTAAGACCAACCCCAAAAATTTCACCTCGTCTGCAAATGGAAGGACCTCCGACCCAAGATGGAGAGAGGGCGGAGGGAAAGCCTTCCGGCGCCAGAACTTGATGCAGTCGGATTTCTCGGCGGAGAAATTAAAGCCGTTAGCGTTACTCCAGGCGTAGAGACGGTCGATACAGCTCTGGAGACGGCGTTCGAGTAGACAGGTCCGCCGTGAACTGCAATAAATGGCAAAATCGTCAACAAAAAGGGACGATGAAATGCCAGGTGGAATACAATCAACAATGGGGTTGATAGCAATCGCAAAAAGTGTGACACTAAGTACAGAGCCCTGCGGTACTCCGTTCTCTTGAATAAAACGACTAGATAAAACCGAGCCCACACGTACACGAAAGACGCGGTCCGTCATAAACTCCCGAAGAAATGTGGGAAGACGACCGCGGATATTCCATGCGTGAAGTGTACGTAAAATGCCGCCCCTCCAACAAGTGTCATAAGCTTTCTCCAGGTCAAAAAATACAGCCACGGTTTGACACTTTCTCAGAAATCCATTCATAATATGCGTCGACAGGGACACCAGATGGTCGACGGTAGATTGATAGCGACGAAATCCGCACTGAGCGTTCGCTAGAAGTTTCTGAGACTCAAGCCACCATGTTAACCGCCCGTTGATCATGCGCTCCATCACCTTGCAAATGCAACTGGTGAGGGAGATAGGGCGGTAGCTGGAAGGTAGTTGGCGATCCTTCCTAGGCTTAAGTATAGGGACAATGGTGGCTTCGCGCCAAACGGAAGGAAAAAGGCCGTCTTGCCAAATACGGTTATAGACCTGTAAGAGAAAGAGTTTACTGTCAGCTGAAAGGTTCTTTAACATCAGGACATGAATGCCGTCCGGCCCAGGAGCGGAGTGCCGAGAGCAATGAAGAGCGTGCTCCAGCTCCCTCATTTGAATAGTCCGTTATAGCATTCATTATTAGCAGACCGAAAATTATATGATGCGGAATCCAGCCGGTCTTTGATAGAGCGAAAGCCGGCGGAATAATGGTCTGAACTGGAAACCGCCTCAAAGGCAGCACCCAGAGTGTTAGCGATGGCAGCCGGATCCACTATGGTGGCATTAGGAACCTGAAGGCCAGAAACAGCACAATGCGACATTTTACCTGAGAAGCGACGAAGTTTATCCCAAACAACGGATGAAGGCGTAAAGCGATTAAAAGACTCGACAAAACGAGCCCAAGATACCTTCTTGCTATCCTGAATAATGCGACGCGCCCTGGCGCGGGATTTTTTAAAAGTCACCAAATTATCAAGTGTAGGGTGACGCCGAAACACCCTAAGTGCAGTTCTACGGGCACGAACGGCGTCCCGACAATCCTCGTTCCACCATGGAACAGGCATTCGCCGAGGTTGAGAGGATGAACGGGGTATTGCGCGTTCGGCGGCAGAGAAAATAGTAGACATAAGGTGCTGCACTAGTTGGTTAATGTGGGTGAAGGGCTGGTCGTCAAAATGCACGAGGCTGGAATACAAGCTCCAGTTGGCTTTTGCGAATATCCAGGTAGGTACTCTGGAATGCTGTACATGGTGTGACAGAAGAGAAACGATGCAGGGGTAATGGTCGCTGGGGTAGGTGTTAGCGACGACGTTCCACTGCAGACGACGAGCAAGCTGGAGTGAGCAAACGGCAAGGTCTAAATGAGAAAATGTACCGGAAGAATCAGAAAGAAACGTAGGCTCGCCTGCATTGAGAATAGAGAGATTGAAGTGGTCAAAAATGTCAGAAAGAAGAGTGCCCCTCACACAAGCCCTTGGCGAACCCCACAGGGGGTGATGGGCATTAAAATCTCCCAACAGGAGAAACGGTGTTGGGAGAGCGGACAGGAGAGCTCGAATGTCCGCGGGAGCGAGGGGAGACGATGGAGGTGAAACAGAAAAGAAAACAACCGGGTAACTGCAGTCTAATGGCAACAGCTTGCAAGTCGGACTTAAGAGCAAGAGGTTGGAAATGAACGTCGCTACGCACTAACAGCATGACACCTCCATGAGCAGGAGCACCCTCCTCCGGTTCAAGATCGTAGCGAACCGGAGTGTACCCTCGGAGATCGAAAGGGTCGTGAGGGCGAATCTTTGTCTCCTGCAAACACACGACCATAGGGGAATGGGAACGCAATAAAAGTTGCAGTTCCGCCCTATGCGATCGAACACCACGTAAATTCCAGCTCAGGATAGCCATGAATAAAGGGGATAAACTTTCTACTTAGAAGGGCGGCTTAAAATAATCTTTTGCTTAACCTTTGGGCTCGGGCTTTTTGTATGGAGTTGATCAGACTCCATAGCCTCCTCGAGGGGAGGGCCCACGCGCTCAGAGCCAGAAACCGATTCCAGCGCCGAGAATCGGTTCTGGGTGGCAACGAGTGAAGGGGGCCTCTGAGCGCGGCTTGTCCCAGGAACATCCTGGGACTGCGACCTCCGAGGAGGAGAAGGTGAACTCGTCTTGCCGCGCGCACGCGAAGGATCTTTCAAAAAATCCTCCCTACGAAATTTCTGCTTCGATTTCTTCTCAGAGGCTTGTGACTTCATAGACTTTGGACCAGGTTTATAAGGCTTGGCAACAGTAGCTGACTTGGACGGCCGGATGGTAGTGGCGGTCAATGCAGTCATGGTCTCTGCATCCTTCCGGGGTACTGGCGAAGCAACAACGGAACTAAATGTACCAGATCGCAGGAGTGAAGGTTGGCGCACATGGTAACGCCTCCGGGCTTCGGCGAAGGAGAGTTTCTCCTTTACCCGGATCTCCTGGATCGTCTTCTCGTCCAAATACCGCGTACAGGTGGCAAATGAAGCAAAATGAGACCCTCTGCAATTTACGCAGTCGGGGGCGGATAAACAGGTACCATCGGCACTCTTGCAAGAGACTTGCGTATGCCCAAAACGTTGGCATTTAAAACAACGCAGAGGTCTAGGAATATATGGCGTCACAGAAATCCGTTCGTACCCTGCGGAAATGCTCGTGGGCAGATCGACGCCATCAAATGTTAGAAACAGGGTACGAGTGGGTACCAATACGCCGTCGCGTTTGGCCTGCACTCGATGAACTGCCGTTACCTTTTGTTCGGAAAGATATTCCACTAGCTCTTCGTCTGACATACCATCGAGGCTATGGGTGGTGATGACGCCTCGACAGGAATTCAAGGAACGGTGCTTCTCAACACGGATAGGATAACCGTGGAGAAGCGTGGCGCTCAACAAGGACTTACTTTGTGCCTCGGACTTGCTTTGCACTAACAGCGAACCATTACGCAGCCGAGTGCAGGAAAGAACCGGACCAGCAATTGAGTCAATGCCCTTCTGGATGATAAAAGGGTTCACCTTCTCGAATGATTGTCCTTCCTCTGTACGGGTAATCACTAATTAACAACCAGCTGTTGGCGGTGCTACTTCTGTTACTAGAACGTTTCGGCGCTTGTTGTTAACAATGGAGAAAGTGTGCTTCATAGCGAAAAAAATCCTCCACCATTGCAACCGTCTCCAACCTCGGGCTCTGACTTCCCGGGCGTTACCCCGGCTTGGGTGAGTGGCCTATCTATACCAATCTCACCCCAGGGTCACACCTCCCAGAACATAGACAGAGGGGCCCAATCGCCGTCAGAAGCCAGCAGCTCATGCAATGGCCCCCCGCGGGACTGCAGTTGAACAGCGGATACGAACACAAACCCTACATGACGACCCCGGATGGTGGGGATGACGCCTTTACCCACTCACCCAGCTGCGCACCTCGTACGCGGGTATCCGTCAGGCTGTATCCACGGAGGATTAAAAGAAACTAAAAGTGTGTGGACGTTTCGGACTCAAGGTAGGCCGGCGAAGAAGTAAAAGAGATGTGTAAATGTATGGACGTGGGGCGAAATGTTCGGAAATTGAAGAGAAGTAAGAAACGACGGCGAGGGGCGACATGTAATGAAATGCCCAGAACTCACGAGAGCCTACCTTGAGTCCCCCGGTCACGAGAACGAACCCACCTCGACCTGACGGGGATGAAGTGATGAAGATGGCGATGAGAGGCTCGGGAACCCCCGGGTACGCCAACACCCGTACTCACATAAGGTGAGCCCCTGGGGGGAGTAACTGTGTAGGGTAGCGTTAAGTTCAAATCTAGTTATGGAACCCCCCTCCGAAATTTGTTCTGGATTCGGGCATGAAGTAGACTAGCAAAACACACTCTCACACAAAGAAATTATGCTTGTGGGCTAGGTATGACTTCATGCAGTGTTGAACTAATATCGCATTGCTTAGGACGGCAAAGTTTGTTTGGTTTTTATCGGTTGCCTGCAGGAAGGACTCGAATCAACAAATCAGAGACTTCCCTGGTGGAGAGTTGACCATGACATCTGACATAAGTTGCTAACGAATAATGAAAAAAAGCTACATCTAATCATTCTGACAGTCGTTTCACATTTTATGTAGAACTGAAACTTACAATTTATTGCCACTCTTTAAAAAAAACTCCAGATTTGTCGCTAAAATGCATTTAAAATCTCCAGAAATGAGACATATTGCAAAACGTAAAATCTTGTCTTCAGATTGTATTAAAAACGCTAGATCTGGCGACTATGTCGCTATGTTGGTCACCGTGTTCAGTAGCATGAAACAAGCGCTTGGAGATAGCACATCGAAGTTGCCCGACGAAGTTCGAGCGAATGCCGAAAATGAACGAAAGCGAACGATCTTAAGGGGGGAGGTAGTCAATTCCGGCACATTTCGACTGGCATTTGAAAGTGAATACATAAAGCCATGCGTTTCAAAACAGGAATTTGTACATACATAGTACAAATCGGTTCAAGTTCAGTACCTTCCAAAGATGGGACACAAAGATTTTCAAGAAAATTCCCCACCCAAAATAACCCTTTACACGGAAGAGTTCTCGATTTTTTTTTTCTGAAAAAGGACTCAAATGATTTTGATTAAAATGCCATTGTATTCAAGATATTTACATGAAAAATAAAATGTTTATTTTTAATTTTCTGGGAATAGCTTGTGAAGTCCATTTCATTTGGAAGGAATTTTGTATAATCTTGTGTAACTGGTAAATTTAAGCAACAGAGGAAAATGGGCTACACAAAGAATGTCAATGGGATAGATGGATTTGTTGCATCCCAGTTTTATATGTTATAATGTTTTATGTATATGCAAACTCCATCTTCTAAATGTTTTCTTATACAGGATGAAAGGCATTGCTTGAACTGTAATAAAATGGCTAATAGACACAGGCACAAGGAACATCACTGTTTCGTTTTTGTAGGTTTAATGACAAAAATTGTGTTGGACACATTTGCACTACTCATTATATAGAATCCATGATTAATGTACGGTTCAAGCAGTACCTTCCACCCTGTATACTGTCCTCCCAAATAATACCCATGCAGTAATGAGAATTTCTCGTTTCAAGTGGTCTTTCTCAAACATGTCTTCAAGGTAATAGAAATTACATGGGAAATTGAAATTTAAGCATAACATAAGTATAACGTTATAATTTCGAGCTTATTCAAAGTGAATTAATCATCATAATAGTATCAACCTCATGTAAGCACTTTATGTAGGGCAGATTGCATGTGATGGTGATTAACACTTATTTGCTATTGTTGTCCTACTGTAATGTGTGTCGAGAAGTTTAGTGTTGAAATGGTATTGGTTTACAAATTTTTCTCTCTTAGATAATGCATGATGGGGAGGGGAGCATCCCCCACCCCAAAGGCTGTTCTTGGCGTTGGGTACATTCCTACTTACTCTGCATACTTCATAATTGTATGATGTGTTCAATTTCCCTGAGCGTTGCTCACAGTGGAGCCAAATGAACAAACACAAACAAACATCACTGTATGGGCTCAATTTGTTTTTTCCCCATATAACCTGTCAATAAATTTAAGGTTCCCATGTGCTGTAGGACCTCCACTGTGTTATATCAAATGTTATATACAGAACCTTTCCCAGGAAAAGGAATCAAAGTGTATTTTCTATTCAATAACTGTAAGTTTTATTAACTAGAACTGGCTTTGTGTATGCATAAGTGACTAAGTGCAATTAAAATTACTTATAAGATCATTCCAATAGATTGTAATAACAGACATTCAAGAGGTTAGAATTTAATGGACATTTTAATTGGGTAGGCCATTCAAATGTATATTAATGTAGGCACATGTTCCTTAAAATACCATACAACTGTATTATACAGTATTATTAAATATGAATATGAATGCAATGTATCTAAATAATAGCAACGTCTCTTTGTGTTTAACCATATCACACCCACCCTTCATAATTGTCAATCACTTTAACATGTAGTTTAGTGTGCCAGCATTAATTGTTTTTTCATATGTTGACTGCAGAAAGAATGTAACAGCATTTTTTATGACTTTCATACTATTGTTTTTTAAGCAATTACAGAATTTAAATTTGCTTAAAATGCAATATTTCATTATTACCTACTTACCTCCTTACCCAATTTTATTATCACTTAAGTATAGTTATATTGTTGTTTCTGCAGGTTATTGGTCCACATGCTGGTTTATAAATTTGGGTGGCTGGATGAGACACTCGTTCATTAGTATTGCTCTCTGTCCTCCATAGTATTTTTAATTTTAATGTCCCTTTTAACTTCACAGGTTTACAGAGATTGGAAACTGGTGGGAGGGGGAATGACAATGATGAAGATGGTGCAATTGATAGAATTATGGTGGGGAAAACCAGAGAACACTCATTCTAAGTGCCATTTTATCTGCCACAAAATCCCACCTCTGATCCCTAGGATTGAATCCAGGCTTTTTTGTGAGAGGCAATAGTGCTGCCCAATTAGAAGTGCGAATATGAGACATTTAAAACAGAGATAGTATTACTCAATACTATCAAGTAATGAAACCAAGAAGTTGTTTTACAAGGCAGCTCCCACTATGACTTCACAAATGAGGTGTATGTAAATAAAGCATTAATAGATACTTAAAAAAGAATAACTATTTCAGCAGATATTTTGCCATGCAATACATATTATACATTTATATAATTTAAGTTGGGTGCTTTGTCATAAATATGGTAGCTGACATTTCGATATGTAGAAATCATTCAGCAATAATGTGGTAATACACAAAGTTTTATGTAACTATTTGTGCTTCCAAGGCCAGCGCTTAACCAAGTTACCCAGATTGACAAAAAATTCCCAAAGATACACAGTACATATGGAGAATTTTCTGTTTATGAAATGCTTTAAGTTATTTTGCAATGAGAAGAGCATTATGTCCTAATTTATTTATTTGGTATAACAGCAGGAAATAGTGTTTGAGTACAACACTAATACACATCCAAAATCAAACTATGGATCCCAAACTATTATCGTTACATCACATTCAAAATTGAAATAGGGTCGAATCTGCTCTTAGTGTATCCTTGTTGAAAATGCTTATAAAAGCAAAAGGAAAGCGAATAAATTAACTTAGGAGTGAGTTTAGAAGTGGATGTGATCTCTTCACTAAGAGCAGAATGTAGAAACGTGAATCATTCGCGTTTTAGACGCGCAGATCCCTCGGTTACGCCGTGTCGTCGCTTCGCAGTTGCGGCCTTAGGCAACTTGCTACACTCCTCTCGTTCTAAAAAAACATCCCTCGGCTACGCTTTGAGGCTAAGGGCCCTCAATCTCTCGGCTACACCTTGAGGCTGAATATCTAACCGGTTTTGGCGGCATTAGTTATTCAACACATTTTCATTGCTGTGGAGGATACACTAAGAACAGAATGTCGGAAATAGGTATCAGACATAACTTTTGAGGACGACTTCTTATGTTCGTTTTAAGATATTAGTGCGCAATCCACAAAAACAAACTTTTCGAAATACAGTCCCTAATTCGAACACATTTCAACACTAAATAGCACAAACACAAATTTTAACACCTTAACATACTAAGTATAGTTTATATTTAAGGTTAGCTTGTTTTCGCTATATATATTTCAATTCTTCATTAAAACCAACTGACGTTGTGACTTTCGATTCATAACCTGTCTTCTACCTTACTAGGTTTTCAGGTCATGTTCCAGTTTTAAACATCGAATGCGCGTTATTTGGTACTCAATATTAAATAAGGTATCACTATAAACTCCTACACTTACACAATTGCTCGTTGATACACAAATTCAGCTTTATTTTTATATTTTCGGCATTGCTATTTTATCAGCTGACTTCTATCTTAGTTTCAAGCAGATAGTTTCCACTTTCTAGCCTCAGCAATCAGCATGGAAGAGGTCGCGCTATTCGCTCTGGAAGCATGCTGTTCGTTTACCTTCGGGTATGCTATCTGCAAGCGCTTGTCAGCATGAAAACCAACCTAACCTAACCTAACCTAACCTAAATCCAGACCACAAGTAACTGATAAAAAGCAGCATAGATGCCACAGAATACCAAACTATGAGTCTTTATGTGGACTGTACTGAGCGAAGTTCCCTCCAAATAACAACAAACTCCCCCTTGAATTAGTGTTAATTTCGAAAACTCTTGCTTTGGCCACAAATTATTCCGTCACCTTTTGCAATTAATTTTGTCTGATACAAGATTGTGATAGCAAATAATGTACCGCTGACGAATTTGGTTTCTTTAATAAAAACTGATACCGATGACACAATCTTAACAGAAATAATATCATTGCCCAATCATCATCCTAAAAGAGTGCTGAATGCCAGGAATAGAAATATCTACTATAGAAGAAATATCATTAGTCAATCCATATCCATAGTCGGAATTCGGTAAATTGATTTATCGAGCCAGTTACCATATTCGCTTTCTCCTTTACTACTGTTCAACTTGAGTTGTAACCACGCACGGTACAAAGTTTCCGTGGCCTTCGCCCCAAGCTTTAGGAATCAACTTTGTATTTTTATGTTTCTTTCAATATTATATGTATTTAGGTTTACCTCGGCTGCGTCAGTATTACTTTGTAGAAACATGTTTCTCTTTGCAGGGAGTAGTGCGGCTAAAGAATGTAGGCTTTGATGCGGTATTAATGTTTACGTAATATGTTTTTACGTAAATTATTAGAACTTGAAGATCTTATGTTGTGTTGCTTTTGTTTTGTTTGGTTACATAATTTTAACTGCCCCACGTATGGGAGCCAATTTGATGCGGTATTAATGTTAATTACTTAACATTATTGTAGCCCCACGTTTGGGAGCCAATTTGTAACGGTATTACTTGTAATGTTTGTTTACATCAGTGTTGAAGCCATCTTGTGACGTCATTCATTTGTTCGGTTTGTAGCTCCATCTAGTGTTAGCAATTTGTGGTAGTATTAGTGTTTGAAAGAATTTTAAGTTTTGTTTACTATCCTCCGGCTAGCTATTATTTCAGTCGAACATGTCTCTTGATCAGGGTTGTGTAAACGGAAAGGAATCTTTTATCCAAAAATTACACTGATGAAGAAATTTTGTTTTACACATTTATTGTCGAACACGTTAACTATCACATTTACACATTGATCTTAACACTCGCCAAACTGAAACTGTTATAATAACTTCTTACTGATCACTTTTAATTCGCGTACTTCAACTTTGTGCATTATTAACTTTACAACACTTTAGATTTTTCGTAACTTGTGAATCCATAGCCGACGTATCTCATACAAATATTTTGACGAACTGACGAACTGAAGACGACGTGTAGTGTACAAAGAATTTTGATGAACTGGCCTACTGAAGGCGACGTGTAATGTATTGAGATTTTCGATGAACTGCCGTAACTTTACCTCCAACCTACCCTATTTATACTCCTGCATCCAGATACGCCTAAAGATTATAACTGAACTGCAATTGGCTAATAAAACGCGCCAACATTAGCGTCTATTTTAATATCCAATGAAAATTATGAATACATATGCTCTAGGGAGACAATATTCCAGAAGGTTCTCAACGGAAAAACGCGCCAACATTACGTAACTTCCTCGTTTCCAATAATGATAAACAGCTCACCCCCCTCTCTGCATTATTGCGCGCTATTATTGACAGTTTCAGTAAGGCCGTATAAACTTATTTCCCCATAATAATTACAATTAATAAACATCTGAAATCAATGACACATAAAAATGCATATTCATATTACAATCATTATTTACATTTAAGTAATTTGTGATACAAATTACTGCATCATATACCCCACTAGAAACATAATTATAAATATTTACAACTTGTTTGGAAATTTTATAATTGGGTTTTTAGTCTCCTAAATCTTGGAACACACGCTATCACTTTCACTTAACACTTCACACGCATTTAACACAAGACATATGTTCTTTTTTTTTTATCTCGCCACTACTTACTGGCTCTGGTTTAATGTGTTTTGACATTAATCTGACATTTACAATTTTTTATAGCAAATACTGTACCCTGAATTATTTAATGACTGTTTCAAAAAATGGTTTACTTTCTTATATTGTTAACAAAAATTTGTGCATTTAAGAATTTTTTTGTAATTACTATACATATTTACCAAAAAATATTCACCCTTTACATAAATATATTTACATCTCTTAAATCTAGACAATCTTTCACCTTTTCTGTTTGCTACATAAGTATTTGTTTTTTTTTAATTATTATTTTTACCCATTTTTGTTATTTTGTACTTTATTTTAACAATACTCTTGGAATTGTATTTACGTACTTTTACTTTAATATCATATTAAGTTTCAATCTTTACATTCTTAATTTCAAATGTTGTTACAGTTACTAAAAATATTATTTTTTTCTTTTAAATATTTATTTCTTTTTCTTTCTTTTTTTTTGTCCTGAATTTATTTCTGTTTTCACATGACATATACAAATAATTAACCCTCTTACAATCCAATACATTTCTCTGCAAGTCATCTTTAACTATCCAGCATTTACTTTACATCTCATTGCTATTTACCCTCCTGGATCAAATTGTGTGTGGCTAAACATTACTCGTAGCCGTATCCTAACCTTCAAATTTTTGTTAATGGATAACCTCTTGTATTCATGTGAAATTTCGTCCCATGATAACATTTGAAAACAATCTAAAGTTTCCTGAACAATACATCTTTTAACAACTTTCATTTTCAATTCTTCTGCTATCCTTTTAACTTGAGAATACTCTGACAAATCTGTACTAAACTGTACTGGACTGGAGTTTTCATTTTGAACAGCTTGGTACAATTTATTTCTTTGCATTACTGTCTCCTTTTGTATTTCTGATATCTCCCCTCTGAAATTAACTTGCGCCTGATTCACATCTACATTCATAACCTCTTTTATTTCTCTTATCTCACTTGTAATATTACTCATTCTACTACCTGACTCTGTACATTCTACATCAACATGTTCACTTTTAGTATTAACCTCACTTTTTTGGTTAGATATTTCCCTACTCATGTCTAACATTTTCTTTGAAACTTCACCTATTTCATTTGCTATCATTTCCTGATTGTCATTTCTCATTCTCATCATACTACTATCTAGCTCCATTAATTTCTTTTCAATTTCTTCCCTGTTTTGTTCTAAGCTCTTACCAATATCTTCCCTTAATTCTCTCTTATTCTGATCTAGTTTTTGTTCTAAACTCCTATCAATATCTTCTCTTAATTCCCTATTATTCTTTTGCATATCTTCCCTTAATTTCTCATTACTCTGAGTTAATTTTTCTAATTTCTCATTATTCTTTTGCATATCTTCCCTCAATTCCCTATTATTCTTTTGCATATCTTCCCTGTTTTGATCTATTTTCTTACTAAGATCTTCCCTCATTTTCCTATTATTCTTTTCCATATTCTCATTCAAAATTTTCAGCATTTCCATAATCATACTAGTATCAAGATTAACATTTCCTGCTATTCTATTCTGACTTTCTGCACTAACATTTCCACCCTCAAATCCTAAAACGTTTGAGCTATTTTCTGTAACCTGTATTGAATTACAGCTAACTGTTACATTATCTCCCTCCATAATTATTTCTTCTGTATTATTAGTAGCCATTGTTTTCTTTATCCTACCACTCCTTAAGTACATTTGAAGGTTACAATTTTGTTTTCTAAAAAAAAATTACGATACTCTGACCTTTGTGATGCTGTCTGTTGCTGTTACATTGATGTCCAGCTTCCTGCCCCTCTCTCCTAGATTTGTATGTCGCTTCTGCGTTGTATAATGATGAATCTGCGTTGTTTCGATGTTTTTGTGTTCACTCATCCGCGTAGTCTGTCGTTCCTATAGTTGTTTCTGGAATCTGCATCTTCTCGATGTTTTTGTAGTTGAATTCTCCTGTTGCCTTGTAATCTCGGAATTACGATGTCCAATCATCCGCGTAGTCTGTCGTCCCTTTTGTTGTTTCTGGAATCTGCGTCTTGTAGTTCAGTTCACTTCTCCATTCGCCCCTTCCTGGTCATCTCACTTCTTCCTGGTTAATTCTGCCCCTTCCTGGTTATTCTGATCCTTTCCTGGTCATTGTGTTCCTTTCCTGGTTACTCTGCCCCACGTTCTGGATGCCAATTTGCGATAGTTTTAATGTTATATTATTTAACATTATTGTAGCCCCACGTTTGGGAGCCAATTTGTAACGGTATTACTTGTAATGTTTGTTTACATCAGTGTTGAAGCCATCTTGTGACGTCATTCATTTGTTCGGTTTGTAGCTCCATCTAGTGTTAGCAATTTGTGGTAGTATTAGTGTTTGAAAGAATTTTAAGTTTTGTTTACTATCCTCCGGCTAGCTATTATTTCAGTCGAACATGTCTCTTGATCAGGGTTGTGTAAACGGAAAGGAATCTTTTATCCAAAAATTACACTGATGAAGAAATTTTGTTTTACACATTTATTGTCGAACACGTTAACTATCACATTTACACATTGATCTTAACACTCGCCAAACTGAAACTGTTATAACTTCTTACTGATCACTTTTAATTCGCGTACTTCAACTTTATGTATTATTAACTTTACAACACTTTAGATTTTTGATAACTTGTGAATCTATAGCCGACGTATCTCATACAAATATTTTGACGAACTGACGAACTGAAGACGACGTGTAGTGTACAAAGAATTTTGATGAACTGGCCTACTGAAGGCGACGTGTAATGTATTGAGATTTTCGATGAACTGCCGTAACTGTTTTTTTTTTTTGGATTGGATTGGATTTATTCAAAAAATTTGGCCTGGTGCCGGTACATTGGGCCCGGCTTACAGGCATTAATTTACATGGTTTATAATTTACATATTTTACATTCGATGATTTAAATATATACACAAGATCCATACGGTGGCCAGCATTAGGCCACCGAGAACAATCTCAGTCGGTACTTTTTAGGTGGTTCATGTTCTAGTTTGTTTTGAAAAGTGTTTTTTTTTCAATATATACATATGTACACACACACACAGACGTACACACACATATACCTGGCCATGCCTAACACGTCCCAGTTCAACCACACGGACTCACACGAATTATTTGCACTGCACTACTTACACTTTGTACACTATTTACAGTCCGCGGTTTTGCTGTGCGGCAGCGTGGCTCATGATGTTGTTGATGCGGCGATCGTAGGGGCCTCTGCCGTAAGGGGGTGCGGCCTAGGGCCTGATGCGATGGGCGCGCGCATTGACGAGCCGAAAGTTAGCTAGAAATTCTCGCATGTTTTCTATGTTTCGGCTCGCCCCTGCCGATGCCGGAGATAAGGGAGTTGGAATGTCTCCTGATGCGCGCCCATACAGAAGATGCCCGTTGTGTTATTAGATCGGGAAGAAGTGGCATGTTTGTTTCACGGTGAAGAGTGCGGTTGTTGGTGAGGATGGGAGGTCTGAGGATTTTTCTTAGGGAAAGGTTTTGGATGGTTTGGAGCTGTTTTTGGAGGGAGTTGGAGGCGTTGGCCCAGGCTACGCAGGCGTAAAGAACCACCGACAGGATGAAAGATTTGTACAAGATTAATTTAGATTTCATTTGTAGCTGTTTGCTACGAAAGATGGGGGCGCATAACTTTAATCGCTGCCGCCCTTTGTTGGCGGTATCTTTCAAGTGGGTGGTCCACCGCAACGTGCGGTCCATTGTGACGCCAAGGTACTTAACATGCTGACGGCAGTGCAACCTTTGACCGCCGACCGTTAGGTCCATGGCCGGGAGGCGCAGCTTCCGAGTAAAATAAATCAGCTGACACTTGTTTGCATTAATTTCTATTTTCCAATCATGAAAACATGAGCGGAAGCGGTCAATGTACCGCTGCATTTCTAGAAGGCCGAAACGTGGATTTTTGTGGTGGTTGTAAATGGCAGTGTCGTCAGCATACATGGCGACTTTGCATCTGGCGTCCACAGGAAAGTCATTGGTGAAAAGTATATACAGGAAGGGCGACATGATTGCCCCTTGAGGGACGCCAGCCTGCATAACACGCTCCCGAGATGAGGAGCGGCCCACTTGGACGTAGAAACGCCGGTTTTCTAAGTAATTTTGAAGCAAAAACATGTAATTCCGAAGGCCGGGAAAGTTGTGGTGCAGTTTGTAAAGAAGGCCATTGTGCCAGCACCGGTCGAATGCGGCTTCTACGTCCAAAAATAACGCCAACGTTGAAGCCCCATTGTTAAATTGCTCGGTTATGTCATCTGTGAGGCGTAATAATTGTAATTCAGTGGAATGACCTTTTCTAAAACCAAACTGAGATTTTGACAAATCATGAGTCTCCGAAACTTGTTTTTGAAGTCGACAAAGTATAAGTTTCTCGAGCAATTTTCTAATAGTAGACAGGAGACTAATGGGGTGGTAATTTTGAGGTTGCCTGGTGCTTTTCCCTTGCTTCGGTAGCATAATTACCTTGGCTCGTTTCCAAGTGTCGGGGAAATAGTTATGCCGCAAACAGGCGTTGAAAATCTTAGTGAGTTGCACCAGGGCTTTTCTCGGGAGATGTTTGAGTTCCTCATTAGTCACCCTGTCCGGGCCGGCGGCTTTCCCATTAGGCAATCGCCTAATGAGCTTGTACACTTCCTGCGGCGTTATATGGGTCAGCTGTTGCTCTTGCTTCTGCGCCACCCAGTTTTGTACCCATGACAGAACCTCCCGTTCTTGCTCTGGGTTCGTAGTTGGGTTTTCAGAAAATCTGTCTTGGAGACAGTCGGCGAATATCTCGGCTTTCTCCTCACCGGAGAAGTGCAGGCCGAGGGGAGTGTGAAGCGCCTGAGTGCTTGAGTTGACGCTAGAGGAGACCTTAAATGCCCTTAGTAATTTCCATAAAGAATTTTCCGAATGTGTGGTATTTAAAATTTTATTTTCCCACTGTTCAATTTTGTTCAGTTGAATTTGTTGCCGAATGGCGTTGCGTAGCCATTTTGCTGCAACTTTATATTCGGGCTGGCGGGTAAGCCGCCAAAGTCTCGTCAGGCGCCGCCTCCTAGCAACGAGCTGTTCCACCTCCGGGTACGTGCAAAAACTGGGTGGACTTGTGGTGTACGTGGTAGCGTTTCTTTTGGCCGTGCGTAGCGAGGCAGTGAAGTTTTCAATGTCGGCATCAATGTCTGCCTCGCTGTAGTATGACAGCTTAGGCTGAGCCATCCTGTGCATGTCTAACGTAAATTGCTCCCAGACGGTCTCTGCTCTCCGCGGCGGGCCGCTCCAACCGGCCGTGACTGCGCCGCAGATTTCAAAATGCACAGGTAAATGGTCAGAGTCTAAGCTGTGATACACTGTGATATTTTGTGAAAGAGCCGCATTTTTTGTCAGTACGAAGTCCAAAATTTCAGGATCAAAGTGACCTGTTTTATGCCAAAAGGTGGGTTCTGGGGGGAAGTGAGCCTCAATGTCGTCATTTTCAGTTATAAGTTCCACCAGGAGATTTCCAGCCGCGTTTGCTCGGCGGCAATGCCACCAAGGGTGCCGAGCGTTGAAATCTCCTGCAATTATAACATGCTCCTCTAAATCGAGGATCTGTTCGAGGTCTCGAAGCAATATTAGGGATTGAGGGGGCCGGTAGAGCGCTACCAACATCACCGTTGTAGTTTTTATACGTATTTTGAGAGCCGTGCACTCTAACACTGCCGAGGCTGGCAGCGTGACAGGAGCATAAGCAACAGTGTTTCTGAGCAAAATGGCGGTGCCACCCCCCTGTCTGCACCTCCAACCTACCCTATTTATACTCCTGCATCTAGATACGCCTAAAGATTATAACTGAACTGCAATTGGCTAATAAAACGCGCCAACATTAGCGTCTATTTTAATATCCAATGAAAATTATGAATACATATGCTCTAGGGAGAAAATATTCCAGAAGGTTCTCAACGGAAAAACGCGCCAACATTACGTAACTTCCTCGTTTCCAATAATGATAAACAGCTCACCCCCCTCTCTGCATTATTGCGCGCTATTATTGACAGTTTCAGTAAGGCCGTATAAACTTATTTCCCAATAATAATTACAATTAATAAACATCTGAAATCAATGTCACATAAAAATGCATATTCATATTACAATCATTATTTACATTTAAGTCAGCTTACACAGATAATTTTTACTTCACTCCATTTATTAATCCTTCACAAGATTAAATAACACTTCACTGATATAGAGAGCTTTGAGATTATTTATTAATTACTTGCACTTTTAAACACGTAAACTTTAAAATATCCTCGCCGTAATGAGTTTTTGTCTCACATTGAATACGTATTAAACTTCTCGAGGACGTGTCTCGCGTCCAGTTATGAACGCTGTCTACTAGCAACCGACTTCTGAATTTGTACAATTTGCTCTATTTATTTATTATAACTCTTCCCTCAATTAAGGGCAGCCATATAGATAAAGTATACCTATACAATTAACAAATTTAATTTTCTGTTGATTGGCTAAGTTTCTGATTGGCTAATCCTACTCCAATAGAATACCTTAATTTAACTTTCAATTTTCTAGTTGTTGATTAAAACAAGTTGTTGTCTAAAAAATTACACTATTCTTGCTCCAAAAATTACCAGTAGCATTATTAAACTTTCCAATTCATTATTGCCTCAAGGTTACCTCATTGTTAGCAACTTTCAACCTATATTCTCAAAGCTCCAACATTGTTAAATTACATAATACAATGACTGTTAGATACATTTTATGTTATTTACACACATATTGCTTTAAGGCGGGCTGTTATTATGTTGTGCATTATATAATTAGACTGAAATAATTTAAGTGTTAAAAACACTGCCTCAAACTGGAATGCCTGCGCAAGTTAGAGAGCTTTGGTTCAGCTCTGTGCTTCAGCTGTCGTCTCGCCAACATTCCTCTTTCCCCATTTCGCCCCTAGCGGCGGTATATATTCCGCTCACTTGGAGTAACTTGGCTTTCAGATACTTAACTTTGAGACAGCAGAGATATTACTCGCGCAAAACTTCTAGAATCGTGACCTTGATTGTCACCCCAGCTGCCGAGCCTAGGAATGGTTTATGTTTAGCTTAATCAACGAAAGCGATATAATACCTTTGCTTACTCACAGTGCGTAACACATACAGTCTGCATAGAAAGTGTCTGCATCTGGTTGTAATTTTAAAGAGAGCAGTATCTAAATAGTACTTACTTTATATCTGTTATATTTATAACCATGGCTCCTACGTTTTCAAAGATAAGTGTTAAGGTGTTACACAGTCAAAGTAGGGAAATAATTGCAAATGTCCTCGACTTCATGAAGCAAGAAGCAGAGATGAAGGAAGAAAATATATGTTCATCCGAGTTCCACAAAAGCCTTAAGAGAGTGAAAGAAAGAGTAGTCAAAGCAACTGGTGTTACACCGAGTTCCGTTTCCAGAGTTCTCAAAGATAAGAAAAAAACATACGTATGAAAGAATGCCATTTGACACGCCTGGGAAGAAACATAAGGTCCCTAAACTAATTACAGAAATAGACGATTTCGAATGCGTCATTCGGCGCACGATTCACAATTCCTATGTGGAAGAAAAAACTGTGCTAATAATAAGCAGATTGCTCATCCAGCTGAAACACAGCAGAAACTTTCAAGGTGGTGCTACAAATCTCAGAAAAATTATTAAAGATTTAGGGTTCAAGTGGAAGAAACCGAAATAAAATAGAAGAGTTCTAACAGAAAAGCAAATTAAATAAATAAAATGAAATAATAATAATAAAATAAAAAATTAGAAATAAAAATAGAAAGTAAATGTTGCCATGATAGCTTAGTCGGTTAGAGCAACGGCACGGAAAGCCTAAGATCCGTGGTTCAAATCCCGGCTATGTTATTTAATTTTTCAGTCTGATTCTACCTTTCCAAATGACTATAATTTTACATGTACTTATATCAGCATCAATTTTCAAAGTGGTGCTACAAATTTCAGAAAAATACTAGTGTATGAAGATGAGTCATACATACACAGCAGTCATACAGCATCTAAAAGTTGGAGTGACGATAGCGAATTAGGATTGCAGGCACCTGTTGTCAAAGGGCAAATACTTATCGTTTATGCTGTTGGAAAGATCGGCTTCGTTCCAAATGCCCTGCTTTTACACGTCGCAACAATAGGAGATTTTCATCAAGAAATGAATACAAAAATTACATGAAGTGAATCAACGCCATGTTGATACCTAATATGCCTTTCTGGTCATCGACAATGCTTCACAATGCGTCAACACTCAAATTGACAAACCACCTACCTCAAATTCCTTGAAAGAAGAAACGAGAGCTTGGTTACTTAGACATAATATAGCTTTAGATAAAAGCATGAGTAAAACAAAGCTATATAACTTAATTAAAGCCAACAAACAGTTTCAGAAGTCATACATACTTGACCAGATAGTAATACAACATCGCCATAATGTACTTAGACTGTCATCGTATCGTCCAGATCTAAACCCAATCGAATTAATCTGGGCTGATATCAAAAAATCTGATGTGTTACACTCACATGACTTTCTCTACTCTTGTACAATCTAATTTTACAAACGCCTATTCTCTAAATGCTTCATGTTAATCGAGATATCGAGATGTCAATCTTATTGCTAATTTTCTTGTAGATGCAAGGGAAATATGGTAGCTTTTAAGCGATAGTCAAATATTTTAACGCTGGTTGCTATGTGACGCATTCCAATCTCTTTGCATGTCCAGGACATAAAAAAATGAATAACGAATTTGAGAAAAAGTATAAGTATTGGAAAATTTAAGGATAACAAGCAATATCTCGAAAACGGTTCACTCAACAAAAGAAATGTATAGGACATAAGTTGTGTATTTTACGCGATCTACATTTTTTGTGTAGTAAAATTTTGTCTATCTCTTATGGTTTACCAGTTATGCAAAAGTCGTTCACAATGAAGAACACTTTTGGAGACATTCCCAGAAAATTCGAGATATACATTTCATTTCTCATGACATTATCTTAAACATATGATATTTTAATCAAAATCGTTAGCCATTTTTGAGAAAATTAAAATTTTCGAAAAATCTTCCATGTAAAGGGTAGTCTGGGGTGGGGGATTTTCTTGAAAACCTTCGTGTCGCATCTCTGGAAGATACTGAACCTAAATACCAAGTTTGGTGCTTATCCGACTGTTCGTTTTTGAGTTATGCTGTTCACAGACACACACACACACACACACACACACACACAGACACACACTCGGACATGTTTCCAAAAACGCTTTTTTTGGATTCAGGGGGTCTCAAAACATGTATTTCCGGTGAAATCTCGGTATCGAATTTTTGGGTGGAATGCAATACTTCCCCTACTTACTATACGTAGTAGAGAAAGTAAAAATGGGTAGCATGCAGGAATATCACTTTTAAATTAAAATATGTGGAACAGTTATAACGCCAGCAATTTGCTGAAATTCGAAGGCCAGAATGGGAAAATGTATGTCGACATGTTGAATAAATTAAGAATCATTATTTCGAAAAATACGGAATTGCAGAAAATAAAATAGAAATAATTCTCATCCAGGATAATGGTGCAGAAAGTAGCGACAGCAGTGATGACAGCAATAATGTGAGTGATTCCGCTGAAGAGGAAGGGTTGTTAGGTGTGGAAGAATTGAAGGCAATGATACAGTATTTTTTATATTAAGCGCTTTTTACAGCGTGGATTTTAATATACTGTATATAACAAGTTTTATCAGCGCACTGCAGTGCGGATATTTGACAATGACTGTCCCACGCACTCCTGCAGCATGCAGACGACCGGTCACCTCCTGAACTGGTAAGTAACTCGCTTCCTAGCTGTCATTAAGATTTTCACGTGTCTAGAACTGTTGCGCCGATTATACCACCTCAGCAAGGGTAAGAAGAAGCTTGCAAGACCGCAGCCTTCACTGCCGTAGCATCATCACCTAACTGAATTAATGAAGATGAAGCCGCCGCAGTCTACAACTGGCATCGCCTCTCTGCTGGAGCGGGGCAGCAACCACCAGTATGTGATTATCTGCGGTGTTCCCCGGGACCTGTTAGTACGCTTCTCATGACAACTGCGCAGCAACAGTGGCACTCAGCAATTAAGGCCACTCGCATCGTTTCATCCCGGGGACCCACGCCTTTTGTTTGTTGGAGCTGACTAGCAGCGCCGATCTGGATATCGTGGACCTGTTCAAACACACACTCATGACGACCTACTTCCAGTGGAGTGGTGAATATTTTGAACTTGACAGAGTTGCTATGGGCAATCCTTTGGGACCTGTAGTAGCCAATTACTTTTTGGAACATTTTGAGACAGCTGCGCTGGAAACGGCGACGAAAAACTGACTTGTTTGTACCGATATATCGACATTTTTACAATATGGCCCCCATGGAAGCGTAGATCTTCAGTCTTTTTACAGCAGTTAAATACCTTCCATTTCTAGACGCTTGGTCAGCAAAGAAGCACAAAGTAAACTCGTCACTCTGTTTACAAAAGACCCGTTAGCATCGATCAATACTTGCACAAGGACTCCAAAAAAACGAGGTATTATTAAAAGCTTAGTTGAACGCGCCAAAAGTTACAGTGAGCCACAACACCTAAAAAGTGAACTAAGACGTCTCGCGCAAGCTTTCGCTCATAATGGCTACTCTAAAAAGGAATTTACACGTGCAATTCATCCTAAGAAATCTCACAGGGAAAACACAAATCGACCTAATCCGAGAGCTAAGGCTTTTCTGCCAAACATTAAAGGTGTCGCTGACAGAATCGGCAAGATATTAAATAAACAGCAAATTAAAACAATATTTCTCCCCTTACAAAAATTAAAACAGATACACAAATCAGCCAAGAATTCATTGGACCCACTCTCTACGGCTGGTGTTTACAAGATACCGTGTACATGCGGCCAATGTTATATAGGCACAACAAAACACAGCATAAAAATCCACATTGCCGAACATAAAAGATGTCGCCTCGGCTACACAGACAAATCTGCCGTTGCAGAACATGCTCTCGTATTAGACAAACACGATATTATATTCGATAAAACAGAAGTACGTGCAAACACCAGACATTACTACCCTAGAATGAAGCTATAGAAATACATTACAATAATTTCAATAAAGAAGGATTTAAGAAAAATCAGGTTGGTTTCCTGTTTTACAGTGCTTTCGCATTGGTTAATACAACAGTGTAAATTACCGTCCACTGCCATATGTACCCGTGGCACTCATACACTCGCCGCTCCAAAGTGTGAACATCATGGGGAAGAAGAAGAAGAAGAAGAAGAAGAAGAAGAAGAAGAAGAAGAAGAAGAAGAAGAAGAAGAAGAGAGACCGCCTCGCCGGAGCTGCCGACAGCACTCCACCGCCGGCACCAGTGGTCGCAGCAGCAACTGGCACCGCTCCTGCCCCGGCTGCCAACCCAGTAGGCATCACCGGAGATGATCACGCCGGTCAGCACCACACCTCTGTCCAGACCGCACACTCCACAAGCAGCCGAACCTCCCTTGCCGCAGCTAGGGGTGTTCTATGCCCGGGTCACTGCCTCGCCGCCGGACGATTCCACGGACCGTTAAGGCGCTTTCAGCGCTGTGGTGTGTTGAGTCCATCTTCTGCTGCGGGAGCGGATCGTTCAGCTGCGCTGGGCTTCGCTGATTCGCGTCTCCAGGATCTCCTCTGGTAAGGAGCGACGCCGCTGCTGCGCCTGACATTTCTGGACAGAACGCACTACACAACAGAGCTCTCATGACTGACCTAACTCTTTTAGGCCAATCACCATGACTGACCTAACTCTTTTAGGCCAATCACACCGCAATGAGGCAAGCGGCACCGACCGACACGTACCTTGCCACCACTGCTGCCAATTCGGCCACCTGCATGGCACAACCACGCTGTCACAACTGCGGCTTGCCCTCACTCACGTCTGACTGCACCGGGCACAACCTGGCACTGCTGTGCTACTTGTGGTAGTGGTAACCGCTTCACGGGCCAGACTTCTTGCCCGTACTATCCAAGCGCACCTCAACACCAACAGTCTTCATATCCAGTTCCGCCACGCATGCAGCTAGCACCACCAACAAAGATCACTCAACAGAACTCACCTTCACCACCTGCAATGAACTACCAACAGCCTTCCTCCGCCACCACAACACCAGGACACTTGTAAGTCGTCCTCCGTGTAGTGGTTACCATGCTAGTCTCTACTTCCCGAGGTCGAGGTTTCAAACCGGCGGAGGGCAATGGATTTTTTAGCGTAAAAATCCTTAGCATGGCTTCCTTCGGAAGGGAAGTAAAGCCGGTGGTCCCGTGTCGTAGATTTACGGCACGTAAAAGAACCTCAATCCTGATAGAGGCATCTGAGCAAAATTACCGGTCTTTCACGCCCAATATAGAATAGGACGCTAAGGACCACGGCAGTTAAAGAGCGTCCATAAATTTAACAACAAACAAAAAAACTCAATTTTCAACGCCGTTGTGAGCATCCAGGAAACTACGAGAACTCGGTCTCCGCCTCGAGGCGTTGCAACGGGCAACCAATGCGCACCTTGTGGTTATGGAGGCCAAACACCACAGCACCATTCGCCACCTCTCATAGGTTTTACGACTCCGCCAGCAGTACAGGATGATGCCAATTCGGAGGTGTTCGCGTCGTGTCAACGCATCGAGTACCACTTGATGGACGACCCTACTGACAGAGACTGCGGCGACCGACCCACGCGGCAGAGTATCCTCCAGGACTTCGTTTTGTATTTTTATTTACATTAGTATAGAATTATAGAATTGCATTTATTATAATATAAAAAATGTAAAATGTACGGGAAAAACACAGTTTAAATAATTAGAGACTGCGTCTAAGGAGCTAGCTGATGCTGTTTTTTTTTATCCTTGAGGCCTGGTTGCTGGACTACTAGAACAGCATCTGGAATCTGAAACTACCATTTTTCAGAGACTGCAACAGCTACAGGACAATCATAAACAACTGTGCTTCCACTTACATTCCCCCATTGTCAGCGATGATTGACATGATCGCTGGAAATTCATGCAAGAACATTTAAACAAATAAAGTAACAATAAAGAACCCTTCATATTCTTTAGTTTTAACCCTCAGGTGGCAGCCAGGGACTTGTGCCATGGCTGTTACCCCAGTCTACCTATGCCGCTCCTGGTTATGCACCAACATTTACTAACTGAGGTGCTAACATGGTACTCCAATATTCCTTCTCCTTAAACTTCCTGTTGAATCCCACCCATATTACCACACCAACTTCCTAACCCTTACTCCCTTAAAAAAAAGGTACTTGCAGTCATCAGCAATTCCTACCACTCTTTTCCTCTTCTGAATGTATCCTCCACAGTTGATGATGAAACATCAAGTTTTTAATAACTTTATTGTTCAACCACGACCTACAACCTGGAAAAGATGTCATAATTTACTAAGGAATTATTGTTCAAATAGTATAAAACTTGAAACAAACGGAGAAATAATCCCTGAAATACAATACACAACATTTTAAGAGTAATAGACAACCAATTAAACTGGAAGCCATATATAATACATATAACCAAAAAGATAAATAAAGGCATATGTATATATATACCGATGAAAGTGAGAAAAAGCATAGATAAAGAAAGAAACAGGTATACTATATTTTGATATACTTGCACATAAAAGGGGATAACATTATAGGAAATATCAGACAGACATTAAATTAAGTGTGAAGAAGTTTAGACCATGCACGTATGGTACAAAGTTTCCGGTGGCCTTCGCTCCAACGTTTAAAAAAATCAACTTTGTATTTTAATGTTTATTTAAATATTATATATGTATGCCTCGGCTGCATCAGTAGTAATTTGTAGAAACACGTATCTCTTAGCAGGGGTTGGTGCGGCCTAAAGAATAAAGGCTTACACAAATTATCATTTTTTACATCACTCCTTTTATTATTCCTTCTCACAATTAAATAACACTTCACTGATGTATCCTACTGTAGAACTGTGACTTTTTTTTTTTTAAATTACACTTTTTAACACTTAAACTTTTATATTCTCGCTGTAATGAATTTTCATGTCTCACACTGAATACTTATCAAACTTCTGGGAACGCTGCCTTTTAGCTTCTGGCTTCTACTGCCTAAATTTATACTTTTACCATATTTCAAGTCTTTGATTGGCTAATTTTACTCCAATAGAATATTTTTATTTAACTTAAGCTTTTCTAGTTTTTGATTGGCTATTTATAAACTGTTTTAAATATTACATTGTTCCAAGAATTATTAGTAGCATTATTAAATTTTCTAATTTATTGTTGCCTCAAGGTTACCTCATTATTAGCAACTTTCGGCTTCTATTCTCACAGCTCCTACAGTGTTAAATTACTTAATACATTCATATAACATTATTATACATGTACATAATACAATGACTGTTACATACACTTTATATATTATTTATACATATATTGCTTTAAGGCGGGCTGTTATTGAATTTATATATTATATAATGACTGATATTATTTAAGTGTTAAAAATACTGCCTCAAGTGTTCAAACAAGGTATTTTAACTGTTCCAGCTTGTGTGTGTGTATGATATATATGAGACTACGAAATATTCTACAAGCAAAAAAATTGTGGTATACCTATACATATAAGAAACAATGACAATTGCAACAGATCCTTACTTAGGGTACACTAAGCAAACGTGTAATAAACATTGAAAAAGAACTCCATAAAAAGTTGCCCAAAGAAATGAAAGTGATTAATAAATTGAACTTGCTATAAAAGCAATAAAGAAGTATTTAGAAACAAATGCACTGTATAGCATGGAAGAATTTAAGTGACTAGAGTGTTACAATAGATACATTCTGTATATATGTACATATAAATTGGAATTTTTACATGTCCTTGAAATATTCTGTATTTAAAGAATGAATAATGTACCCCATTAGTGCATTATTCATTTATGTACAAGCCTTCTTCAAAGAGCAACGGGTACCATTGCTTCCCTGGCCTGCACATTCGTCAGACAAGTCGCCCATTGAACATGGGGTATGGTTGGTCGGCACCTGGTGCGTCAGTAACAATTGTCACGAATTTGTGGGCTTGAACATAAACTGCATGGAAAGAAATCCCTCAGGAATTTATTTAGAACCTTTTTTATGCAACACCATGGCATATAGCAGCTCTAATTGTAGCGCATGAAGGCCACACCAAATACTGAATATTAAGGCTCAAAGGTATAGATGTATAGATTTGAAAAGTTTATCATTTGTTACTTGTCATGTACCTAACCTGTGGTATTAAAGTCATTGAATTCATGCGTTTTCTTCTTGGTGTTGCAATTTTCACAAATGGCAGTGTAACACTGCAGCTGACAGAGAAGAATTGTCCTTTATACCCGGCCTTGAGGAAGTGACAAAGTTTGATTCTCTTCTTTGGTGATATCTGTATGTTTTTCATTGAATTTTTCCCCGAGTTTTTTGAAGAATCCATTAAGTTTAGGGACAATATTGTTATTCTTGTTGGTCTGTTTTATAATACAAAATAGTGAGCACTACTTTACAAAATTTTCAACTTCGACACTTATAAGTAAATATAATAAAAGTAATGATGTTTTTACTTACCCTTGACATTTCAAATCTGGGTTAGTGAAGTCTGATAAATGAAAACGTTCTGAATGTATTCTGTCGTTCGTGTATAGATATTCTGCACGTTGAGTTTTAAAGCTCTGATCTAAATTCTCCTGTTTACGTTTGTTTACCCATATGGCACATCTAAAATATAGCAGCAAAGAGCAAGCATTCACAGTTAAAACTTTTAGGACATCTATTGACAATATAATGCTTTAATTATTTTGTAATATATCTGTGTTAAAAAATGTTATTTACAGAATACCTCTCTCTCTCTCTCTCTCTCTCTCTCTATGCTTTGGAATCTAGAAAATGATCTTGCATTCTTTGGCCATAGTTCTTGCAGAAGTTCACAGAACAAATAATCCTTCATTTCTCTGATGTGTGCTACTATGGGTGATTGTTAAAATGTGTGCTTGCTTAAGAAGAAACCTCATGTTAAAATTTCTTTCGTTGTATGCACGTATCAGCGAATCACTAATCCTTGCTGTCAGATGGCATTGAATAATCTATTCATCTCTTTTAATGCTAGCTTTCCAGAACTGGCTAAGAGTGTATTTGGAACACTATATTTTAAAAGTAAATCTGCTATCGTGAAAACAAAATACCATTGGGGTTGTAATACCATTATCCCTTATGTATATAATAATATTTCTATCACATTAAACCTACATTAGGATTATGGAATAAAGTGAAATTAACAACTCATAATACACAGAAGCAGGAAATATAGAGCAGCCTTGGAGATAAAAGTACTTTGAAATATTATAGGAAGTTTAAGTAAGAGTGGGGGGGCTAAAGTGAGTGGGCTAAAAGTGACAAAAGAAGTATGATCATTATGTGAAAATAAAGATAATGATCTTCATTGTAAGGCAAATTGTGCAGAAACTAAAATATGGTAAGAGGAAGTATGGAACAAGAAGCGGGATAATTTGCAGATACATGCATTCATAGATTGGCCGGATTGTTCCACGGCAGCCTTGGACTGGGTGAGAATTGGCACGCCTTCCGCCAGAGTTACACATAAACGACTGGCAAGTCATGGGTATGGAACACTAATTACTGCACTAACTTACATTAGGCTTACCTGCATCACAAGATGTTGAAACTGATGGCCTTCAACGCAAACCCATTCCCTATATCTCTGAAAACAATTCTGGTTAACTCGCGAAATTCATGTTGATTGATTGCGTGTATTTCTCTTGTGATGATGTCCTTCAATTCTTGTAATGTGATGCATACACTTTATTCTTTAACGTTCCTCATAAATAAAAATCGCATGGAGATAGATCAAGGGAACGAGGTGGCCACAATCCTTGATTAATTATTCTGTCACTATACACACTTCGCAGTTCATGCATAGAATTCGCAGCAGTGTGCACTGTAACTCAATCCTGCTGAAACTAGTAGCCAAGTATCTATTGTTCTGAGTAAAAACGTGACCTTGAAGATAAAACCATGCTACATCAGTGAAGAACATTAAAAGTGGGTCCACATCACCATTATGAACGGACTGCAAAAACAAATTGCAATAATTAACCCTACTTACAGGATCTTGTGGTTGTAAAGTATGAACTGCAGTTACCTTGTATGGCTTAAGTTTCAGAAGTTCCGTTGTCACAAAAGCCGACACCTTGGAAATGTTAACCTCTTCTGCTAAAGGTCTCAGTGATTTTTGGGGCGAGTGCTCTAACCGGACCCTGCTTCATCTAGCTTTTCTTCTGTCAGCACATGGCATTGTTGAACATATTTCTTGTTAAAAAAAATCTGATGTGTTACACTCACATGACTTTCTATACTCTTGTACAATCTATTTTTACAAACGCCTATTCTCCATATGCTTCATGTTAATCGATATATCGAGATGTCAATCTTATTGGTAATTTTCTTGTAGATGCAAGGAAAATATGGTAGCTTTTAAGCGATAGTCAAATGTTTTAACGCTGGTTGCTATGTGACGCATTCCATTCTCTTTGCATGTCCAGGACATAAAGAAAATGAATAACGCATTTGAGAAAAAGTATAAGTATTGGAAAATTTAAGGAAATAACAAGCAATATCTCGAAAACGGTTCACTCAACAAAAGAAATATATATGACATAAGTTGTGTATTTTAACGCAATCTACATTTTTTGTGCAGTAAATTTTTGTCTATCTCTTATGGTTTACCAGTTATGCAAAAGTCGTTAACAATGAAGAATACTTTTGGAGACATTCCCAGAAAATTCGAGATATACATTTCATTTCTCATGACATTACCCTAAACATATGATATTTTCATCAAAATCGTTAGAGCCATTTTTGAGAAAATTAAAATTTTCGAAAAATCTTCCATGTAAAGGGTAGTCTGGGGTGGGGGGATTTTCTTGAAAACCTTCGTGTCGCATCTCTGGAAGATACTGAACCTAAATACCAAGTTTGGTGCTTATCCGATTGTTCGTTTTTGAGTTATGCTGTTCACAGACACACACACACACACACACACACACACACACACACACACACACACACACACAGACACACACACGGACATGTTTCGAAAAATGCTTTTTTTGGATTCAGGAGGTCTCAAAACGTGTATTTCAGGTGAAATCTCGGTATCGAATTTTTGGGTGGAATGCAATACTTCCCCTACTTACTATACGTAGTAGAGAAAGTAAAAAAGATCCTGTGCACCTGACTTTATTGACAAGGTCATGAACAGTTGACCTGCTAGGAATTCGAACACCTGCAAACGAATGTTGAAATTCTCTATGACATCTTCTTGCAGAAGAGTATTTCACATATGCATCATACAGAAAAATACATTGTTCTAAAGTGTACTCAACCATTATTAATGAACAATTTATCACCAAGAGACAACACAATTTTACTCTACACACAAGCACAGACGTCTTTCCCTCATGACAAATCCAACTCAACTGAGCTACAGCGCTGCTCTTTGGCGGCAGGTGCGCCACTCCTCACTCAGTTCAAAGCCGCCACGGAATAGTTCGGCCAATCTACAAACGCACAGAAGAAATTCTGGCATTAAAATTTTTTGGAATTAGTACAACGGAATTTTTGGAACAATTTGGCAACTATGTAGGGAAAGTAGCAGAAAAGTGGTGGAGGAAAATGATTAAGGAAAGGAAGAATTTAATGATAGAGGTAATGAAGGAAGGAACGAAACAGAGGTAGAAAGATAAACTTTCATAGGGAAAAACCGAGTATTAATGTCCACTTTTAACAAAATATATAATTAGAGTGAAGCAGGATTCATTGTACACAATGACCAGTGTTAGTTATATGGTATCCAAAAATAACAAGCACTCCAAGAACAGTGACACATATTGTAAAACTGTAATGTAAATGTACAGAAATAAATAAATCATTCATTCATCAGATTAAATTCAAAGTTGCATGCAAAGTGAAGTGTACAGTAAAAGGTAGGTATGCCCATAAGCTCTATACTATTTTCTCAAGTTAACCACTTCATTGGTATTAATTACTTTTGCTAAAACTTGAAACTACTAGCAAAAGCTTGATTTTTATTAATTTCAACTACTGAAATAGAAGTTTCTCATCTTTTTCTCTTAGTCTGCCATCTATATCATATCTTTCACCCTTGAGTACACGCATCTGCAATTAGTGAAACAGTTTTTATTAAACTTTGCAACTGCTGCAGGGCTCCATGTGTTAAGGGGAAGAAATAAGTGAAAAGCTAACCTTACATGGTGAAAATGAATGTGTACATAGAGTAATTTTTCTGTACTTAATTTATTTAAATAAGGCAATTAAAAGAAATATTTATTCCACATTTGATTTTGTTTAGAACAAGCTACCAAGAAATTACACATTTACCAGGAGTCAAAATGCTTTATCTTGATAATGTTAAATTTAGCAACTTTTTAATCCATTATCTCAGAAGTTACTGAAGATAACAAATTGATTTTTGCATAGTGTACTCAACACATATTTTCAGGTCATTGACGAGAAACAAAGATACTGTACTTAGTAAATAAATTTACATGTTTACAAATTATTGTGCATGATTTTTTTTTCTGTCTAAATTAATTGCTACTTAGAAGTAGTAGTCAACATTCCAAGGTTGAATGCTAATTAGCTGCGATATAAACAGGCATTTGTTTGAAAAAATACACTTTTCCAGAAACTGTAGATAAACATAATACAGTACTGGAAAATTGCTGACATATTAAGTTTTAAGATTTGTTTAAAAATGTTTATTTACAACCATAACAAAAAATACAGCGTAATTAAACAGTTTCAAGTGTGAGAAATATAGATTTTTTAAATCCAGCATCTGAAGCAGGAACTTCCTCTTTAAGACATGCTGTGTATGCTCTTCAATTGTTTATGCTCAAAACGGAGCCTAACTTTAATCTCACAATATACTTTCATTTTACTTAAACCTCGCATATATTTTCATTTTGATTTCCCAAAACTGTTTGTGTGAACTTTTGTTATGGTTTATAAATAAAATAATGTAAGCAACATGTGGAATGGAAAATTTGTTATATTCATGAAAATCTTTCCACTAATAAAAATTCCCACTTCAGTCATAAGTTGTGTAAATAACTATTAGAATTATAGCACTTTAAAGCATGTACCAAAATAAGCAACAAAATCAAAATATTCCAGTGATATCAAAACTAAAAAAAAAAGCATAAAATCACCATTTTGACTCCCCTTAAGTCAGCTGATAATAAATTAGTTTCTAAATATGAAGTACAAAATAAATATTGTAATATATAAATAATACCTATATTAAGAGTTAAAACTAATTTATGCTGAGCAGCATTTAAAGCCTTAAATAGTTCTGCCTTTCGAGCATTGTTACAGAGTACTAGAAGCATATAATATGCTCTTGTGCTAAAACATAACCACAATCATAAACCCTTTTCAGTTATTTTGAATACTGGTTATTTATAGATAAGCAAACAAGCCATTTATGTTGCTATTCATAAATGGAAAAATCAGAACAATGAGGAATCTGCAGTTTATAAAGGTTTGCAAAAATACATTTAATTAATTTCATAGTTACTAGCCATAGAGTTTGATCTATTTCTAAATATGAAATATGCACAGTAGCTCAGCAGGCAAATTCAAAATTCCTTGCTGTTTATGCATTCTAAAATAATAATGATCAGGGTACCATTAATCAACATTTACGTATGTGCAGTCACATAAGCTGCACATATGCTGCCATCATGGTATCTGTAGACCAGTGAGTAGTGTATATTTAATTAGTTTGAAGTTTTCTTTATTGCACACATAACCACACCTGTAATATTTTTTTCTACAGCAAGTTTGCACTTTGTGTCAACCCTTAGCTGGCATTATTTAATCTGCTGTTATTAAGTGCAAGAATTTCATTTAAAGAATACTTCTATTGTAAATAGTAGTTCTGGAGATATGTTCCAACTAAACAACACAGAATCAGGTAGTTTTTCTTCCTACACAGTACTTCCTCTTCCTATCATCAGCTTTACCCAGGTCCCATCATATCTCCTCCCAAAACAAAACTTTGCTTTATATATTTTCTTTGAGTATTTTGCATGCATTCTATATTAGCAGTTGGCTGTATTAGCCAAAGGGATCATCAACATTCCATAACCTCATACTTTTGATATTTCACATTTCCATTATCATAAAATTGTTATTCTTTCATTCTTAACGATTCCATATCATGTATACATGATCTTCAGGATGAAATAAATGAATATGAAAGAAGGAATATGAAAGTAGGTTGTTAACAGGACTCGTACCACTCTGTTGTATACTGTCCTGATTGTAAACATTCCACTTTCTTCAATCCTAACAATTTTGTTCCAAAACATTGGCTTCAGGATGAGCACTGTGTCGAGAATCCTCAACTAACATAACTCCTGAAGGTCAGATTGTTTCTATGGCCTGTTGACTTTGAGAGATTGAAGTGTTAGAGGTCTAAGTTAGCACACAGCATGATCTTCAAAGCCATACTATGTCTGTTCTCAGAAAGTATTGTGATGAAGCCAGGCCTCTGCTTTGTGGATAGCAGACATGTCCTTAAGCGCTAGCTGATGCATGATTGGTTGAGGAGAGAGAGGGGTAGAGGCACACCCAGTTCAGCACATCTGGAAGGCTAATTAAGAAGAATAATGAACATTTGAAACCAAACCTTTCTTCAGTGGCCTAAGAATTTTCTTGAAGCTCTTGCGGGTATACAAAGGAGCAAATTTTCTGAGGCATGAGGTTGTTATTGATGTAATGTACTGCTTTGTGCTATTACTAAGCAAGTTCTGAGTGATATAGCGAGAGAATTCCTGCATTCAATACTGAAGTGAGTGATCGCAGAATAGGGGCCTTAAGTTCGACACTCTACTGAGTGATCGGAAGATAGAACAGTCTGCTTCAGACATGGTTTATTGCAATGCTACATGGAAGGAGAAAGTGAAGAGTGGCTGGAGAAAAACTGGGCAAATTAACAATACATTTAAAGTAGGCCACTTCTTCATATTAAATTTTTAATTAAGCTACAATTTGTGTTTAATGATGTTTATAACATTTATCTTATTCATCCACAAAGGAGGAAGGGAGGGAGAAGAGCCCAGTGCATACTATCCATTCAAGGAAGAATTGAAGGTAGACTCCTGAACCATCTGCTTTTATCTGTTTTTTTTTTAACTCTATAGTCTATTTATGTGTATTGTTATTGATATGTGTAACACTTCATGTTTTGTGTCCTATATTGGAAGAAGGCATAACTATACATCAAAGTGGGTTTGCTACTGCAGCTCTAACACTATATCATGGATGAATCTAAGAGCATTATTAGCAAATATGACCTAATAACAATGTAGGATACTCCAGCTTGATGTTATACATGGGGAGCAAAATCACTAACGGCATCTCTCTTAAAGTCCATCCCAATACAATTGTTTTACATCTTCTGCTACAATGCATATTAAATGAGCACTTGTGATAAATATTTATATAAATTTTATCTTTAGATGAGGAAACTATGCATAATAAATGTTAAAATAAAAGTATTGCACATTTTATAAAATTATTGCACACCTTTTTGCATTTATCAGAGTACCGTTATGGTCATTATTTTGATAAATTTCTAGGAAGAGCTTAGGAAAAATATTTCACGGAATTAGGCCTTAATTTTCTCTTTTCTTTTTTAGGGTTGCTGATTCCTTCATTTGCTTTTGACAGAAACACTTGATGATCTTCGAAATCCATGAAATATTCAGAGTATAACCAAGATTCCTTATAGTTTTACATATAAAGAGGTCCTTTCTCTTTAAAAATTGCATTCAGATCATTTCTCCTGCAGAAATGACCCATTTTTCGCAAATATTTACCAGTACTAATCATAATACCCCCCCCCCCCAAAGGAAGAAAAAATGTGAAAAACCAGCAATAAAAATTGTATAGATTGTTATCAATATTCGAATACCCACATGGGCATCTCCTTTGGAAATCCGAAAGCCTTTGACCTGTACCTTTGCTTGCAATGATATGAGGCACAAACTTTACCCAAGGACATTTTTTGCGCATTTCACTCAACATATCTTGAATGAAATTCAATGTACAACAGCTGTTAAACTTCGTTGTTTTGGGCCAAACCAAAAGGAGTGCTAGCATAGCACGAGTGTCTTATATTGTAGATAGTGTGTATTTGTTACTAGTTTCCATTAATGTCTTTCTTACTACTGCACTGAATTATCTAGAAAAACAACAAAGCTAATTTACAAAGTTTTCTAATAATTAGCAATGCAGCTTAAGCAAACTTTAATGAACAGAAATTGTCTCTGGAATAGTTACCCTGATGGGGGCTTTTAGTAAGAGCTTGCCCTTATGAAAAGAGAAATACTAGGTAACTTGGAGCTAAATTTTAACTATTTTATCTCTCTTATTAAACAAGCTATCTTTTTGTAAGATTCTGTAACAAATCCAGTGAAGACTGAATTCAGCAGTATTCAAATATACTCAATATTAATTATCTCCTCATTTCTACCACTTTTAAGAATGTTATTCTTATTTATTTAATGTGAACACATGTGGAAAAGCCTGATGTGTTACAATCATATGATATCCTCTACCTATTAAAGTTTACAGTACATCCATTCTGCAAATTATTCATAAAAAGGTTTTCTGAAATGGTTTCATACACATGACATTGAAGCCTACAGGATGCTAATAGTCAGATGTTGAAAGACAGACTGATTTTTTTTTCACAGATATTTATTACTCCATTTCAATGTTGTCCCGCTATTTTTCAAAGTAGTCCCCTCCTACTTGAATGCACTTTTTATAACGTCTCTGCCAGTCCTCGAACACATGGTGCAGGCCATTCTTTGTCAGGTCTTTGAGAATTGCCTCACTTTTCTTCAGCACTGCTTCAGTGCTCTCAAATCGAATGCCCTGGAGCTTTGCCTTTAGTGATGGGAATAAAAAGAAATCACAGGGGGCAAGATCTGGTCTATAAGGCGGATGCGTACACAGGTAATGTTTAATTTAGCCAAAAATGCCTGGATTTGATTGGCGACATGAGGCTGCACGTTGTTGTGATGAAGTTGCCACCCATTCCGAAGAAATTCTGGACATTTCCTTGCAATGTGCTTCCTCAGTGTAGCCAATACTGACGTGTAATCCGCTGTTGTAATAGTAGCGAAAGGAGGGACAACAATCACAGCAGCTGTGTTGATGTTGACTTCAGTCATAACAGAAGCCGAAACACCAGGCCCACCATGTTTAGCCCAGAAGACTCGCCCTTCTTTGATGTCCTTGAACCACCTAAACACTGTTGCACGATGTATGCATCTTCACCGTATGCTTGCTTCAGCTTTTCCAAAGTTTCAGAGGCTGTATGATTTAAACGAAAGCAGGATTTTATTGCGCTGTATTGCTCCTCTCGTGTCACCTCCATTTTACGGTATGCGAAATTTAAGTAGGGTCAACAATATATAGCATTACTACCAACCTACCAATACGAGAGTGCTGCCGCCTATGGGCATTATACATGAAACCCTGTTCTTTTCAAATATTTATAGTAGAGACAGGAAACTATCAAGAATGCTTCAGGAAAAAATCAGTCTGTCTTTATTGAGCTTTCTATATGTATACTGGACTTCATATTTGAATACCCTTTGTATGACCTGATGAGAAACAGAAAAATGGAGATAACATTTCAAGAGTGTTTAGCTTGAAATACTGGAAATTCTGATCAACAACAGGAAATACCTTGTAAATGGTTAAAACTAAAAATAAAGCTATTTAATATAAACTGCATATTTTAATGACCTTTATTGTTTTCTTTAAGGTTTCAAAGTTATAAAAATGGTGCAGAGTTCTATCATAATGAAGTCTTTACAGGCTGTTCACAAAAAATACAAGATCTACATTTCATTCATGTCAGAATGTCAAACGTATGTTGTTTTAATCAAACTCCTTAGACCCATTTTTGAGAAAATAAAAAATAAAAAACATTTTCCATGGAAAGTGTAGTTTGATTTACAGAGAATTTCACGAACATTCTCATGCTGCATCCTTTGAAGATACTGGACCTACACACCAAGTTTTGTATCCCAGCAACTTTTCAACAAACCTCAACCTCTATCACTAAAAATACTTTTCTTGGGGTTCAAGGGACCTCAAAACACGCATTTCATGTGAAATCTTATAAAATTGTTGGATCAAATATAATACTTTCTCTACCTACCATAGATAAGTGGCAGAGAAAGTAAATTTCCATACTGTAGGCTGCACTGAAATCCATAGTTTGAGTGTGGTGCCTGTTTGTGCTTTGCTCATCTGGTATGTTTCTTCCTAATTTTTTTATGTGGATGAATCTTAATAATTCAAAGTCCTACATTAACTGCAAGCCTTACTATAGCAGAAACTTACATGCATAACAATGCTGATATTCCCTTCTTTATGAGGAAGAAAATGTGTTATTTATTGCATTTTGCAGCATTAGCTTATCCCTTATTATTAAAATTTTGCTTTAATAATGGGAAAGCTGCAATGTGAAAGCAGTAATCAAATCACAGAAGTAAAATAAGTAATAATTAACACTAAAAGCTGAAAAGTCATATACTACCCAAAATATGCACAGAATTAAGGGAATAAGTATGAGAATCATATTTTCCTACTCCATGTGCATGCTTCATTAAAGGGAATCACTACATATTATAAGCAGGATGCTACTTATAAAACATACGGTAATGATTTTTTTTCCCCTTACAGCTCCTTGTTTTAAATTCTGTCACAACACTATTTGAAAAGGAATTTGTTTATCTTAATTTTTTCTAATTTCTGAATGAAATTTGCCTGCTGATGACGAATCTACCATTGGTTTTCCTCAAATATCAAATTTAGAAACATATGAGGGCTGATCAACAAAGACTGAGACTGTTTTTTTCCTGTAGCTTCCATGATAGTTTCATATCTGTAACATAAATATTTGAAAAGAGCAGGTTTTTAAGTATAATGTTGGTAGGTGGCAGCACTCTCGTATTGGTAGGTTGGTAGCAATGCTCTATTTTGTAGACCCTACGTGCATTTCGCATACCAGATAATAGAGGTGGCGCGAGAGCAGACAGCGCAATCAAATTCTGTTTTCGTTTAAACCATACAGCCACCGAAACTTATGAAAAGCTGAAGCAAGCGTACAGTGAAGATGCACTACCTCGTGCAACAATGTTTAGGAGGTTCAAGGACTTCAAAGAAGGCCGACTTGTCAGTGTTAAGCAAGGTGGGCCTGATGTTTCGGCTTCTGCTGTGACTGAAGTCAACATCAACACAGTTGCTGTGATTGTCCGAGAGGATCAGCGTATAACATTACGTAACCTCAGTGAAGTGTTGAGAATTTCATATGGCAGTATGTTTACAATTATGCACGACCATCTCCATATGACCCAAGTTTGTGCTCGTTGGGTGCCACATCTGTTGACTCCCGAACAAAAGGCTGTGCGAATGGAGACAAGCCGTGAGGTGCTGCGTCTCTTTGCTGATGGAGAGGATGCATTTTTTAAATCGATTATCACTGGTGATGAGTCATGGCTGCATCATTATGATCCTGAAGGAAAACAAGCCAGCACAGTGTGGAAATCGCCATGTTCTCCAACACCAAAAAAGGCAAAAGTTGTTCCATCTGCAGGGAAAGTGATGGTGATCACATTTTTTGACTGTAATGGAATGATTTACCAGCATGCAGTTCCCCCTCACACTACTGTTACAGCAGCATACTACACGTCAGTATTGGCTACACTGAGGAAGCACATTGCAAAGAAACGACCAGGGCTTTCTCGGACTGGGTGGCAACTTCATCATGACAATGCACAGCCTCACGTCGCAAATCAAGTCCTGCAGTTTCTGGCTCGATTCAACATTACCTGTGTACCACATCCGCCTTATAGCCCCAATCTTGCACCCTGTGACTATTTTATTCCCATCACTAAAGGCAAAGCTTAGGGGTATTTGATTTGAGAACTCTGAAGCAGTGCTCAAGAAAAGTGAGGTGATTCTCAAGGACCTGACAAAGAATGGTCTGCAGCACGTGTTCAAGGACTGGCAGAGATGCTATAAAAGGTGCATTGAAGTAGGAGGGGACTACTTTGAAAAAGATCATGTCAACGTTGAATTGGAGTAATAAACATCTGTGAAAAAAAATCAGTCTCAGTCTTTGTTGATCAGCCCTCGTATTTCATACTTTATGTTTTTGTAAAAAGCCGCCATTACCAAACATTCTTTATTCAGTTGTCATGTACTGCAGGCCTTGTCTTTTGTTTCAGGATCGACTGACACAATATGTTGAATGTAAACAAATCAGGTTGATTTTGGACTAAATGTGAAATGTGGTGTATATTTGCCATTATTCATTTGCCATTAAAATAAGTCAAAAGGAAGTTGTAACCTTCACCGGATTCAAGTCCTAAACAAGTAAAAAATAGCACTGTGCCTGGAATAAAGTTCTGCAAAGCATACAAACTTTACTAGAGTAGGGCATATGGATAAATCTTGGATTCCTTGTGTCACCTGTGGTAGTTGATCTAATTTAGAAGGATGTTTGCGTGGGACGAAAAAATGTATGCTATTTGCTACACCCAAATTTGGAGACAGCCTTCAACCATGACAAGATCCGTTGCTTTTGTACTGTTGACATAACGAAATATAAAAATGTCCAAGAACAGAAAAGTTTAGATTATCCCAGTATACCATCTTGCATTGCTCCAGTTACACTTAGCATAGGCCTGCCAATCCCCAAACCAACTGCACATTCCTCATCTGATGATGAAATAAACAGACACAAAAAGGAGTCACATTACAAAGCACCTGTGATGCAAAAAGATACCACACCTCCTTAGACAGAGCTTGATGATTTTATCAGAGAGCTAGATTTAGCAATATTAAAAGCTGTCACATAGAATAACAAAATACAGAATTCCACATACAAAGTTCTCTTCCTTTTTCTAATTGGAAGAAAAAGTAGGCTACTGTTTTAATGTCAATGGCCTATTTGAAGCTATTTGGGTTTTACATCCTCCAAAAGATAGGCATTTTCATAGATAGTTTAAACAGAAGACAAGGCAGTTTAATCTTCATAATAGAAATCAGTATACTTCTGTTTTTGATGGTTACTCCATCGATTTGAAGGACTATGAGAAAATAAGCTTTGAAAACTACCAGTGGGATAGTTTTGGAGACTTCAAGTTTAGGATTACAAGGTGGTTTCCCAAAGTGTACATAATTTCTTGGTCTTTGCAAAGTATGCTGGCCCTCGTAGCCGTGGTCGCTGGAGTGTATAGCTCCGCCAAGCTGAGGGTCACGGGTTCGAGTCCCGCCATGGGCATGGATGTTTGTTTGTGTATGTGTGTTGTGTAATGCGGTAACGAAAAAACAGTAAAACCACAGTATCATAAACTAGGTAAAAGGGGGGAAAAAAAGATAGAGCCACTGGTCAACAGTACACTTGAAAACAGAAAATATGGCAACCAATGGAACATTTAATTTCAGGTAAATGCAATATTATCTTCAACGATCTAGTTCCAAGAGAGAAAATGTTTCTGCCGCCTCTTCACATAAAACCCAGACTAATGAAACAATGTGATAAAGCATCACAGGCTAATTCTGCTGCTTTCTTTTATATAAGGAACATGTTCCATCATTTATCAGGTGTAAAACTGGAAGGTGGCACATTTACTGGACCACAGATACGTGTGATGCTTTCATTCCAAGAACTTCAGCAGAAAATGGCTGGTATTGAAAAAAATGTTTGGAAAGCCTGCAGAATGTGATTAAAATGGCATTACTTACACTCTCACTTGATTTTTGTTTATGGTCAAATTTGGAGATGTCATTGAAGAACACAGGAGCTCTTCCATCAAGATATCCAGACAATGGAGAAAAGATACCAGTATCACATGGTTTCATCGGAGACTACATTTGGAGCCTAGTTTGTGCTGATTCATCTAGTTCTCACTAAAGAAAAACATTATTCTCTTCATTTTTGAACAACTAGCAACACAATAAAAATATATTATTGTACTTAAATGTATCCTATCATGTTTGATATTACTGCTTGTCTATTGTTAATTTTATAAATTTCAGTATTCGTGTATATTATAATATAATAAAAAAAATTTATTTATGATTTTTGTTTAAAATGTCAACACTTCAGGAAAACAACACTATATTCTGGATCAGTACTATCAAGTTAAGAAGGTAACATTAAGTCAGATAAACAAAAGTGAGTCAGATTTTGTTGAGTAGCATTATAGTATAAATAAAACTAATTATTTATGGACACATTTTAACTGATGTGGTGCGCATCCCATTCTATATTTGGCGTGAAATACTGGTAATTTTATTCAGAGGCCTCTTTAACAGGCTTGAGGTTCTTTATGTGCTGTAAATCTACGGCACGGGACCACGGCTTTACTTCCCTTCCGAAGGAAGCTATGCTAAGGATTTTTACGCCCAAAAAAATCCATTGTCCTCTGTCAGGTTTGAACCTGCAACCTCGGGAACTAGAGGTACCCACCACAGCATGGAGGACGACATATTAAGCATGAATCACTATGCTCTCTATGGTCAGAAAAGCATCCTTTACTCTTACATGTGCTATGAGGATAGATACCAACACACACCATATAATAAAGGTAGACTCTTGGGTACCTATACTTGTGCTAGAGCCAATTGCTTTTTCTGTTTGCTTTTACAACTATAGGCATGTACTGTTATTTAACATTGTTGTTTAGTGTTCTTTGGCTTTTAGATAACACAGTTTACAAAATAGGTCCCGTCAACTAGGTCAAATACATGTCCTCCTAATTATAATTGTGCTTTCCTAATATTTCCCTCTGCTTTAGCTTTTGTGTCAAGTATGTCCCTTTTGTTACTGTAACTTAATAAGCATATTAACTGAATGGAAACAGAAATCATAATGTTGATTTTCTTTCTGTTAAGAATACATTTTCAGAAGCCAATCATGACATAAGTGTCGGAACTGCCTAATCCATAAATTTCATAGATTGTTGTAGAATAAATTTATAAAAAGCTTTTCCA
Organism: Deroplatys truncata; assembly: GCA_030765065.1. Lineage (NCBI taxonomy): Eukaryota > Metazoa > Arthropoda > Insecta > Mantodea > Mantidae > Deroplatys > Deroplatys truncata. Next base: position 169,830,444 of record CM060979.1, read on the forward strand.
GGTATAGCAGAAATGCTTAGCTCACTGGAGCTTGATAATAGAAAAGAGAATTAAAACTATTTCTGTCTGATTTGCCATTATTTTTTAAATGTGTTACAAATCTGAACTTCAGCATTTCATTTTCACAAATGTTTAGGCAACTTTGGCACTGAACCAATCAATTATCAATCTTAAATAATTTTATGTTTTCAGCGATTTGTTATATTTACATAACCTGTACCAAGTGTTCAGACTTAAATGGCACTTATGTCATTTGTTTTTTGTTTATGACTTCACAGTTCTGCATTTATATGTATATAAAAAGGCATAAGAAACGACACACTATAGAGGTCACAATATACAAGGGTTTACTAAAAGTATAACACTGGCACTTTTCCTGGGATAAGCCTCTAGAATCTGATGATACTGGGGTTGTTAGGTTCCATTCATAACGGCAATTCATTCCAAATATGTACCTGTTAAGGGGAGACATCTGTGAAAATTGCTAAAATCCATAGTTTTGGTCATAATGATGTGAAATTTTGTGTGTATTTGTGCCAAAGGGTATCTAGTAGATATACTAAATTTCACGTTTCCTTCTAAGATAGTTTTGCAAAAAAAAAAATTATTTATTGCTTTTTTTTTTGCCACAGTTTTAGTGTAGTATAACAAATACTCCATGCATAACATTATTAGTTGTAAATAAACTAAACTCTGGCTATATGTTTCTTTTGATTATGTCTACAAAACTTGGTATTCTTTTTTAGATGTGTCAAATAGTTTTGAGGAAAAAAATTACTGAATACATAGATTATCTTTTTTTTCCCAAATTATTAATAATTTTCAAAATAAAAATTCAATAACAATTAAACTGCTCCATATAGATCATTTAAAATACCAAGTTTTATGTATCAGTTATCTAAGAACATGTGTGCAAAATTTCAAAGGAATCCATTAAAAACTGCATTGCAAGGAGCATTTTGAACATTAAAAAATGTAGTAAAACAGGAAGCGAAGAAAAATGACTTTAAAGTTTTAAATGTATAACAACACATATTTACTGCTTTAGAATTCCCCTGAACCATATGAAGGTCCTTGAGATAACTGTTTAGCTTCCTCTTTAACTTTTAATACTTTTAACTGTTTCTTTGCTGATTTGAATGTATTTAATGTACTTAGTGCACTCTGCTTTAATCTTCGCCTATCCCTGACACTACTAATTCTTTTGCTGACTGGACTTACTTTACTAGCTGTGACACTTTCCTTTGCATACAGAGTACTCTCACAACCCATATTGAATTCACGGATATTTGAAGTCACAGCAATTTGTATTCTTTCTAGAAACAAAAACTTCTTTGTGATATTTACTGCATATTAAACTATGCAAACTCTCATTTGCATTTTGAGTTTTTACTTTTGTACACCTCTAATAAATTAGTATTGGTTAATCTTTGATGTACTGGCATAATTGCACTGACTACATTGAATGAAAGAAATGTTCTGTTCCCTTCAGGTTTAGGGATTTCCTCACTTTTAACAACAGACAATTATAAAAGTACCAAGATGATTCACCTCCAGGACATTTAAAGTGCTATGGCTTCTCATCAGTTGACATGCAGTGATAGAGAGTTGCAAATATTGCAGATTTCATCTGATCTACATTTGGAAGATTGCTTTTAATTGCATATCTATAATAATTTTGAAGCTTTACAATGGTTTCAGCTTTCAAATTGCCTGGTGAAATGCATCAACCATTTTGCCTATTTACATCAAAAAGTGCTCATTGGTAACTCTAGGACTAGTGTATGTATCCACATAGCTTTTATGACAAGAGGAGGATTGTACAATTACTTTACTGGCAAATCCTTTTGTACCACTAAATTTTGCTTCTAAACCTTGTAATCCACAATCTGTGCATGTTAAACTGCTAAATATTTTACTCCAAACTTCGCTGAGCACAAGTACATAATCTGGATTTGGTAGTTCCACATTCATTTCATTTCATCATCCTTGAAGAAATGTTGCAATTTTTGACCACTTGAACTTGCTTCTTCAAGATCTACTGTAGGCCTAACTTTGTTTGTTTCCCCCCTCAGATTTGCCATCTAGACATTATATTTTATCTTGCTGCAAGAGATTTCTTTGTCTGTCTTCTCTTACTAGGCCTAACAATTTTGTAATAATGTTATACCAATTAATAACAAGAAATTTATGGAAAGTTAGTCCACCTAAAGTACAATTTTTACAACCTTATAGTAGATTCTGACAGTGAAAAAAGAATTAGGTGCTTGCATGTTTACAAACAAACCAGTTTTTCTTTAGAATAAGACACTTATTTGATATTCCCTGCCTTATTTTCTACTATATTATACCTATTCTTATTCTAAATTGTACTTATCTATTTGTAGGTCACTATAAAAAAGACTTCTGTGTTGTACAAGGTGTATATCATGTCTAAATTTTTCAAAAACATGAGCACGTGTTCACTCACTGACAAACAAATGAACTGAAGCCATGTTTTCCCGGGGTGAATGTTTGCACAAAATCCCAGAAGATGTCTCTGCTATCATTTACCAGCACTGAATGTGACTGCCTGATTTAAACTTCAAGTATGCGATTTTGCTGCAATGGGGTAATGAGTGCATTTCAGGAGCCACGCCCACTCGCACATGGGCATTTAAATCATGACGTAATGGCCTTTTAAATGGTGATGTGGCGTAAACTACAATAGATTCTGAAAGTACAAAGTATAAACATAATTTTAAGGCAAAAAACGAAAAATTGGATTTTTCATCATTTTTGCCCGAATTTCACCGATGCCTCCCCTTAAATCTACTGGGAAGGCTAGTTAATTGTATCTGTTACATTGGTGCCGTTTTTATATTCAAGGTGTTCAAACTTTGCACACCAACCATTTACTCACCACTATGCACCGATTATAATATTAATTACATTATATATTATTACATGATATTACTATTTATATTAAATTAGTTATAGTTGTATTAGACTAATTATATGAGCTTTGAATTATTTAATTATTAATTATTATTAGGTTAGATTATTACTAATTATTAGGTGTTAGCTTTGCAGTTAACTAGAAATATGAATTATTTTTGCATTTTTTGGTGTACTGTGTAATATTCTTTCAGCAACCAGGCTCATTTATTAATTAGATAATTTTATTACCGTCAAATCCCTGAATAATGAAACTAGCAAACAGCTATTTTTAATTTGGAATTTACAAAATTTATAATTTTACAACTTTAAAAGTAACATTTAAAGACAGTAAAATGCAATGTGGCCCAAGAATGGATTCCATAGAAATATTCGGTTTATCATGGTTGTTCATTGATAGCTTAAATTCTCTTGCAATGAAGATAACAGCTCTATTATAGCATTTAAGCATAACAGTTGCCTTGAATATGCAATCATGTTAGCAATGAGCAAGCAGAATAATTAGCAAAATCTACAATTTACAAATGTCTCAAGATTCCTTTCATTTTAAATGATAAATAGCTTCACTACAACAATACCTGTAATTAAAGGCTTATTTTTCCCATTTTGTATGAAAGAAAGAAATGTGATACTGTGTTTAATTCTTAAGCAGTAGTCATAATTATTTTGAGAGTTACCAGATTTCAAATCATTAATTCTGCAAACTTAACATGGTCCACCAACATAGTTTCACTTGCCAGTCTTTTGGTACCAGATATTAATAAACTTTCCTGCTCTGGAAAGCTGAGTTTGAAAAATTTGCATCTTTTCTACAATCTTTTTGAAATTCTGAGGATGGCTTAGAATAGAATTAAACATAAGTTTGAGTCTTCTATCTTGAATACAATTGGAAAAATATAGTAATTTGTTTTTATAAGCCTACAGTAAAAAAATTTTCCTTTTATCACAGTTTTCTATTTCGGCTAATTACAATTTTGGAGCTTATTCATCAGTAGCAGTAGTACAAACATTAACCTGTTTCCTCTTTGGAACAAAGATTTCAGAAATATAAAAATTCATGCTTCTAAAAGTTTTACCATACTTTCACACCTTAACTGAAATATAAACTTTTGAACAAAAACGTAGCAAAATTTTAAGCCAAATTTTTATCATCATAAATTACAATATGAGTATATAAATTTTCAAGAGAATATCTAAAAACATTGATCCACAAGGGATAATTGTGCCAGAAAGTCACAAGCAAAGAGAAATTAAGATGTGATTTGACATCTCCATAAAGGTTATTTATATATTTAGAAATGGCCAGAATGAGTCTGTGGATAGAGACTGGCCATATATATGAAATGATATTTGAACTTGAGGCATAAAAAAAACAAAACCGATTTTGTAATTTGACTAATTTTCCACAGATGGTTTACCTTAAAAATTCTTGATATCATTCTCTATTTCTGTGCATCTGTAGTTTTAATTCTGCAGCAGTTATTCCAAAAAGTTTTAAGCTAGGCGCTGTTTAAAGTTATAATTTTTCTAGCCCAAAATCCAAGAACACTTTCAGGCAGAGTTCCCTTTTTGTTGGATGGCCCATATGAAATCTGATTTTAGTACTATTAAATGCATTTCTATGTATCCTAAAAACAGGGATTGACTGCAGCATGTTGATTAATGTCCTGATATGTTGTATACTGTACGTCAATTCCTCATGAAATTAAGAACACTGTTTACATGTCATTAGACTACATGCAATAGAAGCACAGTTTTCACAATTTATTGCTCATGTTCCCCAGTGCACACACCTATAAAATGTTTTTACTCTCTGGAGAATAGTTCAAAAGGCTTTTCATTTTCACCCTGAGCCAATGCATAATCAATTGTATAAACAAATTCTGTACATATCACATGATTTTTACTAATTCATACAACATCTCAATTCAAGTAATACATAAAGAAAGCCAAATTATACTATAAGAAGCTTGTTCTGTAACAGCCTTAATGAATTAGCATCCAAGTTGAGTGTTACAACTGGTGGAGTCCCTGCTGCCTCTTTCTTGTCAAGAATTGGAATTTTCACAAATCCTATATTCACAGGTTGAATTTCGTGTACAGCCTGCAAAACAAAGCAAGAAGGTCAATATTGTCGTAAGTAAATAAAAAAACTAAACAGTGGTTTCTAATAATAAAGAACAACAAAAGTAACTAACAATGAACCAAAAAAGGTTTCTCTTTGTTGTCATACTACCACTGCCACTACACATTTTTGTAACATATTGTAATAAAACCTGCCTCAAAAGCTTAAGTTCAGATGTTTTTTTTCTTTCTTTCTTTTTTTAAAGCAAGGCTTCCATTTAACATCTTAACATAAAAGTCTGAGTATACTTGGGTTTTAAATTTTTGCAAACTAATAAAACCCCGATCATACTCGGGTGTATTATGTACTTCTTAGCTGCATATATTTTAAAGACTGAATTTACATGTTCTATCTCATTTCCTGGAAAATCCTTGATACTTCCTCTAGATTTTGCTGTAAACTCATTTTTTGACATGTGTATTTCTGCCAACAGGTGTCTGCAAATCAGCTAACTCAGTCAAATTTTCTTTCCGCATGTTTTATTGATACTAGAGGTCTTAATTGCAACTGGCTCTCATAGTTTTTCATGTGTTACTTCCTTGCACAAGAGTGACGAAGAGTTCAATACCTAATTTAGTGGTGGTGAAGGTTGCAATTATTTAGGGTGCACAACTGCTGAGGTCATTAGCATCCTGAATATTTAGTGTTGCAGTTCATTTCTTCAATTTACAGTATTAGCTTTTTTATATCTAAGTTCAGAACATATGACAAATATACTCAGGAGTTTAATCTACGGGATATTCAAAGATTAAAATATCCATTGTTAAGCTCTTACTGTTATTCTCATTATTGTACCTAACTGAATATTTCATTTTCGCAATAAAAAAAAATAGATGAAAAAAGAAACGTCACTAATCTGTATATTAAGAGGTTAATAAAGAGCTTTATGAATATTGAAATATGGAGATACATGTAATTAAAAATACATATTTTTATTTTTATATTCACTCAGTATAGTGAAATTTAACAAACAATCTATGAGATATAAACTTCACTCTTAAGAGTTTTAAAGTAGTCTAGCAAGTTTTCTGAATAAAAACTACAATCTCCACAAACATTTCAGCTTGAGAACTCACTCTGAATCATTTCGTTTACAACTAAACAATGAAGGATAGAGTCCCCATAGTAACTTGATTATGGTCCGCAGGTGGGAGCCTATGGAGGAGGACTTTGCCACCGAGACCAAGGTAAAGGATACAGGAATTGAAACTTCAGGGGAATGTGGAGAAGCAGGCCCTGTACCAAAAACCAGATGCCTCGCTTAGGACACTGGATCTATCACAACTACGAGCATGGTAGGCCGAGTTCCCCACAATAGGGAACGGGCTCTCCAACGGTGGGACATCATGGGGTTCAATGACTTTTACCCAGCAAAGGGAGCCCTAATAGTAGTCAGTCACAAGGAGGGCTGAAAACAAGCATACCTAATTTGCAGGCATGGGAGGGGTCCAGGCTTAAGACAGTGGGAATGGATGCACTGCCAACTTACAAAAGATTCCTGGTTTGGTTCCAGGGGTTGGAGGTCAGAATGAGTTCACTGCCAAAGGTTTGAGAGGCAGAACCCAGGAATTAGCTTCAAACAGTGAAGGGACTACGAGTGCAAGGTGGAACCAAAAGGTGGTCCACTGATGCTATCCTATAGAGAGGATCAAAACTCTTCTGCGGCTTGGTCCAGGCTACCTTTTCATTGATCGGGACCACTGCTCAAGAAGGAAGGAAGCTGGTGGGAACTCAATGATGGATGTTTGGAGGAACACATATTCATTTTATATATTCCAGTAATATTACCTTGCAAGTTCACTCGAGTAACATAATGAGATATGAAATAGATGTCACCATGATACAAGAACCATGACTTCAACAAGACCCTATCATGGGACTAAATATAAAACATTTTATATCTTCAGCACTCTATCTGAAGTAAAACCTAGAGATGTGCCCTCACAACACTCAGTAATACTTGGGCCCTGCCGGGATTTCTTACTACAGACCTGCAGCAGTCCTAGTGAGGTATGAGGAGGGTGGAGTGCCACATCAGGTGGTAGTCTGCTCGGCCTATTTCCCCTATGACTCTGAGGAACCATCACCTCCTTAGGAGCTCAAAGTCCTTGTGATTTATTGCAAGAATAGAAACCTTAACCTGTTGATTAGTTATGACTCCAATGCCCACCATAGGGTTTGAGGTAGCACGGACATCAATGTATAGGAGAGAAGCTGCTCAAGTACCTGAATTTTACAGATCTTGAGATCGCGAACCAAGGGTATGTTCTGACCTTTGTTAATTATCAAAGAGAGGAGGTCCTAGACTTGACAATAGTATCCTTCGGGAGATACTAGAGGAGATTAAGGATTGGAAGATTTGTTTGAACCTTCCCGTTCTGACCATAGACATATACACTTTGGAAAAGAAAAGGACCACCTGTACAGGAATCCTAGTAGGGCCAATTGGTACTCCTTGAAGCAGTATTTTAATACCTGAATAATTTCAATTGTATTTTATATAAAAGTAAATTCAATAACAGCTCGTCTTGAAACAATATGTATGTAATAATTATTTAAATGTATGTAACAGTCATTGCAAATGCTTGTTTTTATTGTAAAACATGTTTAATAATGTTATGTGAATACATTACATACTCTAATAATGCAGAGCTGTGAGAATAATAAGTTTTAAGTTGCTAACAATGAGGTAATAATGAGGTAACCTTGTAGCAATAATGAGTTTGAAAGTTTGAGAAGTTACTAGTCATGATTAAAGCAAACGATAATATAATTCAGTAACAGTTAAAAATTAGCCAATCAATAGCAAGGAAAAAGTTTAAGTAAAATGCAGATATTCTATTGGACAGAATTAACCAATCAGAGACTTGAAATACCGAAGCTTACAGGTTTTAACCGTTGAAAGTTGCTCAGTTGCTGGCAAGCCTTGGTAGTGAACAGATGGAAGATGTATTCTCTACGTGTGAATCGTAAAATATGTATATGCGCTAAGTGGAAGTATTGAAGATTCTCACAGTTCTTAAAAAGTGTATTGCTTTATAAAAATGTGCAAGAATTAATAAAAGAAGTGAATTTTAAAAACTTAAATTCTATGATGTCTACAATCATTGTCATACCGTGCCCTGCCTAAGACACATGGCTCTACAAACATTACTGACGCTGCCGAGGCAAATTCAAACATAAATAATATATAGAAGCAGTGTTAATAACAAAGTTAAATATTATAGTGTAAAACTTGGAGTGTAATAACAAAAACACATCTTGAAATCAGCTTCTCATACGTAGCAGCATATTGCATAATAACAGCAACTATTACATAATCAACAAATTCAAACCAACGCCCAAAGCGTGTTCCAGGAACTCCTTAATGCAACGAAATAAATATTACGTAGAGTACAATTATGTAAGCATACATCTTCCTCAAATTTACGTAAATAAATACATAAGCACAGAAATTCTTCAAGTTGGCTTCCCAAGCGTGGCACTAAATAACGATCAAGTTGATAAAAACAATACGTAAATAAAAATTACACAAATAATATCTTCTTCATCCTTTATAAGGGACCTGGAAGGCAGGCTGAGTAATGCGGAGGACCTGGAGGGGTACGTGGGGTTTCATTCTTAAAATTACTTTCTTATTTTTAAATCATCCTTTATCTATAGGATTAATCTTCTTCCTTCAAACATTATGCATATGTTTAATTAGAGGATTTATATCATTAAGATTTTTACTCTCCTATGTGTTCACTCCTATAAGGATTTATAAAGGCCTCTAAGAAATCTTGGAGGCTCTTCTGTATAATGTACACTGCTTGCCTGCAGAAACTGCTGGTCTCTGGAGCTAGGGCCAGGCTGGGCTCAATAGAGGACCCCTCCGGTTCTGCAATATAGTCAAAGGGGAAGACTGAGGCTATTACATGAAACCCACTTCCCAGGGGCTTGCATTATAAATCAAGAACCAAACTCAGGTAGGGCATACCAACCTTCGAGGGAAGGCTGGGCATTTGCCACCGATGCTGTTACTTTCAAAAAACTTAAATGAGCCATTTATACTTCTGAGCCCTATAAAAGTGCAGGTGTGGATGGGGTCTTCCTGGCCCTCCTTCAGGAGGGCTGGGAGATTGTTTCATCCCACTTAGTGAGAATATTCAGGGCCTGTCTGGCTATGAGGCATGTTTTTCGCCTCTGGAGGCATGCCAAATGACATTTACACCTAAGCCAGATAGGCAATCCTGTCAGTCTGACATCCTTTCTCTTAAAGGCTCTGGAAGGACTGGTATATAGATTTTTGAGGGATGGGTTATTGGTGGATAGACCCCTACACCCTCATCAGTATGCCTATAGTTCACCCTCAGTTCACAGATACCGCACTCCATCAGCTTGTGGTGAAGCTGGAGAAGGTGCTGAACTGTGGAGAACTTGCCATGGCAGTTTTCCTGGACATCAAAGGTGCCTTTAATAATATGACCTTAAGCACCATTCAGTAATGTTGGAGAGCAGGGGAGTCAGTCCAGTTGTAACGGACTGGAGCATGACCTCCTTGAAGCCCAACAGGCTGTGGCGACCTTGGGGAGTGTGTCTGTGAAGGCAACAGTGCCCTAAGGCTGCCCACAAGGGGGAGTTTTGTCACCAACCTTGTGCTGCCTGGTGGTAAGATGTACTGCTGGACAGACTAAACGGAGAAGAATTCATACTCAAGGCTATGCTGGTGACATATGCCTTCTAGCAAGTGGAAAATTCCTGAGTACTGTTTCGGAGCTCATACAGGGCTCCCTACAGGCTCTAGGGGAATGGTGTAGAGAAATGGACCTGTCTGTTAATCCGGATGAGGCTGAAATATTGATCTCACAAGGAGGAGGAGGTTGCCAGGTTTGGTAGAACCCCACCTGTTTGGGAAGAAGTTGAAACTTTCCAGAACAATCAAGTATACAGGAGTTATTCTGATGCTGGGCTGAGGTGGAAAAAGCATGTTGATTACAAAGTTAAGGGGGCTTACAATGCTTTGTGGGCCTGTTGATGATACGTAGGACTGAGGTGAGGCCTGAGATCCAAGGTGGTCCAATGGCTATACACCTCAATAACTTATGTGGCGCTGGTTTGATGGTCTTCCACTCATGTGAAGGACACTCGCTGATCCTTTCTGGATTACAGGAGAAGTGTCCTATAACCCATAGGATTGGGGATTTTATGGGGACTAGGTATAACCTAACTTCATCCTATACTGTGGTAATACCTTCCAGGGAGGAGTGTGACCCAGAGACTGAGTCTCTCAAGAAGGCAGGGGGTAGGATGTGGTTCATAGATGGTTCCCGCCTTGGGGGCAGTACGGGAGCTGGGGCCTATGGCCCTAGAACCAGGCTTGTGATTCCCCTTGGGCGATATGCCATGGTTTTCCAAGCTGAGGTCTACACCATCTTAGCTTGTCCCATGCATATTTATAATATGCCATGAGGATGAGTATGGCAGCTTTGAAAGCCCTTAGAGCGATTAACACCACATCCAGATGGTGTGGCAATGCCAGAGGATGCTGGATAGACTATGTACTAGCTGCCCAGTTACACTTTTTTGGGTTCCGAGGCAAGCTGGTATTAGAGAAAATGAGATGGCACACACTCTTGTAAGGAGGGGATTTGGGGCTTGATTTTATTTGACCTGAGCCCTTCTGTGGAGTGTCTGCTAGTAATGTCAAGTATGAGATAATCCAGCTTACGGCGAGAGCTCATCTTGAATATGGAGTACGCAAACCACTGCTGGGCAGACTCATGATTTGATAACAAGGCATGACCGGAAGGTGAGTGAGTTTCTGCTGAATTTGAATAGGGTTAAGCTGAGAGGGGTTGTGGGATGTCTTACGGACCACAACATCCTGCGCAAACATCTATACATAATGGATCTTACACAAGACCCTTCTGTAGCAAAGACTTTGAGACCTCACAGAGCATACTATGTGAATGCAAGGGCTTCGCTGTGCATAGGTATGTATCCTTAGGGTCCTTTTTCTTGGAACGTGAGGAGATAAGAATGGCAGATATCAAGGACGTGGTCTGTTTCATAAGACCATTGAACTAGAATAATGCCAAAATGAGGCATACGACTCTAGAGCCTACATGCACGGCCTCTTTAAAAGGCCACCCAGTTGTCATCCATGCCAACTTGATTATGGTAAGACATTTTTGACAGCAACACAGATGCGTAAACTTTTGGATCCTCCTGCAGCAGAACAAAAGTTAATCAAATACTGACCAGGCACTTTCCAGAGCATTATGAACAATCTGGATGTGGCAAGGCCAACAAATTTTGCAGACACTATAAAGCTGTCCACACAACTTGAATGTTAAATCCCACCTAATGCTAAAGCTAACACACACCATGAACAATAACAAATCTCTGACGAGTCTACACCAGAGAAATATTTCCTCTCTCTCTTCCTCCCTCAGATATTTTTTATGGGGATGGAGATTCACAGGATCAGCTAGTGATAAGTAATCTCTTGAATTCAAAATTTTTCTAAATTCTGCATAGCACAGCATGTGGTTCACAATGTATCTACTACTTCATTTTGTAACTCACTCTGACTACTGATTTCCTATTCAAAAAATCTGATGTGTTACACTCACATGACTTTCTCTACTCTTGTACAAACTATTTTTACAAATGCTTATTCTCCATATGCTTCATGTTAATCGAGATATCAAGATGTTAATCTTATTGCTAATTTTCTTGTAGATGCAAGAGGAATTGGTAGGTTTTAAGCGATAGTCAAATATTTTAAGAGCTGGTTGCTATGTTGAGTATTTCATTATCTTTGCATTACCAGGACAAAAAAAAAAAAATGAACAACGAATTCCCTTTTGAGAAAAAATTGAAAAATTTAAGGAATAACAAGCAATATCTCGAAAATGGTTCACCAACAAAAAAAATGTATATGACATAAATTGTGTATTTTAATGCGATCTACATTTTTTGTGTAGTAAAATTTTGTCTATCTCTTATGGTTTACCAATTATGCAAAACTCGTTCACAATGAAGAATACTTTTGGAGACATACCCAGAAAATTCAAGATATACGTTTTATTTGTCATGAAAGTATCTTACATATATGATATTTTAATCAAAATCGTTAGAGCCATTTTTGAGAAAATTAAAATTTTCAAAAAATGTTCCATGTAAAGGATAATTTGGGGTGGGGATTTTCTTGAAAACCTTTGTGTCGCATCTCTGGAAGATACTGAACCTAAGTACCAAGTTTGGTGTTTATCTGACTGTTTGTTTCCGAGTTATGACCCACCCACCCACCCACTCACACCCACACATGGAACATGTTTCCAAAAATGCTTTATATGCATTCAGTGCACCTCAAAATATGTATTTGCTGTGAAATCTCGGTATTGAATTTTTGGGTGGAATGCAATACTTCCCCTACTTACTATACGTAGTAGAGAAAGTAAAAATCTTATGTGTTACATTCACATGACTTTCTCTACTCTTGTACAAAATATTTTCAAAAAGGCTTATTCTCCATATGCTTCATGTTAATCGAGATATCGAGATGTCAATCTTATTGGTAATTTTCTTGTAGATGCAAGGGGAATATGGTAGGTTTTAAGCGGTAGACAAATATTTTAATGCTGGTTACTATGTGGCGCATTCCATTCTCTTTGCATGTCCAGGACATAAAAAAAAATGAATAATGAATTTGAGAAAAAGTATAAGTATTGGAAAATTTAAGGAAATAACAAGCAATATCTTGAAAACGGTTCACTCAAAAAAAATAAAATGTATATGACATAAATTGTGTATTTTAACGCGATCTACATTTTTTGTTAAGTAAAATTTTGTCTATAACTTATGGTTTACCAGTTATGCAAAAGTCGTTCACAATGAAGAATACTTTTGGAGACATTCCCAGAAAATTCGAGATATACATTTCATTTGTCATAAAAATATCTTAAACATATGGTATTTTAATCAAAATCATTAGAGCCATTTTTGAGAAAATTAAAATTTTTGAAAAATGTTCCATGTAAAGGGTAATCTGGGCTGGGGGGATTTTATTGAAAACCTTTATGTCGCATATCTGGAAGATACTGAACCTAAATACCAAGTTTGGTGTTTATCCGACAGTTCGTTTCTGAGTTATGCCGTTCACAGACACACACATGGACATGTTTCCAAAAATGCTTTTTTTTGGATTCAGGGGATCTCAAAACATGTATTTCCGGTGAAATCTTGGTATCGAGATTTTGGGTGGAATACAATACTTTCCCTACTTACTCTACGTAGTAGAGAAAGTAAAAATGGACTGCAATTGCAAATATAACTATGAAACAAAATAACATGGAGAAGAGAGATAGTATAATGGTACATAAACATTGCTGCTTTAATCATAATTAACATTAGTATTCGTTATATTAAAAATTTCATTCAGAATTCATATTACAGATTTGGAAGACAGTAGAAACCAATGTGAAGCAATTAATCTACAAGTGCAAAACTTTACTTTAATCAAATGTGAAAATAGCTGTTTTTACATAAGAAAAATGTGATACTGTTGATATACACAAACATCATATTGGTTGTTCAAATGTGATCTGTTCTGTGGCAAAGACCATTAATTCTGTATACTATGTACAGTAAATGACTGTGCATCCTTAGTATTTTATGATCCTTGCTTATATGTATTTCTCTACTTCTTAACTCTTCAAATAATTTTGATAGTGGGCTACCACAATATCTTCCTCATCATTGCGTGCAGACAAGGCAACAGTTGTAATAAATTCTTTTATAACAGTGAATATTGGTACTTACTTTGGTTAATTCTTTAGATGGAAACACTGTAAAATCAGTTTCAATTCTGCCACCAGGTTTTCGTTTAGCGACCTCTTTCATAACATCATCCTGCAATGAAAATTTATTAATATTTAAGCATACTAATAATTGAAGCTAGTAATAGTGAAGCAAGTATACAAGTTTATATATATTTATTAGTGCTAATGCTTCAATTAGCCTTTTAAATGCAATTCAGGACACATTTTGTAATCACTTGATTGCATCATCAGCTTCTTTGTTTACTATTGATGATTTTGAAAAAATGATTAAGCCCTAGAGAATTAAATGAAGAATTAATAATTGACACTGTTCAAGTTACAGATCTTTAATTTAATCAAAATGTTTTCAGTTTTAATGGAAAATTCTATCAACAAACTTCTGGCTTAGCTTATTGCCTTAGCAATGGGTGGTCCACTTTCATCTTTTCTTGTTGATGTTTTCATAAGCTATATTGAAACACAAGTTACTAAAACATTCCCTTTAATATGTAATGTAATGTAATATTTATTTCATCATTATTACAATAATACAAATAAAGCTTACATCTAAAACTTATGTCTAGTGCACCAGTTTTCTAGCTCCCCCATATTTAGCCCCTAGGCTGTATATATTGGGATAAAGCTACTATACCATCTCTCTACTTTACAAACTATGCTCGTTCAGCTGTACCTTTCTTAAGCTCCTTATCCACTTATCCCTTGTGTTGCCTAAAAATGTTCCCATAATTTTAATTATTTCTACTTTTGTGCTTCCCAACATTCTTAATCCTACTGCTTCTTTGTTTAACTTGTCCCATTTTTTATTCCATATAACCTCTCTCCACCTTTTAACCTTATCACATTCTATTAGACAATGAAAAGTACTACCCGATTCATCACACATAATACATCTCCCCGAACCATTATATCCATTCCTTTTTAAAAATATTACTCCTGTGCGCATCCACGCAAGACCTATTCTACCAAATTGATTACATATATCTACATACTTCTCCCTTCCCCAATCTCTTTTAACTGATTTATACAAGATCAATGACCTTTTATCCTCAAAACTAGCCCATATCTCTTGTTTCTCGATATCTTCCACCCTCAATCTCACTTCTTTCCAAAACCCACTGTTATTATATTTATCTAATAGGAGAATATTCCTCATGCCAATTTCTTTTAGGACATTTCCCATCTCCCCTAACCAACACTCTTCTCCTAGGACAGCTTTTTGAAACTGTATACATTCTTTTAATATATTATTATCTTCTAAATTTAAACATCTATACCAATACTTCAAAATTCTTTCCACTATTATACCTTTTCTCCCTACCCTTCCTAGCTCTGCCAGTGCCACGCCCCTTGGTGAACTCTTGGGTAAACCCAAAACTTCTTTACAAAACATTCTATGGACTATATCAATCTTAATCCATCCCTTTGCCACCCCCCATATTTCTATTCCATATAACATTTTTGACTCTACTACAGCTTCATATAGCCTTTCCAACCAGTTCATTGTTAGCGTGGGTGTTTTGCACAAGCAAACTCTAACAGCTTTCATCGCTAGCTTTCCTTTCAATTGTGCATATTTAGATTGTGCTTCCCACTTCCCGTTGCTTGAGAATCTAATGCCCAAGTAATCAAATTCTTTTACCACCTCTATTTGCTCTCCATTTATATACCATCTTTCCTCGCTTTTTAATTTTGATCCTTTCTTGAACACTATTATCTTGGACTTTTTTGTATTCACGTTTAGCCCCCATTCCATACAAAATTTTGCAATTTCATTAATAGCATGTTGCAACCCTATCACTGTTACTGCCCCAGCTACTAGATCATCTGCAAATAATAACCCTGGTATCCCTTTAATATTTAAAACTTGGTAAAGATATATAGATGATAATTTTGCTATTGTTCATGATAAACACATAAATGGTGCTTTAAAGCTTTAGAATTTTCAAGATAAAGCTATAAAATTCACATTAGAAATGAAAGAGACGGTTAACTCCCTTTACTAGACTTGAAGATGATAAGAAATAACTATAAATTTAATTTTGGCATTTAAAAGAAAATCAATTCATAATTGATTTACATAAAAAATAAGTGTTTTAACCCTTTTTTGTATAAATTTGCTAATGGCTAAATTTACAGATTGATAAATATACCCCTTAACAGAGATGAAATTGATAGAGAATATAGACATATTATCAACACTGCTTTTAGTGTTTCTAATATTCATTTTCTATATAAAGGTGTTGAGAAATTTAAATATCAGAAAGCTGTAAAACGTGTTTCTACACTTAAAAAAATAAACAATTATTTTAATTTAAAACAATTTACTTGCTCTACTTGGAAAAATAATACATTTACAAAAAATTTTAAACATGGCATAGCATTACGTCTACAAATTAAACAATTTGTGAGGATTTCCTGAAAAAGATAAAATTTAAAAACAATTAAAAAATGTTGGGATTTATCAATTAAACTGTTTAGATTGTGAAATTTAAATGAAAAAACTAAACATAATTTAGAAACCAAAGTGAAGAAGCATTTTAGAAATATTAAATACCAACACTTTGATGGATCAGCTGTAGGAGATTATTTTTTATCACGAAGTAAACCCAGAAGATAAATTATTAAAGTACTTAAATGGACCTACAGATTTAATGATTTGGGAGAAAATATTTATTTTACTTCCAATTGATGGCAATAGTATGGCAAACAATCTGTCACTTAGTAGCAGTAACCTTAATGACATAAATCAACAACAGTTAAATAAAACAACTAATAAAAATTGAGTTTTATTTATGGACACTCTTTAACTGCTATGGTCCTTAGCATCCCATTCTACATTGGGTGTGAAAGACCGGGATTTTTACGCCCGAAAAAAATCCATCGCTCTCCACTGGGTTTGAACCCGTGACCTTGGGAATTAGAGGTTAGCATGGTAATTACTACACCACGGATGCAATCAAGTGATTGTGAAACATGTCCTTCTAAATTCTATTAAAAACACACACACACACACACACGCATGCATGCACACACAATTCAAGTATACTCTTGTAAATAGTTTTGCATTTAACACAGTACTTGTGCATCTGAAGACAATCTACATGAATAGTGTTAGTATATTTCTGAACAGAAACATTTAAAGGAAAATCTTCTTCTTCTTCTTCCTCCTCCTCCTCCTCCTCCTCCTCTTCTTCTTCTCCTCCTTCTTCTTCTTGCCACATATTAGGCCAAGTGGCCTGTTATGGTCTCATTCCATCTTTTCATTGGACAGCCCAAAGATATATATATATATATATATATATATATATATCTTATGTGAGATACTCGTGTGACTTTCTCTACCCTATATCATTTATTAGGGGTATACAAACTAGTCTTATTAAAGTTTATTTTTCTATCTACTACATTTTAATCCAAATAAACCTTTGCAGAAATAGCTGCATTACACATTTCATTAAAGATACAAAGGGAACAACAATAGTCAAATCTAAACTGGATGCTATGTACTGGTCGTATAATTTCATAATGTTTCCATTAAATCGCGAGAAACAACTGAATTGTGAAAGGACTTAAAGATAATGACCAAGATATGAACAATTCGAACCTTTAACAACGGATATCTCAGAATGAGATCTATAATTTTTGTGTGATACATTTTCGTCTATAGCCTAATGTTTACCACTTATGCAAGATAATACAAAATTATTTCCAAATGAAGAGGACTTTACAGGCTATTCACAGAAAATTCAAGATACAATTTTATTCATCACATAAATATCTTTAACATGACATATTGTTACAGCCATTTTTTAGAAAATAAAAAATTTCGAAAAATGTTCTATATGAAGGGTAATTGTGAGTGGGGGAATTTTCTTGAAAATCTTCCTGTCACATCCTTGGAAGATACTGAACCTAAATACCTAAAGTTTGGTATTTATCCTACTTTTCTTTTTGAGTTATACGGTTTACACACATATGGACCTTCTTCTAAAAAATGCTTTTTTGGGACAACTTAAAAAAAAAAAGAAAGAAAACTGCATATAATGCTGAAAATGTGGCTTGCTAAGAATAATACAAAGCTATTTTGCTCCCTATACAGCTCTGTAAAAAATTACAGTATTTTCTCTGAACTGCCTGAGGCTGATCTAATGCCTTTGCACATTTGCCAACTTCCTGAAAATGAAACCAGTAAAACTTTCTCTCATCCAGCAAAGCTTAATAACTTTGTGATGACATGAAATTTGAATGCACAAACAATATATATATATATATATATATATATATATATATATAATACAAGCCACAACACTTTACAAACATCAAGTTTGTAAAGATAGCTCTACTCATAAACCAACTAAATTATTAATGTGGAGGTGCTGTTTGCAGATATGATCGTACATCATGGCACATAGAGTTACGTTTAAGGCTATGGCAGTAAATGCAGAACCTACTAGGCTTTCTGCTGTAGCTCTTTTCAGAAAGTTTGTACTATAACTCTGTTCACAGCATGTGAGCAGTGACATTTCATAATGCAGTAAGTCCACATGTGGGCGTAAATTAATTTGAAGCAGATTTTTAGTCCAAAAAATGTGCTATGTCAAGCTACAGTGTTGCTTTGATTCAAAACACAATTTTTAACCTTTTAAATCAAATAGAAATTTTGGACTTTGGTTCAAAATGCGATCAGTCCAGCATTGAAATTGGTTCAAACCAAGGTAAGTCCAATAGTTGCAATTGCTAATGTATGTTGCGCCAAAGATTACTAAAAACAATGGTAAACTGAGATGGCAAACATTCCAAAATTTCACAACAATGTTTTTGGCTGTATACCAGTTACTGTTGTGGCCAACATATTTTTGTATGTGGCAGGTTTATTGTGTTCATGTAAATGATGAACATGGAAGGTGTACATGTAGGGGACAACTCTTCTGGATCTAGGAAGTAGCAGAAGGGCTTAGTAACCCAAATGCTGTCAGTTTGATATACACTATAAAATCAAAAGGAGGGAGGGAAGGAGGGAGGGAGGGAGGGAGGAAGGGAGGGAGGGAGGTCATTTTAACTAAAAGATGGTAACAGTCTGTGAAACTGCTTTTAATCAGTGGCAGCTGCTGTGTAAGAGCACAAGAGCATGTGAACACCCTAGTTTTTAACACCTTGCAGATTTATTGGTTATTTTTTCTATGAATGATATTACAGTAATATAGATGTGGTAATTTAAAATCTACAGTGTTTAAATCTACCATGCTACTCTTCTAAACTCGATGAGACATGGCAACAGAGTCACGAGCACATCTTGACATGTGCACGTTTTTACGAGATTCTGCGCATGCATAACTCGTATGATGTAATTACCTTATAGGTGAAATTAGGGTGACCAGATGTCCTGCTTTTCACAGGATACTCTTTTTTTTTTTTGGACACCGTATCCTGCTGTCCGCAAAGATAGCCTAAAACCTTATGAATATCCTGCATTTCAAAAACTTCCTGCAAAATGGAAAATAATCAATTTTTCCATCTTTGTGCAAATGGCTTTTACGAAATAAAGAAAATAGTATGATTGAAAACTAACGTGCATAGTATAAGTTGGCAGCCTTATAAAAAATAGTTGTTTAAACTAAAATTGTGAAACTTCCGATCCGTGTCAGTATTTTGGTCCATTTCAAGTTTTTCAACGACTTGCTGTGTAGTCTGTGTGCAATGAAAGATAACTGTAGTGTATAAATTTCAGCAATTATGCCGAAAGTTAAAGGAAAACGTGTATTAAACACTGAGCCAAGATCTCTCTATCCATTTATCATCCAGGATAAATCTAACAGTGATGTACGCTGCATGAATCGTTCAGCACTGTTTTCAATAGTGAATGGCGGAAAAGCGAACTTTTAATGACACATACAAACAAAGAAGCAGAAGTTGGCCAATAATACTGCTGCTTCCAGCTCATCCCTTACAACTTTCTTTCGAGGAGCTGAATTTGGATCAACGGAACAAATTTGACTGCTTCTGAATGAAGTGTTGCATTCCACACCGTTCAACACAACCAAACATTTCGTTCAACAGACTGTACAACTAAATTGGTTCAGAAATGCTTTAAACCCAAATATTCGTGTGCAAAGACAAAGAGTGAGGATATCATGACTAATGTGATCAGCCCATTTGCCATGTCAAGAGTAGTAAAGGACTTGGAAAAAGCAAATTACATCACTGTGTACACAGATTCTTCAAATCATAAATCCACAAAACTATTTCCCCTCCTGGTTCGTTATTTTGATTATAACAATGGCGTTCATGTAAAGGTTCTGGACTTTCAAGAAAAGTTAGGGGAAGGTGCTGATATTATTTCCTCATATGTATTGAAGACGATTGGAGATTATCGTCTTGAAAATAAAATAGACTATGTGCAGTTCAACACGAATACACAGTACCATCTCGAAAAGGATCTAATAATGTATATTTCAAAGTTCAAAAAGCTCTTGAGAGATCAATTGTTGGAGTAGGCTGTAGTGCTCACATTGTCAATAATACAATACAAACTGCTATAGACTACCTTCCAGCTGGTGTTGAGAGTTTAGTGCACAAAATCTACTCCTATTTTCACATTTATACTGTATGTGAGGCCCTTGGTGGAATTTTGTAATTTTGTGGAGGTTGAGTATTCAAAAGTTGTTGGTTACAGTAGAACAAGGTGGCTTTCTATGTTACCTTCAGTTGAACATGTATTGAAATTAAATCCAGCCCTCAAATCATACTTTCAATCCTAAAGACAGGTGCCCAATTATAATCAAACAATTTTTTGGTAATTCTTTGTCTGAAGTGTGGTTGCATTTTGCACAAATTCAAGCAGCAGTCTAAGGAAAAAGCTCTCAGATAGGTTAGACTGTGTACTTGTACCCTCAACTGTTCAGGAAAAACTAAGAGCTCTTGAAAATCATGGCCTAGTTAATGTTTCAGATTTCGAAAGAAATGCTGCAAAATTTCACTCTTACTTGTTTGCAATATTTAGATCAACGGAGCTTTCATTTTTCTGAATTAAGTCTGAATCCTGTGTTTGAGTGGAATGATGTACAGAAGTCCCTATGTTTTGTAATTAAGTAGACTGAGAAATAAATGACACAACCCTATTTGATGAATTTTCAAATGTTAGAGAATATGTTACAGTTACAAAAGTTAAGAAATGGGATACAATTCATACACCAACACATTTGAAATGGGTGGAAATATTCAATGGATTTGAAGAGAGAAATATTGACTTTAAGAATGTCGGTAACATTGTACAGTTTACCTTATGCCTTCCTGCTACAAGTTCACCAACAGAAAGGATGATTTCAATTATGAACAATATCTGGACAAATGAAAAATCCAGACTAAAGCCAGAAATTCTGAAACATATGCTAATCACAAAATGTAATTTGAATTATAACTGTGTGCAGTACCATGATATGCTTTTTGACAACCGAAAATTGTTAAAAGCAATTCATGGCAGTGAAAAGTATGACAGCCTGTCTCAGTAACTTCTTAAAAGAACAGTGACACTGCATTGTTTTCAATATTATGTAAGAATAATTGTTGGTGTTAATAGTAATAACAACAGTCTAATAAATATCACTAGTAAGATTTTATATTAAAATGTTTTCATTATAGAAAGTACCATCCAGCAACAGTGCATTTCAAGTTTATTAGTGTTAAAAGGGAGAAAATATGATGTAACAACGTATGTAGATAATTTAAACTAGCCTAAGTGAAGTGAAGCAAAAAAAAAAAAAAAAAAATAAAAATAAAAAATCCACGATCTAGTAAGGTACCAGACCACTTTATTAATTGGTCCTGCTTTTTGTGTCTGAAAATCTGATCACCCTAGGTAAAAAACATATAGTTCGTGCACACTTGAAGACATGCACTGTCCCTTACCTTCCATCTCTCAGCTATAAGTTTACGCCAATGCCACTTAGTGGTAGCATACTACTGCAGAAGTTTAATTCATGTGAGAGTGCAAAGGAGTGAGAAGTTGGGAACCCCCACTCACTTTTCATTTTGGTATAAATCCCGCTAGATGGTAGCATACTGAACAGTTATGCCAATTCACTCACTGTATGAAAAATTTAGGTTTGACATATATACACTACGTGATCAAAAGTATCCGGACACCTGGCTGAAAATGAAGTACAAGTTCGTGGCGCCCTCCATTGGTAATGTTGGAAGTCAATATGGTGTTGGCCCACCCTTAGCCTTGATGACAGCGCTCACTCTCACAGGCATACTTTCAATCAGGTGCTGGAAAGTTTCTTGGGGAATGGCAGCCCATTCTTCATGGAGTGCGGAACTGAGGAGAGGTATCGATGTAGGTCGGTGAGGCCTGGCACGAAGTCGGCATTCCAAAACATCCCAAAGGTGTTCTTTAGCATTCAAGTCAGGACTCTGTGCAGGCCAGTCCATTACAGGGATGTTATTGTCGTGTAACCAATCCGCCACAGCCTTGCAGTATGAACAGGTGCTTGATCGTGTTGAAAGATGCAATCACCATCCGACGAATTGCTCTTCAACAGTGGGAAGCAAGGTGCTTAAAATATGAATGTAGGTCTGCGCTGTGATCATGCTGCGCAAAACAACAAGGGGTGTAAGCCCCCTCCAGGAAAAATACGACTACACCATAACACCACCTCCAAATTTCACTGTTGGCACTACACACACTGGCAGATGACGTTCACCGGGCATTCGCCATACCCACACCCTGCCATCAGATCGCCGTGATTCGTCACTCCACGTTTTGCCACTGTTCAATCGTGTAATGTTGACGCTCCTTACACCAAGCGAGGCGTCGTTTGGCATTTTCCTGTGTGATGTGTGGCTTATGAGCAGCTGCTTGACTATGGAATCCAAGGTTTCTCACCTCACGCCTAACTGTCATAGTACTTGGAGTGGATCCTGATGCAGTTTGGAATTCCTGTGCGGTGGTCTGGATAGATGTCTGCCTATTACTCTTTACGACCCTCTTCAAATGTCGGTGGTCTCTGTCAGTCAACAGACGAGGTCAGCCTGTACGCTTTTGTGCTGTACATGCCCCTTGATGTTTCCACTTCACTATAACATCAGAAAGTGTGGACCTAGGGATGTATATGAATGTGGAAATCTCGCATACAGACTTCTGACACAAGTGACACCCAATCACCTGACCACGTTCGAAGTCCATGAGTTCCACGGAGCATCCCATTCTGCTGTTTCACGATGTCTAATGACTACTGAGGTCGCAGATAATGAGTACCAGGCAGTAGGTGGCAGCACAATGCACCTAAGATGAAAAACGTATGTTTGTGGGGTGTCCGGATATAGTGCAAGTTATTGGTTTCTAGATGAATTATTGCATATAATGTTATGAATTAAAGAATTCAACCATAGAGTGATACAGACATTTGAGCAATTGAAAAACAATGCATGGATTTTCTTTATAAATAGATAGCATCAGCTATTGTGCGGTGCCGTTTTCCCTATTTAATGTGTACTTATATTAACTTTTGTGTGGACTATATGGCGGAACAAATCATTTTATAAGAAGAAATTATGCCATTTCCTGCGTCAGAAAATGAGACTTGGCGAGTGCTAATAAATTAGTAATATTAATATTTGCCTGATGAAAGAATGCAAATGGAGAGTAGCGAAAGCTTACACGTACTTTGTTTTTGCTGTAAACTATTATTAATTATGTACAAAACAATAAAAATCCAAGCCCGCCTCTGTGGGGTAGCGTGTCTGTCTCACATTCAAGAGCTCCTGCATTTGAATCTTGCTTAGTGTAAGTTACCTGGATAAGGTTTCTTTCCAGGGTTTTTCCTTATCCAGAAAAGGCGAATATCGGGTAACTTTAAGCTCTATGGACCCTGGGCTCATTTGAGCATCATTTCACCCATTTCATTCATCATCTGATATGAACTAACCAGTTAAAGGATGCTAAACTACAAAAAAGAAAACTAAAAAGTATATAATCCACAAAAAACTTTCTTTCATCACACAAGTTATGGTTTTTTTTAAATTGTTTCATTTATATAACCCCCTTTAACTTCCATAATCATATCAGTTGTTGACTTGAGCAACAACTGATGGAGTTATTGCTTGCTGAACTGTAGGTTTTTCTTAACATTGGCTTTTTTCAGTATTTTAATATTAAAGAAACACATGTTCACCTTCACATTCATACTTCCAGGCTTTATGGGGATATGGAATGAATGTGGGTAAAGAAAACTTCCCCGTCCCAGTTGGGAATTGAACCTGGTACCTCTGAGTTGAGAGGCAAGAATGCCAGAATGCTCATCATTATCATTGTCGTTGTTGGGAGTGGCTACAGTTGTATCAAATTGTTCATAATATAATCAACTATTATGCAGTAGATGCTATTTTAGATTTTAAGGGGTATCTGAATCTAAAATTTTGTGAACACCCAAATGTATACTCAAGAGCCACCTCTGCTTTTAATGACAATATTTGTCAGGTCAATATCATTTGATTTTCTAACACCTTCCTTTGTCTTAAAACCGGATAATGCTTACTGCTTCATTTAGTGAATATCTAAAGAGTTTTTTTGAATTATTAATATTAATTGTATTTCTTAGATAATGTATAAATATAAGCCAAAACAGTATGTACCCATTAGAACGAGTGACTTATTTTCATATTGTTTTAAATGATTGGTTGAGAACATCTTTTTCAATTACTGATTTCATTTATCAATTATCTGGCTATAAATAAAAATTAAAAAATACATTCTTGCATTATTTCTGTATAAATTCGTTTCAAAACACAAGTTGTTCCTTTGAATGGTGCAAAATGACACAAGTCACAGATTTTCAAAATTCAATTAACAACTGCACCTTTAAATAAAGAGTGAGATTTTTCCCACTTTTCTTATTTTTTTTATATTCAGAATTCTTAATAATTCCCCACACTTAAATTATAAATGATTATACAACTTTACTCAATTATAGTTTTTGGCTTCTCCTGTAAAATTTGTATTTGTGGGCTTATCATATTTTGAAACGTTACTCCTCATATAGTACTATTGCTGCCGAGAAATTGATTCCATTGTCTTATTAGACATCAAGAACCTGAAGTCAGTTCTATTCTTTCTCACAAGACTGAAAACATGTACACATAACTATTACTGTGAAGAATAGTTAAAATTCCCAATATCATTTATGCTATTTTATCGTATTTTAACACTCCATCTGACCCACGAATACAAACTTATCTTGCTTATTTATTATTTTCTCCAAAGAGCAGGATGGCTTATGCGACAGCATCTGAGGCTTGTATTTGGGAGGTTCCTGGTTCATTTCCTGTTGGACTGGCCACCCTGACTATCGGTTTTGGTTGGCTTTACAGATTGGTAGGTGAATGCTGGGGTGGATTTGATACTAGCATATACTTCCCTGTCCCTTATTTTCTCCTGCAGCCATAGAATATGATAACATAACAATTTAAGTGAGGGAGTTGACTTTACAATTCATGTGAGAAGTCTTACATTATTATAATCATAATAATGCAATAGAATTCAATACTTTAACATGTATGTAATCTGTACAACTTATAATCTGTAACATAAATCATAAAAATGCCTCCATTGCCATAAAGTTGTAACATTTCTGTATATATATAGTTTTTAGGGAAAAATTGTAAAAGTTGGCAAGTACGCCTTTGTATGGTTACCCTGTTTTTCTTCTTTCTACTTCTGATATCCCTTCTGAAAGGATATAATCCAACTTTCAAAATTATTTTATGCATTCATGGCAAAGACAGAGAAGTGCTAATGAACTGAATAATTAAATGCTCATAAATGTTATTACTTAACATTTTAGCAACAATAAAAATGTAGCTCAACATGTAACATCTTGTAGAATTTTCAGGGTGTAAAAAGAGTTTAAATCCATTCCACTGATGCACTTATTACAAAAGGAGTAGCATAACTTATAAACATGACTGGAAAACAAAATGTAACTTACCGTGAATTCAGACACCTTTTCTTGAAGCTGCTTCAGTTTGGCCTTTTCCTTCAAGAGGTGATTAGCTGGCGCTGTTTTATCAAGGAATGTAGCAGAAGCTGGTGCTCTTCCACTTATATCCACAATTTTTGGAAAAACTAAAGTTTCATAAATTTCCTGTAATGGGAAAATAAAGAAATTCAAAATTGGATAGCCTTCTGGTAAAAAATCTTAGTAGAGAAAATGCATGCATTTCAACTAAAACGTAATGCCTGCTATGTTTTATTTTTGCATAAATAAGATGCATAAGTGCATAGTCACATGAGGATAAGGAAAAAAAATTTCTGATGTATTACATTCATATGACTTTCTCTTAACCATATTGTTTATTTTTGTATAGTTTCTACAAACTATTCCTCTAAAAGCTTATTTTTCTATCTACTTCATGATAACTGAGATGAAAGTTTCCATAAATAGTTTCTACACATTTTGTTGTTGGAATAAGGGGGATACCAGAGTGAAATGTTTAAAAATGTGTTGCTATATGCTGGTCTTGAAATTCTATATGCTTTTCATGACATTACAAGAAACAACTGAATAATGTTAGCATTTCAAAAAATTTGATATGTTACACTCACATGACTTTCTCTACTCTTGTACAAAATACTTTTACAAACGCTTATTCTCCATATGCTTCATGTTAATCGAGATGTTAATCTTATTGCTAATATTCTTGTAGATGCAAGGGGAATTGGTAGGTTTTAAGCGATAGTCAAATATTTTAAGAGATGGTTGCTATGTGGAGCATTCCATTCTCTTTGCATTACCAGGACAAAAAAAAATGAATAACTAATTTGAGAAAAAAGTATGTGTGTTGGAAAATTTAAGGGAATAACAAGCAATATCTCTAAAATGGTTCACTCAACAAAAAAAATGTATATGACATAAATTGTGTATTTTAGCGCGATCTACATTTTTTGTGTAGTAAAATTTTGTCTCTCTCTTATGGTTTACCAGTTATGCAAAAGTCGTTCACAATGAAGAATACTTTTGGAGACATTCCCAGAAAATTCGAGATATACATTTCATTTGTCATAAAAATATCTTAAACATATGGTATTTTAATCAAAATCATTAGAGCCATTTTTGAGAAAATAAAAATTGTTGAAAAATGTTCCATGTAAAGGGTAATCTGGGCTGGGGGATTTTATTGAAAACCTTTGTGTCGCATCTCTGGAAGATACTGAACCTAAATACCAAGTTTGGTGTTTATCCGATAGTTCTTTCTGAGTTATGCCGTTCACAGACACACACACGGACATGTTTCCAAAATGCTGTTTTTGGATTCAGAGGATCTCAAAACATGTATTTCCGGTGAAATCTCGGTATCGAAATTTTGGGTGGAATACAATACTTCCCCTACTTACTCTACGTAGTAGAGAAAGTAAAAATTACTACAAGTGTTGTAAAATTCAAACCAGTAACAACAGATATTTTGGAAATGCTAATGTGATAAAAAATTATTTGAAATAAATTGTGTGTTTTCAGATTTACACCTTTTGTGTAGTATGTTTTTATCCATTATGGTTGAGGACTTGTTTAAAATTATGAAAAATTCATTCCGAATGAAAAGGATTTAACAGAAAATTTCAAATGTACATTTTGTGTGTCATGAAAATACATTAATCAAACTCGCTACAGCCATTTTTAGGAAAGTAAAAAATAATAAACATGTTTCCATGTAAAGGGAAGTTTGGAAGGGGGTATTTTCTTGAAAATCTTTGAGTTGCATCTTTGGTAGATATACTGAATATAGTCGAAGTATGGTATTTATCCAATTTTTTATTTTTGAGTTACACACACAAACTCTCATACAGATGTGACTTTTTCTAAAAGAGTTTGTTTTGGATTCAGGGGGTCTCAAAACATATATTTTAAGTGAAATCTCTATATCCAAATACAGGGAAAGCCAAAAGACTACGAACTGGCTGCGCAGTGTTTTTCCTGTCTGCGTCCCTGGTGCTCGTTGCTGTCTGCCGCTATCATAGAAAGGCAAGGATGAAACCATACAACATTTTTAAAATTACTTTTAAAGGCTTTACTTGACAACTTTATGAAAGTGTGTTTGGGGACACCCCCTGGTCCCCCAACCTAAACCCCTGCGATTTCTCATTGCGTACAAGACAAACCCACACACACTGGAAGAATTAAAACAAAATATCCGCCAGGAAATGGCCAGCATTTCTCAACATGAACTATGGTGAGTGATGGATAGTTTCCTAAAGAGGTGCCAAAAATGTATGGACAATGGCGGTGGGCAGTTTCAGCATCTCCTTTCATAAACTTGGTAAGTAAAGGCTTTAAAAGTAGTTTTAAAAATGTTGTATGGTTTCATCCGCACCTTTCTATGATAGCGGCAGACGGCAACAAGTGCTGAGGATGCAGACAGGAAAAATACCACACAGTCGGTTCATATTTCTTTGGCTCTCTCTGTATAAGGTGAAATGCAATACTTTCTCTACTTATTAGGTTAAAGGTACAAACAGTAAAATAAAGTCTGTACTGTTTTTGGAGCCTAAATATGTTTAAATTCAGCTCCACACTACACCTTTTTGACATCAACACACCATTTATGGCCAGTAAGGTAGCAGTCATATATCTTTAGAAGAGAGCAATTTTTGTAACCAAGACTATAACTCAATAGTACATTTCACACATAAGCAATACATAAGTTCAAATTCAGACTACCAAATCTGTTATTTTAATTTTCTTTCTTAGTGCTGGAGATTCTACTTCTTTCTGGGAAAACACAGCGAAGTAATGTTACATATATTAATTGAAACACTAGCTTTAATTTCAAAGTCTGTTATCAAATAGTTTATAAAGACAACAGACACCATATTTCTTAATGAAATGAACAAATTCTAGTAACCTGAATTGAAACCCATATTCCAGCATTTATCAATCCTGAACAGTAATAAACCATATAGGCTTTTTATGTCACCTTTTTAACAACAAGAAGTATTTGCCCCATGCATGAATGTAATAATTAAAAGAAACAACAGACTGTCTAGAACAGCATGCAGATTGGTACACATATTTGTGTAAACGCCAGTGCATCCATCAATCATGCTTTCGCAAAATTCCAAGGTGAAAAGTGGGTTATTCACCACTCGCTTATTTACAGAAGACAAAGATATCTGGACCATGAAAAAGAAACCTATGCCATCCTCTCTCTTTCATCTCATTTTCCCATTCAGTCTCATTCTATAGGTCTGGAAAGAATAATGCATTTTAAGTACAACAATACATACATACATATTTATAATATAAGTTAAAAATAGACTGCAGGGGGCTTGTACAATATTCTTATATGAAGGTTGTTCATGTTATCTAAAACTTTCACATTTGTTGATGATATGAATGTAATTTTTAGCTTCCCAATATATAAGATACGATTAACAGAATAAATGCAAAATGCTTGCTGCTAGAGGGTTTATTTTGTAGAAAACAGTGCATTTTTACTTTCTCTACTACTTACAGTAAGTAGAGGAAGTACTGTATTCCACCCAAAATTTCAATGTCGAGATTTCACTAGAAATATATATTTTGAGGCCCCCTGAACCCCCCCCAAATTTTTTTTTAGAAAAGGTCCATCTGTGGGGGGGCTGTGAACAGCATAACTCAAAAACAAAAAGTTGGAATAAATAACAACCCTCAACTCTCTATTTTAAACAAAACTTGGTATTTAAGTTTAGTATCTTCTAAGATGTTGGTGCCATGGTCCAGTGGTTAGACTGCTTCCTTCTCACTAAGGTGGCCTGGGTTCAATCCCAGGGACCTGCATGTGGAATTCATGGTGGACAAAGCAACATCTGGGTGGGTTTTCTCTGGGTTCTCCGGTTTCCCCTGCATTGTTTCATTCCACCGATGCTAGATTATTACCTTTTCTATCATTCATCCCTCATCTGCATCCACTCCCTTGCTCTCATCCCAGGCGTGTGGCTGATCACCCATCCTGGTCTCTCACTTCCGATCTGTAGGCTGTCTGCACCGTCAGGTGTCTGCCCTGGGCATTGTCATATGTCTAGGGGACTGCTCGGTTCGGGGGGGCATTACGGAGGGAAGGCTCTGGTCCAGTTAGGCTGTTTCTGCCTTAAAGTTAGCTCTTTTAATGTTCCAAAGTTGCGTCATGAACGCTTTTGAGAAAATCCCCTCAGCCCAACTATCTTTTACATGAAACATTTTTTGAAATTTTTTATTTTTTTGTAAAAATGACTCTCACAATTTTCATTAAAATACCATATATTTAAAATATTTTATGAAAAATAAAATGGATATTTTGAGTTTTCTGGGAATAGCTTGTAAAGTCCTCTTCATCGGAAGGAAGTGTGTAGACTTGTGAATTATATATTTATATATATTATATATTCATAAATTTATATGTTCACTGCAATACAGTATATGTTAAGCTATAAATGAAAACATACTACTACACAAAAAATGTAGATCTCTTTAAAACACACAATTTATTGAAAATAACCTTTTTTTTTGTAACAGCCATTTCCGAGATATCTATTATTAATGGTTTGAATTGTTCAATATTTAGTCTTTTTTTAAAATTCCTGTCGGTTTTCAGTTGTTTCTTGTGATGTCATGGAAAGAGCATGGAATTTTAAGGCCAGCATATAGCGTCCATTTCTAAAACTTTTGAATATTACAGAGTGAGCCAAAAGACTCCGAACCGCCTGCGCAGTGTTTTTCCTGTCTGCATCCTTGGCGCTCGTTGCCGTCTGCTGCTATCATAGAAAGGCAGGGATGAAACCATACAACATTTTTAAAACTACTTTTAAAGGCTTTACTTACCAACTTTATGAAACGAGATGCTGAAACTGGTCACCGTCGTTGTCCATACATTTTTGACACCTCTTTAGAAAACTATCCATCATGGAATTTTTGGGGGGAATTTTCCAAACGATGACCGATGTCATCTAATGTTTCTTCGGTAAGAACCGAACGCCATCTTTTAGATTTCTTAGCTTCAACACTTCCTGTGGCCTGAAATTTACTGTAAAGTTCATGGATTGTTGTACAGCCTGAAACTTTTACACCTGGAAATCTTTCTGCAAATCGTATTTTCACTTGGCGAGCTGACCGAGTTAACACATACAAATCATACATAAATACATGCTGTGCAGCAGAAAACATATACTGAGCCATAATATACTTTGTGACTAAGTACTGGACAAAATAATAAATAACTCATAATAATTGAACTACATCACATCACTTCAACTCAAAACTGCACTTCACACTGCAAAGCAAAACTAGAACAGTGTGACTTTGTTTATAGCAGCAGTGCGTTATGTTTTTATCATACTTCCACTCGCCCAGTTGAAAAACACTGCACAGATAGTAATATACCCCTCTGGGGTAACTTAAAACAAAGTGTACAAGACAAACCCACACACCCTGGAAGAATTAAAACAAAATATCCGTCAGGAAATTTCTCAACGTGAACTACGCAATGATGGATAGTTTCCTAAAGAGGTGCCAAAAATGTATAGACAATGACGGTGACCAGTTTCAGCACCTTCTTTCCTAAAGTTGGTAAGTAAAGCCTTTAAAAGTAGTTTTAAAAATGTTGTATGATTTCATCCGCGCTTTTCTATGATAGCGGCAGACGGCAAGTGCCGAGGACACGGACAGGAAAAACACCACAAGGTGGTTCAGAGTCTTTTGGCTCACTCTGTACTATTCCCTTTGTATCTGTATCAAAATGTGTAGTGCAGCTATTTTATCTCGATTTAAATGAAGCAGATAGAGAAAACAACTTTGGTAAGAATATTTTGTTAACCCACTAATAAGCAATAGAGGATAGAGAAAGTCATGTAAGTAATACATTAGATTTTTTATGGTGTTTCTGTTGTATATTTTAAAAACATTTACTCTTGGACAGTAACACATGTGAAGCATGGTGGCTCCAAGCACCTCTATGTTACCTTTCCTTCAGTCATAGCGCTGCTAGTGTACTAAATTATGTTTGCACATATTTCCCTCTACATTCAATTGCACATCAGATTAGTTACTTTATTCATGCTCTAAAAATTACTGAGCTCAGTCACTTGTATGCAGCGACATCTTTTGCTCATATAGGCTTGATAGGACAATTTCCTAATGAGTACACTGAATATTAATACTTTACTCAGAAATATTCACCCTTCAATTATAAGGCAGGCAGTCAGCACTTCCTATTCACTAGTAGTGGCACTGAATGTGTTGGCTATCTTCTCTAAGAAGGAGAGAGAGACTCAAAAGTTGCAAAAAATTTAAATTAACCATATTTTTTAACATAAAGCCCATAAAACAAAATAACTGTATTGTAATTTAAGCCTTAATAATTTGTCATCATGTTCACACTTTTTTTGTTGTTTGTTCTGGAAAATGTCAGATAATTAACCATTTTATTATAACGGTATACATCATAAATTTAATAATATAAAATTAGCTTATGACATTCTTCTTTTGCGAAAGCATCCATCAGATTTATAAGTAAAACTGCTAATGTAGTACAAGAAGCTTGTGGAATAAATATTTCCTATTAAAATGGTTAAGAATCAGATTACAATACCCACACGAGTTTCTCTACGCATTACAAATTCACATTACATCATTTATTAAACTAATAATTCACTGTAGAACACATTTCAAACAAAACAATATACTCACCCTGCCCTGTTTGTACATCTTAGAAACAGTTTGCTTTATAAATAACAACATTCATTACTTCTCAAACAGCACTATACATGAGCATTCCACTAGAAGCAGGAAAAGCATTCACTTACAAGCCGCCAGAACGACAAAAAAGGTTAACTCTATATTGCATACAGGAATCCTGATGTATAATTTAATTACAACAAAAATTAATGACAAACATCCACCTAGGTTCAGAAAGCAGGTTAAGAGGTTTTTAATTGATAACTGCTTTTATAATATACAAGACTTTTTTGAGTTCTTTAGCTACAAGGTATAGACACACAATGTAAATAGGATCCTTAAAGCAAAGTTTAACTATCTTTTTACGTATATAGTAACCTATTGAATTGTTTATATTTGTGATGTCATTATTTGTAGAAATAGATTAATCTACCGTACTTGACGAAGCCATGAGATTGTAACAAATTTCGAATCGGTGAATAGACTGACTGACTGACTGACTGGACTGTGTCTGTCTGTCTGTCTATAAAAAGTAGTTCTTCAATCCTTGTTACATAGGGTGTAAACAAATGATTATAGCAATTTTAAATATATTTTTTCTCATTGTATACAATATAATTTTGAATCCTAACTTAAACTGAAGAGTAACTGTGGAAGTTTAAATTCCACGTGTGCATATTTTGTTTTGTTTTGTAGCCATGGTAAAGAAATAAAACATGGCAATTTGCATGAAACAGCTTTTAGTCTTGGAATTCACAAAAGTGGTTACAGTTCAGTGGTCTACTAGTGTATGTATGCCATGTGACAAATGGATCCCATATTAAACACTTTAAATTTGTTATGGTAACTTCCATCAGTTTTCTTCAATATAAGTTATGACTCAAAATTATATTGCAGAGAAACTACAGTTTAAAACCCCTATAATCATTTGTGTACACCCTATACTATCCATGGCACATATCTTCTGCTGGTGAAGATATTGTCGCTTCTGGTAACAACATTTGTGGGTGATACAATCAGATCCAAAATAAGGGTGTCTCTGTAAAGGAAAGAGCACAGGACAACCATGTGTGTCAGATGAGAATGTGGAGAGAGTATGAGTGGCTTTCATGCACAGTCCTAAAACAATTTGTGGGGTGGGCATGTTGAGAACTAGCTCTTCTAACAATGATAATATGGAAGGTATTAAGAAAACATGTCACTGCTAACTGCAGACCTACCCAAGTTAAGATGGAGGGTTATTGCAGCATCAGTTACACCAGACATTCTAACATAAGTATGACAAGAAATGGACTACCAGCTGCTTGTATGGCATGTTACAAATAGATCCCACACTTAACACTTGAAACTTATGTTATGGCAACTTCCACTAGTTTTCTTCAATTTAAGTTATTCGAAATTATGTTGTATATCACAGAAAAACTATATATGTTTAAAAACCCTATAATCATTTCTGTACATCTTTTACTATCTGGGACACATACGTGCCCAAGTGATTTCAAACTAAGCAATATAGGCCTATCAAAGAACAGCATGTGAAAACAGCATTCAACTAATGATATGTCATAGCAATGAGCTCATGGGAAGGAAAAGCAAAAAAATAAGAGTTGCAAACTTTTAGACATGTCCCATCTGATAACATACTTGAAAAAATCTGATGTGTTACACTCACATGACTTTCTCTACTCTTGTACAAACTATTTTTACAAACGTTTATTCTCCATATGCTTCATGTTACTCGAGATATCGAGATGTCAATCTTATTGCTAATTTTCTTGTAGATGCAAGGGGAACATGGCAGGTTATAAGCGATAGTCAAATATTTTAAGCGCTGGTTGCTATGTGGCGCATTATATTCTGTTTACATATCCAGGACATAAAAAATTGAATAACGAATTTGAGAAAAAGTATAAGTATTGGAAAATTTAAGGAAATAACAAGCAATATCTCGAAGATGGTTCACTCAACTAAAAAAAATGTATATGACATAAATTGTGTATTTTAACGCGATCTACATTTTTTGTGTAGTAAACTTTTGTCTATCTCTTATGGTTTACCAGTTATGCAAAAGTCGTTCACAATAAAGAATACTTTTGGAGACATTTCCAGGAAATTCAAGATATACATTTTATTTGTCATAAAAATATCTTAAACATATGATATTTTAATCAAAATCGTTAGAGCCATTTTTGAGAAAATTAAAATTTTCGAAAAATCTTCCATGTAAAGGGTACTCTGGGGTGGGGGGATTTTCTTGAAAACCTTCGTGTCGCATCCTTGGAAGATACTGAACCCAAATACCAAGTTTGGTGTTTATCCGACTGTTCGTTTCTGAGTTATGCTGTTCACAGACACACACACGGACATGTTTCCAAAAATCCTTTTTTTGGCTTCAGGGGGTCTCAAAACATGTATTTCTGGTGAAATCTCGGTATCGAATTTTTGGGTGGAATACAATACTTCCCCTACTTACTATACGTAGTAGAGAAAGTAAAAAATGTAAAGATACTGCATATATTTTGGAAATGTATAGCATTACGAAAAGTATTATTTGAAATAAATCATGTACTTTAATGGATTCTGGTTTTTTTCCGTAGTAAGTTTTTTTTATACAAAATTCAGTCACAATGAAAAGGACTTCACAAGCTATTTATAGAAAATTTAAGATAAACATTTTATTTGTATGTAATTCAAACATGTGGTATTTTAATACAAATTGTTAAGAGACTCATCTGTGACAAAATCAAAAGTAAAACAAATTCCATTCTTGAAATTCACTGTTGTTATTACTAGAAAATGCTCCAGAACATACTGATCCCAAGGTAAAAAGAAAAACATTTATTACGTTAAAAAGTAACGATTCTGTAAGCATAAATAACTTTTCTCTGTTATTAAGCTCGAAGTATTATTCTTTTCTGTGCTAAGCAGCCATAAAAATCTGAAACTCCACAAAATAACATCATACTAATTATATGAAAAGATTCTTACTTTGCACAATACTCACTTTGCGCAAAAGAGAAGCCTTCTTTTCCAGCTTATCCAGGTTGTTTTCAACCTCTTTATCATCATGTCTCTTTGGTACCTAGGAAAAAATAAAATGTTTGTGCAATGGTCACATGACTTTTGCTATCCATTACCATTTCATAGTGATTCCACAAACAATTCAGATAAAACACTATGTTTCTATGCCCTCCATGCCAATCACAGTAAATACCTGTATAAAATTACTTCAATTGCATAATATGTACTACAGAAGTCAATATATACTAGCCACTTAAAAAACGAAAGAAAGGACATGTTTCAAAATACACTGCACATGAAGGTAGGAAAATCTAAACATAAAACTTGATGTTTTAACAAGGACTACTGGTGTTTTTTATAGTAAATGTTTTCTTTTATGATTATGATTTTATCATTTGAGTATCTCAAACTTACGAGTTTTGTGTTTTACTCAAAATTGTTAGTAATTTTTAATAAATAAAATAAAAATGTTTCCATGTAAGTGGTTGCTACAAGTAGAAAAATTCCCTGAAAGTTTCCTCCTGGTATTGTAAATCCACACACGCATACACACAAGCTATTTTCGAAAGAACTTTGAAACAAAGAAGTTTTTGGATTCAGGGATCTAAAAATGTATGGCTTCAGTAAGACTGAAATATTAAGTTTTTGGATAGAATGCAACACCATCTTAGATAATGAGTACAGAAAATAAAATTAGCATCAATTATTGTTTTTACTAGTTTCTCTACAGAGAGAGAAGAAAAATTTATTTGAATAAAAGGCCCTATCAACAAATCTGGAAGATTAATGTGTTGTAGCCTATAAATGTAATGCACATTCTTCTTCTATACTGTACTGGGTTAATTTGCCAAGTTCTGAGCTAAGATCTTAAAAGCTGCAAAGAAATAGTAATGAAGTGTACAATTCACTGCTCTTGGCCTCATTGTAAACAAAGAGCTGTCAGATTACTGTTTTCTGCAGCATGCATTAATTTATATGTGAATGAAATGATAGAACAAATATCTCACTTTAAATACCTAGGATATGACATACATATTACATAACATTCAGAATAAATTGTAAGCTTTCCAGGCAATATGAAGCACATTCAATATTTTTGTTTTTTTGTTTGTTTAATGCTCGTTCTTACTGCATGTGGTACACAGGTGGTGTGGACACTGATGCTACATGAAATTAAATGATTATTGGGAAAGGAATGGAAACATTCCAGGCCTATGTTTAAGGATACCTTCCTGACATTTGCCAGTTATGAGGACTGAGAAAAACATGGAAACAACCTCAGTCAGAGAGAACAGTCCTGGCAGGATTTGAACCATGGACCTCTCACTCATGAGTCCATGCTTTAACGAGCTTGGCCACCCAAGTTGGTTGAAATGTAACCTTTAAAACAAAAACAAGGAGTGACACAAAGATAAAGTTATGGCAGCACCTTTTTTATATCAATCGGAAAATTGGGTCATTACTAATTGAGAATGAAGTAAAATAGAAGCAGGGGAAAAGAGATTTTTAAGAAGGGTAAGATAGAATTTGAAATCAAAACATTAAAAAAGAACTGAAAATTTATACATTAAACGATAAAATAGACAAAAATAGAATGAAATAGAAAAAATATATTAAAAGAATGGAAGACAGCAGAATTGCTAAAAAAAAGCCAGCAAAGTATGCACCTGGAGGAATAAGATGTCTGGGACATCCAAGGAAAACAGTGTAGGACTTAAGCTGGAACAAAGGAAGAGCAGAAGAAGAAGAAATATTAATTTTTAGAACCTAAAACTTTCCAATTGGATGTTTGCATATTCCTTTAAAAGAAACAAAAGCAACTTAACAAAATTTTGGGAATATAATTTTGTTAAAAATTTCCTTGTTTTGTTGCTGTTTTTGAAAAAATACTTTGTGCAAAACTCCATTTTAATTTCTATTTCTGTAACCAGTATAGATAGCAACAGTGTTCCTTGAAGTGGGTGCCTATATTCCTTTGTTTTCATAGGCACCCACTTCACGGAACCCTAGCATTATATCAAATTCAAACAGACGGAAAAATCAACAGTTGCTTCACACTTCTGGATTAAAAACCATGAGTTAGGCACAATGTCAAGTTGCTAAAGCCAGCCCAGAAACCCAAAGAACTTGAAATATGGGAGAAGATTTACATAAAGACATTTGAAAATCAGATCATCCACGGCCACTAGAGGACGCCCCAGGCTTTCAACAAAATGACTCGTGAGTTGATCTGGCAGTAAACAGCTCATGCTCATGGTACATGTTCTGCATAATAGGCAAGTGAACCTAGGAAGTGTTCAAGTTGACTCCACTTTCATTAAGTGTCTTTTAACTTTCTTTTATTTACCAATGAGAAAACTTGTAGCTTTCATCCCTCTCAACGTTACATTTTTGTACTTTTCTTTGAATTTGTTCATTAATGTTTGGTAACCCTGATTATACCTGATCTATTTAATTTAAATTAGTTACTATTATGAGAATATAGCACTAACTCACCTTTAGAGGAGTCAATGCTGCCAATTTAACTTTACTAAGTTCTACTTGAAGTTTCAATTTCTCATTCTGTACATTCCTTAAGGCAGTTTTCAATGTCTTTATCTGCTGAACCAGGTATGGTGAATCATGCACTGTTGCAGGTAAGCTTGGAGTGTTTGCATATGGTACAGGACTTGGCGATGTTGCTGAAAGGAAACATTGTCACACATATATGCAGTTACTACAGAATAAATTAATAAACAAAGAGATACCAAATTACAGACTTATCTAAAATATGCATCTTTTTTCAACTGACAGAAGTAAGAGGTGCTTAAAGGCATATGTCGGATTAGTTATTCATTCTTTTATATAATTAAGTTTAAAAGATTTGGTATATAAAATTAACAGATGGATACTTACAACAATACATTCATATTAAACAAACATTTCTCCTTATTATTCCTATTTCAGCATCTTACATAATTCTTCTCGCAAACTGCAACAACCTATATTTTATTGCAGTTCTCCCTAACGTTTTCTTAACAGATCCATAATCCTACTTTTCTACTTCATCGTTCTAACTGTAAATATTGATAACAATAATATTATTCATTCATTTTGAATTCCAAATAATCTATACCCAACATTTTTATACTGCAATAAACACTTCATGACTGCTATTTTATTATTAAACAATATGGCCTCCATCACAAATAAAATCTGTGTATGATGTAATAGAATTTTGCACTCTTTTTAAGTGGTCTCTTGGAGCTCTAGTGGATGTTTAATGGAATGCATTGTCTGTACAAAGTCCACTCTCCCTGAAGTGAAGTACCATGAGTTAGTTTATCATAGTAAGACTCATTATTCATCTTTGTATCCAGCAGTTGAAAGACTAATCCAAATGTTCACTGCTCTATGATCATTTTTTTGTTGTTGCAGAACAAACTCCCAATTATTTTGAACATCCCTTGAGTGAAGTGTATCCTCATCATCTTCAGACTGTTGTAATGACAGAGGATACTCTAGCATCTACAACAGGGTATCTAACAAATACCAGGCAATCAGAAAACTGATGATGCATGCAATGGATGTGTGAAACATGTTTTAAGATTAAGAACTTCTTTTATAGAACATAGGAGTGTGTGCGACTCAATTTTTTTAGTTTTAATTCTAGGTTTGTGCAAGTTGTAACTAGGTTCGCCTAGCATGTACTTAATCTCCAGTGATGACGTATGCTGCAACCACAAAACAAAACTTTTGGGTTCAAAAACAGCAGTTCTGGTAAGTCACAGTTCTTAAATGCAGATTTTATTGACTTTCTTTAATGACTCCAGCTTTGAAGATTTCTTAATCAGTTTAAGTTTCATTATTTTGAAATATATTAATCTTTCTAAAAGCTGGGTAGTAACAGTAAAAACCCAAACTTGTGAAAACAGGTCCCACAAAGAGAGGATTAATTTTCTGCCTTTTACCTGTAACAATAAAGAATACATGCTTTTTATGCCATTTTATCCATCCCTTTGACAACTTTATAACATGCTAAGCTTTGAAAATTAAGCTATATCTAACAGCAATTTTTAAATGTCAACTTTACCTGCTGTTTTTGCAATTCCTTCTATGAGAGCTTTTTTGGAAATATTTTTTATTTTCTCCTTCAGTTCACCCCTTTCTGTTTCAAGAGAGTCAATATCTGCTTGTAGGTGATCCATTGTTTCTTCAAATTCCTTCTCTTTTCTCTTGAGCAGCTGCTGTGAGTCATCAAGCTTGCGCTATAAATAAGAATTACTTTTTTATCGCATGCTAGTTTTCATTATCATTTACTGAATAAAAGCATAATAAATACAATATTGGCTTGAAAATATGACCAATTTAAAAATATAAACTACTGTTACATACCTGCAATTTCTCAATGGTGAGCTCATAGTCTTTATTTACATTTCCAAGCTTCTTTTCAGCTAATTCCTTTCGGATAGTCATCTCACTAAACTCTTCTTGTTTTAATTTTAAGGAGATCCTTAGTTCCTGAAAAATGTAAGATTTTAAAATATAACCAGGCACTGCAGCTTGGAGAGAGTTAAAAATGCTTAATAATAATATGTATCGTGAACATGAGCTGCAAAATAAATAGGCGAGTGAAGCTAGTAAGAGTGTTTACAGTGACACCACTTTCATCAAGTGTATTTTACATTTTTAGTTTTTTGTGCAGTCTTATAAAATTGCAATTTGATGTATATTTTATCCTCGTAGGCACAATACTCATATTTTAAATACATTTTTAAGAATGGTGCTGTATCTGCCATTTTGTACTGTGAATCCTGCACTACTTCATACAAAAAGTCATAAATGTCTCACACTTTGGAGTAGAGAGGTAAATCAGCCCCTCTTTTAACAGAGGTTTTGCTCTACAAATTGGCACTGCTTTTAAATATGGTAGCTTGTGTTTCCAAGTCATGTGTTTTCTTCATTGTGAATATATGTGAGTCTGTTTTCTTATTTTTGCTTTGAACAACTTTTTCTGTGAACGACATTTTCTGGTATAAATTACCCGTTATCTCAGAAACTAATGAAGATAGCTGAAATGAAATTATAAGACTTGCATCTATATCCTATAACAACTTTAGTCTGATATTTCAAATAGTTTCCAAAATAAAAGGTTATGAATTTAGCAGATTAACATTCCTGGCACAAGGCTTTAATCTCCCCTTAAAAGATGCTAAAGAGTATCTTAAAGGAGTTATGTTACTTTAGAGTTAAAATATAATGAGCATGGATAAACACTTACCTTTATATCTGCTTCTTTGGTTTCTAATTTATGTTTTAAATTCTTTGTTTCTTCTAATTCCTTCTTCACAGTTTGTGCTCTAAGTACTATGGGAGGTACTGGCTGTAACAAAAATGTAATTTATGTTATATTTATTTCCAGGATACTGGTGGTTTATCATCATTTTAGTCCAATAGAAAAACACTAAAACTTTGGGTTTAGGAATCCTCGCTAAACAGTTATCCACACTTGTCACCATATTTCTAGAACGCTGAATTTTAATCATTTGATTGATACATTTCATTTAACACAATACTATATTTTTTAAAACATGTATATAACATGCAAAATATGAAAAAACATGTGTTTATGTAATTTTGTCATAAAGAATATGCAGTCTCAAATTGAAATCAACAATTGAGGTCTCTTACTAGATACACTGAAACCGTGCTGATCATAATGTTGCCTCCAGTTTATCCAGAAAGTGTTGCTTTCCTGAGTGGCAGCAAACAATGTGTGTTTTTGCTTCTTGCATTTTTATTGGCAGTTCCTTCCATAGTTATACGGTTGGATCACGTGTTGCCATTTTATTTAACTGTCCGCTGGTGTTTCATTGCTCTGTTTGTAAACCCTAACCTATTTTCAGAATATTCCCCCTTATTAAGCGGACAGATTTTTAATAATAGTCACAGCTTAAAAAAGTTTTTCTAAGAATTCAGGTATGATGAAGATGTGTATGTTTATCTTTCTTAATTGACTAACTTAACTTTATACTACTTCACAGGGGCAGAAAAGTGAGAATGAAAGTGAAATTAGGCAACACAGATGCTAATGTTTTATTCATCATTTTACTTTACAGTCACAAGCTGTTATATAAAACACAAACCTGAACACTGTTAAATTATTTACATATGAATATAATGATTTACTGCTATCACTTTGTGGGTTATGTGATACAAACATGTTGTCAATTCTTTATGATAATAAAAACTTTAAGGATAAATTTTTAAGATTACACCAATTTCTTGGCATTTGATTCTATTGCCTTCATTTTATTTAGAAAAATTTCATATGAAGCATTTTGGTGCTAATCAGATTAATCTTTCAATTTAATTTTCCATAGGGATGGGCAGTAAATTGCAGCTTAAAGTAAAATGAAGCCTAAAAGGAAAAGTTGTTAGGAATAATTAGAAAAAGAAATAAAAAAAATTAACGCAAGCTATGGTAACACCTGCATTATACTACATTACAAACCATGTGAATATTTGTATTGGGCTTTCTGAATCTGAGAATTACATTAAAATTATGTGAATAATGTTTTGTTCCTATTATCAGTTAATTCTGCAAACTCAACAAAAAAGAAAAAGTCACATTTCACAGGTTAAGAGCCAAGGTAATATTAAAGCCGTGAATAAAAAGGTAAGAAAATCAGCTAAATTACGCAGGAAAAAATGTCATATGAGCCTTCTGAACATTAGCTGCCTCAAACATTCTCTGCCATTTGCACGCCATTGTTGCATCCACATGGCATTGGCCAGTAATGTGCTTTTCTACGCCATCAGAAGTTTCCCTAAGAATTCTTTTACTCCAAAAACTAAGGAGCATTACTTCTCATGACCTCTTCATTCTGTCCTGAGAGAACTTTTATTTACTCATTTAACCTCACTTTCAGTGGCGTGGTGAACAATATTCCTCTAAACTTGCATGCATATCTTTCTTTCCTGCTGCTTAAACAGAGCTGGTAAGGAAGGATACACAAGTAACACACAAGTATCAGAAGGAGTACAAAGAATGTGAAAAGGGTTGCCAACATATACTAAAAGACCCATAATTTTCCAAGCAAAATCTTCAGTTGTGAACTTCGAAACTAAGACACTTCCAGCTACCCACTGTAGAGGATTGCAGTGGTATTCACCCAAAAAATATACACTAT
Source organism: Deroplatys truncata (assembly GCA_030765065.1). NCBI lineage: Eukaryota > Metazoa > Arthropoda > Insecta > Mantodea > Mantidae > Deroplatys > Deroplatys truncata. The sequence continues at coordinate 169,873,207 of CM060979.1, forward strand.
GCAGATCTGTAATTATCATTGCCCATGATTTTGTAAAGCAGAACTGCGGCCATTTACATAAGAATGAGGATAATAATAACCTGGTCCTGCTAGATGGAACAAAACACTTCACCAGGATACTAATAGCTAAAACCACTAGTTCTGGTGGAAAAATGCTAAATTGGCAACCTTTGAAGTGGTAGTAACAAGCGTATACGAACATTTCAGGTCCCAAACTTTATGTGCAAATCGCAGAACTGGTTAAATAAAATGAGAACGAAAATCTGCACATTTGGATATTTCCACGTATCTTCACATCATTGCCAAAGTTATATGCACCTTGTTTGTTTACAGCTTAGACTGGAAGAAAAAAAGTGAACCAAAATCAGATAACAGTTTGAATGTATACTCTTTTCACTTGATATGATAAAGTTGAGTAAACCTAAAAATTTGAGTATAGAAGCTGGAATTTAAAAAATTTGTGAGTTGATAGTAGATCAAAACACATTTAAATATGTCACATATCTTATACAGTAGAATCTCGTTAGTATGTTTTTGCAGAGACCCAAGGATTTGGGCATCATAGACGGGAAAACGTGTTAACGAAAATACAAAATCTGCAATTTAAGAACATATTTATGCAATAAAATCTAATAATACATCTTACCTAAAAAACGGATGTGAAATATAGACCTATTTACACTGGTTTGAAATACATATCTATGGTTGATTGCTTTGTTGGTTTTAATGCCAAAATTTTACTGTCCATCTTGTTTAGTAAAGTCACTATATCACCATCATCAACTTCGAAACTGCACACATATCGCTTCACTAAGTCCATTGCCTGCATCGCTTCCGACACTGTAGGTACTGGCTCAGGATCTGGCTCATCATCGCTTTCATCTCCCACTGATGATTCTTCTTTTACTTGTTCAAGTATTTCATTTATTGTCAGTTTCACACACTGGAATTTCATTGTCAATGTTTACGCATGTTTCAAAAGACACGTCGGTGTCATCTGCTATTTGGCGCCATTCTTCACTCTCGGAAAACTCAGCTTCCTGTGTGATTGCATCACCAAGAACCCGGCAAAAACCAGCTTTATTAAAACAGTTCATAATGGTATTTGCGTCACACAATCCCAAGCAGTTCTAATAAAATGCATGGCATCTAAGACGGTGATCTTTCTTGTTGTCGATTTCAGTGTGCCAACCTTCTCTGTACCAGCCTCTTCCGATACGTATGCTTCATGTACCAAATTACGCCTTGATCTAAAGATTGTAGCTTACTCGTGCAGTTTGCTGGGAAGAAAATGATTTTTATGTTTCTTAAATTTGAAACAGTTGGTGGATGAGCAGCACACTGATCAATAAAGAGTGCAATTTTCCTGCTTCTTATGCCCAGTCTTGCGTTCCATACTCATAAGAAATTTTCAAAGACGGCAGAAGTTATCCAGGCTTTTATGTTGGAAGTGTACTTACATGGAAAAGATCGCACATTCTTAAAGCATCGCGAACTACATGCTTTTCCAATAACCAGCGGTATCAGTTTCTCCGTTTTGCTTTCGTTACAGCACAACAAAACTGTAATGCTCTTCTTGTTAAGCTTCCTGCCATGGCACTTACTGCCCTTAAAATCCAGGGTTTTGTCTGGCAAAAGATGGAAAAATAGCCCTGTTTCATCTGCATTATAAACATTGTCGGGGCTATAGTCTTTCAAAATTGACAGGAGCTTTGTATTTTTCCACATTTCTATATTTTCACACAGTGTAGCGTCATTATCTAGGGCAGCAGCCTCACCTCGCACACATCTGTAGACTAAGCCATGTTGATTCTTGAATCTTTCAATCCAGCCATTGAACGCTTTGAAATCATCCATTCCCATCTTCTGTGCTAAATGTGTTACCTGAGCTCGAACCACAGTACCGTCTATTAGCACATTTGAAGCTCTAGCTTGTGTAAACCACGTTAGCAGAACATCTTCTAATTCTAGAAACTGGCCAGGGCGATGACGTTTTATTTTAGCATTTTTCCCTTCTTCAAAAGCAGTTTCAACTACTGTCCATTCCAAATCAGAGTTCCCTCTGATGTAAACAGAAGCACGTGCTTTGGCTTGTCACGAACACAAGAATATACTCTTACGCCAACGTAAATAGTTCCTTAATACATGTATTGTATTAATATTACAGCAGGAAAGGTATAGAACTGCACATTTTATTGCGGTTATCATAAGAAATCATTGTTAAAGGTAATGGATATATACTAGCTGTTAAGAGATTACAAAATATGATTTTCGCCTGCTATTGCGCTAATGCCGATATCATATACCAACCGTATGCACGACTGCCACTCTTTTACATACACAAGAAATGCAGCAATGAATTCCCAGAGGTGCTATCTGAGTACTGAATAAACACTTTGCGTAACACAGGATATATGATAAGCGAACAGTCATTCATAATACACTAACACACATATGCTCAGCTCAGGTCAAATCTTGTGATTTAGTCAGTTGGTATTTGAGCTCACATGGCAGAGGAAGGTGCGTGTAGTGTGAATAAACTGTTCAAACACAGAAGCGGAAAACAGTTAAAAAGTGTCTAAAAACAAACAATACTTCATATATTCAACTCACTATTACAAAAATACCCGACACTTGCATTATTGCATATTACAAAACTAATATTGGATTTTACAGGCATTTAAGTGAGAAGTGTAACGAAAGCAAGCAGGGAATATAAACAGACATAATACAACATAGAAGAGGATAAAATGTGGGAACTTGTTTCAAATGCGACAGTGCTGTGGAATTGTGGATAAGCTTGTCATTATTTTGGAGAGTAGTTCTGATTCTGATATGGCAGCTGAGTCATCTTCGGAGGATTTGGATTTGGGTGTTGCACTTTTGCCCGAGGATTGTGATTAACGTAAATAAAATGTTCATTGCCGCATACTTATAAAATTGATTGTTACCTCAGGTTGCATTTTGAACTATGATTCTCACGCAGGGCGCCTTTTTAAAGATTAAATAGTGTTCAACAAGCACGTGGGAGGGGAACAAGCAGCCATTATGGGCGGGGATTGCGAACTACTTTTGCGCGGATAATACAAAGAGTTTGTTTTCAGTTAAAGCACTCTGGTTTGGAATGGACAGTAGTTTACGTTTGCTAACAATTGTGTTTAAGGTTGATGGAGGAATGTTTAACTTTCGTGCTATATCCACATGTTTTACATTTGGATTGCGATCTACTTCTTCAAGGATTTTCAGTTCTTCACTGTTGGTTATTTGCCGCACTTTCTTTTTCTCAATTGTGAACAAAAAGTTAAAATATAATTACATTTCATCAACACTCAACAGCAGAAACTAACCACGCCAAACCACCACTAAACTAAAGCATTTTCTATCCCCCCACACAAATATGTACATACATACATGCATGCCATTGGCTGCCGGTTCCACCCTGCCTGGTTTGACCAAAGTAGTGAATGAGGACATCAAACTTTGAATGTAGTAAATCTACTCCCACTGGACCGATGAAGCATTGGCCAAAATAGCGAATGAGGGCGCCAAACTTCGAACGTAGTAAGCGGGAGCGAGAAAGCATACTAAACAAATGTTATTTATTGCATTTGGTGCTGGGACTTTTATAATTCAATGTAATACACAGTAATACATGAGAAATGTGTTAATGAGGAATGTGCTAATGAGATTCCACTGATATGCATTCCTCTTGTCATTTTAAACATTTGAAAAGTTTAACCCCTAATGATCTATCCAGTTAAACCACACTAAAGTCTGATAATACATATAAAAAATGTTTTATTCATTGGAATGACAGAAATTTAATAACATATGCCACCAGGCCACCAGTACGTATATGTTAACCTTGTGGGATAAAGATATATGAAAAGATTGAAAACTGACATATGAGCATTTCATAGAGCTGTGCAATAATATTACAGATTTACTAACACAAAAGTTGTGCATACCAACAACATCTCTTATTTTACCTTTTCTTCATTAGTGATACTGGTGTTAACGTCATACTCTCCATCATGCATAGCTTGTGCAATTTTGGCTATTTCACTGTGAATGTAGCTAATAGATGTCTTAATGCTTTCCACTGGACCTCGATCTTCATGCTCATAAATTCTATCACTGGCAGTATGAGCAAACTCTTTCAATTTGTCATGTGGTATGCCCATTTCTGGATCTAGAAAAAAACATAATATGATTACGTTTACACTTATAAACTTTCTTTGATGTTTTTGTGCTTATGATAAATCTCAACTAAGGTTCCATTAATAAAATGTGCATGGTAACTGTGTGTTTAAAGATTTACTCCTCATTATTCATTAAGACCCCATGTGTGGTTGCTAAGAATGAATGGTGAAGTTTTATGAGGTTATTGTGATGTATGCATTATGTGTAATGGGCCAAAAGTGTTTTAATTAATGCATTTATGTGTCTTATCTCCTTTATTATTGTCACCATCATAATAAATCACTGTTAAGTTTCTCATTTGCTTGCTCTAAGTCAAAATAACTAAATGGAAAAACCAAGAAACATTCTGTATGCTGTTAAGATGTTCACAGAGAATCATAGAAGAGTTACTCAACGTTTTTGTCACAATGTGGACTGAAACCTAATTTCGTTCTGCTTCTCTCCTGACTATATGTATGCAGATTGACTGATTCCTGTATGGAGAATGATTTTGTCAATGCACTTATGTTGGCATTTAACAAGAAAATGATACAAACATCAAAAATTGCATTCTTATGATGGCAACAATAATGACAATGAACATACTATTTCCGAATAGCTGAATTTCTTTAAAGTACTTCCATTCCATTATGCATAATACATGTAAACATCATAGCAGCCTATAAAACATTATTAAATCTGGTAGACTATATTATCAGTGTTGTATGCATAAATGTAGTGGATGTGAGAAAGGTACTAACCAAAAGGGATTAATTATGTTAATATCTATCATACATTTCATTTATCATGTATACCAACATGGGTAGCTGAGGTCTCTAAGGCATGGACTCATAAAGGGGAGGTCTGCAGTTCAAATCCCGCTAAGACCATCCTTTCTGACTAGCAAATGATGAGGAGGTACCCTAAGCCCAAAGGAGTAGCTAGGGATGAATTTTGGGGTTTGGAACCCCCTTACTAAAAAAATGTAAAAATTAATAGTAAAAATAGTTTCATTAAAATAGTAGCACATTTCTAGTTGGCGGGAATGAGATACTTCCTAATCGTATCACTGGTAGCACTATATTTACCCTGCACAGTATCACCAAGGGTGACAGCAACAGAAACTGTACTTTAGATGACATGGGTACAACCATATTAAGATATCAGGGGCATGTTTTCATTCCAGTGCCAAACATTTTTCCAAAATAGTACAAAATCTCCCAGTTTAGAGCATAACTAAAACCTTATTTTGCTGTGAAATAAAATGGCCTGCAGCGATAATGTAAAATACTTCACAGTGGTCATTAATTTTCATGTCACAACACATTTGCCGCTTAGAATACGCAAAACATTCTATCCTAATTTTAATTCCAATTGCTGCATCTTAATCTGCAAACATCTGTGATTTATTTAAATATTTCAACTCAGGATTAATTCCTATTTATCATTTGAATTGATACAAATTATTTAAAAAAGTGGATCCCTATACACATATTTTTCTGGCTATACAACTGCCTAAACCTGGAAAGTTTCCTTCCCAAATTTCCTCTCCCAATTATCATTTCATTTCATGTATCATCAGTGTCCACTGCCTGTGGTGCCACACAAAGTAAGAGCAGGTTTTAAATACTATTAAAACAAAAAGAACAAAGGTAGATGATTCAAATCTAAGACAATTAATATACTTTTATGTTCCCAATATTACACCAAACCGTTTTCGTAATATCTACTTTATTCCAAGAGTCAACACTGCATACAAATATTCTCCTATGCTAAGAATGCAATCTTTATATAATAAATCGTATTACTTAACTATTGATATATTCAATATGAATCATAACAATTTTGCTTTATCCTGTGATCATTTACTACAAATTATACATTGATTAATTTATCATGTACCAATTTTCTAATTTTTGTGTTTTTTGTGTAATTTGTGTTATTTGTTTTGTTTTATTTTGTGACTTTTTGTCATGTTTGATTGATTGCATTTTGTGTTCATTTTTTCGTTGAGTTGTAATTGTAAGAATATTGTATTTAATTAAGTAAACACTGTAATTGGGAAAACCTGTAACGTTCACAAAATAAAATAAATAAATAAATAAATGTATACCTAATAGAGTAAGTTAATTTGGCTTTAATCAAACAAGAGTATTCAAAACCTAAGCAGAATGCACTAAGCAAGGGTTGGTTCTTGAATTGTTTACTTCACATGGATATTGTGACATCATGGCCATTGATCTGATGTTGTACTGTTCAAATAAATAACTCAATAATGCAAGGTGTACCGTAATCTACCTACCACCATTTACAGCTATCTGCTGGAGTGCAGACTTAACAATATCATGTAGAGTCAGTATCACTTTAGCCGCATGTTGACAACATTGCTGTAATGCTGTAGCCACATCTTCTGAGAAACCAAGTTGAGTTACAGAGCTTTCTTGTGGTATTCGGAGCCGTATTTGTTTCAGAAGCTGAAGCAAAGTTTCTGCAGATGTTATAAGGTATTGACTCAGCAAACCCATGTCACCAGTTTCTTGACCAGCCTGAAACAACAATCACAAAAATTCAACATTTTAATAATGGCATACTTTTAGCTCTATATACGAGGGCACTATTTATATTTTGAGCCTAATAATTAAAACAAAGTAATTTCTGACTGAAAACTGCTTTATTGTTTTTCAAAATATTCTCCTTTATGATCAGTACACTTTTGCATCCGTTTGAATCCTTTGTCAAAGCATTTATTCCAGTCTTCGAGACACCTCCAAAACATGGTTTCTGAAGGCATCAACGGCTTCTTCTGCCAACGAAAATCATTGTCCATGCAATTTATTCTTGATGTTCGGGAACAAAAAGAAGCCATTGGGTGCCAAATCAGGACGAGATGTGTGTGCACTCCCATTTTCTTGATGAACAATCCTGCAGTTCTTGTTGGTATTTCTTACTTCACCGAAGACTTCCGGCAAACAAATGGTTGTGTACCATTTGGCACTGACCATTTTACGTTCCTCTAAAGGCACTGTTGCCACATGGCCAGTTTTGCTGAAAAAGCAGGCCACCATTTGCTTCGAAGTGGTTCAAGTGCGAACAACTTTGTTGGATTTGCTTCATCTTGAAACACCCATACAGTCGACTGCTGTTTACGTCCCAGCTCATGCGCATAGATCCATGATTCATCACCTGTTACAATCTTATATACATCCTTTGAGGCACCGCCATTGTATTTCTTGAGCATTTTTGTACACCAATCGACACAAGCATCTTTTTGAGATTGCATAAAATTATCCAACGTGAGCAAACCTTTTTCACGGCTAAATAACCATGCAATATTTTATATATGCTGGTGGAACTAATGCCTAGGGTTGCCTCAATCTCACAATATGTCGAATGACGATCTTTCATTATTAGTTTTTGCACAGCATCAATGTTTTCTGGCACTGATTTTGGATGACCTTCATGAACTTCATAATTGAGCGAATGGCGGCCACGATTAAATTCGTTATACCAGTGTTTCACAGTGGCAAAGGATGGAGCTTCATTGTCAAACGTGGAAGTTAGTTGATTGATGCACTCTTATCTTGATAATCCACGTCAAAAGTTGTAATAAATCATTGCACGAGCATTTTCACGAGTTAATTCCATGTTTTTGTTGACACACAATTTTCAAGTTAGTGTAAACAAAACAAATGACGCTCTATTGACATGTTAGAAGTAGATTATGGTCAAAAATGTCAAACTTTCCATTGGAAATGTCAGATGGCACCTACAACATTCAGGGTTGCCAATGCTCAAAATATAAATAGTGCCCCTCGTATTAACACATTGGAGCCCAAGTGCAAGCCATGTTCCACAAGTGGCACTTCTTGTTCACGAGACCCTTGCCCATACTCATGCATACATTTCTTATGATTTAAGACCTTGTATACATGGCATACATATTTAAGCTTCAAGATTTTCACCCTTCTTTTCTCTTCCCATGTTGGATAGTATAGCTTTCTGTTGTTTTCGAACACTACTTGGAAAGACGAGAGAACAGCATTTTGCTATTGTAGAGGGGCACGCAGTGGCAGCTGGCACTAAAGGGCAAGGGCACGTGCCCTCCCTTAAATTCTGAATCATAAATATCTTTAAATAATTTATGCATAAGTTGTCAATTTAAAGCAAGATTATACAATTTTAGATGCAAGCCCTGAATATTTCAGCACCTGCATTGTAGTAAACAAGAGAATCACACAGTTTAAATGGCTTCTCAGATGAACACAGATAATTTGCTGTGAGTATGTGTAAAAAGAAAGGGCCAGGACACATTCTCACAATGTGCCCTGACCCTTTCTCCTTGCATCTAGGCTTGGCAGGGCAGAATGCTTTGGTTTAAAGGGTGTTATGGGAAAGGAGATGACAGGGGTGTCACAGGGAGGGTTCACAAAGGGTAAAGAGAATCTGTGGACTTTCCTCATACATGCGCAATGAGTCTGTCTTATCAGAGCACCTGCAAGAACTTCCTAAGTGATTTGTCAGGAGGTCAATGTTATTACTTCCCATCAGCTTTTTGCACTTTAGTGCCAATGGTTTATGAGGAACCTAAACTATAAGAAGCTCTTCCATGATAAAGGCAATTCAACTAATGTATCCTTAAATAACATTATATTTTAAAAAGAGCCAGCTTGAATGGTTAGTAAGAGAATGGACTTCCTCTGTTATTTATTAGGACTTCTTCCATAAGGACGTGCCAAAGAGACAAAGTACATAAATTACATTAAAAAAATTCTGATGTTACATTCACATGACTTTCTCTACCTTCTATAGCTTATTAGTAGGTATATAAATTATTCTTACGAAAGTTTATTTTTCTATCTACTTCATTTTAATTGAGATCAAACTTTTTGGAAATTGCTGCCTTGCACATTTTGTTACAGATATAAAGGGAACAGTGATAGTCAAATGTTTAAGAACTGGACGCTATATGCTGGCCTTAAAATTCCTACTGTTTCCATGCAATTGTGAGAAACAGCTGAAAATCGACAGGACTTGAAAAGAAAGACCAAGTATTGAACAATTTGAACCATTAAAAATGGATATCTCGCAAATGGCTGATGCCATAAAAAAAGTTATTTGAAATAAATTGTGTGTTTTAAGGAGATCTACATTTTTTGTGAAGTATGGTTTCATCTATTGCTTAACGTTTACCAGTTATACAAGATTACAAAAAATTCCTTTCGAATGAAGAGGACTTCAAGGCTATTCCCAGAAAATTTATACAATTTATTTGTCATGTAAATATATTTAATATGTGGTATTTTAATCAAAATTGTTAGAACCATTTTTTAGAAAATCAAAACATTCTAAATATCTTCCATGTAAAGGGTAGTTTGGGATGGGGGGAGTTTTTAAAAATCTTCGTGTCACATTCTTGGAAGATACTGAACTTAAATACCAAGTTTGGTATCTATCTGACTTTTTGTTTGAGTATGCTGCTCACAGACACAGGCAGATAAGACACACCTACATATGGATCTTTTTCTAAAAATGCTTTTGGGGGAGCGGAACCTCAAAACATGTATTTCCGGTGAAATCTTAGTATTGAATTTTTGGGTGGAACATAATACCTTCTCTACCTAATATGTATATGGTAGAGAAAGTAATAATATTGTTGAACATAAACATTTAGTATTAATATGAATAAAGTATATCAAATATGAATATATATTACATCCAAGTTAATTATCTCCTGTTTACTACTTATGTTAGCCATAAAGGTGGCTTTGAAGGATAGTTATGGAACCCATATTGCTGTGATAGCAATATTACATGGGTATGACTTTTCAAGTTCTATGGAGCACCAGAATTGAGCTACATGTTGAGGAATTATAGCCCAGGGCACCAAACAATACACCGTGAACTGAAATGCTCTCCAGTTTATGTATGTCTTTATAATATGTGATGGTTGGCAAATAGATTTTCTGTCAACTTCATCAGGCTGCCCACTATGGGATTCAAAGCATACTGTAGGATCCAATATGAAACCTTGCCTACTTGACCTTGACGGTCAAAAGGTGATTATATCTATATGCCTATTGCTCCTAATAGTGGCAAGACCAGAGACCTCTTTATAAACAGATAATCCATGATTTTGTACAGAGTTAGCAATTATGTGACGTGCTGAGTGGTGATGATTTCAGAGCACTTCACTATATGGGCAGGCATCCAAGACATGGTAAGGGTTTCGTGGTCTCTGTAGCAGCACTGACAGAGTGTGTTGTCCTGGGATCTACCAGGCAGGGAGCAGACTGAACATATGTTAATGGTCAACTTAATGGCTTCTCTCTATTCCACACAGGATAAGCCTTGATAATCTCTAATTCATTTATTTACTGGTGTGTATTCACTGAAGAGCTCAACACCGTTTCCTTTGTGTGGGGGATTAGTCCATAGCTGGAATTCGTTAGTTCTCAGTTGCGACGGATAATTGCTTGTTTACGTAGTATGTGTGTTTTTGTTAGCCCCAACGTTGTGGAGCCAATTTGCGAGAGAACTTGCTTTACGTAATGTTGTTTACATCAGTGTTGAAGCCATCTTGTGACGTCATTCATTTGTTTGGTTTGTAGCTCCATCTGGCGTAGCAATTTGCATCAGTTTTAAAATAATTCACTTTAAATGTCCTCCAGCTAGCTGTTTGGGTCGAACATGTATCTCTTACAGGTTGTGAAGCGGAAAGGAATCTTTTATCCAGAAATTATACTGATGAAGAAAATTTGTTTTATAATTTTTATTGCCGAACACGTTCACGAACACTTTTACATATTGATTTAGATACTCGCCAAACTGAAACTGTTTGTAATAACTTCTTACTTATCACTTTTAACTCGCGTACTTCAACTTTGTGTATATTTAACTGTATAATATTTTAGATCTTTAATGATTTTTGCTGCGCGTAACTTGACGAAATGAAGGACTGACTGACGACGTGTAGTGTACACGAAATTTTGATGAACTGAGGGACCGACGTGTAATGTATTGAGAATTTTGTTGAACTGGGGGCGATCTACTACGGACTCGACTTTATATACTCCCACTCCTCGACATGCCTAAAGATTATAAATGAACTGCTATTGGCTAATAAAACGCGCCAACATTAGCGTCTATTTTAATATCCAATGAAAACCACGAATACGTATGCTTTAGGAACTATTCTAGAAGGTTCTAAAGAAAACGCGCGAACATTACGTAACTTCCTTGTTCCCAGTAATGATAAACAGCTCAACCCCTCGCTGCATTATTGCGATATTATTGACAGTTTCAGTAAAGCCTTATAAATTTACTTTCCAATAATAATTACAATTAATAAACATCTGAAATCAATGTCACATAAAAATGCATATTCATATTACAATCGTTATTTACATTTAAGTAATTTGTGATACAAATTACCGCATCATATGCCCCACTAGAAACATAATTATAAATATTTATAACTTGTTTGGAAATTTTATAATTGTGTTTTTAGTCTCCTAAATCTTGGAACACACGCTATCACTTTCACTTAACACTTCACACGCATTTAACACACGACATGTTTTTCCTCTACCTTACCACTACTTACTGGCTCTAGTTTAATTAATTTAGATATTAATCTGACATCACAAATTTTTTTATAGCAAATACTTTACCCTAAATTATTTAATGACTGCTACCAAATTGTTTACTTTCTTAAGTTGTTGACAAAAATTTATACATTTAAGATTTTTTTGTAATTATTATACATATTTACCAAAATATTTATCCTCTACACCAATATTTACATCTCTTAAATCTAGACAATGTTTCAAATGTTCTGTTTGCTACATAAGTATTTGTTTGTTTTTTTTTATTATTATTATTTTTGCCCATTTTTGTTATTTTGTACTTTATTTTAACAATGTTCTTGGAATTGTATTTACGTACTTTTAATCTAATATCATATTTCAATCTTTGCATTCTTAATTTTCAAATGTTGTTACAGTTACTAAAAATTTAATTTTTTTTTAATTTATTTCTCTTTTCAAATGACATATATAAATAATTAACCCTCTTACGTTCCAATACATTTCTCTGCAAGTCATCTTTACCTATCCAGCATTTACTTTACATCTCATTGCTATTTACCCTCCTGGATCAAATTGTGTGTGGCTAGACATTACTCGTAGCCGTATCCTAACCTTCAAATTTTTGTTCATGAATAACCTTGTATTCATATGACATTTCGTTCCCTGATAACATTTGAAAACAATCTACAGTTTCTTGAACAACACATCTTTTAACAACTTTCATTTTAAATTCTTTTACTATCTCTTTAATTTGAAAATACTCTGACAAATCTGTACTAAACTGTACTGGACTGGAGTTTTCATTTTGAACATCTTGGTACAATTTATTTCTTTGCATTTCTGATTCTTTCTTTATTTCTGATATCTCCCCTCTGAAATTAACTTGCGCCTCATTTACATCTACATTCCTAACCTCTTTTATCTCTCTTATCTCACTTGAAATACTACTCATTTGACTTCCTAACTCTGTACATTCTACATTAACCTGACTTTTAGTATTAACCTCACTTTTTTTGTTACCTATTTCCCTGCTCATGTCTAGCATTTTCTTTGAAACTTCACATATTTCACTTGCTATCATTTCCTCATTTTCATCTCTCATTTCTGGCATACTACTATCTAGCTTCATAACTTTCTTTTCACTTTCTTCACCGCTTTGATCTACTGTATGCTCTAATTTCCCATAACTATGAATTAGTTTATCTAAATTCTCATTATACATACTAATATCTTCCCTGTTTTGATCTATTTTCTTTTCTAATTTCTCATTATTCTTTTGCATATCTTCCCTTACTTGATCTACAATACTCTTACCAATATCTTTCCACATTTCCCTATACATATTTAGCACTTCCATCATTATACTAGCATCAAGATTAATATTTCCTGCTATTCTATTCTTAGTTTCTGCACTAATATTTCCTCCCTCAAAAACTACATTGTTTGAGCTTTTTTTTGTAACCTGTATTGACTTACAGCTAACTGTTACACTATCTCCTTCCATCATTGTTTCTTCAATATTACTAGTAGCCATTGTTTTCGTTTTCTAAAAAAAAATTACTATACTCTGACCTTTTGTGATGCTGTCTGTTGCTGTTACTTTGATGTCCAGCTTCCTGCCCCATTCTCCTAGATTTGTATGTCGCTTCGATGAATCTGCGTAGTTTTGTCGTCCTGTAGTTTGAATTTCCCTGTTGTCTTGTAATCTCGGAATTACGATGTCCAATTATCCATGTAGTCTGTCCTCCCTGTTGTTTCTGGAATCTGCGTCTTGTAGATCATTTCACTGCTGCATTCGCCCCTTCCTGGTTATGTTGATCCTTTCCTGGTCACTATGCTTCTTTCCTGGTCATCGTGTTCCTTTCCTGGTTATCGTGCCCCACGTTCTGGGTGCCAATTTGCGACGGATGATGCTTGTTTACGTAGTATGTGTGTTTTTGTTAGCCCCAACGTTGTGGAGCCAAGTTGCGAGAGAACTTGCTTTACGTAATGTTGTTTACATCAGTGTTGAAGCCATCTTGTGACGTCATTCATTTGTTTGGTTTGTAGCTCCATCTGGCGTAGCAATTTGCATCAGTTTTAAAATAATTCACTTTAAATGTCCTTCAGCTAGCTGTTTGGGTCGAACATGTATCTCTTACAGGTTGTGAAGCGGAAAGGAATCTTTTATCCAGAAATTATACTGATGAAGAAAATTTGTTTTATAATTTTTATTGCCGAACACGTTCACGAACACTTTTACATATTGATTTAGATACTCGCCAAACTGAAACTGTTTGTAATAACTTCTTACTTATCACTTTTAACTCGCGTACTTCAACTTTGTGTATATTTAACTGTATAATATTTTAGATCTTTAATGATTTTTGCTGCGCGTAACTTGACGAAATGAAGGACTGACTGACGACGTGTAGTGTACACGAAATTTTGATGAACTGAGGGACCGACGTGTAATGTATTGAGAATTTTGTTGAACTGGGGGCGATCTACCACGGACTCGACTTTATATACTCCCACTCCTCGACATGCCTAAAGATTATAAATGAACTGCTATTGGCTAATAAAACGCGCCAACATTAGCGTCTATTTTAATATCCAATGAAAACCACGAATACGTATGCTTTAGGAACTATTCTAGAAGGTTCTACCGAAAACGCGCGAACATTACGTAACTTCCTTGTTCCCAGTAATGATAAACAGCTCAACCCCTCGCTGCATTATTGCGATATTATTGACAGTTTCAGTAAAGCCTTATAAATTTACTTTCCAATAATAATTACAATTAATAAACATCTGAAATCAATGTCACATAAAAATGCATATTCATATTACAATCGTTATTTACATTTAAGTAATTTGTGATACAAATTACCGCACCACAGTAGTACCTGTCCGACTTTTTTTACATCAGGTAGTTGATTGGTGCAGGACATGATTTGAGGATCCATTTCTACTTCAAGATCTTGCATACAGTCATTTCTTGTTTCAGATCTCTAGTGGCATTGCATAGATGCTGTTTGCTATAGTTGTTTGTTTTGCTTCCCAGATGGCGTGAAATAAACTAGTCCTTTGTATTTTTTGGCCATGTAAACCATAGGATTGGGAATATCTATTGGCAGTTGAAAAATCTCTTTGACACTGCTCTTCAACATTTTATCAGTGGTGATTAGAAATGTTTCTGGTAAAGATTGAAAACAGAAGCACTATTAACAGTGAAGTATTCATCATGATGGTAGATTGAATCACACTTTTTGACACTCACCTTCATAATTAGAAGCTGTATAAAACAGAAACATGAGTCACTCAGTCGCTGATGATGAGGATGAATGCCCTAGAAAACGTTTGTTTTATACAACTTTTAATTAGTGAAAGTAAGTGTCAACAAGTGTGACTTAATCTACCATCATGTTTCTGGTAGTTTATTGAGAGGGATGGTTTGAAAGGGGCATATAAAAGTGGGTGAAACTGAGGTCTGAAAAACTGAAAATTTCTGGTAGTTTGTAACTGTTTGTAGTTTGTTTTGCATCTGATCTAATAGTGCTTGCATATCATGTTTCAGTTCATTTAAGAAATTCACTCCTAGGTAGCAAATTGCATCATCACGTTTTTATGACAATTTTGTGACCTTTGTCAATGCGGACAGTGTCTTCAATAAGTTCACCTTTTTTGATATGGATGCTGGTGTGTAGGTCTTTTATAGAGGTGTTAATGTTTATTGTATCTGTTAATGTTACATTTTACTATTGTTTGTAATACACTTTAAAGTTTTACCCCAAAAAAGCAGTGATGCCACAGACAGTAATGTTGTTTAAATATGCTGCTTCATTCTAAATACTTATATTTATTGCTGACAATTCTTGTATGTAATTTCTGAACAAGAGTATGCAACACAACTTAACAAAGATCTGAAATGCATTAGAAGCTTAAGTGAAGGTGAATTATTTCTTTCTGTAAAAATTAAGTGTACAATGAATATTTTACATCAAATAAAAACTCAATGAAGTTAATTTTTGACTATATTTTCAAGAAAAATGAAACTGTTTTTCTTTATGGACCTGACCTAATTTTGCTGAGCAGTTTGATAAATTTCTGCTTATGGATTTTATGCAATGTTATTACTTTCTCTACTATGTATAGTAAGTAGGGGAAGTATTGTATTCCACCCAAAAATTCGATACTGAGATTTCACCAGAAATACATGTTTTGAGACACCCTGAATCAAAAAAAAGCATTTTTGGAAACATGTCCGTGTGTCTGTCTGTGAACAGCATAACTCAGAAACGAACAGTCGGATAAACACCAAACTTGGTATTTAGGTTCAGTATCTTCCAAGGATGTGACACAAAGGTTTTCAAGAAAATCCCCCCACCCCAGATTACCCTTTACATGGAACATTTTTCGAAAATTTTAATTTTCTCAAAAATGCCTCGAACGATTTTGATTCAAATATCATATGTTTAAGATATTTTTATGACAAATACAATGTATATCTTTAATTTCCTGGGAATGTCTCCAAAAGTATTCTTCATTGTGAACGACTTTTGCATAACTGGTAAACCGTAAGAGATAGACAAACCTTTACTACACAAAAAATGTAGATCGCGTTAAAATACACAATTTATGTCATATACATTTTTTTTGTTGAGTGAACCATTTTCGAGATATTACTTGTTATTCCCTTAAATTTTTCAATACTTATTTTCTCAAATGGGAATTCGTTATTCATTTTTTTGTCTTGGATATGCAAAGAGTATTAATCTGTGGGAAAGGGAATGGTGCTGCACCTAGCAACCAGCTATTAAGAGATATGCATGCGCTTAAAGGCTACTGTATTTCCAAATTGCCCTTGTAAATATATATTCCCCTTACATCTACAAGAAAATTAGCAATAAGATAGACTCTGCAAATGTTTATCTCGATTAACATGAAGTAGATGGAGAATAAGCGCTTGTAAAAATAGTTTGTACAAGAGTAGAGAAAGTCATGTGAGTGTAACACATCAGATTTTTTTTTAGAAGTTGTGTCCTAAAATTCGCATGAGCTAACACTGGGTGCACATGGATCATGCTGTAGTACATTATCCAGATGTAATATATTTTGTTTGAATTTAATAATATATATCTCAGTTTATCCAATTTTCTCTTACTGAATCTAAAATTATGGATTAGCCAATTTTTTCCTATAAATAACTGTGTGTAAATATGTTGTGTGCTTTATGCATTTTTTGACAAGTATCATACATTCTTTAATCCATTTTACACACTAACAATGGCATTAACTCATTTTTTCTCAGTTGTTCAAACATCCCTGAAAAACAGGTTTTACTCATATGAGGAGCATTGGAACAAAACACACTAACTTCACCTGCAGACGAAATACTTTTTGATATGGATTCTCCTTATTTCAATAGTGCTGAATCAGTGTGTGTAATCCATTTCTTTCAAATAGCACTCCTTCCTATCATATAAAGGCTTCAAAATGCAGTATTTGGTTCAGAAAGTAGTTAGTTCACTGAGACAAATGGAACAAAATACACTGTTTTACAAGCAAAGAATTGCTTACACGACACTGTGTACATACATGCCTTTGATTGCTATATTTGCATTCTAAGGAACTAGAAATATGCATGTTCCTACTAAACAATATCAGAATATCACATCATGCTAAATGAATGAATAAACAAATGAAATAGAGCAGTATGGAATACGGGGCATACCTCTCAATTTAGTAAGTTCTTACTTAGGTGATAGAACACAACAAGTAAAAATCACACATAAATGTGGGCAGCAAATTAATACTTACTATTCAAAAATGCACAGCGTTAAATATGGTGTCCCGCAGGGCTCGATACTTGGTCCCCTCCTATTTATAATTTATATGAATGATCTAACGATAATAAGAAATGGTAAAATAATTTCATATGCTGATGACACATCAATGGTAAACACAAGCATAAATCTTCAAAACCTCGTAAGTTGCAATAATCAAAATATCAGACAAATCACACACTTTTTCATGTTACATAATTTGCATATTAATACAAAGAAAACAGTTCATATGGAAGTAAAGCCGGTCCAAAACAGAAAGGACATTCAACTAAAAGTTTATATAAAGGATGAAGAGATTAATGAGGTGACATACACCAACTTCCTAGGAATAATACTTGACAATCATCTCACTTGGGATAAGCACACTGATAAAATCTGTAATAAAGTAAGTACAAGCATTTTTCTACTAAAAAGAATGGCAAAAGTTGCAGATCTAAGAATATTGATGAACATTTATTATGGATTAATATATCCACATCTGTCTTATGGAATCACCGTTTGGGGACAATGTGCTGACAAGTACTTCAAAAGATTATTTATATTGCAAAAAAGATCAATCAGGATAATTATGGGTTTAAAGCCACAACAATCCTGTAGGGATTATTTTAAAAAATTAAATATTTTAACGCTATACTCATTATATATATTTGAAGTTATAATGTATCTAAAACATAATGTAAGACGGAAAATAGTCAACAATCAAATACATAACCATGCTACAAGAGGTAACAGATTTTCATGCAAGATCACATAGAATCCAGCGTTTTAAAACTAAACCCACTGTGGCTGCATGTACATTTTACAATAAACTACCTATTTATATTAAAAACTACCTATTTATATTAAAAACATAACAAATTTAAAACAATTCAAAACAGAATTGAGAAAATATTGTGTACAAGGTTGTTTTTATTCCTTAAATGAGTATCTGAAATGATTTGTTGTATGTATTTTAATTGTAAAAATAAGTTATTATTTGTAAAATATTCATTGATTTTTTTAATGTATATATTGACGGTGTCATGAATTCTATGTAATTTTCAACGACTGATAATAAATGAAATGAAATGAAATCTCCTTACTTGAAGGCCTGAGACAGGAGCTGTGTCAAGGAAGCACTAATAGTAAATGTGCTAAGTATTACAGCATGGAAAAGGAAGTAATACTGTTGCTGGCAACAGTAGAGGTACCAGAAAGAGAATGAAAATGCAGGAATAAATGCAGTGGAAAGCCTGCAGAGGATACTGAGATGACGTTCTGTGTTGTTTTGTCTTTCATTTTAGTTTTTAAAAAAATAACAAAATGTATTAAGCTCTCTTTTTCTTACATTATCCTTTATATAAAGTGGTAAGATCCAAACCTAATGAACTTTTTGCCATCCCTCTAAACCATTCATATCTCCACTGAGTACATTTGAGTGTATGCCACAGGTCCAGGGTTTAACACTCCAAAGAAGAGTCAATGTAGCAAAAAAGGATGTTGACACATTCTTACAGAAGAGGTTCACTTGCAGTTTTATGTGAAGGTTGTGGATGAAGAGTATGCATTCTGCAGTGAAAATCAAAGTGAAGAATTTTACTATTTAGAGGAAAAAATGGATATTGTTTAAATACAGAAATACAGTTGCATTTGTTGGAAGAAACATTGACATTAATGTGTTTACAGAAAAAGTAACAGATGAAATTTGAAGACTCACTTTTTTTCCAACAAATGCACAAAGCAAAGTATAAAACTGCTTTTGTAAGTGGAGTTGAAATTGTCTATTAAAATATCAATAAATATAACTTTTTGCCATTTTTTCTTAAATTATAGTATTTTCAGTATAGCTGGTTCAAAATGCATTAATTGTGAAACATTTTAGTTATAAATGTGGTATTAACAAAAATGATTTTGATGATAACAGTATTTAGTAAAAGTGGCATTTCCACTATGGTTAGGTATAAAGAACTTGAAAAAGCACTGGTAAGTTAATGAGATATCAGTTTTTACTCTCTCCTGAAAACTTCTTATTATGCACTTAAGTGCTTTTTGGTTCAATGCTCCTTATATGATATGACAGGCTTTGGCAAAATTGCACCACAAGATATAATCTGCAACCCATATGACAGTGCAATTGAAGACAGGCAGGACATTCCCCTCGGGCAACAGTTGTGAACTGTCTGCACAGGCATTATTTCAATGTGAATAAAATTTATTTTCATTTTATTTTTCACCTAAACCAGATGAGAAGTACTACAGTTAAGGCTGTTATTTAAGCATTCTTCACTTTCATTCTCAGTTTTTGAAGATTTAGGTTGAAAAATCTTTTAAAAAAACATATTTTTTAAGTTCAAAATCTCCACATGATTTAAATTTTCCTTGGCTTTTTGAGCATCTGATATGCATGTTTGAAACTGTCCCTTACACAAGACATTTTGCTCTTGGCATTTTAAGTTTTACAGTTTAAAAAAAGTACTTCTCATTCTAACATACATTGGAGATGCACACAACACATGAATTGTTTAGAAACCAAAAAACATATCTCAACAAATGTACAACAAATAATGATTCCCATTCACCACTTCATGGTGCCTCCTGTGACAACAAACCCAGTCACTAGCAACATGTTACTACAGCTACTTTACTGTGCTACATTGTTATTAAAATTAAAAGTACAATTACACTACACTGTTATTAAAAGTAAAAGTTCTTTCCGTAATAGCTCACTTCAGTTTTTTAATTTCATCTGTGGGATCATAAATTCAGCATTTTTTTTTTAAATTCTTTGTACTGGCCCCTCAGAAGCCGGGGCCAGGTGCAGCCATACTGGTTGCACATGCCTAAGGTCAGCCCTGCAGACCATATGCAAATAGGAATATTCTTCCTCCCTTTCTGTTCTTCATGCAACATTGCATGATGTTAATGCAAACATAATCAACTATAATCAAGGAAAACAGAAGGGCATTCTGCCAGTGCCTGCCTCTTGTGTGTGTTGTGATATTTCAAAAGGGCAAGGAAACGAACACATAAGAAGGCCTGCAAAGCCAAGTAGGCTTATAGCTCACTCTTTTCGTGATACCTGTGACAAGGTTTGCTACAAACGCTTTGCACAAAATTGTGTGAAATAGGTTTTAAATGTCAGGGTTTCAGGCTTAGCAAGAGAATAAATGTGTAGGACTCAAAAGTATTAACAACAATTTTAAAATAATTAATTTGTGTTTAATTATCAGTATTCCATCTGAAATAACTTAAGTGTGTATTTAAATTATGTAGTAAGCATTTGTGTGTTTTGAAACACCCTCTGTAATATTTTGGAGTGCAAAATAAATACAAACCATTCTTACAAAATCTACTTCATGTTAATCGAGATAATATCCTCAGAAATGGTTTCATTACGCATTTCGTTGAAGGTACAAGGGGGATAGAGAAAGTTAAAGAGATAGTTAACTCTTTAAAAAGCTGGTTGTTATATTAAAATTTATAAAGAGTCCCATATTAAAATATACTTCATTTAAGTTGGATGGTTTATAGCAGAAACATTTTTCGGAGATATTCGTCTCCATCTTCAGCTGTTTGGTGACAACCATGGTTGTTATATGCTGGCTTTGAAATTCCATATTCTTTGCATGACCATGAGAGACAAATGAATAATTAATTTAGCACTAAAGTATAATATAATGTATTCAAATCAAAAACAACAAACACCCAGAATTGGTTAATGCAAAAAGGAAGGAAGGAAGAAAGAAATTTATTCAAAAAGCAGACTTCACAGGATATTTGCAAAAATTTTAAGATATATATTTTATTTATCATGGAAATATCTTAAACATATTGTTAGTGTCATTTTTGAGAATATCAAAACATGTTGTGAATAAAAGATAATTTAGGGTGGGAGGATTTTTTGGAAAATCTTCATGTCTCTTACTTAAACCAAAAAAACCTGCATACGCACGCACGCGCTCTCTCTCTCTCTCTCTCTCTCTCTCTCTCTCTGATTCAGGGGGCCTCAGAACATGTATTTCTGGTGAACTTTATATCACATTTTTGGGTGGAGTAGAATACTTGCTCTATCTACTATAGGTAGACGCATAACATTGCATCTCGGAGCTGAAGAATTGATCGCATGTTGGCAACCACTGCTACGACAGGTGTGCCAATGGTGAAATATTGAAAAATCAGCCTTTGGCTGTCCAAATATCATATCGAAATGTAACAGATACATATCTGCAAGTGAAGTTATACCACGATAGCTGTGGTCATTGGCGCGTTTGACGATGTTCCATTGTAAAAGGGTTCGAATCCAGCTTCGAGTAAAAACATAACAACAACAATCATGCATCATGTAAAATTGCATTACCTGAATCAAGGTTCTAACAACAGTTGCATCTATGCGAATGCTGTCACATGCTGCTGCTAGTGCCCTTCCACTGTCAGCCAAGAGACTCGTCTGATTTGTCTTCGTCTCAGTGCCCAATAGAACAGGATACATGGTATTGAAATAATTTATGCAGCGCTCCAGAGCATCAGTAGGCACATTTTCATCCAGCTGAAAATTAAAGTAACAGCTTAAGTTGCTAGTTTTGGAAAAAATATATACAAAGATTTAGCAAAATCTAGAAATAAATTTTTAACAACCATTTTGTCTGTTAATGGATTACAGAATCGTGCAACAAATCTGCATTAAATTTTGTAACATACATTACATAATTTTTTGTCTAAAAATGTATGTTTAAATAGTCATGTTCTGCTAAATAATTGAGGGAGGGAAGGTTACATTGGCATATGTAGCAGACAGGAAAGGGAAGGTTTAGCATGGGTGAGAACAGGTCATAAGAGGGAGTGAAACAGGAACATGTGTCATATGTGGAGAAAAAGAGAATAAGATACATTACTTGGTATAACGTAAAGAGTTAGAAAAGTGGAGACAGGATGTTTGGGATAATGGGACAAAATGAGTGAGGAAATGGTAGCTATAAAATATTAACAGCTAAGGGAGGAAAAACAATCATGAATGTGGGGGAATTTTCAAGGAAGAATGGTTAAGAAAAGTAAAAATCTGATGTGTTACACTCACATGACTTTCTCCACTCTTGTACAAACTAGTTTTACAAACGCTTATTCTCCATATGCTTCGTGTTAATCGAGATATCGAGATGTTAATCTTATTGCTAATTTTCTTGTAGATGCAAGGGGAATTGGTAGGCTTTAAGCGATATAAACCAAAACTGACATTACAAAGGCACTACCATAATTATAACAATACTTGTATATACTATATCACATATGTAAATTTGTAATTATATTATTATTGTTATTGATATTTAGTATAATTATTGCTAACTTAATTCTTGTACACTTGACGAGTCATCTGTTTACGGAGTTTTTACTCACTGTATGTAAGCTTATGCGACAATAAAGCATCTTATCTTATCTATTTGTGACACATCTGGACTTCCCGCTACTGTCCAAGCCTCTCACTCTCCCCTTCTAACCTACACCTACCTCATTCACTCTAGCGTCATGTTCTCTGCACCCCGGAGATATCTCTGAATGGTACCGTTTTGCATCTTGTACCTGACTTCTCCCTCCCAACACGCTAACTAGCCTTCTTTAACATACATGTATTTACAATTTATATCATTATTTCCATTACTATCAATATTTACATTGCAGTGTCATTGTTTCCACTACAAAATACATCTTGCAGAGTAGAAAACAATACTGAGCATAATTCAGTTTATGACTAGATACAGAACAAAACACATCACTAGGGATGGTGATTTTTTGCAAATGCAATATAACGTGAAATGTTCATAAAGGCTTGTACTCTAGTATTTTCATTTTTTCATGAACTCTAAACCACTGTTTAATGTGTTTTGAGAACGTGATAACATGCAAAATTGACTAAAAATGCGAAAAATATACTAAAATGCTATATAAGTGTGAAATGTATTACAATTCATGAACTGTTTTTCATATGAAAATGTAAAAAGTAAGTTGCTTAACTGCAACAAAAGCTGAACACTCACATGTAAGAAACTGTGAAAAAATTATTTTTTTGGTAATGCAACGTATTTGGGATCCTGCTGCAGCATAGATGCTGACAGATATATTTATTATTATTGTTGTTGCTTTGCATCAGAATTTCTCCTTTTGTTTTGTGTTTTGCTTTAGCCCATATCAATCCTATTTTTCAGTGTGCTCCTTTAACCTATTATTTATTATTAACATGTGCAATTTACTTTACACATTTTTATTTCACTATTAACCCTTTACAAATGTGATTTTAATTAAATTAACCTTAAGTTGAAAGACATCTGTTTATCATTTAAATGCATTTAAAATGCTAAATTTCTGATTTTAAAATGCTAAACATCACCACCTTTTACACATCACTCTTAAAAACTGAATTCCATTAAATGATTATCAGATTCACAGTCACAAGCTGTCTTGAGCAATGGCAGTAAACATCTGTGCACATGCTCAGTGAAAAACATCACAAGTTGGTTCATAGGATGGCGTAGGATGCACAGAAATTTTTGATATTTTAAGATACAGTTTAATTCTGTTGAATGTAAAATAAATAGTAAAAGTAAAAAAAAATTCATTGTATCCCTTGGCATCATTACTGCAAATGCCCTTATTAATTTTCTAAACTGACTTAATACTTCTTAATATAATACCCAAACTCTCATATGCAAGCAGATTCAATAGGAACATAAAAATAAAAGTTAGTTAGTTTTATTCATCCGTTAAAGTGGTTTGGTACAATGTACATTCACTATTGGACACGTCAAGCCATAAACATAAACAATAATAGGTTTTGCAATATATACAATATGTTTTTACATTATATACAATAGGTTTTTACATGCTAAATACTATGGTTCACGATATACATTTGTGTTCAAGGTAATCATTAACAGAATAAAAGGAGTGGTTAATAGATGTGCCTTGAGACTGGATTTCAGCTGGTTTACATTTTTAATTGCCTTGATATTACTTGGTAAATTATTATAAAGTTTAATGCCAGAGTATAAGATACTTTTTTGGTAGAGCGAGGTGTTGCAGCTGGTCACATGTATTTGTGTATTTTCCCTAGTATTGTGTTCATGCACCATATTATTAGTTATGAATAGTGAATCAGAAGCATTAATGTTCTTGACTATAAGCAGAATAACTGCATATATGTAAATGCAGGGAAGTGGGAGGATCCCCAGTTTTTTAAAGAGAGGTTTGCATGACGACTTTGGGCTGACTCCTTCAATAGTTCAGATAATTTTTTTCTGTGCAATAAAGGTTGACTTACTTGCTGGAGACTCACCCCAGAAGACTAGTCCATAACTTAGGAGTGAGTGCAAAATATGCTGCTCTAACTGTTTCTTTACTTGTGCATATTGTCAATATTCTTAGCATATAACATAGAGAGCTGAGTTTATTATTATGAGGCTAGTGTAGGCATCCCATTTCAGATTGCTTTGTACGCAGACCTCCAAGAAATTTTATAGATTCTACTTTTTTAAGTGTCTGATTAGAGAGTTGTATTTGAGGGTCAAGATAATTTTTGTTCATATTTGTGCGTATATCCACTGCCACAGTTTTGTTTGTATTTATAATAAGATTATTCAATGTAAAATAGTTTGTGATTTTCTCTGAGACTTGGTGAATAGAGGTTAAAACTTCTGCATCTCTCTTTGTTGAATTTAATAATACCATTCTACTCAAAATGTTTCAACAGCCTATTATCTAATTTTAAAATGGTTACACTGATTAAAAATTATAACTATCATTAGTGAGTAAAAGAAGTACAATGAAGAATACCTACTTGGTCTTTACGGAGAAGCTCAACAAATGTATCTACTGCTTTCTCCTGCACAGCCATTTCTGGATAAGCTGCTCCAATTTTAAGCAGAGTGGCTGGAGAGCATGTATTCAGTCCATAAAGGAACTGATGTAAAACTGCCTGAAACAGTGAGTGACATTTTAAGATTACTATCAACAGCATCAAATTAATTAAAACCAAGATGGGGAAACCAACTTACTGATTCAAAACATCAATAATTCTTTGGGAAAGATCAATTGCACTCAAAGTACCTTTGGTGTTCTTTTTCCTGGAGGGAGTAAATGATGAAATGAACATCTGATTGCTATGGTGTTTAGATACAGTTAGCTTATTATCTAAAGTACTCAAACATTTTTGTCGAAAAGCTGTATTCTAAAACTTGTCTTGTACCTCTTATAAAATGGAAAACAGAAGAAGTGAAGTAGTTTTGGTAGAGAGCTATTCCCTACAAAGAATAATGTTTTAAAACACTATCTAAAGCAGAAGCATAATCATTTCAATATCATTTGATTGCAAAGCATGCATAACTATTGTTGCTTAAATCTATAAAATACTGAGCACAATGTCTCTGCAGTAACATGTGAGGTTTGCATTCAGGAGGTCCAGAATTCAATTCCTGTTGGACCGGCCACTCCAACTTCGGGTATTTTTTCCTCATTGGTAGACAAATGTTGGGGTGGATTATATAATGCTGCAAATTGATACATCATGTTATTCAAGTCTGCAATTACACTTCACCTGGTGAAGTAGGCAGCTCATGTTATAGAAAATGGATGTATATTCAATTCAGCCCAAGAAAGGATCCTAGTGTAAACAAATGCACATGCCTTTGCTGCAGCATACCTTTCAAGCCAATGAAAAGTGCACGCATGCACACAGAAATTTTGCTTAAAATGCTCTTTTTGGATTCAGGGGGCCTCAAAACGTGTGTTTCCAGTGAAATCTTGATACTGAATTTTTGGGTGGAATGTAATACCTTCTCTACCCACATGGTAGGTGGTACATAGGTATATGGTAGGAAAGTAAAAATGCATCCATAATTGTGATACAAAACCCAGGCCTTCATTTGGCAATCTGTTGCGGTAACTGTTGTACTTGCAAAGCACATTAACAAAGGGCATTGTTGTAAGATTTATTGGATGGGCTAGTGAATGCTGCAGGTTACTAGAGAGCACCTAAATTCCACATTGCCTGTAAAGTGCAAGGCTTGCCTAGTTATCAGTCCTTAGGATGAAAAAATTGCGACTGTATTACTTATAATGTTTGTTTACATCAAAGTTGAAGCCATCTTGTGACGTCATTCATTTGTTCGGTTCGTAGCTCCATCTAGTGTTAGCAATTTGTGGTAGTATTAATGTTTGAAAGAATTTTAAGTTTTGTTTACTGTCCTCCGGCTAGCTATTATTTCAGTCGAACATATCTCTTGATCAGGGTTGTGTAAACGGAAAGGAATCTTTTATCCAAAAATTACACTGATGAAGAAATTTGTTTTACACATTTATTGTCGAACACGTTAACTATCACATTTATACATTGATCTTAACACTCGCCAAACTGAAACTGTTATAATAACTTCTTACTTATCACTTTTAATTCACGTACTTCAACTTTGTGTATAATTAACTTTATAATACTTTAGATTTTTGTTACTTGTAAATCTATAGCCGACGTATCTCATACAAATATTTTGACGAACTGACTAACTGAAGACGACGTGTAGTGCACAAAGAATTTTGATGAACTGAGCAACTGAAGGCGACGTGTAATGTATTGAAATTTTCGATGAACTGCCCGCGATCTACCTCTGACTTGGCTTTATATACTCCCACTCCCCGACATGCCTAAAGATTATAACTGAACTGCAATTGGCTAATAAAACGCGCCAACATTAGCGTCTATTTTAATATCCAATGAAAATTATGAATACATATACTTTAGGGAGAAAATATTCCAGAAGTTTCTACCGAAAACGTGCCAACATTACGTAACTTCCTCGTTTCCAATAATGATAAACAGCTCACCCCCCTCTCTGCATTATTGCGCGCTATTATTGACAGTTTCAGTAAGGCCGTATAAACTTATTTCCCAATAATAATTACAATTAATAAACATCTGAAATCAATGTCACATAAAAATGCATATTCATATTACAATCATTATTTACATTTAAGTAATTTGTGATACAAATTACTGCATCATATGCCCCACTAGAAACATAATTATAAACATTTACAACTTGTTTGGAAATTTTATAATTGGGTTTTTAGTCTCCTAAATCTTGGAACACACGCTATCACTTTCACTTGACACTTCACACGCATTTAACACACGACATATGTTTTTTTTTTTTTTTGTTTTTTTTTTGTTTTTTTTTATCTCGCCACTACTTACTGGCTCTGGTTTAATGTGTTTTGACCTTAATCTGACATTACAAACAAAAAAATTTTTTTTTTTATAGCAAATACTGTACCCTGAATTATTTAATTACTGTTACAAAATTGTTTACTTTCTTTAAGTTATTGACAAAAATTTATACTTTTAAGAATTTTTGTAATTACTATACATTTTTACCAAAAATATTCACCCTCTACACAAATATATTGATATCTCTTAAATCTAGACACTGTTTCACATTTTCTGTTTGCTATATAAGTATTTGTTTTTAATTATTTTTACCAATTTTTGTTATTTTGTACTTTATTTTAACAATACTCTTGGAATTGTATTTACGTACTTTTAATTTAATATCATATTAAGTTTCAATCTTTGCATTCTTAATTTTCAAATGTTGTTACAGTTACTAAAATTTTAATTTTTTTTTTTTTAAACATTTCTCTCTCTCTTTTTTTTTTTTTTTATTTATTTCTCTTTTCAAATGACATATAAATAATTAACCCTCTTACGTTCCAATACATTTCTCTGCAAGTCATCTTTAACTATCCAGCATTTACTTTACATCTCATTGCTATTTACCCTCCTGGATCAAATTGTGTGTGGCTAAACATTACTCGTAGCCGTATCCTAACCTTCAAATTTTTGTTCATGAATAACCTCTTGTATTCATATGAAATTTCATCCCATGATAACATTTGAAAACAATCTAAAGTTTCCTGAACAATACATCTTTTAACAACTGTCATTTTCAATTCTTCTACTATCTCTTTAATTTGAGAGTACTCTGACAAATCTGTACTAAACTGTACTGGACTGGAGTTTTCATTTTGAACATCTTGGTACAATTTATTTCTTTGCATTACTGTCTCATTCTGTATTTCTGATATCTCCCCTCTGAAATTAACTTGCGCCTGATTCACATCTACATTCATAACCTCTTTCATCTCTCTTATCTCACTTGCAATGTTACTCATTCTACTATCTGACCCTGTACATTCTAAATCAACATGTTCATTTTTAGTATTAACCTCACTTTCTTTGTTATCTCTTTCCCTGTTCATGTCTAACATTTTCTTTGAAACTTCTCCTATCTCACTTGCTATTACTTCCTCATTTTCATCTCTCATTTTTGGTATGCTACTATCTAGCTTCATAACTTTCTTTTCAATTTCTTCACTGCTTTGATCTACTTTTTGCTCTAATACCTCATTACTCCTACCAATATCTTTTCTGTTTTGTTCAAAGCTCCTACGAATTATCTTCCCTCAATTCCCTATTATTCTTTTGCATATCTTCCCTTAATTGATCTGTAATACTCTTACCAATATCTTCCCTCAATTCTTTCTTATTCTGATCTAAACTCCTATCAATATCTTCCTTTAATTGATCTGATTTTTGCTGTAATTTCTCAATATTCTTTTGCATATCTTCCCTATTTTGATCTATTTTCTTACTAAGATCTTCCCTCAATTCCCTATTCATATTTCTCAGCATTTCCATCATCATACTAGCATCAAAATTTACATTTCCTGCTGTTCTATTCTCACTTTCTGCACTAACATTTTCACCCTCAAATCCTAAAAAGTTTGAGCTATTTTCTGTAACCTGTATTGAATTACAGCTAACTGTTACATTATCTCCCTCCATAATTATTTCTACTGTATTATTAGTAGCCATTGTTTTCTTTATCCTACCACTCCTTAAGTACATTTGAAGGTTACAATTTTGTTTTCTAAAAAAAAATTACGATACTCTGACCTTTGTGATGCTGTCTGTTGCTATTACATTGATGTCCAGCTTCCTGCCCCTCTCTCCTAGATTATATGTTGCTTCTGCGTTGTGTTATGATGAATCTACGTCATCTCGATGTTTTTGTGTCCACTCATCCGCGTAGTCTATCATTCCTATAGTTGTTTCTGGAATCTGCATCTTCTCGATGTTTTTGTAGTTGAATTCACCTGTTGCCTTGTAATCTCGGAATTACGATGTCCAATCATCCGCGTAGTCTGTCGTCCCTGTGTTTCTGGAATATGCGTCTTGTAGATCATTTCACTGCTGCATTCGTTCCACGTCCTGGTTCCTTTCCTGGTCACTCTGTCCCTTTCCTGGTCATCGTGTTCCTTTCCTGGTTACTCTGCCCCACGTTCTGGGTGCCAATTTGCGACTGTTTTATTATTGCTTACGTAATATGTTTTTACGTAAATTATTAGAACTTGAAGATCTTATATTGTGCTGCTTTTGTTTTGTTTGGTTACATAATTTTAACTGCCCCACGTATGGGAGCCAATTTATTAAACATGTTTTTACGTAAATTATTAGAACTTGAAGATCTTATATTGTGCTGCTTTTGTTTTGTTTGGTTACATAATTTTACCTGCCCCACGTTGGGCGCCAATTTGTGACTGTATTAATTATAATGTTTGTTTACATCAGTGTTGAAGCCATCTTGTGACGTCATTCATTTGTTCGGTTCGTAGCTCCATCTAGTGTTAGCAATTTGTGGTAGTATTAGTGTTTGAAAGAATTTTAAGTTTTGTTTACTGTCCTCCGGCTAGCTATTATTTCAGTCGAACATATCTCTTGATCAGGGTTGTGTAAACGGAAAGGAATCTTTTATCCAAAAATTACACTGATGAAGAAATTTGTTTTACACATTTATTGTCGAACACGTTAACTATCACATTTATACATTGATCTTAACACTCGCCAAACTGAAACTGTTATAATAACTTCTTACTTATCACTTTTAATTCACGTACTTCAACTTTGTGTATAATTAACTTTATAATACTTTAGATTTTTGTTACTTGTAAATCTATAGCCGACGTATCTCATACAAATATTTTGACGAACTGACGAACTGAAGACGACGTGTAGTGCACAAAGAATTTTGATGAACTGAGCAACTGAAGGCGACGTGTAATGTATTGAAATTTTCGATGAACTGCCCGCGATCTACCTCTGACTTGGCTTTATATACTCCCACTCCCCGACATGCCTAAAGATTATAACTGAACTGCAATTGGCTAATAAAACGTGCCAACATTAGCGTCTATTTTAATATCCAATGAAAATTATGAATACATATACTTTAGGGAGAAAATATTCCAGAAGTTTCTACCGAAAACGCGCCAACATTAGGTAACTTCCTCGTTTCCAATAATGATAAACAGCTCACCCCCCTCTCTGCATTATTGCGCGCTATTATTGACAGTTTCAGTAAGGCCGTATAAACTTATTTCCCAATAATAATTACAATTA
Organism: Deroplatys truncata; assembly: GCA_030765065.1. Lineage (NCBI taxonomy): Eukaryota > Metazoa > Arthropoda > Insecta > Mantodea > Mantidae > Deroplatys > Deroplatys truncata. Next base: position 169,904,280 of record CM060979.1, read on the forward strand.
ATAAACATCTGAAATCAATGTCACATAAAAATGCATATTCATATTACAATCATTATTTACATTTAAGTAATTTGTGATACAAATTACTGCATCAAAATTCACCCAATATGTGCAACGATATTGCAGTTCTGTTGATGCAATACATTATTTTACCAGTTAAAAAAACATTAGGAACATAGAAAAATATTGAATCAAGAAAACTTCATCTTCATCCTCATCATCATCATCATCATCATCATCATCATCATCATCTTCTTCACTTCAGGGATTAGGCATTTCTGCCTGTTCAATGTTCACTTTCCAACAACTGCCCTCATCTTCTTCTGGAACACCCTACATCTCTTCTTCCACGACGACTGTATCTTCTTATTAATACTGGTATTCTGGATATTGGATTTTCTCCAATTGAAAATGTTAATTCAGAAATGACAGTTTTTTAGAGCCAGTTATTAAACAAGTCTCCTTTCTCCTTAATTGAAATCGTAAAATTAAGAAACATTTTAGGATTATATTGTAGATTTTGCAGTAAATTGAATATATTGCCATTTGCAGTGGTAAATTTGAAACCAACACAAGCTAGACTTTATTTCTTGGTCCTTTCATTATAAAATTTTTTAGTGCAACCAACTGTTACAGATTAAAGCACAATAAGTTATAATAGTATTACCACAAAAACACATATATGCATTGAAAACACTTTCTCACATATTATGCTATTCCATTGCCAGATATTCCAGAGCATATTTTTAAAAATATAAAATACATAAATATTACCTGTAGAGTGTAAACATGGTGACTGAGTCTGGACTTAAAGGCAAACTGTTCTACAGTGTGGCCACGAATGACTGACACCCGATCTATCTTTTCCACAGCAGGGAACTTGTCTCTTACTTGTGACAGGAGAATTTCTGTCTTCCATAACAGACGAGGTATTAACAGCAGCACAAGCACAGCATCATGGTCACCTGGAAGTCAAAACTCTTTATCAGTTGTCTTCATACATTTCGAAAAATAATAAAAGAGCAACGGGATTGAAGAAATCTATTACCTTCACATTCACTTGCAGAAAAATTAACAGCCTGTCAACAGGATATAGAAAAATGACATGCAATATCAGTACTGTAGGAGAGAGGATATAAGAGTAATCCAGGAAGTAACGAACATTTGCCTTTAATAAATTTTAAAAAAAAACATTTAATTAAGAAAAGACATGTCACTTACAAAACTGAAGCTTACTTTGTTTTGTTTCTCTACATAATCACCTCCATTATTTAAGCATTTGTCATATCTCTCCATGAGCTTTGAACTCCCATGTTGTAGTCCACTGCCACCAGTTCATTAAGCCAAGATGTTTGGACACAATTTCAGCAAACAAAGAATAAGAAACAAGTTACAGAAAGAAATCTGTAACTTGTCTACAGTTACCATGTCTTGCAAGATTTTGCTGTTCACTTGATTGTTCAAATCATCTATAATCAGTGATGGATGCCTGGATCAAGTTTTGTCATGTATATTTGCTTGTCTATTACTGAACATTTTACATAATTTTCTCCATTTTTCATTTGTTAACTCCATTGGCATACATTTACTTTAGGTGATGGTAAATTTTGCCAGGTTTCAACTTTCAAACATTCAAAAACTGAGTACTCTCACCTAACAGTTGGTGGGACTTTGTATCACATAGTTTATTTTAAACAATCACAGAATGCACACCATTCAACCTTGGACAGAAACCTTATATTGGTCTGCGCAAATGGTTGTTACTTTCTGGATCACCCTTGGAAAGGGTATACTAATTTACATACACAAAAGCACCAATCAACAATCCATACTTTTGGTAACATCACAAAGAATCTGCCAATATGGCATATTGCCAATCAATGAAAGGGCTTGATAGTATATTTATTTCCATGTAATACCATGGATAGGGGCACACACTCTAGTGTAGTTCAGGCATAATTTTAGATAGTCACATATGTGCTCACACTCACGTAATAATCCTGGTGGAGCTCCAAGTGGATTACAGAAGAGGCTATTTATGGTTTCTTCTATTGATTATCAGAGATTTTCAATGCGAGTTTCAAAGGAAATATTTTTTTGCAATTAATTGTCTTTAACAATAGATAGAAATATCCTGAAATTGCCCTACCATCTTATTTTGTAGCAGGACTATAATTTTAATGTAAGAACGTAGGCTTTCACGGCCGGTGTCACAATTATAACTAATATAATTTTCCGGGCTGTTATGCCGTGGTCTGCTGAAGAAAGATTTCCCAGACGTTTCGTCCACAACTGCGGTGGACATCTTCAGTGGCGCGGACGAAGTCTTCTCGGTGAAAGTATCGCAGCGTCTGATGACACACAATCACAACAGCATGACCACTCGTCACAAGAAGAAGTTTGATGGCCTTACTGCCTCCATCAAACCGCCGACTACTCTCAACCACTGCCGCACGGTAGTGAACTTATCTGATCACCAGCTGTCACCTGCTGAAACGTCACTCCTTGCTAAAGGAGGTAACTACGCTGTTGTCACTCCAACGTTGCCAGTTGAAGACATCGTTTCTCACATTGAAGCAGGAATACGAGTTCTGCCAAGGCTTGCAGCTGATGAAATTCGCCGGGAATCTGCCAGGGTTCTCGAGAAGGCCAAACCTCCTACCAGTAATTTAACCAATCAAGAGAGAACTGCATTAAAGAAGCTGAACTCCAACCGAGACATCATTGTTTGCTCAGCGGACAAGGGTAATGCCACAGTTATTCTTAACCAACAAGACTATCAACAGAAAATCTCCGAACTCCTGCAACCAGCAACCTACCATAAGATTAAATGTGATCCGACAGCCCGTATTCTACGGAAAACTAATCTTTTGATCAAGAACTCCTCGCTTTCGAAGGAAGACAAACGCCGCCTTACCAAGTCCGAAGCTCAGCCGCCTAGACTTTACGGGCTACCCAAGATACATAAACCAGAGGTTCTGCTCAGGCCCATTGTTAGTGGTATTGGTTCTCCCACATACGACATAGCTAAATACCTAACCGGCCTTCTACAACCTCATGTCGGCTTGTCCGACTCTTTCATCAAAGACTCTACTCATTTCATTCAAATTCTCCGCAACCTCAAATTGCTACCTAAGGATTTACTAATTAGTTTTGACGTTGTGTCTCTATTCACCATGGTTCCAGTACAAGAAACTCTGAAGTTGTTACAACCCATCTTCTCTGATGATATCATTACACTTTTTCACCATGTCCTGACTACAACTTATTTCCAGTGGAACCGGTCATTCTACGAGCAAATAGACGGTGTTGCCATGGGCAGCCCCCTTAGCCCTGTTGTGGCCAATTTCTTCATGGAGGCATTTGAGTCAAAGGCACTAAACTCAGCTCCACTCAAACCAACAGCCTGGTTCCGCTATGTGGATGACACCTTCGTCATCTGGCCCCATGGTGAACAAGCTCTTCAAGATTTTTTGTTACATCTAAGTAGCATCAATCAGCGTATACAGTTCACAATGGAACAAGAAAAGGATGGCCAACTAGCCTTTCTAGATGTACTCGTTAGCAGGAAGGCTGACGGCACGCTGGGTCATACTGTCTACCGCAAACCCACACACACAGACCGTTACCTTAACAAGTACTCCAACCACCATCCTAGACAAAAACGTGCTATGATTAAGACACTCGCAAACCGTGCTTCCCGTATTTGTGAACCACACTTACTTCCACACGAAATCCGACACCTAGAAACAGCTCTACAATCAAATGGTTATTCAGTCCAAGAGGTGAGAAGAGCCTGCCGTCCGGCCAAGCCCCGACCGGTTACTCAGGACCAACCCAAAAGCAAGTCCATTGTCTTTCTGCCATATTTCAGAAATGTCACTGACCGTATTGAACATATACTTCAACATCATAACGTCAAAACAGTATTCAAACCTACAAGACAATTAAATAGCCTACTGCGCTCTTCCAAGGACCCCCGAGACCCGCTGTCATCGGCCGGTGTTTACCGTATTCCTTGTTCCTGTGGTTCAGTGTACATTGGTACCACACAGCGGAGCGCTAACACCAGACTCAGTGAACACAAAAGAAACTGCCGCCTGGGCCATACAGAAAAATCGGCAGTCGCCGAACATGCCATTGAAGCCGAGGGCGAACACATTATTAGATTTCAGGACACCAACATTCTTTCCTCCATAAAACATTACCATACCCAGCTACAACGCGAAGCAATAGAGATTTACAAACATCCCAATAATTTCAATAGGAAAGAAGAAGCATTGAAACTCAACAGTAACTGGCATCTAGTCATCAAAAACAAGAAAGGTCATACAAAACCGAAAAACACTGCGAGCCAATCAGAAGAGAGCAACAACACAGCCGGCGCCAGCCCCCTCATACCAGCGGGCCAATCAGCAGAGAGCGTCCACACTATAAAGACAGCGGCACTAACGGCCAACGCATCAGACGCTGCGATACTTTCACCGAGAAGACTTCGTCCGCGCCACTGAAGATGTCCACCGCAGTTGTGGACGAAACGTCTGGGAAATCTTTCTTCAGCAGACCACGGCATAACAGCCCGGAAAATTATATTAGTTATAATTATAATTTTAATGTTTTTGAAGTGGTCATCATTCAGTTGCTTCTTGCAATGGAAAGAGTATGGAATTTCAAAGGCCAGCATATAACGACTAGTTTTTAAATATTTGACGATTGCTATTCCCTTTATACCACTAACAAAATGTGTAATGAAAAAATTTATGCAAACATTTATCTCAATTAAGTTAAAGTAGATATAAAAATAAGCTTTTGTAAGAATAGTTTGTAGGTGCTATATAAAAATAAACAATTCAATGGTGGGTAGAGTGCCATGTGAACTAACATGCAAGATTTTTTATTTTATTTTAACAATATAGTTATTTTTAGATTTATACTTGTTTTATCCTTAGCTTGAAGTGAACCTAAGCATGACTGCAGCCATCAAGGCTCTTGTTGGTTCCATGCATAGAAATAGTTTGCATGCATAAATGCAGTCTGCAACAATTAGGAAATACAGCACAACATTAACGCACTATGAAGAATACAAATTGGGGATGGAAGAAAAATTATATTAATGGAAAAAGAATTATGGTTAGCAATTCCCTGCATTAGCTGGCTTGTTTTACTGCAGTATGGCAAATGTTATACTCAAATCAATCTGTTGCTTGTGAAAGTTAACATGTGTGACTGAGCAGGATGCATCTTATGCATTAGTAAAACATACAAAAAGCAAACCTTTAAACAGTGGGGAGAAAACAATTGTTTCTAAACATATTTAGCAAGTTTTGCGATTAGTATCAATAGACGATATTGTGACATTAACCTAAAAATTTACCGAAGTGTCTAGGACAAACACATACAGTGCAAGAAAATAGTGCACTGCATTCAAATCTTGAGGTAAAGAAGCCTATTTTAGAATCTGATTGAGGAACCATGTAAGTAGTTTTAAGCTAAAAAATTTGCATCACCCTAGGTGTTTAAATAAGAGTAGTACAACAACAACAATAGGTCTGCTGCTTATCAGTCACACTTTCCTACAGTGAAAGATTGGTACAACTGTACCATCTGCTTGCCAGAACATACACATGTGCATGGTGGAGAAAAAGATTACTTCATAGTAACAGTAAAACCAGTTAAATTATATGTTTTATTTTCTCTACATGTGCCTATTAGGTAGAGAAAATTATTTCATTCTACCCAAAACTTTGATACTGAGATTTTTTCAGAATTACATGTTCTGAGGCCCCCTGAATCTAGAAAAAGCACTTTTAGAAAAAGGTCTGAACAGCATAACTCAAAAAGGAAAAGTCAGATAAACACCAAACTTGTTATTTAAGTTAGCACCTTCCAAAGATACTACACAAAGATTTTCATGCAGCTCCTCCCCCCATGCCAAACTATCGTTTACATGGAACATTTTTCAAAATTTTTGATTTTCTAAAAAATGGCTTTATCGATTTTAATTAAAATATCATACATTAAAGATATTTACATGACAAATAAAATGTACATCTTGAAATTTCTGGGAATAGCCTTTGAAGTTCTCTTTATTAGAAGGAATTCGAATAATATTGAATAACTGGTAAACGTTAAGAGATAGATGAAAACACAGTAGAGTACGCAAAACATATAGGTCTCTTTAAAACATATGATTTATTTCAGATAACATTTTTTGTGGCACGACGCATTTCTGAGTTATTAATGGTTCAAATGGTTTAATAATAGTAATTTTTTTAGTTTGTCAATTTTCAGTTGTTTCTTGCGATGCCATGGAAGGAGTGTGGAATGTTATGGTCAGTGTGTAACGTCCAGTTCTTAAACACTTGATTATCCTATTCATATTGTATGTAAATGACATTCCTAAATCTTCAGAATATAAAATAATATCATACGCAGATGACACTTCAGTTATATTGACAAGTAAAAATATACATAGCTTAGAGAAATTAGTAACCACAAAAACACAGGATATATGTGAGTACCTAAAATATAACAACTTAAAGGTAAATTTACAAAAAACAAATATGATCGTGTGCCAGCACCGAAATAAGGGATCCACTCAAAGATTACATGCAACACTAAACGATGAGTATATAGAGCAAATACAGAGAATAAAATTTTTAGGGGTAATGATAGATGAGAATATGACATTCAGAAATCACATTGACCTTGTATGTAATAAAATTAGTACTGGTTTATATCTGTTAAGAAAGATGAAAAAATATTTAGACATTGATTATTTAAAGCTAGTATACTATGGTCTAATTCACCCCCATCTTCAATATGGGATTGAAGTCTGGGGCAGCACAGGTATTGTAAATATGAACAGAGTACTGTTAATGCAGAAAAAGTGTTTAAGATGTATCTATGGTCGAAATAGTAGAGAATCATGTAGACAAATCTATGTGGAGGCTAGTGTTTTAACAGTCGTATCACTTTATGTGTATAAAGTAATTATGTATGTAGTAAGTAAGTCACATTCTGTAAAAATAAAAGATAGTCACATATATAAAACTAGAACACAAAATAATTACTACAGAGATAATGTAAATAAAAAGGCCACTGAAAAGGATCCAATTACGATGGGTAGGATACTATATAACAAATTACCCAATGACATTAAAAGTTTAGAGGGCAAAGAATTTCAAAGGAGGTTAAAAACATTCTTAATTCAGAAATGCTTGTACAGGTTGAATGAATTGTAAATATTGTATACACATGTAAATTTTGTAACTTTTCATTGTATGACGATGCTTGAAACTTGTAAAAGTCTATAAGCAAATAAAGATTATTATTATTATTAATTATTATTATTATTATTATTATTATTATTATTATTATTATTATTATTATTATTATTATTATTATTATTATTATTTTGTACCTGTAATGAAATATGTAATGCAGCTATTTCCGGAAACATTTATATCTCGATTAATATTAAGAAGACAGGAAAATAAACTTTCGTAAGAATAATCTGTATACCCATTAATAAATGATAGAGGGTAGAGAAAGTCATGTGAATGTAACACATAAGATTTTTCCATTCTGCAACACTGCTCATTTAAAAAAGTTAGGATGGACATTTTATAGGAGTCATGCTTCACATATAAAATAATTTCAACAGTATGAAAAGATGTTGAGCTTTACATATAAAGTACACATGATTTACACTCTAAACATGTCAAAAGTAAAGCCATATAAAAAACATCTCTACAACCAATTAATTTCTGAATTTGGTGAAGATGTGTTTGCAACTGGTGGTTTGGTATTAATATGCGAGGTTTGTGGAGTTAAAGTAGCAGCAGGGAAGAGATTCATAATACAATAGCACACCAAGTGCAACATACCCATTGCATGTAATACATATCTTTTAAAAATGTTAATGATATCCACTAAGCTGCATCACTTTTCATGGATTTTAAAAAAATGTTATTTTTTTAAGTTTAAGGTCATTTTAAGGATATTTTAGGTCAACACCCTTATTTATTTTAGTATGTGGTTCATCACCATCATAATAAAAATGAAACTGTTTGTTGATGTAATAAAACCTAAAATACATAGTTCACTAAATACAGACATTATTTCATTTTCTTGCTAATCTAAAGAATGGCTTTTACTTTTTAAAAGCTCAGTTCTTATATGTAATGTAATATTTATTTCATCATTATTACAATAATACAAATAAAGCTTACATCTAAAACTTATGTCTAGTGCACCAGTTTTCTAGCTCCCCCATATTTAGCCCCTAGGCTGTATATATGGGATAAAGCTACTATACCATCTCTCCACTTTACAAACTATGCCCGTTCAGCTGTACCTTCCTTAAGCTCCTTATCCACTTATCCCTTGTGTTGCCTAAAAATGTCCCCATCATTTTAATTGTTTCTACTTTTGTGCTTCCCAACATTCTTAATGCTACTGCTTCTTTGTTTAGCTTGTCCCATTTTTTATTCCATATAACCTCTCTCCACCTTTTAACCTTATCACATTCTATTAGACAATGAAACGTACTACCTGATTCATCACACGTAATACATCCCCCCGAACAATTATATCCATTCCTTTTTAAAAATATTACTCCCGTGCGCATCCACGCAAGACCTATTCTACCAAATTGATTGCATATATCTACATTCTTCTCCCTTCCCCAATTTCTTTTAACTGATTTATACAAGATCAATGATCTTTTATCCTCAAAACTAGCCCATGTCTCTTGTTTCTCGATATCTTCCACCCTCAATCTCACTTCTTTCCAAAACCCACTGTTATTATGTTTATCTAATAGGAAAATATTCCTCATGCCAATTTCTTTTAGGACATTTCCCATCTTCCCTAACCAACACTCTTCTCCTAGGGCAGCTTTATGAAACCGTATATATTCTTTTAATATATTACTATCTTCTAAATTTAAACATCTATACCAATACTTCAAAATTCTTTCCACTATTATACCTTTTCTCCTACCCTTCCTAGTTCTGCCAGTGCCACGCCCCTTGGTGAACTCTTGGGTAAACCCAAAACTTCTCTACAGAACATTCTATGGACTATATAAATCTTAATCCATCCCTTTGCCACCCCCCATATTTCTATTCCATATAACATTTTTGACTCCACTACAGCTTCATATAGCCTTTCCAACCAGCTCATTGTTAGCGTGGGTGTTTTGCACAAGCAAACTCTAACAGCTTTCATCGCTAGCTTTCCTTTCAATTATGCATATTTAGATTCAGTTCCTATAAAACACTAATGGACACACAATTTAAGAACTTGTGTAAGCTACAGAAATTTCAAGATTCAATGAATTTCAAAATAACAAAGGATACTCCTTCATAAGGGCCATTACATTCTCTGGTATTGAGATAATTACACACTTTCTGAAATGCTAGATTACTATCACACTTACCTCCTCTACTCATGAATGTCTCTGGCATGTAAGCTGCAAGATATTGGACATGCTGATTGGATTGCTGAACATCAATACGGCGTAGCTCCAAGTCTATAGCCTTGGTGTGGGCTTTCGTTTCAGCAAACATTTTCTATTCAAAACAGAAAAAAATTTATTTCAAGGCGGAGCAGATTTTTGTCATAAAAGTAGAACTTCTAATTTTATCACAATGTACTGTGGGAAAAATAATCTATTCCCAAAGCCCTTATGTGTACGACATAATTTTAAAATATACAGTTTTCTCTCTTCTCACTGCTCCTTTGAAAGGCATTCACAATCAATACATTCCGTAACATTATTGAAAGTAATAATTTCAGTAAAATATTGTAAACTGGAAAAAGTCTGAATGCTTTAACAAGACCACTTTCCTTCTCCCAAATTTTAATAAACACCAATCATTTAACCAAAACTATTTTTATGTTTGCAGTATATAATCATACACTACGTGATCAAAAGTATCCGGACACCTGGCTGAAAATGACGTACAAGTTCGTGGCGCCCTCCATCGGTAATGCTGGAAGTCAATATGGTGTTGGCCCACCCTTAGCCTTGATGACAGCGTTCACCCTTGCAGGCATACTTTCAATCAAGTGCTGGAAGGTTTCTTGGGGAATGGCAGCCCATTGTTCACGGAGTGCGGAACTGAAGAGAGGTATCGATGTAGGTCAGTGAGGCCTTGTACGAAGTCAGCATTCCAAAACATTCCAAAGGTGTTCTATAGGATTCAAGTCAGGACTCTGTGCAGGCCAGTCCATTACAGGGATGTTATTGTCGTGTAACCACTCTGCCACAGCCTGTGCAGTATGAACAGGTGCTCGATTGTGTTGAAAGATGCAATCGCCATCCCCGAATTGGTCTTCAACAGTGGGAAGCAAGAACATGATTAAAATATCAATGTAGGTCTGCGCTGTGATCGCGCCACGCAAAACAACAAGGGGTGCAAGCCCCCTGCAGGAAAAACTTACCACACCATAACTCCACCACCTCCGAATTTCACTGTTGGCACTACACATGCTGGCAGATGACGTTCACCGGGCATTCGCCATACCCATACCCTGCCATCGGATCGCCACATTGTGTACCGTGATTCGTCACTCCACACACCATTTTGCCACTGTTCAATCATGTAATGTTGACGCTCCTTACACCAAGCGAGGCGTCATTTGGCATTTTCCTGTATGATGTGTGACTTATGAGCAACTGCTTGACCATGGAATCCAAGGTTTCTCACCTCACGCCTAACTGTCATAGTACTTGGAGGGATCCTGACGCAGTTTGGAATTCCTGTGTGATGGTCTGGATAGATGTCTGCCTATTACTCTTTATGACCCTCTTCAAATGTCGGCGGTCTCTGTCAGTCAACAGGCGAGGTTGGCCTGTACGCTTTTGTGCTGTACATGTCCCTTCACATTTCTGCTTCACTATCACATCAGAAACAGTGGACCTAGAGATGTTTAGGAGTGTGGAAATCTTGTGTACAGACTTCTGACACAAGTGAGACCCAATCACCTGACCACTTCAAAGTCCATGATTTCCATGGAGTGTCCCATTCTGCTGTTTCACGAGGTCTAATGACTACTGAGGTTGCGGATAATGAGTACCAGGTAGTAGGTGGCAGCACAATGCACCTAAGATGAAAAAACGTATGCTTGTGGGGGTGTCCGGATACTTTTGATCACATAGTGTAAGTCTCAATGATGGGTTTGGGTTTAAAAGAATGAGATGCATGCAGAAAATGCTAAAGATTATTATCAACATCAAAGTCATGTATACCAGCCAGTTCCTGCATGTTTCATTTTAGATCAGTAAGCCAAGCAATTTATCAACTAACCTAGCAGATTTTAAACAATATTTGAGGACTAATAAATATTCCCATTAGCACAATAATTTTCTTTACAGAGTCAAAATTGAAATTATAGGATTTCCTTTTTTTTACAGTAGTTTGGCAGCCAATGGACATGTAGAAAGAAAAGATACTTCCTTTGTTTCCTCCCTACTTGGCTCACCTCAGGCATTTCTACACAAATTGGTAATTACTGTTATATTTGTTAAATTATTATACATATTGGTCCCAAATTGCATCTTAAAAAAAAAAAAATTGCATCCAACATCATAGAAATTATTTCATATGATTTTAATTTAATTTATTTGTGCACTTTCGGGGTCTGTTAGGGTTGACCCTGGCCAGTTATTCCCCAAACCTATGATATTACATTCTGCATTATACCTCTTACCTTCTTAAATCCTACAATCTTCTTTACTCTCTGTCTTTTCACATACTATTTCCAACTTCTGTCAACTTCCCATTTCCGTTTTCTTTTCACATCCCACAAAAATTCTGCTAAAGCTCTAACCTGATACTGATCTAAAAATATTTTATTTATTTTTGGGTCATTTCTCTCTATTAAATCTTTTCCTTCATTTATTTGTTCCTTTACATACCATCAGAATGTGTATTCCATCTTCAATTTCTCTGCATATTGGACATATTCCTTATATAATATTACCTCTGAGTCCCTAAGTTTCCACATCCCTAACCTAAACCATGCTATTGCTTCCCTTTCTTTTTTATTACAAATTTCTATATACTTTTCTTTTCCTAATTCCATTTTTATCATTTTGTAAAATACTAATGATCTCGTTTCATTATTTCTTGCCCTTAGCTCTTGTTTATCTCTGTCCTCATATCTTTCTCTGGCAATTTTCCAGCATCTCTGTATCATTTCATGTCTATGTTCCCATATATCACCTAGCCCTACTCTCGCTAAGAACTCTAATTTTACTCAACCAACATTCCTGGTTTAAATTTTTTCTTGATAATCTAAACATCTTTTCAAAATATTATCTTCTGATAACTGACTTATCGTATACCAATACTTCAAAATCCTTTCCATCGCCATTATTCTCACGTTAACTTCTCCCCTTTCTAGTAATGGTCCAACATTAGCTGTGTTCTGGGGCATACCCTGCATTGACTTACAAAATGCTTTTAAGATCATATCCATTTTCTCCCACCTTTCTACTCCCCACATTTCTATTCCGTACATCCATTTTGATTCTACAAGTGCTGTGTATAACCTCTCAAACTATTTTCTTACTAATCCAAGTGCCGACTTCCCTTTCACTAATGCCCCCCTTGTTTTTTCATAAAAAGATGGAAAGAGAACAATCACAAATACATCTCATGATTTAAACATCTGATTGGACCAAAAAATTCTAGTGGGCATTACCATTGTCACTGTACATCCAAGATCATGATCATTCACCATACTGACACAATAGTTGAGTTCATTAACACATGGACTCATGAACAGGAGCCCTGTGGTTCAAATCCTGCTAAAATCATCTCCCTGATTGAGGTTTTTTCCAGGTTTTCCTCAGTCCTCATAACTAGCAAATGCCAGGGAGATACCCTAAACTAAGACCTGGAACATTTCCTTCTCAAATTTCCTTTTCCAATTTCTGTTTCATTTCATGTATCACCAGTGTTACTCACTGCCTGTGGTGGGTACAAATAAATAGCACGATTTAACATTATTTAAAAAAAAATCATCACCCACCACCACCACCTCTTATTTATCTCAATGTTTACAAAAACCACGTGCAATTCTGCCACGTAGGTTACCCATTAAGTATGTAGTGTAATGCAAATCTTAAGTGAGTCAAAGTAATGTACAGCATATTACAGTATGCTTTTAAGACATGCATTATGTTATTAGGAATTTCATTCTTAATTTTCAAGTTTTATGATGTTATTTTAAAAGAAAATGTTTGTTTTAATCAACCCCTCATCTCTTGGAAGCATATTAAACTAAAGCTTTGACCTCTGATTTTCAATGTTTTTTTGAGAACAGAACACTGAAGTATTTGAAGGCAGTCTCTCTGGAGGAGTGCATGTTGAAAGAGTTTAAACAATTTATCTTTGGTATAATTACAGCCTACACAATTTATTATATTATACCCGCTCCTATGGATCATCTCTGTGATGAAATGCTATCAGAGCAGGCAAACTGGACTTGATTTCCTTCAGCTGTAAAGGATTTTCTCATGCATGGAAATCTGGAACAAGGGGCATTCAGCATCAGTCATGGAGCCATTTGAATGAAATATTGCAGTTCTGTGTCTCAGAAACCATGTAGAAGCAGCCAGGGTTCTCTCATACGCTAACTGCTCAATGCTACCTTCAGTCCATGCTATCCTACATGGAGAGGGGGAGAAAGGAGAAGAGGTGGAGGGAGAGAGAATACTACTACTCTGAAAAATTATCTTACCTTGAAATCCATGATCTCTGGCAGAGCAGACACAGGTTTGCTTGATTCTTTCTCCAACCTTTGTTGGAGTTCCTGACTTTGCTCCTGTAATTGCTGAACCAGTTCCCTGAATTTAGCAATAGTCATTTCACGGTCTGCCAATGTTTCAAGTGCTGCTTCTTTCTCACGAAGAGCCTGTTACAAAGAATAAGCTTATTTATAACATTTTAATCATTTGAGTTTCCTGGACCAATAACCATATATGGATAAAAATTTTGATGAATTCCTTGATAATCAACATCACAGTTATGAAACATGAGACAAAACAGTACTAAATACCCAGGCATAGGCTGCTATCCTTGAAAACATTCCCAATAAAAATTTTCAATTCGTTATCTCAAACAATCAGAGATATAAAAAATACCAATCATTCCAAAGGAAGGTGAAAAATGTGTTCACTGTAAAAGCATATTATTCAATAACGAAATATGAGACCTGTCTAAAAAGTATCTGACCTTAATTTTTAGCGTGCGCAATGTGATGCTAAGGCAGTGCCACTGTGCACAAAGGATGGAGAAAGCTTAATGCACCTGCTTGAATCTTTTCACTGGCTAGTGAATGTGCCAGTTACTGCCTGCCTGCTGCCTGATGAGGTGCTGTGATGTGCATTCGTCAGATTTTCGATTTCTCTCAAGATGACTGAAGGAGTTGAGCAAAGATACTGCATCAAATTTTGTCAACAGCTTGGTGATTCTCAAAGTGAAACAATTTGTAAGATACAGGAGGTGTTTGGAGATGATGCTATTGGGGTAACACAAATCAAGGAGTGGTTCAACCAATTAAGATATGGCCACAAATTGACAGAGAGTGACGTGTTCCAGGAGGCCACGAACTGCTCAGCACAGTGCAGCTGTTATTGAGAGGTAGAAAAACTGGTAATGGGAGATTGTCATTTGACCATATGAGAGATTGCCGAAGAGGATGATTTGAACATGCACAGAGTGGCTGCCAAATTTGTGACAATGCTCCAGCTCATTCATCGCATCTAATCCAGATTTTCTTGGCGAAGCATGGAATTCCAGTTGTTCAACAACCTCCCTACTCTCCCGACATGGCTCCTTGCAACTTGTGGTTGTTTCCAAAGTTGAAAGGATCCCATTTTGAGAGTAGAAAAGAGATAATGCAGAATGTGACAGCGGAGATGAACATCATCCCAAAAGAAGCCTTTCAGAAGTGGAAGAATTAGTGGGCTAAGTGTGTGAAAGTGAAAGGGGCCTACTTTAAAGGGGATTAAAGCCCTAATCCCGCTGGGTAAGAAATTTTTTTTTTCCCGTCAAAGGTCAGATACTTTTAGACAGACCTTACATATGAAAGATGTGTTCTGAAATACTTTTATGGTCCTAGATTGTATCTTTAGTATTTACGTAATTATTCAAAATATTCACATTGTTTTAGTGTCTATCTAGCATATGACAAGATGTTTTATATTAGTATTTAAGCAACTTTCTGTAAATAATATAATTCTCTAACATTTTTGGAATTGTTCTTCCACACAAGCCGTGTGTTGGACAAGGTTGGAAAGGTAGAATCAGACAACTGGGATTTGAATCACGGATCTCCTGGTCTCCGTCTGGTTGCTGTAACCACTGGTTTACCGGGTAAAATGCAAATCAGTTGGGGAATTTAATGTCCTACCGGCAAGCAACCGGATGGAGCCCGGGGGATCCGTGGTTCAAATCCTGGCTATGGCAATGAATTTTTCAGTCGTCTAATACTACCTCTCTAATATTTTTAACTATAACTTGAAGAGTCATCTGTTTACAAGCATTTGCTCTTTTGGTGCTCTGAAATAAGATTTTGAAGCAACCGGAGTAATTCTGCATGAATTTAAAATAATAATTGTCTCATTATATTGTCTCAACTATTGATGTGGTGGACACTTTAATCCAGAATATTCTGGAAGTGTTTGGAAAGGGTAGTTCGGCACAGGCAACTCTTTGTGACTTAACCAAGGTGTTTGATTGTGTGCAACATGACATTCTCCTTAGGAAAATGGAAAAATATGGGGTAAAATATGGGGTCTTTGAATATATTCGAAGCATATTTAAAGGATCGAAAGCAGAAGTGGTAATAAGAGGTAAAGAGTCTCAGGTTGTTGAGATAGATATTGGAGTACCTCAGGGTTCTGTGTTGGGGCCAGTGTTATTTCTAATAATGATGAATGATGTTCAGAAATGCTCAGTCTCTCATATGGTTGCTTATGACACAACTTTCCTCAACATTAACAATGATTTGGATTTACTTGCACAGTCTGTAAACTTAAACATGCAACAGGTGAAGAAATGGTTTGATCTAAATGGTTTTTATCTCAATGAAAATAAGACACAAAATATCATGTTCACACTAAAAAAATGCAAGGGTAAATTTAATACAGCTGAAAGTGTAAAACTGCTGGGGATAAATATTGACAATAATCTCTCTTGGACTTTGACTCTCATTGACTTTGTATGTAGTAAATTATCTCGTACAGTATTTATGCTAGCTAACCTGAACAAATTAGTGCCAAAAGAATATGTAAGGGCAGCCAATTTTTCTTTTTTCCAAAGTATATATAGATATGGTTTAATACTATGGGGCAGCAGCTCGAGGAGTTCTGAAGTACTTATTATTAAAAAAAAAGTTGTGAGAATGTTAACTTCTTCCCATAAAAAACAGCATTGCAAACCTCTATTCAAAACTGGCGAAATTCCCACAATTGCTAACTTATATGTATATGATGTTTTAGTTTATATTAAAGAAAATGTAGATATGCACATAAAAAGAAATGAAATACATATCAAACAAGAAATAATAATAATAAAATAGAAATGCCTTTTCAGAGACTCCAGAAAACAGCCAAATTTTATAAAACCATTGGAATTCAATTATATAACAGCTTGCCCATTGAAATAAAAAATTGCAGTTTAAATAGATTTAAAGACAGAACGTATAAATGGCTGATAGAGTACCCATGCTATAGTGTACATGAATGTCAAAAAGAATTGTGTCAGATTTCTTGTACATAGTTTATAAGTATAATTTTTAAGCTCTATTTAGGATATAGGACAAAGTATATTGTAATTTATGTAATTACCTAATGACGGATAATAAATTATTATTATTATTATTATTATTATTATTATTATTATTATTATTATTATTATTATTATTATTATAGATCCCCAAAAAGTAATCCAGGGGTTTTTCTCAAAAAACTCGAGGATTTGCTGAATTTTTTTGCCGGGTCTAAGTGGAAATCTTTTAGAATAGTAGTTGGGTGATTTAAACTCACAATTTCATATAAGACAGAATAAACAACTATAATTGAATTTCAAAACATACTCCGGCAGTTCAATTTTAGAATTACAAATTACAAGCCCACCAGACTGACAGCATGCTTGGACAATATATTTACAAATATTAAACAAGCTTCTGTACAAGTGACACTAAAGTCTTTCCTTTTTCAGACCATGACTCTGTCTGGCTTAGAATAAGAAACATAAAGACAACTAACGTTAAACAAACCAAGACTAAGATTATCACTACTAGACCTGTAAATAAGGACAAAATTTCATATTGTAGGAAAATGTTAAATGCAATTTAATGGTATGATATACTATGTAACTCAGATCTCTGCAACTTATTATCTGCAAATGAAGTATTTGAAAGATTTTTTACCATTTTTTTTAAATACCTTTGAAATGTGCATTCCCCAAAGAAAATGCAGAATTAAAAATATTAATAATAGAAAAAAGGTACTTAATAAGGATAGGAATAATTGGTATACACCTCAACTCGCATGCATGAAACAAAAAGTCATTATGTATTTAGATTTTTACAGGAGCAATGGGTAAGATAGGTATAAGTCCTCCTTCCTGAAGACTAGAAAAGAATACAAAGAAGTCGTAAATCAAACAAAGAAGCAGTACAAAGTACTGAATCTTCTAATAATAAATGTAAAAAGGCTTGGAATCTGATTAATACAATAGCAAAGAAAAGACTACAGGGATGACATCGAGTTAACCCCTAATGAACTGATTTTTGTATAAAATTGGTGGATGATATTAGGCAAAACATAATAAAACCTAATGAAACAGTACTAGAACTTATGGAAAATTGCAAGCAGAGATACGAACAAGGTTGCTTTGTTTTATGAAGTGACCCTGGAGACTGTACTAAAAGCAGTGAAATGCCTCAAGTTATCTGATACAGTGGATATCTATGATCCATCTAATAATCTTTTTAAACAAGTAATAGAATGTGTACTGTATCCACTAACACATCGTATCAACAAATGTCTTTTTGAAGGAAGCTTTCCCAGTAAATTAAAATTTTCAGGGGTTGTCCCCATTTATAAAAAGGGAGATAAAAGAGTCCATCAAATTATCGCCCAATAACATTAGTTCCAATTATCTCAAAAGTGTTTGAAATGGTAATGTACACATAACTTTGTACCTATATAGAAGAAGCCAAAATATTAAGTGGAGGACAGTTTGGTTTCAGTAAAGGCAGATCAACAACAGATGCCACAGTGTCGATAGTTAAAAGAATTCTCACAGCTTTTGAAACCAAAAGCATAGCACAGGCCACCTTTTGCGATTTGAGTAAGGCATTCAACTGTGTGAACCATATGCACCTTATAAATAAACTTAAATTTTATGGTATAGGTGGCATGGCATTAAACATTTTCCAGACTTATTTAACTAACCATTACCAAGTTGTGTGTTGGTAATGAGAGATTAAAACTGACTGAATTAAAATGTGGGGTAACGCAAGGCTCTGTTCTTGGGCCTCTTCTTTTTATACTGATGATCAATGACTTGCCTTCATATGTAAATACCCATACAATATTATATGCAGATGACACTACCTTTTTTAACACCAGTAATGATATTAGTAATCTTAAAAAATAATTGCTGAGGACACCCTGAGGCAGGCAGATATATGGTTTAAGGCCAATGGTTTTTTACTAAATGAAAGCAAAACACAACAACTTTTATTTAATTTAAGAGAACTGCCAATATCAAATAATATAAAAGAAGTTAAATTTCTGGGTGTAATAATTGACAATAAGCTTTACTGGGAACCTCATATTAATCATATCACAGCTGGGCTCTCGAGAGTTATATATCTTATAAAAAATTTTAAAAAGTCTGTGCCTGATACATACATAAGATCTGCTTATTACGCCTTTTTTCATAGTGTTACAGCTTATGGAATTTTACTTTGGGGTAATAATAGCCACATTAGTAATATAATTATACTACAGAAGAAGATTATCAATATCATATCTGATGCAGACAAATTGGTATATTGTAAGCCACTATTCATTAAATTAAGAATAATGACAGTAGTAAACTTATACATCTATACGGTTCTTATTTATCTAAAGAAGAATTTGTCTGATTACCACTATAGACAGAACATCCATAAATATAACAAAAGGTATACAAAACAAATAGATACTCCTTATTATAGACTGTCAAAATCACATAATAGCTTTGAAGTACTAGGTATAATAGATATGAATGTAAACTTTGACAGATTGCTTAACAACCCATACTATTCACTACAGGAATATTTTGAAAATATATCTTAACTGTAAGAAGTATCAACTATCCTTGTACTTTATTCCTGGACTATTTATTGTTTTTTTGTATGATTATATTTCTATTAACTCTACACTATGATCATTCATGTAATGGGAAGTATTAATGTAATACACTGTAATTTCAATTGCATATTTGTTAACATGTAATAACACTGAGATTTAATTAACTATGTAATAATATATTATAATTACTTTTGACGTCTATTAATGTAATAAGCTTAATGGCAATAAAAATTATTATTATTATTATTATTATTATTATTATTATTATTATTATTATTATTATTATTATTATTATTATTATTATTATTATTGTAATGTAACAAAGTTTCTATTATGTTCTATTCTTTGCAATTCATTTTATCAGTCTAAGAAACATTCCATATTTTCCTCTAACCCCAGAAGTGCAAAAGATTGAAATGCCAATGGTTGGCTGTTCTGTTGTGCCAAGGTCGATTGTCTCAGTTTTCACAAAAATCATGGAGAGGACTGTGTTACACCTGCCAGCAACAACTATGGTCAAACAAGAATCCATATGCATCCTTCAATGGCATAATCTGTGTATGGAGATATTTTGTGCACCATAAACAAATACACAGAAAAAGTAAAAAAGTCACCATCCAGTTCACATAAGATAGCCTATTAACCTGAAGAAATGTTTAGGGTTTTATTGGATGAGAGTGATGTTAGCAACTTAAAAAATGGAAAAATCGCTTGTAAAAATGACAGTATAGAGGAAGGCGATCAATATCAAAATCAAACTTCAGAGAAGAATCATGAAAATAATAACAATAATAATAAAGACATACCTGTAATCAACAGGTTGCTGGAGCAATAATGCAGATAGGCACTACAATGATAATATTGTTTGTAAATAAATAAATCTCCCTGGGGTCATTAAAATGGACTGACATTTACACTTCGGAATATATGTTTTCAATATAATCTCTTTAGAAACTATAATGCAACGAACTCTTTTTATTGAATTAAATCCTTTTAATTGAGCTTTATAGTGAAGCACTTAATTAAATAATGATTGAGTTGATTAAACACTGTAAACCTTATGTGGTGATGTAAACTTACCTCTCTTGTGGCAGCATTAGCCATGTCGACTTCTTCTCTCAGCTCTATCTCTAACTCACGACTGCTCTCCTGTAGCTCCTCATTCATATCTTGCAGAGCTTCAAGGTCAGCCACAGCTTCTTCCAGGTCTTTTACTTGTTCCTCTAGAGTCATTTTGGAATCTGCGAGCTGTCGCACCATCTCCTCTGCACCAAGTGCAGCATCCACCTAAAAGTACAAGATATTTCATTCTCTTCCTACTTTTTTTTTCTGTGCTGTTTTTCTATGGTAGATAAAGTATTACATTCAATCCCCAAAAATCTGATATCTTATACTCGCATGACTTTTTTTCTATCGCTTATCAGTGCGTATACAAACTACTCTTACTAAAGCTTATTTTTCTATCTACTGCAATTTAATCCAAATAAACCTTTGCAGAACTAGCTACATTACACATTTTGTTATGCATTCACAGGGAACGGTCATAGTCAAATGTTTATTGGAATTATAGGCCAATTACTCTATGTTCTGCGATATCAAAAGTAATGGAAGGTTTATATATAATACAGTTGCAAAATTATCTTAAAAAACTAGATGTATCAAAATGGCAATATGGATTTCAAAAGCACAAGTCAACCATAAATGCGATTGAAAAGGCAAATAATATAATTGTAAATGCAATAAATGACCATGAATCAGTGGTGGCTATCTTCATAGATTAATCAAAGGCCTTTGATTGTATGAATATAAAAATATTACTAAATCAATTAGAAACATGTGGTATTTGAGGTTTAGCGCTGGATTGGATATCAACATACCTGGAAAATTGAGCACAATGTGTCAAAATAAATCATCTAAATACAAATGGTGTCATAAAAAAGATAAAGTCAGATTTAAAAATAATAAAACAACGGTTTCCGCAAGGTTCAAAATTGGGGCCATTTTTATTTCTTTACATAAAAGAAATTTTTGAGGTCATACAAGAAAATGGAGGCATCACAATTGGATATGCAGACGACATGACTGTAATAATTAAAGGTCAAACAGCAAAAGTAGTTGAAATTAGAGCTAATTCAATTTTAAAAATTATAAAACAATATTATGCTAATTTAGATATGATAATAAATACACAAAAGACAGCATGTATTAACTTTGAATTAACAAAACTTAACCCGAGTAGTATTAAACTAAGTATAGATGGGGAAAACATATCAGAAATAAATTGCACTAATTTTCTGGGAGTAATAATTGATAAACATTTAAATTGGCAATCTCATGTAGCATCAATTAGAAAAAAGATAAATAAGGGCATTTATGTAATGAGACAATTAACTAAAATAATGGATAATAAAGCAATGAAACAGGTCTATTATGCTTTGATGAAGATTTTTGGCTTACGTAATATTATTACGTATATTTGAAAAAGTGTGTTGTTATGTAATTATTAAGCTCCACGTTTAAGACGCCAATTTGAAGAATGAAATTGAGCCTCGTTGTATTTGTTGCCAACTTTGAAAAAGTTGTTTAGCTGAATGCTGGATATGAGATGTGAGAATTCCCATGTATGTGCGTCACTTACGAAGAAGTATTTAACTTACGTAATGAAGATACACTTTGATGTTGTTTGATGCTTGGGACGCAAACTTTATAGTGAACATGGTACTTGTTTTATGTAATATTATTAAAGTTATTTGCCTTGGCTGCTTTCAGTCGCACTATAGAAACACAAGTTCTTTTTAGGTTGTGATAAGACAAGAATTAAAATACGTCACAAAATTTACTTTTTAAGTTTCACTTCTTTTTATTTCTCTTTATACTTGCACATTTAAAACACAACACTTTATAAAAGAAAAACTGTGAGCACTTTATACATTCTAGCGGAGAACACAATTTTTACCATCTGTACTCTACAACATCTTACCCGCGACTGACTGAATTCAATGGTAAAAATCTTATAGCTTGGTAATGCCAGTTTCTTATTGGCTAATTCTAGTCCAATAGAATTTAATTATTCAAACTAAAATCTTTCTATACTGTTGATTGGCTAATTCCAAACTGTAAGCGAAATTACGTTATTACCGATCTTTTCATAAAAAACTCCAGACACATTATTGTCACAAAAAATTACATTATTACCTCATTATTAACATCCTAAAACATATTATTCTCACAGTTTTTGCACTATTAGAGTATATAAACATTTACATGACATTAATAAATGTGTTTACAATAAAAAATAAGTATTTACAATGACTTTATATACAATTTAAATAATAATTATATACATATTGTTTTCAAGGTGGGATGTTATTGAATTTAATTATAATAAAACACAACTAATATCATTTAGGCATTAAAATACTGCCTCAGCTTTTATATTTTCGCATGTAAGATACAGAATTATGTTATGGGGAAATATTACAGCAAGAGAAATAGATAAACTCTTTAAACTGCCAAAAAAAGCCATTAGAATAATAAGCAAAATGGAAAACAAACAAACTTGCTTAGGAATCAAAACTTGTTAACAGTGCCATATATATATGCATAAAAACTGTGATAAGTATAAATATGCAAAAACATTCCAGTGTACATAACCATAATTTAAGAAACAATGATGATTATTATAGAATAACATTAAGGGGAACTCTAAATAATCATGCCATAGATGTTAGAGGAAGAGAATTATTCAATAAATTACCTAGAGAAATAAAGAACATAAACCAGCCAAATGTAATGATGAAAACAATAAAGAAATACTTAATAGAAAATGAATTTTATAGTATAGATGAATTTAGACATGGTAAAGCAACAAAGTGAAAATGATATTTAAGGTAAACTTAATGTAAATGCAATGTAAAAGAAGTAATGTAAAATTATATGCTGTACTTGTTAAATTATTTTATATTTGTAATTGGACATGTCCTTTAAATGTATTTAAAAGGATGATAATAAATAATTACTAAATGTTCATGCCCATTTACTGCTCACCATTTACTAGAGGTCACTAGCAGTGCAATAAAGTTTTAAATCCACACGCTATGCATTTTGTTGCGGCCCAGTGAATGGAGGATCATGATCGTTAAGCTCTGGTCTATCAAAACACTAGCAATTAGCACAATACATTAAATCTGTAATTTTAAGTTATAATATAATGCAATTCAACATGACTTCGTCATGTCTGTGGTGTAACTCTTAAAACTTTGAATTTGACCACAAAGCCATAAAATCATAAAATAGCCTCCATTCCCATACACTTTATGGAAAAACCTAAAAGTTAGCAAGTATGCAGATGCCCACTGCAAAGCAATATATTTTTACTTTCTCTACTACGTATAGTAAGTAGGGGAAGTATTGTATTCCACCTAAAAATTTGATACCGAGATTTCACTGGAAATACATGTTTTGAGACCCCCTGAATCCAAAAAAAGTATTTTTGGAAACGTGTCCGTGTGTGTCTGTGAACAGCCTAACTCAGAAACTAACAGTCGGTTAAACACCAAACTTGGTATTTAGGTTCAGTATCTTCCAGAGATGTGACATGAAGGTTATCAAGAAAATCCTCCCACCCCAGATTACCCTTCACATGGAACATTTTTCAAAAATTTTAATTTTCTCAAAAATGGCTCTAAAGATTTTGATTAAAATATCATATCTTTAAGATATTTTCATGACAAATCTACACAAAAAATGTAGATCGCATTAAAATACACAATTTATGTCATATACATTTTTTTTGTTGAGTGAACCATTTTCAAGATATTGCTTGTTATTCCCTTAAATTTTTCAATACTTATTTTCTCAAATGGGAATTCGTTATTCATTTTTTTGTCTTGGATGTGCAAAGAGTATTAATCTGTGGCAAAGAGAATGGTGCTGCACCTGGCAACCAGCTATTAAGATATATGTCGATGCTTAAAGGCTTCTGTATTTCTATATTAACCTTGCAATTACAAAACAAGGGGAACATAGTAAGCCTTATGTGATAGTCAAATATTTTTAAAACTGGTTGCTATGTGTAAAATGTAATTCTCTTTGCATGTCAAAAGATCGTTTCTGCAAATGTTTATCTCGATTAATATGAAATAGATGGAGAATAAGCGTTTGTAAAAATAGTTTGTACAAGAGTAGAGAAAGTCATGTGAGTGTAACACATCAGATTTTTTAAGATTAGTATTATGTGCATTTGTTTATATGCCTGTTTTATATTATAACCAGTGTTCTAAGGCAGAAGTGGAGATGCAGTTATTATTCATTTGACTTGAAGAAAGGTTAGCTCTAGTCCTTACAACAATATAATTGCTGCATTTGATCCTAAAAGTCAATTCCATAACTAAAGGCTTTTTCTGGGTTTAAAATGTTCGAATAAAGCAATTATTTATAACAGCAAATGCCAAAATAAAATAAAATGAAACCTCACTGAAAACTTTACCATTTAACCACATATGCAACATTTTTTATTTCAGAAATTTAGTGAATTAAGCTTTTAGAGCTACATATATGTGGAGAATAAAAAAAATGTTAACTGGACATTTTGTAATGTAAATTACTTCTTTAACACTCAATTTAGAAATGTTTTCATAAATCATCTTTTCTGCCTTAATTACTTACTTGTTCTTGAAGGTCTGCTATCTGATGTTCCATCTCTTCCACTCTTGCACTTAATTTTTCTTTAGTGCGAGCCAACTCTGCAATTTCTGATTTCTTCTGATCCAAATCTTTCTGAAGTTTTTGAAACTCATGCTTCTCATGTGCTGATAAATCTCTCATTCTGTAAGGAAATTTATACCGAGATATACATAAATGTGTGACAATATTTTGAGAATTAATAGCCACAATATGATTGGTTCTGTCAGATAATGTTGAATTGAATTTATTGTACAATTTGGTTTACAATATATACAATGTATATTAATATAACACTCATACCCCTACATCTTATGTACAATTTGTCTGGTGCTTGTTTTCTTATTGAACCACTCAGATTGCTTGGCTCCCAGGCCTTGTCGCTGACCCAGCAGCTCTTGCCTCTCTTACTTTTCCAGACCATTTTTCCTTTACCGTCCTTAAAAATTCTCCCATGCCCCTAATTTTCTTTTCTTCTTTCCCTGTCAACATCTTTATAGCTACGGTACTATTTTTCTATCCATGTTTTCCCATTTCTTTAACCACACTTTTTCTCTCCAGCTCCTTATTTTCTGTCGTATAGTGTTCTGCACTTTCTCTTCCCCCACACAACTCGCATATGTCTCTTCCGCTGCCTCTCATTCCTCTTAAATACATTGATCCCGTTCTCATTCATGCTAAACCTTCCCTTTCTTGTCTATTACAGCAATCAATGTACATCTCTCTTCCCTACTCCTCCCTTATCAATTTATAAAAGCTTAATGATTTTTTATCTTCAAGGCTTCCCCATATCTCTTGTCGTTCTATATCTTCCACTCTAGATAATGTTATTTATATTGTGTATGTTAGTTTTATTATTACGTTTGTATGTTAAACTTCAATCTTTGTTTCAAAAGTAACTTATGAAGAAAGAAAAATTATGAGTTGTTAAGGGACCTGGTTCTTGTATGCCACCATTTATGTGAAAAATCTTTTTAAAATAAACATTGCTTGTAAAGCATATACCTTAGTATGAGAATTTTCTGTTTAGTTCTTGTGTGTCTAACTATTCTCAAAGTTAATCACTGGATATGCTTATCCCCATCAAAACAATCATCCCCCAATTTTTAAGAGCTCAATTTAAACTACCATATTTACACGAATTTAATGAGCACCTTTTTTGACCAAATGTAGTACTGAAAATCGTGGTGCACATTAGACTCGAGTGCAAATCCATTCTGAACAACGGCAGTAACTCCATTCAATTTTTTTGTTTCTTAAGTCACAATGGATTGCTGGAGTTAACATGCATTGTGACAAGCTAGCCGCTCATTTAGCATTGCCTATTATAGAGAGTTATTAGTTACAATATGGAGAGGCAAGGGCATACAGAGAAGAACGTCTTATGAGCTTCTTTAAAGTGTAAAGTAATCCTTTATCCTGAAAAAAAAAATGGTAATAGAAAGGCAGAAAGGGAGTTCAATGCATCAGAGAGCAACGTTTGCTTATGGCAAAAACAGAAATTGGCATTATTTAGTACTAAAGCTAGTAGGAAGAAATCCTGAAGTTGAAGAACAAGTGTTGGAATTTGTGCATGAAAGGAGGAAGAATGGGCAACCTGTGACTAGTGAGACTACACGGAAGAAAGCTAAAGAGGAAGCTGAAGTTGTTGGTATTCCGAAACAAGACTTTAAGACTAAGGCTTTGGTATTAAATGTGTCACCTAACAATAGGGCACTTTCAATTCTAAAATCTGATGGTTTATATGTACGATAAATCTGTTGTTGTATTAAATAAATTTAAACAAAATAGCTATTATCTATTTTCTGTCATTGAAGCGATTTACAATTTGATACATTCGATTTTCAAATTTTAAGTTTCAAATATGCACTGGACGTTACATTCACTGGCACATTAGATACACGTACATACGGTATTCAGTTCCTTCTGTGTTGCTGCAAAGCTTTGCAAAGGGCCTGACTTATAGGTACTATAGTAGCTATTGTGCTACCAATAAAGCTTTAACAAATAATTGGAAAATTAAAATCAATAAAAAATTACAAATAAATAAATATGGCAGTAGGTACATTTTATTACTTCATATTTCAATGTATCCCATTGTATCTCTATCTAAATAGACCAATATAATAAGGAGGTATAATAATGGTATATGTTCTGAACAACTAAAGGCTGATTTTTTTGTTCTGATATGCTTATCTATATGCACAGTAGCTGGACAAATCCATTTATCTTCTGGGAGAGGTATTGGGTCAGTAGTAACAGAGCAGCAGTCACGTACACAACGTGAGATAAAGTGACATAACCATACATTCTAAGTGAGTGTTGTTCCACACAAGGGGGATAATGCCAGCTGTTCTCCCCCCACCCTAGACTACCTTCTCCTCCTCTGTGTTTCTGCCTGTCAGGTCAAAAAAATCAACTTGTACATACCTATAATATTATAGTTCCTTTTATACATTTCCGAAAATTATGATTTGATATAGTACATACAGTATGAATTGTATTTAAGATAACTTTTGTGGGGATACAGCACATTTAGATTAACAAACATAAAGATACAAACTGAGTTAACAATTGCAGTACTTGATTAAAAATTGCAATAAATGTGCTTGTATTACATTAGATTAGATTTATTGTCAACCATAGGAATTACAAGAATTCATGGTATCGTCCAAAAAAAACAGTAAATGAACAAGATAAGAATAAACATGTACACTTAATTACAATGTGTTAAATTACACACCCTAGAAGTATCATAGTTATTTAAAAGTATTTGCAAATTCTTCAATTGAATAAAAACAGTGCTGCAATAACAATTCTTTTACTTTGCATTTAAATGTAGCTTCTGAGGTGGTAAGTTTTATATTATCAGGTAACTTGTTATATAATGTAATCCCAGAATGTCTTATGCTTTTGCCAAATAATGACGGTTATGTGTAATTATGCTCAATTTATGCCCATTTCTTGTGTGATAGCTATGCTTTTCACAGTTTGCCCAAAAGTATACCAGATTTTTCCTAACAAAAGTGACAACTGCTAATATATACACAGGTAAGGAAGTGTCAATATGTGGAGTGTTCGAAATAAATTGTTGCAGGAATCCCTTTGTTTCTTCCCCATTATTATTCTAAGTGCTCGTTTTTGAATTTTGAAGATTATATTTTCTTTGTCATAGTTACCCCAAAATATCACGGCAAATTTTATAAACTGTTGAAATGTGCAAAGTATAGATGCCTCAGAGTTTTTAAGTTTGCAATATTTTTATAGACCTAAACATAAAACATGCATTAATCTACTACAATATTTTTTAATTCCACCCCAAAAACGTTCCTGATGGTGCAACTTGTGCCATGAGATCTTTTATTAAATGGTTTTTAAGTATTCAAAGGAAGTAATTAAATTTTTATCCTTTATATGATTACACAAAATACCATGTGTTGAAACAGTTTTTCACTATTTCAGGTCAATATCTGAGTAACAAAATGTATACGTATAGCAAAACTACCAAAACTGTGAAGATCGTTGCTGAAGAAAATAAGAATATTCTTTGGTGCCCCCCCCCTCCAAAAACAAAATTAAGGGAAGAAATCTGTGAAAATTGAAAACTCTGTAAAGGTTTCACTGGATTTGTTTCTAATTTTTATAACTTATTTGATATAAATGGCAAAATACCAAGTTTCAGTTTTAGCTTTAATACTTTCTCAATATTAATTTTTTTATGTCTCACATTCAAGCGATTTTGAAAATGTTCCACATGATACAATTTTAAAAGTTAACATGTGGGATATGGATTTTTACACTGATTTTAATACACCTATTTATTCTACCCATATGAATTCTTTCTTCCTCCCTTATAAAGGGAGGGAAAAAAAAAGTCGAAGAATGACATTTTTCACAATGTTTAAAAAAAATAAATGCTTAATCCTTTTCAGAATGAAGCAAAATGAAAGAAATGTAAATAGGAACAACAAAGAGAAATGAAATAAACAGGAAAAAATGTTACCAACACATAGCTCAAATATGGTAGATTAGCTAGAGGTATGCACTTATAGCATCTGTTGCATGAATTGTAAACTATTTGAATGTAAAAACCAACCTCAGCAGAGCGGAGCAGAGTGGATCGGATCAGATCGGCTCTTGACAATTTACATGTACAATTGCATTGGCTCTCATCAAATCTTGTCACCCAAAGGGTTAAATTAAATAATATGTTATATGATTAGATTATGAATATCCTTTTACTTCATAGGTGATACACAAGAGTGTATAGATGAGCATGCTATAATGATGACACAAACAGATGCTATTAATATACATTCAGGACTGCTTCTGTAGTCAAGTGGTTAGTGCTCTGGCTTCTCAACTCAGAAGTCACAGGTTTGATTCCCAACTGGGGCAGGAAACTTTTTCTTTATCCAGAATCATTCCACATCCTCTGTAGAGTCTAGTAGTATGAATGTGGGACTGAATGTGAGTGTGTTCAATGTAAAAGTTAATGAAAAAAACAACTTTAAAATACCTACAGTTCAGAGAGTAAAAACACCATCAGTAAGACATTTCTTGATTTAACTACAAAAGTTGGTGGGCTTTAAAAAAAAAAAAATTCACTAGTGGGCGACTTCAAATATATTCTGTGGCAACAATGCATGCTCCTAAAACAATGTACAGCACACCATTTATTTGCCTCCACCTCATGAACACAAGGGAATATTCTGCCATGTATTGGCTGAGTCACCTATATTGTGCACTCTATTTACAATGATCTTTTCATGTACGGCACTGTTTGGTAAATAAATAGTTAACAGCATTAATTATTTTGCTATACAGTATTATATCCCTGCCGTTGAATCCTTGCACTTGACAGTTCATGTGGCTTCATGTAACATTGGCTATATTGTGGTTGCAACGTTGCCAGAGTGGTTAGTAAACAACAACACTGATTGTTCTGCTTTCTATCATGTCTAAGCCGCATACTAACAGTATACGTAAGTAGCGAACGTCATTGAATAATAATATTTCGTATTATTATTAATTGAAAATAACTCTGCATAAACATTGCAAAGTATGTAGAATAAATTAGCACTTTTGACAACATAGAAACAAAATAATGCAAACATGCCTGCTGCAATGAGGAGAAATAAAACAAATTATAAGCTGCAATAACAAAGTTATTTTCATTCATGCTGTGTTACAGATCATTCAGGAATTTTGTCCACTTTCTCTTGGAGTTTCACTCCCTTGTAAATAACAGTTCTCGTGATTAGTTCAACAGCTGCTGCAGTTCGTTGTACGGCTTTATCAGCAGGAATAGAGGGATGCCCATGAACCTTCATGTACTTCTCCTGTTCAAAGAATTCCCGTATCCTTCTTAACAGTTCCAATGCCTGACTATTAAGTGGCACATCTCGATGCAAAGGATTTTCACTTCGTGAATAATTCACTCTGTAATCGGCGTATTTTTGAGACATTGTCGCACTTCAAATCTTGTATAAATAATATGAATGAAATATATATAAAAATATAAGTATATATATGTATAAACGAACACCAACAATAACCACAAATATAAATAACAATGAACCATATTAGCTTGCAAAGAACAACTCGATGCACATGCTAGAGATTGAGAAACTGAAACACGTGGTTGGAAATAGCTACATCTGGCAACGGAGCCGCTTTCAGTTCCACTTCCACTTTGTCATAGACCACCTGAAATGCTGCCTTGTGATTGGTTTAGAAAGTCTAAATTTTAAAGCTTTTCATCTGTTTTTTTTTGTGATCGTACCAACTTAATTGCTAGCTGTCAAGTGCAACGTTTCAACGGCAGGGGTTTTAGTTCCAAACTATTTAGTTATCTACAGTTACTCCATCACTTGTAATGCTGTATTACTCTACAACAAACTCCCTTGTAGGCACCTTTGCTTTCAAAAATGAAACAAAAAACATTTCTGCAATGTAGCTTTGTCAAATCAGTGCATTTATCATAACTTTAAATGTTCTAGTCTTATAATCAAGGCTATTCTGTAGCGGTTTCTTAAAGCTGCTAACCAATCGTTAGGCACTGTTCAACATTCTGTAACTTCCTAACAAAACAAAATTTTGTTAAGAATAAAGATTTGGTTGTTGAATGCAACAAATCCCAACAACTTCTTGCTAACAAGTTTGTTACACGACAGATTCAGAAAGACGTCATTTTAATATTGCTGTAAGAGACAAAACATGATAGAAAGTTGACATTTTAATTATCAAATGTTTATTTGTTGTAGTGTATAATATAAATGTTACTGATTATGCTTCAGTAAGCTGCTAAGCAATGTTCCATGTGATAGCAGTGGTAAATGATGTCCCCAACATAGCTTTTAAAAGACAAATTTGTAATAGCAAATTAATGTTAAGTAATCTCA
This sequence comes from Deroplatys truncata, assembly GCA_030765065.1. NCBI lineage: Eukaryota > Metazoa > Arthropoda > Insecta > Mantodea > Mantidae > Deroplatys > Deroplatys truncata. The sequence continues at coordinate 169,935,756 of CM060979.1, forward strand.
TATTGTAATAAAAAACAAAACATTAATTTAACATTTTGAGGTTAAAATAGTGATTACTAATGTGTTGATTTACATGGTTAACAAATATATTTATTTCATTTTTAGATTAAGATTGGGAACTGAACACTTTTGAGAGCTGTAAATAATGATACATTTCTGTTCCCAAAATCACTTTAAGAGAATTTCAATCTGCTAACAGAAGTGGCAAGTAGAAAAATATTTACCAGCTTCTCTTAACCATAGAAAATGAAATTTATAGTGATGCTGTTGGAAGAGGAAGAGCAAAAAAGAAGGCAGTCAGATGTTATAAAGTGATAACTTATACTTAAAAAATTTGCATATGAAAAATAATCTGAAATAAAATAATAGTAGCAGCAACATTCCCCCAGATAATGGAACTACAGAAACTAACATTTCTTTTCACTATTCACTCAAGGAATACCTAAAATTATATGGATATTATCAGATACCAATTATGATTTTCATTCAAAAATTAAGATGCAAGAATATCTCTACAGAACTAATCATGTAGGTATTTACCAAATTGTCAAATCATGAATAAAAAAATAAGTACGTACTTATGCTTGATGGTATACATTAAAATTTCAACCTCCATGGCAATTGCTATCTTTACAAAGTATAACTAAAAACAAAAAATCATGAAGAAAATTACGCAATAATTGTGGATTGATATAAATTAGTGAAACTTGCATCAAAATAAAATGAAAATCCATCTAACTGCTGTTAATTCTTTTGCCTGTCTTTCCTAACCGAAAACTGAAATTCATTTTACAGGATCACTGCCACAGCTGTTCAGCCATATAGACTTTAATTCTTTGGGGCCACTTTCTGTTCTAAGCATATTTAAAAACATCCAAATATATTTTATATTTTTCATGCTTCCCCTCCATCTCGTCAAGGAAAAGTTACTAAAGCATTCGGTAGTTGGTATTCCAGTGCTGGTGGCAGTGGGAAACCAAAACACTATTGCATAGTGCACAATTTTTTGATTAGTTACTCCAGTTGGCTAACAAAGCGCAAGAAAATAAATATTGCGGTAACAAACAAGTTACAGAATGCCAAATAGCGGCACACTTGTTAAGAGTGGTTCTTTAAGCATAACAAATAATTGTAGCTGCTCTTAGCAACAAAGTTACACAATAGCCCTGAACATGCAATAACTTATAATATAGTTTGAGATATTCTATATATTTTATACATTACATATGGGCTTCAAAAAGCATATATATATATTTCAATTTTAAAAGCATTAATCATATGAAACAAACTAAGACTTTGTGAATTTTATATTAAGTGTAGGAAAACATTAAATTGGGGTTTTACTGTAAATGGAAGCCTGTGGATTTTCCAAATCAACAAATGCAGGATTTGAAATTAACAAAAAATGAATACTTACAATTAGTAATTCAAATAACCATAACTGTGAAATTTCAGAAACAGACTAAGTATTTGGTCACAGCAAAGTGTGTTTTATCTTATATACTTTGTTTTTAAGAGAGGGAAGCTATTGCATGGTTCTGACAAGGGGTTTGGAAATTAAGGAGGCAAAGGGGAAATGCTATGAAAGGTATATGCCCAATCTGTGGGAATAACAAAGATGGAGTGCATATTTTGATGGAATGTAGAGGAATCAATGAATGGAGAAAAAAACTGATCATAGAAAAATGGCTTAGAGTAATCAAGCTGTAGTGATTATGAAAATGTTCACAGATCAGTCGCAGATAAGACAATAAGGAGAGTTTCTTTGGAAGTCTAGGTTGAAATGGAAATGGTCTGTCGACAAATGTTAATTTGTCAATCTCATTGCTGTAAATAGGATGTTATTGAAAACAGTATACTGAGAAGAGAAAAGTGTAAATTAAACTGTAATATCTGGATGTCTATGGGGTAAGTGGCCAGAGCCTGTTCCATAGACTCCATTATGTATTGGACTTAGCACTGAATAAATACCCACTACCACTACTGCTTTGTTTTATCTCAAAAAATGGTTGCATACCTGACTAATGTATCTCGTAATCTTATATTCTGTTGTTCCAATTGTTTCAGTTCATATGAAGAAACCCGACCTTCACCACTTCCGCTGTTATTTCTGTCAGACATTTCAGCTTTCAGTATTTCTAAATCAACTGACATTTCATCAATTTTTTCTCTACAAGCCTCCAGTTCCATCTGCAGCGTTTCAGCCTGGGCAAGAGAAACAGATTTTTAAAACTGTACATTTACTTTATATTTTTCAAGCATAAGATGCAACATTACCAGCCACAGAAAATAAATGGAAGAAAGAAAAAAAAAAGATCTGGAATATGATCAGTGCTTAAAATTGAACAGCAGAATAACGATCGCAATTATAAAGAAAATATTACTTCTACTCTAAGTATTGTTGTCATATATTCTGGAAGTTCATGATCATTCCAGATTTCACTAATGAATTATTATTGTCCTTTTATTCCAATCCCACTTAGCAAGTGTTGATTTTATGCCATCTACATGTATACATCCATGAGCACTGTACTCATCAAGTGACTCAGATGCACTGGAAAAAAAAAATGTTCAATTAAATTATGTGCAGCATAGAACATCAGCAAATGTATACTAATAATGTCACAATTCCTTTTAATGGATGACAGCATTGCATCCACTTGTTTTTGCAGCATTGTTCACTCTTGCAGGGGAAGAGTAAACCAATGAGAGCACTGAGATCCTATGATGCAAACTTAAATCTGATTATGAAATCTGAAACAAAGCATGCAGCACTAGAAATAAGCCTGATGCGTTTGAGACATCTGATTTATAATGGTAGATGTTCACATTTTAAGTGAAATTTCTTATACTGCAACACATGGCGCCCAAAGTTCCTCTGGATCCAAAGATTAGCAAACTATATTCTGTTATAATTGTGATGGAATCGCATACATTGTGATTGATAACAAACAAATTGCTCTGGCAGTCAACAAGCAGCTGATGAGGTGAGTACAAGCTCACAATTCATGTCCTGCATAAAAAATAGGTGAGTAAAGCATTTAAGTGTGTTCAAGTTGACTTCACATCAGTGCGTAAGATTTGCCTCACTGTGTGAGATTCCATCACAATTACAACATTACAAGGAATGTCAATTCTGGGAACAAGAGACACAAAATTTTGTGATTCAAAATGGAGAACAAGGCAGGAACAAATTTTGTTATGAAAATAGTCAAATACAACCAGAACAATTGGCAACAAAGAGCAGCTGAAAATAAAGTTTCAGAAATGCGAAAGTCCAAACAATACTGTAAAATAGGGGAAATAAGTTGGAACTGCATGAACTGCACATAAAACTATCGTTTGGTGCCACCACATGGGAAAACATGGAAAGAAACACCTTTGAACACATCAGGGTTTTGGTTAGGCAAAAAGCAGTGATCCAGAAAAGAAAATTCAGCAACTTAAATCAAAACACATGAGCCACAGTCAACACGGAAACAGGATCTAACCTCAATGGAACTACCCTTTCTCAGCATACTTTGATTATGCCAATGGAACCTAACCCTAATACCTTTCCCAACACACTGCATCAGTTTAGAGATTGCCTATGTAGTGACAAGTTATTTTGATCATCCTATGTATATGGTTATTTACTTTGTGTTTACGTGTGTTTGAGTCCATGTATCGGTGCATATGTTGTGAGCATTTGCAAATTGAATTAGCACTTTTAATGTATATTTAACAATATCTAAAAATACTGACAAATGAAAAAATTAGTGCACTCGGTAACCAAACAAAATCTATTTGGTAAAGGTATCCCAATTAAAGGACAAGTGCGGGAAATACTATGCTCTGTGAGAGAATCAGCGGCATTTTCCCATTAGAATAAGCAGGTTTCAAATTTCACAGGTATGTCTCTCTTCTTAAAACAGATCTTAATACTGATATATTCTTGCATATTCCATCCTTTGCATGTAGATTTATTATTTTATGTGTCTTCAAATGTAAATAAATTCCGCCCTACAATGCAGGCACAACCCAATTACCTTTGTACACATAATTCTAGTGCACTTTCCACGTGGTGCCTTTGTACACAATTCTAGTGCACTCTCCACATGGTGCCTTTGTACACAATTCTAGTGCACTCTCCACGTGGTGCCTTTGTACACATAATTCTAGTGCGCTCTCCACGTGGTGCCTTTGTACACAATTCTAGTGCACTCTCCTCGTGGTGCCTTTGTACACAATTCTAGTGCACTCTCCACGTGGTACCTTTGTACACAATTGTAGTGCACTCTCCACGTGGTGCCTTTGTACACAATTCTAGTGCACTCTCCACGTGATGCCTTTGTACACATAATTCTAGTGCATTCTCCACGTGGTGCCTTTGTACACATAATTCTAGTGCACTCTCCACGTGGTACCTTTGTACACAATTCTAGTGCATTCTCCACGTGGTGCCTTTGTACACAATTCTAGTGTATTCTCCACGTGGTGCCTTTGTACACAATTCTAGTGCGTTCTCCACGTGGTGCCTTTGTACACAATTCTAGTGCATTCTCCACGTGGTGCCTTTGTACACATAATTCTAGTGCATTCTCCACGTGGTGCCTTTGTACACATAATTCTAGTGCACTCTTCATGTGGTGCCTTTGTACACATAATTCTAGCGCACTCTCCACATGGTGCCTTTGTACACATGATTCTAGCGCACTCTCCACATGGTGCCTTTGTACACATAATTCTAGCGCACTCTCCACGTGGTGCCTTTGTACATATAATTCTAGTGCACTCTCCACATGGTGCCTTTGTACACATAATTCTAGTGCACTCTCCACATGGTCGCAGTAAGCGATAACGTCACCTCTCTCTCCGCAAAATGTCAATCCCTTTCTTCTTTGGCAGCGAGTATAGTAAACATCCATCTAAGCAAGCAGAATATTATAAGGAATACAAACACAGAGTACAAAATGCGTTTTGTGTTTAGCCAATAAATATTTAAGAGACAAAATGCATTAAACACTCATAACATTACTCAACAGAGTAGAAAATATGAACTTCAGAAAACTCATATACCACCCAGAATCCTTTCACAAATTTCGAAAGATATTTTAAAACCACAACCACCAAACACCAATTACAATGTCAAGAACTTAATAAAGTCAAGAAAAATGTATCACATACACCTGGAGAAAAGTCAGGAATTTAACAAATTCAACAAGAAAATTATGATAAGGTATACTTTGGAAAAACTAAAAGGAATGCAGGTATCCCTTTCAAAGAACATCAGCACTGCATCAAAAATACACAAATAGAAAAAAAAAAAATAGAAGTTGCAGCACACTTTTGGAACATAAAACCTGAAATTAAGCTACTGAAACCAACTCAAAAACCAAAACTAGAAGTTTGGGAGAAGATATACATAAAAAAAAATTAAATATTTTAATGCATTTCAATGTATCAGAAGCAGACAACCCCATTTTTGTTTCAATAAGGTCACCAGAGGACAGCAAACAAATCAAATTATAAATGCTCTGGCAGTCAACAAGCAGCTGATGAAGTGAGCGCATGCTCAAGGTACATGTCCTGCATAAAAAAATAGGTGAGTGAAGCATCTAAGAGTGTTCAAGATGACTCTACATAAGTGCACTACACTGTATCCTCTGATTTCACCGATTCTAACATGTTTGAAAAAAACTAAGTTTATCAATTTTTGCACAAATGTTGCTCTGCATGTTTTGCAATTAGATCATTAATTCATTTTACAAATAAAAGCATCCTAAAAACAGTGTATTATGCTTATTTTCATTCATTATGACTTATGGAATAACATTTTTGGGGAAATTCAGTTGCAAAAAAAAGGTAATAAGAATAATGGCAGGTGTAAAGAAATTAACTCATTGTAAACCACTATTCAAAACATTTGGAATTCTACCATTAGCCTGTGAGTATGTTTTAGCTGCACTTTTAACCATGGTTGACCACCCAGAAGTGTTTTCATAAAAAATTCATACATACACAGCTAACAAACCAGAAATGGGCAGGACATACATAGGCCAAGCAATAACATACAAGTATTCCAAAAAGGGGCTTACTACAATAGTATAGTACTATTTAATTCACTTCCATCATACATTAAGGAACTGAAAACTAATAAAAATAAAATCAAGTTAGCATTAAAAAGATATCTCATCAGTCAAACCTTCTATATAGAGGAGGATTTCTTTCATTCAAAAAAATAACTGACTATAAAATGTTACCAAATTTTATAAATACATTAAGTATAAATAATATTGTTTTAAAATTTTTTAGCTCTAACGTACTCTACATAAGAACTACAATTTATTTACATACAAGTACACAATGTAATTATGTATTTATGACATAATCTACATCCTAGAGTAGACTAACTTTCTTTAAGCTGGTCTAGCTCACTATAGGGTCTACAAATTGAGATGTTATGTTATGTTCTGAAGCAAATGTTTCATGAATCATTCTCTCAATCCAGTCTCACAATGTTCACTGGGATTTGGTAAAGTACTTCTGGATTTTGAAATTACTAATGAATACAAATACAATGAATTATGATTTTCCATTGAGAGTTCATTTCATAGATGCTAGGGGACAGAACCAGAAACAGTTATTTTCAACAGAGCTGGATTCAAAAGTGGCTGAATTTACCCCAACAACAGCAATTCGCCATATCTACTGATATACAACTCTCACTTGTTTCATCATGGTGTCATTCTGTATTGTTACATAAAATTGAGTTTCAAAATTTGCACTTAGCAGATACATGAACAAAGTTTTCTAAGCAATTTTTGCTTCCCTAAGCCCACACTGTTTAACTATCTGAAAGGTGAAAAGGTTTATGCAGATGCAATAGAAAATTTTCCTGGTATTGTAGGCACCACTGAATCAACTGCAGAAATGTATCCAACTCATCACCCAGTGGACACAGTGCACAAAGCTATACTTTTCCCTGAACATCTAGCCAGTTTATAATGCAAGTTTATTATTTATGTTGTATAGTGTTGTAGCACGGTGGTCAGGTTGAGGCAGTATTTTTATAATATAAAATACAATAACAGCCAACCTTAAAGCAATATGTGTATGTAACAATATATAAAAAGTGTATATTACAGTCATTGTATATGTTTATATTATTGTATACATGTGTAATAATGTTATGTGAATGTATTACATAATTTAATAATGTAGGAGCTGTGAGAATAATAGGTTAAAGGTTGCTAATAATGAGGTAACAATGAGGTAACCTTGAGGCAATAATGAATTAGAACGTTTAATAATGCTACTGGTAATTCTTGGAGCAGCAATAATGTAATTTTTGAGACAGTTTATAAATAGCCAATCAACAACCAGAAAAAAGCTTAAGTTAAATAAAAGTATTCTATTGGATTAGGAATAGCCAATCAGAGACTTGAAATACAGAAATTTACAAATTTAGGCGGTAGAAATCAATTCAGTTGCTAGCAGACAGCCTTCCTAACCGGATGTGAGATGCGTCCTCGAGAAGTTTAATATGTACTCAGTGTGAGACAAAAATAGTTTACGAGTTATAAAGTGCAAGTAATCAATAAAAGAATCTCACAGCTCTCTATATCAGTGAAGTGTTATTTAAATCATGTCAAGGATTAATAAATGTGAAGTAAAAATTATAATCTGTGTAAGCCTACATTCTTGAGCCGCACTACACCCTGTTAAGAAATTAATGTCACTACAAATTAATACTCGCGCAGCCGAGGCAAACATAAATATATAATATTTAAAGAAACAGTAAAAATACAAAGTTAATATTTTTTAAACTTGGGGTGAAGGCTACCGGGTACCATATGTGCAGTTGCAACTACTTCAAGTTCGGCTCCCCAACAATTGAAAATACAACTCCTCCTAAAAATAAGAACTACCTCAAGGTTGTGTTCATTACAGCTTTATATTTGAACAACAGACAACTGAAAATGCTGCTTGAGACAGTAAGGCATAATTAGGGCATTCTCCTATAGGATAATGACTGTCAATGTTTTGCTTAATGACACCTTTCCTGAACTGTGGTTAAGAACATGAGGCAGTGTGCCACATGCTACACTTCTCTTTTGTTTTTGAAGGCCAATGAAAAGAGATGCCTCTGTTGCCAATCTTTATGAGCTTATGTTAGGAATCGTCAAAGTTGACACACTATCAGTATGACATGATTAGTATTGATATTATGGCTAATACACAAACCTTTAGTTTACTGTTCCCTCAAGCTACTTTTGTCGATGGTTGCAAGACCAAACATTAAGTATATATAGGCTAAGTGATTTTCTAAGTAATACTAAAAACAAGGTGAGTTATAGGTAATTTTTCATAAAAAAGAATATCCTGATGGTCCAAGTGCACCAGAAATAAATGCATATTTTAAACATATAAAATACACTCTCATTAATTTTTGTTCCAATTTGGTGGAAGACAAACATGGTTACCCTACTTCTGTGCAAGTCATATTCAAAGATTACAGTAATATCCATCAAATATGTAGAGCATTTTAGTCAAACCTGCAACAATAGAAGTTTCTATACCCCCGCCACTGAATCTTTGCACTTGACAGTTTGTGTGGCTTCGCTTAAAGTTGGCTATATTGTGGTTGCGAAGTTGCCAGAGTGGCTAGTAAACAACAACAGCTGATTGTTCTCCTTTCTATCGTGTCTAAGCCGCATACAAAAGTGTACGTAGTAGCGAACGTCAATGTATAATAACCATTTTGTATTCTTATTGTTAATTGAAAATAACTGCATAAACATTGCAGCGTATGTAGAATAAATTATGCACTTTTGACAATATAGAAACAGAACAATGCAAACTTGCCTGCCACATTGAGGAGAAATAAAACAAATTATAAGCATGCGATAACAAAGTTATTTTCATTCACCGATTTAAAACTGCAATGGCTCAATTCCATCCAAATCCCCGTCATTATTTTCACCAAGGCATATCATTAATGGTTCACACTCACTAATAATTCCATCTATTTCTTGTGTTTTTCGTATTAGCTTATTCACGTGATCTACTTTCTTCTTCCACGAAGCCGCGTCCACCGTCGCCACACCTTCCCACAAAAGCCTTTCCACCTCGGTAATGGTAAATGACTTATTGTTCTCCTTCACATAAGCCTTAATGTCGCACCACACTAATTCGATAGGGTTGAAGTGACAGTGTACGTCTTTATCAGCAGGAATAGAAGGATGGCCGTGAAGCTTCACGTACTCCTTTTCCTGTTCAAAGAATTCTCGGGTCCTCCTTAATAGTTCCAATGCCTGACTATTAAATGGCGCAAAGGATTTTCACTTCGTGAATCATCACTCGGTGATCGACGTCGTTTATATATATATAAACGAACAATAACAAAACTATACAACAATAACCACAAATACAAATAACAATGAACAATATGTAGCTTGCAAAGAACAACTCGATGCTCGTGCTAGAGATTCACAAACTGAAGCACGTGGTTGGGAATAGCTACATCCGGCAACAGAGCCGTTTCCAGCTCCAGTTCCGCTTCCGCTTTGTCATCGACCATCCAGAATGCTGCCTTGTGATTGGCTTAGAAAGTCAAATGGTGAAAGCTTTTCATCTGTTTTTTGTGAGTGTACCAACTTAAACGCGAGCTGTCAAGTGCAACGTTACAGCGGCGGGGGTATACAAATGTAATTCAGAAAAATCATTATACCATATGCTGTTGGGGGATCACTGCTTAGAACAGGCATACAAATTACTATAGCATTAAAACTGCTTTCTAAAAAACAATTCCATTACCTTCTCTTCGGCCATTTCTTTGTCTAAGGTGGCCATTTCAACAGTCTCAGCAAGATCTGCCATTTCTTCAGCATGAGCTTCTCTTGCTTCAATGGCTTCCCTTGCTTCCTGTTTGGCTCGTTGAAGATCTCGCTGCAACATTGCCTGCGACTCCATAATGCGGCTTTTGAATTCCAGCAACTGTTCCACCTGAAGCTTAGTCTTATCATAGTCTTTTAGCTTCTCTTTATCTTGCAATCTCTTTACTGAAATATATCATAGTTTGATCATGACAAAGCAAATAAATGCATATTTAAGATAATGCAGGATAAACTGTGAACAGCTGATTTCTATAGGTTCAGGAAGGTAAGGTTATAAGCAATTATCTGAGAGAGTGGAATGTATATAATAGGTGGAAGGGGTACAGATATAACCTGCATATGTGGTGATTCTATGATCATAGATGAATGAAAAATATAATACCATTTTATTCTCTGAATGCTTATTTCAGCACAAAAAACATATTGCATGCTTTTTATAACATTATAACTGGTTTAAAGCATGATTAAGGCAAGGTTTTTATTCAAGTATGTGATAAAAGTGGCTGATCTATATATTTTGTTTTCTTCACTTTAATCAATAAACCACAATTTAACACTTTTGTTTTGCATAAATCATAATTTATGTTGCAGTTGAGACATAGCCGTAGAGGCCTGAGGAATGACCTCAAACATGCTTAGGACAGCTCTGGTATCTCCAGTCAGAGGGTTATTAACATTGTATATGTTTTACTTCATTTTAAAAGTTTAAACAAAAATAAGATAACATTTACTGAGTTGATACACACTTTCAACTTCACTTACTTTCTGATTTAAGGACTAGTTTCGAAAGTTGTTGATCCCATTATCAGCTAAGGATCGATTGAGTCAGGATGTGGACTTTTGCTTGGAGTGGGTACTGCTGTGAAACTGGCAGCTATTGTGTGATTTCTTAATGAACCCAAGTTCATTGTTTGATCACTGTATTTGATAATACCAATTCAGGTAATCTTGCTGCCAGCCTCTCCCTAGGTTACATCACCATATGCTGCCAACCTTTGCGAATGCAAAGTTGCTGAAATTACGTGAGAAGCTGTATTACGGAATACAAGTATTGTTGGCAATATGTAATCCATGCCGCCAAGAGGAAGAAGGCGGGGAAAGGCATGTTGACATACCACATAATCTCGCGCAATTCCACAATAGGTACATACTTAACTTTAAAATGTGAATACATTTTGTACGGGGAATTATGTCATTACTGATGAAATAAACTTAAGCTAATGTATCTATCATAAAACTATTAAATCATAACCAATTCTGCGATAGGTAAATAACCTTAAAATGCGATTACATTTCACAACAGGGATTACATCATTACTGATGAAATAGAATTAAGCTAATGCATGTAGCACGTAACTATTAAATCATAACCTTGCGCAATTCCGCAATAGGTAAATAACCTTAATATAAGAATACATTTTGTAATATACGCTTATTCTACCATTATGCAGTTTCATGAATGTAACTGAGAAGCATTATGATTTAAACATCCCATATTACCAAAATTAATTTCAGCAAATTATTCGGGATTAAAGGGGAATTGAAATGCACGATAACTATTAATGTGTTCCAGTTTGCATAAAATTGAAATCATACGCCCCTTTTTGCCTCTGCATTTTAACTGACTGGTTGATCACATGGCTTCACCTACTCTACAATCTGTTTTAGTTTCGGTCCTTCCGTAAACGTAAGTTCTCTTCATATGCACTTCTTGCCAACCCACATATCGTGTATTTCGTTCTGTAACATTGGTATGGTTTAGTGACATGATGTAGCAAAGGGAGAGGCTAGCAAGATTATCTAAATTCATTCCTATGTTGCGAGTACTGAGAGAAAACTTAAGATTCATTAAGAAACCATCAGGCAGCTCCAGTTTCACTTCATTGACCATGCCAAGCAAGATTCCACATCTTGACTACGGTCCTCCTTAGTTGTTGGGATCAACAGCTCTTGAAACTAGCCCTAACAATTAATAAGTGAAACTGAAAGTGTACACAGAATCGCTAAATATTATGATTATACTTCAATGTATCTAACTTCTGTACTTCATCTTCAAAAATCTGATGTGTTACACTCACATGACTTTCTCTACTCTTGTACAAACTATTTTTACAAACTCTTATTCTCCATCTATTTCATATTAATCGAGATAAACATTTGCAGAAACGATCTTTTGACATACAAAGAGAATTACATTTTACACATAGCGACCAGTTCTAACAATATTTGACTATCGCTTAAGGCGTACTATGTTCCCCTTGTTTTGTATTTGCAAGGGCAATATAGAAATACAGTAGCCTTTAAGCACAGACATATCTTAATAGCTGGTTGCTATGTGCAGCACCATTCTCTTTGCCACAGATTAATACTCTTTGCATATCCAAGACAAAAAATTGAATAACGAATTCCCATTTGAGAAAATAAGTATTGAAAAAAATTAAGGGAATAACAAGCAATATCTCGAAAATGGTTCACTCAACAAAAAAATGTATATGACATAAATTGTGTATTTAAATGCGATCTACATTTTTTGTATAGTAAAATTTTGTCTATCTCTTATGGTTACCAGTTTACCAAAAGTCGTTCACAATGAAGAATAGTTTTGGAGACATTCCCAGAAAATTCAAGATATAAATTTCATTTGTCATGAAAATATCTTAAACATATGATATTTTAATCAAAATTGTTAGAGCCATTTTTGGGAAAATTAAAATTTTTGAAAAATCTTCCATGTAAAGGGTAATCTGGGGTGGGGGATTTTCTTGAAAACCTTCGTGTCGCATCTCTGGAAGATATTGAACTTAAATACCAAGTTTGGTGTTTAACTGACTGTTCGTTTCCGAGTTATGCTGTTCTCTCTCTCTCTCTCTCTCTCTCTCTCTCTCTCTCTCTCTCTCTCTCTCTCTCTCGCACGCACGCGCACCCCCACCCCCACCCCCCCACACACATTTCTAAAAATGCTTTTTTTGGATTCAGGGGGTCTCAAAACATATATTTCCGGTGAAATCTCAGTATCGAATTTTTGGGTGAAATACAATACTTCCCCTACTTACTATACGTAGTAGAGAAAGTAAAAATAAGACAGTTTAGTTGTTGCAGTCTCTGTCACAAGCATGACAGTTACTGTGCAGATGGTTAAAATGAGAGGAAAAGAGAATGGTCGCAAGCATGTGGCAGTCTCACATGAACTAGGGTAACACATTTTATGGTTAAATGGTGCATAGTACATATTTTAACTTACTCTTGGTTACTAGACTCTACTCTTGGGTCCACACAAATTTGTAATGAACTTATTCATGAAAGCAAATATACATCAGTTTTGGGAATACAGTTTGACAAACACTTCACATGGAGTGCACACATTGATCAGGTGTGCAACAAGGTGAGCAACAGTGTGTTTCTGTTAAGTTATTTTGCCAGGTTTAAAAACTTAAATCTATTAAACACCATCTATTATGGGATAATATACCCTCATTTTCTCTATGGTATTGAACTCTGGGGGGGGGGAGCAGCTTATTTGTACATTAATAGAGTATTAATCCTGCAAAAATAGTTTGAGAATCATGTCAGGTGTAACTCATGGGCATCCATGCAAGGAGTTGTTTATAAAAAATAAAATCCTTACAATCATCTCTCTATATTTATACCGTGTCATATTACTAATACATAACACCAGTGATCTTACTAGAAGTTGCAATGTGCATGACTACAATACCAGAACACAAATTAATGTATACAGACTCAATCACACAAAAAAAATTAGTGACAAAGATCCTAAAAACATAGGAGCAACATTATATAATAAACTACCTAGAGAACTAAAAATGTTAAGATCCAACCTTTTTAAAACCAGATTAAAAGAATACCTTGTAAATAGATCCCTGTACAGATTGGATGAATTCTGACGTAGAGAGAGAGAGAGTGTGTGCGTGTGTGTGTGTGTGTGTGTGTGTGTGTGTGAGTGAGTGAGAGAGAGAGAGAGAGCGAGACCTATTGTTGAGAATGCTAGTGAGTATAAACTTTTGTAAAACTGTTGTAAACTTGTTATGTACACATTGTCTTCCTTTTACCATGCTTTTAACTTGTATTTCCAAGTACACAAGCAATAAAGAATTATTATTATTATTATTATTATTATTATTATTATTATTATTATTATTATTATTATTATTATTATTATTATTATTATTATTATTATTATTATTTTAGTGAAATTGTATATTTGCAACCACCTCTATATATTATGTCAACGTATAGCTTGGAATTATCAAATTTCTTGGAGAAACTTTCGAACATGTGATGCAAGATTCCGGAGAGAATTTGTTTAAATCCTCTTGTATATGTTGTGCATGTGATAAGGTGTAATGGACATGGCGTATTGAGGCTCACAGTGTAGCCAACATTTAGTGACTTTACAACTGTTGCAGCCAACGGCTGTAGAAATTCCCCAAACACATGCATAACAATGTAGTAAAGCGGATGTGGTAACAATAAAGAGCAGTTTAACATAACTGGGCTGGCAGTAGAGTATATTTTATTCATCAGTCAGAAGTGAAAAAATTGTACCTAGTATTTCTGCGTACTCTGGGTTTTTTCAAGAAATGGCTCATTTTGTTTAGATCTTGCTCAATATGTACAAGATGAAGGGGCCTGTCTTAGGTTATTATCTGATGAGGGTCTGCAGAGGACAGTCATTATCATGTGCTGGCATGATGCCATACATATCCCATCGAGATATGGGACCATACTCCCCCTGCAGGCAGGTGACCCTGAAAAAAGCAATTATAATGAGGTACGTTTTTGTAGGAATTGGACTTTTTGTACAGAGAATCACTTCTGCTATCTACAGAGCTTTTTTTTTTCTGGAAGTGGACATGAAAAAGTGACGCAGTCTGTGTGCAAGTGAATGTGGTTTGAGCAGGCAAAGTTATCGGCCGCTCAAATCTTATTACTGATGCACTGTTTTGCACACAAAGTCATCTGACACCAGAATGATGGAGTGTTCGACAGGTGGCCAAAGTGTGAGCTTGCAAACAGTGTCAGATGGTTCACTTAGTTGTGAAATCTGAATGATGTCCAACGACAAAAATATAATACAAGGGGGAAAATTGGCAGTCCAGGCCATATAGTTCAAATCGATGAGTGTAAAATAGGGCGATGTAAACTCCATCGCAGGCATGTTGTAGAGGGCAACTGGATCCTGGGTGTGATCAACGTGGAAATTGATGAGATGCGGATGTTATACCCTAGCAACCAAAGAGATGCCAACATGCTATATAATTTATCATAGAGCATGTAGAGTTCATCAGTATGATTCACACGGATGCCTGGAGGAAGTACTATGGACTGATGGCCAGAGAATTTGCAGTAACCTTTCAGTAAATCATTCTGCGCATTTCGTAGACACCGTCATCAATGTGCACATCAACAACATAGAATCGCGCTGGCAATCTCTAAGACACTGATTATCCAGGGACAGCATTCGTACGAAAATCTTGAGTCACATTTGTATTTATGGCACGCAGATTGTAAAAATTTATCAGCAGACCTGTTCCAGGAACTTATGGAGGATAGGCAGATCTACCCTGCAGTGCAGGTGGTGTAGTGCCATTAGTTCATACATGTAGTAGTAATTTTATTATTAACCCAATTGATTATACAAATTTACAACAACAATTTTACAAATTTATTCTTAACCCAGTTTCTAAAAATAACAATAAAATAAAATATAAATAAAACCAACCTCTTAACTACTGGTATCCAGCAATATGAAATACTGGTAGCCAGCATTCCTCCTAATCTAAAAGTACAATTATATATTTATTTAATCTCCAATATTAACTCTAACTCTACCTTGAGTTACTTTCCTTGGACCCCAACATACTCAAACCTTGAGGTTGTCGAGTTGTTGGCTCCTACTTGCAACATAACAAATAAAAACTACTGTATTTTAATTTAATACTCATTTGCCTCTTCCTTCCTAATTTTCCTCATCCATTTTGCTCTTACTCTGCCCAAAAAGTTTCCTACTTCTATTATATTTTTCCTAGATTTTACATTTACTAACTTTTTAGGTTGAATTTCTATAGGTAAATTTAACCATTCTCTCTTCTCTATCCTCTTTCTAAGCAACTTTGTTTCTTCACACTCTAAAACTTGATGCAGTAATTTGTATCACAAATTACTTAAATGTAAATAATGATTGTAATATGAATATGCATTTTTATGTGATATTGATTTCAGATGTTTATTAATTGTAATTATTATTGATAAGTAAGTTTATATGGCCTTACTGAAACTGTCAATAATAGCGCAATAATGCAGAGAGGGGGGTGAGCTGTTTATCATTATTGGGAACGAGGAAGTTACGTAATGTTGGCGCGTTTTCGGTAGAAACTTCTGGAATATTTTCTCCCTAAAAGCAATATGTATTCGTGGTTTTCATTGGATATTAAAATAGACGCTAATTATGGCGCGTTTTCTTAGCCAATAGCAGCTCAGTTATAATCTTTAGGCGTATCTTGATGCAGGCGTATAAATAGGGTAGGTTCGAGGTAGCTTGCGAGCAGTTCATCAAAAATCTGTGTACACTACACGTCGTCTTCAGTCAGTCCTTCAGTTCGCCGAAAGCATTCATATACTACACGTCGTCTTCAGTCAGTCAGTTC
This sequence comes from Deroplatys truncata, assembly GCA_030765065.1. NCBI lineage: Eukaryota > Metazoa > Arthropoda > Insecta > Mantodea > Mantidae > Deroplatys > Deroplatys truncata. The sequence continues at coordinate 169,952,302 of CM060979.1, forward strand.
GTCGAAAGTATTAGTTCGTCATACATCAGATATAGATTCACAAGTTACGCGCAGCAGAATTATGAAACATCTAAAGTATGGTATAGTTAAATATACAAAAGATTAAAGTATGTGGATTAAAATAATTATCAGTAAGAAGTTGTTATAACAGTTTCAGTTTGGCGAGTATCTAGATCAATATGTAAAAGTGATAGTGAACGTGTTCGAAAATAAAAATTATAAAACAAATTTCTTCATCAGTGTAATTTTTGGATAAAAGATTCCTTTCCGTTTCACAACCTGTATTGAGACACATGTTCGACCCAAGCCAACAGGATAATAGCTAGCCGGAGGACATTTGAAATGAATTATTTCAAAAACTGATACTAGGAAACGCAAATTGCTAACGCCAGATGGAGCTACAAGCCAAACAAATGAATGACGTCATAAGATGGCTTCAACACAGATGTAAACAAACATTTGTAAGTAATACCGTTACAAATTGGCTCCCATAAGTGGGGCAGTTAAAGTTATGAAACCAAACAAAACAGAAGCAGCACAATATAAGATCTTCAAGTTCTAATAATTTACGTAAAAACATAATACGTAATCATTATGTCTTCTTACAAATTGGCACCCAGAACGTGGGGCACGATAACCAGGAAAGGAACACGATGACCAGGAAAGAAGCATAGTAACCAGGAAAGTAGCAGAGTGACCAGGAAAGGAACCAGGACGTGGAACGAATGCAGCAGTGAAATGATCTACAAGACGCAGATTCCAAACTACAGGACAACGAAACGACGTGGACTCATCATAACACAACGCAGAAGCGACATATAACCTAGGAGAGAGGGGCAGAAAGCTGGACATCAATGTAACAGCAACAGACAGCATCACAAAGGTTAAGAGTATCGTAATTTTTTTTTTAGAAAACAAAATTGTAACCTACAAATGTACCTTAGGAGCGGTAGGGTAAAGAAAACAATGGCTACTAATAATACAGAAGAAATAATTATGGAGGGAGATAATGTAACAGTTAGCTGTAATTCAATACAGGTTACAGAAAATAGCCCAAACTTCTTAGGATTTGAGGATGAAAATGTTAGTGCAGAAAGTGAGAATAGAATAGCAGGAAATGTTAATCTTGATACTAGTATGATTATGGAAATGCTGAAGAATATGGAAAAGAATAATGAGAAATTAAGGGAAGATATGCAAAAGAGTCATAGGGAATTAAGGGAAGATCTTAGTAAGAAAATAGATCAAAACAGGGAAGATAGTAGTAAGAATATTGAGAAATTAGAACAAAAATTAACTCAGAGTATAAGGGAAGAAATTTGTAAGAATAATGAGAAATTAGAGCATAAATTAGATCAAAATAGGGAAGAAATTGAAAAGAAATTCATGGAACTAGATAGTAGCATGATTAGAATGAAAAATGAAAATCAAGAAATGATAGCAAATGAAATAGGTGAAGTTTCAAAAAAAATGTTGGACATGAGCAGGGAAATATATAACCAAAAAAATGAGGTTAATACTAAGTTTGAAAATGTTAATGTAAAATGTACAGAGCTAGGTAGCCGAATGAGTAGCATTTCAAGTGAGTTAAAAGAGATGATGGAGGCTACAAATGCAGATTTAATACAGGTGCAAGTTAATTTCAGAGGGGAAATATCTGAAATTCAGAAGGAGTCAGAAAAACAGAGAAATAAATTGTCTGATGAAGTTAAAGATTTGTCTAAAGATTTGAATCAAAAGCTAACTTCTGAAATTAACAAACACCAAACTGTTCAAAATGAGAATAATAAAAAATTGGAACAGACAATAGAAAATCAGCAAGGTACTGTAAATAGATTAGAATTGAATTCAAGGGCAAATATATGTGATGTGAATGTGTCAGATGTACAAAATAATGATAGAGGTAGTTCCTCAGGTATGACAAATAATGTGAGTGATGCGACAGCTTCATCTATAGCTAATGCTGAAATTCAGAGTGCACAAGTAACACTAGAGAATTTAAATATGGGAGTAGGGAATTTGCAAAATTACAATCATATCTTAAGTGATTTTCCACTTCCAAAATTTAATGAAAACTCCAGTCCAGTACAGTTCATTGCAGAATTATCAGAGTATTTTCAAATTAAAAAGATACCTGAAGCATTGAAAATGATAGTTGTCAAAAGATGTTTGGACCAGAAAACTTTAGATTGGTTACAAATGGTATCAGGGGGTGAAATTTCATATGAATCCTTTAAGAGATTATTCATGAACAGATTTTGGAATGTTACGGTACAGCAAAGAATTCGAGCAATGCTTAGTCATGGTCAATTTAATCCACGAGAGGGAATATCAATGACTGATTACTTACTGAAACATGCAAGTCAGGTTAGAAACTTGTCACCTCCAATCAATGAGGAAGATTTTGTGAGTTTGCTCGCAAGGCATTATCCTTTAAGGATACGAAATTACTTATTAATTGCAAAACCACGTAGCATCTATGAGATGACAGAATTAATAACAGCTTTGGAACAACAGGAAGAAGATATATCTCGGGAGTGGGAGCATAGATTTTTAGATGTGCGAGATAGAAGAAATTACCAAGGTAGTTATCAGCAAAGTAGAGGACAAGACAGGCGTCATGAAAATAATACCAGACAACGGTATCAATCATACGTTCCACAATTTGAAAGATCGAGGATAGATAGGAGACCAGGTCGACAGGAACAAATAAATTATGTCAGGACAGAAAGATTGCCTGAAAGAGGGCAAAATTATGGAAGGCGGTACATTAGACAAAGGGGAAATTTCACTCACTGGAGGGAAAACAATAACCGGGAAAGATCTGAGGAACGGCAAGAAAATTACGTGCCAAGGGGACATAATGTCAGAAATCGAGGATTTCGAACTCGAGGAAGGGGAACTCAAAACAATGGTAGCGACAATGAGATAGATTTAGCGCCTTTTAGGAATGGCAGTCCCGTACGTGAACATGGAAATAACCAGGAAAACTGTTAACAGACTCCTGTGTAGTAGGTTCTCAGGACGTCTTTAATAATTCAGTATCCATTACCAATATAAATAATATGCCTACACATACACCCTGTAATAAGATTACAGCAACAAAAGATAAGGGAGAAAATTTTGAGTCACCTCATGTTAGGATGGAAATTGCGAAGAAAGAGATCATTGCAACTATAGATTCTGATTCATCAGCTTCAATTTGCTCACAGAAATTTTACATAAATTTGATTAATGAAGGTAACAAAATTATGGCTCTTCCCACTAGTAATTTAGTTTGTCGTGTTGCAATCGGAAGAACGACACAGGTCATAAAAACACAAGCTCTACTTAGCATACTTATCGGCGGAGAGAATTTTGAGGTTATGTTTCTAATTGTAAACCATCTGATTTGTGACATAATTATAGGATGTGACTTCCTACATGAATATGAAGCAAGTATAGATTTTCAACATGAAGAGTTAAGAATGACAAAAGAGGATAGAGAAATAAGGGTACCATTTATAAAAGATTAAGTTTCTGTAATCTTGATGACAAAGGATGAGAAGAATCTTTGTGACTAAGAGTTTTTTGTGCAAATAACAGAAACTGATAGAAATAGTCAGATAAAGCAGGTAGTCACAGAATATGAAGGGAATACCACGCCATATTTTCAACAGCTAGCAGAAATGCCAGAGAAAGTAGAGGAATTTACAATCCAAACAAAAGACGACCATGTGAGTGAGACAAACAACAGCTGGAAAGAGAAGAGAAATGAGGAAATAATACACAAGTGTGAAGAAGCTTATAATATTACGATAATGCAAAAACAAATCCTTCATGATGTTTTGATGAACAATAGTTCAGTATTTAGTAATATCCCAGGCACATGTAATGTATATCAGCATACATTTCAAGTAGAAGATGTACCACCATATAGGCACAAGTATGACAATTTACCTATAAGTCTCCGGGACAAAGCTAGAAAACTAATAAATAGCATGTTAGAAAATGGGATTATTGAGCAAAGTAATTCTCAGTATATAAATTCAATCTGCTGGAGTATTAAACGAGATGGTAGTTTGAGATTAACTTTAGACGGTAGATATGTCAACAAGTATATGAAACCAGATCATTTTCAAAGTGAGGGAATTGAACAACTAATTACAAAACTTTCAAGAGGGAGATTTCTGACATCCATTGACCTCACTGCATCATATTGGCAAGTGGAATTAGATCCGCAAGTGCGTGATTACACTTCATTTCAATACTCGGGGATCCAGTATCGTTTTTGTGTAAATCCTTTTGGTTTAAAAAACTCAGGAAGTGGATTTTTGAGAGCCATTCACAGTATTTTTGGAAATTCTGCAGATGACTTTTTAATAAAGTATATTGATGACTTCCTAATTATTAGTCAAACATTTGAAGAACACATGAATAATGTCCATTATGTGTTAAATAAACTACAACAACATGGTATGACTGTGAACATACTAAAATCAAAATTTTGTGTCAAGGAAATAAATTTTCTGGGTTATGTAGTGGATGAACGAGGTATAAGACCTGATCAGAAAAGAATAGAAGCAATAATGAAAATTCCACCACCAAGGAACGTAAAACAAATTAGACGTCTCTTAGGGGTATTGAACTTTCAGAGTAAGTTCGTACCAAGATATTCGGCTGAAATAGAACCACTGCGGCAGCTTCTCCGAAAGAACAATAAATAGAAATGGACAGAGGATCATCAAAAATGTTTTGAGAGAGTAAAGGAACTCTTTGCTAAGTCCATATTACTCGAGAGGCCTAGAGAAGATTTGGAATATGAGATTTATGTCGACGCATCAATGCAAGGATACGCCGGAATTTTAGGACAGCGAGACTTCAACAATGACTTTCACGTCATTAGTACAGCTTCTAGAGGACTTACAAACATTGAGCGGAATTCTTCAGTGACTCAGTTAGAAATTGGAGCACTATATTTCTCATTAATTCGTTTTAAAACCTATATTTATCGGCAAAAGGTGAAAGTATATTCAGACCACATCAGCTTAACTTTCATACAACGGTGTAGATTATGTAGTGGAAAACTTGCTAGATACATTCATGCAATATCTGCATTCGATATTGAGATTATCCACATTCCTGGCAAAAATAATACCTTCAGTGATTTGCTATCAAGATTGAACTACAACCCACAAATTCCCGAAAATATTGAAAGGCCTAGAAATGAAGTCAAAATATTGACAATTGAAATTCCTTTAAGCAAAGAAATGATTAGAAAATTGAAAAATATGGGGGAAACTCAAAAAGAGGACGCAAATTTGTTAAAACTTAAAGAAAAGGCACCACTAATTGAAGAGGTAAAGAAAGAAATTTTAGCAATTCGAGATGGGACATTATACAAGAAGCATGGAAAAGAAATGCCTAGTTGGAAGGTAATGGTTCCGAAAAGCATGGAAAAGGAACTAATTAAGAATTTTCACGAAGGGTTAGCACACTCAGGGACGGACCGAACAACTTCTATGATTTTAGAGAATTTATACATATCCAAATTGCGTCAGAAAGTTCGGAAATTTATATCGTGCTGCAACCTGTGTCAGAAGGCAAAGCAAATAAATGCAGCATATGCATTTGAAACTAATTCGGTTATAAGGGATAAGCCGAGATGTGTAATTAGTATTGATATTCATGGTCCGATGCCTCCAAGTCAATTTGGAAATAAATATATATTTGTCTGTTATGATATATTCAGCAAATATGTAAGAATTTACCCTTTGAGAAAACCTACAGGTTTAGCATGTTTGAATAGACTACTCAAGTCATATGTGATAGAAGAAGGACCTATTCAATCTGTATTGAGCGATAATGCTTCGTACTTCACAGGAAAAAAATTTATGGATGGACTGAAAGAACATGGCATTAAACAATATTTTTCGTCAAGATACAGACCGAACTCCAACCCAGTGGAGAGGGAAATTAAGGAAATTTCAAATTATTTAAGGGTGTTGTGTCCGAAAACAAACCCAATGGTATGGATACGTGAACTTCGTTCAGAATCTACTAAATGAAACCGTAAACAATGTAACAGGATACAAACCATGTGATCTTAAGTTAGGAAAGAAGATCAATACAATGTGTAAAAAAATTCCAGAAGCCATTCCAGATGCGCATTCGATACCACAAACAGAAGAAGAGATGTTCCGAAAAGCATTCGATAGGATGAAGAAAAAGGCCATAAAAAGGAAAATTAAACATGAAGAAAAGAAGAGAAAGGAATGGAGGATCAAAATAGGAGATTTAGTTTTGGTTAAAACCAAGAAATTATCGGATAAAGCAAATAAACTTTATTGGCGAATGTTTCTCAAATACCATGGACCATATGAAGTTGTTGAAGTATATGGAACTAATACATATGAGTTATGTAATCCAACAACTCGAAAAAGCATTGGAAAGTTCCATATTGAGATGCTGAAACCATACAACAATGAAGATCAATGTGAAACAGAAGACAAAGATGATAAATAGTAAATGTTGGGTAGTTAAAGACGAAATGCAGAGCAATGTATTGGAACGTAAGAGGGTTAAATAAATATGTACGTCATGTGAAAGGAGAAATAAATTTTGGACATGACTAAATGTTTAAGAGGAAAATAACATTTTATTAGTAACTGAACATGTGAAATAAAGCATGATGTTATATTAAAGTAAAGTACATAAATACTATTCCAAGAGTATTGTTAAGATAAAGTACAAAATAACAAAAATTGGTAAATATAATTAAAAAAAAAATATATATATATTTATGTAGTAAATAGAACATGTGAAACAGTGCCTAGATTTAAGAGATGTAAATATTTGTGTAGAGGGTGAATATTTTGGTAAATATGTGTAATAATTACAAAAATCTTAAATGTATAAATTTTTGTCAACAACTTAAGAAAGTAAACAATTTGGTAACAGTGATTAAATAATTTAGGGTAAAGTATTTGCTATAAAAAAATTTGTGATGTCAGATTAATATCTAAATTAATTAAACCAGAGCCAGTAAGTAGTGGCGAGATAAAAAAAAAAAAAATAAAAAATATGTCGTGTGTTAAATGCGTGTGAAGTGTCAAGTGAAAGTGATAGCGTGTGTTCCAAGATTTAGGAGACTAAAAACCCAATTATAAAATTTCCAAACAAGTTGTAAATATTTATAATTATGTTTCTAGTGGGGCATATGATGCAGTAATTTGTATCACAAATTACTTAAATGTAAATAATGATTGTAATATGAATATGCATTTTTATGTGATATTGATTTCAGATGTTTATTAATTGTAATTATTATTGATAAGTAAGTTTATACGGCCTTACTGAAACTGTCAGTAATAGCGCAATAATGCAGAGAGGGGGGTGAGCTGTTTATCATTATTGGGAACGAGGAAGTTACGTAATGTTGGCGCGTTTTCGGTAGAAACTTCTGGAATATTTTCTCCCTAAAAGCAATATGTATTCGTGGTTTTCATTGGATATTAAAATAGACGCTAATGTTGGCGCGTTTTCTTAGCCAATAGCAGCTCAGTTATAATCTTTAGGCATATCTTGATGCAGGCGTATAAATAGGGTAAGTTCGAGGTAGCTTGCGAGCAGTTCATCAAAAATCTGTGTACACTACACGTCGTCTTCAGTCAGTCCTTCAGTTCGCCGAAAGCATTCATACACTACACGTCGTCTTCAGTCAGTCAGTTCGTCGAAAGTATTAGTTCGTCATACATCGGATATAGATTCACAAGTTACGCGCAGCAGAATTATGAAACATCTAAAGTATGGTATAGTTAAATATACAAAAGATTAAAGTATGTGGATTAAAAGAATTATCAGTAAGAAGTTGTTATAACAGTTTCAGTTTGGCGAGTATCTAGATCAATATGTAAAAGTGATAGTGAACGTGTTCGAAAATAAAAATTATAAAACAAATTTCTTCATCAGTGTAATTTTTGGATAAAAGATTCCTTTCCGTTTCACAACCTGTATTGAGACACATGTTCGACCCAAGCCAACAGGATAATAGCTAGCCGGAGGACATTTGAAATGAATTATTTCAAAAACTGATACTAGGAAACGCAAATTGCTAACGCCAGATGGAGCTACAAACCAAACAAATGAATGACGTCATAAGATGGCTTCAACACTGATGTAAACAAACATTTGTAAGTAATACCGTTACAAACTATATGCCACTCTTCAACTTTCCGGTGGCATAGTGGGCATTTCTCCAAACCAATCTCTTTTCTCAAACCTCTCAAATTCACCACCCCTGTCCTAGTCCATGCAAATCCTGCTCTTGCTGTTTTATCACATATATCAACATACTGTTCCCTGCTCCATAGTACTTTCATTTCTCTGTATAATCTAGTGAGCTCTTAAAAGTAAAACTTGCTAATAAATCTTGTTTTTCCATATCCTCTATTCTTGTCCTAATTTCATTCCAGAAACCTATTTGTAGTAATTCTTTAGTTCTCCAAATCTCCCCAAAGCCTATCTTCATCAAGATTTCCTTTATCTTACCTAGCCAAGACTCTTTATGATTAAGTCTTTCCTGCACTATCAAACATTGGTGTAAAATGTTCTGATCATCAAAATTTCTAATTCTAATCCAATATTTTAGTACTCTTTCCACAATTTTTCTTTAATTCCCATTCTCCCTAATTCGGCTTGAGCTACTCCGTTGGGTGATGATCTTGGTAAGCCCAATATTTGTTTACAAAAGCTCCTGTGGATCATAGTTCATATATTGCAAATAGTTAAGCTAGTGTCTTCGTTTAGTGTAATTTAGTGATACCAGAGATGTGGGCAGCACTGCAGCAAGTGGAATGTCAAAGTTAATGTGGCTGCCCTGCATTATTTGTCATGGGTACATGTACAGTAAGTAAAAAAGCATAGAATTTATGAATGTTTGTTAATGTTTAAATACTGCCTGAAATGAATAAAAGTGATTCAGAAAGCTTACAAATGAGATTAAAGTTGCACATAACACCTAACTTAGTGTCAGCATACTTGTAGACTCAGAAAACCAATTGGCAAACTCACATCACATATTTGAAAGAGCAGCCAATCTCTCTTTTAAACAGCAAGTTCACACAAACTGAATCAGACTACCATTGATTGCCTAGAAAACACGTAACTGTGAACCTGCTTCAATTGTGACAGAGACTCTAATCTTGTTAATTAAAGTTGGAACCAAGAAATTTATTTTATTTCAATGCATTTTCTTAGACTGAATAAAAATAGCCAGGTTTTCATTGAATACCTGGGCAACCATGTGAACATTTTGTATCTGATAGTTATAAATTACTATGTCCATTAAGTTTTTAAAGCATATAAATAAATATTTAAGTTACAACATCTACTCTTCTTTTGTTCTTATTACCTTTAAGTGTTTCTATTTTCTCCTTGAGGTCTTTGATTTCTGTTCGCAGTAATTCATTTTCTTGTTGGTATTGCAAGTTGCTTAACTTTTCCTCTACTGTGCTGGAAGCCATTGCTGCTGAAGCGCCCGGAGAGATCATTGCTTGTCCTGGAGTATACTGTGGTTTTAAGGTTTCGACAAACCCCGTCTGTACAAAAACAATAAAGATAAAATGTAAATAATATTGACTAAGGAGGTATGAATGTGAATATCCTTAGTTTTAAAAAATTTAATCTATGATAAAAACACAAAAATACATTTTCTCTATATTAAAAATTTCAAGGCTAAAAGACAGAATGAAAGATTAGTTTAGGCTAAGCGTAACAATAAGTTGAGCAGCCCTACAGAAGAAAAAAAATATATCAAGAGGTCAGTACATGTAATAATTCTACAAAAGCTGAACAGATATACACTATGTGATCAAAAGTATCCGGACACCCCACAAACATACGTTTTTCATCTTAGGTGCATTGTGCTGCCACCTACTGCCTGGTACTCATTATCCGCGACCTCAGTAGTCATTAGACATCCTGAAACAGCAGAATGGGACGCTCCGTGGAACTCACAGACTTCGAACGTGGTCAGATGATTGGGTGTCACTTGTGTCAGAAGTCTGTACGCGAGATTTCCACACTCCTAAACATCCCTAGGTCCACTGTTTCTGATGTGATAGTGAAGTGGAAACATGAAGGGACATGTACAGCACAAAAGCGTACAGACCAACCTCGTCTGTTGACTGACAGACTGCCAACATTTTTAGAGGGTCGTAAAGAGTAATAGGCAGACATCTATCCAGACCATCACACAGGAATTCCAAACTGCATCAGGATCCACTCCAAGTACTATGACAGTTAGGCGAGAGGTGAGAAACCTTGGATTTCAGGATCGAGCGGCTGCTCGTAAGCCACACATCATGCAGGAAAATGCCAAATGACGCCTCGCTTGGTGTAAGGAGCATCAACATTACACGACTGAACAGTGGCAAAATGTTGTGTGGAGTGACGAATCATGGTACACAATGTGGCAATCCGATGGCAGGTTGTGGGTATGGCGAATGCCCGGTGAACATCATCTGACAGCGTGTGTAGTGCCAACAGTGAAATTTGGAGGTGGTGGTGTTATGGTGTGGTCGTGTTTTACCTGGAGGAGGCTTGCACTTCTTGTTGTTTTGCATGGCATGATCACAGCGCACACCTACATTGATATTTTAAGCACCTTCTTGCTTCCCACAGTTGAAGAGCAATTCGGGGATCGCAATTGCATCTTTCAACACGATCGAGCACCTGTTCATACTGCACGGGCTGTGCCGGAGTGGTTACATGACAATAACATCCCTGTAATGGACTGGCCTGCACAGAGTCCTGACTTGAATCCTATGAACACATTTGAGATGTTTTGGAACGCTGACTTCGTGCCAGGCCTCACCGACCTACATCGATACCTCTCCTCAGTTCCGCACTCCGTGAAGAATGGGCTGCCATTCCCCAAGAAACCTTCCAGCACCTGATTGAAAGATGCCTGCGAGAGTGAATGCTGTCATCAAGGTCAACACCATATTGACTTCCAGGATTACCGATGGAGCGCGCTACGAATTTGTACGTCATTTTCAGCCAAGTGTCCGGATACTTTTGATCACATAATGTATGTAGTGGATTTCAAAGGTTTAGGCGAGAGAGAGAAAAAAAGTGTTTTTCCAAGTTATAAATACACAGAATTGTAAACTGCTAGCCAAACACCTTATCTGTGAAGCTCAAGTGCTTATAGACTACCCAAGCAGCTCTAGTGTATTCGAGGTTCTACAAACCAATGCTAGACGAACCTGCTCATTTCTGCAAACATCTCATTTATGCTCATTATTCAGAATCATTCAAAAAAAGTGATTAGTTCATAATGATATAGTACTGAAGGCTGAAAAATCTATAGAGCTCATCATTCAGCAGTGACCGTTTTGACACAACAAACTAGCTCTGAGTATGTGCATGTGAATCATGTTTGTAAGTTTCGTTTTTCTTTCTTTTTTTATTTAGACTCAAATTTTGGTTAAGCTTCCTCTATTTTGAGGTTGCCTATGACAAAGCTCACCAAAGAGGAAAGGTCACTGAAAGGAAAAAACTTGTTGTTATGCTTGATATATTGTGTGGAGCAATAACAATATACACTGCTTGCCATTTCCTTGTCCAACTTCATATCTTCTTAGAAATTATTGTATAATAATTTGCAGTTATTTTACATCTGTGAACTCTGCACACACTGAAGGTACCTACTATATATTTTTAATCTAGGTTAATATTATTATATCCAAATGTTACATTATTAGCAGCTAATGACTCTCTTCATCTGATAAAGATTCATGAAAAGAAAGAAACTATAAGCTCATAACAAACAATAATACAAACAGTGGAGCATGATCTAACTTATTTAAAAACACTTTTCTGCTCCACTTGAATAAATTTTAGTGAACATGTTTCAAGCATTAACATCCCTCAAAAATGCTCATTAAGATGTGCATAAGTGGAATAAACATGCTTTTTTATAGTGGTTGATTCATTAATTTCTTTGGAAGTTTATGTTGACTTAAGTCAAAATAGGTGAACAACTTAAGTTTGGGGTGGAAAAGCAATGAAAACTTGAAATGGAAACATGAAATAGGGCAGGTACCCAGGCATACTTGGTCAAAAATGGGGATTTCTAGATTATGATCAAAGCATTAGTTCCCAAAGCCACAGTGGAGAAAAGTTATAAAAATGCTACACAGCTCCCACCAATGGCTTTTCTACTTTGTGTATTAATCCATGCTTTAAAACAAATATTGCTTAACACATTCGCTCCTGTATCCAATATGGAATGATTTTGCGTGTATAAATTACTGTATCCAACCTAAGTCAGTTTAGAACTTGCACGTAGTTTTTACTTTCAAAGATATGATATGACCACACAGGAGTTCTCTTGTATTAAATTCCCCTCTCTGTTTATTCATCAGTGTAAAGGTTGTCGACTTGGATAATAGTTCAGAATGTGTATTTGTGAGCAGTGTGGTGAGACAAAGAAGTTATTATGGGCTGCAGAGAACATATGTCTATCGATGAAGAATCTGAAACTGTATGTAAGATTCCAATGACAAGCTTGTTTCCAATATTTTTTCAAGTAATAGTGAAGTGCATCAACGAAGTTGTGACAATAATGATGTGATATGCTGAAATATAGTTTGTGATACTTCAGCTGGTTATTGCCTCCTTTGCCAGACTTTCTGGTGAATGTAGAGCCAAATATTGATGTTACAGACACACAAAATATCATGTTAAAATTCCCAACCATAAAAGGTGATAAAACTGCTACAAGGAGGAGTAGGCTGTGCCTAAAACTAATAAAGGTAGTAAAACAAAATGTAAAATACTGTAGTGTTGTGGTCCCCTACATTCAGGATGGTGTGACATATCACACATTTGTATTCTAGAACATCCTGTAAAGATAACTATAAATTTTTAGATTTCTAAAAATTATAGATTAGGAGCAATATAATTTTAATGTGAAAAGGAGCGAGATTTTGTAAGTGGTTTACTTGAGCATTTAAAAATGCTGGAGCTGGAAGTGAGTATGTTAATAATAAAGCTGACCAATTTATTCCTTAAGCATAATAAAAACCTACACAACCGACTTAATAATGGGAAACAAAGGATTTAAAACAATTTATAACCTATATGTAATTTGTAATTCATAAAATAGGAAGGTAATGGCCTTGTAAATTAAATTAAACTGAGTCGGATGTGCTAGAAATATATCATGTAATTATAATTTATCGGACATGTTCCAACAGCCTAAGCTGCCATTTTTCATTGACTAAGGAGTGGGTCTCATCTCTTCTATGGTGAATATCTACTAGTAACTTGAGCTTTTTAATAATGGGTTGGAAGATATTTCAAAATTCATAATACTTATGTTCCTTGTGCTTCCAAACAGAAACATTTTGCTCATTAACTACTCACTGCCTATTTTATGAGTAATCAGTATGAGGTCAACTTCATGTTCTTCTGTCTAAAACCATTCCACTAACAGGAATTTGTTCACTTGCCTGATGTGTTCTTTAACAGTGGTTTTCAATTTTCCTTTAGTTTTGTAATTATTCAATATGCTGCAATTCATATAATTTATTTATAAATTATGGGCTTTCTTTGGGTTCAGCAGATTCAACCAAATTTGATCTTAATGGTTTTATGCATGCCTATCCAATGGACAACCCCTCAGTCTGTGAAAATGACAGTGAGTTGTAAAACCATGCCTGGCAAGTTATGAATTAGTGATGTGTTTGTTACACATAATCAATTCATAGTAATCTAAAAGGCTATTCACAGAACTTTCACGTGAAATTAAGTAACGGCAGCAATAACAGTTTAAATATAAAACTCAAAACTGGGAGAGGTACACAATAAAGCAAACTGATAATTTTTTTCTAATTAACTTCTAAGCTGAATAACCACTTAAATTACTTAATTACACCTATTATTTATATAGGATTTATTTTGTTAATGTTTTCTGCATCTTCAGTTGTTTTCAACTTAGCTTTTTGGAAAACATACTTCTACAAGAATAATCATAAAAGGCATGAAATTATTTAAAGATATCAACTCCTGCTTAAAAGTATCAAACCATATGTACACCATACTTTAGAAAGATGAATCAGATTTGAAAATTTCCGTTACAGTTCAGAACTGGACTACAAGTCTTGTCCTGCACATGGTTTGAGCAGAAAAGCTACTTCAATGTTAAACCTTTTGCATCATTCTAAAAATAAATATACATCCTTCTGGTCTGCAATTTCATCCTGAGCGTTTACCAGTCATCTGACCTTAATATATTGTAACAAAATTAGCACCTGAAAGAATTACATGTTATACGTCCTTTTTTACAACTTTAGTTCTAAGAAAAGCAAAACAGTCTCTCTCTTCATTTTCAGTTTGTTTTTCACAACTTTAAGAAGAAAAGCAAAAAGGAAAAACATTTGTAATCAAGTAGTAATACATTATTAGCAATTTAATGAAGTAAAAACTAAGTATGAACTCAGCTGAAATAATAACACAGATTCTAGTGTGGGCAATAAAAAAACTAAAAACTAAAACGGGTCTCTTCATTACTCTTCAAAATTATCCACTAGGCCACATGTTCTGTCCCTAGTGCAATCTCTGCTGTCTTTTATCCCAAAGACAGTACCAACAAGGTAAAAAATATGCCTAAACATTATGAAAAGTGCTATTTAATTGAAGACATACAATCTAGTATATTTCCCAGAACTATATAATGAAGTTGGAAACAAAGACATCAAGAACATAAACAACAACTAACAAGGATGCGAGCAATTAAATTATCAAATTAAATACATCAGAAGAATAAGAAAAATAAAGTATTCTATAAAATATATAACACCAGTATGCAAAGTTATATTTAAAAAGAACTAATTTTCTGCAATGCTGTTTTTTTTTTAACATAAGTTATTAATTATGCAGATAATGGTTTAAGAGCTTTTCCTGAACATCATGATGATGCTTTTAAAGTCAGGTGTTGCATGTTTTTTATATACAGAAGTTTTAACAAACTAATAAGTATGATAAACTGCCAAATACAAAATATTTGCTTTTTTTTTTAATAATAAATTTCTATTACTAGCTAAGCATACAAGCTTTACTTTAAAAAAAATATTTCATGATGTATTAATTATTGTATACATGTAACAACTTGCACTGTAGCAACTTATCTTTTAAGATGGACACTGGGACTGTATTTGTTAATGTTTTTTAATTGGAAAGATATTTCTGAAATGTGATTATTAAAAAATGATTATAAAGAAATTTCTATGGAAAATTAAAAACTTTAACTCGAATAGTTTCACAATAACACATTGTTTTAATTAATATAAATTAGCAAATTTGTAATCCTTCCTTCAGTTTTCAAACTAGCTGAAAAATATGAAATTTTCTGACATTCTAATTCAGTGTAAATAAATATGAGAATTGGTTTATGTTATAGTAACTTGGCTTAACCTATAGTAGGTATAATAAATACTGATTTTGAGATTTCACCAGAAATACACACTTTGAGGTTATAAAAAAATTTTGGAAAAAGAAGAAGTGTGTGTGTGTGTGGGGGGGGGGGAAGATGGAGGGTGGGAGGGAGGGAGAGTGAGCGAGAGAAAAAGAGAGAGCGCAGCATGATTCAAGAATAAAAAGTTGGATAACTACAAAATTTTATACTTGACTCCGACACTGTTTAAGCAAGTCAGGCAAAGATTTTCAACAAAATTCCTCCACTCCAAACTGCCTTTTACATGGAAAATTTTTTAATTTTCTATAAATTAGCTCTAATAATTCTAATTAAAATCATTAATGTTTAAGATATTTGCACAACCAATAACATGCCTATCTTGAATTTTCTGTGAAAAACCTGTGAAGTCCTCTTCATCCTCACCATAAGGTAGAGACAAAAATTACTCCATGAAAAACACAGAGCTGGTTGAAACACAATTTATGTTTTGCCAGGTCGAACTGTTATGCAACATGTAAACGCCAAAGTTTAAGAACAAGGTTGCTTCAATTTTCATTTGCCAATCAGCACTTGGAGAGGTTATGATGCAACCGGCTGCCTTGACAAAGAAGACAAAAAATTAAATCCCTGTGTGTGCCATAGTATATTTTGTTTTAAATGTCAGTATCACTTAATTCACAACCAATTTCCTTTTTTAACTGAATAAAGCCATTTTAAGCAAAAATAGCATTGGAAAATAAGTTACTTTTATTGTTGTGAAAGTTTCTTTCACAGCCAAAATGTTTAATTTTGCATTAGTAATTCAGTTTATAGATACATATTAATTTTATGGTGTTAAAACATAAAAATTAAGCATATAACCTACATCTAAATGGCAGTAAGTTGAAGCAGCAATTTGTTCATAAAATAAATTAAATTAGAACCGTAAGCACTCTCATGTTGCATTTTAAATCCTCTGAGAAATGTTAAGCAGGCATAAAACAACTTAATGAATTATTTCTGAGTAAATCCTGAAAATACATAGCAAATGAACCTATCATATGAATAAAGTATATATGCTGGTACATTTTAAACAAATACAAAAGGTCAGGAAATGTTTATATTTCAGTGGGATATTAGATATAATACATATTATGTTAAATAATATTAAATATTGATTTTAAACTTATTGACTGTTTTATTACTATTTGCAACAATTCTGTCCTAAAATCCATTTCAAAGTCACCATTATTAAAACAAATTTAACAAATTCTGCCTGTAGCACAATTAAAACTATTTCCTCTTCTGCACTGCTCTTTCACTGCTTATGCCTTAAAGAACGTTAAATATGAAACATTATCACAGCCTTTTAGCTTTATATAAAAATTTGCTGCAATTAGCAACAGCACACCCTGGACCTGACATTATAAATTTAAATACACAAACTCGTGCACAGTTTTGTAGGATTGTATCCAGGCTAACTGCAAATGTTTCAAACTTATAACAGTAGTGCATTTAATGAGGTGACCATAAATAATGAAGGGTTGTGTAAAGAAAGCAACTATGGAAGTCTTTATATATCAATGCCAGTTAAAAATGATTTTAATTTACTGTAAACTAGGATAAAGCACTAGAGATGGAGTTAAAACTTTATCAAGCTGCATTTTCTAGCAAAATTCAATTCAATCTCTCAGATCATCAGAAGCTTTTCCTCAACTAAGATGCAGTTAATGTAATGTCTTACACCAAAAAGGAGATTGCTAAATTATCCAAAATCCTCACAGAAGGAGAATGGATTCTGTAGCCAATGAGGAACAATCTGGAAAGGTTTAAAATGTTTGGAGTTTTTGAGTGTTTGAGAGACACAAATTTATAAAGTTGTCATGATAAACACTTTATCTTTACCTATGGTTCAGTATCTTGGCAAAAAGGATTTTGTCCAAGGCTGCTGCATCATGGCATTTTCATGTATGAATTAACAAAACTTCATTTTATGTGTTTTCCCTAGTTTTTCTTTGTTGCATTAATAGCAAATTTGAATATTTGCTTTGTGTTACTGGACTCATTTCACATAGCATCTCATACTAATTTACTGATCACTGTAAATTAGAAATGCAAACATGTCATACTCACAAGCCCTCCTCTATCCAACCAAGAGGAGATAGGAGTGCTACTTGACAAACAGACCAAGCAATATGAAAACTATGTATAGCAATGTTACATATACAATGTGATCTTTTAGTCCCTCCACAGTACCACAAGTCAGTAGCCTTCTGTACACTCCTAAATAGATTGGTAGCAAGCTATTGTTTAATGCCTATCAAGGATACAGTGTCGCATTCCATGCTCAAAGTACAGGGTGAGCCAAAAGACTCTGAACCGCTTGCGCAGTGTTTTTCCTGTCCGGTCCTTGGCGCTCGTTGCCATCTGCCGCTATCATAGAAAGGCGCTGATGAAGCCATACAACATTTTTAAAACTACTTTTAAAGGCTTTACTTACCAACTTTATTAAAGGAGATGCTGAAACTGTCCACCGTCGTTGTCCATACATTTTTGGCACCTCTTTAGGAAACTATCCATCATGGAATTTTTGGGGGGAATTTTCCAAATGATGACCGATGTCGTCTAATGTTTCTTCGGTAAGAACCAAACGCCGTCTTTTAGATTTCTTAGCCTGAACACTTCCTGTGGCCTGAAATTTACTGTAAAGTTCATGGATTGTTGTACAGCCTGGAACTTTTACACCTGGAAATCTTTCTGCAAATCGTACTTTCATTGGCGAGCTGACCGAGTTAACACATACGAATCATAAATAAATACACGATGTGCATAGAAAACATAACTTTGTGACTAAGTACAGGACAAAATAATAAATAACTCGTAATAACTGAACTACATCACATCACTGTCAACTCAAAACTGCATTTCACACTGCAAAGCTAAACCACAACACCATGCCTTTGTTTATAGCAGCAATGCATATCATGTTTTAATCATATTTCCACACACCCAGTGGAAAAACGCCGCACAGCCGGTAATATTGTTCATAAAATACCCTCCAGGGTAACTTAAAACATAAAGTGTACAAGACAAACCTTGGAAGAATTAAAACAAAATATCCACCAGGAAATTTCTCAACGTGAACTACGACGAGTAATGGATAGTTTCCTAAAGAGGTGCCAAAAATGTATGGACAACGTCGGTGGCCAGTTTCAACATCTCCTTTCGTAAAATTGTTAAGTAAAACCTTTCAAAGTAGTTTTAAAAATGTTGTATGGTTTCATCAATGCCTTTCTATGATAGCGGCAGACGAGTGTCTAGGAAACGGAAGGAAAAACACTGCGCAGGCGGTTTGGAGTCTTTTGGCTCACTCCGTATCATTCCTATTGTAACAAGGTTGTTAATGATGGTCAGTGTCAGATTGTTTCTACCAGTGTGCAGGTGTGCTTTCATTTGTTGAAAATGCTTTCAACTGAACAGCATGTGTTTTTAGTGGAGAATGTTTTCAGAGAAAGTGATAAATATGCAACAACAACAACAACAAAATTATGGAGCAATTTACAAATTGCAGCTTACCATTTGGGCATTTGGGATACTGTTTACAATTTAATAAATACATTTTGTGACACTGGTTGTGTTCATGATGCTGCAATATTCCTTTTGCAGTGCTACAAAGTCAAGAGTGTACAGATGATCCGAAACAATATGAACTGAAATTTACACTAATTCAGTCACAAAAGAAACTTTAATAAACGTGTTTAACAATAAAATTAAGCACGTAAGTCTGTGCCTTCAATAGATTGGGGGATACTTTCAACATTGTCTGTGAAGGGCAAATTAATTAGATCATTTGTTTTCTCTTTCTACTGCTTTCATCAAATTCATTCCAACCAGTCCACCACTGTAGCATCACCAAAGCATGGAGTCAGGGTTACCACCACATTTCCATATCTTGTTATTCTACCAGTGTGAAGGGACTTAAAGATCAAACTGTACTTCTCAGTACATTTGTTTGATTTATCAAGTAAAATATGGAAGAGACTGAGATAGGGATATAACACTAACCAGTAAGCTTGATCAGTTTCTTAAGTATTAACACCAGCTTTCACTAGTTTAATTTATGACCTACTGCAATTGGCATATGCCTCATTTGACAGGTTGCCAAATGCCGGACTCCAATCACTTAATTCCAGATAAATGCTTGGATATATACTGATGGTTCAGTGCAATTCAATAGTTTGAGACAGGGGAGAAAGAGGAGAGGAGAGGGGAGGGGAGGGGGCAGAGGATGGAGAGGGGGAAGGGAAGCAGGTTAGGTGTTTAAGGGTTGTTCAGTACATTTTATACAGACAAGCTAATTTAGTCTAATCTACGGTGATCCAATTATCTAATTTCATCTAAACTAAAGGTGTGTATATAGGAGCTTTTAAAATGTGCTGAGTATTTAAAATTGGAATTTTTTAGGTAAAGTGATTCAAATGGTTTGGTAGTGCATTTATTGCAATAATCAAATGTGTTATCAATTTTTAACGTAAGGAATCAGTACCAGTGTCCCTTAAAACACAAACAAAAACAAAACAAATTCTTTCTTTTTAATTAACTTTGCATAAAGCAGTCAAATTGCCTGTATATGTTTAATTAATTTTTTCTAACTTCAATGAAAATTAATAATGAAGATAAATTGTCATCTATCCTCTTAAAAAAAAGAAAAATGGAATATTTGATATGAGTTTTGGATTGCATGCTTAGGAAACAATTCCGTATGTCATTTTTGGATGCTTGCTACCTTGTAAAAACATTCTGAAACTAACTTCTAACATCCAAAGTACTAAACAAAAAGTTGATATTCAAGACTTCTTATGAAGCTCAGAAATGTCATGTTAATAAGAATTTACCATAGCTTCCTTTTCAGGTTGAAAATATGTGATTTTATTTACAAAATGTATTATAATATTGTAGAAAGAAGAGAAACACATCCATCAAGCAAAAGGAAGAGGAGTAAATGGTTATTTTCATTATTGGAATGGACAACAAATAAATGAACAATTTACTTGGTCCTCCCCTTCTGCCAATACCAGTGACCTTTTTGAAGCCTGCTTCAAGGCTATCTGAGACTGCCTAGGGCCTTGTTTAGAAGCTGATTTCTGAAACAATAAGCCCAAGTACCAAACATAAATAAAAAAGAAAGCAAATCATTTTTCAAAGGTAAAATGCAGCTAAATTAATTTTAATTCATTAGCAGCTGGAAAAAGTGAAAAAAAAAGAAGAAGTATTTTCTAGCATATATGCACCTCCAGCAGCCTCACAGTTAAATCTTACTCAGCAATCTTCAAACCTTTTCTGTAACTTTAATAGTCCTTCCATTTTGTTTTCTACAGCACAGTTCATCTAAAACGCTACTAACATGCTAACATTTCAAATGCTTAACAACTGAAGTTCAATGTTTGAAATTTAGATATAACATTTTTTATGATAAAAGATGGTGCTAAACAATGGCTTAAACAAAACTTTAAAATGGCACATTAAGCTAATACATAAAGAGAATTGACAATTGGTCATTTCCAAAAAATTAGCATTTTATGAGCTTTAAAAAAAAATGTATGTTGTACTACCATTTACTCCAAAACCGTGCTATGAAAGACTATTAAAAGTATGGCAAAACAAGTAATTTGTTTAAAAAACTACTTTTATTCCTCAACTTTATCATCAAAGGCTGGTCAAATTATGCAGTTTTTCTTCAGTCTGATGGAAAAACAGTTTTTGTCAAACTCTGCAAAATAATCATTTGCAATACAAATGACATGCTCTTCAAAAAAAAGTCCTCTAACAAAATAATATTTACAAGCTTTTGAATATTTATTCTTTCTCTGTTTTCTTCGTTCTCCTGAGAGAGAGGTTCTGATGTTTCTGGGATCCTAAGAAAATGATATAACAAGTTTATGGGTGTGTCCAGAGAGGACGATACAGCAGCTTAACTGATTTTGAAAGCAATAGCTATTATTTCAAATTTTTCAAATCTGATTCACCTTTTTCAAATTTTTCCCAGGCACAAGTATATATATAAAACTAAAACAGAAAAAAATCAGCATTAGCAAAGGGAAGTTGGCCTTGGGATTAGTAACAAAATGAGTTATAACACAAATTAAAAACACATGAACTCTACATACTTCAAGTAGTTAAAACGTGTTTCGAGAAGCATGTTCATCATCAGTTTGTTGACTGAAGCTTGCAGCCAGAAAATTCTCGGCCAAGTTATTGTGCCTGTGCTGCCTGTGTCCTATGGACACTTGGACAATATCAACCAACAGGGTATCAAAATTCATAAAATGTGGCTCGTTCTTGGTGATTAACATTCTTTCCCATGTATCAAATGCTAAGCATAGGCACAATAACTTGGCCAAGAATTTTCCAGCTGAGAGCTCCAGTCGACAAACTAATGAATAGCATACTTCTCGAAATGCGTTTTTACAACTTGTATGTGGGGTTTTCATGTGTTTTTAATTTGTGTTAATACTCATCATATAACTCCACTGTTAATAATGATTTCATTTTAATTTCATAGTAACAAAATATCCGTACATTGCCCACTGTGTGTGAGTATAGACAAAGTAGTAATGACAATTTTGGTCTTTTTCACCCACACCTCAATATGGCTTACTACTATGGCAGAAAAGCCCCATGTAAAAAATGTATTCCTTTGGTAAAGAAAATCCATTAGAATAATTATGGGAGCAAACAGTAGGGAATCATATAAATTATTTAACTCACAGCTGAATATTATGACATTACCAAGCATGTATATATACTGTAACCTTTTGCATGTGAAGGAAAACCGAGGCAATTATCAATGTTGTAATGAAATACACAAATATGAAACCAGGTTAAACAACAATATCAATACACTATATGTAGTTTAAGTAAATCAGTAAATGATACAATTATTTTGGTCTAAAATTATTTAACAAACTTCCACCTTCAGCCTAAGCAATGCACATAGAACGTATTTAAAAGTAAATTGAAACAATGGCTCATTAAGAAAACATTTTACTGTAATGAAGAATTCTTCATAACAAGCAAGAGTGACCTTGTTTTTTAGCCGATAAAGATAGCATCTTAAATTGAAACTAAGGATTATGCATTAGTTATAACCTCTATTATTCACAAATGTTTGCTTAATTTTGCTCTTTTATTATAATGTTAGCCATGAGCAAACAATGGCTGTTATTGTACTTCTTATAGATTTTACTTTTAGTATGAATATTATTCAGAAATTCAGTTTTATTTATGGATGCTCTTTAACTGCTGTAGCATCCCATTCTACATTGGGCATGAAAGACCGGTAATTTTGCTCAGAGGCCTCTTTATCAGGCTTGAGGTTCTTTTACATGCCATAAATCTACACACGGGACTACGGCTTTACTTCCCTTCCGAAGGAAGCCATGCTAAGGATTTTTACACCCGAAAAAATCCATCGCCCTCCGCCGGGTTTAAACCCGTGACCTTGGGAACTAGAGGCTAGCACGGTACCACTAGTCCACGGAGGATGACATGATATGAATATTATGATCAGATTTGTACTTGACATGCAATTGTGGAATACTCCGTGAATTTTGCTATAACTGATGTGTCCCATATTGTTGTATGTAATCAGAGCATTCTATTCCTTTCACATAATGAAGGTAGAGTGGTTTGAGAGGTTATACACAGCATTTGTAGAATAAAAATGGATACACAGTATGGAAATATGGGGAGTAGAAGAAGGGTGGGAGAAAATGGATATAATCTTAAGAGTATTTTGTAAGTTAATGCTGGGTGTGCCCCAGAACACAGTTAATGTAGGGTCATTACTACAAATGGGGAAAGTTAACATGAGAGGAATGGTAATGGAAGGAATTTTGAAGTATTGGTTTAGGATAAATCAGCTTCAGAGGATAATATTTTGAAAATATGTTTAGGTTGGAATTACTTGTTCTTCCACACCAACCATGTGTTGGACAAGGTTGGAAAGGTAGAATCAGACAACTGAAAAATTCAATGCCATAGCTGGGATTTGAACAACGGATCTCACAGTTTCTGTCCGGTTGCTCTAACCACTGAGCTACCATGGCAACATGCTGGTATGACATTAAATTTCCCAATTGATTCACATTTTTCTCAGTAAACCACAAGGAGATCTCAAATTGTATTGAGATGACATACACCAATGGTGACTTACAGTGCTGTAAGTACTTTAAGTTACATTAATTGACCTAATAGTGGTCGAAACTATGAAGCTCGGGACTTACAGTACTTACAGCATTGGTGTATGTCATCTCAATACAATTTGAGATCTCCTTGTGGTTCACTGGGAAAAATGTGCATCATGTTCAGATTACCAAATTTGAATCATGAACACTGGTTGAGTAAAGTTAAAAGAGCTCTTAGCAAGAGTAGGCTAGCAATATACAGGAACAAAGACATGAAATGATACAGGGATTCTGGAAAATTGCCAGAGGACATTGATAAACAAGAGCTGAGGACAGAGTAATGAAATGAGATCATTGGTATTTTACAAAATGTTAAAGATGGCATTAGGAAAAGAAAAGTACATATAAATCTGTAATAAAAATTCTGATGTGTTACACTCACATGACTTTCTCTACTCTTGTAGAAACTATTTTTACAAACGCTTATTCTCCATATGCTTCACGTTAATCGAGATGTTAATCTTATTGCTAATTTTCTTGTAGATGCAAGGGGAATTGGTAGTATTTAAGCGATAGTCAAATCTTTTAAGAGCTGGTTGCTATGTCGAGTATTCCATTCTCTTTGCATTACCAGGACAAAAAAAAAAAAAAAAAAAAGAGTAACAAATTCCCATTTGAGAAAAAGTATAAGTATTGGAAAATTTAAGGAAATAACGAGCAATATCTCGAAAATGGTTCACTCAACAAAAAAAATGTATATGACATAAATTGTGTATTTTAACATGATCTACATTTTTTGTGTAGTAAAATTTTGTCTATCTCTTATGGTTTACCAGTTATGCAAAAGTTGTTCACAATGCTGAGAATACTTTTGGAGACATTCCCAGAAAATTCAAGATACACATTTTATTTGTCATGAAAGTATCTTAAATATATATGATATTTTAATCAAAATCATTACAGTCATTTTTGAGAAAATTCAAATTTTCGAAAAATGTTCCATGTAAAGGGTAATCTGGGGTGGGGGAATTTTCTTGAAAACCTTCGTGTTGCATCTCTGGAAGATACTGAACCTAAATACCAAGTTTGGTGTTTATCCGACTGTTCGTTTCTGAGTTATACTGTTCACAGACAGACACACACATGGACATGTTTCTAAAAAGGCATTTTTTTGGATTCAGGAGGCCTCAAAACATGAATTTCCGGTGAAATCTCAGTATCAAATTTTTGGGTTGAATGCAATACTTCCCCTACTTACTATACGTAGTAGAGAAAGTAGAAAGGAAGGGAAGCAATAGCATGGTTTAAGCTAGAGATATGTAAACTTAGGGGGCTCAGAGGTAATATTATGCAAGGAATATGTCAATACGTCCGAAGATGGAACACACATTCTGATGGTACGTAAAGGAATGGAAGAAAAGATTTATTGGAGAGAAATGGTTCAAAATACAGCACTGTAAAAATAAATAAAATGCTTTTAAATCGGTCTCAGGTTAGAGGTTTAGGACACTTTTTGTGGAATTTGGGAAGGAAATGGAAATTTGAGAGAAGTTGAAAATAGATGTGAAAAGACAAGAGTGGGAAAGATTGCAGAATTTAAGAATGTAAGAGATATAACACAGAATATGGTATCAGATGTCTGGGGAACAGGACAGGGCCAATCCCAACAGACCCGAATGTGTAAATTAAACTTAGTACAAATAAATTAAATTAAATGTAAAATCAGCACCTATACTCAAGGGTAAACCTTATACTCTCACTACCTTGCTGATCACACATGCCCGTGCATTTATGCATGCACAAATGTGCACTTAAGCACACACGTGCATATGCAAGGTCCCTACAGATTTGTACACTAATTCTCCAGACCATATTCTACAGTTAAGTGAGAGATTAAAATGTTAAAGAAATTATCTAGTTCTCATGTTATAGACACAAAAGTATGTCAGACATTTACTAGCCTGTTGCTGAAGCTTATACCATTGGTGAATTCACTGAAGTTCAATGAGAAACTATACAGCAGGGACCAAAGGGCGACAAGTTGGCCTCAGCTGATTAGCCAGTGTGGGTATAGCATGAGCACAGCATAACTCAAACGCAACAAGTCACAATTTCAGAGATAAGAGTCTTCTAAAGGAACAGTCTAAAAATCTGATGTGTTACATTCACATGACTTTCCCTTCTCTTTTAAACACTGTTCTTACAAATGCTTATTCTAGCTTCTTCTCATTAATCCAGATAAACTTTCAACACATTTTGTTGTATGATACTGTAAGTAAGGCAATAATCAGATTTTTAGAGAGTGTTCGTTATGTGATGGCTTGGAAATTCCATCATCTTTGCATGACCACAAGAAACAAAAAAAAGACTTTCTGTATTCAAAAACTTAAACCTATAACAAGGAATATCTCGAAAATGCTTAACCTCCCCCTCCCAAAAAAAATGTATTTGACACAAATTGTGTGCTTTAACATTCTTCTTCTACATTTTTTGTGTATTAAGATTTTGTCTATCTCTTACGATTTACCATTCATGCAAAAGTCATTCAGAACTTTTGACAGAAAGAGACTTCAGAAACTATTCCCAGGAAATTCGCACATACATTTCATTTATCATGAAAATATCTTAAACATACAGCATTTTAATAAAGCTCGATAGAGCCAACTTTTGAAACATTTTTCATGTAAAGGGTAGTTTGAGATGGCAGGGAGGCTTTTCTTGAAAATCTTAGTGCCGTACCTTTGGAACTTTAAATAGCACGCGCACGCACACTCACACACACACGCACGCACGCACACACACGAACCTTTTTCTAAAATACTTTTATTTTGATTCAGGTACCTCAAAACATGCTTTTTTGGTGAACTCTCAATACAAAATTTTTGGATGAAATGCAATTCCGTAATAATTCCGTTTTTATTACAGTTTATATTGACTTGGCTAACATAATTAAAATAATGATTGAAGTTTAACAAATACTGATGCAATAATAAATGCAGGTCTGTATTTCACACGACACCCAGAAATCCATTGATTTGATCCATCACAGATCTTAATTCTGCCCTCCAGGGAAGTGATACAAATCGTAGACAAAGAGAAGCAATTATATCTGATACATTACTGATAATATCCAACACGGTTGTTTGGTGGATTCTAGAAATATACCTAATCATAACATCAAAAGCACCTGTAGCATATGATCTAGTTAAAACTGTATTCATGAGTAAAACAGAGTAACTGTGGTTCCTAGGGCACTCTAACTTCTCAGTTATTTCATTTACTAGCTACCACCCTGTATCATTTGATAGTCGGAATTGTTATTAAAATTTTTTGTCCCCATACTTTACAGGAGGGTCGCCTGTTTCTACAATGATCTGGTTTGACGTTGGTCCCGATTTAAGCATTCTAAGTACATTATCTCCTTCTCAATTCCTTCATTAAAGTTGAAACGGGCAGCCATTTTGTGCAACTTAACTGCAATCAATGGAATTGATCGGTAGAGCACTCGTGGTCACACCTGAACAATCAACTGCCTTGTTTAACTTTGATCATTGTTGATGCACCAAAAAATCATGCTGAACATGAGCAAATGTCGAATTGACCACAATCAAACTTTGATTGACATTGTTGCACATGGCCATATGAGTATAACTTTTTTAATATAGTGGTAATGAAGTAATGAACCCGATTATATCCAGAGGAAATACAGCAAAGGTTTCTTACTTAAGGGTCAATAGAAGGATTTGGCATAAGTATTACACATTATATAAGCATATCTAATTGTCTTTTATTTCACTGTGTCTTCCGTTTTCCCAGTTACAAATCCTGAGTATCTATGTACAGAGAGCTTATTTGGATTGCAGGCTGTAAGAGTGCAGTCATGTGTTGAGGGACAGAGGTAGTAGTGGTGGGGAAGAGAGAGAAGCACATAAAGTAATGGGTTTTCACTGAAAGCATAAAATGAATCTTAAACAGCATAAAAGGATAGTGAAAACTGATATGTTATATGAAACGTTGAAACTTATCTCCCTCAACAGTAATCATTTCAGCATCTGCATATAACATTTTCATGAACATCCATAAACTTTGCAAGTGTGATTCTGGCAGTTTCTCTTGTAATCTTTTGTTTTAGGTTTTCTGTGTGTAGGTTATTCTTATACACTTTGTTTTTTGGTTTTCCTCATAAATAAAAATCAGAGGGCATCAGATCAGAGCCACAAGAGGGCCAAATTGCAGTACTGAGAATTCTGTATTAAAAAATCTACTCAATATAGGTGCTGCTAAGTTGTGTTGTGTTGAACACCTTTGTATCACAAATCATTTGATGAAATTAGAGAGAAAATTTATTACAAAGTTCATACACCCTATTGTTTTGTTTATTTTTGGAATGCACGATAACACACACTATCAATATTAGTTTGTATAGAATACAATTCTTGTGTTTACACCATGACATATTATTACTTCTATCTTATGATTATTCATGAAACAGAACTCTTCACCATTCTTTTACCATGCAAAACGTATATAGGGTTCAAAATAATATAATCTTAGTTCACTCATATGCATATGGATGTATGAGGTCACATGATTATTACACTCGTTCTTTACACAATGGTTGCTACATCAAGCACAGTCCTGGTGTTTCCTGACTCATGTTACTATTACAAATCCTTATACAAGCATAATTCTGAGACCATTCTATCACATGGAAAGCATTTTCTTCTAGGAATATATCATACTTAATTGTATTGAAAGTGTGGAATGTTTTTGTATCTATTTTAAACGATTTTCTTTCTAGCTTTTCATGTCCCAGGATTGAAATCACTTGCGTATCTTGCCACAGTTAGGCAAGCAATAAAGACATTTTTGGAACTATAATTATAGCCCATAATGCAACACTAGCATCTCTTACTATATTGCTCAAACAGCTACAGTAATTCCGCCTGTGTATACATCTCCTTGAAGTTGAACTAGCAAGTGATATCAAAATGTTCTACTCTGCACTATGTGATTTTTCTTTAATTAAAATAATTTCCCGTTAAAAATAGCACTTGGCTATTTAAAAACAAAAAGCTTTATCCTAACTGTGTACTCAAAGATATATCAAATATTAAAACCTGGAGACTAGTGAATTTGAATTTGTTTATTACTAAAAGGCATTACAAGTGATAAAGCTTGGTTGCAGCTGTGGCTGTACTCCCAGCCAAACTCAATTTATTTATAAATCACTTACAACAATAACTGCATAAATGTCTATCAATGGTTTTGCTAATATATCTACCGACATAACATGGATATGCCATTTTCTACTTATACTATCTTGCTTTTTATTGACCATAACCATTTCATTTTGACCTTTAATAAAAACTCTCTTAATTTCCCAATCTCATCACTTTCTGGAAATATTTTTCTTATAGCAACTGACTTTTCATTTTTAACCTTTTCCTTTAATTAAAGTTATCCATCAGTTGACAGTTACTGGGCATTCAAACTGATATGTGAACAATTTGACATAAAAGTTGTGTTATATAGTATATGAAACAACATCCCTGAACCTGGTAAAATGATAGCAAATTTAGGATAACCAAAGATGTTCTAGTGGCCTAATCTATTGTTCATTCAGGAAGGCAAACAAATCATAACAAAAGCACAATTTCGTACGCTGTGTTTTACCAGATATTTTTAATACTCTAATAATGTACATTTAAGCGGTGGCATAACCAGAAAAATATTAATGGGGGAGGGGGGTTATGTATAAGGATCCATTTTTTAAACAATTTGTATCAATTCAAATGACAAATATGAATTAATCCTGAGTTGAAATATTTAAATAGATTGATTTTATATTCACACATTAAGGCACAGCAATTGGAACTAAAATTCACATATTTCAACAAACTTCTGATCCAATTAGAATCTGTCAAATTTGTAGCAAAATAGCAATACTGTAGGAAATTAAATTGAGTTTTATTACTATGGTCCTTAGCGTTCCATTCTATATTGGGCGTGAAAGACTGGTAATTTTGCTCAGAGGCATCTTTATCAGGCTTGAGGTTCTTTTACGTGCTGTAAGTCTACAACATGGACCACCGGCTTTACTTCCCTTCCAAAGGAAGCCATGCTAAGGGTGTTTATGCTCGAAAAAATTCATCGCCCTCCGCCGGGTTTGAACCCGTGACCTTGGGAACTAGAGGCTAACATGGTAACCACTACACCACGGAGGATGACACAATACTGTAGGGACATGTATTTAGCCGTAGACTGGGTCAAGTACATAATTGGCTATCAAGTTTATGTCAAGGCAGCTACTAGCTGTAGGGCCTAAATAAATATGAGGTTAAATGGATTTTAACAAACGCTAAACTGTATTTCATGAAGATAACTAATAAAAATCTGATGTGTTACACTCACATGACTTTCTCTACTCTTGTACAAACTATTTTTACAAACGCTTATTCTCCTTATGCTTTATGTTAATCGAGATGTTAATCTTATTGCTAATTGGTAGGCTTTAAGCGATAGTCAAATATATTAAGAGCTGGTTGCTATGTGCAGTATTCCATTCTCTTTGCATTACCAAGACAAAAAAAAAGTGTAAGTATTGGAAAATTTAAGGGAATAACAAGCAATATCTCGAAAATGGTTCACTCAACAACAAAAATGTATATGACATAAATTGTGTATTTTAATGCGATCTACATTTTTTGTGTAGTAAAATTTTGTCTATCTCTTATGATTTACCAGTTATGCAAAAGTTGTTCACAATGAAGAATACTTTTGGAGACATTCCCAGAAAATTCGAGATATACATTTCATTTGTCATGAAAATATTTAAACATATGATATTTTAATCAAAATCGTTAGAGCCTTTTTCGAGAAAATTAAAATTTTCAAAAAATGTTCCATGTAAAGGGTAGTCAGGGGTGGGGGAATTTTCTTGAAAACCTTTGTATCACATCTCTGGAAGATACTGAACCTAAATACCAAGTTTGGTGTTTATCCGATGTTTGTTTCTGAGTTATGCTGTTCTCGCACGCACGCACGCACGCACGCACGCACGCACGCACGCACGCACGCACGCACGCACGGACATGTTTCCAAAAATGCTTTTTTGGATTCAGGGTGTCTCAAAACATATATTTCTGGTGAAATCTCGGTATCAAATTTTTGGGTGGAATACAATACTTCCCCTACTTACTATACATGTAGAGAAAGTAAAAATACTTGAAACTGAATATAACATGAATATAATGTCATACAAAATGTACAAGCATCTTGTCTGTTGTTTCTCATTTACAGTCTCATAGCTAGCAGCTGCTCTAGCACAAACTCACTAGACGATGGTGTTGTCTGACCAAGTCCACAACTTAATAAATGCTTGTTATGATAATGGCACAAACAGCATGTTGGAACAAATCTATTTGATTCATTCCAACACACTAATCCCTGATGGCCTGTGATCAGTTCATGTACCCTCTGTGATTGTCTAATGCGCATGCTTTGGTTTGGCATCAGTCACTAGTCAGAATGATGCATGATATTTGCTATGTACTGATTCTGGCGGTCTGACAAGATCAAAAGTTTGTTGGAATGGCTGAATGTATTACACGACCACAGTCAAAGTGACTGGAATGCACCACCAAGACAAACATCTTTAATGTGCATATTTAAACCATCAGGGACTGCTGTTGAAACAAACCTAATCAAGCAGCAAGCAGAATAGACAAAAACTTTCTGGAAAACAGAATTACTCGCTCTATGATCTGAATAGAAACATACAATAACGTATGGCTACGATGTACGACCTGGTCCAACCACTCTAGTATGATAGGAGTATAATGTACAATTGAGAATTATATGCATACCTTGATTAAATCCACAGCGTATTAAGAGAGGCGCCATTTGCTGTTCATGTTGTTTTACAAGTTCTGCAAGTTATGCAATATGAAAATGCCATTTTTCTTACTGTGGTGCTATTCACACAATAGCAAATACAGCAATGCATGCACAGAAAGAGACAGATAGCTGTGTTCCTCTCCCTTCCACTCTGCCTTCAACCTTTCTCATATTACATTTAAATGCTTTTTATAACTCCTGCTCACTTAAACGCTCAAGTTTTCCCTATTTCAACAGTTTCTGTTTACAGTATGAAATAAAACAAACTGTAGAGATCTTTTACACAAAATCACTATGAAGCTCATTTTAATAAGAGAAACAAATTAAATATAATAATTTAGCCTCAATGGCAATTTCATTTGAAAGCAAACATTTTTCCATTTGATGTAACCTATATAAAATAAATTCAAGAATACTATAATGCATCTTGACTCAAATTTATTCTGTGTACCTATTACACTAGTCTGCATTTTCAAACTTTTTGTCAGATGAGTTTTTAAAAGTAGGTGTTCTTGAATCAAGTTTTTATGCTGATTCCAGAAATAACTTCCGTTTTTTTCTATCACGTCAGGTTTTTACACAAAATAAGTAATGTTTTGACAATTTTACTAATGAGCGTAGAAAAGTATTCAAGTACCATTTCACACAAGGTAAGTTTTTATTCAAGAAACATTTTAAGAATACTCTCAAGAACTCCCCTAATTTATTTCATGACTATATTTTAACAAAACAAGAAGCCAAAGTGTTTCATTTAATTTTTTTTTCAAATTTTCTCTTCTTTGACTTCCTTGCAGATCCTTGAAGATGACTGTCCCTCCTCAACATACAACAGTAGTTGGTCATCATAGTTTCATTCCATCTCCCCTGGTACCTCCTCTCCATTTCCTTAATATCTTGGTGAAAAAGTTCACCCTGCTCTTCACTATAATGTCCCAGATTTTCTGGAAAATAGTCGATATGTGAATGCAGAAAATGCACCTTTACACTCATGTTACAACCCATCTTCTTGAAATTTTCCAACATTGTTTCGACAATGGCTTTGTAATTAGGATCTTTGTTATTGCCCAAGAAGTTTTCAGTAACTGATCGGAAGACGGTCCGTGCTTCTATTTCTCTCTCATTCATTGTCTTCTCAAAATCATCATCCTTCACCAATTTCTTTATTTGAGGACCAACAAAAATTCCAGCCTTGAATTTGTCTTGAGTAATGAAGGGAAATTTCTTGGAAAGGACTTGAAGCAGGGTCCATCCTGTGGTAGAGCCCTTACAAATTGTTTCATCAAGCCCAATTTTTGTGTAGTGGTGGAAGCAATATCTTTATATCTCTATATTTTTGAAGTGAAATTGTGAAGAAAACCGTACGTGATAGAAAAAAACTAAAAACAGTTATGAAATCAGCATAAAAAAGTGAGTCAGAATCACTTATTAGTTTTCAGTCATCTGATATCATGCAGACTAGTGTTATCATATCCCGTTCCATTTGCATTTATCAACAATACACTGTTGATTAGCTTAATAGTGTTTATGAATTAAAGTAATTTACTTGTTTACTACATTATTTTCATACTCCAAGAACTTCTTGAATTTCTGAACAGCATTGATTTAATACCATTTACATCCTGGCAATATGAAAGATAACACTTTTGGTTAAAAAAAAACAAAAAAAAACACCATTTTTTGGGAAAAATAATGTGGTTTTCACAAAAAAATAACACCGACTTTTATTGATCATTACTGCTAAGTGGTCAGAGACCATTGCAAAATAATTTCCTAACATAATTATTTGATAAATATTTACTTAACTTTTCCATTAAATCCTAACACTTTTCACAAATAGCATCAAGTTATTTAAGGCTTTTAAAAACACACACATTTACTGTGACTAATACGTGAAAAGCAATAACTGCCATGTGAAATATGAATTAAAATATATTCTTCAAAAGCTTTAAACAAATTAATAAGTAATGTTATGAGCAGAGCAAATAACTGTATTAAACATGTCAAAAAATTAAATCAAATGCACTTTCCAGTTACAAAAAACTTAATATCTAATGAACATAAAGTTTCTCAGATTTTAATAATCATACATTACCTCAATAAAAGAAGCTCTCTTTGATGTAGGTTCTGAAATCTGATAAGCAGACATATCCTTTCCTGGAGATAAGGAATCATCCTTTGTTGGAAAATCCCCATGACTTCGACTACTGCTCAATGATGATTTAGAGCTAAAAGAAAGAGAGTATAAAAAAACTTAATAAAGCAATACAGACAGTGCCTATGCTGTACATACTGTTTTCTTAAAAATCCTTATTACTGTATGCTATTCTATGGCTTAGTAAATATTTTACACTAATGCAGTTTATCAATAAAATGCACTTCAAAATATCAACTAAGAAATCTTATAATACACAAGTGCTTCTTTTTTTCTTGCAATAAAAAAGCAGAGTTTTTACTATAGAACTAATCAACATGGCATATAACTCAAAGTTTAGAATATATTGTGCTAGAAGTATAAAACATAATATCTGTGCTCTTAAAATATAATTCCATGTTCTATCCTTTGAGATTTACATTCAGTGAGACATCTGTAAACAAAATTTTAACTTACAAAATGACCAGAAATATAAGAAATACCCACAAAACTTGAGAGTTCTTCTATATGAACTTATGAACTGAGTTCATAACATCTAAAATACCTAGGAAAACTGCTACAAACTGAGCTCAAGCACAAACACAAAACAGCAGCTTTAAAACATGCAATACTATATACACCAACATTTGTTTTAGCTCATTTGCCTTCAAGTCAAACGTAAATGGGTACCTTTTTACTCAAATCAGTCAGGCTATGGTTTTCCTAAGTAACTTATTGTTTTTTGTTTTTAATAGTTAACTGAAAACACCAAAATCTTCCTTCCAATGTTACTGTCAACAAAATGATGAGATCTTAATTGCAAGAAACTGTTATCAGTTCATGATTCTATGACATCTATAAAAAAAGTTCAAAATCAAGCACATGCAGCTGTATGTGAATAGCTATTTATGTAACAAGTGCATATCCTTAAGATTATGGGATGAAGAAATATTTTTCATGAGTGACTTAAAGACTTTACACAAGTAGCATATAACATTTTATGCAATCCTAGCATTATATATAGAACTGCACATATAACTTCACTCCTAAATGGACATGATATGGGTTATAAGGATGTGCGACATTCTTGTTTCCAGGTACAGTCAAATACCGTTTTAACAAATCCACTTTAACAAAATATTTCAGTTCAACGAAAAAACTGAAAGTTGCTTCTATATGTCCATAAGTGCCTATGTTAAATTACTTCAACTGTACAAACATTGGTACAATGAAAAACTCAGTATAGCAAAAATAAGAAACTCCCCTTAATGAATATATGACCAATTGAATGAATTTTCAAAATATTTTCTTGATGTCTTACTGAACAATTACATTGTTAACTGATTCAAAAAGTGGTTTGTTCATTCCTGACCACACAATGTTTTGCCTCAGCTTTTGACATAAAAGATCTCTCTTGTCCAATCTAATTCCATAGTCCAGCAGTCTGTTTAAAAGATATTGTTAAATGGTAAAGTTTTGTTTCATCTGCTTATTGCTGTCTCATGTGGTTTAACCTACATAAGATGGGAACTTCAGTGTGCTTAGAGCAAGTCTGGTTTAAACAATGTCAACCATCGCAGTAGCGAAAAGTAAAGGAAAGGTTTTCTCTAAAAGCAAAGTTAAAAATCTTATAAGTTGACAATGTAACAAAGAGTACAAATTGCATTGTAAACTACTTAGAAGAATCAATTGTGAAGTGTTTTGTCCAGAAAAAAATTGCAGACTTTTTCTCGAAATGAAAACATTTGTAAGGTATATTACTAGTATATAAGCTTACTACATGTTAATTAATCATGTAATGTTGACAACTTTAATGTTTTAAATATGAAATTAGTTTAGTAACAAATTTCGAACTGTATTGTTTCCTTCTATAACCATTCCTAATAGACATATTACATTAAAAAATAGGTACAGAATCATATCAGATTTAAAAGTTGCCATTTTGGCTCTTTTAAGATAAAAATATGAAATAACTAATTTAATAAAATTTCAGTACAATGAAATGAATTTCAGAGTCCTGGAAATTTGTTATAACGACATTTGACTGTAGTTGCTTTATGGTAAGCTTCTAAGTTGTACTTTCCACTAATTTGCAATGAGTCAAAGAGTGAAAGAAATACAGTAGAAACTTTTAGTAACCTATATTATCAGCTAAAAGGAGTACTGCATTTATAGAATTTGCAATGCTGATATAATAGAGTGAATGAAAACTTCAACTGTCATAACCTTATATGGCAAATTTTTGATCATTTGAAAATGATGTCATCATTTTCACTTCATGCCCAAATAGAAGGAATCAAAAGGGTAATTTTAAAACGGCCTTTGGAATTTTGCAGGTTAAAGGAAAATTACATTACAATGGGATTCAGAATAAATGCATTCACTTAAATAGATTTATTACACCATTATACATTCTTCGGCTTTCATTCCAGTAGAATGTAGTATCCAGGCTTGTAGGCCATGGTCCAATAAACCAGCCAGGTGTCACTAACCTCTGAAGATGCCCGATGGAATTATGGATTAAACATCAGGTGATATTACCAGCCAGGTGTCATTAACCTCTGAAGATGCCCGATGGAATTATGGATGAAACATTAGGTGATATTTCATCAGTTGGACCATGGCCTACAAGCCCGGCAACTACATTCTACTGGATTATTACACCATTTTTTCCAGACAACCTTATATGGCATACATGCCATAAAAAGGCTATTATGCCTGATTCTGGCCATTATAAAACTCTATTTATAATGCTAGGATTTAATGTAATATACACTTGGAATGCTACTAATAACAATGTCACAGTATGGTTTTGGTATTAATTGCAAAAGACAGTAAAATTCTTCAAATCTATTTATGTTGAACATTCATTAACTTGGCACACACAAATGTTTACTGTTGCATGTAATTGTAATTAATTTAGCTTATACTCTGGCAAATTAAGTTTTTGTGAATAATTGCTAAATCTAACTCTTCAAACCAACAACACAGTGTGATGCCGAGAAATATTAAATTTGATAAAATAAATTAAAATATGGTTCACATTATTGTTTATTTTATGGAGTACTTTAGCAAAACAAACAAGCATGCTTACACAAAGCAGGCTTAAATTCTATAACTAGATATCCCAGATTTAAACTTGTGTATGTGATCATAATTTCTTGCACTTACATACACATAAAATTGTTCATATTCATATACCTGAACACATCATTGCATTTGTTATTTCATCTCTTTTCTCTTTGAAATGCAAAGAATTTTCATACTGCATATTATATTATCTGTCACTGTGGAGAAATAATAAGTTAATGTAACTTATTATCCAACACTTTTCTTTCTATTTCACAAAAGTGTAGCCTGCGCATTCATTCTTGACCAATTACCTTGATTCCAAAACAGTTAGCAAGCTGGAATCTAACTTTCTCTCTTCTGCATTCAGCAAACTTATCACCTGTGTTACTTGATGGAATACACAATTGAATCATCTGCCCCTGAATACAGTTGAATGTAAAGTATTATCGTGTGGATGTTAGTGTGCTTTTATACGAGGGTGGTCTGAAAAGTTTCCGACCTAATAAAGATACAAGGCATTTTTTCAGATTTTTTTTTTTTTTTTTTTGTTTTTCAACATAGTCTCCCAGCAATGCTCCCATCTCTGTAACCCGTCCAAATAGTACTCAGCGTTTTTCTCTGCAAAATAATTGTTCACAAAGGTGATTACCTCTTCATTTGACGAGAATCTCTGTCCTCCGAGCGCAATTTTCAGATGAGGGAACAAAAAGAAGTCGCTTGGGGCTAGATCTGGTGAGTAAACGGATGGTCAAGCAGTTCAAACCGTAATTCATGGATTTTCGCCATTGCAACCGCTGAGGTGTGAGACGGTGCATTGTCTTGGTGAAACAGAATTTTCTTTTTCTGCAAATGTGGCATTTTTCCGCAAGTTCTGCCTTCAGCTTGTCAGGTAATGATGCGTAGTATGCTCCTGTAATGGTTTTTCCTTTTTGAAGATAAACCATTAAAATAACTCCATGACTATCCCAAAAAACAGCCGCCATCACTTTCCCAGCCGAAAAAACAGTATTTGCTTTTTTTGGAGCCGGTTCCCCCTTTGCAGTCCACTGTTTGGACTGTATTTTTGTTTCGCTTGTATAATGGTGTATTCAAGTTTCATCTACAGTAATTAATCGGCGCCAAAACTCAGATTTATTGCGCCTAAACTGCGCCAACAGAGCGTTGGAAATGTTCATTCGAACATGTTTTTGGCCAAACGTGAGCAAACGCGGCACCAAACACGCGGACAGCTTTCTCATGTCTAGATGTTGATTTAATATGTGACAAACATGTTCTTTTGACATGTTCATAGCCTCTGCTATCTCTCTCACTTTAATTCGGCGGTCGTCTAGCACCAATTTGGTGAACTTTGGCGATGTTTTCATCAGTAGTTGCAATTTTTGGACGTCCCGAACGTTCGTCTCCCAAGCTCTTACGGCCACGTTTAAATTCAGCTGCCCAAAATTTCACTGTGGTAAATGATGGTGCAGAGTCCCCATACACAGAATCCAACTCATCTTTTATTTGCGTAGGCATATTGCCTTTCAAAAACAAATATTTAATGACAGCTCGATACTCGATTTTGTCCATTTTCATAAAAACACTCACATCACCTCACCAAAATGACTGTTACATAACAACTGAGCGTCCAAAATGGCTGAAACTTTGGTGAATAACTGTCAACAGATGAACAACGAAATTCACTAGCTTTTATTTACGATGCTGCCATCTTCATGTTGAGGTCGGAAACTTTTCAAACCACCCTCATATATATTGAGTTAACATTGTGATGATGACTCCTTTAATCCTTTAATTTCAAACTTAAAAGGTAAAACACTTCAGAGTCAAGCTTATGAGGCGATTGCTAATGTTTAAGAGTATATAAAGGAGGAGGCAAGATATAAGCATAGGTACTCTCCTGAACTTTTCAAAAAAATCCAAAAACCAAAAGAAAAGAGTTGCTGGGGACACTGGTATCTTGCACAGTTCTGTTCACGGAATTTTGCAAGAAAATCAAAAGGGAGGAGCATCTTTTGGAACTCCTAGAAGAAAGCATAATGTACCTGCAAGAGTAACGAAAATTAACAATGGGGGAGAGATGGTCTAATGGAAGAATGAATTGAAAGAATTATAATTGAAGACAATGTGATGAGGATAATGACATTGATAGTTATTCTACAGAAGACAAGAAATATCAGGTGTAAAAGAATTAAACTGTGATTTAAGACTAAACTATTGTTTTATTCATTGTGAAGTGTTGTGTGGGACTGAAATTGTTACTGGTACTATGGTATTTAATTTGGTAGTTAATTCCCTGTTTGGCATGTGAAATGCCAATTATATAAATAGAAAACAAGAGAGGGAAAGACAGAGAGAAAGAGAGAGGGGGACAGAGAAAGAGAGAGATAAAATTAAAATGCAAGAAAAATCTATTGCTAGATATACTTGTGATGTACGAGGATCATCCAGAAACTAAGAGAACAATAAAGAGAACAAAAATCATCACTAAGTAAGGGATATTTATTGGAATAATTATACACTGGCTACATTTCAACATAGCCAACACCATTGTTGAGGCATTTATCATAACAGTGCACCATCGATTGTATGTCCAAATCATAGGAGTCTGCCGCCCATGTCCGGAGCCACAAAGTCACCTCAGCATCATTGTGGAAATGCTTCCCTGCCAGAAAATGCTTCACGAGATGGAAGAGATGAAAATCACTTGGAGCGAGGTCGGGGCTGTAGAGTGGATGGCCAAAGATCTCCCATCCAAACTGATTCAACACATTTCGTGTAGCGTTGGCTGTATGGAGTCTTGGGTTGTCATGCAATAGCGCAATGCCTCTTGTCAACATCCCACGTCTCTTGTTCTGGATTGCCCTCCTCAGTTTATGTAATGTCTGACAATACCGATCAGCATTTACAGTCTCCCCCTGCGGTAAAAACTCGCAGAGGCGGACACCACGTCGATTCCAGAAGACAGTGCACATGATTTTTTTGACAGAGATTGTCCGCTTGAATTTGATCTTCACAGATGAGCCACTATGCTGCCAAAGCATTGATTGTCTCTGGTGTGGCCTTTGACATCCATGTTTCATCCCCAGTGACAATATTGTCAAAAAACTCATCCCCTTTCTCTGCGTATCGCTGTAGAAATGTCAATACTGCAGCTAGACGTCTCGCAGCTGGTGGGAGACAATATTGGAGCGGCCATTTTCTCCGAGCACTGTGCGATAACCACTGCCATCACAAGACTGAAACTGTACTGCACTATTCCCACATACTTCCTCTCCGCTCCTGTGTATGTGCATTCCTATCTCACTGGTGGTGCCATCTCTGGACGCGATCGGGACTTAGTTTCTGGATGACCCTCCTACAGCAAAATTTTCAATACAGCCCAATCAAATCTTGAAGCTGTTGCTGCAAATGCCACCTACACTTCCCCTCTACAACCAAAATAAAGTGGGTAGAATTAAAGTTATGCTTTTTGCACTCTTCATATTCAAAGAAAGGGTTCGGAACTTAAGTTTATCTTTTCAAAGGCATTTTTTCCTCCTTTGGAATTAAATGAAAATACCATTCCTCTCAATTCCCCAAATATTTTAATATCTAATACATCATTTTATAAACATTTGTTTGCTTTTCCCATTAATTACTTAGATTTTACATTAATAAAAATAAAAGTCTCATTTCTTGTTGCAGATTAATCAGTATAATTATATGAACAGCATATTTGCACACAAACCCTTAATGTACACTAATGAAATCAACATTTTCTTGCTAATCTTTAGCAAAATGAATGCAATTTTTGATGTTACAAATGTGCTTGTATACATCATAGTGCAGGGTTAAAATGTAGCTGGCATCTGAAACCAAAATGACAGCCACATCACGCACTTGATGAACTGCAGTGCTCAATAGCCCCCTCTACTACCATGCAAACCCACAACAGTCTCTCATTGTTTAATGGCAGCATAATTCCTTATGTATTCTGTAAACATAATGAGCAATTGGTGGTCAGAAACCACAGAAGCATTTGATATGCTGCTGTTCAATGAGGAAAGTTTATTCAAATGCCCTAATCTTGTCTTGCACATATGTCATTTAATGACATGATAATGCAACAGTGAGGACTGCATTAGCTGAAAGCCATCATTCACAGTCAATGGCCTACATAAGGGTAGGTGCAGGTCGACAGGTGAGACAAACAAGAGTCTGCAATAGAAACGTTTAACTGTTAAATTCTAATGCACTTATAGAACTATATAGTCATTTTTATGTAACAATTAATGAAACTGCTTGCCTTCAATTTGCACATATTTCATATGCTTATGAAATTACATGTTATCTTTTTCAATTTCCTCTGAAAAGTTAAATCAATCTCGATGGACTTCATCTCTCAGTACACTCAAAATTAATTTCTTTTTTAATTTTATCTTTAAACTATAGATAATAACAACACGGGATTAAAACTAGTGAATCATTTATGCTATACACTATTGCTGGTAATTTTATCATTAAACAGTTCATAAAATATAACAAATATGCATGAGTGATTGAGCCCTGAAAGATTTCTGCTCAAAAAATATAAAAATATATTCTCCCTCATTTATTTCAGTTAAAGATTTTATAAATGTTTTCTACACATATCAGTTCCTACAAAATAAAACAGCCCTGTTGTTACAAGTTAGTGCTTGTGCCCCAATCTTGAGTAGTTTGACTGCCACATTAGTCATCTGGTATAATTAGTTCGCCCAATACTTTTTTTCAGTTTAATTGCTGAAAGCGGTAACAAAAGTTTGCTCTTCATTATCCGAACAACAGTGCAGTTCATACACATGGCCTACATCTAATATTAAAGACCACACATTCAACTTTTAACACTATAACACCAGCTGCAGAAATGTAGTATGTTCTATTCCCATGTATAATTATCAATAGTTTGGAATATAAATGCACTATTTTCTATGAGGTATGTGTATTTCACATTGCAGCAAAGCTCAAACTACTAATTTTAGACAGTAACTCCTAAAATAATTTTGTTTATTGCTAATTCAAACTTCGATATTTTTAAACTAGCTGAAATCCACAATGGTACATCTAATAAGTGTTTTAAGCATAGATTATACAGTATGATCTTTTAATCCCTCCACAGTACTGTAGATCAATAGCCTTCAGTACAATCCCAAAATGGTGATGTCCATGTCCAAACAACCATCCCTATTGTAATGAAGATTATGAATGAGTGTCAGACTGTCTCTGCCATGGTGCAAGTGTGTTTTCATTAAGTTGAAAACTTTTTTGATTAAAAATGCATGATTTTAGGGGAGAATGTTCTTAGAGAAGGGGTAAATATACAGAAAAACTGAAACAAAAATTTACAGAGCTGTTTTGATTACTGTTTACAATTTAAAAATTAATTTTGTGAGATTGGTCCTGTTCATGATGCTGCAAGAACTGGTAGACTCTGATTATTTATTTTGAGGTGCAGCAAAGTCAAGAGCATATAAAGACACTGTAAACTGTGGATACTTTGACCACTTTTGAAGTTCTTGTTAACATATAGCCTAGGCTATTAACTATATGTATTTTTATTGTATTTATGGGACATTATTGGAATAAATCAAATATAGTTGGTTATCAAATATAAATTGAGTTTTATTTATGGACGCTCTTTAACTGCTGTGGTTCTTAGTGTCCCATTCTATTTTCAGTGTGAAAGATCAGTAATTTTGATCAGAGCCTCTTTATCGGGCTTGAGGTTCTTTTACGTGCCTTAAATCTACAACACAGCACCACCGGCTTTACTTCCCTTCCAAAGGAAGCCAAGCTAAGGATTTTACGCCCAAAAAAATCCATTACCCTCCGCCGCATTTGAATCCGTGACCTCAGGAACTCTGAGGCTGGCATGGTAACCATTACACCATGAAGGACAAGTTGGTTATCATTGAATATTGTTAACATGTGGGTTAACATAAGAAAACCTAAGCAGTCAAAGTTACCCTATGATAGGGGATACTTTGATAACCACACTAAGTTTCATTTAAATACATGTTAATTTCAAAGATGTTCAAAATTAAACTTTAATAAGTAAACTCTGACCACAAAAACGAATATATTAATATACATTTGTAAACAGCATTTAAGAAAGAAAGCCAAGAAAGTGTGGTATGTTTAGCAATTTAAACAATGTCTACTTTTGGGGAAAAATACACATTTTCTAAACATAAACATGGTTACTAATTGCACACAACAAAATTTGCAAATTTTCCAGAACCATCCGGTGGGCTCAAAGAAAGCTATCAGCTTGAAAGATTATGGATATAAAAATGCATTTACAAATTATAGATTTTATTTTTTTAAAAATATTCTTGTGAAACCACAGTGAACTTTTTTAACACATGTATGCACAAATTGTGATTTTTATTACTCTAGTTTCACTTTCACACCAGAACTTACTGGGACATGTTTCAGAGACTGTTGTTTTCGTCATCAGCTTGGATTTTTTTTTGTTTTTGAACAAATGTGTTTCCGATTACAGTAACCCTGGGAGTCAAAGTAATCTTGGCTTACGGTAATCCAAAAACAATAGATGAACTGAAATTAGCAACAATAAATTACACTAATTCAGCAACAACGAATTTTAATAATACAATTACATGCGTGATTTATGCCTTCTATAGAATGGAGGACATTTTCAACATCTTCTGTGAATGGGTAAGTTAATTATGATTATTTATTTATTTGCTTTCTCTTTCCACTGCTTTCTCCAAATTCATTCCAACCAGTCCACCACTGTAGCATCACAAATTAATAGAATCAGGGTTACCACCACATTCCAAAATCTCATTTATTCCACCACTGTGGAGAGACTTAAAGATCACAGTGTAGAAGGACAATATTATTGATCTAAGAATTAATCTCTGCCTAGTTAACAACTGTCCAGACACAGTTGTTAACTTCCTCCATTTGACTTAATACACTAGAGACTTAAAAGGATTTCTCATACACATAAAGCTGCTACAAGCCAGGGAATTTTTACAAACCTATCATCTAACTGAACAGTAGTAGGAAACAA
Source organism: Deroplatys truncata (assembly GCA_030765065.1). Classification (NCBI taxonomy): domain Eukaryota; kingdom Metazoa; phylum Arthropoda; class Insecta; order Mantodea; family Mantidae; genus Deroplatys; species Deroplatys truncata. The sequence continues at coordinate 169,996,092 of CM060979.1, forward strand.
TGGTTTCATACTTATTTGCCATTATTTTGGAGTATATGCTCCTAGTAAACAAGTCAAATACATATTTAAATGCTCAATCATAAAAATAGCAAAGAATGCCCTCTCAACAGGAATTACAGATTTCATAAACATTGATAACTGTTTAGGAATATCAAGGCTGAATTTTAAAAAGGATGTCATAACAAAGGACAATTCAGAAACATTTATAGAAATACACAAAGGTGTCCCTGCTTAAAATCAGATGTTTAAAAGAATGAGAATTTTTAAAACCATTAATTGATTTTTGAAGACTGCTGTTTCTGTAAAACAAGTATATACTGATCTGTTTAAAAACAAAACAAAAAAATCTGTGTTGCATTCACTTGAATTTCTCTACTTACTTTTCTAAAATTATTTTGCTAAAGCTTATTCTTGTATCTACTTCTTAACACAGATAAACCTTCATTACACATTTGCACATTTCGTTGGAAATATAAGAATAGAATAAGCTAACGCAATGGTAAATTCTTTTAAATGCCAGTCACTATGGGATCGCTTTGAAATTCTGTTCTCTTTACATGAATATGAAAATTGAACGAAAGAAAGAAAAAGAGAGAGAGAGAGATAGAAGGAAGGAAAGAAGGAAATAAATAAATGAATAGTGATTTGCAGTTTTATAAGTATTTGAAAACTGAAACCAAGAACAAAGAATAACTCTGAAATGGCTAACACCACTTCTAAAGTTTTTGTACAGTAAGATTTTGTCTGTCTCTTATGGTTTATCAGTTATACAAAAGTCATTCAGAATGAAGAGGACCTTAAAGGGGCTATTCCCAAAAAATTCAAGATATACATTTTGTCATGCAAATATCTTAAACATATGGTATTTTAATCAAAATCGTTAAGAATAATTTTTGAGAAAATTAAAAAAATAACAGAACTTTTTCCATGCAAAGGGTAGTTTGGGGTGTGAGGATTTTCTTGAAAATCTTCATGTTGCATCTTTGGAAGATGCTGAAATTAAATACCAAGTTTGATATTTAATGGACTTTTTGTTTTGAGTTATGCTGTTCACAGACGCATACACACCTTTTTTTTTTTTTTATGAATTCAAGGAATCTCAAAGCATTGGTGAAATCTTGACACAAATTTTTGGGTGGAATACAATATATTGGTAAATGTTACATATAGTATAGACAAAGAAACTAAAAACAAATTAGTGAATCAAAAAGGAGTGGTTCTGCAGATGATGTGCATAACCTAATGCAGGATATTTTATTATTTCTGTATAAAAAAAGAATGTTTAAAACACAATGAGATTACTTTTTAACTGTTTTTATCTATATGCAGAAAATTTTCTCACAGATCTGCCAAAGAAGACATCACCGATGGCAGACTGGGATTTATCCTACAATGCAAAGGACCTATTACATTGACACATTTTAGATTGTACACTCCAAACCTTCAATCTGGTGTAGGGCTTGGAATTAATTTTATTACTTGCTCTAACATGGCTAAATGGAGTATATACAAGAAGCGAGAAAGTTTAATTAGTAGAACAAAACTGGAACCTGGTCATACCAATTTTTTATTTTGATATTCCTACCAATTATCCATTCCATGTGTAGCTAGTATGAAAAAACAAAATAGGTACAACTCTAACAAAAATTAGCAAATGGATAGTTACACCATTAAGAGAAAGTAGTGAATTAAGGATTGAAATAAACTGTTGAATAAAACTATGCTATACATAATTACAGCTTCCAGACTTTGCATGTTACCTGTCTATATTAATGTCTCCTGTGCCTATAAAAGCACCAAGCAAGGTGTGAAGAGAACAAAATTTAAAAAGAGAGAGAAAAAATAATAGTGGGAGAAAGAGAGAAATTAACAGTGTATTAATGTTACAAAAAGCTCATTTGCAGTTTCACGCAAGAATACAAGATTTTTTTTTTTTACTTCCCCTTCTTAAATACAATATGAACAATAATAAAAAAATGAAGTAGTGTGCTTAATGGAGAAAACAGCTTGTATTTATTTTACAAGTGTACTGAGATAAAGCAACAAATGCTGAAAAATCCACTTCCAAAAAAAATGTGTATACAATAAACTACATTACTTGCACATTAATATATTTACTCATTAAATCACTCATACACATCTCCTGTCTGAGATCTGGGAATAACATATAGCTTCTACATTATAGAAACTAAGAGGCACATAGCATCACATATAAACTACCATGGGGGTCATGCCTACCTGGTTTTCCGACCAGGTACTGTCCTGCAAGTTTGTATTCAGCACATAAACCAAAGAGAAAAAGATGCTACCAGAATTATAACATTAAAACAGTCGCTACTATTAGAGGCTATAGACATCCTTTATATCAAACACATACAATAAATACATTATTCTGTTTCATCAAAATCAATAGTCACTCTTTAAGATAAAAGAAGGTATCAAGGTAATTTTCCAAGAGCAAAATTTACAACAGATGAAAGAAACAACAAACATGGAAATGCAACATTTACATTCAGTGTCAACATATATTGACAATACTTGCCTCCACAAAAGCAAGAGGGAGATTCGCCAATTTCCAGAAGTATAAATCAAGAGACTTTGCAATTTGCATAACAAAAAAGAACAGCTACTTGTGATTAGAAACACTATAAGACAAATTCTAATATAGAATGGTATATAAAATGAAGTGTTTAAAACAGTGGAGCATATCAATAAAATGTTAAAACGCTAGTCAGCAGATTAAAAACACTTGTTGCTCCACTTACTTAAAATTCTATTCGAACAGTTTCAAAGAGACGTGCTCTTCATCCTCAGCGAGCCGGCCGACTGATGTATGCGTCAGGTAACTTCTTCCACTTCCTCGTTGCCCAGTGTGCCTCTCTTTCTATTGGTCAGTCATAAGACGTTGTCCATCACTGGCGTTTCAAAATTCATGGCTCGATTTCATTTCATTTTTATTGATCCAGTTAATTGTTATGTACAGAAGTGCAGTCAATGTTGGACACATCAAAGTAAGATAGCAAAATATTTATGAGATATTACAAAAATTAATAAATCTAAATATGTATAAGTTTACAAAAAAATAAATTATGATTACATATGTACAAAAGGTGCAATCAATGCTGGACACGTCAAGGTAAGATTACAAAATATTACAAAATTTATCAAACCAAAATATGTATAAGTTTCCAAGAATAAATTATAATTACATGTTAAAGTACTTATAAATTCTCTTTAGTTAAGAATTCTTGAATAGAGTAAAAGCAGTGGCTAATCAGATATGCCTTTAAAGAGTGTTTGAGAGTATTTTCTTGCTTAATTCTTTTCATAAATTTTGGTAGACAGTTGTATATCTTTAGTCCAGAATGTAATATACTTTTTTGGCACAGAGAGGTATTACATTGAGAAATATGTAGATTATTGGTTTGTCTTGTTTATGTTTTTAATGATGTGTATATTTGGAAACCAGATTAAAAGAACATTTCAGAAATATAAAATGTAAACAGACAGATAAATCAGCCATAGCCCATCGTTTTTGGTCACATAATCATAATATTAGTCATGAAATCAAGCTTTTAAAACCAGCCAAGAACCATAGTGAATTAACGGTATGGGAAAATATACACATAATTAAAAACATTAGTTGAGCCATGAATTTTGAAACACCAGTGATGGACGTCTTACGATTGACCAATAGAAAGAGAGGCACACCGGACAACAACAAGTGGAAGAAGTTACCTGACGCATACATCAGTCGGCCGGCTTGCTGAGGATGAAGAGCACGTCTCTTTGAAACATGCTCGAGTAGAATTTTAAGTGGAGCAACAAATGTTTTTAATCTGCTGACCAGTGTTTTAACATCTTATGTATGTTTAGCATATAAGTCAGTGAAGAACTGCTGACTCACTTTATGAAGAATATCACTTCCCTCTACACCAAAAGCTTCATGCAGATTTTTGAGAAAAGCTAAAAGTTTTAAGATCCAGCATTAATTTATAACTATGGGAAAAGGAAAATCTGTTACAGGAGAAAGAGATGCAAAACTTGAAGAATATTTGAATGCAGATGCAATGCCAGTTTGCTTATACATGTAAACTACTAGCATGATTACAGAGAAAGCGTTGCAGATATTTATTCCACATAGGATTTAGAATAAGAAAGAAATACAGTATGAATAATCTAGATCAAGGGTGGTGAAAACGCCTTCCTTCCGTGAGTCACCAAATATGCAACACGCATTGCAGCACTCAGAACATGTGAAAAACAAAGGAACAGTGGCAGAGGTGGAACGGCGCCTACGACTCAAAATAACTCGCGAGTCCCATTTTCGCCACCTCTGATCTAGACAGTGTCCACACAATATTTCTCCATTTCTTATCTGTTGCACCCTAATAGCACTCCAAGTATATTTTTCATAATATGTCTTAAACCAATCAGTCAGGTGAATTAAATTCTCAGGAATGTTGATATTAATGCAGCAAACTCGCGATTAACTGAGTCCTGATTAACTGAGGCTTGGGTTAACTGAGGGAGTTGTTGGAAAATAAAGATATACATCCAAAAAGTGGTGGAATCTCACACAGTGAAGCAATTAATAAAATACATTTGATGGAAGTGGAGTCAACCTAAACACTCTTACTAGCTTCACTCTTTTATTTTGCAGAACATGTATCGTGAGCTTGAACTCACATCATCAGCTGCCTGTTGACTGTTGGATGAACTCTTGAGTCATATTGTTGAAAGTCTGGGGTGTCCTCTGGTGGCCTATGGATGAAACTAAATAGAGGGTTGTCTGTTCTGGCAAATCAAAGTTCATGATGCGGTTTTCAAATTTCTTTATGTAAATCTTCTCCCATTCTTCAAGCTCTTTGGGTTGTTGGGTTGGTTTCAGCAACTGGATATTGGTGTCTACACAACCCAGCATTTAGTTTCATCCATAGGCCACCAGAGGACACCCCAGGCTTTCAACAATACGACTTAAGAGTTCATCTGACAGCCAACAGGCAGCTGATGCTCATGCTCACGATGCATGTTCTACAAAATAAATGAGTGAAGCTAGTAAGAGTGTTTAGGTTGACTCTACTTTCATCAAGTGTATTTTAAACATACACATTTTTTCATATCAGTGCAGTGCTATGTGACTTGTAGCCATGAAGTTGAATACTACAGCAGGCTTGCAATTAACTGAGCTCGGGTTAACTGAGGGATTTGTTGAAAATAAACATACATATTTGTTGTATCAGTGCAGTGCCAGGTGACATGTGACAATGATGTTGAATATACTGTAGGTAGCTAGGTAAAGAACTGAAGAGCTACCAATGGAAACACCAATAAAAATTGCATACATCCTTGAACGGTGTAACAAGATCAACAAATGTAGCTGACTGACAACATTGTTGATATGGTCATTAATCTTGAAGAGGAGCATGGCACCGATGACAGCACTCAAAAACTATTACATTCTGAGGGTCTGAAAGTAACCGAAGCTGCTAAAGCTTTAACAAGAAGAGCAAGAAAAATGTCTACGCTGCTTGATCTGCTATCCCTCCAACATTAGGAGACAAAAAGTTAGCTTAGATAGCTATGAAAGACTTTTTCAAAAAGTAATCTGCTCATTTAATACTGTAATCAGCTGATCTTTTATTTAAACTGCATAAAGTATTCAGTGCACATTTTGAGGAATTACCTTGTAATAAACAACTATAGAGCTTTAAGCATTTTTTGGTCATTTACAATATCAGCACGTTATCTATATATTATCTGAGTTTTTTCATATCCGAGATAGTCTTGGTCCCAATTAGCTTGGATAATCACAAGTGTGCTGTATCCCTGTTGCCATTCTGATACCTCACTACTTACGCTATTTAAAGCAATGTATTTGTAAAGTTTGACAAAAAAAGTGAAATTTTTAAAATTTTGATTATACTTGTAACTTGTAATTAATTTCATGCTGCCAATTGGTTTTTTGATATAAACAATTTTAAAGCCACAAATGGCTATTTAATTGGTCTTGAACCATTTAGGTAAGGCACCATGTTAAACTTTAAACTCAGCATTTTTCACTATTCAAAATCCTCTTCGGACCATAGTTTATATCTTATTAGCTTGAATTTTTCAGCAGAGGTTCAGGAATCACAGATTTAAAAATTGTTATGTACTAGTTAAAAAATATCAAATAGTTCAGCTGAAATTAATTATTTTCCATAATTCACATTGAAAAAGTTGAATAATCAATAACATGAATACAAAAAAAAATTGTTTTTCCTCTTAAACTAACTAAAATTAAGAATTTCCTGAACCAAAATTTCTTTATGTTTGTATACTAAGCTCAAATTAAAAATTTGGGAGTGATATGATAAACCTTAGGGCATTTCTTATTACCATGTCTAAAAGTGATCAATTATGAATTAAAAAATTAATATCTTAACCATTTGACATAGCTAATTAAAATTTTGTGTGCATGTTTTGTGTCCTGAGTATATGGCCAGAGCAATCAGAAGAAAACTAGATTTTTGGGTTTCACAAATACTATGGCTTAAGCATAAAATAAAATATGTGTTCATGAACTTAGCATCATTCTTGAATGACTGACTCGATTTTATGCCCAAAGGGTGTAAAAAAGAACAAATTGTTCAAAATCAACTGGAGAGATAAACAGAAATAACTAGACACGGTAGCCCTCTCAACCAGCATAAACACCAGAAGCGCTATTGGCAGATAACCGGAATCTTCTGGAAGTTTACCTTCCCTGCCTCCAGAACATTCTAGAATGCTCTATGAAAACTTTCAGTGGCTATATAAGTCAGTGTGTTCAGAGTAAGTGATTAATTGGAGAGTGCCTTTCTAATGTGACAAAAAATGCTGTTCTTCAAGCGAGTTGATGATAATTCTGTGACGTGCAGTAAGTGTTGCTGCTGCTGGAAAGATTGGAGAAGTCTTGTGTTCAACTACCAGTGAGTGAACCATATGGAAGAAGAGGCTACATCATGCATATTTCATTATGCAACTATGTCATAAAGAAACTGAAGTGATAGTGAAAACTCAGTGAAATGACAGTTTAAAATTGGACAAAGTAACAACACTTAGAAATTGCTATTCATCCAGAAGGTGCTGATTGCAAGTAAAATAGCACGTATAGCATAAACTGATCACCCAAAGAGGAAAGGGAAGTATTTGAAATAACCATGTAATGTCTTAGTACAATTGAGGTAGTCTGAAGAACAGCTCAAAGGCAACATAACACCTTTAAATATCCAAAACTAAATTTTGCAAAGCATAGCATTGCAATAAAACACATTTATATAAAATTAAATTTATAACCAATATATCCTTGTATTACATAATGGAAAAAGAAAGGAAAGAGAACATGAAATTTGCTGAAAATGTTCATTAGATTTCATAATCTAATATTCAAATAAATATGGCACGTTTTTATTGTAACTATTGATTTCTTCAGAAACTTGTATCCCTTATAAACAGTATTTAAGATCTATTTTTATAGTGGCCATTATAATACACTAAGAAATATTAACATACAGAAACTTTACCAAGCAAATGAAGTTAAAATATTAATAAAACTGCAAAACTACTTAGGTTTTCAGAATAAATTAACACATGTTTACTCTCCATATAATCTTTACATTTATAATTATCTTATGCAAATTAAGGTACTATTGTGGTGTTTAAAGTGCAAGCTAATTTACCTCATTTTGTCCTGCCTATTTCTGGGTCCCTGTGCAGGGGATGACTTCCTCCTTACGCTTTATTTTTGTAAGCAAGAAAAGGAAACAACATTTTGTTTTATTGTCTCTCAGCCAACCATCTAATGCTATACAAAAGTAAACCATTTCATTCAAACATTTACAGCAATACTTACGTGGTTGGTTCTGTCTTTCTACGAATGCTACTCCACAATGGAAAGCAAAAGAAAACAGAAAAACAATGAAAGCACGCTATTAAATCTTATGACACTAAGTAAGGTTATTTGCAAGCACTATTTAATTTAGCAAAGCTGTTAGCTTGTCACAGACAACTTGCTTTAAGTATGCTAGCTAAGAGCAAATATTCTCTAAGTTATGCATTTACACAGTTTAAATTTAATAATCCGCTTAGCACGCCCTTTGTGCTTTGCTGTTATAACTATGATATGCAAAATTCAAGCAAATCAACTTTTACATAAGCAAAACCTTTCTTCAAATTATAAACTATGCACCTGCCAGAACAATATTATTAGATTATACAGAGACAGAATTTGTTTGGGTGTTCATCAGTGGTGACTCCTGGTTGTTGGTAGGGAGATGTAACTGATTAAAAAATTATGAAAAACATCCAATGCAGACCGGATGATTAATACCACAACACCAAATTAAAATGCTAATTAATAAATAAAAATTTTATAGATTTATGTAAAGGGTCTTTCAGCAAGAGTGTCTTATCTTTAACATGTGATAGCTGCCATTGTTATTGAGTTACAGCAGACATTTTTTTCATGTGGTTACAGTTGTTATTGACAAATAGCCATGGAACGTTACAGTATTCAGCAACAATTGTGAAAATTTATTATCAAAATGGATCATCTGTTCGCCAAGCCTTCCATGTATTGCATGAAGTTTACGGTGTGCATAATCGTCCCTGCGAGAGAACAATTCGGCGTTTGATCAATACATTTGAAAGAAGTGGTTCTGTCAGCGATCAAAGAATGCCTTTACGTAATCGACATAAGCGCGCCAAGAAAATATAGGTGCCATTCGTGATAGTGTATGCGAAAACGGAAACAAATCAATTGCTCATCGAGCGCAAGAATTGGGGCTTTTGCCGATCACAACTTGGCGAATTCTGCATCTGGACATGGAAGTTTTACACTTACAAAATGGTGTTAAGTCAAGAACTATAGCCGAACGACCATAGGTTGCACATGTATTCGCTGACTGGGCTATGCAGCAATTGGAAGCTGACCCGGATTTTTGTCGAAAATCATCTTCAGTGACGAAATCCACTTTTGGATGGATGGTTGTGTTAACAAACAAAATTGCTGCTATTGGAGCAATCACAATCCAATGCAGATTCAAGAATGACCACTTCATCTCCAAAAGGTTACTGTGTGGTGTGGATTTTGGTATGGTGGAATCATTGGTCCATATTTTTTCCAAGATGAAGATGGAGAAGCTGTAACTGTCAACGGAGAAAGATACCGGGCTCTTATAAAGGACTATTTTTGGCCTCAATTGGATGGTATGGATCTCAGAAACAACTGGTTCCAGCAAGATGGTGCCACATGTCATACTGTTCTCAAAACAATCAATCTTTTGAAGGAGACGTTCAGAGGTTTCATCATTTCCCGTGGCGGTGATGTTAACTAGCCCCCGAGGTTATGTGATTTAACGCCGTTGGATTACTTCTTGTGGGGTTATGTTAAATCTTGAGTTTATGTCAACATGCCAGAAACGGTAAATGATCTTATGAATAACATCACACGTGTTATTCGCGAAGTTGGACCTAATTTACATTCTTCTATCATTGAAAATTGGGTCAACCGTATACGCACAAATACGAAGTTGCGGCGGTCACTTAGCTGATGTTCTCTTCCACACGCAATGACATTAATTATGTTCTAAAATAAAAAAATCTGATGTGTTACACTCACATGACTTTCTCTACTCTTGTACAATCTAATTTTACAAACGCCTATTCTCCATATGCTTCATGTTAATCGAGATATCGAGATGTCAATCTTATTGGTAATTTTCTTGTAGATGCAAGGGGAATATGGTAGCTTTTAAGCGATAGTCAAATATTTTAATGCTGGTTGCTATGTGGCGAATTCCATTCTCTTTGCATGTTCAGGACATAAAAAAAATGAATAACGAATTTGAGAAAAAGTATAAGTATTGGAAAATTTAAGGAAATAACAAGCAATATCTCGAAAACGGTTCACTCAACAAAAGAAACGTATATGACATAAGTTGTGTATTTTAACGCGATCTACATTTTTTGTGTAGTAAAATTTTGTCTATCTCTTATGGTTTACCAGTTATGCAAAAGTCGTTCACAATGAAGAATATTTTTGGAGACATTCCCAGAAAATTCGAGATATACATTTTATTTGTCATGACAATATCTTAAACATATGATATTTTAATCAAAATCGTTAGAGCCGTTTTTGAGAGAATTAAAATTTTCGAAAAATGTTCCATGTAAAGGGTAGTCTGGGGTGGGGGGATTTTCTTGAAAACCTTCGTGTCGCATCTCTGGAAGATACTGAACCTAAATACCAAGTTTGGTGTTTATCCGACTGTTCGTTTTTGAGTTATGCTGTTCACAGACACACAGACACACAGACAGACAGACACACAGACACACAGACACACAGACAGACACACACACGGACATGTTTCCAAAAATGCTTTTTTTGGATTCAGTGATTCTCAAAACATGTATTTCCGGTGAAATCTCGGTATCGAATTTTTGGGTGGAATGCAATACTTCCCCTACTTACTATACGTAGTAGAGAAAGTAAAAAGAAATAAACCTCTATCATTTATAGAACATGTTTTATTTAAGTTCAAAGATAGGACACTCTTGTTGAAAGACCCTATATATTTATATAATCATATCCTCAGTAATAATTTCACTTTTGTTGGTGATAGAAAGTTTAATAAATGGCTGTGTTAAAAATCAGTCAATTGCACAATGGTCAGCATTTACTTCCTAATTAATGACTGAAATGAAAGCACCTATATCCATGCATGAACTAACTGTGCTGTCATTTTGAAATTGCACCATCTTCAAATTTTAATGTCTTATTTACTCTTCACAAAATGAAACACTATACTTTTAACAATCACACTAGTCATATATATTCTTTAATGACACAAAAGCTCATTTATAAATATGTACTTTGATTAGTATAAAATATGGATAAGCCAGTAACAGTAAGAATTTGAAATTATATAGAAAATTTGAGTTGGAATGAAACACTTAATATCACTTGTATGTCGGCCACTTCCGATGATGGGAGCAATTAGCTCCTGAAAAAGATAAGTTGAAAAACATGTAAGTGATGTTAAGTGTTTCAATTCCGACTCAAATTTACTATGTAATATACTTTGATACTTATTAAATACCAAAACATACATAGATAATTTTTAAGTCATCCACTGCTACTGTAACAGTTGCAACAGATCAATCCATGTTCCCACATATGAAAATGTTCAATAAAGTTCCTTAACCAAAAGAGGGTGGTGGTTGTAACTCAAACTTGCAGCCAGCCATCTTTAGTATTGTTTGGAATTAGCAGAAAGCAGTAATGAAAATTCAAAATGCTGAGTATGAATTTGATATACTTATCACTATCAAAGCTGATTCTATTTAAGTAAAAGTAAAACTAATAATAATAAAAAAAAACAATGAGTAATAATTATTATAAGGGATGCAACACATCAATTGCAACAACGGTAAAGCTGCCATTGGTGTTTATACATATGTATGTGTATAGCATGTACAGGGCAACTGAAAAATTACTCAACTGGCCTTTATTAATTTTTATCCAACGAAAACCTATTTCTGCATAATGCCACAGATTCCATGACAATTTCAATTTCTTTTTTTTAAATTACTTAGGAAAGGGAATGACTAGTCTTTCATATCCACATGTTTTGCTGCTATATCACTGAATATGATACCACGTTGTGAGCTTTTTCTGATTCCTTAATATCACATGCAGAAGGTTTTATATATTCAACACCTAAATGCTTCTGTTGCTAAGGAATGTTTGTACATGGGAGAAAAGTTGCATTCACATGACTTTCTCTACTCGCTCTTCTGCAAAGTATTCTTACAAAAGCTTATTCTTCTCTATACTTAATCGAGATAAACTTGCATTACACATTTTGTTGCAGATATAAGGATACAGTACGCTAAAGCAAAATATTTTTAAAAAGGTATCGCTACGTGGTGGCTTTGAAATTTGAGGCAGTATTTTAATACCTGAATAATTTCAATTGCATTTTATATAAAAGTAAATTCAATAACAGCCTGCCTTGAAACAATATGTATATAATAATCATTTTTAAATGTATGTAACAGTCATTGCATATGCTTATTTTTATTGTAAACATGTTTTATTAATGTTATGTGAATACATTACATACTTTAATAATGCAAGAGCTGTGAGAATAAGTTTTAAGTTGCTAACAATGAGGTAATAATGAGGTAACCTTGTAGCAATAATGAGTTAGTGTGTTTGAAAAGTTACCAGTCATGATTATATCAAAGATAAGGTAAATTCAGTAACAGTTTAAAATTAGCCAATCAATAGCAAGGAAAAAGTGGATATTCTATTGCACTAGAATTAGCCAATCAGAGACTTGAAATACCGAAGCTTACGAGTTTTAACTGTTTAAAGTTGCTAAGTTGTTGGAAAGCCTTGGTAGTGAACAGATGGAAGATGTGTTCTCTACGTGTTAATCCTAAAATATGTATACGTGCTAAGTGAAAGTATTGAAGATTCTCACAGTTCTTAAAAAGTGTAGTGCTTTATAAAAATGTGCAAGAATTAATAAAAAGAAGTGAATTTAAATAGTTAACTTCTGTGATGTCTACAATCATTGTCACACCGCACCCTAATTAAGATATACGTGACTCTACAAACAAGACTGACGCAGCCAAGGCAAATTCTAACATAAATAATATATAGAAGCAGTGTTAATAACAAAGTTAAACATTATAGTGTAAAACTTGGAGTGTAATAACAAAAACACATCTTGAAATCAGCTTCTCATACGTAACAGCATATTACGTAATAATAGTAACTATTACATAATCAACAAATTCAAACTGACACCCAAAGCATGTTCCAGAAACTCCTTAAATGCAACTAAATAAAATATTACGTAAATTTCAATTAAGTAAGCATACATCTTATTCAAGTTAAATATATTATGAGAAGCCAAACAACTTCAAGTTGGCTCCCATACGTGGGGCAGTTAAAATTACGTAACCAAACAAAACAAAAGCAACACAACATAACCTTCTTCATGTTAAATATATTATGTAACCATAATACTACTTTCAAATTCCATCTTTCTTGTATGATCACGAGAAAAAAACGAATAACAACTACTCACTTGAAAAAAGTATAAGTATTTGAAAATTCAAACCAAAAACAAAGAATATATTGCAAATTGCCACAGAAAGTTATTTTTGACATAAGTTACGTGTTTTAATGAGATCTAATTTTTCTATACAGTAAAATTTTGTCTATCTCTTACAGTTTACCAATTAACAAAAGTCATTCAATTGAAGAGGACTTCACAGGCTATTCATAGAAAATTCAAGATATAAATTTTATTTGCCAAGCAAATATCTTAAAACATTAGGGTATTTTAATGAAAATCGTTAGAGCCATTTTTGAGAAAATAAAACATAATGAAACATTTTCCATGAAGTTGGTAGTTTGGGGAGGGGGATTTTCTTGAAAATCTTAATGTCACATCTTTAGAAAACATTGAACTTAAACAACAAGTTTGGTATTTAACAGACTTTTCATTTCCAAGTTATTACACGTATATATGTACACAAACTTTTTTCTAAAACTGCTTTTTTGTTTTTGGGTTATGGGGCACTCCGAACGTGTATTTCCAGTGAAATCTCAAGCAAAAATAGCAGGTAGGTGTAACCAAATCTGGAACCCTAAGTAACGAGCAGCCTAATTCATATTTGTCAGCAAAGTTTACATGCGTATCGGTTGGTCTCAAAAATGCAAATGTGATGTTATCGGATCACATTGATGTGATATGAATCACTTTCAGAGTTGCCTTCCTCAAAAGTGTTGCAAATCTGCTGCATTTACTGAACATGAGGTCTGAACATCACAATCTGGGTTAGGAATCTTACATGTACATTAATGACAAGCACTAGATAACATTTGCATCCAATCTGCTTTCAAAACAACAGGAACAGGCGCCACAAAGTGATGAGCTTATTTGTAAAACATCCATTGTTCGTTATAAAATTTTTTTTTATAATATTATAGTTGACTTAGTACACTACCTATTTTAAATATAAATTCTTTATACCATGAAGCTTTATTGACTCATTTTTCATCTTTACTGCTTGCCTACCATGGACAAGGGTCATTTTGGAATAAGAGACATTCCTGGATAAAACTGCCAAAATCAAAACAAAATCTCTTGAGTTTCTAGGATGTTATGGAATGAAAATTCATCTTTCTCACAAAAAACCGGTGGTGCCCATATAGGAAACAACAAAACCATTTTCAAATTTTTTGGTAGAGACATTTGAAAATAAACTCCTCAAATACTTTGCTATTTTTTGATTACGAAAAAGCATATGTTAGAGTGGATAAAAGAAAATTATGGAGAATTTTAGAAGAGCTTTTAAATAACTCCAAATTTGATAAATACTGTTAAATTCTTATATGATAATACTCAGATCGGTATTAGAGGAGGAACACCCATAAAGATAAATCAAGGACTTAAAAACAAGGATGTAGTCTGTCTCCATTTTTGTTTTTTATATATATATATATATATATATATATATATATATATATATATATATATATATATATATTGGAAAAGTTTAAATCCAGCAAATATAAAAATAGGTAGAAATGATTAATAAATAATATATTATTTGCAGATGATCAGGTATTAATGGCAGAAACAGGAGATGAATTGCAAACAAATGTGACAAAACTCAATAAGATGTTACAAACATACAATGTGAAGGTATTAACTACAAAAACTAAAGCTATGTCTATGGAAGGGAAATGGATGAGAAGAGTAATAATAATAATAATAATAATAATAATAATAATAATAATAATAATAATACATGATCAGATTAAAGAACAGATGAATACTTTTAAATTCCTAGGTTGTGCAATATCAGCTTGTAAGGTTGAACAAAGACTCAGAACTGAATATTATTACACATAATTCAGTAAATGGAGCTATAAAAAGACATCTTGGGAAATTAATGAGGAAGGAAATTAAATTTAGACTGCATAATATAATAGTAAAACCAATATTAGTATATGGAAGTGAGACATGGGTATTAAGCAAAGAGGACAAGAGGTGAATAGAGACTTCAAAAATAGGTTTCCGAGATAGTTGATGGGAATAATGCTATGAGATAAAAACAGAAGCGTAAACATAAGGAAGGAATTAGGGATAAAATCAAAAATGATTGAAGATGTTATACAATATAAAGAATACAGGTACAACCATGTTGGAAGGATGACCCCTAATTTTACATGGGTCATTCAATAATTAGTGGCAACATATGAATTAACAAGAAAGAAAACATTTTTGGAACAGTCACATTGTTGCTGTGTTCAAAAGTGATCTCCTCCAACATGAATAACCCGCCTCCACACTTCAGAGAGACGATGAACACCATCCACAGCATCTTGTTACACTAATCTTCAAGCAGACTGCTCTGCTGCTGCTATAATTGCCTGACTTAAGCGAACTTCTCTAAGTGGTAATTTCCTTTTTGCAAAAAGGTCAAAATCTCATGGGTGCATATCTAGGGAGTATGGAGGATGGTCCAGAATTTTCCACTTCCATCTGCAAAATAAATTAACCACAGGAGCAGCTATGTGAGAACAAGCACCATCATGTAGCACAATAGGATGAGAATTCAGTAGATTTGGATGCTTACAACACACAGCTGGTCATAAATGGTGTTCCAGAAAGTAACTATAATATGCACCATTCACACAATTTCCTGCAGGAATTGAATGAGTGACAAGGACACCATCAAAATCATAAGCAAACATGACTAAGTGGATCCTGTTCTTGCCGATACTTTTTTGGCCATGGGGAATCACTCATATGATTATCTCTCTAATTTTGGTTGGTAGCATTGAACCCAGGTTTCATCTAAAGTTATGATACACTGAAGGAAACGCTCGCCTTCATGTCCATAGCGTTCTAAATGCAGTCTCAGTGTTTCCATTCTCTGCCACATGTTTTGCTCTTCAAGATTGTGTGGAATGTGGAACCCATCGAGTGCATATTTTCTCATCTTTAACTCCTTCTTAAGCATGTGAAAAATCGTACCAGGAGCAATTCCAACATACTTGCTAGTTTAATACACGTCCAACAAGGTGTTCTTCCAGCAGTGCTCAAACAGTGTTCATGTGCACATTGTCACTTGTTGATTGCGGTCTGGCAACTTTACGTTTTTTATGAACATCTTTCCTAACTCTGTGAAATGCATGCGCCACCTAGCCACAGTACAATACGGTCAAGTCTCTCTACCACAAGCTTCCATTAATGCTGCATGGCATTGTCCTTGCTAGTTTAACACACATCCAACAAGGTTCTTCCAGCAGTGCTGCTCAAACAGTGTTCATGTGCACATTGTCACTTGCTGATTGCGGTCTGGCAACTTTACGTTTTTTATGAACATCTTTCCTAACTCTGTGAAATGCATGCGCCACCAAGCCACAGTACAATACGGTCAAGTTTCTCTACCACAAGCTTCCATTAATGCTGCATGGCATTGTCCTTGCTAGTTTAATACACGTCCAACAAGGTTCTTCCAGCAGTGCTGCTCAAACAGTGTTCATGTGCACATTGTCACTTGTTGATTGCGGTCTGGCAACTTTACGTTTTTTATGAAAATCTTTCCTAACTCTGTGAAATGCAGGCGCCACCTAGCCACAGTACAATACGGTCAAGTCTCTCTACCACAAGCTTCCATTAATGCTGCATGGCATTGTCCTTGCTAGTTTAATACACGTCCAACAAGGTTCTTCCAGCAGTGCTGCTCAAACAGTGTTCATGTGCACATTGTCACTTGTTGATTGCGGTCTGGCAACTTTACGTTTTTTATGAACATCTTTCCTAACTCTGTGAAATGCATGCGCCACCTAGCCACAGTACAATATGGTCAAGTCTCTCTACCACAAGCTTCCATTAATGCTGCAGGCATTGTCCTTGCTAGTTTAATACACGTCCAACAAGGTTCTTCCAGCAGTGCTGCTCAAACAGTGTTCATGTGCACATTGTCACTTCTTGATTGCGGTCTGGCAACTTTACGTTTTTTATGAACATCTTTCCTAACTCTGTGAAATGCATGCGCCCACCTAGCCACAGTACAATACGGTCAAGTCTCTCTACCACAAGCTTTCATTAATGCTGCATGGCATTGTCGAGCATTCTTGCCTCTTGCTATTGGAATTTCAATGAAGCATCCTTTTTTGTATTTACTTAACATTTTAGAGCACTACAGATAACAGCCGACAAATTAAAACTCGCTATAAAAATCTTATAAATAAGACTACTGTCTTAAAACTCACAGATAACACACATAAGATGCTCTTCTTTCTCATTGTTATCAACTTGCATCATTTACCACTGATAGCGCCACATACAAACACAGTTGCCACTAATTAATGAATGATCCATGTATGTCAACCAGCACAATATAGGACAGTTAAGGATAAGATGGAGACACAATTTTTATAACCTTTGATGCAGAACGGGACAAATACCCAATTCTTGATTTGATAGAAGAAGAAATGCTTAGTCACTTTGATGGTGAAACCTGGTAGCTTCTGCTGTGGAACTCCACTTAAGAATCCAACAGCAGTGCTAGTACTGCAATATGCAAGTTTTTCTTTCTCTTTCTCTCTTATTTTTTTGTTTGTTTGTTCTTCTTGTTTGAGGGAAAATGCTTTATGCATGCCAATGATCCAACACTGGCAGTGTGGGAGTCCCTAGATGGTATATCCACTAAAACCCCTCCAGAAATATCATGCAGCATGCAAAATCACTTCTCAATGGTGTTTATCTTCCTTTTTCATTCTTTCCTGTTTTTTTTAATGATATACATTATTATCTCTTTGAAAAATACCAGGAATGGTTCTGGGATGGTGTCACTGAGCCGTGGCACTACTTGTGCCAAAAGGAAAGACAGAGAACTGTATAGGAATTACGCATAAAGCTTTATTTTCGAGTATCTATTCTCTCACTTGAATGGGCACATTAAGCGGTACATGCTCTGCTGGTTGCTTTCTGAAGCTTGCAGCCAATTCCAGATTGGCACTGTTTAATTCAATTCAATTTTATTGCAATTCAATATGGTGTAATACACGATTGAATCTCATATGCTCATAAGCGCAGTGTATAAGGCTAGGGTATATGTTTCTACGCGGTTCTTATAGGAGAGGTGGAGCCAAGACACTGGCTCAGAGCTTATGTTCCATCTGTTAGAGCACAGTAGAGCACAGAACCCAGCGACAATCAGTGGAATACATATTCTGCATTCAATCTTCCTTTAATGCAGTGTTATCATCTTGCTGCAAGTTAATGCTAATGCATTTGAAGTGAAAATTAATGTTTAATTAAATTGAATGCAGAAATAATACACCAAAATATCCTTGATGTATGGTTTTGAATATAATTATGTTGTTAGTTATGGAACTAAGAGGCATTACTTCAATATTTGTATATTTCAAAGCAGCAGGGTTATTGGTTATGATTGAATAGGTGGTATCTTATGCACCACAGAACAAAAAAATAACTTATTCACCATGTTTTGAGCACCTGTTTTTAAAACAATTGTCAAGTATTTCTGTCTATGCTCGTGTAGTAAGAGTTCAGTCCAAAGACATTGTACTTCACTGTGAAGTCAGGTAACTAAAACAGTGTAGTGTGTTCTTTAAGTGAATATTCAGTTGTGTGTGAAAGTTACAAAAATGAACAAAGCAAATGAAATCTTAAAAACTCTATTTACAAACAGGACACTTAGGGAAAAGATTTAGATGGAAACATTGGGTAGGCCACTCCCGAATCTGAATCTGCAGCAGCAGAAAAAAACTGATGTGGTAAATTCAACCCAGAAAGTTATCAAAAGAACAAATGGATTTGTGTCTGTGAGGAAAATAGTGCTATTGTTTTTACTTTTCCTTATTGTTATTTGGGGGAGATGTCCATTGTATAAGACTGGAATAACTGATATGGAGCACATATAGTCTAAAATGAAAGTAATTCAATTCTTGTCAATTGCCTAATATGTTTGATGCTACTGCACAAAGTTGTTAAGCATATATTATTTGAGGGATTTGTTTTCACTTTTTTTTTGGGGGGGGGGGTCACTACCAGTAGAATACCTCAGCAGCTGCCAACTATAAACATCCATTTTTCTTCATAATATGCACGTAAGCTGTGCTGAAAAGTACATTCTCAGCTTCCCTTCCCCTTCTTCCACCCCTCAAAGGATAGCTCATTATACTTCTTTAATTCAAATTTGTGTCAAAAACTGTATGAACTTAAAGCAATATTTATTGAAAGTTAAAAATAAATTAACATGAGCAACACTATGAGTGATAAAGCGAGCATTACTCAAAGCAGAAATATTTCACTGATTGTACTACACATAGTATGAAACTTTATTTGTGTTATACTATAGGTTTAATTCTTTCAAATTCATACCAACTTGCAAATTCAATGGGACCAGTATGGGCAGCTGAGGTTATTAAGGCATTTGAGTCATGAATGAGAGGTCTGTGGTTCAAATCCTGCCACAACCATCTTCCCTGAGTAAGGCTCAGTCTTCATAACCAGTAAATGCAAGGGAAATACTCTAAACTTAGGCCTGGAGCATTCCCTTTCCAAATATCTTTTCAGACTTCATTGCGTATATCAACAGTTACCACTGCATATGGTGTCACATGTAGTAAGAACAGGCATACACACCAATAGAAAAAATCTGATGTGTTACACTCACATGACTTTCTCTACTCTTGTACAAGCTATTTTTACAAACGCTTATTCTCCATCTACTTCATGTTAATTGAGATGTTAATCCTATTGCTAATTTTCTTGTAGGTGCAAGGGGAATTGCTAGGCTTTAAGCGATAGTCAAATATTTTAAGACCTGGTTGCTATGTGGAGTATTCCATTCTCTTTGTATTATCGGGACATAAAAAAAAAATGAATAACGAATTCCCATTTGAGAAATAGTATAAGTATTGGAAAATTTCAGGGAATAACAAGCAATATCTTGAAAATGGTTCATGCAACAAAAAAAATGTATATGACATAAATTGTGTACATTTTTTGTGTAGTAAAACTTTGTCCATCTCTTATGGTTTACCAGTTACGCAAAAGTCGTTCACAATGAAGAATACTTTTGGAGACATTCCCAGAAAATTTGAGATATACATTTTATTTGTCATGAAAGTATCTTAAATATATAATATTTTAATCAAAATTGTTAAAGCCATTTTTGAGAAAATTAAAATTTTCAAAAAATGTTCCATGTAAAGGGTAATCTGGGGTGGGGGGATTTTCTTGAAAACCTTCATGGCGCATCTCTGGAAGATACTGAACCTAAATACCAAGTTTGGTGTTTATCCGACTGTTGTTCATTTCTGAGTTATGCTGTTCATAGCCACACACACGGACATGTTTCCAAAAATACTTTTTTTTGGATTCAGGAGGCCTCAAAACATGTATTTCTGCTGAAATCTCAGTATCAAATTTTTGAGTGGAATGCAATACTTCCCCTACTTACTACACGTAGTAGAGAAAGTAAAAATAAATGTAAGAAGCATTCATCTTCCTACACCTCCACATCAGTTAGAAAAACTATGCTTATGTAAAAGGATTTTTCAAAATCATCTTTCCTACTTTGTAACTATTTACATGATTTCCTGCAAGTAATCAGGTATTGGGTAGTAACTACCTTCCAGGTATTCCATCCATTCAACTACAGTAACCACTACTGACAAACAGTCAGCAGCCTTTCCATGCAGATGTTGGCTTTTGTATTGTATGTGTTATATATGTTAAGAATCAAATGGCAAAAATATATTGTAAGCTACAAATGTGCTTTAGTACAATTCATGTTTATTCACAACAGTAATGTAAAACGGAGAAAGGTTTTCAGGTAGTAAAGCAATGAAATAATGGGATTACTCCCCTTCATTTTCACCAACATTTTGTCTTGAAACAGCATCCAAAATAATAAGATGGCTATTTCATGAAAACAAATGAGTAATATCTGGGATGGAGAGGTGACATCACAGTGGGCCATGGCATTCAGTCTGGACAACTTTCTGATTTAACTAAACTGGCTATAAAGCCTAATCTCCTTATGTAAAATGATTTAGCAAGACAATTAAGAAGAATTACACAAAAAGAAAAAATCTGATGTGTTACACTCACATGACTTTCTCTACTCTTGTACAAACTATTTTTACAAACGTTTATTCTCCATATGCTTCATGTTAATCGAGATATCGAGATGTCAATCTTATTGCTAATTTTCTTGTAGATGCAAGGGGAATATGGTAGGTTTAAAGCGATAGTCAAATATTTTAACGCTGGTTGCTATGTGGTGCATTCCATTCTCTTTACATGTCCAGGACATAAAAAAATCTGATGTGTTACACTCACATGACTTTTTCTACTCTTGTACAATCTATTTTTACAAACGCCTTTTCTCCAAATGCTTCATGTTAATCGAGAAATCGAGATGTCAATCTTATTGGTAATTTTCTTGTAGATGCGAGGGGAATATGGTAGCTTTTAAGCGATAGTCAAATATTTTAGCGCTGGTTGCTATGCGGCGAATTCCATTCTCTTTGCATGTCTAGGACATAAAAAAATGAATAACGAATTTGATAAAAAGATTGTATTGGAAGTATTGGAAAATTTAAGGAAATAACAAGCAATATCTCGAAAACGGTTCACTCAACAAAAGAAATAAATATGACATAAGTTGTGTATTTCAACGCGATCTACATTTTTTGTGTAGTAAAATTTTGTCTATCTCTTATGGTTTACCAGTTATGCAAAAGTCGTTCACAATGAAGAATACTTTTGGAGACATTCCCAGAAAATTCGAGATAAACATTTCATTTCTCATGACTTTATCTTAAACATATGATATTTTCATCAAAATCGTTAGAGCCATTTTTGAGAAAATTAAAATTTTCGAAAAATCTTCCATGTAAAGGGTAGTCTGGGGTGGGGGGATTTTCTTGAAAACCTTCGTGTCGCATCTCTGGAAGATACTGAACCTAAATACCAAGTTTGATGTTTATCCGACAGTTCGTTTTTGAGTTATGCTGTTCACAGACACACACACAAACACACACACACACAAACACACACACACACACACACACACACACACAGACACACACACGGACATGTTTGCAAAAATGCTTTTTTTGGATTCAAGAGGTCTCAAAACATGTATTTCCAGTGAAATCTCAGTATCGAATTTTTGGGTGGAATGCAATACTTCCCCTACTTACTATACGTAGTAGAGAAAGTAAAAATGAATAACGAATTTGAGAAAAAGTATAAGTATTGGAAAATTTAAGGAAATAACAAGCAATATCTCGAAAACGGTTCACTCAACAAAAAAAAATGTATATGATATAAGTTGTGTATTTTAACGCAATCTACATTTTTTGTGTAGTAAAATTTTGTCTATCTCTTATGGTTTACCAATTATGCAAAAGTCGTTCATAATGAAGAATACTTTTGGAGACATTCCCAGAAATTTCGAGATATACATTTCATTTCTCATGACATTATCTTAAACATATGATATTTTCATCAAAATCGTTAGAGCCATTTTTGAGAAAATTAAAATTTTCGAAAAATCTTCCATGTAAAGGGTAGTCTGGGGTGGGGGGATTTTCTTGAAAATCTTCGTGTCGCATCTCTGGAAGATACTGAACGTAAATACCAAGTTTGGTGTTTATCCGACTGTTAGTTTTTGAGTTATGCTGTTCACAGACACACACACACAGACACACACACACACAGACACACACAAACAGACACACACACGGACATGTTTGCAAAAATGCTTTTTTTGGATTCAGGAGGTCTCAAAACATGTATTTCCAGTGAAATCTCGGTATCGAATTTTTGGGTGGAATGCAATACTTCCCCTACTTACTATACGTAGTAGAGAAAGTAAAAATGAATAACGAATTTGAGAAAAGGTATAAGTACTGGAAAATTTAAGGAAATAACAAGCAATATCTCGAAAACGGTTCACTTAACAAAAAAAAAGGTATATGATATAAGTTGTGTATTTTAACGCGATCTACATTTTTTGTGTAGTAAAATTTTGTCTATCTCTTATGGTTTACCAGTTATGCAAAAGTCGTTCATAATGAAGAATACTTTTGGAGACATTCCCAGAAATTTCGAGATATACATTTCATTTCTCATGACATTATCTTAAACATATGATATTTTCATCAAAATCGTTAGAGCCATTTTTGAGAAAATTAAAATTTTCGAAAAATCTTCCATGTAAAGGGTAGTCTGGGGTGGGGGGATTTTCTTGAAAATCTTCGTGTCGCATCTCTGGAAGATACTGAACGTAAATACCAAGTTTGGTGTTTATCCGACTGTTAGTTTTTGAGTTATGCTGTTCACAGACACACACACACACACACACACACAGACACACACACGGACATGTTTCCAAAAATGCTTTTTTTGGATTCAGGAGGTCTCAAAACATGTATTTCCGGTGAAATCTCGGTATCAAATTTTTGGGTGGAATGCAATACTTCCCCTACTTACTATACGTAGTAGAGAAAGTAAAAATCTGATGTGTTACACTCACATGACTTTCTCTACTCTTGTACAAACTATTTTTACAAACGCTTATTCTCCATATGCTTCATGTTAATGGAGATATCGAAATGTCAATCTTATTGATAATTTTCTTGTAGATGCAAGGGGAATATGGTAGGTTTTAAGCGATAGTCAAATATTTTAACGCTAGTTGCTATGTGGCGCATTCCATTCTCTTTGCATGTCCAGGACATAAAAAAAATGAATAACGAATTTGAGAAAAAGTATAAGTATTGGAAAATTTAAGGGAATAACAAGCAATATCTCGCAAACGGTTCACTCAACAAAAGAAATGTATATGACATAAACTGTGTATTTTAACGAGATCTACATTTTTCGTGTAGTAAAATTTTGTCTATCTCTTATGGGTTACCAGTTATGAAAAAGCCGTTCATAATGAACAATACTTTTGGAGACATTCCCAAAAAATTCGAGATATACATTTTATTTGTCATGACAATATCTTAAACATATGATATTTTAATCAAAATCGTTAGAGCCGTTTTTGAGAAAATTAAAATTTTCGAAAAATGTTCCATGTAAAGTGTAGTCTGGGGTGGGGGGATTTTCTTGAAAACCTTCGTGTTGCATCTCTGAAAGATACTGAACCTAAATACCAAGTTTGGTGTTTATCCGACTCTTCGTTTTTGAGTTATGCTGTTTACAGACACACAGACACACAGACAGACAGACACACAGACAGACACACACACGGACATGTTTCCAAAAATGCTTTTTTTGGATTCAGTGAGTCTCAAAACATGTATTTCCGGTGAAATCTTGGTATCGAAATTTTGGGTGGAATACAATACTTCCCCTACTTACTATACGTAGTAGAGAAAGTAAAAATAGGAACTGAAGACTTCCTTCATCTTTAGGGTTAACTGATGGCTAGGGAAGTCTGGGATCCTTATTTATAATGCTGGTGAGCAGAGAGGTGAAATTCTGGAAACTGATTGGTTCACAGCATTTCCAGCTCTGGAGAGGCTACATTGGATATGCAACCTGCTAGAAAATCCAGCTAGCTGCTCGTTAATGTGAGGCCAAACCACGCAGAAAACGATGTGTCTTCATATGTATGAGGTTTCCAGGCATAACGGCATACCAATAGCTTCCACCATAAATCTCAATGGATGGTCACGCTCAACAGCACAGAGCAGATTCCATATCAGAACCAGATCATCTGCACACCGAATTCCAACACCTAGAGCTAACCCTCTGACAAAGCTCTAATTTTAAGGGACTGCAAACAAGTTAGGAAAGTAATTGATATGCTATATAATTATGGAAATGGACCCTTCAGGAAACATAACTAGATTATGAAACTCTTTGATGGCAATCCTCCTTGCCACCTCTGTAAACATTGAGCAGAAACTGCTGAACATCTCCTCCTAGAATACAGTTAGTTACATAGAAAGCAACAGATTCACAATATTTGGAACAGCTCAACCTTCAGGAGAAGAAGACAAAAACTTTATAGGAAAGACCTTAAATCTTTTTGAAAAGATAGATCTATAACTAGAAGGGTAATGGGAGCACACAAAAAGCCTATAGCTGAGATGTATGTGTCTTTGACAACTCCCTTAAAAGATTATCAAATCCTCCAACAGAACAGCTACTCAGCCAAGGACATAAAAACCTCCATATGAACAGCCGACAAAAAGCAGACTGGCACCATATTAACACAAGAGAAAGACTAAAAACCTACCATAGCCTGCATATCATAGTCATTTGTCTGAAAAAATAAACAGACTATTCCACAAACTTCATCTTCATTCTCTGTTTAACCTCCTCGCATGTAGGACTTACACTTCCCGGGACTTACAGGCGGTTGCCTGGGGTCAGAGGCCCGTCGAGGAGCAGACACTCATGGATCAGACAGAATATCCAGGATGGGTGATCAGCCCGATGCCTGGTATGGGAGGAAGGAAGTAGATGAAACGAAATGATGGTGAAATAAATGAAAGGTAAGGTGATGATGGAGCAGTTGGTGGAATGAATGGCGGGGGAAACCGGAGAACCCAGAGAAAACCCGCCCAGATGCTGCTTTGTCCATCACAAATCCCACTTGTGGGTCCCTGGGATTGAACCCGGGCCACCTTGGTGAGAGGCGAGCAGTACTATTCCACAAACACTGCATAAAAATAATCTAGCAGCCAGAAATAAATACACTAAGAATATAGTCGGGCCAATAAAACAAACAACCTAGCACTCAAGTACCTGGAGTACACCTCACTCCTTGCAAATGTGGCACAGCGTACATTGGCCAAACTGGACACACCATCTCCACTTGCATCACAGAATACCAGATTAATGCAACCTGAAAAATCCTTACTGGCAGAACATAGTGTATAAAAGGACCACAGGGCGCAAGTCAACAATACCAAAATAATAGTAGATATTCAGATTACTGGGAAAGAAGAGTGATAGACGCTCTGGCCATTGCAATGGAATGGGGAAACCTTTACTGTGATGCTGGCCTTCACCTGTGTCAGACATGGGCGTCAATGATAAAAAGCCTCAACACTGATGGCACGCCTTCATACATAATGCATCATTTTCTGCCAGGTCTGCTCCTGAAAATAACAAGCAGCCAGCAGTTCCATGCCCAACATGTCCTCTCCAGAGCCAGAAATGCTGTGAACCAATCAACTTCCAGCATTTCACCTGTCTCCGTCCACCAGCACCATAAATAAGGATCTGCAGAACTTTCCTAGTCATCACTTAACCCTGAAGATGGAGAAGATGAACTTCTTTGAAACATCAGTTTTAGCATTTGGAATAAAAAAATCTGATGTGTTACACTCACATGACTTTCTCTACTCTTGTACAAACTATTTTTACAAATGCTTATTCTCTATATGCTTCATGTTAATCAAGATGTTAATCCTATTGCTAATTTTCTTGTAGATGCAAGGGGAATATGGTAGGTTTCAAGAGATAGTCAAATCTTTTAAGCGCTCTTTGCATGTCCAGGAGATAAAAAAATCTGATGTGTTACACTCACATGACTTTTTCTACTCTTGTACAAACTATTTTTACAAATGCTTATTCCCCATATGCTTCATATTAATCAAGATATCGAGATGTGAATCTTATTGCTAATTTTCTTGTAGATGCAAGGGGAATTGGTAGGCTTTAAGCGATAGTCAAATATTTTAAGAGCTGGTTGCTATGTGGAGTATTCCATTCTCTTTGCATTACCAGGACAAAAAAAAATGAATAACGAATTTGAGAAAAAGTATAAGTATTGGAAATTTTAAGGGAATAACAAGCAATATCTCGAAAATGGTTCACTCAACAAAAAAAAGAATGTATATGACAAATTGTGTATTTTAATGCAATCTACATTTTTTGTGTAGTAACATTTTGTCTATCTCTTATGGTTTACCAGTTATGCAAAAGTCGTTCACAATGAAGAATACTTTTGGAGACATTCCCAGAAAATTCGAGATATACATTTCATTTGTCATGAAAATATCTTAAACATATGATATTTTAATCAAAATCGTTAGCCGTTTTTGAGAAAATTAAAATTTTCGAAAAATGTTCCATGTAAAGGGTAATCTGGGGTGGGAGGATTTTCTTGAAAACCTTCGTGTCGCATCTCTGGAAGATACTGAACCTAAATACCAAGATTGGCGTTTATTCGACTGTTCGTTTCTGAGTTCTCTCTCTCTCTCTCTCTCTCTCTCTCTCTCTCTCTCTCTCTCTCTCTCTCTCTCTCTCCCACACACACGGACATTTTTCCAAAAATGCTTTTCTTTAGATTCAGGGGGCCTCAAAACATGTATTTCCGGTGAAATCTCAGTATTGAATTTTTGGGTGGAATACAATACTTCCCCTACTTACTATACGTAGTAGAGAAAGTAAAAAAAAGGTGCTCTACCAGGTCATAGAGACTGCTGGTATTCATTATATAAGAACAGAAAAGCAGTTTGCAACAGGATTAAGTTTTGTGTTTTCTAGTAGCATGCCAAACAGACACATTCAGCAATAAATCCAAATGACACTGCTGCTTCATCTTGGTGTTTGATTGAGATAACCCTTAAAATATTTTTGGAACAGAAAAGCCATGAGGTTGCTATTTTATCTCAAGATATACTTCCTTAAGAGATTGTTGTTAGGGCATTATTTCATTATTAATGGTAACATGTTAAAAGAATTTGGCTGATAATTACTAGGGATAATCTGAATTTCTTGCCCTTTTTAGCTGTCTTCATTACATACATGCATGTCTATATTTTCTCTCGTTTCAAAGATAGTCCTAAAGTAGAACCAAATTTTTACTTTCTCTACTACGTATAATAAGTAGGGGAATTATTGTATTCCACCCAAAAATTCGATACCAAGATTTCACTGGAAATATATGTTTTGAGGCCCCTGAATCCAAAGAGAGCATTTTTGGAAACACGTCCGTGTGTGTGTCTGTGTGTGAACAGCATAACTCAGAAATGAACAGTCGGATAAACACCAAACTTGGTATTTAGGTCCAATATCTTCCAGAGATGTGACACGAAGGTTTTCAAAAAAATCCTCCCACCCCAGATTACCCTTTATATGGAACATTTTTCGAAAATTTTAATTTTCTCAAAAATGCCTCTTAACGATTTTGATTAAAATATCATATATTTAAGATACTTTCATGACAAATAAAATGTATATTGAATTTTCTGGGAACGTCTCCAGAAGTATTCTTCATTCTGAACGACTTTTGCGTAACTGGTAAACCATAAGAGATAGACAAAATTTTACTGCACAAAAAATGTAGATCGTGTTAAAATACACAATTTAGTCATATACATTTTTTTTTGTTGAGTGAACCATTTTTGAGATATTGCTTGTTATTCTCTTAAATTTTCCAATACTTATACTTTTTCCCAAATAGGAATTCGTTATTCATTTTTTTTTTCCCCTGGTAATGCAAAGAGAATGGAATACTCCACATAGCAAACAGCTCTTAAAATATTTGACTATTGCTTAAAGCCTACCAATTCCTCTTGCATCTACAAGAAAATTAGCAATAAGATTAACATGAAGCATATGGAGAATAAGCGTTTGTAAAAATAGTTTGTACAAGAGTAGAGAAAGTCATGTGAGTAACACATCAGATTTTTTATATTCCCACAATTTGAGTTTTCCTGTAATGTTTTTAGTTTATACTTGTTCCATTTTTTGTCCTGTACCAACAATACATAGCATTCCCGCCATTAAGAATTTGTAAACCAATTTATTTCCCACCATTGGTGTTTTTTCTTAGTTGCTGATAGTGATTTTTAAACCTATTTCCTTTGATCCAAAAACCGAAAACTGAAAGTGGTACACAGTGAAGCGCAAATGTACTAAAACATAAAACAAAACTAACAAATTTTTAAATTCCTCTGAAGCGAACATGTTATACATGTTCATCAACCAACAGACAGAGGTATGCAGTGAGCCCATGGAAGATATCAGCAACTAGTCCAACAGTCGAAATCTGCTGATGATGTAGACATCGCCTTTGGAAGATGTCCAGTTAATTAATTATTAGTGAAGCTACTCAAGTGCACATTTGACTGACATTGTAATTTAGCATTACTATTTCCCCTGGTTTAAATCAAGTTTTACAGAAGTGTAGAGCATTTCCTTTACCAGATGACATTACTTATGATAAACTTTCGTTCCTCTCATTCCAATGACCTGTACATGCTAATATAAGCTGTAGCACTTGCAAACCAGTTAATTGATTGTGCATAATAGCACATTTGTTCTGCTGTGCAATTCAACACTGTGGTCTGCAGCAACACTAGTGATACTTATTACTTTCTCTACTACGTATAGTAAGTAGGGGAAGTATTGTATTCCACTCAAAAATTCGATACCGAAATTTCAATGGAAATACATGTTTTGAGACCTCCTGAATCCAAAAAAAGCATTTTTGGAAACATGTCCGTGTGTGTGTCTGTGTGTCTGTGAACAGCATAACTCAAAAACGAACAGTCGGATAAGCACCAAACTTGGTATTTAGGTTCAGTATCTTCCAGAGATGGGACACAAAGGTTTTCAAGAAAATCCCCCCACCCCAGACTACCCTTTACATGGAAGATTTTTCGAAAATTTTAATTTTCTCAAAAATGGCTCTAACGATTTTGATGAAAATATCATATGTTTAAGATAATGTCATGAGAAATGAAATTTATATCTCGAATTTTCTGGGAATGTCTCCAAAAGTATTCTTCATTGTGAACGACTTTTGCATAACTGGTAAACCATAAGAGATAGACAAAATGTTACTACACAAAAAATGTAGATCGCGTTAAAATACACAACTTATGTCATATACATTTCTTTTATTGAGTGAACCGTTTGAGATATTGCTTGTTATTTCCTTAAATTTTCCAATACTTATACTTTTTCTCAAATTCGTTATTCATTTTTTTATGCCCTGGACATGCAAAGAGAATGGAATGCGCCACATAGCAACCAGCGTTAAAATATTTGACTATCGCTTAAAAGCTACCATATTCCCCTTGCATCTACAAGAAAATTAGCAATAAGATTAACATCTCGATATCTCGATTAACATGAAGCATATGGAGAATAAGCGTTTGTAAAATTAGATTGTACAAGAGTAGAGAAAGTCATGTGAGTGTAACACATCAGATTTTTTTTAAGGTGGTGTGCAATTCTTAGTGGTGAAAAAGAGAAAAAACAGAGAATGCATTTCTGTACAAGGTCAGTTAGCATAAAGCTTGAACTTTCTGTCTCAACTTTGCATATTATAGTTGAAAATGGATCAATCATTGAAATTAATGTATAACAAATTGGCGTTATGTCCGAAATATGGAAATATATATGGATCTAATGAACAATGTCATACATAAACTTTCAGCAGAGTGGTATGTTTCTACATGAGCAGCAAAAATTCCAATTGATGTTGCTACTCCAAACCAAAGCGCTTCAGTTTGCTACAAGGTTGGGAATTACTGATTTTACTGTCTCTACTGGATGGATGGTTGGATCAGTTCAAGAATCATCATAGTATTATGTACAATCAACTGTGTGGAGAAAATAAAATAAATGTGGAAACTTCAAACCAGTGCAGACAAAACCTGTCAACTATTACCCAATGTTAATGAAACTGGTCTGTTTAATAACATTCTGCAAAGCAAATCTTGTGTTTTAAGTAGGGAAAAATGTCATGATAGAAAATTCAGCAAGCAAAGGGTAACAATTTTGCTTATGAGCAAAAATTACTCCCCTAGTAGTTAGTAAATTCAAGAAGACCATGTGTTTAAGAATTTGAAAAATCTGCCAATGAAATATGATGCTAATGACACAGTATAGTTGACTAATAGCATTTTAACATCCACTCTACATATTCTGGAAGCCAAAATAGCAGCAAATCACTATAAAATACAGTTAGACAGATACCCTAAAGATCTGCAGCTCATAAATATCATATTAGTACTACTTCTTCCAAAATGTGATAGTGGATTTCAACTAGTGGATCTGGACATCATCCACATCTTTAAATGCAAAAACAGGAAGACACTAGTTCAAAGCACTGTCTTTGAGCACGACAGTGGTGTGAATCCAAAGCAAATAACCTAACAGTCCTTGATACCATGCACATAATGGGATAAACTGGTAATAGAGAAGGTAGTTCCAATAACTATATTCAGACCATGGAATCCATCAAGTATTTTTTCCTGTGAAAATATCTGCTTGCAGAAGGCAAGATTCAAATTTGTGGAAGAAGAGCATATGCATGAGGAAGAGGAGATGTCAAGAGCCCAACAACTGATGTCAACAGTAGTAGACATCACCTCCAACCATCTTAAAGAAGTGGTTGGTGAAGAAAGTTGTGACCAGGAGCCCACAACTACTACCAGTAAAGAAGCTGTTGAAGCCACAACTGTTTGAGGCAGTACAATGTGAGTGCCTCAGAAGAGGACAGGGTATTTAATGCCTTATATTGCTGTGGAGATGCAGGCAGAATTGATACAAATGTGTAAGAAGCACAAAATTACTTTTTAATAGGTAATGTAATTGCATATGTTTTATTTTATTTTCATCTGTTAAGGTTTCTAAATGATGCAATATGATGCATTATAACTTAATAATAAATTCATGGTTTTAACATTTTATATTTCTCTTTTTTTCCTTAATTTTCTGCTTTTTATACTTTCCTATCAATCACACTTTTTTGCATCAGTCCCTAGAAAAGTGTAGAAAAAGGGTCTTACTGTATATCTTAACATTATGGCAGACACAAAATTTAATGGTGAATGGCAGGAGGAGCTGGTGATCACGAAATCCAATGAGGTTTGCCTCACCTTGCAGTGCTGTATAGTTAAGATGATATCTATTCTAGGAAAAATATATCCACGGGTACAAGTGGAAAAAAAGTATGGAACAAGAAAGGAAGCTGTCAGAATTTTAAGAGGTTTCAGGAAAGGGAAACAAACAATAGATGAGTTCATAATAATAAAGACAATAAGAAACAAATACCGCAATGAGAAGAGAGGACACATGTTCTTCGCAGATTTTAAGAAAGCATTTGATACAATAAACAGAATAGCTCTAGTATGGAAATTAAAAAGAAAAGAGGTAAGTGCAAACTACATAAAGAAAGTAGAAAAAAATCTGTAAAGGGATAAAGTTTTGTATAAGATGGGAAAAAAATGAAATCACAGAGATGACAGAACAAAAAATAGGATTGTCCAATTTTATTTATTTTGTTCATAGATGATATAATAGACCAAATCCAAAAAGGAAACCAGCATTGCCTGGTAACAGCCAATAAAGAAATTCCTGGATTATTATACGTGGACGACTTAATGATAGGATCTATAATGGTAGTTGGGTTAAAAATGGCAATAAATAAAGTTCAGAATTTCTGTGAAGAATGGATGATCAGAATAAATATAAACAAGTCAAGTTATGGTTTTCAAAAAAGGAACTAAACTGAGAAAAGAAAAGGGTGCTAATAGGGAAAGGATTAGAAGTGATCAAAGAATCTGAATACTTAGGAGTGAGGATAAATAACAAACGGGAATGGGAGACACACACAGTAGGAAAATAGAAGCAAAAGGGAGGGCTGCAATGACAGGAATAAGAGTATATAAATATAAGCTAAAATGACAACCGAGTGGCTGGAAAGAATTATGAGGCTCTAGTGGAATCAATGTTTTATGCAGCAGAAATCTGGGGGGCACAGATGTAAGCCAAAAGGTAGACCATATGTACAGAATGTTCTGTAAAGAACTAATAGCGTTATCAAAATCAGCGCCAAGGGAAGTAGCTTTAGTAGAAGTAGGAAAAACAAGAAGGGAAGGAATAATAATGGAGACAATAATAAAATGTTAGTATAGATGTTCGGTTAAAGAAGATGGAAAAATCTTAAAGTTATGCATGAAGCAGCAAAAAAGCTTAGAGAGGATAAATAGTTGGTGGGCAGGGATAGGAAGAATCATGGGGAAAATAGAAAGGGAGACATATGGAAGTTAGAAGAAAAGAATGAAAGTGATGTAGGTAAACTGGTAAAAGGCAGAATAGAAGACAGAAAGGCAGGAGATAAAGGGAATTTTAGAAAGCAACAAATCATTACAATTTTATAAACAAATAAAACAAACAGGACAATAACCATATATAGATTACTAACAGACAAGAAAAGAAGGGACAGCTTGGATGATAACAGAAACAATATTTCTAAGAGTGATAAGAGGTAAAGATACAGGAATATGTGAAATATGTGCCGAGAAAGAAAGTATACCATATTATATGACGGAATGTAAGATGTTAGTGTTGTGGAGAAAAAAGTTTGGGAGGAAAAATGGAAAAAAATAGGGGGGAAAAGTGTAACTATAAAAATGTTAACAGAAAAGAAGAAAGGAAAATTCAAAGAAATATAGGTGAGTTTTTACAGAAAGAAAAAGAAAAATTGGCAAGGAAAGTAAGGAGTACGAAAGAAGAAAACAGAGTGAAGAAAGGGGAAGGGGCAAGAGCTACCAGGCGGGGTGAACGGACTGATTGCCATGCAAGCCAAGGTAGCAACAAGGTCAATTAATAATTTGTACATAGTTTAGGTTAGATAAATGAAAAATTGTAAAAGTTATGTAAAGGAAGTTGTACAAATAAATTCATTCATTGGTTGGTTGGAGAGATATGGATATGCACTGAACTCGTGTTTTAACATGGGATTCTGCTAAGAAGCTTCAAAGTTCTCTGTCCACTCCCTTTTCGCTTCTTTTGTTTATTTTGTCAGCATGTGATTCAAAACAAGATAACAGAACCAGCATGAGGTAAGCTATAAGGAAGGAAAAGCCCTCTAGGTTGCTGATGTTATAGCTTCAGTAGAGTGTTTTTCTGTCATGTAAGTGGTGGTAATTTCAGTTCCCATTGCTAAATTATAGTGATTGTATTATGTTATTTTATTGGTACTTAGTGAAAATGTCACTCAATGAACAAGGTATGAGTAGAGAAAGTTAATCAATATAACATAAATGGGAAGTGTTGCATCACCATAGCAGGAATATAATTTACAATATGCATTCTTTCTTCTTTTTACTTGGTCTGCATAAGATTTTTATTACTGTTATTAAGGTATGACTTTCAGATTACTTTACTTGTTAATTGAGCAATGCACACCATATTTGTTTGCTTAAGTACTACAGTAATACCCTATAAACTGTTTTAATTTTGTCTTATTACTGCATGTAACTTCGCTCTGCCCTTTAACATGTGGAAACATCACACTTGCTATAGTGATCAGCTACCAACTGCCATTAAATTTTCTGTCTGCCATAATAACAGAGAGTTTAATGGAAGAATTGAAGCAGAGATGGCATTTTGGATGTAATTATCAATGATTTATAAGCAACCCGTAAAAGCCAGCCAGAAATAATATTTTACTGGATCAATCACAGCCATCTGGGATCGGTAGAGTTAGGATGCACAGTATTGGCTATCAAACATAAGTGGGAAGGCGTCGGTCATTTCAGTAACTTCAGTTCACTTTTGTGCTTAGATTGAATTCATGAATTGTGAAAACTATGATCCACTGTTGCCACTACAGAGTGAAACCTGTTGCACACTCTGATCTTTGTCAGGATGAATGAAATAAACCCATGTGATGACTGGGCTAAAATTGGAAGTGCTGTCAGTTTTGTTCCTTTATGTATGATACATATGAGGATAAAGGTAAAGAACTAAGTATTTAGACAAGGGAGAAGAAGATTCAACATGCAAAGTGGTGTCAATATTTGCTGATATTTACCAAATGTTGAGCTGAAAGAACAAACTTGCTAATTTACATTATAGTGATAGTAGTGAGCAGCAAATGTTTTAAATGAAGAAAGCTCACTGTTTCAATAAAATAAAAAAAGCAGCAAATCTCCCATTTTTTTGCTGCTTCCTCCAAAAATGACTGGTATAATATTTAAAAAGGAAATCATCAGTGATCAAAAGTATCCGGCTGAAAATGACGTACAAGTTTGTGGTGCCCTCCATCGGTAATGCTGGAAGTCAATATGGTGTTGACCCACCCTTAGCCTTGATGACAGTGTTCACTCTCGCAGGCATACTTTCAATCAGGTGCTGGAAGGTTTCTTGGGGAATGGCAGTCCATTCTTCATGGAGTGCGGAACTGAGGAGAGGTATCGATGTAGGTCGGTGAGGCCTGGCACAAAGTCGGCGTTCCAAAACATTCCCAAGGTGTTCTATAAGATTCAAGTCAGGACTCTGTGCAGGCCAGTCCATTACAGGGGTGTTATTGTCGTGTAACCACTCCGCCACAGCCCGTGTAGTATGAACAGGTGCTCGATCCTGTTGAAAGATGCAATCATCATCTCCGAATTGCTCTTCAACAGTGGGAAGCAAGAAGGTGCTTAAAATATCAATGTAGGTCTGTGCTGTGATCGCGTCATGCAAAACAACAAGGAGTGCAAGCCCCCTCCAGGAAAAACATGACCACACCATAACACCACCACCTCTGAATTTCACTGTTGGCACTACACACACTGGCAGATGACGTTCACCGGGCATTCGCCATACCCACACCCTGCCATCAGATCGCCACACTGTGTACCGTGATTCGTCACTCCACACAACGTTTTGCCACTGTTCAATCGTGTAATGTTGACGCTCCTTACACCAAGCAACGCGTCGTTTGGCATTTTCCTGCGTGATGTGTGGCTTATGAGCAGCCGCTTGGCCATGGAATCCAAGGTTTCTCACCTCACGCCTAACTGTCATAGTACTTGGAGTGGATCCTGATGCAGTTTGGAATTCCTGTGTGATGGTCTGGATAGATGTCTGCTTATTACTCTTTACGACCCTCTTCAAATGTTGGCAGTCTCTGTCAGTCAACAGACGAGGTCGGCCTGTACGCTTTTGTGCTGTACATGTTCCTTCACATTTCCACTTCACTATCACATCAGAAACAGTGGACCTAGGGATCTTTAGGAGTGTGGAAATCTCACATACAGACTTCTGACACAAGTGACACCCAATCACCTGACCACATTCGAAGTCCGTGAGTTCCACGGAGCGTCCCATTCTGCTGTTTCACGATGTCTAATGACTACTGAGGTCACGGATAATGAGTACCAGGCAGTAGGTGGCAGCACAATGCACCTAAGATGAAAAATGTATGTTTGTGGGAATGTCCAGATACTTTTGATCACATAGTGTATGTTTTCCTTGATTTTGAGTCCTGTAATTTGATTCATATGCAAGAATGTTGATAAAGTTTACAACATAAGTTTTTTCATGGAGGATCTAAAAGAGGTATTTGGAGAGACAGTATTAAACTCTCTGTAATAAAGGTATCAATAATGTTCTTGAGCACATTGTTCACACTATTTACAGAAACAAAATGCTGAATGTTAATGTGATTCTGTATGTTCAGCCATGCATGAAAGGTTCTCAGAAATATGATTCAGCCTGCCTAATGCAAAGCATCATGTAAATAGTCCTAGTGTATTATTACATAATACTATCATTTCTGGCATCTAATAAAAATTATGCATATAAAACACGCATCACAAGACATGCAAGTAGCTAGAGCTGCCACACAAAAAGCCATGGTTTCTTTGGCCTTTGCAATATTTTGTCAATTGTATTTCTTGTTATAAATTTTTCTGATGTGCGTACTTCTATAATCACACACAAAGTTCTAGAACCCTAACTATTTCTAGTTTGTTTTGAAAAGTTAGATGTCCCCAACAATACACACTTTATTAGTATATTCATATATTTGCATTTTGGCAATGCAAAGAAAACTTCCACTGAAATTGCTAGGCACTAATCTTAAGTGTTAGTGGAAGTTAATAAAGCTATGGAAAAAATAATCTGCAGTAGTCTACTAAATGAATATTTTGATTTACAATATACAGAGATTGAACTCCATAAATACTCAAGCTTGCAAAATACATTATCTCTGATAGATAACCATGCCAAGCAACAGGAATCATTGTTTTATCTTGATCTGCTGCATTTTTGCAAGCTTAAGATGAAGCCCATTAGTCACTGAAAATCAAGATTTTTATGAAGGCCAAACATTAAATACAAAAGAGTTGAAAAATTTATAACAACATAATACAAATATGCAAAGGTGTTTATGCAGCTATTCTAGAACTGTGTACCTGCTCAGTCTTGATCGTGCTTTGCCACCTTCATCAGGCGTAGTTGCAGCAGAAGCACCATGAGGAGGAGTTGATGAATCGCTGAGATCATCAAGCAAGGTAAGCTGAGACTGCCTGACAAACATTCCATGGTTTTCCTTACACTAGAAGAGGGAAAAACATGTATATTTTCATTAAATATGAAAATGTATCAACAGAATCTTTTATATTACCTAGCAGAAGCTTAATGCTAGTAGAGCTAGTAATAGTGAAGCAAACTTTGTTATATTGTGAAATAGCTGCAGGGCCAGGCTTCGTCCTTCAGTGCTAGCTGACTGGTTGGTTGGAAAGGAGGAGAGGGAGGCACACTTGGTCAACGTAAACTCCAGAAATGTCTTGCAGAAATGCAAGGAAGTATTTCCATCCTTCCTTCCACAAACTTTGTTGAAGCTCCTGCAGCTATATATCGGTGAGCATGTTCGCAGTGGGTTAGTTAATCAGTGAGGTGGTGGTTATGACATACTCTGAAAGTATTAGCCAGAACAGAAGAAGTGCTGTGAGCTAGTGAGAGAGAGAGAGAGAGAGAGAGGTGGAGGATGAGGGAAAGTGGGAGGATGGAAAGAGAGGAGGGATTGGGAGAGAGGGGAGGGTGGGAGAGAGAGGGCAGGACAGCGTATGGAGGGTGGGAGAGAGAGGGGAGTTGGGCAAGACAGAGGGGAGGGCAGGAGAGAGATAAGAGAGGCTACTTCACATGTAGTTATTGCAATGTTACATGCAAGGAAACTGGACAAAATCACAATATATAAATTGTATAAAATTAGCAACTTCAGCGCTACTAATCTTTCTTAAAATCAAACGCAGGACAGATTTAATCAAAGTCATTGCACATCTTCTGTTGTTCCTGTACAAACAATAAACTTATAAAAGGTTAAAATTCCAAACAATGGCATGACAAATGCTTCTCAATAAGTTTAACGTAACTTTTGATGTGGGCTATAATCAGACTGAAAATATTAAACTTTAATCCAGAAACCAGGATTAATGGGTAATTTAGGAATGCTAAATACAACCAAAGATAAATCAACTGTAGCAATCATTTTTGGGCAACTAATCATGAGATAAGCCCAGAACCAAAATTTTCAAAACATTTAAATGAGTATTAAAAATTCATGGTTTAGGAGAACATCTTTATTATAAACAGCAGAGAGTATATTATCCATTTTGAAATCCATCCCTTTCGAGGTCTCCTGAATTATAATAAAGGGATTTTTAGAAAAAAGGTAGAGGCAGGAGAGTGTGTGTATATGAAAGAGAAAGAGAACAGCATAACTAAAAAATCTGATGTGAGACTTTCTCTACCATCTATCTTTATTAGCAGGTATACAAACACTCCTTATTGAAGCTTATTTTTCTATCTACCACATTTTAACCAAATAAACCTTTGCAGAAATAGCTACATTACACATTACATTATAGATACAAAGAGAACAGCAATAGTGAAATGTTTAAGAACTGGATGCTAATGCTGGCCTTAAAATTTCATACTGTTTCCATGCAATCACAAGAAACAACTGAATGTTGAAGAGAATGACCAAGGAATGAACAATTCAAACTTTTAATAACAGATATCTCAGAAATGGCTTATACCACAAAAAAACTTTCATTGTGCACATAAGTACACATAAGTAGATGTTTATTATCATCCTTTTAAATACATTTAAAGTACACGTCCAATTACAAATATAAAATCAAATAATTTAACAAGTACAGCTTATAATTTTTTACATTACTTTTCATTAACATTTTTACCTTAAGTATCAATTATCCTTTTACATTGCATTTACATTAAGTTTAGCTTAAGTATCATTTTCACTTTACATGGCTTTACCATGTTAAATTCATCTATACTATAAAATTCATTTTCTATTAAGTATTTCTTTATTGTTTTCATCATTACATTTGGCTGTTTATGTTCTTTATTTCTCTAGGTAATTTATTGAATAATTCCCTTCCTCTAACTTCTATGGCACGATTATTTAGAGTTCCCCTTAATGTTATTCTATAATAATCTCGGTTAGTTACCAGGAAGTAATGACATTGACCATTGTCAAGTACAGGCTGAGCGTGAGTTCAGTTGGTTACCCTGTAGCTTCAGACCTCCTGTATGCATATGTGCATACAAAAAACTTTCCAATAAAAGGAGAAGAAATGACAAGTTTCACCTGCTCCAGCTCCTATCTCATTTGTGAGGGAACCATCTATATATACGTGTGTTCAGCCTTTTGGAGAATATTGCATTTGGACTATTTCTATTGCAAGGACTTTCGCTTCAGACGGATGTGAGTGCTTCTTGCTAACATAGATATTTAAATTTAGATTATACTAGACCAATATATTCTATTGGGTTATTGAAAAGTAGCTGATTTTCCTGTGATATTTTGAAGGTAAGTAACATACACAAAATTATTTTGAAAACTGCAGTGAAATAATTAACTTTTCAGTCCATATCTTTGACTTCGAGACATACAATATGTTTACAAAGCTGTACACTTATATTTTTTTATATATACATTATCTTCAAATAAGCCAATTCCAAACTTGGTTTTAGTTTTTTTTAAATTAATTGTTTGAGTGCTGCTTTTTTGTTTGCTCTAACCTAAAAAACTAAGGTTTAGAAAGCAATATCCTTTAATATTTATACCAAATCCACATCAAATACAAATTATTATCTTCCTCCCCCATTGCAACTGATCTTGTGAACCAGATGAAATTTATATGTTCAAAGCCAAAAATGTGACATAAAGGCCACTTAGCCAAAACCACACCTTTACCAGAGTTGGTAAGAATGGGGACATAGCTCAGAGTTGACATTGAAAGGATTATGGGTTGCGAGTAACTGATGGATGGTGAAAGGGTGACACTATTAGACGTGTAATTCTGCTTCCAATAGAGGCTTTAATATTTCTAATAACTAATCTACATTGCAAGAGGGAAGGAGTTAGATTGGGCTTTTACATGGAAGACAGAAAAAGTCTAGTGTTCCATCTTCATTGTGCCTAGGGCCAATGTCAGAGCTAGCACAAAATAAAGTTAAGAAGCTGACCATCACAGAGTCCTGTTAGGCAAGTGATAGCCAGAACCCCAGCTGTCAAAAAAAAGTGAAAGTTTAAATACTCGAGGAGTATGCTTTAGCTAGCACTGATGTATATAAAGTGCCAGCATGAATTGCATAATCCACTCAGTGTCAAATATTTGGTGAACATTCCCCTAAAAATCATACGATCATTATCCCTGCTTACAAGCATCCGAGAAGTGACTCCCAAGAATTTTAAAGCCAATTTCATGGATTCACTTAAACAATTTTGTCCCGATATCCCAAAGTTCAAAAAATTATAATCACATTCTTGTAAAACCATAACCATCAAGGATCTTTGGCCTCTCAGCATATGTAGAAGAACAACTCATTATCATTGATTGATCTAATAGTGTTAACTATGAAACCTGAGACTTACAGTACTTACGAGTGTGTAAGTTACCATTGGGGTATGTTATCTGAAAATGACCGAGAATGCCTTATGGTTTACCAGGAAAAATGTGAGTTCAGTTGGGAGATTTAATGTTGCACTGACATTTTACCATGGTAGCTCAGTTACTTAGAGCAACAGCACAGAAAGTCGAAGATCCATGGTTCAAATCCTGGCTATGGCATTCAATTTTTCAATCTGATTCTACCTTTCCAGCATATAAATTGTTCATATTCTGATATTCAAACAGCGTTTACTTCCATGAGGTACTTATGACAACAAGCATGAAGTCAGAAACTCTATCATGCAGATGATTTTTACACCTAATCAGAAACATGAGAGCAATGTTTCCCCTCTTGCTTGAGGTAGGAACTAGGGCAAGTCTCCAATATTATACATATTAGCTGATGAAAACCTCAATCTTCATCTTCTACTAGTTTTTCGAGCTGCAGTTTATACTTTCTAATGAAGCTTTTGATTAAACATGTAAAGCTTCTCCAGTGCTGATTATAAAATGAAATTTTTATTTAGTTTGAAAAAGTTAAAACACTTTTGTTAAAAATTGATTGATTTCTAGTAAAACACTTTGAAATGCAGATCCATTTGGCAACTATTGAAATTGTGAGTGGATTGTGACACTTTAGTTTCACTTACAAGTTTTCACACAAAAAACTCCATTGTCAAGTGTATGTATCGTCACTGAATGGATATACAGTTGATGATGAAGACAAGTATCTTTGAGACATGTTCTGAAATGAAAACTAAGTAAGCAAAACTGAAGTATTATCAATTCATTTACAATTTCAATATATTATAAAAGTTATCATCTTTGTTGTCTCTAACATTCCATATATGGCCCATGACCTTTGGGGGTGACCTCATTCCACCAAGCAAAGACTGGACCCATTTCTGAGGGGTCCAGTGAGTGGAATCCATTACCTCCAATGGTAGGGTCATAAGGGTGGCAATAGAATGAAAAGACCTACAGCTTTTACTGCTGAACCACTTTGGGCATTGGGTATGCTTCACATGAGTATATCAAAGGGAAGGTGTGGATAGGACCGACTGAAAATTTCCACCCTAGAGTCAGGAACAAAACCGCTGCACTACACCAGCTCCATATGTTATAAAAGTGTCACTCTTTATAATTACTTCCAATAACTTAGCATGTGTTTAATTACTAAAACATGTACTTAGTGTATTTTTAATGAAACGTTTTATGTTTAATAAAAGCAACTGAAACTGAAACTCAATTTTCTAATTATAAATAAACAATAAAAGAAAAATACTTTAATTTAAATGTTTACTTATTATGGACTTCATGTAAAAACTAAGCAGCCATAGTATTTATAAAAAAGTTCAGGTGCTTATTGAAGTGTTCACTTCAAACAAAAAAGGAAAATGGGTATTTTTATTTAACAGTTTGATGAAATGCAATAAAACAAAGTAAATGATTTTATTTAAACATTTAATACACCAGACTAACTAAACCATCTTATTTTTATTTAAGGATTTAATTATAGAAAAAAAAATTATTAGAGATCAGAAATTAAACAAAATGCCTTTTTATCTGGGTGGATATATTAAAGTAAGATCAGACAAACATGTTTCCATGCATTTAGGGACAGTAGGGCCAGTATTTATATTGCCTTTTTTGACTTCTGTCATCTATTTTAAGGTTTAAAGCTTTTTGTTGTCTTATTTTTTTTATTGGTATGAATTTTTTTCTGTGATTATTCATGCATTTTAAACAGCACATAAACATTTCAATATATTGAATAGAAAAAAGTTAACACATTAAATGATATATTCATGTCACGAATATATACTGTCTGATCAAAAGTATCCGGACACTTCTATTTAATATGGAATTGAACCCTAGATGTTGCGAGAGTCTTATATAAATAAGGATGTTAATTTATACATATAATATAAATAAATCTTCCTTGATAAGATTTTACATATTTAAAAGGGACCAGCCACTATAAAATGAAGTGTGGAGTATTGTGTTTTCAGTAGATAAGCAGTAAGTAGATAATTAGACCAGACAGACCTCATTTAATGAGGAAAGGGATTGTCGAGCATTGTGAAGAATGGTTGCAAACAATCGCAAGTAATCATAGAATCATTAATGAGTTCCATAGTGCTACCAGCAGTCCAGCCAGCACAATGACTGTGCGTCGGGAGCTAAAAGGAATGGGATATCACGGTCGAGCTGCTGCTCATAAGTCAAACATTTTGGTAGTCAATGCTAAGCA
Organism: Deroplatys truncata; assembly: GCA_030765065.1. Taxonomy (NCBI): domain Eukaryota; kingdom Metazoa; phylum Arthropoda; class Insecta; order Mantodea; family Mantidae; genus Deroplatys; species Deroplatys truncata. The sequence goes on from CM060979.1 coordinate 170,039,132, forward strand.
ACACTTGAGGGGATATAAAGAGCACCCCCACTGAACTGTGGATGACTGGAAACGAGTGATTTGGAGTGATGATCTACACTATACCCTGTGCCAATCCATGGAAGGGTTTGGGTTTGGCAAATGCCTAAAGAACGATACCTGCCATCATGTTTGGTACCAAAAGTGAAGTATGGAGGAGGTGGTGTTATGGTATGGGGGTGCTTTTTGTGGTTAAAATGTTGGCCCCTTATTATGCCTAAGAAAAATCTAAATGTGGAAGGATATGAATACATGTTAAATTATTGTCTACTGTGTATGGTGGAGGATCAGTTCACAGATGATGATTGTCTGTATTAGCGTGACAATGCACCCTGTCATAAAGCTGCATCTGTGAGGCAATGGTCTGTGGACAATAACATTCCTGAAATGGACTGCCTGCACAGAGTCCCGACCTGAACCCAATTGAACACCTTTGGGATGAGTTAGAATGCTGACTTCACTCCAGATCCCAGCGTCCAAAATCATTAACTTCTCTGGTTTCGACTCTTCAGAAAGAATGGCCTGACATTCCTCCACAGACAGCTCATTAAAAGTGTCTTCAGCAGAATTAAAGCTGTCATAAACGCGAAGGGCGGACCCATCCCATATTAATATCCAGTAATACAGAACATGACACGAGTAAAGATTAAATGCAATTTCAGATGGGTGTCCGGATACTTTTGATCAGATAGTATATCTATTTAAAATCTTGTTTCCTAAAAAAAAGTCACCTATTTGTTCCCAAAATTTCTCTCTTCAATCACTTGAGCTCTCTAAACAGCAGCATCTTCATTTTGTGAAAAGAATGTACAATTTTCTGGGCATAACGAATATCAAGAAAGAGAAAGGATAAGGGAAATGGTCCCATTATCTATTCTCTCTCATACCCCTCTTCTTGTGACAATGCACAATTGAGTTTTCCTGATTTTGAAGAGATAAGGAATGCAGAGAAAGAAACAAAATGAATTCTTTCTAGCAGGTCAAATATACCAATAATAAACTGTGTCTGCTCCTGAACTTGTTAAAGACAACTCAACTGTTCTGTTGATTTATTTATCATGCCGAAATGAAGTTCATCATCGAGCAGTAAATTACACAGTCATGTTTGCAAATTTGGTTCAGATGTACTTTCTATGATGGAACTATGCTCTTTTGCAAAATCTGTGAAAAATTTATTAATCGTGAAAAAAATAATTTATAACCCAACATTTCGCAACAGCGAAACACAGGACTAGGGATTTTAAAATGGTAGAGTCTAAAATCACTTTAATATCAACATTCAGCAGACAATCTCAGTTTTCCTGCATCTATGCAAAGCTTTCTTGTACTTGGAAATTCCATTCTGGAAACTGGAAAACCAATCCCTCAGGACATTTCTACAGCAGCACATTGAAGAAGAGATTCCATCACAATATCAAGACCAAAAAATCTGGTGTATTACATTCACATGACTTTTTCTACCATCTTTATTACTTTCTACTTTATTAATGGGTATAAAAACTATTCTTACAAAAGCTTATTTTCTATCTACGTCTTTTTAATCAAGATAAACCTTTGTAGAAATAGCTTCATTACACATTTCACTTTAAATGCAAAGGGAATAACAATAGTCAGATGTTTAAGAACTGGATGCTACATGGTGGCCTCGCTCTTTCTGTACAATCACAAGACATAACTGAATGTCATCAGGACTTCAAAAGAATGACAAGTCCTGATTGTACAGATCAATTAATAATGGATATCTCAAAAATGGCTTATGCCACAAAAAAAACTTATTTGAAGTATATTGTGTGTTTTATAGAGATCTACATTTTTTTGTGTAAGGCATTTTCATCTATCACTTAATGTTTACCGATTATACAAGAATATATAAAATTCCTACTAAATGAAGAGGACTTCACAGGCTATTCACAGAAAATTCAAGACATATGCTTTATTTGCAATTGTAGGGGACTACCCGACAGCAAATAAGTATGGGAAAATGATGGTATATAAATATTGGAAATAATAGGATTAAGAACCAATGTTAAAATATTGAGAATAACCTGAATGTAAAATCAACTTGTAACACAGCTGTAATTAGTGAACAGGTGAGCTAGCAAATGTGCACAGGGTTCAGGTTACACCTCAGAAAATAGGAAGGGAGGGCTGAGTATAGAAAGAGATAGAAATAGTGCTCCAATTCCTGGAACTCGAGGGAGTTGGCAAAATAGAAGGAGAAACATGTGTTTTAGAATAAGATGAAGATAGTGGGTTTTACCAAACAAGTCATCAGAATGCGTGACTTCCAAAACTTGGCACATTTTATTCTCATAGCATGCTAGGTAACGCTACATAAGAACTAATAGAAATAATTGTAACAAATAAAGGTACAAATTCTGGCATCATAGGAGAACAGATAAAAGGGGATCTGCTCATATACTGTTACATTTGCTACCAACATAGCAGTCATCATATTCACCAGTGATGGATTAAGTTGTGCAGTTAGGCAGAAGAATCTGCATGTGTGTGGGTGGTAATATCATGTAACGCATTAGATAGATCCACAGAATAACTTCAATAATAGCGGGAAGATTTAAGATGTAAAGATTTATAACATTCATAAGGAAAATTACCAGCCACCTAAGTAGACATTATTTTAATAAATCAAAGTCTAAGGGAAATCAGTTTATCATTTGTCTTCACCTAAAAATCTTGAAGTCACATTATCAAACTAGCTAGGATAGGAAATTTTCCTCAGCTCTCTGACTAGCAGCCGGCACAAATATCTAGAACTATGGAGATACAGATGGTACACATGGACATGTATACACACACACTACATAATGTAAATATCTTTTATATATTGTATTTTAATCAAAATTGTTAAAGAGCCATTTTTGAGAACATCAAAAACTTCAAAAAATGTTCCATGTAAAGGGTAGTTGGGGGTGGAGGATTTTCTTGAATTTTCATGTTGCATCCTTGGAAGATACTGATCAAATTTGGTATTTAACCACCTTTTTGTTTTTGAGTTATATTGTTCTCTCTCTCTCTCCCTCCCTCACTCACTCGCTCACTCGCTCGCGCACGCGCACACACACACAGACCTTTTTCCAAAATTGTTTTTTTATTTACAGGGTGTTAAAACATGTATTTCCAGTGAAGTCTCAGTATCAAATTTTCGGGTGGAATGCAAAACCTTCTCTACTTACTATATATGTAGTAGGGAAAGTAAAAGAACTTATTTGAATGTCTGCTATGAAGAGTTCTTGCAGAAGATTCTAATTAGAGTTGCAGAAAAGAAACTCTGGATCTCCATTGATGAAACTTCAGATATAATGTGGCATTACATGGCCAATGTAATCATCAGAACTATGGAGGCAATGCAAAGTGACCCTGAAGTATTTCTTTTGAAAATAGAAGAGATGGATAGAGCAAATAGTTGAACAGTGGCACAATCTTTACAAATTCCTTAATGCTACTCTGGCCTCTTGAAATACAGCATGATGATTCCTGCTTTTTGTCACAGATGTGGCATCTTATATGAAAAAATCAGCTAAAGCCCTGTGTGTACTCATCCCAAAAATGCCTATCTCACACATACATGGACTGCATAGAATTACCAAAGAAGAAGTATGTATCCACTCCTGGATAAGTTGGTTTTGAATATCAAGAGGTCTTTCTAAAATCACCATCCTGAATCTGAGCATTTAAGGATGTTGCACCAGAGTTCACTTTACCTCCACACCAGTTCTCACCAGATGGGAAATATGGATTTCTGCAGGCCATATATTACAGGAATTTTTTGGACAAGATACATGAAGTACTTAAAGCTGTATCAGAGAAGAAGCTGCTTCAGTTTGCAAGGTAAAACGTTTGTATCATGAAAAACTCAACAATGATTTGGCATTTATAGCAACACATCATAGTGTTCTACTGGAAGTTATCTTAAACCTGGAGAGAAAAGGTGATATGCTGGTGTCATCCATGGCGATCTTTGAATATGCAGTAAATCAACTCTGCAAGTACCAGGAGAGAAAGGAAAATGTGTTAGTGAAAGGTGCAAGCATGTTATGACTGTTAATGTGGGCCTAGAAAAACTTAAGGACCTTTGTGATGCCTTGAAAGGTAAAAGTTCTGTTATAACTGATATGGGTCCTTTCAAAATAGCTTGTTTTAAATATGATCCAATTACGTTGATATTGTAATGAAAAGAAGCTAGAAACAGTGATGTGTATTGAATTTATTTAAAGGTGAGACGGAATTGTTACACTAACATCACTTAAGTTTACTCACTTAACATGTTTCGGGAAACGGTTGTTCCCATCCTCAGAAGTTAATTCGACTGGCCCGTGTTGTTGGTGTTTCCGTTTTTTGGACTGGATCCTGTGGTGGCATCTTGTGGTGGAGAAATGTACTTCCAGAGAGGATTTGGTGGCGGCAAAGCAAAATTCATTAGATGTGTGTTGTGTTTTAGAATGGTGATCTTCTCCCATGCATCTAATTCAGCTGCAAATTTGGCTGGTTTGACTAATGTAATATTGGGTTTGATGTTGTGATTAGTGATCCAAAAATGGTGTGAAACTGCAGATTTGTCCATTTGTTTGTATTTAATACATCTCATGTGCTCCTTTAGCCTAGTTTCTAGGTTTCTTTTTGTCTTACCTATGTATACTTTATTGCAATCTGAACAATTGATTTTATAGATTCCAGCTTTTTTGTCTTGTGGAATGGGGTCTTTTAACTTGTTACAAAGTAATTTCTCTATGTTAAATTTGTTCTGTGGAGCTAGGCTGATGTTATGTTTCATGAAAAGCTTCTTAAATTTGTGAAATGTTCCTGGATGGTATGTGAATTTCTTGAACTTTAGCTCTTTATCTTGCTGGCTGAGATTTGTTGTGTTTCTGATGTGCATCTGTCGTTTGAATTTTGCAATTTTTTTGTCAATAGTTGCTTTGTTGTACCCATTATGTATTGCTGTCCAACTGTTGCTGTTGGTTGTCCAACCACACACAAACATGTAGTACTAAACAGCCTAACACATAGACTGGTATATACCCCCTTAAATAAAAAAGAATACCAGTTAGAATACCAGCATATAGTAGACACAGCAATACATAATGGGTACAACAAAGCAACTATTGACAAAAAAATTGCAAAATTCAAACGACAGATGCACATCAGAAACACAACAAATCTCAGCCAGCAAGATAAAGAGCTAAAGTTCAAGAAATTCACATACCACCCAGGAACATTTCACAAATTTAAGAAGATTTTCATGAAACATAACATCAGCCTAGCTCCACAGAACAAATTTAACATAGAGAAATTACTTTGTAACAAGTTAAAAGACCCCATTCCACAAGACAAAAAAGCTGGAATCTATAAAATCAATTGTTCAGATTGCAATAAAGTATACATAGGTAACACAAAAAGAAACTTAGAAACTAGGCTAAAGGAGCACATGAGATGTATTAAATACAAACAAATGGACAAATCTGCAGTTTCACACCATTTTTGGATCACTAATCACATCAAACCCAATATTACATTAGTCAAACCAGCCAAATTTGCAGCCGAATTAGATGCATGGGAGAAGATCACCATTCTAAAACACAACACACATCTAATGAATTTTGATTTGCCGCCACCAAATCCTCTCTGGAAGTACATTTCTCCACCACAAGATGCCACCACAGGATCCAGTCCAAAAAACGGAAACACCAACAACACGGGCCAGTCAAATTAACTTCTGAGGATGGGAACAACCGTTTCCCGAAACATTTTAAGTGAGTAAACTTAAGTGATGTTAGTGTAACAATTCCAACTCACCTTTAAATAAATGATCCAATTACTTCAGCGGAAGCGCAACATTTTCTCTGACTACAACAGTTGATACCTTGAAAAAAATCTTGTTGGTTGTAGCTAAGAAAAATAAGATTAAGTTCTTTAATTATGTGATATAAAATATTAAGTTAAGTGTATTAAATACCTATTTTCACAATGAGAAAGATTATTCTGTTTTCACTTTTAATACAAGGGATGTTTTTAAAGTAGGGTCCATTGTGCAGTAAAATAAGAACTATTGATTATTTTGGCTAATTTTTTAATCCATTCTATATAGTTTAAGCTTTCTTTCCACACTATTTTCACAATAAATTAAATTCATACATATTCTGGTGTAGAATAAATTTTAGTGACTCCTAAAACTGAAGTTTGCTGCCAGTCCATAAAACAATCATACAGGTTCTAAGATGCATTTTTTCTGTGCCTAAGATTCCATGGTAGAAGAAATTGCGTTATTGTACAGTTGATTTCAGGGGATGGGGAATGAAAATAGTGGCCTGGAAGTGAGATCTTTATCACAGGGTAGCTAAAAGGAAACAATTGTGAATCTGCAAGTTGTGATGTTAGCCAAAACAGACGACTCATTATTTATGTCCTTCAAGAAGCTTTCGTACATGTGCTGTATGTGTCCCCCAGAATATTATCACAACTCATTTTCAATACAGAAAAATTTGACTCCAGAAACAGCTACATGTTTTCTAGGTGAACTGGTGGCAGAAGTCTGTGACAAGGTTCTAAAAGTCTTTTGCTACACTAAGACAAATGTTCAAAATACATTGATAACTGGCATAAAAGTAGTGTAAGGTTTGAAGACTTTGGGTAAAAAATAAACTATTGGAAAATATTAAATAGTTCGTACTTTATTGCAAAATGGACCCAACTTTTAGAATACTCATTGTAAATGTACGAGGACTGATCAATAAAGTCTGAGACTGATTTTTTTTTCACAGTATTTATTGCTCCATTTCAATGTTGACATGATATTTTTCAAAGTAGTCCCTTCCTACTTGAATGCACTTTTTATAGCGCCTCTGCAGTCCTCGAACACATGGTGCAGGCCATTCTTTGTCAGGTCTTTGAGAATCGCCTCACTTTTCCTCAGCACGCTTCAGTGCTCTCAAATCAAATGCCCTGGAGCTTTGCCTTTAGTGATGGGAATAAAAAAGAAATCACAGGGGGCAAGATTGGGGTTATAAGGCGGATGCAGTACGCAGGTGATGTTGAATTCCTGGACTTGATTTGCGACGTGAGGCCATGTGTTGTTGTGATGAAGTCACCATCCATTCTGATGAAGTTCTGGATGTTTTCTTGCAATGTGCTCCCTCAGTGTAGCCAATACTGGTGTGCAGTACGCTGCTGTAGCAGTAGTGTGAGGAAGAACAACAATCACAGCAGCTGTGTTGATGTTGACTTCAGTCATAGCAGAAGCCGAAGCACCAGGCCCACCTTGCTTAGCACAGAGGACTCGCCCTTCTTTGAAGTCCTTGAACTACCTAAACACTGTTGCACGAGGTAGTGCATCTTCACCGTATGCTTGCTTCAGCTTTTCCAAAGTTTCAGAGGCTGTATGATTTAAACAAAAACAAAATTTTATTGCTCCTCTTGTGTCGAGTGGTATGCAAAATTCAAGTAGGGTCAACAATATACAGCATTACTACCAACCTACCGATACAAGAGTGCTGCCATTTATGGACATTATACATGAAAACCCGCTATTTTCAAATATTCATGGTAGAGACAGGAAACTATCAAGGAAGCTGTAGGAAAAAATCAGTCTCAGTCTTTATTGATCAGCCCTCGTATATTTTCTCATTGTAAATGTATATTTTCAGTATTTTAAGTGCCTGCTCATTTTAAACAAAAGAAATGCCAGAACTTCTATCTTTAAAATTACATACAATGTTGGCTATAACCTATATATAAAAAACATGAACCAATGATACCAAACAGGTGAGATACCATGGCTCTTTCAGGCGTGTGTATGATCAGTTATTCAAGCCCACTGTTGCAACACCATAACTCAAATGTAAACTACCAGTTGTACAAAATGTTGTGGCAAAATGAGACTCTTAAGGAAGAAAGTGAACATAATAAAAAATGTAGTTTGGTTATTGTTCCTATTATATTGATGGTTATAATTTTATTTCAAAAGATTTTGATAAATATAGTTTTATAAAGTTGGAGATATTCAGAACAAACTTTAAGTAACTCCAGGAAATTGGCTTTAGATTTCTTACCAGTCATTTCCTGGATGTTGAAGTAAGCAGATAGGTTATGTGTTTTAGGATAAAACATCACTTCATGTCCAACACATAAACATGAGTTGCATAATTTCTGCTGACATACATTTATGTCAATCACCAGCTAGGCACTAAAATGCATTTTGTTGGGTATTTAAAGCTTAGGGATTTCTGACGGTAGGCTCTGGACCAACCACATGCCTAGTCAGACCCTATGCTAGTCAGTTCATTAAATGTATTTAGTGTTAATTTGGAATCTCGACTTAGGTATTAGGCCTCCTCTGCCACTCAGGTAAATCCACTAGCTGTTTAATTCTTTTTTTTTTTAAATGTAGTTTAGGTTATATTAGACAAATTAAAGATTAGAAAAATTGGGAACAAAAGTTACATGTCTTATAATGGCACCCTTCCAGCTATGCAACTCTTAACTCTCTCAAGGCAACCTGTACTACATCTCCCATCCTTTACATGATGTCTGCTTTAGTTGCCGGGCTTACGTCACAATATATTGCAATAAGACTGACTTAATCATTTTATGTCAATTATAATGCAATGAGAAGTGTAGAAAACTTTTTTTTTTATCTTCTGAAATAGGTGTTCGCTGACTAATGAGCCATTTCTCATGCATCTTTGTACATTCTTAAGGGGATAGGAATGTAGGGGGATAGTCTTATTTGATTGCAACTTCAAATGTAAAAAGTGCTCCATTCATAATCATCTTTGCCTAACATGTCTCAGTAAATACCCATTATGAATTCCATACTCCTACTCTAATATAACTTATCCTCCTATACCGCATCACAGAGCAGAAAATTTGAGTTGCATCATATCTACTGTCACAACTTTGCTCGAGAATAAACATCACATCCATAACTATATAATATTACTTATATACACGACAAAGCTCCACTTGCCTTATGAATTTTAATATATACAAGTAAAGATTAAAAACAGAAACACTATTAACAGTGAAGTATTCTTCATGATGGTAGATTGAGTCACACTTTTTGACACTCACCTTCACTAATTAAATGTTGTATAAAACAGAAACGTTTTTGAGGGCATTCGTCCTCATCATCAGCGATTGGGTGACTAAAGGTCTCTTTCTCCCGTATGCTCTTCTTCCTCTTCCTGCAGATTCTGAACCTGTTGCCATCTGGTGTTGGGGGCACAAAGTTTTAACACATTGTTCACAGGTGGGATTTAAAAATTAATGACTGCTGCCATTTTTGATGATGTGTATTTATTCCCAGATGTTCAGTTCTAATTTTATACTTTGGCCAATGTTGTGATTTTTTGCCCAAAAATGGTATGATACAGAGGATTTCTCTATTTGTTTTAGTTTTATGTTCCTTTGGTGTTCCTTAAGTCTGGTTTCCAAGTTTCTTTTTGTTTTTCCTATGTAGTATTTATCACATTCATCACAATTAATCTGGTAAATTCCGGATTTTAATGTGTTTGGGGAAGGTATTTTTGAGAGGTGTGTAGCAAGTTCTTCAGGCTGTAAAAAATCTGGGAAAAAATACACATCATTAAAAACGGTAACGTCATTAATTTTGAAATCCCGCCTGTGAACAATGTGTTAAAACTTTGTGCCCCCAACACCAGATGGCAACAGGCTCAGAATCTGCAGGAAGAGGAACAAGAGCATATGGGAGAAAGAGACCTTTAGTCACCTAGTCGCTGACGAGGACGAATGCCCTCAAAAAGTTTGTTTTTTACAACATTTAATTAATGAACGTGAGTGTCAAAAAGTGTGACTCAAACTACCATCATATACAAGTAACTTTTGTATGGTACCTAAGCATTTGCTTCACTGTTACTAGCTTCAATTTATACTTAAGATCATAACCATTCCTAAATTCATACTCACTTTCTATAAAAATTTAACATTACTCATTTGTACCATAAATTTATTGTCATAATAAATACCTGAAAATATGTTTTTCCTTGTACTGATCCATTATTTTTTCCTTTTGGTTCATCCAGCATAACACCAATCCACTTTCCTGTCGCAAACATTGTGCTTCCCACATAAGCAACAACTCCCTGAACATCTTTACCGGTTACCTCCACTCTCTGATTCAACTTCAGTGATCTTTCTGCCATTATGCATGCGTTTGAACACAAACTGTTACTCTACACAAATATCAACCTGAAAAATGAAGCACACAGGCATTAAATGTGTTACTGATAAAATGATTCTGAGTACATGGTGGAATAGATAGCAAGAGCAATTTCTATATTGTGATCCTTTAGTTCCTCCACAGTACCGCAGGTCATTAGCCTTTAGTACACTTCCAAAGGCAAGCTATTGTTTAATGCCAGTCAAGGACATAGCAGTCGCATTCCATGCCCAGAGCACCATGCCTATTGTAATAAGGGCTGTGAAGTGTCAGACTCTCTCTCCCAGTGAGCAAGTGTATCCATTTAAGTTGAAAATGTGTTTTGATTGAACGATGTGTGTTTTTATTGGAGAATGTTTTTAGAAGTGGTGCTAAACATACAGGAAAAGCAAAGCAAACATTTATGGAGCGGTTTACAACTTCCAGATTACCATTTTGGGATACTGTTTGCCGTTTAATACATAAATTTTGTGAGACTGGTTTTGTTCATGCTGCAAGAAGAGGTAGATCCCAGTTCTCCCTTTTGGAGAGCTGCAGCAGTATATAAAGATGATCCAAAAACAACAGATGAACTGAAATTGACACAACTGAAATTACACTTAATCAGTGACAAAAGAAACTTTAATCAAAGTGTTTAACAATAAAATTAAACATGAGAATCTGTACCTTCCACAGAATGGGGGACACTTTTAAAATTATGTGTGAATGGCTAAGTTAACTGCAATTTTTATTTATTTGCTTTCTCTTTCTATTGCTTTCTCCAAATTTACTCCAACCAGTCCACCACTGTAGCATCACCAGCCAGAGTTACCACCACATTCCCATATCTTGCTTATTCCACCACTGTGGAGGGACTTTAAGATCACACTGCACAACATCAAAATCTACGAAGAGAGTTCACTGAGCTAATTCTCTCAAAAGACAAATCAGAACAGTCTAACTTATAATACAGCGTTAAAGGTCGCTACTGCAATACACACTTCACATAGCAAAACAAAAATAAAAAAGAATCACTTAACTGAACCTACTGCTATATAACGCACTAGCTGTCTTATCTGGCATTGCATTGGTACGCATTCTATAAGTACAGGGTTGAAAATAAGAATAGAGGTGATTTTTTAAAGTTGTAAGTAGTCTGTAATTTGTACCTGTACCTAAAGTCTAAGTGTCCAAAGTTTTGTCCATATTGGTCAAATAGTGACAATTTGTACATAAGGGGTTCAAAAATAAGAGTATGGATACGTTTTTTTAAGCTGTATGGTATCCAATAATTTTTGCCAATTCCTTTAGTGCAAGAGTAAAAATTTGTGCCCCGGTTGACCAAGCAGTGTATTTTTTCTGTAAGAGATTGGAAATAAAGTAAGGAGCTTTTTAAAACTTTGTTTACTGTATATTTCAGAATAAGGATTAGGTGGTTTTTGAAAGTTGTAATGTAATCCATGATGTTTGCAAACTCCTACTGTGTAATAAGTGTGCAATATTTTGACCATATGGTTTAAACAGTATAGATTTCTACATAAGTGGTTGAAAATATGGTAGGATTTTTTAGAGTTGTAACGTAGTTTATAATTTTTGTTTAGTCTTATAGTATAAGCCTACAAAGTTTCATCAGATAGGCCAAAGAATGTTAATTTGTATGTTAGGGGTTGCAAATAGGGATTGAATGTAAGAGTAGCTTATCATTTTTATCAGTTTCTACAATCAAAGTGTACCCAGTTTTGTCAAAATTATACCAAAACATTACTTGGTAAAACTTAAGTGAAATATGAGAGTAATATGAACAATATACAACCTCCTCTAAAATAATTTGATGTTAAAATATTAAAATATTTAAAAATCACTCTTTTACCCATTTGGGCGCGAAGTATTAGAAACCCATCATATTTGCAATAAAATGTCAAACGTAGCCTCTAATATTCATATTCAGTGAAACGGGATTGAAATTTGGTGACATAATTGAAAAACAAACTCCTAACCCCTAGGTTTCAAGTTTTTGGAAACATAATATAGCCTGTGACCATCTGGAGAAAAAGGCAATTTAATGGTGAAAGAATTATCAAAATCAGTTGAGTAATTTTTGAGATGAGATTACCCTACCTGTACACACAAATTTTTTCTCTACATAATAGAGTAGATTTTGTGGCCTGCATTCGGGAGGTCCTGGGTTCAAATCCTGGTTGCCGCACAATATGACCATGGGGTTTTTCATGGTTTTCCTCTGGTCACCTAGGGAAATGCTGAGGTGGTGTATTCTACCACCATTTCTTCTTTCCCTCATTTTCTGCCATTTCATCTTTCTGGCAGCGTCTCCGGGTTCCATAGTACATCTGATGGTAGGCAGAGTGCACAGTCGCTTGCACTTTGGAAAGATTTTTCCCTGCCAATGACAGCGGACATTGGCCTAACTGCAAGGGCCGCTTTGTCGGCCCTCTCGCAGGATCCGTGTCTACTGGCCGAGTGCAAGTGTTTCAAACTGGAAATGATAGGACTTCCTGCATCTCTATAATCCCATCTGCCTGCAGACCTGTGACCTCCTATGGCTCTTTCACTTCATTCTTGCCTCCCGAGGGGTACGGCTACAATAGACCTAGTTGGTCGCAGTGGTGAGGTGTCCCCCTCCAGTAAATACCTCATAGTATAGGTGTTTACAGTGAATAACAGCTGCAAGGCATTGAGACATGAGAAAAAACAACAGTGTAGTGTAGGGACCCTTGCCCACCCCTATTGCAAATATTCCTTCAAATGGTCTTTTGTGCAGGGACATTGCTGAATAATCTAGTGTTTTAGGATTGCCAAATATTCTTAATGAGTGAGAGATCTACAGTGAATGTAGGCCTAAGAAGAACATGAACATGCTTATTTCACAACCAGCAGTTATTTTAGCCATTTGTGGCTTTGCATTACCTTGAAATGTTCCGTCGCCTGTTCATTAGGGTAGAAATATATGCTCGTCTATGTATATAATCCATTGGCTTAATAGTTCTGTACAAACATGAAGGTGATGCTGTCATATGGTCTCATTGTAGAGGTTGATTTTAGAACCATGTACATACTTGTCAACCTCTTGAAATTGAAACCTATAAAACTTTCCTCTTACCACTGCTCTCCTACGGAATTCATGTCTAGATTGATGCCACAAATGTAACCCATAACACCAGGAGACTCACACGAGTTCAAAGGTTAGTTAATCTAAAAATTGCCAAGGCCTTCATAACTTCACATGAAGCACTATGCGTATTAACTGGTATAACCCCAATCAACATCAAACTCTCTGCAATAGCCAAGTACTACAACATAATAAAAGGAAGACCAAAACCAACATGAACCAACACATCCATTAACACTAGAACCACCAAGTGGTCATTTTGACAGTTTAATTTTTAATGTCATGTTTCTACTATAATTGTTACCTGACGTTATTGCAAGTTTGTGACTTTTCCTAAGTTATTGCATAGCTCATACATACAAAATTATATTTAATTTGATGAAGTAGCTTAATTTTTATCACAACTTATACTTAAAGCTGTAGAGGTCATTTTGGTCAAGATGTATTTGACTTATCAGAATTAGAAGACAATCCTGTTACAGAGGATTGTGTGCAGCAAGAATATCGCCCATGGACCGTTCTCAAAATTACTAAGCAAGAATGGAAAAAACAGAGTCGACAGTAGCTTAAACTGGTGTTACTTTGTAAGGTAGAATTGCTCAGCAGAACGTACTGAAAGACAGTTAAGGACCTACATCATATCATACTCAAAGAAACATGTTACTAAGGATAGTGCAATGAGTGTATGGCATCCACTCAAAAATGAGTCTATGCTGAAACACGCAAAGAAGTGCACCAAAACAGAAGCAAGAAGGGTGCTGGATGATAATTTGTGGTGTGCGAGTTTAAAAGGGGTAGATGCATTTATTGCTTTGTTATATGTATGAGGTGCACTGGGAGCCAGAGCCATAGAGTTAGATGAATTGCGGTCCAAGGAATAGGGTCCCCATTCTTCATTGAAACTAAAGGCAGGAATAGGTTTCAAGAAACTCTAAAATTTATTGGTTTCAATATAAAGAACACCAGATTGGAACAGTTGAAAACTGGAAAATTTGCTTTAGTTTCAAGCACCTGGAACAGATTTATTTAAAACTGCCAACAAACTTTCAATTGAGGAGCTTATCTCACCACAGACGAACAACTTTTTCCAAGCAGAACAAGATGTCCTTTTCTTCAATACATGCTGAACAAGCCTGATAAATTCAAAATAAAATTCTGGCTTCTGCTGGACATTGACAGAAAATTTCTCTGTAATGAATTTCCCTTCTTGACAAAGACCAACAGAGAGCAGCTAATGAAAGCCTTCCAGAAAGTGTTGCAATGAGACTCTTAGCACCATATCACAGAAAGAAACATAATGTAACAGATAATTTTTTTAACATAGTAAAACTTGGAAGTAGTGAAAACACTAGTCTCGCAGGAAACATGAAACATATGAGAAGAGAAATCCCAGACATTGTAAAGGGCATGAAAAATCCACTGTTAACATTTCTTCTAAAGAATGGAGACCCTTCACTAAATGTATACCAAGGAAAGCAAAACAAAAATGTTCTACTATATAGAACCATGCATTTAGATGTTGAAATAAAAAATAATGCAAAAAAACTTCCTGACATAGCTGTTAATGTATTCCACCTGATGACAAGAAATTATTCTGTGTTCAGGCACTTGTCAATGGCCAATACATGTTTTCAAAAACATCCTTGATTTAGCAGCCATCAATTCATGGATCATTCTCAAGGGTGTAATAGGAAGTTTGATAAGTCAGAAACTACATCCTGAAACTTGCAGAAGAATTACACAATGAATATATGAAGTCCAGAAAACAATCAAGGATCAAAAATGAAGAGGGAGATAAAGAAATGGAGGAAGAAAGTGAAGAGCTGGAAGTACCAAAGAAAGATAAGAGACTACAGAAAAATGAAGAAATGTCAGAACAAGACTAATGAGCATTGTAAGAAATGCAAAACTGTGTCTGTGGAACTTGCACATACAGAGTAACAAAGAAAGTAATTTGTAAAGCATGTAAATAGAACATTTTCAAAGTTACTGTAACATCTAAAAGACGAGAGTGAGGTAAGGGCGAAACTCAAGTGTGACATGTTTCTCCATGAAAATAGCAATGTTTTATCTTTTTTCCAATTTTTCAGATGTTCATTTATTTATTTTTATGTAGTCTATAATTAGACGATGCAATAAATTACTTTTATAGAGTGATCTAAGAGCCATAGCTATAGAATTAGGCGGGCTATGGACAAACAGTTGTGAACCCTTAATTGGTATAAAGTCCATAAAAAGAAATGTAGAAAGATAAGTACACAAAACTACCAATAAAAATATTCAATATTATATATAAATTTATTTTAAAAAAATTCCCTGTAAAGTCATATTTAAAGGATAATTATTTAGTGTTGTAATAAACTGCATTGAAAATAGTGCTAGTGATAAACTCAAGAGATTTTCTAATTATAGGGTATCAGCAGCGATCAAAATGACTGCACTGGCAGTTTTAAGTATACAACTAGCTCTAGTGTTAACTACTGAAAATGGTCTCGCCATGCAGAAAACAGAAAAATGAAAGGAAAAGCAGATGGTAACTATGATGTCCAAATCTATACAGATGGCAACAAAATGGAATCAGGAGCTGGATGCAGAATTGCAATCTACATACAGAATTAATCTATCAACTGCAATACCGACTACACATTGCATGTTCAAACAACCAGGAAGAACAACTAGCCATACTAGAAGGCCTTGCAGTCCTACAAAACACTGACAACCTATCTGAAAAATGTGTAGTTATACACACAGACAACAAAATAACCATAGATCTCCAACCCAAAACCAAACACAATGCCCTGATTGAAGAGAGGAAAAGAAACTTAGGAACCTGACATTCAGTGGCTGGAAAATCCATCTCACATAGGTTAAAACACATGTAGGGGTCCCTGGAAATGAACTCGTAGATAAGCTGGCCAAACAAGCAATAACAAACCAGGAACTGGAAAAAGCACACATTTCAATATGGCATGTACAATAGAACGTGAACTGAGAGAAGAAAATGTTCAAGCGTGGAAAAACGGGCGGCAACACACTTCTAAAGATGTAATAACAAGACTGTACTTTCCTACTGTAAAAAGCAACTTGGCAAAACACTAATGTTAAACCACAATATCACAGCCATGATGACAGGACATGGTAAATTCGGCAAATACTTTCACCGTTTCAAAATTAAGAATGATTCAATTTGTGTGTGCACAAGGAATTCTCAAACAGTGGACCACATGGTGTGGGAGTATGAACTACTAGACTCACAACTTTTACTACCAATACTTTCATATGTAAATGTAATCTAATATTATTTATGATATAAGAAATGCATATAGTACAAGCATTAAAATAAAGAGAATTTAGATGGGAATCTAATGGGGAACAGGATAATAATCACCTACTTTAGTATGATCTTAACCTTATTAGTGAAAGGAGCAATAGAGTTAAATCCAGCACTAATGGCAATATAACAATGCTGGAGAGTATTATGGAGAAGATGGATGGGGTGGAACTGAGAAATGATGAGAATCTAAATAGAACTGCCAAGGAAATAAAAGAGGACTGTAAAAACAAATCTGATGTGTTACACTCACATGACTTTCTCTACTCTTGTACAAACTATTTTTACAAACGCTTGTTCTCCATATGCTTCATGTTAATCGAGATGTTAATCTTATTGCTAATTTTCTTGTAGATGCAAGGGGAATTGTTAGGCTTTAAGCGATAGTCAAATATTTTAAGAGCTGGTTGCTATGTGGCACATTCCATTCTCTTTGTATGTCTAGGACAGAAAAAAAATTAACAACAAATTCCCATTTGAGAAAAAGTATTGGAAAATTTAAGGGAAAACAAGCAATATCTCGAAAATGGTTCACTCAACAAAAAAAATGAATATGACTAAAATTTTGTCTATCTCTTATGGTTTACCAGTTATGCAAAAGTTGTTCACAATGAAGAATACTTTTGGAGACATTCCCAGAAAATTTGAGATATACATTTCATTTGTCATAAAAATATCTTAAACATATGATATTTTAATCAAAATTGTTAGAGCCATTTTTGTGAAAATTAAAATTTTCGAAAAATGTTCCATGTAAAGGGTAATCTGGGGTGGGGGATTTTCTTGAAAACTTTCGTGTCGAATCTCTGGAAGATACTGAACCTAAATACCAAGTTTGGTGTTTATCCGACTGTTCGTTTCTGAGTTATGCTGTTCACAGACCCACACACAGACACGGACATGTTTCCAAAAATGCTTTTTTTGGATTCAGGGGGTCTCAAAACATATATTTCCAGTGAAATCTTGGTATCGAATTTTTGGGTGGAATACAATATTTCCCCTACTTACTATACGTAGTAGAGAAAGTAAAAAAGTACAAGGAATTAGAAAAGAAGTACATGAAATTAAAGATGGAATAGGGATGAGGAGTGGTCTTAATATTTAAGAAAAGAGCAAAATCAAGCAAATATGAGAAATGGAACAAAGATAACAAGAAGTATAACATCTTACACAATTGCATTTATTTATGGATTAAAATAGATGGAAGTGGTAGATGAGACAAACAAAAAAGTTTTACACTTTCAGAAACAAGCAGCTATGTCAGTTATTACAGAATGCTTGTACAAAACATCAGAGCTAAAATGGTTAGAAAGAGTATACAGAATATTTCAAAAATTGAGGGCATAAATTCAGGTATGCATTCCCCATATGTAGACAATAAAAAAAGTCCATTACAACATGTGTCCGGAAATGCTTGGTTTCTGAGTTATGGCCTTCAAAACAGTGATATTCGTTGGAACATTTTTCTTCCTGCAGGTAGTTGCCATAAAAGAATATATTAACAGGACATTCTGACAGTTCCTTCCAAGGCAAAGGGTACACCGAGTGTTGTGTCTGGCATTCAACTGAGCATCATGTACTCAAATTAGGAGCTGGCAGAACTGCACATCATGTACGGTAATGAGGATAGCATGGTGTGCTGGTTCGACGTTTGTACCTAGAGAGGTACCCACAGAGATGATGTCCAGATTGGAAGACATTTGAATGTCTCCATCACTGTATGTGCGCTCATGGGGAGTTTACCTCTCCTGGTTTGGGGAAGGGATGACCAAGATCTAAAACTCTAAATGTAGAGGAGGAGATTCTGGATTCTGTGTACACGACACCTATCAGTACACGAAGGTTAGCTTTGCAAGTGAATGTACCTCATACGACTGTCTGGAGACTGTTGCAAGAGTAACAATTGTATCCTTATCATTTGCAATGTATACAGGCCCTGTCACAGCTGATTATCCTGCTCGGTTGATGTTCTGCCAGTGGTTCGTGCAGCAGTGTGCTACAAATCCAAAATTTCCTGCCTTAGTATTATTTACAGATGAAGCACAGTTCACTTGAGACGACATTACAAATTTCCACAATCAGCATGTATGTGCATATGAAAACTCACATGCAATTGTTCCATCTCATCACCAAGTGCCATTCACTTTCAACATGTGGGCTGGTATTATTGGTGATAGGTTAGTTGGACCCCATGTACTTATAAACAGACTTACAGGAAAGGCGTGCACAAACTTCCTGGAAAACACCTTACATCATGTGTATGAAGACACTGAGCATTCATCAACATGATCACTTCTTGCATGATAGTGTTCCTGCACACTTCAGTGGTTTTTACTTTCTCTACTATGTATAGTAAGTAGGGGAAGCATTGTATTCCATTCAAAAATTTGCTACCGAGATTTCACCGGAAATGCATGTTTTGAGGTGCACTGAATAAAAAGAAACGTATTTTTGGAAACATGTCTGTGTGTGTGTCTGTCTGTGAACAGCTTAACTCTGAAACGAGCAGTTGGATAAACACCAAACCTAATATTTAGATTCAGTATCTTCCAGAGATGCGACACAATGGTTTTCAAGAAAATCCCCCCACCCCAGATTACCCTTTACATGGAACATTTTTCGAAAATTTTAATTTTCTCAAAAATGCCTCGAACGATTTTGATTCAAATATCATATATTTAAGATACTTTCATGAAAAATAAAATGCATATCTCGAATTTTTTGGGAATGTCTCCAAAAGTATTCTTCATTGTGAACGAATTTTGCATAACTGGTAAACCATAAGAGATAGACAAAATTTTACTACAAAAAAAATGTAGATTGCGTTAAAATACACAATTTATGTCATATACATTTTTTTTTTTGTTGAGTGAACCATTTTCGACATATTGCTTGTTATTCCCTTAAATTTTCCAATACTCATACTTTTTCTCAAATGGGAATTCATTTTTTTTTGTCCTGGTAATGCAAAGAGAATGGAATACTCCACATAGCAACCATCTCTTAATATATTTGACTATTGCTTAAAGCCTACCAATTCCTCTTGCATCTACAAGAAAATTAGCAATAAGATTAACATCTCGATATTTCTATTAACATGAATGATATGGAGAATAAGCGTTTGTAAAAATAGTTTGTACAAGAGTAGAGAAAATCATGTGAGTGTAACACATCAGTTTTTTTTTTATATCCTTGTTGCTTGCTTTGTAAGGTTTGTTTTTCATTTCCCAAAAATCCAACATATAAATGTTGGAGGATACAATTTTATTCACCTTTAGCAGGGTTCTTTCATGCTTTTCCTCTGTTATTGTTGAATATTCTAGCATATTACTGGACATTACTCTTATTATTGCGGATTCGGGGATGACTAATAATATAACTTTTTTAAAAATAACAGTTTGTATAGAACTAGTTAGAGTGAGAATAGTATTGTCTACATTTCAGTGTCAAAGTTAGTTTTATTTTTCTCTATTGGTATAACGTCACTAAGCAGCGTGTAAAATACCCCAGCTCCTTCATAGGTTATATATGAGCCATCGTGGAGAGACGCAAACAGGAGTCTTGAGGATATCTTTGTTGAACTGCTTGAAGTGCAATTTGTTTTAGCATGTCTCGGGCTATGTTATTACTTTCTCTACTATGTATAGTAAGTAGGGGAAGTATTGTATTCCACCCAAAAATTCCATACCAAGATTTCACCGGAAATACATGTTTTGAGACCCCCTAAATCCAAAAAAAGCATTTTTGGAAACATGTCCATGTGTGTGTCTGTCTGTGAACAGCATAACTCAGAAACGAAGTCGGATGAACACCAAACTTGGTATTTAGGTTCAGTATCTTCCAGAGATGCAACACAAAGGTTTTCAAGAAAATCCCCCCACCCCAGGATACCCTTTACATGGAACATTTTTTGAAAATTTTAATTTTCTCAAAAATGGCTCTAACGATTTTGATTAAAATATCATATGTTTAAGATATTTTCATGACAAATAAAATGTATATGTTGAATTTTCTGGGAATGTCTCCAAAAGTATTCTTCATTGTGAACGACTTTTGCATAACTGGTAAACCATAAGAGATAGACAAAATTTTACTACACAAAAGATGTAGATCATGTTAAAATACACAATTTATGTCATATACATATTTTTTGTTGAGTGAACCATTTTCGAGATTTTGCTTGTTATTCCCTTAAATTTTTTAATACTTATTTTCTCAAATGAAAATTCGTTATTCATTTTTTTGTCTTGGATATGCAAAGAGTATTAATCTGTGGCAAAGGGAATGGTGCTGCACCTAGCAACCAGCTATTAAGAGATATGTATGTGCTTAAAGGCAATTGTTTTTCTATGTTGCCCTTGTAAATATATATTCCCCTTACATCTACAAGAAAATTAGCAATAAGATAGAGTCTGCAAATGTTTATCTCGATTAACATGAATTAGATGGAGAGTAAGCGTTTGTAAAAATAGATTGTACAAGAGTAGAGAAAGTCATGTGAGTGTAACACATCAGATTTTTTACTTTCTCTACTACGTATAGTAAGTAGGGGAAGTATTGCATTCCACCCAAAAATTCGATACCGAGATTTCACCGGAAATACATGTTTTGAGACCTCCTGAATCCAAAAAAAGCACTTTTGGAAACATGTCCGTGTGTGTGTCTGTGTGTGTGTGTGTCTGTGTGTGTGTGTGTCTGTGTGTGTGTGAACAGCATAACTCAAAAACGAACAGTCGGATAAACACCAAACTTGGTATTTAGGTTCAGTATCTTCCAGAGATGCGACACGAAGGTTTTCAAGAAAATCCCCCCACCCCAGACTACCCTTTACATGGAACATTTTTCGAAAATTTTAATTTTCTCAAAAATGGCTCTAACGATTTTGTTTAAAATATCATATGTTTAAGATAATGCCATGAGAAATGAAATGTATATCTCGAATTTTCTGGGAATGTCTCCAAAAGTATTCTTCATTGTGAACGACTTTTGCATAACTGGTAAACCATAAGAGATAGACAAAATTTTACTACACAAAAAAATGTTGATCTCGTTAAAATACACAACTTATGTTATATACATTTCTTTTGTTGAGTGAACCGTTTTCGAGATATCGCTTGTTATTCCCTTAAATTTTCCAATACTTATACTTTTTCTCAAATTCGTTATTCATTTTTGTATGTCCTGGACTTGCAAAGAGAATGGAATTCGACACATAGCAACCAGCGTTAAAATATTTGACCATCGCTTAAAAGCTACCATATTCCCCTTGCATCTACAAGAAAATTAGCAATAAGATTGACATCTCGATATCTCGATTAACATAAAGCATATGGAGAATAGGCGTTTGTAAAAATAGATTGTACAAGAGTAGAGAAAGTCATGTGAGTGTAACACATCAGATTTTTTTATTTACATCCTTCATCTAGTTTAGGTTAATATCATAGTTCTGGAAGTTTGTTGGGTTTTGTAATAGGGGATATTCTGTTTGTATGCCTACATTTATCTCCTGTAAACACTTGGTTATTTTGCTGATGGGGTTCATGTGTGTTTTCGTTGAATATTTGTTGGATTTTTATTTGACCAAGTGGCATCTGGTAAAGCTAAAAAATTAAAAACAGAGATACAAGCAATAAAAATGCATATAGGAGGAGATTTAAGAGAAGATATGAGCACTTACACAGCCTATAACCTACCCAACCAACCTTTTTAAGGCAGTTATCTCACAGAATGTCAACAAAATACTCCATCTTGTTACTGCTGCACATGTGCAGAAGAAGTGAAGAAGAAGAACCCAACTGTATTACTGTAACCTGCAAGAATAGTGAGGTTTTTACTTCTATAAGATTTAGTTGGGCACCAGTTTGCTCGTGGCTCCCTTACTCCCATATTGTGATATCATACACACTATTTGAATCCAGTTCATATACACACTAATCTGAATGTTGTAAGCCAAACCTTAGACTAATTTTGAAACCACAGGACCTGTTTATGTTTTATAGTTTTACATCAAGACTTCACCAGATATGTATACTTCAAAGACACCCTGAGACCAGAGTGAGAGTGTAAAAATCAAAATATATTCATTAAATTATCATGTTTTGAAAAAGTGTATATCTTAAATGTTTTGCGAATAGTCACTCTAGTTCTCTTCATTGCATTTTATACAACTAATAAATCTTAACATTAAAAAAAAATCTGATGTGTTACACTCACATGACTTTTACTCTTGTACAAACTATTTTTACAAATGCTTATTCTCCATCTAATTCATGTTAATCGAGATAAACATTTACAGACTCTATCTTATTGCTAATTTTCTTGTAGATGTAAGGGGAATATATATTTACAAGGGCAATATGGAAATACAGTAGCCTTTAAGCATACACATATCTCTTAATAGCTGGTTGCTAGGTGCAGCACTATTCCCTTTGCCACAGATTAATATTCTTTGCATATCCAAGACAAAAAAATGAATAACAAATTCCCATTTGAGAAAATAAATATTTAAAAATTTAAGAGAATAACAAGCAATATCTCTAAAATGGTTCACTCAACAAAAAAAATGTAAATGACATAAATTGTGTATTTTAACGCGATCTACATTTTTTGTGTAGTAAAATTTTGTCTATCTCTTATGGTTTACCAGTTATGCAAAAGTCGTTCACAATGAAGAACACTTTTGGAGACATTCCCAGAAAATTCAACATATACATTTTATTTGTCATGAAAATATCTTAAACATATGATATTTTAATCAAAATCGTTTGAGCAGTTTTTGAGAAAATTAAAATTTTCGAAAACTCTTCCATGTAAAGGGTATCCTGGGGTTGGGGATTTTCTTGAAAACCCTCGTGTCGCATCTCTGGAAGATACTGAACCTAAATACCAAGTTTGGTGTTTATCCGACTGTTCGTTTCTGAGTTATGCTGTTCACAGACAGACACACACACACGGACATGTTTCCAAAAATGCTTTTTTTGGATTCAGAGGGTCTCAAAACATGTATTTCTGGTGAAATCTCAATATCGAATTTTTGAGTGGAATACAATACTTCCCCTACTTACTATACGTAGTAGAAAGTAACAATAACCTGGGGAAAAAATTGTATATCATTTATTGCTCAAACAATTCGTCCAAAGTGGTCAGGAAGATCATTAAGAAAGAAACAGGCAGGAATGTCATAAGCATAAGAAACATTACAACTAATAATAGAAGTATACCTCACCCAAATAAAGTTGCCAACATTTAATGACTATACTGGTATCACTAAAAAATCTATTTAATTGTGTTCCACAAACCAATAAGGATGATCTGATGACCTAAACTAACTATAGGATAGTCTTTAAACTGGCAACAACACATTGCTGTAAACTTTTTAAGTGGAGATATTTCCTTATTTTATTATACTATTAACAAATCTTCACCATTTATTGGAATCTTTTACAATGGTTAATTTTATCATCTTATAAAGCATTGCTGTTTAGTAACATCAGTCAAAGTTAGCCAAAAAAAAAAAAAAAAAAAAGTGTTTAATTTATTACATTCACATTACTTTCTCTACCCACTATCCCTTGTTTTTATTTAACTTCTACACACTATTCTTATGAAAGGTTATTTTTCTGTCTACTTCATGTTAATCAAGATAAACCTTTGCAAAAATAGTTTCACTGCACAGTTCGTTGCAAGTACAAAGGGAATAATGATAGTCAAGTTTTTAAAAACAGTTGCTATATGCTGGCTTTGAAATTCCATACATTTTCCATGACATCACAAAAAACAATTGAATAGTGATAGCACTTTAAAAAATTATAAAATATTGAAAAATTCAAACTAATAAAAACAGATAATTCGGAAATGTTGATGCCAACAAAAAATGAGTTTAAAGTCAATTATGTTTTAAAGAGATCTATATTTTTGGTGTAATATGTTATTGTGTCTGTCTCTTAAGGTTTACCAGTTGTACAAAAGTACACAAAAAATCTTCCATGTAAAGGGTAGTCTGGGGCGGGGGGATTTTCTTGAAAACCTTCGTGTCGCATCTCTGGAAGATACTGAACCTAAATATCAAGTTTGGTGCTTATCCGACTGTTCGTTTTTGAGTTATGCTGTTCACAGACACACACACAGACACACACACACACACACATACGGACATGTTTCCAAAAATGCTTTTTTTGGATTCAGAGAGTCTCAAAACATGTATTTCCGGTGAAATCTCGGTATCGAATTTTTGGGTGGAATACAATACTTCCCCTACTTACTATACGTAGTAGAGAAAGTAAAAAGGTAATTTTGCAGTGGAGGGGAGGGTATTTTCTTGAAAATCTTTTGTGTTGCATCTTTGGAACATGCTGAACTAAACACAAAGTTTGGTATTTAAAGAACATTAATTCATTTTTGGGTTGTATACTACTCACAGATGCCTTTTTTCTAAAAATGTTCTTTTTCGATTCAGAAGGTCTTAAAACATGTATTTTTGGTGAAATCTCAACATCAAATTTTTGGGTGGAATACAATACTTCTGATCGAGTGGAAGGCTCAGGTGGTAAAGGCTGTCGCCCACATTTAGGAGGTTCCGGGTTCAAATCACTGGGGCAGACCAATCTGACCGAAAGTTTTTTTTGGTTTTTCTTGGTCACTAAGCAAATGTTGGGATGGATAAATTTGATCCACAAATTTTCCTTGATAGGTTACTGACCCAAGGCATTGGTTTGTAAGTCCTTGGGGGTGTAAATCCTCCAAAGAGGAGGGTAATCTGAAGAAGCAATATTTCTTCTTAGCTACTATAGGTATGTGGTAGAGAAAGCAAAAAGTTTGAACATGGTAGAGAAAGAGAAATTCTTGGCTAGACTTATCACTTTAAATAAACATAAAAAGCCAGAAACATATATAAGGCTTATCTCATGGCAAAACTGAAAAAATCATGAATGACAAAGGAACATAAAAAAACACAAAGATCAACGTAATCCAAAAATGGTTTTCCCCATTGTTTTTATGTTGTGAGAGCTACAAGGAAAATAGATATGAGGAAAATATAATTTATGGACCTGGAATTAGCAAGTGCAAGTATCTTGGACAGAGAGAAAAAATACAGAAAACTCACATAGAACTGGACCTATTATTTCGCTAGAAGCAGCAGAAACAAAAATGAAATATGAAGAAAGAACACAAAGGAGATTGCACGTTCAAAAACTGTGTACTGGCCAATCTGACTGATGCATTTACATGGTTTCCCTCATTGTCTTGGTAAATACCAAATTGGGTACTCAATACTACCACTGTAAATTCTACCTACAGAACAAAAGAAAAAGGAATAAAAGTAGATGCTACAGGAAGGCTAATATGCAATTAAAGCCATCTATTGTTGTCCTACATGCTCTAAAGATACCATGCTAGCCTTTAGTTCCCGAGGTCAGGGTGATGAAGTTTTTGGGCATAAAAATCCTTAGCATGGCTTCCTACGGATGGAAAGTAAAGCCATCCTATGTTGTAGATTCATGGCACGTAAAAGAATCTCAAGCTCTCTTTATCAGTAAAGAGGCTTCTGAGCAAAATTTCAAGTCTTTCACGCCCAATAGAATGGGACACTAAGAACCATAGCAGTTAAGGAGCATCCATAAATAAAACTCAATTCTTTTAAGGCCTCTAACAACAAGTTACGTAACAGATGGTACAGGAAGGTATGCAACCAAGACTATCTGCCACACATCACAACATGTACCTACACTCAAAAAACAGCCGGCAGCTCTATGATCCAAAAGTCTACATGCTGCCAAAACTCAAAATCAAAATAGATTATACAGGAAGGTGACTATAGAAATAAGGCCATTTAACTGCAAGTCCCACAAGCAGATGGTATAGGAAAATGACTAGTTGAATAAGGCCATCTGCCTGGCATACACTGATTCAGGTGAATAAAAGAACCTACAATTACTGTTGCTAAATGACAAAGTAAAAACAAAAGGGAGTTCATGTATTGCATTCACATGACTTCTCTACTCACTTCTCTACAAATTATTCTTACAAAAGCTTATTATTTTATCTATGTCTTGTT
This sequence comes from Deroplatys truncata, assembly GCA_030765065.1. NCBI lineage: Eukaryota > Metazoa > Arthropoda > Insecta > Mantodea > Mantidae > Deroplatys > Deroplatys truncata. The sequence goes on from CM060979.1 coordinate 170,065,836, forward strand.
AATCCAGATAAGCTTTCAATTCACCTTTACACATTTCATTGTACAGTGCCATTGTTTTAATGCCAAGGCCACAGCCGCCTAATATGCGTATCAGTTGAGATGGCAGTGACCTCAGCATTAGCCACAGCGCACAAGCGCCACAGGATGTGTCAAGAATATGTTTAACAGCTGTGAGCTGTCTCGGTCATTGCTTTGTCTTCGTGTTGTGAAGTGTTTTGACAATTACGTATGTTGTGTGTGATTTCCTTAGGAATGTATTCTCATATTAGACCACGGAAATGCCTGCCAACAAATTCATGTTTGAACAGCATATTTTTATGTGCGATACATATGTGGAAACTAAACCATGTAGACAGGTGTGTAGGCAATTTCCTTGTTATCCAGGATAGAGACACTGTGAGATGTTTGGTCAATAAATTTAGAACAATGGGATCACTAAACGCTAAAAAATAAAGTTTATAGGAACAATCCCCACACCATAGATGAACTTAAGGACAATATAAAGGCAGAAATTATGAACATTACGCAATAATAACATGTGTGTGAATGGTAATTTCATCCGACGATGTCAAGAATGTCTTCGCATAGATGGACAGCACTTTCAACAACACTTATAACAAGGTTAGTAGTCATTACATATAAGCTAATACACTTGTGAGTAAGCACAACAGGAGTTATGGAACGGAAAACCCCAAAATGCAGTAGACTGTGTACACAACACGCATTTGCATGATCCGTGGCCCTGACCTAAAATGAAGGCACTGTAGTATATAGTAAATAGTGATTTCTACTGAGTGTCGCTATGAGATGGCTTTGAAATTCCATGCTCCTTGCATGAACACGAGAAAAAGACTAATAATGACTTCCCAGTTGAGAAAAGTACGAGTATTTGAAAATTCAAAACAGTAACCGAGAATATCTTGGAAATAGTTGTCACAAAAAGTTGACAAATTGTGAGCTTTGTCAAGATCTACAATTTTTGGGTAATAGGATTTTATCTACCTCATGCAATTACATGGAAGGTATTCAGAATGAAGAGTGCTTCAGAGACTATTCCCAAAAAATTTAACATAAACACTTTATTGCCATGCAAATATCTTAAACATTTACTATTTTAATGTAAATTGTTTAAACTATTTTAGGGAAAATAAAAAAATAATAAGCATTTTCTCATATGAACAGTAATTTGGCATGGGAGCAATTTTATTGAAAGTACTTGTGTTACAAGCTTGAAAAATGCTGAAATTAAATACCACATTGTTTATTTAACAGACTTCTTGTTTTTGAATTATGTTGTTCAACAGACCTTTTCCTAATACATAATATAATTATTTTTTTTAATTAGACAGAAAGAAGCAATTCTTGAAGGACATGAAATGAAGCTGGTGTGATCTGCTAAAGTGTGCAAAGAGGGCCCTGGAGAAACAGAATAAATCATGCCATGAAGGTAAAAGTACATTTGAACATGTAAGGGAAGGCAAGACTCTTTGTACCTTATAAACAAAATAAAAGCCCTCAGGGATCACCAGGGGCATACTCAAATCAACAGAACTACACTATTATTAAGTGCTGATTGTGTTTACAACAGACACATAATCTACTCCATATGAAGTCAAGGACACATCTATGATTCCTAGTTTTGCATCTCGCAAACAAATGCTTTGGGCTCTAGAGCATTTTTAAACTGCCACCATAATTTGTTAAAAAATGCATTAAAATTCCTGAAGAACAAAAATGTTTGAGTTATTAATGTACATTTTCTCAAGCGTCATACAATGGAAACATCCCTGATATTGTTGATAGATAACTCCACACCCTGTAAAAATAACTCAAAATGTTATTACTTAGGAGCAGCAATGTTACCTTATAGTATTTCACATTCAGAGCATAACAAAAAATGGGGACAGGTATGAAAAAATGCATAGCATTTGCAGTAGTTTATTAACATAATGTACTGCACTGTTGGGAATTAAAGAGACAGTTGTTGATGAAAAAATACACATTTGCTGTAGTTGTTCTCTAGAGGCCTTCAAATACACTTAATTAATTTGTTTTAAAGAAAAAAAAAGTACATGTTCCAACTGGAAAAACATGAAATTTCCATTTTTACACTCAAAGAAAGAAGAAAGCACTGTTTTTGCAAGAAAATTCCGCATTTAAAAATATAGTTCAGAGAAACTGTGGCCAGACTTTATTTCAGAAATCCACTCAGAATCTACAAATATATTGTCTTATGGCAGTAGAGAGCACGATTTCGTCAATACAGGCTGCAATCTCACCTATGTCCCAAGTTTCTATCATTTTGATAAACATAGAATGTTTCAAACAGCAAATTGTCTCAATATAGCTCACATACACTCCCTCTCCCTCACAAAGTGGATAAAAAAATGTCCTCTGCTAACACCAGTCGTTGCAACTACTACAAGTTATTAATAATGAGCAGTGTTCTTTTCTAAGTTAACCGGGAACGGTATTTCCTGGCAAATGAGATACAGCATGAACAAACTATGTCAAATCACTTTAGTCAAATGTGATCTAGCTTAAGCTTCTCAATTATGTTTTAATTTTTCGCAGGGGCATTTATTTTCTTTAAAATAATCATTTTTCAGCCTTTAACCTTGTCAATGAATCTGTCAATGTTTGAACTCCAGTAAATCAATATCTCCGACTGTTGCTGTATTTAACTACACTCTTAAAAGTCACCGATAATCAATTCAAAATGAATAAGTTTTAGTTTATTATACAAATAAATAATAAAAGTCGCTTTAATGGTGTACTTTAAGGTACTATAAAATACCTCATGATCGGAAGCACAAACAAGGAAAACGAATAAAACCCTTCTGCAATAAATTCATAAATAATTTTCATTGGTCTCAGCGCTATGAATAGTACTTACACGCGCATACAGTCAGACTCGCTTAACATTTCATTTCCTAATCAATCTCTTTTTTTCTGTTCTACATTTATTTGCGTTTATACTACTGGGTACTGTCCGTACTGTCACTTTTCAGCTGGTTAACTCCTGATGACTATACTACCTACCCTGCCATACCCATGCATGATCGCAGGGTTACCACCCAACTTTAATTCCCACTGACTGCATTCTTTTCTATAGTGTCAAAGATAAGTTAAAACTAACTTTGTCAGAATTATAAAGCGCAATTCAGTGATGATAATTAAAGTAGCTCGCGGTGCATTCAAAATTGTTCAAATGCACTCCCACATTGTAATAAACTGACTCTTCTCGGGTTGTAATTGGCCAAATACAACTACGTGTTAGCGTCGTATACCTTTTTGTGTTTCACCACATATCAACGAACGAAGGGAATTGTGGGAATATTCAAGAAGCAGTTTAGAGAGATTCATACCTGTGGATGAGTTAGCACATTGACAGTCAAAATTCGTGGATTAAGTAGTGTTTCCCACTGAGAAAAATGAACGGACAAAGAAGGAATCGTGGACTAGAAATTGGAGTTCTGTTGCTGTTGTTTGAAATGTTTAAGTTTGGTCTGGATAAAATCCCACCAGTTACGTTGTGCATGATAGTATTTCAGGTAATACACACTTTATATATCTTTCCAATATTATATACTGCTCTTGAACCATAAGCTGTAAAACAGTATTAATAATAATCCTGAATTGGGTATTGAGTTGTTTGCAAAACTGCTTACCTTGCCAAAAACCTATGGAATGCATAGAATGCATTACCTTCTTTTTTGCTAAACAATAGTAAATACAGTAGTATGTTTAGTATAGCCTGAGGTATTAGAGTTTAACAAAATGTCATTCTTGAATCCCACCATTTCCACAAAGACAGTGCCACAAACCGTGCGATTTTAATGTGATTATGGTATTTATAAAACACCTAGCTGTGCTTTTATAATTGATGCATTTTTGGAAATGCTGTAGGAAAGCTGCGGCGAGGGCGTGGCCTAAGTGGTTGTTACTGATTGTGCAAACCGAAAACAGGTAGAATGCAATACTTCCCCTACTTTTTATACATGGTAGAGAAAGTAAAAAAAGGTATTTTTTTAAAAAGGTCATTGTGTTTGTGCATATGAGAGAGAGAAAGAGAGAGAGAAACAAAAGTTGGATAAATATCAAACTTGCCACTATTTCTGTGTAATAATGTGTGCACCTTTTACTTCATATGCACGATAATGTGTTTACTCTGAGTTTAAAGCATTTTCATTGAATAGTAAGCCATATGCAATGTTTGTTTACTTTGTATAACAACTTAGCCTTTGATGCAACATAAACACTGGAAGAACTGCCTAATACTGAGCCTTTTCCTATTTTGCCTTAATGACCTTTTTGCTTCCTTTCCTTCCACGTTTTTAAAAGAAATGTTACCTTAATGACTTTTTGTCTAATTTCCTAAAGCTTTTAGCTGTATAAAATAACCAACAGTTGGATATAAAAATATTACAGTACATACATATTTTTAGTTTCCCTGAATAAACGATAATTTTTTTTTTCAAAGAGGAATTGTATATTTCCTTAATGCATTCATGTATCGCTAATTTAATGTTCTATTACGTGCGTTAATGTTTCTTAGGTTGGCAATGCTTGAGAGACTTAGACCATGCCCTTGCCGCTCCTAGCAGAAGACTAGCTCCTTTCATACATTACTGCACTTTTTTTAGTTATGTTTTTAATGAGTTGTCTCAAGTAGTTAATACTTAGATGGATAAATTCCTCAGATTTGGTTAATTGCGGGTATTACCAGTGTTTGTTTTGTAGCACCCAATTTGGAATCAGTTTAAATAACAGGATACTCTTAAGCCTTCTCAGTGTATTGCATGCTATTGGTGCTTAGGAGTAATATAATTTAAAAAGTACACAGAATTCAACGATTGTAATCCTCTTATTTTGCTTCCTTTTGTTTTTTATTCTTTAATTTAGCTTTTATTTAGTTCATTTTCCTGAAGCGGCTCTTAAACCCCTGGAAATTGTACATTAAGGCTACCCAGACCATGTGTTGTATACTAATGGAAAAACTACATTTTATTAGTAGGTAATATTGGTGCATAAAGCTAGACATATTTATGAATGTAAGCATTGATAGTATTTTCCCTAGCTATGGACTATCTGTCTAAAATTCTCAAGTAGGCAATTCACATCAAAACCGTAATTGTTAAGAACTGAAGTAAAAAAATCTTATGTATGGCATTGACATGACACTACCCACTGTCATTTAGTTTTATATAAATTCTACACACTGTTCTTACAAAATTTTATTATTTTTCTATCTACTTTATATTAATTGAGATAAGCCTTTGCAGAAATAATTACACATTTTGTTGTAGGAACAAGGATAAAACAAGCTGATAGTCAGATGTTAAGCAGCCTCAACATTCATACTCTTTCCATGACATTGTGAGAAACTAATAATAGAAACAGCACTGTAAAAAAATCGGATTTGTTACACTTACATGACTTTCTCTACTCTTGTACAAGGAGTCTAGCGTGAGCGGCGGAAGCGAGCGGTCGCATATACGTAGCGCTCCTGGAAAGATCAGAAAAAAAGAAAAATGTGGGTAGATTTGGAAGTGTATAGAGCCAGAATCGGATGCTTTACAAACGGTAAAATGAATAAGGAAGAGAAAAGGAACCAAGTATCAAAGGAATACCTATGGTTGTTTGCTATCCTGGCAGTATTATTGGTTATTGGAGGAGTAGAATTGAACCCAGGACCTGAAGGAATAACACAGATAATGACAATGTTAAAAATCATCTCAGAAGATATAGTGGATCTGAAGAAAATAGAAAAGAGAATAGAGTTAAATATCGATAGAAAGATAGAAGTATTGAAAGGAATGCTGTTCACTACGATGAAGGAAGTGCATGAAGAACTTCGCATTTGTAGAGAAAGATTGAACAAGATGGAGCAGAATATGGAAATGGAGACAAGAAGACACAATATAGTGATATTCGGGGTGGAGGAAAACAGAGAGAAAAGCCTAGAGCAAGCAGTGGAGGAAATACTAGAAAGACGAATGGATATGAAGCTGGTAGGCTGGGAAATTATAACGTGTTTTAGAATTGGAAGAAGGGGCAACAGAGCCAGACCTATAGTAGTAAAATTTGCAACTAATAAAATCAAATGGACAGTTTTGAATAATGGAAGAAAATTGAAAGGAACAAGAATTTTTGTTGAACGAGACTATGGAAAAGAAGAGAGAGAGATAAGAAGATTATTATTAGCGAAAATGAATCAAGCCAGGCAAGAAGGAAAAAAAATCATTTGTAAGAGGACTAGAATTGTGGATAGATGGAGGAAGCAGGATATGAGTCAGCGTTTGATTCCAGATCGAACAACAAGCAGAGCAAATTCAGCAGAGGAAGTGAATGCAGTGAAGCAGGCCGACGTAATCCAAGAACGAAAGGGACACGTGCGTAGAGGTGCCAGTGGAAGGGATGAAGCAGCTGGCGTGACGTCACCGAGGAGATGCGTCATACCCAGTGAATGAGAGAAGCAAGAGGCATTGACCCTGGTGGCAGCTGATCGAGAAAAACAGATGACCATGAGTGGAAGCGGCCTCAAAGTGGTGTCAACCCCAGAAGAAAGTATCTTGGAATTAGAGGAGGAGAAAGAAGATCCAGTGGTGCAGGAGAGGAAAACTAGATATAAGGCAAAGTTAGAAAAATTCAGAGAGGGAAGAAGGGATTCAAGATAGGGACTAGATCTGAAGGTGGTGTCATTTAATGTTGAAGGGCTAAAATTGAAAGTGATAAATGGCGAAATATTGAAGTGCTAAAGTGAGGTGAAATAATAGTAATGGTGGAAACTTGGTTGAATGAAAGTGAGAAGATAGATGTGGTAGGATATGGGAGTACCAAGACCAGAATGGAGGGAGGAAAGAGAAGAAAGAAGTGGGAGAGCAACGAAGCATGTTCTGAGTTCATGAAAGGTGTCAGTGGAGCAAAATCAGGTCAAATTATGGGGCAGGGAAATTTTACAAGTGAGGGATTTAAAGTAAGTGAAAGATTGGGCAAAAAGAAAAGGCTTAAAAACAGTTTCTGTGGAAGGGTGCGACGAGTTTTAAATAAGAGGAGAAAGGGTGGTGAGTCCAAAAGAAACAAGATATTGAAAGAAGCTGGAGAAACATAAGTTGTGGAAAGATTAAATTCAAGATAGGGGGTGGAACAAAGTGATTGTTCTAGAATGTGGAAAGTTTAAAATGTAAGGCAAACAGTGGAGAAATACAAAGGGGATAAGTGCAATGGTTATTATAGGAGAGACAGAGATATGAATGGAAGCGAAGGAGACAATAGAATTAAAAGACTTTATGGGTATAAGAAAAAAAATACAAGCAAGATACGTGACAAAGGTAGAGCTGCTAGAGGGATAGGTATATTTGTTAAAAAGGGCTAACTGCCATAAGGCCAGGGAGCCAGGCATAAAGTAGCTCTTGAAATAGAAGGAACACTAGACCAAATTTGTACTAGAACGTAAGGGGTTTTAAGATTGAAATGTAATTAAAATTCTTTGTATGATGTTCAGTACAAATAAATATTCTATTCTATTCATTCATACTCTTGTACAAACTATTTTTACAAACGCTTATTCTCCATCTACTTCATGTTAAATGAGATAAACATTTGCAGACTCTATCTTATTGCTAATTTTCTTGTAGATGTAAGGGGAATATATATTTACAAGGGCAATATAGAAATACAGTAGCCTTTAAGCACATACATATCTATTAATAGCTGGTTGCTAGGTCCAGCACCATTCCCTTTGCCACAGATTAATACTCTTTGCATATCCAAGACAAAAAAAAATGAATAACGAATTCCCATTTGAGAAAATAAGTATTGATAAATTTAAGGGAATAACAAGCAATATCTCGTAAATGGTTCACTCAACAAAAAAAATGTATATGACATAAATCGTGTATTAATGCGATCTACATTTTTTGTGTAGTAAAATTTTGTCTATCTCATATGGTTTACCAGTTATGCAAAAGTCATTCACAATGAAGAATACTTTTGGAGACATTCCCAGAAAATTCAAGATATACATTTTATTTGTCGTGAAAATATCTTAAACATATGATATTTTAATCAACATCGTTAGAGCCATTTTTGAGAAAATTAAAATGGATGCACTGAAAGCAAAAACAATGCAACTGCTGAACAGCATAACACGAAATGATTGCAGCACTGCTCCCAACAGTGGAAAATCCAGTAGAGCAATATTGGGACCAGGGAGGGGACTATATTGAAGGGGATAACATTACTAATTTTTTTTCTTCTTTTTTCCCTTCAATAAGGTATTTGAGCATGAATCCAGTTTCTTTATAGCCGCATCTCGTAATGGGTTTACATTATTTTTAGAACAGAGTATAATATTTAAGATATGGAAGTAATAGCCTCGCAACAACATTTCAGTTGCCACTTTATTCAGAATGTAGCAAAGTTCTCTCTGGTTTCAGCTCCTTCAATCTGAGTTCTTCATAGCATTTAATTTTTGTAATTGATGTGTATTTGTGCTGAGGTGTCAATTATTGCTGCTGTGCCAAATTTGGATGAGGGGCCAAACCCTTGATAGGTCATCCTCTTACTTGTGTTGTCATATATCATCCACTCAAATTGAAGTTGTTTTTCTCTATTTATTTTACATCGCTTTAACTACATGATCATATTGTGAGGGATCTGTTGGGAAATACCTCTTGGCTCAGTGTGTGGTGATCAGCCTTTACGTCTCATCCCTGTACCATAACACCTGACTTTTCACAAGTCCACAGAGGCACGTGCATAGCCATTGTACCTCTGCTTCTACATGTGTTGGGCAGATGGCATTAGGGTACCATCCAGTCTACCTGCTTTCATGATCTGTGGATGGATGGCAGAGAATTCACCATTACCATCACTGTTGTTTTAATGATAAGGTGGACTTTTGAATGTTAGTATTAAATATCCAATCTGGTATGTACTTTTCCAACTGAGGGAAACCATGAAAAAAACCCAATCAGATTGGTCGGCCTACAGGATTTGAACTTGGGACCTCCCTATGTGAGCCACACACGTTGCCACTTGAACCATCCCACTCAGTTATTGAATTTTCTTTTTACTGAAAAGTATTATTTACTGTCAAATTTTCCTTTAATAGAGCAGGAAAGTGAGATAACCTGAACACGGCTGATTGATTCAGCCTTTGCATTCTTGCTTCTTTTGGAGATGCTTGCTATTGCACATTGAGTATAGTCACATTGTTACTTGCCTTTTTGTTGGTTGGTTCCCTGTAAGGACCCCTTCAGCTGCTGTGGTGCAGACGCTGCGGTACTTCTGACATTACTAGAAGTACGCTGGGCCAAACGTCCAAGCCCCACCCATAGGTGTGTCATTTGGATTGTATTGGATTCGTTGGGGAGATTGGGTGCATATGGACGGTTTTCCGTCCAGGTGGGGTTGTGAGACACCTCAAGGTCCTCCACTACCATCCTGGATAGCCGGTAGACAGTTGCCAGAGACTGTCAGCCCCACCGAGGTTGTTTGGTATTTGTTCCTGATGGCTATACATCTTTTGGATACTTATTGTACAATCAATTAAGCTATCGTAGCTGGACATTTTGATTACCTTAATGATTGCTAGATGTTACTAGAACACACAAGCATGTTTTTGTGTTTCTGCTTTCATTTTGTCAGTTGCAGGAAGACAACAGCTCATAAAATATCTAGAAAATCATGAAAATAATTCTTCCCTCATAGGTAAAGCGTATCAAAATTAAGTCTTACCATTTCAACATTACTGTTCTCATAAAAGGTGGGTCCAAAAATTACAGGTAAATGTTTTTTGTTTGGACACATGATTTTTTTTTTTTTAATTTAGCTACAAACTTTCAAAATACCCTCCTTCTGAGGCTATACCTGGCTCCAACATTCTATCCACTTTTCAAAACACTCAAGAGAAGCCCTTATTTGACATTCTGTTCAGTATACTCGAAATAACGCTGTTTAGTTCTTTATCGGTTTGAAATTGGGGCCCACAAAGTATTTTTTTCACTGGTGGAAACAGGTGGAAATTGCAGGGTACTAGATCCGGCGAATATGGTGGGTGGGGGCATGATTTCAATGTCTAGTTGTGTTGCTATGGCTCGATGAGCAGGGGCGTTATCCTGGTGGAGGATCCATCCATTGGCAGCAAGTTCTGATCTTTTCTTGGCCATTTTCATCTTGGGTGATCCTTTAAGGACGTTACTGCAGTATTGAGCAGTTACTGTGGCTTGTTTAGGAACCACATGATCATAAATTACCCCAATTTTGTTGAAAAATACAAGGTACATGACTTTCCCTGCACTTGGTTGCACCTTTGCATTTTTGGCTTTGAGCTGGAAGGATATGCCCATTGTGCACTTTGTTGTTTGGTTTCCAGATCGTAGTGATGAAATCAGTCACATCACATGTGATAATCTTGTCCAGAAAGTCCCTTCGAAGCCTTGTGATCCATTGCTGGCAAGTCATGAGTGATGAAACATCTGTTCCTCATGAAGCACTCGTGGAGAACCCATTTTGCTGCCACATTTCTGTAGCCCAAATCATTACAAATTATGTCTTCAACTGACACAAACGAAATGTACATGTCTACAATCTTCGCTATTGTTAATCGTCGATCTTCCTGCAACATGACGTCAATGGTGGTGTGGTTCATCTCAGTTTTTGATGTGGAGGACTGTCCTGGACATGGAGCATTTTTAAGACTTTTTTCATCATCATGAAATTTTGTATGCCATTCGAAAACATGTGTTTTTGATAAAGCTTGGTCTCATATGCTTCCTGTATCATTTGCAGCATTCCTATTCCTGATTTTTTTCAGAAAAGCACAAAACCAAATTGAGCCGTTCTAACTTGAAATCTATGTCAGGTCAGTGAAACACTTGCTTACACAATGGCTCCCTCAGACAAATTGAACAGTACACGGACAATGATGCACATATTCCAGCATCATTTGAGGTCAGACCTCTCCGTTATCATGGTTGGTGAAATTTTACATGTGCGTGTTTAAAAAGAAAAAAATAATTATTTTTTGATCCACCTTCGTATTTTTCAGACTCTGCATATGGTCTCAGCTTTATGGTGGTTTTTTTAATGACATTTCAAACACCATATAAATTTAAATGCTTATGTTAAAATGCTATTGCTAAAACAGACATGTAGCTAATATGTGTATTTCCACTAAGTATTTGTGTCTGAACAAGGTATTTTATTGAAGTAATTACTACTTCTGTTTTATTTCAGATTCTTCTCTACGTAGGCTTAATTCGTGTACCTTGGAGCAAGTGGGAAGTATGCATCAGCACAGAGAGCATACTAAAAAATAATGACTACAAACGCTTATTTGCTTCTGTTGTTGAGCATGGAGATGATATGCATTTGTATTATAACATGATCTCCTTCATGGTCAAAGGACGATCATTGGAACGGCGATATGGTGGTCCTAACTTTGCCATACTTCTCATAATACTGACCTTCTTCACAAGCATGATATATGTTGGCCTTGGATTAATGATTTCTAACCTTTTGAATGACAGATCATATATGTATTCATGTGCAATAGGATTTTCAGGTAAAGAATATTTTCAAAATAGGTGACTTAAACCATCAGGTAATTGACTCAAAAGTTTGTAGGGGGGAGTCTCGCCCATGAAAACTATTTTCTTTAAGCATTTAAAATAAATTCTGACAAGGAAGGTTCTTTAACTATGGTCATTACAGTTTTATGAAAGTTAGATTTGCCACCAGTCAAAAGCTGCTGAGTAATTAGTTGTCCATTGTGAAAATGATGTGTTTTTAATTTATATGAATTTGAAAAATTGATATATGTCTGCACTAAAGAGGGGAATAATAAAATATTTGAAGAAGACAGATAACATAATTTTACCATCCACGACTACATCATATAATATTGGGTACTCGTAGTTATAATACAATAATAATAGTATTAATAGTAATATGAACCCAATTTTATTTGTTAATTAATTTTTCTTCTATGTATGCCGTGTGTAGACTAAAGCTTGAAAGGTAGAATCATAGCCAGGATGTGAACCATGGAACTTAGGCTTTCCATACTGCTGCTCTGACCACTGAGCCACCATGGTAATGTACTGGTAAAGCCTGTGGTTTATTGGGACAAATGCAGCTCAGCTGCAGAATTTAATGTTGTTTTATTTATTTATTTATTTATTTATAAAATAACGTCAGAATACAGTAGTTTAAGGGCTCCCAGCCTGCGCTCTTAAGAGTCCTAAGGGCATACTCTTACCAGGAGCTCGTGACCACTACAGGAAAATAAGTTAAGTAAAAATTAAATGAAATTAAGGAATAAGAGACAAAAGTGGTATCAAAATAATAAAACTAGCTGTAGTATAAAAATCTGATGTGTTACACTCACATGACTTTCTCTACTCTTGTAAAAAGTATTTATACAAACTCTTATTCTCCATCTACTTCATGTTAATCGAGATAAACATTTGCAGACTGTATCTTATTGCTAATTTTCTTGTAGCTGTAAGGGGAATATATATTTACAAGGGCAATATAGAAATACAGTAGCCTTTAAGCATATACATAACTCTTAATAGCTGGTTGCTAGGTGCAGCACCATTCCCTTTCCCACAGATTAATACTCTTTGCATATCAAAGACAAAAAATGAATAACGAATTCCCATTTAAGAAAATAAGTATTGAAAAATTTAAGAAAATAACAAGCAATATCTCGAAAATGGCTCACTCAACAAAAAAAATGTATATGACATAAATTGTGTATTTTAATGCGATCTACATTTTTTGTGTAGTAAAATTTTCTCTATCTCTTATGGTTTACCAGTTATGCAAAAGTCGTTCACAATGAAGAACACTTTTGGAGACATTCCCAGAAAATTCAGGATATACGTTTTATTTGTCACAAAAGTATCTTAAACATATGATATTTTAATCAAAATCGTTAGAGCCGTTTTTGAGAAAATTAAAAGTTTTGAAAAATCTTCCATGTAAAGGGTATCCTGGGGTGGGGGGATTTTCTTGAAAACCTTTGTGTCGCATCCCTGGAAGATACTGAACCTAAATATCAAGTTTGGTGTTTATCCGACTGTTCGTTTCTGAGTTATGCTGTTCACAGACAGACACACACACACACGGACATGTTTCCAAAAATGCTTTTTTGTATTCAGGGGGTCTCAAAACATGTATTTCTGGTGAAATCTTGGTATCGAATTTTTGGGTGGAATACAATACTTCCCCTACTTACTATACGTAGTAGAGAAAGTAAAAATACACATCAATGTTTGTCTAAACATTGAACAGGTGTGCAGCACCACTGCCAGTCAGCAAGTAGACTTGTAGTCTAAGGTGACATAGGTTCGTGGCAAGAGTTGTGAATTTCCAGCTTAGGTTAAACTCTGCCTAACCCTAATGTCCTTGAGGAGCTTAACAGAACATTTCAACACAAGTTCGGTGCATTAGTGTAGAAAACTGATACATGTGAATGATTATTTCATAAGTAGGTGTGAAATGTGTATAAGAGAATGTGGAAAACCTTAGCATCATCTTTGAGAACAAATAATGTTATTTGAACTCTTGTACATAAATTTCAGCCTGTAAAACTAGAGATTCACAAGGCCTACCAGGCATTTTTGGTAGCAGAAAAATTCAATTAAATTGAGTTTTATTTATTGACGCTCTTTAACTGCTGTGGTCCTTAGCGTCCCATTCTGTATTGGGTGTGAAAGACCAGTAATTTTGCTCAGAGGCCTCTTTATCAGGCTTGAGGTTCTTTTATGTGCCATAAATCTACAACACATGGCCACCAGCTTTACTTCTCTTCTGAAGGAAGCCATGCTAAGGATTTTTACACCCAAAAAATCCATCCCCCTCCACCAGGTTTGAACCTGCGACCTCGGGAACTAGAGTGGTAACGACTACACCACGGAGGTCAGCTTTTTGGTAGCAGAAATCTGCTTGCTGACTGCAGGGCAAGTGTTGCCATATCAACATTTAGGTGACCCCACTGTAGTATAATGCTTAGTAGAAGCAAGTAGAGGTAGAACTAAGGAAGATTTATTAAGTGATCATTTCCCTGTTGGATTAAAAGGCAGAGTGTAACAATTCCTTCATCTATTATCCTGTAAAAGAATCTCCGGTGGTATACCACAAGGTTCTGTAGTAAGTCCAACCCTCTTCAACATCATGTTACAAACTTGCTTGATACACTATATATATATATATATATATATATATATATACACATACCAGGTGAGTCGGCTGCCCCTATTTATTTTTTAATTTATGCAACATGCTAAGCGACATATTTGACTTATGCCATTTTTTAATGACTGATTTGCATAACACTTTATAGAGGAGGAATAGATAACTCAGTACATTAGCATTTTACAGGACGGAATGCAATCGCTATGTATGTCGATACAAAAAACATACCACCCTGACACTGGGAGCTGCAGTAGCACTTTTAGCCAATTTTACAAACTTTTATTATTTAGTATACGTTCATGCACACCTTTGAAAACGCCCCTGAAGGAACAACCTATCACATGCATCGGTTGACAAAACCATTTGAAAACAAAATGGCATATCTACGCATTGCAACCAATTGGATTTAAGCCGTCAGTTGACGTTGTACAGCCTTGTCAAAAAATACTAAGTATTAAGTAGATAATTTCACTTATGTCACAAATGATGGCGTATTTCAGATCATACAGTAATTGTAATGACATGCAGTTTATTTGTTTGAGTTAAAACTACCAAACTGAGCTCAAAACACTGTATGACGCTGCAAAAAGTGTATGAAGATTCAAGGTGGGGTCTAGTTCTGCGACTACTAATTCATGTAGGAACCTCACCTCGTAAGGTAGCATTGGCCCAATGGTATTATCATGGTTGCTTTAACACTGTGCCACTTCAGTTCGGTTCAAATCCTTCGGATTAAGTTCAAACTTTTTATTACCTTTTGTTTTATCTCTCTGGCTCTATAATTTGATATTATGATATAAATGACATTTTTGATAACATTACAAGTGTGTACAAAATAGAATAATCACCATGTTTTCCACCGCAAAGAAGAAGAACCACAAAGCCCAAATCATCTACAGGCACTCATACGTGAAGAAAGCAGGCAGATTACACTGCGCATGTTACAGCATGCAAGAAGGTCTCTCCGGCAACGTACACAAATGTGTATTGATAAAGGGGATCGTCATTTTGAACATTTACTTCATTAATGAAATCCACGCTCTTTAACAATTTATTATTCTGTTTACCCGTGAACTTAGCACATTTACAACTCCTTTGTTGATATAAGAAGTGAAATAAAAGGTTTAAACATAAAACAAAAAGTGTTAGATTTAATATCGTCGATGTGCGCCCAAAAGAATGAAAGCTAACTATGTAACACGGTTTACAACACCATATACGGTACAGATTATTAGGGTAAACATATACACAATTATCTGATTGTAATTCTTGTGTCTTTGGATCACAGGAGAACCAATAACAAAAATAAATAAATTAGTATACTAAAATACAGAAAATAAACACAAGGGGAGAGAGAAAAAAAAGGAAGAACCAAAAGTATTTGAAGTTTGTATCAGATTTGAACCTCTGAAACTAACCTTTGCTTCACATTTCAGCAGGTAACCCATTCGACCAAAAGCCATGTAGTCTATCCCGCTCTTCAGGAAAAGATTCCTCTATATTCTTGCAAGGGTTATATCCATGAAATTCTGTCTTTTTTAAGGCCTTTGCAGCTCTCTGGTTCTCATTCAGGCCTTTAATCATTAATGCTAGTTGCGTATAGTACCGAATAGAAGGGCAGAGCTACAGTAACGGTTTGTTTGCTAAAAGGGTCAACGTTTTCACATTAGACTATAAACTGCGGGTTGCATAGATACAAATACCTAAGGGCAGCTGACTCATCTGGTATATATAATTTGAAGTTGTACATTAATTTACACATTAATTTTGAAAGTCTGGACTAAGAGTAGCATACCAACAGAAACTGCTCAGTTTCTACAATGTTGCAAAAATATAAAGTTACTTGTTAATTGCCAAAATACTTTCAAAATATGCATCAATTTTTACAGCATTTGGCTGGTTTAAGTTCATAGCTACCTATATTTGTTGCAGTTAAACAGAAGATAGTGTTTAGTTAAACAGAAGATAGTGTTTATTTACCACTGATGCATTAATCACAGCCTTGGTAACCATGTTACCAAATGTTTATCCGCTAAAAAAACTACAGTGCTGCAAGCTTAAAATTGTTATTATATCATAGTTTTCCAATTCTAATGTACACTTTTTTTATCCAAATGCAGTAGGTATTCGGGTGTGTATTAGATTCAAGTGCAAAATTATTCCGGAGTTTGCTGGTAACTGCATTCAAATTTATCATACCCGTCTTATGTCACAATGTACTGTAATCATTCTCGACTTCGTAACATTTATTGTTGGCCAATTATTGCAATGATGATCCAAGTATGAGTATTAAAGTATTACATAGTCAGGAAATGAAGGGCAAACAGAGGAAATCTTATGACACTACTTTTAAGTATAAAGTTATTCTTTATGCCAAAAAAATTATGACAAAATGCAAAAAGAGAGTTTAATATAGTGGAGAGCAACATTCGCTTATGGTGGCAACAGAAATTGACATTATTTGCAACTAAAGCTAGCAAAAAGATACTTATAGATTGAAATCATTGGACGAGCATAATATCTTGAGGCAATGTTTAATAATCCAAGAAAAATCCAGTGCTTGGATGAACTGGGCTCAAGGAATAAGGAGAATTTTACAGGAAATAGGAATGGCTAACTTATGGGAGGAGAGAGAGGGGTTAGTTAAAGGTTTCTGGAAAGAAGTGAGGAACAGAGTGGAAAACAGAGAAACAAGAATTATTTTAAAGTCTGGAAGGAAAGAAAAGTTTGGAACTATATAAACAATTAAAGGTGGACTGGGGAAGGGAGAAGTATGTGGATGTGGTAATAGGTTAGTGAGAGAAGGGTGGCCCTGGTCTAGATTAAGTGCACATAGGCTAAGGGGAGATAGGAATGGAGCGAATTTGGATAGTGTCCTCGCACGCACACACACACAATAGTAACTGTTCTTTTCATATGTTTATGTAGCCAATAAGTATTTCATGTTCGCTTTAATAGATAGTGGTAATTTCTTTAATATTGACTATGTCACATAACAATAAGCTACTTGCTTATAAAATCATGTATGTTCTGAAATTTTATGCACAAATCCACTGTTATAAAAATAAATTTATTTAAACTTATCCCATCATTGATGCACATTACATTCACCAACCAACTCTTTTATTATTATTTATTTATTTATGTTAAGTTTCAAATTTGGGGTGTGCATTAGATTCAATGCCTCATCAGATTCGTGGTAAATACAGTATTACTTTGTTCTGCTCAATGTGTTATATTGGATTATGTGGTTTATGTTCTATATTATATCCTGTGTTTAATAATGAGTCATCATTTAAGAGGACGTTCATGGTGTCATGGTATAGTGCTAAGGGATTCTTCAACAGTAAGATCCAGAATGTGAATAATGGTACAACATATTCATGAAAGAGGTGCAAGTCCCTTAGATTGCAACACTATTCAAAATGAAAACTGTATTTCAGCGTGGAAATTTACTCACAATATTGTGTTTTAAGTTATGTGTAATTACGTATACCTATGAACATTCTCAAATATGTTTCTGCTTTCAACAATTATAGACTTTAATTCATAGCTAGCCACTAGTATCTTCTGAAGCCAAAATGTGTATTTATGCTGATGACATTACAATATGGGCTACTAATAAAGACCCAGAAAAAGCACCAATAGCAATACAGTTAGTCGTAAACAATATTAGTTTTTAGACAAGGAAATTAACTATTTCACAATCTAGAACTAAATATATCATATTTACAAGAAGGTATAGTTTGGAAAATTATAAACCTCCCATTTATTTCAGCAATCTGTAAATCCCATATAATTCAACTCCAAAAATTCTTGGCATCAGTTTTGATTAAAGACTCTTATGGAGACATACAAATGATATTACCTCACGATGTTGTATCAAGATTAAATCTTCTAAAAATTGTTGCAAATCGCAAAAAAGAAATGTGGATGTGATTGTTGTATTATTTTGCTGAATCAACAAAGTAGGTCATGACTCAATAACCATGATATATTATTTGTTTTTTTTTGTTGCTAACATAATGTATTTGTTGTTGTTTTACATTTAGCAGCTTATAGAATTTTTAGTTTATTAAAACTTTGATAAATAAAGTCTGGCTTTATTACAATTTAATAAACTAAAAAACGTAATAATAAAACTAATTTAATATGGACAAGTATCTGAAACCAGGAAGGCTGGATGTGGAACCAACTTCTACCTTTGCAGACAAACTCTGGTTACACTGGAGACAAACTTTCACAAACTTGGACTATATTAAAGACGCAACTGAGGAAAGTAAGTTGCATCTCCTAACAAATTATCTGGCTCTCAAGGTGTATCAGTATATTAGTGAATTAAAAACTTTTGCAATAGCTATGGACACTTTAGAAGCTCTGTATGTAAAATACAGAAATGAAGTTTATGCCAGACACCAGCAAGTTAATGTATCAGTTGATCACTACCTACAAGTTTTAAAGCAAAGGAGCAAGGACTGTAACTTCAAGAATGTTACCCCTGAACAAAACAATGATTATATATTAGAAACGCTTTTATTAGTGCCTGATTTGCTCCAGTATTCAACATAGACTTCTTGAAAATACAACACTCACCCTGGATGCAGCTTTTGATCAAGCTAGAGCATTGAAAATGGCAGCAAATCTGCAACTCAATATCTTAATAACCCAGTAAGTAAAATAACATCTTTATCTAGTGCATGTTGTGCACTCAACATTCATTCAACAAATTTATGGATTAAATTATGGCTTTCTTATGATAAATGTAGAACACTTCAAAAATATCCAAAAGAAACCTAATGATGTGCAATGTTTAGCAACACACCTATACATGCTCAAACATTTTCATCAACAGTTAGAACAACCTGTATTGTCACCCAGTCATGCCTACATCGCTTCAGTCTCATTAACTCTAATATTTGTAGTTGTTGCTGCAACAATCATGAAGATCTGGAACACATCCTCAAACTGTCCTATCGCAAATCCTCAAAGAACGGAACTAAAGTCTACAATTTCTGTAACTTTGGACAAATCTCTGCAACATATATTGAATATACCTATTCTTTCGTCTGTGGCTGCAAGAATAAACTACAAACTTCATGCATTATACCCATCATTTGTAAAGAGAAGACATTCAAAGTGGAACATGCGTTGTCAGCAAATGGCTGGATACACTAAGAAGATAGATATATTTACACCAGGATGCTGTCTGTGACATCCGTCCCTGCCTATAGTCCACTGACAATTCAACCTTATTTCCTCCCATTCTGGCTTTAATGCTTAGAAATTCCTATGCCTACTAATGAGCATCCTAAAAGAAGCTTAATATAAAATGCTAGAATGAGTTCCAAAGCACTTACATACTGCACTTCTACACAGTACATAATTCATTAATTGAGGAAACACAACCATAGAAGTTTGTCTTACATGCCTCACACTTAACATAAGGGGTGTCTAGGCAGGGATGGCTGATGACTCTAAACTCTGATAGTTCACAGAATTATTGCTGGAATTTGAATTTTTTTAAATATCGAACATTGTACCATAAATTTTGCCTTATAAGTGCTAATTATTTACAGTCATACACTTCCAAATGTCATCAGCATAAATTTTTTCTCTGTAACTGTGCTATTATTAGCACATGGGTTTAGGGAAATCATGAAGATGCTGCAAATCATTCATGCCCTATTTTATCCATGGATCTTGAGTACATCTTCACCACCAAATAAAATGCAAAGAAAGCAAAACAGAACAATCACAGCCACACATCCAGTCATGTTTCTCATATGCATCAGTGTTAAGAATCCTGTTAAAACATCTTGTTACATTAGTTTTAATTACTAGTCAGCCATGATAGGAGTGCGCTTGGCAGAGGGTGCCACACATTTGTTGATAACGTGCAACATCATCAAAACTAGGGATCAGAGGGGAGTGAGGGGCAAGGCAATAGTCGGAATGTACAGTTGCATAATTATAACAGTACTGCATTTGCATTCCTCAGCCTTGCTAGTAAATAAACTTAACTGCAGATGTTTTCTTTATCTGGCTGTCCTTCCAATGCCCCATCCACTTGTTTGATAACTATTTCATTCCTCTCCCCACCGAACACACTCATATTACGGCCAACTGGTACCTGAGTGATTTTTTAGATTTGATCAGGGTGTACCAAGACATATAATTTCACTCTTTTCTCCCAAGTGCAGTGTTGAAAAAGATTCTGCCAAAAGAGGCTGAATCAAATTTGTTTCCTTGTGTAGCACTATTTACTTGTATTTAACAAAATCATTAATTAAGACCCGATACAGGTTTATACAACATAGCACAACCACGTGGCATGCTACAGGCAACATACTGATGTAGTCAGAGAATGTCTCTTACTCTTATGTTCAGAATATAGATGACTGCAAGTGAGGTGGCAAAAATGTACTATGAAACCAATAAATGGCACTGCTTATGTACTCTCTGGCTATTAGTTTAACCAACCATATGCAGCCTTATGCCTTGGACCCACACCTCACATGCCTCTGTTCTCCCTCAGTTCATCTTGAGTAAATCAAATATAAACAAGACTTTTTGTTCTGAGCACGTAATTTTAAACGGAGCACACTGCAACTTCTACATGGTTTGGTTGGAGATGAATAATTGTTGTCCTCTGCAGACCTCATTGTTAGTTCTGCTCAAAATGTCTGAGCAAGAGGTACATGTTTCCACTGCATAATGCATCATCAAATTCCTTGCTTCTGAAGACATAAAACTGGCAGAAATTTTGCAGAGACTGGTAGTAAAGTTCAGTGATCAGACACTTTCAAGTGTTTGCTTGGTATAAGGCGTTCAAGGAAGGCTGTGAACAAGTCGAAAATGAGAGGCATGATTGTTGTCCAAGGACAAATATGCAGGAGAACATTCAACAAGCCATTTGTGATCTTCTTGAAGATGATCTACATCTGACCATCGCACCATCAATGCGGCATATTACTGTGACCATTTGAGTGAGATTAGATTTGCTTATCGCAACAAACGACATGGCAAATAAGAGGTCATTCTTCTCCATGACAACACCTGATCCCACACTTCAGAGCTTACTGGTTGTAAATTGGAAGAAATGAAATGGACACCTCTTGACCACCCTCCTTACAGTCCAGACTTATCGCCTTGTGATTTTCATCTCTTTGGGTCACTAAAAAAGGCACTAGGAGGCAAATGATTTGAGGATGATGCAGGTGGGTTTCCTGTGCAACAGCTGGTGACAGAATCCGCTCTTTTTAAGATGAGGGCATCAAGAAGCTGCTAATATGCTGGACTAAGTGCATTTCCAAAGCATAAGATTATGTAAAAAACTAATATGTAATTTGTTATTTTGTTGCATCAAATAAAAAAAATTAAGAAAAAAGAAGTCTTGTTTATATTTGATTTGCCTTAATATGAGTGTGTTGCAGCTGGGAGTGAAGTACTTCACACCTGCAAACAATACAGCTCTTGCTGAAGTCCACTCCACAAGATCTAAATGTATAAATGGTATACTTTATTTACATTAAAGGGATAGCCAGGATTTTTATTGCAGCTCCTGTTTCTAGTTTAAAATTTGTACAATTACTTAATTGGTTTTTTTGTGCTAGATTTCTCACTCTCAAAGAGCACTAAATGGTTTTTGTGCACCACTTTCCAAGATGCTCACGTCACTGTAACATTTAATTTTTTTTTTCATCTCTCTTTACATTGTAAATTTTTGCAATGTTCTGCAGGTGTAATATTTGCACTCAAAGTGCTCACAAGTTTTGAAACTCCATCAACATCAGAGTTCATAGGAGGAGTGTATGTACCTTCTAGATATGCTGCATGGTTTGAATTGCTCCTCATCCACCTTCTTGTGACCAATGCCTCATTCTTAGGACATTTGGCTGGCATTTTGGCAGGTGCTTTGTATGCATGTACCCCAGTTGGAACAATGATAGATGCAAAAATTGAAGCCATTACAGGTAAGTAAATATAAGATAAAGCTTATTTTGCTTCATTTGATCTTACAAGGGAACATGATGAATTGGTATGCAGGATCAGCTGCTAATTGCCAGTAATAGTAATTGGTGACACCAAGTCATGAAGGAGAGACCAGTAGATGGATGCTCTTGAGTGGTGGCAGTCAGCTGTGTTAGTTCCTATCAGTGAGTCAACAAGGAGTATGCAGATAGGGCCTGTGAAACTAGTATTAGAGAACCTTTACTTGTGAACTCCATTTTCTAACTTTACCTCAAACCAGTTCAGGTTGCCAAGGCATAAGAGCATGTTTGAATATTTTTTATACAAATCAGGATACACACCTCCATCCTCCAGTTTGCTGGGAAACCCCTGATGCACTAATTATTTTAATCATACAGTTGCAGCTCCTTCAAGTTCAGTAGTGAGCGATCAGTGATGCTCAAGAAAGGAGAAGTTGTCAAGTAAATAATCAGAATTCATTATATTTCAATTTCTCAATGTTGATGTTTACTCAGTAAACATTCTTTGTATCATTACAAAATTCAGAGTTGTTCGCATATTTTAATGTTGCCCTAAAATTATTCTACAGGGTCTTTCAAATAGGATGAGCCGATTTTGAAGATTTATTTCTCTGTAGCAAGCGACACAGTGGAATGAGTCTCATGCCATTACAAAGAGCATATTTTCAAGTTTCAAATAGTTGCTGATAGAGTGCTCTGTCATGCTCCCTCCTCCCGACCTAATCCATCCTGCTGCGTGAGTCTCAGAGTTGCAACACCTCAACAAAAAGCATTCTGTGTTCATGCTCAATTGTTTCAGATGGGTTTTCGGTTTCCCAAGTCTGAACAGTGACGATTGACATGGCCATTGATGTGGAAGGTTGCTTCGTCACTAAAAAAAATCTGATGTGTTACACTCACATGACTTTCTCTACTCTTGTACAAACTATTTTTACAAATGCTTATTCTCCATCTACTTCATGTTAATCGAGATAAACATTTGCAGACTCTATCTTATTGCTAATTTTCTTGTAGATGTAAGGGGAATATATATTTACAAGGGCAATATAGAAATACAGTAGCCTTTAAGCACATACATATCTCTTAATAGCTGGTTGCTAGGTTCAGCACCATTCCCTTTCCCACAGATTAATACTCTTTGCATATCCAAGACAAAAAATGAATAACGAATTCCCATTTTAGAAAATAAGTATTAAAAAATTTAAGGGAATAACAAGTAATATCTCGTAAATGGTTCACTCAACAACAAAAATGTATATGACATAAATTGTATATTTTAACGTGATCTACATCTTTTGTGTAGTAAAATTTTGTCTATCTCTTATGGTTTACCAGTTATGCAAAAGTCGTTCATAATGAATACTTTTGGAGACATTCCCAGGAAATTCAAGATATACATTTTATTTGTCATGAAAATATCTTAAGCATATGATATTTTAATCAAAATCATTAGAGCCATTTTTGAGAAAATTAAAATTTTTGAAAAATGTTCCATGTAAAGGGTAGTTTGGGGTGGGGGGATTTTCTTGAAAATCTTCGTGTCGCATCTCTGGAAGATACTGAACCTAAATACCAAGTTTGGTGTTTATCCGACTGTTCGTTTCTGAGTTATGTTATTCACAGACAGACGGACACACAGACACACACACGGACATGTTTCCAAAAATGCTTTTTTTTTGGATTCAGGGCATCTCAGAACATGTATTTCCGGTGAAATCTCAGTATCAAATTTTTGGGTGGAATACAATACTTCCCCTACTTACTATACGTAGTAGAGAAAGTAATTATGCGTGAAAAGAAGTCATCATCACCTTGCATGTCCAGTATCACAGCACAGAATTCCATCTGTTTCCCCTTGTCAGCATGTCTCAATGCCTGAACCAGCTGCAGTCTGTATGGTGTAGATGTTCTTCTCAGAACATGCCAAATAGTGGAATCACTTATCTGAAGCTCACAGCTAGCTTTAGATATGGAACTTCCATGGACTTTATTGAACCGAAAACCCATGTGAAACAATTGAGCATGAACACAGAACACTTTTTGCTGAGGTGTTGTCACTCTGAGACTCGCGCAGCAAATGCAATGAGCAGCAGGTCGGGAGGAGCATGACAGAGCACTCTACCAGCGACTATTCGAAACTTGAAAATATGCTCTTCGTAATGGCATGCGCTTTGTTCCGCTGTGTTGCTTGTGTACTGTGAAATAAACCTTTGAAATTGGTTCATTCTATTTGAAAGACCCTGTATTTGTTTCAGTGAAATAGAATTGCTCCAAACATTCAATAATCTGCTATCTTTATGCAATTAACACGGCAGTTATCAAATCCACTTTCAATATGACGTACAGTGCAACAGTTTATTAAAATTCAATCATTACTGGGGTGTTGCCTAATAATGCTTTTTTAAATAAATATTTACTTTTCTAACTGATTTATTTTATTCACTTTAAATTAGTTGGCAATGTCTTTAACACCACTAATTAGTTGATTTATGTCAACATCTTTGAACTGATAGCTGCATTCAGTTTAGTATCGATAATTGGATATGAGTACAGCACATTGTGTGTGATCTGCATTCTCCCTGAAGTCTAAAGACAGAGTGTTTCATATTTGCTTTTGCCTTGGTCACTAAATAAACTCATAAACAATAAAATGAAGCATATAAAATTGCTATCTAACCTTAAAAACAAACAGGCTTCATGTTTCAGATATTTGTTTTCTGTTAAGGCCTGCTATAATGTTTCTGATGTCATATACTTCATTTGTACTAGAAATTATGCAGCGGTCTGGTCAAAACAAATCGGAACATTTAACATATATTGCCATAAACTTATACATCACAAAATCATATCTGCTAATGCGTGTAAAGTAACCTCTCCCTTTATTATATGTGTTAGTACTTTAAGAACAAAGTAAAAACTCATACATGTAAGTTAGTTATTTGTAAATTAAATTAAATTTTATTTATGGATGCTCTTTAACTACTGTGGTTCTTAGCGTCCCATTCCATATTGGGCATGAAAGACCGGTAATTTTGCTCAGAGGCCTCTTTATCAGGCTTGAGGTTCTTTTACGTGCCGTAATCTATGACATGGGACCACTGGCTTTACTTCCCTTCTGAAGGAAGCCATGCTAAGGATTTTTACGCCCAAAAAATCCATCGCCCTCCGCCGGGTTTGAACCTGCAACCTTGGGAACTAGAGGCTAGCACGGTACCACTAGTCCACGGAGGACGACAGTTATTTGTACAAAACCAATCATCTTTAAAGGTATTTATTTCAGCATCCGAGTTGATTCTGCCATTTCTGCCACATTGCTTTCATCCATGCGTGATATTATTACCCTTAGCTAATTTTTCAGGCCCCCAGGGTGACTATTATAATTACAGACCAGCAAATTATACACTAGCTTTACAGATCAGAAGCAAAACATTTAATGCATTTAGCTAGAAGAATCAACAAATAAGTCAATTTTATTGCTATATCTTGGTACATATAGCTAATAATGCATTATAATTCATAAGTGTATGTGCACTTGTTTTGAAATGTGAAAATGTGTCATCAGTTCTTGAAAAATTTCACAAATACTCCCAATTTAGCAAAACTTTTAACCAAACTATGCCTCAAACCTGTGTACTAGAAAGGTCCAGCAGCATTCTTCAATAATGAAGAATGAGATACTTTATATTTGGAAGAAACTCGGTTCTCTATTGTATGATTACAAATGATTGCTGCCTATAATGGACACATAGCTGTGTATCTAGGGATTAGTTATGAATTTAGGAAAGAATTGTACAAATGTATTGAAAAACAATGCATTTTCATCTTTTGTGCTTTTTAAGCCGTCAATGCAGCAAAACTGGAAAGACTAAATGTGCAGAAATCTTTAACAAACAGAAAAGAAAAGAAAAAATGTAAGAAAGTTTTAACAATCAAAATAAAATGTTGTAAAGCCGCTAATGATCTCTCATTTCAGGTGAACCAATAATTCATGAGGAGTGCTACTATGATCGAAGGATGTAAGACTGAAGAAAAGCATTATTTTAAATGGTTTTAATGTGAGACTGTAACATTTTGTACATTTTATATGCTTTTTCTATGTTATTATCTAGTCCTTTTTGAATAACTGTTGCAAACTAATGGATGGAAAGAGTGTGTGCATATTATGTTGGTATGCTTGGACCTGCATTAAACAGTTGTTTTTTAATTTTTCTAAATACACAAATAGAGCACAAATTTCATAATGCAAATTG
This sequence comes from Deroplatys truncata, assembly GCA_030765065.1. NCBI lineage: Eukaryota > Metazoa > Arthropoda > Insecta > Mantodea > Mantidae > Deroplatys > Deroplatys truncata. The sequence goes on from CM060979.1 coordinate 170,092,288, forward strand.
GCCTCCAGTTAAAATGAAGACTGTTCAGAAATAAAGGTATGTTTATTAAATTATATTATTCTTCATTTTTTAAATGTCTGATGAAGGAAACATACTAAGGCAAAGTAAGCATTTGTAGTTTTAAACACACCTGTAATGGCTGTCATTGCACACAAATCAGTATTCTTGAGGAAAGTATTATTTAATTGCTAAGCACATATGTTGTTATGGAGTGACCTTAATCCTAGTTATTTGTCCAGCCATAACTATTTCAGTATAGAAATACAAAAGTTAACATACTACATAGATATCCTTTGTCAACTAAAAATTAATCTAAATTTCCGTGCTTTTCAACTGATCATTTTCATTTCATCTTCACTTTCCATAAAAACTCCCTTAGTTTGGGAATCTGCTTCTGGTCTTCAAAAATATTTCTAAGTGCAATTTCTTTGATTGTCAATAACCATTTCTTGCTTATTAGACTTATCCTCCCGGCATTACATTGAAAGATAATATGAATTTCTTCTTCCCTCTCCCACATATAGAACACAATCCAGGGATAACCACTCCCCTCATTTCCCATAGTTTCCAAACCCGTAATCGAAACCAGGCTAACCCTTCTCTTTAATTCTTTTTGCAAATTAAAATATACTTCTCCTTTTCTGAGTCATCTTTTAATTCCTTGTAGTACGTCAGTGAGCTTTTCTCCCTAACCTGGGTAAATAAAATTTGTCTATCCATGTCTTCCATTCTTGATCTTACTTCCCTCCAAAAGCCTCTTTCACAGTATCCAATTTTAACCCAAAAGTCTCCTAACCCATTTTAAATAACTGCTCTCTAATTTTCCTCAAACAGACATTTAAGATAATATTCAAATTTTGTTCTTGATATATCAGGCATATTTTCACTATCAGTGTTTGGTAACTCTTGGATCTTAAATAAATATTTCAGTACTTTCTCCATCATTAGTCCTCTCACATTTACCTTTCCTAGCTCCATTAAAGCTGCTGTAAAATTAATTTACAGAAACTTCTTAATATAAAATCCATATTATGCCATCCCTCATCTATTCCCCAAATTTCCCCTCCATAAATCCATCGGGATTCAACCAAGGCTGGAAAATATTAATAAATAAACATTTCAGGGCTGCCACTTGGTTTACTTTATTTACATGAATTAACTGAGCAGAATAGCTCAGGCAATAATATCTGTGGCCAGAATTTGGGAGGTTGTGAGTTCGATTCCCGCAGCTGACCTTTCTGACACATGGGTTGTTTTTCTTTTTTTTTTTAGTTTTCCTGGCTCGCTAGGCAGAAGCTGGGAAGGTTCATTATATCACTCAAATTTCCTGTCCTGCTTCACCTCCATTCTCATTTCATTTCACCTTTCATCTGCTTGGTCTGTTTCATGATTGAAAGTGTCAGCAGGAGTCTTTGCATTGCATGGCAGGGGAAAAGGATGCTCTATGTAACACTTCGTCTCCTGGAATGGGGTCAGTCCCCGAGTTCCAGGCCCCCAGTGGGATGTGCAAGCCTGCAGGGCGGAAGGTAGCCGGTTGTACCAGCTGCCATCCAGGGAGCTTCAATCTGTAAAATGTAGGGACCCTGCCTTGTGCCTCCTGGCCCGGCTGCTCTCTGTCTCCTCTCATCTCACCCCTTCCTCCTGCGGGCACTCCGTCAGGGGCTTAGGCACAAAAGATGATCTTGTAGGTCAAGGTGCGAAGTCCTCCTCTGTACCTAGTCCTATTTCTCCTACATTAATCACTTTTAATTACATTTCAGTAAGAAACTTGAAGCTGCCCATGAAGCAGACCACTAAGCAACTAGGAAAATTTGTGTTTTATCTTACATTGAATTAAAGGAAGTTATTTTTGGAAAATGAGCTAAACCAATTCAATATTGTGAAAGTTAAGATTCTTCCCATTAGATATTCCAGCTGAAATTCTTCAGTTAGTAAAAGTTGAAGTAAATGAGTCTTCTCTTATCCTGCAACTACATAGGATTTCCTAGGCATCAGAATTTAGCAAATTATGTTTAGTTTCATGTATAAACAGTATTTTTTTCCAAGTAGAGAATTTGACAGATTTCCAAATAGCTTTGATTTGCCTCTCAGCTGATTTGTGTCCATAAATGCTCTGTTGTTGTTGCTGATTTATCAGTGTTTATATTTTACATTTCTCATCTGTACTTAAAATGACCTCTTGATCTATTTAAAAAAAAAAGGTTTTCCCAATATCATATTTTGTAAATGCCCATACTTTTCCTACTTGATTGGCCCTGAATGTGTGGTTTTTAAACAGTGATTGTTGATGCCATAGGATCATATCATGTTCTTGACACACTTGACTTTAACCCATTAGAGGGCAGATGTAGAGAGAGGTTTTTCTCAGTTAGGCTGAATCTTGACTAGTGAAAAAGTATGCAATATAAGTACAAATGCAAGAATGAAAATTCAACATGTTTAAAAAACTAGAATAGACCTGAATTATGAGAGACAGCTGCTAAATCTGCTCAGTCTTCCCATATGGCGAGTTTTGGAGAAAAAAAAAGATAGCATTCAAATAAACTTGAGGAGGGAGGAAGAAGAAAACTGTGCCAAAATGGAAAAAGAAAGTGAATTAGAAAATAAGAAATGAAGGTTATTGAACTCAAAGATCTGAAGAAACTTTAGAAAGATCAGAATGAGAAAATAGCAACTGATGACAAGCTTTATGAAATGCAATTGAAGTTAAAGAAAGCTTAGGAAGAAGATACAAAGATTGCTCAGGCAATGCTTCAAGGAATTGTACTTGTAAAACAAGAGAAAAAGTCCTTGCATAAATCAGCAGAATGTATGCAGAATAATTTGTATAAGAAATAGTCTTCTCTTATTACCAGGGCCCGGATAATTATGTAATTACATGGTTTTTTTTCCTATTAACATTAAGGTACGAGATTTATGTTATGATGGCGTTTCATGCTAACTAGAGCCCAAAAACATAAACTTCAAAGTACATATATTTACATATTTTGCTCTTAAGTACATACTCTTATACATTTTACTTTTAAGTACATATTTATTAATATTTTCATGCTTAGTTGCAATTTTATAATGTGTCAGTATATGCTAGAAGTGCATGAGATGGTCAACAAAGTTTTGTGTCTTGAATCTCACTGCCCGTTTGCATGTCTGTTTGTCACATGATGCGCACCTTGCCACTGTATGTCCAAGCCATGCCGTTTCATCAAGTGAAGCATCAGATTATCAGATAGATAGCCACAGTTGGCCGGCATGTGTAAATTGAGCAGTAACTTTGTGTTGTGCGACTTTAACATTTAATTTGTTTTTGTTAATTTCAAATTAAATATTGTACGAGTACTAAAAGATTACACAGAGGAATTTGACAATTTTTCCACAGATGGAAAGGTACTTTTTTACCAGGTTGTGATATTAATGTGCCCTGTTCTCAAAGTTCTCAAGACTTAAAACACTTATCCACGTCATGTCATCAGGCCTGTGCTTCAAATACCGCATCTCAAAAGCAGTTGTTACTCACTTTACCTCAAGCTCAGAAACATCCAGGATGATCTCAGAAATCTCAGTGTGCAAGTGATCTGTGCCATACTAGGGTTTGTACTGGTATCCCTATTTGGAAATTAAAAAATCCAGTGCTGTGTGCGTTTCTTGAGAAATACACATGTAAAGCTGTGTCCAGATGAATCTATAATCAGGAGGGACTATGTACCTGACGTATATATGGAAACAATCAACTCCATTCATTTGGAAATTGGTGATGGCCCAATTTGGGTCTCAATTGACAAGACAACTGATGTTCAGGGAAGACACTTTGGAAATGTTATAGTGAGTGTGTTAAAAGATAATGAAGCAAGTAAGCCTATGTTAACTTATGAGGTATTACCAAAATGTTAAATGATGCAATGGAACTTTGTGGCTTGATCGGGTGAAACACAGCAGTGACTTCCTCCTTGTGACAGATCCAGCACCATACATTTGTAAAGCTGCCACAGGTTTGCAAGTTTTATATCCTAAAATGTTAAATCTCACTTGTCCCTTGTGCATGCATTAAATTGCATAGCATAGCTGGTTCAATCTAAATTTCCCATTATAGACATACTAATTTTGAATACAAAGAAAGTATCTATAAGGTTTTACAACAGAGTCGATAAATTCAAACCACTGTTTCCTGAGCTTCCACTCCCTCCTCAACCAATTTTAATGAAGTGAGGAAATGGATTGATGCTGCAGGCTCTACACTAAGAATTTTGATTTTGTGAAACAATTCTCCAGCATCATTTTAATTCCCAAGATGCAGTTTCTGTAGAGACAACAAAGCAATTATTTACTGATGTAAAGTTTAAAAATGACATTACCTACATCCAGTGCAATTTTTCACATTTATGCATTGCCATTAATTCTTTAGAGACATCTTCAAAGCTCTTATACAGCTTGATGTTCATTCTGTAGTCACTTCTCTGGAAAGCTATAAATCATTTTAATAATCTTTATAAAATTACAATTAAATCCACCTTCAAATTATTTTACAATAACAATCCATAATAAATGTAATTTATTTTAAAGTCTACAAGGGCCAGTCGAAGCTGCAGTGAAGAATAAGCTCTCTTTCAGTTTCCATATGAGACCAGAATTCAAGACAATCAGTGCTATTAACAGAGTGCTAAGTGAAGGCAATACCAATATCTTGAGTACACCCTAGAAGATTTGTGCAAGTTTAAATATGCACCAGTTACTTTATGTGAAGTTAAATGCTCATTTAGTCAGCACAAAACCATGTTACGCGATAACAGGAGAAGTTTTATATTTAACAATTTGGAACACATTTTTGTTCCTTATTGCTATGGGGACCGTAATTTGAAAAAGTAACAGCAATACATATGCAATTTTTAATTTTTGAGTTATTTACATCACCAAATTATGTGATTCTCTGGTTTAATTGATTACAACAACATATTAAAAAATAGAGAATTTCTTATATAATGTTACATATTTCTCTGTATTTTAATGGTTTTATTACATATTTTGGCTTTTTAAATATGTGTATATGTACATATTTTACTGTTTTTACTACATAACTATCCTGGCCCTACTTATTACAAACTTTTTCTAGAAAAAATAACAATTTAATGACTGGTTATAAACTTCTTTTTTGGCTTATTTTCTTGTAATGTTTATGTTATGGCAATTTTTTCATAATTATATTATGGTAGTAGTAAGCATTTCTGATATGAGGGTTGTTTGGAAAGTTCTCTGCTTTTGAAAGAAAAAAGGAGTTTTTAACCCAAATTTGTTATTTTTCAACTTAATCTTCAACTCTGTAACGTTTGGACTAATGATACTCTTAATTTCTCTATACCTTCAGTATAAATTATTTGTCCAACTCTGCAAACAAAGAATTAGTGTGAATCATGTTCTCTACATCTGAGGTTATCTCGTCCAGTGAGCCATTTGTGTTTCAGAAGAGAAAAAAAGTTACTAGAAACAATCTGGTAAATATGGTGCATTTGCAGCTGTTCAGAGTGCAAGTCATGAAGTTAGTAACAGTGCAATGTCTTGATTGAAAAGAACTTTCTTCTGTAACAAATACAGGTATTTAGAATGTTCTTTGCATCTGAAGTTATCTCATCCAGTGAGCCATTCTTCAGATTTCAGTAGAGAAAAAAGTCACTGGAAACATAATCTGGTAAATATGGTGCATTCACAGATATTCAAAGTGCAAGTCATGAAGAAGTTAGTGCCAGTGCAATGTCTTGATGGAAAAGAACTTTCTTCTGCACAAATACAGATCTTTAGACTTCAAAGCATCCATCAACTGCTCCTGCAAAACTGCATAGTAATCTCGACCAATGGTATTTCCTTTTCCAGGTAGTCTGCTAACACCACATCCCAGAAAATAGTGGCCATATGGTTTCCTCTGAAGGAAAACACTTGACCTTCTTTGGAGCACTTTCACCCTCTGGCATCTATTGATTGGAATGCTGCTTTGTCTCTAGCATATGGTACAGAGTTCATGTTTCTTCAACAAGATTTAACATCACAAATAGTCAGATGAGCTATCTCGGAAGATATCCAAGCATCCTGTGAGATGTTCATCCAGTTACACTTCTAATCTGTGATTCACATAATATGCTGCGAGCTTTCTCATGTGCAAATGTTATACAGAATATTGCAGGCATGATCCAATGAAATCTTGACCATGCCAGCAAGTTCGTTTATGATAATTCATCTGTCATTTAACACAATATTATGACTTTTTAATTGGATCAACTATAGTGAAACTTATAATTAAATTTGTTATAGAGACAACTGTATGCTCCTAACTTCACTTACATTAGTTTTCTGAGGAAGGAACACAGAGAGTAATTATATAACAGTGAAATTTAAACTTGCGGTTTTGAATAAAAATAGAGAACTAGTTTGAAAAATCCAATGGCACATTTGACTTGGCCCACAGATCCAATTTGTGACACTGATAAACCTCCAAGATTTTAATAATTGGAGATATTATATCTTAAAACCAATCTTCACTCTGTATTTTAGGTCTTAACCATGGCTTTGATGTTTTAAAATCTGATTCATCCTTGCAACCTTAGCTTAGTGTGAAAGAACAATTAACAAATAGAGAACTATGTAATTTTATTGCATCTTGTGCATGACAATGGGTTGTAGAAGCAGGAATTGTGGTATGAACAGCAAATATTGGGAAGTCGTCAGGATTTAGTGACTAAAATAAACAATGTCTATTACAGGAGTGTACATAGAGGTCTGTGATTACTTTCATAAACTTATGTCATGCCTACAGGCCTTGCATTTGAACTTTGGAACTAGCAGAAATAAGATAGTCAAGCCAGCTCTCTGATTTGTATGAAATAAATGAAAACAATAAATGTATGAATAAAAATACTGTAAAGAGAAAAAGAAGCTGTTGATTGCTCCTGAGATCCCATATAATTTGTTCAATCCCATCTGGTTAAAAAGTATTAAATCCTTAGTTTTGAGAAAAATGGAGTCAAGTATGCACAGAACGCTTCACAAAAGAATTAGCATCATAGGAACTTCCCACATCATCAGCTGATCTTGACTACCGGATGCAATCAGAGGAGCACCTATGGAGACTGTTTCCCCGCAGGTGTAGAAACAAAACTTCAAAAGCAGGTTTTTTTCAAATGGAGGATCAAAATTTGTGAGATGAGATTTAAATTTCTCCGTGTATGTTTACTTTCTTTACCATGTACATAGTTGGTAGAAATGGTATTGCATTCCACCCAAAAAATTTTCTATATAGATTTCACCGGAAATACATGTTTTGAGGCCCCCCTGAATAAAAAAAACCTTTTTAGGAAAACTTGTGTGTGTGTGTGTGTGTGTGTGCGCGTGCATGCTTGCTTGCTTGCATGCAACATAACCACAAAAACGAAGAGATATATAAATACCACACTTGGTATTTAGGTTCAGTACCTTCCAAAGACACAACGTGAAGATTTTCAAGAAAATCCCCCCACCCCAACTATACATTACCTGGAACATTTTTCGAAAATGTTTAGTTTTTAAAAAATTACAGTTTTGATTAAAATATATATTAAAGATATTTACATGATAAATAAAACATCTTCAATTTTCTGGGAATGGTCTGTGAAGTCATCTTTACAAAAGAAATTTTCTATAATCTTGTATAACTGGTAAACGTTATACAAAATGTATGGACAACGGCGGGGCCAGTTTCAGCATTTCCTTTCATAAAATTGGTAAGTACGGCCTTTAAAAGTAGTTTTAAAAATGTATGGTTTCATCCGCGCGTTTCTATGATAGCAGATGGCAACGAGCGCCGAGGACGCGGACAGGAAAAACACCGCGCAGGCGGTTCGGAGTCTTGGCTCATCCTGTAGGTCTCGATTAGGCCTACTCTCGTTAATATTGCTGGCATTTATTTTTCCTCGTCATTTCAATATTGCTTTGCCACTGCGAGGAACTGTCACTGCTCCCCATAAACAAGTAGGTACGATGTACAAAATTCCAATGATTTGGAAGAAGTACATCTACTTTGTGAATGATGATGCCTTACCCTTGGATGACAACTTGTATGAATGAAATGATTCTGATTCCGAAGATAACGATATCTTTAGATTCAGAAACTGACAACAATAAATGATAACTTTTCAAGTATATAATATGGATACAGTATACATTATAATTTGTATTATAAATTAATACATGTAAAGAAAATACATTGCCATTCCTTGTTTTTGGTCTGTTTCAATTCTAAATCCTTTCATATTTGTATTGGTAATTCAGAGCAAACGGCCGATAGAGGGTATGATGTAAGAATCAAGGCTTACGTTTTCATGTTTATTTGGCATACAATAGTATGTGATTACATAATGCTAATAAAAGCCATGTATCTTTAACCTAAATAAAGCAAAACCTAGGGAAAAAATAAGTATATAACCACAAAAATAAGTGCGGATCTATTGGGCCCCACACGACCAATGATGTTCTACCAAAGCGCACTTCTAACGGAAGGTCACCTCTGGTACCATTAGTTTCTCTGTGTCCTGTCACAAATATGTTTATAAATCTGCGGTATCAGCTTACTTCTGAAAAGAACACATGAAATTGAATACAATCTCCACCTTCCGAAAACCGTACAAAGGGAAATGAACTCGACACTTGGAATAAAAATATAAATGGAGAAATCTAAACTGGGTCTCAAGAATTTTTTTCTTCCTCTGAAGAAACTCCGCTTTTGAAGTTAATCGGTTCTACACCAGAGGAAAAACAGTGGTCCATATATATATATATATATATATATATATATATATATATATATATATATATATATATATATATTCCATCCAGTAGTTGAGAGAGCCGTTGATGATGCAGGAAAGTTCTGTGATACCAATTCTGCATAAGTATTACTCTTTTGTGAAGCATTATTCTAATCTCGATTCCATTTATCAAAACTAATAGCTTCAGAGTACACTACCAGTTTATTTAATTATTAAATCCTTGATGTTGGGTATCCTTTGAATGCAAACCTATAGTATTTTCCCTTTTGCTTATGTAGGCCGATTGACAAATTGTATATGGAATTTTGTCTTCACCACACGAGTTCGATGGTTTTCTAGTAAGATTGGCTGATTTACAGAGGTTTTTTGTTTTTAACCCTGAGTGGCTCCCCCCCCCCTTCTTTATACTTCCGTCAAATGGTATTAATGGGACAAGAATGGTGGTTTTAATTTAGATGCCTTAACAGTTTATTGGGTGGCACTTGTCCATTGTTAGACTAGTATCCAGCCAGTGTCAGTTGGTATTACTTTAAATCCTTATTTATGCGAGTTGTCTTATTTTATTTTAGTGATCTGGTGCTATTTGAACCAATGTAGTAAGATGGATGGAAAGGAAAAAGTAAAACACAGTCTAAATGTCTTGATGAAATCGGAAATGAGAATTTTGATCTCTTATTTTGAAGCTTACTGTGCCTTATTAGGCTTTCTCACAAATCTTAGTTTATAATATTCACTTTATTGAGCTAATTTTAATTTCCCTTCATTTGTATTAGGCTAGTTTTACTTTCTCTAGCACCTACTTATAAATTTTATTCAACCCAAAAGTATGATATTGAAATTTCACTAAAATGACGGGTTTTGAAGTCCCCTTTAATTGAAAGAAGCGTTTGCTTGTTTTTTTTAAAGAAAAATACGTGTGTAGTAAACGAAAAGTGGTATAAATAGCAAACTCAATATTTTAGTTTGACATCTTTCAAAGATGTCAAATGAAGATTTTACACGAAAATATAGTGATACAGCTCTTGTCTGTCGAACTTTCGCCGTGTGGGTAGCGGGCGTGCTTCAGTGCTAACCGGAGCACTATTGGTTGTGGGAGAGAGGGAAACCGCTCCCGAACCATCTGGAAGACTAATCTATAATAATGCCATAGTTGCGAGAACTGACTTTCACCCTCCCTTCGGAGGAGTACGAAATGTTATAAAAAATAATAATCTTCAGCTGTAGAAAGGTTCTCGTGAGTAAGTCAGGTTAGTTGTGACTTAGAGCGAGGGCTGCGCTGCGAGCGATTAAAAGCCCTGTGTTCCACAGTAAGCTACCGGAAAAGCGAAGGAGAGTCCTATGTTTGACAGTGAGCATCCCGAAGAGGGAAGGGGAATCCTGTGCTCGACACTAGCGAGTGAGGTGGAAGGAAAAGAAGGCTGCTTCGCCCATGACTTTAAGCTGCTACTGAAAAGTGAAGTGACAGTGAAAAAATAACAATCACACAGGTAGGCTACCACTGGGTCTGGTGGTTAGAATGCTAGCCTTCAAATCCATACGTTCTCTAGGTTTGATTCCTGCTGGAATGTGACGATTTTTCTTTAGCCACGTTATTCCCCATCCTCCCTAGAGTCTGGAAATATGAGAGAGTGTAAATGTGAGTGTGCATTTAATGTTTAGAAAGACAACCCAAAGATTAACACAATAGCTAACGAATTGGGCAATTGTTCCAAAGGCAAAGCTGCCATATTACCTTAAAGGTGGCATACAAATAACAAAAATCACAGCTGTCGGGATCTGATTTGGAAACCTTGGTGGAGGAATTAATTCCTGAATGTAGAAAATGGAACGGAAATTTAATTCGGAATGAATACGTAAGATACGAAGTGAAATGGAGGAAATGAAATCCAAACTTTATTTTGACATTGACTATAAAATCTTAGTTAAATACTTGAAAGATGACATCCTAAGGAATTAGAAGAAATTAAATTTGACATGGAAAGAATCATTAATGCTGTGGAAGAGCGTCTAAATCAGCAACAGCAGCCGGCGAAGGAAAGCAAGAGAATGGTGGACGCCACAATGGAGCAGATGCCAATCGTCCTAGAGGTCAAAATCGAGCCTAAATAAAAGGGGGTTCCACGATCATGAGACCGACTAGTGTAAAACGGTGAAGCCTCCGAAATTCAACAGCACTTGTCATGTACGTTTTTAAGTGGCAATTTGAGGCAATTTCTACCCACAATGGATGGACAGTGGTGGAGAACACCATGCAGCTTTTGGCTACCCTGCAGGGGCAAATGGACCAAACTCTTCGCTTTTTCCCGCCGGAAACTCGGCCGACGACTTAATTAAACTGTTTGAGGGGCACTATGGAGATCATCGCCTGACCGCCGCCTACCAGACTCAGCAACAGATAAGAATGGAACATCCGGATGAGACCTTACAAGAATTCGCCATTCCCGGGCTCTGACAGACTATTTCGTAGAGGCAACCCACGCATTTGTCAGCGGCGTAAGAGACTGGACAATTAAAGAGCAACTTATCCTGGGGAACACCGTAGAATTGACGACGCCCTGTCTCTTGCCCTTCGCAAAGATGACGGCCACGAATAACAATAGCCGACGCCAACGATTGCTTAACCGACGTAGAAGTGGAAGCTAGAGACCTACGTGCTGGAGTTACGGGAAGACAGGACTTACGGATAAACTGCGAGTTATTAGGAAAATTGCTAAGCGCCACTTAAGGTCCATGTCGGTACCGTCATCACCTTCCCCTTGCTTCGCCTTGGAGCACCGGGCAGACGCCCTATCCCGAAAACTGCAACCACATGCGTGAAGGTGGGGACGAAGGAGAGCGTTGCAGCCTTACGCCTGGTCACAGAACCTGCAATCAGTTGGGGCGAAGAGACATTTAAGATTGAGACTTACGGCTGATCCTGACGGATTTTGAATCTGACGAAGGATCCACGTGAGTGCACGTCGGTCACAAAGCCCAACCTAAATTGCCTCTAAACTCGGCCAAAATTATTTCAAACACTATGTTTTTATACTAGTCACAAAAAAAACGAAAGTAGTTGATAAATTACATATGCTAATGTTTTTCAACCAGTAGTTTGCGACTCCCCTTTTTGAATTAAATTTTTATTATTTGTAGATAGCATTTCCTTTAAGATCATGAATATTGGCATTATCAGTTTAAAATATTACATCAAAAGGTTTGAAAAATTCTGTTTTCATCATGTTTTATAATGAAAATGTTACCTAAATAATCATTCGCTATCATCACTTTCTTGCAGAGAGTTAGTAGATCCGCACTGGCTTGGGGATGAGTTTCTGGGCAGAGAAGGAGGTCTGTTTATTCTTGGGGAAGATTTTTTTTAATCAAGATGGCGCCGGCGAGAAGAGTTGTAACGTGATTAACGAATCGGATTTTAAAGAAAAATGGTGTTAATGAGGATAGAAGTGTGCAAGTAAAGAAGATGTCCGTGATTGACGACTAAATAGCAAGATCTGTGAATGAAGGTAACGCCAAGGAACAAGTTGATACGTCAAATTGTAATAATATTTGTAACTCGTAGCCATGTGCATCGTCATCGATGAGAGAAACAATAGCCTCACTTCAACTAGTGATCTCTATGCTCAGTAAGGATCTATTAAAGGCACAAACTGAAATAAAAATGTTAAAAGCTGAAAAAGAGTCGCTAAAAATAAAACCGAATGAAAAGTTGAACCCAATCTGCGCTAAAGTTACCAAGAAAACATTGATAGTCCTCGGTCAGATGAGCGTCATACGGAAATTGTAACTCATAACTGATTTGAATTTTTTAATGAAGCTGGGGAAAGAGGTAGTCAACCTCAACAAAATATAGGAGTTGTTTGTGATTCTGCACCGAAATTTGCGTGGAAAGCTTGCAAGGATAATGGAGGTCGTGTGTGCTGTTTTTTGGGAATAAAAAATGTCTGAGTTTCAACATCAAGTGGATAGAATGGATTTAAGCAATCAAAGCCTGATGTCATGGCAATACATGCGGGACCAAACGATATTATAAGTGGAGCAATACGTACCTCAAGAAATGACACTTTTGATTTGATGAACAACATTAGAAACCAGTCATGTAACCTAAAATTATAATAAGTGGTGTTCTACGTAAACGAAACCGTAGTACAAGATTTGTAAGAGAGATTGACAAAGAACTTACTTGGCTATGTTTTGTAAAAGATTGTCTAATGGTTGACAGCAACTTCTGGAGAGGTGATTGGGACTTTAGCAGTGACGCAGTACATTTAAATAGAAGGGGTTCATTTAAGTTTGGTAAATTATTAAACGATGCTATCCTTAAGCTGCTTAAGGGAAACTGGTAAACCCTGAGGTGAAAGTAATTCCAGTATATGGTCTCAAGCCTACTATAGAAAAGTGTATGCAGGGCAGTAGACTAAAATTTTTACATCAAAATGTACAATATATCTTAAAAAATCGTTGAATTTGAAATTGTTATTGGTGAAAATAATCCTGATGTAATATGTATAACTGAGTATGGATTGAATGACATATATTAAAAAATTATTATTTCAAGGATACATACATGCAACATGTTTTTGTAGGAAGAATTATAAAAGTGGTAGAACAGTAATATTTGTAATATATAGGTCCCCTAGTGGAAAAATTGACAACCTTTTTACTAAATTTGAATCAGTTCTTCATACAATGGCAAAATCCAGTAAATACATTTTAATTTTGGGTGAATTCAATATAAATATGCACAAACCACGTCAAGAATGTTTAGAAATTTGCTGCTATCTTTCAATATTTTTAATAATAACGGAACCAACCAGAGTAACAACTGGTAGTGAGACAACTATCGATAATATAGCAACCAATTCAAAACCAGCTTTTTTAAGACAGAGATAATACACACCTTAATATCTGATCACTCAGCACATTTAATTTCGTTTGAAATACAGAAGAGCTTCAATAACAAAGAAACTATAAGATATATTGATGTGAGGAATTTTACAGACACTAACGTGTAACTGCTTACAGGTGAAGATTGGGCTAGTGTAATTGAAGCTAACAATATGGATAAAAAATTTAATGTATTCATTGAGATCATGAATTACTACTTTAATGTTACAATGCCAAAAACTAGAAAAAAAAAGTCTGGAGGAAAAGACAATTAAACGTAACCGGTGATTCAAACATAGATTATTGCAATTTTGAAAACAACTCACAACATTGATTTACTTTAAAAAAATTCAAACTGATGATATAGAAATTAGGTATAAACCAAAAAACAACCTCAGCAATTAATTAAAACCACAAAATCTAAACATGTTAATGGTATTCTAACAAAAAGTAATAATAAATTAAGAACTTTATGGAAAGTAATCAATAGGCACTAAGAGAAATAATACAAATGATATTAAACAAGATAGTATTTATTAGTAACGTAAAACTAAATAATATAATTATAAGGAAGCCTAATATAATTGCTAATACGTTTAATCATTTCAATAATATTGTTAAGGAAAACGCATATGTGATTAAAATTCTAATACTATCTTTTGGAGAGCCTAATCTCTATATCTAGCACTAGTTCCTGATTCAGAAATACTTAACATCATTAGGTCTCTAAAAAATAGTAAACGCAAGGGAAATGATGAAATAGCTAACACCCACTTAAAATATATAATAAATCGATTGCACTTGTCTTAGCGGATATAATAAATGCAGCATAACAAAGTGTCAATTTTTCAGAGATATTAAAAACTTTTAAAGTGACGCCTTTATTTAAACATGGCAATATCGATGACGTTAATAATTACAGGTCTCTTACCTTAGTATCATCACTTAGCAAAATTGTTGAAAACATTTTTTAATGTAGATTATTGAAGTTCTTAGATAAACACAATGTACTGAATGTTGAGCAACATGGCTATACAAGGTAAATTAACGGAAACTACTCTTAATAGAATTAATTCACATTAATGTTACAACTTTAGCTAAAGAGTTTGTAACACATTTATTGATATGAGTAAGGCATTTGACTGTGTGAATTTAGATAATTTGGCTGTGCAATTAGACAGTTATGATATAAGTGGAGTAATATTGGAGTGGATACAAAAAATTGGGTTTTTAAATATACCCTCTTTAACTTGTGTGCTCCTTGGGTGTGAAAGACCGTAAATTTTGCTCAGAGACCTGTTTATCAGTCTTTTACGTGCCGTAAATCTACGACAAGGGACCACCGGTTTTACTTCCCTTCTGAAGGAATCCATGCTAAGAATTTTTATCCCAGAAAATTCCATCGCCCTCCACCGGGTTTGAACCCGCTACCTCGGGAACTAATACTTCCGGTGAATATCACTGTTTTGAAGTCCATAACTCAGAAACCAAAGCATTTCCGGACACGTGTTGTAATGAACTTTTTAATTGTCTACATATGGAGAATGCATACCTGAAATTATGTCCGCTATTTTTTTTAAACATTCTGTATATATTAATAGCTAACAGCATGTGGAAGTTGTCCTCCGTGGTGTAGTGGTTACCATGCTAGCCTCTAGTTCCCGAGGCCGCGGATTCAAACCCGGCGGTTAGCGATGGATTGTTTTCTGATGTAAAAATCCTTAGCATGGCTTTCTTCGGAAGCGAAGTAAAACCGGTGGTTCCGTGTCGTGGACCTAATGCACGTAAAAGAACCTCAAGCTTAATAAAGAGGTCTCTCAGCAAAATTGCCGGTCTTTCATGCCCAATTACAGCAGTTAAAGAGCGTCCATAAATTAAAAAAAGATGAGGAAGTCGTCCTTCGTGTTGTAATGGTTACCATGCTAGCCTCTAGTTCCTGAGGTCACGGGTTCAATCCTGACGGAGGGCGATGGATTTTTTTCGGACGTAAAAACCCTAGCATGGCTTCCTTCGGAAAGGGTGTAAAGCCGGTGGTCCCGTGTCGTAAATTTACGGAACGTAAAAGAACCTCAAGCCTGATAAAGAGGTCTCTGAGGAAAATTTCCAGTCTTTCACGCCCAATATAGAATGGGGCGCTAAGGACCATAGCAGTTAAAGAGCGTCCATAAATAAAACTCAGTTCAATTTTTTCAGTACGTGGAAACAAAAGGAAGAGATTACAGATGGAGGAATAACAGATCAACTCTAAATACAGTAAAACATGGAGTACCGCAGGCTTCTGTACCAGGACCTTTGTTATTTAAAATATAGATTAACGATATAATTAGTTCATGTAAGTAGAGGGTTTTGTGTTTGGAACCCCGCTATTTGCTAAAAAAGAACTTGAAAACTAATAGCAAAAAAAAGCACCTTTATGGGTTGGTGGGAACAAGATACTTCCTAATTGTATCCCTGATAGCGCTGTATTTACGCTATACTTCAACTCAGGGTTAATTCATATTTATCATTTGAAGTGATACAAATTGTTTTAAAACTTAAACCCTATACATAAACCCCCTAATGTTTTTCTGGCTACGGTACTGCAAGTAATACACTAAAGAATAACAAATTAATATTATATACTGATGAAACAGCGATATGTTGCACATACGAGTGTTTATATGCTTTGAAAATTAATGCTAACATTGTAATAATTATTATCACTCAAATCTTAAAACAGAATAATTTGAATATTCATAAAACTAAATATATGCTTATATCTAACCGAGAAGATGATTTTAAACCTGATGTAAATATTGATGGAAAAAGGTAAGAGGAAATGGAAACCATCAAGTATATTGGAATAATTTCAGACAATAATCTTAATTGGCATGCTCATGTTGATGAATGTTGTAGTAAACTGAAAGGAGTTGTTTATTCGTTAAGATATATGGCAGCCTTTTGTAGATAGAAGTATTGTTGAACATTTACCTTGGTTTGTTTGTCAGTTATGTAAACTACTGTATAACGTTATGGGGAGCTACTGTAATGAAAATTATAAATATAGTTTGTATTTTTCAAAGCAATTTATTTTTAAGCAATTCACACTATCCTGAAATTAAGAATAAGACAAAATGTAAAACCAGAATTTATAAAAATGAAATTAGTTACGTTCCCTAGCTTAATAATTTACAGAACTGTACTGCATATAAAGACAAATAGCAATAAAATAAACTCTGAAATTCATGACTATAATACTAGAAATAGGAATGAATACATTAAAAGACTGATAGATTAGCAGTATTTAAAAGAAGTATAAAGGAGCTCGTTGTATAATAAACTTACAAAAGAGCTAAAGTCAATAAACAACATAAATACATTTAAAAATAAGGGTAAATAGTGAATAAGGCATTCTATTCGACTGGTGAATGTTTTAGTAACTGAGGTATTTCTTGTATTTGAAATGGGTCCAAAGTAAAAGGAGTTGTATTGTAAATAACAGAACTGTGTAAATATTAAGTAAATAAGGTATCTATGTGATTGATTAATTATTAATAACGGATCTATATGTTGTATTTTCTACTGTGTGTAATTGATTCATTGTACGAGAGAACCATAATCAACAATGTCTAATAGATTGTTTGTAATTTCTATAGGCAATAAATTAAATTTAATTGAATTCTTGCTTTTTGGTTTCATCCTAAGCTGCCTTCTAAGAGCTAAAATCACAGAGTCTGATGTCTCCTGAAGTCTGTGAAATATGTCAATGTTTGGAGCTTTTCTTACAAATTTGCGGGAGTGAGATTTTCTATATTCTTTGAAATACTTATTTCTGGCTTCCAGAGTTTCGGATATTTGTCCACTAGGAAATGACACCGAAGGATTTATTGCTGACTCAACACTGGCTGAAATGTTGATGTATCTATAAGTTTCGTCGCTAAAACGTTCAGTTGGTTCATTTTCGGAGTAGCTCCACAAACGTAACAGTTCTGTGAAGAAGTTGAAGTCATGGCGTTACGAACTTCGCCATCTACCATTGGTTAACGCTAATTCATGAGTTACTTATGCTAGTTTCCCTTGATATTATAGGTAGTTTTTTCAGCTGTTTTATTTGCATATCTTTATTGGAAGCTTCCTCTTTTATGAGGTCTTGTTTCTTTCTTGAATTCAAATTTTATTCATAAATGAATGGAGTAGAAGAAGGTTTACGATTCTGCCACAACACTACTTGTTCAGATTTTTCTTCAATAAAGAGATACCAAGGACCTGGAGAATATATTCGGGACTGAAACATTTTCGCCTCCTACTCTCTGTTTATACTATGACTGCCCGTTGCTTCTATCGAATCCCCATTTAAACAATAGTATTAAATACTATACTGTTTTTCATCTGTCATGGATAATACTGATTTTTATAACAATCTCACTGCTGTGTGATCTACTAAATCTTGAAGATTAATTTCTGCGTCATCTTGTGATACAGCAGCATGTTTCGGGTGGTAACTTTTTTTTAGCAATTAAAACGCTCGGATGTGATGGTTAGATGTCGGCATTGTTGTTTCTTCTCCGTGTCTATCCAAAATATAGGAATATTTGGTATCACCAGATTCTAGAAAGAGAGTGGAAGCTTATCATTTGTGTTTTTTATTCTCTTGTCGGTATTTTTTGCATTTCAGCTAGAAATTGCACCAAATAAATGTCCCCACTTTCGCTATATTTCATTTTCGCTGCAAAATTTAACGTTTCCACACGTTCAGAACTTCTTAGGATTTTTGTTTTCTTTTGTTTTGTTCTCTCACCACTCTCTTCAAAGTCCGTATTTGGTCTTCCCCTCTTTGAAGTTTAAAGAGTATTAACATCAATGTCAGAAACGAATTCACTACTAAGCCAGCTTTTATTGTCTTTAAGAAATCTATCTCTTTTTCTACCAGCTCTGTCTAGTCGTGGAAACAACTGGCTACAAAATCGGGAAACGTCCCTTTTTAGGATTTTCAAATTTTCTTTTGTGTTTTCTATTCCAGCTTCTACTATTATATGGTTCAATAAAATTGTCTGTTCCTTTCTGAAACCGGATTTTTGTTGTGATGTTGCACATAAAGCTTCTCGTGTCCACCGCCACCTTGCACCCTGTGATTAAACAGAGAATCTTGAATAAGTTGGCTTTTTAAACAACACAGTACTAATGTTAGTAACATTTATAACTGTAGATAGAAGTAACTGTAATTATTTATAATACAAAACCACAGATCAATTTTCGTTGGGTATAAACTTGTGATTTTGCTATTATCAGCACTTTTACTTTCTAACCTAATCTCTCAGTAGCAGCTTTTCTTATATCATCAAAATGCGCGAGAAGGCACATTTTGTCTTTTACAATCTAAAATTAGAACTGTCAAGGAATATATTACAACATAAATCAGAATGGGGGAGTTTCGAAAAATAGTTGTAGGTCTGCGTAAGTATATTTTTATTTGTCGATGGAAAGTGTTTTCTACGGTACCTATTTAGTATTTTAAAATACAGTGACTAATGGCGTTCTATTGCTATGATTAAAAAAACTCTATGTCAGAATAATACAGACATATGAAAGCAAAGTATACATTACTTACTTGTAAAAGCAGATTAAGATGCCAGCTGCTTGTATTGAAATGCGCGTGAGAAATAAGCTTAGCCAAAAACACGCAAACAAAACTTCTGTCTTTCAGCACTAATCACTAACTGAACTCTGAAGAAAATGAAAGTATAATCGCCACCCGAGCTTTATGAACTACACATGTAACAAAACAGTAGTAGGTAAGGTACATCCTGTTATTTACACTTTGAAAAATGGCCAGGTTTTGAGGTGATCGGTACCACTGTGTGACAGCTTGATTTCACTCGTAAAAAGTCCGTTTACTCTCTCCAAGGGTGCCCATTTCCCCAAAGCGCATCCCCTCCCCTCCAAAACAATCCTCATCTCCCCTAATTGTTCTGAGAGCACAATTTCAACAATTTAGTTTCTTTTTTATGTCATTAGAAAGCTTCGCAAAGGGGACGATGCCTTATAGGTGCTTATTAGCTATTGTAATACCGGTACATAATAAAAAGCTTAAATAAATAATTGTAATGTTAAAATCAATAAACAAATCGTCATATTTACAGCAACAAAAAACAGTATTTGGTATGTGGTGTACTTTATTACTTGGTGTTTCACTGTAACCTATTGTATCTATCCAAATAGACTAATATACTGTAATGACACTGTATTGTCTGAACATCGACATACTTACCTATAATGTTATAGTTCCTTTTATACATTTCCAAGAATTATCATTTGATACGCCACATACCATACAGTATGATTTGTACTTAGCAGTATTTATTTATGGGCATACAATTAATTTAGATTAAAACACTTAAAGATACAAACTGAGTTAACAATTACAGTACTTGATTAAAAATTGTAATAATTATTTGTATATTACGGACGTTAATTTATTTAAATATTTTTGCATTCCCCAAAATTTTCAACTTCCCCCAAAAATGTTCCTGATGGACCAACTTGCGCCATGACTCCCCCGTGGGCGTCCCTGACTGTCTCCAATAAACACTCTACCTCCATGCTCTGAACAGCGCAATGAATTGACAGCGGTAATTAATTAGTGTAGTCAATTGTCCAGAAAAGGAATCTTTTGGAATCTTTTCTCTTTGGTATAATACACTATATCATTGGTATTAATAAAGTAAGAGAACAGCCCACATTCATGGCAAGAACCTCTTGCTCCATTATGTGGGTAGCGTGTCTGCCTCACATTTGAGAGCCCCGAATTCGACTCTCGTTTAGGGTGAGTTACCGGAGAATACGAAAATCGGGTAGTTCTAAATAGGAAACCCAGGCTATTTGAGTATCAGTTCAACCATTTCGTTCATTCACCCGGTATGACTTGTCCGGTTGAAGGCCGTTAAAAACTTAGAGAGAGAGAGAGAGAGAGAGGCTTGCCATAAAAACCACCACAGTAGCAGCAGCACACCTTTTATAGAGCTGATTATCAGCCCCGAAAAAAAAGGCTGCTTGCATCACTGTAAAATGTCATTTTCTTTGGTTATAAAACAAACGTTAACGACTTATTTAAAAACCTATGGAATTATGTTAGATGCGTCACTAATTATAGTCTCTTTTAGCCTTTAAGGAGGCCATGCACTACTAGAATTTAGTTAACTCTCTCTCTCTCTCTCTCTCTCTCTCTCTCTCTCGCTCATGAATACTAATGAAAAATACTATCTCTATGCGCGCCGTAGATTTGAAACCTGTATAACATTACGGTAGGGGAGATATTGGTTTTAATCAGTTATGGTATTACATGAATCTTGGGTGTGGAACGTCGCATAATATAATCATTTAGTGATTGATCACTTTATTTTGCACTCCTTATTCTCATCGGATATTTAACTGAAAAAAAATCAATATACAGATACGCACATTTTCGTTCATTGCGAAAACTACCCATATTTTGATACATAAATTAAATGTTGTTGTACTGGTAATACTGTTGTACCAACGGATGAACGGAGGTTGCAGTCACTGACGGCCAAATAAAAGACTGTGAAATTTCAAAATGCGCAAGAATGATCATAAAAGGATGCGATTTTAATGTATGATAGGCTTACTGTGCATAGTTACAAATCAGGTAAATGCCATAAATGCTTTAGGTTTCAATAAAAGCGGTAGCAAATAATAAAACAATAAAATGTCATTTGCTAGGAATGTAACTTGGAGCATACCTCCAAGAACACCATGCTGATCCTTTCTTAAGATGCGTATGCACGTAGTGCTGCGTACCGGTGAATTGTGAATAATGGTGATTGGTAAACTGAGCATAAGGAATTATTTTGCCGATTGCTTAGCCTATATTAAATAAGTCATATGTACTGAGCAGTTCGTATATATGCTCAAAAATTAAATGTTGCAGACTATCCAAGTCGATTCTGTTCGCCTGTCAAGCAGTAAATATACGCATTGAAATTGATTAACTTAATGGTTACGTGTGCTTAGTGTGTATGGTGCTTACGAGCTGCTTCAGCATTATGCGTGTTCAGCATAGTTATATAAACTTAAGCATGATATATACCTACATTCATTATCTTTTAATTTTGTTCTTTTACATTTGTTCATTATAGGACCCCAAAATAACTAAAGCTATACATTAAAGAGGTCATACAGCACTTCACATAAATATTTTGCGCTTAGATAAAAGATTTATCGACTACCACTTTTAATGCTATATGGTTACATCAAATGTGCAATGTGATGGTTAACACACAAAACTGGAGTGTAAATTCTCTGTTTACTGCTTAATCTTGTACTATGATGGTTCTATATGAATGATGGAAATCACAGTATAAGGATTATATTAAAGGTTGCAAATATTTTTAAAGAGCACCTGAATAGATGAAGTGGAAGAAATTTGTCATCTTTTAATATAATAGTAGCTTCTATGCCTATATACCATGGTGTAACTAAAAGCCTAAGGTGGTATAAATGGTACATTGTCCTCTTGTTTATGTGGATAACTTGTGGAAAAGGTATACGCACATCAGAAAAAATGGAAGAAAGGGTGAGGGAGTAAGTGCAGATATGTGCATTTAGTAGTGAACTTTGTGTTTCCAATTTATTGCACTAAATTGCTCTTTTGTTTGTTTGGTCCCACTGTGAGCAATGCTTAGGGACATTGAACACGTCATACAATTATGAAGTATGCAGCATAACTAATAAACATACCCAACACCAAGAACTTCTTAAATAATAACATACCCAGCACCCAGAACTTGTTTAACTAATAAACATACCCAACACCAAGAACATTTCTCCCTCTCCACACCATGCATTATTTAAGAATTGAAAATTTGCAAACCATCACCATTTCCCCTCCCCCCTTCAAGAGTAAACATCTCAACATACGTTACAGTAGGACAATAGCAAATAAGTGTAAGTCACTATCATGTGCCATCTGCCCTATGTATTGAATATTTATATATTGCACTACATATTAAAAAATTCCTCCATGGTATATGGAGAGAGAGTATATAAGAAAGACTTTAGCTCTTTCTTAAAGATGTTATGTTGATTAGGCTTGCCTAATAGTTTTAAGTAGCATGGAGGGTTATTGTAAATTGTTATTGCAGAATAGTAACATCCTTTTTGGAACAGTTTTAAGCTATTTACTGGTCTATGCAAATCACCTGCATGCCGTATTGTGGTCATGCACAGGAAGGTTCATTGTGAAGTTATCATAATTATCTGTAACATAGCTCAAGAGAGAATATACGTATTCATCAATGAGAGTAAGGATTTTTTGGGGTTTTGAACAAGGGTCTACAGGAATGACGGGACTCAACCACAGATGATACGCATGGCCTTTTTTTGTAATATAAATACTTGCTTGCTATGTGCCGAATTACCCCAGATCATTATTCCATTTCGCAACAGGGAGTGAAAGCAGGCAAAATATGCTGTTCTTAAGGCATTTTGGTGGAGCAAATTTTTTAAGTTTCTTAAGGCAAAGCAAGCTAAGCTGAGTTTTGGCAGCATGATTTTTATTTGTTTTCTCCAGTTGAGCTCTCCATCTATTTAAAGCACAAGAAATTTTGTATTAGATACCTTATTTATGGTGTAATTGTTGTACCTGATTGTTAATTCACTCACTTGTTTATGCTTCGTTTGAAATTGAATAAAATTGGTTTTATCATAGTTTAATGAAAGCTTATTAGCTTCAAACCAAAAGTTGAGCTGTTCGAATACTTTAGTGACAGAATTTCTTAGTTGCTGATGTGACTTTTCAGATATAAGTACACTGGTATCATCTGCAAAAAGCACAGGTATTGAATCTTTGCAAAGATAGTATGGCTGATCATTTATAAATATTAAAAATAACAAAGTACCAAGTATAGAACCTTGTGGGACACCTTTAGTAATAATACCTGGTTCTGAATCACAACCATTGATTCTGGTGTTCTGGATCCTATTTGTTAAATAAGATCTGAACCATTTTATAGTGATATCACTGAAGCCATAAACTTTTAACTTTTGCAGCAAGAGGTTGTGTTCTATGCTGTCAAATGCCTTAGCTAAATCACAAAATATTCCTAATGGTAGTTCCTTTTTATCCAAGGCTGTTAATACTTCAGAAGTGAGCAGGTATGTTGCATTTTCTGTTGACATTTATTTCCTAATTCCGAACTGGGATACTGAGAGTATGTTTCCAAGTATTTTATAACCCGATTATATACAGCTTTTTCCATTACTTTAGAAAAGGCTGTCAAAAGAGAGATGGACCTATAATTGAAAGTCAAGTTTTTGTCTCCTTTCTTGTATAGAGGCTTAGCAATTGTATGTTTCATTTTTTCTGGAAATATCCCTGACATAAGGAAATGACTGCATATATGACTAAGAGACTTGCTTAACTCTTCTGTGCAATATTTTAACAATTTGGTACTTATTTCATCGCAACCATGAGAGGTTTTGCTTTTCAATGAGCTATTAATATTTTCTATTTCTCTAGGTGTTTAGAGTCAATCTTAAATTCACAATTAATTTTGAGATGTGCCTTTTTTAGCAGTTTAAGTGCAGCTGGGTTTGGGTCAGATCTGTTTATTTTGCTATTTGCTACATTAAGGAAATATGTATTAAAGGCATTAGTGATGGCGTAGCAATTACTGACTTCTTTATTTTCAGTAGTTATGTGAATAATATTACTATTTGATTTAATTCTACCTGTTTCAGTTTTTATTATATTCCACATTGTTTTAATTTTATTATTGGAATCATCAATGGCTAGTGAGTAATACTTTCTTTTAGCTTCATTAATTACCCTTTTAAGTATTTTACAGTATGTTTTGTAGTGTGCTTTAATGTTTGAATTATTACTTGTGCGATATAGTAAGAATAAATTTCTTTTATTTGCATAGGACTTCCTTATACCTCAAGTGATCCAGGGTTTGACCTTTGTTACCTGTGATGAGCTTATTATTTTCTTAGGAAAAATAGCTTCAAATGCTAATAGCAATGTTTTAAGGAATTCATCAAATTTATCATCTACTTAAGTGCTGGAGTAGACAGAAGCCCATTTTTCGTTTTTTAATGCTAGTTTAAAATTATTGATATGTTCATCATTAATTATTCTTGTTGTAATTTTATTTTTTGTATTAACAATCTGTTGGCCAACAATACCTGAGCATCATGATCTGACATGCCATTTACAATAGGAATTGTGCTATAATTTGGAATTTTTTCTAAGTCTAGAAATATGTTGTCTATAGCTGTTGCAGTGTTCATGTATGTTCTGGTGGGAAAATGAACCATATATTCCAAATTAAATGTATGTAATAGGGAGGTGAGATGAGTTTTCATTTCACTGTCATTAAGCGTGTTAACATTAAAATCTCCACAAACTATTATTTTAGCATTTTGAGTGTACATGTATGAAATAGTTCTTTCTAATCTATTTATAAATTCTTGGAAGTTCCCTGTGGGAGCTCTATACACTGCTAAAATGATGTATGTTTCCCTACCAAATCCTATTTTTACTGAACAGCATTCAAATTCCTTTTCCTCACAAAAAGATGCAACATTTATGCTGGTGAACTTTGTCATGCTTTTAAAAAAAATACTCACTCCTCCAAATTAAATCTACTTTTGCAAAAAACTGGAACATAATGTGTACTTACTGAAGTTTTCACTTTTAAGCTCTGCCTCTGTCATGTGGTGCTCTGTTGTGCAGATTACTGTGATATCATAATTTACATCTTGAATATGTAAGCTTAGCTCCTCTACTTTATCCTTTAATCCTTGTATGTTTTGATGATATAAACCAAATGAATTTTTGATATTGAACAGGAGGCAGTGTTTACATATGCAACAGATTTTAGCTGTGTGGGCCTCCTTTTTACCTTCTTCCTAAAAATCGAGATCTGGCACCCACAATAACAGGAACAGCCTCTCGCGATTATTACACTTCAACTCCTCTGCCAAGAGACACGCAAGCGCCCTCTTGCCTAAGAAGTTGAGATGCAGTGTGAAGTGCTCTCAATGGAGGCTGAAAGGCAGTACTTTTATTTCACCAAATAGAAATATGACTCTTACACCTCCCACAAACTGCATAAGTGCTATTTACATTTGGGGAAAACAAAGCTACAGCAGATATAATGCAACTATTCTCAGTATAATACTTCTTATATACAACTTAACAAATATTGGACATCTCAGCCATGTTCCTTATGTTGCATTAATAGTACACTATGATATTAGTAGCTAGTTTTACAGAAACATGGAAAAATTAAAAAGAACAGCTGATGTTTCATTTGTAAAATTCAGTCAAGTACTTCACAAATATATATTGTGCATTATATTGGTATATATTTTAAAAATATAAAATATTTAGATACATAAAAACAATACTGTCTTATGAAAACAACTGAATAACAATTACAGTTCTGCCAGCATAAAATTATTTGGACTCGATTGGAGTCATGCATTTTAATATACACAGAAGGAAGTGATTAACAAGCCATCACAAATAGGTAATGTTATTACAGTATCATTAGAAAATTGACCACCTTGGGTTTTGCCATGAAAAACAAAACACAACAATGCTCTGTGGCTTAACTCATCTTTGTGTTAGCTCATGGAATATTGTTAATGTTAAGTGTTTTATGAAGTTATGCTAATTTTATATTCTCTTAATCTATCCTAAAAGGTGAAAATTTGTTTAGGGAGATATTCTTAAAAACCTCTCAATCTTTCTTTCTTTTATTTCAACATTGAAAAGCTGTGTTTTATCCTTAGGCAGATTATGAAACTTCTAATTTCAGCTCCAAAATGAATAAAACACTAAACTTCATTCTAGATGTATGCAGTGAAATTCCTATATATGCCAAAACCTTTTAATAACTCTTGTGTAATAAGATGCGCTACACTTCCTCTTTATGTTGTAATCAATTTGCCAACTTATACTAAATGTATAAAAAAAGAAAATTTTGTCCAGTGTAGCATATAAACTTACTTAGCCCAATGTATTTTATAATTAACAATTTGGAAGATAATTTTTTCTTGGGTTATAGATTGCATAGCAAGTCCAAAAGGTTTTTAATTGCTAGTATGGTGAAAGGGGTTTGGAATCTTCATGCTCCCCCAGTTTTATTCCTGTTTTGTTGAAAAGCAATATCAGCAGATTAGCACTTTCCTAATGTGAATATTTTAGAGCCTTTACATTATTAAATAGATAATAGGGAGTTGTTGGTGGAATTTTATTGAGCTCCCGCACGTTGGCCTAAAAGGCTTATTGTGCAACCCCATTGGAGAGGATGCTGTCATTGTTTCCCAAAATCTGTTCCCTTTGCAGTATCCTGGTTCCAATGTCAGCGTCCTTTTGTAGATTTTCCTTTGTTATAGAAAGAGTATGTCTCTTTCTTAACAGGAATGAGCAGTGAAAGTGCAAGGCACTTTCCTCATCCTCCAGCACATTCAACAAATGGGTTCATCCTCTAAAGGCCTACTTTATGTAGATGTTTGCTGAAGTGACCATGTTGAGAAATTAATTTTAACTACTTTCCTTATTCATGTTCTATTGAATCTCAGGAGAGATGTGGAAAGAGTGTTGTATGGACCAAAGACTAGTTCCCTGGTGTGTCTTTGTTCAGGATAGGTTTGCCACCTGAGTTGGTGTGCTTCCCTAATTCGTGCTTTTACAAGGTTTTGGCAATACATGTACTGATTCCAACCATGGGCTCAGGGCCAATAT
This sequence comes from Deroplatys truncata, assembly GCA_030765065.1. Taxonomy (NCBI): domain Eukaryota; kingdom Metazoa; phylum Arthropoda; class Insecta; order Mantodea; family Mantidae; genus Deroplatys; species Deroplatys truncata. The sequence continues at coordinate 170,119,708 of CM060979.1, forward strand.
AGGGAATCTCAGTACCTCGTTTAGCCAGTTGATGAGCTTTTTCATTTTCATAGATACCCTTATGCCCCGGTACCCACTGTATTTCAAGCTGTTGTGAGATGACAAGGCAATCAGGGCATTTAGGCATTCCCAAACTTTTAATTTTATGGTCTGAGGAGAACGCTTTTAAGCACTTGACTGTCTTTGAGGATGAGAATTTGTTTACAATGATAATCTTTCACATAACCTCTTAGAGCATAGCTCAGGATAGCAAATATTTCTGCTTGAAAGACTGAAATATTTCCCAAAGCTCATACTAATATTTGTCCTTGGAGATATGCCATATATACTTGTACCTGATTGTGTCCTTATACAGGATCCATTTGTGAACCAAACAATTTGGTCACATTTTTATCAGGGTAATTCCTTCTATCCAGTCTTCTTGAGACCAGACAGTCATCTTAAATGGAGGGAAAGAATAAAGTTGAGTATTTATTAGGTTGACCGTGTATTCAATACTAGAATATCCAGAAAGTTTAGGATAGAGGTATGTCTAGTTTTTAAACAGCTACCCCTCCAGTTTCCTGTTTGCATTAAACGGTAAGCAGTAACGCTAGCCTCCGTTTGTAAATAAATGTCCATGGGAGGCATTCCCAGAAGAGTCTTTAGTGCAATGGTTGGAGTACTTCTGAAAGCCCCTGCAATACAAAGACATGCTAGTCTCTGTATCTTGGTAAACTTACTTGTTACAGTAGTCTTTAATGCTTTTTGGCCACCAAATGATGGTGGCATAAGATGGGGTTTAACTGTTGCAACATATAGTCAATGGCTAATGTGTGGCTCCATGCCCCAGTGTGTTCCAATAGTGCACTTGTTGGTCACTGGTGACCACTTAGCTCTACAGAGGGTAGTATCAATATGTTCGTTGCAATACAAAGCCTAGATACTTTACTGACTGAATATTCCATGCGTGATTTGCCTAGTTTAAGATTTCCTAGTCCTTTTAAATTCTTTTGGTAAAAGGAACAACTGTTTTACTAGGATTGATAAACAAGCCATCCTGCATGCACCAGTTGTGAATTTTTCTCATTCCATGATTCATCATATTAAATAACTATAGGAGTAAAGAGAAGACAGAGAATTTGAAAATTTCATCTACTGTGCCTAATTAAATATTCAGCCAAGTAAGTACATAGACTTTCACAACTGGTGTAAGCAAATAAGCAAAACATGTCTTCTGGGCTGGAATGTCGTCAAAGATACAAGTCTGATGTGTTGCATTCCGTGTTTATCTCAACTCACTCTTTTACTAACTATTCTTACAAAAGTTTCTTCTATCTACTTCTTGTTAATCGAGAAAAACTTTCATTACACATTAACACATTTCGTTGTAGGTATAAGAAGCATACAGTAGGCTAAAGCAATTATCAATGTTTAAAACGCGCTTTGTTTTGTAATGTTCTTTGCATGACATGAGAGAAAACGAATAGCAACTTCTGCTAAAAAAAAGTATAAGTAATTAAGAATAATTTGTAAATGGTTAATGCCACAAAAATTGTGCTTAACATAAATTGTGTGCTTTAATAAGATCTAAATTGTTTGTGTGGTGAGATTTTATTTATCTATTATGGTTTACCAGATATATAAAAGTCATTCGAATGAAGAGGAATTCTTAGGCTATCCAGAAAATTCAAGATATACATTTTATTTATGTGAATATCTTAAACATAGATATTTTAATAAAAATTCTTAGAGCCGGTTTTGAGAAAATGATAAATTCTGAAAATTGGGGTAGTTTTGTTGGGGGGATTCTGTGTTGCATCTTTGGAACATGCTGAATTGAAATAAGAGTTTGGAATTCATACAACTTGTCATTTTTGAGTTATGCTGTTCACATACACATAGACCTTTTTTTCTAAAAATGCTTTTTCTTTTTTATTCAGGTAGCCTAAGGGGCAGTCAGTTGCCTACAGTCTTTTGCAGAGTTTGCTGCAGTCACAGACAAGTTTTTACTTTTATAACACAGCATCCTAGACCGGAAGACATATTATACTTAATTATTTGAGTTAGGGTAATTCTTTCACCACTAAAAGATACAAGATATACAGAATTTTGAATATTGTAGGGTGAAGGTAAGGAGTTGAGAAATAAAACGCCCACTGATATTTGACTCCCATTTCCATAAATATCATGGGATCTCTGGCTTATTATTAATTTCATAGGGCTTTAAGGAGTTACACTTCTAAGGGATATAAAGGATAAGAAAGTTCTAACTCATTGTATAATTTTATAAAGTATGAGAGGGAGGACGGGCGCATGAAATTATTTAAATTTTCTTGAGACAAAAAGCCATGTTTGAGATACTGGATAAGCCAGCTGTGATGTATAATAGCTACCAATGAATTATTATGAAATATGTTGCGGTTTTAGAGCAACTTTGATATCCTGGAGAGAGTTGAAGCTTGTTACACTACATAACTAAAATGTTCTTACTTGAACACATTTCGGGAGAACGGTTTGCTCCCATCGTCAGCATGTTTTCAACTGCAAACGATGGGAACAAACCATTCTCCTGAAACGCGTTCAAGTAAGAACATTTTAGTTATGTAGCGTAACAACCTTCAACTCTCTTTATTTTAAATTATGACACATTACTGTTACTAGCTTCTGAATCTTCAAAATTAATTTGATATCCTGGTTTAAAATAATCAATAGTAATATAAAGAGAGAAAATTTGTATGTATTTGTGTGTTGTGTATGTAGGGGCAAGGGTGCCGAAAATGCCTTTCTCCATTGAGTTATCAAATATGCAACATGCACTACACCACTCAGAAACGTATGTAAAACAAATGAATAGACAGCTAGAAAAGGAATGGCACCTGCAAGTCACACTGCCTTGCGAGTCCCATTTTCGCCATCACTAATGTAGGGTGATGTAAAAGCTCTCCACCAATTTTGATAATTCATTCACCATTGAAAAGCCCTGCTTTTCTGATGGACATGGTCTATAAACACCTTTTAATTATGAGATAAACAAAGCATAGTACTAGAAGATGAATACACTGTTATAAAAACATACTTGTGAGGAAGGCTTTGACTTTTTATTGAGAATGCCATGGAGTAGAAAATAGTTTTGTTACTCCACAGAAAATATGTATAAAATAAAACAAATGCTGCAGATATTTCATTCTAATCAGTATATATATATATATATATATATATATATATATGTATTAAATTGAACCTCACATGTGTTATCGTACATAGGGTGATCGTTTCCTGGCTCAGCCATAGACCACGTGTATGCGTGGTTCGTTTGCACTGCAGTATGCAGATCATGCATACATGTGGTCTGCATCCAGGCCATAAAGCAATAACTGTGTAGATTTACATTTTTACTTTCTCTACTAGGTATAGTAAGTAGGGGAAGTATTACATTCCATCAAAAAAATTTGATATCGAGATTTCATTGGAAATACATGCTTTGAGGTGCCCTGAATAAAAAAAAAAACATTTTTAGAAAAAGGTCCATGTATGTGTGTGTGTATGCACACGCGTGCGTGAATAGCATTACTCAAAAACGAAAAGTCGAATAAATACCAAACTTGGTATTTAGGACTAGTATCTTTCAAAGTTGTGATACAAAGATTTTCAAGAAAATCCCCCCACCCTAGACTACCCTTTACATGAACATTTTTTGAAAATTTTAATTTTCTCAAAAATGGCTCAACGATTTTGATTAAAATATCGTATTTTTAAGATATTTTCATGGCAAATGAAATGTGTGTGATTAATTTTCTGGAAATGTCCCCAAAAGCCCTCTTCATTTTGAATGACTTTTGCATAATTGGTAAACCGTAAGAGATAGACAAAATTTTACTACACAAAAAATGTAGATCTTGTTAAAATACATAATTTATGTCATATACTTTTTTGGTCGAGTGAACCATTTTCAAGATAGTTCTTGTTATTTGTTTGAATTTTTCAATACTTTTTCTAAAATGGGAATTCATTATTCACTTTTTTTTTTTTTTTTGTCCTGGACATGCAAAGAGAATGAAATGCTCCAAATAGCAACCAGCTCTTAAAATATTTGACTGTCGCTTAAAACCTACTATATTCCCCTTGTACCTGCAAGAAAATTAGCAATAAGATAGTTTCTGCAAATGTTTGTATCAATTAACATGAAGTAAATGGAAAATAAGCGTTTGTTAAAATAGTTTGTACAAGAGTGGAGAAAGTCATGTGAGTGTAACACATCAGATTTTTTAGGTATCAAACTTGGTCCATTTATATTTAGCTCAATTGTACACTTTTCGGTAATACATTTTCTTATTAATATATCATATTTTTCTAGCTGCGATGTGCAAAATTATTAATTTACTTACTCATTTATATTTTGTGTTTATGCTATGTTAAGATACATTATACATGGTTTCTCTATACTCTATCCTTGTTGTTGCAGCACAAAGCAGTAGGCATGTTGGGCAAGGCTATAGTATTTTAGGAATGCATTATTGCTGTGCACATCTTAACAATACGGTTGGGCAAGGTCATTCTTCCCCGGGTTGCAATCTGATGATGCTGATGAGGACAGTGAAGAAGACAGGCCCTAAATAAAGATTTCTCAGGTGCATGAGGCCAAGCTCTAGAAATTTTGCAATGATTTCTATCATTGCAAAGCCTAAATCATAGCATTTCTGTGATTAATGCATATAATTGACTAGTGTTTAATTCAAAATAACATCAACTTTAAAAGAACTAAAATTATAAAACAAACCTCATCTTTTGTTTAATAATAAAAAGAATTATTTAAGGCTATTTCAGGATAAGAAAATGTGTGCACATAATATGAGTAAATGGTTCTTATAATTGTGGATACTTCTTGGGGCCTACTGGAAGGACAGTCATGAGATTCTTGTCTTTGAGTAACTTATGGGTCTCAAATAATATCTTATTTGGGGAAAACATTGTGGGAACTGTACTATTCTAATGGCAGGATCAGCAGAGACAACTATTTTGAACTTCTCAAACTTGTTTTGTACAAACACTCTCAGGTCTTTTTTTTTTTTGTACCACTTGAAAGTGCAGTGCTTTAGAGAGAAGAATTGGTTCAACATTAATATATTCTTTTACTAAAGAAGCATGGTGATCCAGATAACTTTCAAGAAATGTGAAGTGTTTGAAATTTTGAGTTTCCATTTTGTAAACATGATAATCTCATATCACTGATAGAGCCTGCTAATGTTAAGTTTGGGGCCTAAGTATTTGCAATTGCTTCCTTCTCTTGAGCAATGTTACATTGTGTTAGGGCAAGAACATATATGGCTTATTTCTTGTTTCATGTTTTCAAGCAACACATTGCTTGGGGAAAGGCTACTTTTTATTATAGGAATCAAAATTATTCCTAACCTCTTAAGTTTCTTTTGTAGTGCAACTCCACTTTTTTCAGTCCTGAAAAAGTGTCTAATACATCTTTTTTCAAATGTTAACTTTGTTTTCTATTCTTTTTGAATTGTTATTTTCTCTACCGCATACCTAGCAGGCAGAGAAGGTATTGCATTACAACCACAAATTTGATACTAGGATTTCACTGGAAATATGTTTTGATGCCCCCAGAATATATTTAAAGTATTTTTAGAAATAGGTGTCTGTGAGTGAGCTATAGTTTGAAATTTTTCAGTCCTCTGATTCCACATTTCCAACCTTGTCATACATACGTCAATGTGAAAGAACAATTAGATTTACAAGTTTCTATAATGATGATTTTCGCTGATTTGCATTTGGAAACATGCCTTCACTTCCACATTCACACTTCCAGACTCTGGAGGGTAGGGAATGATTCTAATTAAAGAAAAATTTCCCACCTCAGCCAGGAATTGAACCCAAGACTTATGAGTTGAGAAGCTAGAATGCCGACCTCTCAACTACAGAGGCAGTCACGTTAACTTTTGTAGAATCATTAAGTAACAGTGTAGTTTGCTTTTCATCTCCATTTTTAATGGTAATTTTTGGGTCTATGTTGTACAATTTCTCTTACACTTGTTAGATGTGATGAATCTTTCTGTTCCCAGCTGTAGTTTTGCTCTCGAAAATTACTTTTGATTTGTGGACATCATGAGGTAACAAATGTTTGCTTTTCTTTTGGTAATTGCTGGAGGGATGTAATATTTATTCCGTGACAACTTCCCTACTCTACTTCAAGTGTTATATTCTTCTCTTTCATCTTTCTTTTATTCATATTTCTCTTCCATATCTCTAAACCTTTTTGCTTTACAGTCTTGTTTCATAATATACTATTAAAGATTCCCTGTAGCTAGTACTCTGACCTGCATTATAATCCTTATCACTTTCTTTTGTAACTTGAAAAATATGTCTCAAACTAGAATAATCCTGTTGTAAACATCTGGATGGGAAGAGAGAGAGATAGACAGTTAGTTGGAACACTGTTAGACCGCTGATTGGTGGAAGGAAGTTTATGAGTGTTTTTTTTTTTTTTCAATTTGTTATTGCACAATAACCATCTCTAAGAAGTACAGCACTGTGAGTAGATTTCTAATCACTGCTCAGTCCAAATTAGTTTCAGGGAGAGAAATGTATACAAATGCTTAGATTCATTTCTGTGTATCTGCACAAACACCACAGAAATGGTCTGGGCTTGTGTTTTCTGAAATGAATGTTTACAACAGATGTATACAGAAGACAGGTGCAGCCACATACTATTATTTTATTATTGATAAATAATATGCAGTCTTTATATTATTAATGAAACAGTTTTATGTATAAAATTTATATTCATACCATATTACACTCTTGGAACAAAGTAGGTCTCAACGTAAATGCTGATTCAGATGTTGTTTACCTTGCAAAGTTGCTTGTGATATTTAGGACTTTATTTCATATGCCTTATGTCGCATACCTCAAAAGCCCAGAACAGTTCTGTGCAATTTAAAAGCAGCCAGCTTATTGTGGAGCAGGTCTGTCAATCTTCTGAAATAAAACACAATTGAAGCAAACCTGAAGAAGTAGGATGATTGTGCTTTATTTTGCAATCATTAAAGAAAGAAACCCCTAAGTGTAACCATTATGCTATGTGATAATACCGAGTGTTGCAAAACTTATGTGAACAATGTAGCATCAAACACGTGGCTGGGTAAGTCAGCTCCACCTCATTGTTTATAACAGGATTGTTGTTGTTTGAGATGGAGCACAGTGTATCTTCATTGTTCTTACTTATACGAAGAGAGTAAAAGTTTAGTTCATTTGGCTCTTGCAATGTAGCAGTTATTTTAGTGCATGCACCAACAATACATATGTTTCCTGATATTCACCCAATAGTACACAGAAAATGAACTTGTATATGTGACTAATTTGTAAGACTACCATAGTGTCACACACCTAAGCTTAGTTGCATTTCATGCAGCTCATTTTGTCAGGATTTTAACCAGGTTTGTGAGGAGGTTAAGGGGACACTAAATGACAATTTTAGTTTTTCTGTACAGTCTTATTAATTGGAAATTTTCTCCTTAATTTGATACATATTTTATCCCTGTAGGCACAGTACTTATATTTTAACTATATTTTTAAAAATGATACTGCATCTACCATTTTGTACCATGGTTCCTGTACCTTTTACAGAAAAAATCTTAACTCTTACACATTTTGGAGTAGAGAGTTAAACTTTAGCCCACCTTTTAGGGGAGGTTTTGTTCTATAAATTGGTACTACTGTTAACTATGGTAGCTTCTGTGTAATTAAGCCATGTGGTTATCTGAAGAAGATATTAGTGATGAGGAAATGCAAGTTATTTTAACCCATATGCACAACAGAAGACTGTTTAGAATGAGTCCAAACTATTTTCATGTATGGAATGACGGAGAATTCTATGAGAGGTTTTGAATAAGTAAATAGTCGGTAATGGTGTACAACAAATTATTGATGATACAATTAAACAAAACAGGCTGTTAAGAAGCAAAATTTAATTTGGCATGCCTGTAATTTTAAATTTAGACTTCATACTTTTATTGTGTAGATTGTTACACTCATTGCCATCACGTCCACATATAACATATTGCTTTATATTTCAGTAATAAAGCCCTCTTGTCAGGAACAATGCTTCTCTTAACATTAAGGTTATATGCAAGTGAAAGCATGTTAATTGCATTTGGAGATAACTTTCAGCATGTGACTATTAAAATTGTTTCATACCATTCTAATCCACCTTTTGTATTGCAATGTTTTCTCATGTTTGATTTTTCTTACTCTGAAGTAATTTGTCTGATTGTTTGCACTCTATTACATGCTTATGCTGCTTCACAATTTCTAAGAAAATTTCGATTTCTTGAGGAGTAAAGTTCCCCTTTTTGCCTCTGATTTATCGGTCATTTTAAGTTTATGTTGCTGGATAACCTACAGAAGCTTATTTTAGGAACATGACACCATAAACAAACAGTGGGAATTCACTCATGCTCATACGCAAGTGTTACCAACTTACTGTCCATGGAATTGTTCAGCTCAGTAAAGCCGAACTTTATTGCTCTACTGTGATACTTGCAAAGTTTAAACCAAAGCTTAAGCCTTTGCTGCATCATCAATAGCTTATTAAAGCTTAAACTGTGAAACCGGCCCTAAGTGCTGTTGTGCATGCACTTTGGTGTTAATAAGATGGTTGGTTATTTTTTAACAAAATAAATGCTGATAAGTTCATATCAAAATATGGTATAATTAAGAAAATAATTCTATCTTAATAAACAAACTTATTGGAGAAATGTAGATCAGTGAACTGAAAAGGCATGCGTCAACATTCTGTAAAAATTTCAGGCTGATGTCTTATATAGTTTCTGAGATAGTAGGTAATGAATTTAGCAGATTTTATATTGGTGGAATACGACTTTTAATCCCCCCTCAAGCATTTATGTTAAATAAAGAAAGGAACAATTTCATCAACAGTGCAAAGATATGAAATCCTTTCCATACATCCATGAAGATTATTACTTTAAATTTACATTTTTTGGTAGGCACATGTTAGGGGACCTATTTTTTGACCTGAAGTGTGTTTGCCTTTAATACATGCTTCTTAGACTAATGGAAATTGCATCAACATTAAATGATAGAAGTAACTGCAAAAATAAATGTCTAATTTGAAACTAAGGCCCAAGACTTGTTTTAGTTTTGTTAACTTTGATGGGACACTCCTGATTTCTATTGAAAAACGTGTGGTCTGTCGTTTGATTTTTAATGTCATTATCAGGTTACGGATGAAGTATTAGAGGCTTGAAACAGCATTTAAACTGTGTATTATAGTTACACATTATAATTATGCAGAATCAATTACAAAAGGTGATTAAATTGCTTTTTTAGGTGCTCGGAACTAAAGAAGACTGGAATTACTTTGTATATACTGCAGTTGATCAGCTTAACCATTATATGGTATGTAGTTTCAACATGCAAAAATATATTATTTATTTCTTGAACCTGAAAAGTTTGTGTATGCAGTTATCCGAGGTAATTGGGACCGAGACTACCTCGGGTATGGAAAAACTCTGATAATACAGGGATAATGTACTAATAGGCCATAAATGATGAAAAAATGCTTAAAACTGTATAGTTGATTATTACAACAGAATTTCTAAAATATATGTTGAATACTTACACAGTTTCAATAAGGGAGAAAAGGTTACAATATTAAATGAGAAGATGGCTTTTTGAAAAAATCTTTCATAGCTTTTTAAGTTTTTCATAGTCTTTTCCCCTCTGGCTTTCTTGAATGCTGCAATGTAATGCCAGCGCTATGTAGGGAGGTATATCAAGCAGCATAAACTCCTCTCGTTCTTCAACATAGGCTATAGCAGATTCAATCATTCAGTCCCTCAGAGTATGATATTTTCAGGGTGATCTTATTTGTCATGCTCCTCTTCAAGATTAATGACCATATCAACAATAGCATTGCCTTGTTGATTATGTTACACCAATTGAGAATATCTTCATTTTTTTATTTTCCATTAGTTCATTAGCTAGCTAGCTACAGTATCATTCAACTTCACTGACATGTGATGCATAGCATTGCACTGATTCAAAAAGTATTTGCATTAATTTTTCAACAACTCCCTCGATTACCCCGGGGCCTCAGTTAGTTTGGGACTTGGTTAATCATGAGTCTACTCTATATATCTAATGTCTTGGGGCAGACAATAAAGTTATCTAAGTCTTCTTCACAGAATTTAGGTTTAATATGCTGATAATTTTTATGAACTTTACAGTTTTGTAGGTGTTCTATCTATTACTATATTTAGTGAACATTGTTGCAGTATCTTCGTGTTATCTTATTTGCTGAGCGCCTGTTATTGTTTTACTATTTTTAATTTTGAGTTCTTTGTCCTCCGGCTAGCTATTATTATTGTTCAGTCGAGCAAATCTCTTAAACAGAGTGTGTAAACGGAAAGGAGTTGTTACTAAAAGATAACACTGATCAAAGAATTTGTTTTTACACTTTTATTGCCGTCATACTTTATTCATTTCACATATTTACTCTTGATACACGCCGGACTGAAACTGGTATATTTTCGAATGTAACTATTATCACTTATTTGCCGCACATTATTAATTCGCGTATTTCACATCTTTTAACTAACTTTACGACGCGAGAGATTCTGTAGAACTACGCGACGTTTAACCCGCGAATGATTCTGTTGGACTGAACGTTACCCGTCTCTGGCTTTAGCTTTTTATACTCCCTCACCCTGATATGCCTAAACATTATAACAGAGCTGCTATTGGTTAATAAAACGCGCCAACATTAGCATCTATTTTTATATCCAATCAAAATTACGAACACATATGCTCTAGGGAAGATATTCCGTCCATTTCTAAGAAAAGCGTGCTAATCTGACGTCATTTGCTTGTCTCTTCTAATTAATAAACAACTCACCCCATCGTTACATTGTTACCCGCTCCTATTGTCAGTTTCAGTGAGGCCTGTAAACTTATTTCCTAACAATGCTTATAATTAACAAACATCTCAAATCATTGTCATACAATAATGCTTATTTACACTACAATCACTCTGGCATTTACAGTGTTGTGATATAATATACTGCCACAACATAGGCGTGTAGTTTGGAGATTTAAATATGTCAAGTCTGTAAAGATGTTTATTCAGTTATACCCAATAATAAGTCAAAACACAGTAACTGTTGCTTTTTGTGTTAATATAGGAATGATAAACGACACTTCCAGAAGCAATATTATTTTTTTGTCTGTTTCTGTTAGTCTAGAATTGTAGTTGCCATTTTTTTTTCTTCTTTATGATTTCTTTTATTGATTCACAAGAGAATTGTTTTTTGCTTGATTTTACAACCTTTTTTTTTTTTTTTTTTTTTTTATTTTTTTTTTATTTTTTGTAGGGGGTTCTAGTATATAATTTCTTCATTTCTCTGTATACCACAATGAGCTGGAATCCATAGCAAGACCACATTTTTACTCCATTTTTAAATGTTCTGAATCATGTTTTGTAATATAATTTTTTTCCATTTTGTTACTACTGCTTAAATTGAAGCTTTAGAATACGAAAAAAATGATGGTTTTTTACAACAGCTAGGTAAGATGTTCTGAAGGAAAGAACAAATACCTGAAGTTTCTTCATCAAAATTTGTTGTATTTCTTCCAACATTTTTGTACAAAAAGGAGAACGGGCATGTTTCTCCAGCATCTTCTCTTTTGTGTAAATATGTGTCCATTAAATGTAGAGAAATAAGGACCTACAGGGTGTGGCATTAAAGGAACTGGACCAAATTTTTTACTCATTTCCCTCCTTACATTACTCATTTCCTTCCACTTTGAGAATGAAGAGGGAGGTAGGGCATTGACCTGTGGACTCCTCTCTACTATTGCATAAAGTTTCACTCATTCGTAGGTTAGTCTGGCTGTGACCAGTGTAGAAACAGATCATGTATGTGAGCGTTAAAGTAGAGAGTAGAGTGTTAAAGTAGAACAATGTATTAACATCGAATTTCTTACAAAACTTGGAAAATCTGCCCAGAAACTTATAAATTGTTGACAGAACTTTAAGGTGATCATTGTCTATCTTGTATGCAGGTTTAAGAAATTTTGAAGAGAATGCAGAGAAAGTCACTAAATTATTTGAAGAGGCCACTGATTGAGGATTTGAACAGTTACTGAACTTATCAACATGAATAACCTTATATACCCAGAATTTGAATTTGGTTGCAGTTAGCAGAAAATGAAGCAACTAATTCTTATATTTTCATAAATTTATTTATAAACCTGTTACTAAGTAGCCTGGTTGTTGCAGTTTTGGAAAATAAATCAAATAATTTTGATAACAGTAATTATGCAGATGTTGGGCTGCTCGAAAAAAAATTAATGAAATGTGGTGTTAATATACCTGTTTCACTTTTAAGTTCAAAGTAGTAGTAAACAGACCTTAATGTAGCACTTCAGAGCACATGGCAGACGTGGAGGGATGACAGGAACCAAGTACCCTCTAGAGGAAATTGCTCCACACAACTAATATGGCACATTCCACAGCATGGGGATCATTAGATTTTAAACATTTTGTATATCTTTATTACTAATTTTGTCTTACCTTGTAAACTTCTAACGCATAATGCAGAGTGAGCCAAAAGACTCTGAACCGCCTGTGCAGTGTTTTTTCTGTATGCGTCCTCAGCGCTCGTTGCCGTCTGACGCTATCATAGAAAGGTGTGGATGAAACCATACATTTTTAAAACTACTTTTAAAGGCTTTACATACCAACTTTATGAAAGGAGATGCTGAAACTGGTCACCGTCATCCATACATTTTTGTCACCTCTTTAGGAAACTATCCATCACTCGCCGTAGTTCACACTGAGATTTTTCCTGGCAGATATTTTGTTTTAATTCTTCCAGGATGTGTGGGTTTTGTCTTGTACACTTTGTTTTAAGTTACCCCGGAGGGGTATTTTATGAACAATATTACCGGCTGCATGGTGTTTTTCCACTGGGCGTGTGGAAATATGACAAAAACATGATAACGCATTGCTGCTATAAACAAAGTCATGCTGTTGTGGTTTTGCTGTGCAGTGTGAAGTGCAGTTTTGAGTTGATAGTGATGTGATGTAGTTCAGTTATTACAAGTTATTTATTATTTTGTCCTGTACTTAGTCACAAAGTATATTATGGCTCAGTATATGTTTTCTACTGCACAGCGTATATTTATTTATCATTCTTATGTGTTAACTCGGTCAGCTCACCAAGTGAAAGTATGATTTGCAGAAAGATTTCCACGTGTAAAAGTTCCAGGCCACAGGAAGTGGCTACGAAATCTAAAATATGACATTCGGTTCTTACCAAAGAAACATTAGATGACATCGGTCATCGTTTGGAAAATTCCCCCCAAAAATTCCATGATGGATAGTTTCCTAAAGAGGTGCCAAAAATGTATGGACAATGACAGTGGCCAGTTTCAGCATTTCCTTTCATAAAGTTGGTAAGTAAAGCCTTTAAAAGTAGTTTTAAAAATGTTGTAGGGTTTCATCCGCACCTTTCTATGACAGTGGCAGACGGCAATGAGTGCCGAGGATGCGGACAGGAAAAGCACCGTGCAGGTGGTTTGGAGTCTTTTGGCTCACCCTGTACTAACAGACAAATAAAAGTGGTACCCAATACTTTGGCAGCTCTACCTATTATTCCATCTGTGAAGATACTGAATTAAACTGCTCTTAACTTGGTTTCCATTTAATGAGTAATATCAGTATACCACTTTTGCTTGAAACTTTTATGAGTCAACGAATTGAAAATGACAAGCACTGTAAGTTAGGAAATATAATAGAAAGCAAACGCAACTCAGTCTGGGTAAAAATTCTACATCACTAACAATGAAGTTCAATTATTGCTAAACAACTAAGCATATTCATTATCGATTGAAGGTTGATGCTTTTCACAGAATTTGTTACAAAAATTTAACACAATTGTCTCCTCTCCGCTTTCTGCATTTATGTTGCTCCACAGTGGCAGAAGATTCTCGGTCATGACACTCTCAAAAGTAATTTTCTCAAATATGCACTATATGGCATGACATACTGTATTGGCTCATCTGGAAACCGCAAATGAACTACAGCACTTGCGCACAACCTCATAAACCCTCTGCTATAATGGTTATGTTATAGGATAATCTGATTGAATATGTTCTGTTTCATAAATTGAATTGTTACAGAGTTAGGCAGTAATTTGTTATATGTACCATAATGACTTACTTGTTATTAGATTTAGAATGAGTAGGAGACAAACATAGGTTTAAATCTGGAAAATACAGAAGTTTTTGGTTTCACTGTGTTTCACTGTGGATTAACGGCCTATGTTTGCCTCAGACTTGTTTTAAGGCTAATCACAAGTTTCAATGCATATAATAAATCAATGTCTAACTTCATAACAGAGCTCTTCTGCCAAACAAAATTGGCAAAAATGTAATCAACATAAAACAATCTACCAATAACGCAGCATTTCATTTATTACTTTCTCTGCTACGTATAGTAAATAGGGGAAGTATTGTATTCCACCCATAAATTTGATACCAAGATTTCACCGGAAATATATGTTTTGAGACCCCCTGAATCCAATAAAAGCATTTTTGGAAACATGTCCGTGTGTGTGTGTGTCTGTGAACAGCATAACTCGGAAACGAACAGTCGGATAAACACCAAACTTGGTATTTAGGTTCAGTATCTTCCAGAGATGCGACACAAAGGTTTTCAAGAAAATCCCCCACCCCAGATTACCCTTTACATGGAACATTTTTCGAAAATTTTAATTTTCTCAAAAATGGCTCTAACGACTTTGATTAAAATGTCATATGTTTAAGATATTTTTATGACAAATGAAATGTATATCTCGAATTTTCTGGGAATGTCTCCAAAAGTATTCTTAATTGGAACAACTTTTGCATAACTGGTAAACCATAAGAGATAGACAAAATTTTACTACACAAAAAATGTAGATCGCATTAAAATACACAATTTATGTCATATACATTTTTTTTGTTTAGTGAAACATTTTTGAGATATTGCTTGTTATTCCCTTAAATTTTCCAATACTTTTTCTCAAATGGGAATTCGTTATTAATTTTTTTTATGTCCTGGACATACAAAGAGAATGGAATGTGCCACATAGCAACCAGCTCTTAAAACATTTGCTATCGCTTAAAGTCTACCATATTCCCCTTACACCTACAAGAACATTAGCAATAAGATTAACATGGAGCATATGGAGAACAAGCGTTTGTAAAAATAGTTTGTACAAGAGTAGAGAAAGTCATGTGTGTGTAACACATCAGATTTTTTTT
Organism: Deroplatys truncata; assembly: GCA_030765065.1. NCBI lineage: Eukaryota > Metazoa > Arthropoda > Insecta > Mantodea > Mantidae > Deroplatys > Deroplatys truncata. The sequence goes on from CM060979.1 coordinate 170,135,026, forward strand.
TTGAAGCAACCTAACTTCTGCATTCCCATTTCATGTAAGATTTCATCCTGAGTACATATATGGGTAATGAATGTATACATATATTGGTTATGGAGACTATTAAGTTCTGGTAATTATGCTGTGCAGAACACCAAACCTTGCGATTTTTGGGATCCTGCATATGTTTTCGTGTTTTTGCATTGTGTTCTAAAAATTCAATATTAGGTACTAAAACAAAACACAGTGCTTCATTAAAAAAAAAAAAAAAAAAAACAACAACAAAAAAAAAAACAAATGAAAACACAGTGTATAATTATTAATAATGTTCAATGAATTACTCATGTGTTAAACTTTTAGAAAAATGCTGTGTTTCAGTAATTCCTGATAATCCATTTTTATTTTGTAGCACAGTGCTGTATAATAGGCAAGAAAGTATAATTTGTTTAAAACAAAGGCGCTGCTTCATCCCAAAGGAGTGCCAATAAATGAGATCTCAGATTATGGTCTTGGCTCTTTGAAACCTTTATTAACATTTTAGATTTTCAACACTAGTTTGACATTTTAGAATATTATTGCTTTTACTGTATTCTTCAGAGCATCTCTTAATGTAGAGCTCAGCTAGGGAAATGGTTTGTGTGCAATCCTAGAATTTCAAGTTTAATATATTTTAAGGTGCTGTAATTGCTAATATTATTTTGTTTATCCATTAAATGTAGGTGGCAGAAAGAAATTGCAATGTATTTTCCCGTTTTGGCTTAAACATTCTCATTTACTGGCGAATATGCACATGGCAGTTTGATGAATATCTGTAAACCAGTTGAGTCAGTTTTCTCTGTAATTTCTTCCATTTCTGTATATTTATATCTGACTTCAGGTATATTTTTAATCTGGGTGAGCTTGGATCAGATAGTCTATAAAGATAAAATTTAAAACATCCTCAAAAATTCATTACACTTAGTGGCAATAATGGACAAAATTTTCACCATATACTCTAAAAGGAGGTTTGGAATGTCCGTTTTAATCATAACTGTGAATCAGATTTTTCTAAAGTGAAAATCAGACTGGAATAGATTCATTCAGTACAAAAAACATTTTGTTTAAAAAAAACCTGTTGCAAAATTGAATATGTGCTGATGTAGTTTCATTAAAGACTGCACAGTAATAATTTTCCAACTGTCTAAATAGGATTGTTACATACTAGTCAGCAACAAAATTGTAGCTTGCATCTGTAGGAAGAGTTGCAGCACTTCCACATGTTTGTACTTTGCTGCTTGTGTGTTCTAGAAGTGCTTAACAGTATGTTTAATAAAAACAATACTTCATGTTATTATTTAAGGAACATGAAATATGGTTTAAATAAAACAATTTGTCTTTTTTTGCCAACACTGACATTACTGGCATGAAGATGTTATCTAGGTAGGAGGTTTGAAATGGGACACGCTCAACTTCATATATATAGGGGCCAATTGAGGACCTACTTGGTTGAAAAATAATTGCCCACAGTCTTAAATACCATGCATAAGCAGCTATGGGCCATTTGGCTATGCTACCCCTACTATTGCTGTCTGCCCATTATGTCTTGTGTAAATGAATGGAAAGGATATTAAGGTCACGTGCTTGGCATTTCCTGCCATGGGCTATTGTGCCTGGAGTTGATTTTCCTTTCACTTTTTTACTTTCTCTACTACGTATTAAGTAGGGGAAGTATTGCATTCCACCCAAAAATTTGATACCGAGATTTCACAGGAAATACATGTTTTGAGGTGCACTGAATGCATATAAAACATGTTTGGAAACATGTCCTTGTGTGTGTGTGTGTGTGTGTGTGTGTGTGTGTGTTTGCGTGCGTGCGTGGGTGGGTGTGTGAGAGAGAGAGAGAGAGAGAGAGAGAGAGGGAGGGGGGCTGGTAGGAGAAGGGGTTACTCCTCTGAGAAATGTAAAGAGTGAAGTGCCACATTTAATGTTCTCCATTAGCTTTACTGTTTATTTTTTGTTTATAATTTTGTTTGCTTTTTTAAATTCTTGCTCATTTTATTTTCTGAACTATTTGTATTTTCATATTATGGGATTTGATTACACATTAAGTTGTGGTAAACTTGTGCTTATTATCTCCTCCCATCTTCTTGTTCTGCTTCCCCTTCCTCCCCTTCATCTTGCTCTTCCTCCTTTTCTTCATCTACTTTTTGCTGTTCCTCTTCTCCTGTGATGTGTATCCAGTTATACTTCTGGCAATGAGAACAGTTGCATGTTGCCTGTACATTGTATACCCTCTCTTTGTGTCTCTCTCCTTCCCCTTTGCAGTTGTGACAAAAGATTAAATTCTTTGTACACCAGACTGTAACCTTTGTATACCAATGACTTCATAGTATTTTAGTTCCCAGCACTCAATTTGAAAAAGAACTGTTACTTTTATTTTCAGAACTGCACAGCAATGACTATCTGTCTAACAGCAATATATCTGTGAAAATCCCAAAGCAGAGGGAGAACTTCCAAGAAAAATGTTCTAAAGAAAGTTAAATATGTAAATAAGACATAGAATAGTTTTCATTAAACTACCAGGATACCACAGGTTGTGTATCTAATAGATGCAAAACAATTACTATGGATATTACAAGAGCACACTCAATGGTGCTAGAAACACTGCAGAGGGCAGCTAATCAGAATGCAGAAATTCTAAAACCAGCAGAACTTAAATTAAAAGAATGGGAAACTGAACCAGGTTTCTATTCCATTTTATTGGTAAGAAATTTTTTACTTATTAAGACCTAATTATGTACAGTTAGGATTTCTTTGTTTTGAAAGAATTGAATCTAGTTTGTGCTTTCTTTTTATAGAATATTTTTTCAAATCATTCCATTGATGTAAATGTAAGGTGGTTGGCAGTCTTGTACTTCAAAAATGGGATAGATCGGTACTGGCGAAAAACGGCACCAAAGTAAGTAAAAATAAATAATTTGGTATAGCATTTTCATGAAGTTAAAAATGCTTAAAAATTGAAGTCGAACCTTACGCTTGAATTTGTTATTGCCAGTGTTACAGTTTCTTACTGAAGTTTAAGAAAATTTTAATTCCTTTGCCCATGTAGATATTGTTTCTTAGTGTAATTTCATACTTTTTTTTTCAGTGCACTATCTGAAATGGAAAAAGCAACTTTGAGACAAGGCTTGGTTTCAAACTTTCATGAGCCTATCAATCAAGTTGCTACACAGCTGGCTGTGTTAATTTCAAAAGTTGCAAGGTAATGTTCCAAAAGTTGTCTATTAAAATTGTCTTCTATATCTATACTAGAGCTGTCCATCGAACGTGTTTTGGTCACTATTTTGTACCATTCATGCCTTCGAACACAAATGAGCTCCTACATACAGAACATGCCTTCGCACAATTGAGCTCCTGCATACAGAAATATTGGGTGTGTTGATTCTGAGCAGTGTCCCTCTCTAAGACCATTCCGTTTGGTATACCGAATGAGTATATCTCTCATTTTCTGTTCGGATGCCCAGAGTGACCAGACCCAAGGGAAGGCTCAGTCTGTTTGCTTCACTAGCGTTGTGGCCACAAGGTGCCTTCCTTATACGTAGCTCAAGTTCGCATGATAATGGAGTTGAATGATACAAGTGAAATGGAAGTGCAGTGTATGCACTAACAAAGAATTACTAACAATAATAAGCTTTCTCGGCTGTTTTACAATTAGTTTATTATTCAGCTATTGTGTATGTAGATTATGAGGTATGTTCACTTTGAAGTCATGACAACATTTCAGCTTTCCTAGGATTTATATTGGGGATTTTTCTTTCAGCATAGTGTGATAGCTCGCATTGTCCATTACTATCACACACCCTTCCAGTCTGAAGGAGATCGGTAGACCATTTCCTAAACACTACCTTACTCATCTCTTTATGATAATCGCCACCATTTTTTTTTGACTGAAACACTAAATGAAACTTCTGTGAAACCACATTTGGCCTATCTGGCTTGGAAAATTATTAGATATGATCCTTTACCTAATAGAATCTTTAGACCACCATTTCATTTAGAATTTTGCCAGGTAAGCCTTCTAGCATGGTTTTGATTTACATGAGTTTGTTAGTGTAATAATAGGACTTCAAAGAATAATCATTATTTCATTTGTTGCATTGTAATATATAAGTTGTAACTTTTATTTAACGAAATGTTTATACAGATGAGTCAATTTTTCCTCTCAGAAATTCCGAATGGTATTGTATGTGAAACTTTTATGATATTTATTTTGGAACATATTTTCATACATACACTTGCTTAGGTGTAATGATAAAACAAAACATGAAAATGGAATTTGTGTATCATAATGTAGTAAAAGAAGTCTTGACCATAACAGTAGGTAGAAGCAAAGCTGAAAATGCAGCAACCGGGCATAAGCTATTGTCATTCCTTGTCCTGAAACAACAACAATAATAATAATAATGACAACTTTATTGCAGTCAATAGACTCTTACAAAAGCATCTGACACTGTCAATTATAGTTATCAATACAATTTACTTATATTTACATATATCCATTATAATTCAGTAATAACATTTCTCTATCAGGAATGATTAATACAGTTGACTTAATAATATTTACATAAGTACATATATCCATTATAATTCAGTAATATTATACAAGAATTTCTCTATCAGGATTGATTTTAGGACAGTTTTAAATTTTGAGTCTGTGGTATTCTTAATTGCAGACGGTAATTTATTATATAGTATAGCTCCCATTTTATATGGGTCCTTATTTGTTTGAGTTCTATTCGTGCTCACCCTATGGTAATTGTTTGCTCTTCTCGTATTGTATGAATGACAGTCTTTTGCTTTCTATTTTTAACAAGTATAATGGTTTTAAACACATACAGTGAAACTACAGTTAGGATGTTTTGTGTTATAAATGTTTCACTGAAGGTTGAAAACAGTTCTTACACACTTTTTTTGTATTTTTAATAATCTGTCCATATTGGTTTTACTCGTTCCCTCCCAAATTTCAATACCATATGTTAGATGTGGGTAAATGATGTCATAGTATGCTGCTGTAAGAATATTGGTGTCTCCGTATTTTGCCAAATGTCTCAATAGGTACAGTCCTGTGTTCATTTTTTTACAGTTAATTTCTACATGTATGTTGTAAGATAAACTTTCTTCTATGTGTATGCTCAGAAATTTATAGCTTCTTACCTGTTCTAAAGCAGTATTGTTAATGTTTATATTTAGAGTATTGTTTTTAAACGTCATGAATTTTGTTTTTCCTGTATTTAACTTTATTCCATTGTGTAGGAGATAATGTGATATTTCATCTATTGCATTTGTCATTTTACCTTCTAAACATTCTTTGCTTTCACTCCAGCATATTACAGATGTATCATGCGTAGATCACCTTGCTGTTTTCGGTTCCGGTAAATTATTTATATAGATAAAAAAAGTGTAGGTCCCAGTACTGATCCTTGTGGTACCCCCGATTTTACTAAATTATACTCTGATTTAATGGTGACAACACCACTCTGATGTGAACTCTAGAAGGGGTAAATGCCAATTTCCCACGAAGCTAGACCAGTGGTATATTCTTTGCTGCTTTTCGAACGAGTTAAGCTGGAAGAAACGAGTGAGTCTCATTGTGTACCATATGAAATGAATGAGTAAAACACATGTCCTTGACAGCTCTAATCTATAGTAATGCTTTAAAAAGAGAAAGTGAGTTTGTGTGCATGCGTGCTTTATGGTTGCAGACATGTATGTCTTTTCCAAGGAGGTTAACTTGGTTCTCTGGGAGTACAGAATCTTCGTATTCACCAGCTTCACTTCTATTTCATTGTACATATTAAAGGTTCTGCATTATGTGAAAACTATGTAATGTGTATTTTATGAAATAATTATGGGACAAGAGAGAAGATACAAAGGTTTAAAATTTCACCTACTGTGAATATCTAAACAATTATTTGATTGTTCCACCACCAAAGTTTGCATATAGGCTATGCATAGTTTCCAAAACTTGGATGAATGTTGGGGGGCAGGTTAAGGAAGTTAAGACATTTCGCTGATGTTTCACATCCTTTCAAATCCACATGAATATTAGGATTTTTCATCCGTTATTAGGAATAGCGGGGTGTTACAAAATTACGGTTATAATGTAAAGAGGAGGATGATGATTCATCATAAAAATACTCTAGATCATTGTGCAATAATTTCATAAAGAATGGCAGGAGGTAAACGAAGTTAGTTAAATTGTCATTCGAGTTTAAAAAGCTAACCGTGCAACATTAGATAAGCCATCTTGTTATAAATACAGGTGGAAGTGAAATAGTCCTATGGACTGGGGTAGGTGGCAGAGTGGATGTAGACGAGCGAAAGCCTCCCAACACTTTTTTGTAATTAAGTGCACTATTAACTAGATGATCATGACTAAAAGTAGGAGTATTTGGCAATGTGGTGCATCTTGTTGATTGAGTAGTCTGCTTCTACTGGCGGCACCTTGAACTATTCCAACACACTGTAAAACCATTTAAGTAACGTTGGCCATGTATTGAATTTAGATGTTTTGTCGCTGCCGTGCGAGAAACCATAAAAATTTCAGGAAAAAGTAGGTTATTGTTCACTTCACCATAAGTAAGCATTACCTTGAATTCTACATTCCCACGTAATTACAAATATTTTATTTGATATGTATAATAGCCTTGAATACCTGCCTCTTCTGTTTGAGAGGCTTATGCCATGGTAAGATATTAAACTCGCGTGGAATTGTTACTGATATTAAACAGTTTTAAGGTTTGTGTACACATAATACCTATGTATGTAGTTGATATTTATATGACAATGCAATGGTTTACTTGAAATGAAAATAAGCATTCCGAAGGTTATGGCACTCTTATGTGAAACACCTCTTATGTTACTAACACCATTATTCTGTGTTGAATTTAACAATGCAGTATTAATAATTGCTAAATGTTCAGGAAAGCATAATTTAGAATGTGAATTTACACTCCACTGCAATATGCATAAAGGAAATTTATGTGCAATTGTTTATAGTTTTGGCCAACTGGGACGTGTACACTTCCATTTAATTTTTAATATATTTGTTTTAAAATGGGACTAATGTGCTACATACCAGCACATACATCTTGTAATTATCAGTCTAAAAAAGAGGAATCTGTATAACATGATGCAGAAGTTTTTAGAAGCAATTTTGCCAAGTTAGTTACTCCAAAATGATTTAACAATAAGCTTATTAGTGCAAAACAACATGAGTTGGTGAAATTTGCAACACTAACGTTACTGTTAAGATTTGTGTGCGTGAGTATGTATGACAGATATCAAAATATTTAAAAAAACTAGGTAAACAAAATTGACACTGCTCTTCATGCCTAATGTATTCCACAGTCATGGACTACCATTATTTACTTGGTAGCTTTAGAAGCAAAAAATGACCATAACCTTAATCACTAGTATTTATTAGCATTCACAAGTATGCGAAAACATTGGGATTAATTTAAAATATCTGAACTTGCCTCCAGGATATAAATTTGAAATAAGAGTTTAGAGGAAGTGTTCCATATGGCCACCATTTGCTTGTAGACAGGCTTTACACCTTCTTAACCAGTTCTGACACACCCTGGCGAAGACCTCTGGGTTGTTTCTAGTTTCCTCAGTTGCTAAGAAAATGCGCTGGTGCAGCTCATCCGCAGTTTCTATTTCACCCCTGTACACTTTGTTTTTCATGTCTCCCCAGAAATAAAAATCATGGGGATTCAAGTCTGGCAATCTGGCAGGCCAAGCCACAGGTCCGAATCAACCGATCCATGGTTTGGGAAAGTCTTCGTCAAGTGACATAAGGTGGTGCGCCATCATGAAGGAACATCTTCCTCCTCATCTCCAACGGGATGTCCTGCAACAGGTTAGGCAATTGGTACTTCAAAAACCGCCGATACTCTATACCAACCAGTCATGCATGATAGAAGGACGAATGGTCCAATAAGATGATCTCCAATTATGCCGGCCAAACGTTAATCAAGAATCAATGCTGAAAATTCTGCTGTTGTAGTTCTTGGATTCTCCACTGCCCACATGTGTGTTTTGTGAAAGTTTGTAATGCCATTTTACGTGAAACAGGCTTCGTCCGTCACCAACACATTTGTTACAAGACCTGGATTTTGTGCAAACTGATGAAGCAGTCACTCAGAAAATGCAATACATGGATGAGTCATTAGGTGATAAACATTATACTCTCTGAATGTGATATGGGCGCAATAACTGTTCTTTAAAAGTTCTAAGTAGAGTCCAGTACGACACCCCACTGTGTGAGCAATATCGCAAATGCTCCAATCAGGGTTTTCATCAACCAAATTTAACACTTCCTCTTCCATGTTGATAATTTCGTCAGGTCGTTGTCACCCTCGGTTATGACATCTCAGAATTACACTACCTGATGTTTTGAGACCCCCCTGAATCCAAAAAAAGTATTTTTGGAAACATGTCCGTGTGTGTGTGTGTGTCTGTCTGTCTGTCTGTGAACAGCATAACTCAGAAACAAACAGTCGGATAAACACCAAACTTGGTATTTAGTTTCAGTATCTTCCAGAGGTGCGACACGAAGGTTTTCAAGAAAATCCCCCCACCCCAGATTACCCTTTACATGGAACATTTTTCGAAAATTTTAATTTTCTCAAAAATGGCTCTAACGATTTTGATTAAAATATCATATGTTTAAGATATTTTCATGACAAATAAAGTGTATATCTTGAATTTCCTGGGAATGTCTCCAAAAGTATTCTTCATTGTGAACGACTTTTGCATAACTGGTAAACCATAAGAGATAGACAAAATTTTACTACACAAAAAATGTAGATCGCGTTAAAATACCCATTTTTTATCATATACATTTTTGTTGTTGAGTGAACCATTTTCGAGATATTGCTTGTTATTCCCTTAAATTTTTCAATACTTATTTTCTCAATTGGGAATTCGTTATTCATTTTTTTGTCTTGTATATGCAAAGAGTATTAATCTGTGGCAAAGAGAATGGTGCTGCACCTAGCAACCAGCTATTAAGATATATATATATATATATATATATATATATATGTGCTTAAAGGCTACTGTATTTCTATATTGCCTTGTAAATATATATTCCCCTTACATCTACAAGAAAATTAGCAATAAGATAGTGTCTGCAAATGTTTATCTCGATTAACATGAAGTAGATGGAGAATAAGCGTTTGTAAAAATAGTTTGTACAAGAGTAGAGAAAGTCATGTGAGTGTAACAGATCAGATTTTTTTATCTATGCCTCCTTTAGCTGCTCTGATCTTAATTTGTGGCTTTGACATAAAAACAATTGCATGTGATTAAGTAAACATTCCCCACGATCTACACTGATATTGGAAGAAAGTAAATGCAGCTATTGCAATGTTGTCAGTTCTAACAGAACTAAGGAGGCAGTAAATTTTAGACTTTTTAAATTTAATTTACACAAAAACGGTTCATTCTATTGAAATATGCCAAAGGAAAAAGTTGTCATCTATTCAATTTTCTATGTATCCAGCCATAAATTAAGAACCTTTAATAATAGTAATCCAGCAAGGTGATGATAAATTTTTGGATAAAAGCATTTTTTTCTCAAACGGTGCATTTAATTACAAAGAAGTGTTGTAGGTTTTTGTTCATCTACATCCACGCTCCCACTGCCCCCAGTCTGCAGGACTATTTCCCTTCCACTCTGTATAGAGAAAGGTGTCACAGTAGATCGCAGAAAACACAGTCTTAATATGAACAGATCATTTCTTAAATTTGCTACTATTATTCAGCAATGTGAAAGCCAAAAGAATTTCCTTGTAGTAATCTTTAAGTTTTTTCACTAAATACTCTCATAAAACTAAACTTCAGTTTCTCCTTGTCTTACACCATTTGTTAGCATTATCATATCTTGCCATCTCTTGTTGGCTGCTGGATGTAGAATTTTTCTTTGTTCAAATTAAAAATTTTGTCCTCGTAATTCAAACAACAAAACAAATATGCTGATATCCTGAGCAATATATGGATTATATACTACAGTGTTGTGAAATGGGGAGAATGTCTCATAATGAGAGCACATTCATTACTTTATCACTTAAACGGACTCAATTATACAAAGGACCAGAGTTCATTAACACTTCATATTCATAGAATAACAAAGAAACCTATATGTGTTGCATGGTTACAGAGTGTGCAGCAGATGATTCAGTTCTTAAACTTCTCAGGGGAAAGCTTTTAACAAAATAGGGAAAACAAGTTATGTTATGTTTTCTAATACAAATAAGAAAGAAGGAACTTGTAGGAATGTGTACATGCAGGGTAAGTTTTAAAGGAGGACATTTTTTTTTGCTATTTTTGTTAAGTTTCACTGAGTTTAGATTCTGTTTACTTATCCAGATGAGTGCAGTCTGAGTCCTAAGATTATGAAAGTCAATCTGTTTATAGACAAACACTAATTACTCATGTGCAGAAAGATGGTTGTATGGGCCGGAATAATAATGCAGTTCACAAAACCTAAAAACAAAAGTGCAGCGAAGCTAAAAAGGAATGTGTGTTGACAACATAAACTCAAAGAATATTTATGCATTACACCCTAGTCCAAAGGAATTAAACCTTTAACCACTCCCACCTTGCAGTTTTATGGGTATACTAAAAATTGCAACCTTACTGAAATTATTTCATAAATTCAGTCTTTGGGGTACTTTAACTTTTCTTCCCTTCCTGGTAGCAGTGATTCCTGGGACTTAGTCACACAGTCCAGCATCTGAAGGAGTGGTAGAGGCTTTGAACTGACATCCAGCAGCCCGTCCCAAGGATGGTGTGATGTTTGAGCTAGACAACACCTCCAATGGATACAAATGTTGCACAGGTCTCAACATTCTTGACACCAGGACGCTTCTTATCTCTGATGCTTCACCTTCCCATGTTAAACTTCTGGAATCCAATTGAACACAGATTTCCATAACAAGCAGTTCTCACCATACATAGGACACATTTCGTGATGCACTTCTGGTGGGACAGTCCTTTTGCCCACAACCGCATGCTATTCTCCTGCAACACACCTGCCATCTTCTTCTGGCTGTCACTGACTAAGCAGGTGCTTATGTGGTGTCGTGCACTTGCTATGACAAGCATACATATGCTGCCATCTGCTGGCAAAATACACATACAGGACTTAAATATGTTATACGGTAAACTGACATTTGCAACTTATTTATTGACTCACCCTCATACCAGATTTACCTGATTGTTGAATTGTAGTTCAGCAAAGCAAATTTTTTGAGGAAAGGAAAAAACAAACTGAATAATGGCTAAAGGCTGCCTTACAATAACAGACAGGAGGACAACAAAGTTAAAGTACATGTAATATAATGCGAGTATCCACAATAAATGGAAGCTTTTTGAGTCCCAGGAATGAGAAAGTAGACTTTGTCAAGTTTTAATGCTCTTGTTTCCAGAAACGCATATTAGAACCATATTGTGCATATTAGACTCCTCACTATAGAAATTATTCAAGGTGGCTGTGACATTAAACAGGTGCTAGAACTCTCTTTAGTCACTCCTTCAGATTTATTGAGTGTTGGCTCTTCTAGCAAAAGCATTGTCTCTATGCAACTCAAAACTGGCTATGGCCTCAAAAAACAATAGCATAAACTAGAAAGAACAGAAAAAATGCTAGAAATTAACAAGAGCAATAAAGAGCTTTAATGCATGCTAATTACAAAGGAATGACACTTGGTATGATGAGAGACAGAAATAGTAACGGATCTGCATTTAGAAAATGTTTGCTATATCAGATTTTTACATTGGCTAACCTGCATTATTTTGTCTGAGTTGGAAGCAGGTGAAAAATATGATTGGTCAGTTACAAACAAATGATGTCCCAAATTGCTAATTCGACTTTCCACTATGCTATCAATATGGTCATCGATATGCATTCCCATTCTCTATCCTGGGGATTGTAAACAAAATGTTAATGCTGTTTCTGTTCTGCTTTTTATTCTGGAAGTATTGTGAAACACAATAAAGCATTGACAAACTGTTACCAGTTTGAAAGTTATTGTTGAATAAGATTATTTGTATTGTGTAGGCCTAGTTCCCTTTCTTTCAAGAGGAAAACTTTATTTTGTGTCTTAACTGTTAAGTCAAGTCTCTCACGAGAGCAAATATAAACCCCCCTTTTTTTTAAAAAAAAAAAAAATCTGCTTACAGGAAAAAGTTATGGGAAATAATGTAATGGTTTTTGTTCTGTTTTTAGATACGATTGTCCTAGAGAATGGCCAGATTTGGTTCCCACACTTCTAACTGCTGTGAAAAGTGATGAACCACTTGTTCAGCACAGAGCATTACTTATGCTGCACCATGTTATCAAAACCTTATCTTCCAAGAGACTTGCTGGAGATCGCCGGCTCTTCCAAGAACTCACCAGTAATGTGTTCTCATTTGTTCTCAACTTATGGAATAGTCATGTTGAAAATTTCCTGGCTCAGGTTAGTTACAGTAATATATAGAGTATAACAAGAAAAAACAAACATTTTGGGAAAAATGTGTTGAAGTATTTTTTTAAATAAAAAATGCACAAGTTAGCATATTTAAGGAAAATAATTAGATAGCACTTATTAGACATTTGGGAGCTGCAGTTGGAAAACAGATATACACATTTATGTTTTGTATGGAGTATCCCAGGTGAAAGGAGCCCCAGAAATTCACATCATTGCATAAACGTTTTGCTGAATGTGATTAAATTTGGATAGAAGACAATCCATTACGTGAGAAAGTTAGATGATCTGGAACCCAGACATGGCTGGTACCAACAAGATGGCATAACATACCACACTTCTCAAGTGAGCATGGCTGAGATGGAATAATTTTTTGCTGACAGGCATTTCATAAGGATTATGGCTCCCAAAGTCACCAGATTTCACCTCATCTGACTTTTGCCTGTGAGGTAGCCTTAAACGAAAGGTCTACAGGAACAAACCACACACCCTTTGTGAGTTACGGAAGAGCATCCTGCCTTGAAATCCAGGCAGTGACACCCAAGTTTCTGGCAGCCACATTTATCAACTTGCGTGTTGTGTTAAAGTGTGTTAAAAATTTGAAGGTGGTCATTTCCAGCATCTCTTTACCATGTACTTTGATTTCTCACACGCATATAGCTGTGTCATTGTTCAAATTTAATTTAATTTCCTTTCTATTTACCTTTTATACACATGTTCTGGCCCCTTTCAAGTGGGACATGGCAGATGAAGATGAACATTGACAACTGTGGGGAAGTTCTTTGATCAAATGGCCACATATCACTTCAGGTGCTTGTATTCATAACTGGCTTATGGTTATTAAAAGCTTATGATCCTGATGCACTAAAACAACAAATTGTGGAGCTGTAATGAGTGTTTAGACATTTTGAATGAATGATTATCTGATTGAAATTGCACAAGCACATGAGAAGGTAGTATTTTTCATCGCTTAGTGGACACTGCTGAGGACTTTTATTATTTTCACTTTACTAATCATTATTGAAACTTATGCATCTAATGTTGAATAAATGTGAGGCTTTCATCATTCAAAATCCACTTCAAATGGAGCAGTAACATTGCATTTTAAGTATGTTTCAAAATATATTTCAAACTGCAGAGTAAACAACAAAGTAGTACAGTAAAATTGAGGTGGTCAGAATGCTCAACTCGTAGAAGCAATACATATATAACACTAGTCTGCATTTTCAAACTTTTTGTCAGATGATTTCTTAAAAGTAGGTATTCTTGAATCAAGTTTTTAAGCTGATTCCAGAAATAACCAGTTTTTTTCTATCACGTCAGGTTTTTACATAAAATAAGTAATGTTTTGACAATTGTACTAATGAGCGTAGAAAAATATTCAAATACCATTTCACACAAGGTAAGTTTTTATTCAAGAAACATTTTCAGAATACTCTTAAGAACTCCCCTAATTTATTTCATGACTACATTTGAACAAAACAAGAAGCCAAAGTGTTTCATTTAATTTTTTTTCAAATTTTCTCTTCTTTAACTTCGTTGCAGATCCTTGAAGATGACTGTCCCTCCTCAACATCCAACAGTAGTCGGCCATCATAGTTTCATTCCATCTCCCCTGGACCTCCTCTCCATTTCCTTAATATCTTGGTGAAAACGTTCACCCTGGTCTTCACTATAATGTCCCAGATTTTCTGGAAAGTAGTCGATATGTGAATGCAGAAAATGCACCTTTACACTCATGTTACAACCCATCTTCTTGAAATTTTCCAACATTGTTTCGACAATGGCCTTGTAATTAGGATCTTTGTTATTGCCTAAGAAGTTTTCAGTAACTGATCGGAAGACGGTCCATGCTTCTATTTCTCTCTCATTCATTGCCTTCTCAAAATCTTCATCCTTCATCAATTTCTTTATTTGAGGACGAACAAAAATTCCAGCCTTTAATTTGTCTTGTGTAATGAAGGGAAATTTATTGGAAAGGTACTTGAAGCCCTTACAAATTGCTTTATCAAGCCCAATTTTATGTGTAGTGGTGGAAACAATATCTTTATATCTCTATATTTTTGAAGTGAAATTGTGAAAAAACTATAAGTGATAGAAAAAAATTAAAAGTAGTTCTGAAATCAGCATAAAAAAGTGAGTCAGAATCCCTTATTAGTTTTCAGTCATCCGATATCATGCAGACTAGTGTAATAGTACTGTCAGTGCCCAATGCATTAAGTGGGCTGGAAATGTAGTTGGTAAAATGCTTAACTGATGTTTAGAAGATCCTGGGTTCTAACCTCACCTCAGCATTTTTTTTTATTCCCCTGTTTATAAGATTCTTGAATATGCCCAAAACCTTCTGTTTGTGTGTTCTAGTTGTTAAAGTAAGGGTATAGCACCAAAACTTGATGAAGATTTTGGAAAAAATAGGCATTTGGATTATGTACTCCAAAAATACTCAAAATCTATAATTTAAAAAATGGTTTTGTGTTTGAGTTGTGGACACCTAGCTTTATGTGCAGTAAGGTTAATATACAATCAGAAATGGTTTTAGTTTTAAAATGTCATTCTTTGGCAGTTCTGTTTCTCAACAATTTTACTGATTTGAAATGTTGCTCCAAATGGACTTCTCTTCTAATTACTCGTAATTTTTCAGGTACATTCCATAAAGTAAAACTTTTGCAAAAAATTGTGTTATAGTTTTGTGTAACTTTGTGTTCTCTGGCCAGATAAATGACATAAAAAGAAATAATAAGTGAAAATTTAAGCTAGTAACAGTGAAGGAACTATACAAATTGTAAATTACTTACGTATACTTTGTGTGTATGTAAGTTATTTGTAAGAAAAAGACAAATTATTTTAAAATTTCATGTGTAGAACATTTGGCATAGAACTTTGAAATTTAAAATGTTAATAACTTGAAACTTTAAGAAGATATGAAAATGAAATAAAACCTCAGTGTTAAATAGAATTTTGGAGTTTGCATTCTGTTTAATAGTTTATCTCAGGACTTCGACTAGTTATATGCCTTAACACACTTTTCGTAGTCATTCTATTTGTCATATTCTAATGAGCATGACTACATTGTAATACATGTTTAAGGTTAACTTAAAATGATTTTAAGGCTGTCATAGTTCATTTTTATGGCCATAACATATAATATACATTTTCCTATTGGTAATAAGGTAAATCTATAATAATTAAGGATTTCTATGAGAGTGCTAATTTTCCTGCAAATTAGTTTGTATTTGCATTCTATATAATGTGTTTGTTTTCCATTTTGATAATGCACTTGGGAAGCTCATTAACAACCACAGCTATTTCTATAGCCAAGAAATTAATTCCTTATGTTGTCTTACATGCCAGTATTGTCTTCCATTTCTTTTAGCATGCGCCAAGCTTGATCAGTACGATATAAGATTTGTTTCCCAGTCATGTTCTTATGAAAAATTTTGGTGCCAACGAAATCTCATAGAAAATTCTTCACCAACAAACATCTTGGTGAGATACGCAGGTTTTAACATTTAAATTTGCATCGCTTAATTCAGCCTTAGCTTGTATTTAAAGATTAGTGAAGCCAGCCGTAAAAGTTAGAATGGTACGAAAAATAAAGAGCATTCAGGAGAAAAATTAGAGAGCAGTACCCATTTTAATGTTCAGTGTATAGAAATCAAACATTGATGCTCATAATTATTAAAAATAGTGATGTGTTACCTAACGACAACCCTTTTTATTTAGCGTATTTCTAAGACTAAAAGAACATGTTTTAGAACCATTTGTCCCATTCATCAGCTATTTATTAACAGAATAATGAAAAAAGAGTTGTTGAAAGCTGTCTTGGAAGGCACCACAATTGTCACCACAAGAGAAAAAAAAATTCTTGATTTACAAGGAGATAGTAGAACAAATAGCTGTTCAGAATAATACAGGGCGAGCCAAAAGACTCTAAACCGCCTGCGCTGTGTTTTTACTGTCCGCGTCCTCGGTGCTCGTTACCGTCTGCCGCTATCATAGAAAGACGTGGATGAAACCATACAACATTTTTAAAACTACTTTTAAAGGCTTTACTTACCAACTTTATGAAAGGAAATGCTGAAACTGGTCACTGTTGTTGTCCATACATTTTTGGCACCTCTTTAGGAAACTATCCATCATGGAATTTTTGGAGGGAATTTTCCAAACGATGACCGATGTCTTCTAATGTTTCTTCGGTAAGAACTAAACACCGTCTTTTAGATTTCTTAGCCTGAACACTTCGTGTGACTTGAAATTTACTAAAGTTCATGGATTGTTGTACCGCCTGGAACTTTTACACCTGGAAATCCTTCTGCAAATCATACTTTCACTTGGCGAGCTGACCGAGTTAACACATATGAATCAGAAATAAATACACGCATGCAGTAGAAAACATATACTGAGCCATAATATACTTTGTAACTAAGTACAGAACAAAATAATAAATAATTTGTAATAATTGAACTACATCACATCACTGTCAACTCAAAACTGCACTTCACACTACAGACCAAAACCACAACAGCTTGACTTTGTTTATAGCAACAGTGCGTTATCATGTTTTTATCATATTTCCACACGCCCAGTGGAAAAACACTACACAGCTGGTAATATTGTTCATAAAATACCCCTCCAGGGTAACTTAAAACATAAGTGTACAAGACAAACCTACACACCCTGATAGCATTAAAACAAAATATCCGCCAGGAAATTTCTCAACGTGAACTACGGCGAGTGATGGATAGTTTCCTAAAGAGGTGCCAGAAATGTATGGATGATGACGGTGGCCAGTTTCAGCATCTCCTTTCGTAAAGTTGGTAAGTAAAGCCTTTAAAAGTAGTTTTAAAAATGTTGTATGGTTTCATCCACGCCTTTCTATGATAGCAGCAGATGGCAACGAGCGCCGAGGATGCGGACAGGAAAAACACTGCGCAGCGGTTAGGAGTTTTTTGGCTCACTCTGTACTTCACTTGTTCTTAGTCCATTAATACATATGTAAATGTAGACTTTGTTTCGTTCCCATATTCTAACAATCTATGCATCTTATCGTGGATTTGTCTACAATGCATATAGTAAGAGTTATGAAAGGGTTTCTTTCAGGCATTAATCTGAATAAAAATTTGCAGGTAAATGCTAACAGCAGCGAGATGGGAGCAACGTTAGAGAAAGCTCTTCTTGCATTGCGTATACTACGCAAGCTAGTAGTACATGGTTTTAAAAACCCCCATGAGTCGAATGATGCCGTGCATTTTCTAAACATGGTTTTTGATCGTGCCAAAACAATGTTGGAATGCAGTAAGTATATTCTTTCATGATAATACCTGCTTCAATTTTTTTTGGGGGGCGTGGTGCCTCATCATGAAAGATATTGCAAATATGAAAAGAGGTTTTTCTTTTTTTCTGGAAATTGGGAGCCATAAAAATAATGATGGAAATACTTACGTTTATCACATCATGGCTAAATTGGTGTGGTATGAATTAGAGTTTGAAGAAGAGCTACACGGGGAACACTGTCTACATAGTGGAATAGGCTGATACAGTAGAATCTCGTTAGTACGTTTTTGCAGGGACCTAAGGATTTGGACGTCATAAGCGGGAAAACATGTTAACGAAAATGCAAAATCTGCAATTTAAGAACATAGGTAATAAAAATCTAATAATTACTACGTCTCCATGGGCAATTTAAATTGATTTTGAGTACAATTTCATACTGAATACGATCCGCGTTTCCATGTTAAATTCAATATGTTTAAATGGATTTGGATACACAAAGCCTGAGAATAAATAATTGAAGCTTTTATTTTGGTTAACTTGGATTTTTTAGGTTATGAATGTTTTTGAGAAAATAAATTGCGAATTGTGGAAGCGGCAATAGTGGTTTTGCTGTGTGTTTTATTACACATGTGATAACAATTTCTGCTAAAAAAGAAAAAATTATGAGTGTGCATCGTGTTACGAGTACAATAGACAATATTATCTTTGGTGTATACAAGACGATTTGAATACGGAGGTGTTTCCATACAACAAATTTCGTTCCGGTCCTCTTCTGATCCTATTTTCCAAGAGAAAAGTTTTGTTTTAGTATTTTTCCCTTCTTTAAAAGCAGTTTCAATCAATTTAGGTTTGCTAACAATCGTGTTTAAGGTTGACGGAGGAATGTTTAACTTCCGCACTATATCGACATATTTTATATTTGGATTTGTGATTACATCAAGGATTTTCAGTTTTTCACTGTTGGTTATTTACCTACTACACTTTCTTTTTTTCATTGTAAATGGAAAGTTAAAATACAATCTACGGTTGTTTGGTCATCACTCAACATTAGAGACTATTGTTAGCGTTTACCACGCCAAGGTAAAGCATTCTCTATCCCGCCCACAGAAATCGTGTCACACAAATATTTAAATGCATGTATGTGATTGGCTGCCGATTTCCACCCCGTGACCAAGGATTGACCAAAGTAGCAAATGAGGACATCAAACTATGAACGTGTTAATCGCCTACTGCCACTGTGCCGATCAAGGATTGGCCAAAACAGCGAATGAGGACGAAAAACTTCAAACGTAGTAAGCGGGACCGGGAAAACGCACTAAGCAAACATTATTTATTATATTTGGTGATTTGGTACCGGGACTTTTATAATTAAACGTAATACATGGGAAAACGTGTTAATGAGGAACGTGCTAACGAGATTCCACTGTAACTTTGCATATTGTTGAAAGTACTCAAGCACCTTGTTTATCCAACCCTCACTAATCCAGATTGATTTTTGCTTATTATTTCACCACGAAAATATGCATATCCTTTGTTAAATACATATTAATGTGTATGATGTAGTGTTTGGCACCTCAGATAGCTTAGAGATTGCCATTAGTTGCAGGCTTTATGCTGACAATAAGTACTTTACCATGGTCATAGAACAACAAAACTAAATTGTGTGAGATAATGTTTCATTAGTTTTCATGACAGTCCTGGTAGCAGTTGCAGACTGCTCGTCTGGATGTCATAAAAAATTTTTTTCTTCTACTTTTGCAGGGATCCAAAGGTCACTACCGTAATCAAAGTTTGTATTCATTTAATAGTTTGTTTCTGGATAATCCAGAGTTCGCTAATCCGGATTACCTCCAGTCCCATCTAGTCTGGATAAATGAGGTTCTTATGTACCCTTAAGTGATGTTACATAATATTATGTTTTACTGTCCACATTATTGCTGGATGCACTTAAGTCTTGGTTTCTTACAACCGACACAAGTGAGGTGCATCCACCTTACACAAAGCCAGATTATAACATTTAATAAGGCTTAAACAAATAGCTCTGCATTTACCACCAAGAATCAAGACGAGTTTCGTAGACAAAATGGGCAAGAAACTGATTGGCTCATACACTGGCTGAGAAACATTCACATGGAACTATCATATAAATTTTATTACAGAATAAGTTAAATTAAATTTATTAATTCATTCTCCTTAGCCTGGCAGAGAATATCTGCTCAGATAAGAGAGTTCGGTGCCTATTACTTGGTACCTTCGTAATATTAGGAGCTCATTTCAAAAATACCTCTTCTTCATACAGGCAAAATATTGGCTAATCATGAAAGCGTTTGTACATACAGTAATACTCCTAATTATCTGGAATAATCATTGGGAGTATACTATAAATACTCAATACTTTGAGTACCTGTACTCAAATGTAGACACTTATGAAAGATGAAAAAAATGTGTGTAATATTCTATAATATATGGATAAGTTAGTAACAGTGATGTGAATTTGAAATTATTTAGAAAATTTTGAGTTCGGAATTGAAACACTTAACATCACTTACTTGTTTTTCATCTTAACCGGTTTCAAGAGCTAATTGCTGCCGTCATCAGAAGTGGATATTTGTTTGTTTAGAAGATGATTTTGTTGTGATATTCCTCCATTTGCGTACCTTGTATATATCCATTGGTGTGGAAGATGAGCTTTCTTCAGTGTATTGAAGAGCTGTGTTGAATGCTGCTTAGCATCTGCATCGATACTCCAGAACTGGCTCGTCTTCTTTCTCTCTGTCGTCTGCAATCTGGGTGGCAGCAGCAATGACTAGGTTATCATTTAGTTCTGCTTCTGTCGTGCAGTCATTGTGTCTTGATTTACTCACTAACATCATTGGTCTGATCATCAGGATGCAAAGCCTGCAAATCACTTAAAATTTCTGGTGTATCCAAGTCTTCAGTTTTGTGGCTTTTCTTCTTTTTCTGTTTCATCTTGATTTTTACTTTTTTCATTCATTTTTGGTCTCAGTTTGAGCCAAGATTTTTCAATTGTTGATGCTGGCATTTTTTCCTAAACCTCAGCAAGTGTATAAATAACATCTTTTACACTAAGAGCTATCATCGCCTGCAGCAAGCTGCTGCCATCCTCTAACTTTCCTAAGATGGATCCTATGTATTTCCTATATCATCTCTTAAGTCACTCAGTCACCACCTGGTCCTTGGATTGAATTAAAGAGGTAGTTGGGACTAAGATAATAGGCTTTTATATTCCCTTTAACTAGTTCCTCCTCAGATGGGTGAGATGGGGCACTTCCAATAATAAGATGGCACGTAGGAGGAGTTCTTTTTTTTTAAGGTGTTTTTTTCAACCGCAGGTACAAGCTGATGAAAAACCATTCCTTAAAAAGTGTACAATTCATCCATACTGACTGTTGAGCTAGGTAATGTACAGCAGAAATGACATGTTAATATTTTTTAATGCTCTTGATATTTTGGCCATTCCTATCACAAGCAATGGTATTTTGTGACTGCCATTAGCATTGCCACATAAAGCAGTAGTCATGCTATCTTT
This sequence comes from Deroplatys truncata, assembly GCA_030765065.1. NCBI lineage: Eukaryota > Metazoa > Arthropoda > Insecta > Mantodea > Mantidae > Deroplatys > Deroplatys truncata. The sequence continues at coordinate 170,156,344 of CM060979.1, forward strand.
GGAAAGTTTCATTTCTTGAACATTTACCATTTTGTGCAGCCAGCATTCTATTTGGGAGCATTTTACAATTCAAACCAGATTCATCAATGTTATATGTTTGATCAGGAGTTAATTCATATTCTTTAACAATGTCTTTAAATTTTGGAATGAATTTGCTACATCAGAAGAAAGCTTCTGACCTGAGAGTACAAAATTTTGAATGTCATGTTGTTTTTTTCAGCAGTGAAGCCAGCCTTCACAAGCTGTAAATCATTCACCCTGGTCAAGTTTTTTCATACAGAAGTAGCTCTTTTTCTTTTTATGGTTGGTCCAGACAATGTAGTTTGAACCATATCCACAATGCAGAGTGTAATACCTCACATTTTGGCTTTTTCAAAATGTTGCAAATTTGCAGTCTTTTTCCATTACATCATTAAAAATTTCTAAATCTTTCCTATTTTTTCTCCAACTCTTAATGGTTGTTATGCTAATGTCTACTTCATTGGCAACTTTTTGAAGAGAGTAATCTAATCTCTCAAGCACTTTTAACTTTTCTGCCAAAGACAGCGCAATGTGTTTGTTTTGTTGTTGCCATATCAATATCATATACACTGTGTTACATGTAGTTGTAAGCAGTATATTGAAAACCATTATTCAAAACACACAGACATCAGCAAACTCTAAACTATTTGTAAACATGTAGTGTTATCACAAAAGAATCTGAATAGCACATTGTTGATGTTAAAAAAACCAATTGAATTACTGCGCAGGAAATGAGCCACTGACGGGTACATACAGACACTATTGGAGTAAAACATAAGCAGTGACTGATGGTGGCATGACTGGACTAAAGGGGTTCTGATACATTTCTGTTTTTACATATTCATAAGTTTCCCTAATGCAATTCATATTCTATGTGCTGCAGTAATGTCACAGTATTCAAAACCCTGTTGATCCAAATAATCCAATAAAGTATCAACACATTGCAAAGCTTCAGTGCGGGAAATACATTCATAATCTTTTACTCTTACCACTGCAAAAGATTTAAATCTGCTGCATAAATTGTCAAACACAGTGTGCCACAGGGCTCATTGTTTGGCCCTTTACTTTTTATACTTTACATAAATGACATGTATGCTTCAGAAAATTGTAAACTTATAAGTTATGCTGATGACACCACTATTATCTGTAATGCAAATAACGATTGTGACCTTCAGTCACTAGCTACCAAGGAATCGCTTAGGATAGATAACTTTTTCAAAACCTTAAGCCTCATGATCAACTCTGAAAAGACTAATATAATTAAATTTGAACTAAAAAAAAGAAAACAGATGCTATGCTTCATATTAACCTTGCAGGTACAGTGATAAAGGAATCCTCCTCACACAAATTCTTAGGCATACAGGTTGATAAACATATATCATGGACTAATCACATTGACAACCTATGTAAAAAAATTAGTATAGACCTGTACCTGTTGAGGGAGTTTGCAAAAATATGAAACATAAATGTTCTCAAAACTATATACTATGGCTTAATTTACTCGCACATTCAATATGGCATAGAAGTATGGGGTGGCTGTAGTAATACCCTCATTCAGAGGGTTCTAGTACTCCAAAAGAAATGTATTACGACAATGTTCAACATGGGAAAACGAGAGCCTTGTAAGGAAGCCTTCAAAAGAGAAAAACTGTTTACTGTAGTGTCTTTGTACGTATATAAAGTAATCTGTCTGACTGAACTGCACAAACCTAAAACAAATAGTGAAATACGTGATCATGACACAAGGTGTAAATTGGACTTGCACCAAAATAGTTATAATTTAAAATCTATAAACAAAGATCTTTTTATATTTGGTTTATATATGCACAACCGACTACCAACTGAAGTAAAATGTGAAAGTAACATCTTTAGATTCAAACAGAGTGTAAAAAAAATCTTTTAAACAATCCTGTATATAATATTAATGATTTTCTTCTTTGTGCTTAAAAATGCTTGAAAGAACCTGTATACAATATTCATAATTTTAACAAAGTGTAAACAAACACGTATATTTTCTAAACTGTAATTTAAGTTTTTATCTTTGTACTTGACAATGCTCAAAACTTGTAATTGAGTCTATGGGCAATAAACTTAAACTGAATGTTGTGAGCCACTTCACTTTCTCCATCTCCACTTTAGTTATGGTGTTAACAATATCCTGGTCAGTCATACCATTTACCATTTAATGAAAGTACCATTTATGAATACAAATCTAAAAGGTGCTAGTGGCAGCACCAGTGGTAACAGACTACTTCATAAGAGTCATGCATTGTACCTTCATGAAGATTAAAAATCATTGTAGTTCTCTTCAAGGTTGTATGGATATTAATCTGTTGCTTTCCTAGACTAATTAAATTAATAAAGGAGTGGTTTTTAACGAGAAATATTTCTCTCTGAAAAGTTATCTATAATCTGTGTAAGGCTTTCTTTACTGTGTCCCACAAAATCAACAAATTTTAATATATTGATTGACCTAATAGTGGTTAACTATGAAGCGCAGGACTTAAAGATAATAAGTCACCTTTGGGATAGTGGAATCTCGTTAGCACGTTCCTCATTAACACGTTTTCCCGTGTATTACGTTGAATTATAAAAGTCCCGGTACCAAATCACCAAATATAATAAATAATGTTTGACTATTGCCGCTTCCACAATTCGCAATTTATTTTCTCAAAAACATTCATAACCTAAAAAATCCAAGTTGACCAAAATAAAAGCTTGAATTATTTATTCTCAGGCTTTGTGTATCCAAATCCATTTAAACATATTGAATTCAACATGGAAATGTGGATCGTATTCAGTATGAAATTGTATTCAAAATTGATTTAAATTGCCCATGGAGACGTAGTAATTATTAGATTTTTATTACCTATGTTCTTAAATGGCAGATTTTGCATTTTCGTTAATACGTTTTCCCGCCTATGACGTCCAAATCCTTAGGTCCCTGCAAAAACGTACTAACGAGATTCTACTGTACATCTGAAAATGAATTTGATGCTTGTGGTTTACTGAGAAAAATGTGTCATTTGGGGAATTTAATGTTGTGCCAGCATGTAAGGGTAGCTCATTTGATTAGAGCACTGGCATGGGAAGCTGAAGATCTGTGTTTCAGATCTTGGCTATGGCATTGAATTTTTCAGTCTGATTCAACGTTTTCAAATTGAAGTAAGGTTCCTTAAAAGGAACAATTAAGTTCATATGTTGTGTTTTCAATGCTCCTTAATAATGCTATTCAATCTCTGAAAGACTATAAATTTCCTTTTCTGTTTCCTTCTGCATAGGGAGATCTCTACAGACTCAAGAAAGAAGTTTAGTGGAATTGTGTGAAAAGTTTATAATTCACCTAACCAAAGTTTTGATTGCTGTTTTGGAACATCATCCGTTTTCATACGTTGATTTGATTCAGCCTTCACTTGAGTTTGCTGTATATTATGTGTTCACACCAAATGGTGAACCGCTACTATTTGAACGCTTTGTAATACAGTGTTTAAATTTGATCAAAGGCATTTTATTATGTGCTGAATATAAGCCTGCAAAAATTATGGAAGGTAAGAATTTACATATTGAAGCTGCTTTAATGCATGAAAGTGCATCAAGCGAAATCAGAAGATCTTAGGATATTTAGGCTTTGTAAAGAGACAGTAAAAGCAGATAAAATAAATAAGCTATTGTCGATTCAGCCCTAGAACCCGACTTGATGTAAACAAAACATTTGTATCTCTCTATGTTAACCTCAAGTTCATATCGACTGTGAGGAACAAACTGCTCATCAGCTTATGAATGCAGAAGAGAGGTGCATGACACCACATAGAATTAAACGGAAGCTTCAATCTTCCGTAGTTGTACTATTCATGTATTATTTATTATTTCATATTAAAGTTTCAAACTATGTTTCATTAACATAGCTCTTGAAAACCCACAGATTATCACACATTTATAAGGAATAATATGTTATGGTGAGCTTTGGTTTCCTCTTTATTGTGGGCTAGTTAATCTCGTCATGTGTTTACATCAAGTTGGGTTTGTTTGAAGTAATTTGGAACAAATGCGCATTCCATGTAACCAAAAGTCATAACATTTACCATGTAATTCAATAATTAATTGTATTTTCTTTTCTGTAGAATAGTAGGAGCTTAAAAACGATTGGAATTGCTTTCCAGGTGGTTTATTATATTAATTTAGACCTTATTATATTGACCTGTATTCTTATGTTTTAAAATTTATGCAAAACTAACTTCCGTTTCAGAAACAAAAGAACCAGGAACACTTAGAGCACACCAGATCAAGATGACATTCTTTGCTGCAAATACATTGACTGAAATGTGTCGTAAATTGGTGACTCATTATTTCCTGCTCACTCGAGAAGACCTTGAACTATGGGATAGTGACCCTGAAAGTTTTGGTGAGATATCTACACTTCAGCCCTATGTGTTTGCTTGTATGTAAACTTTTCTACTGTGTGTATTAGTTTGTTTCTGTTGGTGTACTCACAATAGTATTGAAGTAGTTAAATGACTTTAGTATTCCGTAAAGCATACTATTTTGTATTATTTTACGTACTGTTTTCTTCTAGTTTTTAAACATTGGTCCAAAAATATGAGGACAAAACTCTGTTTTCTATCGATTATTATGAAACAAAAGAAGCATGAATTAATGTTGTAAATCTAAGTGTATTTAAAATTGCTGTGTCATTCATTCATTCATTATCTGTTTACCCTCCTCTCATGTAGGACTTACACCCCCCAGGCCTTACAAGCGTGTGCCTGGGGTCAGAGGACTGTCGAGGAGCAGACACTCATGGATCAGACAGAACATCCAGGATGGGTGATCAGCCCGATGCCTGGTATGGGATGAAGGAAGTAGATGAAACGAAATGTGGGTGAAATGGATGAAAGGAAAGGTGATGATGGAGCAGTTGGTGGAATGAATGGCACGGGAAACCAGAGAACCCGGAGAAAACCCGCCCAGACGCCGCTTCGTCCACCACAAATCCCACATGCAGGTCCCTGGGATTGAACCCGGGCCACCTCGGTGGGAGGCGAGCGGTCTAACCACTCGGCCACGGCACCGCCTAAAATTGCTGTATCCATTTTCTAAAACTGCTCATTTGCAGCTGTTTGCTCAGTGCTATACCAGGATTCAAAACTTGGTCTTTCAGCTGTATGTGCAGATGCTCTTCTGCTGAGCTATCATGGCTCTAGCCACTAAATGCTCTGTGAATCTTCACATCAATCTCTGTGTTTCTGTGGCAAGGCTCCAAGACAATCTCAGTTGTACAAATTTTATAACTTCAAAGACAACTTGCTATTACAAGCACAGTTTTTTACCTTGCCTCAAGCCACATATTAGTGCTTAAAAGAGTGCAGATATGGAAAGCTGAATGTCCATGGTTTCAATCCCAACTGCTGCATTGAATTTTTCAAGTCTAGTCAAAATCCCATGTTTGGACTACATTTTGTTAGTGTGGAAAAGGACAATTCCTATTAGATTATCATATATTACACTAGTCTGCATTTTCAAACTTTTTGTCGGATGATTTCTTAATAGTAGGTGTTCTTGAATTAACTTTTTATGCTGATTCCAGAAATAACTTCAATTTTTTTCTATCACGTTAGGTTTTTACACAAAATAAGTAATGTTTTGACAATTTTACTAATGAGCGTAGAAAAGTATTCAAGTACCATTTTACACAAGGTAAGTTTTTATTCAAGAAACATTTTAGGAATACTCTCAAAAACTCCTCTAATTTATTTCATGACTACATTTAACAAAACAAGAAGCCAAAGTGTTTCATTTAATTTTTTTTCAAACTTTCTCTTCTTTGACTTCCTTGCAGATCCTTGAAGATGACTGTCCCTCCTCAACATCCAACAGTAGTTGGCCATCATAGTTTCATTCCATCTCCCCTGGTACCTCCTCTCCATTTCCTTAATAGCTTGGTGAAAATGTTCACCCTGCTCTCCACTATAATGTCCCAGATTTTCTGGAAAGTAGTCGATATGTGAATGCAGAAAATGCACCTTTACACTCATGTTACAACCCATCTTCTTGAAATTTTCCAACATTGCTTCGACAATGGCCTTGTAATTAGGATCTTTGTTGTTGTCTAAGAAATTTTCAGTAACTGATCGGAAGGCGGTCCATGCTTCTATTTCTCTCTCATTCATTGTCTTCTCAAAATCTTCATGCTTTGAGGACGAACAAAAATTCCAGCGTTTAATTTGTGTTGTGTAATGAAGGGAAATTTCTTGGAAAGGTACTTGAAGCAGGGTCCATCCGTGGTAGAGCCCTTACAAATTGCTTCATCAAGCCCAATTTTATGTGTAGTGGCGTAAGCAATATCTTTATATCTCTATATTTTTGAAGTGAAATTGTGAAAAAACTGTACGTGATAGAAAAAAACTAAAGGCAGTTCTGAAATCGGCATAAAAAGGTGAGTCAGAATCACTTATTAGTTTTCAGTCATCCAATATACAGACTAGTGTTATCAATGCTAAGTATTTGAAATGATGGATATGGAGTAGATTAGAGCATGTGAAATGGACAGAAAAAATAGTGATAAAGCTATTTCAAAACCAAATGGGCAATTGGAGAACAATGTTGAAACCGGATAAAAAAAAGGGAAAATAAATTGGCAGGTTTTTGGATGAGAAAAAAAACCTTACCAATAGATCCATTGGAAGCAGTAGTAAAGGCTTAGGAGTGGAACCAGATTATAGGCAACACATTAAGACAATGACTCATATGCAAAGACAGAAAGGGAGGAACAGAGGAGGCAGGCAGGTTTTCCAGTGTAAGATTGAAATTTGTGTCCTATAAATTAGGCAGAAATGCTACCCATTATACAGCAGAGGTGGAACCCAAGTGTTCACTGACTGATGTAGGAGTATCATGCTTGCTTTCCAACATATATGTATGTTATTGAGCCCAAACCTCCTGATGTTTGAATCATGTCCACTAATATGGCAATAGTGAATAGCAGCTGTGTGACTTTGCCTTATGTGGACAGAATAGCTTGCTGCTGTAAAATTTGAAATGCAGTATCATGTGTGCCAATGCATAATTTCATATAATAGAAAAATTACAAGTAGCTAGGATAAAAGGTGAAGTTGTAAAAAAGTCCAAAAAAAATCATATTTTTACTCCCAATGTAAAAAAGTGTTATTTATTTTATAATCTTTCATGATATTTAAATGGAGACAGTTATGGTTATGTTAATAATAATAATAATAATAATAATAATAATAATAATAATAATAATAATAATAACAACAATAATAATAACAATAATAATAATTCATTCATTCATTATCTGTTTACCCTCCTCTTATGTAGGACTTACACCCCCAGGACTTACAGGTGCATGCCTGGGGTCAGAGGCCCGTCGAGGAGCAGACACTCATGGATCAGACAGAGCATCCAGGATGGGTGATCAGCCCGATGTCTGGTATGGGATGAAGGAAGTAGATGAAACGAAATGGTGGTGAAATGGATGAAAGGAAAGGTGATGATGGAGCAGTTGGTAGAATGAATGGTGGGGGAAACCGGAGAAAACCTGCCCAGACACCGCTTCGTCCACCACAAATCCCACATGCAGGTCCCTGGGATTGAACCCGGGCCGCCTCGGTGGGAGGCGAGCGGTCTAACCACTCGGCCACGGCGCCTAATAATAATAATAATAATAATAATAATAATAATAATAATAATAATAATAATAATAATAACAATAATAATAATAATTCATTCATTCATTATCTGTTTACCCTCCTCTTATGTAGGACTTACACCCCCAGGACTTACAGGTGCGTGCCTGGGGTCAGAGGCCCGTCGAGGAGCAGACACTCATGGATCAGACAGAGCATCCAGGATGGGTGATCAGCCCGATGTCTGGTATGGGATGAAGGAAGTAGATGAAACGAAATGGTGGTGAAATGGATGAAAGGAAAGGTGATGATGGAGCAGTTGGTAGAATGAATGGTGGGGGAAACCGGAGAAAACCTGCCCAGACACCGCTTCGTCCACCACAAATCCCACATGCAGGTCCCTGGGATTGAACCCGGGCCGCCTCGGTGGGAGGCGAGCGGTCTAACCACTCGGCCACGGCGCCTAATAATAATAATAATAATAATAATAATAATAATAATAATAATAATAATAATAATAATAATAATAATAATAATAATAATAATAATAAATAACTTTGCTGGCATAAATAAAGTTACTTTTTTTAATGACATTTTGGTGTTATGTTTTAACATTTTGATGAAACAAAATGTGTGCAATTTTTACAAAATAACACCTCATCTGAGATGTGTTGCAGATTGCTAAAAGAAGCACTCAAAGCTCCCAGTTCAAGAAACATTCCTTTACATGAAAGCCATGCATTGTTTGAAGCCATCATTTAACAGTAAAAGAGGATATATATAACTTAAGGTTACAAAGCCTGCAGTGAAACGTGTACATTTTATTTCATACAACCAATATAGCCAACTGATAGTATGTACATTAGGTTATTTTTTGACATAGTCTCCATATCAATTTAGGCACTTGTTGCTTCGTGGAATGAGATTGAATATTCCCTCCTGGTAAAAGTCCTGTCCTCGCATGTTCAACGACATTGTTGCGAGGTGTTTCACCTCCTTGTTTGAAGCAAATCGTTGGCCTCATAGATGCTCCTTCAAGTGAGAAAAAAGGTGAAAGTAGCTTGAAGCGAGGTCCAGGCTGTAGGGAGAGTGGTCGATGATGTCCCAGTGAAATTGCTTCAACAGCATGGTGGTCTTCTGGACTGTATGAGGTCACGTGTTGTCATGGAGGAAGATAACACCCTTGAGGGAAGTCCTGGCCATTTCCCCTTGATTGCTTTGTGCAATCCTGTCAAGAGTCTCGCAGTATCGGTCAGCAGCCACTTTGTGCTCTCTTGCCAAAACCTCCACGAGTATGACAACACCAGCACTGTCCCAAAACACTGCAGTCATCACCTTCCCAGCAGATGACATCACCTGAAACTTCTTTGTCTTTGGAGAGGTAGGTTGTTTCCACTCCATTGATGACCGCTTGCTGCTGGGGATGTAGTGGGGATCCATGTTTCATTACCTGTGACAATTTGGTGAAGAAAACTGTTCACTTCCGTGAAGAACTGTTGCAGAAGTTGCAGACTTGCCCCCATGCACTTCTCCTTGTATTGGTTGGACAGATTTTGTGGAACCCATTGGGAACAAAGTTTCCGGTACTGCAGAATATCGTGAACAATGTGACGATTCCGAACGACATTCCCAATTCTACCGTCATATGCCGTAACATGAATCCTCAACTCCTCCACACGAGCTATGTTCAAATCTGTTAATGCTATGCTGGGTTGGCCACTGTGATCCTCGTCAGTGACATTTTCTTTAACGCCGCAGACTTTCGACAGCATTCTGCAACATGCTGACGAGACATTACTGTCTCTCTGTAAACCTCTACCAGTACCAGCTGCTGGTGAATTTCAACTGTGGCTGCTTGTTTCGCCCACAAAAATCAAAATGTCAAGAGGTTTGGACTGCACAGTAGGTTCAGAACCTGGTAGGGAAAGGTTATGCCAATGGACCTTTTTTGAATCTTGTGTGCATGTGTAAAATGCATACTTTTTGGTATTATTCTATATGAAACTACTTCATATAAATATGGATCTTGAGTAACATGAAATAGATGGAGAAGTAATCTTTTTGTACCCGTAGTCTTTAGAATTGCTACAAAATTGCAACAGTTACAGTTACACTAGTGATGAGCACTGTTGAATGTTTTCAACAATTGAATATATTATATTGAAAAATGAATATTGAATGAAAAAGTCAGTTTTTTCATTTGATTTTAAAAGCTGATTATGTGCACAAAATCCATAAAATAATTGTATGAACAACTTACTAATTAGGAAATAAAAATTGAAGTTATTAACAGTGAAACACCACACATTTATGATATTACACAAAATATTTGTGACACCACATCATAATTACTAATTAAGTATATTTTGGATTTAAAAGTACATTATAATAGGCATTATACTCCTGGAGTAATATACATACTGCTTTACTGTCCATTATGTTGTAATATTAAACACTTACAAAATAATAATAATAATAATCATAATAATAATAATAATAATAATAATAATAATAATAATAATAATAATAATAATAATAATAATAATAATAATAATAATAAATAACAGACGCTCTTTAACTGCGTGGTCCTTAGTGTCCCATTCTATGATGGGCGTGAAAGACCGGTAATTTTGCTCAGAGGCCTCTTTATCAGGCTGGAGGTTCTTTTATGTGCCGTAAATCTACAACACAGGATCACTGGCTTTACTTCCCTTCCAAAGGAAGTCATGCTAAGGATTTTTACACCCGACAAAATTCATCACCCTCCACCGGGTTTGAACCCGTGAGCTCGGGAACTAGAGACTAGCAAGGTAACCACTACACCACGGAGGACAATTAATTTATTAAATGTTTAAACAAGTAGACACACATGCTTCACATCAAATTTCAAAATCTGAGATGCATATTTGGGAGGATTCTTCCCATCATCAACCAACTGATGAGTCCTACCAGAAATCCTACCAGAAACATGTCCTGAAGTTTCAAATTGGATGTAAGCGAAACATATGAGAGGCATTTGAAAATGATTTACAATTGTGTTGTTTTAAAAATGCCACTCAATCTAGGGCATGTCCTCTCATGATGACATTAGATGGCAGCTGTGAATAGAGTGTGTAGTGAAAGGACAGCACTTGTTTATTGTTATGTGGAGAAAGCCATGGACAAAGATGGACTGCATGGTTTTTGTGGAAGGAAGGAGTCAAAACAGTAGATATTCATAAGTGTTTAATGCAGTATGTGGTCAGGAAGCTCCTGTACGAAAGACTATGTACAACTGGATCACTGGGTTCACCTGTTGAAGGAATCTGCACACAAGAATGTGAGTACTGGTCGTCTCTCAACATCGCGGTCTCTGAGGAACATTGAGGTTTTGTTTGAACTAATTATGGTTGATAGGCGCATAACCTTTGATGAACTGGAATGGCAGACAGGCCTGCACACCATTATTCATGACGGTTTGGATATAAAAGAAATGTGTGCAAGTTGGGTTCCACGGGACTTGATACAGGCCCAGAAATCTGTTGTCAGCTATTGGGAATGAAGATACATATTTTTTTGGAGTGACAGGTGAGAATTATGGTGTCGCTACCATTACACCTAAGAAGAAACACCCATCCATGCAATGGGGACATCCTGGGAGTCCCTGGCCTAAGAAATTTCATGCTGCTCAATCTGCAGGTAAGCAGATGATCTCCATCTTTTGGGACATTGTGGCTTTCTGCTAATGGACTGGCTTCCACAAGGAACAGCTGTCAACAGCAGGGTGTACTGTGACACCCTTACACAACTTAGATGCAGGATTCAGCAACGGCAGCAGGGAAAGTGGCCGAAAGGAGTGCTCCTCCAGTATGACAATATGTGGCCCCACACCAGCAAAGTTGACATCACTGGCTCCATTGTTGTACCACACCCACCATATTCACCAGGTCTCACTCCATCTGATTATGTTTTATTCGACAACACGAAGGAAACGCTGTGAGGTAAAACATTTGGGTACAATGAGAACTTGCAGGCAGCTGTAGTACCCCCAAACAGTGGCTCCGTGATGCAATAATGAAGTTACCAGGAAGGTGGCAATGGTATATTGATGTCAGTGGGGAGCATAATGGAGAGATCCTATGTACATTGAATCATGTTCATTAATAAATAAGGTACAAAAAACTACTATTGTAAGTCATCCAAATGCTCCTTGTATGTGCTTACATGCTAAAAGATTTTACAAATTCATAATGCTTCGTTGTATTTATTATTTCATTTTAATATTCAAGATTTCTTAATGTTTACTGCTCAACATTACACTTCATTGAAATATTCATTATGCGAACAAGGTTTTATCCTGTAGCATTTTTGTTTACTTTCTTGATTTAAGTTTTTTTGAAAAATACTAATTTGAATGTGTGAAGTCAATATTTCTTTTCCAGAAGTGTTTTCAATCATGATGTAATGTCCCATAATCATTTAAGATTACATAATAGTTTCTGGAAAAAGTGCAGTCACAATTTAATCTTTTTCAAATACGCAAGTGTAGCTTAATGGTGGTAGGTTGCTTATAATGCTACTGCTCATATGTGTGCTGTGTTGTATTTCATGTTTAAGTAAACGTTTGAATAGTATAAATAACATTAACACATGCTTGTTTGCAGCTACCGATGAAGGTGGTGAATCTTGGAAATACAGTCTAAGGGTAAGGCATTCATGAACCTTAATAATTAAAGATCACAGTACATATTTGTACCATTAATTTAGAATACTTAGATCGTTCAATTATATTTTTTGAAAGTATCATTGTCTGTGTTTTAGTAATTGCGCATAATTAAGAAGTAAGCTTGCATGTTTGAGAAGTACTTTTGAATTCTAGTAAAGACAAATAGGTGTAAATTGCAATAATTATTGTTACTGTTTCAGCCTTGTACAGAATCGTTGTTTCTTGCATTGTTCCATGAGTATAGAGTGACATTAGCTCCAGTGCTTTTGGAAATGATTCAGAACAACCATGCATTGGTTTCACCATCTGATCTGAATGCAATCTTAAGAAAAGATGCTGTGTACAATGCAGTGGGATTGGCAGCATTTGACCTTTATGATGAGGTAATGGTAGATTATGATACTAGGGGTAAAAGTAGGGTTTTATTTTGCAAGTAGGAATGTTTGCACCTACGATCAAAATAAAATCACTTTTAACACATGTGGCATGTACTATTTTTAGACAGTTTGAATTTGTAAAATATCAATAATATTATATTGATTCCTGAAATTAACAGAGATTATGTATACAACACAGTTCTTGAAACAAAAGAAATGTTGTTAAAAAAGCGAGACGTCAGATGATTTGATAGTTTGTTGATTTGCTAGCTGTAATTTTCATTGAAATTATTTTCAACATATTTTGTCTTACACCAGCCAATGAAGCAATAAAATGTTATATCGTATTGCTTTCTGGATCTTTTGTGTAAATACTTCTTGTGTTATTCTTTCTGCTGCTTCTGTAATTTCACCTGGATCTTCCATTTCAGTTTCTTCTGAATTCATAATTTCTGCCTTTTAATCTTTTAGGTAAAAGAATAAAGTTTTAGGTCAAAGAAAGCAGAAGGCTGCTAATGTAATGTATAGGTTAACTCTACAATGAATTGCAATATTGAAGTATGACGATTTGTATTGTGAACGGATAATGCGAGTGCCATGAGAAATTAATCATGTAAAAAAGACGTAATGAAAAGTAAAACCTAATAAAACCAAATCGAGTTATTAAACATGTGAAATACAAAGGGTAATTGCCATGCAATTGGACTTTGAAACCAAAGTTGGTCACAATGAAGATTATTGCACTAGTGTGATAATCTAAAGCTTTTAGCTTGTGTGCACTGTGTTAAAAGTTCTACTTTTAGGCCATGCTGTCTAAAAATGTTTTTTATCTGCTTGTTGCAGCAACAATAATGACGAGATGTGATTGTGACTTTGTTGCTCAAAACTTAACTGAGTATGCAGGAGACAGTGTCGAGTTACAGTAGATGAAGTGAGAGAGAGAGAGGGAGAGAGAGTGTGTGCGCACGCGCGCGCGGCCCCCCCCCCTGAAGTAAAAAATGTGTATAATTTATGCTCACCTCTGCAGTCAATTCACTTTGGCATCTATTGTGGAAGCCTTTAACTGCATTCTGTCATCATTGTCATATTAAATTTTAAATGTTAAATGTGTATTGATAGACATGTGTTTATAAACAAGTATCCTATAAAAATTATCAAGTTTGTATTCCACTCAGGAATGTGTCTTTTTTACTTTCTCTACCATGAACGTAGTAGGTAGCTGTGCATTACATTCCATCCAAAAATTTAATACCGAGATTTCATCAGAAATACATGTTTTTAGGTCCCCTAAATTAAAAAGAAAATTTAAAAGAAAGGTCCGCATGTGTGTCTGTGAGCAGCATAACTCAAAAATGAAAAGTCGGATAAATACCAAGCTTGATATTTAAGTTCAGTATGTTCCAGAGATGTGACATGATTTTCAAGAAAATCCCTCCATCAGCAACTACCCTTTATATAGAACGTTTTTCGAAACTTTTAATTTTCTAAAAAAAATGGCTAACAATTTTGATTAAAATACCATATACTGCAGATATTGACATGACAAAATATATATTCTGAATTTTCTGGGAATAGCCTGTAAAGTCCTGTGCATACAAAAGGAATTTTTATAATCTTGTATGACTGGTAAATCTTGAGACGGTAATTTGTATCACAAATTACTCAGATGTAATTAATGATAATAATATGAATATGTATTTTTATGTGACATTGATTTCAGAGGTTTATTAATTGTAAATATTATTGGTAAATAATAATATACGGCTCTACTGAAACTGTCAACAATAACGCAATAATGCAGCAAGGGGATGAGTTGTTTATCGTTACCGGGAACCAGGAAGTTACGTAATATTTCGCGCCTTTTCGATAAAAGCTTCTAGAATTTTCCCTAAAAGTAATATGTATTCGTGGTTTTCATTGGATAGTAAAATAGACGCTAATGTTGGCGCGTTTTATTAGCCAATAGCATTTCATTTATAATCATTAGGTGTATCTTGAGGCAAGCCTATAAATAGTGTAGATTCTAGGGAGCGTACCCCCCAGTGTGCAACAAGATTCTCAACACATTACACATCGTCCCCCAGTTCAACGGAATTCTCAGTACACTACATACAGTCAGTCAGTCCTTCATTTCGTCAAGTTACGCGCAGCAGAAGTACGAGAAATCTTATAAAGTATTATACAGTTAAATACACAAAGTTGAAGTACGTGAGTTAAAAGTGATAAGAAGTTATTACAAACAGTTTCAGTATGGCAAGTATCCAAATAAATATGTGAAAGTGTTCGTGAACGTGTTCTGCAATAAAGATTATAAAACCAATTTCTTCGTCAATATCATTTCTAGACAAAAGATTCCTTTCCGCTTCACACCCTGCAAGAGATACAAGTTCTACCAAGAAAAGATGATAGCTAGCCGGAGGACAATATACATAACCTTAAATTCTTTTAGAAACTAATTCATACAAATTGCTACGACAGAGGGAACTACGGACCAGACCAACGAATGACGTCACACAAGATGGCAACACACGTGAAGTAAACACACATATTTGCTCTCGCAAATTGGCTTCCACAACGTGGTGCTATTAAACATATACAATTTGTTATACTCACAAATTGGCGCCCAACGTGGGGCAGTTAAAGTTATGTAAACAAACATTTATTTGCAACATACAATTAGTAACAATTTGTTATACTCGCAAATTGGCACCCATAACGTGGGGCAAAGCGACCAGGAAAGGAACTCGAGTAACCAGGAAAGGATCAGAATTAACCAAGAAGAATCGAGAGGACCAAAGGAGGAATGCAGCGGTGAAATCATCTACAAGACCCAGATTCAAGAAACAACAGGGACGACAGACTTCGATCGTAATTCCGAGATTACGATGCAACAAGGAATTCAACTATAAAAACATCGAGACGACGTAGATTCATCATGACACAACGCAGAAGCGACATACAAACATAGGAGAATGGGGCAGAACGCTGGACATCAAAGCTACAGCAACATACAGCATCACAAAGGTATCGTAATTTTTTTTTAGAAAACAAAAACAATGGCTACTAGCAATATTGAAGAAACAATGATGGAAGGGGATAGTGTAACAGTTAGCTGTAAGTCAATACAGGTTACAAAAAAAGGTTCGAATAATGTAGTTTTTGAGGGAGAAAATGTTAGTGCAGAAAGTAAGAATAGAATAGTAGGATATATTACTATTGATGCTGGTACGATGATGGAAATTATGGAAATGTTTAGAAATTTTGGTGAAAAACTAGATCAGAGTTATAAGGGAATTGAGAGAAGCTATAAACAAAGATCATAGGGAATTGAGAGAAGCTATAAACAAAGATCATAGGGAATGGAGAGAAAGTATTGGTAGGAAGAATGAGATATTAGAGCAAAAGGTAGATCAAAGCAATGAAGAAATTGAAAAGAAAGGTATGAAGCTAGATAGTAGTATGCCAGAAATGAGAGATGAAAATGAGGAAGAAATAGCAAGTGAGATAGGAGAAATTTCAAAGAAAATGCTAGACATGAGTAGGGAAAGAGATAACAAAGAAAGTGAGGTTAATACTAAAAGTGAGGTTAATGTAGAATGTACAGAGTTAGGAAGTCAAATGAGTAGTATTTCAAGTGAGATAATAGAGATAAAAGAGGTTATGAATGTAGATGTGAATCAGGCGCAAGTCAATTTCAGAGGGGAGATATCAGAAATACAGGAGTCAGTAATGCAAAGAAATAAATTGTACCAAGATGTTCAAAATGAAAACTCCAGTCCAGTACAGTTTAGTACAGATTTGTCAGAGTACTTTCAAATTAAAGAGATAGTAAAAGAATTGAAAATGAAAGTTAAAAGATATGTTGTTCAAGAAACTGTAGATTGGTCTCAAATGTTATCAGGGAACGAAATGTCATATGAATACAAGAGGTTATTCATGAACAATTTGAAGGTTAGGATACGGCTACGAGTAATGTTTAGCCACACACAATTTGATCCAGGAGGGTAAATAACAATGAGATGTAAGGTAAATGCTGGATAGTTAAAGACGACTTGCAGAGAAATGTATTGGAACGTAAGAGGGTTAACTAAATATATATGTCATTTGAAAAGAGAAATAAGTTATAAAAAAAAAAAAAAAAAAAAGAGAGAGAGAGAGAGAGAGAGAAATTTTTTAAAAAAAAAAAAAAAAATTAAATTTTTAGTAACTGTAACAACATTTTAAAATTAAGAAAGTAAAGATTGAAACTTAATATGATATTAAATTAAAAGTATGTAAATACAATTCCAAGAATAAAAAAAATTAAGAATGCAAAGATTGAAACTTAATATGATATTAAATTAAAAGTACGTAAATACAATTCAAAGATATTGTTAAAATAAAATTCAAAATAACAAAAATGGTAAAAATAATTCAAAACAAATGTAGCAAACAGAAAATGTGAAACATTGTCTAGATTTAAGAGATGTAAATATTTGTGTAGAGGGTGAATATTTTGGTAAATATGTGTAATAATTACAAAAATCTTAAATGTATAAATTTTTGTCAACAATGTAAGAGAGTAAACAATTTTGAAACAGTGATTAAATAACTTAGGATAAAGTATTTGCTATAAAAAAAAATTTTGTTGTAATGTCAGATTAATATCTAAATTAATTAAACCAGAGCCAGTAAGTAGTGGCGAGATAAAACATGTCGTGTGTTAAATGCGTGTGAAGTGTTAAGTGAAAGTGATAACGTGTGTTCCAAGATTTAGGAGACTAAAAACAAAATTATAAAATTTCCAAACAGGTTATAAATATTTATAATTATGTTTCTAGTGGGGCATATGAGACGGTAATTTGTATCACAAATTACTCAGATGTAATTAATGATAATAATATGAATATGTATTTTTATGTGACATTGATTTCAGAGGTTTATTAATTGTAAATATTATTGGTAAATAATAATATACGGCTCTACTGAAACTGTCAACAATAACGCAATAATGCAGCAAGGGGATGAGTTGTTTATCGTTACCGGGAACCAGGAAGTTACGTAATATTTCGCGCCTTTTCGATAAAAGCTTCTAGAATTTTCCCTAAAAGTAATATGTATTCGTGGTTTTCATTGGATAGTAAAATAGACGCTAATGTTGGCACGTTTTATTAGCCAATAGCATTTCATTTATAATCATTAGGCGTATCTTGAGGCAAGCTTATAAATAGTGTAGATTCAAGGGAGCGTACCCCCCAGTGTGCAACAAGATTCTCAACACATTACACATCGTCCCCCAGTTCAACGGAATTCTCAGTACACTACATACAGTCAGTCAGTCCTTCATTTCGTCAAGTTACGCGCAGCAGAAGTACGAGAAATCTTATAAAGTATTATACAGTTAAATACACAAAGTTGAAGTACGTGAGTTAAAAGTGATAAGAAGTTATTACAAACAGTTTCAGTATGGCAAGTATCCAAATAAATATGTGAAAGTGTTCGTGAACGTGTTCTGCAATAAAGATTATAAAACCAATTTCTTCGTCAATATCATTTCTAGACAAAAGATTCCTTTCCGCTTCACACCCTGCAAGAGATACAAGTTCTACCAAGAAAAGATGATAGCTAGCCGGAGGACAATATACATAACCTTAAATTCTTTTAGAAACTAATTCATACAAATTGCTACGACAGAGGGAACTACGGACCAGACCAACGAATGACGTCACACAAGATGGCAACACACGTGAAGTAAACACACATATTTGCTCTCGCAAATTGGCTTCCACAACGTGGTGCTATTAAACATATACAATTTGTTATACTCACAATCTTAAGCAATAGACGAAAATGTACTACACAACAAATGTAGATCTCTTTAAAACACACAAGTTATTTCAAATAACCTTTTTTATAGCATCAGCCATTTCCGAGATATCGATTATTAATGTTTCAATATATTCAACACTTGTCATTAAGTCCCGTCGATTTTCAGCTGTTTCCTGCTACTGCGTGGAAAGGGTATGTAATTTTAAAGCCAGAGTATAGCATTTAGTTCTAAACCATATATATGATTATCGCTATTCTTTTTGTGTGCGTGCATGTGTGTGTGTGTCTAATGAAATGTGTAATTCAGCTATTTATGCAAAGTACCCTACTTTTTCAAAATGAATATGAAATAAATAAATATTCTTAAATGAGAATAAAAATAAAAAGTAGAAATTAACATTGGATGTTCAAACCTCCTGCTTCCATTATTGCCTTCGTTTCGAGGCATTTATTTGGTAACAAAAATATTAATTTATGTTTGAGTATTTTAAGCATTGTTAAAAAAAATTGAAGTTTATGGAGGAATCAAACTGAGGTAGTTTTCTTTATCAGCAGGCATTTGATTGCTCAGTCATCAGAGCACATGACTTTTCCTATTTATTGCATATTTAAAAATGAATGAATGGAGGCATTATGTACTGTAAACAGTCAGTGAATCCTTCCATTGTTTTCTTAATTAGATTCATTTTCTGGCCTTGGGGTCTACGTTGTTTGGACAAATGTAAGTAATTTATAGTATTGGTTATTAACACTGCAAGTATCGCAATGCAGACTTTTATAGATTTCTGTGGGTATATTTTGTGTTTTATAAGCATAGGCTGGACTTGATTTTATCATCTTAATGAATGGAATTTGAAGTAGGGTGTACTTTGAATTGAAGGAATTGTTTTGTTTGTCTTTTGTTGTAACCCCACGTATGGTACTAAGTTTCCGGTGGCCTTCGCCCCAACTTTACTTTCTGGTGGCCTCTGCCCCAACTTTACTTTCTGGTGGCCTTTGCCCCAACTTTACCTTCTGGTGGCCTTCGCCTCAACTTTACTTTCAACTTTGTATTTTAATGTTTCTTTAAATATTATATATATTTATGTTTGCCTCGGCTGCGTCAGTATTAATTTGTAGAAACATGTGTATCTTTGCAGGAGGTGATGCGGCTAAAGAATGTAGGCTTACACAAATTATAATTTTTACTTCACTCCTTTTATTAATCCTTGACATGATTAAATAACACTTCACTGATATAGAGAGCTGTGAGATTATTTATTAATTACTTGCACTTTTTAAACATGTAAACTTTATAATATCCTCGCCGTAATGAATTTTTGTCTCACACGATATGTATTAAACTTCTCGAGGATGCGTCTCACATCCAGTTAGGAACACTGTCTAAAGCAACTGACTTCTACCGCCTGTATTTGTAAATTTCATCTATTTCAATTTCTGATTGGCTAATCCTACTCCAATAGAAAACCTTCATTTAACTTAAGCTTTTTTCTGGTTGTTGATTGGCTATTTATAAACTGTCTCAAAAATTACATTATTGTTGCTCCAAGAATTACTAGTAGCATTATTAAACTTTCCAATTCATTATTACCTCAAGGTTACCTCATGGTTACCTCGTTGTTAGCAACTTTTGACCTCTATTATCACAGCTCCTACATTATTAATTTACATAATACATTCACATAACATTATTAAACATGTACATAATAATATAAACATAATACAATGACTGTTACATACATTTTATATGTTATTTATACACATATTGCTTTAAGGTGGGCTGTTATTATATATTATATATTTAGACTGAAATCATTTAAGTGTTAAAAATACTGCCTCAAATTTTAATTGACACCAGTGAGTCAGTTTGATTTAGAGGCCAGTTAAATAAGTTTTCAGCATAGGATTGAGTCTGTTTTGCAACATCAATATAGAAATAACTTATGGAGTTGCATGGGGTTTTGAAATATGTTAAAAAGTTGTTGTAGTGTGAATGAAAGTCTTTATTGTTAAAAGTTTTATCTCATCTCATCTGATCATGAGAAGTTTGTTAATCTTGCTCCATTCTTCCCTTTAAAAACTTAAGGAATTACAGTCAATCATTTGTAGTAATTTTTAAATCACATTCATTTCTTAAGGGAAAGTGATTCAGAATTAAACAGAGTTTGAATTTATGTCTTGAAAAAGGAAAGATCAGTCATCATTTTGTACTTGGCAATAGATGTTTACTGCCTAAAAATGAAATATTACAAGTATATTGTAAGGAACTATTTGCACTACAAATTCAAATCAACCAGTTCAGTAGATACTACTGAATTCCATAATGTTAATATACCCCTAAGGAAATAAATTAAGCACAGGATGCAGCTGTATAACACAAAGGGAATGTGCACAGATACTTTATTTTTTTATTTTATCAATTTTTTATTACTTTTAAAATGTTTTTAGTAATGTTTAACACTGTTTTTAATGCATACAGCACTATAGGCGTGGACTCTGATGATAGATGAAATGAAATGTTAATTGGGAAGGAAGCATTCCAGACTTAAATTAGAGTACTTCCTCTGCATTTGCCATTTATGAGACCAGAGGAAAACCTGGAAGAAATCTCAGTCAGGTAGGACGGTCGTGGTGGGATTTGAACCGCAGACCTCCCATTCATGAGTCCATGTCTTAACAACCTCAGCTATCCACATCAGTACTACTTTGTTCATGATATAAGCTGCATGCATGTACTATATGAATTATAACTGACTAGATAAGTGATTCTTTTTCTCTGTCTACAGGTGAATTTTGATCAGTGGTTCAGTACTACATTGACTCAGGAGCTGAAAGTTAAGGAGGATAATTACAGAGTAATCAGAAGACGAGTGGTGTGGTTGATTGGACAGTGGACTGGAGTGAAGCTTTCGCCTGAATTGAGACCAGCCTTGTATTCTGCTATCTTACCACTATTGCAGGCAGATGAAGATATGGCAGTGAGGCTGACTGCCTCAAATACCCTTAAACTTGCTATCGATGACTTTGAGTTTAATACGGATCAGTTCCTTCCATTCCTTGAGCCTTCATTTGCATTATTGTTTTCTTTGCTAAAAGAGGCTCATGAATGTGATACCAAGGTAAGTTATCATGATATACATTATTATATACATATAATCAAATTTGTAACAAAAGTTCTATAATTTAGTAAGTTTCTAGTTTTAAAATCTGAGTTGAGGTGCAAACAGCTATCTGAAGCAGAGAGAGAAGGGGATGGCAGGCACTCATTTATTGCTGAGTTCCAAGTGCCATGGAAAATGTCCCCCCCCCCCCCAAAAAAAAAGCTTACAAGCATAACATGATATGTTTCGTTATTTACAAAATTTTGTTGTGATGAATATATTATGAATGCTATAATGAATCAGTTCATAATGGGGTGGATTGAGCGGAAACTGATTATTCCTAAACTTCAGACTATCTTTAAAGCTCTGAGCCCCTAGCAGTAGTGCAAACTTTCTCTCATAAATATGATTAGAACTCACTTTTCAATACCACATTTATACTTAAAAGTATTTACTAGTGAATTTGAACCAGTTACAAAAAAGTATTATCAGGTGCATTCAGAAAATTGGAAAAATAAATTCTATGCAGTTGTATTTTAATTGCAAATTTCAATTATTTTTAAAATAATTAGCTCAATTCTTCAAACAAGGGCATGTTTGAAGCCGAATTTATTATGCGCAAGCCATTTTATTCATGTAAATAATTTACTAAATAATTATTTAATGTGTTATCCCACAGACTTAATTTAATTCAATGTTGATAACCTAAAAATTTGCATTATTGTACACATGTTCGGTTACTTTAAGTATTGTGCTGAGATCAAGGAATAATACGTAATTAATGTACATTTAAAATACATAGCCGTAATATGCAATGTTTATGATTACATTTCACATCATTGCCATCTCAGTGATGCACTAATATAATCTTAATATATGATTGAACATTACTAGAGGATCAGTAGAGGGAAGTAAATGAACAATCAATCATGGTTTAGTTACCCCTTCTGGTACAATCACTAGCATATCCACACTACTCTTTAAGTACCAGACTTTAAGAAAGACAAGCTGCTGTGTCCCTCTTCGAAAATTGTATTAATTTTACAGATATTTTGACGTATATAGTACTTTGAGAGTTTATAAAAGACTACAAATGAAGTGTATTAATAGTGTTAAAGGCAGAATTATATTATTTAATTATTCTGAATTCTGTGGAACAGTTGTGAATAAATATTATGTTCACTGATGCTACTTCATGAACATTCATAGTAAAACATATTATTGTATGATTGATTGAACTGGTTAAAAGTGGTATATTTTTCTTCTTGTTACAGATGCATGTGTTGTATGTCCTGTCCTTTATTGTGGAACGAGTGGGTTTTGCCATAAGACCTTATTCTGGTTCTCTTGTATCATATCTTCCGCTGCTTTGGGAGGAATCTGCAGAGCATAACATGTTGCGATGTGCCATCGTTTCTACTCTTGTTCATCTAGTAAAGGTAATAAAACACAATTTGTGTGACATAGTGACAGCCACGAATAGAAAAGTAACAAAGAAAATTTAGGAAACATGACACATTTTCTGTGCTGTTATAAAAAAGTACTTAAGAGAATAATATAATTCACTATTCTGTTAAAGTAAAAGAAGAAAGTTAATTCTATTATACAAATATATCTAATAAAATTTACTACAAGTTATAAATATTAACCATTAACTATACAAACATTATTCAAATTACAATTTCTTACTATAACAATATGAAGAACACCACCATTTGTTGTTCAAAATGTAAATTACAGAAGTGTAGGAGCATATATACATTTTTTAAAAGAAGCAGAAATGTTTTCAATAAATCAAACTGAATTTTACAATTTTCTTAATATAATTCCTGTCTTTTAATATGCAGCTAGTGTATTTTAGGTTCTCATGACATAGACATGCTGGTATGCCTTACTCAAGAGTTTTTGGAAAAGCTGGAACAGTTTTAATAGTTAAAAAACTAAATTTAAGGTTGCATCTTCTAGGAAAGTTCCCATCATGTTGACAGCATTCTCTCTTTGTATGACGGTACTATTCCATTCCCTCGGGTATTGTGTGGAAACAGGATCACTTGCAAGGGTTTGAAGTTGTTGCCCAAACTATAATGTTAGATCTTTCACCTCTTGGCACCATGGACCTAGAGTTTCAACTGCAAATACAAGGAAATAATTGCTTGTTATGTCCTAGTGTTTCAATTTCTTGACAGAGATACAGCCAAGGCTGTTTCAGATCCAGCTTGTTTAGCACTGCAAGACTCATATGAAGAAGCTTTACCCATCTGACCAACTTATTATAACAGGTTCCAAGATACTAAGAATACCAGCAGGTATTAATGCTCTTTTGAGTCATTGATCGAAAATTGACCTGACTTCTTGTGACAGCTTAAGCCATGATGATTGGCTCCACTTAGGTGCACTGAGAGATTTTTCCACTAAACCTCAAGCAGACATTGTCCTTTAAAGTCTCATCAACTTCTTACTCTTGAATATCTAGGTAATGAGCTTGATACAAGGCAGAATAGTGGAAAGATTCGTGGAAATGCAAGATGTTTACATTATCCCATAACTTATGTATTTCTGGAGTAGCTGAAAGATCAGACATGCATTTAAAAGTCTCCATCTTTCAACTGCCTCAGCATACTTCGATTTTGTCACCTCAGTTAAATAAGACAGATTTGGCAAACACAAAATCACTATAAGCAGAGGATAAGAAAGCTGGCAAACTGTTGCTAACTTTTTTGAATCCCAAGACCTCCATATCTTACAGACAAAAGCTCCATCATCCAGGTAAAAAAGATTTAGCATTCTCTTCAGTTTAGAACTAATGGGATGTATTTCAAGACTATATAACAAAAGTCTTGAGGAATCTCCTTACTGAACTGCTCTCTAAGGTGGAATTACTTCAGAATTTAAGTAAAGATCTGAAGTGTTTCTGTACATTGATGAAGAAAACCATATAATTTTTGTACTTAGTTTTCTACAGCTTCCAGCAGAGCAATTGACAGCATTTTAAAATCTATTTTAAAGAGGACTTATAAATGTGTGAACTGTGTGAATAATAGACCCATCCTTTTGTAGTTCCAAAAAAAGCTAGATTGTTTCGAAATAATCACCCAGTTATTGTCTGACAGTCATACAAGGTAATTTTGCTGCAAGTCTCATAAACATATTTCCAGTCATAACTGGGCGTAATCCTCCATCTTTCTTTTGGAAAGCTCTAAGTCAGGTAGCCCCAACTCAGTGCATTGTGATGTCACACCTTTCAGCCCCAATGTCCATGCATCTGGAAGCAGGCAGAAAGGAAGGTCATCACAGGTGGAAAGAAAGGCAATGGCAGCGCAATTCTGTGATTTGCGATATCAGAAGGTTTGAACTTTTATTTACAGTATTGACTGTGTATACAAAGAGAAATAGAAATAATGTTTCATATTACATTCAACTGGGTGCTTAATAGGGAAATTAATATTTACAATTGTGTTCATTCCTGATTTGGACCTTGAGCTTTTTTTTTACCCTTTTCCCTCTAATTATCTTTGTTTAACAAAGCCGAAGACTACGTTTCAAATTGTTGTCAGATAATTGGCTTCTGTGACAAGGTTTACAGTGTTTTATTAAGGAAAAAAATGCTTACACAGGTAAGTAGATCCAAACATGCTTAATATGTGAGCAGTGTGTCTGTATAGTCTGAAGTTTGAACACAGGAAATTTTAGGTAAAAATCAATCAGACTTGTTTTGTGAAGAAAGGACTCCTTAATTTCTCTGATCAACAGCTGACTGATTTTATGGTCCTGATCATTTTTAGTAGTCATGGTGTCTTGGAGCCTCTCTATCATATAATGTTCCACTCCTATGAATAGTGTAGTGTAGTTATAAGTTATACTTTTTAATTGTTTGAACAACCTTGCCGCACACTAAACATTTCGCTGCACCAACTATATCTATAAACAGATACCGTTCTTTCCAAACAGAGAGAAAAGTGTATGGGAATGACGGGCGAGGGTTAGATGAGGTAGCCACACTTAGAGAAGTTGACATTCCTATAACTGGACACTGCGCACTAGGCTGCTGTCACACTTGAACAAACAACTGTGACACGATCCCCTCTTGCTAGCACAGAGTATGCTGACCTTGCCTGCTGCTTATTCTTCCATGAATAGGGGCTGCCTACTCTAAGTGAAACTCCAAATAAATATGGGTTTACTCCAACATTGTTTCCTCTCAACATAAAGTTACATAATTTGGTTAATAGTTGTTAACCAGAATCGCTTGCAGATATTGGTATTAAGGGCCAGAATCATAGTCAAGCCTTAAGTGTGAACTGAAGCCTTTGAGTTATAAGCACTTATTCACGGTGAGTGAATGCTTAAAGATGTTTGCAGTTCATAGATGGCACCTAAAGGGCGTGAGATCTGTGAACTTTAAAGGCACATTTACACGGTCGAGAGGACAGTTGTGATTTTTCGTCTCTAAACCAGGTCAAGAAAAGTAACGAGACAGCGCTTGCATGAAAGCATTGCTTAGGTACCATTAGTCTACATGAAGTCTTGAAGAAAGTGTTCCTATTATGACTGATTTGCTTTGTAAGAAACTACATTCAGTTCTAAAGAATCGCGAGAGGAGAAGAAAAGTGTAGATAAGGAGAGTTATAAGCTATGGCATAATATGTTGGGGGTCTCGAATAACTACTCTTTGCAAAGAGCTAAAAACAGAAAATCCAGTGGCATATCGTAATTTCTTCAGACTGAATGAAACACAGCTAACTTATTTGCTTGGAAAAATTGAAAATAATGTTAAAAAGTGTGACAAAAATATGAGAGAAGCTCTTCCAAGCAAAATAAAGTTGGAAACGACACTCAGATTCCTGGCAACTGGGGATTCTTATGGAACCCTGGCGTATACTTTGCATTCCCAGGAGTACTATTTGTCGTTTTATACTTGCAGTGTGTGATGCCATTTATAAAGCTTTGATAGACATGACTGTCATGTCGTTCCATCAAGATGACATGTTAACGATGCTTGGTTTAGTCCTCACATGACCACTCAGATCTAATACTGTTGGATTTTATAAACCTGTTTGAGAAATGACTGGCCCTGGTCATGATCATGTAATCGGACTGTTTACACAGGGCGAGAACTCTCGACAATTTTCTCAACCCATGTAAATGTAACCTTTACAACTGTAGAAGTCTCAGCAACATGCAAAGATCGATGACATCATCCCCATTCTGTTTGGCATTGATCATTTGGTGATGAATGCATGGCGACTGGTACAGTTTGATACATGCTTCCATTTTGTGTGCTTGCTGCTGGGATTTCTAAGAGCTGTTTTCTTGTACAGTTTGTGTTTTTGCTTATTTGAGAGAAATGCCTATGCGAGTAATACAGATGAAGGCGGTTGGTTGCCTATGGACTAAAAAGTACTCAACAGTAGGAGTTTTTAATTTGTTTTGGTTAGGAACTATGTTCCCAACCAAAGAATGGAAATTCTTTAATACAGTAACGGACAGACAGACAATTAGACTGACAGACTTCACTGTCTAAATTTAAACTAACCATAGCATTCAGCATAATTTTCAGCATTTATTTTTCTAAATATTATACTTAATGTAAGAAATTAAACCAAGAAATCAATAATTTGCAATACCTAAATTAATTCTGACTATTTTGTTATTCAAGAATGAACTTGAGCCTTTGATTTTCAGTGGGATGTTTGAACTTGAAATAATACTGTGCGTTCGTAGATCGGCTGGACCGTTCTACATGGCATTGGACTGGGTGAGGAGTGGTGCGCCTGCCGCCAGAGTAGTGTTGTAGCTACCGCTGACGTGTCAGTCAAGTTGGATCTGTCATCCAACATCTGTGCGCATGTTTAAAGTAAAATTCTGTTGTCTCTTGGTGATAAATTGCCCATTAATAATGGTTAAATACACTTTAGAACAGCACATTTTTCTGTATGATGCATATGTGATATACTCTTCTGCAAGAAGGCGTCATAGAGAATTTCAACATCGGTTTGCAGGTGTTCGAATTCCTAGCAGGTCAACTATTCATGACCTTGTCAATAAAGTCAGGCATACAGGATCTTTTTTGAACAAGAAATGTGTTTAACAATGCCATGTGCTGACAGAAGAGAACTTGATGAAGTAGGGGCCCAGTTAGAGCACTTACCCCAAAAATCACTGAGACGTTTAGCACAAGAGATTAATATTTCTAAGATGTCGGCTTTTGTGGCAATGAAACTCCTGAAACTTAAGCTGTACAAGGTAACTGTAGTTCATGCTTTACAACCACAAGATCCTGTAAATAGGGTTAATTATTGCAATATGTTTTTGCAGTCTGTTGATAATGGTGACGGGGACCCACTTTTAATGTTCTTCGATGATGAAGCATGCTTTTATCTTCAAGGTCGCGTTTCTCCTCAGAACAATAGATACTGGGCTACCAAAAATCCCCATATTATTCATGAAATATCTCACCACGCTGCAAAAGTTGGGGTTTGGTGCGTAGTGAGTGCACATAAAGTATCAGTCCCATATTTTTTGACACAACAGTTGATTCACACATTTATGTAAATTCAATTTTAAATAAATTTTTTCTGCAACTAACAAGAAATGAAAGATGTGTGGCTGGTTTCAGCAGGATTCAGCTACAGTGCACACTGCTGCAAATTCTATGCATGAATTGCAAAGTGTGTATGGTGACAGAATAATTAGTCAAGGATTGTGGCCACCTCATTCCCCTGATCTATCTCCATGCAATTTTTATTTATGGGGAACGTTAAAGAATAAAGTGTATGCATCAAATCCGCACATGTTACAAGAATTGAAGGACAACATCACAAGAGAAGTACAGACAATCAGTCAACATGAACTTTTACAAGTAAACCAGAGTTGTTTTCAGAGATATAGGGAATGTGTTTGCGTTAAGGTCATCAATTTCAACATCTGTTGTGATGCACATAAGGCTAATGTAAGTACAGGGGTGAGTGTTCCATACCCATGACTTGCCAGTCATATGCATATAACTCTGGCAAAAGGCACACCAATCCTCACCCAGTCTAAAGCCGCCGTGGAACAGTTCGGCTGATCTACGAACACACTGTATCTTCTAATTTCATACTTCTAATTAATACTATTTCTTGGGTAATTATTTTATTCATTTAATTACTTCATTTATATTGCATTATTTACCAAAACATTGAATAACAGTATTTTACATTTACAGGCTTTAGGAACAGTGAGTGAAAATTTAGCGCCATTCCTTCTTCCCGTGATTCAGTTGAGCACAGACATGCAACAGGACTGTCATGTGTATTTATTAGAAGATGGTCTGGAGCTATGGTTAGCAGTTCTGGAAAATTCGTCATCAATGTCAAATGATCTTCTTCATTTGTTTCGCAATATGCCTCCACTTCTTGGTAAGTATTACATTACCAACCCCCCCTAAAAAAATCTGATGTGTTACACTCACATGACTTTCTCTACTCTTGTACAAACTATTTTTACAAACGCTTATTCTCCATATGCTTCATGTTAATCGAGACGTCAATCTTATTGATAATTTTCTTGTAGATGCAAGGGGAATATGGTAGGTTATAAGCGATAGTCAAATCTTTTAAGCGCTGCTTGCTATGTGGCGCATTCCATTCTCTTTGCATGTCCAGGACATAAAAAAATGAATAACGAATTTGAGAAAAAGTATAAGTATTCGAAAATTTAAGGGAATAACAAGCAATATCTCAAAAATGGTTCACTCAACAAAAAAAAAATGTATATGACATAAATTGTGTATTTTAATGCGATATACATTTTTTGTGTAGTAAAATTTTGTCTATCTCTTATGGTTTACCAGTTATGCAAAAGTCGTTCACAATGAAGAATACTTTTGGAGACATTCCTAGAAAATTCAAGATATACATTTCATTTGTCATGAAAATATCTTAAATATATGATATTTTAATCAAAATCGTTAGAGCCATTTTTAAGAAAATTAAAATTTTCGAAAAATTTTCCATCTAAAGGGTAATCTGGGATGGGGACATTTTGTTGAAAACCTTTGTGTGGCATCTCTGGAAGATACTGAACATAAATACCAAGTTTGGTGTTTATCCGACTGTTCGTTTCTGAGTTATGCTGTTCACAGATACACACACGGACATGTTTCTAAAAATGCTTTTTTTGGATTCAGGGGATCTCAAAACATGTATTTCCGGTGAAACCCCGGTATCAAATTTTTGGGTGGAATACAATACTTCCCCTACTTACTATACGTAATAAAGTCAAAAAGTGGCATTGCAGAAGAGCAAAGTTACTGCAAACTACCGATGTCTAGATAATTTCTATGATGAACCATATTTGCAAAAAGCTGTGCTTGCAATATGTAGACAGTTGCAAAGAATTCTCAATTACTCATTAAGGAAAACAGAAAGTAAAAATATGGAAAGAAATACTGATGACATTTACATGCACAAAATGAGATTTTTATTACTCTAGTCTCTGTGACCAGAAATTACAAAACAAGTTTCGGAGACTGTTCCAATAAATTCTGGTGCAGAAAGGGAAGGTAGAGTAATAAAAATCTAAATTTGTGCATGTAAATATAAAATAAATTTCACTGCGTTTACCCATAAAAAATTTAAAAATACTGTTGTGTGTAGGATCAAGAAGATGAAAAGAGGCTAATTTTTTTACTAAACTGCATACTTGGGTAATTCTTGCCTTGTACGAGGG
Source organism: Deroplatys truncata (assembly GCA_030765065.1). Classification (NCBI taxonomy): domain Eukaryota; kingdom Metazoa; phylum Arthropoda; class Insecta; order Mantodea; family Mantidae; genus Deroplatys; species Deroplatys truncata. Next base: position 170,186,708 of record CM060979.1, read on the forward strand.
CTGTCCCAGAAGTACCCGACCTAACAAAGAAAACACAAAAATTTTGGGAAAAAAATCTTTATTTCTCTACATTCTCCTTTCAGCTCGATACACTTTTCCCAGCGATGTTCAATCGCTTCGATACCTTTCTTATAGTGAGAATCGTCGAATTCTGCAGAATGGCCATCAACTGCAGGCTCCACCTCTTCATTGTTGACGAATCTTTTACCACCAAGCCATTCTTCAACTTTGGAAAAAGAAAATAATCAGAGGGGGCTAAATCTAATGAATAGGGTGCATGAGGAAGCAATTTGAACTTTAACTCATTGATTTTGGCCATGGTAATAATGGATGTGTGAATGGTGCATTGTCTTGATGAAACAAAACTTTCTTTTATGCTAAATGCAGCTGTTTTTGTTTGATTTTATTATTCAAACGCAATAAGTTCGTATAATACTCACCATTGATTGCTTTTCCTTTTTGAAGATAATCAATGAAAATTATCCCATGCGCATCTCAAAAAACTGTGCCATGACCTTGCCTACAGATGGAACTGTCTTTGCTTTCTTTGGAGCTGATTCTCCCCTTTCAATCTACTGTTTTGACTGTTCCTTTGCCTCAAGTGTGAAGTGATGGACCCATGTTTCATCCATGGCTATGAATCGATGTGAAAACTTGGCTTTATTGCAGTGAAACATCGCCAAACACTCGACTGAAACATCCTCACGATGCTGTTTTTGTTCCATTGTGAGTAAACGTGGCACCCATTTTGTGCACAGCTTTCTCATGTCCAAATTTTCAGTCAGTATGCAATGTACAACACTTTTTGAAATGCCTATACAATGTCTGCTAGCTCGCGCACTTTCAGTCGACGGTCATCCAATACCATTTTATGGATTTTCTTCACAATTTCTGGTGTGGTCACCTCATTTGGTTGACCACTGCTATGTTCAACTTGGCAACTCGTATGTCTTCGCTTAAACTCTGCCACCCAATATTTTACTGTTGTAAACGAAGGAGCAGACTCCCCCAGAGTAGAATCTAGCTCAGCTTTAATATTAGTTGGACTAAGACCTTTCAAATGAAAGTATTGTATCACATAATGATGACCAGTTGTATCCATGTTTACAAATTTGCTGAGAGCGTTCACTGTTGATGGCTGCCAAATACAGTAGAATCTCGTTAGTACGTTTTTGCAGGGACCTAAGGATTTGGATGTCATAGGCGGGAAAACGTGTTAACGAAAATGCAAAATCTGCAATTTAAGAACATAGGTATTAAAAATCTAATAATTACTACATCTCCATGGGCAATTTAAATCGATTTTGAGTACAATTTCATACTGAATACGATCCCGTTTCCATGTTAAATTCAATATGTTTAAATGGATTTGGATACACAAAGCCTGAGAATAAATAATTCAAGCTTTTATTTTGATCAACTTGGATTTTTTAGGTTATGAATGTTTTTGAGAAAATAAATTGCGAATTGTGGAAGCGGCAATAGTGGTTTTGCTGTGTGTTGTATTACACACGTGATAACAATTTCTGCTAAAAAAGAAAAAATTATGAGCGTGCATCGTGTTACGAGTACAATAGACGATATTATCTTTGGTGTATACAAGACGATTTGAACACGGAGGTGTTTCCATGCAACAAATTTCGTTCCGGTCCTCTTGTGATCCTATTTTCCAAGAGAAAAGTTTTGTTTTAGTATTTTTCCCTTCTTTAAAAACAGTTTCAATTAATTTAGGTTTGCTAACAATCGTGTTTAAGGTTGACGGAGGAACGTTTAACTTCCGCACTATATTGACATGTTTTATATTTGGATTGTATTACATCAAGGATTTTCAGTTTTTCACTGTTGGATATTTACCTACTACACTTTCTTTTTTTCATTGTAAATGAAAAGTTAAAATACAATCTACGGTTGTTTGGTCATCACTCAACATTAGAAACTATAGTTAGCGTTTACCGCGTTTACCACACCAAGGTAAAGCATTCTCTATCCCACCCACAGAAATCGTCTCACACAAATATTTAAATGCATGTATGTGATTGGCTGCCTATAATCACCCCGTGACCAAGGATTGACCAAAGTAGTAAATGAGGACGTTAAACTATGAACGTGTTAAACGCCTACATCCACTGTACCCATCAAGGATTGGCCAAAACAGCGAATGAGGACGTCAAACTTCAAACGTAGTAAGCGGGACCGGGAAAACGCACTAAGCAAACATTATTTATTATATTTGGTGATTTGGTACCGGGACTTTTATAATTCAACGTAATACACGGGAAAACGTGTTAATGAGGAACGTGCTAACGAGATTCCACTGTAATTAGTAAACAATGTAGCATTGTCAAACTTCAAACTTAAGCTTTATAAGGTTTGTACTTTCTACCATAGTCATTTGTTTGAAACAGCCACTATCTATACATCAGATTGGGTACTTCTGGGACTACCCTCGTATATGTCATAGGCTTTTGAAGAAAACCTTTATTTCATGAAGACCCAAGGCAGATCATGAAGAATTGCCATATGCCAAAAAAACGTGGAACTAATCATTAATTTATGTTAAACTACTTATATAAATTTAAAATCAAATTAATGTAAAGTCTCTTCTTTTTTAAAATGAATAAATTTAAAGGTAACCAGTGTAATACTAATAATAAATATTCACCACAATAACCTCTTACTCTGCTTCTGCCGCAGTTCTTCATGATGTGATGGAACTTGTTAGGCAAGTAGTGTAATTTCATTCTGTATACCACATAACAGAACTGCTAAAAGCTGGCAGACAGCAAGAGGTAAAACAGCAGGTTATTGCTCTGTAGTTTCGTTTCCTAGGACATGCTGAACTAATATGTATGTTTTCTCTCAGCTGTTGAAATAGAAGAGCTAATTTTTTCAGAGAAATAGTTATTTAAAGAGGAAGTGTTAAATTACTGTGAAGAAAACCAATTTTGCAAGTAGAATTGGATAAGGTGCATAAATTCCAAAAAAAATGAGGTTATTGCTGCTAGCCACAGCGTAATCAGAATACTTTGGTTTTACCCATTTTCTCATATTTTTTTAATTTAGGTATCAAAACAAGATCACAAAGCTGCTTCTCGAGAAGCTTAACTTGTTTGGTTAGTGTGGTCCTATTAGTTTTGCCAGTATTGCCTGGTGTTTATGGTACAGTGCAGTGACCTTGGTCTGTAGTTGCAGTATATGTTGCTAGCTAATACCTCATATTGTTGGCGTATCTTCCGAGATCATATTTCTTGGTCCCTAAACTGTGTTAATAAAACTAAAAATAATAATTCAATCTTGTTTTCTATACTGTTTTTCGCTTCAACTTATCTTTTAATAATATATATTAGTAAAAAATATGTTCTTAAAATAATTACAGATTTGAATTGCACTGGATTTAGTAAACATTACAAAATTTTTCAGTTGTCTCTATATTAAAAACTTGTCAAGACCAGGCTAAGGTCTAAAAAGTGTAATTAATTACAATTAATTTTGTATATATATATAATAAAAAAAATTACGTTTATTTACCATTCTATTGATGACAGTAGCATTTCTTTACAATTAAGTGAAACTAAAATAACAGTCTTTATTATGCAATTAAATAACAGTGCATAATATAAATATTCCAATAACAAAAAGAAGACATTACGTTGATATTGTAATGAAAAGAAGCTAGAAACAGTGATGTGTATTGAATTTATTTAAAGGTGAGTCGGAATTGTTACACTAACATCACTTAAGTTTACTCACTTAACATGTTTCGGGAAACCGTTGTTCCCATCCTCAGAAGGTTAATTCGACTGGCCCGTGTTGTTGGTGTTTCCGTTTTTTGGACTGGATCCTGTGGTGGCATCTTGTGGTGGAGAAATGTACTTCCAGAGAGGATTTGGTGGCGGCAAATCAAAATTCATTAGATGTGTGTTGTGTTTTAGAATGGTGATCTTCTCCCATGCATCTAATTCGGCTGCAAATTTGGCTGGTTTGACTAATGTAATATTGGGTTTGATGTTTTGATTAGTGATCCAAAAATGGTGTGAAACTGCAGATTTGTCCATTTGTTTGTATTTAATACATCTCATGTGCTCCTTTTGCCTAGTTTCTAGGTTTCTTTTTGTCTTACCTATGTATACTTTATTGCAATCTGAACAATTGATTTTATAGATTCCAGCTTTTTTGTCTTGTGGAATGGGGTCTTTTAACTTGTTACAAAGTAATTTCTCTATGTTAAATTTGTTCTGTGGAGCTAGGCAGATGTTATGTTTCATGAAAATCTTCTTAAATTTGTGAAAAGTTCCTGGGTGGTATGTGAATTTCTTGAACTTTAGCTCTTTATCTTGCTGGCTGAGATTTGTTGTGTTTCTGATGTGCCTCTGTCGTTTGAATTTTGCAATTTTTTTGTCAATAGTTGTTTTGTTGTACCCATTATGTATTGCTGTGTCTACTATATGCTGGTATTCTAACTGGTATTCTTTTTTATTTAAGGGGGTATATACCAGTCTATGTGTTAGGCTGTTTAGTACTGCATGTTTGTGTGTGGTTGGATTGAAACTCTTATTTTTTATGTAATTAGTAGAGTGTGTTGGCTTCCTGTATATGCCAAAGGTTAGGTTCTTTTGTTCTCTGATGATTTTTAGGTCTAAAAATGGTAGCATGCCTTCTTTTTCTATTTCTATGGTGAATTTTATTGATTGGTTCTGTAGGTTTAGTAAGGCTAAGGAGTCTTGTATGAACCTGTTAGGGACAACAGCGAAAATGTCGTCAACATATCTGTGCCAAACTTCAAACATATCTTCTCCTACCTACAAACTGGCAAAATGGTTAGCACAGAGATTCTCTTCACTACCAAAATTCAATAGCAAAAACATAATGAATTCAGAAGATTTAATACAGAAGATAAAATCCCTAGAACTCGAACCAGAAGACAGATTAGTTTCCTTTGATGTCACTGCACTATTTCCAAGTGTTCCTACAGATCAACTCCTGCGTCAATTAAAGAAATGGCTACAGCAGACTAACCTACTTGAAGAAGAAATAGAAGACCTCATACAACTTACCAATTTATGCATTCCACAAAATTGTTTTAGTTTCAATAAGAAGTTCTATCAACAACCAACTGGTCTAACCATGGGCAACCCACTTTCACCCTTCTTGGCAGATTTATTTATGAGCTACTTAGAAACACACATAACAACTTCCTTTCCATACATGTTTAAAGTTTGGCACAGATATGTTGACGACATCTTCGCTGTTGTCCCTAACAGGTTCATACAAGACTCCTTAGCCTTACTAAACCTACAGAACCAATCAATAAAATTCACCATAGAAATAGAAAAAGAAGGCATGCTACCATTTTTAGACCTAAAAATCATCAGAGAACAAAAGAACCTAACCTTTGGCATATACAGGAAGCCAACACACTCTACTAATTACATAAAAAATAAGAGTTTCAATCCAACCACACACAAACATGCAGTGCTAAACAGCCTAACACATAGACTGGTATATACCCCTTAAATAAAAAAGAATACCAGTTAGAATACCAGCATATAGTAGACACAGCAATACATAATGGGTACAACAAAACAACTATTGACAAAAAAATTGCAAAATTCAAACGACAGATGCACATCAGAAACACAACAAATCTCAGCCAGCAAGATAAAGAGCTAAAGTTCAAGAAATTCACATACCACCCAGGAACTTTTCACAAATTTAAGAAGATTTTCATAAAACATAACATCAGCCTAGCTCCACAGAACAAATTTAACATAGAGAAATTACTTTGTAACAAGTTAAAAGACCCCATTCCACAAGACAAAAAAGCTGGAATCTATAAAATCAATTGTTCAGATTGCAATAAAGTATACATAGGTAAGACAAAAAGAAACCTAGAAACTAGGCTAAAGGAGCACATGAGATGTATTAAATACAAACAAATGGACAAATCTGCAGTTTCACACCATTTTTGGATCACTAATCACAACATCAAACCCAATATTACATTAGTCAAACCAGCCAAATTTGCAGCCGAATTAGATGCATGGGAGAAGATCACCATTCTAAAACACAACACACATCTAATGAATTTTGATTTGCCGCCACCAAATCCTCTCTGGAAGTACATTTCTCCACCACAAGATGCCACCACAGGATCCAGTCCAAAAAACGGAAACACCAACAACACGGGCCAGTCGAATTAACCTTCTGAGGATGGGAACAACGGTTTCCCGAAACATGTTAAGTGAGTAAACTTAAGTGATGTTAGTGTAACAATTCCGACTCACCTTTAAATAAATTCAATACACATCACTGTTTCTAGCTTCTTTTCATTACAATATCAACGTAATTTAAGACCAACAAGTCACAAGAAGCAAAAGTTATAATTGGCCACCACGTTGGAAAAGATACAAGTCATGGCAGAAAACAAGGTAAGATTAGAAACCCTAAATTTCAATACAGATTTCAGTGGAATAAAAAGTGACATCAAAAGATACCAAAAAATTGAAGAAAAGAGAAAAAACACATTTGCAGACATCCGTTTTTTAAACCTATGCATACAAAGCAAAGTCACACCAAAGTTTGTAAGGAGAATTGTAAAATATGACAAAAACAGCAAACACCAAACATCAGCCGATAAAAAAGTAATAATAATTGAGAGAAACAACCACTACGCAAAATTAAAAAAATTGGAACTGGAATTATATGCTCTTCACCTTAAATTAACGGACACACTCGGCTACCCACTTTGGCAAAACATGCAATCAAAATTCCTCACTATTCTTAGCTACAGGATGAAAACAAAAATGCTGAAATTAAAGAAAAAACTAGACATACTACGCCGGAAGCAACATTCATATAAACCTAACCTAAAAAATGAAAAAACAACGTCATACCCAGACGTAATTAATCTTTCAAATGTAACTTTCACCAAAGCAGAATTATCGGTATTAAACCTTGGCCTAAAAACATGTGTTGGCTACACAAAAACAACTGATGAAATAGTCGCAGACATTGAGATTGCTACTTACAACCTAAATGAAAATAGTAAAACCACTATAAAAGAAAAGAATGTGAAATGGTTCTCCAAGAAATACAAGCAGATAAACATAACAATTTCCCAAACAAACATGTGATCAAAACATTAAAATCAAAACCAGTAGTATACACAAAAGCTGACAAGGGAAATAAACTAGTTGTACTGCAAAAAGATGATTATATTGCCAGAGTAGAAAATATGCTGCAACAAGAAAATTACATACAAATTCAAGAAGACCCATTAAAATTACATTTAAAAGCCTTCAATCAAACCATCCAGGAAAGCAAAACTATAACAGACACTGATAAATCTAGATTAAAACCAGACCATCCCACTTTACCAAGAATGTATGCTCTACCTAAAATACACAAACCGGGTAATAAGATGAGACCAATCGTCAGCAATATTGATTCTCCTACCTACAAACTGGCAAAATGGTTAGTACAGAGATTCTCTTCACTACCAAAATTCAATAGCAAAAACATAATGAATTCAGAAGATTTAATACAGAAGATAAAATCCCTGGAACTCGAACCAGAAGACAGATTAGTTTCCTATGATGTCACTGCACTATTTCCAAGTGTTCCTACAGATCAACTCCTGCGTCAATTAAAGAAATGGCTACAGCAGACTAACCTACTTGAAGAAGAAATAGAAGACCTCATACAACTTACCAATTTATGCATTCCACAAAATTGTTTTAGTTTCAATAAGAAGTTCTATCAACAACCAACTGGTCTAACCATGGGCAACCCACTTTCACCCTTCTTGCAGATTTATTTATGAGCTACTTAGAAACACACATAACAACTTCCTTTCCATACATGTTTAAAGTTTGGCACAGATATGTTGACGACATCTTCGCTGTTGTCCCTAACAGGTTCATACAAGACTCCTTAGCCTTACTAAACCTACAGAACCAATCAATAAAATTCACCATAGAAATAGAAAAAGAAGGCATGCTACCATTTTTAGACCTAAAAATCATCAGAGAACAAAAGAACCTAACCTTTGGCATATACAGGAAGCCAACACACTCTACTAATTACATAAAAAATAAGAGTTTCAATCCAACCACACACAAACATGCAGTACTAAACAGCCTAACACATAGACTGGTATATACCCCCTTAAATAAAAAAGAATACCAGTTAGAATACCAGCATATAGTAGACACAGCAATACATAATGGGTACAACAAAGCAACTATTGACAAAAAAATTGCAAAATTCAAACGACAGATGCACATCAGAAACACAACAAATCTCAGCCAGCAAGATAAAAAGCTAAAGTTCAAGAAATTCACATACCACCCAGGAACTTTTCACAAATTTAAGAAGATTTTCATGAAACATAACATCTGCCTAGCTCCACAGAACAAATTTAACATAGAGAAATTACTTTGTAACAAGTTAAAAGACCCCATTCCACAAGACAAAAAAGCTGGAATCTATAAAATCAGTTGTTCAGATTACAATAAAGTATACATAGGTAAGACAAAAAGAAACCTAGAAACTAGGCTAAAGGAGCACATGAGATGTATTAAATACAAACAAATGGACAAATCTGCAGTTTCACACCATTTTTGGATCACTAATCACAACATCAAACCCAATATTACATTAGTCAAACCAGCCAAATTTGCAGCCGAATTAGATGCATGGGAGAAGATCACCATTCTAAAACACAACACACATCTAATGAATTTTGATTTGCCGCCACCAAATCCTCTCTGGAAGTACATTTCTCCACCACAAGATGCCACCACAGGATCCAGTCCAAAAAACGGAAACACCAACAACACGGGCCAGTCGAATTAACCTTCTGAGGATGGGAACAACGGTTTCCCGAAACATGTTAAGTGAGTAAACTTAAGTGATGTTAGTGTAACAATTCCGACTCACCTTTAAATAAATAAAAAAGAAGACAGTCCAATCAACATATTATTTTATTCTAAGATAATAACAAAAAATGTATATGTATTCTTCAATTTATATCTTTCTCATTTTTCTTTCTGTCAGTTCATTAAATAACATAAATATGTATTAGACAAATTAAACTGAAACAAATGGAATCTAAGTTAAATCATGACAGAATGTAGGCCTTCATGGCTGGAGTCCCAAATGTAATTGGAAGTATCTTTCTGGCTGTTATTCTGTGGTCGGCTGGAGACAGGTGTTCCAGATAATTCATTCACAGCTGCAGTGGAAATCTTCAGTGGCTCAGTCGAAGTCTTCTCGGAGAAGGTATCACTGCATCTGATGCATTAGCCATCAGTGCTACTATATTTATAAAGCAAGCAGCCTCTGCTGATTGGTCCTGGGGGAGCAGAGGCTGGGCAGCTGGTGGGAGGGAGCTGGCCTTTCCTATACTATTGCTCTCTTCTGATTGGCTCACTTTGTTTGCTAGCTGTATTACGTTTTCTGCTTTTGGTGACCGGATGCCAGTTGCTGTTTAGTGTCAGAGGCTCTTCTTTCTTATTAAAATTATTAGGATTTTCATAAATTTGTATAGCCTTGCGCTGTAGTTGGGCATGGTAATGTGTTTGATGAAGGAATGCTTGTATCCTGAAATTTAATGACGTGTTTGCACTGGGCTTCAATGGCATGTTTGGCGACTGCAGACTTTTTATGTGGCCCAGACAGCAGTTGCTTTTATGCTCAGTAAGTCTGGTGTTTATGCTGTTAACTTGAGTCAAGCCATCAAAACTTGTATAGACAAATTACCAGAAATGCGATTAAAATGGTTAGAGAGAATATATACTACTGTAGTAGAAGCAAAAATGTTACATGGAGCAAAGATTTGGGGCCTGGAAGAAGGGTGGGTAAATACAGACATGATCCACAGGAGATTTTGTAAACAAATATTGGGCTTACCAAGATCTTCACCTAACGGAGTAGCCCAAGCCGGATTAGGGAGAATGGGAATTAAAGGAAAAATTGTGAAAAGAGTGCTAAAATATTGGATTAGAATTAGAAATTTTGATGATCAGAACATTTTTATCAATATTTGATAGTGCAGGAAAGACTTAATCATAAAGAGTCTTGGCTAGGTAAGATAAGGGAAACCTTGATGAAGATAGGTTTTGGGGAGATTTGGAGAGTTAAAGAATTATTACAAATAGGTTTCTGGAAAGAAATTAGGACAAGAATAGAGGATATGGAAAAACAAGATTTATTAGTGAGGTTTACTTTTAAGAGCTCACTGAGATTATATAGAGAAATTAAAGTAGTATGGTGCAGGGAACAGTATGTTGATATATGTGATAAAACAGCAAGCGCAGGATTTGCATGGACTAGGACAGGGGTAGTGAATTTGAAAGGTTTGAGAAAAGAAACTGATTTGGAGAAATGCCCACTATGCCACCGGAAAGTCAAAGAGTGGTATATGGTTTTAGAGTGTGAAGAAGAAATGCAGTTGCATAGAAAGAGGATAGGGAAGTGAGAATGGTTAAATTTACCAATAGAAATTCAAGCTAAAAAGTTAGTAAATGTAAAATCTAGGAAACATATAATAGAAGTAGGAAACTTTTTGGGCAGAGTTACAGCAAAATGGATGAGGAAAATTAGCAAGGAAGAGGTAAATGAGTATTAAATTACAGTAGTTTTTATTTGTTATGTTGCAAGTAGGACCCAACAGCTCAACAACCTCAAGGTTTGAGTTTGTTAGGGTCCAAGGAAAAGCAACTCAAGGTAGAGCTAGTATTGGAAATTAAATAAAGTGATAATTGTACTTTTAGATTAGGAGGAATGCTGGCTACCAGTAGTTAAGAGGTTAGTTTTTTTACTTTCTCTACTATGTATAAGTAGGGGAAGTATTGTATTCCACCCAAAAATTCGATACCGAGATTTCACCGGAAATAAATGTTTTCAGATCCCCTGAATCCAAAAAAAGCATTTTTGGAATTATGTGTGTGTGTGTGTGTGTGTGTGTGTGTGTGTGTGTGTGTGTGTGTGTGTGTGTGTGTGTGTGTGTGTGTGCGTGCGTGCGTGCGTGCGTGCGTGTTTTTTTTTTTTTTTTTTTTTTTTTTTTTTTTTTTTTTTTTTTTTTTTCAGTATCTTCCAGAGATGCGACACGAAGGTTTTCAAGAAAATCCTCCACCCCAGATTACCTTTTACATGGAACATTTTTCGAAAATTTTAATTTTCTCAAAATTGGCTTTAACGATTTTGATTAAAATATCATATGTTTAAGATATTTTCATGACAAATGAAATGTATATCCCTAATTTTCTGGGAATGTCTCCAAAAGTGTTCTTCAATGTGAAGGACTTTTGCATAACTGGTAAACCATAAGAGATAGACAAAATTTGACTACACAAAAAATGTAGATCGCATTAGAATACACAATTTATGTCATATACATTTTTTTTGTTGAGTGAACCATTTTCGATATATTGCTTGTTATTCCCTTAAATTTTCCAATACTTATACTTTTTCTCAAATTCGTTATTCATTTTTTTTGTCCTGGTAATACAAAGAGAATGGAATACTGCACATAGCAACCACCTCTTAAAATATTTGACTATTGCTTAAATACTACCATATTCCCCTTGCATCTACAAGAAAATTAGCAATAAGATTAACATCTTGATATCTCGATTAACATGAAGCATATGGAGAATAAGCGTTTGTAAAAATAGTTTGTACAAGAGTAGAGAAAGTCATGTGAGTGTAACACATCAGATTTTTTTATATTTTATTGTTATTTTTAGTAATTAGGTTAAGAACAAATTTATAAAATTGTTGTAGTAAATTTGTACAATTAACTGGGTTAATAAATACTATATTATACAAGTTGAGTCACTCAGTCAGTTGGGGAATGCAATGTCCTACCGGCATGTCATGTAGCTCAATAGTTACATCAACAGCATGGAAAGCGGGAGAATTGTGCTCAAATCCTGGCTATGACATTGCATTTTTCAGCTGGCTCTATATCACATTCCCTAGCTGGGCAGCCCATTAATGATATAATTAATTAATTTAAGTAATTGTACATAATAAAATAATAACAATTGCTTCATAGTTGGCATAAATATGAGTACTCAGGAATAAAATACTTGCAAATTCCAAGTCGTCGTCAAGATTGCTATCTCTGTAGTGAGATGCCTTGTTCTCGCCGGGAAAAAACAACCCGAGTCAGTTGGGGAATTTAGTGTCCTACTGGCATGTTGTCATAGTAGCTGAATGGTTAGAGCAACCACACGAAAGTAGGAAAACTGTATTGAAATCCCGGTTACAACATTGAATTTTTCAGCTGGCTCTATATCACATTTTATATTTATTTACGAATTTCTTCTTAATATTTTCTTCTTGTAATGCACCAGTTATTTGATTTTTAACTTGTTTCCAGAGATACTCAGGATGAGCAATGGAATTAAATTCTTTCTGTACTCTATCGAGAGTCTCAGTAAAGGTCCTACTTTTGATATTCCTTTTAAGCATAAAGTTGTTAACTTTTGCTTGTGTCTTTTCAATTTTGTCCCTGTTATCTTCACAGATTTTCAAAAGTGTAGGCCACCCTTTAATTAAGCATACTGACAATCAACTTGTGTTTCAGTGGGCACAATAAGTTTTGGAGCACCTGGTTGTTTATAGAGAGCATTTTCAAAATGGTTGTTTCAAAAATATTTAACAACATTGATAACATGAGTCTTCAGATTTAAAACTGACAGTCATTAGCTAAGAGATTCAAAAGATGTGCTGAACATCCTAGGTTATTAGATTAATGTCTTCCCTGCTCGGCAGCAAGTGACGCATTTGTGAAACATGTAGCAGAGTTGGTGCTGGTGGGTGGGTGGGTGCTGTACGTAACGGTTTGCTATGCTGTCTTGATACTCTTTAATTTGAATTTACCGTGCCTCTTTAGCAATTATTTAAATTTGCCCATTTCTAATATTTTCTTATAATCCTACTAGCTAATAGTCATAGAGGTTTGAAATCTTCTCACAGATTTGCCATGTTTGGAAGGCAAGGAATTGTTGTATAAATAAATCCAATTGATAAACTTTCATGACTTTGTAATTTATTTATAATGTTGAACAATGTACTTATGATGTTCCACAAACAGCAATGTAATGAGCACAAAGATTACTAACAATTCTCAGCAATTATAACTTGTACTTACATATATAGCTTTCACCTTCTTAATGTGATTGATTAATAATAATAATAATAATAATAATAATAATAATAATAATAATAATAATAATAATTTATTGCTTTTTGACATATTGTAATTAAGAATACTTTCGTAAAGAAGTCTTAAGGTGTTTCGATTGCTTCTCTTTTCTAAGCATCTTAACAAATTTTTGTTAACAATGCCAAAAAATTTGAATCTCATTTATTCTGCTATCACCTTGTTGCTAGTGATTGTAAAACAAGTCCTCACATTCATAATTTTAACATAGCATAGATAAAATATTCTTAAAATAACGCATTTACACCATATATAAATTGTACTTCTGCCTAAATTATCCCTTTTTGTTACTTATGTGTGTTCTATCACAATATTTTTGTTGTGTCATTCTTTGTAAGGTTATTTGATTTAAGTCATATTTTCAACGTATATTTAATGTTATTCATTTTCAACATTTTGTGTCATAATGAATGCATAATTCCATTGTAGATTTAAATATTTCAATGCTTAGAGCAATGTTAATAACATAAATAACATTTTAAATTAGCAATATGTTAATAATTGAAATGAATTATGCATAAAATAATATACATCATCATAAATATTTCTTTACCCTTTCCTTTAAATTTCTGTTTTTGTTATACTGAGCAAGAACCACAACATTTTACAATTATTTACAAACAATTGCTTCAAACATTAGCTGCATTATCAGTAACAAGAGACTGCATAAAACACTCGTCATATTTCTTGATGCTATTAGGCGCTATCTCTGCCAGGTATTCTGATGTATGTGAATCTCCTGAGGTGTCCATAGAGTCTAACAAGTAAGTGGCCCCTATTGCTATTGTTACAGTTAATCAAAGTACTGGTTCATTATGCACATTTGACCATCCATAGATTCCAACAATTTATTATTTAATATTGAAGAGCTTCTGCTGTTTTCTTCTTTGTAAACAGTGTCAGTTAAGAACCTCCAATTTCATTTCTGTTTGGGGGATTACAGGCAGGATGCAGTTGTTACATTAGCTGGAGAAATTGAGTGTTCCACACTGCAAAGTATGGTATTGGTAGCATATAAGAATCAAGCTACTTGTAAATCTAATGCATGTTTCTTTTCAGAGAAGGTTTTCCCAACAAATAAATAAATAAATAAATAAAATGTTCTCTTGTATTGTTCGTGTTATCAACTGTCTTGTGAAATAGCACTGGTGTAGTTTTTAAGCTTATGAATAAAATATGTGGCTTATTTTAAAATACAACCAATTCTTTTTTATTCTTTTTACAGAATATTCATCTGAAAATCTCCGAACGTGTTTCTATATTATTCAAGCGTACATTCTTTTAGCACCAGAAGAATTTTTAAAGGTAAATCAATGCATAACTTTAATTCATTTTTTCTGATAATTTTTTATTTTGGATGAATAATTTGATGTTAACATGTTTAATTGGTTATCCTGAAGCCAAAAATAGCACTTTGCAGTGCAGTGTGCAAGTATGTTATTTTTACTCACAAGAATGGTGAACTGATTGCTATGAAACTTGATATGTAACGTGCCCTAGGTCCTGTTTGAAGAATAGGCTATATGCATATTAATTAATTCCCTCTAGAAGGGGCTGTTTTAATGGGGTGCAGAGTAAAAAGTTTGAATGTGTCCCATATTATTGAGCTTTGTGAGAAGTATTACATAGTTTATAAGCATATATTTTAACAATATTTGTAATTTACAAAATGTTGATATAGGTACCTATTTAAGGAGTTACACCAACGTTTTTATGCTGTGGGTGTACAGACTAGCTGATTGCCATAGGAAACACTATCTTGTTCTGAGTGTCAAAAGGATAGAGTTTCTTACTTCTAACTTTGCTGAGAAGCTTGAATTTTGCTTAGATAAAGCTGCCTGACAGATTTTTATTCTGAAATTTTCGTTAGTCCCTAGATTATATCAGTTAGCATTAGCATCAATATGAATACCTGTAGTTGAGTCCCAGCCATCACATTTTTATACTGCCAGTGTTAAAGAACAATTATTGTTTAAAAAAAAACTGTAAAGGGTAGTTTGGGGTGGGTTGATTTTCATGAAAATCTATGTGTTGTTTCCTTGCAACATGCTGAACTTAAATATGAATTTGGTTTGTATAATATTTGAATAATCTAGAACAGTGATGTAAGTTCAAATTTATGGAAAAATTGATTCAGAAGCTGAAACACTTGAATGATTTACATTTTTTGTAAAATTCCCTTCATGCCAGAAGTGATGTGGAGAGCAAGTAGCTCTTGAAACCAGTCAAAACACAAAAAATGTAAGTGTTTCAACTTCAAACTCAATTTTTCCATAAAAATAAGCTTGGTATTTATTGGACATTTCATTTTTGAGTCATGCTGTTCACAGAATGCACACAGACATGCGCATAAGCATATATTTTTTCGAAAAATGCTTTTTCAGATTCAGGGGCCTCAATTCTTCCATTGCTACCAAATGCATGGTATTGGGTGAAAATGTGGCCAAAAGTGACAAAATTTCACATTTTGTGTTTTTTGCACCAAAAAATACTACGTGGTTTGAAGTGTATATATATATGAAGTTTTAAAGCACCACAATGCCTGGAAGTTGCTGTAATTATATCATATTTAAATGTCTTAAGGGGAGTGGCAGATGGTGAAATTGTTTCATGAAGTAAAAAATGTACTTTTATGGGATGTTTTTTCCATGAAGGTTAATTTCTGATTCATCACCGAGATCAGTATAACATAGTAACAGCAACTCTGCTGGTAGATGTCATGTAACACCAAATTATCTGCATTCTAACGAATGAGTAGGGAACATAGAGAAATTTTTTATTTCTATTTTGTTGGCTTCTTCAAGCTTGTATACTCAAAGCTTGGCTTCTTGTTTGTCTTTATTTATGGTCACCACTTGCTGTGTTACAAAGTATTTTCACATAATTTCTTACAACGTAGTAATTACTAACATATTGCATCACAAGCAAAGTCTAGTGTAAATATTTTAGTGTAGTACTTTTTCAGTGTAAATATTTTAGCACAGTTCTTGTAAAGTGTAAATAATTGTATGTATAGCAACAGGAGGACTTCTATATTTGTGAAAATGGCTAGGTGAAAAAGCACTAGGAAGTATTTTGTAAATATGGTAAAGGCAAGGTGGAACAGAACTGAAACCGTGCTAAGTGAGCTAAAAATAAGTGTAAATAATATAGATAATACCACTGATGAAAAGTTAGATGAAGAAGAATATGGTGTACAAAAGAAAAATTTGCGGTTGAAACAGCTGGAGGATAATTGTGAACATGTACCTATTGTAAATAATGAAGTGTGTAAATATACACTATGTGATCAAAATTATCCGGACACCCCCACAAGCATACGTTTGTCATCTTAGGTGCATTATGCTGCCACCTACTGCCTGGTACTCATCCGTGACCTCAGTAGTCATTAGACATCGTGAGACAGCAGAATGGGATGTTCCATGGAATTCACGGACTTTGAACGTGGTCAGGTGATTGGGTGTCACTTGTGTCAGAAGTCAGTAAGGAAGATTTCCACACTCCTAAACATCCCTAGGTCCACTGTTTCTGATGTGATAGTGAAGTGGAAATGTGAAGGGATATGTACAGCACAAAAGCGTACAGGCCGACCTCGTCTGTTGATTGACAGAGACCTCCGACATTTGAAGAGGGTCATAAAGAGTAGTAGGCAGACATCTATCCAGACCATCACACAGGAATTTCAAACTGCATCAGGATCCACTCCAAGTACTATGACAGGCGTGAGGTGAGAAACCTTGCATTCCATGGTCAAACGGCTGCTCATAAGCCACACATCATGCAGGAAAATGCCAAAGGATGCCTCGCTTGGTGTAAGGAGCATCAACATTACACGATTGAACAGTGGCAAAACGTTGTGTGGAGTGACGAATCACGGTATACAATGTGCAATCCGATGGCAGGGTGTGGGTATGGCAAATGCCCGGTGAACGCCTCTGCCAACATGTGTAGTGCCAACAGTGAAATTCAGAGGTGGTGGTGTTATGGTGTGGTCGTGTTTTTCCTGGAGGGGGCTTGCATCCCTTGTTGTATTGCGTGGCACGATCACAGCGCAGACCTACATTGATATTTTAAGCACCTTTTTGCTTCCCACTGATGAAGAGCAATTTGGGGATGGCGATTGCATCTTTCAACACGATCGAGCACCTGTTCATACTGCACGGGCTGTGGCGGAGTGGTTACACGACAATAACATCTCTGTAATGGACCGGCCTGCACAGAGTCCTAACTTGAATCCTATAGAACACCTTTGGAATGTTTTGGAACACTGACTTCGTGCCAGGCTTCACCGACCTACATTGACACCTCTCCTCAGTTCTGCACTCCGTGAAGAATGTGCTGCCATTCCTCAAGTAACCTTCCAGCACCTGATTGAAAGTATGCCTGTGAGAGTGAATGCTGTCATCAAGGCTAAGGGTGGGCCAACACCATATTGACTTCTATCATTACCGATGGAGGGCGCCACGAACTTGTACGTCATTTTCAGCCAGGTCTCCGGATACTTTTGATCATGTAGTGTATATAGGTGGACATCATTGGTGAGTGACTGAAGTGTAATGGCTGCAATCAAAAGTGTTCGTGTATAGGACTTAGCACTGAAAGGCTTGGCCTATGTCATAAATTAGAACTGATTTACAGTGTTTGCAATGAAAAAAAGACTACAACTTACACATCTAAGCGTGGATGTGTCCAGTAGGCCAGGCTTCAATATGAATCAGAATCAAGCAAGCATTTGTAAATATTGGATAAAGTTATTCTGAATTGCAGCAGTTTGCTATGGTCATGAACATGGTTGCTGTGAACAAATCCACACATAATGATCATGCTTTAGCAATGAAGAAAGCAACTGCATCTGCAGTTCACAATGTATTGGAAGATGCAAAGACTAAAGCAAAACAGGCATATGGTGATTTATGCATGAGGTACCTGTTAGTTTTGATGGTATAGGGTTAACATGGGGGCACAGCTCCATGTATGGTGTAGGATGTGTCATACAATTACCTGCAGTTTTTTTTAGGTGCTGCAGTTTGAGCAATCACTGCATCAGGTGCATTCGTGCCAAAATCTGAATGACATCTAAGGACTTCAGAGTGGTATACTGCTCATACCCCTGAATGTGATATCAGCTATGAAGGATCATCAGTGGTGCGATACACCACTCTGCTTTCGGATGGGGATTCATCGGCATACAAAAAGTTGTGTGATGTGCAGCCAAATGGTGAAGATGTGCCCATAACAAAGGAGGAATGTATCAAACCATGTCAGCAAAAAGCTTGGAGCTGCCCTGAGAAATGCTGTTTGTGAATGGGGTATCCAAGGCATTACATTGGGTAATAAGAGGCCATGGAACTCTGAAAGGCACAGTCATATCCAAGTAGTAATGCTACTGCAGAAAGTCATCCTGCACAACCGTGGCAATTTCACCTCTATGAAGACTGCAATATATGCCACACTCTACCACAGCATTTCCATGACCTGAAGCCTCAGCACAATAAATGCCCACCTGGCAAGGAGAGCTGGTGCTTCTACAGGAGGGCACAGGCAGAAGATAAACAACCAGGTCCACATAAAAGGTGTGTTGGCACACCACATACTGCGTCCATTTTGGCAAATATATTGCCTATTTATCAAAGATTGGCCTCAAATTAGTTGCTGGAAAGATGTCAATTAGGCTTGACACAAAATTCCAATGAGAGCTTGCATAGCATTATCTGGAGGCACTGCCTAAAGGTTTGCTTTGGCTTCAAACAGTGAGTGTAGATGGCTGTTGAGCAAACCATATGTAAATACAATGCTGGGACAACCGTGACACTGCTGAAGGTCCAGGAAGCTGCAGGATTGTCAACTGGATGAAACACAATGAAGTACCTTCACTACTGCCAGTCAATAAAATTGACTAAGAAGAAACTGCTGGAAGCTGCTAAGGAGCGGGAAAGAGTCACTTATGAAGCTGGAAACTTCTAGGAAGATCTGCAAGTCATTATTTGCGCTTAACTGCACACAAACTTTTAAACTCATTTTTCCTCACTTTAATTTCTGTTACACTTTTATTCATTCAAAACAAAATTACATCCACAAATTAGGTGATAGAAGGCTGAAATTTTTACTGAAGGCATTTCCCTTACAGTTAAGATATTACAAATTCCATACCTCAAGTTTTTTCTAAATGAGTTTTTGGTTTTGTAAAAAAAAAAGAATTCAAACTTTTCTCCAAAAAAGTGTGGAGTGAATTTCATTTTGAAATTTGCAAATTTATTGAAAGAAAATTCTCAATACAAAAATGAAACTCTGCCAAATAATTCCACATAAGACCCCGAATATGTGTAAAAAAAAAAGGTTGTAGCTTAGCTTTAAAATTGAGCAAATTAGAAATTTCACCCATCACCCCCCTTAAATTTGGCTGGAATACAATAATTCTTCTGCCTTCTATAAGTGGTGCTAGAGAAAGCAATAAGTGAAGCTTTTCCCAATAATGTATATAAGTAAAATATGTACATACTTTCATAAATATTAAAAACAAGCACTATTAACTGTGGTTACTTTCATTTTAATTTTTTTAAGATAGGTACATATTTGTATTGGAGCAGAACAGGTCAACTTATGCCTATTCTACAGCAATAATAACTGAGTATTGTTTTTTATTTTTGCAGGTATATGGTGAGGTAATAGTGAGATCTTGTAATGGTATGCTATCGGATATGCGCTCGGAAGGTATTGTGATGACCATGAGGTTAGTTGAGATGTGTCTACGAGCAGCACCCAATATTTCAACTGAGCTAGTGAAGCCAATGTTACCCCGCATCTTTGAGTGAGTATGTGCAACAGAGATATTTAACAAGTTTTATGTTATGGAATTAGGGAAATGGCATGATGCCATCACCTTTCCAAGTTTCAGTGCTAACAAATGATATGTTGGTTGTGCAGTATCCATTTGTAAGAATTCGTTGCCTTCAGTACTAAACATCATTATATGGGTTCAAGTACTCTGTAATCTATTGCCGTGGATCAGTATGGATTTTTCCCTTATGACAAAGTATGTGTGCTCTAACGTATTCTGTCTGACCTCAGAGTATTTGCATTTATCATGGCTTTTTGAACCTATTACTGAGATATATTTGTTATACTCGCATGACTTTCTCTACCCTCTGTCACTTATTAGTGCATATACAAATTATTCTTCTAAAGTGTATTGTTCTATCTACTTTGTTTTAATTGAGATAAACATCTGCAGAAATAGCTGCATTACACATTCGTTATAGATACAAAGAGAACAGCAATAGTCAAATGTTTAAGAACTGGACACTATATGCTGGCCTTAAAATTCCATACTGTTTCACTATTACCATGCAGTATCGAGAAACAACTGAAAATCGACAGGACTTGAAAAGAATCACAAAGTATTGCACACTTTGAACCATTAATAATGGGTTTCTCAGAATGGCTTATGCCACAAAAAAAGTTATTTGAAATAAATTGTATTTTTTGAAGAGATCTACAAGTTTTGTGTACTATGTTTTTGTCTATCGCTTAACATTTACCAGTTGTACAAGATAACACAAAATTCCATCCAAATGAAGAGGAATTCAAGGTTATTCCCAGAAAATTCAAGATATAAATTTTATTTGTCATGTAAATACAGTAGAATCTCGTTAGTACGTTTTTGCAGGGACCTAAGGATTTGGACGTCATAGGCGGGAAAACATGTTAACGAAAATGCAAAATCTGCAATTTAAGAACATAGGTAATAAAAATCTAATAATTACTACGTCTCCATGGGCAATTTAAATCGATTTTGAGTACAATTTCATACTGAATACGATCCGCGTTTTCATGTTAAATTCAATATGTTTAAATGGATTTGTATACACAAAGCCTGAGAATAAATAATTCAAGCTTTTATTTTGGTCAACTTGGATTTTTTAGGTTATGAATGTTTTTGAGAAAATAAATTGCGAATTGTGGAGGAAGCAGCAATAGTGGTTTTGCTGTGTGTTTTATTACACATGTGATAACAATTTCTGCTAAAAAAGAAAAAATTATGAGCGTGCATCGTGTTACGAGTACAATAGACGATATTATCTTTGGTGTATACAAGACGATTTGAATACGGAGGTGTTTCCATGCAACAAATTTCGTTCCGGTCCTCTTCTGATCCTATTTTCCAAGAGAATAGTTTTGTTTTAGTATTTTTCCCTTCTTTAAAAGCAGTTTCAATCAATTTAGGTTTGCTAACAATCGTGTTTAAGGTTGACGGAGGAATGTTTAACTTCCGCACTATATCGACATGTTTTATATTTGGATTGTGATTACATCAAGGATTTTCAGTTTTTCACTGTTGGTTATTTACCTACTACACTTTCTTTTTTTCATTGTAAATGAAAAGTTAAAATACAATCTACGGTTGTTTGGTCATCACTCAACATTAGAAACTATCGTTAGCGTTTACCACGCCAAGGTAAAGCATTCTCTATCCCCCCACAGAAATCGTGTCACACAAATATTTAAATACATGTATGTGATTGGCTGCCGATTTCCAGCCGTGACCAAGGATTGACCAAAGTAGCAAATGAGGACGTCAAACTATGAACGCCTACTCCCACTGTGCCAATCAAGGATTGGCCAAAACAGCGAATGAGGACGTCAAACTTCAAACGTAGTAAGCGGGACCGGGAAAACGCACTAAGCAAACATTATTTATTATATTTGGTGATTTGGTACTGGGACTTTTATAATTAAACGTAATAGATGGGAAAACGTGTTAATGAGGAACGTGCTAACGAGATTCCACTGTATCTTTAATGTATGGAATTTTAATCAAAATTGTTAAAATCATCTTTTAGGAAACCAAAAATTTCCGTAAAGCAGAGTTTGGGGTGGGAGGATTCTCTTGTAAATCTTGGTGCCACATCTTTGGAAGCTATTGAACTTAAATACCAAATTTGGTGTTTATCCAATATTTCGTCTTTGAGTTATGCTGTTCAGACACACACACGCACTCACATATACACGCCTTTTTCTAAAAAATGCTTTTTTGATTCAAGGATCCTCAGAACATGTGTTTCCATGAAATTGGTATCAGACTTTTGGATGAAATGCAATACCTTCTCTACCTATTATGTATGTGGTAGAGAAAGTAAAACTAGTGACACTAGTTCCTTTACTGTATGGGTGTCTATAGTATATGAGTCTCAGAAACTCTGGAAGTTCTAATGCAGCATGGTGGAGATAATAATGAAGAGATATTTGCTAAATTTATCGAAATAAGATGTTCTTAGAACTGAAGTCAAAATTTTCTCAATTGGTATTTCAGAGCGTGAGATACTCAAATACCATTGTGACAAAAATTAAATGCTTACGCTAGTTTAATGGTGTGATTTCTTTTCCAAACAGTATATAAAAATTATCATTTTTAATAATTTTGCAAGACTTTTACGTGCTTTATACTACTACTATTTGCTTTTTTCAAGTTGCTTTATTATTTATTACTGTATTATCTACACAGTGTTTCTTTCTTTCTTTCTTTCTTTCTTTCTTTCTTTCTTTCTTTCTTTCTTTCTTTCTTTCTTTCTTTCTTTCTTTCTTTCTTTCTCTCTTTCTCTCTTTCTCTCTTTCTCTCTATACCCTCAGTGGGATTGAAGTACCTGAGAAGCATTGGAAAAATTTTTACAACCTTATGATTCAATGCATCTGTCATTATTAAAATAAAATTAGTTTTCTGTAAATCACATTCTATTTGAGAAATGGTAAATGGGGTTAAGAACATACAGTACAAATTGCCTTGGCTGTACTACAGTCACATGTAAATTTTGGTTCAGAAGTACAGTTCATTATGGATTTGAAAGACTGATTGTGCTGGGCAGTGCTCATTGAACAGCTGCTAATTTCATATTTTATCATCAGAACTTTACTTTTAAAACAATCTATCAATGCAGTGCTAGAAGACCCACTTGCATGCACACTGTTTACATGTCATATATGCTATGAATAGGCAAGGGAGATGTGAATTTAGAATGTGACATGTTATATGGAAATGAAACAAGAACCAAAAGGGATATTGTTAGTCATAGCAGAGATAAGGCAAATGAAAAGTTTATTGAATTTTGTGAAGTGAATGTTCCAGACATTTTAAATGCCAAATATGGGAAAAATGTAGTGGAGGATTTTAGGTTTGTTAATAAGAATGGTCAAAGTGTTATTGACTATATTATGGCCTGTCAACATGGGGTACACATTAAGTAATTTTAAGATACTAAACTTTATTTCAAATAGTAGCCTCTTCCCACTGGCAGTGGATATAAAAATACAATTGTAGAAAGTAGCTAGAGTTGCAGGGGAAGGGGAAAATGTTACTAGGCAATATATTGGTTTTAAATGGAAGGAGGAATGGAATAATAAATTTAAGCTTACATTACTCTCTAAGTATGGTCAAGTCTGCCAAACGGGAATAAGTTTCATGCTAAAGAAACACAAAATAGAGAATGCAACATTTTAAACACATTAATGCAAAGAGCAGGAGACGGGATGAGAAAGGGGGGAGAGGAAAAAAGGGGGATGCGTTGTTTGATGGCGAATGTAAATAGCAAAATGAGTAGTGAAACGAACATTAGTAAAATGGAGAGAGGCTGGGGAGGAAGAGGCAAAGCAAGAGTATTTAAATAGAAATCTTAATATTCTATTGTTAGAGAATCAAAACATAGTGGAGATAAAAAGGATGAGAGTATCCTGATTGGGGTATTAAGTGGAAAAAATGTTAGCAAGGTGTGGAAAATATTAAAACCAAACCTATAACAAGTATGTAACCAAACCGGATACTAATCCAGAAGAATGGATGTGTTTTAAAATCTTATTTGATGAGGGCTGTGTTTTTAAGACAAAACCAATGGTAGACTTTGGAATGAGTTTCATAGAAATATTGATAGTGAAGTGGAAGGTGAAGTTGTCAAACAAGTTAAATTAATGAAAAACAATAAAGCAACAGGAATAGATGGGATCCCACCAGAATTCATTAAGGAATGATGCAGTAATGTAAACAGAGTAAAGCTTCTTACAAGTGTTCAGTTCAATTAAAGCTAAGGGATATTTACCAGAAAATTGGAGGAAAGCTATAGTTTACCCAATTTATAAAGGCGAGGGGAGTGTAGACAAGCCAAATAATTGTAGAGGTATTATACTGCTTTTGAATGTTGGAAAATATTTTTACAGGAATCTTAACAAACAGGCTACAAAAGTGGGTAGAGGAATATAACATTCTCTCTGAATTTCAAATGGGGCTTTGTAGGGGGGCAGAAGAACTGTAGATAATCTAATCATAATAAAAACAGTGGTGGATAAATATCTAAAGGAAAAAACAGGAAAACTGTACATGGCATTTTGTAGACCTGAGAAAGCACATTACTGCATTGACCTAAAATTGTTATGGTATAAACTATTGAGCAAGGGAGTAAGTCAACAGATAGTGAATATCCTTAAAGCCTTATACAAGGAGATTATATTCTGTGAGAGAATAGGGGAATGAATGGTAACAAAATAAATAAAAGAAAGGGGCTATGGCAAGTTAAGTCATGTGTTATTCAGTCTGTTCATTGATGATATATATACTAACCAAGATAGGAAAGAGTAATCATTTTTTGCCATCAATAAATAGTGTGACAATCCCTGGGTTATTATTTTCAGATTATTTATTTGTAGGATACATTTCAACGATTGGTCTAAAGCAATCGTTGTAGCAAATAAATAAGTACTGTAATGAATGGAATTTGAAGGTACACCAGGAGAAGACATTTTAGTATTTATGAAAGGGGCAAAATTGAATAAGTATTAAAAGTGAAAGAAAGAAAATAAAGAATATAGTCGTTAGAGATTGTGATCCTAGGACCTGTATACCCACATGGTAAAAGTATGGACCAACATGTTTGAGCCACCATTGGCAGCGTTCATGAGGTAGTCATCATCTTCAAACCTTATTCCATGAAGGGAGTCCTTCAGTTTATCAAAGAGATGGTTGGAACCAGGTCCAAACTGTAAGGTGGGTGTTTCCGTGTTGTCCATCCAAGTTTGTCGATCTCGTCCATGGTTTTCGGACTGACATGTGGCCGTGCATTGTCGTGCAAGAACAAAACCGATGTGGTCGAACACGTCTCAGTCGAACTTGAAGTCTCTTCAGAGTTGCCACATATGCATCTGGTCATTCCACGTGGCATTGATGTCCACAAGCAAGAGTCCTTCAGAATCAATAAACATTGTACCATAACTTTTCTAGCTGAGGTGCAGTTTTGAATTTTTTTGTCTTTGTAGGCGAGTTTGCATGATGGCAGTCCATGGATTGCCTCTTTGTCTCTGGTTAAAAATGGTGGAGCCATGTTTCATCACCTGTCACAATTCATGCAAAAAAGTCATTTTCACCATTCTCGTACTGTTCCAAATGTTTGCTATACACTTTTTTTCGTGTTTCTTTGTGAGCCTCTGTCAACCTCCTTGGAACCCATCTGGCACAAACCTTTTTCAATCCCAACCTTTTCAGAATTCTGCAAACACTTGCTTCCCCTATTCCAGTGTAGTGTGGCAATTCTTTCACTGTGATGCATTTGTCAGCTGAAACCATCTCGTTAACTCTCTGCAGTTCGTGCAGTGTGGGGTCTGCTGCTGCGAGTAAGATAATGCTTGGAACATCAAGAAAAGAGTTTAAGAGAAAATGAGTAGAGCTGCAATATGCAAACTAATTTGGAGAATAATGGACTGGGGGAAATTTGGAGAAGGAAGGAAAATAATGTAAATGGTTTACAGAAAGGAGGAGATTTGAAGATATAGAAATACAAACCTTTTTTAAGGATATAGCTGGGAAAAAGATTGTTAGAATTGTGTATAACAATAAAATGTACACGGGAAAGAGAGGTACATATTGATAAATTAAATAAAGAACAAAGAGAGAGGGTTGCATGGGTATGAGTTGGTGTGTGGAGGATAAAAAGGGATGAGAAAAGGTTTCCCACAAAATCAGTGACAATTATGTGTTGGAACAGAAGATATGGAACACACCGTTTTTTAATGTAAAAGGACAGAGATTTGGAGAAAAGTGTGTATAAATGTGAAATTACTTAAATTAGACAGAAAGGTAGCATTAATTAAACTCTTAAGTAAAGATAGCAAGAAGGTGAGTATCTAACTAAAGGCAAAAAAAAGGAATTGGTCAATAAAAAAAGTAAATCAAACATAGACTTTAGGGGTATTAAAATTGAGTGTTTTTAGATAATAAGGAAATTTCTGACATGAATATGGCAAGTTAGCAGCCTGGGCTGAATGCTTAGCCATATTCTTTTTTTATTTTTGTATTCTTTTGTTTGATGCTTAGTACAAATAAATATTCAAATATATCCTGTTGCCCCCATGAGATATACTGAAAGTAGATGAACACTCATTGCATTGAAGAACTGAGTCAGAAATTGTTTTTTGAATGTATAGATATTCCTTCTGTAGGTCACTATTAAAAACACATGTCCTTTTGATGGTGACATTTTCATGCATTTTAATATTTGCTTCACTCCACACTGTTGCAGGTGTATACTGATAATATAAACAGTGCTGTTGCTTTGACAATGTCAGTAATCCTTAACTCTTTCATCAAACCGAAATAAAGCCAAAGGAGTACAGTTGATAATTAAATATTTTTGACAGCATTTTATGCTGATGACATTGTCACAGAGAAAGGGACATTTTGGCATCCCATTTCCCTTAAAAAGAAAATATGGGATGAGACAAATAAATAAATAAAAAGGCGGTGAGATTCTCCTGGCTAACACGGGACACCTGGTCAGCTTATAACAGGGGTCCTCAAAGCTTGTTCTCAACTGAGTTATGTAATTTCTGGCATTTGTACTTAAGTTTCTCTCTGAGAGTTGGAACTGATATGGTTTGAACATGGCCATTGCTATGTGAACAACTAATGAAAATGAAGAACAAACCAGTAACAAGCACAAGAGATAATTGCATAGTACTCGTTACAGATGACTCACTGTGCAAACCACAAGTGGCATTTATGACATTGCCATGTTTTATCTGTAGTATTTCAAAGTCAAATAAACAATATTCTAGTTGTAATAGAAAAATGCAATTTTTACTTTTATCTTAATAGAAAAATGCAATTTTTACTTTTATCTACTATGTACATAATTGGAAGAAAAATTCCACCCAAAAATTCAGTATTGAGATTTCACTAGAAATACATGTTTTGAGCCCCCTGAATCCAAAAAAGCCTTTTTAGAAAAGGGGTGGTTGCATGTATGTGGTGTGATTTTCAAGAAAATCCCCCACCCTAAGCTACCCTTTGCATGGAACATTTTTCAAAATGTTTCATTTTCTAAAAAACATGGCTTAAAGATTTTGATTAAAATACCATATATTAAATATATTTATATGACAAATAAAATGTATATCTTGAATTTTCTGGGAACAATATGTAAAGTGCTCTCATTCGTAAGGAATATTCTATAAACGTAAAGCTATAGAGGAAAACATATTACACAAAAAATGTAGATCTCTTTAAAACTTGCAATTTATTTCAAATATTTTTTTTGGGGGGGGCATCAGCCATTTCCGAGATATCCATTATTAATAGTTTGAGTTCAATACTTCATCATTCTTTTGAAGTCCTGTCAATTTTCAGTTGTTTCTCGTGATCGCATAGAAATAGTTTGGAATTTTAAGGCCAGCATATAGCGTCCAGTTCTTAAACGTTTGACTATTCCTATTACCTTTGTATCTATAACGAAATGTGTAATGTAGTTATTTCTGCAAATGTCTATCTGGATTAAAATGAAATAGATAGAAAAAAAAATCTGATGTGTTACACTTACATGACTTTCTCTACTCTTGTACAATCTATTTTTACAAACGCTTATTCTCCATCTACTTCATGTTAATTGAGATAAACATTTGGAGATTCTATCTTATTGCTAATTTTCTTGTAGATGTAACGGGAATATATATTTACAAGGGCAATATAGAAATATAGTAGCCTTTGAGCACATACATATCTCTTAATAGCTGGTTGCTAGGTGCAGCACCATTCCCTTTGCCACAGATTAATACTCTTTGATTTCCAAGTCAAAAAAATGAATAACGAATTCCCATTTGAGAAAATAAGTATTGAAAAATTTAAGGGAATAACAAGCAATATCTCGAAAATGGTTCACTTAACCAAGAAAATGTATATGACATAAATTGTGTATTTTAACGCGATCTACATTTTTTGTGTAGTAAAATTTTGTATATCTCTTATGGTTTACCAGTTATGCAAAAGTCGTTCACAATGAAGAATACTTTTGGAGACATTCCCAGAAAATTCAAGATATACATTTTATTTGTCATGAAAATATCTTAAACATATGATATTTTAATCAAAATCGTTAGAGCCATTTTTGAGAAAATTAAAATTTTCAAAAAATGTTCCATGTAAAGGGTAATTTGGGGTGGGGGGATTTTCTTGAAAACCTTCGTGTCGCAACTCTGGAAGATACTGAACCTAAATACCAAGTTTGGTGTTTATCCGACTGTTCATTTCTGAGTTATGCTGTTCACAGACACACAGACACACACACGGACATGTTTTCAAAAATGCTTTTTTTGGATTCAGGGGGTCTCAAAACATGTATTTCTGGTGAAATCTCGGTATCGAATTTTTGGGTGGAATACAATACTTCCCCTACTTACTATACGTAGTAGAGAAAGTAATATGCTTTAATACGAATAGTTTGTATACCCACTAATATAACAATAGAAGGTAGAGAAAGTCATGTGAATGTAACACATCAGATTGTTTTCTTTATACTTTTCTCTCTGTCATAAAAATAACATTTATAGGTGTTTTTCAACTGGACATGGCCTTTAAGAACAAGTTTTCCTGGTTCATCCATCAACCTCACTGCAACTGAAAGATACTCTCTTGTAAGAAATTGCCGGTATTCCAAGACCTTATATGCAAAATGCTGTGTGTGGTGTCGTGAATAGCATGTTGAACAAGGCATATGCCGAATGTTTTATAAAACCCAAAGCCCATTGTTTCCCCAACAATGATTTTGTTGCTTTACAATCTTAAGCATTACAATATTTCAAAGTTTGAAGTGACTTTTGAAAGGTACTGTATAAAATGTACTATAATTAATATAATCAGAGTGTACATGTGAATTAGTATAATCAAGTAAGTAATGTTTTTATTAATGAATTAAATCCTGCTTCCCTCAACAGCTGAAGCACTTTGTTTTGAATGTCACAATGATTTTGTTGCTTTACAATCTTAAGCATTACAATATTTCAAAGTTTGAAGTGACTTTTGAAAGGCACTGTATAAAATGTACTATAATTAATATAATCAGAGTGTACATGTGAATTAGTATAATCAAGTAAGTAATGTTTTTATTAATGAATTATATCCTGCTTCCCTCGACAGCTGAAGCACTTTGTTTTGAATCTCATAAGTAAATGATTTTTGACAGTATTAGGGCTTCTCTGATATATTTTCTTTTTTGCATGCATAACAACTATGCAAGTGCCTTCCTTTAGAGTTACTACAGACGTAGAATGAAATTGTTGACCTCAAACGTTTGGTGCAGCACTAGGCTTGTATTCCAGAAATCAGCGCTTAAGTTGGTGGTAACTTAGAGACTGGGTAATATCGCACTTTTAATGTCTAGGAGATACATCGTGCTCAGAGGAAACAAATTTATTCAAGCCACTTTGTGAGATGCAACTCATTGGCAATCAACATACAAGACTTCAATCGCTTGAGATTCCGTCAGTCATCTATGAGAGAAATTTGTATATTTGAAATCTGTGTATTTGAATTGAGAGAAAGTGACTTAATTTTACTGTTTCAGAGCTGTATATCGGGGTGAGGAGTATCCTATGGTTATGTCAATGTACCTGTCCATAATGGCAAGGATGCTTCTATGTTCCAGGGATATTTTTAGTCAGGTATGCTGTTCATATTTTGTATTGTATGTTTAAGCTTCATATGAATAAATGCTTATAATCTAATGGATTATTGCACTGCAAAAGGGTTATTTTGTTCTTAGATATCTGTATGTTCTTAATCATAGGATTAGTTAAGGATTTAAAATTATTAAAATATTATTAGAAATGTGTGTAAACAAAACATGACAAAATATGTTCACATATATAAACATGTTCTAAGAGTTATATACAGTAGAACCTCGATTCATCACTTTTTGGGGAAACAGTGTATAAAGAAAGAAAGAAAGAAAGAAAGAAAGAAAGATAATAGATACAGGATGTTTATAAATAAAGTGCAAAGATAAATAAAACCAAACTTAGAGCAAGCATTCTATTTTAATTTTACTTATTCCTCCTTTCCCGCTTTTTTCCTCCCACATTTAAAATGTTTTTCTGCTTATTACTATTGCACCTGTGGATAGGTGAATGCACATATGGTTTCAAAAAGCTCTCAATCCTTTGGTTAAAGTTGACACAGCTGCAGCTTCTTCACTCCCAACCTTCACACATGGTGTTTCGCATATCTTCTCCGCTATCTGATGACATCTGAAATTTTGTCCATTGCTTAAAGGATCTTTTTCTTTAGGATCAAAAATCAGGAAGCACAGCTGGTTTTCTGTTA
Source organism: Deroplatys truncata (assembly GCA_030765065.1). Classification (NCBI taxonomy): domain Eukaryota; kingdom Metazoa; phylum Arthropoda; class Insecta; order Mantodea; family Mantidae; genus Deroplatys; species Deroplatys truncata. The sequence goes on from CM060979.1 coordinate 170,217,568, forward strand.
TAGTTGCCACTTTTGTTGAAGCAGTTTCTTCTTCTAGTAGTAGATACCTGCTGCTAAGTAGAAGTGACAGAATGAATTGCTTTCATATCCACCTTTTTATGAGCATCCAGTAGGCATGCTGCTCTTTGCACCAGCTGCTCCCTGTAGTTTTGCTTGATGGATCACTCTTTCATAAAACACACTAATAATATTAGCTAATATTATTAGATCAATGGAAAGGAATTATTCATTAATGAAATTCTGTTTCATACATATCCTTCCTTGGCAATGAATAAAAGAACATCACTAATATTATTAGTTGTCATATGACTGCATTTTGTTTTAGCTTTCCTTTTGTTTCCCTTTTCATTACATTGTGGTTTTTGTTGATAAACTCTTATGTTTTAAATAAGAATGGGAAAACAGAGTGGCATCCCTCCATAGAATAAACAATAATCTGTTAAAGAGTAATGTAGCATTTTAAAGCTCTAAGCTGCATGCAATACAAGAAACCATAAAGATTTAATAAAACCAACTGTGATTACTTCTACTTATTGCACAGCTTAACTTCACATGCCATTAAATTATACAAGGCTGTAAGTATAGATTTAAAAAACTTGCAAAATTATAAAAAGTTTTAAAATAAAAATCATTTAAATCTTAAAGAAGGAATATTTTGATAGCTAACAAATTGACATTTATAGCACACTTTGTGTGGATCATTTTGTCAGTCCAAAATTTGCTTATACTATAATATTATTATATTCCTATTTGAAATTGTTGTATGGTACCCTGTATTCTCTCCCTTAGTGCTATTGTACTATATAAGAATTGGTTGTTGATCTCATAATCTTTTCTTATCTGATAATGTTTACTTGTTATTAGTTCTTAATACAATTCCCGAGGTCGCGGGTTTAAACCCGGCGGAGGGCAATGGATTTTTTTTTCTTAGGGCGTAAAAATCCTTAGCATGGCTTCCTTCGCAAGGAAAGTAAAACCAGTGGTCCCATGTTGTAGATTCCACGTAAAAGAACCTCAAGCCTGATAAAGAGGCCACTGAGCAAAATTGCCGGTCTTTCATGCCCAATATGGAATGGGATGTTAAGGACCACAACAGTTAAAGAGCATCCATAAATAAAACTCAATTTAATTTTTTTTATTACAGTATGTATGTTAAATTTAGATAGGGCTGTTTGCCCACCATAATTTCATTTATATTGTTCTCAGTTTATGAGCTCTGGCTCAGGGAATCTTGAAGATAGAAAGAGAGAAAAGAAAAGAAAAAAAAGTATCTAGTTTGAAAAAGCAATCTTTTCTGCAGAAAATGCTCAAATTAATAATTGAACTCGTAGCTTATTCTTGGCCTAAAATTTCCTAAATAACAATAATTTACCATGTCTGCATAACTATTTGATGATCAGAATTATACATGATACTGATTTGTGAGTACTATTGTACAAACTTGCACCAACAATTCAGCAATTTCCACTAATAAAATTATTATTACTGTGGACTTACTCATGAAATTGAACCTAATAAAATTAGCCAATTTTATTACCCTTGCTTTTTTATGAAAAGTTTTACTGATATAATTAGTAAAAGGTAGTAATATTATTAGGCTATACACTGTTAACTAATATTATTAATAGATTTATAAAACAGAATACTAATATTGTTAGTTAATATTCTTACTTTCTTACCAATAATATCAGTGTAAAAGCTTTATGAAACAGGCCCTGAAGCTTGCTGGTGTAGTCAAAAAGAATACATTTTATCCATTCCATAGAAATGATACTGTGACAAAGCCGATTTTCCTGCTTTGTGGATATTAGGCCTATCCTTCAGCGTAGCTGCTGCATGATTGGTTGGAAAGAGCGAAAGGGGAAAGTACCCATGAAGCATCTGAAAGGCTAATTGAGAATGATGGTGAAGCTTTGAAATGGAACCCTCCTTCCCTTCAGCAGCATACAAAGTTTTCAGGAAGCTAGTGTGGGTGTAAAGAGGGAAATATTTGCTGCAGCACCAGGTGGTGGTGGTGGTGGTGGTGGTGGTGGTGGTGTGATGTATATTACTCAGCAAGTTTTTCAAGTGAGCGAGAGGAGTCCTATGTTTGACATTCCAGTCAGTGACTGGAAGAGAGAGTAGGAGTCCTGTATTCGACACTGAAGTGAACCAACCAGAAGAGGGAAGAGGAGTCTATGTTCGACACTCTAGTGAGTGACCGGAGGATAGAGAAAGAGTCTTGTATTCTACATTGAAGTGAACCAACCAGAAGAGAGGAGTCCTATATTTGACATTCTAGCGAGCGACCAGAAGAGACAGGTGTCCTGTATTCTACACTGAAGTGAACTGACCAGAAGAGACGAGTCCTATATATGACATTCTAGTGAGTAACCAGAAGAGAGAGGATTCCTGTATTCAACACTGAAGTGAACCAACCAGAAGAGAGAGTCCTATATATGACACTGTAGTGAGTAACCAGAAGAGAGAGGATTCCTGTATTCAACACTGAAGTGAACCAACCAGAAGATAGGAGTCCTATATTTGATACTCTAGTGAGTAACCAGAAAAGAGAGGACTCCTGTATTCAACACTGAAGTGAACCAACCAGAAGAGAGAGTCCTATATATGACACTGTAGTGAGTAACCAGAAGAGAGAGGATTCCTGTATTCAACACTGAAGTGAACCAACCAGAAGATAGGAGTCCTATATTTGATACTCTAGTGAGTAACCAGAAAAGAGAGGACTCCTGTATTCAACACTGAAGTGAACCAACCAGAAGAGAGGAGTCCTGTATTTGATACTCTAGTGAGTAAACCATAAGAGAGAGGATTCCTGTATTCAACACTGAAGTGAACCAACCAAAAAAGAGGAGTCCTATATTTGATACTCTAGTGAGTAAACCAGAAAAAAGAGGATTCCTATATTCAACACTGAAGTGAACCAACCAGAAGAGAGGAGTCCTATATTTGATACTCTAGTGAGTAAACCAGAAGAGAGAGGATTCCTGTATTCAACACTGAAGTGAACCAACCAGAAGAGAGGAGTCCTATATTTGATACTCTAGTGAGTAAACCAGAAGAAAGAGGATTCCTGTATTCAACACTGAAGTGAACCAACCAGAAGAGAGGAGTCCTACATTTGATACTCTAGTGAGTAACCAGAAAAGAGAGGAGTCCTGTATTCAACACTGAAGTGAACCAACCAGAAGAGAGGAGTCCTATATTTGATACTCTAGTGAGTGACCAGAAAAGAGAGGAGTCCTGTATTCAACACTGAAGTGAACCAACCAGAAGAGAGGAGTCCTATATTTGATACTCTAGTGAGTGACCAGAAAAGAGAGGAGTCCTGTATTCAACACTGAAGTGAACCAACCAGAAGAGAGAGTCCTATATTTGATACTCTAGTGAGTAACCAGAAAAGAGAGGATTCCTGTATTTGACACTGAAGTGAACTGACCAAAAGAGAGAAGAGGAGTCTTATATTTGACACTCCAGTGAGCGACCAGAAGAGAAAGAAGGAGTTTTGTATTTAACACTGAAGTGAACCGACCAGAAGATGGAAGAGGAATCCTATGTTTGAGAGTCTAGTGAGCGACTGGAAGAGAGAAGAAGAGTCCTGTATTCAACACTGAAGTGAACCAACCAGAAGAGAGAAGAGGGGTCCTATGTTCAACACTCCAGTGAGCCACCGGAAGAGAGAGAAGAGGGGTACTATGTTTGACACTAATGAGTGATCAGAAGAGAGAAGAAGCTGCTTCGTATGTGGTTTCATGCAACATTATGCACAAAGTAAAGTGAAGTGACAGAGAATATTGAACAAAATCATAATACTTTTGTGGATATGTAGTGCAGGTATCAAGAAACATCTTCGTATGAAGCTTTGTCAAAACCACAGTAGATCGCACAAGAGGAATGATGCTAAAGAAAGAGTAACATTTATTGTTCCTTTTTTCGTTTCCCTAATTGTCGTTAGTACATATGAATTAGGGTTATTGCTTCAGTCACTGCAATTTGAAAATAATCATTCAGAAATTGCTGAGACTGAAATATCTGGATTAATGACTAAGGAAAATAATACTTAAGGTACTATGAATGTGGGTTTTATTAACATAAGTTATAATGAATAACATTTTGGGACCATGTAACAAAGTGAATGTTGCAGAAGTAATAGATTGAGGTTTGGTTGTATTTGGTACATGAATTTTGAGTCATTAATCATTTGTTATCTCAGGTTGTTGCCAAGGTGGCACAAATTGTGGGAGAAACTCAAGAAACGGTGCTAAACAAGTTGTTGGATGTGTGGCTTGAAAAGATGGCACTTGTAACACAATTGGAGCGTAGAAAATTACTTGGCCTTGCCTTAGCCTCATTACTTACAGCGCAATCAAGGTAAATAACATTTATTTTGATTTATTTACTTCCTTAATGCAAATATATGTTGGTATTACTGGGCACCATAATTTTCACAACGTTTTATAAGCAACTTTGAGGAGATGATGTCCATTCTTATTTACATTTAATACACATATTTAAAACTTTTTTTTTAATCAAAATAAATATAGAATTTATATTTTAGGTAATTGTAAATTGATATTGTAGAAACCAGGGATCAACATAAAGAAATTAGAAATTAACTTGGAGCTTTTCCTTCATAGCAAATTAATTAAATCCTGTTAAAACCTCTGTTTATAAATTATGATCTATATTGTTCATAATAATTAAATAAATAAATAAATCAGTAAATGTGTTTTACTGTCACAAAAACAAAAGTCAGAGAGGTGCAATGAAATATTTAAGTTTGAAGTTCATTGCATTCTAAGGATATTACATATAACTTAACACTTTTCAGTGCTGTGTTGGAGAGATTCTGTGGTGTATTGCTAAATGTGACAGAAGCATTGAATGACATAATTAAAACAGATGATATGGGAGCTCAAATTGAGTAAGTATGATTATAGCAGTTTTCAAATAAGAATAGCTATGGATAGGTAGAATCAGACTACTGAAAAATTCTATGCCATCGCCGGGATTTGAGCCACAGATCTCCTTGTTGCTCTAACCACTGAGCTACCATGGAAACATGCCAGTACAACATTAAATTCCCCAGCTGATTCGCAAATTCGAAGAAAAAAAAAATGTGAATCAGCTGGGGAATTTAATGTCACATGTTGCCATGGTAGCTCAGTGGTTAGTGCAACTGGACGGAAACCAGGAGATCCGTGGCTCAAATCCCGGTGATGCATTGAATTTTTAGTCATCTGTTTCCACCTTTTCAACCTTGTTCAACACACGGCTTGTATGGAAGAACAATTAATTCCAAGAATAGCTATGTCTCACTTTGCCTTGTGGCAACATATAAAATTATCATGTATGTTATTTCTCTTAGCTAAGTTAAAAAAAGCAGTGCCAAAAGATTTTGTTCGAGTGGCTTATTTTTTATTCTTTCAATCAATGTTTTGATGTAGGACAGTACTATGGGGAGTAGGCCAAGAATAACAGAGGTATTAAGGATTCAAAAAAGAAAATAAGAAGAATTACGACATCAAATAAACTCGAACACTGTAAACCTTTGTTTATAGAATTAGAAATTCCTACTCTTATTAATTTATACATTTATGATGTGTTCATCCAAATAAAAAAAAATTACATACCTGTGATGTTAAAGAGAGATGTACATAAGCATTAATACACATAGTAGGAATAAAGTCGATATGCCATATCACAGATTACAGAAGACCTCAAAGTAGTACAAGGTAGTAGGCATAAAACTTTTCAATTCACTTCCCTCAAAAATAATTACCACAAATGTTCAACTCTTTAAAGATAGATTGTAGAAATAATTAATAAAACATCTTCTATACAGCATACAGGAATTTGATTCAGAAAGTAAAAACGCTATGTAAATAGTGTTCATTAGCCATAGTGTAATAAGGTGGTGTTTTTAAGATTTCTGTTTTGACAAAGCCTATTGTAATTACCAAATGGTGGTGATTATTATTATTGTTGTTGTTGCATGTTACAGCTCTGCTCTCTAACTTCACAGCTGTGACCTTGTAAAATAATTTGTATTTAAAGTTGTTGAAAGAAATTTTGCATTACTAAAATATAAAAGGCAATAATTAAAGGCATCAAAACATTAAAAACCCTATGTTTTTTGGTCCCTAATGTACAACTTCTAATATATTTAACACATTTTAGTAATACAGTAAAATGTGTTTTGATAGGTTACTGAAAAACTTCAGACTTAAAAAGGACATTTTTCTACAAGTCCTATTTAGTGGAACATTTAAGGAATAACAAAGATTATGGTTGTTCCAAATCTGGTATGAGTTTAAAGTACCATATTTTGTTGCATAATAACATTTTAGTCTCTCTTTTGTTAGCGAAAATATTCAGTATTGACGATTACATAAAGAGTAAATTAATATTGTTTGTCATGTCAGCTTTCAGTAGTAGCTTGCATGTAAGAGTGTTAGAACATAATCAAGGATGGTCAAGTTAAGTAATTTACCACCAGAAAAAAGAAGTACTGCCAGGTCTTCAAGGATGCATGTAAAATGAAATTCCCTTATATGTGAAAATCAAATAAGGGGGTTAAAATTAAAATTCTGATCACTTCCTTGAGGTAGGGGAAGATGTTTGGGTAAAAAAACAGAAACCTCCAGGAGGAAGGGATTAGTTGAGTGAGTATGAAGGGTGGCACAGAGGGTCCCTATTATTTGCGAATGGAATCAATGACCCCTTGCCCTACCTGGAAGAATGGATAGGCAGGTTCAGGTGCTTGTACCACATATCACTGACCAGGCCTTGCAAACCCTGAAAGGAAATGAGGGATAGGAAAATACATGATAGTATAAAATCACCTGAGCATTTGCCTACTATCTGGAAAAAGCACAAAAAACTCCAAAATGCGGTGGCTGGTCCAGGAATTGATCTTGGGACCACCTGAATGTAAGCGTCAGATGTTACTGCTTGAGCCATCTTGCTCAGCAGGGAAAATGAATAATGGGCAAGATTAGCTTGTATTTGTGTGAGATGGATTGTTAAAATATGATAAAACAACATCAGTTATACCCTCAGTTGAATCAGTTGAATCTTTGCACTTAGCAGTTTGTGTGGCTTCATGTAACGTTGGCTATATTGTGGTTGCAACATTGCCAGAGTTGTTAGCAAACAACAACAGCTGATTTTTCTCCTTTCTATCATGTCTAAGCCGCATACAAAAAGTGTACATAAGTAGCAAACATCATTGAGTAATCACTATTTCATATTATTATTATTATTGTTAATTGAAAATAACTCGGCATAAACATTACAATGTATATTGAATAAATTAGCACTTTTGACAATATAGAAACAAAATAATGCAAATGTGGCTGCTACAATGAGGAGAAATAAAACAAACTATAAGCTACGATAACAAAGTTATTTTCACTCACGCTGCGTTCCAGATGGTTCAGGAATTTTGTCCTCTTTCTCTTGGAGTTTCACTCCTTTGTAAATAATAGTTCTTGTGATTAGTTCAAGAGCTGCTGCAGTTCGTTTATGGCTTTATGAGCAGGAATAGAGGGATGCCTATGAACCTTTACGTACTCCTCCTGTTCAAAGAATTCCCGGGTCCTTCTTAACAGTTCCAATGCCTATTAAATGGCACATCTCGATGCAAAGCATTTTGTGAATCATCACTCCGTGATTGGCGTCGTTTTCGAGATATTGTTGCACTTCAAATCTATACAAATAATATGAATGAAGTGTGTGTGCGTGCGTGCGTGCGTGCATGCATGCATGCATGCATGCGCGCGCACTTGTCATCCAAAAGTTTCACATTAAGATTTCACTGGAAGTACACATTTGGAGGTCCCTGGATTCAAAAAAGAGCACTTTTAGAAAAAGGCCTGTGTATGTCTGGCTACCTATCAATCTCGGAACAGCTTAACTCAAAAACAAAAAGTTGATTAAAAATCAGACTTGGTATTTATGTTCAGCAAAGAACATTTATATGATAAATAAAATCCATATCTTGAATTTTTTGGGAATAGCTTGTGACGTCCCCTTCATTTGGAAGAGATTTTGTATAATTTTGTATAATGGGTAAACCATAAGAGATAGACAATAAATTTTTTTTAATATAGAGTCTACTGAAAAATTCAACGCCACAGTCGGAATTTGAACACCGTTCTCCCGCTCTCCGTGCGGTTGCTCTAACCATTGAGCTACTGTGACAACATGCCGGTTGGGACATTGAATTCCCCATCCCCAATTGACTCAAATTGTTTCCCAGACAGACCACTAAGGCATCTCACTTGAGATGACAATCTTGGCGGCGACCTGCTATTGCAAGTGCTTCAGTGCTGGGTTAATGGGTTTTTTAAGGAATATCCTGGCTGTGGCATTGGGTTTTTCAGTTGACTCTATATTAAAAACTTGCCAAGACCAGGCTAAGGTTTATTAAAAGTATAATAAATGTATATTATAATAATAATAATAATAATAATAATAATAATAATACAGTGGAATCTCGTTAGCACGTTCCTCATTAACACGTTTTCCCGTATATTACGTTGAATTATAAAAGTCCCGGTACCAAATCACCAAATATAATAAATAATGTTTGCTTAGTGCGTTTTCCCGGTCCCGCTTACTACGTTTGAAGTTTGACGTCCTCATTCGCTGTTTTGGCCAATCCTTGATCGGTACAGTGGATGTAGGCGTTTAACACGTTCATAGTTTGACGTCCTCATTTGCTACTTTGGTCAATCCTTGGTCACGGGGTGGATATCGGCAGCCAATCACATACATGCATTTAAATATTTGTGTGACACGATTTCTGTGGGCGGGATAGAGAATGCTTTACCTTGGCGTGGTAAACACGGTAAACGCTAATGATAGTTTCTAATGTTGAGTGATGACCAAACAACCGTAGATTGTATTTTAACTTTTCATTTACAATGAAAAAAAGAAAGTGTAGTAGGTAAATAACCAACAGTGAAAAACTGAAAATCCTTGATGTAATACAATCCAAATATAAAACATGTTGATATAGTGCGGAAGTTAAACATTCTTCCGTCAACCTTAGATTGTTAGCAAACCTAAATTAATTGAAACTGTTTTTAAAGAAGGGAAAAATACTAAAACAAAACTTTTCTCCTGGAAAATAGGATCACAAGAGGACCGGAACGAAATTTGTTGCATGGAAACACCTCCGTGTTCAAATCATCTTATATACACCAAAGATAATATGGTCTATTGTACTCGTAACACGATGCACGCTCATAATTTTTTCTTTTTTAGCAGAAATTGTTATCACGTGTGTAATACAACACACAGTAAAACCACTATTGCCGCTTCCACAATTCGCAATTTATTTTCTCAAAAACATTCATAACCTAAAAAATCCTAGTTGATCAAAATAAAAGTTTGAATTATTTATTCTCAGGCTTTGTGTATCCAAATCCATTTAAACATATTGAATTTAACATGGAAATGTGGATCGTATTCAGTATGAAATTGTACTCAAAATCGATTTAAATTGCCCATGGAGACGTAGTAATTATTAGATTTTTATTACCTATGTTCTTAAATTGCAGATTTTGCATTTTCGTTAACACGTTTTCCCGCCTATGACGTCCAAATCCTTAGGTCCCTGCAAAAACGTACTAACGAGATTCTACTGTAATAATAATTTTAAAAAAAGACAACTTACTATACAAAAAATGTAGATCTTTTTAAAACATACTATTTAAAATAATGTTTTAGTGAATGAGCCATTTCTGAGATATCCATTATCATTAGTTTGAGTTTTTCAATAGTTGGTCGTTATTACTTTCTGTTTCACATACCTAGTAGGTAGAGGAAGTATCATTCTACACAAAAATGTTATGTCAAAATTTCACCAGAAATACATGTTTTCAATCCCCTGAATCCCAAAAAGATATTTTTTAGAACAAGATCTATTCTGTGTGTGTCTGTGAACAGTATAACTCATAAAGGAAATGTTGGATAAATATAAAAATTGGTGTTTAAGGTCAATACCTTCCAAATGTTCGGCACAAAGATTATCAAGAAATATCCCCATCCCAAACTATGCTTAACATGGAACATATTCTGAATTTTTTTATATTCTAAAAATGGCTCTAATGCTTTTGATTAAAATAGCATATATGAAAGATATTTACATGACAAATAAAATGTATACCTTGAATTTTCTGGGAAGAGCCTGTGAAGTCCTCTTCATTCAGAAGGAATTTTGTGTAAATATGTATAACTGGTAAATGTTAAGCAATGAAAAAAATTTGGATCTCTTTAAAGTACACAATTTATTTCAAATTAATGTTTTTGTGGCGTAAGCTATTTCTAAGATATAAGTTATATATGTTTCAGATTGTTCAATACTTCATCATCCTTTTCAAGTCCTGTTGATTTTCACTTGTTTCTTGCAATGTTATGGAAAGAGTATGGAATTTTAAGGCCAGCATATAGCGTCCAGTTCTTAAACATTTGACTATCACTATTCCCTTATTATCTATAACAAAGTGTGTAATGTAGTTATTTCTGCAAGGGTTTATTTGGATTAAAATGAAGTAGATAGAAAAATATGCTTTAGCAAGAATTGTTTGTATATCCACTAATAAAATGATAGAAGGTAGAGAAAGTCATGTGAATGTAACACATGAGATTCTTTCCTTTGGTGTTTATCTGAGATCATTATTTTTACTTCAGCTCTCTCCTACTCACTGAGCACTCGAGTCCAAGCCAAGATGACGATGTGGACTATGAAACAGAACATGATCATCGTAGGAAACAATTAGCTGTATCAGACATTGTCCACACTGTAGCCCTCAGAGACTATTTTCAAGCACAGGTAAAGTCCTAGCTGTGTATTCTCATATTTACATTTAGTGTCTGTAAAGCATAATATATTTTTTTGTTCCATTTATTACTTTTGAGAGCATGTTATTTTAAGAAGATTGCTAAAGAGACACTTCTGTATTGCTTGCATTGGAAGGTAACACCTTCAAAGTTCCTTAAACAGTTATGAACTAGCCCTAAATTAATTTTCGGATTTAATACAGGTTTAAAACTACAGATATAACTGTTTATATACTAAATATGTAATTAAAATTTGCAGCAAAAGATATCATTGGTTACTTAATAAGTCTTTAAAGTGGGCAATCATGGAAAATATAGGTAATTAAACTTGTTTTTAAAATGATGCCTCAGTGGTGAGTGATAACTCTCTTCTTACACTCCAGGGCTTGTCACAGGAAGATCTCTGCGAGTCTGATGCTGCTGTATTGAAGGAATAAATTTGACTATTCACAGATCAAACTTTTTTTTTTGTTTATTTATGATCCAGGTAGAATTACATACCTCTTTCACTGTACTCTTTGTGAAAGAACATTTTTACATTTCACAATCACTCCAAAATATCATCTCCTAGCTGGAGCATAAATAATTTACCCTGGCTATTATTTCAGTGTGCAGCATCCAGCTTGGGTTCTAATGATGTATTCCCAAGGCTGCTATTGAATTTGTTAGGGAAAAACATTTTTTTATGCTCCATGGCAACATCCATTCTTTTGATCTTTCATTTGTTCATGGAATCAACAAATTTGATTTGTTGATGTGATGATGCATGTTGATTCCATGGCCATGCACACTTCTCCTGCCGAGATTTTTTTTTCTCTTAGGTCAGTTTTATTTGTGTCTGCCATGTTTAACCTTTAACAAATTAATCCCTCAAAATAGAAATATAGGTTAGATTAAGTCAATGCTCAATTTCATAATAAACATAAATTAGCAATTATCATAATGACATGGGAAATAAACAAATATCGCAATAAATATATAAATATGACCTCAAATTAAAATATCGTGTTTTCTCACATATAAAAACAACAGGTAAGTGCACTTAGTTTCTCTTTCAAACTAATGTAATAAATTTTGAACATGGCAGATTTACATTTAGAGAATTTCATTTTTCAAAGTTTTGGCTTAAGCAAATTATAAGGCAGGGAAGCATTTGTGAGGTGCAGTGACTTGAAAGGTTGGGAGGGCCCAAGGTGATGTTTTCACACGAAAATAAAACAAACAAAAAAACAAAAAAAAAAACAAAAACAAAAAAGAACAATCTAAATCAAAAGATTGTTGCATATAATTTCTCTTTTTCAGTTGACTGCATGTAATTTTCAGTGCATACAAAATCCTATGCATTAGTGAAATTCAGAAATAAAGCATGTAATAAGACACATGTATCAAACAAGCATAAATTAACTATATTAATAATTATTGTATTATCCCTTTCAGTAGCAGGAAGCCTTCAGCCATTTATATGATATGGTCCACCAGAGCTTTAATGAATATCCATTAAAATTCCAGCAGAAAACACCCAGTTTTATAACAAATGGATTTTCTTTGTTTTCTTTTCACAAAATAAATGGTTTACATATCTTAATTACCATACTTAAAGTCAAGTCTGTTTTTCATGAGCACATTTTCTGATTTTTATTTCTTATTACCTTCTATAATAATATTTATTCAGATATCAGAGTAAGAATAGAATTTCTTAGGCGAAACACGTAGAGTTTATTTTTGCTCTAGTTGGTTTGCTTGTCCTATTGCTTTGCAGTTATTGTTAACAGCAGTATTTACAGTCAGACTGAAAACTAATTAATGATTAATCTTGAACCTAATCATTAACCTTGAAAAGCACAGCTGATATGTGGTCCCATATGTGGTCCATGGTTTACAGCACGTAAAACGACCTCAAGAAGCCTGATAAAGATGCCTCTGAGCAAAATTACTAGTCTTTCATGCCTAATATAGAATGGTACGCTAAGGACCACAACAGTTAAAGAGTGTCCATAAACAAAACTCAATTTAATTTAATTTTTCACAACTGATATAGCAGTGGCAATTGCATTTCTTCATTTCATGTTGCTCAACCTTATCTCATGTATGAAGAGTATGTGATGATACCAAGCAATGAACAGCATGCATTGAAAATGTTCGTGGGTATAAAATAAACTGGAAAATTATTATCTATATGCTACACAAAAAAGAAAGAAAGAAAAGCTTTACTGTAACTAAACTACCTAGCTGTTAAAAACAGAAGCACTATAAACAGTGAAGTTTTCTTCATGTTGAATTTGGAATGAGTTACACCATCTTTTTTTAAAACTAGGACACCTTCGAGGGCATTCATCGTCCTCATTAGCAGTTAGCTGTCTGAACCATGTCCCTTCTTTCCTCCTCCTCCTCCTCCTCCTCCTCCTCCTCCTCCTCCTCCTCCTCCTCTTCCCCCAACCCAGCCAGAAGCCGTAGCAAAACAAACGATACAGAATAACCCTGATTATCAGTGAAGATGTTTTGTAGTGCCTTTATAAATTTATCACTTACTCCTTTTTTCTCAGTTTAGTCCATAATGGCTTACGATTAATTGTATCAAATTCTTTTTCCAAATCTATGAATAACTTGGATAACCTTCCTCTTTTTTGGCCTAAATACTTGACTATCTTTGTACTTATGAAAATATTAACATAGTTAATATTAGTTCTAGTGTTTTTATATATATAAATCCTGATAGAAATGTGTAGCTTTATATGCCCATTTTTGAAGCGTTTCTGTCAATATTGCAGTGTGTATCTACTCTAACATAGATAATAAACTAATTCTTCTATAATTTACTGGGTTGTTTATATTGCCTATTCGCTTAAATATTGGTTCTATAATTGTCCTCCATTCTTTGGGAACCTTACCGTCTTCTAATATATTAAATATCTGGGCTAACAAAATCATTTTACTTTTCTTAAGGTCGCAAGCCTTTCAGAATTCTCCGGTATTCTGTCAATACCACTAGCTCTTTTTAACTTTTTAATTTGTTCCTTTATTTCGTTAAGGTCAAATTTGTCTGTTTAACTGTTTCACTTAATGAATTCCTAATTGGCCAAATGTCGTGATTAAATACCCATTTAACTTCCAAGAGACCTTCAAAGACCTTCTTCTCACAAATATTATTTTCAGTTACTTGCCTTTTATACATTTTATTAACTATTATATTGTGTTACTGTCCTTAGATCTTGTTGTATTCTGTAGTTTTTACTAATTCCCTCCCCCTCCCCATTCTCTCTTTTTGTCTTGTATGAGGCATTTATATCTATCTTTCAATCAAAACAAAGTAATTTTTTTTCCTGTTGATCTATTTGTTTCCATTTTCTTAATTGTCTTCCTATTCTAAGTTGCGATGCCCTGCACTCTTCATCATACCATCCTCCATCTCTCTTATTGCCATACTCTTCCCCATATATGTATCTGATTCCAAATAATTTTATGCCTTTTTTTTTTTTTTTTGAAGCTTTCTAACTATCGATTTGAATCCTTGAATTCAATCTTATTCAGCTTTTCTGTTATTTCATTGTATCTGAAGTATAGACCAAAAATAGGCATACTCTTTGTTTGAGCACTAATGAACCATTCCCATAGCATTTAATTGATCTCTTCATATGCTGCTGTTTTAAATTTTCTATTCATAACCATTGTTGCCTACAAACTATTCAGTCATTATGGATTCTTTAGTTTTTCAACTTTCATAGATTTGTCTTTTGCCACATTTGAACTGTAGCATTAGTTCTTTCTTAGTGTGTTTATCTTTTGCTTTCAATTCTATCATTTTTGCTTTATCCTTTAACGAAAATGTCACATTTTACATGACTTTTTTTATCACAGAATGTAGTGTTCTCAAAATACACAATTCCAAGCAATAGACAACACTGAAGGAAAAACGCACATTTGCAATTGTAACCCCTTTCGTTCATCCTTGATAGTCTCTGTGCAGGTATGTATGTTTAAGAAGAAATCTCCTTTACCTTAATGACCTATAATTGTTTCTTCCGAAGTACAATATTGTCGTAGCCTCTAATCAAATGCTCAATGGGAGGTAGGCGACTCGCTTGAAGGTACCAGAAAATTAACAAATTGTAAAAAGGCGAGGCTACGACTAGGAACGCAGCTACAATGAAAGTGCAAAAATATTATTAAATACTGACAAAAGGACACTTACATGGTTCAAAATAGGAAGAAGGAGCTTTACACTATCGTAAATAAAACAAGAAAGATCTGGATGGCAAGGGGTTTATTAGATAAAACATGATACTTTACCCCATGCCTGTCGGGCGAGGCCGCCATACATTCTTGTATGGAGAGAGCGTAACACACGTCTGGTCCGGTTGGCTTCTACTCACTGACTCTCAGCCCAAACCCATGCCACTACAGCATGAGGATGCTATCTAAGCAACTACCCCCACCTAAACTACAACCGCCATCTCCAATCCAGGTGACCAAGGAGACGTATGCGCGACAATGCCTGCATACGCCACATCATGTCTCAAAATACATGAAACATTTGCAGTTTCCTTGGAAGCACAGCATATCCTAAAACCATGCAGATGGCTTCTGTTTCCATGTTGAACAGTTTCTGTATTATTCAGGAAAAATTACACATAAAGTATATGATTTCATGAAGTTCTGAACTTTTTCTGAAATAGATGGGATTCCAGCTTACTCAGTGTACAATTGGGCAGGTTTCACTGTGCTATTCTTTGCTATTTGCTTATGAACAATAATTATTGTGGATGTAAAGTGATAATTAATGCAAGAATGTAATCACTGAGTGGTGACACAGTCACAAGCATTGTCATTATTCAAGTATAAAAGTAAATAATTTAGAAACTTAATGCAGGAAGGTCTAGTTTCTGCCTTTTATTACTTTCTCTACACACACTTTCAGACCTTTTTCTAAAAATGCTTTTTTTGGATTATCTTGGGCCTCAAAATATGTATTTCTGGTGAAATCTTGGTATCAAATTTTTGGGTAGAATGCAATACCTTCTTTACCTACTATGTATGTGGTAGAGAAAGCATTTTTAGAAAAAATCTGCATGTGTCAGTGAACAGCATAACACAAAAATGAAAAATTGGATAAATACCAAACTTTGTGTTTAGGTTCAGTACCTTCCAAAGATGTGATGGAGATTTTCAAGAAAATTCCCCCCATCCCAAACTACCTTTACACAGAACATTTTTCGAAATTTTTTATTTTTCCCAAAAATGGTTAATGATTTTGATTAAAATACCATATATTGAAGATATTTACATGACAAATAAAATGTGTATTTTGAATTTTCTGGGAATAGCCTGTGAAATCCTCTTCATTTGGAAGGAATTTTGTATAATCTTGTATAACTGTAAATGATACGCGACAGACAAAAAGTACTACACAAAAAATGTAGACCTCTTTAAAACACACAGTTTATTTCAAATAACTTTTTTTTGTGGCATCAGCCATTTCTGGGATATCCGTCATTAATGATTTGAATTGTTCAATACTTATGCCCGGTTGCAGGAAAGCAAATCAAATCACCTCTGATTGACAATCAGTTAATCTCTAATCAATTTGATTTTTCGTTGGGTTGCATAAATGCTAATCACCAATCAGTGAATGTTCATCAACTGATTGCCGAAAGTGATGTGGCAACAGTGCGTTTCGGTAACCACAGCTAGCGACAAAGCTCAGCTGTTTGGTGTTGTGTGCTGTAAGCTTCGCAAGCGAGAGTTGTTCTTGTTCAACTGAAATAAAATGTATCGTCCAAAAGCCAGCAGGGGCCCTAATTTTTCTACCAAATGATAGGGCCCTTCTTCTAAATATTGTGGAAAGTTATTTAGAGACCATTGAAAACAAAAAAACAGACGTTGTATGGGTAAAGCAAAAAGAAGATGCGTGGAAGAAAATTGCCGCAGAATTTAATAGTGCTACTTCTGAGGCTTCAAGAAGTGCCCAGCAGCTAAAAGTAGCCTATGAAAACTACAAACGTAGGTTGAAGAAGGTTGCAGCTGATGATAAGGTAGGTACAAAATGAATTATTACGTATTGCTGCGATTATTACAGGTTAGGTTTGTCACGAGTATATTTTTACGTGTTTTAAGCCAGTAAGCCAAAGTCACGTGTTTTAAGCCAAAAAAGGTTTCATTGCTGTAAATGTTTTAAGCTTTGTAAGCTGTGTGGTAGTAACATTATGTGGCTAGAGATCCATGCAGAAAAATGTTGATTGTAACTAAATACTGAACACAACAGATTCAATATTTGCAAATTGCTTAAGAACTAAGCACAATCCTGTAATACATCCTTAAGTTTGATTTTCTGCAATTAGCAAACCTATTTAATAAAAGTATAAAAATTATTGGTTTAAAGCCAAATAATTAAAGTTTGTTAAATGTTATGTTGCATAGATATTTGTATGCAGGGAATAAAAATCTACTTGATTGGTTCTGTTTTTATATACTCATTTTAGTATTCTGAAGAATACTATTAACACACATCATTGTAACTCTCAGCATAATCTTTATGTTAATCTTGGGAGCACATGTTCTATTCTCTTAGCTATTTGAGTATACGTTCAGTGCTTAGCCTCAGTTTGCTTTTGCATTCACATCTTTGCTGTAGAGTGGGTCTCTAATCATGCCTCTTTTCAAAGGCTGGTGTATAGGATTTTGCTGATGTGTATTTTTTTATTTATTATTACTTTTTAGGCAGAGCTTTGCAAAACTGGAGGTGGCACGTTTAAGAGGAAGCTTGATGCAGATGGGGAGAGGTTAGTGTCCAGGCTGAAGGTGCAGTTTGCCTCTCATGATAATCTGACAGACAGCAACGGGCAGTACAGGGTTTTTTCAGGGAGAGGAAGCTGATGTAATCAAGGTAAGAATAATTTAGGTCATTCTGACGCAAATAAAGAAAGCTTCTGCTTTATCAGTTATCTTTTCATTATTTATAAGATAAAATTAAGCACTATGATGAGCTTAATTTATGCATAATGTGTAGAAAGAATATTCAAATGTGTATATCATAGCCAAGGAAGAAACAAACTGTATTTTAATGGTCTGTACATTTTTTCCTTATTGAGATATTGTCCATTTCTAGTAAGTTAGTTACATAAAATTCTCTAAAACTTATTGAGAATGAAAGACTTCTCAAGCAATTTCCAGAAAAGAAAAAAAACTATACATCTAGTTTTCAGGTTAGTAGCTAAAACAGGACATTTTACTCAACATGCATTAGAGACTTGTGAGCAAGTGCAAAATAACAGAAACATTTCCATATAAAGGATATGTTGGGGCATGAAAACTTTTGTGAAAATCTTTGTATCATATTCTTAATTTTTGCCATGAATTTATTTATACACTTTGTAGCATTTTGATGAAAACACTGATGCAATTTTTAATGCAGCTCAGTGGTGGGGAAATAAATGTGATTGTTAATAAGTATGCTCTATGTTCAATGATAACTAAAGGTTTTTATTTGCATTGTAGTTACAAGAAAAGAAATTCTCTTAAACAAATATCTCTCATTTCTTGAATGTAATGCCATTAAAGTATAAAAACAATAATTTTCAATAAATTGTGCGTTTTCACAGGAGTCCCTCGTGGAGGTACTGTTTGACAATGCTGTACATGTAGTGGAACTAAAATCGGCACCTTCAACCTCCGCACTGCTCCCAACTTCTAGCGACACTTCCCTGGCTGCTGATAGTGCTCCGTTAAACGTTGTGCTGCCTCATACAACAAAAACCACATGTTTTAAGAGCCCCGGTTCAACAGTTCCTGTGTCTCCAACCATCTGGGTGGAGAAATCTGAGGCACAGACAGGAGTGTAAGGCCAGACCATCAAATTCAAAAAGAAGTTGCTTAGAAGATTACACTTCAAGCAAAACTGAAGTGGCACAAGTTGAGCTCCAGATTAAACAAAATATTTTGGAAAAACAAAATAAAAATTAATTTCATCACATGTTTTTGTGTTATTTTTTTCTTTACTTATATTTGTGTGCTTTAATAAATTGCATTTGTTTGTAATATGTACTCAGTTGTGTAACTTCATTTTTACAATAGCTTCCCTAAGAACTCGTGAGGTGTGAGGCCAGAACAGTAAATGCATATGCACTGTTTACATTGAAAAAAATGTTATTTTCTCACCTTTCTGCTAGTCTGTAAAATGTGTGTCTATGAGTGCAGTTCTGACTTCATTTCCTCCATTCCTCTTCTTTCCCAAGACTGCTTCATCTCCAACAACTTGTGGGTAGAATCTCCTAATAAGGTCCTCATCAGGAGGTGGAGGGTTATCCTCTCCTCTTTCCACCAGAAGATTATGGAGGGTGAAACATGCAACTATGCATTCTAAAGTTGTTGATTGCTCCCTCCTGAGCTTGAAACGGAGCCCCAACGACAAGCATGGGAACCTCCTCTTTACAACTCCAAATGGTCGCTCAATACAGTTCCTTATGTATATATGTGTGGAATTATACAACTCCTCTGCCTCTGTTGTGGGTTGGGCTAGAGGAGTTAGCAGGAAATTGGAACATGCATAGCCTCCATCACCTTGAAGAATCCCATTTCCCATCTTTCGGTTAACAAATTGGGCACGTAATCTACTCATTAAAAATACAGTGCTGTCATGAGTAGAACCCTGCCAACGGGCTACTACATTCCAGAATCTTAGAGACGGTGTGCAGACTGCCTGTACATGTATGGAAAAGAAGCCTTTTCTGTTCCTATAAAGTTCAACTTCATTTCCTCCTGGTGACTGGATTGGAATATGGATGCAGTCTATGCAGCCAATTACTCTTGGAAATCCAGACATAGCTGAGAACTCTCTCTGGATTGCAAATCGTTCTCTGTCTGAGGCTGGGGACTTTATAAGGTGTCCCAATAATAAAGCAATTTCATGGGTTACACTTCTAACCACACGACAAACAGTTGACTTGTGTACCCCAAAAAGACCACCTAACACAGCCTGAAAGGTCCCAACAGCATAACATCAGTGTGATTAACAGCTGGTTCATTGCAGAAAGTGGGAAGTTCCTATTAGTTTGTCTAGTCAAGTTTTCTTCAATCGCTGAAAGTAAAAATACACAAGAGTCCTTAACCTAAATCTCTGTTCAAATTCTCTATCGTTGTAGCTGAAGAACAATTTTTGTCTCTCTCTGAAGTGTCTTCTTCTTAATATTAGATTCTTGTATTCTTTGAAGAGCTCTTCATCAGAAGAATCCATTTTCTTGGCTTTACAGTACAGTTAAACATAACCAAAAGCAAACTACTTGGAACTAATGTAAATATACGGCAAGCACGTTTCGCTATAACAACACAACCTGCATGGTTTTCGGTTCGCAACGTTGCCGACAATTCGGCAAGTTTACTGATTATTCTGGGAGGTTAGTTTACCGTCCTATTTTTCTGTGCTGTTAAATTAAACTTCTCATTAGAAACAAAAAGAAAAAAAACCTTTAAAATGTTAATTCAAGGAACGTTGTTTCCTTCGTTATACACAGCATTTTTAGGTTAGTTTATTGGTGTGCATTATTTTTATGGTTTCTTAACCATAATAATTTTATAATGTAATGTTGAATATTCATGACAAAACTATATAGTACAATATCAATATTTATATTTATACCGTTGAGGAAGGCAACAATCTGTAGTAGAATTATTTGAATAATAATTCCACATGCCAGGCATTAGCAAAAGTTAACGGAATTATAGGTTAGTTTTGAGCATTTCGATCGCCGAATGTGCTCTTGATTGGCAATCAAGCCAATAACCAGCAAAAATCTGCTGATCAAATCTGACGAGAGAATAATCTCCAATCAAACACTGATTGGCCTTTCTGCAACAGAAATTTTACTGATCACCAATCAAAGCTGCTTTAATTGCCAATCAGTTTTGATTTGCATTCCTGCAACCGGGCATTAGTCATTCTTTTAAAGCCCTTCAGTTGTTTCTTGCAATGTCATGGAAAGAGTATGGAATTTTAAGGCCAACATATAGCGTCCAGTTATAAAACATTTGACTATCACTATTCCCTTTGTATCTATAGCAAAATGTATAAAGAAGCTATTTCCAGAAAGGTTTTCTCGCATTAAAATGAGGTAGATAGGAAAATAAACTTTTGTAAGAATAATTTCTACCCACTAATCAGTGATAGAGGGTAGAAAAAGTCATGTATATGTAACATACCAGATATTTTTTCCAGTACAGTTGTATTATTTAGGCCATGCAATTTCAGGAAACAATTTTTAGTTATACACCCCTTTAATGAAATTAACGTTTTCCTGATTTTTCAGATCATTGAATAATTTAATTAATCCATTTCCTTCAATTAAGTTAAAAAATTTGCTAAGCAATCAAAATAGAAAGATAAAACAGAATATATGCCAACATAAAATACAAAAGGGATGCTATCTAAAATTGAAACTGTTTAGGTGTACAGGTGATGATTACTCAGGCATATTCATTTTATTGTGGAAAAGGACACAGTATTAATGGTCCTCAGACCAAACCAAAGCTTTTGTATGGTTCCTAGCACTTATATATAAGCTAGATATTCTTCCCTGTAGGAAAATGTAGTAGAATTATAAATATTATCATCTTGATTTTATCAAGATCTTGGCATATTCATTTTGTGGAAAAGGATACAGTATTAATGGTCTTTAGACACAAACCAAAGCTTTTGTATGGTTCCTAGCACTTACATATATATAAGCTAGATATTCTTCCCTGTAGGAAAATGTAGTAGAATTATAAATATTATCATCTTGATTTTATCAAGATCTTGGCATATTCATTTTGTGGAAAAGGACACAGCATTAATGGTCCTCAGACCAAACCAAAGCTTTTGTATGGTTCCTAGCACTTATATATAAGCTAGATATTCTTCCCTGTAGGAAAATATAGTAGAATTATAAATATTATCATCTTGATTTTATCAAGATCTTGGCATATTCATTTTGTGGAAAAGGATACAGTATTAATGGTCTTTAGACACAAACCAAAGCTTTTGTATGGTTCCTAGCACTTATATATATATATATATATATATATATATATATATATATATATATATATATAAGCTAGATATTCTTCCCTGTAGGAAAATGTAGTAGAATTATAAATATTATCATCTTGATTTTATCAAGATCTTGGCATATTCATTTTGTGGAAAAGGACACAGCATTAATGGTCCTCAGACCAAACCAAAGCTTTTGTATGGTTCCTAGCACTTATATATAAGCTAGATATTCTTCCCTGTAGCAAAATGTATGATTATTATCTTGATGTAGCTCAGCATGCATGTGGGACATCACTGGCATGTTGTCACTGTAGCTCAATGGTTAGGGCAACTGCACGGAGAGCGGGAGAACCGTGTTCAAATCCCAGCTGTGACATTGAATTTTTCAATTGACTCTATTAATAACTTGCCAAGAACAGCTAAGGTCTATAAAAAGTATAATTAATTTCAATTAATTATATATCTAATAATAATAAAATGTGTAAATGTGCCTTTAAGGGGAGGCTAAATTGCTGAAAAGTTATCTTTTCAGTTTTAAGTTCTCTTCTACAAATTGATACTACTGTTAAGTATCACAGCTTCTGTGTGATAAATGCATGTGATGTTTTCTTTGTAAATATGTGCAAGTTTGTTTTCTCCATTTTGGCTTTGAACAGCATTTTCTCTATGATATTTTCTGGTATAAATGATCTGTTTTCTCAGAAACTACTGAAGCTGCCAACATTAAATTTTAGGATGATAAAAACAACTGCTAAGTGCTGTTGTGCATCTACTGTGGTGTTATAAACATGGTTGGTTATTTTTTTAAAAAATAATTGTTAATAACCTTTATCCTAAAGAGGGTATAATTAAAAAAATAATCCTATCTTCCTTAATAAACAAACTTATTGGATAAAAGTAAATCAGTGTACTTAGAAGGCAGTCATCTACATTCTGTAAAAATCTTCTTGGGTTGAGGGTTCGATTTGCAGCCCTGAGGTTGTGATTTTAAATCGGCCCTATCCGCACCTTTACCTCTGACTTGCTCATGTGAAGTATCCCCAAAGCCCAGCGTGGCTCGGAGTCCACGGTAAAAGCTGTAGGTCGTCTCATCAGAGGTAATGAATTTCACCCGCTGGGCACCTCCACCTCAAAAATGGATAGTCACTTGGTGGAATGAGGTATCCTTTGAAGACCATGGGCCATATGGGGAGTATTAGAAACGACATTCTGTAAAAATTTCAATCTATGTGAATTAGTTTCCGAGATAATTGGTGATTTAACAAATTAAACATTGACGGGATAGAGCTTTTAATCTCCCCTTAAAGCACATTAAACTGTTTCTCCACAGTTTCTGTTAAAGTGCATAACTCAAATGTAATAGCATTGTGGTGTGCAATTTTGTTATTGCTGTTTTAACTATTCATTTTGAAAGTACAGAGTTTTATATTTGTTTAACAGATGACAGAGCTTCAGAACCAAGTGGGAACCTCTCAGTTTGAGCATTTAATGCAGACGGTGGATGTCGAAACACTGGAACAAGTTCGCGAATATGTTGTGTTGTAAATAGAAGAGGTCAAGACTGAAAATGCTGGTGTGAAAGAAGCTGTATGACTGTTGAGATTCATCAAGGCATAAATTCCCCTGAAGAATTTCTGAAACTTTTATTTCCTTCTGGCCCCGTCTCCACCAACTCATGTTTTTCTAATGACTTTATTCTGATAAGTGTATTTGACCATTTATTCATTGGTGATGGCAACACCTACCGAGAACAGCAAACATTTATGTTTTTGTATAGCTTGTCGATCAGTTTTATTCAGATTGTTTATTTGGTTCTTTGGCATTTTAAATTTCTGTTGCAGAGATTTCCCTAGTCATGTTTTCCACGTATACGTTAATTCAGGTTTACAAGCTGATGCCCAAAATGTGTTTGCTGCTGTGTAATATTCTCAAAGCAGCATCTGTAGTAGTGTTGAAAGATATGAATTTGTAATATAATTTTGTAATCATATATTATTTGGTTAGGTATTTGCAAAAGGAATAGAAAGATTATTTTGCAGCATATTGTTTGTCATTTAAGTGTATAATCTGTAAACTAGTAGTTATTATGATAATGTTTTAAAAAAACAACAATGAATTTCCAGGACATAAGGCCATAATTTTTCCTGCCCGGTAAATTTGTAGAACCTAGTTTTATTTCTTTTTCTTTCCATTTGTTCTCTCTGTATATAATTTTTTAATAATGCAATTACATCACATTTTGGAAGATGAGAAAATTAAGCTGAAAAGAATAAGTATCTTGCTGAATTTCTGCTGCAAATGTTATGTAGCTTATATGCATATGTACAAACCAGCAATATTGTAGTTTCTATTTATCAGTTAAAGCTTTTGTTTTCAAGGTGTTAGTAGTACGAAAACTTACTTATCACAGACTTCGTTTCCTAAAGCATATCTCTTCTATGCTTTAGTAACGCTGTGCATGAAATTTATTCGAAGTATGCTTATTGGTTATGATTGCAAAGAAGTTCATAAGACTAAAGCTTAAAAGATGATATGCAGTTCTTGCTGCTTTTTGTTTTTGTTCTAAATCAATTGTATGTGTTAAACTTTAAGTGTAAAATTAAAGGTGCCTAACCTATATTTCATATGTAAAAATTATATAATAATCGGTGAGATCGAGCTCACAACAGACATTTGTATGACTTGATATACTGTGTTATGATAGTGTTGTAAATCAGTGATTTGAAAGATTTGTTATGAGAGAACAAAATAAAATTTTAACATGTTAACAAAGAAAATAAAAGAAATACTGTGATAATAACTAAGCCTCTGCAAATTATTTATTGGTAACAAAATAGTCTATAAAAAATGGAACTACAATTAACCATTAGTGAGTGTGTATAGCTTGCTGCAGCTTAATCTGCTTCCTTGAGATTCAAACCAAAATGCAATTAATTTATTATTAGAAATATGAAAATTTAATTTTAACTTTTTAGCTGATTTTGGCTTTGTTTCGCCATGTAATAAAGTTTCTTTTGGTGTTATTATTTTTATTATGTAGAAATGATCTCTTAGATTTAAAGCTTGAAAGTGGATTTCTCCTTGAAATTGAGTTTTAAATTATTTCATTGATAAGGAAGTTACTTTTAAAGGCATACTTAAATGCTTACAATGCTGTTGGGCAGTGCAAATGACAATGCAGCCCAACTTTGCCACCAAAATAGAATGACAGGCAATTATTCTTGTGTAATGGTTATATTACACTAAGGGCCATTTGCATAAACAGTTATCAGAGTTTAAGCATTAAAATTAATCTTCAGTCAGGCTGAACTTCGAATTTTGGTTGTATATAAGTTAATCCGATCATTTTACCTTTATCTAAGATCAAACTTAACTGGCAAATTTTATACGATTAATCTGGATGAACCTTGGTTAGCGAAGTTATGCAATATTACTCTTTAAGAAAGGAAAGTGAAATGATAAGCCATTGTTTTTAATCATATGTATAGAAGAATGTGTAAGAATATTTCATGCTTTAACTGTTCGCTGAATGCATTGCTGTTAGTTTATAAGCTACTCATAGGCTTCATTTTTAGGTTATATTGATTTCAGATTACTCTGATGGTTCATCCGAAAATGAAGAGTATGAATTTCAATGGTCATCTTGTGTGCTTCAGCAGAAAAGCAATCCAATCGTTGAGCTTAACGAAAAAGAGTTTAAAATGAAATTTTCTGTCAAAGCTTGTAGTTAAGGAACTGGAACAAAGACTGCAAGACAGCTAAGAACACAAACCAAACGAAATCATGTGTTGAACCCAGTGTTAATGATTCTACTCACATTACAGTTCTATACTACTGGTAGTTTCCAGATGGCAATTGGAGATATATTTAATGTGAATAAAGGAACTGCAAGTAGAACCATACACAAAGTAGTAAGAGAAACTGCAAGTTTAAGACCCCAATTCATCAAGATGCCTACCGAACAGGATGAAATAAATCAAGTAGTGCGAAGCTTTTATGGTAAATGTAATTTCCCCGGAGTTCTAGGTTATTGTACACACATCCCTATCATATCACCTGGTGGCAATAGTGCTGAAGTTTATAGAAATCGCCACAGTTGGTTTTCTTTAAATGTCCAGGCTATCTGTGATTTGAAAGCGTAAAAATCCTTAGCATGGCTTCCTTCAGAAGGGAAGTAAAGCTGGTGGTCCAATGTCGTAGATTTACGGCACATAAAAGAATCTCAAGCCTGATAAAGAGGCCTCTGAGCAAAATTACCGATCTTTCACGCCCAATGTAGAATGGGACGCTAAGGACCACAACAGTTAGAGTGTTCATAAATAAAACTGCATTTAATTTTCATTTATTTGTGATTCGAAACTTTGTTTTCAAAATGTTGTCGCTAGATGGCCAGAATTGGCACATGACAGTAATATTTTTGTGAATTCTAGAATTCATGCCCAGTTTGAATCAGCAGAATTTCCATAAGATGTGCTGTTGGAAGACAGCGCATATCACTGTTGTCACTACCTTCTAACCCCTAAGATGCACCAAGAAACCCATGAAGAACGGCCTTATAACAGGGCCCAGAAGATGACAAGTTTGGTAATAGAATGCTGTTTTGGGGTTGCAAAAAAGTTATATCCATGCTTAAGAGTGAAACTGGTGGTGAAGCTACTTCGAGTTCCACTAACAGTAGTAGCAACATTTGTATTTCGTAATATAGCTGTTAATGCAAATGATGACACTCCTGAAATTGACTGGGTTGTCTTCAGGGAAAGAAGGATTTGCCAGGAACTAACTGCCTATACCTGCAGTGAACCAGATACATAGAAGGAAAAACACGGCTCTGAGAACTGCACTAATTAATAACACTTCCAGGTAACATTTTATTACTGTAATTTTGTTAATTTGCAAATTACTTTTGAGCTGCTTTGATTTTGATCTGAAGTTCTAACCTCAAAATTTTCATTTTTATCTCATGTTCTTCTTCAAGACACTCCAATCTTCTCTTATAAAACACTTCTCTAACATCTTTCTTCTTTCTTTCAGGCGATGAAGTTTTCGATGGACCTGGGAAATTACAGACTTCAGCCTCCACTATATTCTGTGGTTCCTCACTTTTCACTTACTCTGTAATCACAGTTTGTTATTCTGTGGTGGTCATGTACATTATTTCTGCATCACAGTCCTGTGCTGTATTCACATCTTCCACATCCATAGTGTCAGCTATTTCTTGTGTATGGAAGCCTATGTTGTCATCAGCTTCATTAGCAATTGGAAGAAATTGAGCTTAGGTGCTGCTTTTAGTTTTTGCCCGCTAACATCCAAGGGGGGACATTGCTACCTCTTCCCTTTTTGTATAATTCAACCTTATCACTTGCACTTGCTTTTTGGTATTTTCATAACACAATCTGAGACACTTCCAATCTCTTGAAATTAAACTTCTGGAATTATTTTTTTTAATAAAGAGCCAACTGAAAAATATAATGCCACAGCCAGGATTTGAACACGATTCTCCCACTTTCCATGGTTGCTCTAACCAAAGCTATTGTGACAGCTTGCCGGTGGAGATTGAATTCTCCAATTGACTCAAGTTGTTACCCAGATAGACTACCAAGGCATCTCACTTTAGAGATAGCATACTCAATGGCGACTTGCAATTGCAAGTACTTTATTTACTGGGTACACAGGTGTTTTAGGTTACAACTAAAGGCAATTATTTATACTTTTTAAAGACCTAACCTGGTAGGGCCTGGTTTTAATAAAAAGTCAATTGAAAAATACAATGCCACAGCTGGGATTTGAACACGGTTCACCCGCTTTCTGTTCGGTTGCTATAACCATTAAGCTACTCTGACATGCTGGTGGGACATTGAACTCTCCAATCTCTTTATTAAAACCATGCCCTGACCTTTAAAAAGTATAAATAATTGAATTTATTTAAAGGTGAGTCGGAATTGTTACACTAACATCACTTAAGTTTACTCACTTAACATGTTTCGGGAAACGGTTGTTCCCATCCTCAGAAGTTAATTCGAGTTAGTTCAGTCGAATTAACTTCTGAGGATGGGAACAACCGTTTCCCGAAACATGTTAAGTGAGTAAACTTAAGTGATGTTAGTGTAACAATTCCGACTCACCTTTAAATAAATTCAATACACATCACTGTTTCTAGCTTCTTTTCATTACAATATCAACGTATAAATAATTGCTTTAGTTATATTCTGGAATAGCGTCTTCTTTCCATTTAGCAGTGATATTATCTGTTTTCTTGTTCTCAATCATTGTTTTCTGTTTGAGAACAAGATCAATTAACATGTCCCTCTCTTCCTTTTTAAAGTTTGCTTTTCAGAATCTTCTTTTTTTCACCATCCATTTTGTATACAATAACAGTAACTGAGACAAAGAAAATTTGATATAATATTATTATGCTTTAACCTCGAACTAGGCGCTGTTGTCAGATGTCTTTCGATCTTCAATTAGCACTAAACCAAATTTACATAATCTATGATTAGCGTTAACAACGAACAAGGAATTAAACTAAGTTCATTTCTGAACTTCGATTAAAACTGAATGGCAGTTAGCGATTTTTATGCAACCAGCCCTAAACGTTCCACGTATTGGTTACAATTCATCATTATGCTATCAGCAGCTTAATGGTGATCACTTTCACAGTTACAAATAACAGCTGTAACTATCAGCTACTGCAACTGTCTTTTTATTGTAAAGAAGCTTCTATTACTCTGATATAATGGCAGATTATGATTGCTAGATATATTTGCATTAAGCCCAATTTCTTCTCAGCCCAATTTGCATATACACATACCAAGATGTGTTCCTGTATATACACTCAGGTACAATTTGATACGTAAAAATGGAAACTAGTAACAGTCAAGCGACTACACAAATATTATAAATTACATATAAGTAATTCATGACAGTGGCTCACTTATCTTTTTTAAAATATAAATTCAGCAGGATATTGAACTCATAGCTATCAAATGTTTGGAAGTGGAGCAATTGCTTTCATCTCATAGTGTGATTCTGTGATGTCGGGCTGAGTGATTTAGTTCTGCCGTGCCTGCTGGTTCTTTGTAATGATAGCTATAAACATCTATGATAAATTCAAATAAACAGTAAGCTATAAGGTGCATAGCTTTACAGGGTCTTTACGAATTCATATGCTCAGAATTACACATTTTCTTAAGCTATCTCTATAAAATAAAACTGCTGAAGATCATTTTTTTTGGGGGGGGGCAATTCATTTCTAAAGAAAATCTAAGCACATGCTTTCACATTTTATTAAAAAAGAAATAAATATTCTGCAATACCATTCGAGTTATGAGATACTGTGGATTCTGTTATTATGCAGCAATTATACTCTATGTACAAAAAACTTGCACACTTTTCACTTCTGTAAATGATAACTTAATGCAATGCAGCTTTATGCCCAAGTTCAAAGTGATAATAAGTACCCATCCACTTACTCTTGTTTAAACACAGGAGATGAGATAACCTCCTATACATCTTCCATTACCATGACAGTACACAGAATCCAGTAATATCATACCCTCTTGCAGACCAGTATAATACTACATAATGGTGTGCAGATAACTATTTGTCAATGATAATATGTACTCATGTTATGAGCAGCTAATACAGTAATGAAGATTTAGAAGTTACTTTCTATCTCTTTTATTTCTGTAACGGTAATTGCTATTTTCTGAATCATATCATGTTTTTACTAAGCACTTATCTTTCCTACCAGGGAATGGGTTTGCACTTAACACTCAGCACTTGACATCTTGTGAAGCCATATAAAATCTATCTCTCTTTTCCCATTCCAGCTGCCCAGTTGTTTGCTTTTGTAAGCTCAAGAAACTGCCACCAGGAGTGTGCCAAGATAAAACTTTTGCAACCCCTATGAAAAAAAACTGTCACATCACTGTCCCTCTTACCTTCTTTCATGTGCCTTCACCTTCCAGTATTATGTTAACCATGTGCTAATCTTTTACTGCATCAACAATCAGCTGTTAAGGAAATAAATTGAAGCTAAGGTAGATTATAGCCTGCTGCCCCTCTGGTGAGGCGGTAGCATGTCTTCCTCATATTCAAGAGGCCCCAAGTTCAAATCTAGGACAGGGTGAATTAACCAGATAAGGTTTTTTTTCTGGGCTTTTTCCTTATCCTGAGAAGATGAATGTTGGGTAACTTAAAGCTCTATGGACTTTGCGCTCATTTGAGCATCATTTCATTCATTGGCCGATATGACCTACCAGGTTAAAGGATGTTAAACTACCAACAAAAAAAAACTAGTTTATCTTGAAATGAAATGGTAATTAAAATATTATGCTTATTCATCATCTTTGCTACTTCAAATTGAACTATTTTAAGTAACAAACTGTTTTTATTCGCATGAAGGGTTCTGCAGGGAAAACTTGTATTTGCTTATATCTAGACCCTTTCTTGAACTGTAAAGATTTGGTATTTCTATTGCCAGATGGTATATCAGAACAATAATCTTCTCATACCTTATTGCCGAGAGTAACTATTAGTGTCCTGTTAGTAACAAGTTATTCCTATCCTTCTAAGCTTTCATTCAGGAGAATCTTAAGCAGTTCATCATTAACTTGGTACCCTATAACAGGTACAGCATTAAAAAAAAAGTCAACTCAGAAAAGCTCTATCAAACCCAAGGTGAGAAGGAAATATTAGAAATATACAAAATGCTCTGTGACTAGATATACACCATGAAGCCCAAAAGAAATGTTAAAACCAGAACTAAAGAACATTTCAGGAGTATTAGGTATAAACAAATGGATAAATCAGTTATGATATGAAAGATATTTACTGTGACATGATTTCACATAATTGTAAAAACATCTGTTATATTCACATGACTTTCTCTAACCTCGTTTTATTAGTTGGTATGCAAATTATTCTTATGAAACCCTATTTTTCTATCTATTTCATTTTAATTGAGATAAACAGGATTGTTTGAAAAGTTCTTGGAACCACCTACAAAAGTCACTGTTAATGCAATCCGGATCTGATGTAATAATTAGTCATCCTACTTGAGGAAACACGTGGTGTATCAGTGCTCTCGGTATACAGCTGTGGTGCTGATGCCTCTCTTGTTCCTGTGTAGTGATTTTTGAAGATGGAAAAAAACCGAGATTCGAGCAGTGATAAAGTATTTCGTAAAACAAGGTATGAAAGCAAATTAAATTCATGCTGATTTTAAGAACATACTGGGGGACTCTGCTCCTTCATATTCAACTGCTGCCAAGTGGACAAATGAGTTTAAATTTGGTCGGGAGAATTTAGAAGATATCCACGTAGTGGTCGGCCAAGATGTATCACCACCCCAGAAATGATTACAAAAGTGCATGATATGGTTTTGGAGGATCACCAATTCAAATGGCAAGAAATTGCTGATCCTCTAGGGATATCATCTGAAAGGGAATATCACATTTTGACTGGGGAATTGGGTATGAAAAAATTATCTTGTAGGTGGGTGCTGCGACTGTTAACACAGGATCAAAAACACATTGGAGTGCAAATGTCTAAACAATGTTTGGTCCATTTTCAGAAAAACCCATAAGAGTTTTTTGTTTGGTATGTGACAACAGATGAGACATGGGTCTACTACTATATCCCAGAGACAAAGTAGCCGTCAAAGCAGTGAAAACATGCCGATTCTCCATCACCAAAGAAAGCAAAGGCAATACTGTCAGCCGGAAAGGTCATGGCAACAGTGTTCTGGGTTACGAAAAGACAAACAATTACGGGAGAATACTATGCTAACCTCCTGGACCAACTACAGCAAAAAATATGTGATAAAAGTCCAGGTTTAGAAAGAAGAAAATCATCCTCCATCAGTATAATGTGCGTCCGCACACACATGTCCTTGACATGGCAACACTTCTTGAACAGAGGTATTAATTATAAGTAATAATGTACAAGCGGTTGATAGTGAAGTATTTCAAATGAAAATGAGTACGAAAACTCATTTACACTCCACTTAAGTAAAATTACCTGGACATTTTTCGAAAGTCCTTTGCTCTCATCTCAAAACCTATGGAACTATCTGCTTGGGAGAAAATCTATATTTGGAAGAACAAGAATATTGCAATGAATTTCGACATCCCAGCAGAAGACAAATTCAGCAAGTACATCAAACAACCACCAGCCAGTAGATCAGCAGCTGACGAGAGCAAAGGATTCTCGAAACATGTCCAGGTAATTTTACTCAAGTGAAGAGTGTAAATGAGTTTTCCTACTCCTCGTTCATTTTCAGAAGTAATAATGCCACACCCCCTTTATTCATACTCCATCAGACTTCCATCTCTTCCTTAAGCTCAAAACTTTCCTTGGTGGATGGAGATTCTCTTCAAATGAAAAATTTATAGCTGGAGTTGAGTATTTTGCAGTCCTGGAAGAATCTAATTTTCATGATGAATAAAGACATTGGAACATCAATGGATCAAGTGTATTAGTGTACAGGGTGACTACATTGAAAAATAAAAATATTTTGGATAAAGCTAGTTAGTTATTTAGTATGTCATCCCAAGAACTTTTCAAACAACCCTTATAGCTAATTACACATTTCGTTATAGATACAAAGGGAATAGCAATAGTCAAATGTTTAAAAACATTAATTTTAATCAATTAAATAATTGCATTTTAATCAAAAGCGAATTTTCAGGAAATCAATCATTTCAAAAGATCTTCCATGCAGGATAGTTTGAGATGGGGAGATGTGTGTCGCTTTTTTTTTTTTTTTTAGAAGATACTGAACTTAAATACCAATTTGGTATCTATCCGACTTTTTGCTTTTTAGTTATGGTGTTAACACACACACACACAAACACAGACCTTCTTATAAAAATCTGATGTTACGTTCACATGACTTTCTCTACCCTCTATTGTTTATTAGTGGGTATGCAAATTATTCTTACGAAAGCTTATTTTTGTATCTACTTGAATTTATTAAAGGTAAACCTTTCTGGAAATAGTTTTATTATATATGTTGTTATAGATACAAAGGAACTAGTGACAGTCAAATGTTTTTAGAACAGGTTGCTATACACTGGTCTTAAAATTCTGTACTCATTTCATGCAATTACAAGAAACATCTGAATATCGACAGGACTTGAAAAAAATGGCGAAGTATTGAACAATTGGAACCATTAATAATCAATATCTCAGAAATGTCTAATGCCACAAAAAAGTTATTTGAAATAAATTGTGTTGTAAAGAGATTTACATGTTTTGTGTTGCAACTTTTCATTCTGTTGCTTAATGTTTACAATTACACAAGATAATACAAAATTCTTTCCAAATGAAGAGGACTCCAGGCTATTTTCAGAAAATTCAAGATATACATTTTATTTGTCACGTAAATATCTTTAATATGTGGCATTTTAATCAAAAGTTATTGGGGCCATTTTTCAGAATATTTGAAAAATGCTCCATTTAAAGTGTAGTTTTGGGTGGGGGATATTCTTGAAAATCTCCGTGTCACATCTTTGTAAGCTACTGAACTTAAATACTAAGTTTGGTATTCATTCGACATTGTGTTTTTGTGTTATGCTGTTTTCAGACATACACACATAGACGTTTTGCTATTTTATATATAATATACACTGTCGTTTGTGAAAATTGCAACACCAAGAAGGAAACGCATAAATTCAGTGAATTTAATACCACAGGTTAGGTACGTGACAAGTAATAAATGATAAACTTTTCAAATCTATACATGACCTTTGAGTTCTAATATTCAGTATTTGGTGTGGCCTCCATGCGCTACAATTAGAGCTGCTATATGCCATAGCATTGAATCAAAAAGGTTCTGAATAAGTTCCTGAGGGATTTTCCTCCACGCAGTTTGTATTCGAGCCCACAAATCCATGACACTGGTTACTGGAGGAACGTGATGCACCAGGTGCCGACCAACCATATCCCAGACATGTTCGATGGGTGACATGTTAGGCGAACGTGCAGGCCAGGGAAGCAATGGTACCTGTCGCTCTTCAAAGAAGGCTTGTACATTCCTTGCAATACGTGGCTGGGCATTGTACTGTTGAAATGTGGCCTGTGGAGATGCCTGAAGCAGGGGAAGTACCTCAAGCTCTACAACCGCCGTTAGGTACCGGTTGCTGTTCAAAGTGCCCTCAATTCATAGGAGGCGAGATCGGTTGTTGTGACCAATGGCACCCCAAACCATCACACCTGGTGTTTGTTTGCTATGCCGCTCAACAATGCAGCCCTCCAGGTTGCGCTCACCACGGTACAGCCGGACACGTATGCGGCTATCACTGTAGGACACGTTGAGGTGGGACTCGTCCGAAAAGGCTACATTTTGCCACTCAGCACCCCAGTAATGGTGTTCGTGTGTCCATTGCAGTTGGAGGAGCTTGTGGTTTCTGGACAATGGAAGCCGATGTAATGGCATGCTTGCAACCAGTCCAACCTGCAGCAGATGGCGACGAACCATTGATGCAGACAAGTGCACACCTTTTGCAGTGCTCCAGCGTCGAGCCAACACTGTGGATGAAGCTGTACAGCCTGTTATGGCCTTGCAGACAAGATAACGGTTATCCCGTGCTGTGGTCCAGTACCCGCTCTTCGTTGTATACGACCTTCATCTATCCACTGCTTCCACAAATGCATCACTGTCGTAGCAGCATGCCCTGTACGAGCCGAAATGTCACAGTATGACAAACCTGCTTCCCGGAGACTGATCATTCTGCCCCATTCGAACACATGCCAATATGGCTCCCTTTGATTTTGATGAGGCATACTGGCACTCACTTTATTGTTTCTAGCTTGTTTGACAGATCTGCACTGACTACACTGGGCGCAACACTGACCTTGTCGGACTGACACGAGAGGGCTCTGCCTACATGTACCCCATCTCTCTGCAAACCTAATCACTTATTGCTTGCACACTCTTCTACATTACCACCAAGTTTGGAGTTATTCAGGAAATTCTTTCTTGGTGTTGCAGTTTTCACAAACAGCAGTATGTGTGTATATATATATATATATATATATATATATATATATATATATATATATATATGGTAGGGAAAGTAATACAATTTTATTTGTGCTCAAGTATCACACATAAAAATAAAATGTAACGCATTATAGAATGAGTGCAACATTAAATTTATAGATTAAATACATTTTCTATTATACAAACGTGTGTGTGGTACTTTTTTTTTTAATATCATTTTGAATATGAGAAATGGTTTAAAAGCAAGTATTATTTAATTAAAAAAAATATGTATATTATGTTCTATTGTTCATATCATACATGTATAAAAATTTAGAAAGTATTGGAGAGTATTGCATACTTCTTTCTTAATGCCTAATTTCACATGGAATGCTTCATGTGGTAGGTAAGTACTATTAGTTTCTAGGGCTATCATATAGGTGCATAAATTAGATGCAAACAAAACAGTGTTTAGTCAACTCCCTTGCTGTTTAAAAACTAACTAGCTATGGCTTTATGTATATAACTTATAAAAATTGCTCTTATCACATTAAGTGTGTTAAGGCTAAAGACAAAAAGTTGAATCAGACTAAAAATTCAATACTTTGGACTAGATTTAAACTTCCATGTAAGTTTGTTCCAGTGAGCTAGCATGTTAATTTCTAAGTTATGTGCCTATATAAAATCTAAACCTAGAAGTTTGGTAACAAAATCTTGCAATAGCGAGTAGGTTATGGTACCTACTCAGAGAATTGAGGTTGCCAAGAATAAGTATGTATGAAACAAATGAGAGAAGCTCATTGTGCCTCTGGAATGAAAGAGCAGTGATACGGAAAAGCAAACATGCATGGTTAGAATCCCAGCTGTTGCAATTTATTTTTCAAATACAGAATTCAACTTTCCTTCTTACAAAGTCATACAGGATTGTCCAAATATTAAAATCCATAACAAAATATTAATTTCTGAATTGAAGAAATTTTGAATAACCATATATTTTGGGTATAATTACCATTTTGTGAGCATTTCATCCATGTAAGTAAAGAGGTGAAAGCATGGATACTGTACATAAGTAGATACTTTGATCTTGAGAAACATGATCAATCCCATTAACATAGAAGCAATTAAAACCAAATAATGCAAACACTTGCACATGTTGGGATTTCTACTTGATGCTCATTAGATGAAACACATTACAGTATATTTTAGGCAGTAAGTGTCAAAGCAAATTTTGATAATGCTTTTAATTTTTTGTTCCTTTGCAGTTACTAAACTAACTGGGATCACCATCTCTTTTAATAATTTTTGCTGGTTTGAACTGATTAAACCCTGTTTCTTATAACCTTGCCCCGCAGACTATATTCTTTTGCACTGCGTTTCCTTCCCCTTTCACTTGTTGGCTAATGTACACCTTCAAATGGTGACAAACAAGCAATGTGCTGTGCAAGGATAGGCGATAAAAACAATACACTTTGTCCTGATAGATGCACCTGCTTTAGTCATTATTAGAGGCAACTTTACATACATTCTAGATGCATTACTATGTTATGTAATATATTTAATTCATATAATTTTGAAATGTAAATTTGACAGTTATCTTCAAATGTATCAAAGTAAATGATCATGTTAAGGAACTATTTTATAGCGCATAACCTATTCCATGGCAGCAGCCAATGAGAGGTAACTAGTGCACATGACCGTTAAGAGATTTGGGGCAAAGTTGGAACAGACCTTAGTGATTTGATTCCTATGAACTACTTCACTCATTCACACTTATTGTACATTCTGCAAATGAAGTTGTGAAGCCTAATAAAACCAATATGCTCGTCATTCACAAGTGGCTTTATTCACTATATCTCGCTATACAAAAACAAAACTGAAATACAGAGCAACAAACTAGGCAGAAGCGCACACTCCTTACCAATTGCTGGCAACAGAATTTGTTTATGGTGCTCAAAGTTGTCTGGAGAAACCAATGCAATAAAATATTGATCATTTAGAATGCTTTGCATCAGCACAGCAGGCAGCTGCAGTTGCATTTTTCATATTGTGTAGATGACAATGCTCACTTCTAGGAATATCAGGAAGCAGTAACATGATGAATAATTTGAAATTCTGTTTCATTAAAAATAGTGATTAGTTCACTGTTTATGGGAGTGTAGTATCCATTTTTAACTACTCGTTCACAAATGTAGTTTACATGAACATAGGCACACTCAGTAAACATTTCTAAATAGTTTATTATTTATTCTCTGAAATATTTATATAATGATATGTTAACGTAAGTGATGATAATAAAGTGTATTTCGTTTGTCCCTTTCCTTCCATGGAAGTGCTCAATGCAGTTTGAAACATTGAACTAATAATTGCATAACTTTTATAATGCATTCATAATCATTAACACGAAGTTATATATTATGTGAAAAATAGTATATTCATAAAAGTAGAAGCAAAAGTCTCTGAACTCCTTTTCAAGTATTTGGCTGTTTGAAACAGAACAGGAAAGAAGGCAAAAGTAAGGAGAGATCAGTACTATTTATTTTTATTGTGGGATGGAACATAATAACTTACCAGCATTTTTAAAACTCAAAAGTAGTCTATTGCGATTAATGCAACTGATGGTGCTTGGGATTTTACTTGCTTTAAATGTAATGTAGGTAATATATGATTCTAGAAAAGAAATAAGGAATAGAGGTATAGAAGAGGAAAATCTTAAAGATTAACGAAAAAGAGCTATGATTAAATATAACAAAGTGGTAAATTTTCAATTTTAATTGTAATAAAAAGTGAAAGGGATCATATTACTTTAAACTCAAAAATAAATCTAAATTAGCTGAAAGGCTTTCTTTGCATAGGAGCTAAGTCACTACGTGCAGAAGAGTGATCAATAAAATGGGGTATTTACTTTACCAGTCAGTTGCTCATATAAAATATGTTATCCACTTTTAAAACTTAAAATATACTCTGGTTGTATTGTATGTATTCCACATAAGGTTAATCAGCAAAGATTAAGACATTATTTATTGTCACTCGTATTCATCAGAATCCATTTCTCCAGAACCATCATCTTGTAAGTCCCAGTCACTATAGTCCTTAAGTTTCTTTTGCAGTTGTTCTAAATCTCGAAATTCAGCAGTCTCTGTAGTCTCCAACCAGGGCGCTCGATATCCTTGCAATAAGCGCTGCTGACGTTCCAGACGTCTTCGGTCTTTACTTCGATGTTTCTTCATTTCAGATTGCAAATCTAATGCTGGTGATCTGTAAGTGCAGCAAAATATTTAGAATTCACAAGGTGGATTATATACAAGGGAAGGCTGGTGGGAAATAAAGAGATGAATTTTGAAAATATGAAAATGCACAGGAAATGCTTCAAAAGCTAAGAAAACGTGACAAGTAACAGTTACATGAGTTACTCTACCCATTACCTATTCCTGTAAGTAAGCATGGCTGTTTGATCAGGATAATTATTTACTTAGAAATGGCTTTATATTTGGTAATATTTACTTTGTTATATGCAGGATGTAGAGACAACATTAAACTGTATACATCACATTGATTTTTAGCATGAGCTCACGCAAAATAAAAACAACAATAACAAAATTAATTTGCAAATATAATCTATCAAATTGTGCACCAAACCAGACTTCAAGCAGAGAAAATTTAGACATATATCAGTGAATGCCTCAAAAATAGTTGTTACTACAAAAATCTTATGCAATGTAAACAATATATTTTAAGGGGCTTTGCATTTTTCCATGTGAAGAGTTTCTCTTTAAATGAAGGGGAATTCTCCTGCTGTCTACAGAAAGTTCAAGTATAGTTAACTATATATTAATTAGACACATATTTTATGTGTCTAATTAACCCCTCAAACTTATATGTAATAAAACTTTCAATAAAAGTTTTTAAAAAGAAAATTAAACATTGTTCCATATAAAGCGCTGTTTGAAATGTGCAAGTTCAGGAAAATCTTTGCCTTAGATCCTTAGAAATGACTGGCTTAAATGCAAAGTTTGACTGTTGAATTTCTCTCCCCCTCCCCTCCCACTCTTTCTCTCTTCCCTCATAATTTTCTAAAGTCTCAAAATATGTATTTCCAGTAAAATCTATTCAGATATTTTGGTAAAAAATCCTCTCCCAGGCAAGAGGTAGAAAAAGTAAAAAGAGTAAAGAATTGAGGGTGAAATAAGTGCAAAACAAACCAAGCTTTTGCATTAGCATTTTAATTACATTAAGAGCAGTGTTGTACTCATGGTTTTTTTTCCATAGCACCATTTCTAATTCACAGTACCTTCATCATTGCGCTGCTACACTTGGGAAATGTATGCTAGTCTGCCATTATAGATCATGCTATTTTTAACAGATTCATATGGTATTTCTTTAAGTTCCTACAGAAAAGTTACATTTCATTTTTTATCTATGTGGTTCTTTTATTCTGTTTTCTCCTAAATTGCATCAGTCATTAGCAACAATTATATTAATATTTTGTTGTTTTTATTAACTACCATAATGTTTCTTGTTTTCACTTTCTCTACCACTTCTGTGCATTTGACCCAAAGATAGATATTAAGATTTCACTGGAAATACTTGTTTTTAGTGTCCTTAAACTCATAAGAAACATTTTAAGGAGAGAGAGTATGTGTGCATGCATGTGTTCTTTATTCTTGTTCTTTTTTTTTTAATTAATTTGCAAAAAGTTGACTTGGGATATAAACTTTAGATATTGTTTCCACATCTTGCATATATTCAAGGTGGTTTTGCATGCAAATATCAAATAAAGGCAAAAGAGAATCTGGATTATATGAAGTTGCTGAATAAAAAATGCATTTGTTTTTTTAACAGTTAAACTGTGGACATTTCAAAATGAGTTTTAAAGTGCTGTATCAATGCATTTGAATGTTTACTTCTGTATCTTACCCTTGTGTATCAAATACTTTATCCTGTAGATTTCGGATATCATATCGTAGATCTGCCATAAGAAGCAAAAGGAAATCAAATGATCCTGGTTTCCCTTTTGGCCCTCTAGGTCCTCGCTCTCCAGCTTCACCCTTTGGTCCCTGCTTTCCAGTTGGGCCTGTGGGACCCTGAAATTATATTGGCATATCTCATGATTATGCCAATAATAATGGTGGCATTCATTCCTTACTATTACAACTTCCACTCTTGCTCTGTGTTTCTGCTTTTTATGAAATTACAACTATTTGATATGAGGAATCAGGGAGCAAGATTAAGATATTTAATTTTTATTGTATTATACAGTGCTTTTCTTTCACACTGTGGCCACTATGCAGCTGTTTGAGCATCAACCATCATAGCTTGGACTCCTGCCGGAACAGTTATAATATCCCCACAACTGCCTGATGTTAAGTTACAATTACACATACCTTATAAGTGATGTTGGAAATATTTGTCCTCTATCTACACATTCCTGGCATCTTCTCAGGAAATTTTCATTCACACTTCAGAGTTCAATATCCAAAATTGAGTGAATTTCTTGCCTAATGTTTCTTTTAGTTCTTCCGATGTATGGGAGATTTTGCATACATTTTATTTTTCAAGTTCCACCATAGATGAAAATTTGCACAGGGTTAAATCAGGAAACGTTGAGGGACATAATCCTTTACTAATCGCCCTATCTTAAAATATTTCCTGAATTAAAACCAATTATTCATCAGCTGTATGCGAGGTAGCATAAGTCTTATTGGAAAACCCCACACTGACATTCAGTGTCAGTCAGCTATTGAATGTAAGTCATCCATGTATCTCTCTGCATTTATTGTTTGTTCAAAGAATATAGGTGCTATTATTCTGTATGCATTTACTGCACACTGCACACCAATTTAAGGAAATCACATGTGTAAAATCAGGTTTCTCTGTGCTTCAGTATCTGTAATTTTATGACGTAACATAACCATGTAAATGCAGCAATGCTTGTGAGCCAATTACTTTTAGCATTGCCATTTCGCAAAATCCAATTACACAAATTTACCCAACTAGATGAAAAATTGCATGCAAGAAACCTCATACATTGCAAGAACTAAAAGAAAACATGGGGCGAGAAATTCACTCAATTTCAGATATTGAACTCTTGGGCGTAAACTAAAATTTACTGAGAACATACCAGAAATGTGAGGGTAGAGAAGGAATATATTTCCAACATACCTTATGATGTTGCTTATTATCATTGTAATTGTAACTATAACTATGAGAATGTGAGGCAGTTGCAGGGATATTATAATGGTTTCAGCAGGAGTCTGAGCTGTGGCAACCGACCAATGAGCCGCTGCAGAATGGTTATATTTAAAAAAAAAAGAGGAGCCACTTTTAAAATTATCATTGCCAATATTTGTCTCTGAAGTTGTTACAACACCAAAAGTCAGCTTTTTGGACCGAAAAGACATTTGGATTCTGTCAAGCCTTCGCTGAAAACATGCTCTCTAAATATGAACATCCTTCTCTACCTTCCCTTGTTAAGACAACTATGAAAATGATGGGCATGTAAAGCATTATTTTTGTAGTGTGGTGAACTGAACATATATTTATTCCAGCATATTGTAGTATATAATGTTTTCAAAAAATGATCACAAAACCAATACATACTTCATATTTCATCATTTAATTGCACTTCTTTGCTATAATTTTGATTTCAGATTCTTCATTTTTACAATATACCAAGAAAATATAATTAGACAAAATTAATGCACTAATCTTTCCTTTCTTTAGCACGTACTTATAGTAGGTAGAGGAAGTATTGCAATCCAAAAATTTGATACAGAGATTTCACCATAAATACACTATGTGATCAAAAGTATCCGGACACCCTCACAAACATATGTTTTTCATCTTAGGTGCATTGTGCTGCCACCTACGGTCTGGTACTCATCCGCGACCTCAGTAGTCATTAGACATCGTGAAACAGCAGAATGGGATGCTCCATGGAACTCACAGAATTCGAACGTGGTCAGGTGATTGGGTGTCACTTGTGTCAGAAGTCTGTACGCGAGATTTCCACACTCTTAAACATCCCTAGGTCCACTGTTTCTTATGTGATAGTGAAGTGGAAACGTGAAGGGACATGTACAGAACAAAAGTATACAGGCCAACCTCATCTGATGACTGACAGAGACCGCCGACATTTGAAGAGGGTCATAAAGAGTAATAGGCAGACATCTATTCAGACCATCACACAGGAATTCCAAACTGCATCAGGATCCACTCCAAGTACTACGACAGGAGTGAGGTGAGAAACCTTGGATTCCATGGTCGAGCGGCTGCTCATAAGCCGCACATCATGCAGGAAAATACCAAACGACACCTCGCTTGGTGTAAGGAGCATCAACATTACACGACTGAAGAGTGGCGAATCACGGTACACAATGTGGCGATCCGATGGCAGGGTGTGGGTATGGCGAATGCCCAGTGAACGTCATCTGCCAGCGTGTGTAGTGCCAACAGTGAAATTCGGAGATGGTGGTGTTATGGTGTGGTCGTTTTTTTCTGTTGTTTTGTGTGGCATGATCACAGCGCAGATTTACATTGATATTTTAAGCACCTTTTTGCTTCCCACTGTTGAAGAGCAATTCGAGGATGACGATTGCATCTTTCAACACAATCGAGCACCTGTTCATACCGCACGCGCTGTGGCGGAGTGGTTATACGACAATAACATCCCTGTAATGGACTGGCCTGCACACAGTCCTGACTTGAATCCTATAGAACACCTTTGGGATGTTTTGGAACGCCGACTTTCTGCCAGGCCTCACTGACCTACATCGATACCTCTCCTCAGTTCCGCACTCCATGAAGAATGGGTTGCCATTCCCCAAGAAACCTTTCAGCACCTGATTGAAAGCATGCCTGCGAGAGTGAATGCTGTCATCAAGGCTAAGCGTGGGCCAACACCATATTGACTTCCAGCATTACCGATGGAGGGCGCCACAAACTTGTACGTGATTTTCAGCCAGGTGTCTGGATACTTTTGATCATGTAGTGTGTATATTTTGAGGTGAATCCAGAAAATAATTATATTTAGAAAAAGAGAGAGTGAGAAAGAGAACAGCATAACTCAAAAACCAAACCTTTCTAATTAAGTTTACGAGCTTCCAAGGATGCGACACAATTTCATGAAAATCCCCCCAGCCCA
Source organism: Deroplatys truncata (assembly GCA_030765065.1). Classification (NCBI taxonomy): domain Eukaryota; kingdom Metazoa; phylum Arthropoda; class Insecta; order Mantodea; family Mantidae; genus Deroplatys; species Deroplatys truncata. The sequence continues at coordinate 170,260,564 of CM060979.1, forward strand.
AACACCCCTCTATATGAAACATTTGTTGTAATTTTTTATTTTCACAAAATTAGCTCTAGTAATTTTTATTAAAATAAGATATATTTAAGATATTTGTATAACTAATAAAAATTGAATATTTCAATCATCTGATTCTACCTTTCTAATAAAATGATTGTTTTGAATTATCTGGAAATAACCTGTGATGTCCTCTTCATTTGAAATTAATTTTGTGCAATTTTGTATAACGTGTAAATCATAAGATATTGTCAAAATCTTTCCAAGATATTCGTTGTTATTGGTTTGAATTTTTCAATACAAAGAGTATGAAATTTCAAAGTCAGCATATAGTGATTCACTTTTTAAAGATTTGACTATCACTTCAGCCTACTATAATCCTCTTGTACCTACAATGAAATGAAGATAAGTACATTATTTAATCAACACAATAAAAGTTTATAATTAGTTATCAGAAAATATCCAAGCTCTCAATCTTAATAATCTTAAGGTTTAAGATCAGAGACTAACATCTATAAAAAGTCATTTTACAACCCTAGTGAATTTTTTAAACCTGAAATTATTAAATAAATGGGATTCTGCATTTATTCCTGAATGAGAGTAGGAGGACAATATAGTAATTAGGTATAGTTTGTTTTCCTGTATTCCAGCTAAAAGCTTGTGCTTTTTCATTTGAGACACTCACAACCTGTTATTCTACCTACTTCCAGTCATTGAAGTTATAAGGACTGATATGAGGAGTCGTAATCACAGTAGTATTATACAATAGTATTATTTTCTTACTGCAAAAGAAAGCATTAAGAACTATAGCAGGTTTGCCCAAAATTGAAAGCTGCAAGAAGCATTTTAAGAGACTAAATATATTACCCCTGCCTTGCCTGTATATCAAGGCAGCCCTACTTAATATGAAGAGTAACCTTAAAAATATCAGAAGTAAAAGTCAAAAAATATAGAAGTGCATAGTCATGATACTTGCATTAAGAATACGAGGGGCACTACTTATATTTTGAGCCTTGGCAACCCTGAATGTTGTAGGTGCCATCAGACGCTTCCAATGGAAAGTTTGACATTTTTGATCATAATCTACTTAAAACATTTTGTCAATAGAGCATCATTTGTTTTGTTTACACTAACTTGAAAATTGTGTGTCAACAAAAACATGGAATTAACTCTTGAAAATGTTCATGTAATGATTTATTACGACTTTCGACATGGATTATCAAGACGAGTGCATCGATCAACTAACTTCCACATTTGGCAACGAAGCTTCATCCTTTGCCACTGTGAAATGCTGGTATAACAAATTTAATCGTGGCCGCCGTTCGCTCAATAATGAAGTTCGTGAAGGATGTCCAAAATCAGTTGTGCCAGAAAACATTGATGCCTGTGCAAAACCTAATAATGAAAGATCGTCATGTGACATATTGTGAGATTGAGGCAACCCTAGGCATTAGTTCCACCAGCATATATAAAATATTGCATGATTATTTAGCCGTGAAAAAGGTTTGCTCTCGTTGGATCCCACATAATTTGATGCAATCTCAAAAAGATGTTCGTATCGATTGGTGTACAAAAATGCTCAAGAAATACAATGGCGGTGCCTCAAAAGACGTATATAAGATTATAACAGGTGATGAATCATGGATCTATGCGTATGAGCCAGAACGTAAACAGCAGTCGACTGTATGGGTGTTTCAAGATGAAGCAAATCCAACAAAAGTTGTTCGCACTCAAAGCACTTCGAAGCAAATGGTCGCCTGCGTTTTCAACAAAACTGACCATGTAGCAACAGTGCCTTTAGAGGAACATGAAACGGTCATTGACGAATGGTACATAACCATTTGTAGTCTTCAGTGAAGTAAGGAAAACCAACAAGAATGGGAGAATCGTTCTTCATCAAGACAATGCAAGCGCACACACATCTCGTCTAACAACAGAGTATTTGAAGGCTCAAAAAATTGAATTGATGGGTCATCCACCATACAGTCCTGATTTGGCATCCAATGGCTTCTTTTTTTTCCTGAACATCAAGAATAAATTGCATGGACAACGATTTTCGTTGTCAGAAGAAGCCGTTGATCCTTCAAAAACCATGTTTTGGAGTTGTCTCAAGAAGACTGGAATAACTGCTTTGACAAATGGTTCAAACGGATGCAAAAGTGTATTGATCATAAAGGAGAATATTTTGAAAAACAGTAAAGCAGTTTTCAATCAGAAATTATTTTGTTTTAATTATTAGGCTCAAAATATAAATAGTGCCCCTCATAAGTTGCACTTAAACAGCCATAAAGCACCCCTATTTGAAAAATAAAATAAATACAATAGCTTAATACTCTTCAATAGCTTGCTTGAACATTTAGAATAATAACATGACTTCTATACTGGAATTGTACATTGAATAAATAATTTCAAAACAAAGTTATTAATATAATGTAGTAAAAAGAAACTTAAGAACAGGTTTCTCATTTATCCTTAAGTGTTCACAGTAACATGAACATGGATAGCTTCATTATCTGTCAACAAAAGAAATGAAGCAGTGAGCTCTTAAGTAAAGTTGGCCTACAGAGATACTTTCATATGAGTAGTCATAAGCACATATAACAAGCCGTAGCACTGAAATATAAATGGAGATAAATCAGGATAGTATGACATTTGCCCTACCCTGTCTCTCCCCAAGATATGTTTGCCCTACATAATCACAATAAAAATGTTCTATACTAAAATTAATGAAAGATGAGCATTTTAGTAAAACACAGTAGATAGTGCATTCAGCTGTAAAGGGGATTCACTAGGCAGGTACAGCATGTGTAATAAAAAAACTATAAAATAAAATAATTTTTTTTAATCGGTAGATATGTATTCCTCTTCTTAGAGAGTTGATTTATAGAATTGCATTGGACAGTCTCTACCAGTTCTAGTACTCTCCAGTGTACAGCTCTACTTAAACTGAGTGCTCTATAGTTTCAAATTCTTCTTAGGTGTGCTTTGGAAAATTAAAATGTGGAGTGAAATATTACAGAACAGTATTGAAAACATGCACTATGTGAGCAGCTCATGATCAAACTGAAATAACTGTAGTCAGTGAGTAAAAAGGAAAAGATAGAAAGAAAAAAGTCTAGTTTCTACTGACCAAAATCAAGAGGCACTCTGATGGGCTGCAGCATTTTCAACAGAAAGACCATACCCCATCTTGCCCTATATCTACACCTCACTTCTCTATATTTAGAAATGTTAAACATGAAGCTTATGATGCAAGTAAAACTGACCTAGCACCATAAAAGCAACTACAGAATAATCACTAGTTAGTTTATTGCCAAGTACAGTCATACCTGTTTGGCCATTGTTTTTTTATATGAATTAATGCACATTTGGTTTCAATATTAGCATCCAGTAGACAAATTATTTGTATATAAAAACTGTACCTACTTAATATTTTATGATGTCCCATTGCATTTACTTTACTAATTCAACGTGATTTACAGGATTAACAACATTTTGTAAAAAAATTATTTTGATTTTCTAGTAAAACTAAGTCATGATAATAAAATGATTAAATGACTGATTGGCCAATGTCTATAATGAGTCCTAAAGACAGCTATGCAGCTTTTAATAATCAACCTACCACAGAATTACCACTTTTAAGAAAATTATATATGGCTATTTATTTACCACAGGTCCCCTTTTGCAGCGGCAGAAGCTAGTATCCTCTGCCAATTTTGGAGTCACATATGAGTCTAGAAGACTATAGGTGAAATCAGTGTCTTTCTCTCCATTGCTGCTTTCAGGACCTACACAAATAATCAAAGCATTTTTAACATCAAAAACAGTTTGTTTAGATAAAGAATAGAAAGTTAGGTAAATAACAAAACAATCAGTTTTATTGAGAAGTATTACTCAAGTAATTTTATGGTCACACACATTCTATTTACAGGGTGGACCGTTTAAGTTGAGACCATACAATATCTCCAACACTAAGCGTTGTAGAAGGAAATGTCTTTAATAAAAGTTGTTTGATATTTTTTTTAAATGGGAAGCTACAATTAAGATCAAATTAAATTCACCTTAAAATGACCATCACAACTAATGGCATTTATTTTCCCCCATAATATCAAGCAACTTTTATTCAAGACATTTCCTTCTAGAACGTTTAGTTTTGGAGATATTGTACAGTCTCAACTTAAATAGTCCACTCTGTATATTGTCCTTCACTATTCTATCTCACCCTCATTTCTCTACATTCAAAAATATATTACTTTCATTCTTTTATTGCTTGTTCCTTAATCCATGTGATTCTTAGCATTTAAGCTAAATTTACCAAATCAAGGCTTCTCCACCTATCTGTGTCATGTAGTTTTATCCACTGAAAATCACAGAAAACATTTTAATTTATGGGAAACATTTGCAATTCCAATACTGCAGGTTAATTAAGCCATCTATGAACTTTCTAAACACAAACACTGATGATAAACTTGATAATCTTCAGACGCAAGAAGTATATAAAGAATTCCAAAGAACATTGTATCTTTGAATTTTTAAAGTTAGTACAACTTCCTTTTTTGCCATTCCTGATGTTGAAGTGGAATGGCTTTCCTCTTTTCTCTTCTCTTTGATATATAACAAATGAGCAAGAAATTGTAATTTATTATTAGCCTTATTCTGATAGAAATAGAGAAATGTTTCTTTTAAAGAATTTCAAAACTGAAATTCGAAGCCTAATTACTCTAGTTCAGTGAAACAGAGTGTTTTAATATATAGTACAATTCCTGATAATACATATCCCGCAGAGAGGTTTTAGAAAAAACATACTTGCCAATATGCTTGCGATTTTTTATCATAATATTTTTTAGAAGCTAATTTTTTTATTTTTCAAACTAACTACTATGCATGTGAATATGAAATTTCAGAGAGATAGCTACTTATATACTGACATTATAATAATGTTTTCTTACATCGATCAGTCAATTACATCCAGAAATTTGCTTATTCCCTGGTTCTGTGTATATCCAAATAAATCAGTTTCCTTAACTGAATAGGTCATATCAGATATATAGAAAAATGAATGAGATTGCAAAAAATAATGACTCTGATGGGATATATGGGATGTGGAGGTTCGGAGTTTGGATCAAGGTGGAGGGTGGATGGATACTTTCCTCCCTCTTATCTTCCTTCTGCATCATCTGTAACTTTGATATGGTGAGCATGGATCTCCCCTTTTTGAGGTGCAAGATTCAAAGTCAGATAAATAAATTTGCACTCCATTCCATTTCACACTGCTGCCATTATCATACACATTTTCCTGTTTACTTCTGCCAAAAAACACACACACACACACGCGCACGCCCCCCTTCATTACCCTAGGATGCCTATCTTGTACCCTCTTGCAAGTTTACAGATGCTTGAAATTCTTATTTGATTCGATAGTTTTAAACATCAATACTACTAAATTCCTTTATTCCCTTACATTGGTTTAAATGTTTTAAATATCATCAGCAATCATTTGTGAAGTTTTTCGTGACATACCAGACACATGTCCATACATGCTGACAGCTAGTTTAAGTCTCTCTCACCCTTTTGAATTTGTCAACATTTCTTTACTAATTTTTTCCTCTACATTCCCCTACCTACTACATTGGTTGGTACATTATTTTAAATCCAGTGGTTTAACGGGCTCTACCATTTAAATTCTTCAGTGCTCAACTTTGCCTTGTCAGTGTTGTTTTTAACTAAAGGGCCTATACACTTCTTTAGACAGGCTTTTAAACTTACAGGATCCATCCACTCAGTTCACAGTAGAAATAGCAACGAAAAACTCCATAGCTTTGCTGGATCTCAAATTAACAAAGATTGCAGGCAAGATATTCAGTATACACAGAAATCCAATGCATACAGATAATTACATTAAAGTACACTGTTACAACCCTAAGACACACAAAAAGCAGCATTCAACACCATCCCCCTCAACAAAACTGAATATAACAAAGAATATAAACACATCAACAAATCTGCAGAAGAGAATGGATTCAGCCAGGAAATTACTGAAATTCCAAAGACACATCAAGCAGGTCACAACACTATCAAACACAGCAGAAAGACCAACTTCACAACATTTACATACCACCCAGGTCTCTTTTATAAATTTCAGAAAATTTTCAAGAACCACGTCACTCTAGCACCTTACGACAAATACAACATCAAGAATCTAATTAAATCAAGAAAATCTGATCCTATATCCCAAGAAAAAATCAGGAACCTATTGGATCCAGTGTAAAAGTTACATGAAGGTTTACATCAGGAAAACCAAAAGGAAAATAGTCACCCACTTCAAGGAACACTGGCATTGCATCAAATTCAAACAGACCAAAAAATCAGCAATTGCCTCACACTTCTGGACTCAAAACCACAAAATAGGCACCAACATCAAGTTGCTGAAGCCAGCCCAGAAACTAAAGAACTTGAAATATGAGAGAAGAATTTTGAAAACTGGACTATGAACTTCGATTTGTCAGAAACAAACTCTTATTTAGGTTCATCCACAGGCCACTAGAGGACACTCCAGGCTTTCAACAAAACAACTCAAGAGTTGATCTGGTAGTCAACAGGCAGCTGACGATGTGAGCTCATGCTCACAATACATGTTCTGCGTAATAAATAGGTGAGTGAAGCTAGAAACAATGTTCAAATTGACTCACTTTCATTAAGTGTCTTTTATGAACTAGAGGATTTCTGGTTTGATGTACTCCTACTGGAATACCTCTAGGAACTATGTTTTCAGATTTAAATGCACATTTCAGTTAATTTCAGGAGAAAACATCCTTGAGAGTGAGGACTTTTTAGGGATGGGGAGAGAGAATGGACCAGAAAAAAGCTAATAGAGAGCTCTATATACAAAATACTGTTGAATACTTTTTTCCCATAGATTTCTTCATTGGTAGTGTAGCTTATGGTGATGTACCAGTGTATCTTATTTTAGTTTTCCATTTCAATTTTTTTGAGGGGGAAGCAAAACTATTCTTCTCCCTGAGTAACATAGATAATTTGAATTATTACATTGTAAAACAACAAAATAGTATGGTGTGAGGGTAGCATATTTGCCTCACATTCAAGAGGTCCCAAGTTTAAATCTCAATTTTGGTGAGTTACCTGGATAAGCCTTTTTATGTTTTCCCTTATCCTTAGAACATGAATGTTGGGTAACTCTTAAGCTCTATGGACCCTGATCTTATTTGAACATAATTTCACGCATTTCATTAATTTATCATCTAATATGACCTACCCAGTTAAATGATATTAAACTTAAGCTTTTGCCATCGTAAGCTCTGTGGCAGTCATCACAAAGTGAGAAACCAGGAGAATTAAATAATGATTTTATACATGAAGGGGTTACTTGCTGACTGACCCAGCATGCTACTTCACACGAGTGAATGGAAAGGGCTATGGGGTGGGTCTTGGACTGCTCTCTGAATTGATTTGTATTCTTGCAGCACAATTCTGTTATTTTGAGTTGCTTAAACCTTTAAAAATATTACAGCTGGTGTCTATGACATTTTAACCTCCACCAGTATTATTTCAGTGCCTCTTTTATGATCCTGACTCAGTACCTGATAGTGTGCTTAATTCACTGAACTGAATTCTGTAATCATTGTCTATACAGTTTTGGACTATCACAAATTTTTCTGGATGTAGAAGTTTAATTTATTTTTTATATTAATAAATAATTAAAATAGCAGTGTACCCAGTACCCTCAGAGCATCTTATTTTTAGAATATATCTAATTTCCAAAACATGTTATTCATACCGGGAAATCCTCGTGGTCCAGGAGCTCCAGGAGGTCCAGGGGGACCTGTGGGCCCAGGAGGTCCGGGTGTCAGTGCACTGAGTCTGATGGCAGTAGTAAGTGCTAAAACCTGGATTTAAAATTACATTATTAAAAATACTTATTCCTTAAAAGTGAAAAGAGGAAAGAAAAAGAAAGAACTATATTTATGATGCCAATTATTTTTAACATATTTTGATATTGGTTATCAACAGTATGGTCTGTATCCCCCACAGTATTTTCAGTGGGTAAACACAGAAGGAGTTGAAGTGTATTGCTGTTAATTTCAGTAAAAAAAATAAAATGCTGCTAAGGATAATGAGTAGTGTAAATAATTATATCAAAGTATGGAGAAGTACAAAGACATCAATATTGTGCCTTTTTGTCTGGACATGATTACAGCCCTTCAGTCATATATTGATGCTAATATTTTGAATGCATCCTTAGGTTTATTGTATGATTTTCTCCCTGTATTTCCAATCATCACCTCTCTAAACTCTAATAAGTCTCAGGAGCCCATTGATTAGGTTTTTAATAGATGCTATCTCATTTGGATCAACAGTTCCAAATTATTGTGTGTATTCAATTCCAGTGCTTCTACACCACACATCCTCATCTTGGGTCTTCTGAAAGCCCCATTATCTGCAGGTGCTTTTTAAAATTCCCATGAGCAGTATTCAAACCCATCATGAGCCTCATCTGCTTTCTACTTAGTTTAAAGGACTGCAGTACTACTTCTAAGACATGGTTGTTGCATCATTAACTTCCCATGTCTTTGTTCCTGGATACGTTTCACCATTCTATATACTGTCTGTGAATCCGGTCTAATAGATTTGTCATTACCATTAATTTGGTAATACTCAAGACCAGTTCTGGTCCTATAAATGGGGCCTGCACTTCCATTTTAGCCAGCCTGTCTGTATTTTCATTTCCAATCACTGCAGTGTGGCCAGGGACCCATGCTAGAGTAAGCCAATTGCATTCCCCTAGCCTTTCTAAGGCTTCTCAACATTCCCTAATGATCTTTGATCTCATGAAGGATGCTGTTAATGCCTGCAGTGCCACCTGGCTATCTGAGTATATCCAGATACTACAATTTCTGTAGTATCTGTCTTCACTCTCTGCCACACAAGTCCTGATGGCATTTAATTAGGCTTAGAATACAGTGGTCAAAGCTCCCAAGGGATTCCACTTCTCCAGCTTGGGCTGTCTTCCATATATACCAGCTCCATATGGAGGTAACATGCCTCTTATAGTTGTCCTAATAACTTCAGGATTTGAGCGATGTTGCTGCTTTTATCTGATAGTACCTAAGCATTTGTTAACACCACTTTGCTAAATAGAAAATGAATCAGTAATTATTACTAATCAACTTCCATGGTGTGGGTGTACTATGTGCACCACATTATCAAGAAGGCTCAAGCTCAAATCTTCATTTGGATGAGTTACCTGGATAGGTTTCTTTGTGAGGTTTTTCCTTATTTTAAGAAGATACATCTATATTCATTTTTGGAAACATGTCCGTGTGTGTGTCTGTCTGTGCCTGTCTGTGAACAGCATAACTCAGAAACGAACAGTCTGATAAACACCAAACTTGGTATTTAGGTTCATCTTCCAGAGATGCGACACAAAGGTTTTCAAGAAAATCCCCCCACTCCAGACTGCCCTTTACATGGAACATTTTTCGAAAATTTTAATTTTCTCAAAAATGGCTCTAACGATTTTAATTAAAATATCATATGTTTAAGATATTTTCATGAGAAATGAAATGTATATCTTGAATTTTCTGGGAATGTCTCCAAAAGTATTCTTCATTGTGAACGACTGTTGCATAACTGGTAACCCATAAGAGATAGACAAAATTTTACTACACAAAAAATGTAGATCGCGTTAAAATACACAATTTATGACATATACATTTTTTTTGTTGAGTGAACCGTTTTCGAGATATTGCTTGTTATTCCCTTAAATATTCCAATACTTGTACTTTTTCTCAAATTTGTTGTTCAATTTTTTATGTCCTGGACATGCAAAGAGAATGGAATACGCCACATAGCAACCAGCTCTTAAAATATTTGACTATCGCTTTAAACCTACCATACTCCCTTTGCATGTACAAGAAAATTACCAATAAGATTGACATCTGCATATCTCGATTAACATGAAGCATATGGAGAATAAGCGTTTGTAAAAATAGTTTGTACAAGAGTAGAGAAAGTCATGTGAGTGTAACATATGAGATTTTTTCATAATGCATTTTTAAAATACTCTAGTGGTTAAACTAATAATTTCATGAATGCTTTAACAAAATAAAATGCAAAATGTGTTTAATAAATTCCATTTCTTTGCAGGGAGAGGATTCCCTTGTAAAACCTTTACCTTCCCTGATGGTGATGACCATCAATATTGATTTCCATTCCTATGGTACCTCTTCTCCATCTAAGCAATGTAGAAGTGAAAGGGGTTCAACTGCTCTTCACTATACAGTTCCAAATTTCCAGGAAAATAGTTATAGGAGGGTAGAGGGTGAACTCCTGTTATTCCTCACATTGTCTTGGAGTATTCTAGCAATGGACAACGTTTTTTTGTAATTTTAATTTTAATCTATTCATATTTTATAACAATTTTATAACCAAAGGCTGTTTATACATTTCTTCTCTATTGTTTTTAATTTTCTCAAAATTTTTATATTGCATTGATTTGTGAATTTGAATACCCCCCTCCAAAAGGAAAATCCATGGTTCTTGTTTGATGGAATACATTTTAAATGAAAGATGCTCAAAGCAGGGCCCATCTTGTGTTAGAGCCCATATAATCTGTTTCAACTAAATCCAACATTTTCTGGAGTATAAAATCTGTTGATATGCTTATTAGAATACTTTTACTTAAAATCCAAACTTTTTCCAATCTGACAAAACTCATGCATCCATGCTTTTTCTTTAACTGTACAGAAGTAATTAGCAATCATTGAATCGTTAAAATAGGAGATTTCCTCCACATCATATGAATTATTGATATGGTGCAACTTTTATTTCTTTTGTGCACAACCTAAACTCCAACAAAGTAGTGCTGATCTGTCTTTGGTGCTCCTGCCTTGTATTAGCCTCCAAATTTCAGTATAAAATAAATACACTATCTGAGCAAAAGTATCTGGACACCCCTATATACATAATTCAACCCTAGATGTCATGAGTGGCTGAACTGCTAGTATAAAAGGAGGTAGGGAGTGTTGTGTTATCAGTAGATAAGCAGTAACAACAGAATGGATTAGCCAGGAGAGCTCAGTGGCTTCGAGCATGGACTAGTCATTTGATGCAGTAATTTGTATCACAAATTACTTAAATGTAAATAATGATTGTAATATGAATATGCATTTTTATGTGACATTGATTTCAGATGTTTATTGATTGTAAATATTGTTGGGAAGTAAATTTATAATGCCTTACTGAAACTGTCAATAATAGCGCGCAATAATGCAGAGAGGGGGGTGAGCTGTTTATCATTATTGAAAACGAGGAAGTTACGTAATGTTGGCGCGTTTTTTCTGTTGAGAACCTTCTGGAATGTTTCATCCCTAAAGCATATGTATTCATAATTTTAATTGGATATTAAAATAGACGCTAATGTTGGCGCGTTTTATTAGCCAATTGCAGTTGTTATAATCTTTAGGCGTATCTGGATGAAGGCGTATAAATAGAGGCTAAGTTAGAGGTAAAGTCCGTCAGTTGCTCAGTTCATCAAAAATCTGTGTACACTACACGTCGTGTTCAGTCAGTCAGTTCGTCATACATCGGATATAGATTCACAAGTTATGCGCAGCAGAATTATGAAAGATCTAAAATATGGTAAAGTTAATTATACAAAAGGTTGAAGTACGTTGATTAAAAGTGATCAGTAAGAAGTTATTATAACAGTTTCAGTTTGGCGATTATCTAGATCAATATGTAAAAGTGATAGTGAACGGGTTCGACAATAAAAATTATAAAACAAATTTCTTCATCAGTGTTCTTTTTGGATAAAAGATTCCTTTCCGTTTACACAACCCTGATCAAGACACATGTTCGACCCAAGATAAGATAATAGCTAGCTGGAGGACAGTAAACAAAACTTAAAATTCTTTCAAACACTGATACTAGGTACCACAAATTGCTAACACTAGATGGAGCTACAAACCGAACAAATAAATGACGTCACAAGATGGCTTCAACACACGTGATGTAAACAAACATTTGTAAGTAATACCGTTACAAATTGGCTACCACAACGTGGGGCTACAATAATGTTAAATAAATAGAACATAAATACTGTCGCAAAGTGGCTCCCATACGTGGGGCAGTTAAAATTATGTAACCAAACAAAACAAAAGCAGCACAACATAAGATCTTCAAGTTCTAATAATTTACGTAAAAACATATTACGTAAGCACCAAGAACATTTTACTATCACAAATTGGCACCCAGAACGTGGGGCAGAGTAACCAGGAAAGGAACACGATGACCAGGAAAGGATCAGAATAACCAGGAAGGGGCAGAATTAACCAGGAAGAAGTGAGATGACCAAAGGGGTGAATGGAGAAGTGAACTGAACTACAAGACGCAGATTCCAGAAACAACAATAGGAACGACAGACTACGCGGATGAATGGACACAAAAACATCGAGATGACGCAGATTCATCATTAATACAACGCAGAAGCGACATATAACCTAGGAGAGAGGGGCAGGAAGATGGACATCAATGTAACAGCAACAGACAGCATCACAAAGGTCAGAGTATCGTAATTTTTTTTTAGAAAACAAAATTGTAACCTTCAAATGTACTTAAGGAGTGGTAGGATAAAGAAAACAATGGCTACTAATAATACAGAAGAAATAATTATGGAGGGAGATAATGTAACAGTTAGCTGTAATTCAATACAGGTTACAGAAAATAGCTCAAACTTTTTAGGATTTGAGGGTGGAAATGTTAGTGCAGAAAGTCTGAATAGAATAGCAGGAAATGTTAATCTTGATACTAGTATGATTATGGAAATGCTGAAAAATTTGAATGAAGATATGCAAAAGAATCTTAGTAAGAAAATAGATCAAAACAGGGAAGATATGCAAAAGAGTCATAGGGAATTAAGGGAAGATCTTAGTAAGAAAATGGATCAAAACAGGGAAGATATGCAAAAGAGTCATAGAGAATTAAGGGAAGATCTTAGTAAGAAAATAGATCAAAACAGGGAAGATATTGATAGGAGTTTAGAACAAAAATTAACTCAGAATAATGAAAAATTGAGGGAAGATATTGATAAGAGTATTACAGATCAATTAAGCGAAGAAATTGGTAAGAGTAATGAGAAATTAGAGCATAAATTAGATCAAAATAGGGAAGAAATTTAAAAGAAATTCATGGAACTACATAGTAGTATGATGAGAATGAGAAATGAAAATCAGGAAATGATAGCAAATGAGATAGGAGAAGTTTCAAAGAAAATGGTAGACATGAGCAGGGAAATAGGTAACGAAGAAAGTGAGGTTAATACTAAAAGTGAACATGTTGATGTAGAATGTACAGAGTTAGGTAGTAGAATGAGTAACATTTCAAGTGAGATAAGAGAGATGAAAGAGGTTATGAATGTAGATGTGAATCAGGCGCAAGTTAATTTCAGAGGGGAAATATCAGAAATACATAATGAGTCAGTAATGCAAAGAAATAAATTGTACGAAGAAGTTAAAGTTTTGCCTGTAAATAATCAAAAGCTAACTTCTGAAATTAACAAGTACCAAGCTTTTCAAATTGAAAACTCCAGTCCAGTACAGTTTAGTACAGATTTGTTAAAGTACTCTCAAATGAAAGAGATAGTAGAAGAATTGAAAATGACAGTTGTTAAAAGATGTGTTGTTCAGGAAACTTTAGATTGTTTTCAAATGTTATCATGGGACGAAATTTCATATGAATACAAGAGGTTATCCATGAACAAAAATTTGAAGGTTAGGATACGGCTACGAGTAATGCTTAGGCATACACAATTTGATCCAGGAGGGTAAATAGCAATGAGATGTAAAGTAGATGCTGGATAGTTAAAGACGAAATGCAGAGCAATGTATTGGAACGTAAGAGGGTTAACTATTTATATGTCATTTGAAAAGAGAAATAAATTATAAAAAAAAAAGAGAGAGAAATGTTTAAAAAAAAAAAAAATAATTAAATTTTTAGTAACTGTAACAACATTTGAAAATTAAGAATGCAAAGATTGAAACTTAATATGATATTAAAGTAAAGTACATAAATACTATTCCAAGAGTATTGTTAAGATAAAGTACAAAATAACAAAAATTGGTAAATATAATTAAGAACAAATATTTATGTAGCAAATAGAACATGTGAAACAGTGCCTAGATTTAAGAGATGTAAATATATGTGTAGAGGGTGAATATTTTAGTAAATATGTATAGTAATTACAAAAATTCTTAAATACAAAATTTTTGTCAACAACTTAAAAAAAAAAAAAAAAAAGTAAACAGTTTTGTAACAGTAATTAAATAATTCAGGGTACAGTATTTGCTATAAAAAAATTTTTTTTTTGTGATGTCAGATTAATATCTAAATTAATTAAACCAGTCCTTCAGTTCGCCGAAAGCATTCATACATTACACGTCGTATTTAGGCAGTTCATCAAAATTCTTTGTGCAATACACGTCGTCTTAAGTTCGTCAGTTCGTCAAAATATTTGTATGAGATACGTCGGCTATAGATTCACAAGTTACGTAAATCTAAAGTATTATAAAGTTAATTATACACAAAGTTGAAGTACGTGAATTAAAAGTGATCAGTAAGAAGTATTATAACAGTTTCAGTTTGGCGAGTATCCAGATCAATATGTAAAAGTGATAGTGAACGTGTTCGACAATAAAAATTATAAAACAAATTTCTTCATCAGTGTAATTTTTGAATAAAAGATTCCTTTCCGCTTCACAACCTGTATAGAGACACATGTTCGACCCAAGATAAGATAATAGCTAGCCGGAGGACATTTGAAATGAAATCAAACGAACACTAACACTGATGCAAATTGCTAACACAAGATGGAGCTACAAATCGAACAAATGAATGACGTCACAAGATGGCAACGCGTGAAGTAAACACACATACACAAATATCACAAGCATCAACATTATAAGTAATACCGTCGCAAATTGGCTCCCATACGTGGGGCAGTTAAAATTATGTAACCAAACAAAACAAAAGCAGCACAATATAAGATCTTCAAGTTCTAATAATTTACGTAAAAACATATTACGTAAGCAATGATATCATCGCAAAATGTATAAGACCACAACTAAAACAGCAGCATCCCTAATATAAAAGTAAGCTTAGAATAATTCTGGATAAGCACTTATCTTGAAATTCATAACCTCAAGATCAGACTGACAAAGAATACGGCAGAAGTCTTAGAGGTTTGGATGTAAGTTTCCTCTCCAAAAAGTGCTCATTATCTACTATTACATACAATTATCCCAGTTTTAAATTTTTATCATAATTTAGATGAAAATCCTATTTAGGAAATTCATATAGAAAGCATGACTAAAAACCTTAGAAAGATATCTTTTTTAGTCAAATTTATGTCCAGTATGAATATCTTCAAAGCAGTTTACTTTGCATACATTTGCTGCTGCATTCATAGCCTTACAATGAAAAATCTCCAAGTCCATAAAGGGAAAATAATCCACTGACTTTTTCATGAGTATAAAACATGTGTATTTGGATTTGGAGAAAAAAACAGCTGTCAATTACAATACAGATATCTAGTGGACTGAAATGACTTCTCATGATCATAGATCAAGCAATGAGAGACTCAAAGATGGGAAAATCTTGAAAATAGAAAAAATGAATTTGGTGGATTTTTCTTCTCCCACAATATGGTATTATCTTCTGGGATAATTCCAAAAATAACATTAACTATTCAGGATTCAAAATAAAATAATAAGAATTATGGTAAATCTCTGAAATACAATTATCTGCAAACCATATTTTAAACAATTAAATATTCTATCTTTGCCAAGCATCTTTATTTATGAAACACTTATCTACACAAAAGTAAACTAACATTTAAACACATAAATTATTTTGCTACATATACCACTTTTTTCTGATTCCTAATCTGGTTTATACATCCCTTTCAAATAGTTATGATTCTTAAGGCAAGACGAAATGGACTGGTTATCCATTCAAAGCTGAACATCATGAGTTTGAATCCCAACCACTGCAGGCAGTTGTTTGTGCCTATGCTAAAAGATAGGGAGGGCCCACGTAAATAACCAATGTGATGACACGTGTGGATGATAACAAGGTTACATTTGACTGCAGTTGCATAGATTTTACTTTTGTTTTAAAAAAAAACACAAAAATAGTACATGGAAATAAATTAATGTACATATTTATGATATAAAATAGCAAAAAATACTTGTACTTTATTATTAAAGATCAGTATAATATGAAAATAAAAAGAAACTCTTAAAATATTCTAAAACTTTGACTAAACATCTTTGTTACCTAAGCACATTAGAGGGTTAAGTTACTTCCAAGAAATGCCTAAGTTCATTCATATATATCAGAATTAAGAACAATTTATTTGTAAAGTCACTCAGAACTAAAAATCTATGAAAATAGCTTCATATATACTGATCTGCATCTACTCAACAAACTGCCCCAATATATTAAAGGAGGACTGAACTAAATTTTTAAAGACTTCTAAAAATAAAATATAAACAATTCCGAGCTCATTGTTGAAAACTGCGTCATTCTATGATCACTCATTTTCATTCTGGAAGCACTTTTATGTTTAATTTGCACCTCACAGTGACATCATGAGGCTGATCGCACCACCCTACTGAATATCACTTGCATTAGTTAGCCTTGCATTGCATTTAATTTCTGTTATGTTGTGATTGTAGGATAGTTTTTCTTTTCTAGTGTTCCGTGAAGTGTTAGGTCAAGAGTGCTTGTGTGCAGTGTTTCTGGTTGTGCAAATAATAAACAGAAATGTTGGTTATTACTCAGATAAGAATCGACATGTGTACAAGAAATAGGTTGCTGCTATGAAATGCAAAATCTTTGTGCCAACCAAAAATGTTAAGAGTATGTGGAATTCATTTCAAAGAAAGTGATTTTAATGAGTCAGATGTTATAAAAAGAAGAATAATGAAGAATGAGAAATTCAAAAGCCCTAGACTGAAAGATAATGTGGTGCATTTCAAATTTTTAGGACTAGAAGAAAAAACTCCCACAAAAGGAAACTCAAACTTTCTTAAAAGAAAGCAAATGCTATAGGTAGTCGATAATTCAGTAAGCAATTTTCAGCAAGAAAGGAAGCTACACTAGTTTCTGAGTCTTTACACATGGAGTTAAAGATTGATGCTGAAATACAGTGCAAGTTGGAAACTGAACTTTTTAGTGCTATAAATGGTGTTAATGTGAACCAAAGTTTCACTGATGAGGAAGACAAATCTTCAGCTGTAAATGATGATTATAAACCGAATGAATATTTGAGGTAATTCAGTGAAGATGGAGAAGAAGATGTAGGTATGTCCAGAAAATGTGTAAATACTCTTCTTGTGCTTTTCAGTATTTGTCACACATGTGGTGCACTTGTCACTGAAAGAAAATCTAATACATGTGGAGCATTAATGTGAATTATAACTCATTGTGTGAATGGGCACACTTATGAGTAGGCTCTGGAAGCAAAAGCGGAAGTCTGAAAACTAATGTGTGCATAGTTTCAGGCATGTATCTTTGCAGAATGACATTTAATTGTTTCTTGGCATTCTCAAAAGCAATGAAAATGTTATCTTTTTCTGAATCATACTTTTATAGACTTGTTAAAAAAATTGTTTTCCCTTCTGTACACAAAGCCTGGTTAAGGGAAAAAGAAAGTAATTTTGCAATTGCCATGAATGACTCAAATTTATGTTTATGTGGGGATGGACAGTACAGGATTTTCTGATAAATATGTGACATATTCTATAGTGAATTTGGCAACAAATAAAATATTAGACTTCATAATTATGCAGAGAAGAACAGTAAGTGGTGATATTGAGAAAACTGCTTGCAAAAATATACCGACTTCTATGAATGAAAATCTGCCCATAAAATTGTTCTTGATAGACAGACACACAGGTATTACAGCTTTGATGAAAAAGAAATTTTTGCATATTTACCATGAATTTGATGTATGGCATTTTGCTAAATTGCTTATGAAAAAGTTTAATACGTTTTGCGAGTGTATTACTTTATAATGTTATTTATTTAACATTATTGTAGCCCCACGTTGTGGTGCCAATTTGTAACGGTATTACTTATAATGTTTGTTTACATCACGTGTGTTGAAGCCATCTTGTGACGTCATTCATTTGTTCGGTTTGTAGCTCCATCTAGTGTTAGCAATTTGTGGTACCTAGTATCAGTGTTTGAAAGAATTTTAAGTTTTTGTTTACTGTCCTCCGGCTAGCTATTATCTTATCTTGGGTCGAACATGTGTCTTGATCAGGGTTGTGTAAACGGAAAGGAATCTTTTATCCAAAAAGAACACTGATGAAGAAATTTGTTTTATAATTTTTATTGTCGAACACGTTCACTATCACTTTTACATATTGATCTAGATACTCGCCAAACTGAAACTGTTATAATAACTTCTTACTGATCACTTTTAATCAACGTACTTCAACCTTTTGTATAATTAACTTTACCATATTTTAGATCTTTCATAATTCTGCTGCGCGTAACTTGTGAATCTATATCCGATGTATGACGAACTAATACTTTCGACGAACTGACTGACTGAAGACGACGTGTAGTGTACACAGATTTTTGATGAACTGCGTGCAAGCTACCTCTAACCTACCCTATTTATACGCCTTCATCCAGATACGCCTAAAGATTATAACTGAACTGCAATTGGCTAATAAAACGCGCCAACATTAGCGTCTATTTTAATATCCAATGAAAATTATGAATACATATGCTTTAGGGAGGAAACATTCCAGAAGTTTCTACCGAAAACGTGCCAACATTACGTAACTTCCTCGTTTCCAATAATGATAAACAGCTCACCCCCCTCTCTGCATTATTGCGCTATTATTGACAGTTTCAGTAAGGACGTATAAACTTATTTCCCAATAATAATTACAATTAATAAACATCTGAAATCAATGTCACATAAAAATGCATATTCATATTACAATCATTATTTACATTTAAGTAATTTGTGATACAAATTACTGCATCAGTTTCCAAAATCCTGGTACTTCATGAATGGAAGCATTCTAGTTATAATCATCTGTGGTGAGCATCTGTAAAAGTAGCAGCGTACTCCTAAAGAAAAAGTTCACTTCAATTCTAAATCACTTTATTAGTGTCCATAATTGGATAGGTTTTGAGAAATTTCATTCATGTGCTCATGATGTGTTGAGTGAAGAAAAAGTTAAAAACACAAACTGGCTATATAAGAATTCCATAGAATACAATGACTTGTGCAATAATGGAAGATTTTTAAGTGACTATGCATATAAATCATTTTCATCATACAGGAAGCCTTGAATCCTATCACATGAATGCTTGAAGTATGTCCCAAAATGAATACATTTTTCATTTTTAGGCATGTAAGGTGATTAATGATAGCTACTCTAGATCATAATTTACACCAAGGGAAAAAATTAGTGGGCAGTTCCGTGGAATATTCTAAATTGGCTGGAGACTGGGTGTATAAAAAGAAGTATGAGAATAAAACTTGCGAGTGAAGTGAAGCAAATGAACACAAGTTTCAATATGAATATGTTGTACCAGGAGTTACTGACTGTAGTGACATTGCTTCTAATATTTGCTCACTCCAGAAAATTAAACCTAATAAGCAGGAAATGGAAGGCCAATACTTCTCTCTGTTTGTGAGAAAATGGCAAAAAAAGAAATTAATAACATACATAAATAATGTGACGAGTTCAAAGAAGTGACATTTTAAAGCATGGATATTCAAGGCACTACAGTGGCTAACATTCCTGTTGAAACTTAACACTATGACTGATTGGCTGCTCCAACAGGAGATATTTGCTTCAAGAATGCTGTTGTCACCACAGTGCACAGTCTGTGTGGAAAATACTCTGCAGATCATGAAAAATAAGTCATAGAATGTTGCGGTTTTTAACATTATTATTGTAGAGTATTAAATAAATAGACATGTGAATTTTTAGTACAGTTTCCCTTTAAGAATATTGAAACCCTGCAGAAATTTAAAGGTTCTATATACATTCATGTATGAGACTACTTTTATAGTGTAGAGGAATTTTTACAACAAGAAGTAGAATAAATTGTGTATTTGTAATTAATAATTTTTAAATTTAATTTTATTTTATTCAGTGTGCTTATATCTTTATATACTCTTAACTGACATGTCCTATAATATGTATCATTTTCAATGGATGAAATAAATACACTGCAATATAAGATGATATTACCTTTTCCTGCAAGGCATTTAACTTCTCATGAAGTCGTGCAACAGTGTCACAGCTAGCAAAGCATCTTCCTCCTGAGGCAGCTTGAGCTAATTCTTCTGGCTGATGATCTGGTTGACATGTGCGATTATCAACACGCAAGGAAAAACCATCTCTACATTTACAATGATAGCTCCCAACTGTGTTGATGCAAATATGTTCACAGTCAGCACCATTGTTGTCACATTCATTCAGATCTGCAACAATAGAAAGTAATGGAAAATTTAATCAAATTTGAAAAATTCAATGCCACAACAATTGCAAAAGAACATTATTGCACAATACAGAGCATTGTTTTCTGAACTCTGCATATCATAAGTAATGCCATTAGTACTTCTGAAATGACTGATATATTTGTGAGTGATTTAGTTACAAACACCTAACCAGAGAAGTTAAAAATCATAAGTTGCATTTATTCAGACTATTGTATAAATAAATATAGCAAATTAAATGAATAACAGTTACTATGACCAAAAACAGCATCATCCTCTGTGGACTATGGTACCATGCTAGCCTCTAGTTCCCAAGGTCACGGGTTCAAACCCGGCGAAGGGTGATGGATTTTTTTCTGGCATAAAAATCCTTAGCATGGCTTTCTTCGGAAGGGAAGTAAAGCTGGTGGTCCTGTGTCATAGATTTATGGCATGTAAAGGAACCTCAAGCCGGATAAAGAGGCCTCTGAGTAAAATTACCGGTCTTTCACGCCCTATATAGAATGGGACGCTAAGGACCATAGTTAAAGAGCATCCATAAATAAAACTCAATTTAAATTAATTTCCAAAAACAGTAATAAAATACTGGATGTACCATCTTACAGATGACAATCATAATGGCAAAAAGTGAAGAGCACCAATTAATGATAAAAATTTCAAAGCCTAAGCTTATAATTCTTGGGATAAAGATAAATCGTATAAAAAGTTTGCAAAATATAGTAGTATTTATTTATTTATTGTGCTAAGAGTTTTACAATTTGATTGTCTACTGCACTTTGACCCTGGTCACTCATTCAATAGACAATCACTACAGTTTATTTACATTTTACAATTTACCGTCAACGCATTCTGTAGACAACCACTACAGATTATTTGATTTTACAATTTCTTGTTAATAAATTATCTTGCTTTTTTTTTTCAGTTTTTTTTTTTCATGTCCCATTTCCACTTGTTTTTCACTTTTCATTTATTGATTACTTAACCATCACACATTCACTATAGTTTTCCATTCAATGTAAGATGCGCTACCTCTTACTTTTCTCTTTCCACTGTCCAAAGCCATTTGTTTTTTACTTTATACAAAAACTGTCCTTGCATATCATTTCAATCATAAGTGTATTTCTATCCCCCTTCAACCACTTCTTATTAAAAAATTCTTTTCTCCAATATTCTGTTCCTTGGCACTTAAATACTATGTGTTCAATGCCTTCATTACCACCACATATCGGACATTGGTTCTGAGGAATACCCTGTGTTAACCCTCTTAGCCTCCATGCTCCGGTTCTTACCCATGCAATAGATTCTCTCTCTTTATTTACTATGTCTAACTTCTATAATAATTTATCTCCATACGTAAGGAACATCAGTAGTGTTAAAAAATATAAAAGTGAATTAAATAAATTCCTACATTTAAATCACTTCTATTAACTTATGAGTTCAGTGTATTATAGTCTTGTAAAATGCATAAATTTCCAATGGCAGTGAATAATACAGGTAGTCATGAGCAGCTGATAATATAGGAAAGGTCTCACAATACTAGTTCTGCATAGTTACAGTGTAACGGAAAAAAATGTTTGAAATAATTCACTTTAAATGTCCTCCAGCTAGCTGTTTAGGTCGAACATTTATCTCTTGCAGGGTGTGAATCGGAAAGGAATCTTTTATCCAGAAATTATACTTAATGAAGAAATTGGTTTTATAACTTTTATTGCCGAACACGTTCACAAACACTTTTACATATTGATCTGGATACTCG
This sequence comes from Deroplatys truncata, assembly GCA_030765065.1. NCBI lineage: Eukaryota > Metazoa > Arthropoda > Insecta > Mantodea > Mantidae > Deroplatys > Deroplatys truncata. Next base: position 170,282,868 of record CM060979.1, read on the forward strand.
CCAAACTGAAACTGTTTGTAATAACTTCTTATCACTTTTAACTCACGTACTTCAACTTTGTATATATTTAACTGTATAATACTTTAGATTCTCATAATTCTGCTGCGCGTAACTTATGACGAACTGAAGACAGCGTGTTAGAAATTTTGATGAACTGGGCGACCGACGTGTAAGGTATTGAGAATTTTGTTGAACTGTGGGGCGATCTACCTCGGGCTCGGTTTTATATACTCCCACTCCTCAACATGCCTAAAGATTATAAATGAACTGCTATTGGCTAATAAAACGCGCCAACATTAGCGTCTATTTGAATATCCAATGAAAACCACGAATACATATTGCTTTAGGAAACATTCTAGAAGGTTCTCAACGGAAAAAACGCGCGAACATTACGTAACTTCCTTGTTCCCAGTAATGATAAACAACTCACCCCATCGCTGCATTATTGCGCTATTATTGACAGTTTCAGTAAAGCCGTATATTATTATTTACCAATAATAATTACAATTAATAAACATCTGAAATCAATGTCACATAAAAATACATATTCATATTACAATCATTATTTACATTTAAGTAATTTGTGATACAAATTACCGTATCATATGCCCCACTAGAAACATAATTATAAATATTTATAACTTGTTTGGAAATTTTTTAATTGTGTTTTTAGTCTCCTAAATCTTGGAACACACGCTATCACTTTCACTTAACACTTCACACGCATTTAACACACGACATATTTATTTTATTTTTTTTTTTTTTATCTCGCCACTACTTACTGGCTCTGGTTTAATTAATTTAGATATTAATCTGACATCACAAATTTTTTTATAGCAAATACTTTACCCTAAATTATTTAATCACTGCTACCAAATTGTTTACTTTTTTAAGTTGTTGACAAAAATTTATACATTTAAGATTTTTGTAATTGTTTAACATTTTTACCAAAATATTCACCCTCTACACAAATATTTACATCTCTTAAATCTAGACAATGTTTCACCTTTTCTGTTTGCTACATAAGTATATATTTTTTTTTTTTTATATTTATTTTTGTTCTGAATTTATTTCTGTTTTCTCAATCAATTTGCGATGGTATTTATTTTGTATTTTATTTTAACAATACTCTTGGAATTGTATTTACGTACTTTTAATTTAATATCATATTAAGTTTCAATCTTTGTATTCTTAATTTTGAAATGTTGTTACAGTTACTAAAAAATTTAATTTTTTTTTTTAAATATTTATTTCTTTTTATTTTTCTATTTTTTTTTTTTTTTTAATTTATTTCTGGTTTTCTCATGACATATATATATATATATATATATATATATATTTAGTTAACCCTCTTACGTTCCAATACATTTCTCTGCAAGTCATCTTTACCTATCCAGCGTTTACTTTACATCACATTGCTATTTACCCTCCTGGATCAAATTGTGTGTGGCTAAACATTACTCGTAGCCGTAACCTAACCTTCAAATTATTGTTAATGTATAACCTCTTGTATTCATTTGAAATTTCATCATATGATAACATTTGAAAACAATCTAAAGTTTCCTGAACAATACATCTTTTAACAATTGTCATTTTCAATTCTTCTGCTATCATTTTAATTTGAGAATACTCTGACAAATCTGTACTAAACTGTACTGGACTGGAGTTTTCAATTTGAACATCTTGGTACAGTTTCTTTCTTTGCATTACTGTCTCATTCTGTATTTCTGATATTTCCCCTCTGAAATTAACTTGCGCCTTATTTACATCTACATTCATAACCTCTTTTATCTCTCTTAGCTCACTTGAAATACTACTCACTTGATTTCCTAACTCTGTACATTCTACATTAACCTCACTTTTAGTATTAACCTCACTTTCTTTGTTACCCATTTCCTTGCTCATGTCTAACATTTTCTTTGAAACTTCTATCTCACTTACTATTACTTCCTCATTTTCATCTCTCATTTTTGGCATACTACTATCTAGCTTCATAACTTTCTTTTCAATTTCTTCACTGCTTTGATCTACTTTTTGCTCTAATACATCATTACTCCTACCAATATCTTCCCTGTTTTGTTCAAAGCACCTACGAATATGTTCCCTTAATTCCCTATGATTCTTTTCCATATTCTCTTCAATCTTTTTCAGCATTTCCATAATCATTCTAGTATCAGAATTAATATTTCCTGCTATTTTATTCTCACTTCCTGCACTAACATTTCCTCCCTCCAATACTATATTGTTTGAGCTTTTTTTTGTAACCTGTATTGAATTACAGCTAACTGTTACACTATCCCCTTCCATCATTATTTCTTCTGTATTACTAGTAGCCATTGTTTTTGTTTTCTAAAAAAAAATTACAATCACCTGACCTTTGTGATGCTGTCTGTTGATGTAGCTTTGATGTCCAGCATTCTGCCCCATTCTCCTAGATTTGTATGTTGCTTCTGCGTTGTATTATGATGAATCTACGTTGTCTCGATGTTTTGTAGTTGAATTCCTTGTTGCCTTGTAATCTCGGAATTACGATGTCCAATCTGCGTCTTGTAGATCATTTCACTGCTCCATTCATTCCACATTCTGGTTAATTCTGCTACTTTCCTGGCTAATTCTGCTACTTCCTGGTTATTCTTGTTCCTTTCCTGGTCATCTTGCCCCACGTTCTGGGTGCCAATTTGCGACGGTAGATGCTTGTTTACGTAATATGTTTTTGTGTGTTTGTTCCACGTTGTGGAAGCCAATTTGCGAGTGAATAATGTTTCTCACGTAATGTTGTTTACATCAATGTTGAAGCCATCTTGTGACGTCATTCGTTTGTTTGGTTTGTAGCTCCATCTGGTGTAGCAATTTGCATCAATTAGTTTCCGAAAGAATTTAAGTTTCGTATATTGTCCTCCGGCTAGCTATCATCTTATCTTGGTAGGACATGTATCTCTATGCAGGGTGTGAATCGGAAAGGAATCTTTTATCCAGAAATTATACTTAATGAAGAAATTGGTTTTATAACTTTTATTGCCGAACACGTTCACAAACACTTTTACATATTGATCTGGATACTCGCCAAACTGAAACTGTTTGTAATAACTTCTTATCACTTTTAACTCACGTACTTCAACTTTGTATATATTTAACTGTATAATACTTTAGATTCTCATAATTCTGCTGCGCGTAACTTATGACGAACTGAAGACAGCGTGTTAGAAATTTTGATGAACTGGGCGACCGACGTGTAAGGTATTGAGAATTTTGTTGAACTGTGGGGCGATCTACCTCGGGCTCGGTTTTTATATACTCCCACTCCTCAACATGCCTAAAGATTATAAATGAACTGCTATTGACTAATAAAACGCGCCAACATTAGCGTCTATTTGAATATCCAATGAAAACCACGAATACATATTGCTTTAGGAAACATTCTAGAAGGTTCTCAACGGAAAAAACGCGCGAACATTACGTAACTTCCTTGTTCCCAGTAATGATAAACAACTCACCCCATCGCTGCATTATTGCGCTATTATTGACAGTTTCAGTAAAGCCATATATTATTATTTACCAATAATAATTACAATTAATAAACATCTGAAATCAATGTCACATAAAAATACATATTCATATTACAATCATTATTTACATTTAAGTAATTTGTGATACAAATTACCGTATCAACAGTTTTTGCGAAGCATTTACATGTATATTCAACTTCAATGTCTATTGCATTTTGAGAATGAATAGTTTCTAGGTGTAATATAATTTCGTGTAAAATATGTACTTAACTTCCTATGTACATACTGTAATGCAGTGGCATGGCCCAAGGTTATTGGGAGGTCGGTGCCAAGTCAGAGATAAACAAAGATAAATCACACTCTCGCCTGGCATAAGCATCAAAAGCGCTATTGGCAGATAACTGGAATCTACTAGAAGATTCCCCCCCTTCCAGAACGTGCGTAAGTATAGTTCTAAAATGTTCTGTCAAAGATTCCATTGGGCATATAAAGCAAGCATTCTCATGAGAGCAGTCAGTCGGTTGAGTTGAGTTGGTCAGTGAGTGAGTTGGTGAGCTGCAACATCAAGTGTGGTTCTCCAAGTGAGTTGGTGATGACTGTTGTGATGTGCAGCAAATGCTATTGCAGAGCGAGAGATTGTAGAAGTCTTGTGTTCATCTCCCCAGTGAGTGAAGCATCTAAAAGAAGAGGCTATGTCACGAAGAAAGAAGTGACAGGAAAATTGAACTAGTTCACATCAGTGAAGTGATAGTGTGAATTAAGTGAAGTCCCAGTGAAAGTTGAAGCAGACCAAAACAACAGTGAAAACTGAGAGAAGTGACAGTTGAAAAATGTGACAGTCACAGTATTATCAATACACATTCAAATCATGTAAGAAACTATGATATTTATACAATTATCTGTTGTTTTTAGTAACCCAAATAAGAAATAAAATTGAACTGAAATGAAAAGCAAAACTTAAAAAAACTTAGTCTCAAAAGTAAGAAAATCTAAACATTGTAAAAAATAAAATTATTATATTTGCAAGAACTATGTGCATGTTTATCCAAACATTGCACCAGTCACAATCTAAAAAAAATCTGATGTGTTACACTCACATGACTTTCTCTACTCTTGTACAATCTATTTTTACAAACGCCTATTCTCCATATGCTTTATGTTAATCGAGATATCGAGATGTCAATCTTATTGCTAATTTTCTTGTAGATGCAAGGGGAATATGGTAGCTTTTAAGCGATGGTCAAATATTTTAACGCTGGTTGCTATGCGGCGCATTCCATTCTCTTTGCAAGTCCAGGACATAAAAAAATGAATAACGAATTTGAGAAAAAGTGTAAGTATTGGAAAATTTAAGGGAATAACAAGCAATATCTCGAAAACGGTTCACTCAACAAAAGAAATGTATATGACATAAGTTGTGTATTTTAATGAGATCTACATTTTTTGTGTAGTAAAATTTTGTCTATCTCTTATGGTTTACCAGTTATGCAAAAGTCGTTCACAATGAAGAATACTTTTGGAGACATTCCCAGAAAATTCGAGATATACATTTCATTTCTCATGACATTATCTTAAACATATGATATTTTAATCAAAATCGTTAGAGCCATTTTTGAGAAAATTAAAATTTTAGAAAAATGTTCCATGTAAAGGGTAGTCTGGGGTGGGGGGATTTTCTTGAAAACCTTCGTGTCGCATCTCTGGAAGATACTGAACCTAAATACCAAGTTTGGTGTTTATCCGACTGTTCGTTTTTGAGTTATGCTGTTCACAGACACACAGACACACAGACAGACACACAGACACACAGACACACAGACACACAGACACACAGACAGACACACACACGGACATGTTTCCAAAAATGCTTTTTTTGGATTCAGTGATTCTCAAAACATGTATTTCCGGTGAAATCTCGGTATCGAATTTTTGGGTGGAATGCAATACTTCCCCTACTAACTATACGTAGTAGAGAAAGTAATTACTACAAAGAATTTGTCTTACCTAATTACAGAATTAAAAAAAAGGTGAAAGTATTTTATCAGTTTTGCATGCAACACAATTGAAAATAATTAAACCTAATTATTTCTAGCTGTTATTATAACAGGATGTTCAGTTGAACTACTGATAGGCTACAATGAAGCCAATAGGTAGTGGCAGTTATTGTTAAGTAGCTGTTTAGAGAGCTCAGAAGTAGACAGGTCTTCAGTTTAAATCCCATAAGAGATGTGAGAAAAGGAACAATTAATTGCATGGGAGCTAATAAAGCTAGAAAAACCTTGACAAAGACAAAATTTTAATGGATTAAACACAGTTCTAGTTACATCTTACCATACTTAGAGTCTTAAACCAAATCAACAATCTTTCAAATTATTGTTTCACTTCACCTTTTCCAACTTCTAACTTCAAAATTAATTTAATTTTGTTATGAACATGTCTCCAATTCAACAATAGGAACAAAATTCAAATGACTGTAAAAATGAGCATTTGAAGTACCTACTCAAACTAGAGATCCCAGAAGTTCCAGTTTTGGCAGAATGGTACTGCATTTAAAACTTTTGTCCTATGTCTTGCATAAATGCCTTATGGGACCAACATTTTTCCCGCTTTTTGAAAACACAGTTTCATTTTTATGTTTTTGTATTTAAACCTTTAAAGACAAAGGGCATGTATGTTAAAGATGCATAACATCGGTGATTAGTGTATTATTACATGTGCTAAGGACTTGTGGTACCTAATTTAAAGGCTCTGTAGCTCTGGTTTGAAATACTGTTTTGCATCATTATGCAATTAGGAATCATTATCAGGTAATTACTGAGGGTGTTTAAGGTCATTTATGAAATATATTGCCAATGTTGTTCACTTATTGCGCGGTACACAGCACCTAGCAGAACACGCATGTCAGAAGGGACATTGATGATGGCATTGCAATCGTGATTTTACTGCCAACATTCCACTGCAAAACTAGTGAAAGTGAATCTGTGCTTCCGTCTGAAGGGTAAATAAGGCTCTACAAACAATAAATGTATACGGAATTGGGGTTTCAACATTGTAACATCAAGGGCCCTAAGCCGCAAGGCATAGCCGAGGGATATTTTTTTTTAGAAGAAGAGGAGTGGAGCAGCTGTGGAGTGTTGACAGGGCATAGCTATAGGATCTGTGCATCTAAACTCGAATGAGAACCCAAGTTACTACACATTCAAGTTCGTGTATTAAAAAACCCCAATTCTATAAGTTTCTTAACATCTCATACCTCCTACCCGCATATGGAATAATGTCTAGAAAAAGGTATTTCAGAAAGATTTTTGAACACTACATACCTTGCAATTACATGGTAACGTCAAAAAACGAATGTTTGGTAATTTTCATAACCCTTTGAAGCTCCAACTGGATAAGGAATAATGTTCATGACCTGGAATGGAAGACGGGCCTCAGCTGTGCAACCCTTTTTACAATCATTCATGACGATTTGCATATGGAAAAGGTGTGTATACATTTGATTCCACGGGATTTGACACAGGCCCAGAAGGAGAACAGAGTTGAAATCTGTCGTCGACTTTTGGAAATGAAGAATGAAAATGCAGAATTTTTTGAGAAACTGGTGACTGGTAATGAATCATGGTGTCATTACAATACACCTGAGAAGAAATATCAATCCATGCAATGGGTATATCCTAGGAGTTCCCGGCCCCAGAAATTTTGTACTGATCCATCTGCAAGTAAGCAGATGATCTTTGTCTTTTGGGACACTTATGGCATACTGCTAATGGACTGACTTCCACAAGTAACAATTATCAACAGCAGGGTGTACTGTGACATCCTCACACAACTTAGATGCAGGATTCAGCAATGGCAACAGGAAAAGTGGTCAAAATGCTTCTCCAGCACAACAATGCATGGCCCCATACACCAGCAATGTCACGCTGCAAAGTTGGCATTACTGAAGTTCATTGTTGTGTCACATCCACCATATTCAATGGATTTCACTTCATCTGATTTTGCTTTATTCAACAACATGAAGGATGTATTATGAGGTAAAAGGTTCAGCAACAATGAGGAATTGCAAGCGTAGTGTAGGTGGGTAGTACCCCTAAACAATGGTTCCGTGACACAATAATGAAGTTGCCAGGAAGGTAGCAATAGTGTATTGACATCAGTGGGGAGTATATTGAGAAATCACATGTACATTGAACTATGTTCGTTAATAAATATGGTACAAAAACTACTATTGTAAATTATTTCTGAATGCCCCTCATATTTACTGCATCAGCCCTTTTAACTTAGGGTGCATTACTAAGAGAAATCTTACAATGGTTCTCATAGTTCATGGTTTTATACATTAGATTTTCTTGCAAAGACTGTAAGATATTTTTTATATTTCTTTGAAAAATCTGTATCCTATATGATTCATCATTATATGTTCTGAAAAGGATTTATTTATCACATAACTATCTTCTCTGATCTAACATTCAGATTCACTGTACTTCCTATTCTGTTTATTTGGTTTTAAATAAAAGTTATGCACAAGGCTGGACAAGAAGAAATGAAATTTTCAACTTGGATCACAAGTTTGAAGAAAGCCATTAAACAACACATGCTTTTATAAGCAATGCCTTGTTTAAAACCATGGGTTATTAAAAATCCACCTAGGTCTAGAGAAGATGTAGTCACCTTGCAGTTTCACAAGATAATTAGGGGCTGTTAAACCAGTATAATACGTCTTAAAGTAAAACTCTGCATGTAAAATCCAAAAATTTAATGTTTTCTTCTGATTACTTTGACCTTTTTCCATATACTCAGTACATAAAACAGTATAGTGCACACAACCTTTTAACAAGCTATGTCAAACCATTGTTAAGATATTAATTGTTTTATTAATAATTAATCACTTTTTGATATGGGAAAATTAAATGCTCCTTGGGACCCCACAGCTTATCATATCACTCCCAAATTTGTAATTTGAGCTTATTATACAAATTTAAAGAAATTGTGCAGGAGTTTCTTAATTTTAATTAGTTTAAGAAGAAAAGATTGTTTATACATGTTATTGAATTTTTGCAAGTCTTTCAGTATGAGTTATGAGAATTAATTAATTTCAACTAATTTATTTAATATTTTTTAACTACTGCACAACAATTTTTAAATTTGTAATTCCTGAAACTCTCCTGAAAATTTCAAGCTAATAAGTTATAAATAGGGCCCGGATTTTTAGGTTTAAACCTATATTTTTCCTTGCTATTTAATTAACACATTTCAAGATAGATACTGTTTCATACTTCCTGGAGCAGGGTATGCAAATTTCATTACACCTAAAAAAACCTAAATGAGGGGTTGACACCTAAAATAACCTAAATAGCTGTTTTTTTTTTCTGAAATGAAGAATGTTATTTTTGGATTGACACTCATTGTAAAGTTATTTCCACCACTTATAGCCAGTAGATAGTTCAAGTTACTACAGTAAAACACAGCACATGTGACGTGGTGACATCTAGATGCACTGATAGGTCAGGACTTGGCTGTCTGCTGCCATTTACTATGCCGAGCACTTAAAAGACATTAAAAATGTTGTCAATGAATTGGATGAAACAGAAGCTTCCTGCATTGCCAAGGCTAAAAAATCACTCAAGTGCCCACTCTTGCCACTTCCCTTGCATACGTTAAGAGACATTTTTGTTTTATATCAACTATTCTCCAGTTGGAAGGTACCTTTGCCACTGAAAGATGCTCTAGGTATCATTGGCAATGTTTCCAATAAAGAAATACCTGGACCAGTGGGAGTAGCATGTTCTTCAAAGTTGCAGAAAATTCTTCAACGAAATCCTGCTTTTGAAGATGTGGAACTCATCAATTCAGTATTACAGGGAAAGAGTATACAGGAGAACTACCCCTAGAACCTGCTACACTGGCATCTATGTTCCACGCTCCAATGACAATTATTTAGCATGAAAGTTATAAGTATAATAAAAATGCAAAAGAAAAAACAAAACAATGAACATTTTCAAATTTTTATCCAATTTAAACAAAAAATTGCCTTAAGAATCAGTACAAAAACAAAAGCATACAATAAGGGGGCTCATTTAGCAGAATCTTTCTGCCTTGGCAGAATTACAACACCTTGGAGTTACATATTTCATTACACTAGAGCGAGAAGAGAAGAAAAAGCAAAATTGGAAAATACATGCAGTGTAAAACTGTGTCATCTAGTAGCAATATATACAGATAAACTTACAAATAAGCAGATATAAATGTCAAGTAGGCATATAGTAAGGAAGAGAGGAAAGTATTCTAAAGCGTTTGCATGTTTAATTTTAAAAAATGGAAAGCCTATGTGACAGTAGTAATTCCAACTCTTACCTTCACAGACAGGTGTAACACCATTCTTTCGTTTCTCTGCATTAAATTTATATCCAGGAAAACAAGTGCAAATGATTCTTTGTTGAAAGATTGTGCATTTCTGCTCACACAGGCCCAGCAAACATGGATCTGTAGATTTATGCAGACACCTACAGTTAAAATCAGAAAAGACCTGTATCTATAAAAACAGTAATTGTGGAATATCTCATAACTTGCGTAAGTAACTTGCTATTAAAAATATTTCATTTTACTTAATGTAATAATTTTAATCAGATGGTCGCTATAAAACATAATGTAAATAATTCTTTGCCATAACTGCAACTGAATAACAAGCCAAAAATTTAAAGTTAAATAGGCTATTGACAGCACTTTGTAATTCATATAAAAAGATGAGCAAATAAGTTGTATTTTTTGATCTGACCTTCATCACTCAATATAAATCAATCCACAAGCACTGATATGGAACGCCTTACCCAAAATTTATATTTTATATCCTTAATATTAAAATTAAACAGAAAAAAAAAAACACGTTCAGGACAGAACCTTATGAAGGTGTTACAGATAGAGGTTAACCATAACAAAACATGAGGGACCCCTCTGTCGTGTGGGGGTAGCATGTCTGCCTCACATTTAAGAGGTCCCGAGTTAAAATCTTGGTTAGGGTGAGTTACTCGAATAAGATGTTTTCCCTTATACCGAAAGATGAATTCAAGTATCTCTAAGCTCTATGGATCCCGGGTTCATTCATATCAGTCATTTTCACAGCATTATTTCGCCCATTTCATTCATAGTTTGATATGACCTAACTGGTTAAAGGACGTTAAACCTATAAAGAAAAAGAAAATAAGAGAATATGTTATATATAGGGATATGTGTATATGGGAATATATAAGAGAATTGAGTTATATCCACAAACAAACCTCTATGTTATATTTTTGTGAAAATGGAGTTATTTACAAAATATCTATGGAGTTTCGTTTATACATATTTGCACTTGAGCACATTGCATTAGATGGCCTCAATACTTTTAAATTTCTGGAGGCAAATACACTTTAAAAGTTCTGAACAAGCATTTATTATTGTTGTTATTATTATTGTTGTTGTTATTATTATTATTATTATTATTATTATTATTATTATTATTATTATTATTATTATTATTATTATTATTATTATTATTATTATATTCTTTCACTTCAGTATCTATTTATTGAACATAATCAGTATGCTCCATTACAGAGTAATATTACATGCATTACATTAATTTCTAGTTGTTGCCTTATTTCTTTCATTGTTTGCATGTTAATCACCTTATTATGCTAATAATAATAATAATAATAATAATAATAATAATAATTAATATGCACATTTTACTTATTTTGCAATATTCTTGTCCTTGGAATTGTTTATACTATGTCTAAATTACACAATTGTTAACCTATTAATGTTTGACTGTCTCACTGCGGCATTAGTCCTCTGCATATGTTTAATTGTCTGTAAGTATGATTGTTATCATTTCACTATCACAGCCCTAATGAATTACATAAAGTCTGAAAAGCTCTCAGATGTCTGAATACTAGCTGATGCATGTTGGCTGGCCAGTTGCTGCCTTTCTATTTCTTCTGTTAACTGGTTTCTCTGTTATTGCAGTTCTGGACATTCATATATTAGGTGATGCACAGTTTGTTGTCCTGTGTTGCATGAGCATGTAGGGTCATCTGCGATATGGAGTGTGTGTTTGCGCATGTGTGTGCATGCGTGTCTCAAAAAGTCGGTGAAATACCAAACTTGGTATTTAAGTTCAGCTTCCTTAGACATAACATGCAGATTTTCAAGAAAATCCCCTAATCCAAGCTACCTTTTACTAGGAAATTTATCATTTTTTATATTCTCAATAATGGCTCTAACAATTTTGACTGAAATACCGTATGTTTAAGGTATTTGGAGGCAAAGAATATGTATCTCTCAAATTTTCTGCAAATAGTCTATGAAGTCCTCTTTATTCTGAATAACTTTTGTATTATTGGTAAACCATGAAAGAGAGACAAAATCTTACTATGCAGAAAATATAGGTCTTGTTAAAGCACACAATATATATAAAGTAATATGTTTTGCGGCATTAACCATTTCTGACATATTCTTTGTTATTAGTTTGAATTTCTGAATACTTATATTTTTTTCCAGTGGCATGCAAGTCACTATTCATTTTTTCTCATGGTCATGCAAAGAGCATAGAATTTCAAAGCCATTACATAGTAACCTGCTTTTTAAAAATCTGTTTCGCTTTAACCTACTGTATCTACAATGGAATGTGTAAATATGTAATGAAGGTTTATCTTGATTATCAAAAAGTAGAGAGAGGAATAAGCTTTTGTAAGAATAGCTTGTAGAAGAGTGAGTAGAGAGAGCCATATGAATGCAACACGTCAGATTTATCATTTTACTGGACTCATTGTGTCATGCAGATTAGGGATCCTCGTCACTTCAAACTAATAGAAATATGGTTATACAGTTTTCTCTAGCACCTTTATAAATAGATAGGGAAGACCAGTCTTGGTTGCCACAAAAGTTGCTTTTCATAGTGGTATGTAAGAGGACTAACAGATGGCAGAAGTAACTGGTTTTGAATGGAAAAGTGTTGTGTTTGTTCTTGAAACATTTGTGATCAGCAGTGGTTGGACTGGAATTTTTGCTGTAACATTTCTCCGTTTTTCATTTAAGAAGAAGTCCCCAAGTTTGCAAAATGATGTTATACCAACAGACAGCTTCAGTTATAAATTACTATTCTATCTGACAACTGTTTTGTATGATAACAGATTAGGATGATAAGGTTCATAAAGTAAATGACATCATGGGTTGACTGGAAAGTGTCTGTCATGCAACTAGGTAAAGAAGACGGCTATTAAACTCTGATGCCTGATATTTATTCTATTCACCTTTTTTTGAGTTATTGTGTTATTAAAATAATTGTGTGATCTGCACCTCAAGTTTTTATGGAAAAAGAATAGATGCAGAAAAAGAGAAAATATAAATTAAAAATGTGTGTAAGAGGGTTATGCTGTGTGCAGCACTATCAGAACTATTTTGCTGAAATAAATTACAAATAATATTAAGTTTTATATTGTTTATTTGTTATTTATTTCTGCCCTTTATTATTTAATGTGCGTTAGTTGTGAGGTTATACCACAAATTAAATTTATTGGTAGTTTACAGGTAATGTACATGTCTAACAACTTGAAGGATGTTTAAATAATTTGAACAATTAATCTTAAGCTTAAACAGAATTCAAAACATACTTTCCAGCAACAAATACATATTCAGGACAACACTGATGACGGTAGCAGAAGGTCCATTTTCCATCCTTGTCTCGACAGTTATATTGAGTAGTAATCACATTATCTGAAGGACACTGAAGAAGTTCTGGTCTAGAAGAAAAAAAGGAAAAGAAAAGTTGCTAATTAAATTAATAAGAATTCTCACATACATAAACTAGAATCTTTGTGTACTAATTTATGCCTATATAGGCACCATAGAAATAGCTACTTAAGATTATTATTATTATTATTATTAAGAAATAGGAAATTCTTTGTGGCACATCATTGTACCAAGTGAATCAGTAATTGTTTTATTTTATATAATCAGTTTCATTTTATATAATGCCACCTGCTACATGGCAGATGAGATTTAGGTCCATCTCGAACATCCATTAACAGAACATTTATTCATTTCAATAGATAGAAGCTCCACACTGGTAAAAGCCATTTAAGGGACACAAACTACTCTGGATTGAAGTTCATTTCAAAACACAGTCCCTCCTACTGAAAACGGCAAGTTTGCATGTTGATGTGAAGAACTTTTACCAAACATGCTCTAAAAACCATTAGATATGGGAAAGCTCAGCGCTTCAACATTGAAAGCAGTGGGGAAAATTCACAAAGCTGTCATCTAGCACTACAAAATGTTGGTGGATTTCTCCTGATGTACTGTCTTACAGGAGTATATTATGACACAGTGGCTATGTAAGGTTATTGGGAGGTCAATGCCAGGCAGTCGGAACAGTATCTAATATTAGATGAAATGTCAAACCACTATGATGGAGAATTAACAGCTATAAAAGCAGCATTACAGAACATTCTACAGACCATACATAAAACAAAAAATAATAATTTTATCTGACTCAAAATCAGCCATATACGGGATAGTAAATTACAATAAAACAAGAAGAAATATTAAAGAAATAAGAAGCCTAATTAAAGCAGTTGAAACTAGAAATCATGTCACTCTACAATGGATCCCACCTCATGTCGGACTTTTGGGCAATGAACATGCGGATCAATTAACAAAGTAAGGTGCAATACAACAAATAAAACCTATAGGACAAATAGAAATAAATAAACAATTAAACAACATTAAACAACAGTTCAAAAGACAGCAGAGACTTAATGAAGAAGATAAATTAAAAGATAAAGATTATAAGAATATTAAAGATAGAGTTGATATACAAAACATGACAAGGAAGACTGCAGTGACCTTATTTAGGATGGCAACTGGCACGATTGCCTCGCAGAACACCTCTACAAGATACGATGCCTACCTACACCCAAGTTGCTCTCTCTGTGAAAATGTCATCCTGAACAAACCACATCTCGCCAAATGCAAAGGCCTTAAAAGTGATAACTTACAGACTTTATATTGGGAAGCCAGAGGGAAAATGATGCAGATCAATTAATCCCCAGTGCCAATGGTGAACAACAACAACAACAATAACATTATACCTTAACTAGCATTTACTATACTAAACAGTTTCCTTAAAATAAACTTGAGAAATTTCATCACTACTGAGGTACAATGTTCACTCTTGTTTTTGCTTTGTGGTGGTGCTAAGGTATCTTTTTTTTTTTACTTACTTTTTTTGTTGTTGTTGTTACTTTCTCTACTGTGCATTCCACCCAAATATTCGATACCAAGATTTCACCGGAAATACATGCTTTGAGGGCACCTGAATAAAAAAAATATTTTAAAAAAAGGTCCGTATGTGTGTCAGTGAACAACATAACTCAAAAATGAAAAATTAGATACACACCAAACTGAGTATTTAAGTTCAGTATCTTCCATAGATGTGACATGACGATTTTCAAGAAAATCCCCCACCTCAAACTACCCTTTATATGAAACATTTTTTGAAATTGATTTTTTAAATATGGCTCTAACAGATTTGATTAAAATACCATATATTAAAGTTATTTTACATGACAAATAAAATGTATATCTTGAATTTTCTGGGAATAGCCTGTAAAGTCCTCTTCATTTGGAAGAATTTTTGTATAATCTTGTATAACTGGCAAACATTAAGTGATACGGAAATGTACTACAAAAAAGCACAATATACTCATATTTCAAATAAGTTTTTTTGTGGCCTAAGCCATTTCTGAGATATTCGTTATAAATGGTTCAAATTGTGCATTACTTGGTCATTCTCTTAAATCCTGTCAAAATTCAGTTGTTTCTGGCGAATGCATGGAAACAGTATGGAATTTTAAGGCCAGCATATAGCGTCCAGTTCTTAAACATTTGACTATCGCTGTTCTCTGAGTACCTATAATGAAATGTGTACTGCAGCCATATCTGCAAAGGTTTTTTTGGATTAAAACCTAGTAGATAGAAAAGAATAGTTTGTATATCCACTAATAAACAATAGGGTGTAGAGAAAGTCTTGTGAATGTATCACAGTTTTTTTTTAAATAACTCCACTCCTTTAGGGCGCCCTGGATCTGCTCTGTGATTGAGTCTGACTTCTCAACCCAGAAGTCCTGGGTTTGATGCCCAACTGGGATGGGAATTATTCATTTTAGAACTCCTCTCTCCCTAATATGACCATAAAAGTTAAAGCGGGACTATACAAAAGAAACAAGCAAAAAAATCTGATGTGTTTCACTCACATGACTTTCTCTACTCTTGTACAACTATTTTTACAAACGCTTATTCTCCATATGCTTCATGTTAATCGAGATATTGAGATGTTAATCTTATTGCTAATTTTCTTGTAGATGCAAGGCTTTAAGCATAGTCAAATATATTAAGAGCTGGTTGCTATGTGGAGTATTCCATTCTCTTTGCATTACCAGGACAAAAAAAAATGAATAACGAATTCCCATTTGAGAAAAAGTATAAGTATTGGAAAATTTAAAGGAATAACAAGCAATATCTCGAAAATGGTTCACTCAACAAAAAAAATGTATATGACATAAATTGTGTATTTTAATGCAATCTACATTTTTTGTGCAGTAAAATTTTGTCTATTTCTTATGGTTTACCAGTTAGGCAAAAGTCGTTCACAATGAAGAATATTTTTGGAGACATTCCCAGAAAATTCGAGATATACATTTCATTTGTCATGAAAATATCTTAAACATATATTTTAATCAAAATCGTTAGAGCCATTTTTGCAAAAATTAAAATTTTCGGAAAATGTTCCATGTACAGGGTAATCTCGGGTGGGGGGATTTTCTTGAAAACCTTTGTGTCACATCTCTGGAAGACACTGAACCTAAATACCAAGTTTGGTGTTGATTTCACTGTTCGTTTCTGGGTTATGCTGTTCACAGACAGACACACACATGTACATGTTTCCAAAAATCCTTCTTTTGGATTCAGTAGGCCTCAAAACATGTATTTCCGGTGAAATCTTGGTATCAAATTTTTGGGTGGAATGCAATACTTCCCCTACTTACTATACATAGTAGAAAAAGTAAAAAGAAGGTGCATTGTATAGAGATTTTAATAGGTTACACAATTATTTAAAAGAAATAAACAAATTGCATTTATAAGAAGCTACTAAAGGTATACCTTTGGGGAACACTTTAAGATCACATATAAATATTGTGAAAACTTATTACCACTGCCTGTTTTATTCATTGTGAGTGAATATACCTTTTGTAGCAGAAAACTCACTTTTCCTTTAAAAATAATTCCAAAATTTAGTAGTGCTTAATCAGCACTAGTATTTGAATATCTCCTTAGTTAACATATATGTTCTCAAATAGCATTATATCCATTTTTTCACGTGGTTTACTTAATGACATATTGATTTTAATTATTTCTTTATGCACTTTGTGTTGTGTATTATGTAAGTAGAAGTATGTTGTATTTATTTGAGCTCATATTAGCATATATTTTTATCACATATTATACAAGCACATTTTTATGTACATGACGAAAAGTTAATTTGCTATTGTAACTGTACCTTGCTATTACCATGAAACCATTGGGGGAAGTTTTGTTAGTTTCCTTATGCCATCTTTAAAAAAAATTTTCTCCCCTTGGTCGGTAATATATAGCCCAGGGTTTGTTTCAGTCACTTAGATAAACATATGTCTCATCTAAAAAGACAACAAACATCCGCTTTTCACCAGCTAGGTATAATTCATACAGCTTTCTGCTGTTAGTGGCACATTCTGCAATGTGTTTAGGCAACAGCTTACATCCTCGGCTCTTATGGCACTTTCTAGATTCAAATCCTGGTTGATTATGGTGCTTACATTATTAACACAGATCCCTAATTATAGTGCATTGGCCCTCTGAGTTGCAGGATTTGGCCCAGAAGCATGGGCCTTCACCTTCCAAATTATCTCTGGGGTGTGACTAGTCGCTGGTCATGGATTTCCTGGTTTCTTGCCCTTTGGAATAAGTCTTGATGTGGCCTTAGCATTTTTGTTGAGTGCACATGAGATCACTTTCTTGGATATGGTAAAACCACGCCTCTTGCACTGCTTAATAATCTTAGAAAACAAGTATTTTGCATCGGAAAGGTCAATAATGTACCCTTATCAGAATGGTTCTATTTTTGACGCCATATGATGCAGCAAGAACAAGAGCACACAGTGATACACTCATACTGCTGAACTTTCATTTGGTTCTACATGTTTCAGCACGGAGCTATTGTGCTCATCTGATATTAGCATAGATTGTGAACAATCCTCCATACTTACATGCCATGTACTTTTCTTAAATACAGAAATAGCAATATTTTTTTAATAAGCATAGAATTTGGTTTGCAATGTAATTAGTGTTGTTAAAATAATTTCTGTTTTCTATTCATATTTTAATTATTACCTGGAAATGACTATACTCATTTAGAATATTGTATAGTATTTACTGTGCTAAGAAAAGCCATTGTTTTATCACCTGTTTGTTCCTTCTTTAAAAATATAAAGTATTATTAAGAGAAATTACGATACATGTGTTTAGCCTTAATTATTGCACTTACACATATAAGCACTGTCTGAAAAGATAGAGGGGAAGAAAAATCCAAAATGTCATTCACATAAATTTAAAAAAGTTTGATTCAAGTATTGAACTTGCCCAGATGCAGGTAGGATGTTTTCCTGTAGCTCCTGATCCAAAAAGTAGCCTTCCTGATCATCTCTGCATTTAACTAGTGGCAATGTTGCCATTATGCACATAAGAACACATCTGCAAATACAAAAATTACACGTATTTATGGAAGTTATCACTCTAGAAGTCCCAACAATGCAATTGATATTCTGAAAAAAAGGGTTGATCATCCACTCTCTTTGGGCTTATCAATTAAAGGTTATTTAGAGAAAATACAGCATGCAGACACTAAAGAAATAGTGTGCTGGTTAAAAGTTTAACTGAAGATGAAACAGTACGACAAAATCCAAATAAGTTTTTTTATTAATATTTTAAAACCACTCTAGGGTAGGCAACAATACATCCTGGCTGGCCTTGTAGCTCTGTCAGTAGAGCACCTATCTGCTGTGCAAGGGGTCCCAGGTTCAATTCCCGGTTGGGGGTGGGAGTTTTTCTCTAACCAAGATTATTCCCTCTACTCCCCAGAGTCTGGAAGTATTAATAAGAGCGTGAATGTGTGTGTGTGTGTGTGTGTGTGTGTGTGTGTGTGTGTGAACTAATGAATAAAACCCAAAGTTACCAGAAACCAACAACAAGAGAAGGCGTGTTAACGCCATTGCCTATAGGCAATATGTTCCAAAGGAAAGGCCGCCAATAACAAACAAACAAAACTTCCTGAAAAATTTGACTGTCCTTAATTTTAGCTTAAAAAAAGTTTCACATGAATTTTTAATTTCCAGATATTTTGGATTTTAATATTGCCGAGAAAAGAAATTAAGGCTCCTTTCTGTGTTTGTGTGTGTTTTTCTTTTCTTTTTTTCCTTTTGTTAACTTGAGTAACATTAAAATTCAAGCAGAATGTTGTTTTTTAATTCTAACAAAGAGCAGTGAAGAATGATTCCATTATCACAGAGAGTACAGAGTCTGCAATCTTATAAAGCCACAAGTTCACAAGAAACCAATCCCCCCTCTCTCTTGATTCTGAATTAGTAACGTAGCTTGAAAATTATTAAGCGGGGAGGGGGGTTATGCATAGGGATTTATTTTTAACAATTTGTATTAATTCAAATTATAAATATGAGTTAATGCTGAGTTGAAATATTTAAATAAATAAATTTTATATTCACAGAATAAGGCGCAGCAATTTAAATTAAAATTAGGATAGGATGTTTTGAGTATTCTAAATGGCAAATATGTTGCGACATAAGAATTAATGACAACTGTAAAGAATTTTATATTACCACTGCAGACCATTTTATTTCACTACAATAGGGTTTCTAGTTATTCTAAACTGGGAGATATTGCACACAAATTTAGCACTGGAACAAAACCATGCCTGCGATATCTTAACATGGTTGTACCCAATGCCATTTAAAGTACAGTTTCAGTTGTTGTCATCTTTGGTCATATTGTTCAAGACATACAGCGTAAATATAGTGCTACCAGTAATATGATTAGGGATTATCTCGTTCCTGCCAACCTAGAAAGATGCTATTATTTTAACAATGTTATTTGTGCTATAAGCATAAAAAAAGAATTATTAATTATTTAGAAAAGTAAACAACAACAATATGAATTTGTGAAAGCCTCAAAAGCAGAAATGATTCTACACATAGACGACATGGTGATAGGATCGGCAGTAAAAGAGCAGATACAGAAGTCACTACAAAGACTAGAGAATTGAGCAAAAGAAAACAATTTGGGTGTAAACAAAGAAAAGATAGTACAAATGACATTCAGGAAGTAGTAGCGAAATATAAATGCCTGGAAATTACATTACAGACAACAGCAACATCTTTTAGTATGCGCAGCCAGGAAAGAGCAGCAGCAGCAATCAAAAACGTCATACAATATTGCAAACATAACCAATCTTTTGACAAGCACTATTCATTGAGGCAGTGGTGCCAATTATAATGTATGGAATAGAGATTATTTGAAGAAAACTTAAGATTGGTAATATGATAAGAATAGGAAAAGTCAAGGCGATGCTCATGAAACTGATACTAGCAATTGGAAAAGCAGCGCCATCCCACCTCATATATGAGCCCATGAGGGAGTCCTGTTTCATAGAGTGAATCAGATTGCAGCAGTGGCTACCATCCACAGGACGCTATTAGGGACTGGTGAACATCAGAGACTGGAAGAAGAAGGAGTTCTATACCACATAAGTCATACTGATGACAACAGATGACAGCTGGACCTGGGAGTGTAGGAGCCAAAGACATGTCACAACAAGACTCGCAATACATGGGTTTCATCATAAAATATGTGCGAGCAAGAAATTCCACAAACCGACTGAAGACTGTAAATGTTTGCTGTGCGGACAAAGATGTAGGAAACTCCATATCATAACATGTGTAAAGAGAACTAAATCTATAACAGACTATAGCAAGGACTAAACTTGGACATTAATGCTCAACTTCATGTTCTTTCTCATCATCATCATCATCATCATCATCATCATCATCATCATCATCATCATCATCATCATCATCAGACAAAACTCTCTCAATTGTAAACCACATCAATAAAATAGGGAATTGCATTAGTAAAAACCTATTTGCTGTCAACTATTTGATGAAATATGTACCTAAAGTTCTTGCCGAAATGATTTATTACTCCTTACTCCATTCACATTTCTCATACAGAATTAAACTATGGGGAAATAAAGCAGTAGCCAACTTTAATAAAAGTTACATATTACAGAATAAAGCTGTCAGATATCTCAGTAATCTCAAATGTAGTGAGTCTTGTTGCTAAACATTTACACAGATGAAAATCTTAACTCTCCCTAGCTTATATATCCTCCTAACTATTCTGCACTTAAGAAAATTCAATTTCCTCCTAGAAACCATCTCTGATAGACACAAACCACAATACTAGACATAAAGACAACCTAGCAATTTCCAATTGCTTACACTTTTTTGATAATATGCCTAGTTTCATGTGAATAAAGTTCTACATTGCCCTTCCAAGCGACATCAAACTGTATAATAAGAGTAAACTTAAAACTGTATTAACATTTTTTAAGAGAAAAAGCATATTATAGTATAGATGAATTTGTAAATAGTAGTGTATATATGGATATTAATGTGCGTGTGTCTATGTGCACCTGTGCTTGTCTTTCTTCCTTCCTCCATCCCTCCCTTCCTTCCTTTCTCTCTTTCTTTCTTTGTCTCTTTCTCTCTCTCTCTCTCTCTCTCTCTCTCTCTCTCTCTCTCTCTCTTTGTTTCTTTTGACCCATTTTGTACGACTTTTGTGTTCAGTTTTTATTTGTGCTTTGTACTGAATAGAAATTAAATAAACAAATAAATATAAAACTAGTCATTATGTGCTAACTTAAGCTCATGAGAAACAAAAGAGAGAATATTTAAAATATAGGCACAAAGTAAATCTGGGAAACTTTACTTTAATAGTCCATTATTCATGGTTTTCTAGTTATACAAAATTTGATATGAATGAAAAGGACTTTACAGCCATTTTACTAATACATATTTTAAGGGGTGGTGTAGATTGAAAATTACCAAATTGCATAACTTTCAAAAAAGGGTCTAAAGTGAAATGTACAGTCTTGGGAGTATCTCTACAAAATATTATGGTCAAATTATTAGTCTAAATGGGTTTTAAAATTTAAAGAGCTGCAGCTCGCACACTGACATGCCCCCTTTTGAATGCAATGTTTTCCAGCTACTATGCATTTACTTATTATTACAATTTTGTTCATTCAAACTGCAGGAATGGTTTCTCTTTGTATTATAGGGCTGTGAGCAGGCATATCAACGTTGTTTCAAGGCACAAGCATGGTTTGTTTGATAGCTTTAGAGATAGAATTAGATTATCTGAAATAAGTTTTAGCATGTGCCATGTGTTTGTAAACTTTGGGACTCGTTTTCTGAAACTTACATTTTTGTACTTTAGGAACATTTTCTCAAAGCTTATTAGAGAGAAAATTTCCCATTTAATAATGAAAGATTCCCTGAAGACATTTTGTTTCTACAGGATGAGCCAAAAGATTCCGAACCGCCTGTGCGGTGTATTTCCTGTCCATGTCCTCGGCGCTTGTTACCGTCTGCTGCTATCATAGAAAAGCGCAAATGAAACCATACAGCATTTTTAAAACTACTTTTAAAGGCTTTACTTACCAACTTTATGAAAGGAAATGCTGAAACTGGCCACCGTCATTGTCCATACATTTTTGGTACCTCATTAGGAAACTATCCATCATGGAATTTTCCAAACGATGACCAATGTTGTCTAATGTTTCTTCGGTAAGAACCAAACGCCGTCTTTTAGATTTCTTAACCTGAACACTTCCTGTGACCTGAAATTTGCTGTAAAGTTCATGGATTGTTGTACAGCCTGGAACTTTTACACCTGGAAATCTTTCTGCAAATCGTACTTTCACTTGGCGAGCTGACCGAGTTAACACATACGAACAATAAATACACGCTGTGCAGTAGAAAACATATACTGAGCCATAATATACTTTGTGTCTAAGTACAGGACAAAATAATAAATAACTCGTAATAACTGAACTATATCATATCACTGTCAACTCAAAACTGCACTTCACACTGCACATCAAAACCACAACAGCGTGACTTTGTTTATAACAGCAGTGTATTATCATGTTTTTATCATATTTCCACATGCCCAGTGGAAAAACACTGCACAGCTGATAATATTGTACATAAAATACCCCTC
This sequence comes from Deroplatys truncata, assembly GCA_030765065.1. Taxonomy (NCBI): domain Eukaryota; kingdom Metazoa; phylum Arthropoda; class Insecta; order Mantodea; family Mantidae; genus Deroplatys; species Deroplatys truncata. The sequence goes on from CM060979.1 coordinate 170,305,805, forward strand.
CGGGGTAACTTAAACATAAAGTGTACAAGACAAACCCACACATCGTAGAAGAATTAAAACAAAATATCTGGCAGGAAATTTCTCAGCCTGAACTACAGCGAGTGATGGATAGTTTCCTAAAGAGGTGCCAAACATGTATGGACAATGATGGTGGCCAGTTTCAGTATCTCTTTTCGTAAAGTTGGTAAGTAAAGCCTTTAAAAGTAGTTTTAAAAATGTTGTAGGGTTTCATCCGCGCTTTTCTATGATACTGGCAGACGGCAACGAACGCCGAGGACACGGACAGGAAAAATACTGTGCAGGCAGTTCGGAGTCCTTTGGCTCACTCTGTATATGTTAATACGTAGTATTTGTCCTGGAGAGAGGAGTGATAGTTTTTAAAAATTAGAGTATGAATTTTTATTATTTTCTTAAAAAAATAAATAATCAATATTTTGAAAATATGTCTGCAGGAATTTAATACATAATGTAGAGAAACTGTGTGCAAAATATCAGCTCCGTATTTGTTACAATGTTTGTGAAAATGTTCCTTATCTTCAGCAATGTCAAGTTAGGTTATAAAAATGCATATCTTGGTTCCATGCAAAGCTAAAATTCTGAAAAACTTAGAAAGTTGCAACTAATTATTTTAAATCATTATTAAACATTTTAAATTTATAGCTATACAACCTTATGATTTATAGAAAATTGAATATTTGCTGTCATTTGGCCTTCTCCTTAAAGGGCTATTTTATTAGTGATACAATTTTTTATAATTAAAGCCTTTCAAGGATATGACATGATTTAAAAAAAAATTCCTCCACGCCTCACTATGCTTTACATGGAAAAATTTGCATTATTTTGGATTTTGTCAAAAATGGCTCTAATGGTTTTGATTAAAATACCATATGTTTAAGATTTTTTTTATGTCAAATAAGATGTATATCTTGAATTCTCTGGGAATAGTCTGTGAAGTTGTCTTCATTCTGAATAATTTTGTTTAACTGTAAACTGTAAGAGAGTGATTAAGTCTTACTATGGAACAAATGTAAATCTCATTAAAATCTCAATTTATGTAAAGTAAACTTTGTGCTATTAATCATTTCCAAGATATTCTTTGTTATTAGTTTATATTTTCAAAAAGCTTATATACAGCTATCTTGAGAATGTAAACATAATGGAACAAATTTCCAGGAAGTGATTTCTTGAGGTGAAGGAAATTCATTTATGAATAATGAATGAATAAACTTTATTTGTACATGTTTTATACACAATCCTTTTTTACAATATTCCACTTGTAAGCTAACTTAACGTATGTACAAATTTTCTTGGCAGCTATGCTGCTCATTTTACCTGGCACCCTGGCCTTATGGCTCAGCTGAGCAGCCCTTACTACCTTTAATCACCTATGATCCATCCTCTCCCTCCTTCGTTTGCCCTTCTACCTTTATCTCTCTTACTTTTCTAATCCATTTCTACTTTACTTTCTTTAAGAATTCTTATTTTTCTTTTCTTCTTAACATTTTAATTGCTACTATTTTTCCATCCATTTTTTCACATTTTTCCTCCCATACTTTTTGTCCCCATTCTGCTAATTCTTTGCATTCTGTCATATAGAAATTCACTTAAAAACTTCATCCTACATCTAAGAAAGATGCATACAAATTATTGTGCATCCACAATGACACTTTTTCATTAATATTTATAATAAAAATTGTTCATATAAAATGTTCATCAACATTTCTATGCATTTATCAATAAAACTTAATGTGGATGAACATTTTGGCAGTAGTGAAGAAAAATGTGTACTTCAGGTTTTGTTAATGAACCTTTCCATTAGCTTTTTATATACTTTTAACACTTATCACTGCATATGCACAGAAGTATGAATCAAATACATGTTTCAACTATTTAGCAAAATTACTTACAATATGCTAAAATCTTGGACTTGAAAGTTTAATCTATGAGTAAATGTATATTAAAAATAAACAGAGTGAATGGCTGAGGAATTTTATGTGTGACTGAACTCTATAAGAAGCATATCATTTTGTTGGATAGTAAAAATACAGAATATAAGGAAGCTGCTTATACCAGGATGCTTACTGGAAATTTCTTCAAAGTTTAACTGTCATTCAGAGACCATAGAGGGATAAACTAATTGCATGGCCATTTTCAAAATGAAGAAACAAAGAAAGAAAGAAAGAAAGAGGGAAAAAAAATCTGATGTGTAGTTCACATAATATGACTTTCTCTACTCACAAACCACAGGTATACATAATATCCTGTGCCATTTATATATAAAGTGATTCTTCTGTCCACTTCATATTAAGCACAATAAAAACAGTTTGCCTAGAGATGATTCCAAATTAAGTATATAGACTTGATTACAACTATTTATATCACATTAGGTTTATTTGTTTGTCATGAGCCCATATGAAAGAAAGAGAGAAAAGGAGAATCAGCAACTCTTCTCATATGTTCATGGATAGTGACCACAGCAGACTTTAACCTAGGAAAATGTAAACATACGATAGAATATCTAAAAGATAGCTAATTCTACAAAAAGAAAAGGGAAAAAAGGGCTATTTCGTATAAAATGTATATTTTAAGAGGTCTACATTTTTCTTGTAGTAAGTCTTTATCTCTCAGGTTTACCTGTTATACAAAATTCAACATGAATAAAGGAGACTTCAGAGGCTATTCATAGAAAATTCAAGATAAACGTATTATTTTAATCAAAATTAATAGAGCCAATTTTGAGAAAATGCATTTTTTCATATAAATAAGCAGTTGGGGTGGGAGGAATTTTAATGAAAGTTTTCACCTTGCATCCTTGGAAGATGTCAAGCTTTTTGAGTTATGCTGTTCTCTCTCTCTCCCTGCCCCTCACAAATATATTCTCTCTTTATGATTTTAGAATAGACATTAATAATAATAATTTTGTATATGCATACAAAATTAAAATAATATAACAGTGCTGTAATTAAACCAGAGTACCTCTTTCGAGCAGAAACATTAATTTTGAACAGAGAAGCAGATATTGAAAATATTGTGAAAAACGAATGCAAAATTATAAGAAAAATTTTAGGTCCACAAATCATAGGCAAACAATACAGACTCAGAAGTAAAAATAAAACTAAAATGTATACAGACATTCATAGTGACATTAGAAAACAAAGTTAAAGTGTTATGGACATATTAAATGAATGAACTCAAATAGCTCACAAAACAAATAATGGAATTCTACAAAAATAAAGTAAAGCACAAGTAGATACTGTGAAGTGGATTGGTGATGTAAAAATTCTGTTGTGATACATTCACATGACTTTCACTACCCTCTATCTTTATTAGTGTGTATACAAACTATTCTTACTAAGCTTATTTTTCTATCTACTACATTTTAATCAAAATAATCCTTTGCAGAAATAGCTACATTACACATTTTTTCATAGATACAAAGAGAACAGCGATAGTCACATGTTTAAGAACTGAATTGGCAGGAATTATTCAAGAAGATATCCTGAATGGGGATATCTTTAGAATCAAAGTGCATAAGTGGCAAGTTGACCAAGAGGACAAACCAAAGAAAAAAGTTGGAACAACATGGACAGATAAGAGAAAGAAAGCCCATAGCCAAAGAATGAGAGACCTACGGACTCAGAGAAACCAAGTATTTAGTATTTTGCATAGTCCTACTTGGGCTCATTCGCAAATAATAATAATAATAATAATAATAATAATAATAATAATAATAATAATAATAATAATAATAATAATAATAATAATAACAATAATAATAACAATAATAATAATAATAATAATAATCTTAATTAATGTTTTTCCTTACCATCATTCGAAACAGAACTTGATTTTTAAATAAAAGGCATGATTTTTCCAAATCACCTTAGGCATCTGTTTTGCCATACCTACTTTTCAGTCCCTGTGTACAGCAGTGAAGGAATTGTTTCCGTGCTAACAAACAACACCATTACATGTCTGTGAATACTGTGGTCACAACTAAAGTACCAGCCAGTTGACGGCACCTGATATACATTAAGGCCATAAGGGGAAACGATATACACGGAAAAAATAAAAAATCCTGCAATGAATGATTCGACAGTCTGTTTTATGACATTTAAACTATTGACAGGTGCTACAGCGCGCGTATAGGTCAAACTAAATTTTCGGGCTGGGATGGGGACAGTAGCATAGCCAGAAAAATATTAAGAGGGAGTATTTTGGGGGATCCACTTTTTTTTTAAATTGTATCAATTCAAATGATAAATATGAATTGATCCTGAGTTGAAATATTTAAATAAATAATTTTATTTTCACAAATTAAGATGCACCAATTAGAATTAAAATTAGGATAGGATGTTTTGCATATTCTAAGAGACAAATGTGTTGTGGCATGAGAATTAAAGACTATTTTGAAGTATTTTATATTACCGCCTGGGCCATTTTATTTAAAAAATAGGGTTTCTAGTTGTCTTCTAAACTGGGATACATTGCACTTATTTGGAACCCACTCAAGTTTACCACTGGAATGAAAACATGCCCCCGATATCTTAACATGGTTGTACCCACGCCATCTAAAGTACGGTTTATTTCTTGCTGTCACCTTTGCAATATTGTCTAGTGTGTTGTACTCAGGGGTTTAGCTATGACCTTGTTTAGTGAACTTGAGCCAATGATGTATTGTTCTTCCCTCTTGTTCTATTGTTTTACTCCCTGTTCCAAAAGTACTTATCCTTTCTTTCCAGGAACAATAAATATTATGCAAAGTAGTATCAGTAATACATTATATTACCAAATCAAACAAAACAATTATGATTATACTTATAAGTAAACCTGTAAAACCTGCATACTGTAAGCAATACAATTATGACCATGCACATGTGAAACTGCACTTGTTGACAATACTTTTGAACTGCTGGTGTTACATATTTGCATCATAGGCAAGAAGCTCCATAGTCCACTGCTTGCTGTTCAAGGAGAAAGCAATTCTCCTGAGTCAACCACAGTAAGATATGCAGCGTAAATATAGCACTATCAGTGATATTACGTATTTGCATCATAGGCAAGAAGCTCCATAGTCCAGTGCTTGCTATTCAAGGAGAAAGCAATTCTCCTGAGTCAACCACAGTAAGATATGCAGCGTAAATATAGCGCTATCAGTGATACGATTTGTAACTATCTCATTCCCACCTTCCTAGAAAGATGCCATTACTTTAATTCCTATTTTTGCTATTAAGTTTTACATTTCTTTTAGCACGGGGGATTCCAATTCCCAAAACCTCTCCATAGCTACGCCTTTGCATGGGGAAGGTAAGTGACTGGTATTAAACAGAAAGAATACTAGTGGCAGTTTGTGCTAAAGGGCACAAGAGTGCGTAACTTCCCTTTAATTTTGAACCATAAATATCTTCAACACTGACCTAGAAGCAAATATGATAAAATATAATAAATTAAATGGATGTATAAAATATTTTGGTAAGAATAATCAGAAATCAAAATGTTCGTGCACAATTGGGAGAAATGAATATAGTGGAGAAAATATACAGGGTGGACCATTTAAATTGAGAATGTACAATAACTCAAAAACTAAGCTTTGCAGAAAGAAATGTCTTGAATAAAAGTTGCTTGATATTACGTTATGATAGTCATTTTAGGATCAATTTAAATTTTTTTTAAACGTAAACCTTTAAATTGATCCTAAAATGACCGTCACAACGTCCTCCAAATAAAGCACGACTAATGGCAGTTACTTTCTCCCAGAATATCAAGCAGCTCTTATTCAAGGCATTTCTTTCTACAACGCTTAGTTTTGGAGATATTTGTACAGTCTCGACTTAAATAGTTCACCATGTATAATTTAAAAAAGAAAATGGAAAGAGCATGTTATAAGAATGCCACCTTGCAGATTCCATAAGCAAGCTTTATTATATAAACCGGACGGAACGAGGTGTTTAGGAAGACCTCGGAAAAGATAGAGTGACCAACATGAAGTTAATAATTATCCTCGGAAGGGTCATCGGTCCAAGCCTTGAATTGGAGGAAAAAGAGAGCAAGAAATGCCTTCAAATAATTTCTGCATAAATTGTAACCCCAGAAAACAATATTTTAGCCTCTGCATTTTAGTACATAGGAGAGCGCGTGATTTAAACGGCTTCTCAGAATGCAGACAACTTGGTGCGTGAACGTGTGAAAAGAACGGGCCAGGGCACATTCTCCTTGCGTCTAGCTTTAGCAGGGAAGAATGCTCCGGTTTAAAAGGGGTTGTTATAATGGACAAGAGGATGAAAGGGGTGTCAGAGGGGGCTTAAAAAGATCACGTAAAATCTGTGGACTTTCCTCGCAGCGCAATGAGCCCGTCCTACCTATCGAAACACCTGCAAGAGGAGCTTCCCTAAGCGATTTGTGGTGAAGTCAACGTTATTACGTCCTATCAGTTATTTGCTTTTTCGCTCCAATGGTTTATGAGGAGTATAAACTAGAAGCTCTTCCAATATAAAGGCAATTCAACTAATCGTACCTTTAAATAATATTATTTATGTTTTAAAAAGATTCAGCATTATCAGTAGAGTAAACTGAAAAGTTAATGAGAGGAGGATCGCAGAATGGAATTCATCTATAAATAAAGATGTTAATGTTTATTGCATCTTTTAACGTTACATGTTACTATTGTTTTTAATACCCTTATTGTCCCTCCCCAAATGTGACGTCGCGGACAGCAATGTTTAAGCATGCTCTTTCATCCTAAGTATTTATGTTTATTGCTGGCAATTCTTACACATAGTCTCTGAACAAGAGTATGTGACCGAGAGGGATGGCTCAGGCGGTAAAGTCTGTGGCCCGCATTTGGGAGGTCCCGGGTTCAAATCCCGTAGGCTGACCAATCTGTCTGAGGTTTTTTCGTGGTTTTCCTCAGTCGCCAAGGTAAATACCCAAAGTTCCATCTTAAGTCTAAAACAATAGTAAAATGAAAAATGTAAGCAGCTAAACTGGACGGCATGAAGCAGGGATTACAGGGATGAGACCTTGAAGGCTAACTGTCCATCACATATCGTTCAAAGAGATATCCACCAACAGATCCGTCGCGATATAACCAAGGAGTTAAAGCGACGTAAAATAAAATAGAATAAAAAAAAGAGTATGTGCGTAGCGAAACTATTGACAAAGTTCCGAAAAGCATGACAAACTTAAATGAAGGTGAGTTATTTATTTTAATAAACGTGTGGTGTGTAAGGATTGGTGTCAAATAAGGATTGAATACCTGTACAGATAATTACTTTTGGGCATATTTTCGAGAAAAATCTTATGTGTTACATTCACACGACTTTCTCTACCCTCTATCGCTTATTAGTGGGTATACAAATTATTCTTACGAAAATTTATTTCCCTGTCTATTTCATTTTAGTCGAGATAAACCTTTCCGGAAATAGCTGCACTACACGTTTCGTTAAGATACAAAGGAAATAGCGATAGTGAAACATTTTAGGACAGGACGCTATACGCTAGTCTTAAAACTCCATACTGTTTCCATGACATCCCAAGAAACAACTGAATATAGAAGGGACTTGAAAAGAATGATAAAGTATTGAACAATTCGAACCATTAATAACGGATATCTCGGGAATGGTTGATACCACAGAAAGGTTATTTGAAATAAATTGTGTATTTTAAAGAGATTACATTTTTTGTGTATTAAGTTTTCGTCTATCGCTTAACGTTTACCGGTTATACAAGATTATACAAAATTTCTTCCAAATGAAGTGGATTTCACAGGCTATTCCCAGAAAATTCAAGATTTTCTGGGAATATGTACATTTTACTTGTATTGCAAATATCTTTAATATATGGTATTTTAATCGAAATGTTTAGTGTCAGTTTTCAGAAAATTTAAAATTTCGAAAAATTTTCCATATAAGGCGTAATTTGGGGTGGGAGATTTTCTTGAAAAGCTTCGTGTCGCTTCTTTGGAAGGCACTGAAACTAAATACCAAGTTTGGTGTTCATTATATTTTTCGTTTTTCAATTATGCACAGACCTTTTTCTAAAAATGCGTTTTACTATTATTCAGGAGGCCCCAATACATGTATTTCCGGTGAAATTTCGGCATCGAATTTTTGGGTGAAATGCAATACCTTCTCTACCTACTAGGTGCGTGGCAGAGAAAGTAAAAATGAAAATGTATTTGTTTGGATTTTTGCAACGCAGTGTGATAAATTCATATCCGTGGATTCTAGACAATGTTATTTCTATAAGTTGTGCCCCACCAGCTAAAATGTGCACGAAACAAGAATGTGAAGTCGATGTTCTTGATCAAAGAGGTAAAATATGTTTCCGAATAGAAAATTCCGAAAGGGAAATATGTTTCCCTTTCTCAGTTTGAAGTTTGCTCACTTGTAGGCAGCTTAGTTAGGGCACAGTGCATTTTTCGTGCAGTCTACAGAACATGAAAATAGAACAATGGTAGTTAGAATGTTTAGTTGTCCTCCGTGGTGTAGTGGTTACCATACTAGCCTCTAGTTCCCGAGGTCGGGGGTTCAAACCCGGCGGAGGGCGATGGATTTTTTTTAGGGCGTAAAATACTTAGCATGGCTTCCTTCGGAAGGGAAGCAAAGCCGGTGGCCCCGTGTCGTAGATTTACGGCACGTAAAAGAACCTCACGTCTGATAAAGAGGCCTCTGAGCAAAATTACGGATCTTTCACGCCCAATATACAATGGGACGCTAAGGACCATAGCAGTTAAAGAGCGTCCATAAATAAAACTATTTAATTTGAGAATGTTTCAACACACTGTGCACCAAAGACATCAGACAACTGCGACCCATTTCCCTTGATTGGGGGCCAGCAACCACGTGCAACTGTGGCGACACAGGCTCGCGATGCAATCAGTGAAGAAAGTAGATATTTCTAAACAGCGTCCTTACGTATTCCTGTACTGCGGGCATTAATTACCGAATTGCCGGGCTTAGTGGTTATTTGTATTATATATATTGGTGACTATATCGATTTTTATGTATTAGCCACAAAATTAAAGAGAAATTAATAGACTTAATTATTTTGCATTATATTACTGTATTTGCAACACAACTTTAAAGCAACTTTATCTATAGGAACTAGATCACGTGATATCACTTCCATTTGGAAAAGTCGCGAAATATCTTGTTTCTCGAGACTTTCACTACCATTCTGTCAACCTCCTTTGCAAGAACTTAAGAGAGCAATTACTGGATTAAAAATCTGATGTGTTATTACATTCACATCACTTTCTCTATATAGCTTCTCCGAACTATTCATACGAAAGCTTATTTTTCTATCTACATTGATTAAATAAACCTTTGCAGAAATAATTTCATTACACATTTCGTTATAGGTACAAAAGAGATGCAGAAAGCAGAATCGATAGTCAGATGTCGCTATATGCTAGCCTTGAAGTTTCATACATTTCTGTAGTATCGGGCGAAATAACTGAAATACGACAGCATCTTAGGAGAATGACTAAGTACTGAAGAATAAGAATGAATAACAACGGATATTTCGGATATGACTGATGCCACAGAAAACGTTATTTGAAATAAAATATTTGTTTTAAAGATATCTATAGTTTTTGCAAAGTAAGTTTCTGTTAATCTCTTATGGTTTACCCGCTATATGAAATTACGTATATAATATTCCTTCAGGATGAGGTCATTCCCAGAAAATTCAAGATATACATGTTATTTGTGTGTAAATATGTTTAAAACATTGCTTTTTATTCAAAATCGTTAATATCATTTTGGGAAAATAAAATAATTTAGAAAACTTTTCCATGTAAAGGGTAGTTTGGGTTGGGGGATACTGGATTTAAATACTAAGTTTGGTACTTATCCGGCATTTCGTTTTTTATGTATGATATTCACAGCCATAAACTCACGGACCTTTTTCTAAAAGTGCCCTTTTTGGGTTCAAGGGTATCCAAGCATGTGTTAACGGTGAAATTTTGGGCGGAATGCAATACTTCCTCTTATCCACTATAGGTAGCTGCCAGAGAAAGTAACAAATTTAATAATCTGATGTGTTACACTCACATGACTTTCTCTACTCTTGTACAAACTCTTATTCTCCATCTATTTCATATTAATCGAGATAAACATTTGCAGAAACGATCTTTTGACATGCAAAGAGAATTACATTTTACACATAGCGACCAGTTCTAAAAATATTTGACTATCGCTTAAGGCGTACCATGTTCCCCTTGATTTGTATTTACAAGGGCAATATAGAAATACAGTAGCCTTTAAGCACCGACATATCTCTTAATAGCTGGTTGCTAGGTGCAGCACCATTCCCTTTGCCACAGATTAATACTCTTTGCATTTCCAAGACAAAAAATCTAATGTGTTACACTCACATGACTTTCTCTACTCTTGTACAAACTATTTTTACAAACGCTTATTATCCATCTACTTCATGTTAATCGAGATAAACATTAGCAGACTCTATCTTATTGCTAAGTTTCTTGTAGATGTAAGGGGAATATACATTTACAAGGGCACTATAGAAATACAGTAGCCTTTAAGCATATACATATCTCTTAATAGCTGGTTGCTAGGTGCAGAACCATTCTCTTTGCCACAGATTAATACTCTTTGCATATACAAGACAAAAAAATGAATAACGAATTCCCATTTGAGAAAATATTGAAAAATTTAAGGGAATAACAAGCAATATCTCGAAAATTGTTCACTCAACAAAAAAAGTGTATATGACATAAATTGTGCATTTTAACGCAATCTACATTTTTTGTGTAGTAAAATTTTGTCTATCTCTTATGGTTTACCAGTTATGCAAAAGTCGTTCACAATGAAGAATACTTTTGGAGACATTCCCAGAAAATTCAAGATATACATTTTATTTGTCATAAAATATCTTAAACATATGATATTTTAATTAAAATCTTTAGATCCATTTTTGAGAAAATTAAAATTTTCGAAAAATGTTCCATGTAAAGGGTAATCTGGGGTGGGGGTATTTTCTTGAAAACCTTCGTGTCGCATCTCTGGAAGATACTGAACCTAAATACCAAGTTTGGTGTTTATCCGACTGTTCGTTTCTGAGTTATGCTGTTCACAGACAGACACACAGACACACACACGGACATGTTTCCAAAAATGCTTTTTTTTTTTTTTTTTTTTGCATTCATAGGGTCTTAAAACATATATTTCCGGTGAAATCTCGGTATCGAATTTTTGGGTGGAATACAATACTTCCCCTACTTACTATACGTAGTAGAGAAAGTAAAAATCACTATTTTCAACTCTTACCGAAAAGCCCATGAACCACTAAGCTTCTTCGGCAACATTTCTTCCTATGTTATTCGAAGAATTCTGGTCAATAGCACTTCACTCGAATGAACTGGCACTTCATTTTTATTTTCATCGCCAGAATTTTCATAGCGACCGTGACAACACTTGGAAACTTAGCCACGTTTATTCCAAGATTATATATGACATAATCTCGAATTTCGCACATGGAATCCTGAATGTCTTCAGGCGGCGATTACACATTAGGACTATACCACACTAACTTGGCGAATGGTTTTCTCCTTGTGGGTGTCAAGAACATCCAATAAGTGAATGTTTAGAAATGTCACTATATCCTCAAACTATTTAGCGTACATTAAGTGCGACATATCTACGAGAAAAACATTAGCCTTTCAAGTGATGCTGGGAGACTAGCGTCTGAAGTTGAGAGCGGCGCCTGCCCGAGGTCAGTCGAACACTAAACCCTTTCATTCCGCAGATTCATAAAGTTTTTGTTAGTGTCTTGCATCTTCCTGTGAGATCAATATGCGTCATTTACCGAACTTCTTGTAGCACTTATTTTGTCCTTACTTGGCGCATTGAAAAACACTTTTACTGCCTTTTTATTCCACTCAGTTTTTATTATACTATGCAAAATTTTCAAAGAAATGTTGCTTAAGTTTCCATTTTGTAATAAGGAGGGGCCGTATTCTGATGACATGTTTGTTATCTCTTAATTGTTGCATCACAGGCTTTGCTAACGTGTACACGAATCCTAATCATGGGTTCCAAATTAAGAAAATTAATATTTATTGGGGTATTTCTGGCAATTTTATGCTCTTTTTTATTTTAGGGCAATTTTTAGATTTTAAATCATTATTTTGTCGTTTTCTTTACCTTTGTGTCTTTTATTTAGTCGGTTTCTTGGGTTTACATGACTATAATGATTTTATATTATTCACATTTTACATCAGGATAACGTTTTACACATCCGAAATATGGTTACTCAATTAAAAAATAATAGTAACGTAGTATATCCTTTAGATATAGATTATTCAACGGAGGGAAACACCTCTAGCACCGCGACCTACGATCTATTGTGGCTATCAGCGCCTGGAGGAAGGGATGAGGTGAAGGAACCACAGGAGGCCATAGGCCATAGGCAGAAGATCACAGAGACGCGCGGAGATAACCAACATTTCCAAGCTCGCAGACCAGTACCACTGCTGCAACCACCCATCAATAAGGGAGCCTTCTGGTGTCCATGAGGAATACTCTTTCCATTGAGCATGCATTCGCGCCATCTGTTCCGCACCACCATACACCATGAAACCTAGAAACACAGTTAAAATGAGAAGGAACCGGAATAAAAGGGAAATGACGGAAAGGAAATCGTGGTAGAGAAGAAACCACCTCAGCATTCACCTCTCGACCCCGGGGAAATCACGAGAAAACCTGGGGTCAGAGTGGGCGGTAGCCAGGTATCGATCCCTGGGCCTCCCGAATGCGAGTCGCACACGTTACAGAGGCAACACATCTCTCGTTTTGTATATCCTTTACACGCATTTTTGGACAACAAAATCATTCTATTTAATGGTTAGTCTGGAAAGGGTTGCGTCGGTGGAGGGGTGGCTATTGTTAGGTGAGAAGGTTAATTACTGCTATGAGTTCGTATCCCAAACTAGGGATGTGATAGGTAGAGCTGTAACTTCGGGTGCGGGATCGAAGCCTGCCGCGGTCAGAAAAATAGCCCCGAAGCCTCCCGGCCCTTAAAGGTCCCTAATTACATAGCCCCCCTAAAGCAGATAGCAGTTCCAGTCCCTAATTACATAGGCCCAAAGCCTCCGGTCGAAACAGGTAATAGTTCCAGTTTGGTATTTATTTGATGAAGCATTACACACGGGTGGAAGATGTTACATTTTTTTTTGCGTTTATGATTAATTACAAAGAAACACGACTCTAGTACCAAAAGAAAATGAACCTCTAATGCTTAAATTTGAATTAGTGGTTGTTGTTCCAGTTCATTTAGCGTTACCTGGAGTGCACCACGAGGAGGCGAACTGGCTCGCATCCCAAAAGATTCCACATTTATCAGCTTCGTCATTATTTCTTTATTTTCTGTAATTTACTCACAATGGATCCGCATTTAGATGCTTCGTTATTTTGACATTCTAAACCTATATCATACAGTAATATGTATTTTTGTCTTTAAAATTTTGTCTTTAGATTTTATTTCCATGTATTTCCAGGTTTGATTCTATAAGAAATCGACTTCACGTATTCCATTCTTGAAATTTTTCCAGCTTTGAAATTTTCTACTTGCTGCATCATGAGTTTCAAGTGTGGATAAGACCTTTCCTTTTTTTCATTTGTTGATGAATTAATTGCAATTTTAGTATCCAGCTGAATTTGCTTCAGTACTTCAAGAAATCTATACAGATCTGGGCTGCAGGAGTAAAACTGATTGTTGCATTTGTTATGGAAACTTTCGCAAGCGTTGGTAGTTCTCTGTCTATTGCAACTTAGTTAGGAGGAAAAAGTGCATTTTCGTCGATGTAAGTTTCCACTAAATAGTCGCAAAACATCTGTAGTTTTTCCGAGACAGACATCACTGCTATGAAGTCTTCAGCAAAGCAGTCACCAACCGTATCAGGATCCAGCATTGGCAAACCAAATATGTAGTTCAGAAATTTTCCTATTTCATTTCTGGAATAGTAGTCATATGCAAGTCCCAAGTTTTGTATCTTTCGCTACCAGCTTTGTGTTAGATGAAATTTACATCCTTGGATTTTAACATCAGTCCACACTTCTCTTAGGCATACCCACACTTACGCATACCCATTCAAATAACTTTTTGGCTAATTACACCGGTTTCGCGGGAGGCTTGGGGGTTGTTACCTGCTAGGCCTACCTGGGTCCGGGAGGCTTCGGTCCTGCGCCCGTAACATCTACGTTGGAGTGAGGTTAAGTGCAGTGCAACTATGTTATCTGAATATAGCAGGGAGTAAAGGTCAGTCACCACCGTCAGTACAACAGGTAAAGCTGCGTAGCCATCCCTCCCTCCAACCCTCGGGGATAGTGACATAAGATGCTGGCCATGTAAAGGTAACTTGTATTCTTATAACGACCCTAAATGTTACGGCTCTATGATAGGTCAGTTTTCCATTTTTCGCGTTGTCAGGTTGCTATTGTCTTTGTCACTGTGTGGTGTCAAGCCGTAAAGTCCTCTTCATTGGCAATTAGCTTTTTTATAATCTGAGAACTCAAACGATATAATGCTACAGTTTTGTAAGACCTGCTTCATAAACAATTTTTTCAGATTCTTCAATCAATAACAATAAACAATAGTAGATTACTATACAAGGGGTAAAAGTAGAGTTTTATTTTGTGAGTAGAGCAATCCTACAAGCAAAATAAATCCCCTTTTAACACGTGTGGCGTACGAGTATACTATTTATTAGATAGCACTCGAATTTTTAAAATATCAGTACTATTATATTGATTCCTGAAGCTAGAACGCGGTTCTTGAAACGAGAGAAATGGCGTTAAAAAAGCGAGATGTCAGATGTTTTGAGGTTATGTTGATTCACTAACAGTCATTCTCAGCGCAATTATTTTCAACATGTTTTGTCTTACACCAGGCAATGAAGCGATTAAATGCTATATCATATTGCTTTCTGGATTTTTTTGGGTAAGTATTTCTGGTGTTACTCTTTCTGCTGCTTCTATAATTTCATCTGGCTTTTCCATTTCAGTTTCTTCTGAATTCACAATTTTCACCATTTAATATTTATGTAAGCTATACTAGATAAAGAATAACGTTTTAGATCAAAGAAAGCAGAAGGCTGCCAATATGTGTAGGTTAACTCTACAATGAATTGTGATAAATTTAAGTATGGCGATTTGTATTGTGAACAGACAATGCGAGAGCCATGAGAAATTAATAACGTAAAAACACAATAAAACATAAAACGAAACCAAATCAAGTCGAGTTGTTAAACATAAGCAAATACAAAGGGTAATTCCCATGAGATTGGAACTTGAAACCGAAGTTGGTCACAATGAAGATTATCGCACTAGTGTGATAATCTAAAGCATTTAGCTCGTGTGCACTTTTAGTCCATGCTGTCTAAAAATATATTTCTAGTTACTTTTCTAATTAACTCTTCATCAGGCATAGGAATTTCTAAGCATTAAAGTCAGGACGGAAGGAAATAAAGTGTAACTATTACTAGACCATAGGTAGTAGCACAATAAGCCCAACTGAAGTGTATCCGGAGCAATGACGGAAATCTGTATCGAACAAGACAAGACCATAGGAAGGGATTTCGCAGGTAATCCCCAATACTCGTACAGTTTTTTGGCGTTTGCAAGCACTCAAAACTGTTTTTATGTGCTTATCATTAGCCATGCACCAGTTTTTATTGGCATTATGTCCGCTGCTTTTTAGTGATACTGATAGCGTGAAACCAAGTGCTTAAGAATAATTCCTATGCCTGTTCATCATAATTCTTATACCTATCTTTCTACTTGTATAAAAGTTATATATATATATATATATATATATACAAATTACTTTATAACTTTCTGTACAATAATTTTAATAAATTAAACAAATCTCAGTTTTAGGTCGTATTTTGTAATTTGAAGTAGGTATATTTTTAGCTTCACGTATGGAAAGCCAATATGAAGGAAGTTTATTTTAGGAGTTGTATTGTAGTTGAACTGTTGGGGAGCCGAACTTGATGAAGTAATTGCAGCCCCACGTATGATCCATAGTTTCCGGTGGCCTTCGCCCCAAGTTTACTTTCCGGTGTCCTTCGTCCCAACGTTCACTTTCGGTGGCCTTCGCTCCAATGTTTAAGAATCAACTTTGTATTTTTATGTTTTCTTTAAATATTATATATATATATATATATATATATATATATATTGGTTTGCCTCGGCTGCGTCAGTATTAATTTATAGAAACATGTTTCTCTTAACAGAGGGTGGCGCAGCTGAAAAATGTAGGCTTACACAGATTATAATATTTACTCCACTCCTTTTATTAATCCTTCACACGATTAAATAACACTTCACTGATATAGACAGCTGTGAGATTATTTATTAAATACTTGCACTTTTTAACACATAAACTTTATAATATTCTCGTCGTAATGAATTTTCGTCTCACATTGAATACGTATTAAACTTCTCGAGGACGCGTCTCGCGTCCAGTTAGGAACGCTGTCTACCAGCAACTAACTTCTGAATTTATACAATTTGCTCTATTTCAGTTTCTGATTGGCTAATCCTACTCGAATAGAATACTTTTATTTAACTTAAGCTTTTTCTGGTTGTTGAATGGCTATTTATGAACTCTCAAAAATTACATTATTGTTGCTCCAAGAATTACTAGTAACATTATTAAACTTTCCAATTCATTATTGCCTTAAGGTTATCTCATTGTTACCTCACTGTTAGCAACTTTTGACCTATATACTCACAGCTCCTACATTATTAAATTACGTAATACATTCACATAACATTATTATACACGTATACAATAATATAAACATTAATACAATGGCTGTTACATACATTTTATATATTATACACATATTGCGGGCTGTTATTATATTTTATATCATATAATTAGACTGAAATCATTTAAATGTTAAAAATACTGCCTCAAATTATTATACCATTTTTTCAAATTACGTAACACCAGTTGCGGATGTGCCAATGATGATGATGAGATGCGGTTTAAGGGCGCTAAACAGCTAAGGTCATCAGCGCCCTTACAAGGTATAAAATTTAAAGTCCAAAAATAAAATACGAGTAAAAAACCGCATAGTCAAAAATACTCTAAAACAAGTCATCAAATGTTAAAACCACCACAAAAAACATGTTAAACAAACCAATAAAATAGTAAAAATGTCAAGAACTGTAGAACGCATGGGACATGAGCGCCATATGTCGCCGCATGTGCCAAAGATCCTTAAAATGTCCTCAAGATGTGCTAGCGACCTTGTTGCCAAGTTTTATCGAACTTGGAGGAGTGGCGTGGTATATGTAAACGCCGTAGGTTTTAAATTGCCGCATATATGTTACATTTAATTGCATTCAAAGAAAAAAAAAATCTGATGTGTTGTACTCATATGGTTTTCTCTATTCTTGTACAAACTATTTTTACAAATGCTTATTCTCCATATGCTTCATGTTAATCGAGATGTTAATCTTATTGCTAATTTTCTTGTAGGTGCAAGGGGAATATGGTAGGCTTTAAGCAATACTCAAATATTTTAAGAGCTGGTTGCTATGTGGAGTATTCCATTCTGTTTGCATGTCCAGGACATAAAAAAACGAATAACGAATTCCCTTTTGAGAAAAAGTATAAGTATTGAAAAACTCAAACAAAAACAAGGAATATCTCGGAAATGGTTCACTCGACAAAAGATGAATATGGCATAAATTGTGGTTTTTAATGAGATATACATGTTTTGTGTAACAAAATGTTGTCTAGCTCTTAGGGTTTACCAGTTATACAAAAACTATTCAGAATGAAGAGGGCTTTTAGGGACATTCCCAGAAAATTCAAGATATAGATTTCATGTGCCATGAAAATATCTTAAATATGTGGTATTTTAATCAAAATCGTTACAGACATTTTGAGAAAATAAAAAATTTCGAAAAATGTTCCATGTAAAGAGTAGTCTAGGGTGGGGAGATTTTTCTTTAAAATCTTCGTGTCACATCCTTGGATGATACTTAAGTCAAATGCAAGTTTAATATTATACGACTTTTCTTTTTTTGAGTTATGCTGTTCACAGACTGACAGACGCACACGGACATGTTTCCAAAAATGCTTTATTTGGATTCAGGGCACCTCAAAATACGTATTTCCGGTGAAATCTCGGTATCGAATTCTTGGGTGCAATGCAATACTTCCCCTACCTACTATACGTAGTTGGGAAAGTAATAACTACTAAATTCGCAATATGTCAAAAGGTAGAGTGTTAACATGCTGTTGTCCTCCTATATGTGCTCTTATATGCCACTGGAAAACAAACAAAGAAACAAAATACGCTCTAGGCGACACTGCACCATCAGTTTCAACCGTTTCCAAGAGGACCAGGAAGTTTAAACACGGCTTGTAAGATGACGGATGCAAAGAGGACCGAACTCCGCCGCGACAACAGAAATCATCAATAAAGTACACGATATGGTTTTGCAGGATCACCGAATGAAGGTGGCCACATTGCTGAAGCTCTGGGCACTTCAGAGGAAAGCGTATTTCACATTTTTGGGAAATGTTAAACCTGAGAAGGTTATCTGTAGTATGGTTGCAACGACTGCTGACTCCGGATCAAAACCGAATCAGGGTACAAATCTATTAGCAAAGTTTGGCTCGTTTTTAGAGAGATCCCACCGACTTTATGCTCGACGTGTAACAAATTATGAAACATGGGTGATTACTATACACCTAAAGCAAAACAGGAGCAATGAGCACCAAAGAAGGCGAAGTGTTAAATCGGCCCGGAATATTACGCTGTCTATTTTCTGGCATATCAAGGATGTGCTGCTAATTATCTACTCTATCACCGGAGCGTATTCTGTTTACTTTATGTCCAGTTGAAGATCAAAATGCATGAAAAAGAAGAAAGCCATTTTCCATCAAGACAATGGTCGCCTTTATACATGCGTTGTTGCAATGGCGAAAATCAACGAATCCTATCTTTGCTCCATCCTACTTCCATCTCTAAACTAAGAAAGTTCCTAGGTGGAAAGACATTTTCATCTGATGAAGAACCTAAATCGTCAGTTGAAGTTTATTTTGCAACCCTGGAGTAATCTGACTTCCATGACGGGATTAAGCATAGTGCATCGCTGGATCAATTGATGTCAAGGGAGGCTATGTTGAAAAATAAGAGCTAATTAAAAAATCTTTTACATTTTGTGGCATTCATTCCGAGAAGTTTTCAAGTGACCCTTGACCCTTGCATATATAATTTATGCAAGAATCGTATATTAACTAGTGATGGAATAAATTTTTTCTAACGCATACGCCATTCGCAGAGGGAGATTTAGTAATGACAGTTAAGAATTGAAATTGAGTTTTATTTATGGACGCTCTTTAACTGCTGTGGTTCTTAGCGTCCCATTCTATATTGGGCGTGAAAGACCGGTAATTTTGCTCAGAGGTCTCTTTATCAGGTTTGAGGTTCTTTTACGTGCCGTAAATCTTTACTTCCCTTCCGAAGGAAGCCATGCTAAGGATTTTTACGCCCGAAAAAATCCATCGCCCTCCGCCGGGTTTGAACCGGCGACCTTGGGAACTAGAGGCTAGCACGGTACCACTAGTCCACGGAGGACGACACCATTAGGACATACCAGCGTCTCAAATCTGAGGTCGTCCTGAGTGGGGCAATTGGCAGAGCACTGCATGTCTGTGCTCAAGGTTGCGAGGTTCATCTCAATCCAGGACGACGGAAATTAATTATTTTTAAATGTGACAACCTCATACCTGTAGATTTATTGGTATGGGATAAAATTCCGGCAATTTGGGAATAATGGTTGGCGTTCATTATTTTTATTATACCATCAATATCAGTATCATCAAAACATATTATGTCGGTCCTTTGTTAACTTTCAGGAAAATAGGCTTCTTTATTTTCTAATGCATTTTGGAGATAGTAACTTTGCAGTCATGCACGTGACTCATTTCAAAATTATATTTAATACAGCTAGTGCCACACTACAACTACTTCTGTATGGCGTATCTCCATCTGAGTGTGCACTAACTACCTTAGCGATTTCTTCCTCTGTACAGAGCTTCTCTGGTGTAAGATCAGCCCTTGGAAGACCAGAGCAGAGAGGAAATCAGTAGCTGGCGCCGTAAATTTACAGAAAAAAGATGGAGCTATGACAGTGTTTCCTAGAAAGTGGAATACGTTTACAAGAGCAGAATAAGAAAAATTCTTTGAAGAAGCTTCTGATGCAGTACTCATATTCATCCGATGATTAAGGAATGTTCACTTTGTGGCAGTATCTTTTCAGCTGATTGCATGCAGTAAGAATAATGCAGTATGCTACTACTGGGCTAATAGAGCTACTGAAAAGAATATTATTTGTCTACGGTGTATAAAAAGGAGGTAAGCTCGAAGGGTAGGGTGCAGATTGCTTCCAGAACTACATTTTTTGCATTATTTTTATTAAAATGTTTGAATGAACTGTAAACTTCTGTTCAAAGATACTTCTTTATTATTTATAAGTGTTGACTTCTTAGTTATTTGGGTTCAATAAAACGTTGATTCAATGGTCCGCGACCAGCCTCGTTCCGTAAATTGATGGTTGGATCCATTTATTAACTGGAGGCACCCAGCGGGTGGTGTCTGTTACCTCCGATGGTAGGATGATAACGAGGATGCTGATAGAACGAGAGAACCTACAGCTGTTACCATGGATTTCTAATCACCTTGGACCAGTCAGAGGTGAGAACTTGGGTTGGGTCCACTCAGATATAATAAGTTCGTTATATTGTTCTAAAGCGTACACTGCCGTTTGTAAAAATTGCAACACCAAGAAAGAATTTCCCGAATAACTCCAACTTAGTGGAAGTGTAGAAGAGTGTGCTAGCAATAAGTGATTAGTTTTGCAGAGAGATGGGGTACACGTAGGCAAAGCAGAATCCTCTCGTGTCGGTC
The DNA here is from genome assembly GCA_030765065.1 of Deroplatys truncata. Taxonomy (NCBI): domain Eukaryota; kingdom Metazoa; phylum Arthropoda; class Insecta; order Mantodea; family Mantidae; genus Deroplatys; species Deroplatys truncata. The sequence continues at coordinate 170,326,764 of CM060979.1, forward strand.
CGACAAGGTCAGTGTTGTGCCCAATGTAGTCAATGCACAGCTGTCAAACAAGGTGGAAACAATAAAGAGAGTGCCAGCATGCCTCGTCGACGTCAAAGGGAGCCATATCGGCATGTGAATGAGTTCGAACGGGGCAGAATGATCGGTCTACTGGAAGCGGGTTTGTCGGCTCGTACAGAGCATGCTGCTACGACAGTGATGCGTGTGTGGAAGCAGTGGATAGATGAAGGTCGTACGCGGCGAGGAGCGGGTGCTGGACCACGGAACATGACCACAGCACGGGATGACCGTCATCTTGTCCGCATGGCCATAACGGACCGTACAGCTTCATTCCACAGTGTTGGCTCGACGCTGGAGCACTACAGCAGGTGTGAACTTGTCTGCATCAACGGTTCGAAGCCGTCTGCGCAGGTTGGACTGGTTGCATGCATGCCATTACGTCTGCTTCCATTGTCCAGAAACCGCAAGCTCCTCCGACTGCAATGGGCACGTGAACACCGTCACTGGGGTGCTGAGTGGAGAAATGTAGTCTTTTCGGACGAGTCCCGCTTCAACGTGTCCTACAGTGATGGCCGCATAGGTGTCCGGCGGTACCGTGGTGAGCGCAACCTGGAGGGCTGTATTGCTGAGCGGCATAGCGGACAAACACCACGTGTGATGGTTTGGGGCTCCATTGGTTACAACAACCTATCTCGCTTCCTACTAATTGAAGGAAATTTGAACAGCAACCGGTACCTAACAGTGGTTGTAGGGCCTGAGGTACTCCCCTGCTTCAGGCATCTCCACAGGCCACATTTCAACAGGACAATGCCCGGCCACATATTGCGAGGAATATATAAGCCTTCATCGAAGAGCGACGGCTACCATTGCTTCCTTGGTCTGCACGTTCACCTGACATGTCACCCATCGAACATGTCTGGGATATGGTTGGTCGGCACCTGGTGTTTCACGGTCATCCAGTAACCAGTGTCATGGATTTGTGGGGCTTGAATACAGACTGCGTGGAGGGAAACCCTTCAGGAACTTATTCAGAACCTTTTTGATTCAATGCCACGGCGTATAGCAGCTCTAATTGCAGCTCATGGAGGCCAAACCAAATACTGAATATTAGGACTCAAAGGTCATGTATAGATTTGAAAAGTTTATCATTTGTTGCTTGTCATGTACCTAACCTATGATGTTAAATTCATTGAATTCATGCGTTTCCTTCTTGGTGTTGCAATTTTCACAAACGACAGTGCATATTATATCACATGGACGAATCACCCTCTTGATAGTTCCGAAGTCACGATCACAAGGAAGGAACGAAAACAAACTAGAGCCATTTTCCTAAAAATGCCACATGTGCCCTTTTTCAAATGGCCGATTCAAATTGTTTCTGAAGTCAAACACCCCGATATGACCATAAAAGTTAGTTTGAGAACGTCTTATGGCTTACCGGAAAAATGCGTGTCAGTTGGGGAATTTAATGTCGTGCTGCATGTTGCCATGGTAGCTCAGTTGGTTATTACAAGGGCACGGAAAGCCGAAGATCCGTTTAAATCCTCACTATTCCATTGATTTTTACTTTTTCTACTACGTATAGTAGGTAAGGGAAGTATTGTATTCCACACAAAAATTCGATACCGAGATTTCACCGGAAATATATGTTTTGAGGCCCTCTGAAACAAAAAAAAAAGCATTTTTGGAAATATCTCCGTGTGTGTGTGTGACTGTGGACAGCATAACTCAGAAACGAACAGTCGGATAAACTCCAAACTTGGTATTTAGGCTCGGTATCTTCCAGAGATGTGACACGAAGGTTTTCAAGAAAATCCCCCCACCGCAGATTACCCTATGGAACATTTTTCGAAAATTTTGATTTTCTCAAAAATGGTTCTAACGATTTTGATTACAATATCATATGTTTAAGATATTTTCATGACAAATGAAATGTATATCTCGAATTTTTTGGGAATATCTCCAAACGTTTTCTTCATTGTGAACGACTTTTGCATAACTGGTAACTCATAAGCGACAGACAAAATTTTACTGCACATAAAATGTAGATCACATTAAAATACACAATTTATGTCATATACATTTTTGTTGTTGAGTGAACCATTTTCGAGATATTGCTTGTTATTCCCTTAAATGTACCAATACTTATACGTTTTCTCAAATAAGAATTCATTATTCATTTTTTTGTCCGGTAATGCAAAGAGAATGGAATACTCCACATAGCAACCAGCTCTTAAAATACTGACTATCGCTTAAAGCCTACCAATTCCCCTTTCATCTACAAGAAAATTAGCAATAACATTAACATCTCGATACCTCGATTAACATGAAGCATATGGAGAATAGGCGTTTGTAAAAATAGTAGGTGCAGCAGTAGAGAAAGTCATGTGAGTGTATCACATCAGATTTTTTTCAGTCAGATTCTACCTTTCCAATACAAGTAAAACTTCCGCAGAATATGAAAGGGTTTATAGTGTCATGAGTAACACATAATAGGATGCAAACTAAAGTAATGGCGTTTGTGGTGCTTGTGATCATTAAGGTTCCATATCTAAAAGAGTTTCTTTCCAACAATTTGCAGCAGGGTGAACAAAAGGCAACCCTTACCCGAAAGTCTTCCAGCATTTCGTCACATCAAAGCTAAAATGTTACTGTAAACTCGGTGAGCGCATTCTTATTATTTTCAACATTTACATAAACAAAACGTACATTTTCAAAACGATTTCTATTTAACTGACTGGTATTACTACATTTAGATATTTTCATATGAGATTGAACACAGTTTTCTTACTACATTGCATCCGTATTTAACTCCCTCCGCCCCCTTCCCGCCTTCTAATGTTTGATTCAAATGCTTCAAAACCTGTTAGAAACACAGCATTAGGTATTTCTTTAAGGTGAGGTAAACTGATGATTTTGACCAAAATGTTGAATTTTTTGCTTTTATTGTCGTGTTAATATTTGAAATGATTTGCATATTCGAATATATTATTTATGTTTGTTGGCCAATTTAAAGTATTTTCAATACTTTTCTAAGGTGCCAGTGCACTAGACATTTAAAAAAATCTGATGTGTTACACTCACATGACTTTCTCTACTCTTGTACGAACTATTTATACAAAAGCTTATTCTCCATATGCTTCATGTTAATCGAGATATCGAGATGTTAATCTTATTGCTAATTTTCTTGTAGATGCAAGGGGAATATGGTAGGTTTTAAGCGATAGCCAAATATTTTAAGCGCTGGTTGCTATGTGGCGCATTCCATTCTCTTTGCATGTCCAGGACATAAAAAATCTGATGTGTTACACTCACATGACTTCCTCTACTCTTGTACAAACTATTTTTACAAACGCTTATTATCCATCTACTTCATGTTAATCGAGATAAACATTTGCAGACTCTATCTTATTGCTAATTTTCTTGTAGATTAAAGGGGAAAATATATTTACAAGGGCAATATAGAAAAACAGTATCCTTTAAGCACATACATATCTCTTAATAGTGGTTGCTAGGTGCAGCACCATTCCCTTTGCCACAGATTATAACTCTTTGCATATCCAAAAAAATGAATAACGAATTCCCATTTTAGAAAATAAGTATTGAAAAATTTAAGGGAATAACAAGCAATATCTCGAAAATTGTTCACTCAACAACAAAAATGTATATGACATAAATTGTGTACTTTAACGCGATCTACATTTTTTGTGTAGGAAAATTTTGTCTATCTCTTATGGTTTACCAGTTATGCAAAAGTCGTTCACAATGGAGAATACTTTTGAAGACATTCCCAGAAAATTCAAGATATACATTTTATTTGTCATGAAAGTATCTTAAACATATCATATATTAATCAAAATCGTTAGAGCCATTTTTGAGAAAATTAAAATTTTCGAAAAATGTTCCATGTTAAGGGTACTCTGGGGTGGGGGACTTTCTTGAAAACCTTCGTGTCGCATCCTTGGTAGATACTGAACCTAAATACCAAGTTTGGTGTTTATCCGACTGTTCGTTTCTGAGTTATGCTGTTCACAGACAGACACACACACACAGACAGACACACACACAGGAAGACACACACACAGACACACAGCCAGACACACAGACACACACGGACATGTTTCCAAAATGCTTTTTTTGGATTCAGGGGGTCTCAAAACATGTATTTCCGGTGAAATCTCGGTATCGAATTTTTAGGTGGAATACAATACTTCCCCTACTTACTATACGTAGTAGAGAAAGCAAAAAATCTGATGTGTTACACTCACATGACTTTCTCTACTCTTGTACAAACTATTTATACATACGCTTATTCTCCATCTACTTCATGTTAATCGAGATAAACATTTGCAGACTCTATCTTATTGCTAATTTTCTTGTAGATGTAAGGGGAAAATATATTTACCAGGGCAATGTAGAAAAACAGTAGCCTTTAAGCACATACATATCTCTTAATAGCTAGTTGCTAGGTGCAGCACCATTCCCTTTGTCACAGATTATAATTGTTTGCATATCCAAGACAAAAAAATGAATAACGAATTCCCATTTTAGAAAATAAGTATTGAAAAATTTAAGGGAATAACAAGCAATATCTCGAAAATTGTTCACTCAACAAAAAAAATGTATATGACATAAATTGTGTATTTTAACGCGCTCTACATTTTTTGTGTAGTAAAATTTTGTCTATCTCTTATGGTTTACCAGTTATGCAAAAGTCGTTCACAATAAAGAATACTTTTGGAGACATTCCCAGGAAATTCAAGATATACATTTTATTTGTCATAAAAATATCTTAAGCATATGATATTTTAATCAAAATCGTTAGAGCCATTTTTGAGAAAATTAAACTTTTCGAAAAATGTTCCATGTAAAGGGTACTCTGGGGTAGGGGGATTTTCTTGAAAACCTTCGTGTCGCATCCTTGGAAGATACTGAACCTAAATACCAAGTTTGGTGTTTATCCGACTGTTCGTTTCTGAGTTATGCTGTTCACAGACACACACACACACAGACACACACACGGACATGTTTCCAAAAATGCTTTTTGTGGTTTCAGGGGGTCTCAAAACATGTATTTCCGGTGAAATCTCGGTATCCAAATTATGGGTGGAATACAATACTTCCCCTACTTACTATACTAGTAGAGAAAGTAAAAATCTGATGTGTTACACACACATGACTTTCTCTACTCTTATACAAACTGTTTTTACAAACGCTTATTCTCCATCTACTTCATGTTAATCGAGATAAACATTTGCAGACTCTATCTTATTGCTAATTTTCTTGTAGATGTAAGAGGAATATATATTTACAAGGGCAATATAGAAAAACAGTAGCCTTTAAGCACATACATATCTCTTAATAGTTGGTTGCTAGGTGCAGCACCATTCGCTTTGCCACAGATTAATATTCTCTCACATGACTTTCTCTACTCTTATACAAACTATTTTTACAAACGCTTATTCTCCATATGCTTCATGTTAATCGAGATATCGAGATGTCAATCGTATTGGTAATTTTCATGTAGATGCAAGGGGAATATGGTAGGTTTAAAGCGATAGTCAAATATTTTAACGCTGGTTGCTATGTGGCGCATTCCACTCTCTTTGCATGTACAAGACATAAAAAAAGTATTGGAAAATTTAAGGGAATAACAAGCAATATCTCGAAAACGGTTCACTCAACAAAAGAAATGTACATAACATAAATTGTGTATTTTAACGCGATCTACATTTTTTTGTGTAGTAAAATTGCGTCTATCTGTTATGGTTTACCTGTTATGCAAAAGTCGTTCACAATGAAGAATACTTTTGGAGACATTCCCAGAAAATTCAAGATATACATTTTATTTGTCATAACAATATCTTAAACATATGATATTTTAATCAAAATCGTTGGAGCCATTTTTGAGAAAATTAAAATTTTCGAAACATTTTCCATGTAAAGGGTACTCTGGGGTGGAGGGATCTTCTTGAAAACCTTCGTGTCGCATCCTTGGAAGATACTGAACCTCAATACGAAGTTTGGTGTTTATCCGACTGTTCGTTTCTGAGTTATGCTGTTCACAGACAGACAGACACACCCACCCACCCACCCACCCACCCACTCACACACACACACACACATACACACAGACACATAGACACACAGACACACACACGGACATGTTTCCAAACATGTTTTTTTTGGATTCAGGGGGTCTCAAAACATGTATTTCCGGTGAAATCTCGGTATCGAATTTTTGGGTGGAATACAATACTTCCCCTACTTACTATACGTAGTAGAGAAAGTAAAAATCTGATGTGTTACACTCACATGACTTTCTCTACTCTTGTACAAACTATTTTTACAAACGCTTATTCTCCATCTACTTCATGTTAATCGAGATAAACATTTGCAGCCTCTATCTTATTGCTAATTTTCTTGTAGATATAAGGGGAAAATGCATTTACAAGGGCAATTTGGAAGTACAGTAGCCTTTAAGCACATACATATCTCTTAATAGCTGGTTGCTAGGTGCAGCACCATTCCCTTTGCCACAGATTATAACTCTTTGCATATCCAAGACAAAAAAAATCTGATGTGTTACACTCACATGACTTTCTCTACTCTTGTACAATCTAATTTTACAAACGCCTATTCTCCATATGCTTCATGTTAATCGAGATATCGAGATGTCAATCTTATTGGTAATTTTCTTGTAGATGCAAGGAAAATATGGTAGCTTTTAAGCGATAGTCAAATATTTTAACGCTGGTTGCTAAGTGACGCATTCCATTCTCTTTGCATGTCCAGGACATAAAAAAAAATCTGATGTGTTACACTCACATGACTTTCTCTACTCTTGTACAATCTAATTTTACAAACGCCTATTCTCCATATGTTTCATGTTAATCGAGATATCGAGATGTCAATCTTATTGGTAATTTTCTTGTAGATGCAAGGGGAATATGGTAGCTTTTAAGCGATAGTCAAATATTTTAACGCTGGTTGCTATGTGGCGAATTCCATTCTCTTTGCATGTTCAGGACATAAAAAAAATGAATAACGAATTTGAGAAAAAGTATAAGTATTGGAAAATTTAAGGAAATAACAAGCAATATCTCGAAAACGGTTCACTCAACAAAAGAAACGTATATGACATAAGTTGTGTATTTTAACGCGATCTACATTTTTTGTGTAGCAAAATTTTGTCTATCTCTTATGGTTTACCAGTTATGCAAAAGTCGTTCACAATGAAGAATATTTTTGGAGACATTCCCAGAAAATTCGAGATATACATTTTATTTGTCATGACAATATCTTAAACATATGATATTTTAATCAAAATCGTTAGAGCCGTTTTTGAGAAAATTAAAATTTTCGAAAAATGTTCCATGTAAAGGGTAGTCTGGGGTGGGGGGATTTTCTTGAAAACCTTCGTGTCGCATCTCTGGAAGATACTGAACCTAAATACCAAGTTTGGTGTTTATCCGACTGTTCGTTTTTGAGTTATGCTGTTCACAGACACAGACACACAGACACACAGACAGACAGACACACAGACACACAGACACACAGACAGATACACACACGGACATGTTTCCAAAAATGCTTTTTTTGGATTCAGTGATTCTCAAAACATGTATTTCCGGTGAAATCTCGGTATCGAATTTTTGGGTGGAATGCAATACTTCCCCTACTTACTATACGTAGTAGAGAAAATAAAAATGTATAACGCATTTGAGAAAAAGTATAAGTATTGGAAAATTTAAGGAAATAACAAGCAATATCTCGAAAACGGTTCACTCAACAAAAGAAATGTATATGACATAAGCTGTGTATTTTAACGCGATCTACATTTTTTGTGTAGTAAAATTTTGTCTATCTCTTATGGTTTACCAGTTATGCAAAAGTCGTTCACAATGAAGAATACTTTTGGAGATATTCCCAGAAAATTCAAGATATACATTTCATTTCTCATGACATTACCCTAAACATATGATATTTTCATCGAAATCGTTAGAGCCATTTTTGAGAAAATTAAAATGTTCGAAAAATGTTCCATGTAAAGGGTAGTCTGGGGTGGAGGGATTTTCTTGAAAACCTTCGTGTCGCATCTCTGGAAGATACTGAACCTAAATACCAAGTTTGGTGCTTATCCCATTGTTCGTTTTTGTGTTATGCTGTTCACAGACACACACACACACAGACACACACACGGACATGTTTCCAAAAATGCTTTTTTTGGATTCAGGAGGTCTCAAAACGTGTATTTCTGGTGAAATCTCGGTATCGAATTTTTGGGTGGAATGCAATACTTCCCCTACTTACTATACGTAGTAGAGATTTAAAAATGAATAACGAATTCCCATTTTAGAAAATAAGTATTGAAAAATTTAAGGGAATAACAAGCAATATCTTGATAATGGTTCACTCAACAAAAAAAATGTATATGACATAAATTCTGTATTTTAACGCGATCTACATTTTTTGTGTAGTAAAATTTTGTCTATATCTTATGGTTTACCAGGTATGCAAAAGTCGTTCACAATAAAGAATACTTTTGGAGACATTCCCAGAAAATTCATGATATACATTTTGTTTGTCATAAAAATATCTTAAACATATGATATTTTAATCAAAATCGTTAGAGCCATTTTTGAGAAAATTAAAATTTTCGAAAAATCTTCCATAACCTAAATACCAAGTTTGGTGCTTATCCGATTGTTCGTTTTTGTGTTATGCTGTTCACAGACACACACACACACACACACACAGACACACAGATACACACATGGACATGTTTCCAAAAATGCTTTTTTTGGATTCAGGGGGTCTCAAAACATGTATTTCCGGTGAAATCTCGGTATCGAAATTTTGGGTGGAATACAATACTTCCCCTACTTACTATACGTAGTAGAGAAAGTAAAAATGAATAACGAATTCCCATTTGAGAAATTATTGAAACATTTAAGGGAATAACAAGCAATATCTCGAAAACAGTTCACTCAACAACAAAAATGTATATGACATAAATTGTGTATTTTAACGCGATCTACATTTTTTGTGTAGTAAAATTTTGTCTATCTCTTATGGTTTACCAGTTATGCAAATGTCGTTCACAATGAAGAATACTTTTGGAGACCTTCCCAGAAAATTCGAGATATACATTTCATTTCTCATAAAAATATCTTTAACATATGATATTTTAATCAAAATCGTTAGAGCCATTTTTGAGAAAACTAAAATTTTCGAAAAAAGTTCCATGTAAAGGGTAGTCTGGGGTGGGGGGATTTTCTTGAAAAGCTTCATGTCGCATCTCTGGAAGATACTGAACCTAAATACCAAGTTTGGTGTTTATCCGACTGTTCGTTTCTGAGTTATGCTGTTCACAGACACACACACGGACATGTTTCAAAAAATCTGATGTGTTACACTCACATGACTTTCTCTACTCTTGTACAATCTAATTTTACAAATGCCTATTCTCCATATGCTTCATGTTAATCGAGATATCGAGATGTCAATCTTATTGGTAATTTTCTTGTAGATGCAAGGGGAATATTATAGCTTTTAAGCGATAGTCAAATATTTTAACGCTGGTTGCTATGTGGCGCATTCCATTCTCTTTGCATGTCCAGGACATAAAAAAATGAATAACGAATTTGGGAAAAAGTATAAGTATTGGAAAATTTAAGGAAATAACAAGCAATATCTCCAAAACGGTTCACTCAACAAAAGGAATGTATATGACATAAGTTGTGTCTTTTAACGCGATCTACACTTTTTGTGTAGTAAAAGTTTGTCTATCTCTTATGGTTTACCAGTTATGCAAAAGTCGTTCACAATAAAGAATACTTTTGGAGACATTCCCAGAAAATTCGAGATATACATTTCATTTCCCATGACATTGTCTTAAACATATTGTCGTGTACCTCAATAATTAATAATTACTTAACTTCAGAGGAGGGCAACTCGCTTGTGAGAGGGATCGTCAATCAAACAAAGGAAACTTTAATTTAAGAGGCAACGACGAGGACGCAGCTAAAGTTATCTCAAAAATATTCTTACACTAACATAATTCCTGGCTGAAGGGAGAGGCAAGGATTCTATTCTACCATAATAATTCTACCATGCCACAATATGATATTTTCATCAAAATCGTTAGAGCCAGTTTTGAGAAAATTAAAATTTTCGAAAAATCTTCCATGTAAAGGGTAGTTTGGAGTGGGGGGATTTTCTTGAAAACCTTCGTGTCGCATCTCTGGAAGATACTGAACCTAAATACCAAGTTTGGTGCTTATCCGACTGTTCGTTTTTGAGTTATGCTGTTCACAGACACACAGACACACACACACACACACACAAACACACACACACAGACACACACACGGACATGTTTCCAAAAATGCTATTTTTGGATTCAGGAGGTCTCAAAACATGTATTTCCGGTGAAATCTCGGTATCGAATTTTTGGGTGGAATGCAATACTTCCCCTACTTACTATACGTAGTAGAGAAAGTAAAAAATCTGATGTGTTACACTCACATGACTTTCTCTACTCTTGTACAATCTAATTTTACAAACGCCTATTCTCCATATGCTTCATGTTAATCGAGATATCGAGATGTCAATCTTATTGGTAATGTTCATGTAGATGCAAGGGGAATATGGTAGCTTTTAAGCGATAGTCAAATATTTTAACGCTGGTTGCTATGTGGTGCATTCCATTCTCTTTGCATGTCCAGGACATAAAAAAAAATGAATAACGAATTTGAGAAAAAGTATAAGTATTGGAAAATTTAAGGGAATAACAAGCAATATCTCGAAAATGGTTCACTCAACAAAAGAAATGTATATGACATAAGTTGTGTATTTTAACGCGATCTACATTTTTTGTGTAGTAAATTTTTGTCTATCTCTTATGGTTTACCAATTATGCAAAAGTCGTTCACAATGAAGAATACTTTTGGAGACATTCCCAGAAAATTCGAGATATACATTTCATTTCCCATGACATTATCTTAAACATATGATATTTAATCAAAATCGTTAGAGCTATATTTGAGAAAATTAAAATTTTCGAAAAATGTTCCATGTAAAGGGTTATCTGGATTGGGGGGATTTTCTTGAAAACCTTCGTGTCGCATCTCTGGAAGATACTGAACCTAAATACCAAGTTTGGTGCTTATCCGACTGTTCGTTTCTGAGTTATACTGTTCACAGACACACAGACACACACACAGACACACACACACACACACACACACACACACGGACATGTTTCCAAAAATGCTTTTTTTTGGATTCAGGACGTCTCAAAACATGTATTTCCGGTGAAATCTCGGTATCGAATTTTTGGGTGGAATGCAATACTTCCCCTACTTACTATACGTAGTAGAGAAAGTAAAAATCTGATGTGCTACACTCACATGACTTTCTCTACTCATGTACGAACTATTCTTACAAACGTTTATTCTCCATATGCTTCATGTTAATCGAGATATCGAGATGTCAATCTTATTGCTAATTTTCTTGTAGATGCAAGGGGAACATGGTAGGTTATAAGCGATAGTCAAATCTTTTAAGCGCTGGTTGCTATGTGGCGCATTCTATTCTGTTTGCATATCCAGGACATAAAAAATTGAATAAGGAATTTGAGCAAAAGTATAAGTATTGGAAAATTTAAGGAAATAACAAGCAATATCTCGAAAATGGTTCACTCAACTAAAACAATGTATATGACATAAATTGTGTATTTTAACGCGGTCTACATTTTTTGTGTAGTAAAATTTTGTCTATGTCTTATGGTTTACCAGTTATGCAAAAGTCGTTCATTATGAAGAATACTTTTGGAGACATTCCCAGAAAATTCGAGATATACATTTCATTTCTCATGACATTATCTTAAACATATGATATTTTCATCAAAATCGTTAGAGCCATTTTTGAGAAAATTAAAATGTTCGAAAAATGTTCCATGTAAAGGGTAGTCTGGGGTGGGGGGATTTTCTTGAAAACCATCGTGTCGCATCTCTGGAAGATACTGAACCTAAATACCAAGTTTGGTGTTTATCAGACTGTTCGTTTTTGAGTTATGCTGTTCACAGACACACACACAGACACACACACACACACACACACACACAGACACACACACGGACATGTTTCCAAAAATGCTTTTTTTGGATTCAGTGGGTCTCAAAACATGTATTTCCGGTGAAATCTCGGTTTCGAATTTTTGGGTGGAATGCAATACTTCCCCTACTTACTATACGTAGTAGAGAAAGTAAAAATGAATAACGAATTTGAGAAAATTTTTTGGGTGGAATGCAATACTTCCCCTACTTACTATACGTAGTAGAGAAAGTAAAAATACTTTTGTTTGGATTCAGGAGGCATCAAAGCATAACATAAATTCGATACCGACATTTCACCGGAGATACATGTTTTGAGACCCCCTGATTCCAAAAAAACGCATTTTTGGAAACATGTCCGTGTGTGTGTCTGTCTGTGTGTCTGTGAACAGCATAACTCAGAAACGAATAGTCGGATAAACACCAAACTTGGTATTTAGGTTCAGTATCCTCCAGAGATGCGACACGAAGTTTTTCAAGAAAATACCCCCACCCCAGATTACCCTTTACGTGGAACATTTTTCAAAAATTTTAATTTCCTCAAAAATGGCTTTAACGATTTTGATTAAAATATCATATGTAAGATATTTTCATGACAAATAAAATGTATATCTTGAATTTTCTGGGAATGCCTCCAAAAGTATTTATTTGAACGACTTTTGCATAACTGGTAAATCATAAGAGATAGACAAAGTTTTACTGCACAAAAAAGTAGTTCGCGTTAAAATACACAATTAATGACATACATTTTTGTTGTTATGTGAACCATTTTCGAAATATTGCTTGTTAGTCCCTTAAATTTTTCAATACTTATTTTCTCAAATGGGAATTCATTATTCATTTTTACTTTCTCTACTACGTATAGTAAGTAGGGGAAGTATTGTATTCCACCCAAAAATTCGATACCGAGATTTCGCCGGAAATACATGTTTTGAGACCCCCTGAATCCAAAAAAAGCATTTTTGGAAACATGTCCGTGTGTGTGTGTGTCTGTCTGTGTGTGTGTGTCTGTGAACAGCATAACTCGGAAACGAAGAGTCGGATAAACACAAACTTGGTATTTAGGTTCATTATCTTCCAAGGATGCGACACGAAGGTTTTCAAGAAAATCCCCCCACCCCAGAGTACCCTTTACATGGAACATTTTTCGAAAATTTTAATTTCCTAAAAATGGCTCTAACGATTTTGATTAAAATATCACATGTTTAAGATATTTTTATGACAAATAAAATGTATATCTTGAATTTCCTAGGGATGTGTCCAAAATTATTTTTTATTGTGAACGACTTTTGCATAACTGGTAAACCATAAGAGATATACAAAATTTTACTACACAAAAAATGTAGATCGCGTTAAAATACACAATTTATGTCATATACATTTTCTTGGTTAAGTGAACCATTTTCGAGATATTGCTTGTTATTCCCTTAAATTTTTCAATACTTATTTTCCTAAAATGGGAATTCGTTATTCATTTTTTTTGTCTTGGATATGCAAAGAGCTATAATCTGTGGCAAAGGGAATGGTGCTGCTCCTAGCAACCAGCTATTAAATAGCTTAAAGGCTACTGTTTTTCTCTATTGCCCTTGTAAATATATTTTCCCCTTACATCTACAAGAAAATTAGCAATAAGATAGAGTCTGCAAATGTTTATCTCGATTAACATGAAGTAGATGGAGAATAAGCGTTTGTAAAAATAGTTTGTACAAGAGTAGAGAAAGTCATGTGAGTGTAACACATCAGATTTTTTTGTGTTGTATATGGAAAGAAAATTAATCTGTGGCAAAGAGAATTGTGCTGCACCTAGCAACCAACTATTACGAGACATGTCTAAGCTTAAAGGCTACTGTATTTCTATATTGCCCTTGCAAATACAAAACAAGAGAAACATGGTACGCCTTAAGCAATAGTCAAATATTTTTAGAACTGGTCGCTACGTGAAAAATGTAATTCTCTTTGCATGTCAAAAGGTCGTTTCTGCAAATGTTTATCTCGAGTAATATGAAATAGATGAAGAGTAAGAGTTTGTAAAAATAGTTTGTACAAGAGTAAGGAAAGTTATGTGAGTGTAACGCATCAAATTTATTTATGTCCTGGACATGCAAAGAGAATAGAATACTGCACATAGAAACCAGCTCTTTTAATATTTGACTGTCGCTTAAAGTCTACCGTGTTCCCCTTACATCTACAAGAAAATTAGCAATAAGATTAACATCTCGATTAACATGAAGCATATAGAGAATAAGCGTTTGTAAAAATAGTTTGTACAAGAGTAGAGAAAGTGTGTAGAGTGTAAGACACCAGATTTTTTTTCCCTGGTAATGCAAAGAGAATGGAATACTCCACATAGGAACCAGCTCTTAAAACATTTGACTATCGCTTAAAGCCTACCAATTCCCCTTGCATCTACAGGAAAATTAGCAATAAGATTAACATCTCGATATCTCGTTTAACATGAAGCATATGGAGAATAAGCATTTGTAAAAATGGTTTGTACAAGAGTAGCGAAAGTCATGTGAGTGTAACATCAGATATTTTTTGGATTCAGGGGGCCTCAAAACATGTTTCCGGTGAATTCTCTATATAGAATTTGTGGGTGGAATATAATACTTCCCGTACTTACTATACGTAGTAGAGAAAGTAAAAATAGTGTGATGCACTTACATGACCTTCTCTACTCACTCTTCTGCAAACTATTCTTACAAAAGCTTATTCTTTTCTCTACTAATCAAGATAGATTTTCAATTCACATTTTACACGTTTTGTTGTAGGAAGAGCGTGTTGCTATGTAATTGCGTTGAAATTCCATGCGAATAACGACTTCCTTAGTTGAGAAAAGTACTAGTATTTGAATATGCCGGAAATAGTTAACTGGACAAAAATATTTATTTCACAAATTGTTTGCTTTAACGAGATCTACATTTGTTGTGTAATAAGATTTTGTCTATCTCTTACGTTTACCAACTATTAGGTTAAAAATTCATTCAGAATGAAGAGGACCTCAGAGGCTATTCCCAGAAAATGCAATATGGCATGTATACCAGGTGACCCAACCGCGCCGTATCTGATGTCTGCAGATAACCCTTCGTGCGTTAAAAGAGTTGCAGAACTCAACGGAGAATTCCAAGTAAACACAGGCCAGTGGGGAACTGGCGCATTGGCGCCCTAAAAACCACCACCACCCCCACCACCACCAACACCACCACCACCACTATATCAGAGGTTCTCAGAAACGTCCATATGGATACACGGAGACGGTTGGAACATCCTATCAATCAACAGGGACAAAATTTCGAACGTCTATTCAATGCACGAAGTCAGCATAACAGTACCGTTAGATGATGATGATGATGATGATGATGATAATAATAATAATAATAATAATAGTAACATTAACATTTTAATAGCAAGCAAACAAATTGTAATGAAACACTGTGTGCTCTCCTATTTGTTGCTTATAGTGCGCAATGTTAGACAAGAGCAGTGTAAACACAATTTAAAATAAATAGCTATGGGCGGGTACGGATAGGTAAAAAAAGACATTTTAATTATTTGTCAGTCTAAAAAGTGAGTTTACTCCCTCGAAAATAAAGCCTGTGTAACTGAAGTGGAAAATGTTCTAAGACCCTTTCGGTCTATTTTTGTCTATAATCACGGACTGTACGAGTTCTATTGCAAGCCTGAGAAGTGCCTCTTAGTCAGCTCGATCCGCTCATCGTCTTTGCTGACAAGCAAGAGTCGTAAAATAAAGCTCGACTGGCCCCGTAGTTCAGTCAGTAGAGCACTTGCCTGCCATGCGAGGGGTTCCGGGTTCGATTCCAAGATTATTCCCTATTCTCCCCAGAGTCTGGAAGTATGAATCAGAGTGTAAATGTGTGTGTGTGTGTGTGTGTGTGTGATTTAGTGATTAAAGCCCAAAGTTTATTAGAAACCCCAAAACAAGCGAATATGAGTTAACATCATTGCCTATAGGTAATAATAATAATAATATGTTCCAAAGGAAAGGCCGCCGAAGTCCATTGTAGTTTAAATGAAACTTTAAAAAAACAAAAGTTCCCCACTGACCAGCGAGCGGAATGGCTCAGGCGGTTACATCTGTGGCCCGCATTCGGGAGGTTGGGTTCAATTCCCATGGTCAATCTTCCTGGCCCATGGGTTTTTCGGGGATTTTCTCGCGTCGCCAGGCGAATGCTGGGAAGGATTCTCACATGCCCCGAATTTTCCTGCCCCTCCATTTCATCTCACTTCATCTTTCATCCGTTGCTCTCTATCAGGGTTGGAAGTGTTGGCGACAGTGTACAGTGTGGCAGGGGAAAAGAATGCTCTTTGTGACTCTCTCCGTCCCTCGGCTTTCCGCTGGCTGCCGGTGGTATCCGAACCCCCTTGAGGGGCATTGGACCCCCTCTGTCTCTATCTGGAAAACTTAGGAACCCTGCCATTCCTGTACTGTCATCCCTGGTTCCGGCCGTCCGGTGTCTCCTCTCGCCTCATCCTTCCTTCTGGGGACGCCCCCTTGTGGGGCGTAGGTACAGTATCCCCTACGTGGATCAGTGCCAAGTCCCCTCCGAAGCCAATCCATTCCCACTGACTTGTGTTTACTTGGAATTGTCCCGTTGAGTTCTGCAGCTTTTTTAACGCACAAAGGGATATCTACACACTTCAAATGCGGTGCGGTTCGGGCACCTGAGTAGTATAGAAATGACAGAGCTGGCGCACTTAATATGCATGGAATGTCAATTAATATGCTAATGAGCCCCTCCCCACTTCACCCCTCCCTCCCCCCGCAGGGCCTTGGTAGTTTTACTTGCAGCTGAGGGTCGTAAATCTTGTTGAGTACAATGGAAGCTTGACAGTTAAGCAATTAAGGCTGTCAATCAACTGTCAAAACGAACAAAGGGGTCATAAATTTAAGGTTCTGTAACAAAGGCGAGATGTTTTTCCTACCCATTCCACATCAGGCCACTTCTGCACTTGTTGCAGTTACCCACTCCACTCCAATTGTTTGTCGAACACGTGGCATACTCATTCCACTAGCTTTTAACAAAAGAACAATGCTTACCCTTCAGCTGTCAAAATGAACAAAGCCCATGATGAATTAGGGTCGTGACAAAGAGCACCTAAGACAGTTAACAGAGAAACAAGTTCTATTGTCCGGTGCAAGCATTTATTTCTCATTCCACTGCCTCCATAACAAAGCCGGTTCCCTTTCCATTGTGGAAGAGATTCTATTGTGTGTGCCTTTCTATTGTCCGAGGCAAGCCTTCTTTAGAAAGACCATCTGGCATACTCATTCCACAACCCTATAACAAAGCTGGTCCCTTTCCATTGTGTAAGAGATTCTATTGTGTGCCTTTCTATTGTCCCGGGCAAGACTAGTTTAGAAAGACACCTGCGGCGTTTCCCATTCCACTGCTCCATAACAAAGCCGGTCCCTTTCAATTGTTTGTCGTGCACCTGCTAGCTTAACAAAAGAATTCGAGGGTTGCTTTATGCTCGTCCTGTCCTTGTTTGCGTGAAAGAGAGAGAAGCCTGTTTACCAACTCTGCGTAACAACGTCAGAGTCAGCCATCATTATTTTGCCTGAGGGACTGTTCTCTCCGATGTTTTACTACATCCTACGAATATGTCCGAGCATAGTTAACAAGCATTCTGCTTGGCCCATTTCAGGCAATGACTCTGAAAAAGCGCCTAATATACATTTCATTACATACATTAAACCTCTGCGTGGATATCCATAGATCGGTGCTCGATTCTTACTGTAATCAAAAGTTTATTGCTAATGAGAAATTAATGATTGATATTATTATATCATTACCTTAATTAATAAAAGCGCTTTTAGAGGATTCTAGCCCCTAGTTCGAACCTTACCCAGCGAAACGCTATAATAAATACTAAATTATTGAAGCGTGAATGGGTCAGATTAAAATGTATGTATTTAACAAATATAATTATTTGTATTAAACCCCTGCGTATACTTAGATATTCCGATGCCTAGACACGATTCTTTATTTTCTTACTTCTCTCTCTCTTTCTTCCTTTTTGCTCTTTCAATCTATCTCTTTCTTTCTCCACAACTTGTACACATCCAGGCGCTCACATATACACGAGCACATGCGCATACATCAACATGCATACACTGGTGCACGCATGCACACACACGCACATACATGTAACTCAACAATTATCACTTTCAAAAAGAGATATCAAAACCCTTTACGTGCATTGCCTCTCTATAATAAAAGTTTTCACTTCCCTCACTGAATCATTTATTCTCTTGCATAGAAAAACACATTCATCCCCCACTCCCTATAGATCGCTTCCCCACCGATCCTCTCTGCAAGTCATTACATGTGATAGAAGAACCGGTTTTTCTAGCCGCTGTATATAAGCAGCCCCTTCTCGCACTGCTCTGAATATTATTCGAGGGGTAATCGAGTCGATAATACAATGGATGATTTTTGGAGTGAATGCGGAGAAGAATCATACCATTATACATATTATCATAAAGAGTCGTGTAATGGCATCATGCATTCTATAGTGTGTGACATGCCTTCCTATCATGACCAGATGACTTCTCGAGGCATATGCACAGACAACTGTCTGGTCTACAAAAGAAGCATCATGTAAGTATCGTTTTTATTCTTGAATGCAAACTCTAAAAAGAATGCAATTGTTCTCTAAAGAAGAGTGAAAATTAAAAATGGTTCATTCTATTGTATTTTCTTTCTTTCCAGAGAAACTGATACCGAAAGTGAGGGTGAGATGCTCAGCCTCATTTCAAATCACGGCTCTCTGTGGCATTCAGAGTACTGCAATGGGTATACTCACTCTGTACTGTGTGCAAAACCAGAGGTACACGACAAGATGGCGTCATACTTTCCATGCAATGAGAGCTGCAACGTATTCCTCTTCAGACAGAGAAATTTAAAGTGAGTACCTCTTTAAATATGTATCATTATTGTACATTGCTATCGTCATATACGTAACATTAATTGTATGCGATACTAACATACATTACAGGGTACTATAGTACAACAGCAGTTGTATACGACTAACACTGGAAATAATAATGACTTTTGCAGAATTCAAATGACGACACCAGCGCCTAAAACCGAGGTAGATTCCGATGATAAAGAACCGGAAGATATAGTGGAATATCCCATTGCACAGCAGTATGCTAAACACATAGATGAGGAACAGGATTCCAATTCACAGCAGGCTGGGGATCTAACACAGACGACCTCCGAGTCTCCTCCTGGAAAGCCTGCAGAACTCGGGAAAACATTGACGTGAGTATTTTCACATATATAAAAATCATTGTTTCATTCCTCTGTGACCTAACAAAAATTAATTCTTTCAGGTTACCTTAACTTCACCCAAGCACTTTTCTAAGACCTTCATTGTGTAATGTTTCAGGCGGTGCAATAAGGGGAAGAAGAAGAGGAACAGCTTTGCAGACCTGCAAAGGAGGCTGACGCTATTGGAGGATAGAATAAGCAACATCGAGACGCCCAAGAAACATGACGGTAAGAAGCGTGTGCCGAGACGTCTACATCTCGAAAAGGCGCAGCATTAACATAGGATTCTTCTATGATCTTCCAGTGCTTTTAGTGAAAAACACAGACAAATTTGTATACATGACAATTCAAGATTGGGAGATAATTCGTGAGAGTCTTCCTACATTCAGTGCATTCCTCCAAACGAGAAAGTATCCGCGTGTGGAATATTGTGAAAATATTCTTTTCTCTTATAATATTGTTGCTTATATGCAAGAGACAGAAATAAAATTTTTGAACACTATTTTAAATGATTGTGAAATATTTTAAATAGAGATAAAATTTGCAGGCTAAAAGGACTTGAATCGTTTATAGACTACCATTTAGGTAACCTGACTGATGCAAATGTAATGCAATATGTTGGAACGAGGAGTTGGAGGAAGAAAGTGATGGAAATGAAGGATAAATAATAACAATAAAAAGAATGAAAGTATGCTTTTACATAGTGTTTTTATTCATTAATAATCATCGCATTCCTAATGAAAAACAATCCTTACAATGAATAGTTTAAAATAAAAGCTGCATCACATGAGTCAGAGGCTTGTATGTAAATACTTTATCGTGAATTATCAAACAATACAAAGTGGTCTGTGCAGGAATATTTGCACTAGCTTGAATTTCTATTCTAATGTTAACAGCACCATTTACAACTTCCTCTGGTTGATGTGAGCAATCTATAACAAATATAGGAGCAAATTTAAGAAAATCTTTTCTCTTCAATAAAGGATAGTTCTCTTTTTCATAATAAGAGTTTTGAAACTTTGAGTACATATCATACAAAGATGCAAATCTAGAGTTTCCAAAATCCAAATTCATGTCATGATAGGGATAACATTCGCTATTAAGATAAATTCTCAAATTAGTTATGTTACAATGATCAAAAAGAGAACCGTCCTTAGATGCATTACTCGATCTTAAAGTTTGAGCACCCAAAATGACAATTCTCGGCTTCTCCATTTTTGATGTGGTGGCGACATTCCAGGTGAATGATTTAGTTTGCGGCACAGCAGGCTGAGTATGCAGATCCATGGTCCTAAATGGGAGATACAGCGCTTTGTCCGACTTGACAATCTTGAGAATTTCAACTTTTTCAGCATCTGAAAGTCGTATCACTGGCATTCTCCACTCGATTCGTGCAAGTTTAAGGCTTGCATTCTCTTCACCCTCAGGCGCTATAATACAGTTTTTAGAGTCCTTGGATCGAATCAGCACCAACTCAAACTTGCTATTGAGTATGAGTTCCTTGTGGTCGTCAGCAAATCCCAGAAGCATCGAAAGCGGTACTATGGCGTTGAAGGCTCCATTTGCTGCATTCACAATGTCCATGTCTTCTCCAGGATAGCACCATCCAGCATTCAGCAAGCGATCAGACTCCATTGGATTGAGAGCAGCATAGTTGCGTAAAGTTGAGGCGATCCCGGGGTTCCTGGTTCGATCAATAGTTGAGCCGTTCATATCCAGTCGAATCTCCTCAAACATGAATGCAATAGCGTTATTGGTAAGCTTTGCAGTAGTAGCTGTTCCATTAGGTTTAGTAATACTCCCCTCGATGTATAGATAACTTCGATTACGTAAAGTATATAAATCCTCAGCTTGACAAGGGATTCTAATTTCATCATTAGCCTCCAGAGCCGATGTATTATACGGTAAAAACACATGTTCCTCTTCTTTAGTGATCTTGTCATCGAATGTCGGTGCGCCGGTAACATTAAAGATGTCCATGATTATAGAAGTCTGAAGCCCAATACCTGGAGGAAGTGTCGATTACGTGATGTTAACTCTCCGGGTGTCAAGGGCAGAGTATGATGTGTGCGTTGAATCACTCCCTTATTATATCCTCGACGTCGTTGACTTCTTCTAAAATCTATTGGCATTGCAGCGGATGTGAAGCCTTATGCTTATATCCTCGTTTCTAAAGTCAATAATATTACCGCTTTGGTCCACTACACGAAGACTAATTTGCTCTATAGCATTGGTGTTTATGATTGGAACGTAAATTGGATTTGACGGCTCTTGAGAAATATGATATCCAGGCGGAACAGAAGGGAAAAACTCGTAGATCGAGTGGCCGCTTTTACCGTCGATGAAAGAGCCTGTTGCAATACTGCACTCGATTCGAATGATGCTCACCTTAAATATATTCACCAGGTAATCAGATTCAGACAGCTGATTAGCAGGAATAACTTTACATCTGAAGCCCAATAGCGAGCCTATAGAACGATCACCGGAAAAATCAATAGTGAAAGGACATTTAATTTCAGCCTTCATTGTGTTATTATTAGGTCTAATAAAGAAGACATTCTCATCCACACCTAGCTTATCTCTGATGTATTCATTAATATCAGAAATCTCATAAGTTCCGTCAGGTATATCAATGATCTTAATTTCATCATTGTGCATGTAATGAAATTGATTATTACTCCTATCAACATTAGGAATTGAATAGAAGGTTTCAAAATTCAGTAGAGCAATCTCATAATGATACTTCGAATCTAGCTGAAGAGGAGGATTCAGGTATGTAGCAAGCACAGACTCGTTGCCGCTGACAGCAATAGTGTAACTCATTGCGATAGAAATTGCAAGCACAAGTGCCCGCAGATGACTGAGCTGAAACTCTGAAACCTCTTAGTGTTATACAGTACCTTAGCATCTCTGAGGTACCTTTCTATCTCTTTTGGAGGCTTCAAGTTTCCAAAGTTGTCGAAATAAAATGACACGTTGCCATCCTTCTTTATAGCAACCCAATGAGTGCCTTCATTCTCTGAAGTATCGAGATTAACAATAATTCTCTCTCTGTAACGAGGTCTTGAGGGTAGCTGATCGATCATGTATACACCCCTAAAATGAGGAATCTTTAAACGTCGGGCATACAAGTCGAGGTCTATGTTACTTAATGCTTTTTCTGGGACAGGTATAGCTCTCTGCCGGAGTTTTTTGAATTTCCTTTCTTGCTCGGTCTCCTCTTCCTTTCGGTGTTCCTCGCCTTATTCTTCTTCTTCTTCTTCTTCTTCACTCGTAGGCCTTTCCCTCTTGCTTCAATTTCTTTGTTATGTCTCATCATTTCAGCAAGTTGTTTATCCGCAGCCTTTTTCTTATTTACAGCAGAGGCTATTTGTGCAGCGCCTCCAGCGGCGGCTCCTAATGCTGCAATAATTGGTATGAGTGGTAGAAATCCTCCTCGTTTCTTATTCCTGGATCCCGCACCAACAGCTACCTTACCCTTCATGATGGTTGTTACTAGTCGGGCTGCCAACCTTTCACCTAATGTAGCATCAGATGATTGCACTCTTTTCCAGGCCTTTTCAGCCAAGGTTTTGTCGGCAACGTTCCTCGAAGCAGAGTCTTTATGCTGTGCGTAGGCTATGTCGTGAAGCTTACACGCTTCGTCTAAAGGATTGATTCCGGGGTCTCCTCTCTTTAGTCTTTTTTCTAGCTTTGTCCCAGGTCCACAGTATCTGTAACCAGGCAAATGTGCTTCAAATGGCAGCAGGTTAATGAGAGAGTTAATTAAACCGGAACCTCTTGAGACCTTAACCCCCTTAGCGCTCATGGTACACTAATCGATTTTAATGGCACATAGTTCTTTTATACTCTGTCATTGCTTACATTTATTAGCATATATACATTAAGGATGATTTATTTTATTTTAGTTGCTACGATGGAGCTGGTGAAGCAAGATTGCTCGCTGCCTATCCAGGTGCTAGACTTTGAAAGTGACTTTAGACGCGATCGTCACGGGAAGCTGTTTCCAGGCAATGTCAGAGCGCTAATTCTAGGTAGCTCCAGTGCTGGAAAAACAAATGTATTACTCAATATGATACTTCACGAGAATGGACTACGCTTTGAAAATGTGTACATTTATTCAAAGTCGCTATACCAGCCAAAGTATCAATATCTCGTTAAGCTGCTTGAAAACGTTGAGGGTATAGGTGTGTATACTCACGAAGACGGTGAAAGCGTCTTGCACCCATCAGAAATTAAAGAAAATTCAATCTTTATATTTGATGACGTCATCACTGAAAAGCAAGACAAGATTGCATCCTTTTACAGCATGGGCAGACATCGAAATGTAGATTCAATATATCTAGCACAATCCTATGCCAAAGTCCCAAAGCATTTAATTAGAGATAATGCGAACATGATTATACTCTTCAGGCAAGATAATTTAAACTTGAAGCATGTATATGAAGATTACGTAAACACAGATATGACGTATACTGAATTTAAAGATTTGTGCAAAGGTGTTTGGGAGAGCTCTACAGAAGGAAGACCCTTTATGGTAATAGTTCCCGAATTTCCGATGAATGACGGTCGATATAGGTGCGGATTCAATGTATTTATTAAAGTTGTTAATAAAGAAATTGCTCATTCATAGTTCATCATGAGTATTGATAGGTTTGGATCACAGAGGGCTGCTCCAGTGAAAAGATCGCTACATCAATTTATCATAAACAGAGATGGAAAAGGAAATTACCAATTCAGGAACAAGAGACTGTGCATTGTTCAGGATCCTGAGGAGGACGACGACGCAAGCACTAAACGCTACGTGGATACGCTTACGTCTTCTACTGAAAATCGAATGCAGGAGTTCACGGAAAAAAACGACCTATCAGCGCATGGGCGAACTTCAAACTACGCTTAGGGATCACATCCAGAAGTCGCTAGACGTGCAACATGATGCTCTAATGGAATATCTGAATAAAAATACCCTTAAACGCGACGATGGAAACAACATTATCCTGGATGCTATAAGATTGAAGATAATGCTGCCACCTCAAGAGGACTATGACGTGCCAAATAAGAAGCATGTATTAGAATATATAAGTGCAAGAACACCACCGCTCGATTCACACGGTAACGTTTCATTCCAAAAAAGAAGGCTAATTGAAGTAGCAGATCCTGTCGATGACAGTGATGGAGCAACAAAAAAGTTTGTTAAAGTTCACGTGGGAAGGAAACAAAATGAAATACGCCAAGATTTAAACAGCAGACTTGGTGCAATAAGTAACACGGTTACAGAAACAGTGGGAAAACACATGGAAACTATGGCGAACCGCCAGAAATCAATAGATGGGCATCTGACAGCTGCAATGGATAATATCAATATCCTTAAAACACAAATGAGAGTCATAAACTCATTAGTGAGCAAATGAGAGGGGAACATGTAATTACACTGCAGTCGTTGCCTTTCAGAGGGAAATCACAGAGGTACATGTTAACAACAGGTCTTGAATATTACAAATCAAGTGTAAACGGCGAGATTGTTTCTTGCTATATGACGTCACCAACAGCTCCTACTGTAAGGCCTGATACAATAATTGAAATAAATAACAAGTCTCTTAGAGCTCTGCCTGCACCAATTGCAAGTGGTGATAGACTAACCTTCACTGCTCCTGCAAATCGTGTAAGGGACGGCCATTTTCTAAATATCGAGCTGAAGATCTCTTATAAACTGAAGTCTGCTAAATAAATAGGGTATATATTAATGCGAAAGTCTAATTTCAGGGTCATTTCAAGATGGACAGCGAGTGCATACGACTTAAAGAATCTGTAGCTATGCACACGAGGGCTATAAGAGAAAAGTTACGTTCTCTTAAAGGTCAGCAGTTTGAAACCCAGAGAGTGATGAGTGAAGCTCTTCAACCATTGACAGATCCGCTTCAAGATATACTTGAAATACAGAAAAAGAATGCTACAAGCAAGGAGGAATCACCGAAAGACGTGAAAGATGAGAAACTCTACAACTACCTTAATAAAGTTTGAAAGAAGGACAAAAATGAAATAGATTCATCATATGGAGTACGATATGAGGATGGCAGCTACATGCTAGGCAACAAGATTATTGATTTCATCAATAATAAAGTTCGAATAGGGGACGAAACGTATGAAACCACGCCTGGATTGAAGGAACACATATTCAAGAGAATACCTGAAATGCACGCATACACCGAGGATGACCTTGAAACATACAGTAAAATACTTAAAGCAACACATGTTCATCGAAGAAACTTCAGCAAGCACGGGCACCTGAGATCGGGTAATTCCTACAAGTATAAAAGCGTTATACGTCCTCTAGTAACGAAACACAAGGGATTAGGACTACAGTGGAAAGAACATCACCCTAATACGAGGCAAGACTACATCTACTGGACCGACCCTAATGATCTGGTGGATCGCCTTAGGCTACTTGTGGCATCCAGAGACGCCGGCAATAACAATCATACTCAAGAAATTGAAGAGATTATTCAAGAACTAAAAGAGGCAAAGGTTATAGCATGACATCAGTGAAGCAACATATAGCAAGCGAGCTCCATGCTCCAGCCCGGAGAAACTTCATGCGTCGAAAGATTATCAGCAAGGGGCTCCACGACTTGGTGCAGATCGACTTGGTGGAGATGATACCGCATGCAAAAATCAATAAGAATTTCAAGTACATCATCATTGCAATCAACTTCTACTCTAAAATGGCATATGCGAGACCTCTAATGGACAAGACAGGACTTCAAGTTGCAAAGGCTATGGAAGATATACTGCAAGAAATGATAACCCCACCCAAGAACATACAGAGTGATAATGGAAAAGAATTTTATAATAAACATTTTAAAAATTTAATGACAAAATATAACATCAATCACTACAGTACCTATACCCATGTGAAGGCAGCTGTTGTTGAACGATTAATAAGAACTTTAAAAAATATGATGTATCGCGAATTTCTAGCCAAAGGATCATACAAGTGGCTAGACCTTTTACCTCAGATCATTGCAAGATATAACGACACTTACCACTCCACTATTCGAATGAAGCCTATAGAGGTGAAGAACAATGATCTTCTTCTGACTGTATACAACTACACTCAAGATGGAAAAGAGAAGAGAGGGGCAAGAAAGTTTAGTGTTGGTGATTATGTGAGGATATCAAAGGACAAGGGACATTTTGAAAAGGGCTTTGAAGCTAATTTGAGTGTTGAAATATTTCAAGTTGTTCATGTGAATCACACCAATCCCGTTACATACATGCTAAAAGGTAATGATGGTGACGAGATAAAGGGGTCCTTTTATGGCCATGAACTGCGACCTACACTGTACCCTAATACATTTCTGGTAGAGAAAGTATTACGCAGGCAGGGAAATAGGATTCTTGTAAAGTGGTATGGATTCCCTAATACTCAATGGATTGACAGAAAGGATTTATTGTAGAAAAATAATAATGAAAATAAAGAGGCTTTCATTCCACAATAATGCGTGTTTTTTATTTCACTGTATATGCTGTGTTAAATATGAAATTCATTATTTAAAAACATTTTTGTGTTTGCAGGGTTTACATGATTAAAAATCAATAAGTTGTTTTAACTAAAAAATCATAAGCAAAAAAAATTACATGTATATACAACAACATTATCATTTGCATTTTTAGGTCAATCTTCATATATACACACACACACGCACACACACACGCACACACACAATACATACATGAAAAAACACTCGCTCACTAGACTGCATTTTACATACATTTTATAAAATTCAAAATCAATAAATTAATAAACAGAAAAGCTAAGCATTTACATTATTCATGTACATATATAAATACACACACATACACAACCACTCACGCATACACCTATACACACGCATACACACACAGAAAAACAATTTGTTTAAAAAACTTCACAACTAAAAGTTTACACAACTAAAAATTTACATATATACATCTAAGGGTCAGTCATACGCAGACAATAGTGACCCCAGGCAATTGTCTGGTCTGAGCCTTCAGTGAGTTTTCTCTTATCGTCTCTACCACAGAGACTTATTCATTTCTATGGTCGAGACTTTATGTTTGAAACTTCGAAATGTTGTTGTTTTTGTTAAATTTTTTTTCTAATATCATTTAGACAGCCGAAATAGTGCTCAAAATTTATGTTACGCATGCCGGTCTTGTTGATGCCCTTTGCTTTCATCATAGTTTGGTCCTCGTGCCTGTATGCATATAACTTGGACCTTAGCCCAACATATTCTAACATAGGGATTCCTGCAAGCTCATCCTTGAAAAGACCGATGACTTTCTTGTTTTGTGGTGTAATTCCATAGCTGTTTTGCGCCTCATAATTTGATGTGTCAAAATGCTCTTGATTTTCCTTAATAAATTTGTATATGTCGCTTGAGGTTTCCAGAATAAATGAATCCGTATCCATGTAATTTAAAATTAAATCTTCTAGGCGTGGCTTCAATATATTGTAATAAAAGCTGTACATGATATGTTTTGATATATCAAGGATGGCTTGCCCTATGTAGATGGGTTTGTTCATGTAAACTTCCTCTCTGGCAAGTTCTATCCCTACAAGATTTTCTGCAAATAAAATGCTCCGAACGTAAGTTGTTCGCGCTGTCAATTTCTTGCATTGCTTCCAACTTGTAACGATACGGAAGTCATTGTATTTGCGTACATTCTCAATAAATTTGCCATATACAGAGTTGTTCATTTTCTTCCATAAATTCTGACCGAATTTGGAAGTTTCCCTTGCACGTCTCTCTGTATTTATATTGATGTAGGTTTTCAGCCATTCTGACTGATCATATGCAACCACTCTATGGATCTTCTTTAACTTCATGCCCAAGTCAATGCACTGCTGGAGGTTTCTATAGTGCAAGGTATATTTCTCTTTGTTCTCTAGTGTTGCCAGCAGTTTCTTCTATTGGCCTCCAGGTGGTATCTCACTTTTCGGGCAGAGAGGAAGGTTATTGTGCTCATCATGTAGGTGCTCAGGGTACTCGAGGTCGACTTTCAAAACGTATCCAGTTGGGGAATCAGGAGCAACAGCAAAGAAGTTTATCTTTAAAATTTCTTCTGGCAGAAGCCATCTAAGGTTCTTGTGTGGCATGTGGCTCGCCATTGAAGCACCATATAAACTATTTATGTCGAGATAGGTCAAATATAAGTTTTTTTGTGTCTGTTTATGTCCAGGAAGGTACTTGTTGTTTGCTTTGGCATGTCTCTTTGACACGGTACACATTCCGCCCCTGATTCCCCCCTCAAAGAATTTAATCATTTCCTCATCATGGATGAGGTCAAGCTTGACCTGAGTCACCTTGAGCATTGCATCAAATGCAAGTCCTGGTAGGGTATAGTACCAGCAGGGGTCCAAGTTATATACCTCCAGAGAGAGGTCCCTAAACTTCTCGAATGCATCGGCCAACAAGAGCGTATCCGTTTTCAAATAGAGGTCGCTGTATTCACCTGGATTGCTAATGTTGAAGGTGTTCCAGACTTTGACAGCATGGTTGTATTCCTCTTGTGTTATATCGTCAAAATTTTCAATGGAAGGGAGTGCTGTTTCCTCTAGTCTTGAAGGAGAGTCAACGTAGCTGTAAGGGAATATTCCCTTAGATCTCACTAACTGCTGATGTTCAGGATCGGGATACTCAGAGTTTGTGATCTTGAACTCATCACTACTCAGCATGCAGGCTAAACTAGATAGCTTATCGTCCAAGAACTTAAAGCTATCTAGAAACCTGAAAAAAGATAGTCCTGTACTTTTTGCTGAATGATATATATCGCTCAGAGGAGTTTGAGATACACGAAATGGGGTGACCATCATATGCCAGTGTTGCATCAGGAAATGGCTGTCATAATTGCTAAGGCAATGAAAAAAGATGGGTATAAAGTTAGGTACCCGTCTGTTTAAATTGCACGCATTATGAGCAGCCCCCAGGAATACACCGGTCACATGGCAGTGATCGCGTACCTTCAAGTCATCTACCTCAAACTCCTTCTTGCATATGTGGCAATGACGAGCATTATCGAAGTCAGCCACGTCCTGAGCAGTCAAGGTCATTTCTTCATTGCGGCTATATTGCTCAATAACCATGTCGGCTATTAACCTAAGCTCAATGAAGAACTCCTTGATTGCATCAGGGCCTCTGAATAGCTTAAACCTCGACAATGAATCGTCATGGCGACATACGAGCTTAAGCGATATAGATATAGCCTCATGATGCTGGATAGCCCGAGTTCAGTCCTGTGAACCGTCGGCTAAACACGCTCTCAATATCGACATACACAACAAAATTTACAGGACTACCCTTCGAGTATGATGAGAACTCAATCACTTCACCCTGATTAGGCATTTTGAGCACCTGGCACTGCATGCACTTCAATTGATGCTTTTTAAAAGCGCCTTCATTATTGAAGTGCTTCAGGCAGGACTCGCATACCCATTGATTCCCGTCCTGTTTACTGAGTTGACTTGAAATCAGTTTTGACATATCCTTAATCAGACAGTAGTGAGATCTTCCACCTTGTTCAATTAGTAATAGGTTAACCTTGAAATCTTTCCTGCTACTGGTTTGGTATAGCGGTATAATTGCGCACTCCCTTTCTATTCCAAATACTGAAAATGATACTTCAGTGTTTTGCTGTTCAAAGTCTGGAATCTGGTGTAGGCTAACAGGGAGGTTTATCCCGCTGTATTTAAATGCAGAGAATAACTGTTCTGCAGGGTATTTGCTCGTTCTTTGACCATCGCGCTTCGCGGGATACTTTGCAGCGAGCAAACACCATGCAAAACGGTATTCATCTATGTTTTTTATGTTCAATACAGCTTTCTTGGTCTTGATAGCAGTGGGTAACTCTATGTATCGCGATGCATTCAAGGGGTCATAGAAGCTAGTTCCAATAACAAGAGCCCTGACAGCGAACAGAGATTTTGAGCTCGCACCTCCTTCGAAATTCGAGATGTTTTCTAGAATTTCATCGATCATAGAAGTGTATAAGGCATCGAGATTACTTGATTGAAGACCCAGCTTTGTCATGCTATTGAAAAAGATGGTTTCTGCATGCTCTTTTTCAGGACATTGTATTAGGTAGGTGATCTCTATGGAGGCATTTACTTTAAAACCAGAAGAGCTTCTCCTGAGTACAGAAACCATCTCTCCCAATACAAGATGTCTGCATTCCTGCAGAAATTGACCGGGGTCAGCCATCTCTAAAGAGTTTTCTATGCGGCTATTGAAAAGGCGGCCCTTGAACGCCGATTCAATAACCTTACACTCTAGCTGAGTATGACTAACCTTTAGTTTTTTGGTGTTGTTTCTGTACTCGGTGTCATCACTATCGGAGTCAGCAGTGGTGGTTGAGTTGTCACAATGGCTGCGACCGATGCCTGATGGCCCTGCAACTGGTGATGGAGGAGCCATTGAAGATCCTTGATGGGTGAGGTGGCTAATTGCTTGTCCGTGTTACTCTTCAGCCTCGTGAGGTCTTTTGGTGCCCCGGAGCAATGCTAAGTTGCCCGCATGCTCAGGCTCCGGGTTCGTGACCACTATTGAAGGTTCTATAACAATAAAAATTGAATTAATTGGAATGTCAGTTTAAATAGAAATGCAAGAATATATGTTTATTAAATCATTGAAGAAAAAACTTAAAGTCACGCGTTAATGCCACGATAATTATTTATATAATTGTATATTTTAATAAATAAAGAAATGAGTGAAAAAAAGTTGATTGAGAAAACTTATGCGTTAACGTTACGATAATTATTATGTAATTGTATTTTAATCAATAAAAATGAGTAAAACATTTTATTGAGAAAGGTTATGCGTTAACGTTACGTTAATTATTTATGTAATGATGTTACTAGAATAAATGAAGTTAAAAAACTCACCATTCAATTCACGAAGCATCTGCAGGTACACGGTCCTGTATGCACAATTTTCGCAAGTGCACACCTCGCTGGGAATAATCGCCCATGGATCTCCTACAGGCATCGGCGCAACATCCTCGAATCCGGGAGGCGGCGGGGTCAGGTAGTCCTGAGAAAAGATAGGCGAGGGCAAGCTACCACCATCGTCCATCTCCCCCGCCCCGTCTGAAGTTGTTTCAGGAACTAGAACAAAGAAGCAAAAGCAGAATTAGCTTCACATTGAATATTTTTGATTGAAAGGTGCTAGTAAATTGAATGCTTCATTCCATTATTGAAGTTCTGAATTGTTCTCTGGTTATACATTGATTAATGATAAGGATAATATTTCTAGAAAAAAGTGTAATAATATATCTAAACTCACCGTTCGCTTCGTTAAGCATCTTTATTGCAGCAACTTGGTATTTACAGTTATTGCACGTGCAACACTGGTCCGAAGCGCTGCCCATGTCACCATTCACCCCTGTAACGGGATTGACATCCTCAAAACCAGGTGGCGGCGGGATAATATAATCACCCCCCGATAAGATTGGTGACGGGGGCTATTAAACATGTAAGTGCCTTGCAGCGGCACATCTGATATCAGATCCCCCGCCAGGGGTGTCGGCATGTTGTACATCGTGTTGTTATTAACGGGCTCTCTATCGACCTGCATAAATTGGTTAAGTCGAGAGCCCGCTCCTCTGACGAGTGCCGCTCTTGCGACTCCCATGGAAGTTGCAGTATTACCTGTGAAAAAGTTTAAATGTGTAAATTCAATTGTTTTTTATAACTGATAAAAGATGAATGAGTAGAGAAAGACGTGTAATATGAAATAAATGAGTAGAGGAAATCGTATGAATGTTAATAGAATGCTTTGTGAAAAAGTCGTATGAAGCTTTACGGAAAGAGGAACGTGTAGCGAAAATCATATGAATGTTAATAGAAGAATGCGAGGAGAAATCATGTGAATGTCAATAGAGAAATGAGTTGAGAAAACCATATGAATGTTTACAGAAGATGTAGAGAAAATCATATAAATGTTACAGAAGAATGTGTTGAGAATATCATGTGAATGTTTATGCAGGAAGAACGTGTAGTGAAATCATATGAATGTTAATAGAAGAACGCGATGAGAAATCATATGAATGTTAATAGAAGAACGCGATGAGAAATCATATGAATGTTAATAGAGGAATGTGACGGGAATATCATGAATGTTTGCAGAAGAAGAACGTGTGGTGAAATCACATGAATGTTAATAGAAGAATGAGCGGAGAAATCATGTGAATGTCAATAGAGGAATGTATTGAAAACCATATGAATGTTTTCAGAAGAAGAACGCGTAGTGAAATCATATGAATGTTAATAGAAGAATGCGAGGGGAAATCATATGAATGTTATAGAAGAATGTGTTGAGAATATCGTGTGAATGTTTATGCATGAAGAACGTGTAGCGAAATCATATGAATGTTAATAGAAGAATGCTATGAGAAATCATATGAATGTTTACAAAAGAAGATGTAGAGAAAATCATATAAATGCTAATAGAAGAATGCGAGGAGAAATAATGTGAATGTTTATGCAAGAAGAACATGTAGCGAAATCGTATGAATGTCAGACGAATGTTTTGAGAAGATCATGTGAATGTTTATGCATGAAGAACGTGTAACGAAAATCATATGAATGTTAATAGAAGAATGCGATGAGAAATCATGTGAATGTTTACAGAAGAATGTGTAGCGAAATCGTATGAATGTTAATAGAGGAACACTGATTAGAGATTAAGTATGAATGTTTATGTCGGTATCTAAAGAACTATTTTTACACCCTTTGATGAAAGCGCTACATTTTTTAACAATTCTGATGTTAATTATTAAAGAAATGAAAAATTTAGATAAACAATATGGTATTCTTGCAATGATTCGTGTTTCACTTAGTCATGTAAAAAACTTACTCACCTTGCATTATGTAGATGACGATGAGTGCAGTCTGGAAGACAATAGCACTGAATTCGATTAAGCTGAATCGCTATACTTTATCTCTAACTTAAAAAGTCGCAGTGGCTTCCTTATTTTTTTTTTTTTTTTTTTTTTTTTTTAGGTAGTGGATCGGGTTGGGACAGAGAAGTTAAGGAAGGTGTTTTGAAGGATAGTAGGGAAAGGTGGTGGGGTTCCGCGATAGCACCCCCGATAGTTACGGTAGGCTGACCGCCAGCATTTCGCTGGCAGCGGGTGTCTGGAATGACCGGGAGACAGACATGACCGAGGCCCTGACTGCCCCCCGGGGAGTGGCGGGATTGGGTGAGGAACTTTTGCACCAGCGCTGGTTTATATAGGGGCCTAGAGCCCCTCAGGCAATTTCAAGGGCTGGTATGGCGGGGGAGATGTTACACGTCACGTGATTAATGCATCCAATGACATCATCTCTTTCAGCCCATGCGCGCGTTGGCATGGCGGGGGGATTTTACACGTCACGTGATTATTGCATCCAATGACATCATCTCTTGCAGCGCATGCGCAGAGAGAAGTAGCCCTCGGGCAATTCAGGTGACGCCTGGAAGTCGGGGTGGAATGGGGTGGTGATGCTTGTCTCGTGGGAACTCAATGCTCTCTCTTTTCCCACAGTCAGACAAAGACAAGTCGAGTATAAAGCAACCCTCGAATTCTTTTGTTAAGCTAGCAGGTGCACGACAAACAATTGAAAGGGACCGGCTTTGTTATGGAGCAGTGGAATGGGAAACGCCGCAGGTGTCTTTCTAAACTAGTCTTGCCCGGGACAATAGAAAGGCACACAATAGAATCTCTTACACAATGGAAAGGGACCGGCTTTGTTATAGGGTTGTGGAATGAGTATGCCAGATGGTCTTTCTAAAGAAGGCTTGCCTCGGACAATAGAAAGGCACACACAATAGAATCTCTTCCACAATGGAAAGGGAACCGGCTTTGTTATGGAGGCAGTGGAATGAGAAATAAATGCTTGCACCGGACAATAGAACTTGTTTCTCTGTTAACTGTCTTAGGTTCTCTTTGTCACGACCCTAATTCATCATGGGCTTTGTTCATTTTGACAGCTGAAGGGTAAGCATTGTTCTTTTGTTAAAAGCTAGTGGAATGAGTATGCCACGTGTTCGACAAACAATAGGAGTGGAGTGGGTAACTGCAACAAGTGCAGAAGTGGCCTGATGTGGAATGGGTAGGAAAAACATCTCGCCTTTGTTACAGAACCTTAAATTTATGACCCCTTTGTTCGTTTTGACAGTTGATTGGCAGCTTTAATTGCTTAACTGTCAAGCTTCCATTGTACTCAACAAGATTTACGACCCTCAGCTGCAAGTAAAACTACCAAGGCCCTGCGGGGTGGAGGGAGGGGGAAGTGGGGGAGGGGCTAATTAGCATATTAATTGACATTCCATGCATATTAAGTGCACCAGCTCTGTCATTTCTATACTACTCACCTGGTATACATATTTAAACACATGGTATCGTTAACGTCATTTTTGAGAAAATAAACATTTTTGAAAGGTTTTCTATGTAGGTAAAGGATGGTTCGCGGTGTGGGGATTTTCTTGAAAATCTTCGTCTCGCATCCTTGGATGGTGTTGAACTTAGTTTGATATTTAACAGACTTTTCGTTTTTGAGTTATCCTGTTCACATACGGGGCCTTGTTTCTAAATATGCTCTTTTTTATGATTCAGGAGTCTCAAATGGTGTATTTCTGGTGAAATTCCGGTATCGAATTTTTGGGTGGAATACAATACTTCCTCTTCTTGCATAGTGGTAAGCAGTAGAAAAAGTAGTATGTGCGAGTTCTATGCACCATTTCAGAAACTAATTCACTAAGAAGCTGGTATTTAGCTTGTGTTTTAGCTTAATGCATTCGTAGATTAATGGTGCTGTTATTGCTTTTAACATGGCAAAGACTGTGTACTGGGACATTTAGATCTGAAAACGGAAAGAACACAGTGGCCCTATTAAATGACTTGGATAATATAAGAATTAAGCGAGAAGTTGCAATGCAAAATATGTCTAAAGCGGCTAGATCCAACAGGGGAAGGACTAGACTGGAGCAGGAAGACATGAAGGAGGATGCTGACTATCGCGCAGGTGAATTTTAATTCATACATTGAAGGGGTTTAATTGTTGTTGCGGTTCCATCACGTTTAGGCACTAATTTGAAGCTGTTTTAAACCACGCACGTAATGGATGCCAATTTGCGGGAAATTGTTTCTAGGAGTTTTTGCCCCACGTAGTACGACACAAAGTTTCCGGTGGCCTTCGCCCCACGTTTACTTTATGTGTAATAACTGTTTTAATGTTATCTATTTAAATATTATATAGGTATACCTCGGCTGCGTCAATAGTAATTTGCAGAACACGTATCTCTTAGCAGGACTGGTACGGCTAAAAAATGAGGCCTTACGCAAATTATAATTGTATTGTACCTTGTTTATTAATCCTTCACACGATTAAATAACACTTCACTGATGTATCCTACTGTAGAGCTGTGAGATTATTGTTAAGTAACAAGTTTTTAACACGTAAACTACATTATTCTCACCGCAGTGAACTTTTATGTCACACCGAACCCTTACCGAATCGGGTACGCAATCTTGTAGTGCCTCCACCTGAATTTATACATTTACTCTACTTCAAGTCTCTGATTGGCTAGGTCTACTCCAATGGAATACCTTTAAGGCTGGTTCACAACCAACGAGAACGGTAACCAGAACGAGAACGGGAAAGTTGAAATACATGTATTCAAATGGGAGTGTCCACAACCGACGGGAAGCCTTCCCGGGCCCCGGGAACGGGAAGAAGAGTTGCCCAACTTTTAACTTTCTCGTTCTCGTTCCCGGGCACGGCATATTAGATCCCTATTGTGCATATTAGACTCTGCACTCTATAGGTTATTCTAAGCGGCCGTGACATGAAACAGCCACTAGTGCTCTCTATAGTCGCATGCTGGAAACATGAAACTGGAAGGAATTAGTAGTAAATGTGCTTCCTAACCTCATCCCGACACCCGCAAATCTAATCAACGTTGGTTCCTTTGGTGAAGGGATCATTTGTAGTTTGTTTATATGCAACTCAAAACTGGCTATTACCTAAAAAACAATGGCAAAAGCTACAAAGAACAGCTAAATACGGTGGAAATGAAAAAAGAATAAACAATTTTAATGTATGCCATTAAATAAAGGAATGAAAGTTTGGCATAAGTAGAGGGATCGGAAATGTAATGAATATGCATTTAGATGTTTACTCTATCGAATTTTGACGTTTGTTGGCTAAATTGGAAGTAGGTGAAAAAATGTCATTGGTCAGTTAAAAACAAATGAAATCCCAATGCGCAAAATCGATTTTCCCTTTGTGATCGATATGCATTCCCGTTCTCGTTACCGGGCTGTTGTGAATCAAAATTTCTTGCTTCCCGTTCTCGTTTCCGTTCTGGTTACCATTACCGGGTGGTTGTGAACCAGCCTTTATTCAACTTTTAGTTTTACTAGTTGTGGATTGGTTATTTATAAACTGTTTTAAATATTACATTATTATTATTCAAAGAATTATTAGTAGCCTTATTAAACTTTCTAATTTATTGTCGTCTCAAGGTTACCTTATTGTTAGCAACTTTCGGCTTTTACTTTGTAATTCTGTTTGCTACGGAAAGCAGCTTGCTTCTATTCTCACAGATCCTACATTGTTAAACTACATAATATATTCACATAACATTTTTATACATGTACATAATAAAACAAACATAATAGAATGACTGTTACATACAGTTTAAGATTAATACATACACATATTACTTTTAAGGCGGACTGTTATTTTATTTTATATTATATAATTAGACTATCATTTAAGTCTTAAAAATATTGCCTCAACATAATATGCAATAATGTTTTTTTTTCGTTTTCCTCTAAAATGGTATTTTTTTCAAAGCTACATTTATTGCAACAAATGCCCGTTTTCTCTGGAACCATAACTGATAGAACATTTTAAACACACGATGTTAACATAGCAGTCATGAAACGCACTCACTTTAAACCACATATGTGTATTAGTTTGGTCACAAAAAATTATTTTGCTTAAAAGTAATTTTAAAAATAAAAATTACTGTGAAAAAAGATCATACCTTTTACTTTCTCTACCACATATACATAGTAGGTAGCGAGGGTATTAGATTCCACACAAAAATTCGATAACGACATTTTACGAAAATACACAGTTGTGAGAACCCTGAATCTAAAAAAAGGATTTTTTTAGAAAAAGGTCCGCGAGTTTCTGAACAGCATAACTCAAAAACGAAAAGTCGTATAAATACCAAACTTGGCATTTAAGTTCAGCATCTTCTAAAGAGGCGACGCGAAGATTTTGAAGAAAATCCTCCAACTCCGACTACTCAATTTATTTTCTAAAAATGGCTCTAACGATTTTTATTAATTACCATATATTAAAAATATTCACATAGCAAATAACATAGATGCAAAATGTTCTAATTCCTGGGAATAGCTTATGAAGTCCTGTTCATTCGGAAGGAATTTTGTATTATCTGTATAATTGGTATACCTTCGTTAAGCGATAGATGAAAAAAATGTAGATCTCTTTAAAACTAAAAATTAATTCCAAATAACTTTTGTTTTTATGACATAAGCTATTTCCGAGATATCCGCTATTAATGGTTTGAATTGATAAATACTTTTGCCATTATTTTTAAGTCCTGTCGACATTCAGTTGTTTCTCGCGATTGCATGGAAACAGTATGGAATTTTAAGGCCAGCATAAGGTCCAGTTCTTAAACATTTGAGTATCACTGTTCTCTTTGGGTCTATAACGAAATGTGTAATGTAGCTATTTTTGCAAAGGTTTATCTCGATTAAAATGAAGTAGATAGAAAAATAAACTTTCGTAAAAATAATGTGCATAGCCTCTAATAAACGATTGACGGTAGAGAAAGTCATGTGAACGTAACACATGATTTTATTTTTTACTTTCTCTACTACGTATAGTAAGTACGGGAAGTATTGCATTCCACCCAAAAATTGGATATCGAGATTTCACCGAAAATACATGTTTGGGGTGCCCTAAATTCAAATAAAGCTTTTTTGGAAGCATGTCCATGTTTGTGTCTGTTTGTCTGTGTGTCTGTCAGTCTGTGAACAACATAACTAAAAAACGAAAAGACCAAACTTGGTGCTTGAGTTTATTATCTACCAAGAATGCGACACGAAGATTTTAAAAAAAATTCCCCCACCCGACTACCGTTTACATGGAACATTTTTGGAAAATTTGGATTTTCTCATAAATGGCTATAACGATTTTGATTAAAATATTACATGTTTAATATATAATATGGCAAATGAAATGTTTATCTTGAGTTTTCTGGGAATGCCCCTAAAAGACCTCTACTTTCTGGATGGCTTTCGCATAACTGGTAAACCGCAAGAAATAGATAAAATTTTACTATACAAAAAATGTAGATCTTGTTAAAGCGCACAACTTATGTCATATACTTTTTTTTGTGGAGTGAACCATTTCCGAGATATTCCTTGTTATTTGTTTGGATTTTCCAATACTTATACTTTTTCTCAAATGGGAATTCGTTATTCGTTTTTTTTATATCCTGGACATACAAAGAGAATAGGATGCTCCACATAGCAATCTGCCTTAGAAGATTTGACTATCACTTAAAGCCTACCATACTTTGTACCTACAAGAAAATTAGCAATAAGATTAACATTTCGATTAACACGAAGTATGTGGAGAATAAGCATTTGTATAAATAGTTTGCACAAGAGTAGAGAAAGTCATGTGAGTGCAACACATCAGATTTTTCTGATATGCATGTCTTCGTAAATGCGCTGTAAAAACTTCAAAACGATATCTTCAACAGTTCCTGAAATAACGAGTCTTTAAAACTAATTTAACATTAACAGTATAGGGCGGTTAATCTTGCCTTAAAACAAAATATCTCATTGCCCTAACTGCACTGATGTGCCGTCCTTGTATGAGGAGTCATCGTTTCAGAACAGAGGTCACTCGAACAAAGGATAATAGCTCTCATTAGTTATCAGATACCGGCGTTTCGCCATGTTTTAGATAACAATACTCTCTAACCCTCTTCCCTACATTTTTGTTTAAGCATGAAACTATGTTTTGTTTTATCGTTCATCCTTGACCTAACCGGTAAGAAAACAATTTCAAATACACATTAACAATATTAGGCTATCTGAACGACAAAACGAAGTCGTTTTGATTTTTCTTGGCTCAACGTTGTAGCTTTTCTGACGTAAGCGTTGCGTAATTCCTCAGACATGGCAAGGGACAGTTGACGCCTCACGCTGCCACTACATGGTCACCAATATAGTACCTGCATCAGTTCAAATGTTCAACTGTTTATTACTTTCCCTACTACCTACCTATATACAGTAAGGTAAGAGGGCGTATTGTACGAGCGTAATCCAGAAAGTACCAGACGTTTTGAAATAAACAATTAACAAAACGCAAATATCAACGTTTATTATCTACATTTGAATGTTACACTCTTAAGCTATTTTTCTACATAATCACCATTCAAATTGAGGCATTTATATACCGTGGCACAAGTTTTTCAATACCCTCTCTGTAGAAATCTGCCTCCTGCGACTTCAACCACTGGTTTACACCGGCATGCAGTTCAGCGTCAGCATCAAAGCGTTGTGTACGGAGCCGCTTCTTCATCGCTGGGAAGAGGTGGTAGTCGCTCGGCGCCAAATCCGGACTGCATGGTGGATGGTCAAACACCTCCCATCCAAAATCATCCAAGAGTGTTCGGGTACGATTGGCCGTGTGTGGGCGTGCATTGTCGTGAAGAAACAACACCTTGGTGCTAAGTTTTCCCCGACGCTTATTTTGTATGGCACGCCTTAACTTTCTTAGTGTTTCACAATACCTCTCTGAGGTTATTGTTGTTCCACGTTCCAGAAACTCAGCGAGAAGCACTCTCTTAGAGTCCCAAAACACAGTAGCCATGACCTTTCTTGCTGACAGCGTTTGCAAACACTTTCTTGGTTTCTTGGGAGAATGTGTGTGTCCCCATTCCATCGACTGCTGTTTTGTTCATTCTTCACCCAAGTCTCGTCCCCGGTTACGATACGGTCGAGTAAAGTGTTATCATATTTGTTGAAATCTTGGAGGAAGGTCAGTGCTGCAGCCAGTCTCTGTTTTTTATGGTCTTCCGTTAGGATTTTCGGAACCCACCTAGCACAAAATTTGTGTTAACCAAGTTTCTCCACCACAATTTGATGCACCAAACTCCGTGAAATTTGGGGAAAATGTTTCGAAAGTTCTGTTATCGTGAAACGACGATTTTCACGAATTTTGTCATTGATTTGCATTGACAGTTCATCAGTCATAAGGCTAGGCCTAGCACTGCGATCCTCGTCGTGAACATTGGTACGGCCATTTTTAAAATCAATGCACCATTGCCTGACTCGGCTTTCACTCATTATTCCTGCCCGTAAACATCACAAAGTTGACGATAAATGTCAATTGGTTTGTCCTTTTTAGCTAACAAAAGCCTAATCACAGACCGCACTTCACAAGTGGCGGGATTTTCTGTTGCAGCGCACATTTGAACAACTCACAGAGAGTACAGTAATGAATGCACAGTCCTCACGCTACCACAGCTGGATGCGTACTGAATGTAGGAACGTTCTGACACCAAGATGGCGGCTGTAGCCCTACTCATCGCCACGATAGGTCTGGGACTTTCTGGACTGCCCTCGTATGTGTTTGTATGTGTGTGAACGGCATAACCCAAAAACTAAAAGTCCGATAGGGACAAAGCTTAGTATTTAGATTCAGCATCTTCTAAAGATGCGACACGAAGGCTTTGAAGAAAATGCCCCTATCCGAAACTACTTTTTACATGGAAGATATTTCGAAAATTTGGATTTTTTTAAA
The DNA here is from genome assembly GCA_030765065.1 of Deroplatys truncata. NCBI lineage: Eukaryota > Metazoa > Arthropoda > Insecta > Mantodea > Mantidae > Deroplatys > Deroplatys truncata. The sequence continues at coordinate 170,368,061 of CM060979.1, forward strand.
AAATGGCTGAAACGATCTTCATTCAAATACGATATATATAAGATATGTACATGACACGTATATCTTGAATTTTCAGGGAATAGCCTAAGTAGCCCTCTTCATTCGGAAGGAATTTTATATAATTTCCTTTGAATAAACCATAGGAGATAGGGGGAAAAAACGCGCTGTACAAAAAATGTAGATCCCTTTTGAAACACAATTTATTTCAAATAATTCTTTTCTGCGCCATCAGCCATTTTCGAGATATCCGTTACTATCAATTTGAATTTTTCAATAGGTACCTCTGTCATTTTTAAAGTGCCGTTGTTATTCATTTGTTTCTCGCGATGTTATGGAAAGAGTATGGAATCTTAAGGCCAGCACACAGTGATATCTGACTATCGATTCTGTTTTATATAGCTGCCGTGTACCTATAATGAAATGTGTAATGGAACTATTTCAGCAAATATTTATTTCAGTTAACATGAAGTAGACAGAAAAATAAGTTTTCGTAGGAAAAGTCTGTAGTAGTTGTGTAAAAATACATGACAGAGGGTAGAGAAAGTTATGTGAATGTAACACATCAAACTTCTTTTATTTACCAGTATAGTGCCCTTTAGCTTCTATGGTCACACCGTGGGCTTTGACTTCAAAAACAACTGATGGGTTGCTCCTTTTGTGTGGTCATAGAAAGACTTTTAGCTGCTTCTCACTGTTCTTAGTCACTGGGAAGGCCAGTTTAAACTCTTGATTAATACAGTGAAATGTTAGCCACTGGAAGAATGTTTGGCAGTTTAGTGGTACATTAATACAGATGTCGAAACTAAGCAGAATAGCAAATATGCTCTATGGCGTGTTTTAATGTTTCCAAATTCTAGCAGAATCTCACACCTTCACATGGAGTACATATTGTAACAAAACGAGAACACCAATTGCTGTGAAACACACTTTATTAGACACTCTGCGTAACAAACACCTTACACTTGAGTCACTGTTGGCACACACTCAGAACAGAACATAACTGGACCGTCGAATCACAACTCTCACCGAATCACACTCTGACCTGTCACCCTTAGCAGTCCACTTTTAACTGTCCAAACTCTTCAGATTGTTAACTATGAAACCAGGAGTTACCAGCGCCTTATAGGTCCCGCACACACGGCGGAACGTTCTTGAAGAGGAAGCTACTCGAACCTTCCGAAAGGAACCTTCTGGAGCAGAAAATACCCAACTGCGGGGAAGCGGCACATAATGAGTTTGTTGAGCTGGCCATTGTTCTGAAAAGCCGCCCGAAAGCGGCTATATTTAACAAAGCATTATCGCAAACAATACTAATTATAAAATTCTCTGCATGATTTATTGTAAGTGAAATAAGTCAACAACTCATTTTTATGAAGTCCACTGAACTCCTAGATTCTACCAGAAATAAAACAGAGATCAAACTACAGCAAAATTAATGTCAATCCACTTTTGATGTTTGAAGATATTATAGTGAAGAACCAGGCACAATTTGTATTTGATAAGCAGCATTGCCAACTGTTGTTTGTTAACATGAGCTGGAAAAGGTTCGTCGCGCGTTGCACAATACCTCCGAGGAAAACAGGGTAACTGAAACAGCAAAAACAAGAATTGACCATACAGTGCGTATATGAGGGTCGGCTGATAAGTCCCGGGCCTCTCAATGAAAACATTAATTTTTTTTTTATTTCTCAACATAATCTCCAGAAAGGTTAATGCATTTGTCATACCGGTGTTCTAATTTAATTAAACCATTTCTGTAGTGCGATTTATCAAGGTCCTCAAAATGGCCTCCTCGTTGCTGTGAAATCTTCATCCTCCAAGAAATTTTTTGAGATTAGGGAACAGGTTGTAGTCACTGGGTGCTAGATCTGGCGAATAGGGTGGATGTTCAAGCAATTCGAACTTTAATTCGCAAATTTTCCCCATTGCAATGACTGAACGATGGGTCGGAGCATTGTTGTGATGAAACTAGATTTTTTTTTTTGTTGCCAAATGAGGTCTTTGTCTTTTCACCTCATCACTCAAACGTTCAGTAAGCTTGCGTAGTAGTCACCAGTGATACATTTACTCTTTTCCAAGCAATCAATAAAAATAATTCCCTGTGCATCCAAGAAAACACTCGCCATAACCTTGTTAGCTGACAAAATTGACTTTGCCTTTTTTGGAGTTGGTTCACCTGGCGCAATCCACTGTTGTTTTGATTGTAATTTACTTGCTGGAGTGTAGTGATTCATCCATGGTAATAAGCCGTCTCAAAAATTCATTGGGATTTTTACGGTAGAGCTCCACATTCTTAACAAAAACAGTTTTTCTATGCAACTTTTGATCAGGTGTCAACAAACGCGGCACCCGCCTCGCACAGACCTTGTGAAAGCCCAAAACATTACTTAAAATATTACCTGCACGTTCTTTTGATACATTTACAGCCTCTGCTATCTCAAACAACCTTAATCTGTGGTCTTCCAGTACTAAACGATGAATTTTTTCAATCATCTCTGGAGTTGTGACTTGCACAGGGCGTCCAGAGCGAGGCTCATCATTAGTGCTCCTACGTCTCATTATAAACTCTGCAACCCATCTTTTAATAATTGAATATGAAGGGGCAGAGTCTTTCAATGTACTGTCCGTTTCCTCTTTGATTTCTTTAGGCGTTAAGCCTTTCAAATGGAAGTATTTAATCACTGCTCGTTTTTCCAAATCCTCCATTTTCGTGAAAACTCTAAAGTTGCCTTGTTTAAAATGTTGTCATTCAAAAACTAAACAAGCTATTGACCTGTAACTATGGATACAAGCTAGTCTAGAGTAAAACTACACGATGCTACAGTCTAACTGGCCTAGTGGCGCCATCTCTGTGTGAGGCCTGGGACTTATCAGCCGACCCTCCTATTGTATCGTACCCGGAATAAAAAAGGAAAATACCGTATTGTTCCTTAAAAAAACGTACGTCCTGTAACCCTAGATTACACTGGTTTAAAAAGTTACATTTTTCTTTACAAACATAAGCAATTCCAAACAAATAGGGATCGATGAACCAAAATGTGACGCAGTGTAACAGATTTATGGAATGAATTTATACCTGGAATAAGGGGTAACGGCAAAATAAACTGTGTTCTTTTCTAATTATTTCAGTAAATTGGAGTGTATAGGTATAGGCTATTATGCAACGGAGGGGAACACCTCGCGTGCTGCGATCTGTACGGATCTATTGCGGCTACCACCCTCCAGGAGGAGAGGGTGAGGTGAAGGAACCATAGGAGGCTACAGTCGCAGGCACACAGGCCGCAGAGACGCGCGGAAGTCCACCCGCGCCATCTGTTCGGCACCATCATACGCCACGAACCTTAGAAGCACACCTGCCTGAAAGATGAGAACGAAACGGAATGAAAGGGAAATGAAAGCGTGGTAGAAAAGAAAACACCGTAGCATTCGCCTGCCGATCTCGGGGAAACCAGGAAAATCCATGGGTCAGAGTGAGTGGTCGTCGGGGATCGAACTTAGGACCTCCTGAATGCGAGTCGCACACGTTACTGCGGCGCCAGCTCGCTTTATAACTTGGGACTACGAGGTTTGCCATATATACAAGTGAAATAGAGACAGCTCTTTTTTGGGGTAGGGAATGCTGTTGGATACCACTGGGAGGATTGCATGTACAATTATAAACAAAAGAGTTGATGATTTAGAATACTTTTTTGGCTTTCTTACACATAGTACTAGCAGGCTCTTATTTTTCAAAATATAGTCATAAAATTCACAGAAAGTGAGGTTTTTCATGTTATTATGTACTAATAAAATTGCTTTATTCGGCGGGCGATACCTTTAATCTAAAACGCTCACTAGACCACTGAATGTTCACCTGGGAAAATATCCTTTCAACATCAGCATTATGGCTTGCAATACTAAAATAAAACTAAATTGCTTTCAGCAGTTTTGAAAACTACTCGGAAGATTTGCATGACTGAAAACAACATCCACTTTACCTCAGTCTGCTTGTTAATTCTTTTTGCAATATTGTCTCAAGCATAGTGAGTGGTTAAATAACAAAGAATCGTTTAATTTAATGTCCTGTGCTACAAATATAGGTTCAACATTTTTCAACTTTTTCCCATTGAGGTATCGCGTCCAAATTATCCAGTTAAAACAGTTTATCAAAAGACTCGAACAATATTTTAATAACTTCCCCAAAAGGAAGAAAAATCGTCTTATTATCTGATATATTTTTATACGCCAAAAACGATAAATTGCCAAATTTAATATAGTGTTTGTTTCCACCATTCATAATACACCACAAGATATAAAGTTGGGATTACCTATTATAATTGTTACAGGAATCTGGCGGAACACTTTTCTCGGCACACAAAATCGAGACAATCCCGATTGTATCCCCATGAATTGTATGCATGGAGGACCTATGGCAACCCCACGTAGAAGACATCAATGGTACACCTATACTCATCTAATCTTTCTTTTTTAATGGAATAAACGATTTAATTTTAGTTCGAAAACTTAACAGGCATACGTTATCATAGGCCGTGCAGATACACTTTTTAGAATTTTACTGAGTTCTAATTTCCGGTGTAAACCGCAGTCAATTGAGCAAGTGTGCGTACTTTGAACTTTCCAACGGTCATTAAATTCAATTAGCTAGGTCATGCTGCTGAGTAACATACCTATTACATTCCTCACACTGTTTAGGGTAATTATTGCGTGATAGTGGTATAATGTGATGGTCCAGGCAGTGGATAGCATTAATAATAAAATGAAACGGAGTTGACATCCAACAACATCGAAAGAAATTGACAGAATACCTTATTTGTTATCCCGTCTCTCTTTTTTTTACACAGTTTTCGTCATTCTGGACCAACAATGACATATTTACAAACGGTGGAATAAATTTACTTCATTCGTCATTTTTTATTTTCTTCTTAAGACATTTCACAAAGAAATACTTTTAACCTGTTTGATCCTCCATCGTAATAAGTGCAGCATGGACTTTAAGGAAAGGGAAATATAAAATACGTAACATTCTTTGGAGAAAAGAAGACCAGCAATTCTCAAGAATAACGCTACTTCATACTTGCTTTATATAGATGAATGAATCCTAACTACCCCGTGAGAACCAATTATTAGGTGAACATGCTTTTTGAAATGTTCTCTCATCCAAATACAGGAAAGATCACTGAAGAACCCAAGCACCAACAGACTCTACATCAATATGTTCCTCGTTTTAAATACTCTTATATAAAATAAGTCTTGAAAGGTTGGCAAGCAACGTACTAACGTATGTTTTCAGCATATTTGCACATTTTAACATAACTGCCCTGATTATGAGATGTGATAAGCTGCCGATTTCTTCATCACCTAAGGTAAAAGAATCGATATCGAGTTCACTCGAAATTAAATACTGCACATTTTGAAGTTCTCTGAAAAACGCATGCAAAGGGCTGACAAACCTCCTCCTTAGCTGTTCACGCAACTGAAGAACAAATGCCGAACCATCAGCCCTAAGCAATGCATTTATGCCTGCTCTTAATTTACTCTTTAAAGCAGACCGATTGAAAAAGCTATGCTGTTTAGGGAACTGCGGAAACCCGATCGAAAAGGAGACTTTCTGAAAGGGTTATTTTCAATAAATTAGCCTAATAATATACTTAGCTCCTGTAATTTTATATTATAATACCAGTATAAACGCACTTCTGAGAACAATTTAAAATCTATTTATTTTCTTTTGTTGGTCTTAGAAAAATGGAAAGCTCTTATGTTTTAAATTGAGAACTTGAAAAATTTTACACACAAGTTCCTCATGCTGTTAGTAAATCAAAGGGCAAATTATAGTATTCTTCATTTCAGGAAGTATTTTGAGCATAATTCTGCAGAAAGGAAGCAAAACACAACTTTAACTGCTGTTGTCCTTAGCGTCCCATTCTACATTGGGCGTGAAAGACCAGTAATTTTGCTCAGAGGCCTCTTTATCAGGCTTGAGGTTCTTTTACGTGCTGTAAATCTACGACACGGGACCACCGGCTTTACTTCCCTTCCAAAGGAAGCCATTACTAAGGATTTTTACGCCCGGAAAATCCATCACCCTTCGCTGGGTTTGAACCCGCGACCTCGGGAATTAGAGTCTAGTATGGTAAACACTACACCACGGAGGACAACGTTGCTCCATACTGCAAGCCATTCCTGTTGTCATTATACTGTGGCGTATTAATAATTTAGGGGGTTACATTTTCATTGCCAGACATATTATTGTTCTACATTGTCATTACCCAGACACATTGTTGTTTACGTCACTCCTGGCTGGTAGCTTTGCTAGCCACGAGTGTTGCGGGGTATAGCGTCTGTCTTAGGATTCCATGAGAAGCGGATCGCGTGTGCAAGCCGGCTTTTGGATCGGTGGACATCTCCACTCACCTTTCATATTTAATAATTAGGAACCCCAAACGGTTGGGAAATAAAACTAGGAATATGTAAGTAGATATGTGTTATAGATGTTGTAGTGAAAAATCCAGGCCTTCCTCTTAACCACCACACCACGTTTCGGTCCGCCGCAGCCCCTCAATGTGCGTGCTGGGTATTAGAAATTAATTTAATTTTCATGTGAACTTTTAAGCCTCTATCCAGCATGTAACAATGCTACATATATTCATTTATTTATCAGCTTTAAAATTACATTGTTATTCATAACAATAGAGGAATTAGATACATAAGATAAAACATATAAAATAGATAATATATTTACATAAGCAAATATATATAGGTATATAGGTATACAATTCAAAACATACATAGATAGGTTAATCATATTAACATCTTATAGTCGTCCTCCGTGGTGTAAGGTTACCATGCTAGCCTCTAGTTCCCGAAGTCGCGGGTTCAGAGGGCGATGGATTTTTTTTCGGGTGTAACAATCCTTAACATGGTATCCTTCGGAAGGTAAGTAAAGCTGGTGGTCCGTGTCGTAGATTTGCGCCACGTAACAGAACCTCAAGCCTGATAAAGAGGCCTCTGAGCATGATTACCGGTCTTTCACGCCCAGGATAGAATAAGGACCACAGCAGCTAAAGAGCGTCCATAAAAAAAGTCATCTTATAGTATATGACTTATTTAAAGGTAAGTATAGACTTAGTTGAATATACAGAATGAATCAAACTCCGCCGACAAACTTTCAGAGGTTGTTCAGGGGCACCTGAGTATTTTGGTATAAAGAACCCACGGTCTCCGGCGGCTCGTTACAGAATAATTGCATTTCGTTTTATTTTCTTGCCCCCAATTAGCTTTGTATCTGTATTGCACTGAAAATACTGCACAACAGTTCAAATGTCGACGGTATATATTGTGTGTCTTGGCTGTAAACAAATTGTTTCAATTCCCTCACGGTACCTGCTGGTGACAACAGTAGGTAATGTCCTCTTTAACTCGTTTCCCTCAAGTTTGTATTCAGTACTGCTCGGTTTTGTCTAGGGTTTTGTTTTTCCGGCAGTGTTCATTGTGCCTTAACAGTGATATACAGCAGTATGGATAGGTTTACTGATAAAGAGTTGACCGATATGCACCTCGTGTATGGATTCAGTGAATGTAATGGAAAAGGGCACAACGACACTATGCTGAGCTGTTTCCACCCAACAGCAACCGCTTAACAGTACTTTTACATCTATACATAGGCGCCTACGAGAAACTGGATCCTTCCGTGTTATAATGGAAGATACTGGCCGTGCGATGTATGCCAGAACACCCGATCTGAAAGAGAATGTGTTACACGTGATTGGTGACAATCCTGCTGCTAGTATTCGCCGCATTGCACCAGCTCTGAACACAAGGGAATCAATTGTTTTGAGAGTCGTACATAAACAACAATTCCATCCGTATCAACCACAGAAGGTGCAGTCATTGTACTCAGCGGATTCCCATTTCGGATGGAGTTTGCAAGTTGGTACCTACAGCAATGTGCAAAAAACCACAATTTTCCTGTTTACAGACGAGGCCAAGTTTACAAGAGAGAGATGTTCAACAGTAGGAATAGCCGCGTATGGGATTACGAAAATCTACACGCACTGGTGTGTCAGTCGTATCAACAACAGTTGTGAATGTATGGGCTGGTATTGTCAACGATTTTTGATTGACCTTACGTACTTCCTGATGCACTGAACGGAGTCGTATACAAAACGTTCCTTCGACATGTCATCCCACAGTTCCTGGAAGATGTGCCACTAATAATTCGTCAGATTATGTGGTTTCAACATGACGGGGCGCCGGTATACTTTGCACTCGATGTAGGGAACCACACTGATGTACAGTGTGGACGACAATGGATTGGTCGCGGTGATCCTATTCCATGGCCAACTCGGTCACCAGACATGACACCAATAAATTTCTTCTGGGGGCATGAAGAGCCTAGTTTACGAGACTCCGGTCGATACTATCATGGACCTGGTTGCTAGGATTATCCCAACCGCAGAAGTAGTACGCCAAACTCCTGGAATGCTTGAGTATGTAGGACAATCGATAGTGGGTCGCTGTACACTCTGCATTGAACATGGTGGTCGACATTTTGAATAATATCTGTAAGGGGACAGTTTTGCATTTGTTACAGTACATACTGTACTGTACAACGACAGATCAGACTGATCACACTGTGACAAAAGTGTTGTGTTTCGTCTGCAGGATGTTGCATTACTGTGTTTTGTGTGTTGTACGTTTTGGTTATTGCATATTATAGAGGCTTCTTTACTGTTGTGAAGGTATTTTCACAGAAACAAGAGTGATTGGGATGACAAACCAAATAAATCATAATTACACAATTCCTGTGTAACGAGCCACCGGAGTTCATAGATCCCTTACACCAAAATGTTCAGAAGGTATCCCTGAACAACCTCTGAAAGTTTGTCGGTGGAGTTCATCCTATATATACACTACGTGAGGAAAAGTATCCGGACACCTGGCTGAAAATGACGTACAAGATCGTGGCGCCCTCCATCGGGAATGCTGGAAGTCAATATGGTATTGGCCCACCCTTAGCCTTGATGACAGCGTTCATTCTCGCAGGCATACTTTCAATCAGGTACTGGAAGGTTTCTTGGGAAATGGCAGCCCATTCCTCACGGAGTGCGGAACTGAGGAGAGGTATCAATGTAGGTCGGTGAGGCCTGGCACGAAGTCGGCATTCCAAAACATCCCAAAGGTGTTCTATAGGATTCAATTCAGGACTCTGTGCAGGCTAGCCCATTACAGGGATGTTATTGTCATGTAACCACTCCACCACAGCCCGTGCAGTATGAACAGGTGCTCGATCGTGTTGAAAGATGCAATCGCCATCCCCGAATTGCTCTTCAACAGTGGGAAGCAAGAAGGTGCTTAAAATATCAATGTAGGTCTGCACTGTGCTCGTGCCACGCAAAACAAGGGGTGCAAGCCCCCTCCAGGAAAAACACGACCACACCATAACACCACCACCTCCGAATTGCACTGTTGGCACTACACACCCTGGCAGATGACGTTCACCGGGCATTCGCCATACCCACACCCTGCCATCGGATCGCCACACTGTGTACTGTGATTCGTCACTCCACACAACGTTTTGCCACTATTAAATCGTGTACTGTTGACGCTCCTTACACCAAGCGAGGCGTCGTTTGGCATTTTCCTGCGTGATGTGTGGCCTATGAGCAGCCGCTCGACCATGGAATCCAAGGTTTCTCACCTCACGCCTAACTGCCATAGTACTTGGAGTGGATCCTGATGCAGTTTGGAATTCCTGTGTGGATAGATGTTTGCCTATTACTCTTTTCAAATATCGGCGGTCTCTGTCAGTCAACAGACGAGGTCGGCCTGTACGCTTTTGTGCTGTACATGTCCCTTCACGTTTTCACTTCACTATCACATCAGAAACAGTGGACCTAGGGGTGTTTAGGAGTGTGGAAATCTCGCGTACAGACTTCTGACACAAGTGACACCCAATCACCTGACCACGTTCGAAGTCGGTGAGTTCTACAGAGCGTCCCATTCTGCTGTTTCACGATGTCTAATGACTACTGAGGTCGCGGATAATGAGTACCAGGCAGTAGGTGGCAGCACAATGCACCTAAGATGAAAAACATATGTTTGTTGAGGTGTCCGGATACTTTTGATCACATAGTGTATGTCTTAAGTTTGGATATAAACGTTTGTAATTTATAATTCGGAGTCTGTACTTATACAGTTAACCTATTTTATTATTATAAAAGCTGCAAAATACATTGTTTCTTTCACTAATGTTTACTTATACTTTTACTTTTAACTATTTATAAATAACCCTTGAATACAATATTTTTTTAAAATTCGTTTTTAGAAGGTTTTATATTTTATACATTTTAAGTGCTGAGGTAATTTTTATATAATTTACAAGCAGGTACTTATGGTTTTCTTTTGTACAGTTTGTGAATCAGAATTTACATGAAAATTTGTGTTTCCCTTTGTGTTATGGTCATGTATCTGATTATTTTTTTTATCCTTATTTTCTGTGAGTGATTTGTAACTGTATCTGTATGCAAAAGAACTCCCTTTCCTCTTGTTTGATAAAAACAAAACCTATCTCTTAAGCATTGCTGTTCAAACAAGATAAGAGTGTCATTATCTGGTGCAGGCTAATAGTCCTGAGTAGTGGACATTGATTCAGTGAGTGGTAGCTAGTGCAATGTAGAAGACAACTTGCTCTCTAGGGTTAAAGTTTGTGATTATGTGTATGTTGTACATTTTGAATGTTGACATTTATTGACCATAAATTTTCAATACAGAACAAATCAAGTTAGATTTAACAGACATCATGGAGGATGAAATCTCAGATCAAAGTGCACAAAAGATCATGGCAGCAGCAATACTGTTTATCGCCGGTTTGTTGTTGGGACTCCTACCTTTGCTACCATGGTTATTTCCTTCACGCAGGAGATCACCTTTAGCTGCATCAGTTTTGCTTTGCTTCTCTGTTGGTGTTATGTTTGCCACAGTTATGATTCATCTGCTACCAAAATTAGTGCTTCAGATGCAAGAGTGGACACCAATTGCATTCTGCATTGGCTTCTTCATTGTTTACCTGCTAGATGAAATGTGTCATTTATATTGTCCAAGTAACCAGCCTATTACAATCAGAAGTAAAAGTCTTAATGTGAGCAATTGGTCTTCTGCCTTTATACATCGCTTTAGAGGCAATGATTCTCAACCATATGAAAGAACACCACTGTATGACCAGAACAGCTTTGAAAGTAGTGATGACAGTTCAATATCACCATTGCTTCATGGAAATAAACTCAGTGAACACCATCCTTATACATTTTCAAATGGAACTCAACAACCAGAAAATGTGGAGGCTTGCTTATCCAAGGAACCTGAGAGAATCAATGACGGCAGTATAGGCCTCCTTTATGGCTGTCAAACAAGACATTATGGGAGCATATTAGCTACAGACAATAACAGCGAGAAGAGTAGTACCTTTTCTGATAGTGATAGAGGATGTGTGAATTCCAGTCCAGATTTTAGAGCTGTAAGGCCAATAGGTAGAACCAGGTCTAATGAAGAAACTAGAAGAGATTGTCATTCTGAATATATCTCCATTCTACCACGCTACCAGAGTTACCCTGGTGGCATGTATCGTAATTATACTTACAACTCTCCGGAACTAAGGAACACAACAAATAGTCCAGGAAGTTCAGATGACAGAGAAAGTTGTAATTTAACACAGACACGCCAAATAGGCCTTGTAATAAGCCTAATCATTCACTCTCTAATTGAAGGCTTGGATATTGGAATGGAAGAAATCAGTAATCGGGTGTATAAATTAAATATGGCAATCCTTTGTCATAGACTTATTGTTACATTTTCTTTTGGATACCAGTTGAAAATCATCAGTCAAAGCATCATCAGCATTTTTCTTCAGCTACTGGTTTTTGCCGCTGCATCACCCAGTGGAATTGGAATTGGCATGGTTGTAACAAAAGCAGAATGGGCAGATTCAGCCACTTCTATAGTTGAGGTATGTGTAACAGTAAGGCAGAAAAGTTACATAAATAGTATGTTAAAAGTTTGTGTCTCCTCCAAGTCTATTTATAGCTAACAATATCATGATCTAGGACCAATTCAGTCTTATACAAAAAACCTCAAGAGCATTATGCAATTCTTTTGTTTTTCTTGTCAATTATAAAATAATTTTGGGTTATATGCAGCATCATTGAAACTTGGTTCTTCTATAGTTGCAATTCATCATTTCTGAAAACTTTGCCACATACTCCAAATAGGAGAATAAAATTGTCTGTTTTACAAATTTTGAATACTTAAAAAGTTTTCAATTAATTGAAAGGTATTTAATTAACTGAATGTTTACAAACACTTCAACAATGAGCAAGGTGAATGAAAAAAGTAAGTAAATAAATATGAAATAAAATAAGAGCTGAAGCAAACAGTTCTAAATTTTCAGTAGATGGTAAGTGGATGGTTTGAAAGCAATGTTTCATCTTTCTCTTGAGTTCATCAGTTTATCCTGAAGATGAAGATGATGAACACCTTTAAACATCGGTTTCAAACCATCTACTTACCTGGCTAGAAGCCTAAGAAAATTTAGAGTTAAATATGAAATACTTTTCACACACACACACACACACACACACACACACACACACACACACACACACACACACACACACACACACACACACACACACACACACACACATACACACACACACACATGCACACACGCGCACCCGCGCACGCACACACACATATATATATTTAAATGTGACTTACCTGTTTTGCACACTTATGGGAAATAAATTATAGTAATTCCATTATAAAACCCTTTTTACTTTCTCTACTACGTATAGTAAGTAGGGGAAGTATTGCATTCCACCCAAAAATTCGATACCGAGATTTCACTGGAAATATATATTTTGAGGCCTCCTTAATCCAAAAAAAAAAGTATTTTTGGAAACATGTCCATGTATGTGTCTGTGTGTCTGTCTGTGAACAGCATAACTCAGAAATGAACAGTCAGATAAACACCAAACTTGGTATTTAGGTTCAGTATCTTCCAGAGATGTGACACAAAGGTTTTCAAGAAAATTCCCCTACCCCAGATTACCCTTTACATGGAACATTTTTTGAAAATTTTAATTTTCTCAAAAATGGCTCTAACGATTTTGATTAAAATATCATATATTTAAGATACTTTCATGACAAATAAAATGTATATATCGAATTTTCTGGGAATGTCTCCAAAAGTATTCTTCATTGTGAACGACTTTTGCATAACTGATAAACCATAAGAGATAGACAAAATTTTACTACACAAAAAATGTAGATCGCATTAAAATACACAATCTATGTCATATATAATTTTTTTGTTGAGTGAACCATTTTCGAGATATTGCTTGTTATTCCCTTAAATTTTCCAATACTTGTACTTTTTCTCAAATGGGAATTCGTTATTCATTTTTTTTATTGTTGTTGTCCTGGTAATGCAAAGAGAATGGAATACTCCACATAGCAACTAGCTCTTAAAATATTTGACTATCTTTTAAAGCCTACCATATTCCCCTTGCATGTACAAGAAAATTAGCAATAAGATTAACATCTCGATATCTCAATTAACATGAAGTAGATGGAAAATAAGCGTTTGTAAAAATAGTTTGTATAAGAGTAGAGGAAGTCATGTGAGTGTAACACATCAGATTTTTTAATTTTATAATGCAGATCGAAGATTCAGCAGGTGACTGTGAAAAATAAAGAGTAGTTATAAAATTATATGCTTCTTCATTATACTACAAAAAGATACAGATCAAATCAATTGTTGTACAGCTATTTATCATTATAGAATTTCAATAAATGCAAAGTGCTGAAATTTCAAAATGCCAGAATTGAGAGAATGAAATACGTCATTGCTATTATTAAGCTGTATAAATTAAAATTGTAATACAATTTATTTGTACCCTTAAATACTGAAGGGTGAAAACAGCAAAAAAAAAACAAAAAAAAACAAGCAAAAAAATTTGATCAGACTTTTCATTCCTGTCACTGATCACTCACCTTAAATTAATCCCTGGATTGATTACTATCTTTTGTCTGTTTTCAAGTTATAAAGATTCTATTTTCCTTTGTTTCTTCTCCCCTTTTAAATGTTTTGCTTTTAAGTGCTCACTATATTTGATTTATTTTGTTTTAATTGCAGGCTGCAGCTGGAGGTGCACTTTTATATACCTTGTGTAGCATACTGGATAAAGAGAAACTGCAGTGGTGTCATCACCCATCAAGCAAATTTATTGGACTATTGCAGTTCTTGTTGTTTTTCTGTGGATTTTGCATTGTCTATGGCTTTGACAAACATGTTGGTAAGTGTATTATTATAAGAATAAATAATTTATTTTTCAGACTTCATTACAGCTGAACTTCACTTATACGTTATTCACATCTATGTTTTTTGCAGATATACGTTACATTTTTTAGGCACTGAAGTTTGTCCATGAGTATTTAGCACAATTATATGTTTTTCAGTTACACATGTTCTCATCAATACATCACATTGTTTATGAAATATATTACTTTACTTACTCATTTATACATTACGTTTATGCTATGTTGAGATACATTATGCATGGTTTCTGTATACTGTACTCTTACTGTCATAGCACAAAACAGTAGGCATGTTGGGAGAGGCTTCAATATTTTTGGAATGCATTGCTATGCACATTTTAACATTACAGTCAGGCAAGTTCATTCTTAATGATACTGATGATGATAGTGATGAAGAAGTAGGCCTAAACAATAATTAATGCATATAATCTATTAGTGTATGACTGTATGGAAAAATCAAAACAAGTAGGAGTTGACAATTTTCCTAAACCAGTGTAAAGCACCAGCACACTGATATTTTTTTTTACGTTCTCTACCATCTACTAATGGCTTGAGAAGGTACCTATTGTATTCCACCCAAAAATGCTATACCAAGATGTCATCAGAAACATATGTTTTGAGGACCATTGAATCCAAAACAAGCATTTTTTAGAAAAAGGTCTGTGTATGTGTGTCCCTGTGAACAGCATAGCTTAAAAAGAAGAGTCAGATAAATACCAAACTTGGTTAAGTATTTTCCAAAGATGTGACACGATTTTAAGGAAAACCCACTCACATCAAACTACCCTTTACATGAAGCACTGTTTGAAATTTTTGTTTTTCTAAAAAATGGCGCTAATGATTTTGATTAAAATATCATACATTAAAGATATTTACATGAAAAATAAAACGTATATCTTGAACTTTCTGGGAATAGCATGTGAAGTCCTCTTTATTTGGAAGGAATCTTGTATAAATGGTAATGTTAAGTGATAGATAAAAACATTCTATATAAAATGTTTAGATCTCTTTAAAGTAGGTACACAATTTATTTCAAATACCTAACTTTTTTGTAGCTCAGCCATTTCTGAGATATATGTTATTAATGGTTCGATTTGTTTAATACTTTCTCATTTTTTTTAAATTCTGTTGTCATTCAGTTGTTTCTTGCAATTGCTTGGAAAGAGTAAGGCCAGCATATAGTGTCCAATTCTTAAACATTTGACTGTTGCTATTAATTTTATATATATACATATACATAATAAAGCCTGCAATGCAATTATTTCTGCAAAGGTTTATCTGGATTAAAACGAGATAGATAGAAAAATAAACTTTTGTAAGAGTAATCTTTATAGCCAGTAATAAACGATGGAGGGTGGAGAAAGCCATGTGAATGTAGCATATAAGAAATCTCTTTTACTTTTAATTATAATAACAATACTGCATGTATTTAAGTACTGTAAATAGTGTAATATGTTTATATTATGTATGTGTTTGTTTCATTTATTGCTTTCTTATACTAAATAATACATTACACAGGCGTACGAAGATTTTGCGGCACAGAATATTTACATCATAATGGTCAAATTGGATGCTCTGATTTCGAAAATAATAATAGTTTTTGCATATCACATACAGATTTTGAATAATTCTGTTTCAACACAAAGTTAAAAGTTCAGTACGCTAGTATTAACATTACTGCATATCTGACTTACAGCATGATTGATTAGAGCATGTAAACATGCTAAATTATATGACTAATTTGGTGAAACTAATGGCCAAAAAGAAAAGATTTAGTGCCAGGGATAGAAAATGTTACAAATCGCCACTGATTTGTAACACACACAAAAA
Organism: Deroplatys truncata; assembly: GCA_030765065.1. Classification (NCBI taxonomy): domain Eukaryota; kingdom Metazoa; phylum Arthropoda; class Insecta; order Mantodea; family Mantidae; genus Deroplatys; species Deroplatys truncata. The sequence goes on from CM060979.1 coordinate 170,384,264, forward strand.
GTTTTGCTACCCTTGTTACATATCAAATTAGGGATAATGAAGCAATTTAACAAAGCTTTGGACAAATGTGGTCCGTGTTTCCAATGCCATATTCAGAAATTTCCATTCATTTGGATCAAAAGTGAAAGAAGTCATTTTTGAGGCCCACAGATTCGCAAACGTATGAAGGATGTTCATTTTAGAAATATTGACAGACATAGGGCTTCAAGCTTGGGACTATTCAATGAAGTTATAAAAAAGTTTTTGGGTAATGTAAAAGAGGACCAATATGAGCATATTGTTAAAACCATGCTCAAAAAGTTAAAGGCACTCGTATTGCAATATGAGCTTAAAATTGCATTTTCTGCATTCACATCTTGAATTCTTTCCTGAAAACTTGGGTGCACTAAGTGAAGAACAGGGAGAGAAATTCCAGCAGGACATAAAGGAGATAGAAACAAGGTACAGGATGGATGGGACATCTCCATGATGGCCAACTATTGTTGATGTTTAATTAGAGACAACTCTCGTCAGGGGCACAAACACAGTCAAATCAGCATTTGTTTTCAACAATGTGGAGGAGAAAATAAAATCATAAGGTATGTTTGAAATTTCCTAGTTCAATGTAAACAGAAGTGTAGTATTGAGATTGTTTCTTAGTTTACATGATTTCACGCATTTTAAATTGTACTTAAAAACTAGAAATAAACTCAAATATTACATATTTCCTTTCTACCTGCCAAAAAAAAAGGTATGTGATATGAAAAATTGGAAAGCAGTTTTGAATTCAGCGTACCAAAATTAGGTTTAGAGACCTGTTCAGCCCGTGCTGCAGAAAAAACTTTTAAACTTGCAGGCCTGTGTTATTAGTTTGAGTAATAATAATAAATCAGTTTCAGTTCCATAATAAAATTGACTTTTAGGTTTTCTCATTTATACATTACTTTAGCTGCCTCCCTTTGAAAATGTATAACTCAAGTTATACTGTACATAGATTCTGAACACAACAAAATCAGAATCATATAGCTAACTAGTGTCTCAGTGCAGCAGTGGCATGACTTTCATAGCTGGCATCATGTTTTATAGGCTATAGCATATCCTATGCTCCCCTAAGGTTATTAATTATTAATCTTTTATCGGTAAGCTTTACATTTGAGAATTATAAACTAAAGGATTTCAGTGTTCACAATTGTATAGTAAGTAATTTTAATAAAAACTGATGTGTGAGTTTAACACAAATGTAAATAGAAATATGTAAAGCTAATCATAGGTCAACAAATTTTGCAGTATAAAGCTGTTGCTTCACAACCTATGCATTACTCTGAAGTTTAAATAAAAATGTAGTCAAAGTGATTAATTATTTTCATTCATATCTGCATGAAAAATATAAGTTTTGAGTTCAAATATGCAAGAACAACTTTTTTCACTCTTGGTAACCAATTGATTTTGATCATGTTCTCTTATCAGCATAATATGGAAGACAAAACAAAATTCATACTTATAACACCAGGTGTAAACTTAACTTGCAAATTGAAGCCTTTTAACACTAGCACAATAAAAAAGGAAGTTTGCATTACTGGAGTGCATCTGTTCAATAAATTGCAAATATAACATCAGGCAAGAAGATATTGACATCATAAAACATTTAATAAAAAATTAGTATTAATTTTTTAATATATCATATCACAAGTTGGGAAACCATAAGAAACAGACAAAAAATGTAGATCTCATTAAAGCACACAATTTATGTCAATTTTTTGTGGAGTTAACCATTTCTTAGATATTCTTTGTTATTGGTTTGAATTTTCAAATACTTATACTTTTTCAAGTGGTAAGTCACTGTATGTTTTTTTTTCATCCTTTTTTTCTCATAGTCATGCAAAGATCATGGAATTTCAAACCTATCACATGCCACACGCTCTTTAAAACTGTAAATTTTCATTACACACTTACACATTTTGATGTAGGGTTTAGTAGCCAAAGCAAGTCCAATAGATCAACACAAAAAATGGATAGAAGAATAATCTTTATCCCATAACTTGGCAAAACTAAAGTAATAACAAACAAAACAAAAAAAAAAGGAAATTAGTATAAAACAAAAGAAAAGATGATAAAGAAGTCCTAAATACAAAAAAAAAAAAAAAAAAAGTGAACAAATACTTATGATATTATTTATTTAGTGTAGTATAATAGGAAACAATTTATATTATCTATATAGTACAGTCTTACATTACACTTTCTACATGCAACACTTATTTGTCCTTTTGTCCTGGTTCTCTGTCTCTTTTGTGGCAATTAAAAAACAGTAGTTCCAAAGGTAACCCACCAGAGGATGAAACAAAAGGGTATGCCCTGACTGTCATCCTCTTCATTATCAGATTCTGCTTCTGGTTTGGGCAGCAATACCAAAGACACCATTTTTTCTGCCTTTGACATGAAGTTTTTCTGAAAAATATTAATTTTAAAACATAAATTTATAACTATAATTTATAACTATAAATTTATGTTTATGACTAGAAATAACACAGAAGGACTATAAAGGGCTGTAAATAAAGCATAGCAGTAATACATGCCTATTTCTTCATAGATTGTGAAAAGAAAGCATTTGAGGTTATCTACATCATCATCCGAGGTCTTGGCAATGTATATCCAAGGATACTTTGTTTTATAAGGTCAACATAATTTATTATATGCTTATAAAAACAGTATACAAATGTATTATATGAAAGAAAGGACATTCAAATGTAATTCCAGAATTTAATAAGCATTTCCTGCCAGATTTATTAAAAAAAAATATATTTATTAACTGGGAAGCACATGGTTGATGTATTTGAAAAGCCATTTTGATGTCTTGTTAGGCCATATTCTTCACTGTGTAGTTGAAACTCGCATACAGAGAGGGCAGCAAATTCTAGACAGTAGCTTTAGTGTCACCTAGCTAGGATTCTGCTCACTGCCAGTTACCATGCATATTTTCCTTGGTGGGAAATTCAAAAGTGTACGTATGTTATAGGCTATTTTGCTAATTTAAGGATTAATAAGCTTAGTTTTTAGAAAACTGAGTAGAAGAAGTTGTATGAATACAATACATCAGACTTTTTTGTTAAGTGTTTTTAAACATCGCTAATATGCGGAAGCAGAAATGCTGAATGAAATGGATAGGATGATGCTCAAAAGAGCCCAAGATGCACTGAACTTAAGAATTATCTGACATACCTATATTATATTTACATTGTGTAAACTTTTAGCTATTGCTGCATTGTATTACCATACATTTTTTTCTAAATAAAATTTTAAACTTTTTTCGCCCCCTCTCCCTGTCTCTTCTTAAACACACAATTTCAGGCTCTGTGGGGATAAGAGACTAATCCTAGTTATAAATAAAAAAATAAATAATATATAGGTATACATATATGTATATATTACTCCCGGTCAGGAATTGAACACAGGATCTCTAATTCAAAATGCTAGAACCTTGGCCACACAACCACAGAGACAACATTTCTATTTGTTTCCATCATACATTTATTTTCCTTTTTGACTCTTGTAAGTTTCATTTTTAATTTACAAAGGGATATCTGATAATTTTAATAAAATGTTAAATATTGCAAATATTAGTGTGCTGTCACTTTTGTTATTTCTTTAAAATAACATTTATAAATATGAAATGTGTTTTCATACACTCATCTTAATGTAAGAAAACCTGAATCACAAGAGTGATAAATATAAATATTTTGCTTTCCTTATAAAAGCTTAGTTATTTAATTTCTATAATTAAATTTCTAAGGCAGATAGAAGCCAGTGCCCATGTAGGGCTGTTTATGAATGGCTAGAATAACTGAAAATCAACAACTTAAGTCACCTTTCAATATTTTTTCTTCCCAAATATTAAGTATTCCACAATGAAACCTTAATTTGGCAATTTGTGTGCTTTAATGTCTTAATCTTGGCCCATGTATTCAATATGTCATTTTTCGACACTGCAGCAGTTATGCCTAAAAAATGTATGCAGAGTATAATTTGACAGTGAAAACAAGAGGAAAATAATGCATAAAAGTAGATATTTTAAGGGATTTAATCTGACTTGGAAAATTATATGCCATGGCTAGGACTCAAACCATCAATCTTAGGCTTACCTCCTTTTCTGAATCATAAAACCTGGACAGCTTCAAGGCGAACTCAAATATTCCAAAATATAATACCTTTCTGATATATAAATGATATGTTTTCATAAACATGTTGCTGTAAAAGAAGATCCATGTCTGTATGAATGCTACACAACCTGAAAACACAACAAGCAGGAAACTAGAATGTGAAACAGCCATGCTCTTCAGGGCTGTACCAAGGTAGCAAACAGGTTTAGCAGGTTCCCAGAATACTTAATTTCTTCTGTACATGTAATGCTATATTGAAAACCTTTCTGGGAAAAATTTATCATGACTAGCAGGAAGTGGATAGAAAAAATAGGCTTGTTGTAACTCGTATAATTGCCATACATAAGATTTTTGAGAACAAGCCATTTCTATTGATATACATCACATAGCCAGGCTCCAAATTATATACAGAAAAACTTAATATGCTTCTGCTAATAGCCTAGCTTTTTATTTCATGGACATTTTATACACTTCTATATGAATTTTACCTTATTATAGCACTTTTAAACCCTGTTTGTGGTATCTTTTTTGGATTGGAGACCAGTAAAAATTCCTTATAAGTTATAAAAATTGTAAATTTTAAAAGCACAATTAAGGGATATGTTGCTATGACTGATTAAACAAAGACAAATTACAAGCCCACTTTCAAAAGAACCTGGAAACCTCCCTTACCAGCTCATTACTGAAGTTAATGGCACTGCCTGCTGAAAATCCATTATAATAATGGAAATTTGTACTAAATATCTTAATGACCTTTCTTTTCCTGAAAAGAATTTAGCACTCAAGTCTTGCTATAAATTTTCTGCTCTTTGTCTTAATCTACCTTGAATTCTGCATTGCACAATGTAAGTTGTGATTGTGCAAAATAGCAAAGAAAAGAGTTGCAAACTTCTTGTAATTGTAATGCAATGAGCTCAAATTTATATTTTTCACTGCAGGCATCAAAACAAAAAAATCTGATTTGTTACACTCACATGACTGTACAGGAATAGTGAAATGTAAAATTGTATTTTTTATAATGTAAAATTGTACCCTTTATAATGTAAAATTGTATTCTTAGCTGTTGGCGAAAGTGGATTATTTAGCGGTAGTAGAAACGTGGTTAAAAGAGGAACAGATAAACATAAAGGACTTTGAATACATTGGTAGGAAAGGAGAGGTGATAGCTAGAAAGGGAAGAGTATCTGGAGGTATAGGTTTCTTTATAAGGAACAGCTTAAGTAAGGAAATTAAAGAAACATGGTCTAGTAGTAAAGAAATACTGTGGGTTATAATGGATGTTAATTATATACTCTGTGTAGGAATAATATATAACCCCCCTGCATCCTCGCGGTTTCATAATCCTGATCTCCTTAATCAAATATGAAAAGATATAGATAGGCTGACGGAGAAATTTGTAACTGCAGAGGTAATACTAATGGGAGACTTTAATATCAGGATTGGGGAAAGAGATACATATGTTGGAAATGATTGGATGAATGATGAAATTGTGTTTAAAAGTGAGAAACTTAGGCAAAGCAAGGACAAATTTGTTGATAAAGAGTGTGAAAAATTTATTGATTTTTGTGAGTTGAATGCTTTAGAAATTTTGAATGGAAAATGTGGGAAAGATGAACAAGGAGAATTTACCTTTGTTAGCAATAATGGGCAGAGTGTAATAGATTTTGTGTTGTGGCCCCTGAATTTAGGAAATATTTTAAGTAATTTTAAGGTATTAAATTTAAGCTCAACTAGCGGGCATTATCCACTGATTGTGGATTTTATGATGCACGCTGCACGAGTAAAACACAATATAAGAGTGGAAAGCTATTGTAAAAAAGAGTATATTAGCTATAAATGGAAAGAAGAATTTTGTGACACATTTAAACAGACTCTTGACTCGAATTATGGAAAGATATGTCTATGTGGAGTAACATTCATGGTTAAGAATAATCAAATTGAGAATGCAATAGATATCCTTAATACAGTAATGCAAAGGGCGGGAGAGGAAATGAAAACAAAAAAGAGGGTTTACATATATGATAAGGACTGGTTTGATGAAGAATGTAGGGTATCAAAAAGACAAGTAAAACAACTGTTGGTTAGGTGGAGAGAATTAGGTGATAGAAAATCTAGGGACGATTATATGCAAGGGAGGAATTCACATAATTTATTGTTAGAGCAAAAGAAAAAGGACTGGAGGGAATGCAATGAAAGGAATTTGATAAAATGTCTAAATGAAAATAATGTTAATAAGGTATGGCAGGTTCTTAAGTTGACCTATAATAAATGTGTAACTAAACCCAATGTTGTGCCAGGACAATGGATGGAGTATTTTAAAACATTATATGGGAAGAAAGGAGTATAGGAAGTACGGAATTTTTGGAAATAAGGAATGTTTTTGTAGGGATATTGGATGGTGAAATTAGGAGTAAGGAAATAATAAAACAAGTTAAGTTACTGAAGAAAAATAAAGCTACTGGAATTGATGGCATCCCAACAGAGTTTCTTAAGGAGTGGTGTAATGAAACAGGGAGAGTGAAAATTTTATTAGATTTATTTAATGTAATTATTAGAAAGGGTTATGTACCTAAACGATGGAGAGAAGCTATCATCCATCCTATATATAAAGGCAAGGGTAATGTCGATAAACCTAATAACTACAGAGGTATTGCATTATTATCGAATATAGGAAAACTTTTTGCGGGAATTTTGGCAGCGAGACTACAATTTTGGGTTGAAGAATATAATATCCTTTCGGAATTCCAGATGGGCTTTCGCAAGGGAAGGAGAACAATTGATAATTTATTTATTATAAAGATATTAGCAGACAAATATTTAAAACAAAAAAGGGGTAAATTGTATATGGCTTTTGTAGACTTAGAGAAGGCTTATGACCGAATTGAGTTACAACATCTGTGGCATAAATTAGTGTGTAAGGGAGTAAGTCAGCAATTGGTGAATATTCTTAAAGCACTGTATTTTGAGAACACCTTCTGTGTAAGGGCAGAGACAGGCTGTGTAACAAGAGAAATTCAACAAAAGAAAGGGCTCAGGCAAGGATGTAAGTTAAGCCCAGTTTTATTTAATTTATACATAGATGATGTCTTACTAGAAATTGGAAGGAATAATAACAGTGCACCAGTAATTAACAACATCCAAATCCCAGGACTTCTTTTTGCAGATGACCTAGTGGTAGGATCTATTACAGTAAGTGGTTTAAAACAATCATTACAAGCAATTGATGTATATTGTAAAGAATGGAGGTTAAAACTGAATCAAGAGAAAACACAGATTGTGGTTTTCAAAAAGGGGGGAAAATTACGCAAATGCGAAAAGTGGAAGGGAGAGAATATAGATTACAGGGTAGTGCGTGACTGTATCTATTTAGGAGTAAAAATAGATGGAGGTAATAAATGGGAGAAACAAAAGAAGTTTGCATTGGCAAAAGGTAAAGGGGCGATGGCAGCAATTAGAAGCTGCAAATTTAAAGTACCTAATATAAATGTTAAATGGCTGGAAAAAGTTTATGAGATGATTGTGGAGGCAAAAATGATGTATGGTATAGAAATATGGGGATTAGATAGAGGATGGGAATGTATAGATGTGGTGCACAGGAAGTTTTGTAGAGAAATACTAGGGCTACCGAAGTCAATTGTAAGACAGGTAGCACTATTAGAGATGGGCAGGGTGCCAACTAAGGGGAAGATAATGGAAAGAGCTTTGAAATTTTGGTTCAGAATTTTAAATCTAGGCCTGAGCCCTTTCTTTTGTTGAATTTCTCTTGTTACACAGCCTGTCTCTGCCCTTACACAGAAGGTGTTCTCAAAATACAGTGCTTTAAGAATATTCACCAATTGCTGACTTACTCCCTTACACACTAATTTATGCCACAGATGTTGTAACTCAATTCGGTCATAAGCCTTCTCTAAGTCTACAAAAGCCATATACAATTTACCCCTTTTTTGTTTTAAATATTTGTCTGCTAATATCTTTATAATAAATAAATTATCAATTGTTCTCCTTCCCTTGCGAAAGCCCATCTGGAATTCCGAAAGGATATTATATTCTTCAACCCAAAATTGTAGTCTCGCTGCCAAAATTCCCGCAAAAAGTTTTCCTATATTCGATAATAATGCAATACCTCTGTAGTTATTAGGTTTATCGACATTACCCTTGCCTTTATATATAGGATGGATGATAGCTTCTCTCCATCGTTTAGGTACATAACCCTTTCTAATAATTACATTAAATAAATCTAATAAAATTTTCACTCTCCCTGTTTCATTATACCACTCCTTAAGAAACTCTGTTGGGATGCCATCAATTCCAGTAGCTTTATTTTTCTTCATACTAAGTATGTAGTAGAGAAGCTAATAAAATGTAGATTACTTCCCGCAAATTTTCTTTGTCAAAATACTCTCCTAATAACACAGTTACCTTTTATTACATGTTTAAGCTATTTTTATTGCATATAGATTAATGATGAAGTTAAAAGATAAGTTTATTTAAACATCTAGCTCAATTTATGGATGAAAAATGTATTTGGCATTTAAAGATTGATACCTAAATACATGCTGGTTTGTCACATTTTGAAATGTTACATTTTAATGCACCTTTATTAGCAAATATATGCCTGAGTATTGTTAAAAGAGAACTAATTTACACAATCCCAGCATTCTAAGCAAGTTGCTGAATGGTGAAAATCATTGAAATAGTCTCTTTATGATGTGCCACCCATAAAGCGAGACACAGGAAAACATTTTTGGGGCATAGGAGATTAGGTCTTGGACTATTAAGTTAACATTATAAACCTAAGCAATACATATCTAAACAGTGGATATGTCACTTTATTATACTGTAACATTTTATACTGCTTCTCCTAACAGTGTGTCAGTACCATTCAATTTTTGTACTAATTATGAAGCACTTTGAGCCTAACTTAGAAAATGGATTTTGCCATTATGACTTGTCAGTAGGCCTGGAATTTATGTGTGCTGGCTCTGATGACATGCATGATAATAAACACTTTTTAGCTACTTTAGAAAATGAGCATATTCATCTTCTTCTTCTACAAGGCATAGGCTTGTTGACCTGTTCTGTACTCAATTAAACATATTGCTCCATCTATGTTTTTGGTCATCTTGTTTTGGCGATATCTTCTAAGTTTATAATTTAATAACATTTTGGGTATTCATTCCTCTTCCATGCTTAATGTGTGTTGGTACCAATTTATTTTATTTAGATTATATATACATTTAACTGTTTTCAGATTTCTTCATTTCTTTGTTTGCATATTCATCTATTAGTATTATGTGTGCACTTATAGTGTAGAAACTTATAAGCAATAACAGAGTGATTATTGGATCTGCTTGTTTAGCCATTTATAGCAATCAAAATAGGCAGTCAAGAATGCAATAAAATGTAAAAGTTCTGATGTGTTATGTTCACATGACTTTCTCTACCCTCTGTCATCCTCTGTGGACTAGTGGTACCATGCTAGCCTCTAGTTTCCTAGGTCGAGGTTTCAAACCCGGCGGAGGACGATGGATTTTTTCGGGTGTAAAAATCCTTAGCATGGCTTCCTTCGGAAGGGAAGTAAAGCCGGTGATCCCGTGTCGTAGATTTACGGCATGTAAAAGAACGTCAAGCCTGATAAAGAAGCCTCTGAGCAAAATTACCGGTCTTTCACGCCCAATATGGAATGGGACATTAAGAACCATAGTAGTTAAAGAGCGTCCATAAATAAAACTCAATTTCAACTTCTACCCTCTATCGTTTATTAGTGGGTATACAAATTATTCTCACGAAAGCTTTTTTTGTCTTATCTACTTCATTTTAATTGAGATAAACCTTTGTAGAAATAGCTATTTTACACATTTTGTTAGGATACAAAGGGAACAGTGATAGTCAAATGTTTAAGAACTGGATGCTACATGCTGGTCTTAAAATTCAATACTCTTTCCATGCAATTGCGAGAAGCAAGTGAATGTTGACAGAGCTTTAAAGAATGACAGAGGTTTGAACCATTTATAACAGATACCTCAGAAATGGTTTATGCATTATTTGAAATAAATTGTGTGTTTTAAAGAGATCTACATTTTTTTGTGCATATGTTTTAGTTTACCAGTTATACAAGTTTTATAAAATTCCTTTCAAATGAACAGGACTTCACAGGCTATTTCCAGAAAATTCAAAATATATGTTTTATTTGTGATGTAAATATTTTTAATATACAGTATTTTAATCAAAATTGTTAGAGCCATCTTTCAGTAAATAAAAAATTTCGAGAAATGTTCCATGTAAAAAATAGTTGAGGGTGGGTGGATATTCTTGAACATGAACTGTCACATCTTTGAAAGATACTGAAGTTAAATACCATGTTTGATGTTTATCCAACTTTTCATCTTTGAGTGATGCTGTTCGCTCTCTCTCACTCACACACATGCATGCATTTTTCTAAAAATGCTTTCTTTGGATTCAGGAAGTCTCAAAACATGCATTTCCAGTAAAATCTCCATATCAAATTTTTGGAGGAATGCAATTCTGTCTCTACCTACTAGTGGTGGAGAAAGTAAAAAGGCAAAGTAAAGTTAAAAGATCTGATGTGTTACATTCACATAACTTTCTCTACTCTCTAGCATTTGTTAGTGGATATAGAAATTGTTCTTATGAAAGTTTATTTTTCTATCTTCTTCATTTTAATCAAGATAAGACATTCCAGAAATAGCTGCATTACACATTTCATTATAGATATAAAGGGAATAGCAATTGTTAAATGTTTAAGAACTGGATGGTATGTATTGGCCTTAAAATTCCATGCACTTTGCACGCAATCACTGGAAACAACTGAATATTGAAAGGACTTGAAAAAAATGACAAAAGTATTGAATAGGTTGAACCAATAATAACAGATATCTCGGAAATGGCTGATGCCACGAAAAAGTTATTTGAAATAAATTTTGTGTTGTACATTTTTTTCTATCACTTAACATTTACCAGTTATATAAGATTATACAAAAGTTCTTCCGAATGAAGTGGACTTCACAGGCTATTCTCAGGAATTCAAGATATACATTTTATTTGTAATACAAATATCTTTAATATATGGTATTTTAATTAAAATTGTTAGAGCAATTTTCAAAAATAAAAGGGTAGTTTGGGGAAGAGAGATTTTCTTAAAAATCTTTCTCATGCATCTTTGAAGGTATTGAACCTAAATACCAAATTTTGTATTTATCGTAATTTTTGTTTTAGAATTATGCTGTTCTTCTGTTCTCATATAGACACAGATCATTTTCTAAAAATGTTTTTGTTTTGGATTCAGGGTGTCTCAAAACATGTTTTTCTGGTGAAATCTTGGTATCAAATTTTTGGATGGGATGCAATTAGTATCTTCTCCACATACTAGGTATGTGGTAGAGAAAGTAAAACGTCATTATTTATTTTAAAGCCATGATAATATGCGTAATAGCCAATATTTTATTTAAAAATCTGATGTGTTACATTTAGATGACTTTCTCTACCTCTATTGCTTACTACTGGTATACAAATTATTCTTACGAAAGTTATTTTCTTATCTTTCATTCATTCATTTATTAGCTCCAATTATAAATACATTTTACAAGGATTGTCAAATTGTTAAAGTATGAGTGTTACATAAAAAGAATAAGTATATATATACATAATTCAACAAAGAAACATCTTGTATAACAGTAGGTACCATGAAACATTTACATCAGCAATTTATACTCTTCTACCGACTAACAGATACATATGAAAGTTACATAACAAAATTTACCTCAAGGTTTATGTTCATTCAGCAATTTATACTCTCCTTCTGAATAAAATACATTTTCTAACAGATACATTTTAGTTTATTCATTAATTTTAAATCGAAAGACATAGTGAAAAGATTAAGTATAATATATAGAAATGGTTGCAAATATACAAGTTGCAATCAGCAGATGATGAGGAAGTGATTCCTCGAAACTAGTTCTGAGGTATTGAACCTATTTTAGTGAAATTGTATATTTGCAACCATTTATATATATTATACATTTTAGTTTACTTTGAGTTTTTTCTTATCTTCTGTACCTATTTGTTTTATATGGTTAGGTAGGTGATTGTACAAATCTTTAGTATTGTTTTCTATACCTTTATGTCCCAATGCTCCTTTTAATCTATTAATAAAATAGTTCTGCTTTCTTCTTGTGTTATGTCTATATACGTTCATGTTCTTAGTTTGACTACCATGATTTTTTATTATATATTTAATGCATTCATATATATACAGTGCAGGAAATGTTAGTATATTTAATGTTTTATAGGCATTTCTGCAAGTATCAAGCTTTTTTAAATTACATATTACTCTCAAGGCATGTTTCTGAAGCCTAAAAATTCTAAACATTATTTTTTTCTGTGCGTTGCCCCATAATACAACCCCATAACTTAGGTGCAAATGTATGAATGCATAATATATTTGTAGCAAGCTCTTTCTATCCATTATTTGTGCAGACTGTCTTAGGATATATAGCCCTGTGTTTATTTTTTTGGCTGTTTATCGATATGCTTCTTCCAACTTAATTTATAATCTATCACTAGTCCTAAAAAGTTTTTTTTCTGTAACCTGCTAAATTAATCTAGTTTCTATCTTTAGTTGTATATTGAACTGTGTTGCGTTACTTAGTGTTACTTGCATCCACTCTGTTCTGTTAATATTCAATGCCGTACCTAGTTCTTTTAACTGGACATTAATTGTTTCTAGTAGTAAATTTGATTTATTTTGTACATCAATTTCTGACTTTCCATTCACAATGATCGTTGTGTCATCTGCATATCCAATGGCTAAACCACCAGCATCTGTTATCTTTTTAAATAACCAATTTATATATAATAAGAATAGATATGGACCAAGTTTCAAGCCTTGCAGAATACCATGCATAACTTTCTTAAGTGATGATCTAATCTTGTGTAATTTACCACCTAAAGTATGTATTATTTCGACACAGTGTTCTCTATTTTGCAGGTATGATTTTAGCCAGTTCAGCAGTAAACCCCTGATCCCATAATTTTCAAGTTTTATGATTAGTTTATTTATGTCTACACAGTCGAATGCTTTCAACAAATCAAACAAAATTGCCACAACGTATTCCTTTTTATCTATTGCCTTTGTAATAATGTCATTTCCCTTACAGATAGCATTTATTGTGGATTTCTCTTTTTGAAAGCCAAACTGGTATTCTGATATTTGAGACGGTAATTTGTATCACAAATTACTCAGATGTAATTAATGATAGTAATATGAATATGTATTTTTATGTGACATTGATTTCTGATGTTTATTAATTGTAATTATTATTGGTAAATAATAATATACGGCTTTACTGAAACTGTCAACAATAACGCAATAATGCAGCAAGGGGGTGAGTTGTTTGTCATTGCGGGGAACCAGGAAGTTACGTAATGTTTCGCGCCTTTTCGGTAAAAAGCTTCTAGAATGTTCCCTAAAAGAAATATGTATTAGTGGTTTTCATTGGATAGTAAAATAGACGCTAATGTTGGCGCGTTTTATTAGCCAATGGCAGTTCATTTATAATCTTTAGGCGTCCGAGTCCGAGTGCATCTGGTAGGTTCGTGGTGAACCTAAGTGGATTTTTCCATGTACCTACCCTTTGAAGGGCTTAACCATAGGTAGAAAGGAAATTTTTAGGGTGGCGGTTTGGTTTTGATGTAGAAGGTGTGATGGGAGGTAGCGCTAAGTTTTTATAGGCTCCTCATTGGCTGCCTTTTCAGGAACAGAGCCCAATACCCTGCTCCGCTGCTGTTTGTTTTTGTTTTAGAATTTTGTTGGATGATGAAATTTTGATGACCTCTCCCGAAGGAGGGAGGGGGGGGGAGTACTTGTTGTCAGCATGTTCTTGCTGTTGGCTGGTTTAAAGCCTTCGTTACCGGGGATGCCCGCATGCCATGCGAGGAACCCGGTAACTTCTGAACTGGCGTTCTTGAGGTACGTAGTCCCCCAGAGATCTGACAAGGGCGTTCTCATGGTAAGTCAACTTTCCGTAAAATTTAGTTGCCCGGTGTCTAATCACCTCCTCCACATATGGTATGGCCGAGGCCTCGTGCAGTAGTCTGATCGGAAAGGCAATACCGACAGAATAGATGGACCGAAGTCCCCTATTCTGTATTCGCTGGAGCCAGAGAAGCCAGCTATCCGCTGCCATGGCCCACACCTCACAGGCGTAGAGCATCAGAGGTAGTATAAGCGCCTTGTAAAGGCGTAACTTTAGGTGAACCGGCATATTGGAAGCCAGAACCAGGTATAAGGCGGCTACCGCCCCCTTAGCCCTGTTCGTTGTTCCCTGCACGTGTTCACGAAAAGTTAGGCCCTTGTCTAGGGTGACACCTAAATAGCGGATAGAATTTCCCCACTCTATCTGTTGGCCTCGATAGGTGAAGTGTGGTCTGTTTGCGGGAATTCTTCTCTTGGTGAGCAGGACAGCTTGGCTTTTGCCCGGATTAACGGACATCCGCCACTGCCTGCACCAGAGTTCAATGAGACGGAGGTGTCGTTGTATGGGGTTGAAGGCTCTGAGAATGTGTCTGTTGGATGTGTATAACAGGACGTCATCAGCATACTGGGCCATTTTGACGTCCTGTGCCACTGGAAAGTCTGCCATGTACAGACTGAACAGTGTGGGGGATAATACAGAGCCTTCGGGGACTCCGCCTCGTAGTGGGTGTTGTGTGGATGTTTTACCCGCAACTGCTACAATGAATGTACGTTGGTGTAGGAAGCTGTGTATAATGTGGATAATCTGATTGTGTAGACCAAGGTGAATTAGTTTGAATAGGAGTCCCTCATGCCAGGTCGTAGAGAAGGCCTTCTCCACGTCCAGAGACACCGCAGGAGTGAAAGCCCTGTCCTGGAAGCCCAGGGCAGCGGCTTCCACTACCCGCAGCAGCTGTTGGGCGGTGGAGTGCCCAGGACGAAAACCGAACTGATGGGTTGGGATTGCTTGAATGTCAGCCAGGAGTGGTGACAAGCGGCGTAGTATGAGCCTCTCAAAAACTTTTGAGAGGATGGGTAGGAGGCTAATGGAACGGTAACTGGAGGGAAGAGCCGGATCCTTACCAGGCTTCGGGATGCACACCACCCGGGCCACCCTCCACTCACGCGGAAAGTGTCCCAAGGTGATGCACATATTAAAAACCTTCGTGAGGAAAAGTACAGCTCTGAAGGGAAGGTTGTGGAGCATGGCGGGGGTCAAACCGTCTTGTCCACAAGCCTTTTTCTTGTCGAGACGCCGGAGTGCGCCTTGGACCTCACTCGGGCGGATGACTGGGAGGGGATTCTCCGCTCCATCAGGGGGTAACCGCAAATAATGATCCACCTCCTGACGGACGCGGGCAGTAAAGTCGGCGTCCTGAGGGTCATCTCTGGGCCTGCAGGTGTTCTCAATATGGTCAGCGAGCACATTTGCTTTTGCTAAGGGTTCGTAAACAAGGCCTTGGTTACCTTGAAGCGGGGAGTGGTATTGGTTGCGTTGGCGACGGAGGTTTTTAGCTATCCGCCAAACGTCTCCACCATCGAGATTCTGACGAGCAATCGTGGCCTCCCACGCTTGCACTCTGTGCTCGCGCAGTCGGTCACGAACCTCTCGGCGAAGTTGCCGCAGGAGCTCTCGATTGTGGGGCGTTCGGCGGCGCTGGTATAGCCTTCGGGCTGCCCAGGAGCGGCGGATGAGCAGTTCTAGGTCCAGTGGTAGGACGTCAGGGTGAGGTGGGGGTGGTGATAAGATGGTGAGGTTATGAACCGTTCGTACCACTGTGGATGTGAAGGATTTGACTGCTGTCTCTAGGGATGGGATGTCTGTAATCCTGGGGTTAGGCGGGATTGTTGCGTGGAGGCAACCCTTTACGCAGTTCCAATCAATTTCTCTGGTGTGTCCAGAAAAATCGTTACTGGCAACCCTTGTGTTGATCTCCGTCAACACGGGGTTGTGGTCGGAATGAAGCGCTGAGAGTGATGTGAGCGTGAGATGAAAGGGGTAATGCTTAATGATCGCAAAGTCGATGACAGAGGGTCGTCCTCGACCTTGCGGATGGTGGGTGGGTTGCCAGGGACCCATAACTCGAAGTTGAGGGTCACTATCTATCATGCGAATCAGTGCGTTGCCTCTTGCATCCGCTCGAGGGCCTGAATGCCAACGCTGATGTTTGGCATTGAAGTCCCCCGCGAGGATCACGCAAGGATGAAGGGCTAATATGGATTGGTAGTCAGCTGGTACGAACAGTCTAGCAGGTGGGTGGTAAATGGAAGCTATTATAACCTCCGTGCCGCCCAGTTCAACACACACCGCCGTCGCTTCAAGGGTTTGCAGGGGTGGGAGAGGGATGGGTTTATGGACTACGTTTTGCCTCACAAGCACCGCGGTACCGCCTCCTGGGCCAGGTACTCAGTCACTGCGGTGGCAAACGTAGCCAGGTAGACGGAAAGGGATGTCGGGACGCAAATGTGTCTCGGAGACCAAAATGAGGTCCAAAGCATAGAGGTTGGCAAAGCGATGGAGCTCATCCTTATGATTCCCTACGCCATTTGCGTTCCAAAAGACGAAACGGAAGGAGGTACGAGACGTATCTTGAGGCAGGACTATAAATAAGCCAGGTTCAAGGGAGCGTTTCCCCCAGTTCAACGGAATTCTCAGTACACTACATATCGTCAGTCAGTCCTTCATTTCGTCATAAGTTACGCGCAGCAGAATTATGAGAATCTAAAATATTATACAGTTAAATATACACAAAGTTGAAGTACGTGAGTTAAAAGTGAGAAGTTATTACAAACAGTTTCAGTTTGGCGAGTATCCAGATTAATTTGTAAAAGTGTTTGTGAATGTGTTCAGCAATAAAAGTTATAAAACCAATTTCTTCGTAAGTATAATTTCTGGATAAAAGATTCCTTTCCGATTCACACCCTGCAAGAGATACAAGTTCTACCAAGAAAAGATGATAGCTAGCCGGAGGACAATATACATAACCTTAAATTCTTTCAGAAACTAATTGATACAAATTGCTAACGTCAGAGGGAGCTACGAACCAAACAAAGAATGACGTCACAAGAAGGCTTCAACACACGTGATGTAAACAACATTACGTAAAGCAGCAACCGTCGCATATTGGCTTCCAAACGCGGAGCTACAATTAATGATCTACAACATTAATACCCCAGCATATTGGCGCCAAACGTGGGGCTCGACAACAAAAAGACATTACGTAAAGCAAGTTCTCTCGCAAATACGCGAGTAAAAACATATATTTGCTGTCGCATATTGGCGCCCAACGTGGGGCGAAGATGACCAGGAAAGGATCAAAATAACCAGGAAGTAGCAGAATTAACCAGGAAAGGATCAGCATAATCAGGACGTGGAAGGAAAGCAGCAGTAAAATGATCTACAAGACGCAGATTCCAGAAACAAAAGGAACGACAGACTATACGGATGATTGGACATCTTAATTCCGAGATCAACTACAAGACGACGTAGATTCATCACAACACAACGCAGAAGCGACATACAAATCTAGGAGAAAGGGGCAGAACGCTGGACATCAAAGATACATCAGCAGATAGCATCAGAAAGGTTAGAAAAGTATGATTTTAATTTAAAAAAAAAAAGTGTAAAACAAGAAACAATGATGGAGGGAGATAATGTAACAGTTAGTTGTAATTCAATACAGGTTACAGGAAATAGCCCAGACTTTTTAGGATTTGAAGATGAAAATCTTAGTGCAGAAAGTGAGAATAGAATAGCAGGAAATGTTAATTTTGATGTTAGTATTATGGAAATGCTGAAAAATTTGAATGAGAATATGAAAGATATGCAAAAGAATAGTGAGAAATTAGAACAAAAACTAACTCAGAATATGGAAAAGAGTCATAGGGAATTAAGGGAAGATATGGAAAAGAATAATAGGGAAACGAGAGAATATATTAGTAAGAAATTAGATCAGAGTTTGGAGGAATTGAGAGAAGATATAAAAAAAGATCATAGGAAATCAATTGAAGATATTGGTAGGAGTAATAAGGTATTAGAGCATAAAGTAGATCAAAGCAGTAAAGAAATTGAAAAGAAAGTTATGAAGCTAGATAGTAGTATGCCAGAAATGAGAGATGAAAATGAAGTAATAGCAAGTGAGACAGGAGAAATTTCAAAGAAAATGCTAGACATGAGCATAGGTAACAAAGAAAGTGAGGTTAATACTAAAAGTGAGGTTAATGTAGAATGTACAGAGTTAGGAAGTCAAATGAGTAGTATTACAAGTGAGCTAAGAGAGATAAAAGAGGTTAGGAATGTAGATGTAAATGAGGCGCAAGTTAATTTCAGAGGGGAAATATCAGAAATACAGAATGAGTCAATAATGCAAAGAAATAAATTGTGCCAAGATGTTCAAATTGAAAACTCCAGTCCAGTACAGTTTAGTACAGATTTGTCAGAGTATTCTCAAATTAAAGAGATAGTTGAAGAGTTGAAAATGAAAGTTGTTAAAAGATGTATTGTTCAAGAAACTGTAGATTGTTTTCAAATGTTATCAGGGAACGAAATGTCATATGAATACAAGAGGTTATTCATGAACAAAAATTTGAAGGTTAGGATACGGTTACGAGTAATATTTAGCCACACACAATTTGATCCAGGAGGGTAAATAGCAATGAGATGTAAAGTAAATGCTGGATAGTTAAAGACGACTTGCAGAGAAATGTATTGGAACGTAAGAGGGTTAAATAAAAATGTACGTCATGTGAATGGAGAAATAAATTGTGGTCATGACTAACTGTTTGAGAGGAAAATAACATTTTATTAGTAACTGAACATGTGAAATAAAGCATGATGTTATATTAAAGTAAAGTACATAAATACTATTACAAGAGTATTGTTTAGATAAAGTACAAAATCACAAAAATTGGTAAATAATAATAAAAAAAAACAAAAAAAAATACTTATGTAGCAAACAGAACATGTGAAACATTGTTTAGATTTAAGAGATGTAAATATTTGTGTAGAGGGTGAATATTTTGGTAAATATGTGTAATAATTACAAAAATCTTAAATGTATAAATTTTTGTCAACAATGTAAGAGAGTAAACAATTTTGAAACAGTGATTAAATAATTTAGGGTAAAGTATTTGCTATAAAAAAAAAAATTTGTAATGTCAGATAAATATCTAAATTAATTAAACCAGAGCCAGTAAGTAGTGGCGAGATAGGGGAAAAACATGTCGTGTGTTAAATGCGTGTGAAGTGTTAAGTGAAAGTGATAGCGTGTGTTCCAAGATTTAGGAGACTAAAAACACAATTTTAAAATTTCTAAACAAGTTATAAATATTTATAATTATGTTTCTAGTGGGGCATATGAGACGGTAATTTGTATCACAAATTACTCAGATGTAATTAATGATAGTAATATTAATATGTATTTTTATGTGACATTGATTTCTGATGTTTATTAATTGTAATTATTATTGGTAAATAATAATATACGGCTTTACTGAAACTGTCAACAATAACGCAATAATGCAGCGAGGGGGTGAGTTGTTTGTCATTGCCGGGAACCAGGAAGTTACGTAATGTTTCGCGCCTTTTCGGTAAAAAGCTTCTAGAATGTTCCCTAAAAGAAATATGTATTAGTGGTTTTCATTGGATAGTAAAATAGACGCTAATGTTGGCGCGTTTTATTAGCCAATGGCAGTTCATTTATAATCTTTAGGTGTATCTTGAGGCAGGCCTATAAATAAGCCAGGTTCAAGGGAGCGTTTCCCCCAGTTCAACGGAATTCTCAGTACACTACATATCGTCAGTCAGTCCTTCATTTCGTCATAAGTTACGCGCAGCAGAATTATGAGAATCTAAAATATTATACAGTTAAATATACACAAAGTTGAAGTACGTGAGTTAAAAGTGAGAAGTTATTACAAACAGTTTCAGTTTGGCGAGTATCCAGATTAATTTGTAAAAGTGTTTGTGAATGTGTTCAGCAATAAAAGTTATAAAACCAATTTCTTCGTAAGTATAATTTCTGGATAAAAGATTCCTTTCCGATTCACACCCTGCAAGAGATACAAGTTCTACCAAGAAAAGATGATAGCTAGCCGGAGGACAATATACATAACCTTAAATTCTTTCAGAAACTAATTGATACAAATTGCTAACGTCAGAGGGAGCTACGAACCAAACAAAGAATGACGTCACAAGAAGGCTTCAACACACGTGATGTAAACAACATTACGTAAAGCAGCAACCGTCGCATATTGGCTTCCAAACGCGGAGCTACAATTAATGATCTACAACATTAATACCCCAGCATATTATTTTGTATTTCTTGCAAAATCTCTGTAGCTGATTTAAGAAAATTCCCTCTATTATTTTGGAAAAAGTTGAGCATAGTGATATAGGTGTATAATTTTCCATTATTTGCTTGGAGTCTTTTTGCTTATATATTGGTCTCACTATTACGTTTTTTAATAACTTGGGAAATGTTCCTGACATAAACAAGTGGTTAATTATATGTGTTAATATTTCAGAGAACTCAAATTTGCACTATTTTACCATTTCATTAGTAAATTCGTTCAATCCACATGATCGTTTACTCTTTAAATCATTTATCTGTTTGATAACCTGTTTATCTGTTATTTCTTGCAGCACCATTGAGTTACACACACTGTTTTCATTTGTGTGCCTGACTGGGAGTTGCTTAATTCCCAAATTTTTTACAATATTAATACAATGCTTATTAAAATAGTTTGTTATCTTTATAGGGCTACTTATAACTCTATTGTTGACTTCTATATGCAAGTTCTTGATCCAGTTTTGTTTCTTTTCATTGTATGCAGCTTTTATAATATTCCATGTCATTTTAGTTTTATTTTCTGCCTTCTGTATCTACTTCATTTTAATCGAGATAAACCTTTCCGGAAATAGCTGCATTACATATTTTATTATAGATACAAGGGGATAGTGATACTCATATGTTTTAGAACTGGATGCTACATGTTGGCCTTAAAATTCCATACTCGTTCCATGACATCACAAGAAACAGCTTGAAAATCAATAGGACTTAAAAAGAATGGCTAAGTATTGAACAGTTTGAACCATTAATAATGGATATCTTGGAAATGGCTGATGCCACAAGCTTTGAAATAAATTTTGTGTTTTAAAGAGATCTACATTTTTTTATAGTATGTTTATATCTATCATTTAACATTTATCAGTTATTCATGATTATGTAAATTTCCTTTCGAATGAAGAGAACTTCACAAACTATTTCCAGAAAATTCTGATGTACATTTTATTTGTCATCTTTAATATATGGTATTGTCGCGTACCTCACTATTTAATTATTATTTAACTACAGAGGAGGGCAACTCGCTGCGAGAGGGATCGTTATTCAAACAAAGAACTTTAAAACTCGAGGTATCGACAAGGGACGTAGCTAAAGTTATCTCAAAAATATTCTTACACTAACATAATTCCTGGCTGAAGGGAGAGGCAAGGATTCTATTCTACCATAATTAAAAAGGCAAGGGAAAAGAACAACTGTTAGATTTATTTAACAAAACTTACCCATGTGTCTGCCGGGGCGAGGACGCCATATCGTTGGGCAGCTATCCGTACACCTGAACACCGCGAAGACTAGTAACAGACTGACTTGAAAAAACTCGTTAAGCTTGGCGTCCTAACGCCATCCCCCACCAATGAGACTGTTTCCCCTCAAACGCCCCTCCTCGGATAAACTGCCAACCTTCAACTTGGGTAACCAGAGGACGCAGCTATTACTATAATCTGTGCACATGCCACAGTATTTTGATCACAATTGTTAGAGCCATTTTTCACAAAATCAAAAAGTTTGACAAACGTTCTATGTAAAGAATAGTTTTGGGCAAGGGGATTTTCTTAAAAATTTTTATCGCATCTTTGGGAGGTGCTAAACTTAAACACTAAGTTTGGTATGTATCCCACATTTCATTTTTGAGTTATGCTGTTAACAGACACACACACCAATATTCTTCCAAAAGTCTTTTTTTGGATTCAGGGGGCCTCAAATATGTATTTTTGGTGAAATATTGACATTAAATTCCTGGGTGGAATGTAATACTTACTCTACTTATTACGTATATGGTAGAGAAAGTATAAATCATACAGATTTATATTGTTGCACATTACCACATGGTATTGCTATAAATGTTCTTAAGTTAGACTCTACCAGCTTTAACTAATGATTTACACAAATCTAATGAAAACCGTAACTGTTTGCTAGATGTGGCAAAAGCTGTAAGAAGTAGCCTGTTTTTGTTATCACAACTCTTAGAAGTGAGAGCAGATTTGTGGTTTGTTAATATGTCTTGATTGACACACAATAAAACTGTTCCATCAGTTGAAAACATATGGGCACCAAATTCACTAACATTATGATGAAGTTTGGTTTTCAATGGTTGACTAAATTTAAGCATCATAACTAAATAATGTTATACCTGTTTTCATGCAACAGTATCTGACCATCAGCATTCATCAAAATGTTTTCCCTAAATACTTCTTGATACTGGAGAATCCATTCACAAAGAGAAATGCTGAACCCCTAAGAGGTAGGAAACATTATAATACAATAGATTTGCATTTCAACATAAACGATGTCCAAGTGGTGTCCACATTCAGCGTTCCCTGAATGTAATAGAAAAATTGAAAAAGTTAAAAGTTGATTTACGAAAGGCAAAAATTGTCATTTGTAATTCAAATAGACCTTAAAAAGACAAAATAAAACATGGTCCTATCACTTCCAAATACCTCAAAACACAATTGTATTTACACAACTTTTGATTTATTATCACCCAGTAAACAAGGCATTTTGCCTAAAATCTGGGCTCTGTACTTATTATCAAAAGTTAAACTGATACTAATAGAGATAAACTATAAAGCTAAGAAATTAAGCATAATTGCAAATCTGCAAAAACCTTTAGAGCATGATATCTCAGAGCATTTGAAATCACCCTGAAAGTTTACTGGGAAATATGAGAATCAGGTGAAAAGTTTAATGCATTTTTGGGCATCTTTTTATGGTAGTTAAACAACATGGCATTGGTATGGAAAACCAAAGATCCGTTGTTCAAGTCTTGGCTATGTCACTGAAAGTTTTTATGTCAAATTCAACTTTAGCTTATACAGCACCACTGTGAAAGAATGATATCATAACATAAATTAGTGCAATCTTGTTAAGTATCTACAAAGCTTTGGAAGTTCTATAACGGTTTCAAAAGATAACCAGAATTATTTTTTTGCATTGTAATGCACCCAAGGCTGGAGTCTGGTGTGAGCAGCACTGGAAAGCTCTGACCTTGAATGATGAAATGCCATGCATGTTGTTCACCTGGCTGTCCTCAGCTGGAGAGAAGCAGGCGAAGTAGAAGAGCATGTTAACTGTACCCAACCTGGATCTTAAGTTGCATCAATTAGATTTTGCATTCTTTTTGATAAAACTCCATTAAAAACACTCAAAATATTGCAGCAAGTCTACAGAGAGCAAACCAGGGGGAAAAACACAGGTTTTTGAATGGCATAAGCAAGTTTGGGAGGGTAAAAATGAGCTTGAGGATGCTTCACACCCTGAAAGACCCTTAACTTTGAAGACTGACATCAATGTCAACACAATTGATGTCAAGTTGCGCAAGGCCATTGTTTATTGTTATCAAAGATTGCAGAGATTATGAATATGGATCAGCTATTGACATTGTATGCAATGTTCTAGGTTATAGGAAAGTTGCAGCAAAGTGGGTGCCTCATGTGATCAATGATGAGCAAAAGGTTTACCACATGATAGCATGTCAACAATGGAAAGGAAGACTTTGGCTAGAACCAGATTTTTTGGCAGAGTTATCACATGCGACGAAGCTGGTTTCATCATTATGACCCAGAGACAAAACAGGAAAGTACCCAATGGAAACTTCCTTCAAGTCTAGGACCCAAAAAGGCCAAAGTCAACCAAGTGCAGGAAAAATCATGCACCTTGTCTTTTTTGATAAGCAAGGCACTGTGTACGATCACATGGTGGATAAACAATATACTGTTACTGCTGATTACTGCTATGAAGTACGGTATCATTAAAGAGGAAAATTACCAAGAAAAGATGAAACCTTGCTCAAATGGGATGGATCCTTCATCAGGATAATGCATCTGCTCACCGCGCCATGAAGACTGAAGAAATAATCACAGAATTAGTTATTCACCAGACCTAACAACATGTGAAGAAAGAGCTTTGGGGTTGTTATTTTCATAGTGATCATGAGTTAAATCATACAATTTCGGGCTTACTCAACAGGCTATCCAAAAGGGGCTTTAGGGAGTGTTTGGAAATAGTGGACAGAATGCTGGAAACATTGTATTGTGTCCAAGGGAGAATACTCATACTTTGATTTTAATAAAGGTAAGCAATATTTTCCAGCAAAAAATAATTCTGGCTGTTTTTTTGACACCCCCTCATAACAATGCAATTCCTCTTAGGGTGACATCTCAAGAGTGCTTAAGATTACCTTGAAGGTTTGTTGGGATGTATAAGCAGAGGAGAATGCTTTAATGTATGTTCAAACACCTTGCCAATGTAACTTGGTGGTTCGCACAGAAAGTCAAAGATCCATGATTTGAGTTCTGATGTAGCACTTAATTTTTCAAGTCTGATTCAACTCTCCAGTAGTAGAGTTAGCTTACAAACCAAAAACAGAAGGAAAGAGCACTGAGAAAAAATATAAACTGTATTTTAGCTTCAACATTTTTAGGATATGTATCAGCAAAGTAGAAATATTACTTTACTGATTGAGAAATACTACACCTAAACCACTGCTTTTCACGGAGAAATGTTTTGTAAGCATTTTAAATTATTTTAGTTGATATTTAATGAGACTTGATATCCCTTCTAACCTATCATTGTTTAAATATTCTTATCTTAAAGCATACAAAAATATCTTGAGTAAACTTTAATAGTGTGTATTATGCAGAAACTTTTTTTTGTACTGTGAATAAAAAATAATGAGAACCTAGCCATAGTGTTCTATGTACTGCACCTCATTTTTCCAAATGAACTGATGAATAGAATCATAGAAACAGAGAAAATATGTTTAATCTTTTAACATGGTAAAATATTTGGAACTAAGAACTTTATTAATTGTAACTAGGGGTTGAATTAAGCGAATCAGATGCCTTTCTAAGTTTGGAAAAATATATTTTTATGCATGCATTGTTAGTTTGCTCATCTGGTAATGGGATTCAAGGACAAATCATTTAACAAACTGCAATCAGGAACTTACAAATTGTTCAGCATTGAAATATTGCAGGATTGATACCATTTGGCTTGTAAGCATCTAAACCAGATATTAGAAAGGGCTTCAGCAATCTATTTGAAAACTGAAAAAGTATACATACTCCCCCTCAATTTTACTTATGAATATTCCATGTGCTTGCAGCTCCGGACCTTTGTACAGGATATGAAGGAAGAAGAGGATGTGGCAAGTGAAAGAAAATTTGTGGATATACTTATATACTTCATTAACACTAGTTGTTGGATACTGGGAACTACATGCATGTGATTGGTTTTAATTTTTACATAGATTGTAGCTTATGAGCAAGAGATTAATTGTAATTACAATAAAATAAACATTTAAAACTGTTTGCTGTTTCCATGCATGCTGCTAGTACATGCACTGCTGCAACTGTAATGCTTATATAAAAGAAGTTTTTAAAATATTTGTGGATTACAAGATATTATGATCACAGAATTTATATAGAGTGTGTGTGTGTGTGTGTGTGTGTGTGTGTGTGTGTGTGTGTGTGTGTGTGTGTTTTGGGGTTAATCTATGCAAAAGTTATCATAAATTAAAAATAAATAATTAATTAATAAATAATATTTATTTCATCCAGTTTATTACTACCTTCGATTTTGGACATGTCATTTTATACATACTATACAATTTATAAATTATAATGAATAAAATAGACAATAATTTATAGTTCATTTAAATAATATAAACATTTGGTTGTCAGATACAGTTTTAATTTTCTTGTCATTTTGAAGTATCAACTACTGATTTTATTTCCAGTGGCAATTTATTATAAAGTTTAATACCAAGAAAATGAACATCCTTTTGAGACACACTTTTATTTATACTACATTTATAATAATCCATGTTACTTCATATGTTATGTTCATGAATTTGATTTTTTTAAATGGTTTGCACTTATTTATTACAAACATTATTGCTCTATATGTATACAGGGAGCAGATGGTAAATATTTATTTATTAATAAAGGTTTCCTTGCAAGATTGTCTTGCTTTTAGATTAAATCTGATTCCAATGCATTTCTTTTGATAAACAAATAATTTATCCATATGTGTTTTAGTAGCAGTACTGCATAGCACATAGTTTAAGTGTGGATACATACATCCATAGTATATTAATTTTAAAATGTTACCATCACTAATTGCTGAAGTATTTTATTAGATATAATGATTTACTGATTTTGTAACATATGGATTCAATATGGCCAGCCCATGTTAACCTATTATCCACAATGAGTTCTAAAAATTTATGCCTTTTCACTTCCACAACAATGTTACTATGTACTTTTAGTGTTATATTGTTACAGCTTTTCTTTAATATTTAAATTGTATCCTATCAGTTTTTTGCATGTTGCAACATAGATTCATTATATAAATTGACCCTTGCTGTAGCTGTATTAAAATAAAGTGTAACAGTAAATCTATTAAACTATTCTGAATGTGTCATAAACAAAATTAATTTATATGTAAGAAACAAAGTGATATTCATTCAAATGAAGGTGAAATTTGAATACAAATGTTGAATGAATTTGTTTAAAAAATGCCCTGATGAGTGTAAATCAGCCAAGGTTTACATGCATACGTGCAGCAGTAGAGCTAGTCATAAACAACTCCTCTACATAAACCGACATATTTTGCTATCTGTAGTAAAATTATATATTTGTGACTTAGATGAAACTATTTTTCTTAAAAGTGCATCACTAAATATTGGCTGATAAAAAAGAAATTAACCTTGTGATATGCACTAAAGCAAACTGATTTTAGGACTAATGCAATATATTGAAGAGCTCTCACATGTACATGCATGCACTATGTTTTGTAGCCTGTGACTATTTTGGTTGCACTGGCTTATAAGTCCTAGGTGATAATTCATATTGTATAGCTTAACTTCTGTATTTATATTTTGTCATTTAAGTTCTTATATTTATATTTTTTCAGTTAAATGTTGATGTTTGTATAAATTATGTATTTAAACTCTGTTGTTTATGTAAAATAAGATCTTTTAATTAAGTAAAATTTCCTTCTTATACTAAATGGATTTCACAGTAAGCTCATTATTTCTTTATTCTATTTGTGTGTGTGTGTGTGTGTGTGTGTGTGTGTGTGTGTGTGTGTGTGTGTGGGCGCGCGCACGCGCAAGATGCAAGAACATTACCATAAACTAGAGATAGACCACCAAAACATGAGAATAAGAATTTTATAGTTTCTACATTTAATAAAATGAAACTCTGTTTAGTATTGTGTATGTTGAATCTAATAAATTTCATTCCACTGCAGCTATCACTAGGGGAGATCCTGCTTCAGTCTTATAATTCATTCTGTTGAGGAAAAAGGGAAAGTGAAGGACAATGAACTTTTAATACAATAACTAAAGTTTTTTGGGCTTCTAGCCAGGTAAGTAGATGGTTTGAAACTGATGTTTTGAAGGTTTTTATCATCTTCATCATAAACTGATGAAAGTGGAAGTTTGGATCTCCATATTTATAGTGCCGGGGTGAAACTGAAATCTCATCGGTTTGCATGATGCTTCAATCATGTAGCAACATGTATTTAATGTTACTGAGGTATGGGCATTGACCTCGTAGGAAACTATTTATAGTATTTTTTTTTTCGAGTGGAGGAGAAAATGATTTAATCACTTACCCCAGCCCCGATGGGAGTCGGGACTGGGAGTGTGGGACTCACCGAAGCGTCGGCATACCCACTAAAAACTCCTTCACCGGATTCAAGGGAGAGGTTTGCTGCGGTACCGCCTAAAGCACCCGCGCAGTCCGAGGTGATGATTAGAACTGGGCCGCAGTGCGGTCGCCAGTGGAGTAAGGATGTGTGCTAGGAGACTGATACGGTAATTTGTATCACAAATTACTCAGATGTAATTAATGATAGTAATATGAATATGTATTTTTATGTGACATTGATTTCAGAGGTTTATTAATTGTAATTATTATTGGTAAATAATAATATACGGCTTTACTGAAACTGTCAACAATAACGCAATAATGCAGTAATGGGGTGAGTTGTTTATCATTACCGGGAACAAGGAAGTTACGTAATGTTTCGCGCGTTTTTTCCGTTTAGAAGCTTCTAGAACATTTCCTAAAGCAATATGTATTAGTGGTTTTCATTGGATATTAAAATTGACGCTAATGTTGGCGCGTTTTATTAGCCAATAGCAGTTCATTTATAATCTTTAGGCGTATCTTGAGGCAAGCCTATAAATAGTGCAGGTTCGAGGTGGAGTGTTCCCCAGTTCTACAAAATTCTCAATACCTTACACGTCGGTTTTTCAGTTCATCAAAATTTCGTGTACACTACACATCGTCAGCCAGTCCTTCATTTCGTCAAGTTACGCGCAGCAGAATTACAAGAATTGTTATAAAGTATTATACATTTAAAAAAAATACACAAAGTTGAAGTACTCGAGTTAAAAGTGATAAGTAAGAAGTTATTACAAACAGTTTCAGTTTGGCGAGTATCTATCTCAATATGTAAAAAGTGTTAGTGAACGTGTTCGGCAATAAAAGTTATAAAAACAATTTCTTCATCAGTATCATTTCTGAATAAAAGATTCCTTTCCGATTCACACCCTGCAAGAGTTAAATGTCGACCTAAATAGCTAGCCGGAGAACATTTAAAGTGAATTATTTCAAAACTGATACAAATTGCTACGCCAGAGGGAGCTACGAACCAGACAAAGGAGTGACGTCACAAGATGGCAACGCGTGAAGTAAACATGCATACATAAACATCACAAGCATCAACATAATTTGTAATACCGTTGCAAATTGGCTTCCAAACGTGGTGCTATATGAATGTTAAACACATTTACAACATTAATACCACTTCAAATTGGCACCCAGGACGTGGGGCGAAGTGACCAGGAAAGGATCAGCCTAATTAGGACGTGGAACGAAAGCAGCAGTAAAATGATCTACAAGACGCAGATTCCAGAAACAAAAGGAACGACAGACTACATGGATAATTGGACATCGTAATTCCGAGACTACAAGGCAACAGGGTAATTCAACAACAAAAACATCGAGACGACGTAGATTCATCACAACACAACGCAGAAGCGACATACAAATCTAGGAGAATGGGGCAGAACGCTGGACATCAAAGTAACAGCAACGGACAGCATCAATAAGGTTAGAGTATCTTAATTTTTTTTTAAAAAAAAAAGGATAAATAAATGTTAATGAGGAGTGGTAGGATTAAAAAAACAATGGCTACCAATAATACAGAAGAAATAATTATGGAGGGAGATAATGTAACAGTTAGTTGTAATTCAATACAGGTTACAGGAAATAGCCCAGACTTTTTAGGATTTGAAGATGAAAATGTTAGTGCAGAAAGTGAGAATAGAATAGCAGGAAATGTTAATTTTGATGTTAGTATGATGGAAATGCTGAGAAATATGAATGAGAATATGAAAAAATTAAGGGAAGATCTTAGTAAGAAAATACATCAAAACAGGGAAGATCTTAGTAAGAAAATAGATCAAAACAGGGAAGATATGCAAAAGAATAATGAGAAATTAGAAAAATTAACTCAGAGTAATGAGAAATTAAGGGAAGATATGCAAACGAATAATAGGGAATTAAGAGAAGATATTGATAGGAGTTTAGAACAAAAACTAGATCAGAATAAGAGAGAATTGAGGGAAGATATTGGTAAAAGCTTAGAACAAAACAGGGAAGAAATTGAAAAGAAATTCATGGAGCTAGATAGTAGTATGATTAGAATGAAAAATGAAAATCAAGAAATGATAGCAAATGAAATAGGTGAAGTTTCAAAGAAAATGTTAGACATGAGCAGGGAAATATCTAACCAAAAAAGTGAGGTTAATAATAAAATAGAGCATGTTAATGTAAAATGTACAGAGGTAGGTAGCCGAATGAGTAGCATTTCAAGTGAGTTAAAAGAGATGATGGAGGCTACAAATGCAGATTTAATACAGGTGCAAGTTAATTTCAGAGGGGAAATATCTAAAATTCAGAAGGAGTCAGAAAAACAGAGAAATAAATTGTCTGATGAAGTTAAAGATTTGTCTAAAGATTTGAATCAAAAGCTAACTTCTGAAATTAACAAACACCAAACTGTTCAAAATGAGAATAATAAAAAATTGGAACAGACAATAGAAAATCTGCAGGGTACTGTAAATAGATTAGAATTGAATTCAAGGGCAAATATATGTGATGTACATGTGTCAGATGTACAAAATAATGATAGAGGTAGTTCCTCAGGTATGACAAATAATGTGAGTGATGCGGCAGCTTCATCTATAGCTAATGCTGAAACTCAGAGTGCACAAGTTACACTAGAGAATTTAAATATGGGAATAGGGAATTTGCAAAATTACAATCATATCTTAAGTGATTTTCCACTTCCAAAATTTAATGAAAACTCCAGTCCAGCACAGTTCATTGCAGAATTATCAGAGTATTTTCAAATTAAAAAGATACCTGAAGCATTGAAAATGATAGTTGTCAAAAGATGTTTGGACCAGAAAACCTTAGATTGGTTACAAATGGTATCAGGGGGTGAAATTTCATATGAATCCTTTAAGAGATTATTCATGAACAGATTTTGGAATGTTACGGTACAGCAAAGAATACGAGCAATGCTTAGTCATGGTCAATTTAATCCACGAGAGGGAATATCGATGACTGATTACTTACTAAAACATGCAAGTCAGGTTAGAAACTTGTCACCTCCAATCAGTGAGGAAGATTTTGTGAGTTTGCTCGCAAGGCATTATCCTATAAGGATACAAAATTACTTATTAATTGCAAAACCACGGAACATCTATGAGATGACAGAATTAATAACAGCTTTGGAACAACAGGAAGAAGATATTTCTCGGGAGTGGGAGCATAGATTTTTAGATGTGCGAGATAGAAGAAATTACCAAGGTAGTTATCAGCAAATTAGAGGACAAGACAGACATCATGAAATTAATACCAGACAACGGTATCAATCATACGTTCCACAATTTGAAAGATCAAGGATAGATAGGAGACCAGGCCGGCAGGAACAAATAAATTATGTCAGGACAGAAAGATTGCCTGAAAGAGGGCAAAATTATGGAAGGAGGTACACTAGACAGAGGGGAAATTTCACTCACTGGAGGGAAAATAATAACCGAGAAAGATCTGAGGAACGGCAAGAAAATTACGTGCCAAGGGGACAAAATGTCAGAAATCGAGGATTTCGAACTCGAGGAAGGGGAACTCAAAACAATGGTAGCGACACTGAGATAGATTTAGCACCTGTTAGGAATGGCATTCCCGTAAGTGAACATGGAAATAACCAGGAAAACTGTTAACAGACTCCTGTGCAGTAGGTTCTCAGGACGTCTTTAATAATTCAGTATCCATTACCAATACAAATCATACGCCTACACATACACCCTGTAATAAGATTACAGCAACAAAAGATAAGGGAGAAAATTTTGAGTCACCTCATGTTAGAATGGAAATTGCGAAGAAAGAAATCATTGCAACTATAGATTCTGGTTCATCAGCTTCAATTTGCTCACAGAAATTTTACATAAATTTGATTAATGAAGGTAACAAGATTATGGCTCTTCCCACTAGTAATTTAGTTTGTCGTGTTGCAATTGGAAGAACTACACAGGTCATAAAAACACAAGCTCTACTTAGCATACTTATTGGCGGAGAGAATTTTGAGGTTATGTTTCTAATTGTAAACCATCTGATTTGTGACATAATTATAGGATGTGACTTCCTACATGAATATGAAGCATGTATAGATTTTAAACATGAAGAGTTAAAAATAACAAAAGAAGATAGAGAAATAAGGGTACCTTTTATAAAAGAAAAAGTTTCTGTAATCGAGATGACAAAGGATGAGAAAAATATTTGTGACCAAGAGTTTTTTGTGCAAATAACAGAAACTGATAGAAATAGTCAGATAAAGCAGGTAGTCACAGAATATGAAGGGAATACCACGCCATATTTTCAACAGCTAGCAGAAATGCCAGAGAAAGTAGAGGAATTTACAATCCAAACAAAAGACGACCATGTGAGCGAGACAAACAACAGCAGGAAAGAGAAGAGAAATGAGGAAATAATACACAAGTGTGAAGAAGCTTATAATCTTACGATAATGCAAAAACAAATCCTTCATGATGTTTTGATGAACAATAGTTCAGTATTTAGTAATATCCCAGGCAGATGTAATGTATATCAGCATACATTTCAAGTAGAAGACGTACCACCATATAGGCACAAGTATGACAATTTACCTATAAGTCTTCGAGACAAAGCTAGACAATTAATAAATGGCATGTTAGAAAATGGGATTATTGAGCAAAGTAATTCTCAATACATAAATTCAATCTGCTGGAGTATTAAACGAGATGGTAGTTTGAGATTAACTTTAGACGGTAGATATGTCAACAAGTATATGAAATCAGATCATTTTCAAAGTGAGGGAATTGAACAACTAATTACAAAACTTTCAAGAGGGAGATTTCTGACATCCATTGACCTCACTGCATCATATTGGCAAGTGGAATAAGATCCGCAAGTGCGTGATTACACTTCATTTCAGTACTCAGGGATCCAGTATCGCTTTTGTGTAAATCCTTTTGGTTTAAAAAACTCAGGAAGTGGATTTTTGAGAGCCATTCACAGTATCTTTGGAAATTCTGCAGATGATTTTTTAATAAAGTATATTGACGACTTCTTAATCATTAGTCAAACATTTGAAGAACACATGAATAATGTCCATTATGTGTTAAATAAACTACAACAACATGGTATGACTGTGAACATACTAAAATCAAAATTTTGTGTCAAGGAAATAAATTTTCTGGGTTATGTAGTGGATGAACGAGGTATAAGACCTGATCAGAAAAGAATAGAAGCAATAATGAGAATTCCGTCACCCAGGAACGTAAAACAAATTAGACGTCTCTTAGGGGTATTGAACTTTCAGAGTAAGTTCGTACCAAGATATTCGGCTGAAATCGAACCACTGCGGCAGCTACTCCGAAAGAACAATAAGTGGAGATGGACAGAGGATCATCAAAAATGTTTTGAGAGAGTAAAGGAACTCTTTGCTAAGTCCATATTACTTGAGAGGCCCAGAGAAGATTTGGAATATGAGATTTATGTCGACGCATCAATGCAAGGATACGCCGGAATTTTAGGACAGCGAGACATCAACAATGACTTTCACGTCATTAGTACAGCTTCTAGAGGACTTGCAAA
The DNA here is from genome assembly GCA_030765065.1 of Deroplatys truncata. NCBI lineage: Eukaryota > Metazoa > Arthropoda > Insecta > Mantodea > Mantidae > Deroplatys > Deroplatys truncata. Next base: position 170,417,991 of record CM060979.1, read on the forward strand.
TATTGAGCGAAATTCTTCAGTGACTCAGTTAGAAATTGGAGCACTATATTTCTCATTAATTCGTTTTAAAACCTATATATATCAGCAAAAGGTGAAAGTGTATTCAGACCACATCAGCTTAACTTTCATACAACGGTGTAGATTATGTAGTGGAAAACTTGCTAGATATATTCATGCAATATCTGCATTCGATATTGAGATTATCCACATTCCTGGCAAAAATAATACCTTCAGTGATTTGCTGTCAAGATTGAACTACAACCCACAAATTCCCGAAAATATTGACAGGCCTAGAAATGAAGTCAAAATATTGACAATTGAAATTCCTTTAAGCAAAGAAATGATTAGAAAATTGAAAAATATGGGGGAAATTCAAAATGAGGATGCAAAATTATTTGAACTTAAAGAAAATGCACCATTGATTGAGGAGGCAAAGAAAGAAATTATAGCAATTCGAGATGGGACATTATACAAAAAGCATGGAAAAGAAATGCCTAGTTGGAAGGTAATGGTTCCGAAAAGCATGGAAAAGGAACTAATTAAGAATTTTCATGAAGGGTTAGCACACTCAGGGACGGACCGAACAACTTCTATGATTTTAGAGAATTTATACATATCCAAATTGCGTCAGAAAGTTCGGAAATTTATATCGTGCTACAACCTGTGTCAGAAGGCAAAGCAAATAAATGCAGCATATGCATTTGAAACTAATTCGGTTATAAGGGATAAGCCGAGATGTGTAATTAGTATTGATATTCATGGTCCGATGCCTCCAAGTCAATTTGGAAATAAATATATATTTGTCTGTTATGATATATTCAGCAAATATGTAAGAATTTACCCTTTGAGAAAACCTACAAGTTTAGCATGTTTGAATAGACTACTTAAGTCATATGTGATAGAAGAAGGACCTATTCAATCTGTATTGAGCGATAATGCTTCGTACTTCACAGGAAAAAAATTTATGGATGGACTGAAAGAAAATGGCATTAAACAATATTTTTCGTCAAGATACAGACCGAACTCCAACCCAGTGGAGAGGGAAATTAAGGAAATTTCAAATTATTTAAGGGTGTTATGTCATCGAAAACACACCCAATGGTATGGATACGTGAACTTTGTTCAGAACCTCTTAAATGAAACCATAAACAATGTGACAGGATACAAACCATGTGAACTTAAGTTGGGAAAGAAGATCAATACAATGTGTAAAAAAATTCCAGAAGCCATTCTAGATGCGCATTCGATACCACCAACAGAAGAAGAGATGTTCCGAAAAGCATTCGAGAGGATGAAGAAAAAAGCCATAAAAAGAAAAATTAAACATGAAGAAAAGAAGAGAAAGGAATGGAGGATCAAAATAGGAGATTTAGTTTTGGTTAAAACCAAGAAATTATCGGATAAAGAAAATAAACTTTATTGGCGAATGTTTCTCAAATACCATGGACCATATGAAGTTGTTGAAGTGTATGGAACTAACACATATGAGTTATGTAATCCAACAACTCGAAAAAGCATAGGAAAGTTCCATATTGAGATGCTTAAACCATACAACCATGAAGATCATGGTGAAATAAAAGACAAAGATGATAAATAGTAAATGATGGATAGTTAAAGGCGAAATGCAGAGCAATGTATTGGAACGTAAGAGGGTTAAATAAAAATGTACGTCATGTGAATGGAGAAATAAATTGTGGTCATGACTAACTGTTTGAGAGGAAAATAACATTTTATTAGTAACTGAACATGTGAAATAAAGCCTGATGTTATATTAAAGTAAAGTACATAAATACTATTACAAGAGTATTGTTAAGATAAAGTACAAAATCACAAAAATTGGTAAATATAATTAAAAACAAATATTTATGCAGTAAATAGAACAGGTGAAACATTGTCTAGATTTAAGAGATGTAAATATTTGTATAGAGGGTGAATATTTTAGTAAATATGTTTAAACAATTATAAAAAAATCTTAAATGTATAAATTTTTGTCAACAACTTAAGAAAGTAAACAATTTGGTAACATTAATTAAATAATTAAGGGTAAAGTATTTGCTATAAAAAATTTGTGATGTCAGATGAATATCTAAATTAATTAAACCAGAGCCAGTAAGTAGTGGCGAGATAAAACATATGTCGTGTGTTAAATGCGTGTGAAGTGTCAAGTGAAAGTGATAACGTGTGTTCCAAGATTTAGGAGACTAAAAACACAATTTTAAAATTTCTAAACAAGTTATAAATATTTATAATTATGTTTCTAGTGGGGCATATGATACGGTAATTTGTATCATATATTACTCAGATGTAATTAATGATAGTAATATGAATATGTATTTTTATGTGACATTGATTTCAGAGGTTTATTAATTGTAATTATTATTGGTAAATAATAATATACGGCTTTACTGAAACTGTCAACAATAACGCAATAATGCAGTAATGGGGTGAGTTGTTTATCATTACCGGGAACAAGGAAGTTACGTAATGTTTCGCGCGTTTTTTCCGTTTAGAAGCTTCTAGAACATTTCCTAAAGCAATATGTATTAGTGGTTTTCATTGGATATTAAAATTGACGCTAATGTTGGCGCGTTTTATTAGCCAATAGCAGTTCATTTATAATCTTTAGGCGTATCTTGAGGCAAGCCTATAAATAGTGCAGGTTCGAGGTGGAGTGTTCCCCAGTTCTACAAAATTCTCAATACCTTACACGTCGGTTTTTCAGTTCATCAAAATTTCGTGTACACTACACATCGTCAGCCAGTCCTTCATTTCGTCAAGTTACGCGCAGCAGAATTACAAGAATTGTTATAAAGTATTATACATTTAAAAAAATACACAAAGTTGAAGTACTCGAGTTAAAAGTGATAAGTAAGAAGTTATTACAAACAGTTTCAGTTTGGCGAGTATCTATCTCAATATGTAAAAAGTGTTAGTGAACGTGTTCGGCAATAAAAGTTATAAAAACAATTTCTTCATCAGTATCATTTCTGAATAAAAGATTCCTTTCCGATTCACACCCTGCAAGAGTTAAATGTCGACCTAAATAGCTAGCCGGAGAACATTTAAAGTGAATTATTTCAAAACTGATACAAATTGCTACGCCAGAGGGAGCTACGAACCAGACAAAGGAGTGACGTCACAAGATGGCAACGCGTGAAGTAAACATACATACATAAACATCACAAGCATCAACATAATTTGTAATACCGTTGCAAATTGGCTTCCAAACGTGGTGCTATATGAATGTTAAACACATTTACAACATTAATACCACTTCAAGACAGGCTTGACCAAGGCCCAGCCTGCCCCCTAGCGAAGTGAAGGAGAAGATAGTTGGGATTCCTGGTGGTAATGTAGGTTAGTGGCGTTTGGGTTTTCGGTTAGGATGTGGGTGGGAAGAGGATTGGGAGGGGTGTGACTTTACGTGGGATTCAAGGAAGTTGCGGATCAAGATGTATCCTTCTTGCAGGTGGTCGTAGTTGGCGCTGAGCGCCTTGAAGTTTTCGGTGATGGAGTTCCTGGTGTTGGTATGCAGCTCTCGAATCCCTTCGACTGAGGCGCCGAGGGCGCCCAGTCTCGTGGACCGGTCGTCGCTGCCGTCGGTGTAGGGCTCGACAAGGTGACACTCGATTCTTCCAGCTTGCGCTGGGCCGACGCAAGAACCCCATCTTCGTCCTGAAGCTTGTGGATCTGGTTGGTGAGAGCAGTGATCACCCTGGCCGAAGTTCGCTGCTTGGCCTCCACAGCCGAAAGGCGCGTGAAGGTTGCACGGCTCAGCTCAGCCAGTTGTGAGGTGAGGTCCTGTATGCCTGCCTGTATGGCTGACAGGAGGCGTTGAAGTCCGTGGTGCTTGTCGTCGTTGATGCCGCTGGTCAGGTGGTCGTCTGAAGTTGCTGGTGTCACTGTAGGTGCTGGCGTCGTTGATGATGCTGGTGTCGTTGTAGTTGCTGGTGTTGTCGGTCTTGAAAGTTGTCTGCTCCGGGGATACAGGGGGCAGTGTGCCTGCCCTGTAAAGTGTGTGTTCCCGGAGCAGGTGGCGCAGAAGCGTCGGCGTCGTCTCAGGTCGTGATGAGTGCAGGCTGACGTAAGCGAGCCTGACCCACAGTAGTGGCATCTGGGCGCAGCGTTGCAAGCTTCTGCTGTGTGCCCAAAGGCACAGCAGCGTCGGCAGGGCACCGGACGATCCCCTCTAGTGGCCTCTGCGCGCAGGGTCCTCCCAAGTAGAGGCAGACCTGTGGCTTTGGCCGCTTCCACGTCCGATGCGGCTCCTAGATGCAGGCGGACCAGCAATGTTGGGCCTCTTGCAGAAGAGATGCGTGAGGCCCGTATTGCCGAGCGCCAGTGTTGTCTTGCTGCTTCCAGCACATAATGAGGTGGCAGGTCTCTGGGCACCCCACAGATAACGACGCTGTTGCGTCCGTCTATCCGGGAGTGCGCCGGCGTCGTTTGTCGTCCCAGGTCAGTTGCCAGGAGGGCAGCTGGTGGCGTCGGTGGGTTCTCCGTCGGTGAAGAGGCAGAGGTAGCGGTGATTGGCCGCTGGGCTGCTTTCTTTGGAGAGGCCCGGTCAGTAGCTGCCGGCGTCTGCGTTGTGGCGGTGACCACCTGCGGCCTAGAAGGCCGGGTCAGCTAATGGCGGCTTCTGTGTGCTCGACTCCCGAGGAGCCGAGGCGGCGGCGGTCTGCGTCGCAGTACAGGCCATCTTCGGCCTAGAAGGCCGAGAGGTCTGAGTCGCAGATGATGTCAGTTTCGGCTTTTGAGGCCGAGGCGATCCTGATTGGGCCGGGTCGGGATAGGGGGCGGAGCCTGCTGCGGCCCGCTGCTCCCTCTGTAGTGGCGGCGGAGGTTCGGCGGTTGCCGGTGGGTCTGCGGTGAAGCCCGTGTCCCATTGTCGTGCCCAGTTGTTCCTGTCGGCGTTGAGGTGCATCCTGCGTGGTCTCTGGAACAGAGAGCTTCGTACCGGTGGAGCTGACATCTCGAGGTCCCTATAGTATTTTTGTTTTTGAAAGGGGAGACAGATATAGAGTTGGAGGGGAAAAAGAGTTGGCTTATTTCGCCAGGATAGTTGTGGAGATCGGTGGGTAAATAGTGAAGGTGGTAGTAAGGAGTTCCGCTAAGAGCACCTCCGTTATTTAGGGGTGGGGTGGTCGATGCTGCCGTCTATGACGGGAGCGGGTGAGGAAGAATTGTCTAGGTGCTGGCCATGGCACGTGGCCCTGACCAGTACACGTAGGGGTCGTAGGAGAGATTGGGGAAGGTAGTGGTGGGAGGTTAAGGTAATTAGTGGCGGTGACCGTGCATGGGGGTTTGTTTGTTTTTTTTGTTTTTTTTAAAGGGGTGACAGATGTAGAGTTGGAGGGGAAAAAGAGTTGGCTTATTTCGCCAGGATAGTTGTGGAGATAGGTGGGTAAATAGTGAAGGTGGTAGTAAGGAGTTCCGCTAAGAGCACCTCCGTTATTAAGGGGTGGGGGTGTCGATGCTGCCGTCTATGCTATGACGGGAGCGGGTGAGGAAGAATTGTCTAGGTGCTGGCCATGGCACGTGGCCCTGACCAGTACACGTAGGGGTCGTAGGAGAGATTGGGGAAGGTAGTGGTGGGGAGGTTAAGGTAATTAGTGGCGGTGACCGTGCATGAGGGTTTGTCGGTTGCTGTAGTCCTTAGGTTGTCTGGTTTGGTGCAGTATATTCTCACGGAACATTTGGGCGCTTAGCCTCCAAGGTACCGATGGGTATGTTGCATTTTGGTGGAGGTTGAAGTCTACAGTGTTGGTGGACCGGTGTCTGTGGTATGGTGTTGGTCCTACGGTTGATTGTGGTTCAGCAGTGCTGGCCTGTCTCTGGTGAGCGTGTTGGCGATTCCGTTCTTCGTGGTAGGAGTTTTTCAACTTGGTCGTCTGTGGGTTGTTGAGTTCTGCAGTGTGTGGTGTTGTGCTGTCGTGCCGAGTGGGTTCTGAGGTGGCTGATGCCGGAATTTGCAATTCGGCTGTCGTGGTCGAGGTAGAGTTTGTCGCAGTAGCAGGTGACTTTACGTTTCGGAGGTCTTGAAGTTTGGTCTGCAGTAGGTTGAGGCCGTCGGCCAGGGCCTGAAGTGTTGTATTAGCAGCCTCCTGTTGTGCTTCCCAACGGCTGACGAACCGATGGAAAGCGGTTGTCTGTGCTGCGGCAAGTTGGTGTAGATCCTGGAGTATGGTTTCGAGTGAGGTCAGTCTGCGAAGGTTTGTCTCGGCGTGGGCGGCGGCGTTTGTCCTGATGGTTTCTTGTGTGGTGACCTGTTGTGCTGCGATGGACAGGACCTCGGCATGGATGCCCTGAAGGGAGTCCTTTAGGTGTTTGTCGGCGGTGTCTGCTTGTGTTGGTGCCGGTGTTGTGGTCGTCGGAGGAAGTGCGGTTGGTCTGCTGTTCCGTGGATATCTAGGGCACTGCGACTGGCCTGTGAAATGGCCGTGGCCGTTACAGGTCGCGCAGTAGCGGCGTCGGCGGCGGAGGTCGTGTCTGGTGCACTGAGACGTTAAGCTCGGTGCACCGCAGTAGTGGCACCTGGGCGGTGCAGCGCAGGCAGCAGTGTCGTGGCCGTAGCAGCAGCATCTGCGGCATGGCTGGTGACTTTCAGATCGGCTGGCCTCAACTCTGAGAACCTGCCCTAACAAGGGCAGGCCGGACCTTAAGGCAGCCTCTCTGTCGGCCGGATCAGCCAAAGCCAGTCGGACGTAGGAGGTTGGTCCCCGTGACGTAATGATTCGCGTAGCCTTCAGGGTAGTAGGCCACCGGTGTTGGGCTGCGGTGAGTATTTTTTTTGGGGGTCAGTGGATCGGATTGGGACAGAGAAGTTAAGGAAGGTGTTCAGAAGGAGTAGTAAGCATGGGTAGTGGGGTTCCGCCATTGCACCCCCGATAGTGCGGATGACTGAACCGCCAGCTTTCGCCGGCAGCGGGTAGGGGAATGGCCGGGAGACAGCCATGACCGAGGCCCTGACTGCCCCCCGGGGAGTGACGGGATTGGTTTAGGTTCTCTTTATTGACAAAATTGATTTGAGTTTTGGTGTTGCTGAGTGGGCCTTGGAGGGAACACTCTGCTTGGAATTTGGAATCTTGAAGTAAAGGCGTTCGCTTGCGTGTTGGCAATGACGTGGTTGCATAGTCTCTCCTGCCCACTCTTCAGGTCGGAGATGGCCGCAGTCGATTCCGTCGTCGTCGTGTGCAGGGCTCGCACCAGGTCACTGAGGCCTGATATTGTCAGCCTGAGCTCCTCCAGGGGGACTGTTGGAGCTGGTGGTGGTGTCGTTTGTGGCAGGCTGGCGATGGATTTGCCCAAGCCGCTGATCGCTAAATCAGCGCTGTCAAAGCGCTGGAGGCAGCTGGTGGTGAAGTTCTGGAAGGCAGATGAGAGGGCGGCGGTAATGGCGTGAAGGTCCTGCATTGTGGCTTCCAGGGCGACAAGACGGCGGAGTTGATTCTGAGTGCTGGCAGAGTTGGCAGCGGTGGTGGCTTGTACTTCTTGAAGTCCAGATTCGGTGGCAGCTAGTCGGCGGAGATGATCTTCGGAGTTGGCAGAGCTGACGGCGGTGGTAAGTGATGTGAAGTGTTCTTCCTGCAGAGAAATGCGGGAACCAATGTTAAGGACCTCCGTGTGGAGATCCTGGACCGCTTCTCGTAGGGTGGTGTCGATGGTGACTGGGACTGAAGGTGGCGTTGTCGTTGGAGGAGCGGCTGAGGTTGTGATGTTTTCCGGCGGTGGCGGTCGATGGCTTCTCGGGTATAGAGGGCACTGCGCCTGCCCCGTAAAGTGGCCGAAGCCATTGCAGGTGGCGCAGTACCGGCGACGGCGGCGGAGGTCATGCCTTGAGCACTGTGACGTTAAGCACGGTGCTCCGCAGTAGTGGCACCTGGGTGGTGCAGCGCAGGTTGTGGTGTCGTGGCCGTAGTGGCAGCATCTGCGGCAAGGCTGGTGGCTTTCCGATCTGCTAGCCTCAACGCGCAGAACCTGCCCTAACAAGGGCAGGCCGGACCCTAGGGCAGCTTCACGGTCGGCCGACTCAGCAAATGCCAGGCGAACGAATGTGGTTGGACCCCGTGACGTGATGATACGCGTGGCCTTCAGGGAGGAAGGCCACCGGAGTTGGGCTGCGGTGAGGATATATCTTGTCTGCAGATCACGTGGGACACCAGATATCACTGCGCTGTAGCGCAGTGGTGTAGGATGTTGCTGCGATGATTGTGTAGAGATATGCTGCGCTGTGGACGGCTGTGGTGATTGGAGGTGAGGTGTGGTGCTGACTGAAGGAGAACGTTGATGCTGCTGGTGTCGTGGCGATGCTGCAACTGCTGCCTAAGAAGGCACAGTCACCGGCGGCGGTGCGGCTGAGCTCTCGGCAGGTGCCGAGGGATCGGCCGGCGAATCAGCAGGGCTCGGAGAAGCTTCTTCGGCTATCGGCGCGGTGATGGCCCCCTCAGCGGGAGCCGAAAGAGCGGCGGCGGATTCTTCAGCGGCTGCCTGTGGTGTCCGTCTCCTACCCATCTCGGCGATGATCCCCGGTGGGGATTTTTTTTGGGTCAGTGGATCGGATTGGGACAGAGAAGTTAAGGAAGGTGTTCAGAAGGAGTAGTAAGGATGGGTAGTGGGGTTCCGCCATTGCACCCCCGATAGTGCGGTTGGCTGAACCGCCAGCTTTCGCCGGCAGCGGGTAGGGGAATGGCCGGGAGACAGCCATGACCGAGGCCCTGACTGCCCCGGGGAGTGACGGGATTGGTTTAGGTTCTCTTTATTGTCAAAATTGATTTGTGTTTTGGTGTTGCTGAGTGGGCCTTGGAGGGAACACTGCTTGGAATTTGGAATCTTGAGGTAAGGGCGTTTGCTTGCGTGTTTGCAATGACGAGGTTGCATAGTCTCTCCTGCCCACTCTTCAGGTCGGAGATGGCCGCAGTCGATTCCGCCGTCGTCGTGTGCAGGGCTCGCACCAGGTCACTGAGGCCTGATATTGTCAGCCTGAACTCCTCCAGGGGGACTGTTGGAGCTGGTGGTGGTGTCGTTTGTGGCAGGCTGGCGATGGATTTGCCCAAGCCGCTGATCGCTGAGTCAGCGCTGTCAAAGCGCTGGAGGCAGCTGGTGGTGAAGTTCTGGAAGGCAGATGAGAGGGCGGCGGTAATGGCGTGAAGGTCCTGCATTGTGGCTTCCAGGGCGGCAAGACGGCGGAGGTGATGTTGAGTGTTAGCGGAGTTGGCAGCGGTGGTGGCTTGTACTTCTTGAAGTCCAGTTTCGGTGGCAGCTAGTCGGCGGAGATGATCTTCGGAGTTGGCAGAGCTGACGGCGGTAGTAAGTGATGTGAGGTGTTCTTCCTGCAGAGAGATGCGGGAACCAATGTTAAGGACCTCCGTGTGGAGATCCTGGACCGCTTCTCGTAGGGTGGTGTCGATGGTGACTGGGACTGAAGGTGGCGTTGTCGTTGGAGGAGCGGCTGAGGTTGTGTTGATGTTTTCCGGCGGTGGCGGTAGATGGCTTCTCGGGTATAGAGGGCACTGCGCCTGCCCCGTAAAGTGGCCGAAGCCATTGCAGGTGGCGCAGTACCGGCGTCGGCGGCGGAGGTCATGCCTTGAGCCCTGTGACGTTAAGCACGGTGCTCCGCAGTAGTGGCACCTGGGTGGTGCAGCGCAGGTTGTGGTGTCGTGGCCGTAGTGGCAGCATCTGCGGCAAGGCTGGTGGCTTTCCGATCTGCTGGCCTCAACGCGCAGAACCTGCCCTAACAAGGGCAGGCCGGACCTTAGGGCAGCTTCATGGTCGGCCGAATCAGCAAATGCCAGGCGAACGAATGTGGTTGGACCCCGTGACGTGATGATACGCGTGGCCTTCAGGGAGGAAGGCCACCGGAGTTGGGCTGCGGTGAGGATATATCTTGTCGGCAGATCACGTGGGACACCAGATATCACTGCGCTGTAGCGCAGTGGTGTAGGATGTTGCTGCGATGATTGTGTAGAGATATGCTGCGCTGTGGACGGCTGTGGTGATTGGAGGTGAGGTGTGGTGCTGACTGAAGGAGAGCGTTGATGCTGCTGGTGTCGTGGCGATGCTGCAACTGCTGCCCAAGAAGGCACAGTCACCGGCGGCGGGGCGGCTGAGCTCCCGGCAGGTGCCGGGGGATCGGCCGGCGAATCAGCAGGGCTCGGAGAAGCTTCTTCGGCTATCGGCGCGGTGATGGCCCCCTCGGCGGGAGCCGAAAGAGCGGCGGCGGATTCTTCAGCTGCTGCCTGTCGTGTCCGTCTCCTTCCCATCTCGGCGATGAATCAAAAACCGGTGAGTATTTTTTTTTTTCGAGTGGAGAAGAAAATGATTTAATCACTTACCCCAGCCCCGATGGGAGTCGGGACTGAGAGTGTGGGAATCTCCAATAGTCGGCATACCCACTAAAAGCTCCTCCACCGGTGGAAAAAGGAAGAAGGTAAAAGTGGAATGACGTGGCTTTGTGCGGTCCCGCATAGCACCCGCGTTAGTAAGTGATAGATGGATGTCTCCGCCCTATGGGCTGGAGCGGGATAGGTGGGTACTAGGTTGCAGCCATGAAACCTGACTGCAACCCTAGTGAAAAATGGCGAGGGTTTAGGTAAGGGTTGGAAAGGTGATTGTATGGAAGGTGTAGGTTGGCGTGGAACTTAATTCCTGTGAAGTTGCATCCTGCTGATGTATTCCTGTGAGAATGCTGCGCTAGCCGGAGGCTTTCGGCGGTTGCTTGGAGCCTCCGGTATGGTTGTCTGCTGGAAGTAGGCCCGCAGTTGGTGCTGCTGCTCTTCCAGGGATCTGATGGCGATGTCGATTGAATCTAGGTGTTCTGTGATGGTGTCTGTTGCTGAAGATGAGTTCTGGCTGGAGGTTTCTATGGTGCTGAGTCTTGAAGTGAAGGTCTCGAACTGCCCAGCTAGAAAAACTTGCTGAGCAGCTGAGCTGTCTTGAAGGTCCTTGATGAGTTCCTCCAGGGCTGTAAGCTTCGTCGTCATGTTCAGGAACTCCGCGTGGAGATCCTGAACGGCATCGCGTAGGCCCTGGACTTCCTCGATGATCGCTGCTGATGATGTGTCGGCGCTGGTGATGGAGCTGGTGTCGACATCTGTGGAGGTGATGCTGGCTGCGATGTTGGTGCTGGTGGCTTCGGCGGTGCCTTCCTACGGGAATGCAGGGGGCAGAGCGCCTGGCCGGTGTAGTGGGATGACCCTCCACAGGTCGCACAGTAGCGGCATCGGCGGCGAAGGTCGTGCTGGGTACACGATGCGGTGGTGCAGGCTGCTCCACAGTAGTGGCACCTGGGTTGAGCTGCGCAGGTCGTCTCACTGTGCCCGTAGGCACAGCAGCGTCTGCAGGGCGCCTGGCGTTCCACTCGGCTGGCCTCGATGCGCAAGCACCGCCCTAACAAGAGCAGGCCCGCCCTCAAGGCAGCCTCGTAGTCTGCTGGATCTGCAAACTCCAACCTGACGAGCGATGTGGGTCCCTGAGCTCCGTGAATCCTGGTGGCCTTCAAGGCTGAAGGCCACTGCTGGTGGGCTGCGGTGACGAGGAACCTGGCTGGCAGGTCCCTCGGGACCCCTCGAACGACGGCGCTGTACCTCCCATGAGGCACAGGCTGGATCTGCGGTGGCTGGGAAGTGCCCAGAGTCGGCAGCGTTGATGCCGGTGAGTGACGCGGCGACTGCCGAGACAGTCGCGGCGAAGCGGCGCTGGCTGGCGGCGAAGCGGCGGTTGCAGCATAGGTTGCCCTAGGCTGCGGCGGCTGCGGCGAAATCTCCTCGGCGGGTGCCGGAGGAGAAGAAGAGGTTCCTGCATCAGCAGGAGCAGCGACAGAGCGACCCTTCTTCCTCGCCATCTCGGAGCTGTGTGCGGTGAGTACTTTTTTTTTCGAGTGGAGGAGAAAATGATTTAATCACTTACCCCAGCCCCGATGGGAGTCGGGACTGAGAGTGTGGGAATCTCCAATAGTCGGCATACCCACTAAAAACTCCTCCACCGGATGGAAAAGGAAGAAGGTAAAAGTGGAATGGCGTGGCTTTTTGCGGTCCCGCATAGCACCCGCGTTAGTACGTGAAAGATGGATGTCTCCGCCCTATGGGCTGGAGCGGGATAGGTGGTTACTAGGTTGCAGCCATGAAACCTGACTGCAACCCTAGTGGAAAAATGGCGTGGGTTTAAGGAAGTGAATAGAAGTTAGGATCTAGGATGGTGCTGACGTTGATGTTCCTGCTGCTGATTGAACTCCCTGCATTGCTGCAAGAAGCTCGCGACTCTGGCCGGGTCTGGCTTCGGCCGGTGACCGAGCGATGAAACCCGGATGGCTTCTGTGATGGCTGTGAGTCTGGAAGATGTGCTGTCGAACTGCCCAGCCAGGAAAACCTGTTGGGCAGCTGATGAGTCTTGAAGTTCCCGGATGAGTTCCTCCGGGGCTGTCAGCTTCGTCGTCATGTTCAGGAACTCCGCGTGGAGATCCTGAACGGCGTCGCGTAGGCCCTGGACTTCCTCGTTGAACTGCGAGGGTGATGGTGCTGGTGTCGGCGTTGATACTGGTGCTGGAGTAGGTGGCTGTGGAGATGTCACTGTCAGCGGCGTAGGAGCTGGTGGCGTCGGCGATGCCTTCCTGCGAGGATGCAGGGGGCAGAGCGCCTGGCCGGTGAAGTGGGATGACCCTCCACAGGTCGCATAGTAGCGGCGTCGGCGGCGTAGGTCGTGCTGGGTGCACGATGCGGTGATGCAGGCTGCTCCACAGTAGTGGCACCTGGGTTGTGCTGAGCAGGTCGTCTCATTGTGCCCGTAGGCACAGCAGCGTCTGCAGGGAGCCTGGCGTTCTACTCGGCTGGCCTCGATGCGTAAGCACCGCCCTAACAAGGGCAGGCCCGCCCTCAAGGCAGCCTCGTAGTCGGCAGGATCTGCAAACTCCAACCTGACGAGCGATGTGGGTCCCTGAGCTCCGTGAATCCTGGTGGCCTTCAAGGCTGAAGGCCACTGCTGGTGGGCTGCGGTGACGAGGCACCTGGCTGGCAGGTCCCTCGGGACTCCACGAACGACGGCACTGTACCTCCCATGAGGCACAGGCTGGATCTGCGGTGGCTGGGAAGTGCCCAGAATCGGCAGCGTGGATGCCGGTGAGTGAGGCGGCGATTGCCGAGGCAATCGCGGCGAAGCGGCGCTGGCTGGCGGCGAAGCGGCGGTTGCGGCATAGGTTGCCCTAGGCTGCGGTGGCTGCGGCGAAATCTCCTCGGCGGGTGCCGGAGGAGATGAAGAGGTTCCTGCCTGAGCAGGAGCGGCGGCAGAGCGACCCTTCCTCCTCGCCATCTCGGAGCTGTGATGTGAGTATTTTTTTTTTTCCGTGGGGGGAAAAATGCATTATTGCATTCGACCCCCAGCCGGTGTGCAATGGCTGGGGGGATATGTGGGGCTCGCCGCACGGGAGCGGAATACCCACTAAAAAACCCTACCACGAGTTAATTGTATATTGCTGTGTAAACGTGCATTTGTTTGCATGCTTTTAGTCGGGTCCCGCATAGCACCCCGGTTAGTATGTGAATAGCTACTTAGCTGGCATGCATTGCATGCGAGCGCGTCAAATGTTACTTGCTGGTATTGCCCATGGAACCTGAGCAATACCAGTGGGTTATTTGCGTATGTTTCTTATATTGCTAGTATGTGTTAAATAATGCCTAAGATCTAAAATGTGTGTTGTTTGCAGGGAGTGCCTGCGTGTCACATGACTTAGCATTAACTTACTGCTAGGTTGTACTATTATTGTTATATTAGATTTAGATAAATTGAACAATTTTGTATTGTGTCCTGTGCAGTCAATCGGGCACAGGCGTCTGTCTTGAGATCCGGCCTTCTCGGTCCTTCGTTGAGCTCGTTGTCCTGATGGTAGCCATTGTCGTCTGTGTGAACGACTCCATAATGCAGCGGCCCGTCTTACGCTGCGCACGTCGTTCACGTTGGGAGGCCCCTTCTCCCGGGCCGCCTCAGCTGTTGCTGAGGACTTGAGGGCTCTGCGACGGGCGTGGGCTGAAACAAGGGTAGAAAGCAAGAGAAAGATTAGTGCTGGGATATAGAAATAGGAAGTCTTGGGTCAGTGTCCTTGTCATGTTTGGAGTAGATTGTTTAAGAACTGTTGGATTTGTTCTTGCGTGTCGTCTCGGGAAAGCGTTCTATCGAATAGCGAGAGTGGTCTGTTATGCTTGTAATTTACGGAATCGTAGTTGCCTAATGCTTTGACTAGATCATTGTGGTGTACGCGTAAGCTTTTGTAGATGTCGTAAGCTAGCTTTTTAACGAATTCTTCTACTGTATGCATTTTAAGTTCCTCGTGGAGTAAATCAGATGGCGCTACGTACGGTACCTTAGCTACCATGCGCAATGTTTTGTTTTGAAATTGTTGTAGTTTTTTTATGTATGTTTTGGCGGCATACCCCCAGACAGGTGCAGCATATGTAAATATTGGTCGTATTAGTGTCTTATATAACGTGAGACCCATGTTGAGATTCAGCTGGGTGTCCATGTTTATGAGCGGGTAGAGCTTGCCTAATTGGGCGTTTGCTTTTCCCCGTAATTGCGTGATGTGTTTCTTCCACGTTAGGCCTTGATCCATTTTGAGGCCAAGCCAGGTTACCGTGTCCTTCCACTTTATGTTTTCACCGAATATGGTAAGCGGTGGAAGCTGGTGTTTCGGGAATCTGTGGTTGATTCGTTTTGTGAATATTATCGCTTGCGTTTTGGGGGCGTTTACTTTAATGCGCCAGTTTGTGAACCAGTCCTCCAAACCATTGAGGCTGTTTTGGAGTCTTCTGTGAATAAGTTCGGTTTTGCCCGATTGTGTCATAATTGCTGTGTCGTCCGCGTAAATGTATAAGTTTGTGTTAGCTGTTTTTGGAATGTCGTTGATATATATATTGAACAGTGTCGGCCCGAGCAAACTCCCTTGTGGGACTCCTGCTCTGATTGGTCGCTTTGTGGAAAGATGGTTGTTAACTTTCGATTGAAATTTTCTGTTGTTTAGATAATTCGCTATAAGTTTGATCAGCGAGTCATGCATGTTAAGCGTTTTAAGTTTCTTTAATATCCCGGCGTGCCATACTCTGTCGAACGCACGTTCAACGTCAAGAAACAGTGCGCCTGTGGATTTTCTTGTATTGAATCCATACGTGATATTTTCCGTTGCCCTGAGTAATTGTAGGGTAGTTGAATGTTTGGCGCGGAATCCAAACTGTTCTGGGATGAATGTATTTTGTTTAATTAAGTGAATGTTGAGGCGTTTGAGTATCACTTTTTCTAGTAGTTTGCCTATTGTGCTGAGTAGACTAATTGGTCTGTAGTTGTGCGGGTTGGACAGATCTTTCCCTTTCTTGGGGAAGTGGGCCACTGTGGCCAGTTTCCATCTGTCTGGAAAGTGCCCGCTTGTTAGCACGAAGTTAAAGATTTTCGAGAGTAGTTTTATTGCATCCTCAGGCAAATTCATTAGCACTGAGGTGGGAATGCTGTCTGGGCCAGGGGCTTTTCTCTTCTTGAGATGCCTGATTAGCCATTTAATTTCGCTTGGGCATGTTTTACGTATCATGTTATGTGTTTCTTGTTCTTTGTGGTTTTCTGTTTCTGCCTCCGTGACTGCCGTGAAAAGTGGGCAAGATGGAGTGGGATTGGGAGTTAGTGTTTCTTGTAGCGCATCCGCTAGCGTGTTCGCTTTTTGTTGGTCAGTTGATGCGATCTTTTGGTTGTGATGTAATGGGGGAATGTGGACCTTGTCTTGAGTTAGATAACGAGCTATTCGCCACACCGAGTCTCTCTCATAGTTGAGGTTGTCGAGTGTGTTTTGCCATTGCTGGGATATGAACTGTGTGGTTCGTTCCCTGACGAGTGCGTTGAGGTGTCTGAAGTATTCTTGGTCCACCAGATGCCTCGATTTCTGCCATTTGCGCCTGGCACGGTTTCTTTCTTGCGCTAACATGTGTATGTCTTGCGGAAGTTGCGAGTTATTTGATTTCGGTTTGGTTACCGGTACCGCTTCTGTTGTTGCGGTTTGGATAGCTTTTTCTAGTTGTTCAACAGCTATGTTCAAATTTTCAATGGTGTTAAGTTCTGCTGTAGGGAGGTTTTCGCTCACAATCATTGCGAACTTGTCCCAGTCCGCTTTGTTGTAGTTGCGGCGCTGGGCAGGGGGTTCTTGAGTTATAGAACCCTCCAGAGTTATCATGACCGGTAAGTGGTCAGAGGATAGCTCATTTTTGACCTGGAGGTTTATTCTGCGCGTTAAGTTGCGTGTGATTGCTATGTCCAGGATTTCTGGGCGCTGGTTTCTGCTGAAAGGAATGTACGTTTGTTCGGTTGGTGTGTGAATTATATAGTCCGAGTTGTTTTCTAGGTTTAGGAGGGCGGACCCTTCGCGGTTGGTCTCGTTGCAATCCCAAATTTGGTGTTTTGCGTTGAGGTCGCCTGCGAGTATTGCCCTGTTGTTTAGCTGCATGAGCGCATCTATGTCTGCTGTGTCCAGTGTGCCTGGTGGAGCATATGCCGCCGTTACTAACACACGATTTTGATCTATGGTGGTGTATATACTTGTGGCTTCAAGTGTTCTTAGCTGAGGTAGTGGTGCTAAATCGTGAGCAATGTTTTGTTTTATTATTATTGCGGTTCCTCCTCCGCGCCTGTTCCTGTCATTACGGTGTATTGTGTATCCTTTTAGGTTGAATCTGTCGCGATCACAGAGATGGGTTTCGGTAATTAGCGCTATGTGTGTATTGTGTTGCGAGAGAAAGTCTTTTAGTTCGGTCTTTCGTCTGCGCACTCCTCGGGCATTCCAGTTAGTGATATTTAGGATGGGTGTGTGATTCATAGGAAGCCTGGAGAGGTAAGGAGCTGGAAGAAGTCACGATACGAGGCAAGGATGGAGCGGGTCTCCGACGGTCCCGACGTTGCCAGAAGTTCTAGGATCTGCATGCTGGACTCTCGAAGGTCATCAGAATCCCAGCCTGTGCGGAGGATGTGGTGGTAGGTGTTTCGCTGGTGCTGGAGTCTCGGATCTGCGAGGGTCTCTTCTCTCGTCGGCGCCTCCCTCGCAGATTGACGTGGCTTACCTGGTGGTTGGTTCGGTTTCTGAGCCCTAGGCCTTTCCACCCGAGCGGTCGCTTCTGCCGGCCGCACCGACACACTGGAGGAGGGAGGCACCCGCGCCGGAGCCGCCCCTCGCGCACGGCCCACCACTTTCCGCTCGTGAGTATATCCGTACATCTGATATTTTTAACTTAAGCACGGACCTGGTAGAAAATTTTTTATACCACACATGCTTTTTAATGCAAGTGTGGACCTGTTAGACATGCTGTGAAATTTTCTAAGATTTTGGAAGACAACAGGTTGACAACTAGGTGCTAAGGCTTTTTTATCATCAGTGCCCATGCCAAACTAAGTTGGGCCTGAATCTTGGTTAAGATTATTTGTTTCAGATAAGATGGTTAAGGCTTCTTTTACCCTTCTTACCCAGTAGTTCAAACACTTCACCACTATTTTGATCTTACTGAAATTGGCCCTGTGGTCTTTATCAATACAATACTCAGCCAGTCCAGAGCTTTCGGGTTGCAGAGCCTAATAGTTCTTTGGTGTTCAGTAAGGTGTGTGGCATTAATGCATCCTGTTTGGCCGATGTATGCTAGGCCACTTCACAAGGAATGTGGTTTTAATGTCAATTATTGTGTGCTAGAACCACTTTGATTACTTCACCTCATTTTCTCCTACAAAATTGCAACTGTGAAGTCTTTTTATTTTTAGTAGTGTTTAATGCCCATTCTTAGTATATATGGCTCTATGGACAGTAGGCACTGATGATACATGCAATGAAATGATGTTTGGGAAAGGAATTTTCGGAAGGAAACGCTCCAGGCCTAAGTTTAGGATACCTCCCAAGCATTTGCTAGTTATGAGGACTGAGAAAAACCTGGAAAATACTTCAATCAGAGAGGACGGTCCTGGAAGGCTTTGAACAGCAGACCTTTTGTTCACCAGTCCATATCTTAACGACTTTGGCCTTTATTTCATTTATATATTATACTGAAAAGCATCCACAACAAAACATTTCGTAAGTAGGCCTATTACCCCTAAGGTTCTTACATCTTTATGCTGTTACTAGGCATATCATCATCATCAGCAGCAACAGCATTCAAATATTACTTTAAATAAACTTATTGTTGTTAGTCCTTTTTCTGTATAATTGATATATTATTTTCCCTCATGATAATTCCTGTCCATTGACTCTGTGAGCTTTTAAAAGATATCACTTTCACAAAAGAATTTACAATTCTCCATATACTAATGAGGGTAAGGTTATCAGATACTTTTAATGAAATGTAGGACACTAGTGGACTAAAATGTAGGACATTGTAAAAAAATGTTACCTAAATGTAGAAAAATTAAATTCCAAATCTAAATTACTATTCACATGTGTATGCCTAGGTTTTATATTTTCATAAGTATTCATATAATAAAAGCAGTAACAGCAGCTGTTAAAGAATCTTAATAATTATACTTGGTGAAGAATATACTTTACACAAAATATCTGGTTTTGATATATAATCATTAGGTTCTACACATCTTGAATGTTTAAAGTTGTATTTCACTAGAACAGTACCTCTGACTGTCTCAATCAAGGGCTTATTTCTTTCATGTGTCTACTGTGCTATCAGCAAAAACGGCCCTCTCAACATTAGCATTGCGCATAGCAATATCACACTAATTCCACTATTTTCAAAAATATTTCTCTAATGTTTCTCAAGTTGCTAATCAATTCCTCCAAATGTACAACTCCAGATTGTTTAAGAACTCTATCTGGTTGCCAAATAGAAAGTAAAAAGTGTAGGGCATGTCTGGAATTTTCCAGATGTCTGGTAACCCTAAATGAGGGGTTATGTTTGAGGAAATTGAATGAGAGAGTATAACACAAAAAAGATAACGATTGTTACAGTACAACATAATATTTACACAGGCAGTCTTCAAATGTTTAGTTAATAACCTCTCTTTTATTCACCAAGTGCAACAAATGTTCCACTCAGCTGCCATATTGGAGCAATAAGTATGCTGTTGGAAAAATATCTACATTCTTTCATGCACACTTTTTACTCTTCCTTTCCACATGCAGAATTACAATAGTTGCTAGTTGCCAACACAGGAATAAATCATTTAGTCATGTCGAAGCAACCTTAACATTTAAAATAATGGGTTTCTTTTATTTTCAGTAAGAGACTTGCAACTAATAAGTAACCAAAGCATCACTGTGTGAATTTCAGAGTAAGTTACAGAAGCACTAACAACTGATTGAAAAAACAAAAGGTTCACTCGCATGAGTTTCTTTATTACAAAACACATGATACATCCCATACATATTATAATATTCATATAAAACTTATTCTGCTATCCATCTGATGTTACAATACATTTCTGCCAAGAAATAATTTACATTACATACAGCATGCTGATATAAAGCAACATTTAAGTGTTTAAACATAAAAATTACAATAGGTTCTATAAATGAAAAAGAAAAAAAGAATTATAGACCTTCAAACATGTTCCATCACATGACACATGGAAATACACAACAAGAAGCATTTTAAAAATAAGCTAATGCTACAAAACAATTATTTGACATAAATTCTGTATTTTATTGAGCTCTACATGCTTACCACAGTAAATTTGTCCAACTCTTAAGATTCTCCATCATCATCATAGGAGATATACAAAATTATACACAATTTAGCCTGAATGAAGAGATTCCAATATGAACATTTTATTTTCCGTGTCAGTATACCAAATACATAATAATTATACATAAAAATCAAAAGAAAATGAAAGTAAAGTAAGTATTTCATATGAAGGGGGATTTGGAATGCAGTGTGCAAATGATATTGCGGTGTTAACAGAACATGGACTGGACAATATGCAAATAATAAGCCTTCAAATACAAAATTATAAATTGCTAGCACACTATTCCAGACAGAATCATAAAGGGGGTGGGGTAGCTATATTCATAAAAAGTGGAGTTAACTTTATTACATTAAACTGGGAGAAGGATTTCAGCATAGAAAAAATTTGCGAAGTAGTCTCAACAAAAATACAAACAGGAAATCTAAACCTGCAAATAATCGGTCTGTACAGATCGCCAAGTACTAAAGTTTGTGATTTTCTTCGCTCTCTTGAAAACATGCTAAATAAAACAAAAATTGGCATAAACAACAAATTAATACTAATATGGGGATCTAAATATAAATACTACTGCAAATAATACAGATTATAAAGACCTACTTCACTTAATTACAAATAACAATTTAAAAGACATTATTAAAGAGCCAACTAGAATCACTCCAACCTCAGCCACATCGACAGATCATATTATAACCAATATTGAAGAGGGTAAATACACAATAGAAATTGTAGATTATTGCATTTTGGTCACAGTGCACAAATTATTGATATCAGCCATATGCGGGAAGAATTAGATAATACAGAATTTATGAAGTGGACAAATGACTACTAACAATCTGAACCAACTTCTAGACAGTTTAAGTAACGAGAGATGGGGAGGAGTATATACATTGCAGAGTAGTAATAAAAAATGGGATTGCGTCTTTGATACAATAAAACAGCACCTAGATATACACTGTCCACTCAAAAACAAAAGGGTTGCAAAACCTTGTAACCATAATATTAAAATTCCATTTGAAGTAAAAATGATTAGGGAAAAAATGAAGGATAACCATACCTTCTATAAATCAACAAACTTAGTTATTTATAGGGAAAAATATAAATGTCTAAAAAAGCAGTATGCCCAAGAACTGATTAATTTAAAGAGACAACAATTTAGTGAAAAAACAATAAAATCAAATAATAAGGCAAAGACGATATGGGGAATTGTAAAAGAACATCACGTAAACAATAAGACATTTGAAAACATAACCTTAGAAGAAAACATGTAGGTAGTAAAAAATCCTAAATATGTTTGTCAGATCTTCAAAGTAATTACTTTTTAAAAATGGGATAAAATCAGTCAGATTAGTGATACAACTCAGGGGACAAATGGACTATTACCTTCCATTTATCTTAAAGGAATCACTAAAACAGAATTAGAAAAAATAATAAACGAACTAAATAATAACATGTCGACAGGATGGGATGAAATATCCACAAAAAAACTAAAAAATTGTAAATATGCCTTACTAGATATACTGGAGCACCTGATAAATACATCACTAATTGAGGAAACTTTCCCTGATTGTTTAAAAATAAGCATAGTTTGGCCAATATTTAAAAAAGGCAAGGCAATAAAACAAAAGTAGAAAATTATAAGCCTATTTCCTTAACTTCTGTCTTTGCCAAAGTTTTCGAAAAATAAATTTAATATACTAAGTAAATCCCAACATGGATTCAGAAAAAATCACTCCACAAACACTGCTATAGCAGAGCTATATCATACTATACTCCGAGGGCTTCAAAATGACAAGAAGATCACAGGGATATTCCTTGACTTATCTAAAGCGTTTGACAGTGTATTGCATGTAATGCTGCTGAATAAACTGCAGAAATATAGCATAAGGGGAAAATTTCACACAATATTAAGATCCTGCTTTGAAAACAGAAAACAATGTACATTAGTCAGAACCAAGAGTAAACACACAATAAAATCTATCGCATCCAATTACGGAAATGTCAAAGCGGGAGTACCTCAAGGATCTGTCCTAGGGCCAATACTATTTTTACTTTATATAAATGATCTTCCAATAACTCCACACTCCAAAACAGTAATGTATGCAGATGACACCTCATTAATATTTGGACACAATAAAGTAAACAAAATGGAGAAAATAATAACCGCAGAAATGCAAATTATTTACAATTATCTTACAAACAATAGCCTGAAAGTTAATCTTCAAAAAACAAAAAAAAAGTAATGTTCCAACACCCTAATAACAGGTATAGCAATAAAAGTCCTGTAAATGTAAGGATAAATGGTGAAACTATCCAACAATTAGGTAAAATAAAATTCTTAGGGGTAATTATTGATGAAAACCTAACCTTTGGACACCATATTGACTACATATGTAAGAAGATAAGTACAAATCTCTACTTAATAAGGAACCTAGCAAATTACTTAAATTCTGAACATCTGAAATTGACCTACTATGGAATAATACATCCACATCTACAATATGCAGTTGAGGTTTGGGGCAGCTTTTATATAACTAACATGAACAGATTACTAGTTTTACAGAAGAAATGTTTAAGATGTGTATATAATGTAAATAGAAGAGAATCATGTAG
Source organism: Deroplatys truncata (assembly GCA_030765065.1). Taxonomy (NCBI): domain Eukaryota; kingdom Metazoa; phylum Arthropoda; class Insecta; order Mantodea; family Mantidae; genus Deroplatys; species Deroplatys truncata. The sequence continues at coordinate 170,440,290 of CM060979.1, forward strand.
AGATATCTTTGTAGATAACAAAATGTTAATGGTAGTATCTTTATATGTTTTTAAAGTAGTCATGTTTGTAGTTAGTAAAGACAGAGTAGGTAACATAAATAAGCACTATCACAACCATGAAACAAGGTTACAAAACAATTACCATAGAATAACTGTTAATAAGAAGTCAACAGATAAAGATCCCTTAATAATGGTAAAAATACTATTCAATAAATTACCGATTCCAGTAAAAACAAAAAAAGGGAAACTGTTTAAAAATGAACTAAACAAATATGTAATACAAAAACGTTTGTATAGGCTGAATGAATTGTAATATGAATAGATGTATATATTTCTGACATATCCGACAACATGTGTTATTATGGATAAAAATAAATAAAGATATTATTATTATTATTATTATTATTATTATTATTATTATTATATCATATCCATACAATCCTAGTAGTACCCTTAAAAGTGTAATAATCATTATTCAGAGATTATATGACAATACAGGTTTTTTTGTTTTTTTTTTGTATATCAGAACATTCTATATCTCCAACTTTTATTTATAGTCAAATAAAGGTGTATTTCCACATGTGCACTGCTAGTTATCCTAAGGATGTCTAGACAATATTTCACTTCCATCCATTACACTGCAGCATAGCAACATCAACTGTACGACAAGATCATTAACAATAGTTTGGTAGACATGATCCTTGACATACCCTCAAAGGAAAAAATCCAAGGGGACAATATCAGAGAGTGAGGTGGCTAGGCAATCAGTCCCTCATGGCCAATCTATCTACCAGGGAAATATGTATCCAAAAGTTCCTGCACATAAGTAGACCAATGTGCAGGACCTCTGTCTTGCAGTAACAGTATAGCTGGCTGCAACTTCTCCACCTGAGGGACTAGTACTCATGAATCATGTGGTAGTAAATTGTCCCTGTAATGTTCTTCTCAGCAAAGAAAAATGAACCTACCATGTTATTGTGAAAAAGACCTCTTCAAACACATTAGGACTACCTACCATACATGGATTCTCAAGTGAATGTTATGGCAGTTAACTTGTTCAGATACAAAGAAAGTGGCTTCATCAAAGATAATAGGTACCTTTGTAGATACTCATTGTTTTCATTGATTCTGTTCAGCATGAAAGCAGCAAATTCAAAGCACAGAGAACAATAATTTGACTACAAAGCTTAAATCATGGATGGCAAAAACGCCTTCCTCCTGCGAGTCTCCAAATATGCAACACGCACTGCATCACTCAGCAGCATGTGTGAAAAACAAAGGGACAGTGGCAGAGAGGGAATGGTGCCTACGAGTCAATATGACTCCTGAGTCCATTTTTGCCACCTCTGGCTTAAGTGATTTGGACTTTATAGGTGTGAAGATGTAGCCAACTGTGGAGGACCTTATGGATGACTTGGATTTGTGCAATTCCTATGAAGCACAAAGATCAACTTCTAAGGAACTGTATTGAAATTCAGCTTTTGCACATTGTTGATGTTTATTGAGTCACACCTGGTCATTCACTCAGAGGCAAGCCCTTAAGACTACCTGTCTCTTGAGAGTTCTTGATCCACCTTATCATTTGGATGGAGGATCTATTTCATATTGCTGGCAGAATAGCCGCTGAATGGTAACTGGTGATATCATCACACACACACGCACGCACGCACGCACGCACCCACCCACCCACCCACCCACCCACACACACACTTCTTTATTAGATCAGTGAATAATAATAATAATAATAATAATAATAATAATAATAATAATAATAATAATGTCATTAAAATGCCCTTTCACTCTTGATTTTTTCCAGTGATTGTTCTATAGGAACGTTCTGTGGCCCTTCAGTGACAAAGTTATTCCATCTAATCAGCTGTCTGAATCTGATTTCCTAGTGAATATATTTAGCTTGAGCATCATACGAATTTAGCGCAGTATTGCATCAGTCTCCTTCCTCTATAGTAAAAGTGGACACTCCAACTACCAGTTTCCCATCTGTTACGCCTGGATACCGTATTTCACAGGAACCATCAAATCAAATTTTACCTGTTGTTCATAAACATCCGCTTCATAGAGCAAACAGGGGAGCATAACAGCAATATCATTGCCTTTAGAAACAAGGATATAAGCATAATACCTATAGATTTTAGAAGAAGTCAACGACGTCGAGGATATAATAATGGAATGATTCGACGCACACATCATGCTCTGCTCTTGACGCCCATCAGGTTAACATCACGCAATCAGCAGTTCCTACAGTTATTGGGCTTCAGAATCCTATAATCATGGGACATCTTCAATGTTACCGACACCTCAATGACACCGAGATTCGACGACAAGGTCACTAAGAAGAGGAACATGTGTTTTCACCATATAATACATCAGTTCTGGACTCTAACAACAAGTTTAGAATCCCTTGTCAAGTTGAACATTTATATACTTTACACCGTCTCAGGGTGAAGAGAATGCTGTTGTTAAACCTGTACTCATCGAGTGGAGAAGGCCTGTGATTCGACTTTCTGATGCTGAGGTCCTCAAGACTGTTAAGCTGGATAAGACTCTGTTTCACCATTTAGGATCATGGATCTGCATACTCAACCTGCTGTGTGTTACAGGAATTTACCTGAATACCACATCTAAATGGAGAAGGCGTGATTTGTCATTTTTTGGTGCTCTGACTTAAGATCGAGTAATGCATCTAAAGACGGTTCTCTTTTTGATCATTGTGACATAACTTAAACTAATCATTATAATGATTTATTTTTCATTAGGAATGCAAGGATTTTTAATGAATAAAAACACTATGTAAAAGCATACCTTAATTCTTTTTATTGTTATTATTTATCTTACATTTCCATCACTTTCTCATCCGACTCATTGTTTCTGTATATGTCATTACACTTGTAACAGCAGGTTATGCAAATTTCTTTATTATTTAAATGAAAGTCTTTTTATTTTCATAATTTGTATTCCAGTGTGGCAAACGGTCTTAATACTGTTAATGTATACAGGGCTCAAGTCTTTTAGGATACAAATTTCACCATTATTTAAAGTATTTTCACAGTCGTTTAAATTATTGCTCACAATGCTTAATTTCAGTGAATATAGTAGACTCGCTCGATCTAACTCTCAGCTATGCATTGAATTGTATACAAAATTGTCCGAATTTTTTCATCGTATATCCTGTAATGTTATATAAGGATCCTGTCTTAACGTTTTTCGGTGATGTAGATGTCTCAGCACCCGCTTCTTGCCGAAATGTTTCTTGTAGGTGCCGATGGTGCTTATTCTACCCTCCAATAGCGTCAGCATCCTTTGCATGGTTGCAAAGCTGTTGCTCTTATTCTTCCTCTTATTGCACAGCCTGAAACATTGCACAATGAAAGTCTTAGAAAACTATCTTGGTCAAGTAAAGGCAACCTGAAAAGAATTACATTTTTTGTTATGATACATGTAAAATGAAGCATATGATACATGTAAAATGAAGCACAAAGATTTGTATAAACATTTGGATATTTAGAGTTATTTCAATGCGCTAGATATAATTAAACTCAAAGCATGTGATATTGTGATTTCGTAAATTTTTTATGAAATTCTATAATATGCATCTTTTGTATCTTTATATGTAATATCAATGAGTCAGTTGTTTTATTTATGAATTTTTCATTGTGAAATAGAAGAACATTCAATACTTAAGTTTGACACTTCTACGCACCTTCTTTGCATGTAAAAAAGACAATTTACATGTCTTAAATTTCCCCATCTCTGCCATACCGTTATACTGGAGGTATACGTTCCCAGGTATTTCTGCAATCTCTTGATCGGTTAACGAATTATAGCGCTCTGGTAAGAACACTTGACAATCCTCCAGCGAAGATACGATCCTGGTACCATATCTAGTTTGAACTCTCTTTAAGGGCTTTATCTCATAGTTAAGACCTATTTCGAGATCTTGAACTCGACGAGTCGGTAGGAAACTACGCTCTTCAACCATCTTGTTAAGTCTATCAGCTAAACAATCTGTAACAGACATTGTCATGAATTATTATTTTCACTACATTATTCAAGTTGAAGAACAAGTTATACACTTCTTTATATTAGAACTAGGGTGTGTGTATGTTTTGTAAGTATGCCTATGAAAGTGTAGAGAAACAAAGAATAAGTATAGAAAATCGTGTGAATGTTCATTGAAGATGAGCCAGCAGAGAACCAAAGAATGAGTAGAGGAAATCGTGTGAGTGTATAGTGAAACAAAGAATGAGGGGGAAAATCGTATGAATGTTTATGTAAGAAGAATGTGTGGCGAAAATCATGTGAACTGGAGAAGAGTATGCAGTGAAATCCATGTTAATGTAAAGCACAGATTAGAAAATATGATGTTCTTTGCAACGAATCGTCTTTCATGTACTGTAACGTTTAAACAAAATTAAATGTATTGTAAAAGCCAACAGTGATTTTGTATAGTTATGTAAAACTCACCTTGCATTGTCACGTTTTGATATGTGCTGAATGTGTAGACGGCCTGCAGCTCACGTTGCTTTTAAAGCTCTTTAAAACTTGAATGTAAAGTTAATAAGTACACAACAGTTCTAACATGGGCAGATATCTGTTTATATAGGGATCTAAACCCCCCTCCAGGCGATGCCGGCACGTCATCATGGCTGTGATGCTTACACATCACATGATTATTGCAGCCAATGACATCATCTCTTGCTGCGCATGCGCAGAGGCTCTCAACACTTCTATCCCTACTTGTTTCACTTCCTCTCGCTCTCTCTCTCCCTCTCTCGCTCTCTCTCTCACACGGAGTACATCCATAATGTCGTTACACAAAGCTGCATGCAGTTAAAGCATCAATCTAAGTGATGTATTCTAGAGTACAGAGGAAAATCAGTGAAGTCATTGAAAGATCGGGATTTGAACTAGTGGCAACTGATTGAAAATTATATACAGCATTAATTGTTCATTGTATGAGCTATCAAACATGATTTCGTCTACAGCTCTATCTCTGCTAGTTTCTGCGATAATTGAGATTTAAACTTAAGGATCGAACCCTGGACGTCAGGTACCCTAATATACGCCCGCAAGATATTATCTGATGACATAAACGTAATAGGTTTATTTGGTGCCTTTGTCTTAATTATTTACTATGTTATTAAATTTATAAGTAAACTTCATTGAATCGGTATTCGAACTCAGAACGCCAGAAACAAAATTATTTATAATATTAGTTTGATGTGTTTAAAAGACCTGTATGCAGTTACAGCATCGATCTAAGTGATATATTCTAGAGCACAGTGGAAAATTAAGGAAGTCACTGAAAGATCGGGATTCGAGCTAGGGACAACTGATTGGAAATTATATAAAGCATTAACTGTTCATCATAGGAACTAAAAATCGTGCTTGGGTCCGCACCTTAATCCCTGCTAGTTTCTGAGATAATTGAGATTTTAAAATTAAGGATCGAACCCATGACACCCGGACTCTAATATACATGCACAAGAAAGGAACTAATGACATAAAGTAATAAAGTTTATTTACTGTCTTTATTTTAATTAGTTTTGGAGTTATTAGAAGATGAATTTGTAATCCCTCCTAGGATTCGAACCCATGCATCCAGACCAGTTTCGAACAATTCGTAAATGACGCGTCGCATCCCGAGCTATAATTAGTTTTTATTGCATCATTTTGTCTCTTTTCATTCAGGGCATGCGCGTGAGTTGGTGTGTGCGTGTGCAGGTTGGTGCTGTTGGGTGTAAGTGAACAGACATGTGCTTGCGCGCGAGTGTGTGTGTGTGTGGTCGTGTGTGTATGTGCAAGTGTAACGGTGTATGTATGTACGTGAGTGTGTGTGCGTGTATGTGTGTATGCGTGTGTGTGTCCATGTATATGTATGCGTGAGTGTAAGAGCACTGGTGTATGTATGTATACGCATGAGGTGCGTGAATGCGTGTGTGTACTGGTGTATGCATGTATGTGTGTGTGCTGGTGTATGTATGTGCGTGTGTGTATGTGATTGGGTGTGTGCATGTGTGTGTGTACTTGCATGTACGTGTGTGCGTGTGTGCATGCGTGCACCAGTGTATGTTTGCTGATGTGTGTACAAGTGCTCGTGTATATGTGAACGCCTGAATGTGTACAAGTTGTGGAGAAAGAAAGAGATAGATAGAAAGAAAAAGAGAGAAGAAGAAGAAAGAATGGTGTCTAGGCATCGGGATATCTAAGTATACGCGGTGGTTTAATATAAACAATGATAGTTGTTAAATGCAATATTTTAATAGTTATTATAGCGTTTCGCAGGGTAAGATTCAAACTAGGGGCCTCTGGTTCCTAACAATACAGCTCGTTAAACATTGTAATGTTGTATAAATTAAATTATGTTTGTTAAACACGTTTTAATAATGACCGCCCAATACTCGCATAGTTTAATATTTATTAAGCATTAGAGTTTCGCAGATTCGAGCTAGAACCCTCTGAACGCTCTTTCATTAATTAGGGTAATGATACATAAAAAATTAAATTATATTTGTTAAATACATTTTAATCTGGCCGTGCATAGTTTAATAGTTATTACACATTAGAGTTTCACTGGGTAAGATTCGATCAGTGAACACCTTTTATTAATTAGGGTAATGATATATAAAAAAATTAAATTATATTTGTTAAATGCATTTTAATCTGACCTTTCATAGTTTAATATTTATTAAGCATTAGAGTTTCGCTGCGTAAGATTCGAGCTAGAACCCTCTGAACACCCTTTCATTAATTAGGGTAATGATGTATAAAAATTAAATTATATTTGTTAAATACATTTTTTAATCTGGTGGTGCATAGTTTAATAGTTATTACGCGTTAGAGTTTCACTTGGTAAGAGTCGAGCTAGAATCCTCTGAACGCCTTTTTATTAATTAGGGTAATGATATAAAAATATCAATCATTAATTTCTCATTAGCAATAAACTTTTGATTACAGTAAGAATCGAGCACCAATCTATGGATATCCACGCAGAGGTTTAATGCATGTAATGAAATGTATATTAGGCGCTTTTTCCGAGTCGCTGCCTGAAATAAACCAAACAGAATGCTTGTTAACTATGCTCGGGTATATTCGTAGGATCTCGTAAAACATCGGAGAGAACAACCCCTCAGGGCAAAAATAATGATGGCCGACTCTGACGTTGTTACGCAGAGTTGGTAAACAGGCTTCTCCCTCTTTCATGCGAACACGGACAGAACGAACATGAAGCCACCTTCAGATTCTTTTGTTAAGCTAGCAGGTGCTCAAACAATGGAAAGGGACAGGCTTTGTTATGGGGGCAGTGGAATGGGAACGCCGCAGGTGTCTTTCTAAAGTTGTCTTGCTCCGGACAAATGAAAGACACACAATAGAATCTCTTCCACAATGGAAAGGGACCGGCTTTGTGATAGGGTTGTGGAATGAGAAATGCCAGATGGTCTTTCTAAAGAAGGCTTGCCCCCGGACAATAGAAAGGCGCACCATAGAAATCCCTTCCTTTGTCCAGCAAGCTCTTTCTTCCCTCACGTGTTCGAGAAGTAATGGAAGTGGGGGTGGGTAACTGACAAAGGTGCAGAAGTGGTCGGATGTGGAATGGGTAGGAAAAACATCTCGCCTTTGTTACAGAACCTTAAATTTATGACCCCTTTGTTCGTTTTAACAAGTGAAGGATAACCTTAATTGCTTAACTGTCAAGCTTCCATTGTACTCAACAAGATTTATGACCCTCAGCTGCAAGTAAAACTACCAAGGAGTTGGGGGCGGGGGCGGGGTTGGGGGAGGGGCTAATTAGCATATTAATTGCACATTCCTGCATATTAAGTGATACAGAAACCCCAAATCCCTACTACTGTCAGTATATAGTGACTCGCTTTTAAACATATGACTATCGATTCGATTTCTCTATCTCCTTTGTGCAGTCGAGTGCGTAAAATCGTGCCGATATAATGCGCAGGGTTTATGTTGGCAAGGCAATACTAAACCGCCTTTGCCACGACCCGTCCACACCTTTTTCCGCACACTCAACACTTGTCTATATTTCCCCTTTTCCTTCCATACTGAGCCAGAAACATAAATAAATAAATAAATAAATAAATAAATAAATAGAGTTTTTATTTATGGACGCTTCTTAACTGCTATGGTTCTTAGCGTCTCATTTTATATAGAGCGTGAATGACCGAACAGTGCTCAGAGGCCCCTATTAGGCTTGAGGTTCTTTTACGTGCCGTAAATCTACATCGGACCACCGGCTTTACTTCCAAAGGAAGCCATGCTAAGGATTTTTATGCTCGAAAAAAATCCATCACCCTCCGCCGGGTTGCAACCCGCGAAATTGGGAACTAGAGGCTATTATGGTACCCCTAGGCCACAGAGAACGACAGCTTGAAAACGACCTCGTTCATTGATTATAGCTGTGGGACGAAATTCTGGCACACCGACGGCGCGGATATGATCTTGGCAATTGAAAGCTTCGTTAACAAGCAATTTTTAGTGCCAGTGATTTCAGACCAATACTAGATGGATTCATCAAGGGGCTAATGTGAACAGTGCCTTCCAGCCACTCAGCTGAAATGTTTCCATGCTCGCCGCTCAACTAGGACTGACGCTAATGCGTTTGTATCGGACCTGAATTTAAACGAATAAGAGATTGTCTCAAATTAGATTCTGCCAACATAAAATAAATAAAAAAACAATAGGAAACCAGAAGCATAGGCATGTTTCATTGCACTCGATTGTACCTACAACGAAATGCTAGATGAAACTATTTCCACAAAAGTTTATCTCGATTAACACGAAGTAGAAAAATAAGCTTTCGTAGGAATAGTTTGTAGAGGATATGTTAAAATAAACGATACGAGTAGAAACATTCGTGTGAATGTAACATATATTTTTATGAGGTTTACTACCTGATATTTGTCGATATTTGTTCTCGTGATTATGCAAAGAGAACGGAATTTCAAAGCCAATATATACCAACCAACTTTTAAAAGATTTGACTATGGCTTAGGTCTACTGTATTCGCTTGTACCTACAACGAAATACTCAGGGTGTGTCAAAAAGTGTATATACACTTTGAACGCTGATATTTATTTTCAGACTTACAAATGTACTTTCTGGTCGAACTAAATGCTCCACATGATGGTAACTTGAAATATTCAAAATCGTGGCCTTCAGTAGGTATCGATATATTTCTGAGTACGAGTCACGACAGCTTCCGTAGCGCGCATTAACGTGTCCAGTGCGATGTCTGCGCTAGAGTTGGGTCGAGCGATTCTTTTGCAGTAATCGATTCATGCGATTCGTTCACGGTTCATGAATCGATTCATACGATTCGTTCACGATTCATGAATCGTCCTCTTGCTACCTGTCTGCTAGTCTCTCCCAGCGCACGATTCGCTCATGAATCGTCACTTTGTCTGCTGGTCTACCGTACTGCACAATTCAATCATGAATCGTACCCTTGTCTGGTGGCCTGCCCTAGTGCACGATTCGTTCATGAATCGTCGCCTTGCCTGCCGTCTATTCTCTCACGATTCTTATATGAATCGTCCCCGTTTGTACTTTGCAGTTTGCAGCCAAAATACGCAATCAGGACTTTTTTGTTACGATGGGGGCATATAAAAGACAATGTATGTAAAAGCACTTTTCGCGTTTTTTGGATAATACAGTTTCCTGAATTTGTCATAAAAATCAACCTGTGTGATTCCACTTAAGTTACGATTACATAAGGTATTATGCAAAGTAATTATGAATATATTATTATTATTATTATTATTATTATTATTATTATTATTATTATTATTATTATTATATTCTTCATTTCGATGATTAGGCATTGCATTCGATTCTTTACTTTACTCCTCTCTTTTTTCTGGGGTATCCGATGTCTCCTTTTCCCGACGGTTTGTATTTATTAATTAATAGTGGTATTCTTCCTTCAGTCATGTAGTTCATATCGCTTTCCAATTAAGTTAGTTTTCTTCAATTTTATGATATAATTTATAAATATTCAGTTCTCTAATTTTATCCTTTCATTTCTTATTAGATCTAATTTAATGCATTCTCAAGTTCTTCGTTCTCATTTCCGCTGTCTGAATTTTACTTTTGTCCAATTTTATTATTATTATTATTATCATTATTATTATTGTTGTTGTTGTTATTCGTCACTATTACGGACGTTGCACGCGAAAATAAGCTATATAATTTTTATAAATACGTGAAAAGGTATAAACCCGGTATGCAGAGAATAATAATTTTTTACATAAATTTTACATCAGCATATTCGAGGTGCTTTTAATGCATTAGAATTGGCTTAGTTATATCGATGCATGTTCTTATACTTTTAATGTAGATTATAGTATACAAATTAATTCTTTTAAATTATATAATTTTAAAAGTTATTCTAACCAAGAATTCAAAAATTCCCTATTTTTCCTCCATTTTGCATATATTCTGGTATTGTATATTATAATACTTACTACACTGTAATCATGCAATACTGCGTATCAGATCTCTCAGTAAAGTACTGAAAATTACTTCTATTGTTTATACTGCAGCCTCCGTTCATCCATTGGCAATGCTTACGATTCATTTTACTGCGCTTTACAGCTATTTACGCAATTTGTTTTTAAGAATTAATCTTTCTCGGCTGAACTCGATACTCCTAGGTTATGTCATCAGCATCTCAAAGAATCATGTTGATCTACCAATTCACATTATAAATTCTAACAAATCTTTCAACCTGTGCAATTCACTACTACGAATCGACAGAACTGCGGTGCTGTTCTGTTTTCGTATGATATAGCACTACAATGCTTGGTAGCTTTCCTGCTCATCATCGTACTCACTCGGCAGCATTCGTCCGGGCTCGGCTTGGAAGCCAAAGTGAGTAGTAAACAAAGCGCAAGCGAGAATGAATCGAGAATGTCCTGATCACGATTCTTTTTGAACGACGATTCATGCACGATTCTTACTATTCTTTTTGAACGACGATTCATGCACGATTCTTACGATTCATTTTGAACGACGATTCATACACGATTCATTTTGAACGACGATTCATACACGATTCTTATGATTCATTTTGAACGACGATTCATGCTAAGACTGACACGATTCATACGATTCTTTCCTTGTAGTCGTTCATATGAACGATTCGTTCATGAATCGCCCCATGTCTAGTCTGCGCACACCGCTTGATTACGTGGTTGACGATAACGTTGTCTTTTACTGTGCCCAATAAGAATAAATCGAGCGGCGTAAGGTCAGGAGAGCGTGCAGGGAAATTGACTGGTCCCCTGCGTCCTATTCACAGGCGTGGTACATTTTGAGGCCAAACTTCCGTTTACGAACCCCGCAAAAAATAAGTTAAACGGCCTTAAAACGCGATAAAAGTGTGTTTGGCGTATTCGCCAAAGTCGAAAAGCTCACCATTTCTGCAAATATTTATCTGGATTAACATGAAACAGGTAGAAGAACGAGTTTTTGTAAGACTAACTTGTAGAACAAATGGGTAAAAAAGTCATGTGAATGTAACATATTCAGGGGCTTCAAAACACGCATTTCTCATGAAATTTCGGCATGGAATATTCGTGTAGAATACAACACTTCCTCTCAAAAACCCATTCCAATTTTGGATGGGATACGTTTTAGTAAATTCAGAGAATATCTTTGGAATGAGACGACAATATCACGGTATGCTAAAGGAATGAATAATCGAATGTGTTATGTATACGGAATGCTACCCAGCGTTACCAACAGTGGAAATAAGAAAATTATTAACCTTAAAATTAAGATAAGCTAAAATTAGAATACAATCAAGGCACTTCTTTTTTTCTGGAAGATAAAATATTTGGAAAATGACACTGTTTGAATGTGAAATGATTAAAAACTTAATTTTCAAAGTTGAAGGATTCAGGACACTGATGCTATATGAAATGAAGTAATAGTTTTAACACAAATGCTGATATTAGGTTATTATGCAGAACTACGGCCCCTCGAAAAAATCAACGAATTCCGGTGTTAATGGTAGATTCTTTTGTGCTGATTACGTTTTTATTCAGTGGAAGAATATCTAGAAATGAATTAGTTTATAAGCTTTCTTATGGAATATACTATGTTTACAATTCCAAAATTTAGTTTAGGTACCTACTCATGTAATAAATTAGGATTTCTGTATTTGTGTATTACATCTAATTAGACCTGTTCTTTTAGTACTACTAATAATAATTGTATTGTTGATGAAGCCAATATTTCTGTATTGAAATCAAACGGTGAATAAACTTGAGTAACTACAATAACTGGGAAAGAATATTTGGAAAGGTAACACGTTTAATACAACTTTCTCGCTGTTTAAATGAAACCTACGGTTTGGAAATCGGTTGTAATGAAAAACGTATAGGAGCTTATTCGAGATAAAGGTTTTGTCCAAGTAACACCAACATTTTCCGACGTTGGTGAACGCGGCACTTTGTAACAAAAACTGACGTACAAAATGCGTATAGTTGTGTTTTGTTTTCTGTGTATGTAACCAAGTATATACGGCTTAATCTCTAATATGTCACTTCACTACGTTCTATTCCTCTTGACCATAATCAAGTACTCTGCGAGCGCTAAGTAAACATTAACATGGGCCTTAAGAAGTTCATTATTGCGTTTGATAAGCCGAACAAGGTGTTTTTCGCTGAAGATGTTGTGACTGGTCGCGTTATAGTAGACATCGATTCGCCAAAGAAATTACAAAGTAAGTACATACCTATATAATAGTGCTAAAGTTTCCCTCGTTATCTTAGGCTGCTTTCAACATCTATCTGTTTAGCACCGTGTGTTTTCCCCCAGCTATACGTTTTCACGAAGTAGTTTCACCGAAATTCTTTTCAAAACTTTCGTGTTTTACAAACACCGGATCTTAACACTTTGCTTAGGCCCTTACAGACTACACACTTATCCCTCTGCAGATAAAATGATCCCATCCCATCTGTTCACAGTTACTGAACCAATACCTGTTCTAAAATTGGTTTTCTATATCGCCGTAATTTTTCATCCTATAATTTATTTCTGCACGCTGGATTGATTTCTCATAACCTTAAAAACATATAAAATCCGATGCTGTGCTTAATAATACAAATTTAAGATCCAACATACGAAACTTTTTCGAATAACACATTTACCAGGATATTTGAATTATATATCAAGATTTTCGTAGTATTATAGGCTTTCGTGTTTTTTTCTTTTCTTTTTTCTATATTTATTTACAATAGCTTTAGAGGTATATTATAATAATTCCCATTCGAAATAATGCAACTGTAAGATATAACAATACACCTATTGCATTTTCGAGTGGTGCTGTTAAAACATCTAAGCAGACGAATATTCCTTTCCATTTTTCATATGCTGAATCGTAATCTGTGATATACAGCTTTTGTCAGAAAATACACTTTTACTTCAGTTATCAACTTTTCATTAAAGTATGAGTTTATTATTTTGTCTTAAATGAACCTCACAAATTGAGAAAGACTGCTAAATTTAAAAAAAAATCGGAATTGCTATATTCGTATTACTTTCCCTACCCACAATTGTTTATTCCTTTGTCTGCTACGTAGAGTAAGTAGGGGAAGTATTATATTCTTCGATGTCGAGATTTCACAGGAATAAAAGGTTTTGTACCCCTGTGCCAATTTTCTCCCCTTCCACAAGCTCAATTATGTCTGTAGTAGCAGAATGACATATTCAATACGGCGCGGCTTGGGCGTCGGAGTATGTCATTGGCGAATGAAGTCGCCAATAGTGAGGCGGCAGCATTGCAACGGAGGAATGGAGAATTATTCAGCTTGGCATGCCTTGAGTGACTTGGCACGAGGATCACGTCGAGGAGACGCTGAGAGGCACGCCTACCGGTAGCACGCTAACACGGAATGTGAGTCAAGGTGCATTATTTTTTCGGTCTAGTCAAAATTGATATAACAACAGCTTTGGCGAGTAACTTTTCAAAATTATTTAACTTGAAGTGCCAAGTAGACAGGGCTAGCAGACAAGGAAAGATGGCTATAACGTTCTTTTGTATAATATAAAGAAATTTTCTTACTTAGGGGAAAGCAAGATTTAAACGCTGTCAATACGTCATAATTTGTAAGGTTACAGTACTTTTCAAGAATTCAAACAGGAGTCAAAATACATTATATTTCACTAATTATGTTGTAATTACCAAGTAAGTGCTAGGTGACACAAACATTTATATTATACAAAAAAAAACGTTATAATGGGAGAAATAAAATAGCAAAAGAGATATTCTCGTGTTTTAGTTACAAGTTATTCCTAACTATACCGAGTAGGGCAATTCCTTATTCTGAGCTTCCTTCACATTTTACGTGCATATATAGCTGGGTTATGGGCTAGATAGAAATAAACAAATGTAACAAAAAGACTTACTTTCTAAAAAAGCATTTTTAGGAAAAGGTCTGTTTGTGTGTGTGTGTGTGTGTGTGTGTGTGTGTGAGGTATAAGATATTTTCATGACAAATAAATGTACCGCGCCGCATTTAACGTTTATTTCAAGATTAAAAATATAATCTGCCTGACAGGACAGGTGACTATAAAGATGCAGAATACATAAAATGAATAAAACAAAATAATTAAACCAGAATAAATTACAGAAACAAAGAAGTTCAACTAAACAATTACATCTGAAATATTAATTAGGAAAAGTTACATAATAATTAGGTAAAAATAAATATACTGCTATACATGGCAAAAGCTACTATGAAAAACTCTGATATACATTCAGATGATTTCTCTTCTCTATTGTTTATCAATGGGTAAACAAAATATTATTACTCAACTTATTTTTTGTATCTACTACATTTTAATCCAAATTAACCTTTACAGAAATAGCTGCATTACACATTTCGTTATAGATACAGAGAAAATAGCGATAGTCAAATGTTTTAGAAGAACTGGACGCTATATGCTGGCCTTAAAATTCCACACTGTTTCCATGCAATCAGAGAAACAACTGAAATTTGGTCTCAAAAATGTTCCACGTGAAAAATAGTTTGGGATTTTGTTAAAAAAATGTTGTGTCGCATCTTTGAAAGATATTGGACCTAAATACCAAGTTTGATATTTATCCGAATTTTCGTTTTTGAGTTATGAATTTTTCACAGACACACACACACACGGACATATTCACAAAAATGATTTATTTGGATTCAGGGCACCTCAAAACATGTATTTCCGAAGAAATCTCGGTATGAATTTTTTGGGTGACATGCAATACTTCTACTTTACGTAGTAGAGAAAGTGAAAAGAGAATAAAACTATGAAAGCGACATGAAAGACCAGGCTGACAGGAAAGTGTTGCTTTCAGCATAAGTGACGAGCTTGTACCAAAGCAAGATTATCTCAGAACTATTTGTGATTTGATTAAATACAGTTCTTCTGTCAATAAATAACGGTTGATAATTTCCTCAATACAGATACACAATTTCATTGGAGTTATTACTGTCTCTATCATGTACATAGTAGTTAGAGAAGGTATTGCATTCCCCCAAAATTCGATGATTTCACAGGAAATACATGTTTTGAGGCCTCCCCAATACAAAAAAAGTCATTTTTGGAAAAAAGATCCGTGTGTGTGTCTGTTGCTTGTGAACAGCTTCACTCAAAAACTTGGTATTTAAGTTCGGCGCCTTCCAAAGATGCGACACGAAGATTTTCAAGAAAATCCTCTTACCCCAAATTACTCTTTACATGAAACATTTTTCGAAATTTTTATATTTCTAAAGAATACCTCTAACGATTTTTATTAAAACAACATGCATTAAAGATATTTACATGACAAATGAAATGTATATCTTGAATTTTATGGAATAGCTTTTGAAATCCTCCTCATTCGGAAGCAATTTTGTATAACTGGTAAACGTTAAGCATAGACGAAAATTTACTACACAAGAAATGTAGATGTCTTTAAAACACACAATTTATTTCAAATAGCTTTTTTGTGGCATGAGTCATTTCCGAGATATCCGTTATTAATGGTTCGAATTCTTCAAAACTTAGTCACTCTTTTAAAGACTTGTCAACATTCAGTTATTTCTCGCGATTGCATGGAAATAGTATGGAATTTTAAGACCAGCATATAGCGTCCAGTACTTAAACACCTGACTTTCGCTGCTCCCTTTATATTTATAATGAAATGTACAATGTAGCTATTTCTACGAAAGTTTATTTGGATTAAAATGAAGTAGATATAAAAACAAGCTTTAGTAAGTCTGGTTTGCATACCCACTAACAGAGGGTAGAGAAAGTTATGTGAATGTATCACATCAGATTTTTTTCTGGTGCATTGTTATGGAAGCCATGATACAGTTGATTTGTCCATTGAAATCTCCAATTTATCAAAAACTATGGAATGTATTATCTTCTCGCATTAATTTAATTTTACATTTGCAGAATAAATATATGGAAGTCCTAACAATTGTTGGATTTTATCAAACTCAATTGCCTACCGGCATTGTCGGTAATTTTGCTGTCTCTTGCACTGGCTCAAACCACGTTTCCTTTTTTATTGTAACTTTGGGCTTCACTGATGAGCAGGTAGAGAGGTTTTAGTAAGTAAACAGAGCAAAGTTGCAGCACAGACAAGTGACGTCAGGTACTGTGACAGACACCCTCCATCCCTCCCCAATAGCTGGTTTCGTTGCAACTGTTTCTTTCATTCGGTGCATAATACACCAGCAGAAGAACTGAGGCAAAATGCCTAAGGCAAAGAAGATTTTATACATACAAATTAGCAGTATTTGTGGCGGAATGTGGCAGGGAACACTTCAGCACAAAAGTGGCGTAGCCATCAGATGTAACTTAGAGCTCAAAAGACGTTTTAACATCATGTCAAGCAACAATGTAATTCAATGAAACACAAGCAGTATGTGACATTATTAGAAAGGAGCATTGAGGAAGTAAAACTTTAGCCCCCTCAGCCGAAACTACAATTCAGAATTTTTCGAGGACCTGTGTCATACACTAATAAGAGCAGATATTGCTTTAAAAATGTGCAACTTTTGAAATACTTGTTCCGCAGGTTTCATAAACTAATTGCACGCGATCAATAACTAAACATACGAGGGTAGTTCCAGAAGTATCTGACCTGACGTATAGATAGAGGTTGGTTTTTTTCAAGCAAATGACTATGGTAGAAAGTACCAACCTTAAAAATCTTAAGTTTGAAGTTTGACGATGCTACGTTGTTTACTAAATGTTTGGCAGCCATCAATAGTGAACGCTCTCAGCAAATTTGTAAACATGGATAAAACTGGTCATCATTATGTGATACAATACTTTCATTTGTAAGGTCTCAGTCCAACTAATATTAAAGCTGAGCTAGATTCTACTCTGGGGGAGTCTGCTCCTTCATTTACATTGGGTGGCAGAGTTTAAGCAAGGCCGAACGAGTTGCCAAGACGAACATAGTACTGGTCGACCAAATGAGGTGACCATGCCAAAAATTGTGAAGAAAATCCACAACATGGTATTGGATGACCGTCAACCGAAAGTGCGCGAGCTAGCAGACATCGTAGGCATTTCAAAAAGTGTGGAACATTGCATACTGACTGAAAATTTGGACATGAGAAAGCTATGCACAGGATGGGTGACGCGTTTACTCACAATGGAACAAAAACACGTCGTGAGAATGTTTCAGTGGAGTGTTTGGTAATGTTTCGCTGCAATAAAGCCGAGTTTTTGCGTCGATTCATAACCATGGATGAAACATGGGTCCATCACTTCACACCTGAGATGAAAGAACAATCAAAATAGTGGACTGAAAGGGAAGAATCGGCTTCAAAGAAGGCGAAGACAGTTCCATCTGCAGGCATGGACATGGTGATGCGCGTGAAGTAAGTTTCATTGATTAGCTTCAAAAAGGAAAAGCAATCAATGGTGAGTACTATGCCAACTTATTACAGCGTTTGAATGATGAAATCAAGCAAAAACTGCCGCATTTAGCGAAAAAGAAAGTTTTGTTTCATCAAGACAATGCACCAGTTCACACATTTATTATCGTCAATGCCAAAATTAATGAGTTAAAGTTCAAATTGCTTCCTTATGGATCTATTTGCCAGATTTAGCCCCCTCTGATTATTTTCTGTTTCCAAAGTCCAAGAAATGACTTGGTGGTAAAGGATTTGCCAACAATGAAGAGGCGGAGTCTGCAGTTGATGGCTATTTTGCAGAACTCGATGGTTCTCACTATAAGCAGGGTGTCGAAGCGATTGAACATTGCTGGGAAAAGTGTATCGAGCTGAAAGGAGACTATGTAGGGAAATAACGATGCTTTTACACAACATTTTTGTGTTTTGTTTGTTAGGTTGGTTACTTCTGGGACAGCCCTCCTACATTCCTTTCTTTCTTTTAATAATCCTTAATCCTGATTTACCTGCTTTCGAAACAGGGTGTAATGCCTTTAACTGTTCATCATATTTTTTTTATAGAGAACACTGCAAGGTCGCAGCCGCCTCCACCTTCTGTCGCCACCAGCCCTCGAGGCGTTCCTTACTTGGTGGTTTACTTACAATAACCCCTCTGCCTGCTGATGAGAATGTTTACTAACCTCGAGCTATAAAAATAGAGAAATGTGAAATCAACTGACTGACCTGAGAGACAGTCATGAGCCATAATTAGTTCGGTTAGGTTAAGTCTGATTAGGTGTGTGACAGAATTCCTATTTACCATTATCATGCAGATGTATCGCACGAAATGTTATAACAAATGTCTTGAAACTTTGAAACCGCATAAATAGAATAACAAATATATTACGAAAATGTTGTACTTGACCAAGGGCTCGTCGGCACTTTAACTGTAATCCGATGACTGCCAAGAACCATCGCCATCACATTCAAAAGAATCTTTTTATTATTATTGTTATTATTATTATTATTTATGGACGCTCTTTAATTACTATGGTCGTTAGCGTCCCATTCTACATTGGGCGTTAAAGACAGGTAATTTTGCTCAGAGGCCTCTTTATTAGGCTTGAGGTTCTTTTATGTGCCATAAATCTACGACAGGAGACCATGCTTTACTTCCCTTCCGAAGGAAGCCATGCTAAGGATTTTTAAGCCCGAAAAAATCCATCGCCCTCCGCCGGGTTTGAACCCGCGACCTTGGGAACTAGAGGCTTGCATGGTACCACTAGTTCACGGAGGAAGACTTCAAAAGAATCTGAATCACTATATGTTTCTCATAAACAATCTTCCGTTATAAGACTTTGTTTTGGTCTGGTCTTTACAAGCACCCATGTTGACGTGGCATAAGACGATATACCTACTGAGATTAGCAAGGTGCGGAAACAGTATAAAATGATAACTTGTCATACCGGGCAATCTGAGGACATAATTTTGAATTTCTTTTACTAAAGGGATGGATGAAAATTTTGAAAAGTAATATGTAACAAATAACTAAAAATGTTAAAAATTGTGGCTTACGTCTTATATCTGGCTGATCCCTACATATATTAATATTATAAAGATAGAAAATTTGCAAGTATGGGTGAGGGTGTATATGTAGGTAATCTCAAAAATCATTCTTAGCCACTGCAGTTTTACTCACGGTTACGTTTTTAAGGGTGGCCCTACTCCTATTTGTCCGCTTTGTAGCGAAGGTCTGTCGGTCCGTCACGTGTTGCTATAGTGTATTGCTCTAGCATCTTCGGGACACACTACAACTGTCGACCAGTCTTGCAGAGGTACTAGTGGAGGATAAGCAAGCGATTGAGGGGTTTTCAGGCTTGTGTCAGGGGTACATTTTCAAATACGATTTAGTAATGTTCATGTCAGGTATTTCGTATTTTTCTGTTTATTTTTATATATTCGTATTTATTTCTGACTTTTGCTATGATTTTATGTATTGATCTTTATCTCTGGCCTTTGCCATGTCCTGTTTTACAAGGACGCTAATGACCTAGTACAGGGTGATTTATGAAGAACTGACACATTTCTTTCTTTAATTATTCTGTTCAAAGTTTACGTAATGCCCCAATTTTAGCACCAAATTAAGCAGAATATTTTGGAGTTTCGGTTGCCTGTCACTAGATGCGCAGATGTTCATGTTTTATTCTTAATTGTTAGTTTTATTGTCGGCAACTGTTTTTAAGAGTTTTTTCTATTCAACGTGAAAATGGAGTACACATTAAATGAACGACTCTTTCCTGTAAAGCAATACTGGATTACGAATTCAATTACAGCTACCCAAAGGGCATACCAGAGAGAATTTGGTGTTCGGAATCCTACCCAAAGAAACACGATACTAGACTGGTAAACAATTTGGAAACAACTGGATCTCTGGTGAGTGAAAAAGGCCAAACTCTTTCATCTAGACTTTCCACAGTTGCTGTTGACGTAAGAGCACGACTGGATCAGTCACCCAAAAATCATTAAGACATTTGTCGCAGGAGACAGGGTACAGCTACTCAATGTGTGAGAGCTGTGAAAAGTGCAGACCTAAAGCCGTATAGGATTACGGTGTCCATCAGTTACAGGAACCAGATAAGTATAGACGACTGAACTATTTTCGTTGGTTTCAGGCGTTTATTGTGAAAAATCCTGACATATTGTTCATCACATGGTTCGCAGATGAAGCATGGTTCCATTTATGTGGCTATGCACCTATGCACCCGGTTAAAATCGGAGTTTGGTGCGCAATATCAGCACAGAGAATAGTGGGACTAACGTTTTTTTTAAACAATGCGAACACTGCAGAGTACCGACGGATTTTCATGGAGTTTTCTGAGCAACTACACGATGTAGAGCTGAGTCAGGGATATTTTCAGAAGAACGGGCTACATGCCATACATCAAATGAATCCATGACGCTATTTGGAAGTTTCTTTGACGACCGGATAATTTCCAAGAACCTGTTACCACTGAGATCTCCGGATTTGATATCGCCGAACTTCTTTCTATGGGGTTACTTAAAATACAGGGTTTATGCCACACGTCCCAGACATTGGACGATCTGAAGCACAACATTACACAGGAGATTCAAGCTATTGACAACAGAGTCTTCCAACGAGTGGCCAACAACATGGTACGACGTGTTGAGTCGTGCCTTATGCAGGATGACGGATATTTTCAACATTTGCTATGGAGGTAAATAATCTCCCAAAATTCCTCTGCGTTTCAGGTATAATAAGTCGTCGCTAGCATAACTCGTTTTGATACAACTAAAGAAATAAACGTGTCAGTTCCTCATAAATCACCCTGTATTTGAGCATCCTTAAACACAAATCATCATCATTATAAAAATCACTGAACCGATTTTGATAACTCTTTCACAATTGAAAAGTCCAATTCGTTCTGGCGGACGTGGAGCTATAAAATACCTTCTAATTTTGTTTCACAAATTACTAAAAGTTAAAGATTTAAATAGCCCTTGTATTTGAATACGAAACATCGTCTCAGCAGAGTTGGAAGAGGCTGGTCTAGAATATATGGGAACGTTGTCGAACAAATACGCCTTACTCATCCTAATCCAATCTTTAGCAATATTCTTCTTATTATTACTCTTTGGCTTTAGACTCTTCTTCTCGTTCTACAGACAAAATACAAAAGTATAACAAGTTTCTTTTTCAATAACTTCTTTTTTCTTTCGCCGACATTTTGTGCTCACATTAGATTTTTTTTCATTCACGAGCGTACATGTCACATCTTCCGGAGGTCTGAAAAAAAAACTGTTTTTAGACACTGGCAATTTAGATAGATATATTTCTCATTACACATATTTTTTTACTTTCTGAGTTTTCTTTTTGAGGTACACATCACAGAACTCACCACAACCGAAGAAGGATGTCAATTGATGGCGCTGCATTGGGTCCTTGCACAGTATTCTATGCATACCTCTGTCACAGCTCTCCTCATGTTCCTCTAGGCAATGGTTTTTCGCATTTTCATGCTCACTCCAATAGCTGTTATCACCATCCGCGTTCTTCATTTTGACGAGATCAATACAATATGAGTTTTCACTCTTCATGCCTTGTCTGATAACTAGAGCTAGAACAAATATCCATTGAGCAAAGAATCAACGTAACTACCCCGTTCCCTAGTACATGCGACGCCGTACTGAATATTGCACAGTCGACAGTCCGTAGTTCACTTGCGTTACTGGTGTGGTAGAGTTGCTCTCTGTGGACTATGTGTTTATGTTCTGTTCTACCACTGGCGCTATTGCATATAGTTCCAGGTTCCGTGGCACCCTCTTCCCCTCACCGCACTGTCGACACAAACTCAAAGCGTACCGTCCTCGATAATCCAGGGGTACAATACTAGCCATTAGTTTGCGATGTCGCTGTTTCAGACTCGGCGGAGGCCATGGATTTTTTCGGGCGTAAAATTGCTTAGCATGGCTTCCTTCGGAAGGGAAGTAAAGCCGGTGGTTCCGTGTCGTAGATTTATGGAACATAGGAGAACCTCAAGCTTGATAAAGCGGCATCTGAGCAAAATTTCCTGTCTTTCACGTCCAATATAGAATAAAACGCTAAGAACCACAGTCATTAAACAGCGTCCTTAAATAAAATTCACTTTAATTTTATAAACTCAAAGCGTGCACACATTGTAAATCAAAGAACATTTGTTCTAGTTCTGCTGTTGACATTCTCTGCGATCATATTTCTGTCTCCAACTGATTCTGCCGAAACTTGTTACATCCAGTGGCGGCTCCTGAGTATACATTTTCGGTATCACAAAATGTTATATTCAGGCAGCTATGAAAATGTGCAATAGCTTAAGCTGCGTAATGGTTGTGGTTATGCATAAGCTGATACAACTGCGGCAGATTCCAATAATAATAATAATAATAATAATAATAATAATAATAATAATAATAATGCTTATTTGTTTGACAAAAGAAAGATTTAATTTGTGGATTTTTGTTGTTTTGCAAATAATTAAGTACAGTTTAGACAACAACGAAGCAATGTATAAACGTTCGCTATTCTCCATTTGCATTCTTTCATCAGTCTAATATTATTACTAATTTTTTAGCACTCACCATGTCTCATTTTCTGAAGCAGGAAAACGGTATAATTTCATCTTATAAAATGTCCTGTCTCTTCATATATATCACACAAAATTAATCAATATAAATACATATTACACTGTACTGGAGGTACACGTTAAATAGGGAAAATTAGACGGCGTCATGGTAGACACTGTCTATTTGTAAAGAAAATCCATGCGTCTGTATATCAATCGCGCAAATGTTTTTATCACTGTATGATTGAAGTCTTTACTATCATAACATAATATACCATAACTCATCCAGAAATCCATAATATATGGAACGATTCTGTGACTATGTTACAAACGTTTAGGGTTGACCGAGGAGACAATTATGAACAACTTTCATATAGGAACCCATGTCCAGAAATGCTTCCCAATGCTAATAATTAACCTAAACCCTTGAATGTTCATTGCAAACATTTATTTATTGAATATATTTGAAGCTTATAACACTCACAATACAATTAAAATACCTCCACCAACCTCAATACAAGCATTGCAGCGCCTCACCATTAATTATCGCACTCGTTCAAGAATTCCTGACATTTCCTAACTGTGTCACAGGCCATTAGTATCTTTGTTGTAAGGTGCTCTTCGATTCGATCCGTGTGTCATAAACACGGCTTTAGAATAACCCCACAAGAAAAAATCTTTGTGTCAACGGGAAGGCCAATGAACTGGAGCAGCTCTTCCATCCACGTCGCTGAAAAAGGTTCATGGAAACGATTTTGGACATCCCGGAGAAGTGAGAGGGAGCACCATCATGCTGTCATCATATGCGCTGATTCCCCGGGGTCTTGAGCCACACACTCGATTGTGTACCTCTAATAGTTGAGATGGCTTATGCGAAACGCCCAATCAACTTTGGTTCACAGTGTGTTTGACCAAATATCAATTACCTCCCTGAACACAGTCTGACGGATACCGCTGCGCGGTACGGAGGAGGGGAGTCGCAAGTGGTGATTGCGTAACGCGTAACCTCCAGTCCCTGAGTATCATGTAGGACTGCGTTCGTATCCGCTGATGAAGGTCAGCCCCGGGAGGGGCCATTGCCTAAGCTGTAACACTCCTGAAGGCGATTGGGGACTTTAAATTGGGAGGTGAGACCCTAGGGTGAGCAAGGTCGTTAAAATTAAACAGTTTTATCCAAGACTCACCTAAGACGGGATGGCGCCCTGAATGTGGGCATGGCAACGGAGACATTTGTAATTGTGGGCGATTTTAATGCTATGGATACGAGAAAATAAATAAAAAATAACAGCAAGGTCAATGGAAAAGAGGCAGTCGAGTCTTGTGGTCCTCGCTACATAGTCATTCATAGAACAGAGGAACAAAGGAGGTTTACATGGGTGAACTCTTTTACAGTTCAAAAGGGTCGCGACAAACTAACTGGTCTGCAGCGGAGAACATCCACAGGTTCCCAAGAATGCCCCCGTTTTGCAGAGGAATGAGCGAATCAAGTGATCCGGGTTAGAGAAAAGATATCCTTCTCGGAAGCTCAGAAACTCTTGCACATCCGTGAAACCTCTGTCTCGAACTTCTATACCTACAGCTTAGTTGCAGTTAAACCGGTACCGGGTCGGAAAATCGCAGCTCAGATAAGCGATATAAATAGAGCCACTATTTCAGAAAATGTTCTCGTAGCCAGAACACAACCAAAGCCTTCAAAATTAACACCGACGTCTCCATCAGCATTTGACAAGTCCGTTACTCAAAAGATGACTTCAGTAAAATCATCATCAAAACCGTCGACCTCAACTAACAAGACTGGCAAGCCTGTAATAAATAATGCTTCGCCGAAAAAGTTCAGAACCACCTACAGAACCGACTTCCTGAAGGAAAATGTACCCGGAATATCCAGGGGAAAGAAAGGTCCACCATCATCTACTTGGAGACCCTCTTCTGAGGAATCTTATGGGAAAGACTCAGATCGGCGATCTGTATCTTCGCTGATCTCCATTTCCAATCGGTTCGAGATTCTCGAACAGAAATTTTCTATTGGAAAGATGTCCACCCTGGAGGAGATGGAGCAGGAAGATTCTCTCCACACTGCCAGAATGACAGTGAAAAGAGGCAAGATAAATCCTTCGTTAAAGGTGTTGTCTCGACACCAACGAAAATGCGTAAATTGATCGACCACTGCTATCCTCAGTGAGTGGACTCTTACGTTTGAGAACTTATCCCATTATAATTAATATGCCTATCATACAATGGAACATACGTGTACTTAGGGCACATCGACCAGAGCTTGAACTTTTGCTCAGCAAAATGAACCTTTGGTCGTATGTTTGAAAACATTAAACTCCGTCCGCAAGTCAGCCTTCAAATTAGACCGTATACCTCAGCACGGTGTGATCTTACACTAAAAGAGTGTATTCCTGCGCACGGGGCACTATGATGTTCATCAGATGTTATATATTGAAATCTGTATCCATACAGTGTGACATTCAGCCAGTTGCTGTAAGGATTAAAGTGCCATCCATCCGATTTATCATTTCTAATATTTATCTGTCTCCAACTGACGACCTCTCGTCCAATGATTTAGAAGATCTAATTTCCCAGTTACCAACACAATTTCTATTGGTGCTAGACGTCAGTGCCCATCACACTCTTTGGGACTCATCTGGGACTTGTGCGAGAGACAAATCAGCTGCCAATTTCTTGAACATTTATAACCTGCTCTTCAGAACACCAGAGAGGCTATATTTCTTTCAAACTCCTTCAACACTTTTTCATGTCTTGGTTTTACAACTTGTTCACTGCATTTCCTTACAATAGACTGCCATCTCTGATTTACACTGTAGTGACCACTTTACATATCTTGTTAGTCTCTTAATACAAAATATATGTCCCACACGTTTGCCTACATGGCGCCTGGATCAAGCCAACTGGAACATTTATTTCCAGTTGGCCGTGTTTCTAATTACTATGAGCACGAGTCCGTGAACGTTTTAGCTGAACATCTCACAGAGGTGATTCTTTCTGCTGCTGCGCAATCTATTCCTCGGCCGACTGACTACCCCGTCGATTTCCGGTCCCTTGGTGAACGGATGAATGTCGTAAGGCCATTCGCGCTCGCAGGCGTGCTCTTAGGACTTTCCAGCAGCGCTCTACGTTGGATAACCTGATCCAGTACAGGAGAATAAATGCCAAGTCTAGGCAAATTTTAAGGGTAGCAAGAAGACACCATGGAGTAAGTTTGTAGCTTCATTTAATCGACAGACACCTTGCTCTATCGTATGCGATAACTTAAGGCGTGTGGCCGGAAATTCGACCCACACGACAATCCGGTCGTCCACCACAGTGTAGTGGTTATCATGCTACGCTCTAGTTCCCGAGGTCGCGGCTTCAATCCCAGCGGAGGGCGATTGATATTTTCGGGCATAAAATCTTTAGCATCGCTTCCTTCGGAAGAGAAGTAAGCCGGTGGTCCCGTGTCGTACATTTTCGGCACGTAAAAGAACCTCAAGTCTGTTAAAGAGGCCTCTGAACAAAATTTCCGGTCTTTCACGCCCTATATAGAATGGGACCTAAGGACCATAACAATTAAAGAGCGTTCATAAATAAAACTCAATTTAATTTACATACGAATGGCCGGTCTTAAATCAGCTGTAGAAGCTGTTGTTTGATATATCTGACGTGGCTAACACATTTGGATGTGTTCGCTCAAGTGTTTAACTTAGATAACTATTCACCTCAGTTTCTTCCAGTTAGGAGACAGGTAGAATCCCAAGGTTTCTCGTTTCGTTCTAGAAACCTTGAAGATTACAATCGCCTTTTCACAATGTCGGAATTAGAACATGCTCTTTCGTCTTCGCAATTATCAGGATCAGGACCTGATGGTATCCACGTACAACGGTTGCAACAGATCTCTCCTGAAGGCAATGCATGAGATTTATAATTGTGTTTGGCATGTCGTCCCTTGCCCAGAAAAGTGGATAGAAGCTGGAAAGGACCGTTATTTCCATTCAACTACCGTCCTATTTCCCTCACTAGTTGCGTTTGCAAGGATGTGGAACGCATAATCAATGGACGGTTGGTATGGTGGTTGGAAACTCACAATCTAAATGACTAACACCCAGTGCAGTTTTCGAAGGCGCTGTTCAAAACAATGGACCACCTTGTATCATTATCAACGCAGATCATGAACAGATTCATGAAAAATTGTCAAACCGTTGATATATTTTAACTTTCTCTACTACATATAGTAAGTAGAAGTATTGCATGCCACCCAAAATTTCAATATCGTGATTTCCCCGAGAATACATGTTTTGGGACCCCTGAATCCAAAAAAAAGCATTTTCAGTAAAAGGTCCGTGTGTGTCTGTGTGGATGTGTATCTCTGAATAGCATAACTCAAATACGAAAAGTGAGATACAGTTTTATTTGATATTTCGGTTCAATATCTTTCAAAGATGCGACGCGAAGACCTTCAAGAAAATCCCCCAACCCAGACTACCCTTTACATGAAACATTTTTCGAAAATTTTGATTTTATAAAAATGCCTCTAGAGATTTTGAATAAAATATAGTATATTTAAGATATTTATATGACAAACGAAATGTATATCTTGAATTTTCTGGGAATATCTCCAAAAGTTCTCTTCATTCTGAGTGGCTTTTGCATAACTGGTAAACCGTAATAAATAGAAAACATGGCTCTACACAACAAATGTAGGACTCGTTAAAACACACAACTTATATCATATATATTTTTTGTGGAGTGAGTCATTTCCGAGGTATTCGTAGTCATTTGTTTGAATTTTCCAATACTTATTTTTTTTTCTTAAATGGGAATTCGCTATTTGTTTTTTATGTCCTGGTCATGCAAAGAGAATAAAATTCTCTACATAGCAACCAGCTTTTAAAAAATTGACTATCGCTTAAAGCCTGCCATATTCCCCGTCCACTTACAAGAAAATTAGCAATAAGACAATTTCGACAAATGTTTATGTGGATTAACATGAACTAAGTGGAGAATAAGCGTTTGTAAAAATAGTTTGTACAAAAGTAGAGAAAGTTATGTGAGTATAACACATCAGATTTTTTACCTTGAGAAGGCTTGTGATACGTTTTGGTGAGCAGGGATACTACGCTCACGACACACCTGGAACGTACGTAGACGCTTACCACTGTTCATTCAGGAGTTTATGAAGGACAGCGATTTCCGAGCAAGGGTCAGTTCGGTTTTTTTTCGAAACTTTTTGTTCAGGAGAACGGAGTGCCTCGGGGATCGGGACTAAGCGTTACACTGTTTGCTATAGCAATTACTTCTATCGAAATGTGTTCCTCCAGGGGTATCCCCATATTTATTCATAGACGACTTTGCCGTTTATTGTGCTTCTCAGTGTACACAGTTTCTGGAATACTGATATAGCAATGTTTAGACAATCTTCAAGAATGTAGTTCTAAAAACAACTTTCGTATTTCAACTGAGAAGTCAATCTGTTTTAAATTCTGACGCCGTGGGAGACGGTTACTACCTTCGGTCTGATTCGGTCGAGATTTACTGCCATTCGCAGATTCGACGAAATTTGTGGAGTTGACGTTTGATACGAAACATAGCTGATCATTGCATACAGCACAGTTGAAAGCGCGGTGTGCCTGTTTTCTGAATCTATTGCAGGTATTAAATGGTAAATCTTGGGGAGCGGATTAGACAGTTTTGCTGTGGCTGTATCGCGTACAGATACGATCCAAGATAGGCTGTGCGTGTATGGTTTATTCCTCAGCACTACCATTTTTGCTGAGGGGATTAAACACAGTCCATAATCGGGGCGTTCGAGTGGCTATCGATGTTTTTCCAACTCGCCTAGTTATGAGTCTTTACGCCGAATCGGCAAAATCTCCTCTACAATATTGGCGTAAAGTCCTGTTAAAAAACTATGGCTGTGAGCTTAAGTGTACGCGTATACGTCCAACGTTCGCTTCTTTTTTCAATACCGCACTGGACGAACGCTACAGGCACAGCTCCATTAATCGAAGACCTGCAGGCTTTTGTTTCCGAGAGCTTCTTAGAAAGCATGATATTGAAATGCCAAACCAGTTTTCTAAGGGGGAGAGGATGCACCCCCCACATGTTACTTGCGACCTGTCACGTAGATCTTGGGGTGACGGCATACCGGAAGTCTAGGATGCCTACGTTTAGTATCCGCACTTTTTTTAGAATTATTGTCGTTAGAGTGACCGAGTTTTTATTTGTACCGACGGATTTAAGATCTCCAACGGTGTTGGATGTGCTGATGTTAATGAAACCGAGCCCCATAATTAGGTATTCATGATATCACTTTCATGTTTTGTATGTATGCTAAATACCGAACCATTTTGTACGTGCTCCGTCAAAAATTGAGGGACTGTCTCATTTTAAGCGATTCGCTTACCGCAATTCAAAGCCTTTGTGGGATGTACAACTACCATCCCATTGTTCAGTGAATCTAGTATGCTCTCCATGTATTATACGCTTCTGGCGTTAATGTGGAGTGTGCTCGGATACCTGGTCACGTTGTATTACCGGGGATTGAACTGGCGGATTTTGCAGCTAAGGCGGCGGCGGCCACAGATCCCAGTATTGCAATATCTTGTGTAACGTCGGAAGACTTTAGGCTTGTTGTTCTGGAAGCGGTGCTATCGTGCTGGCGCGAGGACTGGTCAGCTCTCCGTGGAAATAAGTTTAGAGTGGTGAAGCACATTTTGATAAACTGGATAACTTTCGGTCGTGTATCTCGTCATGAGGAGATGATTTTGGCTTAGTTGCAATTTTACGCGCGGTTATTACTTTCTCTACTACGTATAGTAAGTAGGGGAAGTATTGCATTCCACCCAAAAATTCGATACCGAGATTTCACCGGAAATACATGTTTTGAGACCTCCTGAATCCAAAAAAAGCATTTTAGGAAACATGTCCGTGTGTGTGTCTGTGTGTGTGTGTCTGTGTGTGTGTGTGTGTCTGTGTGTGTGTGTGTGTGTCTGTGAACAGCATAACTCAAAAACGAACAGTCGGATAAACACCAAACTTGGTATTTAGGTTCAGTATCTTCCAGAGATGCGACACGAAGGTTTTCAAGAAAATCTCCCCACCCCAGACTACCCTTTACATGGAACATTTTTCGAAAATTTTAATTTTCTCAAAAATGGCTCTAACGATTTTGATGAAAATATCATATGTTTAAGATAATGTCATGTGAAATGAAATGTATATCTCGAATTTTCTGGGAATGTCTCCAAAAGTATTCTTCATTGTGAACGACTTTTGCATAACTGGTAAACCATAAGAGATAGACAAAATTTTACTACACAAAAAATGTAGATCGCGTTAAAATACACAACTTATGTCATATACATATCTTTTGTTGAGTGAACCGTTTTTGAGATATTGCTTGTTATTTCCTTAAATTTTCCAATACTTATACTTTTTCTCAAATTCGTTATTCATTTTTTTATGTCCTGGACATGCAAAGAGAATGGAATGCGCCACATAGCAACCAGCGTTAAAATATTTGACTATCGCTTAAAAGCTACCATATTCCCCTTGCATCTACAAGAAAATTACCAATAAGATTGACATCTCGATGTCTCGATTAACATGAAGCATATGGAGAATAAGTGTTTGTAAAAATAGTTTGTACAAGAGTAGAGAAAGTCATGTGAGTGTAACACATCAGATTTTTTTTAAGGGTGAACCTGCTCCTAATTGTCCGCTTTGAAGGTCTCACGGTTCGCCGTGTGTTGCTGGAGTGCATCTCTCTAGCACATCTTCGGCCTCTCGGCAACCGCCGGTCAACCTTGCAGAGGTCTTAGCGGATAACCATGCGATTTTATCGAAGATAAGCTTTCAAATGAGGATTTAGTAAGAATGATATCTAGTTTCTTGCACTTCTCGGCTTAGTTTTTCTATGTCCATTTTTATCTCTGGGCTTTTTTGTGATTTTATGTTGATCTTTCTCTCTGGCTTTTGCTATGATTTTTATATTGATCTTTATCTCTGGTCTTTGCCATGATTTTTTGTATTGAACTTTATCTCTTGGCTTTGCCACGATCTGTTTTGCTATGGGCATTAATGACGTTGCTATTGAGCGCTCTTAAAATAAATCAATCAATCAACATGCGCTGGCGAAGATCCTATGAAATACTCTCTAGCAGCTGAGGTATTATAATGATATCAAGGAAATTGTAGTAAATGGGTATATTTTAACTAGCTGTCAGTAGATTTGGCCCTATCAAGTGGTCATGTACTATGTCAACCCACACGGTGACTGAAAATGCATATCAGAAAGTTATCTTAATGTGAATCTTACCATCGTTTCAACATGTTAATATAAAAACATGTAAACATCACTTGGCCTACATTAAAGAAGATACTATGATTTATCAGCCCCTAATCTTTTTAGACGAAAAGCTTAACTTCACCAATCTGTTATAGACAGCATTCTGACATCACACACTAATATATTCACCTAACAAACGAGATGTTTCCGGGCATTGCTTCCTATGTAATAGCTTCATAACTTCTCTCCTATCATGCTTTAAACATTGTCACAGGATTATTCTGTATATAGAAAATAAGCATATCCATAGCACATATACTCACATAAGATCTAAATTTCGCTGTACATTGAGTGAATTGCTATAATGTTCGGTATGCAACCATCTAGCGGAATTTATGCCAAAATCAAAAGCGAACGGGTTTCCCAATTTATCGCCCTTGTACTCTTGCATGAATGAAACTTCTACAGTAGTGTGCTACCACCTTGTGGCATTGACGTAAAATTGTTGCTAAGAGATGAACGTTAAAAGCCAGGCACGTGCAGTACTCGTATGTATTTCACCCATAAGGTAATTACGTCATATCAGTTGCGGAAGCACAAAAGCTTCTAAAAACTGTAGAAATCAACGTTAAAATTGAGTTCTTATTTATGGACGCTCTTTAACTAATATGGTCCTTAGCGTTCCATTCTATTTTGGGCGTGAAAGACAAGTCATTTTGGTCAGAGGCCTTTGAGGAGGCAGATGCGGGTGTAGATCTACTGTGGCGGTTGACCTCATACATGTTTGGTGTCGGTGTAGTGATTTTCTCGGGATGATGGTGTGTAGTCCCTGGTGGAGATTGTTGTGTAGCTTGATTCTTCTTCGTGGCCCTGGCGTAGCTTGGTTTGCTCTCGTTGGATCCCACATAATCTGACGCAATCTCAAAAAGATTCTCGTGTCGATTGGTGTACAAAAATGCTCAAGAAATACAATGGCGGTGCCTCAAAGGACGAATATAAGATTGTAACAGGTGACGAATCATGGATCTATGCGTATAAGCGGGAACGTAAACAGCAGTTGACTGTATTGGTGTTTCAAGATGAAGCAAATCCAACAAAAGTTGTTCGCACTCGAAGCACTTCGAAGCAAATGGTCGCCTACTTTTTCAGCAAAACTGGCCATGTGGCAACAGCACCTTTAGAGGAACGTAAAACGGCCAATGCCGAATGTTACACAACCATTTGTTTGTCGGAAGTCTTCGGTGAAGTAAGGAAAGCCAATAAGAACCGTAGGATCGTTCTTCATCAAGACACTGCGAGCGCACACACATCTCGTCCAACAACAGAGTATTTGAAGGCTCAAAAAATAGAATTGATGGGTCATCCGCCATACAGTCCTGATTTGGCACCCAATGACTTCTTTTTGTTCCTGAACATCAAGAATAAATTGCGTGGACAACGATTTTCGTTGGCAGAAGAAACCGTTGATGCCTTCAAAAACCATGTTTCGGAGGTGTCTCAAGAAGACTGGAATAAATGCTTGACAAATGATTCAAACGGATGCAAAAGTGTATTGATCATAAAGGAGAATATTTTGAAAAACAATAAAGCATTTTTCAATTATAAATTACTTTATTTTAATTATTAGGCTCAAAATATAAATATTGGACGCTCTTTAACTGCTATTGTCCATAGCAACCCATTGTATATTGGGCGTGAAGTTTTGCTCAGAGGCCTGTTTATCCCGCTTGAGATTCCTTTACATGCCGTAAATATACGATACGGCACCACCGGTTTTACTTCCCTTCCGAGGGAAGCCATGCTAAGGATTTTTATGCCCTAAAATATCATTCGTTCTCCGTCGAATTTGAACCCGCGACCTCGGAAACCAGAGGCTAGCATGGTAACACTATGCCCGGAGGACGACCCGTTGGAGAGGATTACCACTTTCGGTCTGAGTGGGTTCAGATTTACTTCCATTCGCAGATTTGAGGGGATTCCTGGTGTTGACGTTTGATAGAAAGCTTAGCTGGTCATCGCATATGGCGCAGTTGAAAGCGCGAAATGGCCGTTCTCTGAATATCTTGCGGGAATTAAATGGCAAATCTTGGGGTGCAGATCGGACAGTTTTGCTGCGACTGTATCGTACACTGATCCGATCCAAGTTAAATTATGGGTGTATCGTTTATTCTGCAGCACGACCATCTGTGCTTAGAAGATTAGACACAATTCATAATCGGGGCATTCGTGTGGCTGTCGTAGCTTTTCCAACTAACGAAGTTGTGAGTCTTTACGGCGAGTCGGCAGAACCTCTTCTGCAACATCGGCGTGATGTTCAGTTAGGAAATTATGGCTGTGAGCTAAAATGTATGCCTATACATCCAACGATCGGTTGTTTTCTAACCCAGCGCTGGACGAACATTATAGGAAGAGTTCCATTTATCCGGAACCTGCAGGTTTTCGTTATCCGGAAACTTCTTAAAAAGCAGGATATTTAAATGCTTTACATGTTTCCTACGGAGGAGAGGGTGTATCCCCCTTGGTTACGTGCGATATCTCACGTAGATCTTAATGTCAAAAAAACGCAGTAATTAAAAATTTTACTTTCTCTACTATTTAGCTATAGAAAGTAGAGCAAGTATTGTATTCCACCCGGTAATTCGATATGGAGATTTCAGTGGAAATGCACGTTTGGAATTCCCATGATAAATATATATATATATATATATATATATATATATATATAAAGACCCACACGTATGCGCACGTCTGTCTCTCTGTCTGTCTGTGAATAGCAGAATGAAGAGACGACTTATTGGTAAACCGTAAGCTATGGAAAAATCTTACTACAAAGGGTATGGATCTCGTTTAAGTACATAATTTATATCAAATAAACACTTTTTTTGCGTTAGCCATTTTCGAAACACACTTTATTTTCGTTTCAATTTTCAATACTTGCACCCTTTACTTTCCCTATTACTCACCTACAGGAACTATAGAAAGTATTACACTCCAGTCAAAAACTTCAATTTTGGTATTTCACCACACTTTTTGAAGCTCACTGAATCTAAAAAGAAGGATTTGCGGGAAAAGATTTACGCGTGTGTCTGTGTCTGTTTTTTTCTGTGAACAGTATAATTAAAAAACGATAACTCGATACATGCTGAACTTGCTGGTCTTCCAACTTTTCTTGTGGAATAGAAAAGATCAGTAAAGATGACCTTTTACCTGGATTATTGTCCTGTGTCCTGCACAAATGTCCTAGACATCTCAGTCTGTTGGCCCTTACCACTTTAATTACATTTGGCTCTTTGTACAAGTTATTTAGTTTAGTATTATATCTGATTATTGGGTGGAATGCAATACTTCCTCTGCTTTGTATAGCTAAATATTAGAGAAAGTAAAAATCTTAATTACTGCACTTTTGAAACACTACTAGCAAATAGAAAGAAGAGCAATCGGTTTTCCTCGTAATCTAATGTGTGAAATTGGGAGAAAAAATATGAAGTCTCTCCAAATGAGCCGATTGAGAGAGGAAGCACAGGTCATAACTAAATGAAGGACAATTATTTTTGGGGTGGTCTTGGCCTAAGAAGAATGTTGAACCTAAAAGAAGAAGAAGAAGATTTCAGAGAATGTCTTAAGATTTAATTTGATGCTCAAATAAGTAATACACTCAAGCTTTACTTTTGTGTTGCTTAAAATAATATTTGCTTGAATATATTTATACACATAAATACGTATAGGTACACTAAGTTAATGTTATGGAGAAAGAAGGCATGCACTAACAATTCTGCAATCATGATTTCCCATTCAACATTATGAATACAAACAAGTGCCACTACCTATATGAAATCGCTAATATTACCAGAAAAAAATCTGATGTGATGCCTATACATGACTTTCTCTACCCTGTAGCGTTTATTAGTGGGTATACAAAGTATTGTTACACAAGCCTGTTTTTCTCTCTACTACATTTTAATCCAAATAAACATTTTCAGAATCCAAATAAACATTATACATTTCGTTATAGATACAAAGAGAACAGCGATAGTCAAATGTTTAAGAACTGGACGCTATATGCTGGTTTTAAAATTCCATACTGTTTCCATGGAATTGAGAGAAACAATGAATGTTGAACTGGCTTTAAGAGAATGACCAAGAAACATAAAATTCGAATCTTTAATAACGGATATCTGAGAAACGGCTTATACCACAAAAATGCTTATTTTAAATAAACTGTGTGTTTTAAAGAGCTCTACATGTGTTGTGTACATAGTACGTTTGCGTCTGTCGCTTAACGTTTACCGGTTATACAAGAATATACAACATTTCTTCCAAATGAAGTGGACTTTATAGATTATTCCCAAAAATTCAAGATATACATTTTATTTGCCACATAAATATTTTTAATATGCGGTATTTCAATAAAAATCGTTAAGAGCCATTTGTTAGAAAATAAAGATTTTAAACAAATCTTCCATGTAAAGGGTAGTCTGGTGTGGGGGATTTTCTTGAAAATCTTCGTGTCGTATCTTTGGAAGGTACTGAACTTAAATACCAAGTTTGATGTTGATCCGATTTTCCTTTTGAGTTATGCTTTTCATAGGTACATAGACACATACGCGCGCGCGCACATACACACACACACACACACACACACACACACCACGGAAGGATGTTTTTCTAAAAATGCTGTTTTTAATTTTGGGGGCCTCAAAACATGTATTTCTGGTGAAATATAGGTATCGCATTTTTGGGTGGAATGCAATCCTTCTCTAGAGAAAGTAATACAACAATATAATTATTCTGACTGTGATGGAATAAACACAGCAAAAATATTTTGCGTGAGAAGGAACCAATAATATTCTCCATAATCCTTTGTGTAATAAATCTATAAATACTATATTTCCTAAGAAATGATCCAACATCCCCCCACAGTCCCTCTTTATAGTATTAGTATAAATTAATGACAATAAAATAATTGCTAGAATTAGCGCTTTAAGTTTTGCATCCCCCCTCTGGCTTATTAATTATTAATAACTTATAATTAATTATCCAAGCAGTATATCGCTAACATTGTTTATAATGTTCCCTATCTTTTTCTCGTATTTGTTTTAGGAATAGAGTTAAAAATCAAAGGTGAAGCGCGTATTCAATTGTTCGAGTATTATGGGAAAAAAGTGTTTATTTATGAAGGATACGAGCAGTACTTTGTACATCAATTTCTTCTTTATCCAGCAGGTAAAATATTTAAGGTCTATTCTGGAGCTTTACTGGGTTAAAAAAACTTAAGTGTAGCATTAAAATTACTTTTTCTACCCTCTGTCGTATACAAAATATTATTGAGAAAGTTTATTTTTCCATCTACTTCATTTTAATCGAGACAAAGTTTTGCAGAAATAGCTACATTACATATTTCATTATAGTCACAAAGGGAACAGCAATAGTCAGATGTTTAAGAATTGGACGCTATAAGCTGGTCTTATAATTCCATAGGTTTTCCATGCAATTGCGCGAAGGCTGTCCAGTAGTTCAGTCGGTAGAGCACCTACCTGCTGTGCGAGAGATCCCGGTTCAATTTCCGGCTGCGGGGTAGGAATTTTTCTCTAGCCAAGATTATTCCCTATCCTTCCAGAGAATTATGAAAGAGAGTGTGAATGTGCGTCTGATCTAATAATAAAAATATGATATGTTACACTCACATGACTTTCTTGTACAAACTATTTTACAGACTCTTATTCTCCATCTATTTAATATTAATCGAGATAAACATTTGCAGAAACGATCTTTTGACATGCAAAGAGAATTACATTTTACACATAGCGACCAGTTCTAAAAATATTTGACTCGGTTAAGGCCTACTATGTTCCCCTTGTTTCGTATTTGTAGCCTTTAAGCATAGACATATCTCTTAATAGCTGGTTGCTAGGTACAGCACTATTCCCTTTCCCACAGATTAATACTATTTGCATATCCAAGACAAAAAATGAATAACGAATTCCCATTTGAGAAAATAAGTATTGAAAAATTTAAAGGAATAATAAGCAATATCTCGAAAACGGTTTACTCCACAACAAAAAATGTGTATGACATTAATTATGTATTTTAACGCGATCTACATTTTTTGTGCAGTAAACTTTTGTCTATTTCTTATGGTTTACCAGTTATGCAAAAGTCGTTCACAATGAAGAATACTTTTGGAGACATTCCCAGAAAATTCAAGATATACATTTTACTTGTCATGAAAATGTCTTAAACATATGATATTTTAATCAAAATCGTTAGAGCCATTTTTGAGAAAATTAAAATTTTCGAAAAATGTTTTATGTAAAGGGTAATCTGGGGTGGGGGAATTTTCTTGAAAACAAAGGTGTCGCATCTCTGGAAGATACTGAACCTGAATACCAAGTTTGGTGTGTATCCGACCGTTCGTTTCTGAGTTATGCTGTTCACAGACGGACACACACACACAGACACACATACACACACACACATGCGGAGATGCTTCCAAAAATGATTTTTTGGATTCAAAATGTCTCAAAACATGTATTTCCGTTGAAATCTCGGTATCGAATTTTTGGGTGGAATACAATATTTCTCCTACTTAATATACGTAGTAGAGAAAGTAAAAGTACCCAAAGTGCAAGAAACCCAACGACAAACGAAAACGAGTTAACACCACTGCCTTAGGCAATAGGTTCCAAAGGAAAGACCGCCGATAAGACCAATATAGGTGGGGTATAAATGGAGCTCAAAAAAAAAATCGACAGGGCTTGAAAGGACTAAACTAGTCAAAACATTAAGACATTCAGATCATTAATAACATATATCTCGGAAATGGTAGCAGATACCACAAATAAAGTAATTTGAAATAAATTGTGTGTAGAGATCTGCATTTTTGTGTAGTGCGTTTTCGTCTATCGCTTAACGTTTACCAGTTATTTAAATTTATATAAAATTCCTTCCAAATGAAGAGGACTTCATGGACTATTCCCAGAAATTTTAAGATATACATTTTTATTTGTCATATGAATATCTTTAATCAAAATGGTTAACAGCCATTTTTTGGAAAATCAAAACTTTCGAAAGGTAGAATTTATAGGGGGCAACTAGCGCAGCAAATGCACACACAAGGGAAAATATAGGGAAAACGAGGGTATATGCCAGGCTAGGAGACTGCTCAAGGAGGAAAATGCGTTTATATGGGGGAGATAGGGAATACGATGAGAGAAGCTAGGCTAGCCAGGCCTTGAAGGGTAGAATGTGCGTTTTTATGGGAACAGATAGGGAATACGAGAGGAGATGCCAGGCTAGGAGCTGCTCAAGGAGGAAAATGCGTATATATGGGGGAGATAGGGAATACGATGACAGATGCTAGGCTAGACAGGGCTTGAAGGCTAGAATATGCGTTTTTATGGGAACAGATGGAGAACACGAGGGGAGATGCCAGGCTAGGAGACTGCTCAAGGAGGAAAATGCGTATATATGGGGGAGATAGGGAATACGATAAGAGATGCTAGGCTAGACAGGGCTTGAAGGGTAGAATATGCGTTTTTATGGGAACAGATGGAGAATACGAGAGGAGATGCTAGGCTAGGAAGATGTTCAAACAGGAGAATGCGTTTATATGGGGGAGATAGGGAATGGAGGAGAGATGCTAGGTTATACAGGGTTGAAGGAGGGGAATACGCTTTATATGAGAGAGATAGGGAATGCGAGGGAAAAGCTAGGTTAGTCAGAAGTTGAGTAGAGCATACGTTTATATGGGAAAGATAGGAAAAATGTGAACAGATGATAGGCTAGACAGATACTAAAGGAGGAGGAATATAGGCTTATATAGGGAGAGATAGGGAATACGAGGGGAGGTGCTAGACTAGACAGGGCTTGAAGGGTAGAATATGGCTTTTATATGGGAGGTACCGAGGAGAGGTATTAGATTAAGAGGGTTCGAATGCTAGAGTATGCATTTATATGGAGAGGCAGAGAAAACGGAGAGAGATCCTATGTTAGGAGAGAGTTGAAGCAGGGAGAAATATGTTTATATGGGAGAGATAGGCGATACGAGGGCTGATGCTAGTCTAGACAGGGGTTGAAGGAGGGGAATGCGCTTTATATGAGAGAGGTAGGAATACGTGGAGAAGTGCTAGACTAGACAGAGGTTGAGGAGTAGAGTATATGTTTATATGGGAGAGACAGGAAACCGTGGAAATGTGTTAGGCTAGTCAAACGTTGAAGAGTAGTGTATGCGTTTAAATGGGTAATATAGGGAAAACGTGGAGGGATGCTAGGCTAGACAGACGCTTAAGGAGGGAATGCGCCTTATACAAGAGAGGTAGGGAGTACGTGGTGAGATGCTAGGCTGGACAGGTTTAAAGATAGAAAGTGTTTTATATGAGGGATATGAAACTGAGGAGAGGTATTAGTCTAGAAAGGTTAGAATGGTGGAGTATGCGTTTATATGGGAGAGATAGGGAATACGAGGATAGGTGTTAGGGATGCTAGTGTTGATGCATGAGTAATGTCCAGTCTTCTCCAGGGTAGTACCATCAGGCCTTCAGCAGACAAGCATATTCCATGGAAGTGATGCAGTATAGTTGTGTACGATGTCAGAGGTATTTCAGACACTATGTGGGGTTGTTTAGAATAATTCAGGCAGTTTAACAAGGGGGACAGATTCCAGGTGTTGGATGTGGTATATCTTCGTATGATTTACAGGTAATTAAAACAGTATCGGAGGTATTTAGTCTAATTCAGTTAGTATCACAGGTAGACAGATTCCAGGGTCTGAGTAGCATAGTTTCGTAATTCACTTCTACTTTAGGTAATATCGTAGGTATTTAGGATAATTCAGGTAGTATCTAAGTATGTAGGCTAATTCGGTTAGAATAACAGGAGGGTAGATTCCATGGGTTGGACTTATATAGCTCCCTATGATTTCAAGGTAATTCAGTAGTATTGTTGGCATT
The DNA here is from genome assembly GCA_030765065.1 of Deroplatys truncata. NCBI lineage: Eukaryota > Metazoa > Arthropoda > Insecta > Mantodea > Mantidae > Deroplatys > Deroplatys truncata. The sequence continues at coordinate 170,480,566 of CM060979.1, forward strand.
TAGGGTAATCAGAGTAGTAACACAGATGTTTGTGATAATTTCGATCAGCGATTTGTATCATAGCTATTTAATATAATTTCAGGTGATTCAGGTACCATCAAAGGTATTTGAGTCATTTTAATGAGTAATTCAGGTATCATCATTGATATTAAGAATAAACCCCGATAGCATCACAAGTATTCATGGTAATTTCAGGCAGCAATTTGTTCCAGAGCTATTTATGGAAATTTCGCAAGATTAGGGTAGTATCACAGGTATTTAAGCCCTTTTAACAGATGATTCGGATAGTATGGCAGGTATTTCTGGTAATATAGACAGTAATTGAATTCTCTATAAACATTTCTTATCCATTGCTACAACACTTTTATATATTTTCTTTAAGGGCATTTTAGACAATGGAATTAGGTATAGACACAGGATACTTAAGGGTATTTTAGACTATGGGATTAGGTATGGGTACGAGCTGTTAGCACATACTGCTATACGGCAGGAGAATTTCAGGTGTTTCAATGGTATTTGGAAACCGGAGCAGGTATTTTTAGGTATTGGTGCAGGCATTTTGTGGGCATTTTATCCACTGCAGTAGGAATTTTAGAGAATTACAGTTATAAGCTTTTTATACACAGTTGCAGGTGATTTCCATCTTTTTTGCTGTATTCTGATGGCTTTTACAAAACCGCACCAGGATTTTCATTGCATTGGGTCTAGGTTTTGAGGCATTCCCTAGTGTTTAGATTTTCTCTTGTATTACACATAGATTGTGTCGATCTATAACCATTTCTATCATTTTACTATCATATCGGATCCTTTTAAGGTCTTCTTGATATTCTAATGCTAACAAGTAATACACTATGTAGAGATGTGTTTTCTAACCTAGCCTTAAGCTCCATTAGTGATATTATTGCCTTTATTCAGCTTTTATGTTTCATGTGGTTATATTTTGGCTAGGTGTATCGACCTTACCGGTTAATTGATACTTTATTAGATAACGATTGTAAGGGTAGGCGCCACTCCCCTTTAGCTAGGCTTGAGATTAGCACTCGGATTTGCTCCTAATGGCAGGGTTAAAGCCTCCCCTTCCATATTCTTGTTCTTCTTTATTCATTAGGAGTATTCTAGGTGTATACACAGCACATGGATAAACTTCCATTTTTTAAAATTTTAGACTCACGAGAAAATCTTCATCTTCGGGTCGGGTTACATTCTCTTAAGCGCCGTTTGTGATGCTCTAATGTCCATATCTATATGTCGTTATTTCATCCTCGGCAATAACTCTTTTATTGTCGTATGGAGTCAATGTATTTTTATTCACTTGCACTGTGGTAACAGAATGCTCTCGTGACATGACCAGTATCATGGCCATTCCTATTATTTCTCTAGTTTTAAGACAGTCGGTATAGCTGTCGAATGTCATGTACTGCTTAATAGCCCTACGTTTTATGCGTTTAATCTTTTTATCATTGAGCCGTGGATATATAGAGCATACCTCTTAGGTCGTAGTCCGACAAAGCGCTGGATTATTTTACCATTAGCCTCGTCCTTAAATTTTGTAAGCACTTTTTTGTTTAGAGCTGAATAACATATACGTTTTTTAGGATAATCAGCTGTATCCAGAAGCTCAAGGAAACGTAACTTGTCCTGGAACACATCTTCAGTTGTCATTTGATGAATTAATGAATCAGTGTCCATATATATAAACTTCAGGTTTTCAACTCCATAATACCTTAACAGCACTTCATAATGATAGTGTCCTTTAATGTCTTGGAGATGTGCAACACACTCATTCCGATGTATATAGGCTTGTTGAAAACGATCTGTCGGGAGGCCATATGTACAGCAGCTAGGTTTTTAAAATATATTGCTCGGCCAATAAACGTAAGCTTGGCAATTCACTTTTCCAAAGTCTTCTCGTTTGTAACCAAGCGTATATCCACACGATTACGCAGGTTCTCCATAGTTTTTTCAAACATGACATTGCTGAACAGTTTGTAGAGATCATTCTTGAAATCATTTGCTGCCTGCAGTCGTAGTCTATTGTTAAATTGCACATGAGGTTTTAACCACTGAGACTGGTGGAATTGTAGCACACGATGGATTTTTGTTAGTCAAAGTCCATGACTAAGAGCTTGCTTCAAAGTCATGTAATGCACTACATACCTCTTCCGAGGTCCAAGATGGGGTATTAGTTTGTTTATAATCGACTCCATTGATTTCAGACACCCAGACAGGAATGGTAAATAATTATGCAGGTCATGGAGTTCAGTAGGATATTTGATATCAACTTCTAATATGTATCCGTGAGAGCCATATTCTTGTAGGCTTTCTAAGTTGAGTTCTTCATGTGTAACTCACTGAAATCCACCAAAGGAAGAGCTTGACACTTTGCCAACCATATTGGTTATTGGCGTCCTCGTATGTGATAAATTGAGCTGGTCTCTACGGGTCAAACTTCTCAATATAAGTGCTATTAGCCTCTGCATACCAATGGGAAACTTGGCATAAACCTCCTCTTATGCCGTATTCCATCATGAGTAGTTCATAATCTTGTAACAGTTCCAGTTTAATGCCAACATATAGTAACATGACGTCCCATGTACGTCCTGGAGACGTGAAATAATGTGGTGGATCAATTTTGTGTGTTTTGAGAGTTTACTCTCTGAGTGTCTCAAAGACTTCAGCTAGAAGAACATCTGAGGTTAAGTAGAGGTCACTGTATTCTCCCCGGTTTCTCACATTAAACAGTCTCCATACATTTCTAGCATGATCGTAATCGACATCATTAATTTCTTCTTCATTTAATATATTGTAGAAGGAGTCCTTAAGAGGTAGCCAGGTCTCGTTCAAAACATCCCATGAAGTGACATAGTTATAGGGAAATACTCCTTTACGAGTCACCAACTTCAATTTGTCTTCTCTGAAGTACTTCAATGTTTCAGGATATGAGGTTAGATTTTTTACCAACTTATACAAACCTGTACTCATGATTCGAAAGCTATCCACAAACCGGAGCTTTATATCTCCTACATACTTGGGGAATGAGACATATCTTTCTTCAGAGTTAGGAATTATCTCAACACGTTCACTTGTACATCCCAACTCCTTAACAATGAAATGAGTCATATCCGCTAAGGTTGTGCATGAAGACAGGAATATATTTAGGTGGTTTTCAGGCTAAATAGCATTCATTATAAAGACTTCCACGATATTCATCTCTGATGTGATCATGATCGCGTACTTTGTAGCTCTCTTCTGTAAAGGTTTTTCCACGCAAGTATCATACTATAGAAGACTCTAATTCCGTTTGTTGTTTGATCCGTAAGTTTCAGAGGCTTGGTAGATCTGTATATGTTATCAATCTTCTTTGCAAGTGATGGCAGTTATTCCATAAACGTCTGAGCAGCAACATAACCACGATGTACATAGGGTTGCTTAGGAAGACCAGTTTCGAGGTACTCAATACTGGATGAGGGCTTCACACAAACACAAAAGCTCATAGGTGCATGCTCTTGATAAGGGGTTGTATAGGAAGTTTCAGGATTACACCTATGACATGGAGTGAGAATATGCTCAAAATCCGCACAGATTACATAAGGTACTTTCAGCATCTCCTCATCATTTAAACTGTACAATTGATTTCTCCTTGGTAAGCATAACTACCCTTGCAACGTCATCTTGGTTACAGATGGCTACATGTTGTTGTAGTTTTTCCAGTCCACTTCGTCCATATCGTTCATCGAATGTGTAAAGTAGCGCTTGCATGCATAAATACATTCTTTATGCTTGGTTTTCTGGCGCCGAACGAGCTTCTCAAAATTCTTTATATATACGTAGTGATGTTTTCCATTACCGTCACTCAATAGTAGTAGGTCACGGTGTTCAGGTAGTTCAGTTTCAGCAATCTTTATTGGATACACCTCATGATTCTCATTCAGCCCGAAAACGTTGATAGACATACTGTTATGCTTCTCTAATTTAGGCATTTGAGAAAGTGCAGTAGGGTAGGAAACACACCTTCACTAGAGTTGGCAGCAAACTCAAGTCCAATAGACCACAATATTTTCCAGCAGAGGACAGAAAATCGTCTACTGGATTATTTCTTGGGGTTCAGGGGAGTGAATGAAAAGCCAGTAGACCAGACCTGCATACCGATGGGGAAAACACGTCTCCCGAAAGCGCTACTCAGATAACAACAGCGCAGATGTGAAGAGAATTAATATATAACAACTCACTATAATTATAACACAGCGGAAGTCGTACTTATCTCGAAGTTGCTTATATTTTCTTACACGCTGTACATCCTTCTGGATGAATTTGGCTAGTACAGAATACATGAAGCATTTCTCGTCCGTATACTTCTGGATGTTTATGCAGGCTTTTCTTGCTTTAACAGATGTAGATAGTGGTATGTAGCTACTTCCTCATAACGGGTTGTACTTGTTGATACGCAGTCAAACTCCTTCCAACGCAAGCAAAGGCCAGCTGCTACCCTTAAGCTGAGACCCCTCCATTTCAGTCACCAATTTCTTGAATTTCGTCTCCAACATAAAGTCCACAACCGATTCTAGAAACACAGGCTGACTGCGTGCTTTAAATTTTTTGTCACAGGTGTCTCCGATACTGTTCACAAATCGGCATTCAACCAGCAGATTAATTTTCCCTTTTTGCGAATACCAAGCTCTTTATGCCTGCATGGATTATTCGTTGTTTTGCCACATGCAGGTACATATTCAGGTTCTTAGGTGAATCACATCGTATAAAATACGATTTCAATCGTCCTTCGAATGAAGTTTCATATTCTTTCTTGTGAAAGTCCTCCAATGTAGATAATAACTGATGTGTGGTGGCTCCAATCTGCTTTTCTTCTTAGGTACGTTTATTTCACATACATCTTCGTGCCACTGCCCCTTGAGACCATCATTGAAAATATGCTACAATGTTTGCATTTCAAGAGCCGCTTGCAGCTTACCTGATGCCTTCTGTTATCATAACCTCGCAGGAATTTCTTCCCGCATTTACTATAGGCATATCCAGTAACGCCTGTAATGATATCCTTATATGCAGAGTTATTCATCTTTATTCTCGAAGTAATAACGTATTAAAACTGTTCAAGGAAATCTAGACCTCTTCGCTTTGATATTACTTTAGAAAGCTGATTATTCTAGAGAGAACACGATGTTAACACCTAAAGACTAATTAGTACAATGAAGTCCAGTGCCCGAATTCGTCCTATGCACAGAAGAGGCATGGACCTTTTAGATCGATTATATATTGAATTTTAATAATAAAACGGCGATTAAGCGTCTAAACTCTTATATCTCAATACGTGTTACACAGGTGTTCGGGCGTGTTCGTAGGTCTCTGAGCAGGCTCTGTGCTTGGAGGAAGTGTTAGAAGTATTGCACGCGTGTGTGTATGTGTGTAAGTGCGATGTATGTAGGCAAGTAAGTGAGATTGTATGTGTGTGTCTACGTGTACATACGTGTGAAGGAACCCCAAATTATGGAGAAAGCGCGGATCTCTGAGATAACATTACATTTCAGATCCGACGCTGTAACGCTTTTATTACTTTCCTGTTCAATGTTGACAATCATATTTTAAGTATTTAGAGGCTTTAAAAATAATTTATATATTAAACATCATTTATTCCTTATTCTCTATATGTTTTCTCGTTTTTATATAGTTTCAAACCAATCGCGCGATGATTTGGACAATTAATGCTGATTAAGTGGCTGAAACTCTTGTATATCACTAACATCAATACATCTAATAATATAACGTGATCGCAGATCAAACATTTAATTCAACTCTAAACTACGGCATAAAAACTAGTTTGTTGTATACCACTCATTTCAGCGCCCTGTGCGTATTAACCTCCGTCATATGACGTCACACCCAGAGATGGGATGTCTGTTTCTGTCAAACACAATTAACCTCGTCTCATAACTACCTGTATATGCTGTAACACCAAAAAGAGATATTCATTCCCACACGCTCATTCCAACAGATGTTTCCACTCAAAGCCTACCACCAAAACCACCCCCATCACCACCCCTCATGCATCATAGTTAACACCATCTCTATTACCACAATACTTTAAAAATAGACCCTTAAAAGGTGACATAGAAGATTTTCTCCCGTTATTTAATTAAATCCACGTATATACCGGATTATTTCTTGTCTTCATTCCCTTTTCAATTCTTCCTTTCCATCTTCCCTTTATTCTCCCAAGAAACAATATACAATATGACATTCCTATACGCTTAATACTCAATTATCGCAGAAAACAATTACATTCCATTACAATCACCAGCAAAGTATTTTCCCAGAGCTACACAGATTTTAAGCTTCTAGAATCGAACAAGATACGTTTTTAATAAATGTGTTTTAATAACTTAGCTCCCTGCATCAGCATCTACCGTTTAATCCATATTTGAAGCAGCAAAGAACCATTGTTTTGAATGCGTATGGATTAATGTTTGTCCTGATAACGATATTTCCAGACAAGGTACTGTGTTTACTATTTGGGCGGGTCTATCTAAATTAGATCATGAGCTATTAAATTCATAATTAAATTTCATTGAAGCAGTATTCGAACTCAGAACTAGGAACAAAATTAATTATATCAGTTTGGTATGTTAAACAGAGAAGTTAAGAAAAACCTAAGTGATGTATCCTAAAGTATAGAGAAAAATTAAGGAAGTCGTTGAAAGATCAGGATTCGAACTAAGGACAACTGATTGACAATTATGTACAGTATTAATTGCATATTATAGGAGCTATTAAGCATGCTTTTGTCCACTCCTTTATCTCTCTTAGATTATGACATAATGGAAATTTAAACATTAAGGCTCGAACACAGTACGACAGGTACTCAGGTATGCAATCTCAAGAACCTAACTAATGATATAAAAGTAATAATATGTGTTTCGCGATTTTATCTAAGTTTGTTCTGGGTTATTGGAGGATAAATTTGTAATCACTCTTAGGATTCAAAGCTCGGAATCCCGGTCAACTTAGAAAAATCTGATGTGTTACACTCACATGACTTTCTCTACTCTTGTACAAACGCTTATTCTCATATGCTTCATGTTAATCGAGATATCGAAATCTTAATCTTATTGCTAATTTTCTTGTAGATGCAAGGGGAATTGGTAGGCTTTAAGCGATAGTCAAATATTTCAAGAGCTGGTTGCTATGTGCAGTATTCATTCTCTTGCATTACCAGGACAAACAAAAATGAATAACGAATTCGCATTTGAGAAAAAGTACAAGTATTGGAGAATTTAAGGGAATAACAAGCAATATCTCGAAAATGGTTCAATCAACATAAAAATGTATCTGACATAAACTGTGTATTTTAACGCGATCTACATTTTGTGTGTAGTAAAAGTTTGTCTATCTCTTATGGTTTACCAGTTATGTAAAAGTCGTTCACAATGAAGAATACTTTTGGAGACATTTCCAGAAAATTCAAGATATACATTTTATTTGCCATAAAATATCTTAAACATATTATACTTTAATCAAAATTGTTGGAGCCACTTTTGAGAAATTTAAAATTTTCGAAAAATGTTCCGTGTAAAGGGTAATCTGGAGTGGGGGATTTTCTTGAAAACCTTCGCGTCGCATCTCTGGAAGATACTGAAACTAATTACCAATTTGTTGTTTATCCGACTGTTCGTTTCTGAGTTATGCTGTTCACGGACACACAGACAGACACACACACACGGACATGTTTCCAAAAATGCTTTTTTCTGGATTCAGGGGTGCTCAAAACATGTATTTCCGGTGAAATCTCAGTATCGATTTTTTGGGTGGAATACAATCCTTCCCCTATTTACTATACGTAGTAGAGAAAGTAAAACTATATTATTCTCTGGAGAAGAAACGTGGATAATGAATACACAACAAGAAAGAAAATTGTTAACAACAGAGGTGGATTTCTGGCGGAGGCTTGTCGAATCTCAAGAAAGGATATAATTAAAATTACAAGCATTCCGGAATAATAATTGTTTTAAAAATAATGAGAAATGGTAGAAGTAAGGCTGGTGCTGGAATAGGAAGCTACGGAAACAGGATGAGGAAGACCAAGATAACAATGGATGGAAGGGGTCTAAAGAAGAATGGCGCCTAGAGGACTAACCGAGGAAACTGCAGATGATAGGGATTTATGTAGAAATGAAATTATGAATGGGCTGTAGGAAAACTACTGTATGGTAGATTATTAAAAATAGTTTCTCCACACGAAAACTCTTATGTTACACTCACATGACTTTCTCTACTCTTGTACAAACTATTTTTCAAACGCTCATTCTCCATATGCTTCATGTTAATCGAGATATCGAGATGTTAATTTTATTGCTAATTTTCTTGTAGATGCAAGGGGAATATGGTAGGTTTTAAGCGATAGTAAAATGCTATGTGGTGCATTCTATTCTCTTTGCATATCCAGGACATAAAAATGAATAACCAATTTGAGAAAAACCATAAGTATTGGAAAATTTAAGGGAATAACAAGCAATATCTCGAAAATGGTTCACTCAACAAAAAAATGTATATGACATAAAATGTGTATTTTAACGCGATCTACATTTTTTGTGTAGTTAAACTTTGTCTATCTCTTATGGTTTACCGCTTATGCAAAAGTCGTTCACAATGAAGAATACTTTTGGAGACATTCCCAGAAAATTCGAGATATACATTTCATTTGTCATGAAAATGTCTTAAACATATGATATTTTAATCAAAATCGTTAGAGCCATTTTTGAGAAAATTAAAATTTTCGAAAAATGTTCACTGTAAAGGGGAATCTGGAGTGTGGGAATTTTCTTGCAAACCTTCGTGTCGTATTTCTGGAAGATACTGAACCTAAATACCAAGTTTGGTGTTTATCCGACAGCTCGTTTCTGAGTTATGCTGTTCACAGACACACAGGCACACACACAGCAGACACACACGGACATGTTTCTAAAAATGCTTTTTTGGATTCAGGGGGTCTCAAAACATGTATTTCCGTTAAAATCTCGGTATCGAATTTTTGGGTGGAATACAATACTTCCCCTACTTACAATACGTGGTAGAGAAAGTAAAAATATGTCAATGACGCCCCGCAATCCAAGGATGTAATTACTTTTTATCGCATTGTTCTATCTCTCATCATTCAGGAGATATAAGCGTTTAAACGATAGTGGTAATATGTGCTAATTAATTAACACATTAGTTACAAATTCCAGCATATTAACTGATTTTGAACTCTCATACTACGCCATGTAACTGTATACTGGCATTAAGCTGGAACTGTTACAAAATTATGATCCACTACTAATGGTGGAATAGAGCATAAGAGGAGGTTTATGCCAAGTTTCCCATCGGTATGCAGAGGCTAATAACACTTATATGGAGAAGTGTGATCCGTCGAGAGCAACTTAATTTATCACATACGAGAACCCCAATAACCAATATGGTTGGCAAAGTGTCACGTTGTTCCTTTTGGTGAATTTAAGTGGGTTACACATGAAGAAATCAAATTAGAAAGACTACAAGATTACCCTCACGGATACATATTAGAAGCTGATACCAAATATCCTGCTGAACTCCATGACCTGTATAATTACTTACCATACCTGCTCGACTTTCTGAAACCAATGGAGTCGATTACAAACATACTAATATCCCGTCTTGGACCTCGAAAGAGGTATGTAGTTCATTACATGACTTTGAAGCAAGCTCTTAGTCATGCACTTTGACTAAAAAAACCCATCGTGTGACACAATTCCAACAGTCTCGGTGGTTAAAACCTCAGGGGCAATTTAACAACAGACTATGACAACAGGCTGCAAATGAATTCGAGAAGGATCTCTACAAACTGCTCTACAATGTCATGTTTCGATGAACTATAGAGAACCTGCGTAATCGTGTGGATATACGTTTGGTTACAAACGAGAAGACTCTGGAAAAGTGAATTGCTAAGCTTACGTTTATTGGCCGAGCAATATATTTTAAAAACCTAGCTGCTGTGCATATGGCCTCCCGACAGATCGTTTTCAACAAGCCTATATACATTGGAATGAGTGTGTTGGACACCTCCAAGACAATGTACCACTATTATTATGCTGTTTTGTTACCGTATTATGGAGTTGAAAACCTGAAGCTTATTATATGGACACTGATTCATTAATTCATTCATCGAGTGACAACTGTGGATGTGTACCAGGATAAGCTATGTTTTCTTGAGCATCTGGATGCAGCCGATTATCCTACAAACTATATATGTTATTCAGCTCTAAACAAAAAAGTGCTTACAAAATTTAAGGACGAGGCTAATGGTGAAATCATCCAGCGCTTCGTCGGTTTGCGGCCTAAGATGTATGCGCTAGATATCCACGACTCAATGATTAAAAAAGATTAAAGACATAAAACGTGGCGCTATTAAGCGGTACATCACATTCGACAGCTACACGGACTGTCTTATAACCAAAGAAATTATAAGAACGCCCAGAATCTGATCCTTTCAGGAGAGCATGCTGTTACCACAGTGCAAGTGAATAAAATTACATTGACTCCATACGACGATAAAAGAGTTATTGCCGAGGATGAAATAACGACATATAGATATGGACATTGGAGAATCACAAACAGTGCTTAAGAGTATGTAACCCGAAGATGAAGATTTTCTCGTGAGTCTAAAATTTAAAAAATGGAAGTTTACCCATGTGCTGTGTATACACCTAGGATACTCCTAATGAATAAAGAAGAACAAGAATATGGAAGGGGAGGCGTTAACCCTGCCATTAGGAGCAAATCCGAGTGCTAATCTCAATCCTAGCTAAAGGGGAGAGTCGCCTACCCTTACAATCGTTATCTAATAAAGTATCAATTAACCGGTAAAGTCGATACACCTATCCAAAATATAACCACATGAAACATAAAACTGAATAAAAACAATAATATCACCAACGGAGCTTAAGCCTAGGTTAGAAAACACATCTCTACATAGTGTATTACTTGTTAGCATTAGAATATCGAGAAGACCGTAAAATGATCCAATATGATAGTAAAAGGATAGAAATGGTTATAGATCAATACAAACTCTGTGTAATAGAAGAGAAAATCTCAATAAAGCACTAGAGAATGCCTCAAAACCTAGACCCAATGCAATGAAAATCCTGGTGCGGTTTTGTAAAAGCCATCAGAATACAGCAAAAAAGATGGAAATCATCTGCAACTGTGTATAAAAAGCCTATAAATGTATACCAAAATGCTCTAAAATTCCTACTGCAGTGGATAAAATGCCTTCGAAATGCCTGCACCAATACCAAAAAATACCTGCTCCAGTTTCCAAATACCCTTGAAACACCTGAAATTCTCCTGCCGTATACCAGTATGTGCTAACAGCCTGTACCCATACCTAATCCCTTAGTCTAAAATACCCTTAAATATCCTGTGTCCATACCTAATTCCATTGCCTAAAATGCCCTTAAAGAAAATATATAAAAGTGTTGTAGCAATGGATAAGAAATGTTTATAGAGAATTCAATTACTGTCTATATTACCAGAAATACCTGCCATACTATCCGAATCATCTGTTAAAAGGGCTTAAATACCTGTGATACCACCCTAATCTTGCGAAGTTTATTCTTAATATCAATGATGATATCTGAATTACTCGTTAAAATGACTCAAATACCTTTGATAGTACCTGAATAACCTGAGATTATATTAAATAGCTGTGATACAAATCGCTGATCGAGATTATGACGAACGTCTGTGATGCTACTCTGATTACCCAAAATGTCAACAATACTACTGAATTACCTGTGAAATCATACGGAACTATAGAAGTCTAAACAATGGAATCTACCCTCCTGTGATTCTAATCGAATTAGCCTAAATACCTAGATACTACCTGAATTATCCTAAATACCTACGATATTACCTGAAGTAGCAGTGAATTACGAAACGATGTTACTCAGCCGCTCGAATCTGTCTACCTGTGATACTAACTGAATTATACTAAATACCTCCGATACTATTTAAATTATCTGTTAAATCATACAAAGCTATGCTACATCCAACCCCTGGAATCTGCCCCCTTGTTATAGTGCCTGAATTATCCTAAATATCCCCCGATACTTTCTGAATTACCTGTGAAATGGTACACAACTATGCTGCCTTACCTCCATGGAATATGCTTGTCTGCTGAATGTCTGATGGTACTACCCTGGAGAAGAATGGACATTACACATTCATCAACACTAGCCTCCCTAACACCTATCCTCGTATTCGGTATCTCTCCCATATAAACGCATACTCTACCATTCAACCCTTCCTATACCTCTCCTCAGTTTCCTATCCCTCATATAAAACACATTCTACCTTTAAGCCTGTCTAACCTAGCATTCCACCACGCATTCCCTACCTCTTTCGTATAAAGCGCATTCTTCCCCTTCAGTCTCTGTCTAGCCTAGCATCTCTCCACGTTTTCCCTGTCTTTCCCATATAAAAGCATTCTCCTGTTTGATCATCTTCCTAGCCTAGCATCTCCTCTCGTATTCCCCATCTGTTCCCATAAAAACAACGCATATTCTACCCTTCAAGCCCTGTCTAGCCTAGCATCTCTGATCGTATTCCCTATCTCCCCCATATAAACGCCTTTTCCTCCTTGAGCAGTGTCCTAGCCTGGCATCTCCTCCTCCCGTTTTCCCTATGTTTTCCCCCTATATATCCCACTTCGAAAAGTCATCCAAATGACGGGTAGTTGGAATGGGGAAGATTTTCTTTAAAATCTTCGTGTCGCATCTTTGGAAGATACTGAACTTAAATATTAAGCCTGGCATTTATCTGACTTTTCGGTTTTGAGATATGCTGTTGACAGACACAGACACGGAGCTTTCTTTAAAAGTGCTTTTTTTCTATTCAGGGTTCTCAAAACAAGTATTTCGGTGAAATCACTGTATAAATTTTTTGGATGGAATGCAATATCTCTCTACCTACTATGTAGGCGGTAGGGAATGTAAAAATGTGCCTACCAACAGATAACATCCGACGAACAAGGCGCCTTTTATTCCAAGGAAGAATGGCTATAAGGTGTTTGAGTTTCTCATGAAAGGATTCATGTGCTTATTCAAAACCGAATAGGCTATCTTTATTATATTCTTGAACCACTAAAAATAAATGTTATGTTCATTAAAGCAAACAAGTTGATGATTTGGCATTATAAGGATGCGTAAGTGTAAGTTGAATGAATATGGTGTTGTTGAAGATAAATGGACTTGACCAACTACTGCGCATACAGATAAACTTGTCACGTCGAAAAAAGCGACCTGTACGTGAGGTGTAAGTTGAAACATGATAATTTTGGCGCTTTCTGTTTAGTCTGGGAAGGAGGTGCACTAATGACGGTCCCAGTGTTGAGAAACCTTGTCACATTCACCCTTCACTGCCTAGTCTCTCAGTGCCAGCTGTAGTGGTGTTGCCGGTTCACTTTTGACAGTGAAATATGGAAAATAATCTGATATCCTCGGCCTTGCTTCGCTGCCTTTCGTATTGTCACAAGCGGTGTTGCTTGTTTTCTTCTAAATTTCATGTTTCAACCTTAGCCAGATTTTAAATAGTAAGTTTCAATAGTAAACATTTTGAGATTAGGCAGTTAAGGATTACCAACTGTCAGGTGGAACATAGTGCTATCTCTTTCTATTTTCCATGTTTCAAAGCAAATGCAATATAACTAACTAAATTTAACCAACTAACTAACCTTGATCGACCGACCCACCCATCCAACGCACCAAACAACAAAATATTGTTATTTAATTGTTTTGTATTTTCTGATTTATTTTATGTGTTTTTTGGAGGTCGGCAGGATATGGTTATCTTTTTTCACTTTTTACTTTCCCTACTACGTATAGTATGTAGTGGAAGTATTTCATTCCAGCCAAGAATTCGATATCGAGATTTCACCGGAAATACATATTTTGAAGCCCCGAGTCCAAAAAATGCATTCTTAGAAACAGGATCGCACGTGTCGGATAGGTACCAAACTTGGTATTTAGTTTCATTATCTTTCAAAATGCGACACGAAATTTCTCAAGAAAATCCCCCATCGCAGACTAACCCATATATAAAACATTTTTAGAAAATTTTGATTTTTTAAAAAATGGCTCTAACTATTTTGATTAAAATATCACATATTTAAGATACTTTCATGGCAAATTAAATGTCTATCTTGAATTTTCTGGTAATGTACCCAAAAGCTGTCTTCATCCTGAATGAGTTTTGCATAACTGGTAAGATATAGACAAACGTTTACTACACAAAAATTGTAGATCTCCTTAAAGCACAGTTTATGTCTTATACCTTTTTTTTTCGAGTGAAACATTTTCGAGATATTCCTTGTTATTTGTTTGAATTTTCCAATACCTATACCTTTTCTCAAATGGAAATTCGTTATTCTTTTTTTTCTTAATGTCCTGGACATACAAAGAGAATAGAATGCTCTACATAGCAACCAGCTCTTAAAATATTTGACTATCGCGTAAGGCCTTCCATATTCCTCTTGCAACTACAAGAAAATTAGGAATGAAAATTCTGCAAATTTTTATCTCGATTAACATGAAGTAGACGGAGACTAAGCGTTTGTAAAAATAGCTTGCACGAGAGTAGAGAAAGTCATGTGAGTGCAACACATCAGTTTTTTATCATTATTTTCATAATACATGCATGTTTTAGATATATATTATTGCATATGAAACACATTGTATGAATTTACAATTTAAATTGTTAGTAACGTGTTACATGTGATTCTGAAATCAAAGAATTTTCATACTGTTTCACATTTATTAATTAATGTAATTGTTATTGATTATATGTATTGTGAATAGTAGGGTATATAGTAGAGAACGAGCGTAGAAAATGCGCATACATGGGGCAAGATAGGGAAAACGAGAGTAGATGCTAGGTTGAGAGAACCTTCATAGAAGAAAGTGCGTTTATATGGGAGAGATAGGGAATACGAGGGCTGATGATAGGTTAGACAGGGGCTGAAGGACAAAAATGCGTTTATATGGTGGATAGTAAAATGGAGAGAATTGCTAGTATAGACAGGTGTTAAAGGTAGAATGTATTTTATATGGGTCAGATAGGAAACCAAGGAGAGATACTCGGCTAGACAGGGGTAGAGTGAAATGCGCATTATATGAGAGAAGTAGGGAATACGAGAAGTGCTAGGCTAGACAGACGAGGTTGAGCAGTAGAGCATGCGTTTATATGGGAGAGATAGGAAACTGTGGAGAGGTGTTAGGCTAGACAGAAGTTGAAGAGTAGAGTATGGTTTATGAGAGCTATAGCAAAACGAGGAGAGCCGTTAGACTAGACAGAGTTGAAGGGTAGAGTATGTCTTTTATACGGGAGAGATAAGGAATACGAGGGGAGGTGCTAGACTACACAGGGCTTGAAGTGTAGAATATGGCTTTTATATGGGAGAGATAGCAAACCGAGGAGAGGTATTAGACTAAGAGGGTTCGAATGATAGAGGAGGCGTTTATATGGAGAGGCAGAGAAAACGGAGAGAGAAACTATGCTCGGAGAGGGTTGGAGGAGGGAGAAATAAGTTTATATGGGAGAGATAGGGAATACGAGGGTCGATGCTAGTCTAGACAGGGATTGAAGGAGGGGAATGTGCTTTATGTGAGAGAGGTAGGAATACGAGGAGAAGTGCTAGACTAGACAGGTTGAGACATAAAGTATACGTTTATATGGAAGAGACAGGAAACCGTGGATATGTGTTAGGCTAGACAAACGTTGAGGAGTAGTGTATGAGTTGATATGGGAAAGATCTGGAAAACGTGGAGAGATTCTAGGCTAGACAGAGGCTGAAGGAGGGGAATGCGCTTTATACGAGAGAGGTAGTGAATACGTGGTGAGATGCTAAGCTAGGCAGCGTTAAAGGCAGAATGCGTTTTATCTGAGGGATAGAAACTGAGGAGAGATATTAGTCTAGGTAGGTTAGAATGGTGGAGTATGCGTTTATATGGGAGAGATAGGGAATACGAGGATAGGTGTTAGGGAGGTTAGTGTTGATGCATGTGTAATGTTCAGTGTTCTACAGGGTACTAACATTAGGAATTCAGCAGACGAGCAGATTCCATGGAGGTGATTGCAGCACACTTGTTTACGATTTCATAGATAATTCAGACAGTATGGGTTTTTTAGGCTAATTCAGGGAGTATAACAAGGAGTATAGATTCCAGGGGTTGAATGTAGCATAGCTTCATATGATTTAACAGGTAATTCAGCTAGTATCGTTGGTATTTATGGTAATTCAGCTAGCATCACAGGAGTTTAGATTCCATGGGTTGAGAGCAGCATAATTTCGTATTTCACAGATAATTCAGACGGTATCAGGGGTATTTAGGTTAATTCAAGTAGTATCACAGGTAGACTCATTCCAGGGTTAGGTGTAGCATAGTTTCGTATTTCGCAGTTAGTTCAGATAATATCGTAGGTATTTAGGATAACTCGAATAACATCATCGATAGACAGGTTTCATAGTTGCGCTTGATTTCACAGGTAATTCAGCTAGTATCGTTAGTATTTATGGTAATCTGAGTAGTAGCACATTCGCTGGTGATACTTTAGATCAGCGATTTATAACACAGGTATTTAATGTAATTTCGGGTGATTCAGGTTGTATCAAAGGTATTTGAATCATTTTAGCAGATAATTCAGCTAGTATCATTGATATTTAGGGTAAACCGGTTAGCAGGACTTCATACGACTTTCGAACACAGATTCGTACCAGAGGTATTTAAGGTAATATCGCATGATTCAGATAGTATGACAGGTATTTAAGCCATTTTAACAGGTAATTCAGATAGTATCACATGTATTCATAGTAATATAGAGAATAATTCAACTCTTTATAAACATTTCTTATCCAATGTTACAGCACTTTTATATGTTAAACAGCTTCTGAGACGGAGAGGGTTAAACATTGTATAGGGTTACAGTGAGCGTATATAGAAGTAGTATAATCCGCATGGTTGAGGAGATATTATAATGTTTTAGTCAGCCTTTCCGTTTTTTACTTTCTCTACTACGTATAGTAAGTAGGGGAAGTATTGCATTAAAGTAAACAATTCGATACCGAGATTTCACCGGAAATACATGTTTTGAGGCCTCTTGAATCCAAAAAAGTTTTTTTGGAAACATGTCCATTTGTGTGTCTGTGTGTCTGTCTGTGTGTGTGTGTCTGTCTGTCTGTGAACAGCATAACTCAGAAACGAACAGTCGGATAAACACCAAACTTGGTATTTAGATTAAGTATCTTCCAGAGATGCGATACGAAGGTTTTCAAGAAAATCGCCCTACATCAGATTACACTTTACATGGAACATTTTTGGAACATTTTAATTTTCTCAAAAATGGCCCTAACGATTTTGATTAAAATGTCATATATTTAAGATACTTTCATGAAAAATAAAATTTATATCTCGAATTTTCTGGGAATGTCTCCAAAAGATTCTTCATTATGAACGACTTTTGCATATCTGGTAAATCATAAGAGATAGAAAAATTTTACTACACAAAAATGTAGATCGCGTTAAGATACAGAGTTTATATCATATACATCTTTTTTTGTTGCCTGAACCATTTTCGAGATATTGCTTGTTATTCCCTTAAATTTTCCAATACTTATACTTTTTCTCAAATGGGAATTCGTTATTCATTTTTTTTGTCCTGGTAATGCAAAGAGAATGGAATACTCCACATAGCAACCAGTTCTTAATATATTTGACTATGGCTTAAAGCTTACCAATTCCCCTTGCATCTACAAGAAAATCAGCAATAAGATTAACATCTAGATATCTCGATTAACATGAAGCACATGGAGAATAAGCGTTTTTAAAAATAGTTTGTACAAGAGTAGAGAAGGTCATGTGAGTGTAACACATCAGATTTTATATGGTTGTATTTTTGACTAGGTGTATCGACTTCAGCGGTTAATTTATGCTTTATTAGATAAGGATTGTAGGGGTAGACATATCTCCCCTTTATCTAGACCTGAGACTAGCACTAGAATTTGCTCCTAATGGCAAGATTAACGCCTCACCTTCCATCTTCTTCTTTTTCTTTCTTCGCAAGTTGTCTGCTAGGTGTATACACAGCACATGAGTAAACTTCCATTTTTTAAGATTGTAGACTCACTGAGAAAATATTAATCTTGAGATCCAGGTTACATTCTTTTAAGCACTGTTTATAATACGATAATGTCGATACGCATATGTAGTTATTCCTTCCTCTCTGTGGCGGTTATTGGGTGATCGCATACTCGCAAATGCACAACCACTAATTTTTCCCTGTACGTGTATCTTCATTTGCCTCTATAGGCAAATAGCCTTGTGCATATGTATACAAGAAGGGCAAATGTCAAACTTTCTTCTGTATGAAGAGCTTATTTAAACTCCCCGCGCCTTCTTTGCCAAACGCCAGTGCATTTGGTCAAAGAGCTGTAGAGACGCACAAACGAGATTTTGCAACTGCCGAAGGAAGCTTTAGAACGAGAGGTCGCGGTGAGCGGGGCAACGCTTGTATTTGAAAGTACGGTGAGTTAACACAGTGTAATCGACAAGCCCAAGATATGCGATTGTTATCCCGCAAGCGCACTGCGTTCCGGTACAAGTTTAACTTCATTTCCTTCTCTGCTTCCCTTGTTACGATTATTTTCCTCGCTGTTGTCTAGCAGAAGTTGCGATCAACCTGCTACACACTTAGCCAACTTTACGTTTCTAAGTACAATCTAGCCACTTTCTGTATTAACGTGAGAGTTGTGTTAATGCTGCAAACACATTACATCTATTTTGATTAAACCATTATAAATGCATATAATTATTCTGCATAATATACTAAGGTAAATATTTCAGTTTGGGTTAGTTAATTTCTTACGGTGTTTACATTTTACTTGTAATGTTTCTGTTTCTGGTGGCAAATGGTATGCATTTGAGTCAGCATTTGCAGTAGATTTGAATTTGTGTAAGTGTGGAAATGCATAGCGTTGCGAAACTAAAAGTAAAATGAGTGGTATACAATAAAATAGCTTGTATACTGTGGTTTAGTGTTGAATTAAATGTTTGATCTGCGATCACGTAATATCATTAAAAGGCATTGATGTTAGGGAAATACCAGGGTTTTAGCCACTTAATCATAATGTAATTGCTCAAATCACGACGCGAATGGTTTGAGACTACCTAAAAACGAGAAAACATGCGGAGAATAAGGAATAAATGATGTTTAATACATAAATTATCTATTCAAAACCTATAAATGCTTAAAATAAGTGTTGAAGTAGAATAGGACACTTATAAAAGAGTTACAGTGTTGGATCTTAATTCTGATGTTATCTGTGAGGTCCGCGCCTACTCCATAGTTAGGAGTGCCTTCACACGCATGCATACGCAGGCATACACGTGCAATCTCACTCCAATGCCCCCATACACATACATACACGCGAGCAAAACACGCGCTCACACACGCAGCTACGCCCACACAAACACACGCGCGCGCACACAGACATGCATACACACATATACACACATATCCACACAAACACAGCTCACTTGGGTACACACATGAACACGCACACACAGCATACACATCCACACACACATGCATGGAAACATACACACTTGCTTTCTTCCTTGTTTGCCTTCTGTTTTCATTTCTGGTTTTCTTTCTTTCTTCTTCTTGATCTGCCAACACCCAAACACATAGATACACACGCACAACACATTCTAGCGCTTCATCTAGCACATGAACCTGCACGAAGATCCACGTACATCTCCGAACATAGATATACATGCTCAACACATTCTAAAACATGCTCCAAGGCCCCCACCTGTACTAAGACCTACAAACATACCCGAACACCTGTGTAATCCATATTGAAATATAAGGGTTTAGACGCTTATCACCGTTTTATTATTAAAAATTAGGTATATGATTGATCTAAAAGGTCCGTGCTCCCTCTATAAATAGGGCAACCTCGGACACTGGACTTCATTTTGCTAATTAGTCTTGAGGTGTTAACATCGCGTTCTCTCCAAAAATAATCAGCTTTCAAGGTTGTTATCAAGGTTAAGAGGTCTACATTTCTCTTCAACAAGTATTAATACGTTATTACATCGAGAATAATGATGAATAAATCCGTTTAAAAGATATTATTCCAAGCGCTACTGGATACGTGTGTAGTAAATGCGGAAATATGTTCCTACGCGGTTATGACAAGAGAAGGCATGAGATGGGCTGCAAGAAGCTCTTCAAATGCAAACATTGTAGCATAACCTTCCAATTATGGTTACAAGGGACAGCGGCACGAAGATGTATGTGAAATAAGCAGTCCTCCGAAGAAAAGCAGATTGGAGCCTATTAAACATAAGTTATTATCAACAATGGGGCAGTGTGACATGAAAGAATGTGAAACTTCATTCGAAGGACGATTGAAATCGTATTTTATACGATGCGAATCACCTAACGATCTGAATATGTATCTGCATGAGGCAAAACAACGGATAATCCAGGCTGTGCATAAAGAGCTTGGTATTCCCAACAGTGTGAAAATTAATCTGCTGGCTGAGTGTCGGTTTGTTAACAGTATCGGAAAAACCTGTGACAAAACATTTAAAACACGGAATCAACCTGTTTTTCTAGGAACGGATCTGGACTCTATGTTGGAGACGAAATTGAAGAAATTGGAGACTGAAATGGAGGGTTCTCAGCTTAAGGGGACTTAGGACAGATTGTATGATTTTCGACAATTTTTGTTCAATATTTATAACATTTTGTATGTTGGTTTCCTTCATTCTAAACAGCATTATGTGTTAATTTCATTAAAAGGGATGAAGTAGTTTTTCAGATATGAGTTATTTTCTGTTTTTGATATTACGATATTTGAAAATTATATAATACTCCTTGCGAGACAAATTTTATTTTTCATCAGCACCACTTTGTCACATTAATATTTGAACTCCTAACAAATTATCCTAGTATTCTTTTTTCATTTTGTGCTTTGAATAACAAATTATTAATTATAATCATTGATGCAGATATTACAGCCTAAAAAGTAAAAATGTTATGATTAATATCCCACTGTGCCCAAGTTTTACATAGTAGCCCAAAAATGATACTACAACTTCTTTAGATAGAACAGTAGGACTATTATGCCAAGCTTCATGCAAAACTATGGAAAACTGTCCCGCATGAGACATTTGACATATTGAAGGATGTCATTCTGAGAAAACTTTTTATACTGAAAACATTTATACAGGCTAATGTACCTGGTGTAAAGGGTTAAAATTGTCCAGAAACATAGCTCTTTCCCTCCTCCTTCTAAATGTGTGCATTTCATTAACATTGATGAAATAGTTTTTCAGATATGAGTTATTTTCTGTTTTTCATATCACGATATTTGAAAATTATGAAATACTCCTTGCAGGACAAATTTTATTTTTCATCAGTACCACATTGTCACAGCTTGAACACCAAAAAATTATTCTAGTATTCTTTTTTCAATATGTCAAATGTCCCATGAGGGACAGTTTTCCATAGTTTTGCATGAAACTTGGCATAATAGTCCTACTGTTCTATCTAAAGAAGTTGTAGTATCATTTTTGGGCTACTATGTAAAACTTGGGCACAGTGGGATATTAATCCTAAACACTTTTACTTTTTAGGCTGTAATATCTGCATCAATGATTATAATTAATAATTTGTTATTCAAAGCACAAAATGAAAAAGGAATACTAGGATAATTTGTTAGGAGTTCAAATATTAATGTGACAAAGTGGTACTGATGAAAAATAAAATTTGTCTCGCAAGGAGTATTTCATAATTTTCACATATCGTGATATCAAAAACAGAAAATAACTCATATCTGAAAAACTACTTCATCCCTTTTAATGAAATTTACACATAATGCTGTTTAGAATGAAGGAAACCAACATACAAAATGTTATAAATATTGAACAAAAATTGTCGAAAATCATACAATCTGTCCTAGGTCCCCTTAAGCTGAGAACCCTCCATTTCAGTCACCAATTTCTTCAATTTCGTCTCCAACATAGAGTCCAGATCCGTTCCTAGAAAAACAGGTTGATTACGTGTTTTAAATGTTTTGTCACAGGTTTTACCGATACTGTTAACAAATCGACACTCGGCCAGCAGATTAATTTTCACACTGTTGTGAATTCCAAGCTCTTTATGCACAGCCTGGATTATCCGTTGTTTTGCCTCATGCAGATACATATTCAGATCGTTAGGTGATTCGCATGGTATAAAATACGATTTCAATCGTCCTTTGAATGAAGTTTCACATTCTTTCATGTCACACTGCTCCATTGTTGATAATAACTTATGTTTAATAGGCTCCAATCTGCTTTTCTTCGGAGGACTGCTTATTTCACATACATCTTCGTGCCGCTGTCCCTTGTAACCATAATTGGAAGGTTATGCTACAATGTTTGTATTTGAAAAGCTTCTTGTAGACCATCTCATGCCTTCTCTTGTCATAACCACGTAGGAATTAACTTCCGCATTTACTACAAGCGTATCCAGTAGCGCTTGGAATAATATCCTGTATACGGATTTATTCATCTTTATTCTCGATGTAATAACGTATTAATACTTGTTGAAGGGAAATGTAGAACTCTTAACCTTGATAACAACCTTGAAAGCTGATTATTTTTGGAGAGAACGCGATGTTAACACCTCAAGACTAATTAGCAAAATGAAGTCCAGTGTCCGAGGTTGCCCTATTTATAGAGGGAGCACGGACCTTTTAGATCAATCATATACCTAATTTTAATAATAAAACGGTGATAATCGTCTAAACTCTTATATTTCAATACGGATTTCACAGGTGTTCGGGTATGCTTGTAGGTCTTAGTACAGGTGGGGGGGGCCTTGGAGCAAGTTTTAGAATGTGTTGAGCATGTATATCTATGTTCGGAGATTACGTGGATCTTCGTGCAGGTTCATGTGCTGGATGAAGCGCTAGAATGTGTTGTGCGTGTATATCTATGTGTTTGGGTGTTGGCAGATCAAGAAGAAGAAAGAAAGAAAACCAGAAATAAAAACAGAAGGCAAACAAGGAAGAAAGCAAGTGTATATGTTTCCATGCATTTGTGTGTGTGGATGTGTATTCTGTGTGTGCGTGTTCATGTGTGTACCCAAGTGAGCTGTGTTTGTGTGGATATGTGTGTATTAGTGTGTATGCAAGAATGAGAGTGAATGCATGTCTGTGTGCGCCCGCGTGTGTTTGTGTGGGCTTAGCTGCTTGTGTGAGCGCGTGTTTTGCTCGCGTGTATGTGTGTGTATGGGGGCATTGGAGTGAGATTGCATGTGTATTCCTGCGTATGCATGCGTGTGAAGGCACTCCTAACTATGGAGTAGGCGCGGACCTCACAGATAACATCAGAATTAAGATCCAACACTGTAACTCTTTTATAAGTGTCCTATTCTACGTCAACACTTACTTTAAGCATTTATAGGTTTTAAATAGATAATTTATGTATTAAACATCATTTATTGCTTATTCTCTGCATGGTTTCTCGTTTTTTAGATAGTATCAAACCATTCGCGTCGTGATTTGAGCAATTAAATGATGATAAAGTGGCTAAAACCCTGGTATTTCACTAACATCAATGCCTTTTAATGATATAACGTGATCGCAGATCAAACATGTAATTCAACACTAAACCACAGTATAAAAGCTATTTTATTGTATACCACTCATTTTACTTTTAGTTTCGCAACGCTATTCATTTCCACACTTGCACAAATTCAAATCTACTGCAAATGCTAACTCAAATACATATCATTTGACACCAGAGACAGAAACATTACAAGTAAAATGTAAACACCGTAAGAAATTAACTAACCCAAACTGAAATATTTACCTTAGTATATTATGCAGAATAATTATATGCATTTATAATGGTTTAATCAAAATAGATGTAATGTGTTTGCAGCATTAACACAACTCTCACGTTAATACAGAAAATGACTAGATTGTACTTAGAAACGTAAAGTTGGCTAAGTGTGTAGCAGGTTGATCGCAACCAAAACATTATAATATCTCCTCAACCATGCGGATTATACTACCTCTATATACCCTCACTGTAACCTTATACCCTGTTTAACCGTCTCCGTCTCAGACGCTGTTTAACATATAAAGGTGTTGTAACATTGGATAAGAAATGTTTATAAAGAGTTGAATTACTCTCTATATTACTATGAATACATGTGATACTATCTGAATTACCTATTAAAATGACTTAAATACCTGCCATACTATCTGAATCATGCGAAATTACCTTAAATACCTCTGGTACGAATTTCTGTTCGAAAGTCGTATAAAGTCCCGCTAACCGGTTTACCCTAAATATCAATTCTAGCTGAATTACGTGCTAAAATGACTCAAATACTTTTGATACAACCTGAATCACCTTACATTGCATTAAACATCTGTGTTATAAATCGCCGAACTAAAGTATCACCAGCGAATGTGCTACTACTCAGATTACCATAAATACCAACGATACTAGCTGAATTACATGTGAAATCAAGCGCAACTATGAAATCTGTCTATCGATGATGTTATTCGAGTTATCCTAAATACCTACGATATTATCTGAACTAACTGCGAAATACGAAACTATGCTACACCTAACCCTGGAATTAGTCTACTTGTGATACTACATGAATGAACCTAAATACCCCTGATACCGTCTGAATTATCTGTGAAATACGAAATTATGCTGCTCTCAACCCATGGAATCTAAACTCCTGTGATGCTAGCTGAATTACCCTAAATACCAACGATACTAGCTGAATTACCTGTTAAATCATCTGAAGCTATGCTACATCCAACCCCTGGATTCTATACCCCTTGTTATACTCCCTGAATTAGCCAAAAAACCCATACTGTCTGAATTATCCATGAAATCGTAAACAAGTGTGCTGCAATCACCTCCATGGAATCTACTCGTCTGCTGAATTCCTAATGTTAGTACCCTGTAGAACACTGAACATTACACATGCATCAACACTAACCTCCCTAACACCTATCCTCGTATTCCCTATCTCTCCAATAT
The DNA here is from genome assembly GCA_030765065.1 of Deroplatys truncata. Lineage (NCBI taxonomy): Eukaryota > Metazoa > Arthropoda > Insecta > Mantodea > Mantidae > Deroplatys > Deroplatys truncata. Next base: position 170,505,708 of record CM060979.1, read on the forward strand.
AAACGCATACTCCACCATTCTAACCTTCCTAGACTGATATCTCTCCTCAGTTTCTATCCCTCAGATAAAACGCATTCTGCCTTTAACGCTGCCTAGCTTAGCATCTCACCACGTATTCACTACCTCTCTCGTATAAAGCGCATTCCCCTCTTTCAGCCTCTGTCTAGCCTATAATCTCTTCACGTTTTCCGGATCTTTCCCATATAAACCCATACTCTGCTCCTCAACCTCTGTCTAGCCTAATACCTCTCCACGGTTTCCTATCTCTTCCATATAAGCGTATACTCTGCTCCTCAACCACTATCAAGTCTAGCACTTCTCCTCGTATTCCTACCTTTCTCATATGGAGCGCATTCCCCTCCTTCAATCCCTGTCTAGACTAGCATCGGCCCTCGTATTCCCTATCTCTCCCATATAAACAGATTTCTCCCTCCTTCAATTCTCTCCTAGCATAGGATCTCTTTCCCTTTTCTCCGCCTCTCCACATAAACGCCTTCTCTAGCATTCGAACCCTCCTAGCCTAATACCTCTCCTCGGTCTGCTATGTCTCCCTACAAAAGCCATATTCTACCCTTCAAACCCTGTCTAGTCTAGCACCTCCCCTCGTATTCCCTCTCTCTCCCGTATAAAAGACATCAACTACCTTTCAACTCTGTCTAGTCTAACAGCTCTCCTCGTCTCCCTATACCTCTCATAAACCATACTTACTCCTCAAACTCTGTCTAGCCGAACACCTCTCCACGGTTTTCTAGCTCTCCCATATAAACGCATACTCTGCTGCTCAACCTCTGTCTAGCCTAGCACTTCTCGTATTCACTACTTCTCTCATATAATGCGCATTCCCCTACTGCCCCTGTCTAGCAGAGTATCCATCTTGGTTTCCTATCTAACCTATATAAAACACATTCTACTTTTAACACCGGTCTATCCTAGTATCATTCTCCGTTTTACTATCCCTCCTCCATATAAACGCATTTCCTTCCTTCAACCCCTGTCTAGCCTAACATCAGCCCTGGTATTCCCTATCTCTCCCATATAAACGCATTTTCTTCTATGAAGGCTCTCTCAACCTAGCATCTTCCCTCGTTTTCCCTATCTGCTCAGTGTATGCGCATTTTCTGCGATCGATCTCTCCTATATACCCTACTGTGAATCTCTTTTTTGTTAGCACCATATTAGAAAAGATTCTTCGAATTTAAGTTATGCTTTATTCCAAATTAAGGCAACATGGCCTACATTTACATATAAACCATATACTACAAAATGCGCGTATGTTTTGTCACTTATCTTCCATGGAGAATCAACACACAATAAAGCGATTAATCTGCACTGTAACGACGTGACCACTTATAAATAGTCACAGAATATTTTCACCACTTCTCCAAGGATTACGTCAGAAGTAGACATGCTTACTGCACGTTAGGTAAAATTGCGTCGGAGACAGGGTTGCCAACATCAGAAGGTTACCTCTGAGTCTGGTGGTTTTTTGCTTCCATCAGAGCGAAAAAATCTGATGTGTTACTTTCGTATGACTTTCTCTACCCTCTAGCGTTTATTAGTGGATATACAAATTATTCATACGGAGGTTTATTTTCCTGCCTTGTTCATTTTAATTGAGAGAAAACTATCCGGAAATAGCTGCATTACACATTTCGTTATAGTGACAAAGGGAACAGCCATATTCAAATTTTTAAAAAGTGAACGCTATGCGTTGGCCTTAAAATTGTATAATATTTCCATGCAATCGTGAGTATTGATAGAACTATAGATTGACCAAGAAATGAACAATTCGAACATTTAATAATGGATATCTCAGAAATGGCTTACGCCACAAAAAAGCTTATTTTGAATAAATTGTTTGTTTTAAAAACATACATTTTTGTGTAGTACGATTTCGTCTATCGCTTAACGTTTACCAGCAATTCAAGATTATACAAAATTTCTTTCAAATAAAGTGGACTTCACAGGCTATTCCCAGAAAATTCAAGATATACTTTTATTTGTAATGTAAATATCTTTAATACATGGAATTTTAATCAAACTCGTTAGAGACATTTTTTAGAAAAACAAAACTTTCGAAAAATCTTGCATGTAAAGGGTAGTATGGGTTGGAGATTTTGTTGAAAATCTTCGTATCGCTTCTTTGAAAGGTACTGAAACTAAATACCAAGTTTGGTATTTATCAGACTTTTCTTTTTGGGTATGCTGTTCACAGACACACACACAGCCAGAGTGACAGACACCGGGACCTTTTTCTAAAGTGCTCTTTTTCTGGGATTCAGGGAGCCTCAAAACATGTATTTTCGGTGAAACCTCGGTATACCTTTTTGGGTAGAATGCAATACCTTCTCTACCTACTATGTATGTGGTAGAGAAAATAAAAATTGGGTCATATGTAAGAGGGAAATCTGGAGGGTTTTTGTCAATTAGAGGGAGGTCCTCACCTATTTGAATATACTCTCGATTTTGTTTTGTCACTTTTTACATCGGGTAATCTTTGAGCATATAAACACGGGAAATACCTTATTTCCTTTAACGAGTGGCGTTAGTATCGACTCTAGCCAATTCTGAGCATATAGAGTTGTAATAACTTTTTTACTTTGACCAGGGTTGGGTTTCATTAGCTTTGCATTGGGCCAGTCACGTAAGTCAGAGCTAAATACAAATTTGTGAGTGTTGTGTTTGTGTATTTTCTTGACAATACATACAAAAACTGAACAATGGGAAAAACATCTTTTCTTTAATAATATACTGAAAGGTTGGATAATGGAGGTGGTTGTTCGTTTCTGTTACTGTCACCCCAACTTAAAAGATAGAACGAAAGATGTGTTAGATTATACGGGGGGACAAAAAAAAACATCAGCACAGAATCATTTCGTAAAAACCGACAATCTATAATCCGTTTTCTAACACAAGGTGACGAAACGAATTTGGGAAACCCTAGAAGGTAATGCAGTTTAGCATTATCCATAGCCTGTCATTCAGCTATTCGAGTTGTGGATCATCTCAACGAACTTTATCAAAAATCCTTTAAAACCAGTATCATGAAACTGCATGGTACAAAATGTACAACTTTAGAAAAAAAATTTGATGTGATACATTCACACGAGTTTCTCTAACCCTCTATTTTTATTAATGGGTATACAAACAATAATTACTAAAGCTTATTTTTCTATCTATTACTTTTTAATCCAAATGAACCTTTGCAGAAATAGTTACATGTCACATTTCGTTATAGATACAAAGGGGACAACTATAGTCAAATGTTTCAGAACTGGACGTTATATGCTGGCCTTTAAATTACATAGTTTCCATGCAATCGCGAGAAACAACAGAATGTTGAAACGACTTTAAGAGAATGACCAAGTAATGAACAATTCGAAGCTTTGAAACCACAAAAAAATTGAAATAAATTTTGTATTTTAAAGAGATGTACACTTTTGGTGTGGTGCATTCTCGTCTATCGCTTAAGGTTTTAATGTTTACCAGTTATGCAAGATTATAGAAAATTCCTTCCGAATGAAGAGGACTCCCTAGGCTATTTCAAAAAATTCAAGATATACATTATGTCATGTAAATATATTTCATATTTGGCTCAAAATCGTTAGAATCATTGTTTAGAAAATCAAATTTTTTAAACAATGTTCCATGTAAAGGGTAGTTGGGTGGGGAAATTTTCTTGAAAATCCTCGTGTTGTATCCTTGGAAGATGCTGAACTCAGACACCAAGTATGGCACTTCTCCGACTTCTCGTTTTAGAGTTATGCTGTTCACAGACACACACGCGGACATGTTCTCAAAAATGCTTTATTTAGATACAGGGTGCCTCAAAGCATGTATTTCCGGTGAATCTCGGTATGGAATTTTGGATGGCATGCAATACCTTCTCTACCAATTATGTATGTACTAGTAGAGAAATTAAAATGTTTTGGTTTCCCATTTTAAACAGGAACTTAAGGTGGACATTGGTGACAGGTTTATAGACTTGTTACTGATAAATCCATTGATGTGACTGTCATCAAACAAACTAGGTTATGGTTTACATATTACTTTCAAGTTCAAAATCGTATAATTTCCACTCTCCTGGATCCTTTTGAATTGTCTGCAGATGCTGATTCCGTTGTTAAGGTCCTGAAATATGCTATTTTAAAATTTAATCCTGACTTTGTAAAATAAATGAGTAGGAACAGGAACTGATAACGCCAGTGTTACTGTGGGTCAGTGGCGTAGATAGAATTTGTTTTCGGGGATCTCTAATGTGATCTCATAAACTACACTTCGCCAAAGACACTTAAGAAACAGACATACACGTGTATATATAGATTATTTCATATTTATATTAATACTATATACATTTAATTGACAAATTTGACAGTAAGAATCATGGTGTTATCTCCAGTTGGCTTATTACCTACTTAATTATTTTAAGTACTATTCATTACATTATTGGATGATTAAAGTGCAGAGGCTTGTGTCATCCCGAGGACTGCAGGTAATTCGGTTTACTCGGGCATTCCATTCACTTATACGTTGGTAAAGTTGCCTTTCACAAGAAAATTGTTATGCTGGTAGGTTGGCATATCCCACGCTACCCGTCACTGTCAAGTTAGTGCATTTACGTTTCTTTCTGCTTGAAGAAGGACTTTACATGCATGTCTGATGTATAGCGTTTGTGTTTTCCGCGTTTTTATTATGTCTGTCGGTTGTTTATTGTGATTGCGCTAGATCTTTATTTGTTGTTTCCCAGCCTTGGGTTTTTATTGCTATACGCAGCAAGGTATTATTATATATTTAATTTTAATTTGGCAGGTTTCACACTATTACTTTTCTCCTATTTACAGTTGATTTTTATTTGCTTTTTTCCTTCCTTTTTATATTTCCGAGGGTGTTCACACCCTCTAGACCTCCCTTATCTACGCCACCGTGGAGGGTGTAAATAATGGTGCGTATAGAAAATTGCAAAAATCATACAAGCTTCACAAGGTAGCTCTCTATAGAGGTAGCTGTTAATCATATCTTTGATCATGAACTAAACGCACATTTCGATGTTGTACGAAACAAAGAAAAGTACTATACAGATGAAATGTTTCATGAACTGTTCAGTGATCCAGCCAATGTAATGTACTTTCTGTTCTTGAAACCCCTTTTAGCTGAGGCACAACGTGTTAACAAGGTATTTTAATTAAGTTATGAATTCTGTAAACTGCTGAATGATCTCATGTTGCTAATTGAAGGATTGGCAAAGAAAATTGTCCTTCCAGAATGCAGATGAGTATAGCAAGAGGAGTCTCTGAAAGACGTTTTGAATGGAAGAATAAGCATTAACAACACAAGTAAAGTGTACGAAATTCCTATAAGTAGGGACATTTAGGGTTTCTAGATCACCTAATGTGCAGGAATGTGCAATTAATATGCTAATTAGGTCTCTCCCACCCCATGCCATGCCCCCTGGTACCTTTTGCTTGCAGCTGCGGTCATAAATTTTGCTGAGTTTAATTGAAAGATTGACAGGTATGCAGTTAAGGTTATCCATCACCTGTCAAAATGAACAATGGTCATAATAAATTTTTGTTTTCTAAAAAAAGCGCACACGTGCACTTCTGCACCTGCAACAACCCACCTCCCAGTCGCATTGATTAACGACCACGTGCAAAAGAACAAAGATTATCCTTCACCTGTCGAAATGAACAAAAAGCGGCTGAAGCCTTGCTAACAGAGGGAGCCGATTCTATTGTCCTCCATTCCATTGTCCACGCACCTGCACTTTAGGAAGGCCGCCTGCAACAACCCCACCTCCCAGTCGCATTGCTTATCGAGCGCGTGCAAAAGAACAAATGTTGTCCTTCACCTGTCGAAATGAACAAAAAGCGTGATAAATTATGCTTGTAACAAAAGAGAAGGCTGAAGTCTTGCTAACAAAGGGAGCAGATTCTATTGTCCCCCATTCCATTGTCAGAGCAAGAGTTCGCCAGAAAGACCACCAGTGTAGCACCCCCCTTCCACAGGCATATAACAAAAGAACAGGCTGGAGCCGAGGTAACAAAGAGACGCCATTATCCTGACTCTATTGAATTCCCGTACACGTATGGTGAATATAACAAAGAGACAGTCTGGCGCAGCGATAACAAAAGAAACTTTGGAGTCTTTATACCTGGTCCTGTATTTGTTTGGCCGAGGGGAAAAGAGAGAGACGTCAGTTCCCACGGGGACAGGCATTATTTACATGGTAGATCATAAATTCCAACACCGCTCGACCCCGCCATCATGGCGCCTTCACTGCTTGAAGGTAGTTCCCTCTTAGAGCAGCAGAATCTTCACGAAGACCTACGGGTATACCCGAACATAGATATACACGTTAGTGACAAGTCTAACACATCTACCAAGCACACGAATCTGCACGATAACCAACGAGAATCACCGAGCATAGTTATAATGTTCTGTTTCTGCAGCTATTGACTCTTTTTCAAACAGTGATATCAAAAACGTGTTTAACGTATATCATTACATAATTTAAAGCTCTGTGTATACTTAGAACTCTTTAGGTCTGTGTTCGAATCTTACTGCAGGCAAAAGTTTATTGTTTTTAATGGTTAATGAAAAGAGTGATACTTTGATAGGGTAAAACATTATTATATCATTACCCTGATTAACGAAAGGCGTTCACGTGTATCCAGAGGTCCGAGTTCGATTCTTAGTGTAGTGAAACATTAATGCTTAAGACATATTAAACTATGAAAGCATGCACGGGCAAATTAAAATGTATTTAACAAATATAATTTAATTTTTATATATTATTACGATGTTTTAATGCACAGTATTCTTAGGCATCCAGAGGTCCTAGTTCGAATCTTACCCTGCAAAACTCTAATGCTTAATAATATTAAACTATGTGAGTATGCGCGGTCAGGTTAAAAATGTATTTAACAAATATAATTATTTATATTAAACCCCGGTGTATAGTTAGATATCCCGATGCCTAGACATGATTCTTTATTTTCTTTCTTCTTCTTTGTTTTTTCTTTCGTTTACCTTTTTCTATCTATCTATCTACCTATCTACCTATCTATCTATCATCTATCTATCTATCTATCTATCTATCTATCTATCTATCTATCTATCTATCTATCTATCTATCTATCTATATCTTTCTTCTTGACATGCGCACATTCAAGCATTCATATATACACGAGCACCAGCACAGAGGTATTGCACATACATGTACCAGTGCACTTACACATGCGCACACGCACAACAGTACAATTGCACACACACAAACACTCACACACATACACCAGTGCACTTATATACGATCACACATGCACAGACACCAACGTACACATATACATACGCGCACACACACGTACACATACTCTCATACACCTACAAATATCCACACATACACCAGTGCACGCACGCACACACACGCACACATACATGCGTATACATACACCAGTACACTCACACACGTATACACACACCTACAAACATACACACACACCAGCGCACGCACGCATGTGCACGCACACATACACACACGTACGATAGCATTGGAAATTATTGTCTTTACAGAATTCAAAAACTCTTTGTTTAGTTTCACTGTAACCTAGCAAAATGTAATTCCTTTCAGGCTAATACATTCACATAACTTTCATTCCAACGCATGTTTATAGCTCGCATAAAGACGTTATAGAGGTACTCTCTAAGAGAGAGATAGAGAGAGAGAGAGTGGAATTGAATCAAGTAGGGATAGAAGTGCTGAGAGCCTCTGAGCATGCGCAACAGGTGTTAGTTCCACTGGATGCAATAATCACGTCACGTGTAAACATCCCCACCATGATGATGTGCTGGCATAGTCAGGGTGGCTTTAGGTCCTATATAAACAGCTAACGACGATTGTTACAAGCACTGCGAGCTTATTAGCTCTACATTTAAAATTTAAAGAATTTCAAAAGTAGCAACGTGAGGTGTTTTTTCAATTCAAGAAGAGGTGTGAGCCATCGATTTCTACGCACACACACACAGCATTCATCAACACGAGACAATGCAAGGTGAGTGAGTTCTTTTACATAACTATACAAAATTACTGCTGGCTTTTACAATACATTCAATTTTTTTAAACGATGTAGTGCATCAAAGACAAACCATTACATGAGTATCATATTTTTTAATCTGATCTTTACATCCACATGATTTTCTCTACTCATTCTTTGTTTCTCTAAACATTCATCCTCAATTAACATTCATACGATTTTCTCTACTCATTCTTGTTTCTCCACACATTCATCCTCCGTTAACATTCACACGATTTTCTCTACTCATTCTTTGTTTCTCTACACATTCATCCTCCATTAACATTCATACGATTATATCTACTCATTCTTTGTTTCTCCACACATTCATTCTCAAATAACATTCATACGAATTTTCTCTACTCATTCCTTTTACATTAATATTCACACGATTTTCTCTACTCATTCTTTGTTTCTCTATACATTCATCCTCCATTAACAATCATACGATTTTCTCTACCCCTCATCTACCCCTCTACCATCACATAGATTTCTACACACACACACTCTTCTTCCATTTACATTCACACGATTTTCTCTATCCCCCTATTGTTTTACCGTCACATGTATTTATACATCCATTCTTCTTCCATTCACACGATTCTCTCTACCGCTCTTTGTTTTATCATCACAGGAATTACTACACACGCTCTTCTTCCATTCACCATCACACAGATTTTACACCTACATGTTTGTCATAAACTATCGCTTCTACCAAGCACCCGAACCTATACGAATACCTACGAGTATACCCGAACGCAAACATGCATAAGCCTCCATACTTACAAAAACGGTGATCATGTAGCACAACATCCACTTTAGTTCTAATATAAAGAAATGTATAACTTGTCATTCCATCTGAATAATACAGTGAACATAATAATTCATGATCAATGTCTGTTACAGACTGTTTAGCAGATAGACTTAACAAGATGGCTGAAGAGCGTAGTTTCCTACCGATTCGGCAAGTTCAAGATCTCGAAATAGGTCTTAAATATGAGATAAAGGCCTTAAAGAGAGCTCAAACAAGATACGGTACCAGGATCGTATCTTCGATGGAGGATCGCCAAGTGTTCTTGCCTGAATGCTATAATTTGTTAACCAACGAAGATCTTGCAGAAATGCCCTGGAAAAATATACATAATATATATGTGCAGAGACGGGGAAATTTAAGACATGTAAACTGTTTTGTACCCTCAGCAAAGGTATGTAGAAATACCAAAACTTAAGTATTTCAATGTTCTCCTATTTTACTATGAAAAAGATTCATAAATAAAACAGCTGACTCATTGATATTACATATAAAGATACAAAATATGCATGTTATAGAATTTATAAAAAAAATTCATGAAATCACAATGTCACCTGTTTTGAATGCAGATGGATGTTTTCATCACTTACAAATACATGTTTTCTAAGACTTTAATTGTGTAATGTTTCAGACGGAATAAGGGGAAGAAGAAGAACATATTTGAAGCTCAGGAAAGAGGCTCTTGGAGGATAGAATAACCAGCATTGACACCTCCAAGAAACATTTCTGTAAGAAGCTGGTGCTGAGACGTATACATCACCGAAACACGTTAAGACAGGATTCTTATACAACATTCCAGGGTATACGGTGAAAAAACACGTGTAATTGTGTATACAATACAAGGCATAGCTGAGAGTTAGCAATAATTTAAATGATTGTGAAAATACTTTTAAATGTTGATGAGACTTGCAATTTAGAAAGACTTGAATCCTGTTTGCATAAACAGTATCGAGACTATTTGTTGTGCGGGAATACAAATGATGGCAATAAAGAGACTTTCATTTAAATAATAAAGAAAATTCGCATAACCTAACCGTTACAAGTGAAACGTGGGAACGAGGAGTTGGAGAAGGAGATTACTTGAACTGTACGATAAAAATAATAAAAAAGAATGAAGGAATGCTTTTACATCAGGTTTTATTCATTAAAAATCCTTACATTCCTGATGCAAAGACAATCCTCACATTACAATGATCAGTTTAAAATATAAGCTGCATCACATGCATCAGAGGCTTGTATGCAAGTACTTTATTATGAACTATTAAATAATACAAGGTGATCTGTGCAGGTGATACTTTTTGCACCAGCTTGAATTTCTATTCTGATGTTGACAACGTCATTTACAACTTTCTCTAGATGGTGAGAGCAATCTATAACAAATATAGAAGCAATTTTAAGAAAATCTATTCTCTTCAATACATGATAATTCTGTTTTTCATAATAAGAGCTTGAGTACATATCATACAATGATGAAAATCTCGAGTTTCCAAAGTCAAAGCTCCTATCGTGATAGGGGTAACATTCACTATTGAGATAAAGTCTCAATTTAGCTAGTTACAATGATCAAAAAGGGAACAGTCTTTAGTTGCATTGCTCGACCTTAAAGTCAGAGCACCCAAAGTGACAAATCTCGACTTCTCCATTTTTAGATGTAGTGGCGGCGGCATTCCAGGTAAATGCTTGCGGCACAGCAAACTCAGTATACAGATTCATGGTACTAAATGGGTAAAACAGAGTCTTATCCAGCTTGGCAGTCTTGAGGATTTCAAACATTTCAGCATCAGAACGTCGAATCACAGACATTCTCCACTCGATTAGTACAGGTTTAACAGCAGCTATCTCTTCACCCTGAGGTGAACAGTCCTTGGATCGAATCAGTACTAACACCGAGTGGCTATTGTGTATAAGCTTTGCAGTAGTAGGTGCTCCATTAGATTTAGTAATACTTCCATTGATGTGTAGATAACTTCAACTAGGTAAAGTATATAAATCCTCTGCTTAACATGGGATTTTAATCTCGTCATTAGCGTCCAGAGATAATGTATTATACGGTAAAAACACATGTTCCTCTTCTTTAGTGATCTCGTTGTCGAATCTCGCCGTCCCGGTAACACTGGTGATATCCATGATTATAGGATTATACAGCACAATGCCTGAAGAAAATTTTGATTAAATGACGTTAACACACTGGTTGTCAATGGCAGAGCATGGAGAGGGCGTCGAATCAAGTCGTTATTATATCCTCGAAGCCTCTGATTTCTTCTTCTAAAATCTATGGGCATTATGCTTATATCCTTTTTTCTAAAGTCAATGATATTACTGTTATGCTCTCCTGTACGAAGACTGATTTGTTCTATGAAGTGGGTGTTATGAATTGCAGGTTAATTGGATTTGATGGTTCTTGTGAAATGGTATCCAACCGCAACAGATGAGAAAACTCATAGATCGAGTGTCCTCTTTTACCGTCGAGGAAGGAGACTGATGCAATACTGCACTAGATTCGTATGATGCTCATCTTAAATATATTCATCAGGAAATCATATTCAGCCAGCTGATTAGCTGGAATAACTTTTTTCACCGAAGACCCAGAACGTTCCTATAGAACAATCATTGGAAAACATCAATGAAATTGATTATTACTCTGATCAACGTCAGGAATGGAATAGAGCAACCTAATAATGGCCCGTCGGATCAATCTAAAGAGGAGGATTGAGGAATTTAGTAAGAACAGATTCGTTGCCACTGACAGCAATAGTGTAACTCATTGCGATAGAAATTGCAAGCACAAGTGAACGCAGATGACTGAACTGAAACTCTGAAACCTCTTAGTGTTACACAGCACCTTAACATTTCTGAGGGATCTTTCTAACTCTTTCGCTGGTTTCAATGTTCCTCAGATGCTAATCACGCTATAAAACAACCCGTCTTTAATTTCTGAATAATCTCGCTAATCGCATCAGAAAGGTAATTTTTTACCTAGTGTATGGAACATCATTAACAGCCTTAGTAAGTCTACTAACTCATTAGGATCGGTATAGCGGTATGGCATCTGCTCAATATTCGCTTTGGATATATCTTCTAGTCTTGGTAAGTTAACACTAGAATGCTTGCTTTCATTTATGTGTTTATTAAGAGTTTGCTTATTCAAAGAAACTGCTCTTATTCATTCATTCATGGTAGATCTTGATGCTATTTCAGGATCACTTGAATGAGTTCCAAGTACTGTGCATCTTGAATCCCTCATTTCGGAACTTGAAGAGATTTCAGGATCGCGTGTGGGGATTGTAGTAACTACACAACTGGTCATCTCTTTACAGCATCTTCTCCTATGTTGCTTGAGTCTTGAAATAGATCTGTTTTTTAAAGTTCTATTGCATATGCAGCACTTAATAAAACGATCCCTTCTCCCTTGGGATACATACGAAAAACCAAGATTCTCGTAAATTGACCGTAATTGAGCATCTTTATGAGTATTCATGCTCAAGCAGTATATATCAACTAGCCAATGTATACTATCGATGCTGAATTCGCATACGACAACAGGAGAATGAACTATTATTCGACATTTACGTATTTATATATGATCTCAGGCTTTCATACATATAAACAGTCATAACCAAATTAGACCAAACGAAATATTCTAGTATTCTCATATTAATGTTGTAATTCTGCTAATTATAACTATTTCATTAAGTACAGACAGATTCGAGTATAGCATGAAATGGATTCATAGGGTTAAGTGTACAACTTTTCTTGCTAGTTAGCACTGAGAATGTCCGAGTTGAGTGAGTTACGGGTCTAGCTAGGTCGAGTCTGAAACTCATGCATCCTACTTTTAGCGAAAATGCTGCACATATCTGAGAGCTTTTAGCGAGAGCGGGAAACCTTTTTATCGTGAGTGGGTTACCTTACTGAGTGAGTGGTTTACCTTTTTGAGTGAGTGAGTTACCTTTCTGCGTGAGTGGGTTACCTTTTGAGTGAGTGGGTTACCTTTTTGCGTCGGTGGGTTACCTTTTTGCGTGAGTGGGTTACCTTTTCTGCGTGAGTGGATTACCTTGTTTTAGTCGTCCTCCATGGACTAGTACCATGCTAGCCTCTAGTTCCCAAGGTCGCGGGTTCAAACCCGGCGGAGGGTGATGGAGTTTTTGGGCGTAAAAATACTTAGCATGGCTTCCTTCGGAAGGGAAGTAAAGCCGGTGGTCCCGTGTCGTAGATTTACGGCACGTAAAAGAACCTCAAGCCTGATAAAGAGGCCTCTGAGCAAAATTACTGATCTTTCACTCCCAATATAGAATGGGACGCTAAGAACCATAGTAGGTAAAGAGCGTCCATAAATAAAACTCAATTTTACCTTTTTGCGTGAGTTGGTTATCTTTTTGCGTGAGTGGGTTACCATTTTGCGTGAGTGGGTTACCTTAATTGCTTACCTGTCAGGCTTTCCATTATACTCAACAAAATTTATGACCGCAGCTGCACGCAAAATGTACCAGGGGTGTGGCAGGGGTTTGGGTAGAACTAATTAGCATATTAATTGCACATTTCTGCATATTAAGTGATCTTGAAACCCTAAATTTCTCCTACTCCTATAGGAACTCTAATTAACAAATACATGGTCATCATGATATGTCATGCAATAAAATTGTTTTTAATGTGGATGAAGAGGCTGTACTGAATTCACTTATAGATTGTGCAGATTAGGTTTCACTCTCTTCAATTGACCTATGATATATACCAAAGGCATTTCTTGACAGAAAAGGTGTTTATTCTATATCTAAGAACAATTTTCCTGTTCCTGACTATCCCTGTTTCACTTTAAGTTTAAAGTAAAAGTAAAGAAACCTTAGTGTATCACTGCGCCGAGCACATGGCAGTACCACGTGGCCATATGACAGGAACTAAGCACCCATGTGCATATCTTATTCCTATATTTTCTAATACATAATTCTGAAAGCAGACAAATGAAAGCGGTAGCTGAATGGTTTGGCAGTTGTACCTAGCTATTATTCCTGCTGTAGTTAAAGAAACTGGATTAAACTGCTCTTAACTTAGTTTAGAAATCATTCATTTAATGACTTATATCAGTATACCCTTTGAACTTTTGTGGGCCAACAAGTTAAGAAAATGATGAGTACTAAATGTTAGAAACTACAACAGAAAACGCAACGCAAAAAATGCAAGCAACAATTCCGCATCCTAACAATGAAGTTCAATTATTTCTAAACAGTAGATAATCACATTCATTGTCAATAAAATGGGTATTTTACACAGAATTTGTTAAAAAGGTTTAACGCAATTGTCTTCTCAATTTCCGCGTCTATGTTTCTCCACAGTGGTGGAAGATTCTCAGCCATGACACTCTTGAAAGTAATAATTTTCTCAAGACATGTAAGAGGTATACAGACGGCTTATATTGGAAACCGGCAACGAACTACAGCACCTGCGCATAGCCTCATAAATGGTTTAATATAATGGTTCAGTTAGTTATACGCGAATCCGAATGAACCATTTTGTTTCATAAATTGAACTATTACATTAATCGGTGTTTTAAATTTATCTGCCTAACAATAACCAGAAAATGTTGCGATCTGAAGCGGACTGCTTTGTGTAGAAAAAGAGACGACAGGCTAAGCGGGAAAAGTTGTAGTTCACCCAACAGCCAATCAGGCTTCCTTGTCACGTGGTCTTGTTTACATCTCCTTTAAACTTAAAAGTGAAACCACTTTAGGGAAGAAGTTTTTTTTGACTCGGTATAAGGAAACAATTACTGTTTGACGAAATAACAATACGAAGAGAGTTAGAACTGGTGTTACTGTTGATCATATGTGAAGTTCATCCTACAATCATAAACAACTTAATTGTGTTTTAATTTATTGGACCGTTTATTCTCATTTGTTTCCTATATGTTAAAAGTAAACATTTAAAAGAGGCATTGATATAAATACTTCAGATGCAGTCCCATGTCATGCTACCAAACCATGCTCCCATCTCTGTTCGTTTAAAAACTATTAACATTTGAGTTTAAAAATCGGGCAACTTCACCCATTTGATGGTGCTCAGAAGACTTTACTGCAACTATTGCAAACATTTTTTATTTAGGCCCAGGAGTAACCACCCTTCCGGCTGGGGAATATGTGTATCCTTTCAAGATGCAACTTCCTTCAAATATTCCATCATCATTTGAAGACAAAAATATAAATGCGTACATAAGATACACTGCTACGGCTGTAATTTTTCGACCTCGGAAGCACCATCATCGAAAAGAGATACCTTTTACTGTTATCAATCCATTGGATTTGAACGCTCAGGAATCAGCAAAGGTTTGTATGTCCATACATATATATACATAATATAGAGGCATACAAAGGGATAGGGATTATACTTTTATGCATGTGTGTATTCTCATTTTTGTGTTTCTAAAAATCCTTACTCATTACTTATTTGGAGTATTTAGCTTGTTATTTCAGAAGCTGCATTTGCAAGTTTCTGTGCAAATGAAGGGATAAAGAACTATTTTCTTTAACGTTTTTGAAAGCTAATTTCAAATGCTGGAGCATTACTCTATTTAATCCAAAACTCATCTGCACTTTTAGGCAACATATTGCATAATTCCGAAAGTAATGTCGCCTATTTATTTTCATGGAAACGACAACAGATACAGAAAGCCAAATAACACAGTTAAATAGAGCAGGATTTCAGCTACTTACTGTTATTTTTCCACATAATCATCACCATCCATTATGCACTTTTGCCAACTATGAACAAGAGCCTGCATATCACGCCCGTAAAAATCTGAACCAGCTGAGGCTAGCCACTACCTTACAGCTGTGACAACAGCATCTGAGTCTGGAAAATGTTGGCCACGTAGCCTTTTATAGGCCCAAAGAGATGAAAGTCCAAAGGCGCTAAATCAGGACTGTACGGTGGATGTGGTAGGACAGTCCAGCCTAATTTGGTAATGAGCTCCATGGTCACAAAACTGGTGTGAGGCCTGGCATTATAATGCTGCAGGTGGAAGTTTGTCTTCTTCTCTAAACTGACTCTGGATATTCGGTCTTCAGCCTAGGCTTTGTCGCCTTGTAGGGTTCGGAACTGACATTTGCTCCAGGTTCCAAGGTATCCAAAATAACCACACCCTGCCTAGCCCAGAAGACTGTGCTGTGTCTTGAACTTCTTTGTTGTAGAAGTCGGATGTCGCCCCTCCATGGACTGTCGTTTAGGTTCTGGTCGTAGTGGTGACACCATGTCTCTTCTCCGGTGATGGAATTCAGGAAGTTGTCACCTTCACCCTCGTATTGGTTAAGGATTCAATGAGCTTTTTGGTCTTGTGAAAACATCCGCGGACCCACCTCGCACACACGCTTTGCGATAATTAAGGTTGCGTAACATCTTATCTTAGGCATTAGAGCAGACATTCAGCTCTACACACAATCCCTTGGTCGTAATCCGCCGATCATTTCGGATTAGTTGATCGAGACGTTGTCCTTTATTTGCTGTGACAGCCGCAATCCAGCAATCGAGAACAGGTCGCCCAGGTTTACCTGGGCGGAATATAATCGCCACAGTACCTAGCCGCGTATGCGACTTTACCTGTACGATAAAGGAGGTTTAAAAGAATATTCACAAGCTTTTGATGTTTGTCAATCTGTCATGGGCGGGGTTTAGCTTTGTGCACTACCATTTGGCTGGGTCTCGGTGTTTCCTCATGGGCGGACTAGCGTCCACGTGGTGAACAAGCCCAATGCTGCTTAACTTGGGCGACCGCTTGTGTGGTCGTCAAGTTAAGCAGGCCGGCACGGCAGCAAAGCAAGATGGGAATGCAGGTAATGGGATGGGGGTACTCAAGTTGGCGGCAGGGCGGGTCGCTGCTAGATGGTCACTCATCCAGCTAGCGACCGGGCCCAATGCTGCTTAACTTGGGGAAGTTTGGGAGACGAGGGATTGGCAGACCTCAGGTTCAGGGGTCCAAGCCGTCTTTCGGCAACCGGTAGCTCTTCCTCCGCCGTGGCGCCTTGTGGTCATAGCGGCCCAAAGAGTTAACCAGCTGGTTGGTGTGGTAGGTGAGTTTCGTGTACATGATGCGGGTTCTCTCCCGCACCACGTCCACGATGTATGGGAGACCGGAATGGGTATGTAGGATATGTGATGGGAATCTACGCCCGGTATCATAGATCATCCGAAGCGCCCTGTTCTGAACGGTTTGCAGTCTGCGGATGGTGGTCGCTGCCGCCGATCCCCAGACCTCACAGCCGTACAGAATCAGGGGCGGGATAATCGCCTGATATAGGCGTAGTTTGAGGCGTATGGGCATTGTGGAGCGGATTACAGGGTACAGCTGCCTGAGCGCGGAGTGGCCGAGGCCGACCTTTGCCCTGACATGTGGCGCGAAAGTGAGGCCGCAGTCGAGCGTGACTCCGAGGTATTTGGCTGAGGTAACCCAGGGGATTCTCCTCCGCCGCAACCTCAGAGGCCGCTCGGGCCGCCACCGACGGACCTTCGCCAGGAGAAGCGCAGAGCTCTTCCCCGGGCTGATGGCCATCCTCCACTTTTCGCTCCACCTGCCAATGGCTCGGAGCTGTCGCTGTAGTGGAGGGAAACAGAATCGGGCATTCTTGTTCTGTGCCATTATGAGGACATCGTCGGCATATTGGCACGTAACAGTCCTGGGTTCCGTGGGGAAGTCCGACATGTAGGCCGCGAAGAGAAGCGGGGACAGTACACCGCCTTCCGGGACTCCAGCGGCTATGGGACGGACTGAGGAAACCTTCCCCTCCACTCTCACCCTGAATGTGCGGTCCCGGAGGAAACTGCTTATCAGGGCAAGATAGGCGGGAGGGATGTCTGACTCCTTGAGTTTGTACAAAAGGCCTTGGTGCCACGTCGTGGCAAAGGCCTTCTCTACGTCCAACAGCACTGCTATGGTCTTGAAGTTCTCCTGGAAGCCCAGGGAGGCCTTCTCGGCCAATCGCAGTAACTGCAGGGTTGTGGAGTGCCAATGGCGAAAACCAAACTGATGGTCCGGGAGGAGCTGCCTTTCCTCAAAGAGAGGTGTAAGGCGGGCAAGGAGCAACCGCTCAAAGACTTTTGAGACGGTTGGGAGCAAGCTGATGGAGCGGTAACTGCATGAAAAGACCGGATCCTTGCCGGGCTTTAAAATGCATACCACCCGCGCCTCCTTCCAACTAGTTGGAAAGTGACGGAGGTGAAGGCATGCATTGAAAATCCGCGTCAAATGGATGACGGCCTTCTTGGGAAGGTGCTGGAGCATGGGCGCCGTGACGCCGTCATGTCCAGGGGATTTGTTCGGGTTGAGCTTTCGGATCTCGGAAGCCACCTGTTTAGGGGTGACTATAGGAAGATGGACCTCCTCGTGGCGCGGTTGTGGTTCCTCATAGAGGTAATCCACAGTCGCTTCCACAAGCTCAGTAAAGTCTTCGTCCTGGGGGTCCTCCCGCGGTTCAAATTGAAGTTCCAGATGGTCTGCAAACACTGTGGCTTTTTTGCGGGGCTCGAAAGCGAGTCTCCCGCGAGTGCCGTGCAGAGGATGCTGGTACTGGGTTTTATCCTTCCTCAAGGATTTGATAATCCGCCATGGTTTCTTTTCCTGTAGGTTTACAGTCTCCATCGTTCTTTCCCAGGCCTCCTTTCTGTGCACACGGAGCAGTCGCCTTGCCAGGGTTTTGAACCGCTGGTATACTGCCCCTATCCTGGGATGGCGGAAACGCTGCCATAGCTTCCGTACAGTTGCCTTGGCTTTTAGCAGCTGCCGGAGTTCGTTAGGGATGGTTCTCGGGTTGGGGATGTCAGACGGGATGCGGTGGGTATGTGCACGTACCGCATTCAGGATCTGTTGGGAGAAGTCTGCCGCCACCGCTTCCAGGGCATCGATGGAATCGATGCGTGGCCGCGGGTTGACAGACCGGTTCAGTTTATGGACGGCTGCATCCCAGTCGACCTCGTTTACCCAGTCTGGGCTGACCAGTGCTGGCATTGAAACGTTGGAATCCACCAGGACAGTGTCATGGTCGGAATCCAGCTCGTTTACCGCCGAGAGCTCTAGATGGAATGGAATGTTTTTGGTGATCATGATGTTGAGAATATCCGGCCTGCCGCGGGCCGGATAAAACGTAGGCCCTCTCGGTCCGTGCGCGATTAGGCTTGGGTCTCCGCTGATGAGGCGGTAGAGTCCGCGGCCTTTCTGGTTAACCGTGCGGCTGTGCCAGAGCCCATGCTTCGCGTTGAGGTCTCCTGCAATGCAAACCACTGGGTGTAGGTTGAGTAGGGTTCGGTAATCTGCTTCATAGAAGCGATGGTCTGGAGGGTCATAAACCGCTATCAGCAATGTGTCTAGCCCGCCAATGGCAAGCCGAATGGCGCAAGCTTCCACATGCTGTAGTGGTGGGAGAGGGAAAGGTGTATGCGTGATATGATTTTTGATGAATATAGCTGTACCGCCCCCCGGTCGGCCGACCCGATCTTGCCGATGGGTGACGTAACTTGGCAGCGAGAAGTTAGTACCAGCAATGAAGTGTGTTTCACAGACCATTAGAATATCAATTCCGTAGGAGGTAACAAACTCAAGTACGCTGGGGTAATGCCCCCTCACTCCGTTAGCGTTCCAGAACGCAGCTCGTAATGACCTCCGGACGAGTCTGGCAGCCATTACAAAGCAGAGTTAGGGAACAGATGCTCCAGCGTTTCGAGCATGACTTGGTGCTTTTGAATGGGGCTTAACTGCGGGTTAGCGAGTTGCAGTTGCAGTGTCGTAGCGCAGGTAGGGCCTTTTTGATGAGGTCACCAAACCACAGGGATAGGGCCCGGAATTCTTCCAAATCTGTTTGGGAGATGGTATCCCCAAAACCTGCCATGGAGGCCGGTGTTGTTGCCGGGAGCGCCGGCGTATCTGGCACGGCAGTGGCCGGTGTCTTGGGCACTGCCGCGGTCGCTGGTGGTTTAGGTGCCGCCACTGTGGGCGGGACTTGGGGCTGTTCAGTAGCCGGGGCCTGCGATTGGCCCGGTATGGTTGTAGATGCAGGACCTTTGTTCTGTTTCTTCTTCTTGTTTTCTTCTGACGTTTTGTTCGTTGTTGTACTGTTGGTTGTTCCTGCTGTGGCACTTCCTCGGGCGATGTTGTCGCCGTCGTCGCCGCAGTGGTATTCGGCGTCTCTGTTGGTCCCTCCTTAGAAGCCGAAGCTCCTCCCGCTCCTTGGAGCGTCGTCTCGGCCTTCTTGAGAGCGGCCGCAAAGGAGACTCCCGGTCAGACTGTAGCCGGTGCCGGTGCTCCTTGTCGACGGCTCTCTATTATCCTCTGCCTCGCCACGCAGCCCTTGTAGACACTGACGTGGTCCTGGCGGCAGTTAGCGCATGTCTTCTCCTCGGGTGCCTTTTCTCAATCCCGCAGAAGATGGGGGTCCAGCACAGCGCAGGCATGCAAGCTTGCGCTCACACACCAGGCTGGAGTGATGGAAGCCCATGCATCTGTGGCATTGCACTGGTCCACCTTGGCCGTAAAAGCGTTCAACCTTTACGACCGTGTGGAACAGCACCCGAACAGCGTCAATGGGCTGGTTCTCCTCGCCAGGGACCTTGTCCACAACGACGAGGTAGAGAGGCATCGGAACCTTGACCGGACCTTCCTCGGTAATAATAGTCTTCCTTAGCTGTGCCACAGCCGAGACAGCAATGTTGTGTTCCTCTAAGAGAGCTGCCCTGACGTCGTCCGGCTGGCACTCTGAGTCTAGGCCCCTGATCACCCGGCGCTCCACATGTGGACGTTGTGGTGAGTAAGAGTAGAAAGGAATGTGCAGGTCTCTCAGCACCTGCTTGGCTGCCTCGAAATCCTCGGGCGTGAAGGTCTGTATATGGACCTTAAAGGGCCTGCGCTTTGCTTCAAAGCCGCCCGTTATGTTTGCCGCTAGCCGCCGAATGACTCCTATGTGATCCCTGAAGGAGTCCGCTATGATTGGCGGTAGCTTGGCCCCCCTTTTGGATGGGGGTTGTACTGAAACCTGTGGTGGTGTCTGCTTGCTCGCGCCCGAGTTAGGTTTGGAACCCGAGGGTGCCCTTTTCCTTCCCTCGACGACAGTGAAGCCTTCGAGATCGGACTCCTCCTCCTCCGAATCAGGCAGAGGGGTGAAGGAGGGGTGAGAGGGGATTGCTGGTGTTACACCGGCAGTGATCTTCTGAGGGGCCGTAGCCTTCCTCTTAGATCCCTTGGACCTACCTTTGATTGAAGCTCCCAGTATGGGAGAGGAGAAGGAGCTGGGTCCTGGTACTTGCCCGTCATTGGGGTCAAGGGTCGGCGCGGTTGCCCTTCGGCTGTCCGCAGAGGACCGGACCTCCGCGAGGGAGGCGCCTGTACGAGCCATATCGGCCCTGGGTGCCGGACCAGAGGTCCTGACCCTTGGCTTTGGTCTTGCGAACCCGCTGTCTCGTGGTCCGTCAGTCAGTGCGTCCAAGTCTTGGAAAAATAGATGATAGTCAGAGAGTAGTACGAAATGTGGGAAAACCTGTTCTCAAGAATTACCGCTGGACCTTAGCGTGAGACCAGGGACAAGCTATCAGGGGATGCTAAGTCCACTGCTTGCCCGGCTCCGCTCGACGATTCGCCCGGCCGGGCCTTTTTCTGGCGGGCTAGAAGGGGAAGCATGTCCACTGCCCGCCAGTGGCAAAGCGCAAGCCCTACAAGGTCCATATACAGACCTTCACGCCCGAAGATTTCGAGGCAGCCAAGCAGGTACTGCGAGACCTGCACATTCCCTTCTATTCCTACTCGCCGCAACGCCCACATGTGGAGCGCCGGGTGATCAGGGGCTTAGACTCGGAGTGCCAGCCGGACGACGTCAGGGCAGCACTCTTAGAGGAGCACAACATCTCCGTCTCGGCTGTGGCACAGCTAAGAAAGAACATCATTACCGAGGAAGGTCCGGTCAAGGTTCCGATGCCTCTCTACCTCGTCGTTGTGGACAAGGTCCCTGGCGAGGAGAACCAGCCCATTGACGCTGTTCGGGTGCTGTTCCACACGGTCGTAAAGGTTGAACGCTTTTACGGCCAAGGTGGACCAGTGCAGTGCCACAGATGTATGGGCTTCCATCACTCCAGCCTGGCGTGTGAGCGCAAGCTTGCATGCCTGCGCTGTGCTGGACCCCATCTTCTGCGGGATTGCGAAAAGGCACCCGAGGAGAAGACATGTGCTAACTGCCGCCAGGACCACGTGAGTGTCTACAAGGGCTGCGTGGCGAGGCAGAGGATCATTGAGAGCCGCCGACAAGGAGCACCGGCACCGGCTACAGTCCGACCGGGAGTTTCCTTTGCGGCCGCTCTCAAGAAGGCCGAGACGACGCTCCAAGGAGCGGGAGGAGCTTTGGCTTCTAAGGAGGGTCCAACAGAAACGCCGATTACCACTGCGGCGACGGCGACAACATCGCCCGACGAAGTGCCACAGCAGGAACAGCCAACAGAAAAACGAACAAAACGTCAGAAGAAGAACAAGAAGAAGAAACAGAGCAAAGGTCCTGCACCTAACACCAAGCCGAGCCAATCACAGGCCCCGGCTACTGAGCAACCCCAAGCTCCGCCCACAGTGGCGGCACCTAAACCACCAGCGACCGCGGCAGTGCCCAAGACACCGGCCACTGCCGTGCCAGATACGCCGGCGCTCCCGGCAACAACACCGGCCTCCATGGCAGGTTTTGGGGACACCATCTCCCAAACAGATTTGGAAGAATTCCGGGCCCTATCCCTGTGGTTTGGTGACCTCATCAAAAAGGCCCTACCTGCGCTACGACACTGCAAGCTGCAACTCGCTAACCCGCAGTTAAGCCCCATCCAAAAGCACCAAGTCATGCTCGAAACGCTGGAGCATCTGTTCCCTAATTCCGCTTCGTAATGGCTGCCAGACTCGTCCGGAGGCCATTACGAGCTGCGTTCTGGAACGCAAACGGAATAAGGGGGCATTATCCCAGCGTACTTGAGTTTGTCAACTCCTACGGAATTGATATTCTAATGGTCTGTGAAACACACTTGATTGCTGGTACTAACTTTTCGCTGCCAAGTTACGTCACCCATCGGCAAGATCGGGTCGGCCGACCGGGGGGCGGTACAGCTATATTCATAAAGAATCATATCACGCATACACCCTTCCCTCTCCCTCCGCTACAGCATGTGGAAGCCTGTGCCATTCGGCTTGCCATTGGCGGGCTAGACACTTTGCTGATAGCGGTTTACGACCCCCCAGACCATCGCTTCTATGAAGCAGATTACCGAACCCTACTCAACCTACACCCAGTGGTATGCATTGCAGGAGACCTCAACGCGAAGCACGGGCTCTGGCACAGCCGCACGGCTAACCAGAAAGGCCGCGGACTCTACCGCCTCATCAGCGGAGACCCAAGCCTAATCGCGCACGGACCGAGAGGGCCTACGTTTTATCCGGCCCGCGGCAGGCCGGATATTCTCGACATCATGATCACCAAAAACATTCCTTTCCATCTAGAGCTCTCGGCGGTAAACGAGCTGGATTCCGACCATGACCCTGTCCTGGTGGATTCCAACGTTGCAATGCCAGCTCTGGTCAGCCCAGACTGGGTAAACGAGGTCGACTGGGACGCAGCCGTCCAAGAATTGAACCGGTCTGTCGACCCGCGGCCACGTATCGACTCCATCGATGCGCTGGAAGCGGCGGCGGCAGACTTCTCCCAACAGATCCTGACTGCGGTACGTGCACACACTCACCGCATCCCGTCTGACATACCCAACCCGAGAACCATACCTAATCAACTCCGGCAGCTGCTAAAAGCCAAGGCAACTGTACGGAAGCTATGGCAGCGTTTCCGCCATCCCAGGATAGGGGCAGTATACCAGCGGTTCAAAACCCTGGCAAGGCGACTGCTCCGTGTGCACAGAAAGGAGGCCTGGGAAAGAACAATGGAGACTGTAAACCTACAGGAAAAGAAACCATGGCGGATAATCAAATCCTTGAGGAAGGATAAGACGCAGTACCAGCATCCTCTGCACGGCACTCGCGGGAGACTCGCTTTCGAGCCCCGCGAGAAAGCCACAGTGTTTGCAGACCATTTAGAACTCCAATTCGAACCGCGGGAGGACCCCCAGGACGAAGACTTTACTGAGCTCGTGGAAGCGACTGTGGACTACCTCTATGAGGAACCACAACCGCGCCACGAGGAGGTCCATCTTCCCATAGTCACCCCTAAACAGGTGGCTTCCGAAATCCGAAAACTCAATCCGAATAAATCCCCTGGACATGACGGCGTCACGGCGCCCATGCTCCAGCACCTTCCCAAGAAGGCCGTCATCCATCTGACGCGGATTTTCAATGCGTGCCTTTACCTCCGTCACTTTCCAACTAGTTGGAAGGAGGCGCGGGTGGTATGCATTTTAAAGCCCGGCAAGGATCCGGTCTTTCCATGCAGTTACCGCTCCATCAGCTTGCTCCCAACCGTCTCAAAAGTCTTTGAGCGGTTGCTCCTTGCCCGCCTTACACCTCTCTTTGAGGAAAGGCAGCTCCTCCCGGACCATCAGTTTGGTTTTCGCCATGGGCACTCCACAACCCTGCAGTTACTGCGACTGGCCGAGAAGGCCTCCCTGGGCTTCCAGGAGAACTTCAAGACCATAGCAGTGCTGCTGGACGTAGAGAAGGCCTTTGCCACGACGTGGCATCAAGGCCTTTTATACAAACTCAAAGAGTTAGACATCCCTCCCGCCTATCTTGCCCTGATAAGCAGTTTCCTTCGGGATCGCACATTCAGGGTGAGAGTGGAGGGGAAGGTCTCCTCAGTCCGTCCCATAGCCGCTGGAGTCCCGGAAGGCAGTGTACTGTCCCCGCTTCTCTTCGCGGCCTACATGTCGGACTTCCCCACGGAACCCAGGACTGTTACGTGCCAATATGCGGATGACGTCCTCATAATGGCACAGAACAAGAATGCCCGATTCTGTTTCCCTCCACTACAGCGACAGCTCCGAGCCATTGGCAGGTGGAGCGAAAAGTGGAGGATGGCCATCAGCCCGGGGAAGAGCTCTGCGCTTCTCCTGGCGAAGGTCCGTCGGTGGCGGCCCGAGCGGCCTCTAAGGTTGCGGCGGAGGAGAATCCCCTGGGTTACCTCGGCCAAATACCTCGGAGTCACGCTCGACCGCGGCCTCACTTTCGCGCCACATGTCAGGGCAAAGGTCGGCCTCGGCCACTCCGCGCTGAGGCAGCTGTACCCTGTATTCCGCTCCACAATGCCCATACGCCTCAAACTACGCCTGTATCAGGCGATTGTCCCGCCCCTGATTCTTTACGGCTGCGAGGTCTGGGGATCGGCGGCAGCGACCACCATCCGCAGACTGCAAACCGTTCAGAACAGGGCGCTTCGGATGATCTACGATACCGGGCGTAGATTCCCATCTCATATCCTACATACCCATTCCGGTCTCCCATACATCGTGGACGTGGTGCGGGAGAGAACCCGCACCATGTACGCGAAACTCACCTACCACCCCAACCAGCTGGTTAACTCTTTGGGCCGCTATGACCATAAGGCGCCGCGGCGGCGGAAGAGCTACCGGTTGCCGAAAGACGGCTTGGGCCCCCGAGGCTGAGGTCTGCCAATCCCTCACTTCACAAACTTCCCCAAGTTAAGCAGCATTGGGCCCGGTCGCTAGCTGGATGAGTGACCATTTAGCAACGACCCGCCCTGCCGCCAACTTGAGTACCCCCATCCCATTACCTACATTCCCATCATGCTTTGCTGCCATGCCGGCCTGCTTAACTTGACGACCACACAAGCGGTCGCCCAAGTTAAGCAGCATTGGGCTTGGTCACCACGTGGTCGCTAGTCCGCCCACGAGGGGACACCGAGACCCAGCCAAAGGTAGCGCAGCAAGCTAAACTCCGCCCAAGACACATAAATCAAAAGCTTGTGTACATTCTTTTATCCTTCTATATCGCACAGGTAAAGCCGCATACGCGGCTAGGTACTGTGGCGATTACATTCCGCCCAGGTGAACCTGGGCGACCTGTTCTCGATTGCTGGATTGCTGGATTGCCCGCCAGTGGGAGAGGTGAAGGCGGCTCGCACTCTCGCGGCCGAGCGGCAAGCTAGAAGAGGGTGCTGTGCCCACTGCTTGCCGCTATGGTGATGGCTGCCGGTGGAAGGCAACTTGCAGGAGATGCCGCTAGCTGCCGCTGAGGTGTCCCACGAAGCGACGGTTGAAGGCGCTGGCCTTGCCCACGATGGTGCTGCACTGCCCAAGAAGACCGAAGCAGTAGTCCCTGAAGACGATGTGCACCCTTCGGCTCCAGGATGCGGAATGCGTCGTGACAGCCGAGCAGGATCGACCAAGGCGTGGCCTGTCCTACGCATCCTTTTCACCACTTTTGTCACGCTGTACCCACTGCCTCACTTTACTCACATCTACTGTATCCTCTCCATACACCTTTAGCAAGCTCGATTGATTTAAATTGGCGCAGTTTGTTCAGCGGTAAGGAATTTAATCACACATCGCTGTTTTGTAGGCACCTCAATGTCATTAGTTGGAATGCTCCCCTGTTGCTGCTATCTGTCGCAGAACAACAAAACTAACAGGCCACTGGCGGGAAAGTTCAGCAATTAATACTACACCAACATAATCTGGCTGGGACACTCAAGGGCAACACAAAAAATGGGAGGCATTACTTTCGGATTGACCCTTGTACATGCTGTTCACACTTGTTTAGCATTATGTTATATCATATTATGTTATATTTGTCATACTGTGCTATATTATAACATTAGATGACTACGATGTTACTCAGAATAAGGCTAAATCATTATATATAACTTTCTGTGCCTCTTGGCAAGCCAAGAGATAATATCGCTGGCTGATATATTACATTTAATAATTCTAAAACCAGCACATTTTAAAACTATCAGTTACTCAGTAGTTGTTGTTTACAGAACAGAAGGATTGAGGATAAAATTAATCACATTAATGCATTTACATCAGATTCTTAGATAATTCAATAGACCTTGTCTGCTGCTTATATTTGTCTGACAAATAAAAGGACGAGGAAGAAAGAAGAAGGAAAAAATTATTTCACTTTCTCAAATCACTGATTTTCTTCTGAACTTATTTACATATATTTTATAAACAAGTCTATATAATAGCATTTTAGTAAAGCAACAACAGAGAGCATAGATTATCCAAGTGTGAGGATTATTTTCAGAAATTGATCGAATAACATGTACAAAATTCAATAAATTATTAGTTGAAATGAAAATCAGCTGAACTATTGTATACAATAATAGAGAGATTTTTAAAAATGAAGCTCAGAATTAGTGTAAAAGGTTTGAAATTCTTCTAAAAATGCTAGAGAACTTGCACGATTCCCGAAGAATGGAGGCAAGCAATAGTGGTTCCTGTTTGCAAAGGGGGGGGGAAAGAAGTAGTAATGAAAGCTGTAGAGGACGTAGCCCCCTGACTTCCACATATAGAGGTACTGACGGAGTGAGGGGGAGAAATAAATGAAACCAAGACGCTTACTATGCTTTTAATTTTTATTATTTGCTTTAGATTTTGTTTTTGATAGCCAACAAGGGCGAAATTAATTAAGTTAGAAATTTAAGTTTGGCATTAATACCAGTATGTATAATTCCAATGAACTTTAATCTTACACTTAACAATAGATACGTTAGGCTTAGTCGACAGCATACGATGTATCGAGTTTAAATACTACAAACCTGCGATCAAGGAAACAGTTGGTATAGCCGTTTCTGATCTTGGCAACATTATAGCAGGCTAATGTGCATTGTGCTAAGTTTGAGAGTTGGAAACTGACAGAAGGGATGCACTGGGAGTGAAATTAAGATAACTATGCGTATATGTTAATGCACTGTTTTCAATTAATATATTCCTTGTGGCTATTAATAACGTTATTAAATACCTAGGTCACCTATAAAGTCCTGCATGTACACTGATGATTTAACAGTATTTTGCTAACACACATAACAGTATTATAACCTCCACACAAGCATTACTCTA
This sequence comes from Deroplatys truncata, assembly GCA_030765065.1. Lineage (NCBI taxonomy): Eukaryota > Metazoa > Arthropoda > Insecta > Mantodea > Mantidae > Deroplatys > Deroplatys truncata. Next base: position 170,533,605 of record CM060979.1, read on the forward strand.
AACGACTGTAATGTTCTCATCAGGCACTGGCTTCAATTTCTCCGTCTCTAAACAAGCTGTATTACTTTCTCCATGAAAAGCCTCCCAACTGCAGAATTTTGGACCTGTTCTTAAATGAAAACAAATTCGAGAATATTAAAAATATAAAACCTCTTGATCGTTATTCAACAGCAAACTGTCATAGACATTACATTTGGAAACCTTGAGCTTGTTTGTCATATACATTGCCATTCAAAGGATTATACTGGAGTGCATAAAGTGTGGCCTATAATGGAACGAAGCTGTTTATGTTGTTATAAAATCTAGCCCCCACCTCTATCAGCGTTATCACCTCAGTTTCTCGAGCATAATTCCGGTTACTTTACCTCCTCCAAAGTATGGCCGAACTGCCAACGGATAACATTACAACTTAAAACTTATATTTTCACGATACACTGCGTTTTCTTAATGCTGATTTTGTTATTGCCGTTTAGTAGTGGCAACGACTTAACCCTTGTGTCCATGTCACCGATGAAAGCTCTCGTGTATGTAAATGTCATAGCTGTTGTTCATTTTGACCACGCACGCAAATAATTCACCACTTCCTCTAGAAGGCCGAATTATATTGTAATTGGCTTAGCCTTTCCTTGTTTACCAATCGTAAAGAAACTGTTTCGTAGAGGTGCTAGCCTAGCCACCCTTCCATTCCGCCTAGATTATAAGCATCGTTCATTGGTTGGTTCCTGTATGTTTTTCAGGCCAGTCACATAGAGAACTGAAGCCGCTTGGGTGGAGCAAAAGTTGGTTAACTGAAGCTGAAAACCTTACGGAGAGAGAAACGCTATGTCGATCGAAGGGAATGGACCACTTTTTATTCATGGTAGTGTACATTAGCCAATCAGGTGAAAGGGGAAGAAAAGGGAGCGCGGAAGGATACATGTCAGCGGGGAAAGATTATAAGAAGCAGGGTATAGGTCTTGTTAGCTTATTATTATTATTATTATTATTATTATTATTATAATCCGGTGACAAGCCTTCAGATTGAAGCAATTGAACCACTTCTCTCTACCTGCAGGAAGATGAGTATCTCCTATATCATTTATGCAGTTTCAGCTAATGCGTTATTACCAATAAACCTTTCCAAATAGTTTTTCATTGATACCACTTAAACCGGCGTCGTATATGTTCTTTACACACTAGAATTATGGAGTAAGGGATTGAAAGGGTCTAACATCTATCCCCATCATCTCGAAATAAAAATCTCTCTCTACCACCTTTTACGGCTATCTGGCAGTATTCAGCTTTATTTTAACAGAAAACCTCAAATACCAAATTTCATCTTCAAACAAATACAAAGGGTTCTAGAGAAGTGTTTCGCAACCTTTTTTGCCTTGGAGAACACTGTAAACGTTAATCGAACCCTAGGAAATTCCAGCAGTTTGACGCATAAGTTTTCGCCTAGGCTAAAGTACAACCTTTTGTTGTGTAATATTATTACAAATGCTCTGTTTATACATTTGGACGAACCATTCTCATTTGGCAATAATAATAGTAATAATTCGTCGACCCTCAATTTGTATTCACTGCCAGTTTAGTGTGAAATGTTTACTTGTCCTTTGGTACACAATAGTTTTGCTCTAGGCTGCAGCTTTCTGAGAGAAAGTCCAACTTCTTCGATGGATAAAAGTCTATTTCTTTGCTTGGTTTTAATGTTTGTCGAACAAGAAAACTCCTGTTCACACAAATAAGGTGTGAAGAACTGGAGTAATACCTTTAAATATTTATATGAGATTACATGGAACTCTTTTAGCATCATTAACCAAAACACACCTAGAGATTGTTCACTGAATTTCACTTTTGATGTCCGATCACATTCCAATTCAGCTAATTTCTCTTCCTCTTCCAAGCTGAATACATCTTATGTGCTGCTCGAGCATTCTATGAAAGGGTTCCTGATTCGGTCATACATCCCCGATGATGAAGAGAAGTTCCCACCTGTCAAGATTTGCCGCTGATAGGGATTCATGGTTGAAAATTATTAGTATAATATATTCATGCTTGTATGTTTGTTTTGGGAAACTAGGATAAGTAAGAAAACATGTAAACAGTACCTTTCAGAAGATTTTTTCCAAATACCAAGCTTACCTTTAAAAACCAGGACTTGTCCATGGGTGACAGAATATTTTCTTTGTGACCTTGCATGTTAGTGTTCAGCGTATTTAAATGGTCGTAAATATCTGCAAGGTACCCAAGTTTATGATCCAAGATTTGTCTTCAAGAAAATTGCAGAACGCTGTTTTATTATGTTCCTTAAATAAAATCAGAAGTTCCTGTCGAAGTTCAAATACTCTGCCTAACGCCACTTTACCCCTTGAAAGCCACCTAACTTCTCTGCGTAGGAGGAGGGTAACGTGGTCTTGTCCCATGGTTTGAAATATTTTGGTGGATATGAGAGGTTGGTGGACGTTGTTTAATAAAGTTGACTATTCTAACTGCCGTGTCAAAAACATCTTTCAGTTCATCTTCAAGCGTTTTCGAAACAAGAACTTCGCAATGAAGAAAACAATGAGTTATGATAGATAATATTTGTTTCACTCCTTTCACGAGCGAAACGAATCGAGAGGCCACCATCAGTGCATATTCTGACTCAGTAATCCCACGGCGGTGCACGGATTCTAAATAGGTAGATAACACGTCATATACATTTTATTCTCAACATGTTACATCTCTTTGTAATAAACGGCGTTTTATGCTATTTCTGCACCCTACTCAAATCTTACTAATGCTGCTAACATTGTAATTTAGTTGTCTGCAGACTCATCAACTGGTATGGCAAAGTTAGAATTTTGCGAAGCTTCGGACAAAACCATTTCAGTGTCTTGTCATTCACCTGGCTGCTAAGGGTATTATTGGGCACAGTAATCTTTTCTATTTACCTTCAGCTTCTTTTCCTAGCTTCGTTTTTACGTAATACTATTTTACTAACTGGCAGAATTAAATCCGTCATATGTAGTGTGACTTTTCATATTTTGCAAAACTACTGTGCTAATAAATAGCTTGCTTCCTGAGCTTTCTCAATAATTGAAAATTTTTTGTTGAAGGTTTTACTCTGCTTGCTTTGTTCCTACAAAATCCGTATAAAATAATCAGGTTTTGTTGGACAGATGACCATGATTCGTTCCAAAACGCTGACTTAATTTTGCTGGGAACACTGCAGTATTTGTAGATTTCTTGCCACAAACAATACACAGGGGAGTAGGACAACACTCATATTAGTCCATGCAAAACTTATTGCTAAATAGCTTTCATTTTACAGACGAATGTCTGTTATTTAGTTTTTTCATTAACTTATAAGAGTAATTTGTTGAATTATTATTTGTATGTTAGAATAATTCTGGCATTTTGGGTTAAAATACCTATATTTTTAGGAGTACTTGGTTCATTAACATGCGCACTAAGCATATTTTCAGCAGTATCACCCCCATCCTCTCCGCCTTCCTCCATCTCCATGGAAACGCGAGCCCTTTTCACATATTTCCACGTTGCCCAGCAGCACTAATATTCACAGTAGAACAGGAGATATATTCTCCTACTAACCGGCACCAATAACAACACTATAAATCAGTACTGCAGGACGCACCAAAAGCATGACCAGGTTAGAATAAGGGCCAAACTTCCTTCGCTGTGACTAGTTAGCAGACAAACCACATGTCATGTTGAAGGACAATGAACACCAAATCTATCGGACATGCTACCACAATTCTTTGCCGTGATGGCCATTTTGGTTCTAACAGTGTCAAGTTGAAGTGGGCATGCTAGTGGTCAATGCAGAAATTTGGAGGAAAATCGCCCATTGTGCTGCACCAAATTGAAAAAATATATTGTCTTATAGGATAAGGGTGTTTAATTTACCAAGAAACAACAACAGAGCAGCCTATTGAGTACAGAATTGAATAGCGCCCTTAACAAGATTGCAACCCTCATTTCTTCCAAAGTTGACCTTTATATGGCAAGGCAGAGTTATTGGATATATTCTACCAATGCCCCCTGAAACTACTATCTCTGCCTTGTCCCAAGCACCATTAACAAATCTTAGTCCACGTAAAACTCAACTTTGAAAAAAATGAGGGATACAACCTTGTTCTGGGTGGCAATTGAATTGTAGGCGAGACAAATGCTTTTCGTTCTGAAAGTACTGCCAAGATATTTATGTACAGTGAAAATGTAAAGAAATAGATGCCTGTACAAGCTAACTCAGGGAGGGACTGAGAAGGCCTTTAGCCATCCAATTAAAAAGAAGAATATGGCGTTTGTTATACTTAGGTGATGATGTCACATTGCATTGGTAAAATCGAAATCAATACTTTGATTTCTGTCCTATTTATTTAAACCAGATGAGCATCCATTCGTTCAGAGCCTAAGTGAATTTCTCTTGGAGGTGGACTGTATCTCAAAAGATATTCCACTAAAGAAAAAGAAGTAGATGGTCAAAATAAATATGCTTTACATAGTAGTAGATAACTTTGGAATAGCATTTAAGCTCCAAAACAATAGGTAAAAAACTCTCAGTGAAACTGAGTAATCAAGCTACTAAAACATTACATTTAAAAGAAATATTTGTTTAATAAGTATTTAAGTTTTCTCAAAATTTTGATTAATGTTTACATTCAAAGGATGATCCGTCGATTGCTAACCTATATGATGTTTTAAAATCTATAAAGTCTATTATTGACTGCATTTTGCTCATTGGCAAGATATTTGTGTTTCAAAACGTGTTAGCGCCTCCGTAAATAAATCTTGGATCTACCTCTGAAGGCTTAATTTTTTTGCTTAAAGAAGGCACCTAAATTTACTGCTCAAAGCCTTATGTTGAATAAAAATTGAGACAATTTTATCATTTTTTTGTTTCATTGACAATAAATAAGCGATCGATGAGCCATCCTTTGGATACATGCATTAATTAAAACTTTGAGAAAACTTAAATACTTATTAAACAAATTTTCCTTTTAAAATATAATATTCAGGTAGTCGTAACTACATCAGTGTTCATTTTCCACAATTTATTTTCCCATTATTGTTCTTCAGAATCATTAAATGTTAAAATATTCCAAGGAAAACAGGAATATGGTATATTTAGCTGAAAAAGTTGCTGTAGAATGTGAGTATCGGTAGAAGTTTACCGGGTTAGGTTTGGTCTTTTTAATAAAAGACAGATAAAAGGTAATGAAAATGCCTCTAATGAGCGAGTGATTATTTTGTGGTATGCCCTAGTGTTGATGGTGTTACTTTTGATCGGATGGAATTGAGCTCAACCCCTGTCCCGATTTGAATCAGATAGTTCGAACAATAAAGGGACTGAATAACAGATTACTGAGTTGAAAAATATGAAAAGAGATTTGAAACGAATGTAAGTAACATCTCCCAGGAAATGAAGGAGGTTGTTACAGGATATCAGCAAAGAGTGGAACAAGATCTCCAGAATCATGACGAAAGGTTAAAGAGACTGGAAAAACTCTAGGCAAATGGCAGGAAATTTAACATCGTCATTTTTGGAACCAAAGAAAACAGGAATAAGAGAACCGAGGTGGGAGATTTTTAAAGGAAAAATTAGAATTTCAATACAAGGCTGAGAAATAACTGATTAATTTAGAAATGGTAGAAGAGGTGTGAGGGCAAGGCCGATACTTATTAAATGTACTGCCAGAAATTTAAATGGATGGTGTTGGCAAATGCAAATGAAAAAAGAATCGAAAAGTACAAGTATATTTATAGAGCAGGATTACGGAAATAAATAAGGAAGCATAAGGCCATCTTACTGAAGCAAATGAAAAAAGCTAGAGAAGGTAAAACTACTTATGTCAGGGATCCTAAATTTATTCGTAAACGTCAAGAAATAGGATATAGGTGGACAAAATACGAGAATGACGGACACAGGCAGCAAAAATAAATTGAAGCCCGATAGCTGACCCGTGAGTGGAGAAGGAAGAATAGAAATGGAGAGACAAACATATCACCACTCCGCATCATCTCCACAACAGCTGCGAGGTGACATCAACGGGTTGACCTAGAGTGCTTTTGGACTATAGAGTGAGGCGGGCTTGAATATAGTATCCAAGCCTGGTGGAAGCATTGTGTAAGTGGTAGAGGGGACTAAAGAGGGACGATTTGAACTCAAAGGCAAGATGAACAGAAGCAAAGTGAAGTTGGAGCAGTTAAGATTTAATAGAAAGGACTCTGTATAGGGATTCAGTACTCTCTCGAAAATAGGCTGGAATGAGGAAGGATTATGTACGAAAATACAGAGTTGTTAAATAGATCAGATAACTAGGTTGGCAGATGTGACAGCAATGGTGGAAACATAGTTATTAAAAGGCTGTGTTATTAATATCACAGGTTATGACTATTTGGTGAAAAAAGGGGTGAAGGTTAACTATAAATGCCACAGGAGTGATTGATTATTGCGCTATATTTAAGAATAATTTCTCTAGGTAATTTGGACAGATGTTCTTGAAAAGATAAATTTTAGTGTTATTTTACAAAGATGAGATATAACTTTACTGCAGAAAAAGCAAAATATAAACAAACTTAAACAAGACATGCAGAAACTGCATGTTTGTTGGCCCACTTTCCTTGAAAAAGCTAAATGAACTGCAGGTGAACAATACACTGGTGCAGAATTTGTGAAACATAAAAGAAAAAGGGAAATGAAAAGTTTTTTTGATGAAGATGAAGTACAGCCTAGTATAGTGCAGAGTGATGAAGAACAACAACAACAACAAAATGTTCAATGGTTTCACTAAAAATATTATATCCCAATTAAATACTCATTTTAAAAAATTTCAAGATATGTGCCAAATCTTTGACCTGACTCTTGATATGACAAGAGGAATATCAGGAGGTGATTTGGATGGTTTCACCAGGAATCTCACTTCAAAATACCCTAAAGACCTGAGCAACAAACTGAAAGATGAACAAGAAACACTTCCAGTATGTTTTTAACGTATTATACGTTTCCAAAATACCTTATCAATAAGTTTGGAAACAGAACGTTTCCACTTGCTCTCTTGAATTCCATTTATAAATTCAAGGTTCAGTAGTATTTCCAGAACTGCTTATAGCTCCAAGATTATTTTGTACTTTGCGAGTTAGTGCTGCTTTTGGCAAGACATTTTTAGTAAACTGTTGCTCATAAAGAACTATTTGAGATCCACTATGGGAGAAGAAATACTGAACCATTTATCTGTCTTGACAATGGAACACCGATTAGTATTAAATTTAAATTCTCAGGTGCTATAGATGATTTTGTGACTGCCAAAGTTAGAAAGTTCAAGGCGGCACTATGCTAGCAACTTGGAAGATGTACCACATCCAATCCTTTCTTTAAAATGTGCTATGCAACAAATCTTCAGGATACACACTTAAAATACTATTTGATATTAATATTAATATTTGATATTAATAATAATGAGTAATTGTTACTCAATAATTAACTTGTTATTATCGTGTTTAAATTTATTCATTAAAATGCATGTATTACTACACTACAGACTACAGTACATCAATACCCAATTATGCAATAATTATGTGGGACCGGATGAATTCGGGATTTGGGGGCCCCACAATCATGATTTTTCAGGAAGCCCTTAATTTATCTGGTCAGCCTAGGTTCCCTGTTACATGTGCTTCTACTAGATATCATCATTATTAGGCATGTACTATACAATACTATTTACAACTTCTCTAACCTGTATCTGCATGCTATAAGACTATTAAATGGTGACATTAAATGAACGCTATGGTCATTCATTTCTCACTTTATTTCTTTTTATAAGACGCTATACAAGCATTTTGGAGTGAATAAACACTGAGTATATTAATAAAATGCTAATATTGATTTATCATTTAATTTTGAGAAACCTGCAAAACAAGAAGCCCAAATGCACATAGGGTGGTGGTGCTGCAAGTCACTTCCACTATCAATGGTAGTAACTCTTCCAGTGAGTGGTTATGTTCCTGGCCAAGAAATTCCAATCACTATTGAAGTTGATAATGCCAGTAATCGACCTGTATCATCATTCAAATGTGAGCTTATGCAGGTAAGTACTGTCTGCTGGAGAAGATGAAATGCATATACAGTTTCAATGTTGAAAATAATGTTAGAATTTCCATCAAAATTATAAGTAATAATTTGCAAACATATTACTATTTCATAAGTTTATGTATCATCACTTCAGATAGAATATTGCTTAAGAAATACTTCTTTAAATGGTTTTTTTCTACTTGATAATTATCACCACGCTGAATTCTTTAAGCAGCCACATATTCAAAGAGATAGTTACTCTGCAGTTGTTTATACAACACCCAACATGCCTCATTCCTTTAAAATTAGACAATTCTACCTAAGTTGAAAGTTTACTTTTACATATGTGTAGCAAAACATTGATTCTTTAAGTAAAATGTTACTGGGGTAATTTATGCTTCTAAATTAACTCGTGTTTTGATATTAGTATAGCTTAAAAAAGAAATAAAGGAGAAAAATAATCCGATGTATTATATTCACATACTTTCTCTATCCTCTAACATTTCTTAGTGGTTATACAAATTATTCTTATGAAAGTTTAATTTCCTAACTACTTCAGAAAAATCTTTCTGGAAATAGCTGCATTACACATTTGGTTATAGGTACATAGGAATAATGATAGTCAAATTATTTAGCATGGACGCTACACGCTGGCCTTAAAATTCCATATTCTTTACATGACATCGCTAGAAACAACTGAAAATTAAAAGGACTTTAAAAGAATGGTTAAGTATTGAACAATTCAAACCATTAATAATGGACATCTTGGAAATGGCTGATGGCACAAAAAAGTTATTTGAAATAAATTGTGTGTTTTAAAGAAATCTACGTATTTTGTGCTAGGTATGTTTTTGTTTTATTGCTTAACGTTTACCAGTTATATAAGTTTATATAAAATTCTTTCCTATGAAGAGAACTTCACATGCTGTTTCCAGAAAAATTCAAGAAATACATTTCATTTGTCATATAAATATCTTTAATATACGGTATTTTAACAAAAATCATTAGAGTAATTTTTTAGAAATGAAAATTTTTTGAAAAAGTTCCTGTGGGGGTAGTTTGGGGGGGGGGAATTATCCTGAAAACCTTCATGTCACATCTTTGGAAGGTACTGAACTTAAATACCAATTTTGGTGTTTATCTGATATTTTGTTCTGAAGTTATACTGTTCTCTCTCTCTCTCTCTCTCTCTCTCTCTCTCACACACACACACACACACACACACACACTTTTTCTAAAACTTCTTTTTTTATTCGGGTGGCAAAACAAGTATTTCTGATACAATCTTGGTATCAAACTTTTGGGTGGAATGCGTACCTTCTGCTCTACCTCCTAGGTATGTGGTAGACAAAGTAAAAGTGAGTGTCATTCACAAGCAGTATAATTGTTTTTGCAGATAATCACCAGATAGAAATTTGTTGCTCCTAACCAGTTGCAGTTAGGGCAAATTACTGAATGCTAAGTAGGCTAACTGTTTCTGTCAATCAGGTGTATTTTATTTAAGGTACTCAGAATCTCCTTACAATAAACTACAACTATTTGTTCAACTTGACTTAGTTACTTTGGCTGCAAAATGGTTTGTAAGCGCTTTTCTGAGATAGTTGATGTTGCACTGAAATATAAATAAATAAATGTAGAATAGTTCGAATTCCTAGGCGTTCATTGTCGCCTATAGATGGTCACTTGTCATTGATTGTGCAACTCAATAAGATTTTTGGGTAAAAAAAGTCCAGAATGCACTTATTGGTAACAACTTAATTTTTTCAAGAAGTTATAAAATGCACACTCAAAGCGCATGTGAGGAAGAGAACACACAGTTAGTTTTGAACACATGACTCAACAAGGACTGTAAGGAGACTTCTAGATGGTGCATGTTTGTTATGTAAAGAAACTCTTATAAAATAATAACTTTAGTTATTTGTTATACTTGATGTTGAGGACCGAAACTCAAAATGGAGATAGGCTTCTGAGTAAGATATGTAAATGAAAAGATAATTAACCAGGAAATGAAGTGTTAGATGGTAAAGACAAAGGAAATGAACTAGCAGATAGAAAGCAACATCAGCAAGGTAATGTAACTGAACCAGAGGAGAAAGAGCAAAATTGTTGTGGTACGTAGTGAAAATGAACCATGAGATGAAATGCAGGTGGTATAAATGAATAAAAGACCAAATTACGTAGAAGTCAAGATCATTAGCAGAAATTATAGATTAGCAGCATGAAAAAAGGGTACGATGAACCTGAGCAAGCTGTTATAAACACTGTGCACAGCCAAGTTGAAGTTGAATGTCTTTGCAAAAATATCGACTACTTTAGCCACATAGTTTCACATCAGCGGTGGCCACAGACCCGGTGAAAGTTATGCATTGTGGAAATGATTGTGCTAAAGGTCAGACAGGAAGTCTGCAGCTTCTCTAGATAGTCACTCATCTGAGGATTTACCTCTCCTACCAGTGGACAAGAGAACCTGAATTAGCATTACAGGCACCGAAATCAGCCTCTAGTGATGATTGCTAGTCATTATTTCAGCAATGTTGGAATCTTTTCTATGGGAACATTTGAAAAGAGAAGTGTAACATCAAGAGAATCTAGTAAGCTTTCTGTTGTGATTGTTATGTTCTGTAGTTTCTCTACCAGCACAAAATTATTTTAATGCTGAAACTTTCAAATTTTGGATATTAATTAGTGTTTATTGAAACTTTGTCCAGCAAAATGATGATAAGATACTGTTTAAACAATACCATAAGTTCCCAAAGTAAGTTTCCTAATTTCATTACCATCCAACCTTCAACTAGAAATAAGAGGAAAGACAGTGGTCAGGAATTAACTGCAAATTGATTAATCTCATGCTTCTGTAAAATTTGAAGACACACAGGTGGTGCTGCTTCTGAAGCGACAAGCTATATCTGAGAAAATGTTGGATGTTAAGCAGTATAAATGAGGAGTATGGAATCAAAAAGCACTAAATGCATAATAAAAAGTTTTTAGGAGAGGAGAAACTGATATCTAATGAACTTACTGCCGCTTTTTAAAGCCCTACATACCTAACTGTGATGCAAAAGCCACTTTCCTAAATACTGTTATCACCAAAATAATTCTAGTTCCCAAGGTCACGGGTTCCAACCCGGCGGAAGTAAAGCCTTACATACCTAACTGTAATGCAAATGCCACTTTCCTAAATACTGTTATCACCAAAATAATTATAGTTCCCGAGGTCCCGGAATCAACCCGGCGGAGGCGATGGATTTTTTCAAGCATAAACCCGATATTCCGTGACGTAGATTTACGGCACGTAAAAGAACCTCAAACCCGATAAAGAGCCCTCTGAGCAAATTTTCCGATTTTCACACCTAACATAAAATGGGACGCTAAGGATCATAGTAGTTAAAGAGCGCCTATAAATGAATATATATCCTTCCGCATTAAGAATGTATTTAAGTTGCTTTGAAATAAATTTACCACTTAAGATTTATATATAACTTGATAGTTCAGGTTTTATGGCTCTTGTGGGTTTGAAACTAGACTTTCGTAGGTAGGAAATTTCTATCACATTTGCACCACAGGCAAAAATTCAGTTTCAGCGCAATTTAATTCTGTAGCCAGTGCCTCTTATTTTCGGTGATGCTCTACTTAAAGAATTAGCCACACCTCAGGGTCAATTGTTCCATTTGACTCCTGCTCAGTCCAGGCGTGTAGAAGAGCTGTGTTCGTAAAACGTAAACTTGTTTCTGACAGTTAGGTGTTACTAAGCTAGCCACATATACCACCGAGCTTACTAATGCTACCCGGTTAAGCTCTAGCCATAACGTTTAACTTCTCCTAAGATGAGGATTTTGAAATCCAAAATTGCCATATGTTGGTTAAAGGCATTATTTGACCTTCTACATCCATGTACAGTAGCCCGAGCTTTTTTGGTGCCAAAAGGTGAAAATGATTTTCGCCCAGCAATGGACTACTGTCATTTGAATAAGGTAATTCATATTGATGCCCAACCCATTTCGGACGTTCACACAGCACGGAAGCTCACCACTTTACGGACGCTGTACTTTAGACCTTAAACACATATTCTCAGACTCCTCTATCCGAATCATGTAAGCCCATTACCGTGGTTATATGACTTACAAGAATATTTCGGTACATCAATAGGTGAATGTTTTGTCCCGTTTACTTTATAATTGTGTACTCTGACAGTAAATTTAAGTAATTGTATTACTATTTGGCTGATTTTGTTATTTACCCTCCGTTATCACCACCTCTAGGAGATATTTTCACGTTTGGAATGAAAACGTTAGCCTACTTAAAGAGCCAAATGTACGTGCGCAAATATCGCACTTTGGGCATATAATTTCTCCGGCGGACATTACCACTAACCCGGATAGGACTGAAGATATTACAGATTTTCCCCCTCCCAAGACATTACGAAGGTTAGCGCGGTGCGTGGGGATGAAGACATGGTTTTACAAAATTTATTCCTGACTTTGCCGTTCAGGCAGACCCTTAATCGCCTCCGATGTAAATGAGTTCCGTTCGCGTGGGCGGAGAGACAGCAGTAACATGCCTTTGAAGACTTAAAGTTGGCAACCACAAACCTGACTGTGTTAGCCTATTCAGATTTCAACTTGCGTTTCGTTCTTCACACGGATGCCAGTAAAAGAGTCTTAGCGGTCTCTTCTTAAAGGTTTTCCCGAGGCTGAGCGTAAATATTCTACGTATGAATTGAAAACTCTGATCACACCTTTCGGGTTAGAAAAAGATCATCAGTACGTGGATTGCAACCTCGAGTGTGATACTCAGGCCCTTACATAAACACTCGGGACGCCTATGTCTACGGGTAGGCTGGTGCGCTGGAGTGGCATATTGCTGCATTCTAGTTCACCCCGTGCATATAAGAAGCGCGGAAAACTTGGTTTTTCACGCATTAACCCGGATTTTTGCCGAGGCTGTTTCGTCTTCTTCTCCGGTCTATGAGCCTTTAGACGCAAATGTTTGTATACGGTCTTTCAACAAGAGTTCCTATTTTTAACTTAAATAAAACACGTTCTATAAATGATAGAGGTTCATTTCTTTTTTTATTTTGGAACATAATTAATGTCATTACGTGTGGAAGAGAACGTTAGTTAAGTGGCCGCCGCGACTTCGTTGGGTTGCACGTATACGGTTGACCCAATTTTCAATGACAGAAGAACGTAAATTAGGTCAAAATTCACGAATAACACGCATGATGTTATTCATAAGATCATTTATTGTTTCTGGCTGGACATAAAGTTGAGATTTAACATACGTCCACAAGAAGTAATCCAATAGCGTTAAATCACATGACCTCGGGGGCCAGTTAACATCACCACCACGGAAATGATAAAACCTCTGAACTTCTCCTTCAAAAAATCGATTGTATCGAGAAAAGTATGCCATGTGGCACCATCTTGCTGAAACCAGATGTTTCTGAGATCCATACCATCCAATTGAGACCAAAATAGTCCCTTGTAAGAGCCCGGTATCTTTCTCCATTGACAGTTAGAGCTTCTCCATCTTCATCTTGGAAAAAAATGTGGACCAATGATTCCACCATACCAAAATCCACACCACACAGTAACCTTTCGGGGATGAAGTGGTCGTTCTTAAATCTGCATTGGATTGTGATTGCTCCAATAGCGGCAATTTTGTTTGTTAACACCACCATCCATCCAAAAGTGAGCTTCGTCGCTAAAGATGATTTTTCGACAAAAATGGGTCAGCTTCCAATTGCTCCATAGCCCAGTCAGCGAATACACGGCGCAACCTATGGTCGTTGGGCTTAGTTCTTGAGTTAACACCATTTTGTAAGCGCGAAACGTCAAGTTCACATCAGAATTTGCCAAGTTGTGGTCGGCGAAACCCCAATTCTTTCCGTTCTCGTGTACACTCTCACGAATGGCGCCTATGTTTTCGTTGGAGCGCTTACGTATATGCGTTCTTTGATCGTTGACAGAACCACTTCTTTCAAATTTATCGATCAAACGCCGAATCGTTCTCTGGCAGGGACGATTATGCACACCGTAAACTCCACGCAATACACGGATGGCTTGGCAAACAGATGATCCATTTTGATAATAAATTTTCACAATTTTTACGCGTTGCTGAATGCTGTACCGTTCCATGGCTATTTGTCAATAACAACTGTAACCGCATGAAAAAAATAACTGCTGTAACTCAATAACAACGGCAGCTATCACATGTTAAAGATAGGGCAATCTTGTTAAAAGACCCAATACTTCTTTTTCCGATCTCTTTACTGGCATTAAAGAGCATCAGTGTCTTGAACCTAGGTTAGCTGACATTATAAATCAACTCGGGACTGGTAATGACGTTACATACTTTCGTTTAAAGGACCGTATTCTTATTATGCGCGTTACCTTTGATGGTAAGGACAAGGTTGCAAGATCCGTGGTCTTGGTATCTTCATATTTTGTTGTTTCCATTCATCTGCCCTGGATGGTCATTTAGACATAGCCAAAACTATGTATAAGGTTTGCGACCATTTCGTATGGCCGGACATGCATAAGGATATAACGGCGCGTGCTAAGGCTTTTCGTGTGTGGGGTATGGCAAAACCGGTCACAGTTTGGAAGGCTTTAGATTCCGCAATTGAAAAGCTATATGTAATTCTGTGCATAATTCCCGCGTTCTAGTCAAGGGAATACGTATATATTAGCCGTGATCGATTCATCTTCCAAGTATGTTTAGCTAACTGCGATTCCTAGTGCTACCTATCGTAACGCCATTAGAGTGCTTTCTTCTGTTTTTACTGCATTTGCTGCTCTTGGTTTTATTGTCACCGATAATTCTGTCCAGTTTACTTCGGTCGCCTTTAGAAACTTTTGCTTTAGTTGGGGAGTTAAAGCTTTTAATATTACCCCTTATAATCCGTGTTCGTCTCACGGTGAAAGATTTAATAGAATTTGAGATCCACTTTAATCGCGTTGCACTACGATACTCATTCCAGATGGAATTAGAATTTTCCTTGCCTACAGGTAGCCTTTATTTGTGCTCGCTATGAATCGCAATCAACACCCTGTTTGAACTAATGTTGACTTATGCTCCAAATTCGCCCTTGTCTAATCTCTGGCATCTGGATGACCTGCTGGCACAGAAATTTTCTGTAGAGAGTATTCGCAAAATTTGGTAGCAGGCCTTTCGCAATTTGCAACGAGCTCATACTCTTGTTAAGGCACGATATATGAGAATAAAAAGCCTTCCCCGTATGTCAGAAGTGTGAAGGTTATGTGTAAATTCCTTACCCTCTGTTCTAATTAGAACGTCACTGCTGCAAAGATAGTCCCCAGTTTGCGGATCTTTATTAAATGGCGATGATTTATAAAATTATAACCGTTCCACTCCGAGATCTGGCCATCGGTCAAGGGAGGAGAGCCCATATTAGGCAGCTTAAATATTTTATTCTAATTTGCTTGTTCCTTTTATTGTTGTTTACTGCTTTCTTATGTTGATTTTCCGTGTTATGTTTTCCTTGTTTGTTTAACTTGCCTGTGTTTGTTTTGTTTCTTTATGTTATAGTGTGGGTGGTTGTTTTTGAGGCTGATTGGTGTGATATGTTTGTCCCACATCTGTCACAGCATTCTCCAACTCTCTTCAACTGTCGTTTGTGTTTCGATTCTCTTTCTTCCTCTTGTTATCTGTTTCTATCTTGCCTTGTGATGTTGTGTGTGTTACCTGCATTTGTATATTATGTGCTGTTCCTTGTCACTGGCCTGTTTGTGTGTACTGTTTCTGTTAGTTCTTTTGTTCCTTCAATTCTATGGCCCAGCAGTGGTATCTATGCTAATTAATCGCTTTACGACGCTTTGTTAATGAAAGAAGAATGTATATGTATTTATAAGGCGTATTTTATAGTATTTAAGCTGTTTTCTATTAATTTGAATATTGTGGAAAATTGAATCTTGCATATTGATGTACTACTCTTCAATCGATCTCAATTGATTGTTCAACAATTTATTGGCTGCTGTAATGTATTATGAACATATATAGCATTCGTTTCCCTGCTTCTGTGATGTAAAATTGCTTATTTTAGTTTTCTTCGTGTATGCTGCTTAACTGATATGTTCGAGGTCTCGGGTTCTTACCGGGCGTAAGGCGATGGATTTTTACAGGCGCAAAAATCCTTAGCATGGCTTCCTTCGGAAGGGAAGTAAAGCCGATGGCCCCGTGTCGTAGATTTACGCAGGTAAAAGCCTGGTAAAGAGGCCTCTGAGAAAAATTACCGGTCTTTTACGCCCAATATAGAATGGGACACTAAGAACCACGGCAGTTAAAGGGCGTCCATAAATAAAACTCATTTAATTTAATTTGTCTGACATGTGCTAGGTCAGAAACTATTTATGACCTCTTTCATGTCATGCTTTTCTATTTAACGTTCATTGTCTATGCTTGCTGTTGCTTTTTTATTCATTTTAAGTGGCAAATCTTCTTTACCTAATTTTTACCTGCCGCCTGTGAACAGTGTCGTCGGATACTGCGCAACCTCGTAGCTGGACATCGGTAGTAGAATGTCTTGCTGTGTGGCGACGAATCGGCTGAATGCTGGTACTTGTTTCCTTGTTCCGGGAGGACCCTTTTTGGTCAAAGTTTCCGCGATCCTGGCCGTAAGCACCTAGCTGGCTCTTGGCTTGAACCTTTTTGGACTTTAAATCTTTCGACTTGGCCAGGGTCGTCCTCCGTTGTGTAGTGCTTACTATGCTAGCCTCTAGTTCCCGAGCTCGCGGGTCCAAATCCGGCGGAGGGCGATGGATTTTTTCGGGCGTAAAATTCCTTAGTATAGCTTCATTCGGAAGGGAAGTAAAGCCGGTGGTCCCGTGTCGTATATTTACGGCACGTAAAAGAACCTCAAGCCTGACAAATAGGCCTCTGCACAAAATTACCAGTCTCTCACACCCAATATAGAATGGGACGCAGTTGAAGAGTGTCCATAAATAAAACTCAATTTAATTTTGACCATACTATCACAGATCTCTAATACATACTGAAGGTATGGATGAATTAATCCATAATATACTAACTTTAGACAATTGAAATTTAGGCATTTTTAAACATCTTAATAGATCTAATAAATAACCATTTTAACGTACATGTTCAATATGATATGTGAATTTCATATTCTCAACAATGGCTACCCGCAGGAATTTTATATGGTCTAACTACTCGATATATTCATTATGTATTTTCACATTTAATATTTCATTATTGTACCTTTGGTGTTGGAACATGATCACATATGTTTTTAGTAGAGTTTCCTTTTAAACTGTTATTTTTTTAAGTAATCACAGATATCTTGTGTATTTATTTACTAATTTCTCTAAACATATATATCTTTATTTGTAAATATCATATCTGTATCATCTGCACACGAGATTGTTTTGTAATCTGAGTATTTAAGAAGGCATTATGTATAGTAGGGCGGCGCCGTGGCCGAGTGGTTAGACCGCTCGCCTCCCACCGAGGCGGCCCGGGTTAATCCCAGGGACCCGCATGTGGGATTTGTGGTGGACGAAGCGGCGTCTGGGCGGGTTTTCTCCGGGTTCTCCGGTTTCCCCCGCCATTCATTCCACCAACTGCTCCATCATCACCTTTCCTTTCATCCATTTCACCAACATTTCGTTTCATCTACTTCCTTCATCCCATACCAGGCATCGGGCTGATCACCCATCCTGGTTGCTCTGTCTGCTCCTCGACGGGCCTCTGACCCCAGGCACCCGCCTGTAAGTCCTGGGGGGTGTAAGTCCTACATAAGAGGAGGGTAAACAGGTAATGAATGAATGAAATTATGTATAGTAGAAATAGGAATGAAGTACAGTAGTCGTCCTCCGTGGTGTAGAGGTTACCATGCTAGCCTCTAGTTTCCGAGGTCGCGGGTTCAAACCCGGCGGAGGGCGATGGATCTTTTCGGGCGTAAAAATCCCTAGCATGGCTCCTTTCAGAAGGGAAGTAAAGCCGGTGGTCCCGTGTCGTAGATTTACGACACGTAAAACAACCTCAAGCCTGATAAAGAGGTCTCTGAGCAAAATTATCTGTCTTTCGCTCCCAATATAGAATGGGACGCTAAGGACCACAGCAGTTAATGAGCGTCCATAAATAAAACTCAATTTCAAGTTCATCCAAGTACAGATCCTTGTAGAATTCCAATGTTTGTTTTTGTGGATTGTATTGTGTAATCCTGCTGGTAACGTATTTCTGTGCATTGCTTATTGTTTGGAACATCAGATTTTATAAGTTCTAAGAATTTTCCGATGATGCCATTTTTCTGTAACTTATTTAATAATGTAATACGCTATCAAATGCCTTGTATAAATCCAGGAATTTTCACGCAGTTTTATTTTCACTATCGGGACCTTTAAGTATTTCATAGTAAAGTTCAGCCATTGCCGTGGTAGTGCATAAGTTGCTTCTTAAAACCCATGCTGTAAGGAATTAAGCAGATTAAATTTATTTAGAAAACTTATCAGTCTACAGCTTCATATACTTTCAGAGACGTTTGCAAAAACAGAGTTTGCTGATTGGCCTACAATTACCTATTTGCGTTTTATCTCCTATTTTATAGTTTGGTCTGACTATACTGTGTTTTACAGAACTCAGAAAAATTTCGTTATTTAACAAATTATTTTTAAAGTGTACTAGAATAATAACCAATGTATCCTACGGTGTTTTTGGATTTTAGATTATATTCCATCCAATGCTGATGACGATGTTTTATTTCATTATAATTGTTTCACCTCATCTACTGATGTTTTTTCCAGATATGTGGAATATATTCTGACAGGGTGTATTTGATGTTATGAACCATATTTAGTTCCTCCCTGTGTATTAACAAAATATGTATCAAAATGTTCACATATTGGTTTTTATTTGCCTATAGTTTATGCGTTTTCAATTAAAGTTACCTTTCATGCTTATTTTTGTATAAACCACTTTCATTAACTAACCCTCATATTGTCTGAAATTTATTACATATGTTTACTATTTTGTTGTCATATTTCTGTTTCTTTCAATCAGTTAATTCTAGGGAACATTTAGGCTTCTATACTTACATTTTAATCATCCTATATTTGTAAACTTATAAAAAGTGTAGTAATCTTTCATTTATCTCATTAATATTTTATTTATAATTGAATTTTAATGTACTGGTCGTTACTTTCAGTATCCTTGATTTATTTTACTGGCCAATCCTTATGGAGATATTTTATTAACATTTTAAGAAAATGTTCCCACTTAAAGATACTCTATTGTATTCATATACTACTTCTCATTTTTGTTGCCTTAGGAGTTCCAACATCCGGTTCAAATTTTTAAAGCTCTTTGTCTTATTATTATACAGTTTGATTTTCAATAATTTTGTTACTGTCTAAGATATCTATTAGTTGTTTACGATGGTCAGAAATACAAAATTCCATCAACCATCATTACATACTTATCATATCCTAAGTTAGTTACTACATGATCAATAGCAGAAAACGTGTTTGGTGCAATTCTTGTTGGTTCCTTAATAATATCTTACAAATTGAAACTATGCACTATCTAATGTCATTAAGTGTAAATCACATTATAAACTTTTATCAAAATATTAAAATTATTCCTACATACCAAGTTACTAATGGACACTCACTGGAAAAATGAATTACACAAGAAAGGTCTGAAGTAATGCTGGAGCATAAAAATTTATTCATTCATTCATTATCTGTTTACCCTCCGCTTATGTAGGACTTACACCCCCCAGGACTTACAAGCGTGCCTGGGGTCAGAGGCCCGTCGAGGAGCAGACACTCATGGATCAGACAGAGTATCCAGGATGGGTGATCAGCCCGATGCCTGGTATGGGATGAAAAAAGTAGATGAAACGAAATGTTGGTGAAATGGATGAAAGGAAAGGTGATGATAGAGCAGTTGGTGGAATGAATGGCGGGGGAAACCGGAGAACCCGGAGAAAACCCGCCCAGACGCCGCTTCGTCCACCACAAATCCCACATGCAGGTCCCTGGGATTGAACCAGGGTCGCCTAGGTGGGAGGCGAGCGGTCTAACCACTCGGCCACGGCGCCGCATAAAAATTTACATTATGTTGATATTCTTCTGTAGAGTAAGACCATCGTGGGAATTGGGTAGGTAAAGTGGTAGTACAGCCTGGGAAAACAAAAACGTTCATGTTTCCTTTCTGGTTTTGAAGTGTTTCTCTGTCAAATGAAGATAATGTTTCTACAGATATCCTAATTGTATATTTTTGTAGACAGTGAGTGTCAAGGCTTCGGGCCAATTAGGAGCACAAAGAACCAAGACGGCAGAGTATGATGTGGCGAGAATTACCTTCCCAAATGTACCAACAGAAACTTCAGAACCTGTAACAACAAAACTGAAAGTACCTGGTTTACCGCCAAGTAACTTAGGAATATGTAATGTGATTGATATTGCATACAAACTGAAGGTAATCAAAAATTCAAATAGTACATAATTAACATCCACACATTCTATACAGGGAGTAAACACTTATAAACTCAAATTTCTATACATAGCTTGAAATAGTCTCTAAATGAACTGTAATTTTCTTGATATATAAATGTTTCTCTTCAAAAAGTATTGTCCGTTCAAGTAGCACTCAGTATGCACACGTTTTACATAACACTAATTTGGAAGTTGAATCAGACTTAAAATATCCAATTCTAGAGCCAGGATGCGAACCACACACTAGATCTGTGCAAATTCCCTTACTGCTTCATCTACCATGGCATGATACCCTAAAACACACTAAACCTCATTTGATTCAAGTACCACTGTAAACCTTAAAGGCAGTCTCGAATGCATGAGATATCATACCTCAAATGTGACTTGCAATGTTGGAAATGGTTTTTAATTTATGCGCTCTATAGTTTGCCTCTATTACGCCCCATTCACAGTGAAAAGTAATCACAGATGCAACATAAGCAGAAGACTTTGCACCCATTTTATTTAACTGAAATATTCACATAGTGTCACATAACACGCTATATAGCGCAAGAGATTGCAAACTCCAAACTTTATGCTTGCATTTCGTGCATAAAGAAAGAATTCCGCTTTTCTTTCTCTGTGCATTGTCAGTTCCTCAAATACATACCATTGCTATTTCTGATTTTATGACATCTACCACGCAATCATAGTGCTCTTACATTTGGCATTGCTTTGCCATTTTAAATGCTGATCGGATGTGTGCTTGATACAACACATCTTATGTCCTATTTATTTTTAATGATTGAATGTATTTTGATTTTGAATATTATTGTTTATGCTATTTAATTTGAAACTCGAGGTATGTTTGAAAGATTTGCGCATGTAATTTACAGATCTAAACACCAGGCCAAGCTTTTGCATTATGTCTATGGTCACAACATGAATAGTCTCCCTCACGCCCCCCAGAAGCCTACTACAGTAGGTACGGGATTGGCGATCCCGCAGTCCCGAGCCACACTCTCGATTGGGTTCCCAGAAGAGATGAGAGGACTTATGCCAAACGCCCAAATCAATTGGGGTCCACAAGCGTATTTCACCAACTACTAGTTAGCTCCCTGAACACAGTCTGAAGAATACCGCTGCGCGGGATGGAGGAGGAGAGTCGCAAGTGTGACTGGGTAATGCGTAACTTCCAGACCTTGAGTATCATGTAGGACGGTGTTCGTATCCGCTGATCATAGGCCAGTCCCGAGGAGGGGCCATTACATGAGCTGTTACACTCCTGAGGGCGATCGGGTCC
Source organism: Deroplatys truncata (assembly GCA_030765065.1). NCBI lineage: Eukaryota > Metazoa > Arthropoda > Insecta > Mantodea > Mantidae > Deroplatys > Deroplatys truncata. The sequence continues at coordinate 170,555,425 of CM060979.1, forward strand.
CTCTATCCATAATTTTGGGGGTGATACCCTAAGGTGAGCAATGTCCAGACCAGGACTCTCACCTAAGCTGGGGTGGCACCCAGAATGGGAGCATGCCACCAGAGAAATTTGTAATGGTGCAGGATTCAAGTCATTGTAAAAGAAGTGGCCGTGTCTTGTGGTCCTCGTTACTTAGTTATCAGTGGAACTGAGGAAGGAAGGAAGTTCAGTACGGTTAGTTCATTTGCTATTCAGAAGGGCCTGGATAAAAGTGGTGCTGCTACAAAATCCTGTATTAGAACTCGTAATGCCACACTCCTGTTTGAAGCACATTCATCATTTGAGCCAACTATTATACAGCAAACAAGCGTGTTAGCTAGCTATTCCATAAGAGTTGAGATGCACAAGACCTTGAACTCTTCGCGCGGTGTTGTAAACCCGTGCATTGGACGGTATGTCCAATGAAGAGATTCAAGAAAATCAGAAAGATCAAGGTGTTACATCTGTATCGGGTTCAGCGGAGAGAAAGAGGGAATTTGTGCCTACTACTACCCTATTTGTTACCTTTGATGGGGTAGACCTCCCTCAAAGGATTAAGGCAGGTTGTGAAGCCATTGAAGTTAGGCCATATATCCCGAACCTGCTGAGATGTTATAAATGTCAGCGCTTTGGTCACACAAGTGATTTCTGTAACGGTGAGGCTACCTGCCTTCTGTGGAGAATTCACACATGAGGGAGTGTGTACATCAGCTCCAACGTGCATTAAATCAGTGGTGAACATCCATCTAGTTCCCCCGAGAATGTCCTTGCTTTACAGAGGAAAGTGCGAACCAAGAGATCCGGGTTAGGGAGGTTTCCTTCTCGGAAGCCTGCAAACTCCTGCGCATCTGCGTACCCTCTCTCCCGAAGTCAGGTACCCATAGTTCAGTTGCAGCTAAACCGGTACCGATTCTGGAAATCCCAACTCAAACCAGCGATATTAACGGTACCACAGCTTCAAAAAGGATTCTCGTATCCAGATCACTTCCAAAGCCTACGAAATCCACATCTACATCTGCAAAAACGCCTGCCAGTTTGTTACTGACAAGATCCCTTCAGCAAAGTCAACATAAAGACCATCGTTCTCAAGCAATACGACTGGAAAGTCTGTAACGTATAATGCACCACAGATAAAGCTCAGGACCAGCTATAACCAAACTGACTTTCTGAGAAAATGATAAGTCCGTACCGGCACATCCAAGGGAAAGAAAAGTCCACAAGCATCTTCTGAGGAATCCTCTGGAAAGGACTCGGATCGACGATCTACATCTTCGCCGATCTCCACTTCCAATCGGTTCGAGATTCTCGAAGCGAAGATTTCAAATGGAAAGCGGTCCTCTCCCGCGGAAGAGATGGAGCGGGATGTTTCTTCCCGCAATGCCGGAGCGACGGTGAAAAAGAGGCAGAATCCTTCCTCCGCTGAATTTTCTGGCCCGTCACCGAAAATGGGCAAATTGATTCGACTACCGTCGTCCTCATGGTAGTGGACTCTTTGGTTTGAGAACTTGTCCCATTATGAATACCATGTCTGTCCTCCAATGGAGCATACGTAGAGTTAGGACGCATCGACCACAGCTTGAATTTTTATTCAATGAGAATACTCCTTTGGTCGTGTGTTTGCAGAAGACTTGAGTCCCGTCCGCAAGTTATCTTTCAGCTCAGGCGGTGTACGACAGTAGGTTGTGGTCTTGCGCCCGAAGAGGCTGTTCCTGCGCAGGAGGGTGCTGTGAGGTTCGCCAGAGGTGATGCACTTATGAAATCTGTGTCCATACAGTCTGACATCCGGGCGATGGCTGTAGGTATTAGACTGCCATCCCTCCGGTTTACCATTTGTAACATTTATCTTCCTCCCTCCGATTTACTCTCGCTCACGGATTTGGAGGATCTAGTTTCCCAGTTGCCTTTTCTGTTGGTGGGAGAAATTGGTGCCCATCACCCTCTTTGGGGAAAGCCTCGGGGTTGTAGGAAAGATGAATTAATTGCTGATTTTTGGGATAATTATGACTTGGCTCTTCTGAACACCAGATAGCCTACATTTTCTCAGATTCTTTCAACACTTTTTCGCACCTTGATATTGCAGTTTGTTCACCACGATTGGCAGTTTCCTTTCAATGGCATGTCATATCGATTTACCATTTTTGATCACTTTCCATATCTTATTAGCCTCTTAACACAGAATATTTGTTCCACGCGTTTGCCTGGATGACGATTAGATCAAGCCAACTTGCACCTTTACTCCCAGTTTGCTGTGTTTATTCGCAATGAGCACGACTGTGTGGATGGTTTGGTCGAACACTTCACAGAGACAATTTTTGTGCTGATGATCAATCTATCGACTGTTCAGTGCCGTCGATTTCGGTGCCTTGGTAGATCGATGAGTGTCTAAGGACCATTCTTGCAATTAGGCGCGCTCATTGGATTTTCCAGCGTCGCCCTGCACTGGATAGCCTGATCCAGTACAGAAAAATACGTGCTAGGTCTGGACAAATTATTAAGGATAGCAAAAAGAAACCATGGATCAGGTTTGTAGCTTACCTTACTCGACATGCGCCTTCCTCTGTCGTTTGGCATAATTCCAGGCGTGTGGCCGGAAAATCTACCCACATGCCAGTTGCTGGTCTTGAAACAGCTGCACGAGCTGTTGATGCATTTGACGTGGCTAAATGATTTGGCCATGCTTTCGTTCAAGTGTCTGGCTCAGACAACTATTCCCCCGAGTTTCTTCTTGTTAGGGCTCAGGCGGAATCTCAAGGTTTCTGTTTACGTTCAGGAAATCTTGAAGATTACAACTCCCCTTTTCACCATGGCGAAGTTGTAACACGCTCTTTCATTTTCGTGACTATAACCACCGGAACCAGATCGTGTCCACGTACAATTGTTGCAGCAGCTCTCTCCATGAAGATGGAGCTTTCCTACTCGAGGTCTATAATCGTGTTTGGGTTGATGCCACTTTTCCAGAGGAGTGACAGGAGGTTGCTGTCATGCCTATTTTGAGGGCTGGAAGGGACCGTCATCTGCCGTCCAACTAACGTCCTATTTCCCTTACCATTTGCGTTTTCAAGGTGATGGATCGAATCATTAATGGACGGTTGGTATGGTGGTTGGAAACTCGCAACCTGCTCACCAGCACCCAGTGCGATTTTCGAAGGAGACGTTCAACAATGGACCGCCTTGTGTCTTTGTCATCGCGGGTCATCAACGGATTCATGAAGAATTGTCAGGCCGTTGCCATATTTTTTGGTCTTGAGAAGGCTTATGATGCGTGTTGGCGAGCAGGGATACTGTGTTCCCTACACTCCTGGAACGTGCGTGGACGCTTGCTACCGTTCATTCAGGAGTATATGAAGGATAGCGTTTTCCGAGTTGAGGTCGGCTTGGTTTTTCGAAACTTTTTGTTCGGGAGAGCGGAGTGCCTCAGAGATCGGTACGGGCGTTGCGCTGTATGCTACGCAATTAACTCTACCTCAAAATGTTTTCCTCCAGGGGCGTTATCATGCTTGTTCGTGGACCACTTTGCCGTATGTTGTACTACTCTGCGACGCCGTTTTTGGAACTCCGTGTGTAGCAATGCTTAGATAATCTTCTGAAATGGAGTTCTCAAGACGGCTTTCGTTTCTCAACTGAGAGCTCGATCTACTTGAATTTCTGGCGCCGCGGGGAGCGATGGCCACCTTCGCTCCGATTCGGTCCAGATTTACTACCATTCGCAGATTCGACGAGATTTCCGGTTCTGGCGTTTGATAGGGCGCTTTGCAGGTGATCGCAAATCTCACGGTTGAGGGCGCGAGGTGACCGTTCTCTGAATACCTTGCGGATATTGAATGGCAAATTTCCGGGAGCGGATCGGACTGTTTTGCTGCGACTTATCGCGCACTGGTCCGATAAAAAGTGGACTATGGCTGTATCATTTATTCCACAGCACGACCATCTGTATCGAGGAGATTGGACGCAGTCCATGGCCGGAGCATTCGAAAGGGTATTGGTGCTTTTCCCACTGGTCCAGTTGTGAGTCTTTGCGCCGAATTGGTAGAGCCTTCTGTGCAATATCGGCGTGATGTCATTTTGGAAAATTGTGGCTGTGTGCTTAAATGTATGCTTCAACATTCAACTATGGCTTTTTCACTGCGCTGGACGAACGTAGTAGGAATGGCTCCATTAATCCAGGTCCTGCGGATGTTCGTTTTCGGATCTACTTGGAGGGAACGACATTGAAGTGCCTAGCATGTTTGCTAAGGGGGAGAAGCGGTTTCCCCGTTGGTTACGTGGACTTCTCGCATGGATCTTGGGATGACGGTGTAGCGGAGTTCTGAGATGCCTGCGTTTGGTATTTCTCTCCTGTTATAGTGAGCGAATTTTGATCTCCACCATGGATCTGAGTGCACATACGATGTTGGTGGAATCAAAACCTATACATTCGGTTTTCATGATCGCGAATCCATTTGTAGTGCAGTGCTGTGTGCCATATCCAAGCCGTTTTGTTTGTGCGCCGTCGAAAGTTGGGAGACTGTATCATTTTGAGTGATTCCCCTGGCGCACTCCAGAACCTTCGTGAGCTGTACAGCTGCCACCCCATTGTTCAGCTAATCCGGAATGCCCTTTAAATTTTGTACGCTTCTGGCGTTAATGTTGAGTGTGCTTGGATACCTGGACACGTTGGATTACCTGGAAATGAGTTTGCTGGTTTGGCAGCTGGGGCGGCAGCCGCAGAACCCTGTGTTGCAGTATCTCGGGTGGCGTCGGAGGACTGTAAGCTTGTTGTGCGGAGAGCGGTGCTGTCGTTCTGATACGAGGTTTGGATAACTCCGCGGAAATACGCTTTGAGTAGTGAGGGACATTCCGATAGACTGGGTGACTTCCTCTCGTGTATTTCCTCGTGAGGAGGTGATTTTGGCTCGGTTACGTATTGCGTAATTTTCGCAGGTTTTCTTTTTAAGGGTGATCCTGCTCCTACTTGTCCGCTTTGTGGCAAGGGTCTTTCGGTTCGTCATGTGTTGCTGGAGTGTATTGCTCTGACACATCTTTGGGACACTCTGCAACTGCCGGCCAGACTTGCAGAGGTTTTGGCGGATCATGAGCAAGCGGTTGATAGGATTTTATATTTTGTGAGAAAGCTAAATTTCCAAATGCGGATTTTGATTATCTCAATAGCAGGTGTTTCATACTTCTCGGAATGGTTTTGTATATTTATGTATATTTCTGGCTTTTGCTGCAATTATTATATTTATGTTTATCTCTGACCTTTGCCATGATCCGTTTTACAAGGGGCTAATGGCCTAGCAGCTGAGCGCCCTTAAACACAAATCATCATAATCTCCTCCCACGTTTTCGCTTTTGCTGCATTATATTAGTGCTATGTCTCCCACGTGAATGGGGCCTTAGGGTTAACTGTATTTTCACACTACCCATCTATTGGCAGTGAGTTGAAAGTTGAGCTAGCTTTGAAAGATTCAATGCCATGGTTGAGCTTGAACCACAGAATTATGTATCAATGCTCTTACCACTTCGACTACCATGGTGAGATGCCCAAATGCACATTAACTACAAATTCTAGAAATTAAAACACACTTGCAACATATGGAGCTGCTTTTTGATGTAAGACATCTCTTGCGCTTAAAATTGTCTTGGTTTGGATGAAAAGGTTTAATGCACACTGGGTATCTCGACATGGTAGCTCAAGCAGCATGTGCACTGATCATAGGATAAAAGGAAAAGAGTGAGTTCTATCTTATAGCAGAGCATTAAAACCGAATAGCTATACTACAAAGATATAAGTAAATGCCTTAAGTTTGAAACCCTGTCAACCTATCGTAAAGAAAATCTTTAAAAGGTTTAAATGTTCACTTTATCTTAACAAAGTTATTAAGGTCTTAAACATTCTGCTTGCTTATGTGCTACTCCTATGCACCATATTTAATTTAGGATTCTAAAATGATTATTAGTACCATATTTATATGATGCAAGTATTCAATTCAAACTCTTAAATTGAATAAGCTTTATTATTTACAAATTCTTAATTAAGAAACCTATTTATATCTTGATTTTCTAATTTTGTTGTTGATGTTACATTCATATATGCTTGCTAGTTGTATCTGACTTTAATTCAGATAGTGCTGAAAGATCCTTCGCGTATTATCATTTTAGTTTTGCAATTCTGTTTCTGGAACAGTCTAACTGTTTTTCTTTTCAAGAGAAACATTGATATTTTTCATATTAATAGCTTTAACTTTCAACAATTCACGCTGTAGCCCTCCTGCTCCTTGTAACTTTTTATGATAAACTACATGCTTTTGAATGAATCTTAGTAGGTTGTATATAGTTGCATAGATACAGAAGATATATTTAGTTATTTTCTATGTACTTTTAAGTATTAGTTCGATATTGACATTCCTCTAGAGATTATTAACGTAAGGGAAACACAGACAAACAAAATCCAGTTAATGAAAGGTATATTAACTTACTGTGCTGAAAAGAGATTAATGGATGAAATGGTCAAAGAAAACCCACCGCTACAGAATTGAAATCCACTTCAAAAAGTATAAAGTAACTCTTAACAAAATAATCCTACAAGCTAAAATAATAAGCAATGGCAGATACTTTCAAATTTCATGAAATAAAATGAAAGCTACATAGAAAATAATTAAAAAGAGAATAAAAAATATTTCACATAAAAACTTAACACTAAATGGAGGACAATGTCTTGTTGAGGGCCCAAGTTTAATAGCGGAGATTTTAATGAGTTTTTTTAAATGATTGAAAAACTTTGGAATAAAAGATATTGCATCAGGTTTGCAATGTGATCATAAATATTGTATACAACAGACCATGTTCTTTAACCCTACTGACTATAAGGACATTGAGCGCATATTGTCACAATTAAAATAAAAACCTTTCATGTAGTTGGTAACATATTGAATTTTGTATTAAGGAAATTCACTCACTTGATTGCATATCCCTTGACAGATACAGCAACATCTCCCTAGCACACAGTTTTGTCCTATATTTTAAAGATTACAAAACTAAAGCCTCTCCATAAAAAGGGATCACATAGATGCATCTAACTACAGGCCTGTGGCTATGCCTTCTGGATTTTCAAAAATAATTGAGAAGATTTTCTATGTAAGACTACTAAGCTTCATTGAAAGAAATAAAATTATCTGAAAATCTCAGCACAGCTTTAGAAAAAAATAGATCAAAGGAAACTACAATATCGTTATGATCGGGGTGAGGCCAAAAGGTTTTGCAGCTAGATATTAAATTTAGTTACCCCAGCATAAACATTGGGGAGCATAGCTGCAGTGGAAACGAGAAATCCGGGAACTTAGCTACACAAATCTAAAGCAGGCGTGGGATATTCATAACAAAATACACATTTAACACATTACCTGTGGTTTATTAAAATTGACATGGTGCTACTACAACGTTCACAACAGATTACAGGCAACCATTATAGGGATATGCTCCACACTCACACGAAAACGCACACAACCACACGCCGTGAAGACACACACACAAGACTCAAGCTACTACTCGACTGACGCCACTGGAACAAAGAGGCTAATCCCTATACTTGCCCTCACCCCCTGACTAGGAGGTGAGGAGGGAAATGCCGTGCCGGACATGAATTCAAACTCCCACCGAAATAATTAGTTCAATAATGTAATGCTAGGAAGCAATAATGTGTCCACGTAACAATGCACACATACACGCTACATTTCCCCCACTCATAATAATGAGGCGACTCCGCCGAAAAGACAAAAAGGAAATGAATATAAATAAAATATAAACATACAAACTTGACTATACAAATTACAAAGAGAAAAGCCCTGATGAATGCCCACAGGGATAATGATGCTCTTTTAACAATGAAGTAGTCCCACAGGAACACCCCAGATCGTATATCCTCTTGTGTACGTACACAGTGTATTACGACAAGCTGTTTGAGAATTGAGAAAAAAGCTGCTTTGTCCGGTAACTTTTCCCACCACTTAAACACACCCGCCGAAGAAAGATGGAAAAGCTTATCACACAGCTAACTGAACCACTCGATCACCACGGCGACACAGTGAAATAGCTGGGACTCTGTAGAATAGGTCTGTGACCGATGGACCCTGCCGGCACAAACCAACAAAGAGGGAGAACACCCTCGTAGACTGCCATGGTGAGAGGGTCGTAGATGAAGTGCAGCTGGAAATGTGCGGGTGCGACTGGGGTAAGTACCACCATTCTCCGAACGATCTGGGGCGTCCTCTTCTGTGGAGGGGAGCGTTTCCTGGGGCTACCGGCAGACTGGAACAAGATTTGGGAAAAGCACACAAAATTTTACAAGAACAAAAGACAGGGGACACACAAAGCTAATAAAACTTAAATCTAGATCAAGGCCTTGCAAAAAATAAATAAATAAAAACATTGATTGAGCGCTCAATCACTGGATATGACTAACAACTACTCATGAATACATTTAAATTAGGGACACCAAGTCAAAATTTAATGACAAAATGTTTCAGTGTTTTAACATGACAATGAAATTTATAGCTCTTGATGCTTTACAATGAACTCTGACCATAGAAATGGTATTGCTGTGAGATTAATACAAGTAAAAACCAAAACACATTGAGACATTGGTAGTTAGAACAAAGACTCTACTTGTCCTCACCCCGCGAACTAGGAGGTGGGGAGGAAAATGCCCCGCCGGTCATGAATTCAAACTCCCACCGAAATAATTAGTTCAACCATGTCATGTTACAAAGCAATAATATGTCCGACGCGACAATGCACACACATACACGCTACAATATTCAATTTTGTAAACAATATTATAAAAACACTCAGTAACAAAGGAAACATCAAAAGAACATTTCTCGATCAAATCAAATCATTTGCTGTCCTGTCATGACATATTTACAAAAAGCTAGAGTGATGTTATAGTGAAACCATTAGAAAGGATCAAATCATATAAGAAAGGGAAGAAATAAATCGTTGAAATACTACATAATAAAAATCAAATGGTTACACAATATTTATCAAGTACAAGAGAGATTAAACTTCTGTACCTTAGGCAATTATGTTAGGCCCTATTCTTTTCGGCTTATTCATAAATAATTTAGAGAAATACATACCATCTCAAAATTACTCAACATGATACAACAATAATGGTAATGAGCCTAAATCCATTAGTCGAAAAACTAACCCATCAAATAATAGCAGCATCATATAGGTATTTTGATAGAAACAAATTAAAAACTGATACAACAAAAATAACAGCAATGCATTTTCTCACCACTAGAACAAAAACTTTGTGCGGTCTAAGGGATTAATAAATGATATATGATGGATAATGTAAACACCATGAGGTTTCTTGGTGTCTGGACTCAGAGACATTTAAAATGCGACAAAAATATTGATTATAGGCTGGTGTTATTAGTAAAATATTGGTACTTTAGTAAAATGACTGAGCACAGTGTGTTACGTTTTCAAGAAATTAGCAGACATGTATAGTAAAAAAAACTGAAGAGCATGTATTTTGCATTTGTGCATTCAATTCTTAGATATGCAATAGTCCTTTCGGGAAGTTTTCCTCATTGTAAAAAATCTTCATTAAAAAAAGAATTATAAGAATATTGTTAGGAGTGAAAATGGAATACTCATGTCGATCATTATTCAGAACATCCTATCACTTCAGAGAATTTAGATACATATACGAATCAATCATTTTCACAAAAATAATCCCAGACGGTAATTAAGAATACAGATATAGATGAACACAACACTAGACAACACTGCAATTTATACATATGAAAGTAAACCAAACTGTATAGGGATAGAACAGTGTACTCTCGTTTTAAATTTTATAGCAGATTAACAAATCAAAATAAAACTATTAAGAAAATAGAATCTTTTGGGGGCAAACTACTCTTCCGTTTTACTGATCACTGCTATTACTCAACAGAATAATTTATGAATTAATCTATACAACCTTATGTACATATACGATACGGAAATCACAGAAAACAACTAAATGGGGAGTTTCTGTAATATTTAACGACTGATATAGAAGTACATTTATTATAAAGAAATACATTCAATAAATGTGTCGCATGACTTGGACAAGCGAAAAACCATATGGCAAAATGATAAATCCATAAGTAAAAACAGTGGCGATTTCGAAGTCCGCAAAGGTTAATGTGTGAATCAGTGCTATGGACAACACTGTTAGTGTATTGTGTATGTGATCTGAGCAATATATACCTGGTGACAACAGAGTTTTCCATCATAAGCTCACGAGTTAGACCACAAACATGACAGTATAACTCTTTTTATGAGGCTGAATCACATCAAAGCAGAGGAACAAAGCAAGGGAATGAAAGTGTGTATGTGAATAAAGTTATTTACATGTTAACGCCATCTTCATTTACCATTGGAACACAGTGACCTGAGATACCTACATTATCAATCCACCCATGTAGCTCCTTATCTCTCCTTCGCTTTCCCACTTGAGTAATGATTCTACTGCAAACTGGATGCTCATTATTACTTATCAAATCATCAGAAATGAACACAGCAATGTGGTTTGCAATTACTATTATTATTACAATTACAATATCATTCCCCAAAATGTCGTCCTCCGAGGTCTAGGGGTACCTACCAGATAGTCTCTAGCTCCCGAGGTCGCGGGTTCAAATCCAACGGAAGACGATGGAGTTTTTCGGGCGTAAAACGCCATTGCATTGCTTCCTTCAGAAGGGAAGTAAGGCCGGTGGTACCGTGTCGTAGATTTACGGTACGTAAAAGAACTTCAAAACTCACAGAGTTCTCTGAGTAAATTTTCAGGTCTTTCACCCTAAGATACGAGACGTATTCCAAAACTAAAGTCCAGTGAACAATATTTAACGTATAGTAGGCCTGAATGACGTTTCACATCTGCAGCGCTGTCTACCGACTCCTGAGGAACCTACCGCAGTGTTGCTGTGACGCAGTAGGCGTTTGCCAAGCGGTGAGAGCAGTACGCAATATCCGCGACAATCGTAAATCCCGCCAGTTGTGAACTGTTCGGTGTGATTAGATTTTTGCTGACAAAAGGAGCATTAGCTGTGGACATCCATCGTGAGTTGTACCTCGTGTATGGACTGGACATAATGAGTGACAAACAGGTTCGACTCTGGTATCGAGAATTTCGAAATGGCCGCACAAATGTGCACGATGAACAACGGAGTAGTAGACCCAGTATTTGGACTAAGACATCGTTGAGCAAGTAAACCAAAGACTTCGAAGTAATCAGTATTTGGCGATTAGTGGTCTGGCTGATGAATTCCCAAATGTTGCTCGAACCTCACTTTACAGGATTGTCACTGAACAGCTTGGATATCGGAAACTTTGTGCGAGATGGGTGACAAAATTCCTCATCGGTCAGCACAAAGAGCAACGAATGCGTAGTGCACGACAGTTTTTGGAGCACTATAGACAACACGGAGGTGGTTTGTTTTCCCACATTGTTACGGACGACGAGATATGGATAGCATACACCAACGCAGAATCGAAACAACAATCAATGCATTGGCGTCGTCCCGGTTCACCTAAACCAAACGCCCACCTCCCAACCACTTCATAAGCCAAACCGATGTAAAGTAAAATGTCTGCAATATAATATAATATGTGATTAACAACAACAATAATAAGTATATTTTATTGCCAAGGACGTTTATAAAAATGTATAGCAACATCGCAAATAAAATACCTACATACCAAAAGTGCAAGTCATAAAATTCAGGACACTTTGAGAGCACTTGCTAAGAGTATGGATTGAAATAAAATGCAGTTTTATTTATGGTCACTCTTTAACTTCTATGCTTCTTAGCATCCCATTGTGTATTGGGGTGCAAAACCGGAAATTTTTCTCAGAGGCTTCTTTATTAAGCTTAAGGTTCTTTTACGTGCCGTAAATGTACAACACTTTCTTTCGGAAGGAAGCCATGCTAAGGATTTTTACGCCCGGAAAAATCCATCGCCATCCGCGGGTTTGAGCCCACGATCTCGAGAACTAAGAGTCTAGCATAGTATCATTAGACCACGGAGGACAACATAATGCTTTAAATATGTTTTTAAAAGAATCAAAAGTTATCTGTACAATCTCTTTTGGTATGAAGAAATAAACATAAATGCTGAACATTCAAAGTTTTAAAATGTTCACATATAATTTCATTCATCTGTTTACCCTCCTCTTATGTAGGACTTACACCCCCCAGGACTTACAAGCGGGTGCCTGGGGTCAGAGGCCCGTCGAGGAGCAGACACTCATGGATCAGACAGAGCATCCAGGATGGGTGATCAGCCCGATGCCTGGTGTGGGATGAAGGAAGTAGATGAAACGAAATGTTGGTGAAATGGATGAAAGGAAAGGTGATGATGGAGCAGTTGGTGGAATGAATGGCGGGGGAAACCGGAGAACCCGGAGAAAACCCGCCCAGACGCCGCTTCGTCCACCACAAATCCCACATGCAGGTCCCTGGGATTGAACCCGGGCCGCCTAGATGGGAGGCGAGCGGTCTAACCACTCGGCCACGGCGCCGCCGTTCACATATAATACATAAATTAAACCGATTACAAGCCAAATTATATGGAGAGCTTTACAGCATTCAATGCATCTATCAATATACATATATAACTATTATACAACTGACAAAAAGCATTTATTCAGAATTTAAACACACAGCACCATGAATTTACCTGGATAGAGGTTTACGTCTTGCTTTTTTTTATTAGCAAACTTTTCTACAGCATCTTCATATTCTAATTTAAGAGTCACATCACTTTCAGTAGCAAGCACTGCAAGATGATTCAAACACTGCTGTGTGTTTTATGAATGTAAATACTTTCTAACTTCCACTAGCGCTGAGAAGGACGGAACTTTCAGCTGAACGGCTTGTGACAGGGGTAGATAAATCTTCAAAGCTATATTTACATTCGTATATTTATATATATCCGAAGATGTTTAACAGTCAACAGTTTGTTTACAGGTGGTAAAGGCTTTGGTAGGTTCTTTCTTTCCTCTAAAAGAAAGGATTCTAAATGAACTATTACAAACCCTTCTTATATATACCGGGTGTTTCAGAAATACTTTTACAAACTTCGGGTATGGGTTCCTCACACCAAAAGAAGGAAAAAAGTTCATATGAACATATGTCCCATAATCCTTGGTTTTCGCGTTATTCCTTTCACAATGAAAGTGTGAGTTCAACGGCCTTCGGGGTCCAACCTCAAAACTTCATTTGTCTATGCATTCATAGAAGGCGTTGATCCATTGTACTACATACGGTAGATGGCGAAGTGTTGCCATGGAGACTTGTTTATGTTTGTCATTTGTCATCAGTCTGTCTTCAACGTTTCAATTGTGTACATGTAGTGAGTTAACTGCACGTGTTTCGTTCCACCATGGCTGCATATTCATTTTGTGAACAGGCAGACACAATTTTTATGTATGGTCGCGCGAATGGTAATGGACGCGAGGCTGCAAGGCTCTATCGGATGGAGTCTCCAGACCACAGACAACCAAGTCATCCAAACTTTGTCGCTGGTTATCGTCGCTATGCTGATAAATGTAATAAATGCCTGGCTCCGGCACATTTTAGTCGCATTGTTCGAAGTGCACTGGTATTTACCATGACCGATGGATAGGCAGAGGAGGACCAATTCCATGGCCTGTACGTTCTCCCGACCTCAATCCTGTGGATGTTTTATCTCTGGGGACATCTTAAACCATCTGCAGCCATCCCGGATGCAGAAACGCTTCATCGAGTGTCATGAAAGCCTACGAAACCATTCGACACCATCCCGGAGTTTTTGACAGGGTGCGACATTCCATGATTCGACGAGTACAGGCATGCATAGAAGCAAGAGGAGGACATTTCGAGCATTTATTATGAGTTTTGTGTGTTATAAGTGTACCACTGTGTTGAACACTTCCTAACGAGTAAACAAAGGATTATGGGACATGTGTTCATATGAACGTTTTTCCTTCTTGTAGTGTAAGGAGCCCATACCCGAAGTTTGTAGAAAGTATTTCTGAAACAACCTGTATATATATAGGGTCTTCCAACAAGGGTGTCTTATCTTTGAACTTAAATAAAACACGTTATATAAATGACAGAGGTTTATTTCTTTTTTTATTTTGGAATATAATTAATGTCATTACCTGTGGAAGAGAACATCAGTTAAGTGACCGCCGCGAATTCGTGGGGTTACGCGTATACGATTGACCAAATTTTCAATGACAGAAGAACGTAAATTAGGTCCAACTTCACGAATAACACGCGTGATGTTATTCATAAGATAATTTACTGTTTCTGGCTGGTTGTATAAACTCGAGATTTAGCATAACCCTACAAGAAGTAATCCAACGGCGTTAAATCACATGACCTCTGGGGCCAGTTACATCACCACCACCACAGGAAATGATGAAACCTCTGAACTTCTCCTTCAAAAGATAGATTGTTTCGAGAGCAGTATGACATTGGCACCATCTTGCTGGAACCAGATATTTCTTATATATATCTATCATCCATATGAGGCCAAAAATAATCCCTTATAAGAGCCCGGTATCTTTCTCCATTAACAGTTAGAGCTTCTCCATCTTCATCTTGGAAAAAATATGGATCAATGATTCCACCATACCAAAATTCAACCCATACAGCAACCTTTTGGGGATGAAGTGGTCGTTCTTGAATCTTCATTGGATTGTGATGGCTCCAATAGCGGAAATTTTGTTTGTTAACACAACTATCCATTCAAAAGTGGGCTTCATCGCTGAAGATAATTTTTCGACAAAAATCCGGGTCAGCTTACAATTGCTCCATAGCCCAGTCAGCGAATACACGGCGCAACCTATGGTCATTGGGATTTAGTTCTTGAGTTAACACCATTTTGTAAGCGTGAAACTTCAAGTCCAGATGCAGAATTCGCCAAGTTGTGGTCGGCGAAACCCGCAATTCTTGCGCTCGACGAGCAATTGATTTGTTTCCGTTCTCGCATACACTCTCACGAACGACGCCTATGTTTTCGTTGGAGCGCTTACGACGATTACGTACAGGCGTTCTTTAATCTCTGACAGAACCACTTTTTTCAAATTTATCGATCAAACGCCGAATCGTTTTCTCGCAGGGACGATTGTGCATACCGTAAACTTCACACAATACACGGAAGGTTTGGCAAACAAATGATGCATTTTGATAATAAATGTTCACAATTTCTACCCGTTGCTGAATGCTGTAATGTTCCATGACTATTTTTCAATAACAACTGTAACCACATGAAAAAAATGACTGCTGTAACTCAACAGCAACGGCAGCTATCAGATGTTAAAAATAGGACACTCTTGTTGAAGGACCCTTTATATGTATAATCAGTTGGACATATCCGTTGCAGCTTACCAGCTGATATGTGAATTTAATAGGACCAATTTCTGTGAGTTTAGATAAAAATGAGCGTTTTATGAGAATTTGTTATATACAGATATTCCTGTTATTAATTCTGCTAACAGTTTGTCCAATACCTGCACTAAACTACTCCACAGGATACAATGCACATCACTTTCATTCCCTGGTTCGGCTTCAGATTCTGAGTCATCAAAAAATTTCTTGTGCTTCTTAATATGTTTGGATCTGTTTTCCTCTATAACTAACACTTGTTGAACGTTTTGAACGTGGTTCTCTCCAGCACTCTCCAGTATTAGCCGAGAATTTAATTTCATTTAAGAAAGAAAATAGGTAGTTTTTCAAATTTACCGCTGTCTCAACAACCAAATCCTCCGATGTAATTTTTTACTAACAGTATTGATGCTTTCCAGGATTGCTCCCCACACTGAAGTCATAAAACTCATTTTAGAAGAGCTCAGTTTTTTTCAAAATTCCTTTTTCTTCCTGCCTAACTGTTGTTTTTCACCTTCATCTTCTTTATACATTCCAAAGCCTTGGTAATGGCTTCAAAATTATAATTCAAACTTTTACATGCAATCTCTCGAGCGGCCCATTTTGTTTGAGAAAGCGCTTTGATAGAAAGTTTTGCGAAATAAAGAATTACTTCAAAATACTCCATCGATCTTTTAATACTGAGAAAAGTTTGTACAATTTTTGCAGCAAATCAAAAAAGGATATAGACAATCTGCAGTGCTTGATCCCATTAGATTAACGGAGTGAGCTGCATATGGTATGAAAGATGCCAATGAATTGGCCTTTCTGATTCTTCCTTACAGGTTAGAATATACGTCAGACATATTGGCAGCATTGTCAAATAATTCATTCTAACAGTCACTTCTGTATAGCCGTGAGATGTGAGGAAAGTACACACAGCATCAGCCAGCTTTTTGCCTGCATGTACTTTTTTTAAAGTTCTAGGAAGCTTTCTTTAGGTTATCCCTCTTTATTCACATACCTGAGAATAAAACTTCGTTTATCATTGTGTTATGTCAGATGTGGAATCCACAATAACTGAATAATATTTGAGATGCTTCACTTCCCTTTCTATTTCACTGATTACTGTTTTTGCCATAATGTGAGTCAGCTCCTCGTACGTATCATAAGATAAGTAGGGGAAGTCTTACTGTTACCAGGATTTCCATACTGTGCTATGTGCCCTTTCAAGAATGGATGAAACTCGGATATAAGTTCCAGGCCCATTAGAATATTCCCATTGTTAACAGACCCAAACACTTCTTCATTCAAGAAGCTAATCCACGAGAGAATAAATTTCTTTACTACAGCTATTATTTTATAAGGTACACATCTCCAGCACCTCACTTCCTCTTCAGAAAGAGTAGACGTCTGTCAACTTTACATAGTTCACCGCCCCTTTTTTAAACGTTAACACACAATCACAATGAGAGTGAGAATCCTCGTGTCCTGTCACCCGTTGAGTTGCATATGCTTCCATTCACTGAAGTCAACAATCGCAAATTGCGATGTCCGCCCTCCAATAAACGTTTACAAGGAGCACAAAAACACAACCTTGGCTGCGAGAAAAAACTAAATAGTCACATATTATAATATTTCCATTCATCAGCTTTCTTTCACACAGCGCAGTAGTCAGAAATCTCTGTTTGTCTGAATACACCCTACTGGAACTACTGAAATTGTCTTGTATTTCGCTTCATTCCATTCATGGCAAAGTAGTCCCTAGTAACATCATTCGCCACCCAAAAATATGGATCATCTTCTGGTGTATAGATAACTGATATTTCGATCGTACACCGTCTACACGATTTCCGCTTCCATTGGTAGACTCAACACAAACCAGAAATGTAGAATCATCAAGGTCTTCTATGCTAGCACCTTTGTGTTTAATTTCCTCGATTATATGAGAGAAAGATCCTTGTGTTGAATTTTATTATTCTGGTAAAAAAACGAGTGTAATTTTGGTATTTGCCATAGCACACTTTACTTCCTCTTCTTATCCTGCTAATTTGCGACATGTTGCGCCACTTAATCGTTTTCGGGTGTCCATTTTGTGTAAATAATATCACGTCACTCTTATTAACACTCGCAGACCATCTAAATGAATAAAAAATGGCTGTTCACTCACGTATTTCTTTGGAAATACATGTTATGTTTCTCCGGAACTCTTAAGGTACTCGTCCACGATGCCAGTTTTCTTGAGGGCCACAAATGCGTGCCACATTTCTGTTTACACACAGCTCGCAAAGTTGCACGATTTCGTGTTGCGCCACTAGATCAGTGGCATGTTCCACAGAAACGTTGCACGAACGTTTACACGATGCTATATTTGTGGCAGAAAGTTTTGTGCATGGCACTTTCTAGTCAGCTGTGTTCTTGGTGTGGCGATAATGAAGTTTTGCTCCGCAACATGCTTGTCTCTTATTTTACTTCGTCGTAGACAAACATGTTGGGTAAGAGAGTGGATTCTAAGTCGCGTATATTGTGGGGTTGTAAGCAACTTGTTGCAAGAGCTCTATGAGGAAGATAAACATTTCTATAGGAATTTGCTACACATATCAGCGGTTGATTTTAATTATCCATAGAATAGTAATACAAAATCAAGACACGATAATAACACTGAGATTTCTAGCCACAGGTTTAAAATATGGAGCAGCAACATTACCGAGTTTAATATAGGTACATATACCAATTCGGCTGTCATTATTTATAAATACATAATGAACGTGATCTTTTTAGGTGACAGACATCCGTCACGATGTATTTATTTCGAATACTTGACACAACCAGAACTACGACTTTGTGCCGTTGCAAAGAACTGTAAGTATAAATCCTCATACTGCTGCAAAAAACGTTAGAGAGGATTTCAAGGAGTATTTTTGCCGTGAAGGAAAGGTACCTTGGCAATATCGCTACATTTAAAGTAAATGTGTTGGTGCTTACCAAAGAATCTATTTAATCTACTGCATCATTGTTGGTGCTGGTGTGGTAAAGCATAAACTGCAGTGCATCATAACATTCCTATTTTGTTTTATAACCTGTCTTTTGCACCACTTGCTGATTTCCCTGCCTTCATTTTGTTCCTTTTGTTGGTGAACTGACTTTGCAACCTGTGGATTTTTACTTTAATTTCCTCTGCTGACATGTTGAACTATATTCCTATATAATGTAACGCATTTTTTTCGCTTTCGTTTATTTCTGTAATCCGCAGTGTCTACTCTCCACAAGCAATTTTTGGTCTCAATCAGTTCAATCAAATTCTTTATCATTTGCTCGTCCATTTATTGTTATGAACCATTGTTACCCATGAAGAAATGAATTGTCACAATAAATTGTTCGTATTGTTAAGGAAATAAAATGCACGTATCTGTCTTAATTCTGTATTGGTATAACACAAATTATGACCCCTGTACCTACCTCTCAAACAGCTAATTTACTATCACAGCAGACGACTTAACAAAGTTGCACCGAATACGCCACAACAATTTTCTAAACTGTTCAAGCCACTTTCAGATGGCGCAACTTTCTTTTTTCCGCTGTGTACACGAAACTACTTCCGAAGTTGAACGCCACTTAGAAGTTGCGCTGAATTTGAGTTGCACGTACAATTTTCCTACTTGCTTGACAGTTTACACAGTGAAACTCCATTTTTCTTGCGCAGTTCGAAGTTGCAAGCCATTTAAGTTGCATCGTGGACGAGTACCTTAAGGCATTATGGGAATTGGCAGCCTTCTAGATTCGCCCTATGCCATGTGACCAGCGTTGACACACCGCCTCTTGACGAAGTTGCATTTGACTCCGTACACCCTTTGATTTTTGAAACTATGAGAGTGCGTACGTTCTGGAAACTAGTTTTCAAAGTACTTAAACCTCATTACCCCGCTCCTAATTAATTTTCGCGCCCTGGTCCCGGGCTCTAATGCGGCTCTACAGTGGCAGCTCATGTGATTGAGAGTATTTTGTAAGATCACACTTTTCCCTCGCCTTTTCTGAATTTTAAAACCAATTGTATTCTTCCTTAATACTCTGCACTTGCAAGTTATGGCAGCGATTTTAATGCCGAGTTTTAGAGTAAAATAAACAAGTTAGCAGTAATCACTCGGTTTAATGGTAATATAAAGAAAAAATTTTAATACTTTTTTCCTATTTCCCTCGTCTTCATTTTTCTTTCTTTACTCAACTATTTTTTTTCTTTCTTTCTTAGTACTTTTCCTTGGAGTGGCAATATGGTATTTAGCATTTTTATTATACTCTCTAGTGCAAAGCTAAAACAAAACGGAATAGTTCATTTTGGTTTCTTTGAAAACAACTAACTACGAATTCATGTATATTTACATGGCATGCTAATTATGTCTTTGTCCCAGGTAACTGCTAAGATAGAAGGATATGTCAATTTGGACTTGAGTATTCCTATTATCATTGGAATAATTCCTCTGCAAAGCGACCAATCAGCAATTTCACTTATTACAGAGTCACAGTTACAAACTTCTACAGCACCTTCTAGAGCACAACCCAATATATGTAAGTAAAAATATACACTTAAATCTTCTATACTATTTTGTTATGCAAATAATAACTGAAAGTTGTTGTAATATTTTTTTCAACGCACCCAAAACAATTGGAAAAATAATGATGTACAAAATTATGTTTTGCAGCACCTCCTTCAGGTATGTGTATTTGATTCGAGCAGTATACAAGATTCAGAAGACGGCAAATCCACACTAGGATTAGAAATACTAAATTTCACTCCGAAATATCCTATATATCACTTTGATACACAGTAGAAATTATTAGTTTTCATATTCAAGGGTGTAATTAAAATGGATCAGATAATGAAGAGAGAAGGCTGCATCTTAATAAATGTGATGTGTACCTATTCCATATTTGTTATAGTCATTGTTGTTTTAATTAACATAATACAAGGCCAATTACCGCATTCTTGTCTTCGTAGGTCAAAATGGACAGAAGCAAAGTTTAGGATGACAAGTGTTCACCATTCAGAGCACCCGCCTAGCCCAATCTGCATAAGTGCAGTTTTAGTGAGTAAAAGCTGTCAAGTAGTTCATGCTTAGTATTGACAGAGATTTTGGTTTAATTTTGTTTAAGCCTGAGTTCCTTTAAATAAAGATATTTTGAGTGATAAATGGAAGTAATAAATTTGTTCAGAACCCAATGTGTTAAAGCTACTTGATATACATTCCAAAACCTCAGGAAAAACCGCATATAGAAACCTTAACCAAATAACTTCACCGTATGTGTCTATAGTGTGAGATGCCAGAATATTGTGACAGTAATGGTTTTATTTTAAAAGAACGTGATAAATATGATTTTATAAAGTTCCAGATATTCAGGACAAACTTAAAGTAAATCCAGACAATTAGCTTTAGATTTCTCGCGAGTTATTTCCCGGATGCTGAAGTAAGCAGAATATGGAGGCGCGACTATGGGTGAGTTATGTAATTTCTGCTGACATACGCTTATGTCAGCTACTAGCTAGGCCTACTCAGAATTTTGTCGGGTATTTAAACTTAGGATATTTTGACGGCGATCTCTCGACCGATCACTCGCTCAGAGGGACCCTGTATTGATCAGCTCCTTAAAATGTATTTGGTGTTAATTTGCAACCACGATGTAGGCGCCAGACACGACGAAGATGGGACGCCGGACTTCTTCCGTCCACCAGGTAACCCCATAAGCTGTCTGTTTCTTTCTCTCCGAAATGTAATTTCGTTTGTATTAGGAAGACAAAAAAAATTGAAAGCCTTCTAGTCATGTCTGTAGAGTGCTCTTGTTTTCCCCCGCATTATATTTTTTTTCGGTGTAAGGGTACGCTACTGCTAAATTTTTGTGTCCACTACTTTTATGTGTGTGCTGTCCACACCCTGTATGTCCTTTTCCAGTAAATTTTGTCCCCTTGCATTTAATCCTGCACATGTAATTCTGGTTCCAATATAGGTCACTCCAGCTTGGGTTTGAATTTTTCTTCTTTTCAGGCTTTATTTCTTATGTTGTTGTCACTGTTCGTCTCTAATTTATTATTACTTTCTCTACTATGTATAGTAAGTAGGGGAAGTATTGTATTCCACCCAAAAATTCGATACCGAGATTTCACCGGAAATATATGTTTTGAGACCCCCTGAATCCAAAAAAAGCATTTTTGGAAACATGTCCGTGTGTGTGTCTGTGTGTGTCTGTGTGTGTGTGTGTGTGTGTGTGTGTATAACTCAGAAACGAACAGTCGGATAAACACCAAACTTGGTATTTAGGTTCAATATCTTCCAGGGATGCGACACGAAGGTTTTCAACAAAATCCCCCACCCCAGGATACCCTTTACATGGAAGATTTTTTGAAAATTTTAATTTTCTCAAAAACGGCTCTAACGATTTTGATTAAAATATCATATGTTTAAGATATTTTCATGACAAATAAAACGTATATCTTGAATTTTCTGGGAATGTCTCCAAAAGTGTTCTTCATTGTGAACGACTTTTGCATAACTGGTAAACCATAAGAGATAGAGAAAATTTTACTACACAAAAAATGTACATCGCGTTAAAATACACAATTCATGTCATATAAATTTGTTTTGTTGAGTGAACCGTTTTCGAGATATTGCTTGTTATTCCCTTAAATTTTCCAATACTTATACTTTTTCTCAAATTCGTTATTCATTTTTTTTGTCCTGGACATGCAAAGAGAATGGAATGCGCCACATAGCAACCAGCGTTAAAATATTTGACTATTGCTTAAAACCTACCACATTCCCCTTGCATCTACATGAAAATTACCAATAACATTGACATCTCGATATCTCGATTAACATGAAGCATATGGAGAATAAGCCTTTGTAAAAATACTTTGTACAAGAGTAGAGAAAGTCATGTGAGTGTAACACATCAGATGTTTTTTTTGCTGTTTTGTTGTGTGCCTCCTTTCTTTGTCTTGCATGGAATTTCTTAAGACCTTGGACCCTGATAGCCCTGTTTTCCAGGAAATACTGCTTATATGAGGATTACCGTGATAAAGATAGGACTAAACATTCAATAAATAAAATCTGAATATACCATCCCGGCACCTTATATACTACACCGGGTCATACATTCAAACTTTACATTTATTTTCGAAGCACACTTACATTTTATATTGCATAAATTGTTTTCAATTAAAATAGCCAAAAACTACACAGTCTACAAAATAATCAAAATAGAAATAAAATAAAGAAAAAGAATAGAAATTATTAGATTAAAGTCTAAAACAACACTAAATTACATTTCTAATTTCGATATTTATCTAGACTTGCTGGAAACCAACTACTGTCTACTCCTATTTATCTATATTCACCAGCGAAATATACTGCTAGCCAGCATTTACTTAAGAAAATAATAAAGTTGTCTATTTATAGTATTCTATGGTTTTCATAATAATTATTTAATTTATAGTAATTTAATATTCTGATTTATTTCTGTGATTATTTATTTATTTATTTAACCTAAACATTTTATTTAATCTCCATATTAATTATTCGATTACTATGTTTTTTTACTTATTTTATATATCAATTTTAAATTTTAGCACTATATACTAAACCTTTACCTCATTTAACCAAACATAAACTCATCTTTCTTTTATTACCATATATCCACTCACTTTCCCCACATCACATCACTTCACTCAAATCCTTCGGTTTATTCTAACACCAACTCCACCTCCAAACCTACAGAAACTACTTATTCTCGCTCCTATTAATAACATTATAGCAAATGCATGCCTCCATGCATCTAACATCATAATTCCACTCACTATCCCTCCCAGTCCATATTAGGTGCTCCTCAAACGGTAGCAAACTTGCTAGCTGCTCTACCATAGCGAACCTGCTCCACAACACCATCTTCCTCTCTCCTTTTCTCTTCTTCCTCCATCCTCCTTCTATACTCACCACATTTCTCTCTTTCCCTCGTCTTAATTAAACGTTTCTTCTTTCTGCTCATTCCTATCGTCCCATAGAGAACCTAGATGGGACTGTGATTGCTCATGAAGGGACGGCTTCTTATATTCAGGTCCTGTCAAAAGACTCTGCTGGCTTATATGTCTCATGTTCACTTAAGATCGGTGAAAACTTTTTTTCCTGAGGTAATAATTACTGTGCAGCCGTCTGACACTGCAGCTAACACCATCTCCCCTTCCTCATCTTTACATGCCCCTAGACCCTACCCCGGTTCTTTTACTGCTACCTCTGAACTTTCTCAGACACTGGCATAGCACTTACCATGACCACGGGACAACCACCTACCAGGTTCGCCCTTCATTGATTGACTCAGAGACCACTGAGGGTAAACCGGCGAAGGACACTCCTTCCATTCTCTTTAATTTCGATTTAGTTGCCACGGAATGAGCCACATAAGCAGCAATTTTATCTTTTTACCCTCGTAGAGCAGTGGACACGTGGTTTCAAACTTTTTCGCAACGGCAGCCGGAATTTAAGTGGGCTCAGCTGCGAGATTGCTTACGTGATGCTTTACTCCCGTAGCACAGGATGATGTCCTTGAGTACCTCTTGTCGTCCTCCGTGGTGTAGTGGTTACCATGATAGCCTCTAGTTCCCGAGGTTGAGAGTTCAAACCCGGCGGAGAGCGATGGAGTTTTCCGGTGTCACAATTCTTAGCGTGGCTTCCATCGGAAGGGAAGTAAAGCCGGTAGCCCTGTGTCGTAGATTTATAGCACATAAAAGAACCTCAAGCCTGATAAAGAGGCTTCTGAGAAAAATTACCTATCTTTCACGCCCAATATGGAATGGGACGCTAAGGACCACAGCAACTAAAGAGCGTCTATAAATAAAACTCAATTTAATTCTTCTTGAGTACCGCTTACGGTAGCGTGTGCAAGAGTTAGCAGACTCAATAGAACTTGTGTTTATAACGTATTGTCCTTCTGTGACCAGCTTAACCCCAATATGAGGGAGAGGGAACAAATTAGGCATATTATGCGTGGCCTTAACCTCTTCTTTTTGGAACCTGTGTTGCCAGCAAACCCGAATTCGGTCGATGCATTAAATTCGGCTTGGCGCATTGAAACTGCCAAGTACTTAGCCGACATAGGTTGATTTAATATCCACCCCCTCGAATGATACTGCGGCTGTTATCTAATCAGCAGGTGGACCGTCAGTTGGCTCATATGTCTCAGGAGTTACAAAGTTTCCAGCAGCAGCTAAATAATTTTAGTTCGGGGCCTCCGCATAGTTCTTACCTTCTGAGAGGTAATAGGGTGCCTGTGGTCGCAGACATCCTCTTGGTAATTTGACTGCCGACCAGGCGGTTTTCGGGATGCTGTTTCCTGCCGTCATCTGAGGACTGATCATACCACTGATGGGCGCCCCATCTGTTTCATTTGTAACATGTCTGGACATATCGCTCTTAATTGTTATCGTTGGCCGCAAAATTAAAAAACGGTTCCCTCCCCCCGCGAGCATGAAGGTCGTGGAAGCAAACCTAATTCATTTTGATACAATTCGGCCTGCTAATGTGCTGTATATTCCTGATAAAATTGACTATCAGCCTATAGATAGCCTATTGATATGGGGAGTGCAGTCAGCTTGATAAATGCCGCGCTAGTTAGTTCTGTTAAGGTTGCTCCTTCGGACGATTTAATGCTTCGCAAAGCTGAGAACAAATTACTGGATGTTTGTTTCACACAGATTGTCAGCTACAGCTATAGGGCCATATTCTCAATGAACGCCTTCTGGTGGCTTCACATTTCGGACCCTACTTGCTGTTAGGAATTGATAGCGGATTATAAGGCGGTTCTGAATCTTGCTACATTTTGTATCACTTTGCAAATGCTGCATGGACTGCCCCTTGAAATGTCTTGTCAAGGGCAATTTGAGCTGCCACCTCAATAAACTACTTTGGAACCGTCAGTGGCGGACTGTTCTAACAAGGCGACGTGTGTTAAAAATGTTCCATTCCCACCCTTTAGTATCACGTACTTTCCTGTGCGATTTCAGTCCATTCTGGTTGATCAAACTTTACTTGAAGCTGCAGATACAATTATGAAAAGGAAGTTTATTGAAATTCCACATTTTCCACCGTTGAAAGTGGTAATTTAATACAACAAATCAATACTACCACCTTATACCAGTTTCATATTGAGCTTATGGATCCTAGGTTTATTAAGCAACGGCCGTATGGTGTCTCTCAATAGCAACGGACATCATTAACATGCAGGTTGAGGAAATGATAAGCCATAAGGCATACTTCGAGAATTCTCTAACCTCTGGTCTTCACTGTTGTGCTGGTTATGCTCCGAGACGGCGGTTATCCTTTTTATGCTGATTATAGGAAACTCCATGCCGTACCGAGTCCTCTTTCATTCCTCTTCCTTTAAGGACACACATTTGTGAAAATTGAGAAATCAAACGTTTACGTTGGATTTGTTCAAACTTTATACCATTTATTTGTTATGATCGGGAATGGAAGAATACCAAGTTTGGGCTTTTTAGCTCTAATACTTTATGTGGAATTACTTTTTTTCTATATCTCAGTAGCAAGCGATATTTAAGATAGATATTTAAGTAGTATTTTAGAAGTTGATATATGGTACGTACGTTTTTGCACTCACTTTAATTTATTAATGACCTGTATTCATACAAGCTTCTTGTCTTTGTCATATTAACGAGGAGAAAAATAATCTTTAACAGTTGCTATACACCTAATTCTTTAAATAAGAAATAAACATAATTATTTCGGTCAAATTAACAAAAATATAATAAATTAAATAGGTGCACTTAATTTGCAGTTACTCTTAAAGCTTTTTACAATTTCGTGCAGATTGAGAGAAATTTCCATCGTGTGGCGTATTTTGAAGTTAGGAAGGTATAGAAAATATGGAAACTGAGAGAACTGAGGTTAAGCATATATTAAAATAGTTTGTCAACTTTATGACCTGTTAACCGGCTAAAATTGACCAGCTCTTAGCTGCATTTTGCTTACCCAACAGACTTCTCTTGGTTGGTCCTTTATCCTTATTCCCGTTATATTTTATCCTATACTTGTTAAAATATAATTATGTTATAATTAAAGCCCACAACTAACCTAATCTAATGGCACTATACACAGAAAATCGTGGTTGTATCTTATAAACACGACTTTGTTATCTTAACACTATGAAATACGTAAGCTGCAGATTTAGCTTTGTGTATATAATAAACTTTCTTCACATGGGAAAAATACTTTTACACTAGCTCTAAAAGCTCCGAACTCACTCATAAGCAAACACAAGGCCAAGTATTTGAATAAAACACAGGATATATTGTGATGTGATAACCAGTTTCTGTCACAGGGTTAGCCAATGCACATAAACCTCCCTACACCTCAAAACAGCGCCAAATTTGAATACAATATTAGTAATATCACAAGTACTATTAGATTTATTGGGGCGGCACCGTGGTTCGCCTCCCACCAAGGGTTCGATCCCAGGATTGCACATGTGGGATTTGGTGGACAGAGCGGCGTCTTGATGGGTTTTCTCCGGATTTTCCGGTTCCCCCACCATTCATCATTCCAACGGTGCTCCATCTTCACTTTTCTGTCATTTATCTCTCGCATCTTATCTATCACCTCCTTCGCTCTCATCCCGAGCGTCGGGCTCGGTTGTCACTGTCTAATCCATAGACCCTCAGCTCCCCGACAGGCATCTGACCACAGCCAATTAGCTTGTAAATCCTGGGAGGTATAAATCCTACGAAAGGGAGGGTAATCAGAGATTGCTTTAGCTACTGCAGTAGACCCTCGTTTACCCGAATTCCAAGGGACCGAAAAATAGCCAATTCGGTTCAACGAAGTTTGAATTAACAGGGTTTTGTAAAAATAACCCCTTGTTATCAGAAATGGTAATATACGACTGTTGAGTTCACTTTCTCTCTTGTTTTGTGTACCAACGAATGAGGGTTTTCCACTTCTAAGAAAAAGGAAAAATAACTATTGTATACGGTATATGTGGCATTTGTTTAATTGAGAAAGTATACTGTCAAATGCTTGTCATAAACGTTTTTAAAAAGAGTACTATTTAGAACAATATTGTACTCATTGAATTAGTGAGTCGTATAATACAACACACAATAACCTTAAGAAAGACTTTAAATATACCGTTCTTTTAACACAAAGTTTTAATCGGAACACATGTTTTAGATAAAACTTTTATCAATTACACATTTTAGTTCTATGATTTGAAAGAAATCATTAATTATTGTTGGCGGATCGTTGGTCATAATATTATGGCACTCTATGAAGATACCACATCCAGGGCAGCCTGAAATGCCATGGAGACATCAGAAGTGGCAGCAATTCTCTCGAGAACAGAAATCGCAGCTGTAACTTCAGCGCGGGTCGCGGTGTCGTATCTTAATGTTCCTCCTCAGAAGATGACAGTAAAGAATTACCATTCTCTTCTGCTTTATCAGCAAATGAGTGGTTCTTCAGCAGCACAGATATTGTCTACATACGTCCATTCTTCCATAATGACGGTACAAGAGGGCACCAACCAGGTGTAATCATTATCAGAATCCCAATTGTATCCACATTATAAATTCAGGTATGGATCATCGGTTTCCTGTTCAGTTTCAGCGGCATTATCAGCTGCTGTCCAGGCCTTCTTAAAACAGTTAGTTATGGTGTCTGTTGTAACTTCATCCCAACCAGCAGATATGTTGCAGATAGCTTGCAGTGCATTCCAATGTAGAACTGTTTCTTGCAGTTCTATTGCACTGATGGCAGCATTAACCAATCGGCGTCTGTAATACGCTTCATTGAGGCGATTATTCCTTGATCCAATGGCTGCAGATGGCTCATAGTGTTAGCTAGTAAGAAGACAACTTCTATGTTCGAAAGTTCCAGGTCATCGAACTGATGTGCAGAGCAGTGGTCCAAAGTTAGAAAATGTTCCTTTCTCTCGCAGCCATTTGTCGTTGAATCTTCAAGAGATTTGGTCGTTCAAGCTTTATTGTTATTCTCGTACTGACTTGGCAGATTGAATGGGTTGGCCTTTTTAAAACAACGTGGATTTTTGTATTTTTCAAACACTAATGGTTTGAGCTTCTCAGAACCATCTGAATTACAACATAGGACCACCGTCGGTCTCTCCTTGCTGCATTTTCCTCCATGGCATATCCACCCTTGGCACGTAGTGTTTTTTCAGGCATCAAGTTATAGAAAACTCTTGCTTCACCCATATTAAACAGATTTCTTGGGTGATGATGAGATAGCTTAGATTGAAACTCCCGCTCCCACTCACTGGCATCTTCCTCGTTTCTCTATGTGCCTCCCCTCAGATACTGACAGCACCGATTTTATGCTTCTTCTGAAAACGACATCCCTCAGAAGGCACAAACCCAGAAATTCCTTCTTTCTTGGGGGATTTCCCGAGCCTTCTTTTGAAGCATGCGGCCGGACAGTGAAAAAGAAAATTGAGAAAAATTATGTGAAATGCGTAACAGAAAATATCGTAGTGCACGCACAAATACATATTCGGTTTAAACGAAGAATAACATATGGAATATGTAATGAGGGGACCAAATTTTAGTTCATAGTACGAATTATCCGAAATTCGGTTTAAGCGGTAGATTTGTCCATGTAATTCGGCAGGGACCGAGCAACTACTACGGATTAACTGATTTTTCGGTTTATCCGATTTCAAATTAGCGAGGGTTTACTGCATTACACTTATTATCACTGTGTACTACACAGTGGGCTCCCGTGTCATAGATTTATGATAAAGAGATCTCTGAGCACAATTTCCGGTCTTTCACGCCCAATATAGAATGGGACATTGACATTAAGGACCATAGTAGTTAAAGAGCGTCCATAAACGAAAATAAAACTGCCAAAAGTGCAACTGATACAGAAGATTAGGCAGTGCCGAGTGACTGTGATAGGGTTACTCAGCACTCGGACCGTGGTTAACGCACACCCTCATAGTCCGGTAAGGTAGCGTTAAAGTGGTCATGTTTCAACTTAAACCTCACGTGAACCTCAACTTAAACTCAGCTTATACCTCACTTACCTGCAGACGTAGAGGAAATATTTTAAATACTCCAAAATACGACACCGAGATTTCACCGGAAATATACATTTAGAAACGCCCTTAATAAAAACTTCTGTTGTGTTACACTCAAATGACACTTTCTACTCTTGTACAAACTATTTTTACTTTCTCTACTACATATAGTAAGTAGGGGAAGTATTGTATTCCACCCACAAATTCGATACCGAGATTTCACCGTAAATACATGTTTTCAGACCCCTGAATCCAAAAAAATAATTTTGGAAACATGTCCGTGTGTGTGTGTCTGTGGATGTGTGTGTGTGTGCGTGTGTGTGTGTGTCTATGAACAGCATAACTCAGAAACGAACAGTCGGATAAACACCAAACTTGGTATTTAGGTTCAGCATCTTCCAGAGATGCGACACGAAGGTTTTCAAGAAAATCCCCCATCCCAGATTACCTGTACATGGAACATTTTTCGAAAATTTTAATTTTCTCAAAAATGGCTCTAACGATTTTGATTAAAATATCATATGTTTATGACCTTTTCATGACAAATGAAATGTATATCTCGAATTTTCTGGGAATGTCTCCAAAAGTATTCTTCATTGTGAACGACTTTTGCATAGCTGGTAAACCATAAGAGATAGACAAAATTTTACTGCACAGTAAATGTAGATCGCGTTAAAATACACAATTTATGTCATATACATTTTTTTTCGTTGGGTAAACCATTTTCGAGATATTGCTTGTTATTCCCTTACATTTTCTAATACTTATACTTTTTCTCAAATTCGTTATTAATTTTTACTTCCTCTACTACGTATAGTAAGTAGGGGAAGTATTGTATTCTACCCAAAAATTCGATACCGAGATTTCACCGGAAATACATGTTTTGAGACCCCCTGAATCCAAAAAAAGCATTTTTGGAAACATGTGTGTGTGTGTGTGTGTCTGTGTCTGTGAACAGCATAACTCAGAAACGAACAGTCGTATAAACACCAAACTTGGTATTTAGGTTCAGTATCTTCCAGAGATGCGACACGAAGGTTTTCAAGAAAATACCCCCACCCCAGATTACCCTTTACATGGAAAATTTTTGGAAAATTTTAATTTTCTCAAAAATGGCTCTAACGATTTTGATTAAAATATCATATGTTTAAGATATTTTCATGACAAATGAAATGTATATCTCGAATTTTCTGGGAATGTTTCCAAACGTATTCTTCATTGTGAGCGACTTTTGCATAACTGGTAATCTATAAGAGATAGACAAAATTTTACTACACAAAGATGTAGATCGCGTTAAAATACACAATTTATGTCATACATTTTTTTGTTGAGTGAACCATTTTCGAGATATTGCTTGTTATTCCCTTAAATTTTTCACTACTTATTTTCTCAAATGGGTATTCGTTATTCATTTTTACTTTCTCTACTACGTATAGTAAGTAGGGGAAGTATTGCATTCCACCCAAAAATTCGATACCGAGAGTTCACCGGAAATACATGTTTTAAGAATCACTGAATCCAAAAAAAGCATTTTCGGAAACATGTCCGTGTGTGTCTGTCTGTGTGTCTGTGTGTCTGTGTCTGTGTGTCCGTGTGTCTGTGTGTCTGTGTGTCTGTGAACAGCATAACTCAAAAACGAACAGTCGGATAAACACCAAACTTGGTATTTAGGTTCAGTATCTTCCAGAGAAGCGACACGAAGGTTTTCAAGAAAATCCCCCCACCCCAGACTACCCTTTACATGGAACATTTTTCGAAAATTTTAATTTTCTCAAAAATGGCTCTAACGATTTTGATGAAAATATCATATGTTTAAGATAATGTCATAAGAAATGAAATGTATATCTCGAATTTTCTGGGAATGTCTCAAAAATATTCTTCATTGTGAACGACTTTTGCATAACTGGTAAACCATAAGAGATAGACAAAATTTTACTACACAAAAAATGTAGATCGCGTTAAAATACACAACTTATGTCATATACGTTTCTTTTGTTGAGTGAACCGTTTTCGAGATATTGCTTGATATTTCCTTAAATTTTCCAATACTTATACTTTTTCTCAAATTCGTTATTCATTTTTTTTGTCCTGGACATGCAAAGAGAATGGAATGCGCCACATAGCAACCAGGGTTAAAATATTTGACTATCGCTTAAAAGCTACCATATTCCCCTTGCATCTACAAGAAAATTACCAATAAGATTGACATTTCGATATCTCGATTAACATGAAGCATATGGAGAATAGGCGTTTGTAAAAATAGATTGTACAAGAGTAGAGAAAGTCATGTGAGTGTAACACATCAGATTTTTTTTGTCTTGTATATGCAAAGAGAATGGTGCTACACATAGCAACCAGCTATTAAGAGATATGTATATGCTTAAAGGCCACTGCAAATACAAAACAAGGGGAACATATTACGCCTTAAGCGATGGTCAAATATTTTTAGAACTGGTCGTTATGTGTAAAATGTAATTCTCTTTGCATGTCAAAAGATCGTTTCTGCAAATGTTTATCTCGATTATTATGAAATAGATGGAGAATAAGAATTTGTAAAAATAGTTTGTACAAGACTAGAGAAAGTCATGTGAGTGTAATACATCAGAATATTTTTTGTCCTGGTAATACAAAGAGAATAGAATACTCCACATAGCAACCACCTCTTAAAATATTTGACTATCGCTTAAAGCCTACCAATTCACCATGCATCTACAAGAAATTTAGCATTAAGATTAACATCTCGATTAACATGAAGCATACGGAGAATAAGCGTTTGAAAAATAATTTGTACAAGAATAGAGAAAGTCATATGAGTGTAACACATCAGATTTTTACAAACGATTATTCTCCGTATGGTTCATGTTAATCGAGATGTTAATCTTACTGCTGATTTTCTTGTAGGTGCAAGGGTAATATGGTAGGCTTTAAGCTATAGTCAAATACTTTAAGAGGTGGTTGCTATGTGGAGTATTCCATTTTCTTTGCATTACCAAGACAAAACAAAATTGAATAACGAATTTGAGAAAAAGTTTAAGTATTCGAAAATTTAAGGGAATAACAAGCAATATCTCGAAAATGGTTCACTCAACAAAAAAATGTATAAGACATAAATTGTGTATTTTAACGCGATGTACATTTTTTGTGTAGTAAAATTTTGTCTATCTCTTATGGTTTACCAGTTATGCAAAAGTCGCTCACAATGAAGAATACTTTTGGAGACATACCCAGATAATTCGAGGTATACATTTCATTTGCTATGAAAATATCTTAAACATATTACATTTTAATCAAAATCGTTAGAGCCATTTTTGAGAAATTTAAAATTTTCGAAAAATGTTCCATGTAAAGGGTAATCTGGGGTGGGGGGATTTTCCTGTAAACCTTCGTGTCGCTTCTCTGGAAGATACTGAACCTAAATACCAAGTTTGGTGTTTATCCGACTGTTCGTTTCTGAGTTATGCTGTTCACAGCAGACACACAAACAGACACACACGTATATGTTTCAAAAATGCTTTTTTTGGATTCAGGGGGCCTCAGAACATATATTTCCGATTAAACTCGGTATCGAATTTTTGGGTGGAATACAATACTTCCCCTACTTACTATACATAGTAGAGAAAGTAAAAAGAAGAATATATAGAAAAAAAGTCTGTATGATTGTCTGTGAGCAGCATAAGTAAAAATCTAGAGGTCGATTAAATACGAAACGTAACGTTCAGCATCTATTAAGGACGCGTCACGAAGATTCTAAAGAGAGTCCCCCCCCTCCGAAAGGTATTCTTTAAATAGAAAATGTATGATTATATTCGATTTTCAGAAAAATGCATCTAACGATTTCGGTTACTTACCATATTACATATAGAATATCTGCACGGAATCTTTAACTTTCTAGGAATAAGCTGTGAAGGCCTCTTGATTCTGATTCACAACTGTACAATTAGCAAATTTTAAGATTTGGAGAAAATATAGATGTACGCAAAAATGTAGATCCCATTAAAGACCCAAATTATATCAATTAAAATGTTTATGACCTCTTTCCAAAAACGATCACTTTCCTCTTAAAAAAACAAGCCAAAATAATAAAAGTTCTCTTCCCCCACACTTCCATTTCTCTCGCATCCTTTACTGTTTCTCCTCCCTCCTCCCGCAAAAACAACAATAAAAAGTATTTTCTCCCACACTTCATTTCTCCCCCATCTTTTACCGTCTCTCCTCTCTCCCACAAAAAATAAAAGTTCTCTTCTTCAACACTTCCATTTCTCTCCTAGCCTTTACTGTCTCTCCCTCTCCCCCCACAAAAACAATGAAAGATCTCTTCTCCCACCTTTCCATTTCTCTCCTGTCCTTTACTGTCTCTCCCCTCCCCCGCACAAAAACAAGAATAAAAGTTCCTTTCTCCCTAATTTTCATTTCTCCCCTATCCTTTACGATCTCTCCTTTCAACTACATAACCACAATAAAGGTTCTCTGCTCCCACATTTCCATTTCTCTCCTATCCTTTAGTGTCTCTCCCCTCTCCCACACAAAAAACAACAGCTATTTTCTCCCATACTTCCATTTCCATTCTATTCTTTAATGTCTCTCCCCTCACCCCCCGCAAAAACATAGTAGGTATATATAGAGAGAGCGAGGCCACTTTTTTGCGTTTATATGGGAAAGGATAGGGAAAACGAGGCTAGATGCGAAGGTTCAAGGAGGAAAATGCGTTTATATGGGCGAGATAGGGAATACGAGGACTGACGCTAGGCTAGACAGTGGTAGGAGGGGGAGTGTGCTTTATATGAGACAGATAGGGAATACGTGGAGAGGTGCTAGGCTAGACAGAGGCTGAGTAAAGTATCGTTTATATGAGCGGTATAGGAAAACGATGAGAGGTGTTAGACTAGACAGGGCTTGAAACGTAGTGCATGGTTTATATGAGAGATATAGGAAAACGAGGAAAGGTGCTAGGCTAGACAGAGGTCGAGGAGTAGAGTATGGTTTATATGAGAAGTATAGGAAAACGAGGAGAGGTATTAGGTTAAGAGAATTGAGTATGTGTTTATAAGGAGAGACGAGAAAACGGAGAGAGATCCTATGCTAGGATAGACAGGTGTTAAAGTTAGGTTAGATAGGAAACCAAGGAGTGATACTCAGCTAGAGGGGGGGCAGGAGGGAATGCTCTTTATGAGAGGTAGGGGATCAGGGGAGTGGTGTTAGGCTAGACAGAGGTTGAGAGTAGAGTATGCGTTTATATGTATGGGAAGTATAGGAAAACGCGGAGAGGTGTTAGGCTAGACAGAGGTCGAGGAGTAGAGTATGGTTTATATGAGAGGTACAGGGAAACGAGGAGAGGAGTTAGGCTAGGCAGAAGTCGAGGAGTAGAGTATGGTTTATATGAGAGGTATAGGAACAGGAGGAGAGGTGTTAGGCTAGACAAATACTAAAGGAGTAGCAATATGGACTTATATAAGGAGAGATAGGGAATAGGAGGTGCTAGACTTGAAAGCGACTTTAGACGTGAACTTAGTGGAAAACTGTTTGATGTCAATGTTAGACCGCTAATTCTACACATGCCCATCACGTAACCTATTCAGGGAAAAGGTGAGTCGTTCAGGGGAAAAAGGTGACTGCTCAGGGAAAAAGGTGACCCACAAAGGGAAAAAGTCGACCAGTAAAGGGAAAAACGTGACCAGCAAAGGGAAAAAGGTGAGCAACAAAGGGAAAAAGGTGACCACCAAAGGGAAAACGGTGAGCCATAAAGGGAAAAAGGTGACTGCTCGGGGCAATAGGTGACCAGTAAAGGGAAAAATGTCACCAGCAAAGGGAAAAACGTGAGCAACAAAGGGAAAGAGGTGACCACCAAAGGGAAAACGGTGAGCCATAAAGGGAAAAAGGTGACCGGCAACGGGAAAAGCTAACCCACTAACACTAACAGGTAAGTAATTCAGCTAGTATTGCAAGAGGCTGACTGGATCATAGTAGTGTATGATTTCACAGGTAATTCAGCTAGTATCGTATGTATTTAGGCTAATTCATCTAGTATCACAGGATAGATTCCGGAGGCTAACTGTATCATGGCTCTGCATGATTTCACAGGTAATTCAGCTAGTATCGTAGGTATTTAGGCTAATTCAGCTAGTATCACAAGAGGATAGATTCTAGGGTTGGGTATAGCATAGTTTCATATTTCACAGGTAATTCAGAGAGTATCGTAGGTATTTAGGATAATTCAAGTAACATAGGTGTTTAGAGTAATTAAGCAAGCATTACAGGAGGGTAGGTTACAGGGGTTGGTTACAACCTAGCTTCGTATTTCACAGTAAGTTCAGGTAATATCGTAAGTATTTGAGGTAATCGACATAGCTTCACAGATATTATTGATAATTTCGATCAGAGATTTGTATCACAGCTATTTAAGGTAAATGCAGGTGAGTCAGGTTGTATCAATGGTATTTGAGTCATTTTAACAGGTAATTCAGATAGTATCACAGGTGCTCGTGCTAATTTAGAGCAGGAATTCGTATCAGAGCTAGTTAAGGTAATTTCACATGATTCGGGTAGTATCACAGGTATTTAAATCATTTTCACAGCCAATTCAGCTAGTATCTTGACCATTTAAGCTAATTCATCTAGTATCACAGGAGGCTAGATTCCAGAGGCTAACTGCATCATAGCTATGCATAATTTCACAGGTAATTCAGCTAGTATCGTAGGTATTTAGGCTAATTCAGCTAGTATCACAGGAGGTTAGATTCCAGGGTTGGGTATAGCATAGTTTCATATTTCACAGGTAATTCAGAGGGTATCGTAGGTATTTAGGATAATTCAAGTAACATAGGTGTTTAGAGTAATTAAGCAAGCATTACAGGAGGGTAGGTTCCAGGGGTTGGTTATAGCCTAGTTTCGTATTTTACAGATAGTTCAGGTAATATCGTAAGTATTTGGGTAATCAGCATAGTTTCACAGATGCTCGTGATAATTTCGATCAGAGATTTGTATAACAACCATTTAAGGTAAATGCAGGTGATTCAGGTTGTATCAATGGTATTTGTGTCATTTTAACAGGTAATTCAGATAGTGTCTAGGTATTTGGGCGATTCAAGCATCATAGGTGTTTAGAGTAACTCAGCTAGTATCACAGGAGGCTAGATTCAATGATCAGGGTTTCGTATCAGAGCTATTTAATGTAATTTCACTTGATTCGAGTAGTATCACAGGTATTTAAGTCATTTTAACGGGCAATTCAACTAGTATCACAGGTACTCATGGTAATATAGAGAGTAATTAAATTATAAAACATTTCTCATCCAACGTTACAACAATTTATATACTTTTTTCTAAATCTTACAAACTTATTATATGTTAAACAGTTATTGTACGATGCGGAGAGGGATAAACTGCATATTGGTTCACAAATTGAAAAGCTTTACGTCAACATACCTTTATTTTAGTTCGTTGTAGATGTCTCTCCCCTTTTATCTAGGCTTGAGACTAGCACTAGGATTGCTCCTAATGGCAGGGTTACCACCTTCCCTTCCATCTTCTTCTTTCTTCATCAGGCGTCAGCTATCTGCATATACAGCACACAGATAACCTTCTTTTTTAAGATTGTAGACTCACGAGAAAATCTTTATCTTTAACTTACATTCTTTTAAGCACTGTTTGTAATGGCGTAATGTCCATACGCATATGTCGTTATCCCGTCCTCAGCAATAATTCTTTTATCATCAAACGGAGTCAATGCAATTTTATTCACTTGCACTGTAGCAAGAGCATAGGTGTTCTGATGATTTCACAGGTTTTAAGACAGTCTGTATAGCTGTCAAACGAAATGTACTGCTTAATAGCGCTACGTTTTATACCTTTAGTCTTTTTTATCATTGACCCTTGAATATCTAAGGCATACATCTTAGGACGTAGTCCAACAAAGCGTAGGATGATTTTGCTATTAGCCTCATCTTTAAATTTTCCCAATACCTTCTTGTTCTGAGTAGAGTAACATATATGGTTGGCAGGGTAATCAGCTGTATCGAGATGCTCAAGAAAACGTAGCTTGTTCTGGTACACATCTTCAGTTGTTACACGATGAATGAACGAATCAGTGTCCATATACATAAGCTTCAGGTTTTCAGCTCCATAATAAGGCAACAAAACGTCGTAATGATAGTTATACATTAATGTCTTGGAGATGTCCAACACACTCATACCAATGTATATAGGCTTGTTGAATACAATCTGACGAGAGGCCATATGTACAGCAGCTTGATTATCAGCATATATCGTCCTGTCGATAAACGTAGGCTTGGCGATCAGCTTCTCTAGAGTTTTTTCATTGGTCACCAGTCGTATATCCATACGGTTACGCAGGTTCTCCATAGTTTTTCCAAACATAGCGTTGTTAAAGAGCTTGTAGAGATCCTTCTCGAAATCATTTGCAGCTTGTTGTCGTAGCCTGTTGTTAAATTCCACATAATGTTTCAACCACTGAGACTGTCGGAATTGTAACACACGATGGATTTTTGTTCGTCGTAGTCCATGACTAAGAGCTTGCTTCAAAGCCATGTAATGCATTACATACTTCTTTCGAGGTCCAAGATGAGGTATCAGTTTGTTTGTAGATGATTCCAATGGTTTCATACACTCTGGCAGGAAAGGTAGATCGTTGTGTAGATCGTGAAGTTCAGCAGGATACTCGATGTCGACTTCTAATATGTACCCATGAGGATCATCTTCTTTTAGTGTTTCTAAGTTGATTTCTTCAGGTGACACCCACTGAAATCCACCAAAAGGAAGAGCGTGACACATTGCCCACCCATATTGGTTATTAGCGTCCTCGTATGTGATAAATTGGGTTGGTCTCGACGGATCAAACTTATCCATATAAGTGTTATTAGCCTCAGCATACCGATGGGAAACTTGGCATAAACCTCCTCTTATACCTGATTCCACCATGAGTAGTTGATCATAATCTTGTAACAGCTCTAACTTAATCCCAGTATACAGTAACATGGCGTCCCATGTAAGACCTGGAGAGGTAAAATAATGGGCCGGATCGACTTTATGTGTTTTGAGGGTTTGCTCTCTGAACGTCTCAAAGACGTCAGCTAGAAGAAGTACATCCGAAGTTAAGTAGAGATCGCTGTACTCTCCCAGGTTTCTCACATTGAACAGCTCCCATACATTTCTAGCATGATCGTAGTCAGTATCAGTAATTTCTTCTTCATTTAATCTATTGTAGAAGGAGTCCTTAGGAGGCAAGCAGGTCTCGTTCAGGGCATCCCATGACGTAACAAAATCATATGGAAATACACCCTTACGGGTCATCAACTTCA
Organism: Deroplatys truncata; assembly: GCA_030765065.1. Taxonomy (NCBI): domain Eukaryota; kingdom Metazoa; phylum Arthropoda; class Insecta; order Mantodea; family Mantidae; genus Deroplatys; species Deroplatys truncata. Next base: position 170,594,240 of record CM060979.1, read on the forward strand.
ATTTGTCTTCTCCAAAGTACTTTAGCGTTTCAGGATACGAGGTTAGATTTGTTATCAACTTATCCAAGCTTGTACTGAGGAATCGAAAGCTATCCACAAATCGAAGCTTTATATCTCCTACATACTTGGTGAATGAGATATAGCTTTCTTCAGAGTTAGGAATTACCTCCACACGTTCACTTGTGCACCCCAACTCCTTTACAATGAAATGCGAGTCATATCCGCTAAGGTTATGCATGAAGACTGGTATATATTTAGGTGTTTTACAGGCTAAATTACATTCATTATGAAGACTTCCACGATATTCACCGCTGATGTGATCATGGTCGCGTACTTTATAGTTCTCTTCTGTAAAGGTTTTTTCCACACAAGTAGCATGCTGAAGAAGACTCAAAATCCTTTTGCTGTTGATTCGTAAGTTTCAGAGGCTTAGCAGATTTGTATATATTACCAATCATTTCTGCAAGAGATGTAAGGTACAGCATAAACTTCTGAGCAGCATCAGCACCACGATACACATAGGGTTGCTTAGGAAGACCAGTTTCGAGATGTTCAACACTGGATGTAGGCTTCACGTAAACACAGAAGCTCATTGGTGTGTGCTCTTGATAAGGGGTTGTATAGGAAGTTTCAGGATCGGCTATACACGTATGGCATGGAGTGAGAATACCCTCAAAATCCGCATAGATGACATAAGGTACTTTCAGCATCCTCTCAACATTTTTAAACTGTACAATTGCTTTCTCCTTGGTAGGCATAACTACCCTTGCAACACCATGTTGAATACAGACGGCTGCATGTTCTTGTAGTTTTTCCTGTCCACTTCGTCCGCTCTGGTCATCAAAATGTGTAAAGCAGCGCTTACAAGTATAAACCCGTCCATTATGGTTAGTTTTCTGGCGTCGAACGAGTTTCTCAAAATTCTTTATATACACGTAGTGATGTTTTCCACTGCTGTCATTCAATAGTAGCAGGTCGCGATGTTCAGGTAGTTCAATGTCAGCAACCTTTATTGGATACACTTCATGCTTCTCATCCAGCCCGAAAACGTTAATGGATATCTTGTTAAGCTTCTCAAATTTAAGTATTTTAGAAAGTGTTGTAGGATAGGAAACACAGCTGAAGTCGTACTTATCTTGAAGTTGTTTGTATTTGCTGACGCGTTGAGGCTTGATGCTCACGAATTTGGCCAGTATAGAGTACATGAAACATTTCTCGTCGCTAAAGTTCTGGATGTTTATACACGCTTCTTAGGCTCCGACAGATGGTGGTAATGGTATGTAGCTACTTCCTCGCAATGGATTGTACTTGTTGATACGAAGTCGAACTCCTTCCACAGCAAGCAAAGCCCAGCTGCTACCCTTAAGCTGAGACTCCTCCATTTCAGTCACCAATTTCTTGAATTTTGCTTCCAGTGTTGAGTCCAGATCTGTTTCTAGGAAAACAGGATGATTCCTTGTTTTAAATGTTTTGTCACAGGTTTCTCCAATACTGTTAACAAATCGACACTCAGCCAGCAGATTAATTTTAACACTCTTATGAATGCTAAGCTCTTTATGCACAGCATGGATTATACGTTGTTTTGCCTCTTGCAGATACATATTTAGGTCCTTAGCTGATTCGCATCGTATAAAATACGATTTCAATCGTCCTTCGAATGAAGTTTCGTATTCTTTCATATCACAGTCCTCCATTGTTGACAGCAACTGATGTTTAGTTGGCTCCAATCTTCTTTTCTTCTGAGGGCTGCTTATTTCACATATATCTTCGTGTCGCTGTCCCTTATAACCATCTTTGAAGGTTACATTACAATGTTTACATTTGAAGAGCTTCTTGCAGCTCATCTCGTGTCTTCTCTTGTCATAACCTCGGAGGAACTTCTTCCCACATTTTCCGCATGCATATCCAGTAGCGCTTGGAATAATATCCTTATACGCTGAGTTATTCATCTTTATTCTTGATGTAATAACGTATTAATCACTGATCAATGAAATGTAGACCTCTTCGCCTTGACACCACTTTAGAAAGCTGATTATTCTTGGAGAGAACACGATGTTAACACCTCAAGACTAATTAGCACAATGAAGTCCAATGCCCTAGATCACCATATTTATAGAGGGAGCACGAACCTTTTAGATCAATCATAAACTCGTTGCATAACCACCTGTATATGATCGCTCAACGTGTACTAACCCCCCAACCATATAACCTCAAGTCTAGAGACAGGATGTTTATGACGTCACACCCAGAGACAGGATGTCTGGCAGCATCAAACACGTTTAAACTCGTCTCATGCTGTCACACTAGCAAGAGAAGTATTCCCACACGCTCATTCAGACATATATTTCAAATTCAAGCCCACCACCACCATTACCACCTATTGTACCAAGGTTAATTCAAGCTGTATTATCACAATACTTAAAAGTAAAAGTTTAAAAGGAAACCTAGAAGATTTCCCCCCTTATTTACTTACTTATTTCATGTTTTTATTCCCTTTTCAATTCTTCCTTTCCATCGTCTCACAGAAAGACCATTACATTTCACTACAATCATGAGAAAAGCAATTTTTCCAGAGTTACACAGATTCTAAGCTTCTAAATCGAACCCGGTAATACTTTTAATAAATGTATTTTAGCTCCCCAATATCAGCATCTACCATTTAATCTTTACTCGAACCTGATATGATCCATAAGCTTGAAGATATATGAAATCACCCTTCGGGATTCGATCTGAGTACTTTAAAGTAATATTTGTCACGATAACGATATTTAAGAACTAGATACTCTGTTTGCGTTTACCTTGACATGCTTATCTAAATTAAATTACGAGTTATTAAATTTTTGCAAGTAAATTTCATTGAATCGGTATTCGAACCCAGAACACCAGGAACAAGATAATTTATAATATTAGTCTGACATGTTAAACAAAGCTGTACGCAGTTACATCATCGATCTAAGTAATATATTCTAGTGTACAGAGGAAAATTAAGAAAGTCATTAAAAGATGGGGAATCGAACCAAGCACAACTGATTGGCAATTATATACAGAATTAATTACCCATCATAGAAGCTATCAATCATGCTTTGGTCCACTGCTCTACCTCACTTAGTTCCCGAGATAATGAAACTTTTAAAATTAGGGTCGAACCCAGGACGTCATGTATCTAATTACACATCCACAAGATACTACCTAATAAAATAAATGCAATAAAGTTTATTTGGTGTCTTTATTGTAATTAGTTTAGGAGTTATTAAATTTATAATTAAATTACATTTTATCAGTATTCGAACCCAGAACACCAGAAACAAAATTATTTACAATATTAGTTTGATATGTTTAAAGGTGCTGTATGCAGTTACAGCATCAATCTAAGTGATATATTCTATTGTATAGAGAAAAATTAAGGAAGTCATTAAAATCGGGATTCGAACTAGGGACAACTGATTAAAAATTATATACAGTATTAATTACCCATTATAGGAGCTATCAAACATGTTTTGGTCCATTCCTCTAGCTGTCTTAGTTTCCGAGATAATGGAGATTTTAAAATTATGGATTGAACCAGGACACCAGGTACACAAATATACATTTACAAGAAACTACCTAATGACATTAATGTAATAAAGTTTATTTGACGTCTTTATCTTAATTAGTCTCTGAGTTATTAGAAGATGAATTTGTAATCACTCGTAGGATTCGAACCCAGGCATCCCGGTCAACTTGGAACAATGTCCTAATGACGCGGCGCATTCCAAAGAATTGATTAGTTTTTATCCCATTGTTCTATCTCTTTTCATTCAGGAGATATAAGCGATTAAACAGTAGAAATATAAAGCCGGTTTGAGCGCATAGAGAGATGCCGATATCTGATAAACTTCTTTGTTCTATGCCGGCATGCCCCGCCCATTATATTTCTACTGTTTAATCGCTTATATCTCCTGATTGAAAAGAGATAGGACAATGGGATAAAAACTAATCAATTCTCTGGAATGCGCCGCGTCATTAGGACATTGTTCCAAGTTGACCGGGATGCCTGGGTTCGAATCCTACGAGTGATTACAAATTCATCTTCTAATAACTCAGAGACTAATTAAGATAAAGACGTCAAATAAACTTTATTACATTAATGTCATTAGGTAGTTTCTTGTAAATGTATATTTGTGTACCTGGTGTCCAGGTTCGATCCATAATTTTAAAATCTCCATTATCTCGGAAACTAAGACAGCTAGAGGAATGGACCAAAACATGTTTGATAGCTCCTATGATGGGTAATTAATACTGTATATAATTTTTAATCAGTTGTCCCTAGTTCGAATCCCGATTTTAATGACTTCCTTAATTTTTCTCTATACAGTAGAATATATCACTTAGATTGATGCTGTAACTGCATACAGCACCTTTAAACATATCAAACTAATATTGTAAATAATTTTGTTTCTGGTGTTCTGGGTTCGAATACTGATAAAATGTAATTTAATTATAAATTTAATAACTCCTAAACTAATTACAATAAAGACACCAAATAAACTTTATTGCATTTATTTTATTAGGTAGTATCTTGTGGATGTGTAATTAGATACATGACGTCCTGGGTTCGACCCTAATTTTAAAACTTTCATTATCTCGGGAACTAAGTGAGGTAGAGCAGTGGACCAAAGCATGATTGATAGCTTCTATGATGGGTAATTAATTCTGTATATAATTGCCAATCAGTTGTGCTTGGTTCGATTCCCCATCTTTTAATGACTTTCTTAATTTTCCTCTGTACACTAGAATATATTACTTAGATCGATGATAGTAGAAACATAAAGCCGGTTTGAGCGCATAGAGAGATGCCGACATCTGATAAACTTCTTTGTTCTATGCCGGCATGCCCCGCCCATTATATTTCTACTGTTTAATCGCTTATATCTCCTGATTGAAAAGAGATAGGACAATGGGATAAAACCTAATCAATTCTTTGGAATGCGCCGCGTCATAAGGACATTGTTCCAAGTTGACCGGGATGCCTGGGTTCGAATCCTACGAGTGATTAAAAATTCATCTTCTAATAACTCAGAGACTAATTAAGATAAGGACGTCAAATAAACTTAATTACATTAATATCATTAGGTAGTTTCTTGTAAATGTATATTTGTGTACCTGGTGTCCAGGTTCGATCCATAATTTTAAAATCTCCATAATCTCGGAAACTAAGACAGCTAGAGGAATGGACCAAAACATGTTTGATAGCTCCTATGATGGGTAATTAATACTGTATATAATTTTTAATCAGTTGTCCCTAGTTCGAATCCCGATTTTAATGACTTCCTTAATTTTTCTCTATACAATAGAATATATCACTTAGATTGATGCTGTAACTGCATACAGCACCTTTAAACATATCAAACTAATATTGTAAATAATTTTGTTTCTGGTGTTCTGGGTTCGAATACTGATAAAATGTAATTTAATTATAAATTTAATAACTCCTAAACTAATTACAATAAAGACACCAAATAAACTTTATTGCATTTATTTTATTAGGTAGTATCTTGTGGATGTGTAATTAGATACATGACGTCCTGGGTTCGACCCTAATTTTAAAAGTTTCATTATCTCGGGAACTAAGTGAGGTAGAGCAGTGGACCAAAGCATGATTGATAGCTTCTATGATGGGTAATTAATTCTGTATATAATTGCCAATCAGTTGTGCTTGGTTCGATTCCCCATCTTTTAATGACTTTCTTAATTTTCCTCTGTACACTAGAATATATTACTTAGATCGATGATGTAACTGCGTACAGCTTTGTTTAACATGTCAGACTAATATTATAAATTATCTTGTTCCTGGTGTTCTGGGTTCGAATACCGATTCAATGAAATTTACTTGCAAAAATTTAATAACTCGTAATTTAATTTAGATAAGCATGTCAAGGTAAACGCAAACAGAGTATCTAGTTCTTAAATATCGTTATCGTGACAAATATTACTTTAAAGTACTCAGATCGAATCCCGAAGGGTGATTTCATATATCTTCAAGCTTATGGATCATATCAGGTTCGAGTAAAGATTAAATGGTAGATGCTGATATTGGGGAGCTAAAATACATTTATTAAAAGTATTACCGGGTTCGATTTAGAAGCTTAGAATCTGTGTAACTCTGGAAAAATTGCTTTTCTCATGATTGTAGTGAAATGTAATGGTCTTTCTGTGAGACGATGGAAAGGAAGAATTGAAAAGGGAATAAAAACATGAAATAATTAAGTAAATAAGGAGGGAAATCTTCTAGGTTTCCTTTTAAGCTTTTACTTTTAAGTATTGTGATAATACAGCTTGAATTAACCTTGGTACAATAGGTGGTAATGGTGGTGGTGGGCTTGAATTTGAAATATATGTCTGAATGAGCGTGTGGGAATACTTCTCTTGCTAGTGTGACAGCATGAGACGAGTTTAAACGTGTTTGATGCTGCCAGACATCCTGTCTCTGGGTGTGACGTCATAAACATCCTGTCTCTAGACTTGAGGTTATATGGTTGGGGGGTTAGTACACGTTGAGCGATCATATACAGGTGGTTATGCAACGAGTTTATGATTGATCTAAAAGGTTCGTGCTCCCTCTATAAATATGGTGATCTAGGGCATTGGACTTCATTGTGCTAATTAGTCTTGAGGTGTTAACATCGTGTTCCCTCCAAGAATAATCAGCTTTCTAAAGTGGTGTCAAGGTGAAGAGGTCTACATTTCATTGATCAGTGATTAATACGTTATTACATCAAGAATAAAGATGAATAACTCAGCGTATAAGGATATTATTCCAAGCGCTACTGGATATGCATGCGGAAAATGTGGGAAGAAGTTCCTCCGAGGTTATGACAAGAGAAGACACGAGATGAGCTGCAAGAAGCTCTTCAAATGTAAACATTGTAATGTAACCTTCAAAGATGGTTATAAGGGACAGCGACACGAAGATATATGTGAAATAAGCAGCCCTCAGAAGAAAAGAAGATTGGAGCCAACTAAACATCAGTTGCTGTCAACAATGGAGGACTGTGATATGAAAGAATACGAAACTTCATTCGAAGGACGATTGAAATCGTATTTTATACGATGCGAATCAGCTAAGGACCTAAATATGTATCTGCAAGAGGCAAAACAACGTATAATCCATGCTGTGCATAAAGAGCCTAGCATTCATAAGAGTGTTAAAATTAATCTGCTGGCTGAGTGTCGATTTGTTAACAGTATTGGAGAAACCTGTGACAAAACATTTAAAACAAGGAATCATCCTGTTTTCCTAGAAACAGATCTGGACTCAACACTGGAAGCAAAATTCAAGAAATTGGTGACTGAAATGGAGGAGTCTCAGCTTAAGGGTAGCAGCTGGGCTTTGCTTGCTGTGGAAGGAGTTCGACTTCGTATCAACAAGTACAATCCATTGCGAGGAAGTAGCTACATACCATTACCACCATCTGTCGGAGCTAAAGAAGCGTGTATAAACATCCAGAACTTTAGCGACGAGAAATGTTTCATGTACTCTATACTGGCCAAATTCGTGAGCATCAAGCCTCAACGCGTCAGCAAATACAAACAACTTCAAGATAAGTACGACTTCAGCTGTGTTTCCTATCCTACAACACTTTCTCAAATACCTAAATTTGAGAAGCTTAACAAGATATCCATTAACGTTTTCGGGCTGGATGAGAAGCATGAAGTGTATCCAATAAAGGTTGCTGACATTGAACTACCTGAACATCGCGACCTGCTACTATTGAATGACAGCAGTGGAAAACATCACTACGTGTATATAAAGAATTTTGAGAAACTCGTTCGACGCCAGAAAACTAACCATAATGAACGGGTTTTATACTTGTAAGCGCTGCTTTACACATTTTGATGACCAGAGCGGACGAAGTGGACAGGAAAAACTACAAGAACATGCAGCCGTCTGTATTCAACATGGTGTTGCAAGGGTAGTTATGCCTACCAAGGAGAAAGCAATTGTACAGTTTAAAAATGTTGAGAGGATGCTGAAAGTACCTTATGTCATCTATGCGGATTTTGAGGGTATTCTCACTCCATGCCATACGTGTATACCCGATCCTGAAACTTCCTATACAACCCCTTATCAAGAGCACACACCATTGAGCTTCTGTGTTTACGTGAAGCCTACATCCAGTGTTGAACATCTCGAAACTGGTCTTCCTAAGCAACCCTATGTGTATCGTGGTGCTGATGCTGCTCAGAAGTTTATGCTGTACCTTACATCTCTTGCAGAAATGATTGGTAATATATACAAATCTGCTAAGCCTCTGAAACTTACGAATCAACAGCAAAAGGATTTTGAGTCTTCTTCAGCATGCTACTTGTGTGGAAAACCCTTTACAGAAGAGAACTATAAAGTACGCGACCATGATCACATCAGCGGTGAATATCGTGGAAGTCTTCATAATGAATGTAATTTAGCCTGTAAAACACCTAAATATATACCAGTCTTCATGCATAACCTTAGCGGATATGACTCGCATTTCATTGTAAAGGAGTTGGGGTGCACAAGTGAACGTGTGGAGGTAATTCCTAACTCTGAAGAAAGCTATATCTCATTCACCAAGTATGTAGGAGATATAAAGCTTCGATTTGTGGATAGCTTTCGATTCCTCAGTACAAGCTTGGATAAGTTGATAACAAATCTAACCTCGTATCCTGAAACGCTAAAGTACTTTGGAGAAGACAAATTGAAGTTGATGACCCGTAAGGGTGTATTTCCATATGATTTTGTTACGTCATGGGATGCCCTGAACGAGACCTGCTTGCCTCCTAAGGACTCCTTCTACAATAGATTAAATGAAGAAGAAATTACTGATACTGACTACGATCATGCTAGAAATGTATGGGAGCTGTTCAATGTGAGAAACCTGGGAGAGTACAGCGATCTCTACTTAACTTCGGATGTACTTCTTCTAGCTGACGTCTTTGAGACGTTCAGAGAGCAAACCCTCAAAACACATAAAGTCGATCCGGCCCATTATTTTACCTCTCCAGGTCTTACATGGGACGCCATGTTACTGTATACTGGGATTAAGTTAGAGCTGTTACAAGATTATGATCAACTACTCATGGTGGAATCAGGTATAAGAGGAGGTTTATGCCAAGTTTCCCATCGGTATGCTGAGGCTAATAACACTTATATGGATAAGTTTGATCCGTCGAGACCAACCCAATTTATCACATACGAGGACGCTAATAACCAATATGGGTGGGCAATGTGTCACGCTCTTCCTTCTGGTGGATTTCAGTGGGTGTCACCTGAAGAAATCAACTTAGAAACACTAAAGGAAGATGATCCTCATGGGTACATATTAGAAGTCGACATCGAGTATCCTGCTGAACTTCACGATCTACACAACGATCTACCTTTCCTGCCAGAGTGTATGAAACCATTGGAATCATCTACAAACAAACTGATACCTCATCTTGGACCTCGAAAGAAGTATGTAGTGCATTACATGGCTTTGAAGCAAGCTCTTAGTCATGGACTACGACTAACAAAAATCCATCGTGTGCTACAATTCCGACAGTCTCAGTGGTTGAAACATTATGTGGAATTTAACAACAGGCTACGACAACAAGCTGCAAATGATTTCGAGAAGGATCTCTACAAGCTCTTTAACAACGCTATGTTTGGAAAAACTATGGAGAACCTGCGTAACCGTATGGATATACGACTGGTGACCAATGAAAAAACTCTAGAGAAGCTGATCGCCAAGCCTACGTTTATCGACAGGACGATATATGCTGATAATCTAGCTGCTGTACATATGGCCTCTCGTCAGATTGTATTCAACAAGCCTATATACATTGGTATGAGTGTGTTGGACATCTCCAAGACATTAATGTATAACTATCATTACGACGTTTTGTTGCCTTATTATGGAGCTGAAAACCTGAAGCTTATGTATATGGACACTGATTCGTTCATTCATCGTGTAACAACTGAAGATGTGTACCAGAACAAGCTACGTTTTCTTGAGCATCTCGATACAGCTGATTACCCTGCCAACCATATATGTTACTCTACTCAGAACAAGAAGGTATTGGGAAAATTTAAAGATGAGGCTAATAGCAAAATCATCCTACGCTTTGTTGGACTACGTCCTAAGATGTATGCCTTAGATATTCAAGGGTCAATGATAAAAAAGACTAAAGGTATAAAACGTAGCGCTATTAAGCAGTACATTTCGTTTGACAGCTATACAGACTGTCTTAAAACCTGTGAAATCATCAGAACACCTATGCTCTTGCTACAGTGCAAGTGAATAAAATTGCATTGACTCCGTTTGATGATAAAAGAATTATTGCTGAGGACGGGATAACGACATATGCGTATGGACATTACGCCATTACAAACAGTGCTTAAAAGAATGTAAGTTAAAGATAAAGATTTTCTCGTGAGTCTACAATCTTAAAAAAGAAGGTTATCTGTGTGCTGTATATGCAGATAGCTGACGCCTGATGAAGAAAGAAGAAGATGGAAGGGAAGGTGGTAACCCTGCCATTAGGAGCAATCCTAGTGCTAGTCTCAAGCCTAGATAAAAGGGGAGAGACATCTACAACGAACTAAAATAAAGGTATGTTGACGTAAAGCTTTTCAATTTGTGAACCAATATGCAGTTTATCCCTCTCCGCATCGTACAATAACTGTTTAACATATAATAAGTTTGTAAGATTTAGAAAAAAGTATATAAATTGTTGTAACGTTGGATGAGAAATGTTTTATAATTTAATTACTCTCTATATTACCATGAGTACCTGTGATACTAGTTGAATTGCCCGTTAAAATGACTTAAATACCTGTGATACTACTCGAATCAAGTGAAATTACATTAAATAGCTCTGATACGAAACCCTGATCATTGAATCTAGCCTCCTGTGATACTAGCTGAGTTACTCTAAACACCTATGATGCTTGAATCGCCCAAATACCTAGACTCTATCTGAATTACCTGTTAAAATGACACAAATACCATTGATACAACCTGAATCACCTGCATTTACCTTAAATAGTTGTGATACAAATCTCTGATCGAAATTATCACGAGCATCTGTGAAACTATGCTGATTACCCAAATACTTACGATATTACCTGAACTATCTGTAAAATACGAAACTAGGCTATAACCAACCCCTGGAACCTACCCTCCTGTAATGCTTGCTTAATTACTCTAAACACCTATGTTACTTGAATTATCCTAAATACCTACGATACCCTCTGAATTACCTTGAAATATGAAACTATGCTATACCCAACCCTGGAATCTAACCTCCTGTGATACTAGCTGAATTAGCCTAAATACCTACGATACTAGCTGAATTACCTGTGAAATCATGCATAGCTATGATGCAGTTAGCCTCTGGAATCTAGCCTCCTGTGATACTAGCTGAATTAGCTTAAATGGTCAAGATACTAGCTGAATTGGCTGTGAAAATGATTTAAATACCTGTGATACTACCCGAATCATGTGAAATTACCTTAACTAGCTCTGATACGAATTCCTGCTCTAAATTAGCACGAGCACCTGTGATACTATCTGAATTACCTGTTAAAATGACTCAAATACCATTGATACAACCTGAATCACCTGCATTTACCTTAAATAGCTGTGATACAAATCTCTGATCGAAATTATCAATAATATCTGTGAAGCTATGTCGATTACCTCAAATACTTACGATATTACCTGAACTATCTGTGAAATACGAAGCTAGGTTGTAACCAACCCCTGTAACCAGTAGAAACATAAAGCCGGTTTGAGCGCATAGAGAGATGCCGACATCTGATAAACTTCTTTGTTCTATGCCAGCATGCCCCGCCCATTATATTTCTACTGTTTAATCGCTTATATCTCCTGATTGAAAAGAGATAGAACAATGGGATAAAAACTAATCAATTCTTTGGAATGCGCCGCGTCATTAGGACATTGTTCCAAGTTGACCGGGATGCCTGGGTTCGAATCCTACGAGTGATTACAAATTCATCTTCTAATAACTCAGAGACTAATTAAGATAAAGACGTCAAATAAACTTTATTACATTAATATCATTAGGTAGTTTCTTGTAAATGTATATTTGTGTACCTGGTGTCCTGGTTCAATCCATAATTTTAAAATCTCCATTATCTCGGAAACTAAGACAGCTAGAGGAATGGACCAAAACATGTTTGATAGCTCCTATGATGGGTAATTAATACTGTATATAATTTTTAATCAGTTGTCCCTAGTTCGAATCCCGATTTTAATGACTTCCTTAATTTTTCTCTATACAATAGAATATATCACTTAGATTGATGCTGTAACTGCATACAGCACCTTTAAACATATCAAACTAATATTGTAAATAATTTTGTTTCTGGTGTTCTGGGTTCGAATACTGATAAAATGTAATTTAATTATAAATTTAATAACTCCTAAACTAATTACAATAAAGACACCAAATAAACTTTATTGCATTTATTTTATTAGGTAGTATCTTGTGGATGTGTAATTAGATACATGACGTCCTGGGTTCGACCCTAATTTTAAAAGTTTCATTATCTCGGGAACTAAGTGAGGTAGAGCAGTGGACCAAAGCATGATTGATAGCTTCTATGATGGGTAATTAATTCTGTATATAATTGCCAATCAGTTGTGCTTGGTTCGATTCCCCATCTTTTAATGACTTTCTTAATTTTCCTCTGTACACTAGAATATATTACTTAGATCGATGATGTAACTGCGTACAGCTTTGTTTAACATGTCAGACTAATATTATAAATTATCTTGTTCCTGGTGTTCTGGGTTCGAATACCGATTCAATGAAATTTACTTGCAAAAATTTAATAACTCGTAATTTAATTTAGATAAGCATGTCAAGGTAAACGCAAACAGAGTATCTAGTTCTTAAATATCGTTATCGTGACAAATATTACTTTAAAGTACTCAGATCGAATCCCGAAGGGTGATTTCATATATCTTCAAGCTTATGGATCATATCAGGTTCGAGTAAAGATTAAATGGTAGATGCTGATATTGGGGAGCTAAAATACATTTATTAAAAGTATTACCGGGTTCGATTTAGAAGCTTAGAATCTGTGTAACTCTGGAAAAATTGCTTTTCTCATGATTGTAGTGAAATGTAATGGTCTTTCTGTGAGACGATGGAAAGGAAGAATTGAAAAGGGAATAAAAACATGAAATAATTAAGTAAATAAGGAGGGAAATCTTCTAGGTTTCCTTTTAAGCTTTTACTTTTAAGTATTGTGATAATACAGCTTGAATTAACCTTGGTACAATAGGTGGTAATGGTGGTGGTGGGCTTGAATTTGAAATATATGTCTGAATGAGCGTGTGGGAATACTTCTCTTGCTAGTGTGACAGCATGAGACGAGTTTAAACGTGTTTGATGCTGCCAGACATCCTGTCTCTGGGTGTGACGTCATAAACATCCTGTCTCTAGACTTGAGGTTATATGGTTGGGGGGTTAGTACACGTTGAGCGATCATATACAGGTGGTTATGCAACGAGTTTATGATTGATCTAAAAGGTTCGTGCTCCCTCTATAAATATGGTGATCTAGGGCATTGGACTTCATTGTGCTAATTAGTCTTGAGGTGTTAACATCGTGTTCCCTCCAAGAATAATCAGCTTTCTAAAGTGGTGTCAAGGTGAAGAGGTCTACATTTCATTGATCAGTGATTAATACGTTATTACATCAAGAATAAAGATGAATAACTCAGCGTATAAGGATATTATTCCAAGCGCTACTGGATATGCATGCGGAAAATGTGGGAAGAAGTTCCTCCGAGGTTATGACAAGAGAAGACACGAGATGAGCTGCAAGAAGCTCTTCAAATGTAAACATTGTAATGTAACCTTCAAAGATGGTTATAAGGGACAGCGACACGAAGATATATGTGAAATAAGCAGCCCTCAGAAGAAAAGAAGATTGGAGCCAACTAAACATCAGTTGCTGTCAACAATAGAGGACTGTGATATGAAAGAATACGAAACTTCATTCGAAGGACGATTGAAATCGTATTTTATACGATGCGAATCAGCTAAGGACCTAAATATGTATCTGCAAGAGGCAAAACAACGTATAATCCATGCTGTGCATAAAGAGCTTAGCATTCATAAGAGTGTTAAAATTAATCTGCTGGCTGAGTGTCGATTTGTTAACAGTATTGGAGAAACCTGTGACAAAACATTTAAAACAAGGAATCATCCTGTTTTCCTAGAAACAGATCTGGACTCAACACTGGAAGCAAAATTCAAGAAATTGGTGACTGAAATGGAGGAGTCTCAGCTTAAGGGTAGCAGCTGGGCTTTGCTTGCTGTGGAAGGAGTTCGACTTCGTATCAACAAGTACAATCCATTGCGAGGAAGTAGCTACATACCATTACCACCATCTGTCGGAGCTAAAGAAGCGTGTATAAACATCCAGAACTTTAGCGACGAGAAATGTTTCATGTACTCTATACTGGCCAAATTCGTGAGCATCAAGCCTCAACGCGTCAGCAAATACAAACAACTTCAAGATAAGTACGACTTCAGCTGTGTTTCCTATCCTACACTTTCTCAAATACCTAAATTTGAGAAGCTTAACAAGATATCCATTAACGTTTTCGGGCTGGATGAGAAGCATGAAGTGTATCCAATAAAGGTTGCTGACATTGAACTACCTGAACATCGCGACCTGCTACTATTGAATGACAGCAGTGGAAAACATCACTACGTGTATATAAAGAATTTTGAGAAACTCGTTCGACGCCAGAAAACTAACCATAATGAACGGGTTTATACTTGTAAGCGCTGCTTTACACATTTTGATGACCAGAGCGGACGAAGTGGACAGGAAAAACTACAAGAACATGCAGCCGTCTGTAATCAACATGGTGTTGCAAGGGTGGTTATGCCTACCAAGGAGAAAGCAATTGTACAGTTTAAAAATGTTGAGAGGATGCTGAAAGTACCTTATGTCATCTATGCGGATTTTGAGGGTATTCTCACTCCATGCCATACGTGTATACCCGATCCTGAAACTTCCTATACAACCCCTTATCAAGAGCACACACCATTGAGCTTCTGTGTTTACGTGAAGCCTACATCCAGTGTTGAACATCTCGAAACTGGTCTTCCTAAGCAACCCTATGTGTATCGTGGTGCTGATGCTGCTCAGAAGTTTATGCTGTACCTTACATCTCTTGCAGAAATGATTGGTAATATATACAAATCTGCTAAGCCTCTGAAACTTACGAATCAACAGCAAAAGGATTTTGAGTCTTCTTCAGCATGCTACTTGTGTGGAAAACCCTTTACAGAAGAGAACTATAAAGTACGCGACCATGATCACATCAGCGGTGAATATCGTGGAAGTCTTCATAATGAATGTAATTTAGCCTGTAAAACACCTAAATATATACCAGTCTTCATGCATAACCTTAGCGGATATGACTCGCATTTCATTGTAAAGGAGTTGGGGTGCACAAGTGAACGTGTGGAGGTAATTCCTAACTCTGAAGAAAGCTATATCTCATTCACCAAGTATGTAGGAGATATAAAGCTTCGATTTGTGGATAGCTTTCGATTCCTCAGTACAAGCTTGGATAAGTTGATAACAAATCTAACCTCGTATCCTGAAACGCTAAAGTACTTTGGAGAAGACAAATTGAAGTTGATGACCCGTAAGGGTGTATTTCCATATGATTTTGTTACGTCATGGGATGCCCTGAACGAGACCTGCTTGCCTCCTAAGGACTCCTTCTACAATAGATTAAATGAAGAAGAAATTACTGATACTGACTACGATCATGCTAGAAATGTATGGGAGCTGTTCAATGTGAGAAACCTGGGAGAGTACAGCGATCTCTACTTAACTTCGGATGTACTTCTTCTAGCTGACGTCTTTGAGACGTTCAGAGAGCAAACCCTCAAAACACATAAAGTCGATCCGGCCCATTATTTTACCTCTCCAGGTCTTACATGGGACGCCATGTTACTGTATACTGGGATTAAGTTAGAGCTGTTACAAGATTATGATCAACTACTCATGGTGGAATCAGGTATAAGAGGAGGTTTATGCCAAGTTTCCCATCGGTATGCTGAGGCTAATAACACTTATATGGATAAGTTTGATCCGTCGAGACCAACCCAATTTATCACATACGAGGACGCTAATAACCAATATGGGTGGGCAATGTGTCACGCTCTTCCTTTTGGTGGATTTCAGTGGGTGTCACCTGAAGAAATCAACTTAGAAACACTAAAGGAAGATGATCCTCATGGGTACATATTAGAAGTCGACATCGAGTATCCTGCTGAACTTCACGATCTACACAACGATCTACCTTTCCTGCCAGAGTGTATGAAACCATTGGAATCATCTACAAAGAAACTGATACCTCATCTTGGACCTCGAAAGAAGTATGTAGTGCATTACATGGCTTTGAAGCAAGCTCTTAGTCATGGACTACGACTAACAAAAATCCATCGTGTGCTACAATTCCGACAGTCTCAGTGGTTGAAACATTATGTGGAATTTAACAACAGGCTACGACAACAAGCTGCAAATGATTTCGAGAAGGATCTCTACAAGCTCTTTAACAACGCTATGTTTGGAAAAACTATGGAGAACCTGCGTAACCGTATGGATATACGACTGGTGACCAATGAAAAAACTCTAGAGAAGCTGATCGCCAAGCCTACGTTTATCGACAGGACGATATATGCTGATAATCTAGCTGCTGTACATATGGCCTCTCGTCAGATTGTATTCAACAAGCCTATATACATTGGTATGAGTGTGTTGGACATCTCCAAGACATTAATGTATAACTATCATTACGACGTTTTGTTGCCTTATTATGGAGCTGAAAACCTGAAGCTTATGTATATGGACACTGATTCGTTCATTCATCGTGTAACAACTGAAGATGTGTACCAGAACAAGCTACGTTTTCTTGAGCATCTCGATACAGCTGATTACCCTGCCAACCATATATGTTACTCTACTCAGAACAAGAAGGTATTGGGAAAATTTAAAGATGAGGCTAATAGCAAAATCATCCTACGCTTTGTTGGACTACGTCCTAAGATGTATGCCTTAGATATTCAAGGGTCAATGATAAAAAAGACTAAAGGTATAAAACGTAGCGCTATTAAGCAGTACATTTCGTTTGACAGCTATACAGACTGTCTTAAAACCTGTGAAATCATCAGAACACCTATGCTCTTGCTACAGTGCAAGTGAATAAAATTGCATTGACTCCGTTTGATGATAAAAGAATTATTGCTGAGGACGGGATAACGACATATGCGTATGGACATTACGCCATTACAAACAGTGCTTAAAAGAATGTAAGTTAAAGATAAAGATTTTCTCGTGAGTCTACAATCTTAAAAAAGAAGGTTATCTGTGTGCTGTATATGCAGATAGCTGACGCCTGATGAAGAAAGAAGAAGATGGAAGGGAAGGTGGTAACCCTGCCATTAGGAGCAATCCTAGTGCTAGTCTCAAGCCTAGATAAAAGGGGAGAGACATCTACAACGAACTAAAATAAAGGTATGTTGACGTAAAGCTTTTCAATTTGTGAACCAATATGCAGTTTATCCCTCTCCGCATCGTACAATAACTGTTTAACATATAATAAGTTTGTAAGATTTAGAAAAAAGTATATAAATTGTTGTAACGTTGGATGAGAAATGTTTTATAATTTAATTACTCTCTATATTACCATGAGTACCTGTGATACTAGTTGAATTGCCCGTTAAAATGACTTAAATACCTGTGATACTACTCGAATCAAGTGAAATTACATTAAATAGCTCTGATACGAAACCCTGATCATTGAATCTAGCCTCCTGTGATACTAGCTGAGTTACTCTAAACACCTATGATGCTTGAATCGCCCAAATACCTAGACTCTATCTGAATTACCTGTTAAAATGACACAAATACCATTGATACAACCTGAATCACCTGCATTTACCTTAAATAGTTGTGATACAAATCTCTGATCGAAATTATCACGAGCATCTGTGAAACTATGCTGATTACCCAAATACTTACGATATTACCTGAACTATCTGTAAAATACGAAACTAGGCTATAACCAACCCCTGGAACCTACCCTCCTGTAATGCTTGCTTAATTACTCTAAACACCTATGTTACTTGAATTATCCTAAATACCTACGATACCCTCTGAATTACCTTGAAATATGAAACTATGCTATACCCAACCCTGGAATCTAACCTCCTGTGATACTAGCTGAATTAGCCTAAATACCTACGATACTAGCTGAATTACCTGTGAAATCATGCATAGCTATGATGCAGTTAGCCTCTGGAATCTAGCCTCCTGTGATACTAGCTGAATTAGCTTAAATGGTCAAGATACTAGCTGAATTGGCTGTGAAAATGATTTAAATACCTGTGATACTACCCGAATCATGTGAAATTACCTTAACTAGCTCTGATACGAATTCCTGCTCTAAATTAGCACGAGCACCTGTGATACTATCTGAATTACCTGTTAAAATGACTCAAATACCATTGATACAACCTGAATCACCTGCATTTACCTTAAATAGCTGTGATACAAATCTCTGATCGAAATTATCAATAATATCTGTGAAGCTATGTCGATTACCTCAAATACTTACGATATTACCTGAACTATCTGTGAAATACGAAGCTAGGTTGTAACCAACCCCTGTAACCAGTAGAAACATAAAGCCGGTTTGAGCGCATAGAGAGATGCCGACATCTGATAAACTTCTTTGTTCTATGCCAGCATGCCCCGCCCATTATATTTCTACTGTTTAATCGCTTATATCTCCTGATTGAAAAGAGATAGAACAATGGGATAAAAACTAATCAATTCTTTGGAATGCGCCGCGTCATTAGGACATTGTTCCAAGTTGACCGGGATGCCTGGGTTCGAATCCTACGAGTGATTACAAACTCATCTTCTAATAACTCAGAGACTAATTAAGATAAAGACGTCAAATAAACTTTATTACATTAATGTCATTAGGTAGTTTCTTGTAAATGTATATTTGTGTACCTGGTGTCCTGGTTCAATCCATAATTTTAAAATCTCCATTATCTCGGAAACTAAGACAGCTAGAGGAATGGACCAAAACATGTTTGATAGCTCCTATAATGGGTAATTAATACTGTATATAATTTTTAATCAGTTGTCCCTAGTTCGAATCCCGATTTTAATGACTTCCTTAATTTTTCTCTATACAATAGAATATATCACTTAGATTGATGCTGTAACTGCATACAGCACCTTTAAACATATCAAACTAATATTGTAAATAATTTTGTTTCTGGTGTTCTGGGTTCGAATACTGATAAAATGTAATTTAATTATAAATTTAATAACTCCTAAACTAATTACAATAAAGACACCAAATAAACTTTATTGCATTTATTTTATTAGGTAGTATCTTGTGGATGTGTAATTAGATACATGACGTCCTGGGTTCGACCCTAATTTTAAAAGTTTCATTATCTCGGGAACTAAGTAAGGTAGAGCAGTGGACCAAAGCATGATTGATAGCTTCTATGATGGGTAATTAATTCTGTATATAATTGCCAATCAGTTGTGCTTGGTTCGATTCCCCATCTTTTAATGACTTTCTTAATTTTCCTCTGTACACTAGAATATATTACTTAGATCGATGATGTAACTGCGTACAGCTTTGTTTAACATGTCAGACTAATATTATAAATTATCTTGTTCCTGGTGTTCTGGGTTCGAATACCGATTCAATGAAATTTACTTGCAAAAATTTAATAACTCGTAATTTAATTTAGATAAGCATGTCAAGGTAAACGCAAACAGAGTATCTAGTTCTTAAATATCGTTATCGTGACAAATATTACTTTAAAGTACTCAGATCGAATCCCGAAGGGTGATTTCATATATCTTCAAGCTTATGGATCATATCAGGTTCGAGTAAAGATTAAATGGTAGATGCTGATATTGGGGAGCTAAAATACATTTATTAAAAGTATTACCGGGTTCGATTTAGAAGCTTAGAATCTGTGTAACTCTGGAAAAATTGCTTTTCTCATGATTGTAGTGAAATGTAATGGTCTTTCTGTGAGACGATGGAAAGGAAGAATTGAAAAGGGAATAAAAACATGAAATAATTAAGTAAATAAGGAGGGAAATCTTCTAGGTTTCCTTTTAAGCTTTTACTTTTAAGTATTGTGATAATACAGCTTGAATTAACCTTGGTACAATAGGTGGTAATGGTGGTGGTGGGCTTGAATTTGAAATATATGTCTGAATGAGCGTGTGGGAATACTTCTCTTGCTAGTGTGACAGCATGAGACGAGTTTAAACGTGTTTGATGCTGCCAGACATCCTGTCTCTGGGTGTGACGTCATAAACATCCTGTCTCTAGACTTGAGGTTATATGGTTGGGGGGTTAGTACACGTTGAGCGATCATATACAGGTGGTTATGCAACGAGTTTATGATTGATCTAAAAGGTTCGTGCTCCCTCTATAAATATGGTGATCTAGGGCATTGGACTTCATTGTGCTAATTAGTCTTGAGGTGTTAACATCGTGTTCCCTCCAAGAATAATCAGCTTTCTAAAGTGGTGTCAAGGTGAAGAGGTCTACATTTCATTGATCAGTGATTAATACGTTATTACATCAAGAATAAAGATGAATAACTCAGCGTATAAGGATATTATTCCAAGCGCTACTGGATATGCATGCGGAAAATGTGGGAAGAAGTTCCTCCGAGGTTATGACAAGAGAAGACACGAGATGAGCTGCAAGAAGCTCTTCAAATGTAAACATTGTAATGTAACCTTCAAAGATGGTTATAAGGGACAGCGACACGAAGATATATGTGAAATAAGCAGCCCTCAGAAGAAAAGAAGATTGGAGCCAACTAAACATCAGTTGCTGTCAACAATAGAGGACTGTGATATGAAAGAATACGAAACTTCATTCGAAGGACGATTGAAATCGTATTTTATACGATGCGAATCAGCTAAGGACCTAAATATGTATCTGCAAGAGGCAAAACAACGTATAATCCATGCTGTGCATAAAGAGCTTAGCATTCATAAGAGTGTTAAAATTAATCTGCTGGCTGAGTGTCGATTTGTTAACAGTATTGGAGAAACCTGTGACAAAACATTTAAAACAAGGAATCATCCTGTTTTCCTAGAAACAGATCTGGACTCAACACTGGAAGCAAAATTCAAGAAATTGGTGACTGAAATGGAGGAGTCTCAGCTTAAGGGTAGCAGCTGGGCTTTGCTTGCTGTGGAAGGAGTTCGACTTCGTATCAACAAGTACAATCCATTGCGAGGAAGTAGCTACATACCATTACCACCATCTGTCGGAGCTAAAGAAGCGTGTATAAACATCCAGAACTTTAGCGACGAGAAATGTTTCATGTACTCTATACTGGCCAAATTCGTGAGCATCAAGCCTCAACGCGTCAGCAAATACAAACAACTTCAAGATAAGTACGACTTCAGCTGTGTTTCCTATCCTACAACACTTTCTCAAATACCTAAATTTGAGAAGCTTAACAAGATATCCATTAACGTTTTCGGGCTGGATGAGAAGCATGAAGTGTATCCAATAAAGGTTGCTGACATTGAACTACCTGAACATCGCGACCTGCTACTATTGAATGACAGCAGTGGAAAACATCACTACGTGTATATAAAGAATTTTGAGAAACTCGTTCGACGCCAGAAAACTAACCATAATGAACGGGTTTATACTTGTAAGCGCTGCTTTACACATTTTGATGACCAGAGCGGACGAAGTGGACAGGAAAAACTACAAGAACATGCAGCCGTCTGTATTCAACATGGTGTTGCAAGGGTGGTTATGCCTACCAAGGAGAAAGCAATTGTACAGTTTAAAAATGTTGAGAGGATGCTGAAAGTACCTTATGTCATCTATGCGGATTTTGAGGGTATTCTCACTCCATGCCATACGTGTATACCCGATCCTGAAACTTCCTATACAACCCCTTATCAAGAGCACACACCATTGAGCTTCTGTGTTTACGTGAAGCCTACATCCAGTGTTGAACATCTCGAAACTGGTCTTCCTAAGCAACCCTATGTGTATCGTGGTGCTGATGCTGCTCAGAAGTGTATGCTGTACCTTACATCTCTTGCAGAAATGATTGGTAATATATACAAATCTGCTAAGCCTCTGAAACTTACGAATCAACAGCAAAAGGATTTTGAGTCTTCTTCAGCATGCTACTTGTGTGGAAAACCCTTTACAGAAGAGAACTATAAAGTACGCGACCATGATCACATCAGCGGTGAATATCGTGGAAGTCTTCATAATGAATGTAATTTAGCCTGTAAAACACCTAAATATATACCAGTCTTCATGCATAACCTTAGCGGATATGACTCGCATTTCATTGTAAAGGAGTTGGGGTGCACAAGTGAACGTGTGGAGGTAATTCCTAACTCTGAAGAAAGCTATATCTCATTCACCAAGTATGTAGGAGATATAAAGCTTCGATTTGTGGATAGCTTTCGATTCCTCAGTACAAGCTTGGATAAGTTGATAACAAATCTAACCTCGTATCCTGAAACGCTAAAGTACTTTGGAGAAGACAAATTGAAGTTGATGACCCGTAAGGGTGTATTTCCATATGATTTTGTTACGTCATGGGATGCCCTGAACGAGACCTGCTTGCCTCCTAAGGACTCCTTCTACAATAGATTAAATGAAGAAGAAATTACTGATACTGACTACGATCATGCTAGAAATGTATGGGAGCTGTTCAATGTGAGAAACCTGGGAGAGTACAGCGATCTCTACTTAACTTCGGATGTACTTCTTCTAGCTGACGTCTTTGAGACGTTCAGAGAGCAAACCCTCAAAACACATAAAGTCGATCCGGCCCATTATTTTACCTCTCCAGGTCTTACATGGGACGCCATGTTACTGTATACTGGGATTAAGTTAGAGCTGTTACAAGATTATGATCAACTACTCATGGTGGAATCAGGTATAAGAGGAGGTTTATGCCAAGTTTCCCATCGGTATGCTGAGGCTAATAACACTTATATGGATAAGTTTGATCCGTCGAGACCAACCCAATTTATCACATACGAGGACGCTAATAACCAATATGGGTGGGCAATGTGTCACGCTCTTCCTTTTGGTGGATTTCAGTGGGTGTCACCTGAAGAAATCAACTTAGAAACACTAAAGGAAGATGATCCTCATGGGTACATATTAGAAGTCGACATCGAGTATCCTGCTGAACTTCACGATCTACACAACGATCTACCTTTCCTGCCAGAGTGTATGAAACCATTGGAATCATCTACAAACAAACTGATACCTCATCTTGGACCTCGAAAGAAGTATGTAGTGCATTACATGGCTTTGAAGCAAGCTCTTAGTCATGGACTACGACTAACAAAAATCCATCGTGTGCTACAATTCCGACAGTCTCAGTGGTTGAAACATTATGTGGAATTTAACAACAGGCTACGACAACAAGCTGCAAATGATTTCGAGAAGGATCTCTACAAGCTCTTTAACAACGCTATGTTTGGAAAAACTATGGAGAACCTGCGTAACCGTATGGATATACGACTGGTGACCAATGAAAAAACTCTAGAGAAGCTGATCGCCAAGCCTACGTTTATCGACAGGACGATATATGCTGATAATCTAGCTGCTGTACATATGGCCTCTCGTCAGATTGTATTCAACAAGCCTATATACATTGGTATGAGTGTGTTGGACATCTCCAAGACATTAATGTATAACTATCATTACGACGTTTTGTTGCCTTATTATGGAGCTGAAAACCTGAAGCTTATGTATATGGACACTGATTCGTTCATTCATCGTGTAACAACTGAAGATGTGTACCAGAACAAGCTACGTTTTCTTGAGCATCTCGATACAGCTGATTACCCTGCCAACCATATATGTTACTCTACTCAGAACAAGAAGGTATTGGGAAAATTTAAAGATGAGGCTAATAGCAAAATCATCCTACGCTTTGTTGGACTACGTCCTAAGATGTATGCCTTAGATATTCAAGGGTCAATGATAAAAAAGACTAAAGGTATAAAACGTAGCGCTATTAAGCAGTACATTTCGTTTGACAGCTATACAGACTGTCTTAAAACCTGTGAAATCATCAGAACACCTATGCTCTTGCTACAGTGCAAGTGAATAAAATTGCATTGACTCCGTTTGATGATAAAAGAATTATTGCTGAGGACGGGATAACGACATATGCGTATGGACATTACGCCATTACAAACAGTGCTTAAAAGAATGTAAGTTAAAGATAAAGATTTTCTCGTGAGTCTACAATCTTAAAAAAGAAGGTTATCTGTGTGCTGTATATGCAGATAGCTGACGCCTGATGAAGAAAGAAGAAGATGGAAGGGAAGGTGGTAACCCTGCCATTAGGAGCAATCCTAGTGCTAGTCTCAAGCCTAGATAAAAGGGGAGAGACATCTACAACGAACTAAAATAAAGGTATGTTGACGTAAAGCTTTTCAATTTGTGAACCAATATGCAGTTTATCCCTCTCCGCATCGTACAATAACTGTTTAACATATAATAAGTTTGTAAGATTTAGAAAAAAGTATATAAATTGTTGTAACGTTGGATGAGAAATGTTTTATAATTTAATTACTCTCTATATTACCATGAGTACCTGTGATACTAGTTGAATTGCCCGTTAAAATGACTTAAATACCTGTGATACTACTCGAATCAAGTGAAATTACATTAAATAGCTCTGATACGAAACCCTGATCATTGAATCTAGCCTCCTGTGATACTAGCTGAGTTACTCTAAACACCTATGATGCTTGAATCGCCCAAATACCTAGACTCTATCTGAATTACCTGTTAAAATGACACAAATACCATTGATACAACCTGAATCACCTGCATTTACCTTAAATAGTTGTGATACAAATCTCTGATCGAAATTATCACGAGCATCTGTGAAACTATGCTGATTACCCAAATACTTACGATATTACCTGAACTATCTGTAAAATACGAAACTAGGCTATAACCAACCCCTGGAACCTACCCTCCTGTAATGCTTGCTTAATTACTCTAAACACCTATGTTACTTGAATTATCCTAAATACCTACGATACCCTCTGAATTACCTTGAAATATGAAACTATGCTATACCCAACCCTGGAATCTAACCTCCTGTGATACTAGCTGAATTAGCCTAAATACCTACGATACTAGCTGAATTACCTGTGAAATCATGCATAGCTATGATGCAGTTAGCCTCTGGAATCTAGCCTCCTGTGATACTAGCTGAATTAGCTTAAATGGTCAAGATACTAGCTGAATTGGCTGTGAAAATGATTTAAATACCTGTGATACTACCCGAATCATGTGAAATTACCTTAACTAGCTCTGATACGAATTCCTGCTCTAAATTAGCACGAGCACCTGTGATACTATTTGAATTACCTGTTAAAATGACTCAAATACCATTGATACAACCTGAATCACCTGCATTTACCTTAAATAGCTGTGATACAAATCTCTGATCGAAATTATCAATAATATCTGTGAAGCTATGTCGATTACCTCAAATACTTACGATATTACCTGAACTATCTGTGAAATACGAAGCTAGGTTGTAACCAACCCCTGTAACCAGTAGAAATATAAAGCCGGTTTGAGCGCATAGAGAGATGCCGACATCTGATAAACTTCTTTGTTCTATGCCAGCATGCCCCGCCCATTATATTTCTACTGTTTAATCGCTTATATCTCCTGATTGAAAAGAGATAGAACAATGGGATAAAAACTAATCAATTCTTTGGAATGCGCCGCGTCATTAGGACATTGTTTCAAGTTGACCGGGATGCCTGGGTTCGAATCCTATGAGTGATTACAAATTCATCTTCTAATAACTCAGAGACTAATTAAGATAAAGACGTCAAATAAACTTTATTACATTAATGTCATTAGGTAGTTTCTTGTAAATGTATATTTGTGTACCTGGTGTCCTGGTTCAATCCATAATTTTAAAATCTCCATTATCTCGGAAACTAAGACAGCTAGAGGAATGGACCAAAACATGTTTGATAGCTCCTATGATGGGTAATTAATACTGTATATAATTTTTAATCAGTTGTCCCTAGTTCGAATCCCGATTTTAATGACTTCCTTAATTTTTCTCTATACAATAGAATATATCACTTAGATTGATGCTGTAACTGCATACAGCACCTTTAAACATATCAAACTAATATTGTAAATAATTTTGTTTCTGGTGTTCTGGGTTCGAATACTGATAAAATGTAATTTAATTATAAATTTAATAACTCCTAAACTAATTACAATAAAGACACCAAATAAACTTTATTGCATTTATTTTATTAGGTAGTATCTTGTGGATGTGTAATTAGATACATGACGTCCTGGGTTCGACCCTAATTTTAAAAGTTTCATTATCTCGGGAACTAAGTGAGGTAGAGCAGTGGACCAAAGCATGATTGATAGCTTCTATGATGGGTAATTAATTCTGTATATAATTGCCAATCAGTTGTGCTTGGTTCGATTCCCCATCTTTTAATGACTTTCTTAATTTTCCTCTGTACACTAGAATATATTACTTAGATCGATGATGTAACTGCGTACAGCTTTCTTTAACATGTCAGACTAATATTATAAATTATCTTGTTCCTGGTGTTCTGGGTTCGAATACCGATTCAATGAAATTTACTTGCAAAAATTTAATAACTCGTAATTTAATTTAGATAAGCATGTCAAGGTAAACGCAAACAGAGTATCTAGTCCTTAAATATCGTTATCGTGACAAATATTACTTTAAAGTACTCAGATCGAATCCCGAAGGGTGATTTCATATATCTTCAAGCTTATGGATCATATCAGGTTCGAGTAAAGATTAAATGGTAGATGCTGATATTGGGGAGCTAAAATACATTTATTAAAAGTATTACCGGGTTCGATTTAGAAGCTTAGAATCTGTGTAACTCTGGAAAAATTGCTTTTCTCATGATTGTAGTGAAATGTAATGGTCTTTCTGTGAGACGATGGAAAGGAAGAATTGAAAAGGGAATAAAAACATGAAATAATTAAGTAACTAAGGAGGGAAATCTTCTAGGTTTCCTTTTAAGCTTTTACTTTTAAGTATTGTGATAATACAGCTTGAATTAACCTTGGTACAATAGGTGGTAATGGTGGTGGTGGGCTTGAATTTGAAATATATGTCTGAATGAGCGTGTGGGAATACTTCTCTTGCTAGTGTGACAGCATGAGACGAGTTTAAACGTGTTTGATGCTGCCAGACATCCTGTCTCTGGGTGTGACGTCATAAACATCCTGTCTCTAGACTTGAGGTTATATGGTTGGGGGGTTAGTACACGTTGAGCGATCATATACAGGTGGTTATGCAACGAGTTTATGATTGATCTAAAAGGTTCGTGCTCCCTCTATAAATATGGTGATCTAGGGCATTGGACTTCATTGTGCTAATTAGTCTTGAGGTGTTAACATCGTGTTCTCTCCAAGAATAATCAGCTTTCTAAAGTTGTGTCAAGGTGAAGAGGTCTACATTTCATTGATCAGTGATTAATACGTTATTACATCAAGAATAAAGATGAATAACTCAGCGTATAAGGATATTATTCCAAGCGCTACTGGATATGCATGCGGAATATGTGGGAAGACGTTCCTCCGAGGTTATGACAAGAGAAGACACGAGATGAGCTGCAAGAAGCTCTTCAAATGTAAACATTGTAATGTAACCTTCAAAGATGGTTATAAGGGACAGCGACACGAAGATATATGTGAAATAAGCAGCCCTCAGAAGAAAAGAAGATTGGAGCCAACTAAACATCAGTTGCTGTCAACAATGGAGGACTGTGATATGAAAGAATACGAAACTTCATTCGAAGGACGATTGAAATCGTATTTTATACGATGCGAATCAGCTAAGGACCTAAATATGTATCTGCAAGAGGCAAAACAACGTATAATCCATGCTGTGCATAAAGAGCTTAGCATTCATAAGAGTGTTAAAATTAATCTGCTGGCTGAGTGTCGATTTGTTAACAGTATTGGAGAAACCTGTGACAAAACATTTAAAACAAGGAATCATCCTGTTTTCCTAGAAACAGATCTGGACTCAACACTGGAAGCAAAATTCAAGAAATTGGTGACTGAAATGGAGGAGTCTCAGCTTAAGGGTAGCAGCTGGGCTTTGCTTGCTGTGGAAGGAGTTCGACTTCGTATCAACAAGTACAATCCATTGCGAGGAAGTAGCTACATACCATTACCACCATCTGTCGGAGCTAAAGAAGCGTGTATAAACATCCAGAACTTTAGCGACGAGAAATGTTTCATGTACTCTATACTGGCCAAATTCGTGAGCATCAAGCCTCAACGCGTCAGCAAATACAAACAACTTCAAGATAAGTACGACTTCAGCTGTGTTTCCTATCCTACAACACTTTCTCAAATACCTAAATTTGAGAAGCTTAACAAGATATCCATTAACGTTTTCGGGCTGGATGAGAAGCATGAAGTGTATCCAATAAAGGTTGCTGACATTGAACTACCTGAACATCGCGACCTGCTACTATTGAATGACAGCAGTGGAAAACATCACTACGTGTATATAAAGAATTTTGAGAAACTCGTTCGACGCCAGAAAACTAACCATAATGAACGGGTTTATACTTGTAAGCGCTGCTTTACACATTTTGATGACCAGAGCGGACGAAGTGGACAGGAAAAACTACAAGAACATGCAGCCGTCTGTAATCAACATGGTGTTGCAAGGGTGGTTATGCCTACCAAGGAGAAAGCAATTGTACAGTTTAAAAATGTT
The DNA here is from genome assembly GCA_030765065.1 of Deroplatys truncata. Lineage (NCBI taxonomy): Eukaryota > Metazoa > Arthropoda > Insecta > Mantodea > Mantidae > Deroplatys > Deroplatys truncata. The sequence goes on from CM060979.1 coordinate 170,623,147, forward strand.
GAGAGGATGCTGAAAGTACCTTATGTCATCTATGCGGATTTTGAGGGTATTCTCACTCCATGCCATACGTGTATACCCGATCCTGAAACTTCCTATACAACCCCTTATCAAGAGCACACACCATTGAGCTTCTGTGTTTACGTGAAGCCTACATCCAGTGTTGAACATCTCGAAACTGGTCTTCCTAAGCAACCCTATGTGTATCGTGGTGCTGATGCTGCTCAGAAGTTTATGCTGTACCTTACATCTCTTGCAGAAATGATTGGTAATATATACAAATCTGCTAAGCCTCTGAAACTTACGAATCAACAGCAAAAGGATTTTGAGTCTTCTTCAGCATGCTACTTGTGTGGAAAACCCTTTACAGAAGAGAACTATAAAGTACGCGACCATGATCACATCAGCGGTGAATATCGTGGAAGTCTTCATAATGAATGTAATTTAGCCTGTAAAACACCTAAATATATACCAGTCTTCATGCATAACCTTAGCGGATATGACTCGCATTTCATTGTAAAGGAGTTGGGGTGCACAAGTGAACGTGTGGAGGTAATTCCTAACTCTGAAGAAAGCTATATCTCATTCACCAAGTATGTAGGAGATATAAAGCTTCGATTTGTGGATAGCTTTCGATTCCTCAGTACAAGCTTGGATAAGTTGATAACAAATCTAACCTCGTATCCTGAAACGCTAAAGTACTTTGGAGAAGACAAATTGAAGTTGATGACCCGTAAGGGTGTATTTCCATATGATTTTGTTACGTCATGGGATGCCCTGAACGAGACCTGCTTGCCTCCTAAGGACTCCTTCTACAATAGATTAAATGAAGAAGAAATTACTGATACTGACTACGATCATGCTAGAAATGTATGGGAGCTGTTCAATGTGAGAAACCTGGGAGAGTACAGCGATCTCTACTTAACTTCGGATGTACTTCTTCTAGCTGACGTCTTTGAGACGTTCAGAGAGCAAACCCTCAAAACACATAAAGTCGATACTAGCTGAATTAGCTTAAATGGTCAAGATACTAGCTGAATTGGCTGTGAAAATGATTTAAATACCTGTGATACTACCCGAATTATGTGAAATTACCTTAACTAGCTCTGATACGAATTCCTGCTCTAAATTAGCACGAGCACCTGTGATACTATCTGAATTACCTGTTAAAATGACTCAAATACCATTGATACAACCTGACTCACCTGCATTTACCTTAAATAGCTGTGATACAAATCTCTGATCGAAATTATCAATAATATCTGTGAAGCTATGTCGATTACCTCAAATACTTACGATATTATCTGAACTATCTGTGAAATACGAAGCTAGGTTATAACCAACCCCTGTAACCTACCCTCCTGTAATGCTTGCTTAATTACTCTAAACACCTATGTTACTTGAATTATCTTAAATACCTACGATACTCTCTGAATTACCTGTGAAATATGAAACTATGCTATACCCAACCCTAGAATCTATCCTCTTGTGATACTAGCTGAATTAGCCTAAATACCTACGATACTAGCTGAATTATCTGTGAAATCATGCAGAGCCATGATACAGTTAGCCTCCGGAATCTATCCTGTGATACTAGATGAATTAGCCTAAATACATACGATACTAGCTGAATTACCTGTGAAATCATACACTACTATGATCCAGTCAGCCTCTTGCAATACTAGCTGAATTACTTACCTGTTAGTGTTAGTGGGTTAGCTTTTCCCGTTGCCGGTCACCTTTTTCCCTTTATGGCTCACCGTTTTCCCTTTGGTGGTCACCTCTTTCCCTTTGTTGCTCACGTTTTTCCCTTTGCTGGTGACATTTTTCCCTTTACTGGTCACCTATTGCCCTGAGCAGTCACCTTTTTCCCTTTATGGCTCACCGTTTTCCCTTTGGTGGTCACCTTTTTCCCTTTGTTGCTCACCTTTTTCCCTTTGCTGGTCACGTTTTTCCCTTTACTGGTCGACTTTTTCCCTTTGTGGGTCACCTTTTTCCCTGAGCAGTCACCTTTTTCCCCTGAACGACTCACCCTTTCCCTGAATAGGTTACGTGATGGGCATGTCTAGAATTAGCGGTCTAACATTGACATCAAACAGTTTTCCACTAAGTTCACGTCTAAAGTCGCTTTCAAGTCTAGCACCTCCTATTCCCTATCTCTCCTGTATATATGTCCATATTGCTACTCCTTTGGTATCTGTCTAGCCTAACACCTCTCCTCCTGTTCCTATACCTCTCATATAAACCATACTCTACTCCTCGACTTCTGCCTAGCCTAACTCCTCTCCTCGTTTCCCTGTACCTCTCATATAAACCATACTCTACTCCTCGACCTCTGTCTAGCCTAACACCTCTCCGCGTTTTCCTATACTTCCCATACATATAAACGCATACTCTACTCTCAACCTCTGTCTAGCCTAACACCACTCCCCTGATCCCCTACCTCTCATAAAGAGCATTCCCTCCTGCCCCCCTCTAGCTGAGTATCACTCCTTGGTTTCCTATCTAACCTAACTTTAACACCTGTCTATCCTAGCATAGGATCTCTCTCCGTTTTCTCGTCTCTCCTTATAAACACATACTCAATTCTCCTAACCTAATACCTCTCCTCGTTTTCCTATACTTCTCATATAAACCATACTCTACTCCTCGACCTCTGTCTAGCCTAACACCTTTCCTCGTTTTCCTATATCTCTCATATAAACCATGCACTACGTTTCAAGCCCTGTCTAGTCTAACACCTCTCATCGTTTTCCTATACCGCTCATATAAACGATACTTTACTCAGCCTCTGTCTAGCCTAGCACCTCTCCACGTATTCCCTATCTGTCTCATATAAAGCACACTCCCCCTCCTACCACTGTCTAGCCTAGCGTCAGTCCTCGTATTCCCGTATCTCGTATCTCGCCCATATAAACGCATTTTCCTCCTTGAACCGTCGCATCTAGCCTCGTTTTCCCTATCCTTTCCCATATAAACGCAAAAAAGTGGCCTCGCTCTCTCTATATATACCTACTCACAATAAAGGTTCTCTGCTCCCACATTTCCATTTCTCTCCTATCCTTTAGTGTCTCTCCCCTCTCCCACACAAAAAACAACAGCTATTTTCTCCCATACTTCCATTTCCATTCTATTCTTTAATGTCTCTCCCCTCACCCCCCGCAAAAACAATAATAAAGGTTATTATCTCCCACACTTCCATTCGACTCCTATCTTTTATTGTCTCTCCGCTCTCCCCCCAAAGCAATAAAAACTAACTCCTTCTACATTTCCATTTTGCTCCTATACTTTACTGTCTCCCCTCTGCCCCACAAAAACAAGAATAAAAGTTCCTTTCACGCACATTTCCATTTCTCTCCTATCCTTTACTGCCTCTCCTCTCCCCCCTCCCCAGCAAAACCACAATGAAGGTTGTATTCTCCCACACTTTCATTTCTATCCTAACCTTTACTATCCCTTTCTCCCCCACAAACAGCAAAAATAAGAATTCTCTTCTCCCACCCTTCCTATTCTCGCCTATTCTTTACTGTCTGTCCCATCTCCCACACAAAAGCAAGAAAAGCTCTCTTCTCCCACACTTTCATTTCTGTCCTAGCCTTTACTGTTTCTTCTCTCTCCCCCAATACAACAAACATAAAAGATCTCTTCTCCTACACTTTCATTTCTTTCCTATTCTTTACTGTTTCTTCTCTCTCCCCACATACAACAAAAAAAGTTCTCTTCTCCCACAATTCTCATTCTCTCCTATTATTTACTCTTTCTTCACTCTCCCCCACACACAAGTAAAATAAAAGTTCTATTCACCTCCACTTCCATTTCTCTTCTGTTCTTGTTTTTTCTCTCTCTCTCTCCTCCATATTCAACAACAATGAAAGTTCATCTGCCAAACTTCCATTTCTATCCTATCCTTTACGTCTCTACTCTCTCCCCTAAAAAGCAATAAAAGTTCTCTATTTCCACCTTTCCATTCCTATCCTATCCTTAGCGTCTCTCCTCTCTCCCTCAAAAACAACAACAATAAAAGTTCATTTCTTCCACACTTCCATTTCTGTCCTGTCCTTTACTGTCTCACACATCTCACCCCAAAACAATAAAAGCTCTCGTCTTTCACATTTCCATTTCTCTCCTAACCATTACTGTCTCTCCCCTCTCCAACACAAAAATGAGAATAAAAGATCGTTTCTCCCTCATTTCACTTTCTCCCCTATTCTTTACTGTTCCTCACCTCTCGCCTAAAATCACGATAAAGGTTCTCTTCTCCCACACTTCCATTTCGCTTCTATCCTTTAGTGGCTCTGCTCTCTTCCCCATGACGCAGTAATTTGTATCACAAATTATGTAAATTTCAGAGTGATTGTAGTGTGAATATGCATTGTTATGTGACATTGATTTGAGATTTGTTGATTGTAATTATTGTCGAGAAGTAAGTTTATACGGCCTTACTGAAACTGACAATAATAGCGTGCAATAATGTAGAGAGGGGGTGAGCTGTTTATCATTATTAGAGACGAGCAAATGACGTAATATTGGCGCGTTTTTCTTAGAATTTGCTGGAACATTTTTCCTAGAGCATATGTTTTCGTAATTTTCATTGGATATAAAAATAGACGCTAATGTTGGCGCGTTTTATTAACCAATAGCAGCTCAGTTATAATCTTTAGGCATATCGGGGTGTGGGAGTATAAAAAGGGCTAAGTCAGAATCAGATTCCTCCAGTCCATCGGAAACATTTGTACATTACACGTCGGCTCCAGTCCATCAGAAACATTTGTACATTACACGTCGGCTCCAGTCTATCGGAAACATTTGTACATTACACGTCGGCTCCAGTCCATCGGAAACATTTGTACATTACACGTCGTCGAGCTCAACAGAAACAGTCATGGTGAATACATAGCATAGTTTATCCATTCGCAGGTTACGCGTAGCAAAGTTATGAAAAATCTCAAGTGTCGTAAAGTTAATTACACAAAAAGTTGAAGTACGCGAATTAAAAATTGGCAGTAAAGAAGTTATTATAACAGTTTCAGTTTGGCGAGTGTCACGATTAATAGGTGAAAGTGAATAATGTGTTAAGACAATAAAAAGTGTAAAACAAATTCTTTCATCAGTGTTATCTTTGGATAAAAACTCCTTTCCGTTTACACACCTGATTAAGAGATTTGCTTGACCGAGCGATCATAGCTAGCCGGAGGACAGTGAACCCAAAATTAAATACAATAACAGGCGATCAGTAAAAGATAACACGAAGTGACCGCGACAAATTGTCTTTTATACATGCGTCAAATAAACAGTAGCATTCTTTCAAACTTAACAAAGAATACCGTCGCATATTTGGCTCACCAACGTGGGGCTAACAAATAAATAAACAAACTAATACATTAATACTGTCGCATATTTGGCTACCACAACGTGGGGCTCGACAAACAAATATCTAATACCACTTCACCCACAAAGCAACAATAACATATATTTTCTCCCATACTTCCATTTATCTCCTATCCGTGTCTCTCCTCTCTACCGCATAAAACAATAACAGCTATTTTCTCCCACACTTCCATTTCTATTCTATACTTTGGTGTCTCTTCCCTCCCCCACTGAAAAAACAAAAGCTATTTTCTCCCATACTCCCATTTCTATCCTATCCTTATTGTCTCTCCTCTCTCCCCTACAAAATCACAATAAAGGTTCTCTTCTTGCACATCTCCATTTCTCTCCTCTCTCTCCCACAAAAACGAGAATAAAAGTTCTCTTCTCCCACACTTTCATTTCTCTCCTATCTTTTAGTGTCTCTACTCTCTCCCCCACAATACAGCAATATTAGTTATTTTCTCCCACACAAAACAATAACAGCTATTTTCTCCGACACTTCCATTTCTGGGTGCGGGACCGAAGCCTCCCGCGGTCAGAAAAATAGCCCCGAAGCCTCCCGGACCCTTAAAGGTCCCTAATTACATAGCCCCCAAGCCTCCCCAAAGCAGGTAGCAGTTCCAGTCCCTAATTACATAGGCCCAAAGCCTCCCGGTCGAAACAGGTAACAGTTCCAGTTTGGTGTTTATAATATTTTATGAAGCATTACATACGGGTGGAAGATGTTGCATTTTTTGCGTTTATGATTAATAACAAAGAAACACGGCTCTAGTGCCAAAAGAAAATGAACCTCTAATGCTTAAATTTGAATTAGTGGTTGTTGTTCTAGTTCGTTTAGCGTTACCCAGGGTGCACCACGAGGAGGCGAACTGGCTCGCACCCCAAAGGATTCCACATTTATCAGCTTCGTCATTATTTCTTTATTTTCTGTAATTTACTCACAATGGATCCGCATTTAAATGCTTCGTTATTTTGACATTCTAAACCTATATCATACAATAATATGTATTTTTGCCTTTAAAATAAGGGGTATTTTTCCTTTTAGATTTTATTTCCATGTATTTCTAGGTTTGGTTCTATAAGAAATCGACTTCACGTATTCCATTCTTGAAGTTTTTCCAGCTTTGAAATTTTCTACTTGCTGCATCATGAGTTTCAAGTGTTGATAAGACCTTTCCTATTTTTCATTTGTTGATGAATTAATTGCAATTTTAGTATCCAGCTGAATTTGCTTCAGTACTTCAAGAAATCTATACAGATCTGGGCTGCAGGAGTAAAACTGTTTGTTGTATTTGTTGTGGAAACTTTCGCAAGCGTTGGTAGTTCTCTGTATCTTGCAACTTAGTTCTGCCCACATGCAAGGAGGAAAGAGTGCATTTTCATCGATGTAAGTTTCCACTAAATAGTCGCAAAACATCTTTAATTTTTCCGAGACAGGCATCACTGCCATGAAGTCTTCAGCAAAACAGTCACCAATCATATCAGGATCCAGCATTGGCAAACCAAATATGTAATTCAGAAATTTTCCTGTTTCATTTCTGGAATAGTAGTCATGTGCAAGTCCCAAGTTTTGTATCTTTCGCCACCAGCTTTGTGTTAGATGAAATTTACATCCTTGGATTTTAACATCAGTCCACACTTCTCTTCCTACTCACCGTAATTTCAATCTCGTCGGAAAACATGTTAACTGTGAACTAATTTGCCGTACACTGAAAGAAATCAAGGAAAACATTAAGCATACCCATTCCACCCCACCTGCTGGCTAATTACACCGGTTTCCCGGGAGGCTTGGGGGTTGTTACCTGCTAAGCTTACCTGGTTACGGGAGACTTCGGTCCGGCGCCCCCATTTCTATCCTATCCTTTGGTGTCTCCCCTCCCCCACAAAATAACAATAGTTATTTTCTCCCACACTTCCATTTCTATTCTATTCTTTACTGCCTTTCCTCTCTCTCCACAAAGCAACAATAACAGTTATTTTCTCTCACATTTCCATTTCTTTCCTATTCTTTACTGTTACTTCTCTCTCCCCTACAAAATAACAATAAAGGTTCTCTTCTCCCACACTTTCATTTCTCTCTTATCCTTTACTGTCTCTGCTCTCTCCCGCACAAAAACCACAATAAAAGCTCATTTCTTCCACGTTTCCATTTCTCTCCTATCCTTCACTGTCTCTCCCCTCTTCCCCACAAAAACAAGAATAAATGTGCTCTTCTCCCTCATTTCCATTTCTCTCCTATCCTTTACTGCCTCTCCTCCCCCCACAAAACCACAATGAAGGTTGTATTCTTCCACACTTCCATTTTTCTCTTATCCTATAGTGTCTCTCCTCTCTCCCGCGCAAAACAACGAACGCTATTTTCTTCCAATCCTCCGTTTCTCTTCTATCCTTTAGTGTCTCTCCTCTCTCCCCACAAAATAACAATAACAGCTATTTCCTCCCACTCTTTCATTTCTCTCCTATTCTTTACTCTCTTTTCCCTCTCCTCCCGCAAAAACAATAATAAAACTTATTTTCTCTCGTACTTCTTCTCCTATCTTTTACTGTCTCTCCCGTCTCCCCTCAAAATAATAAAAGTTATCTTCTTCCACATTTCCGTTTCTCTCTTATGCATTACTGTCTCTTCCCTACAAAAACAAGAATAAAAGTTCTCTTCTCGCACATTTCCATTTCCCTCCTATCCTTTACTGAGTCTCCTCTTCCCCCCCCCCACAAAACCACAATAAATGTTGTATTCTCCCACACGTTCATTTCGCTCCTATCCATTATCTCCTCTCCTTCCACAAGAACAACAAGTTATTTTCTCCCACACTTCCATTTCTATCCTATCCTTTAGTGTCTCTCCTCTCCCTCCCACAAAAACAACAATAAGAGTTCTCTTCTCCCACACTTCCATTTCTCTCCCAGTCTTTACTGTTTCTTCTCTCTCCCCCACATGCAACAAAAAGAAAGGTTCTATTCTCGTACACTTCCACTTCCCTCCTATTATTCACTGCTTCTTCTCTCTCCTCTACATACAACAATAAAAGTTATCTTCTCCCACACTTCCATTTCTATACTATTATTTACCGTCTCTCCTCTCTCCCCCACAAACAACAACAATGAATCTCTTGCTGCCATAACACTTTAGTTTCTTTCCTATCCCTTATTGGCTCTACTCTCTCCCCCATGCCTCTTGTTACCCTACATTTTAATTTTTCTTTGCCTATCCTATCTTTTGCAACCGCTCATCAACAGAAAACAGTAGTCTTCATGCTTTTCACGTACACGTTACTACCCCGTATCATGAATTTAAAAAATGAAAAATAAATAAGAATGCAATTAAAAGTATCGAAATTTGTTTGATTATGAAAACAGTTTGTAATGTGTAACTACAAGTTTCTTTAACAATGTGCTCTTAATGGATATTAAGTTTGTCTTAGGTATTCTACAAATTTTACAGCGTCAAGATGTAATTTAACCTACTTTTTTACTGTTTGGGAGCTATAAAGCCTTAGACCCGTGATTTGACTACGTTAGATGACTTTCATGGTTGCGTACACACAATATGTATAATATATTTCTAGGTTGGCCGGAACGAGATACTTCCTAAACGTTTACACCGCATGTCTTTGATAATATCACCAGAGGTGACTGCAAGAAAAACTGTACCGAGCGGGATGACTCAGGCGATAAGACTGTGGCCTGCATTCGGGAGGTCGGGGTTCGATTCCCGTGGCCGACGTTCCTGACCCATGGGTTTTCTCGGGATTTTTCCGGGTCGCCAGGTGAATGCTGTGAAGAATCATTACATCCTCCGAATTTCCTGCCCCTCGATTTCATCTCCATTCACATTTCAGTTCACCCTTCATCCGCTTGGTCTCTTTCAGGGTTGTAAATGTCGGCGGGTGGTCTCGGCATGTGCATGGCAGGAGAAAAGGATGGAAACCTTTGTTCCCCAGACTGCGAGCGGTATCCGGGTCCCGGACCCCCAGGGAATGTGTAAGCCTAAGGGGAAGGGGGGCCGGCTGCACCACCCAGCAACCGGGGAGTTCATATCTGTAAATGGAAGGGACCCTGCCTTCTGCCTGTCGTGTCTCTTGGTCCGGCCGTTCTCTTTCTCCTCTCGCCTCATCCCTCCCCCGGGGGAGGGGGCAGAGATGAGGTGAGAGGAGAGGACATAGTTACAAAAGATCTACGAAGGTCAAGATGTCAAGTCCCTCCTCTTCCTCTAGTCCTATCCAAGAGAAACTACTTTACTTGAAGAGGTACAACCCTGTTAAGATATCGGGGGCAAGTTTACGTTCCGGTGCTAAATTTGAGTGGTTTCCAAATGAGTGCAATACCTTCAAGTTTAGAACATAACTAAAAACCTTATTTGTAGTGAAATAAAATGGCCTGCAGCGATAACATAAAACACTTCACATTGGACATTAACTCTCTTGTCACAACACATTTGCCGCTTAGAATACGCAAAACATCCTATCTTAGTTTTAATTCCAATTACTTCATTTTAATCTGTAAATACAAAATCCATTTCTTTAAACATTTCAACTCAGGATTAGTTCATATTTATCATTTAAATTGATACAAATTGTTTAACAAACTAATCCCAATGTATAAATTCCCTTAATAATAGTCTGGCTACCCCACTGATTTGTAGGTATGCATGTATATTTATTTGTGTTACTATTTCTCTACTTTTTGTAACTGAGACTTTTTTTCCTGTTGAAATCGAGGAAATAAATATATATTCATAATCATAAATATTGTGCAGCAGATGCTATTTCACATTTTCAGGGCTGGCTAAAATTTGGTGAACACCCAAAATGTATACTCAGAGCGCTACTGACTTATGGGACTAAACAGAAGGTACTAACATTAAACTCTTCGTGTATGATGCTTATCTAATAAGTTACTCGACCACTTCGAGAATTGTTTCACATCAAAGGATACTTAAGACGCTACAACATATTTCCAGAACTGGGATGACTGGCGGAGTTTAAAACAGTAATAAAGGCAGTTTCCAATAATGTATCGCACACATTCCCCTGAATATTAGGGATTTGTTCATTTATTAGGAACAATATGAGGCTGTTCGAAACTACAATTATTAATGGTAAAGGCGTATGGTTGACCATAAAGAATACGAGGGGAGGTAAATGAAATTAATAAAATGGTCACTCGAGATTTTAAGTCGCCCATGCAATACCAAGTAATCTTGCCAGGCAACAAATACAGATAAATATAGGAAGTAGGACTTAGAATATTTAAAACGAATAAACGCTGTTCTCCATTTTTGATTCAGCTTCTTTCTTATTTGAAACAGAAGCAAAACGCAAACATTCTACAACACAACAAATTAAACATTCCTAACACATCCCCACTTTAAGTTAATATATATATATATATATATATATATATATATATATATAAGTTAATCCAACAAAACTGTACCTTGAGTACCTATACAATAATTGAAAATTAATACTTTTTATTTTCTTTATAAAGCAAAGTGCATGATTCTAAAAGAATAACATAAATTCCAAAAGTACATTGAATGAATAACGTATTATGTTCAATAATACAGTCTTTTCCGTGCTGGAACAGGTGATCCCTTAAAGGTACACTTTGGAACATCTACAAATTTTCTCTTGTTTCCCTTTGTTTGTTCTTTATACTTGACAAGAACTTGCAACAGACTAGCTTCAATTTCCCCACCTACCGGTGTCTTCTGATGGATAGATTCGTTGTATTAGCAGCACATATGTACCAGTTTCACTACGTACCCATGTTTTCTAATGGATAGATTCGTTGTATTAGCCGCACATATGTACCAGTTTCAGCACGTACTGATGTATTCTGATGGATGGATTCGTTGTATTAGCAGCATACATGTACCAGTTTCACCACGTACCCATATTTTCTAATGGATAGATTCCTTGTATTAGTTGCACACATGTACCAGTTTCACTACGTACCATGTCTTCTAATGGATAGATTCGTTGTATTAGTCGCACTCATGTACCAGTTTCAGCACGTACCGATGCCTTCTAAGGGATAGATTCGTTGTATTAGTCGCACTCATGTACCAGTTTCAGCACGTACCGATGTCTTCTGATGGATAGATCCGTTGTATTAGCAGCACAAATGTACCAGTTTCACCATAAAAAACTTGAGTTTTATTTATGGACGCTTTTTATCTGTTGTAGTCCTTAGCATCCCATTCGATATTGGGCTAGAAAAACTGGTAATTTTGCTCAAAGGCCTCTTTATCAGGCTTGAAGTTCTTTTACGTGTCGTAAATTTACGACTTGGAACCGCCGGCTTTACTTCCCTCCCGAAGGAAGCCATGCTATGGATGTTTACGCCCGGAGGACGACGGTTTCGCCACGTACGGATGTTCACTTATGAATGGATCCGTTGTATTAGCACCACTTTCACGACGTACGGATGTCTTATAATGGATAGATCGTTGTATTAGAAAAAAAACTGAGCTCTATTTATGGATGCCTATTAACTGCTGTGATCCTTAGCTTCTCATTATAAATTGGGCGCGGAAGATCGGTAATTTTGCTCAGAGGCCTCTTTATCAGGCTTGGGGTTCCTTTAAGTGCCGTAAATCTACGACACGGGACCACCGGTTTTACTTCCCTTCCGAAGGAAGCCATACTAGGGATATTTTATGCCCGAAAACATCCATCACATTTCATGTGTATAAAAGCATATCCAATCTTTTCCTTGTCTTTTAGATAAAGAGGTTCAGCAAAATCCACCCTTACTGCATCAAACACGCCTGCATATCGTGTTCTATGAATTTACAATGAAGCAAGTACAAATTCCATTTTTTCAATGTTGTAACTTTGACATATCATAAATTTAGCAATTATCATTTTAATTGATCTTCAACCCAAGACGCAATGCTGCTCTCTTTGTAGTGACACAATCCTTGTACACCCATACGGTTCTTGTGCATATTCATCAGCAAGGCTACAACTGAGTGTCTTGCTGTAAAACAATAGGATATTTAAAATTCCTCATGCCTTCACGTTCAATTATTCGTGATTTGATACTGTGTCCAACCGTCGTGATACAGTCGGCCAAGAGTTAGAGAGAGGCAAGAGGCTTTTGACTCATATACGTTTGACTCGCTATATACGTTCTGGTACTCACTTTTCGGAACATTGCAATAATATATTTTTCTAGCAATTGGGGACTATAAAAAGACGGCACAAAAAGGTGTTTTATGAGATAGTTGCGAGCGATTTGTACGATAGCGCCTAATGCTTGGCAAGTTATGAGGGTTAGCGGCCGCGCTGAGAATAGAGGTGGCCAAGGCAACAGCTACTACCACTTCGAAGACCTCAGGAACGGCGAACATGATTACCATTGGTGTGTTTTGGGCCAGCCTTGACATCTGTTTAAACCGCAGCGAGGATCAGGCGGGAAGCGAATACCGGCTGACATGGCGAGAGACGATGGTCGCAAACAAGGGAATTATTCAGTAGTTTCCGTCAGCATTTGATGTTTCATTCGCTTTACCCGTTATGCTTGCCGTGCGTCAAAACGATTGTAGCTTACACTGGGTTTACCCAAACAGGAAGATTGTAGGAATATAAGGCTCTGCCATCCAGTTACATCTAAAACAATGCATGACGTACGTTCCCATGTGAGTAATGTTAATACCATTCTCCAGTATACAGTTAATGCTGCCCTCTACTGAGGGTTTCAAACCATTAACCTCTCCCCTCTTAACCTTGCAACCTCTTATGTGTGTATGGTGGAATATATTCACTGATAACCATGCATATCATAGTTATCAAGGAAGGGGCTAATCATATATTATATTAACTTAAATTTGAGGGACGGAGAAAATCAAGAACGGAAAACTGCTTAACTCAAATTAAAGGAGGTTTATTTATGGACGCTCTTCAACTGCTGTGGTCCTTAGCTCCCATTCTATATTGGGTGTGAAAGACAGTAAAGTTTGCTCAGAGGCTTCTTTATCAGGATTGAGGTTCCTTTACGTGCCGTAAATCTACGACACGGGACCATCGGCTTTACTTCCCTTCCCAAGGAAGCCCTGTTAAGGATTTTTACGCCCGAAAAAACCCTCACCCTCCGCCGGGTTTGAACCCGCGACCTCGGGAACTAGAGACTAGCGTGGTAACTACTACACCACGGAGGATGACTGTGCTTAACTCATCTTAAGGCTGTCGCTGACTTTAGCGTGAATTACAATAGTACTAACTTATTTATAAGTTTTCGCTTTTTCCTCCTTTGTTAATTAAATTTCAAAATAAATGCCAGCTAATAAAAGTAATATCACTGCATCAGTTAGGTAACAAAAGGAAAATAAATAAATAAAGCAAAATATAATAGTTAATAAATTTGTGTTATAATAGCACACGGTGAAGTTTGGAGGTTAAACTGCACAAGGGTTGGATTTGTGCCAGCAAAAATATTCATAAATGATTGCCTCTATGGTCTAGTGGTTAATATGTTAGCCTCCAAATTCTGAGGTCCCAGGATCGAATTTCGGCTTGAGGGTGGAGATTTTTCTTTATGCAGAATTATTCCCCAACCACCCTAGAGTGTAGGAGTATAAGTGTCAGTAGGAATCTATGTGTGTGAGTGTGTGAATTTAACGTAATAACCAAAAGTAATACCACCCCGAAGATTAACACCACTGTAAGCGAGTGAACAGTGTTTGGATTTCATATGCATTTGTTTATTAATACACTCAATTAAAAACTATTATGCTTCAGCACACATAACCTGGGGTCGAATTCATAGTCGACGCTTATTTCAAGGAAGTCCTTAAATAGCGATTTTCGATATACAGACGCTGCTCTTTCAGGCGAATAAGGAAATGCTTATCCATATAAGGAAGCTCCGACCTCCGCTTGTATGTAATAAGGAGAACCGACGGCATCTTGCATCAACTGCCCACAGCGGCGGTTAACAATAACAGCCATTTCGTGGAGTATGTGGAATTTCATAACGAATTTCTACTGCGTATAAATAAGCACATTTGCGCGATTTGCAGAATTCACTTGAAATGTATAGGGATGCTGAATTTAAGAAGCGATAGTGGTTTATCAAAGCCGCTGTTGTAATAAGCTAATCTCTCTGCTAAATAGTGCAACCTTAACAGACGTTATGAAGCCGCAGCGTGAGACAGGTTTCTTGAAAAGATAATGGATAAAATCTGGTTTCTGCTCAGACGTTTTACAATTTATGTTGTCCAGGCTTCTTAGATCCCTAGAAAACGAGATTCCGCTGCATTTATTCAGAATCCATTAATAAAATTCTAAAAATAGAATGTGGAAATATTTCTGCAATAAATAAAGTACATCTCGCAGTGTTTTTCTCGATCAAATTTCTCATTTGGCATTATCACTGCTACTGTAATGGATCACTTAAAAAGTCACATGTCTTTACTAATAATTTGCAAATATAAGTTGGGTTATCCAAATCTTGAACAGAGGTTTACCGATTTCGCATGTAAAACCACTGTTCAAGCCAAACATTGTAAGTTATTGGCCACTTTGATTTTCTGCTTACTGCTACATGGTGTAATTGCATTTGTGGTTTGTTTCCAAGCATGTATATATACAGTGCGCAGATTGTTGTAAATACTTCTAACTACTAATATTTCACACGTTAGAAAGTCGGGCTTTCAGTTTTAAAACAGTCTACGAGTGAATACCACTGGCCATTACATCACCCAGCGTCCGATTGCCTACATTCTAAGATGTCTTTGTATCTCAGCACCAAATCTTTTAGTTGGTTTCTTTCCTGCTCGCTGAAATGTTTTCATTTTGGCACGTGTTCGGCCTAACTAATGTAACTGCTTAACTAATACTACAAACCCTTAACTAAATTGCAAATTACTAGATTGTAAGCTAAAGTTAACTAATTAATAAATATGCCAGTTAAAACTTGCAAACTTCTACCACGTGCTCAACAGCTGTTGTGAACAAAACAACAACGAATATGGAAGTGGTGGCTGGCTATGTGGTCACCCACATGTTTGTTTACACATTCCTTCGCGCATCGGAGTTGCTGTGAAACAGCTGAACCATGTTGCCACATGTGCTTCGGAAATAGGTAAGTATTTAGCACTAAGCGTATAATTACCGTCCATGTATTCAAAATTGTAATAAATGTTTCATTATCAGAAGGAAATACTTATTGCTTAAGCATCTCCTTTTCACACAAGCAACAACTATGAATTCGACCCCTAATGCAGCATGTCATCATATACAATACACATTACGAACAAATTAAACAACTGTGTAATGTACATATTTAGATTGATTACTTAACAATTACACCTTCACAGACAAAATTCCATTTCCACATTAACAGCCTATTTACAACTGTGCTACAGACATCATTTTAACATAATGCAGAACCAAATACAACTGAAAATCAACTATTGAATGAAAACCGTTTTCATTTCTACGCCTAAAGTTCAACATGTTTATGCGAAAGCCAAACTGAATGAAAATCATTGATTGAAAACATTCAGTTGTTACAGGAAATCATCATTTAATATCTGATAGTGTAAAACATCGATTCACCAACCACTATTGCAAATCTGAATTACACACTTATTGCACGTCATATGTGTATAACTGTCTAATATTACAAGGTACGTTCAAGTCTTTAAAATGTGACAAATCACCGAAGTCCCCATAAATGTCTTTATTTGTATCAGCTTGTCTCATGAACCGCATTATGCCTTTTAAAATGTAATAAATTAGTAAATCTCTTATCACAAGTTTTACACTGGTGTGGCTTCTTACCTTCATGTATCAAATTATGCCTTTTCAAATTTGACAACTGAGTAAAGCTCTTATCACAAGTTTTACACTGGTATGACTTCTTATCCTCATGAATGAAATTATGTAACTTCAAACTCGACAAATGAGTAAACCTCTTATCACAAGTTTTACACTGGTGTAGCCTCTTACCCTCATGAATAAAATTATGTAATTTCAAACTCGACGAATGAGTAAACCTCTTATCACAAGTTTGACACTGGTATAGCTTCTTACCGTCATGAATCAAAACATACTTTTTTCAAATTCCACAACAGAGTAAAGCTCTTATCACAAGTTTTGCACTGCTGTGGCTTCTCACCCTCATGAATCAACCTACGCCTTTTCAAACCTGACAACTCTGTAAATCTCTTATCACAAGTTTTGCATCTATGGTCTTTCACCCCCATGAATAAATTCATGGCTTTTTAAATCTGATACGCTGATAATGGTTTTGGCCTTATGAATCAAATTCTTTTGATTGAAGTATAAAGCCCTGCTGTAAATCCCCCCACTATCACTACATTTACCAGATTGTTTTGAGTGAACATGTTCTTCTACAGTTGGTATTTCTGTGACATCACTTTTCTGACTTAAACGTTTAGGATAATCTTTCCATTATAGAAAGTTGCGTCTCTTCCTGACACTTCAGAAGATGGCATTGTTGATTTACCACTGCTATCACCAGAAACTGCTTCCAGTTGGAGGATTTGGAGGATTTAGTACATGAAGTGCAATAATCAGAGAAGTAATGTGAAAACAGAATTTCTGTTTTCTAATAATAGGTGCATACTTGGATATAAGTGACAGCCTTAGTTAAAAATTCTTCATGTAAAGCAACTTTGTGTTTCATATCAAATGAATTAACTTTGTCAATCCACAATACCATTAAATCATTAACAAAATCCTTCAAATGAAAAACGTGTTAATGATTAAACCAGTCTGTTTGTAGCAATTGAAATTAATGTTTTTGTTTATACTGTGCACAGAAACGCACATAGAAACTTCTTTGGACAAAGTTTACGTTTAGGGGACCTTAAAATGTGTATTTCTAATGAAATCCGAATTTCTAATTTTAGTGGAATATAACAATTTGTCTACTTGCTATAGGTATGTATAGAGGAAGTAAAAATGTTCATAAACTTTGTGTTTTAATAAGCTCTACATTTTAGCTATAATAAATGTTTATCAGTCATTTATGAGAAGGGGATGAAGAAAAGAAAATATTTACATGCAAAGAAAGTGCTGGTTATGCATCAGCAAAGACAATGAACATTGTTCACCAACTACATGTGAATATCTCAAGTAGATAGATAGATAATTTATTTGTACGTTTTCATACATACTTCTTTTTACAATGTTCCACTTATAAACCAACTTAACATATGTACAAAATTTCCTTGCCAGCTATGCTGCTGTTTTTGCCTGGCACCTTGGCCTTCTGGCTCCTCTAAACATTCCTTACTACCTTTTATCCCTATTTGCCCATCTTCTCCTTCCTCCATTTGCCTTTCTACCTTTCTTATCTCTCTTACTTTTCTACTCCATTTCTCTTTTACTTTCTTTATTTCTTAGCCCTTCCACATTCCAAAACATTAATTTTAGCCCCTTTCCCTATTTATTCTTTGTCTGTTCTTGGAATTTAAAACTCTCCAACATTTTCCCGTATCTTGTAGTTCGCGGTTCCATTTCCTTTTCTTCTCTTACATCCTTAAGCTGATTATAATCCTTGGCTAAAAATTTTGAACCTTTCTTTTTTTTTGTTTCATCTGCTTCACTTATGGACCCTACCGGTAACACATCTCCACTTTGTGATTTTCCCCTCCTTGCACTCTCACTTTTCCCTGCTTCCCTACCCTCACTCAGCACAATTCCTGCTGCCGCCCCTCCTTCTTCTAGCTCCTCCCTCTCGATTATTTCGTTCACCAATGTTGCCTCTTCGCTTTCTCTCACCACTGCCAACCCTTCTTCCTGCCTTCCCCTTGTCTCTTGTAGATGTATCTCCCTTGTCACCTCCTCTCTTCTCTCTTCAAAGTTGCTTCTTCTATCCTCTTGCTCAGCTGTCGCTCTTTCTTTTTGATGACCTCTTCTTACCCATGTTTGACTTTGCTGAAATTCTGCTGATGGTTTCAATCTCTGTTCAGGTCTTTGTGCTGTGTTTTCCGGTCGGTCTATAATTTGATGCAGTGCATATGTTCCTCTAGCTTCGTTTCTTTTGATGCTCATGTTCCAATTTTCACCTTCCACTATTAATTGTAGCCCTCTTAAATATGCTTTTTCCCTACTGCTCTTGCTTCATTCATTCTTTTAATTAATTCCTTCCGTTGGTCTTGTTCTTCTTTTGTATAGTCCTGTTCTATGAATATTTTTGTCCCCCTTAGTCTTCTTGTTTGTCTTAAAATCTCCCACTTTTTTCTCATTGTTGTCAGTTTCACAATAATAGGTCTCGGCTTCCTTCCTTTCTTTCCTATCCTAAACGTTTCTTCAATTTCCCTGCCGAACATCTGTATTCCCATCACATCTTCTATAATTTCATACACCATGTCTTCCAGATTTCTTCTGTCCTCTGCCACCCCAAATATTACGCAGTTTTTTCTTCTCTTATCCATTTCGAGTCTTTTTTCCATCCCAACTATTCTTTCTTTGCATTCTGATATTTGTTTCTCCATTTCCTCTCTTTGTATTTTCATTGCTTCTTTCAGCTCTTTTGTATTGTTATCCATCCTTTTTCCTAGTTGCGTTCCCATCTCTCTTATTTCTTCCATTATTTCGTTCATCTCTGTTGGTCCCGGGTTTTTGCCCTACTCCTCCTGCTCCGTTACACGTCCTTCCCCTCTCGCTGCTGGCTTGCGACTCCAATATCTCAAGTAAAGAAGATATAGTCTCAAGATACTGGGAAGTAAGGAGAAAATGATTTTATTATTAAATTCTGAGCATTAGATACACACATATTAAGATAATGTAATAAACATTGATTACCAGCTGCATATGAATATCTCAACAGTCAAGAAGGTTATCTCTTCTTCTTCTATTTCATAGATCGGGCTCAATAGCCTGTTCCGATAACTCACCATCTCATTCCTGGGTATCCTAATCTTCTTTTCCGTCGAGAATTATATCTGATGGCCAAATCTGGCAACTTGCAATCATCCATTCCGTTAACATGTTGGTACCAATGGCATCTATATTCATTGATCTTGTCTTGTATTGCGAAGAATTGTCTTGTTCTTCTTGTATGGCATATTTCGTATGTATTCCATTTTACTGCATTCTTTCACTCCCTTCAGATGTCTGTATTTTCCTTCTATCATTCTGCTTGTTACCCATGATTCACAGCCATATGTTAAATTAGGCACCGCCATAACTTTATAGAATTTTAATTGGGTTTCTTTTCTACAATAATGTAATGTTCTACAGATCGTACCCAGCATCCTTGAGTATATATTAATTTTATTATCTGTATCATGATCATAGGCACCATAGGCATAGGATATATCGCAACCTAAATATTTCAAGTGGGTAAATTGTTCAAGGACTGTTATTTATACATATTTTGGTCTAAGTTTTACTGCCTTTAAAAGCATAATTTTAATTTTCTCTGTAGATATTTTAAGTTATATTCTTTACCCATTGTTTCCCGAATATTTATTGATTTCTGAAGGTTATCCTTTGTTGTGGCATTGATGGCTTGATCATCGGCAAAAAGTAAAGTATTTATAGCTAAATTTTTATTTTAAATTAACTCCCAGGGGAACATTTAATTTTCACTTATTAATGAAGTCATCCATAAATATTAAAAAGTAGAGGTGACAGACAACAGTCTTGTCTTACTGCTTGATTAATATGTATCGTTCACTGCCGTCGTTATTATTAAAAACTATAGAGATTGCTGTAGAGATTGTTTTAAAATGTATACATTTTATCCTCTCTACCATGAGCGTCTTCGATACCACTTATATATTTCTCCCAGCTAATTCATTGTGCATTTCAAATTATTTGTTTTGTCTTGTTCCTTTGATTTTTATACTCTTTTTCGTTTTCCTCAATTCTATTTTATAGTAGTAGTTATAAGCTCTCTGTTTATTAATTATTGAATCTTGGATCTCCATGATGAATATCCTCAGTCCTTTTCTTGCAATTCTATGCTCCAAAACTGCGTTAGCTCCTCTATTTGATTTTGTGTAGGATAATCTTGTATGTATTTAGTAAATACTTGGTGTGAATACCTAATTCCTTCATCCGTAATCAATATAATTTATGTTTCTTTGCAATTTTTAATATGGTTTCCTTTATTATTGATCCACCTTTGTGGTATTGCGAATTTACTTCTTACAAGATATTGATCTGTTCCTACATCTGGTTCTCTATATACATGTATATCATGCACCAGTGTCAATAATTTCTTCATAACTATTATATAATCTATTATACTGCAATTATTTCTAGCTGAACATGTAAACCTTTTTTTCCGAAACAAGGTGTTCGTTATTTTCAGATTATTAAAAGTTGTAAATGTTCTGGTGTAGTGGTTCCCATACTAGCCTCTAGTTCCCAAGGCCGCGGGTTCCAACCCGGCGGAGGGCGATGGAATATTTTCGGGCGTAAAAATCCTTAGCACCGCTTCCTTCGGAAGGGAAGTAAAGCCAGTGCCCCCGTGTCGTAGATTTACGGCACTTAAAAGAACCTCAAGCCTGATAAAGAGCCCTCTGAGCAAAATTACCAGTCTTTCACCCCCAGTATAGAATGGGACGCTAAGGATCACAGTAGTTAAAGAGCGTCCATGAAAAAAACTTCAATTTAATTTTCCATGATCTCCGACGATATTGGGAATTATCGGATTGCCGACGCTCGCATTAAAGTCTCCTGATAAAAAAATACAATTATTCTTATTTACTGCATCATGGACCTTCTGTAATTCTTCATAGAATTTCATTGTTTCCTCTCTTTTTCCTCCTTCTGGAGCATAAATGGCAATAATTGTCATTATCCCTTCCAGTGTCTTAAGATCAATATTCATAATTCTTTCATTTATGTATGTATAATTTCTTATATATTTTCTCCATTGTTTGTCTATCATTTACAGTAATACTGCTTTTGCTCTATTAGACTGAGAGACTCCATTCTGTATTATTAAATTATTGTCAAGGTCCATTGTACCTTTTAACTTCTTCTTAGTTTCAGGAATAATCATTATATTTATATTCATTTGTTTCATTATTAGATTTAATTAGTTTTGTTTGGTTGCCATACTTCCCCAATATTCCATGTAGGTATAGATGTTGTGTTTGATATCCAATTCATATTCCTTTTTCCTTTGCACTTGACATAATCATAGAATCCGCCTGGCCTAATATCGTCGTTATGTTTATGAAGAATTAAAATTTTTCCAAAGACAGGTTACCAACCTGATGTTCAGTAGGTTTTTATTCGAGGTTTGCTCCTCTAGCCTTTGATGATCCATCTCTACCTACAAGACAGCAGGTGATTTTTATTCAAGGTTTACTCCTTTAGATAGATTGCTTTCGCTACAGCTAATGAGCTTCATTTCCCTCCTACCACCTGTCAAGATCTGATCTCAAAATACTGGGAAGCAAGGAGTATAATGGTTTTATTATTAAATTCTGAGCATTAGACACACACATAATAAGACAATGCAATGAACACTGATTACCAGCTGCATGTCAATATCTCAGGAATCAAGAAGATCTGATCTCAAAACACTGGGAAGCAAGGGTAAGAATGATTTTATTATATAATTCTGAGCACTGGACACACATAACAAGACAATGTGATGAGCATTGATCACCAGCTGCATGTGAATGTCTCAAGAGTCGAAAAGATATGGTCTCAAACTACCGGGAAGCAAGGATAACGTCATCCTCCATGGTGTAGTAGTTACCGTGCCAGCCTCTAGTACCGGAGGTCGCGGGTTCAAACCCGACGGAGGGCGATTGACTTTTTTTAGGGGTAAAAATTCTGAGCATGGCTTCGTTCGGAAGGGAAGTAAAGCCGGTGGTCCCGTGTCGTAGACTTACGGCACGAAAAGAACCTTCAAGTCTAGTAAAGAGGTCTCTGAGCAAAATTTCCGGTCTTTCACGCCCAATATAGAATGAGATAATATGAACCTTAGCATCTAAAGAAGGTCCATAAATAAAACTCAATTTAATTTAATTCAGGAAATAAAACCAATAATGCCAGCAAGCAAAAGCTTTATTAGAATTGCTGTCAAAGAATGCGTTTAGTTCTAACAATCAAGGTATACAAAATACTATTAGAAATGTTTTGTTTTTAACTTTTAATTATGAAAATTAGCAAGATATGGCAAGCAAACATGAGGTTTTCTGGCGCATTTTTCAGAGTAGGTGGTTACTTTCACCTTTTTTTTATAAATCTCCTGAGGTTTTTTTTTGTTTTGTTTTGTTTGTAGTATGCTTTACAATACTTCCTACCATTAGGTGATCCGTCGTGTTTCTTGAGGGCTTGCATGTTTAGAGATTTCCTTTTCCTAGAAATTGATAACTGATGTGCTGCTGAGAGGGATCGCTCAGGGTTTCACTTTAAAAAAAACTTTCTATGATTATGTTCTTTTCTTTGAAATCTATGATGCAAGTGCGAGGATAAAAATCCAACTGGTCCCAGAATAAAATTTCTTTTATGGGACCACGTAAAAATGTTTTTTTATAATAATTGCCTATTAAGTTCTCTACAAAACTAATCTTTGCAGTAAGTTAATATTTAGCTTACCCTTTATTGACTTTTGGGAAAAAGTCGCAACGCTCCGTGGGAAATTTTCATCAAGTATCTACTAACACATAACGTGTTAAATGCAACTCAAAACTGGCTATTGCCTAAAAAACAATGGGTAAAGCTACAAATAACAGCAAAAACCGATTGAGATTAACAAAATTCAATAAACCATTTTAATGTATGTCATTAAATAAAGGAATGAAAGCTTTATACAATTAGAGGGAACGGAAATTTTGTTAAGAAGGAACCTATTAAATAAACGAAACCTTAGATAAAATCGATAAACTGCAGTATCGGATTATGGACGAAATTTACTATACACATATAACACACGCAAGACTGCACTGCTTTTAATTCAATACCACCATTACACATAATAAACAACAATGAACTGGTGCTCCAGCTATTTTCATGAATTTATGGCATATTTTGTCACATATTCCATATTACTATCAGAAGTCGCATCGCATACATCTCACCCTGACATCATGGGGACATTGATTGCGTTGTCTTTCTGCTGCCAACATTTAAAATCCTAATGCACCTTTTTTAGTTGTATTTGCGGGCGCTCTTTAACTGCTGTGGTCTTTAGCGTCCCATTCTATATTGGGCGTGAAAGACCGGTCATTTTGCTCAGAGGCCTTTATCAGGCTTGAGGTTCTTTGACGTGCCGCAAATCTACGACAGGGGACCACCGGGCTTACTTCCTTTCCGAAGGAAGGCATACCAAAGATTTATACGCTCGAAAAGATCCAGCGTTCTCCGCCGGATTTGAACCCGAGATCTCGGGAACTAGAGGCTAGCGTGGTAACCACTACGCCTCCATGGACGACCCTAACATACCTAAAAATACCATTGAGGGCCCTCTGTCTCAAAGCGTAGCCGAGGGATGTTCTTTATAAGGAGAGAAGTGTAGCAGTTGCGGCCAACGACAGGGCGTAGCCAAGGGATCTGCGCGTCTAAAACTAGAATGATTCACGTTGGTAGTAATATCTTCAAAATGTCCAGAAACCACTATATGTGAACGATAACATAAAAGGCAGGGTGGGTGGGCACAGCATTACCCCAGAGTAACATCTAAAACACCAAAACGTTCCTCATAACATAAGAATTACTCCGGATATCAAAAGATCCCGATTTCGTAAGTATAACACCTCAATTTAGCCCACAATCCAATACTGCAGTAGTACATCATACGGGTATAAGAACCGCGAACTTCTTTATGGCTCTTGTTTCTGCAGGCATTGAAAATTAGCAATCTAATTTACAAGAACATTAAATTAAAAATAGTTATTTCATGCCTGGAAAGCTCAAAATACATTCTCCTTTATTTCTCGCACTGCTACTTTTGTAATATTTATTTTCTGGCCAGTGTTTACTCAGTATTTTTAATTCAAGTTATCGCAGCGCCTAAGGCTAATCAGGCACTCAACCTCTCATCTTAAAAGTAGAATCCACTGAGTGTGAACTTCTAGCAGAAAGCAATATGACCATTCCGCAACTTAATGAACATTACACATTTCGTATTGGAATGGAATCAGGGCAACCGAATCTCCAAACTCTCTGAAGGCAATGGAGCTGATGGAATGATCCAATGGAATATTGGAAACGAGGAAATGCAGTGCATTTATATATTATACTAACATATAATTATGGCCGAAGAAGTGGAGCTAACTCAGTGGCGTTGCTTGAGTTTCGACTTGGGGAAGCAATATATATTTCCAAAGTTAGATAAGTAAAGATGAAACGTTTTAACATGAATTTCCCACTAATGTTTCGTAAGTAAAAGTTTTACTATTTTAAAAATCTTAAGTGATTTTTGTAATGCAACTCAATTTCTTCGATATTTCTTTGCAAATATGTGGATAACATTATTCTAAAAGCTCAGTATGGAATGTATAATTTGACTAGCAGGGACTTCTCAATATTCACCAGTGCACAGGATGATAATCTAGTCTGCCTCTGGGAGTTTCTGAAATATTTCTTTTCCTTTTTAAAGCGTAAAATGGCCGTTTATTTGCCGCACTAGTTGGTATGGTTAATATTAACTAACAAAGTTTTGATGTTTGTGGGAAAACAGATGTCAGCTCTAGTTTTTGCATGTAAAGGTATAAGTAAGTAATATTTTCAGCATATTTGGATCCGAATGGATTAACATAAATTCACTTTTTAAAGCCACAAAATCAAAGAAAAATCTGTAATTGTATTTTAGACATGAAAACACTGCTTCTGGGAATGATATTTTATGATAATGAAATATTTTAAATCAAGAAGAGTAAAAAAGCAAAAATTTGGGTCCTCGGAAAAATCGTTCGCAAACGTTGTGGTGTATTGCGTCAATGATATCATTATATTGTAACAAATGTGAGCACCACTTCCTGCAAAACACATATTTCTGGTGAAACCTCGATATCGAATTTTTGCTTGGAATGCAGTACCTTTCTACTTATTGTGTACGTGGTAGAGAAAGTAAACAAAGTACACCGCAATCTCACAAAATTGTTCAGATACCTACGATCACATTATATTTGTTCACAATGTAGTAGAGCCATTTGGTGTGGTCCTGTTTTCTGTGCTTCGGTGTGAGACGTTCATAAATAAACTGAATTTGCAATGAAACTTGCGGTTTGGAAATCCGGTGTAATAATTACAGTGGCGTATACGGAAATGAGCTTATTCGACATAATCCCTTTATCCAAGTAATTCCAAAGTTTACCGTCGTTGGTGAAAATGTTCCTTGCAACAAAAACTGATTTACAAAATGCGAAGTTGTGTTTTATTTTCCATGTGCAACCAAGTCTATTTTGTTTAATCTGCAATATACAGAGCGGTCGTTTTATGGCCCGCACCAGAACGCGTGTATGCGTGCTCCACGCCCTGTCTACTACAATGAGGTTTTGCATTCTAAAACTCCCGTTTTGCATACTCATGTACTGTAATGAGTACTAACCTTGTTATAAGTGGTGGTGAAAGTGGTGTCCATCTGCACTGAGACATTCTTCCTCATCGTCACGTGGTTGTAATTCATGAAAAGTGATCACTCTGTAGGGTTTCAATTTTAGAAGTTTAGCATCTGTATGTACAGAGGTTTTTGAAACAGTCACTTGCTGTGCAACACACCTTGGACTGTTTTGGAGAACGTTCAAATGATGCATCAATGTCGTCAAGTTTTTTCTCCTTTAGAACATGTTGTTTTCGCTCCTTAGGTTTAGCGTTTAGCGATCCCGTTGTCCTAAGCTTATTGACTAGACATCTGACAGTATCTCTATTTCGACTGGAATACCAGGAAATGTCTCCTGAAATTATGTAACACTTGTCTACATGATTTGGTCTTTATGTGTTGTAAGTAAAAATTCTTTGTTCAAGCGTAAAATTTTTTCGGTAGGCATTTCTGGACTGATAAAACAAGAACAGCAACAATAATAAGAATACTTTAAATAATTCACACACAAGACACATGTTCATCGCTTGAAACAATACCGAGGTCACTGCATTGCAAGCAAATCACGCGTACACAGGATCGTGGCCGGTCACAAAACGGCCGTTCGGATTTCACTAAGATTGCAGACGGTTTGTAACAAAATATATTAAGGAAAATGTATAACGTAATAAGATAAATGAGCATTTATCAGAAGGTTAGGGCACAGGGAATGTGGCAAACTTATCAATTCAACATTTTGTGACTCCACGTAATAATGAAGCTGAATTAAAATAAATGTCCGAAACTTTCATCCGCCAGAGAGGCCATTACACTATCCGCCGTAAAGTTCGTGTTTCTATGGTACTCTTATCTTACATGCCGTAGAGCAGTGATTGTACTTAGCGTAGGTCGCACGAATGACAGGAGGTCGCTACCAAAGCATAGACAAAGAATTATTTTCCTACTTTATTAACCCTTAAATCGTTAATCCTGATATCATTCATGTGCTATTTTGTCGAAGATGAAAATTATAACAACTAAGAACACAAGTTAATGCCAAACACACTTTATTTATCACTTAGGCACTCAGCGTAGTATAAACGTTACACTTGAGTCACTTTTGGCACGCGCTCGGAACACTACACAACTGCTCCGTTGAATCACAATTCAGCTGCTGAGTCAACTCGTAAATGAACTACACTGACACTGTCCACTTTCAGTATCCATTTTTTGTCGTAACTTCTTAACTGGTTGAACTGAGCTCACTGGGCAGAGCAGCTCGTTATATAGGCCCTGCATACACAACAGAATTTTCTAAAAAAGGAACCTACTCGGAACGGCTCAAAGGAATCATCTAAGAGCGGGGAAGCTGCACATAATGGCTTTTGTTCCGCACGGCCATTGTTCTGGAAGTGGGCAGGTCATTTGCCTCACCTACCGTCAGGTAGATGAGCTGGGAGACGCTCGCCTCGCGGTTACGTAGGTAATTTAGCGCGCACGGTTACGATACACTCTATTTTAGATATTTTGGCATGACATGCACCCAAGTAACGGTAAAGGTACATATCACGGAGAGCCCCCTGGTTCCGGGGCAGAGCACCACAAGTAGGCCCTTTTTGCTTACAACGTGACCAATGAGAGGAGAGACCCGAAGGGCTACCAGATCCGGATGCCAATGGGCTCAAGCCCGGACGGGGCCCTAAAGTTTCCAGATAGAGCCCGGTCCCTGCCCACAAGGCACCAACCGCCACGGTCCTTGGGGGCAGAGCCCACTCGGAGAAGAGACCTAATGGGAAGAAACCTCTACAGAGCGCAAGCGACCGTCAAGCCGCAACCCGCCGAACACAGTCGCCTGGTCCTACAACCCTGAAACATGACAAGGAAGATAATTGGTGCAGGAAATCAGAAGGGGGAGTTGTGGTAGAAGATGAATCACCCCAGAATTCTCCTGTCGGTCCAGGGAAACACGGAAACCCCATGGGCCAGAGTGGGCGGTCGCCGGAGGGAGGTCCCGGGTCGATCCAGGGACCTCCCGAATGCGGGCCACAGACGTAGACGCCTGAGCCATCCTGCTTGGTGCCCAAGTGTGTCAGGAGTGCCTGGACACCATCTAAGATATCTTCTCGAAATTCACGCATGCTACCGTTAAAAGTGGATATACTGCGGAATCTCAGACATTTACGAAACATCATATCGCACAACGCAGCCGTAAAACCTCCACACGGATCCCAAAGTGTAAAATATGCATAGAATTAACGGGACCTTAAATAATTGGTTGAATTGACAGAGGACCTATATTCGAACCTATCTTACAATGTTATAGCTAAAAAAGATGTGACATATTAATCTCGGTTGGTCGCCTTCTTCCCTATGTGCATGGGTACGTTCGTGTAGGGGTATTGTAGTGACTCTTGGGAAGGACACCCACGGGAGTTGCTAACAATACGGGGATAATAACATCAGACGGAACAGATGGTCCGTGCTGGGTTTGAGGGATGCCATTGGGAAGCTAGGGGTGTGTGAAATAAGAACACCGATTCTATAAAAGCTATTTACTAGATAATGTAATTAATTAAATTAAGACTGGCCGAAGGGGTTTTACGGTGCAAGAACTTAAGAATATATTTCAATGATTTATCTGGGTATGATTCTGGGAGGACTTGAAACACTGTTTAGAGTGTTCTCAATTAGGTTGAGGTCGATACCCAAAATTAACGTAGCTTTTGCGTTGTCCCTGGACGCTCGAAGAATTGAGACCGTTAACCCGCTTACGTGGCTAATAAATGCTCTTTGGCGAGACAGATCAGCAAAGAGTCGTCCTTGTTACTTAGCATGTTCTAATTGCAACACTTTGAAACGTGATGCAACTTCCGGATTGTGAATCGAAATCCACGAAAGATCGTTACGATATTTAATGTATGAATGGCGCTCAGTTTGAACGTATTTATAGCATGTAAATTAATCACATTTAATGTAATTATTCGTAGTTTTAATTATCCAATGGCAATAAATATTCACTGAGAAGAGGTTAGTGAGTTCAGTGATACCATTGAAACCGACCGACATTTTAGACCAAGGATACAGTACACACTTCATGGACCTTATCTTTCAAAACTTTCTACGTACCACAGCAACTTTCAACACAGATTTGAGTTGTAGGTTGCTATTATAGATTTATGTGTGCCCATAACAGAAGCATTATTGATATCGAATGTGATTGAATGTCAATTAGCTCCTTTTTTCCTGTGCACATTAAAGTTAAATATGGCTTTCAATTTTAGAAACATGTGATGTCTTGCAGTCACATGACTTTCTTTACCCTCTATCGCTTATTAATGGGTATATAGATTGTTTTTACGAAAGTTTTTCCCTATCTACTTCATTTTAACCAAATAAACATTTCCGGAAGCAATTGCATTACACATTTCGTTATAGATACAAAGGGAATAGTGATAGAGAACTTCACAGGCTATTTCCAGAACATTCAAGATATAAATTTTAGTTGTCATCTAAATATATTTAATATATGTCGTTTTAATCAAAATCGTATAAGCCATTTGTTTGAAAATCAAACATTGTGAAAACATTTTCATGTAAAGAGCAGTTTGGGGTGGGGAGTTTTCTTGAAAATCTTTGATCACATGTTTGGACCGTACTAAAACTTGTAACAATATTATTTTAAACACCGTTTATGGTGAATAATTTGGCTTGGTTAGCAGGCAATAACGAATGAGTGCGTACGCTGAGAAGAAAAGCAAGTTGTTCGTCGCACTAAGGAGGTAAAAAGGGCATGCACGCTGCTTGGAAGAGCCAGATTTTCTAACCGCTCGGGAAGCAAACATCGCAGAGTTGTCCTAGTTAGGCTCGCAGTATAATCATTGCGGATACGTTGTGGTTTGTTCCCAAGCGACCACCCTCATGGGGAAGTTGTGAGGAGGTTTTCAGAAAGCAACCATTGTGTAATTAATTGTACGTATATGGTAATCTTCACACAGGCTCCCTTGAGCACTTTTTATACAGTCTGGTGTAAGCAGTTGCAATGCAGTAGCGCATGTAGTAATTTTCAGTGCTTATTATACATTCTGCGTCGTCAAGTTCAATACATGTTCACATCATAAACTTGTTTAACGTGACGAAAGGCCAGTCTTATGTTAAGGCAAATAAGGTTACGAGAAACAGCTCATATGTCGAACTTAAATAACGTGTGGAGAGTACGTTAAGTCACCACCAGGCATCAAGACGCACGAACATTAAGTTCGCAGAAGACTGTATCCAGAACGTTCTACATGGATAATTTATGAAATTGGGCTCCAGAATCAAACGTATGGTCATCAGAGAGATGCATAGTCCAAATGAAGTGTTTAAGTCATCGCCCGCACTACAGGAGTTAAATGGGAACAAAAAAGGCACGGTAAACTATTCAAATTGCATTTACGTACAAGGGATATAATTATGTGTGCCAATTTCACCTTTATGTCAAGCATCTCGGCAATTAAGTTAAATGAGGTGGTTGTTATTTAAGAATATCTTATAGGAAATTTAGTGAAGTTATTCCGATGTCAATTTAATGGACGGTTATCGTCAGAATAATACTAGAATTATCGTTAATGTGTCATTTTGAGCATTTGTAATTTAGGCAAAGTTGTTTTAGTTGTGGCCCGTCGAAGTAGCTGAACGTGAATGATTGGAGTTTTAGACGCGCAGATCCCTCGGCTACGCCCTGTCGTCGCTTCGCAGTTGCGGCCTATCGGCCGCAACTTGCTACACTCCTCTCCTTCTAAAAAACATCCCTCGGCTACGCTTTGAGGCTGAGGGCCCTGAATCTCTCGGCTACGCCTTGAGGCTGATACTGGAGTAGATGTGCGGGCCACAAGTAGAGAAGATTGTCGGTAATTTATTCTGCAGAATTATTAAGATTGACATTCTATCACGTAGTTCATCGGTGGGGGATATTGAGAGTTCAGTACTCATTTTATGATTGTTGCAGTTTGTACAAATACCATTTTACATGTTTATGCGTGTCATGTACGTTAAGTTTTCACTGAGATAATGGATTTGCAAGGTGTAATGTCATAGCTCGCGCAGGTTAAAGTATTCCATGAGTAGAAATTTTGAAACCAGGAATGGTTATGTATTTGTCATTTTTATATACCGTTGAGGTATAATCCTCGGACCTTAAGCTTCCAAAATCTATTCGGCGGGATGGCAAGTACTTACGAAGCCAAGGTTGCTCCCGTTTGCATATGGAAATACGTTCACAATTCGCTATACTTCGGCTAGCCTGTATTGCATACTTAAAGAAGTAGGTGTTAATGAGTTTATTATGATTAAACTAAGTGGATTTGGTGGCACTTGTCAGTATATATGTGTACATATACTAACAAGTGCAGGTTAAGAATTATGAATGTAAAGGGAAGGTACTATGTTGCAAAGACAGAAAGGGAGATTTGAAAAGGGTGGTAACTCTGGTGTTCCAGCGTTCTTTAAGTATTTCTATGATGGACCATGTGGAGGAAATTTAGGGGTATTTAAGACCCGAGCTCACATAAGGAAAAATTTATCTGAAAGGGGAGGGACAAGGATATCAGGGCCCGAGTTAAAGCTTGTATCATATATAAGCAAAGTAAACTCAAAATACGCAGTTAGGATGCTTGTTATCATTCATAGCGGAACGGCCAATGCAAAGATTATTTGTATTCCATATTGATCCCATTCCAAGAAGTGAAACTGGAAACGAATATGCCTTGTTTATTGTTAATACTTTCACTAAATATGATTGGTTGAGAGCAGTACGCGAAGCTAACTCTAAAAATGCTATTCGAGAATTGAACACTATTATTGCAACCTAATTACCAAGTTTGGTATTTATTCCGCTTTTCGTTTTTGAGTTATGCTGTTCAGACACACACAAAACACGGAACTTTTTCTAAACATTCTTTTCTAATTCAGGGAATTTCCGGCGAAATCTTCATATCGAATTTTCAATGGAATGTACGAGGGGTGATCAGAAACTAAGGTTACAAAGCCTGCGGTTAAACCTGTAAATTTTATTTAATACAACCAATACAGCCAAATGATAGTACATACATAAGGTTATTTTTTCGACATAATCTCCATATCGGTTTAGGCACTTGACGCGAAGTGTTTCATCTCCTCGTCTAAAACTATTCGTTGGCCCCCTTGGTGATCTTTCAAGTGAGGAAAAAGTGAAAGTGGCTTGGAGCGAAGTGCGGGCTGTAAGGAGGGTGGTTGATGACGTGCA
The DNA here is from genome assembly GCA_030765065.1 of Deroplatys truncata. Lineage (NCBI taxonomy): Eukaryota > Metazoa > Arthropoda > Insecta > Mantodea > Mantidae > Deroplatys > Deroplatys truncata. The sequence continues at coordinate 170,655,251 of CM060979.1, forward strand.
AGCGAAACAGCTTCAACAACGTGAAGGTCTTCTGGGTTGTATGAGGTCGCGCGTTATCGTGAAGGAATATGACGCCCTGGGTGAGAAGTTCTGGCCGTTTCCTCCTGATTGCTTCGCGCAATCGTGTCAAAGCCTCGCATTATCGGTCAGCGATCACTGTGTGCCCTTTTTCCAAAACCTCCACGAGTATGACACCCGCGCTGTCCCAAAACACTGTGACCATCACCTTCCCGGCAGATGGTGTCGCCTTGAACTTCTTTTCTTCGGAGAGGAGGGGTATTTCCACTCCATTGACCACAGCTTACTGCTGAAGGTATAGTGGTGGATCCATGTTTCGTCACCCCTGACAATGTGTTGAATAAAACTGTTCCTTTCCGTGGAGAACCGTTGAAAAAGTTGCAGACTTGCCTCCATGTGCTTCTCCTTGTGTTGGTTGGACAGATTTCGGGGAACCAATCTGGTACAAACTTTGCGGTACTGCAGAGTATCGTGAACAATGTGACAAACGCTTCCGAACGACATTCTCAATTCTACCGTCATATGTCGTAACGTGACCTCCTGTTGTCCTGAATCTGCTCCTTCACGCGAGCTCTGTTCAAATCTGTTGATGCTGTGCTGTGTTGGCCACTGCGATCCTCGTCGGTCACGTTTTCTCTACCGGCTGCAAACTTTCGATACTATTCTGCGACATGCTGACGAGACATTGGAGTTTCTCCGTAAACCTCAATCAGCTGCCGATGAATTTCACCGCAGTTACATGTTTCACCCATAGAAATCGAATAACGTAGCGGATTTCTTCGCGAGACCAATGTTCCAAAAGAGTCGCCATTTATGTTTACCTACAACTAGCGCTGTAAGTGGCGGATAGCTGAAACGCTGTACAGTTGCTAGTCGCATGTACCGCACACTACTAATCCCTCTATACGGAGAAATTCCAGGAATATCGGCCTTGTAACCTTAGTTTCTGATCACACCCCGTAATATTTTCTCTACTTACTCTGTAGGTACGTGGTAGAGAAAGTAAAAGTTACATTACAATACATATCAAAACTGTACATACGATTAGGAGTACTTCTCACTAATGAATACCGTATTAATTAAGGGATTGTGTGAATTTGTAATGGACAGTGAAAGCCATGTGTGATACACCCATTTTTTCTGTGCCTTTCTGGTAGGTTTTGATTCTATAGATATCTGAATCACAAATTGTCCTGAGAGTAACACTTAATTAGTTTTGTAAAAAGTAATTTGCTGCTTTTAAATGGAGAATAATTTTTTGAGTTTTTTAAACTTCTTTGACCTGGTAGATAATATTGCACGATGAATGAAATGGGTGAAATTACGTTCAGATAAGTTCGGGGTCCACAGAGCTTCAGTTCCTGATATTCGTCTTCTCAGGATAAGGGAAAAACCCTTAACTTTTCCAGGTTACTCGCCCTAACCAAGATTCGAACTCAGGATCTCTTTACCTCTTGAGCTATCCCCCCACCACAGACTGTTATTATACCTGTTCTATAATTAATGTAAACTATGTGCATAGGTGTTGACGCTGACCTCTGACGCATCTGTGTGTTGTTCCTGGCAGTTGCTTCAGTGGACTCAGAGTCCTGGGTTCGATGGTTGGATGGCAGGGATTTGGAATTTGTGTTTGGTAGAGCTGAGGTTCTTGTTTTCAGGGGTGGTGACACTGCCTTGATGATATTAATAATTCTGCCGGCGAAGTTTGAGTTATTTCTTTATTTTGGTTACGAAGATTCCTAACTGGTCAACCCGCCACCTTCGTCGTCGAAACCACTGTTATTCTTATCACTTTCGAAGTCGCTACTTATGTGTTTCTCCGACTAGCCCTCGAATTGCCTAGTTTTCATAACTTCATTTTTACACTATAAATTTTCTGATTATTTTCTTCTAATTTTGTTTCATCGACCGTCCTCGTGGTTAGTTTGTACCGGAATGTCTCGGCGTTTCTTTTCCTCTTTCACGCCTTTCGCCAAACTTAGAAATTTCCCCCACCTTTCTTAAGTTTCGTTCCGTCTTAAGTTCAAACGTATCATGTGATGCCTACGCGATCTTTTGATTGGCTATCATTTTTGTTTCATGATTTTATTATTGGCTACCCCCACTTGACAACTTTCACATCTGCTTCTTACAGCTTATTTTGAGTTTTAACATCTTCCCACGAACATTCTTAGATCGTAGATAAGGCACATGTACTTCCTCACCCTTTTAAGCTTTGAAAGCGTTGTAAATCCTGTCCGAGCCAAAAGTATAAAGGCGAGACTTCCGGTATGCAGGTTCGTTGACCATCGCAGGTAAAATACCTCTGCTTTGAGGAAACAAGACTTGCTTTCGTGCCTTTCCTCCAAAACCCATTCGTAATATGAATTCAACACATTTTCGTCGCTATGTTCGATCCTATATTATTATTATTATTATTATTATTATTATTATTATTATTATTATTATTATTATTATTATTATTTCTCCTGGGTCTCGATAACCAGCTTCAGTGTACAGACATGTATACAAATGTTCGGGTGGGTGTGGTGAAAGATCTGGGCCAGCTGTGCTTTCTTTTTTATGCTTATTGTTCACCTGTGCGTATATACATTTGTAATTTATGCATAATTTGTGCTTCTCACGAAAGGATTCATCTGCCTACTAATTTTAAGGTTTAATCTAATATTGCTTTCCAGGATTAAATAATGTTATCTAATATTACTGCTACGTACAGGAAGTACGAGTGTTTATGGTTCGTAGGTATAGCTAAGAACTATGGCAATTTTTGAGGGGGGAGCAAGAAACATAGTCAGCGTTAATGATTATATTAGAAAAAGACTACAGTTTGTGCGTATTTTTGGAGTCCCCACATTATGTATAGCCTGCTTAACTCTGTATGTAAACGAAGCGTTCATTGCAATTGTAATATTATTCAATATAACAGGCATTTAACTTAACTTTTATTTGCATAAACGACATAAGTTCATATTCATCAGTATTTGAGTCAAAATTATTGGCAGGGGGTTCGAGGCTTGCCACCGCCCAGGGCGACAAGTTTTAGTGGCGGTAAAATCTTAAAATATGGACAAAATATGTGAAAATATTAAGCAATTGTACATTATGCTTAAAAATCTAGCGACTTTATGGAGATTTTAGAATATGAAGCTGGCGACAAATGAAGCGCCAAAGCGATTTGGATACGATCCTCATTGATGACCATATCAGAAATTCCATGCGTGTCAGGTGTTCAACAAAGAGCATCACGTCTATAAACAGGAGTGCTTCTAGCCACTAGTTTTGGTTTATTTGCTCATGAAACTTTAAAGTCAGTTATTGCTCTAGTAGTATCCCGGAAGTCGAGTGTTTATGTAGTTATTTCTTGTGTGTTAGCCTACTTTGTTAGTAACTACAGCTTTTAACTCTAGAGAAACCCAATTGGACAACTTTGAATTAAATGCAATAAGAAGGAACATCTATGGCTACTACACCCGAAATGAGCACCCTACGAGACACAAAGTATTTTTCCAGTTAAAGAAGTAGAGCTATTTGAACAAGGTGCTCCGCGATTTCAGATTTGAGCTCAAGACAATAAGTAAGAGAAAAATAATACTCGAAGGATCCGATATTGACCCCTAAGAGCATTATTTTAAGATCTATACAACATAAGAATTTGAGGAAAATAGAATGGTTGATTGAAAGGTGGTTAAACGCCAGCATACCGTATCAAAGGACTGTACTGATGATAGAATTTAAAGTTCCATGAAGTCACCCGCAGGACTTTATTATTGTCCATGTTGGAACATCTCATTCTGTTACGGTCATCTTCATCTGGGCGCAGATGGTCTAAGGATCATACTCCATAACATCCCGTGCTGTTGTTATGACCACATGGACCAAAGAGATAAGCGCACACTAACAGTAACACTAAAGTACAAAATACCATTTAATGGTAGAGTGATTGACTCGCATAATGTGGCATGTAAGATTACAATGAAATAACAGGAACTTAGCAACTTCTATTACTTATAAATGAAAACAAGCTCAGGCCCAAATATGTTGTAGATTATTAACCAGTGCAATCGACCGTCAAGTGTGTTTTCATTTTGCGTTGCGTTTTTAATCTCCCGATGAAGGGGTAAACCGAAATACTGAATATTTTTATTGAGTGACTTTGCATGTTTTATCTTTCACTCAGAATAATCTCGTTATTTCATCACATATATATATATCTTCTCGAATTTTATTTATTTATTACCCCTGTAAGTATTTTATATATATATATATATATATATATATATATATACACACTTTGTGTGGGAATAAGTAATACTAGAGGACTGGCATTGAGAATAAAAATTAGATTATGTCTGAAAGCGTGAGGGGGTGCCACTTAACAATTATCGCACCGGGCGGCAAAACCCCTTGTTCCGGCCCTGATTATTGTTTTAAGTATTTGAATAGTTTTTCTCAAATGATACGCATAGCTTAAGCACGTTAAAAAAATTGCATGTCATTTAATAAGATCAATGACATACAATTATTACCTATTAATTTGTACTGTTGATATCATTGATAGTCTTTATTAACATTATTCATTGCTGTTTTTATGAAATGCAATCACAATGTCAGCTAATTAAATAGCTATTGCGGAAACCTAATGCGGAAATATTTGTGCGATTTGCACACAACCTTTGCATCTTTCATACTCAGTTCAAGCAATATGTCAACCTCCAATCAATACGTATGATGAGTTTAGTTCACCATGGTAAATGTTGATGGCATGATGCTATGGAAATAAGGAAGTGGAACTAACTCCAAAGGAGTAGAAAGTAAATATAATGGAACGAACTCCGGCAGAGAGGGAAGAAATGGAATTAGCTCCAAAAGAGTAGGAAGTAGGTGTTATAAAACTCCCTCCTGAACTGCAAGTTACGAAAAGCAGTATTTACTCCAACTTCCAAGGAAGGAAGCGTTCCTTTGAAGTGACACCGACTCTTAGGGCTTATCACATTACTCGAAATATGTTAGGGAAGCAGGCGAAACTATGTTCTTTCTATAACATAAATGTCTTTATAAATCTACTACCACTAGACAGAGAAGGCTATGGAAACGCAAACGAAGTATTTATTTATCCCATTGCTGGTGTGTGTCACATTTTAATTCCAACTAAAAAAAAACCTTGTAATCTGCCTTGTAAAGCAAAATCGTCTGTCTTAATCCCGAAAATCTCCGAGAGTTCAACTGAATTTTTACTTTCTCTACTATGTATATTAAGTAGTGGAAGTATTGTATTCCATCCAAAAATTGAAAGTCGAGATTTTACCGGAAATACGTATTTTGAGAACCTCTGAACCCAAAAAAAGCATTTTAAAAATGGTCCGTGTATTTGCTTCTGAGTGTGTGAACAGCATAAGTCAAAAAGGGAAAGTCTGATAAATACCAAACTTGGTATTTAAGTTCAGTATCTTTCAAAGATGCGACACGAAGATTTTCAAGAAAATCCCCCAGCTTGTTTGACACAAGCTATTTACCTCATGTTTACTTTTTCTACCACGTACATAGTAGGTAGAGAAGGTATTGCATTTCACCCAAAAATTCGATATCGAGTTTTTAGTGGAAATATGTTTTGAGGTCCCATGAATAAAAAAAACATTTTTAGAAAAAGGGTTAGTGCATGTGTGTGAGTGTGTGTGTGTGTGTGTGTCGCGCGCGCTTGTGTGTGTGTGTGTGTGTCGCGCGCGCTTGTGTGTGCGTGTGTCTATTAACAGCATAACTCAAAAATGAAAAGTCGGATAAATTCCAAACTTGGTATTTAGCTTTGGTACCTTCCAAAGATGCGACACGAAGATTTTCATGAAAAATCCTCAAGCCCAAACTACCTCTTACATGGAACACTTTTCGAAGATTTTTAAAAAATGGCTAACGATTATGATTAAATGCGTATATTAAAGATGTTTACATTATATATAAAATCTATATCTTGAATTTTCTGGGAATAGCCTGTAAAGTCCTCTTCATTCGGAAGAAATTTTATAATATCTTGTATAGCTGGTAAACGTTAAGTGATAGACGAAAACGTACCATACAAAAAATGCAGTTCTCTTTAAAACACACAATTTATTGCAAATAACGTTTTCAGTGGCATCTGCCATTTCCAAGATATCCCTTATTAATGATTCGAAATTTTTAGTATCTAGTCATTCTTTTAAAGTCCTGTCGATTTTCAATTGTTCTCGCAATGTCATGGAAAGGATATGGAACTTTTAGGCCAGCGTATAGCGTCCAGTTCTAAAACATTTGACTATCGCTATTCCTTTGTATCTATAACGAAATGTGTAATGCAGCTATTTTCGAAAGGGTTTATCTCATTAAAATGAAGTAGATAGGAAAATGAACTTTCGTCGAAAGAATAACTTCTATACCCTTAATAAGCGATAGAGTGTAGAAAAGTCATGTGAATGTAACAATCAATTTTTTCCTGTTTTGCTTCTCTTCGTTTCCTACATTTTCATTCTCTTTCTTTAATCTCTACTGTTGGCTGCAACAATTATTTCCTTTTCCATGTTGTAGTGCTTTAACAAATCTACTATTAGTGGTTTCTTGACACAGAACCCTGTGCGAGACCTTTAAGTGAGCAGATTCGTTTTCTTCGTTCATTCATTTAGTATGACGTACTATTGCTAACCGGACCCAAGGAAGCGAGATCTGATATTGCTTGGCAGCAACACGTGCATTTCTAAACTTTTTCGCTCTCTAAGTCTAAAGTAGAAGTAAACAAAACAACGTAGCAGTCCGCCGAGCACATGGCAACACCATGTGGAGGATGACAGGAACTAAGTACCCGCGAGAAGAAATTGCTTCACAGAGAATGCTATTACAGTACGTTGCGCAGCTTGGGGATCATTAGTTTTTAAGCATTTTGTTCTTTTTCCTTTATTTTGCCTTACATCCTAAACTTCTCACCATAACGAGTACAAAGAATAGACAAATAAAAGTTTACCAAGTTGTATTAATATGACTTGAGGATGAAATAAATTAAAATTACAAAAGTGGTACCTGTACACTTCGGCATCTTTGATTAAAGGTACGGGATTAAGCTGTTCTTAACTTAGCTTTTAGAAATAATTAATTTAATGACTAATATCAATATACCACTTTTGCATTAACTTTTATGAGTCAATGAATGATTAAATCATTAGCAATAGGTTAGAAAAAACAACAGAAAACAAACGCGACGCAAGCAATCCGAGCAACAATTCTGCGTCACTAACAAAGAAGTTCAATTATTGCCAAGCAACAGCCAATCCTATTCATTGTCGATTAAAACTGGATACTTTTCACAGTTCTTTTTGCCTGGGATATTACCCTGTATCTTGGAAACATGCTGAGATAATTCTTCATAAACCTAGATCACCATCAAGTTTGTCTGATAGCTATCTTGACCTATAAGTTTGCTCTCGACTCTTTCTAAACTGTTTGAAAAAGTAATCCACAAAAGGCTGAACAGATTCGTAACGGATACTGCAGCTCTCACATCTCAACAGTTTAGTTTCCATCATCATCATCATCATCATCATTATTCTACAACACACCAACCTCGGCGTGTCATAGAATGCATTGCAAAAGGCTTTGAATACAAGTAACATGCGGTTGCTGCATTTCTAGGCTTTAAACAGGTCTTAGAACCGTGTTTGGCACAAATGACTTCTCTATAAACTCAGAACAATTGAACGTCCTAATTATCTTTATCACATTATCAGCAGCTTTTTGTCGCATCGCACATTCCAAATTCGCACTGGTTCTGTTCTGTCTTCTACTCGACCGGGTATGGCGGGAGTGCCTCTAGGTCCAAAATTGGCGCCTATATTATTCAATATCCTTACACGTGACATCCCTGATGTTCCGTCTGTAAATACTGCTATGTACGCTGATGGTATTGCCGTATTTACCACTCACAAAGACATAGGAACTGCAAGTTTGAGATTACAGACAGATCTTAACACACTCATCATATGGACAGAAATCTGTATTTGAACCTGTGTGATGTATTTACTTTGCGACTCCCTGCCACACCTCCACCTATCAGAATAAACGATATTTCACTTTCCTGGAAGCTCAATGATGAAATTGTTAAATACTTAAGGGTTCATTTTGATCGTCGTTTAACCTGGAAGTAACACATCAATTCAACGTTGAACTTGGCTTATTTCCGGTTACGTCATCTCTATCCACTTCTTAACCGAAAGCCTTCTCTACGTTCCCAATGTGGTTCTCTCATATACAAATCTCTACTCCGTCCATTGCTCACGTATGCTTGCACAGTCTGGGGCGAAACTACAGCTAGTACAATTCATCGTTTACAAGTCTTCCAGAACAACTTAGAGACGTTGAAAAACTGGAAGAGGTCACATGTGAGTTAGGAGTGGAATAGAAGCGCCACGATAGAATAAATGCTGCAAACATTATTAGCTGGAATGGAAGAGATAGGAATTGAAGTGAAGGTGGTAAAATTTGTATGGAGATGAGAGCTGAAATGAAGAATGAAAGAGAGAAAGCGAAATTCCAACTAGGTTTTGACACTTACAGTGCAAGATCTGAGATAAAGGCAATGGTGAGAGCCCTGAAGGCGCTCTGCAAAGCGGTTAGAAGGAATTACATCTGACATGGAATGTGGTAGAAGAGCATCTAGAAAATTGCAAGAAGGACAGACGAAAGAAAACAAGAGGATGATAGAGGTCGTAATAATCGGGCGACTGGACGAGCAGATGACGGATAGTACTGCAGCCCTACGCTCAATCACTGTACAACCTGCAGTCGGTTGGGACGAGGAGCCCTCGAGGAGGGAGCAACTGGAGGATCGAGACACTGGGCCGATCGTGAAGGTTAAAGAATCTGTCGAAAGAACTACGTGGGCGGACGTCGTTCCAAGGAAACCGATTTATAAGAGTATTGGTTCCAGTGGGACTCCCTGGTGATCAGAAACGGTGTATCGAAGAGAGTGTGGGAGTTCGCAGAAGGAAGAACTAAGGTGGTACACTTGGTGCTCTCGAAGAGTACGTGAAGGAAGTCCTCTACGCCAGGCATGGCGAGACTGTAAGCCTGCCCGAAGCACCTTGATGCAACCTGGATAGCAAAGCTATGGAAGGGGGAGAATTTGGAAGGCGGGCGGGGTAGTGGTAAAGAACGAACTGATTCAGTGGCGCCCTGTACTGTGTATTTAAAGTAAATTAAGCTTCTCCGATGTCGTTTACAATGGGAGATTCGAAATTGGGAATTATGTTGTTTACAGCTAGACGTAACTGGTCATGAAGATGTTCGTTCGTCTGTCGGGATCTGCATTTGCTTTTTACTAATTTAATCATGGAAAATAATTATTTACAGACGTACGTTGTACAAAACATTGCTTCCATGGAAATTGCATATGATCGAAGCTTCGGATATTTATTGTCGCATAAGATTTTAAAACATTCCACTCCTATTAAATCCTTGCATCTGACTTTCATGATTTCGTCAGATTGTAAATGAATCAGCTCCTCTTGCAGATTGATTCTGGCCTTTCTTACGTCTATATTTAATGGATAGACATACATTGGTATATCATATTTAAAAACCCTGAAATCAGAAATTTGTAATCACAAAATTCACTTTTCGTGTTAAGAGAATACTAATGTAAATACTGAATTTGAGGAGGAGATTTAAACATGGAAAATAGTACACCTGTCTCTCTTTCAAGTGATCTACCCAGAGTTAAAGCGTGTTTACGAACGCCTGCACTGAACTATACTTATCAACAATATTTTCATTGCGTCGTTGAAATGTGGTATTCAGCTTGTTTAAGTGCGTACATATATCGCATAAGAAAGCTAAATCGCAGACCCAGACCTCGTTATTTAGTTCCTAAATTTCGATTCCCTAAAATAAGGAAACAATAAAATTACAATAAAATGACCTTAAAACATATGAGAATAAAGCTAAAATAAATTGTCTTTCTTTCATGAACCCAGGGTTCATCTCTGAGGTCGAAGAACCGACGTAACATTGCACCTCTGCTAAGCCATCTAACATCTCACAAATACTTAATAACCTTCAAATGATTCTCCCATATTTTTAAGTATACATATTTTGAAACTGTCGGTGTTTCAAAGCACTTCCTTTTATTTTGTTCACAACACAATCCATCACTATTGTAGTGTAACTGACTTATCACAAAGTGCTTCTTGATGCAAAAGACAATGCCAAGCATAAAAATTACTCGAAATAACTTTATTACTGAAAAAAAATGTTTTAACCTGTCAATCAACCCACTTTTTTTCCCAACCATGGCCTTTGCTCCATCTGATACTTATTTTGATCACTGTAAACAATATCTTTCAATATTAATTTTTAGAGCTTTAAATATCTCCTCGCCACTAGTACTGCCTTTTAGTGGGACTAAATCGAACAAATACTCTTCTACATTAGGAATCTTATCAACACCTCGAATGAAAATGGCCAATTGAGGTGTCAGTTACATCTGTACTCTCGTCCAGTGCAAGAGAAAACTTCACAAAGTCAGCCATTTTCAAATCCATCTGCCTTATTAAGTCAGCAGAAAGCACTTCAACTTTCTTTGCAATGGTTTGTCGGAAAATATGCAAACACTCGAAATTATGGACCTGTTGAGGACATAAACTCCTAGCAATTTTTATTAAACATGTTTTAATAAATTCTCCTTCCTGAAATGTCTTAAGGCCTTTGCAATTTCCCAGGTTACAATATAACTAGCGCGATTTCTTTTCTCTGCCATAGTTTGAGTCTTTGTAGTTGGTTTAGGTGCATTGTTTTCTATCAATTTCAAAGTTTCTTGCGTTCTTTCGCGTCCTGTGAACATATTGAAAATTAGCAATTTGACCTGTAGTTTAATAAGAATCAAAGTCTCATTAAATAAAATGTTTAACAATAATAATCATAATAATTACAGACCCAACTTACCTTGTAACTTGGCATATTCGGAATGATAAGCATTGTAATGGCGTTTCATGTTGAATTGGATTACTCCGCTTTGAGACATATTAAACATTTTGCATTGCCACCATCCTCAACGAAGAACATCTCCTCCCATTCCAATGAAATGTTCTGCTCTTCGAACGTTGCTTGTCAAGCAGCATTGCTAGCCGCCACTGTTTGACTTGACCACGCTGACATGAGTAGGAGGAGAAGGGCCGGAGAAGCTACGGAGGGGTAGTGCGCGAGTCAACTGAAGCGCAAATCGACTCGCGAAGCACTGTTTCGCCATGGCTGCTCTACGCGATCCATACCAGTGCTACCGGGGGACACATGGATGCGAATAGGACGTTGAAGTTAGCTACGTTTTCGATGCTATCGGTTGCATTTTCGAAGCGACGTGGAGAGGTGGCACCAGCAATGCACATCTGTGCCACAGAACCTGGGCTCCCGTCATGCATTCGGTGCCAATACGAGAGACGCTGATGGTAGTTCATTGTGATTGCTCTGCTGCAGATCAGCAGCTCTGTGCAGCTATTCGAGACGAAAAGTTCTGAGGAAGGAGCTGTGTGACGCAGCAGCTATAGTCCAAGGTTATCGGGAGATCGTCACCGGCAAGTCGGAAGTAAACAGAGATATGCAATGTGCTTGCTTGGCGTAAACATCGGAAGCGCTGTCGTCAGATAACCAGGATCTTCTGAAAAATTCTTCCCCCCTCCTCCAGAACGTGTATCCAGATACAGAGTTCTGGAATGCTCTGTAGAAGACTCCATTGTCTATATAAGGGCCGTTTTCGTGAGAACAGTCAGTTGAGTCGGTCAGAGTTAGTGAGCATGTTTCTGCTGCGACATCAAGTGCGTTTCTCCGAGCGACTTGGTGACGACTGCTGTGACGTGCATGTGGAGAGTGAGATATTGTAGAATTATTGTGTTTGACTCCCCAGTGAGTGAAACATACAGAAGAAGAGGCTACGTCATGAAGAAAGTGAAGTGACGGGGAAATTGAACTAGTCCACATTAGTGAAGTGACAGTATGAACTAAGTGAACTCCCAGTGAAGTTAAACTAGATAAAAACAGTTAAAGTGACATTGGGTAACAGAATCACTTCATTGGAAGTGATATGGAATCCAGTCTGCCTTTGACAGAGGGGACAACAAAAGAAGATTAATTAGGGTCGTCTTTTGTCTGGATGGATATAACACAGGACAAAACGGACCTGTCATCCTTTTTTCACCAAACAATAAAACATTTATGACAGTCACCTCTGTTGTCGGCAACCAGGTCCTGGAATACGGGCAAAGGGAGAAGAAGGTGGAAGGGGGACAGTCTTGCATAAATTAGCATATTAAGTGCGGTAGAACTCTCATTTAATAACTACTTGGGATCCTTAAACTATCCGTATATTTTTTATAGTATTGGTCATGGTTAATGTCATCGTGGTAAACACCAGATCTCGAAATGAAGAACAGTAGATATGGCCATAAAAATGAGATGCTCCAACATGGACAATAATAAAGTCTATGGGTGGCTTCATTTTGCTTTCAATTCTGTTATCAGTCCAACCCTTTGATATGGTATGGCGGGCGTTTAAATACGTATCAGACAACCATACTATTTCCCTCAAATTCTTATTTTGTATTCATCTTTAAAATTAATCCTCTTAGGAGCAGAATATGGATGTTTCGATTATTACTTTTCTCTTATTTTTTTCTCTTGAATTCAAATCAGTCTCTCTACAGATTATGCACGATTTGTAATTCCGTCATATTTTCACATATCTTGTTCATTTTTAAGATTTAGCCACCCTAAAACCTGCTGCCCTAGATGGTGGTACGGCTCGGTCCGGTCCACCTTATGCCGGCCCTGGTAAGAAGGAAACGTCCGGTAAAACGGGCACAAAACACTGGTTTCTTTTGCACAACATACCTTCACATCGATAAGTACTTATAAAAAATTACCTTTCCAGGCCCGTCATTTCTTGAGAATCTTCCATGCTGTTAACACCCGACTTCTTTCTCTTCCCGCGGCTGAAAACTCATCTGAAGAGGCGAAGCTTCACAAATGAAGTTACTGAACATGCGACCAGATCGCTACGATTTCTTTCTCAAAACGATTTCCAGCAGTGCTTCCAGTTGCTTAACACGTGTTGGTAGAAGGCTATTACTACGGAAGAGAATCTTTTTATAAAAAATGTTGTGTCATTTACATTATGATAATTAATTTCTGTATTATTAACCAATTCCGGGAATTTTTTAAAGGTAGGATTATTAACTCATTCTATACTTCCATTATACCTTACTAGCTTTTAGGCATGGTCTTGCTCGCATAGATGTTGGTTTGAATCATGTCTTATTTCGACGTAATCTAACTACCCTTGCTGCAGAAATGTTAAGAGTTTTTATTTTCTTATAAGCCTAACAAATACAACTGTTGTCTTCAACTCTGAAATATGATTGAATGAACATTTTAATTTCATTGGCAAAGTCTAAAGGCTTATTTTATGTTTCGAAAGTAAAATATTTAGGGAGTCATTTTTACTTCCTCTACTACGTACTTACAGTAATTAGAGGAAGTATTGTATTCCATCCAAAAATTCGATGTTGAGATTTCATCAGAAATACATGTTTTGATCCCCCTAAAAAATCATTTTTAGAAACAAGCCTGTGAGTGTGTGTGTCTGTGAACACCATTAACTTAAAAACGAAAAGTCAGTTATACCTATGCAAAATTTGGTATTTATGTTTAGGACCTTCAAGGATGTAACAAAGAATTTGAAGGAAATCCTCCACTCCAAACTATCTTTATGCACAGAATTTTACCTTATTTCTGATTTTCTCAAAAATGGCTCTAATGGTTTTGATTAAAATACCACATTTAACCTATTTTAATGCAAATAAAATGTGTATCTTGAATTTTCTGGTAGTTGCCTGTGAAGTCCTCTTTATTCTGAATGGCTTTTGTGGAATTGATAAACCATAAGAGATAGACAAAAGTTTATTACACAAAAAATTTAGATCTCATTAAAGCACACAATTTATGTCAATAAAGTTTTGTGTCATTAACTATTTCTGAGATATTCTTTGTTATTGATTTAAATTTTCAAATAGTTTAAACTTTTCTCAACTGCAAATTCCTATTTTTTTCCTTCCTTCCTTCCTCACGAATAGTTTCTAGAAAAGAATGGCATGTGAATGCAACACTTCAGATTTTTATTTAACACTGGAAGCACTGTATAAATTGTACACCTGAAAGTGCTGTTGGGATCATTTTGATCCAAGGTGACTATTGTGGCCAATTTCATGGAATCTACTTGTGACAAACCATAATAACTAGCATTATAGCTGCTGCTATGCCATTATCTTTTACTTAGCAATTGAAAATAACATGGATAATGTAAATAAATAAAGAGCTTGTTAATAATGTGTTGAAATACAGAAGTGCTGATACAACTTAATAATTCATTTTCAGTTTACTGGCTCAAGAAAATTTAGTGTTTGTAGACTCAAAATTGCCATTATTATTATTATTATTATTATTATTATTATTATTATTATTATTATTATTATTATTATTAACTTTTCCTTGATTTTAATTTTGTATGTTTTTTGTTATTTTTACACAGTACTTAATCAACACAGTACTTAATCATTATACATGTCTGCTATATGTTTGGAATTCTTTATAATGCTATCCCCATATTGGAGTTCAGTGCTACGTGTATAAAGAAAAAATATTGTGTTGGTTTCTTGTTTAATTACTTCCCACAATTGTCTTATATTTTAATTGCTATTTTTCTTTGAATTGCATAACCTTTTAACAACCTGGATAGTTCTTTCGTATATTGTATATATACAGGCTGAATCATCTAAAACTTGCACGCAAATATTTCGGAAATGGAAAGTGCATTGATGTGCAGTTTTCATAGCATAGATTGGTAGTCAGGGGCTCGTACATTAACCTATAAATAGATTTTAATAATACTGAGAAAGTGTATTTTTTGAGCAAACATACAATTTTTTAAATGGAATAATGCCTACTTACATCAACAGAATAAAGGTAGGGTAAATTAGAATGCCAATGGTCTTTGTTGCAGGATGCTAGTGCAAGTAGTTTACGAGAAATCGTATTTTGAAAAGTTTCCACCCCAACTATTGTTTGTCTCATTCCAGCTGCTTAGTTGCTAGGTATGATGTTATGTTTGTTCGCATTGTGTTTTCTGTTCATTGATTGCATTGCGACTTTCTGGTCAGTTAGTTTGTGACAGTTCAAGCAGTAAGTCGTGAGTGCAAGATGGGGTTTACTAATGCAGAAAAAGCCGACATGCTCATGGTGTATGGAGCATGTAGGAAGAATGCAGTTCGTTCCTGTACGGTGTATGCGGAAACGTATCCCAACAGACGTCAACCATCTCGGCAATTATTTATCAACCTCTTCAACCAATTACGTGAAAGTAACACCTAGAAACCGTAACAGAAACAAACAAGTGACTGGAGAAGAGGCAGAAATTAATATTTGGGCTGCCGTTGCAGTAGATCCGCAAATTAGTTCCCTCACAATCGCACGTGGAAGTGGCATAAGTCAAAGTGTACTGTGCATTCTCCATCAACGTAAGTTCCATCTCTATCATCTCCATCAAGAGCTGCATGGAAACGATTTTGAGAATCGTGTTAACTTCTGTACATGATACTCCAGATTCATCATGTATCTTGTTTAGTGATGAGGCAACATTTACTAATCACAGCCAGGTAAACCGCAGAAACATGTACTATTGGTCTGTTGACAATCCCCATTGGCTTCTCAGGTGGATCGTCAGCGTCCATAGAGTTTAAACGTATGGTGTGGGATAGTGAACCATCAGCTCATAGACCCTTTGTTCATAAAAGGAACAATGAACTAGCACAAGTATCGCAGCCTCCTGACAGACCATCTGCCACAGATGTTGGAAGACGTTCCTTTGCAGACTAGGAGGAACCTGTGGTACCAACATATGGCTGCCCAGCCCTTAGTGCACTAAGTACTACAGCTTGTCTCAACGGATTGTTTCCAAATCGTTGGTTTGGACGAAGAGGGCCTGTACCTTGGCTGGCCCGTTCATCGGATCTGACCCCTTTAGACTTTTTTTCTGTGGGGAAGGCTGAAAGACACTGTCTACAAGGATGTACCAAACACACCAGGCGATATGAAACGACGTATTACTGCTGCCTGCTCTGAAATTTCCGCAGAAATGCTAGAACGTGTGCAGCAGTCTTTCCATAGTAGACTGGAAGCGTGTATTGAAGCTGCCGGCGGTCATTTTGAACACAACCTTTGAAGGGCTATGTTCTCTTTACTTGTAAGAATCAACAGAAGCATTGTAATTCCCTCTTGTTTTTCTTTAGTTTGTGCTACCACAGGTTGTAGAAGTGTCGGTGCGTAAAATTTTCAAAATAAGATTTCTCGTAAACCACTTGTACTAGAATCTTGCAACAAACGCCACTGACATTCTAATTTACCCTACCTTTATTCTGTTGATGTAACTAGGCATTTTTCCATTTAAAAATTGTATGTTTCTCATAAAATACACTTTCTCAGTATTATTAAAATCTGTTTATAGGCTAAATGTACGAGCCCATGACTACCAATCAATGCTATGAAAACTGCAAATCAATAGCACTTTCCATTTCCGAAATATATGCGGTGCAATTTTTAGGTGATTCACCCCGTATATTGTAATTATTGTAGCATACTCCGAGTTCCTGAGTGGGATTTTTCTTTTTAACTTTGTTGACTTAGAAATTTCAATTTATTGCAAGAAATCACTACGTTTATTACCCAGTTAGATATTTTATTTTATATCTCAACTTTAACAATTGGAAAGGCTTGGTTATAGGGTATGAGGTGTATAATGGAGGGGAATACATCACGTACTGTGACCTACGGGAGATCTGTTGCGGCTGCCACCTTCGAGGAGGAAGTGTTGAAATGAAGGAACCACAGGAAGCTACAAGCTACAGATGGACAGGCCACAGAGATGCATAGAACTCTCTAACAGCTCCTGGCTCAAAGACCTATTCCATTACAAGAGCTTCCCAGAGAGGGCAATGAACGACCTGTCCAATCAAGCAGCCCTCCAGTCCAAGGGGAATATTATCTGCTTGGAGCAAGCATCTGTGCCATGTCCAACACTGTCCCATACCACAAAATCTAGAACACCTGAAAGATGAGAAGGAAGTGGAATGTGGAATGAAAGGGAAATGAGGGAAAGGAAATCACTGAAGATGAGAAACTGCCCCAGTAAATGTTTATTGACCAGGGAAAGCCATGAAAAACCCAATGTCAGAGTGAGCAGTCAATGGGAATTGAATCTGGGACCTCCCGTATGTAGTACTGTTAAAGATACATTCAGTTAATTTTATTGCTTATTAGTTATTATATCTGCTGTTTTCTCCAGATAAGTTTCCTCCCATTAATCTTATTCCAGTAGATACTGGAAGTATTTAAGGTTTTCTGGAGTTTGTAGTTGCGCAGTTTTACATATCACATCCAGGTTGTACTTGTTCTTTTTGTTATAGGTTAAGTGCAGCTGCTTGGGCAAAGTGATTGGGGATTGGGATATTCCATCATAGATAAAGCTCTTCTAATGGATATTTGATCTATTGCGCTTTCTGAATGATTAGTGACTCTTGCTGGTAGACACCTTAGTCACTGCACTGAGACCATAGGCATTTAGCAAGTAAGTTTCATCATTACTAAATAATCAGAATTTATGTTCTCAAGCAATATTACACTTTTGTCAGAATTTTGATAGAAATTAGAATGTTTACACCACTAGAAGCATTCCTATAAATGCAAATAATTACAATTTCATTCTGTGATATTAGCTTCAGAATGCTCTTCAGTACTGAAGCTTAAAAAATTAGACAGGTTTGGAAGTTTGAGCTCAGTGACCTCATCATTGGTCATTCATGCATAGTATGTCTGAATGTTTTAGCCTATCTTTTAGCAGTACTTCCATATCCAGCAATTTGTCTTATGCTTTGTGTATTTTGATGGGAAATGTGTAGTACATAATGTTTAAACCACAGACTGCCATCATGTTTGGGATTTATTATTACCCTTGCCCTGTTTTGATTTGTATTTGTTAGAACTATTGCATTCAATATTGAGGGCTAAATTCTCTGCTATCTCTTGTGGGTGTATTACTGATGAGAATTTATACAAGGTTCCTGTACTGTGAACTTACCACTGTCTAAAAATATTTCGTTTTTTGGCATGAGCTGGGCTAAAGTTCTATTCATCACAGAGCCGAGTTCATCTACTTCCCTTTTATTTAGATGTAGCCCACCTCTTCCCAAGTCCCTATTGCTGATCCAAGAATTTGGATCAATAAAGAAGGTACAACTATTTTTTCTACATATAGTCAAGATAGCTGTTAACTGCATCAATGTATCGCTGGTCTTGATCCCAGCACTTTAGAACTTCTCTTATGCCCAGCTGTGCATCGGGAAATGGCTTCTTTCCTATGGTAACCATCTTGTTCAACTCTTCCCCCTTATATTACATGCTATACTTTTGTTTTATGAATATATACCTACCATTTTTAAAGCACCAAATTATGACTGTTTTAAAATCCCATGCAGTTAAAATGCTCTGCATACCATACTTTTTAATTTAAATGCTTGGAATTTTCTGAAGAGCTTCAGATGCTAAGGACTTAAAAATTGCCAAGCAGTTTTCAAAAATTATCAGATAGTATATTTTCAATTGAATATTACCCATAACTCAGGTTGGTAAAATTTAAACATCCAATAACACTTTTACAAAACAATTTTGTTTTATTACACTAATTAATATTAATCAGTGCATGCATAACAAGTTTTTATATTGATTCCTTTAAGTTCAAAATAAAATTTTAGAATGGGTGTAATAAGTACATTTTTGTAAAAGAAGCATTTTATATCATAAAAAATGAGTAATTATAAATAAAAAGTGAATGTCTCAGTCTGGCATAGCTCTTTAATATTTTATATAATTCACCTGTTGTATGTTCTGTGTATAGTATTGAG
Source organism: Deroplatys truncata (assembly GCA_030765065.1). Taxonomy (NCBI): domain Eukaryota; kingdom Metazoa; phylum Arthropoda; class Insecta; order Mantodea; family Mantidae; genus Deroplatys; species Deroplatys truncata. The sequence continues at coordinate 170,674,279 of CM060979.1, forward strand.
TAAAAGGTTTAGTTAATTGAAAGAAAACTGCAGAATTTTTGTATGGTACAGATGTTTTGTCTTAATCTTATAAAGCTCTGCTTATTAACGCAGTTCCCTGATAATAGTCCTGTGTAATTGATACTTACGGTTTCATTAGGTGAATAGTCTAATAGTGAAAGAATTTAATGTAAAACTATTTTGATTTCTGATTAGAGTAATAGCACAAAATAACAATCAGCTAATGGGATATACTATGGATGACCTAACAATGACCCACTGTGGTTAGGAGAAGAGATTGGATACATGTGAGTAAAAGAGTCTACAGAGTGAGGCAATTATATTGTTTCATAGGGCTTTGGACTCAATTAAGTCTCCAGTGGCTACTTGGCTATCTTCTCCACTTGTGGTTATGGAATATCAGACATGAACTTCATAGGATGTTTTTCCTAAAGGGTGGTTGGGGAAGCATGCATAGGTATTGGATTGAGCACCCTTGGGTGTATCAAAATAAAAACCTGTGGCAAGTTCTTGTTGACCTTTTCACTATCATAACCAATGACAATTTCCATAGTCCGTAGAATGGCTGATATCTAAGTAACTGATCTTGCTACCAATACAATGCTAACTGTTGACTTGCACACTTGCCTAATTACCCAAATTGTTTACTGTAAGCTATTTTGAATTATGCAAATACGATGCAAAAACTCATATGTACTCATAAGGAGCAAGTTGCTACTTGCTTCACATCAAGCACACTGATATTTGACGCCTGCATTTTTATCGCTCACTTCTATTGAACATGCAAACACTTTTTTGTTCATACTGACATAGAAGTGTCGTCTGGAATACTGGGCAAAATATCTCAATCTGTTTTTGCCTTAAATAGCTTTCACTACTCCCCTATGGTCAATTTGTCATTGGCTAAAGTTTCCCACCTGTATTAAAAATTCATTGCATCATTTTAGCTATATTCAATACCCATTCATCTCATATATGCCTTCATGGTGATTTCCTGGTTTCTCTCATGAAAAACCTTCTAACTCTGAAAAGTCATCTTTCTCTGACAGATAATAGCTATTAGAATATTCTACCCCCTTTGATTTTAACAAAAACTTATGGTCAAGTCAGCACTCTGCATAATTGGTGCACAATGCACCAATTCTGGTCAAATCTTGCCTTAGAAATCCTTCATTCTCAACGTAATTTTAACATGTAACACAAATATGTACCCTTTTCATTCCTTTCATTCCTAAAGATTGGATACTCTAAGAATATCTACAAAAACAGGATATGTCATTATGTTCCTTGATACTTTTGCTATTAGCACATATTAATTTGAACTAAATTATACAGGGAGAGTCAAAAAACTACGAACTGGCTGCGTGCAGTTTTTGCTATCCGCATCTTTGTTGCTCATTGTAGTCTGCCACTATCATAGAAACCGGTGCGGATGAAACCATACAACATTTTTAAAACTACTTTTAAAGGCTTTATTTACCAGCTTTATAAAAGGAGATGCTGAAACTGGTACCCGTTGTTGTCCATACATTTTTGGCACCTCTTTAGGAAACTATCAATCACTCGCCGTAGTTCACATTGAGAAGTGCTGGCAATTTCCTGACAGATATTTTGTTTCAGTTCTTCCAGGGTGTGTGGGTTTGTCTTGTACACTTTATGTTTTAAGTTACCCCAGAAATAGAAATTGCAGGGGGTTATGTTGGAGGACCGAGGGAGCCAATTTGTTTCGAAACAACAGTTGATGCCCGTACATATGTGAATACAATTCTGCCCCCTTTTTCTTAGAGAATTAACAGCCAGTGAGCGTGATTTTGCCTTTTTTCAACAATAATTTGCAACAGCTTATACAGCCAATATTTTGATGAGAACAATTGAAAGTGTGTTTGAGGAAAGAATTAAATTTGTGACCCTCTTGGAATTAAAATAAAATATCCACCATGAAATTGTCAGCATTTCTCAATGTGAATTACAGCGAGTGATGGATAGTTTCCTAAAGAGGTGCCAAAAATGTATGAACAATGACAGTGGGCAGTTTCAGCATCTCCTTTCATAAAGTTGGTAACTAAAGCCTTTAAAAGTAGTTTTAAAAATGTTACATGGTCTATCTACACCTTTCTATGATAGTGGCAGACAGCAATAGCACCCAGGACAGGAAAAACACAGCGCAGCCAGTTCATAGTTTTTTGGCTCTCTCTGTAGTAGTTTTCTAATCAAAGCTGCTTACTTTACCTGTTGCAATCTAATGAATTATTTCTAATCATAATCTCGGCAGTATTATTCTTACAACTGTAATACGTTCTTAGGAGTGAATCTGCCACCACAAAATTCTTGCCATCCCTTTTCTTTCCCTTTGCATGACAAACAACCACCTTACATTCAAGGTGTTCTTCCTGTGCATGTATAAAGTGTGAGCAGAATAAATCCATTCCTTTCATAAAGATTTGTTGCATATGTTCATCTGTTTTAAACAACTTGCTTCACTTGTAACTGCTAATGCTGAAAGCTTTTGAGAGTTGGTTTGTCTATGAAACTTGGTTACAAAATATAAATATTTGAGATGATTGCAGGATGGCTCAGTCAGTAACATCTGTGTCCCACATTTGAGAGGTCCTAGGTTCAAAACCCTGGGGCCAACTAATCTCACTGCAGGTTTTTTTCATGGTTTTCTTCGGTTGCTAGATGAATGCCAAGTTGGATAGTTTGTTCCAGAAATTTTTCTATCATCCCTTTCATCACTGCATTTCATTTCCTTCTTCTTCACCACCATACCAGGTATTGGACTGATCACCCATCTTGGATATGCTATGATCCAGAGTTTGCTTGCTCCTCGACAGACTACTGGCCCAAGACATTGGTTTCTAAGTCCTTGGGGGTGCAAGACTTACGAGGAGGGTAATCAGTTAAAGAAAAAGTTATTTTTAAATATTTTAATAGTACAAAACTAAAGAGAGAGCAAGCTGCTACTGGTACGTAACAGTCTTAATGGATTTTCTTAAGAGATAACCAAGGAAGACTGAACAGCAGTGTTGAAAAACTAATACACATACTATAGAAAGCTGCATTATCAAGAAATGGCTGTAGAACAGTTTAATTACACAGTGAAAGTAGAAAGTCAAGATATGGAGCTAAAATATAAAATAATGAGAATAGTAGAATTAATTTTTAAATGAAGTAATTTATTTTAAGCATTTATGTTTGCAATATATTTACATCTTGCATCATACAGTTGTTCTGAGATACAAGTATTACATTTTCATAGACATTCATTAACAGTAACACCTGAAATTAATGTACATCTTCACATTTATGACCTAATTTAGATTAAAATTGAAGAGACAGAAGTTGAGTTATTTAAATCTGTTGGATATTCCAGTATCATACAGGAATATTTTCAAATTTATATAAACTGTACTATGAAATTAAGCAGGGATTTTACGAAGGCAAAATCTTGAATCCAAATCCAATTACCTAATGTCAGTTGATGAATTCAGCTACTGCTGCACCCAAATGCACTCTGCTTATCACACAAAGATTTAGTCTGCTGCCTTTCTGATCCTGTGGTCAGTATGCTAGCCTCTCTCTTCAGAGGTTTCAAGTTATGTGTTTCAGATTTGAAAGTCCCTTATAAAATCTCAGGTCTGAAGAGGTAATGAATAAGTAATAATTAAAGAGTTCAGTTCAGTCCAAAGAAAACTCTGGAAGAACCTAATCTAGGCAAATATACAAGAAGAGAAACAGGCAATACAAGCCTTAATCACAATGCGCTGTAAGCATAATGTTATTATTTCTCATACTGTGGACCCATGTTAAAATAATAATACAGTGAAGCTATTTGCTTGAGGGTTTTTCATGGGGCTTTTCCTCAGGTGTTAGAATGCATATCAAGTTGTTTTAGCACATTAGGTTGTGAGCACAATTGTGCATTCATTTCTTACTTCTATTTATTGCTCAAAATGGCTAGTATAAAAAGGCTTAAAAGAAACTGAAACCAAAATCTCTGATAATACTAAAAATGAGCTACTTGACAGAGAAGCAGCAGCCTTTTCTCACTAAAACTGCACTTATGCAGACCAGGCTAGAGGATGCTCTGAATGTTCAACATTTGTTGCCCTACACTTTGCACTCTGTCCGACATGGACAAAGGTCTCAATGCAGTAGCTTGTCTTGTGTTATGTCAGTTAAAACAACACTGATTTTAACAAATATGGAATACAGTAAACTTTCACATTTATTAAGATTACGCCTTCTCTCTTCCTTAACTGATCCATTTTTAATGCTGTTCTTGAATATGAAAACTACTAATTTCTACTCTGTCTTAAAGTTATACATAGGATACTTTGGAGCAAACTCTAGCTTTCCTTGCGTGTATTCATTGTCTTCAGAATCTTGTATATTGCTTGAACCAAATACACATTCTTCATAGGAAGGAGGTGCTGCAAAACAAAATATTGCTTATAATTTTTTTTCCAGTTGTTTATGGGTGTGTTAAAAGAGAATATTACAATAACTTTCAGTTATTATTTCCATAGCAAATACTACAGAGGAATTAAGTGTATATTTCTACTTACGCATATCAGGGTATGCTTCAAATGGTGGTGCAGATGGTAAGATTTGTTCAGAAGGTTGTAACTGTGGCTCTGTAAAAGGTGCAATTGCTAGTTGATAGCTTTGCAAAGGAATTGATCCAATGATGACAGGAACACTCAAGTCCAAATTGGCATGAAGTCCTTCTACCTTAGCTATTACCTATGGGCAAAGACACTGTCTTTGTAAACACACATGAGTAGAGAGGTAATACAGAGGTAATTGTTTTCACAGCAAACAGAATGAACTACTACTTTTTACTTGCTCTACTAGGTATAGTAAGTAGGGGAAGTATTGCATTCCACTCAAAAATTTGATACCGAGATTTCACCGAAAATACATGTTTTGAGGCCTCCTGAATCCAAAAAACATATTTTTGGAAACATGTTCGTGTGTGTGTGTGTGTGTGTGTCTGTCTGTGAACACCATAACTCAGAAACAAACAGTCAGATAAACACCAAACTTAGTATTTAGGTTCAGTATCTTCCAGAGATGCGACACAGTTTTCAAGAAAATCCCCCCACCCCAGATTACCCTTTACATGGAACATATTTCGAAAATTTTAATTTTCTCAAAAATGGATCTAACGATTTTGATTAAAATATCATATGTTTAAGATATTTTCATGACAAATGAAACGTATATCTCGGAATTTTCTGGGAATGTCTCAAAAAGTATTCTTCATTGTGAACAACTTTTGCATAACTGGTAAACCATAAGAGATAGACAAACTTTTACTACACAAATAATGTAGATCACATTAAAATACACATTTTATGTCATATACATTTTTTTTTTGTTCAGTGAACCATTATCGAGATATTGTTTGTTATTCCCTTAAATTTTCCAATACTTTTACTTTTTCTCAAATGGGAATTCGTTATTCATTTTTTTTTTTTTTTTTTTTTGGTGTCCATGCAAAGAGAATGGAATACTCCACATAGCAACCAGCTCTTAAAATATTTGACAAGAAGAATTTCAGCATGTGTGACAGAAATAAGCAGTACTACCAGGTCTTCAAGGATTCGTATAAAACAGAATTCTCATTTATTTTATCAGTAACTTTTGTACATTTACTGCACTGAACATTTTACATATTCTAAATTTCATGTTATTTCAAAACTGTTATGCTTTGCTGGATAAGGAAAAAGATATGAGTATGATTTTAATAATCACTTCAGAATCTTAAATTAAATACGAATAGCTTCAGGGGAAAACACGTAGTTTTAGACCTTAATAATTTTGTTTAAGATATAATGTACACCACAGGCATAGCCAGGGGGGTTTGGAGGTTAGAAACCCCCATTGATAAAAAGATGTAAAAATTACTAGCAAAAATTGCTTAATTAAAATAAGCATTCCTTCTTTCTAGGTTGATGGGAATGAGATACTTCCTCATTGTATGATTGGTAGTGCTATATTTACACCGCATGTCTTAGACAATATGACCAAAGCTGACAGCAACAGAAATTGTACTTTAGATGGCATTGATACAACCATGTTAAGGGGATCTACGAGGGCTGATCAACAAATACTGAGACTGATTTTTTCCTGTAGCTTCCATGATAGTTTCATATCTGTAACATAAATATTTGAAAAGAGCGGGCTTTTATGTATAATGTTGGTAGGCGGCAGCACTCTCGTATTGGTAGGTTGGTAGTAATGCTCTATTTTGTAGACCCTACATGCATTTCGCATACCAGACAATGGAGGTGACGCGAGAGGAGCAGTACACTGCAATCAAATTCTGTTTTCGTTTAAACCATACAGCTACCGAAACTTATGAAAAGCTTAAGCAAGCGTACAGTGAAGATGCACTACCTCGTGCAACAATGTTTAGGTGGTTCAAGGACTTCAAAGAAGGCTGACTTGTCAGTGTTAAGCAAGGTGGGCCTGCTGTTTCAGCTTCTGCTGTGACTGAAGTCAACATCAACATGCTGCTGTGATTGTCCGAAAGGATCGGCGTATAACATTACGTAACCTCAGTGAAGTGTTGAGAATTTCATATGGCAGTATGTTTACAATTATGCACGACCATCTCCATATGACCCAAGTTTGTGCTCGTTGGGTGCCACGTCTGTCGACTCCCGAACAAAAGGCTGTGCGAATGGAGACAAGCCGTGAGGTGCTGCTTCTCTTTGCTGATGGAGAGGATGCATTTTTTAAATTGATTATCATCGGTGATGAGTCATGGCTGCATCATTATGATCCTGAAGGAAAACAAGCCAGCACAGTGTGGAAATCGCCAGGTTCTCCAACACCAAAAAAGGCAAAAGTTGTTCCATCTGCAGGGAAAGTGATGGTGATCACATTTTTTGACTGTAATGGAATGATTTACCAGCATGCAGTTCCCCCTCACACTACTGTTACAGCAGCATACTACACGTCAGTATTGGCTACACTGAGGAAGCACATTGCAAAGAAACGACCAGAGCTTTCTCGGACTGGGTGGCGACCATCATGACAATGCACGGCCTCGCGTCGCAAATCAAGTCATGCAATTTCTGGCTTTATTCAACATTACCTGTGTACCACATCCACCTTATAGCCCCGATCTTGCACCCTGTGACTTTTTTTTATTCCCATCACTAAAGGCAAAGCTTAGGTGTATTCGATTTGAGAACTCTGAAGCAGTGCTCAAGAAAAGTGAGGCGATTCTCAAGGACCTGACAAAGAATGGTCTGCAGCATGTGTTCAAGGACTGGCAGAGACGCTATAAAAAGTGCAGGAGGGGACTACTTTGAAAAACATCATGTAAACATTGAATTGTAGTAATAAACATCTGTGAAAAAAAATCAGTCTCAATCTTTGTTGATCAGCCCTTGTAGCACTGAAAATACTAATTTCCACAATAATGTGCTGATGTTTTTAATTTTTAATACATATTCATATTATTAAAAGGAATTTGTGTTATTAGTTTCCAAATCATTGGTCACATAACTTAACAATAAAAGGAAAATTTGTTTAAAAAACTCTACTTGCTTAGGAATCATACTATTCAAGCTAAGTATAAGGTACAGAAAGGTATCAGGTATTAAAATGCCCCAATAGGATGGTATTCCATGATGCAGTAATTTGTATCATAAATTACTTAAATGCAAATAATGATTGTAATATGAATATGCATTTTTATGTGACATTGATTTCAGAGTTTATTAATTGTAATTATTATTGGGAAATAAGTTTATACGGCTTTACTGAAACTGTCAATAATAGCACAATAATGCAGCGAGAGGGGTGAGCTGTTTGTCATTATTGGGAACAAGGAAGTTACGTAATGTTCGCGCGCTTTTTTCGTTGAGAACCTTCTGGAATGTTTCCCTAAAAGCAATATGTATTCGTGGTTTTCATTGGATATTAAAATAGACGCTAATGTTGGCGCGTTTTATTAGCCAATAGCAGTTCATTTATAATCTTTAGGCATATCGGGGAGTGGGAGTATAAATAGAAGCTAAGTTAGAGGTAAGGTCAGTCGGTCGCCCAGTTCATCAAAATTCCTAGCACATTACACATCGCCAGTCAGTCCTTCAGTTCGCCGAAAGCATTCATACATTACACGTCTTATTTGGGCAGTTCATCAAAATTCTTAGTGCAATATACGTCGTCTTCAGTCAGTCAGTTCGTCAAGTTACGTGAGGCAGAATTATGAAAAATCTAAAGTATTATAAAGTTAATTATACACAAAGTTGAAATACGTGAATTAAAAGTGATCAGTAAGAAGTATTATAACAGTTTCAGTTTGGCGAGTATCTAGATAAATATGTAAAAGTGATAGTGAACGTGTTCGACAATAAAAATTATAAAACAAATTTCTTCATCAGTGTAATTTTTGGATAAAAGATTCCTTTCCGTTTCACAACCTGTATTGAGACACATGTTCGACCCAAGCCAACAGGATAATAGCTAGCCGGAGGACATTTGAAATGAATTATTTCAAAAACTGATACTAGGAAACTCAAATTGCTAACGCCAGATGGAGCTACGAACCTAACAAAGAATGACGTCACAAGATGGCTTCAACACTGATGTAAACAAACATTTGTAAGTAATACCGTTACATCCAAAGCTATTCATTAGTTTTGAGATATTTTTGCTCATAAAGGGTAAAAGAATATTATTCATGCATTATGATTAAAACTGTATTATTTATAAACTAAATGTTATATTTACTCTATTTTTATAGTAACAGTGTTTTTGATGCACAGCTTCAAGCATAATCATTATTTAAATGTGTGTACCAAATTTCACAGCTTTAAGACAATAGGTGTGGAAGAAAAATGATTCTCATCTTCAGAAAAACACAAAAAATTGGAGTGCGGAAAATGGAGTTTGAAAATTTGACAGTGAATAATTCCTCTGATTTGCTACAAATTACTTTTGCTATTATTCTAACCTGATTAGAAGCATCTTGGTGCATAGTTAAACCTTAAAAAAAAAGCTGAGTTTGTATCAATGTCATAATTATATTTTCATTTTGTTATTAGAGATAACTGGACATCTTTCTCCTTATACATGCTATATTGTTGCAGTCGGTATTGTACAATCTCCACTGGTGACACAAATGTGCTGCTTGTTGAATGTACATGTTTGACATATGTGAGTGGTTTGATTATGCTGTCTGTATTGGTAGGATTTTCTTTTTCACTGACCAACAAATTGTAGTCTTCTGTGAGCTGTTAGGGTTTTAGATTTTTTGGAAACACTAAATGTCTTTGTGCACTTATTTATTCTAGGTATTGTAACCTAACCTAGTCTAACTTATCAATGCTGCTATATTCACTATCAAACTAATTATATCCTGCAAGGTGTATCTATTATAGCATATAAAAATCTAATATATTCTATTATCCACACAAGGAACTACTTTGAATGCAAAAGTAGAAATTTGGATTGCTTGATACTATAACCTCACTAAAACACTTACAAATAACACATGCAATTACTGACTGCACTAGCAACAACAGAGTAAAGTTCTTAAATAATTAAAATTCTAGGCACTATAGAAAAGTGAAGAATAGATGTACATATTAAAACATGCGAAGAGTCACATGTTTTCACTTAAGTTAGATGGTTAAAATCAAGAAAAATTATGAAAGAGGGACGACAGCCACTCATCAGTCACCAAACAGCTGAGGATGTAGATGAACATCTCTGAAAAACATTTCCTGATTTTTTAACCATCTGACTTATGTGAAGTAAGGTTTAACATTTGACACTCCATATGTTTTAATACAACAGAGTAAGTTCATAAATTCAGAGAAAGTTGCAGCAAGACATTATTTTCTGAGAGCACATCACATCTTTAGTAGCTCAGTGTAGTTCTAAAAGGTACCACCATAGTTAATCATTTTTCAGCTATGTACTTCTGCATTTTAGTGATACCTGGTACACAAATTTACAACTATTTCAAACAATCATCACCCACTCTGTTGAACCCACCTCATCTTGTGTGTAAAGCAAACCACAAAAGAAGGGATTTCTAAAGCATTCCTTCTTCAGCAGAAAGAGGGCATGACCAGGATGGAAATTTAATGTGCAGACCTTTAAAAATGGTGTCCTCTACAGCTGTTCTGAGGTCACATGGTGGTAAAACTTTGTATTCCTGTTCTTCAGTCTCTAAGGCTTATTTTAGTGCAAAAATATCAAAATCCATTTTTTATTCAAAATGGTACCTATTTTTCAGTATCAGATCCCCATAAGATATCAAGGGCATATTTTCGTTCTGGTGCTAAATTTGAGTGGTTTCCAAAGTAGTACAATATCTCCCAGTTTAGAACATAACTAGAAATCCTATTTTGTAGTGAAATAAAATGGTCTGCAGTGGTAATATAAAATATTTCACAGTGGTCATTACTTCTCATGTTGCAACACATTTGCGCTTACAATATGCAAAACCTCCTATCCTAATTTTAATACCAATTGCTGCACCTTAATCTGTGAATATAAAATTGATTTATTTAAATATTTCAACTCGGAATTAATTCATATTTATATTTGAATTGATACAAATTGTTTAAAAAATGGATCTCTATAAATAACCCCGCTTTAATAATTTTATGGCTATGCTACTGATGCATACCAAGATAACTTTAAAAAATTTACCTTAGAATAGGATGACAGAATTTCAAACTTAAAGCATGTGCACTTATTTCTTTGTGTTATAATTACTTTAGTTCCTTGATTCCCTGTAAAATGAATAAATGTGACTGGTTTCCTTTTCTCCTATGGCCAATCCTCTTCCTGCTTGAATTATCATGACAAGATACCCATATGTGCATTAAACCTTCCCATCTAATTCAAGTACTCAAGTAAACCTTCAAGACAATCTTAAATACAAGAAATATCATTTTCCTCATTTGCAATGTTGCAAGTGCTTTTAAACTTCTGGGCTTTTAGTTAGTGTGCGCTTAAGCATCTCACCATAGTAGCTGAAGTGTTAGGAGCATTGGCATAGAGAACCAAAGATCTGTGGCTCTGATTCAACTTTCAATTTACTGCCTACATATGGCTAGTATGAAAGGATAATTAACCCTAATAGAAGTAAACTATAAAGTCCAGAAATTAATAAGCATTTGCAACATTGCAAGTGACCTTTGAGGTATGATATCTCAATTATTTAAGACTGTCTTGAGGTTTACAGTGCTACATGAATCAAATGAGAAGATTTAATGTGTGTTTGGACATTATGCTATGGTAGCTCAAGCAGTAAGGGCATCAGCACAGAGCCTGGTTTGTGGTTCATGCCCTTGATATGGACTTGATATGGAATTGGATATTTCAACTCTGTTTCAATTTTACAAAACAGAACTGTATAAAAACGTATACATATTGAGTGCTGCTTGAATGGACAATACTTTCTGAAGAGAAACATTTACATATCAAGAAAATTATAAATCATTTGCAGGCCTATTTCAAGCCATGTATGCAAATTTGAATTTATAAGCATTAACACCCTATATTTGTGTGTGTGTGTGTGTGTGTGTGTGTGTGTGTGTGTGTGTGTGTGTGTGTGTGTGTGTGTGTGTGTGTGTGTGTGTGTGTGTGTGTGTGTGTGTGTGTGTGTGTGTGTGTGTGTGTGTGTGTGTGTGTGTGTGTGTGTGTGTGTGTGTGTGTGTGTGTGTGTGTGTGTGTGTGTGTGTGTGTGTGTGTGTGTGTGTGTGTGTGTGTGTGTGTGTGTGTGTGTGTGTGTGTGTGTGTGTGTGTGTGTGTGTGTTGTGTGTTGTGTGTTGTGTGTTGTGTGTTGTGTGTTGTGTGTTGTGTGTTGTGTGTTGTGTGTTGTGTGTTGTGTGTTGTGTGTTGTGTGTTGTGTGTTGTGTGTTGTGTGTTGTGTGTTGTGTGTTGTGTGTTGTGTGTTGTGTGTTGTGTGTTGTGTGTTGTGTGTTGTGTGTTGTGTGTTGTGTGTTGTGTGTTGTGTGTTGTGTGTTGTGTGTTGTGTGTTGTGTGTTGTGTGTTGTGTGTTGTGTGTTGTGTGTTGTGTGTTGTGTGTTGTGTGTTGTGTGTTGTGTGTTGTGTGTTGTGTGTTGTGTGTTGTGTGTTGTGTGTTGTGTGTTGTGTGTTGTGTGTTGTGTGTTGTGTGTTGTGTGTTGTGTGTTGTGTGTTGTGTGTTGTGTGTTGTGTGTTGTGTGTTGTGTGTTGTGTGTTGTGTGTTGTGTGTTGTGTGTTGTGTGTTGTGTGTTGTGTGTTGTGTGTTGTGTGTTGTGTGTTGTGTGTTGTGTGTTGTGTGTTGTGTGTTGTGTGTTGTGTGTTGTGTGTTGTGTGTTGTGTGTTGTGTGTTGTGTGTGTTGTGTGTGTTGTGTGTGTTGTGTGTGTTGTGTGTGTTGTGTGTGTTGTGTGTGTTGTGTGTGTTGTGTGTGTTGTGTGTGTTGTGTGTGTGTTGTGTGTGTGTTGTGTGTGTGTTGTGTGTGTGTTGTGTGTGTGTTGTGTGTGTGTGTGTGTGTGTGTGTGTGTGTGTGTTTGTTGTGTGTGTGTTGTGTGTGTGTGTGTTTTTTTTTATTTATTTATTACCTTCAGTTTGTATGCAATATCAATAATATTGCATTTTCCTAAGCTGGTTGGAGGCAAAGCAGGTATTTTGAGTTTTCCTACTGAAGTTTCTGAACGTCCTCTTGTTACTACTGGGAAGATGATTGTTGCCACATCATACTTCATCTTCTTAGTATTTCTTCGTGGTGTGATTGCAATGAAAGTCACTACCTATAAAAATGTATAATTAAAATATACTCTAAAAGCATAAACTTCATTATTTCATTTGACAGAGAAACACTTCAAAGCCAGAAACAAGGCTTGAACCTTAGATCCTGGGCTGACTATGCTATCACTTTATTTACTCAATTCCCTTGATGTTTTAAAACCTTGTAAGTCTCGTAAAAATGTCAATAATATTTAAACATTCGAAATGATGCATCAAATAAGTAAACTGTAATGTTAGAAGTCGTTTCACCAGAATTTGACTAACAAAAGCAGTTTCACAGAGATGTAAAACAGTTTTTTTAGCCTCCTGTAAAATTGTCTGGAAGAGACATACAAGGTTTTAAAAGTAAGTCAACGATATCCACTAATAAGTGCTACAGGGTATAGAAAGTCGTGTGAATGTAACAGACTTCCATTTGGCCAAAACCCTTCTGTAACTCAAATTCTGAGGTAAGTTCGATGATTTCCTTGTAAAGCTGTCAGTCATATATATTCTATCCTCCTAGATTTTTTTAGTTATATGATATCCCTAAATGGATCATGTTTCATCTCTTAGCAATTCATAAAAGGCATCTCATTCTAATAAATTTTAGAAATATGTATATTCACTTAGTTTAAAAAAAGTTTATTAACTAAACAGACATTTAATTAATTTATTATTTTTCATCGCTGTATCTGAACTCAGAATGTATATACATTGTTACAGCTGTGAGTATGCTTTAGTTCTGCTAGCATTTATTCAGCATACCCTGCCGGTTTCAGTATCAGAAAAGCTATAATCTATTTATGCTGCTTAACATACAACATTTTCAAATGTTACACACTTTCTTAAATATAGCTTATCATTTCAGAAGCAATACTACCTTTACGGCTTTCAAGTTTTACAGGAGGGAGAAAAAAACTGTTTAATTATTTTACATGAGATTTTGTTTTACAATGTTACAGGAGTGTAAAGCTGTGTCTACAATAATTAACATTTAACAAAACTTACCAAGGAGAACATGCTAACATTTTGCATTTTGGGCAAATTTTGGTTGCAGGATTGACTTAACATCTTAACCAAGAGTGTTGCACTTGACACTTTTAACATGCTGGGTATTTTCCACTTTGATGGAAAGCTTGTTAAATCAACTTCCTCTTCTTTTGTAATTGGATGAATTTTGGATGTTTCTAGACTGTGACGATGGCAACTTGGCAAGGCATAAGCACTATTCATCACGTGTACAGTGCCCAGTGGTTTTGTTGTTCATTCATATTGTTCTGTGCTCATTTAATTTGCTCCATGTGACGTTATGGATGAAAGAAAAGATATTTCATTAATCAATAATATTATGTTGAGGCAATCATTGAGGGACGTTTCATGCAAAGAGTACAGGGACAAGATAAAAAGGGGTACTAATGAGCTATTTATTGTTGTTCCAGAGGGGATATGGAAAAAAGCGACAGCTTCACAATACAATAGAGAACTGCAAAAAATGCATAAAAATATCAAATCCGGCTCTCAAGAAAATTTTGAAGCCAAACCTGTCCTCAAAATATTTTCACTCCTGCATGATTAATCAGATAGGGCTCATCCATATTCCTCTTCTTTTCTTCTTTTCCATTAAATACCAAGCACAGACACAAATAGAAATAGGCAAATCAGCATTGCTGGAGTCCATTTTGCTTTTAGTTGAAACAAGTCAACCAGTGTGGATGCAATGTTAAAAGTTAACAGCTACAACATATTGAAGCCATGTATGTATGTAGTTTATTGATCCAGTTAATTGCTTAGTACAGAAAAATACAATCAATGTTGGACACATCATATTTACAAGATTAATAAAGTGAAAAACCTAATAAAATTTAAGTATTTACAAGAAATAAGAATATATACGAATTTACAAGAAGAGTATGTACACATGTAAAGGCAGTTATTTACAATGATTGCTAGAAATCTTGAATTGAGTAGAAGCAGTAGTTAATTAGATGAGCTTTTAAGGATAGTTTGAATCTATTTTCTTGCTGTGTTTCCTTTAAGGATTTTGGAAGTATCTTATACCACAGATATGCTTTTTTGGCACAGGGAGGTATTATGTTGATGAACATGTAGATTTGTGGTTTACCTTGTATTATACTGATGAACTGTTTCATTCTTAATGAAGGGTGAATCTGTATTGTTGTTGGATTTACGGATGAACACTATCATTTCAATTATATAAGTGCAAGGGAAGGGAAGACTGTCTAATTTTTTAAACAGGGGTTTATATGATGTTCTTGGATTTGCTCCTACCATGCCACGGGCATTTATAAAGCATGTCTTACTTACAGCTGACTCTCCCCAGAATATTATGCCACACTTTAGCAGAGCGTGAACATATGCAAAGTAAGCTGCCCTAATGGGCTCCCCTCTTGTGCACACTTCTAGTACCTGCAACATGTAGCAAGCTGTACCTAATTTTTGTTTGTACCCAAAGCCCAAGAAATTTGGTAGTTTCCACCTTCTCAATTGCCCGGTTAAGGAATTGAATTTGTGGAGCCAGATGTTCTTCGTTTGTAATCAATGAAACAGCTATTTGATCTGACTCTTGATGAATTGATTTTAAGAAGTTTGCCCTCATGAGGACATTTGCATCATCAGCAAAGAGGAGCGGCTTAGCTTGTAGATCATCTAGACTGAAGTCATTGTTAAATGAATGTTTTGTTAATATCGAATGTTAACTGTTGATATGCTGAACAGTGTGGACTATCTTTATAAACAAATTTGTTTTATTTCAGACTTGCAGGGTTTACTTTTAGAGTACTTAGGTGGCATTGTTCAATGGTTTACAAAAGATTGGTGATATGAAAGTCTGCTTTAGAAGCACTATATTTTATTCATAAAACATGCAGAAAAGAACCTGTCACAAATTGAGCATTTCTGTTATTCTTAAGTATTTGCAATGCATGAAAGAATTATTTTTAAAATCAGTATTTTAATGACACAAGTGAAACATAATATTAAAAACTATGTTCTATGATGAAGTATCTAAATAATAATTATTTCTCATATAATTCAAATTAATATCCAAATAAAAGTCTTTCTTGGTATAGCTTGACCATAATAAATAACCTTCTAACTATCTACATTTTAATTTGCTGTTTTGATAGTTGAAGAGGCTCAATTCACAATCAACCTTTGCAATCAAACTTTGTGCTTACTTTCATGCTTTTGCTGTTTAATCTGGGCTCAGCTTACAATTAAACTTGTGGTCAAACAGTAGTTTTGTAGGGTGTCATAAAGACTGACAATCAGAAGATGGAGCTAACCGCAATTTGTCCTTGTACACACATGGGAAGCCAGTCAACTAGTTGGAACTCAATTGTTTTGGCTTTCTTGAAAATTGTGTGTAAAGTCCTCGAAGATCATTGAATAATGTAGCATGATTTATGTAAAAAACAAAAACAAGAAAAAGTGAGGTAGCGCTCCAGTAACTTGGACGACTCGCATTCGGAGGTCCCGGGTTCATCCCCAGTGGCGCCCACTTTGAACCATAGGTTTCTCATGGTTTACCAGGTCGGCAGGCGAATACTGGGGTGGTTCATCTTCTACTACAACTCTCCTGCTCCCCATTTTTTCTGTATCCATCATCTCCCTTGTCTGTTTCAGGGATGCAGGACCAGAAGACGGTGTTCGACGGGTTGCGGCTGGGCGGTAGCTATGCGCTCTGTGATGTTTTCTTCTGACGTCGTCCAGGGACCGCTCGGTTGAACGTCCAGGGACCGCTCGGTTGAATTCACGCATCTGAGTGCTTTCGGGCAGGCGTTCTTTCAGGGACCCCCCCCCGGAAGCTCCGGGCCCAATGAATAGGCTCGGGCGATGTTGGAGGCGTTTAATATGGAAACATTTGGGACCCCATCTGTGCTTGCGCCCATCGTCAACCGGATCTGGTCGCCCTTCATCTCTCTTCCCTCCCAGCGGTCACAGTAGAAGTACAAGAGGGCAGATGGCCTGCAAGCGGTGCTCTGCCTCGGTTTGGGGGGCCCCCTCCGTTCGTTCGTACCTTTACCTTTATGTCAAAAAAAGTAATATCTTGCTTCTCTAGATATTGAGCAGTCTACTGTCTAAGTAGGTATATTTACTTATCTACCTTTTGGGTACTATGTGCAAAATTGCACTCCATTTGAAGGTATCCTGTTCATTGGTGACGATTTTCTCTTCTGCCAAAAGTAATACATAAGCTAGAATAACATTACAGTTTTGATAAATGTACCTATCAGATACAATTACAGGTGTTTTATATTTATACAGAGTTTAACTGTGCCAACAATACAGGAAGCAAACAATTAATTCTCTCTCAGTTTCAAACCAGTGACATGCATCTTGCCCTTTTTGCAACATAATATACGAGTATATTAAAATTATGTGTATTGACCTTAGTTTTGTAGTACAAACTTTTGCTTTGAGATATAGGGCCATGATCTGGGAATTCGCCCATCCGAATTCCTGCTTTTTAAGGATGCCCGCCACCCTCGCCACAGGGATGCTCACTAGATGTATTAAATTCAATACTCCCTGTTAGACTAGGCTCCTGGTGGAGGTGGAGCCAAGTGACAGGTGAGAGCGTGCTAACTCTGGCGCAGGATTAACGGTTCCATGTTGTATCCCTAGCGGGCCGATCTCCCACTGCTATTACTAGGGTGCAAGCTAGAAGAATCAAGATCGGGACCCATTAGGGAAGGGCAGTTGATCGGGCGATTCACCCTTACAGGGAAAACCGCGCGAAGGTCACCCCCGCCGTCGAGCATTATCCAACGATCCCTGACACCACGCCCTGTTGCCACCAGCCAGGAACTTGACTCGCACCGCGCGCACAACTGCACTCCACCGAAGAATGGTCCTATTCGCCCGACCTTCCACGCCAAGCATCCACTCGGAAAAACCAGAGCAAGTCCCGCCGTCTGCCTCAGGGCTCTAATTGTTTATTATTTGAGATGTACCCCCCAAGATTTTGGCGGGAACGTTCTCCACACCCGGACATATCCGCGCCGAAGTTGCGTTTACAGGAGGCAACCACCCCTCCCAGTAGTACCGTCAGCGGTCTAAACTGCTGCTTTTCTGGCTTTCCGGGACACCTCCGGCCAAATTCCGAGCTTCGGCCGGAGGTGTCCAAACTTTCACTACCAAACCCCGGCAAGTATGCGGCCTTCGACACGGGCTAGATGGTCAGCCTAAGCCCTTCACCGGTTTAGCCAAGTTGCCTGCCTCCCTAGAGTCTTCCCAAAACCTCCTCAACGGGGACAGGATCCTGTTATCAACACGGGGTGAGTTCTAACTATCCTTTGCCCATGCACCCAAGAGGCTCTTCCCACCCTAATCTGCAGGTCCCGCCGTCTGCCCAGGGCTCCGATGGTTTATTTGTCGGAGATGTATCCCCGGAGTTCTGACGGGAGTGTCCTCCAGTAACAGGACTTCCCCATGCAGACATTGCACTTAAAGGTGGGCATCACTCTTCCTAGGGGTAAGTATGGAAGTCTGGACTCCTCGCCATTGGGCTTTTGGAGACACACTCATTAAACATGGGCTCCAGGCATCTTCAAACTCAGACCCACCTGCTCTACCCACCTCATGGTTTCTACCACCCACCACCGGAGATCACCTCTCTTCTGAGTGGTGCTGCAGTGGGAAACTGCAAGGGCTCCTAAGGGGAGGAGATGTTCACCTTAATGGGTTCAAGAAACTTAAGAGCTCAGAATTCATTGCTAGTTTTACTCTCTCATGACCCTTTCTTTGTCATTTATTTTTCCATTTCAAGCCAGAGCTTTAAAATCACAGCATTATTTATATTTTTCTTCACTTATGTTGCCTACTTCATGGCTGTGACATAAAGCACCTTTATCTGGTTTTCTTTGGCAAAGCCATAAATCTCTTCAAAAATTTTGTCAAAAGAGAACATGATTTAATATATTCCTTACTGATTTAATACACTTCAGTTTTTATAAATGTATCAGCAATGTTAAAATTGGTTCCAGATATAAACGTGATGAACATTTCCTACAAAGAAAGTCAATATAATTTTTAGTGAATTCATAGTCATTGTCTTTCCTCTTATTTCTTGTTAAAGGTTGAGTGGTACTGAAATTAGGAAACATACCTTGGACATTTCTGGGATTGTTTAAACAGTATTAAAAATAGTTTTAAACCAGTAGAGAAACTCTAGAACATAACACTATAACAGACAATGTTTTACTTTCTACTGATGTTACATCTCTCTTTCCAATTGTTCTCACAAAAAAGATTCCGATATTGCTAAAACAATGGCTAGAATTCATCAGTAGTGGGCTGATTTCAATGCCTGTAATGTTAACTCAGACCCTCTTTTCCAATGGTATGATTGTTAAATCCTGCATCAATCGGATGAATGACTTATCTAGAAGCTGTGCACCTCCTGTCTGACCTTTAGCACAGCCATTCTCAGAATGTGCAGCTTTCCTTGGATCTGTGGCCACCCTTGATGTGAAACTATGTGACTAAAGTATCAATATTTTTTCAAAGGCATTCAACTTCAACTTGGCTGTGCACCTCCTGTCTGACCTTTAGCACAGCCATTCTCACAATGTGCAGCTTTCCTTGGATCTGTGGCCACCCTTGATGTGAAACTATGTGACTAAAGTATCAATATTTTTTCAAAGGCATTCAACTTCAACTTGGCTGTGCACAGTGTTTATAACAGCTTCCTCAGGTTCAGCAGCAGGTCTTGCTGCTAATCTTTCCTTCATGCTCATGATCTTGGCGAGTTAGCTTTTCATTCATTTATACCAACGGTGGCAAAAAGACTTCCTTCCGCGAGTCACCAAATATGCAACATGCACTGCATCACTCAGCAGCACGTGAAAAACAAACGGACGGTTGCAGAGAGGGAACGGCTACTGCGAGTCAAAATAACTTGCAAGTCACGTTTTCGCCACCTCTGATTTATAACATCTTGCCCTTCATCTCATGGTTTATTTTCATGAAATACCACATCCATCTTGCTCTTTCTCCTCTGATTCAAGTACCACATCAAACTTGCTCTTTCTGCTCTGGTTTAGTTACATTAACTTGCTGATCTTGCTTTTTATCTGCTGGTGCATTTCTTTTATCTCTACCATCTTAACCTTAATTTACTGCTTAAGCTTTTAAGTCGCCTATCTCGCTCAGAAGCCTACCAGATATACCTCCCTCTTGAGTCTTTTATCACACTCCAACATCAAATGTAACAAATAACTAAAGCAGTTTTATTCATGGTTAAAAGAGTTACTTTGTTTTAACAAACATGCATAGTCTACAGCTCCTCAGTCCTCAATGATTTATATGTGTTCACAACTAACTATGGGTTTTCTCCCTCACATGCACTTTGAGTATGCTTCTTATAGCTGCTTGAAAAATTAAGCTGTTAATAAATGTGTTCTGGATTTATCTTGATTGTTTACAGAAGTATCTGACTGAGATGTACAATTAATGATAGGTAACCATTCTTAGGTTACAATGTGATTCTCTGAGATTAAAATATCCCAAGCATGTTTGTTTCCTTGCAACATTAACTACTTTTAAAAACACTTTACAAACCATTTTGCAAACACAAGTATCTGTACTATAAGCTATGTGAAGTGAAACAAATAATTCTTGTTAATTGCAAGGAGATTATGAATGCTTTAAATGACATACGCATGATTAACAGACAGAAACAACTTGCCTAATTAATATTCAGTAATCCCCATTCCCTAACTTGAATAGTTGCTACAAATAATACTGCCTAGGAGCAATAAACTTCTATATGGCGATTTTCTGCAAAAACAAATTATACTGCTCATGAATTAGAATCAGTTTTTTTCTTTTCTCCTTTTTAATATCAAACCAATTAATTAAATTTAGAGAGAATAATTCGCCCTAATAACATAATTTTATTTAAAGGGAAGCATAGAAGCAGTGTTCTCGCCACACATATGTAAAAGGAAGTTGTCAAGTTAGGTGGAATTTTCTAATTTTAAAGGAATGAGATATCTCAAGTATTGTATAAACATTGCAAAGTTGCTACCTCTTTGGTTAGGAGACTACTTTTCCATCAGAGAATTCAGAGTGATAACTATCAAAGAGTAGAAAAAAAATGTTAATGAAATAATTGGCAGCATTGTTTCTGAAGTAATGGTGCATAAACTTAAGAAATAATATGTCTGGAACTTATTATTTTTAATTTTGATGGAAATTCTAACATTATTATTTTCAACACTGAAAATTACTATGTATTTCATCTTCTCCAAAAGATAGTACTTACCTTCTCAAGCTTACATTTAAATAATGATACATCAACATTACTGGCATTATCAACTTCAAGAGTGATTGGAATTTCTTGACCAGGAACATAACCTCTGACTGGAAGTGTTACCATCATTGTTAGAGGAAGTGACTTGCAGCAGCAGAACCCAAAGCGTTTATGGGCTTCTTGTTTTGCAGATTCCTTAAAATTAAATAATAAATGTTAAATCTATATTAGCACTTTATTAGTATGCTCAATGTTATATTCCTGATAGAGGCTCTGAGTAAAATTCCCGGTCTTTCACATCCAAAATAGAATGGGACGCTAAGAACTATAGCAGTTAAAAAGCATCCATAAATAAAACTAAATTTAATTTTTAATATTATACTCACTGCATAATGCTTGTGTAATGTCTTATAAAAGGAAATAAAGTGAGAAAGGATGAACATACTGTTCAGTTAACATCAACATTTAACAATCTTATGGCATGCATACATAGGTTAGACAAGTTATAAGTAGTACTGTACATTATTATGTCCCTACATTTTGTAAACATGATTCTAAATACTTTCTTTCAATCCAAATTTTGTAAATAATAATAATAATAATAATAATAATAATAATAAATTGTGGTATGAGGATATAACAGATGACCTAGTAACTTTTCAAGATAACAGAGGTCAAAATTATAAATGGGATTCAAACCAAGCTGTTCCATGATAGGGCAGATGATTCTTTGAAAGAGCCTACCTGGAAAGGCTTCATATAAAAATAAGTGTATATATAAAAGCACCAAGAACACCAACTTGAAAGGAGGCATGAGTAATTCATATATAACTTGCCTTCATTCATAATTGCATTTCTAGTGAGCAGTATTAAGAGTTTCCACAAATTCTGGGACATTATTTTCCATTCCGGTCATGACACCAATGTAGAGAGAGCTTTTCACTAACCCGAGCTCCTGTTGAGCTTTTCATCCAAATACCGTAGACAGTTCAAAAACAAGGCTGCATGAGGTGCTTTGCAGTTGACATAGTTGTGAAGGTACCTACAATCACCCTCAAGACGGCTTACCGCATGAGGCAGGATAGAAATCGTGCTCTTACAAGAGACGTGCGTGTGTCCGAAACATTGACATTTAAAACATCTCAACGGACGTGGCGCACATCTACATATTCGCATCCTGCCTTGATCCTCTTTGATCGACACCTTCAAAGACGTGGAACAGGGTACGTCTTGGTACCAACAGACGGTCTTGTTCCGCCCGATGTATAGAGGTAACCCCTTTATCGGCAAAATAATTGGAATCTCTTCGTCCGACATGTCTTCAAGAAAATAAGGAGTGACGATGCTCCTCGAAAGAATTCGACGTACGACGTTTCTTATACGGACAGAGCAGCCGCGGAGAACTTGTGCTTGTACAACGAAGCACTATCTATCAAAAGTGAGACATTACGTAAACGCGTGGACGATTTAACGGCTCCAGTGATTGTATCTATGCCTTTTTGAATTATGAAGGGATTCACCTTAATAAAGAATCGGCCCTCTTACGTTCGGGAAATTGCTAAGTAACTTCCAGATAATGGCGTTACCTCCTTATCAAAACCTTAATGGCGCTTGGTTGGAGTTTTGGACAAAGACATCTCTATGATAGGTAAACTCCACCAGCACGGCAACCGTCACCGACCTCGGGCTCTAACTCCACCCAGGCACTACTCCGGCTTGGGTGTGGGCCTATCAGAGGCGTCATTAAGGGGGAACAGGGGGTGTCAATTGTCCCTCGCTAGGTTAGGAGAAATAATTAGGCTACTGGTTATTATTGCTCTGCCAAAAGAAAAATTACAGCTGTACTTTTAATACAAATATTTCACATTTTAGAAGTAAAAGATTATTTTTGGGACTAAATGTGTCGTT
The DNA here is from genome assembly GCA_030765065.1 of Deroplatys truncata. Classification (NCBI taxonomy): domain Eukaryota; kingdom Metazoa; phylum Arthropoda; class Insecta; order Mantodea; family Mantidae; genus Deroplatys; species Deroplatys truncata. Next base: position 170,697,222 of record CM060979.1, read on the forward strand.
AAAATTTACATGAAAATTCAGGAAACTGCTTGTGGCAATCTTGCAAACTGAAATGACGCTCCTAGTGACTATCTGTATCAATTTCCCCAGGGTTATAATTCCCGATATAATGACATGCAGTCTCGTGCAATATCCCCTTCGAGGGACTGCAGTAGAACAGTGAATACGTGCATAGCCCTATATGAAGACCCACGTGCCGAAATGGCGCCATTACGCAGCCACTGGCTGCACACTAAGGTTTCTTTTATACTGCGCACAAAGAAGATTGAAACAAAAACAAAAGGGACAAACAAAACAGAAAAGTGCCAACCGCACGGTGTAGGCGTTCTGCACGCGAGGGAAGAATAAAAAATGACCAAAGAGGGTGTGCATGAATGTCGTGGGCAAGAAAATACTTGACAAGTAAAAGCGATGAACGGCAAAAGGCGGAACATGAAACGAAACGGTATGAAACCCACGACAGCCTTCCTTGCGTACCCCCATCACTACGAGGAAGAACCCACCTCGACCGGAAATAATACAGAATTGTGGAACTTATCGTGATTGCAGTAACCAACAAAAAAGAAAGTTCAAATTCAGAATATGTAGTATTAATCGAGATATTATGTAACCTGCCAGTAAGTAGCAGCTTTGATAGCACTCTAAGACCACTTGCTAAAGATCGCAAAGTATTTTTGCGCTTTTTCACAATTGAAAGAAAGCTAGTTTTCTCTAGTTACACCATCTAGCACAATGAGCTTTTTACTGCTTATTAAATATTTTCTGAGTATACTGGTATCAAAATATTTTAGATAGCTTTAAATCTTTTAATTATAAAAATATTTAAATATCGTAAAATAATTTCTAAAAAAAATTATTTTCATTTATAGGTACTGTTTTCTAAAAATAAAGATCACAACTCCGCCAATTTTTACTTTCTCTACTACGTATAGTAAGTAGGGGAAGTATTGTATTCCACCCAAAAATTCGATACCGAGATTTCGCCGGAAATATATGTTTTGAGACCCCTGAATCCAAAAAAAGCATTTTTGGAAACATGTCCGTCTCTCTCTCTCTCTCTCTCTCTCTCTCTCTCTCTCTGCGTGTGTGCGCGCGCAGCATAACTCGGAAACAAACAGTCTGATAAACACCAAACTTGGTATTTAGGTTCAGTATCTTCCAGAGATGCGACACAAAGGTTTTCAAGAAAATCACCCTCCTCCAGATTACCCTTTACATGGAACATATTTCGAAAATTTTAATTATCTCAAATGTCTAACGATTTTGATTAAAATATCATATGTTTAAGATATTTTCATGACAAATGAAATGTATATCTCGAATTTTCTGGGAATGCCTCCAAAAGTATTCTTCATTGTGAACGACTTTTGCATAACTGGTAAACCATAAGAGATAGACAAACTTTTACTACACGAAAAATGTAGATTACGTTAAAATACACAATTTATGTCATATACATTTTTTTGTTGAGTGAACCATTTTCGAGATATTGCTTGTTATTCCCTTAAATTTTCCAATACTTATACTTTTTCTCAAATGGAAATTCGTTATTCATTTTTTTTTTTTTTTTTTTTGATCCTGGTAATTCAAAGAGAATGGAATACTCCACATAGCAACCAGGTCTTCAAATATTTGACTATCGCTTAAATCCTACCAATTCCTCTTGCATTTGCAAGAAAATTAGCAATAAGATTAACATCTCGATATCTCGATTAGCATGATCCATATGGAGAATAAGCGTTTGTAAAAATAGTTTGTACAAGAGTAGAGAAAGTCATGTGAGTGTGACACATCACATTTTTTTATTATGAGATTTTTATAAGTAGTTAAGATAGCCGGTTTTAACTATTTGTCCATTAGAGGGACCAATTTAATTTTTAAAAATCTACGTTCACGTGACTTTCTCTACCCTCTATCTTTATTAGTGGGTATACAAACTATTCTTACTAAAGCTTATTTTTCTATCTATTACATTTAATCCAAATAAACTTTTGCAAAACTAGCTATATTACACATTTTGTTATAAACACAAAGAGAACGGCGATAGTCAAATGTTTAGGAACCTGGACGCCAGATGCTGTCCTTAAAACTCCGTACTGTTTCCATGCAATCGCGAGAAACAACTGAAAATCGATGGGCCTTTAAAAGAATGACAAATATTGAACAATTCGAACCTTTGGTAGAGCACCTGCCTGTAGTGCTAGGGGTCCCGGTTTCGATTCCTGGCTGAGTGGTAGGCATTTTTCTTTAGCCAGAATTATTCCTTATCCTTCCCAGAGTCTGGAAGTATGAATGAGAGTGTGAATATGTGTATGATCTAATGATTAAAAAAAAAGTGCACGGAACACAAAGACAAGAGTTACACGAGTAAACACTGATGCAGTAATTTGTTACTTTAATGTAAATAATGATTGTAGTATGAATATGCATTATTATGTGACATTGATTTGAGATGTTTCTTGACTGTAATTATTGTTGAGAAGTAAGTTTTAAATGCCTTACTGAAACTGTCAATAATAGCGCAATAATGCAGCGAGGGGGGGTGAGCTGTTTATCATTATTGGAAACGAGGAAGTTACGTAATGTTGGCGCGTTTTTCCGTTGAGAACCTTCTGGAATATTTTCTCCCTAGAGCATATGTATTCATAATTTTCATTGGATATAAAAATAGACGCTAATGTTGGCGCGTTTTATTAGCCAATTGCAGTTCAGTTATAATCTTTAGGCATATCGGGGAGTGGGAGTATAAATAGAGGCTAGGTTAGAGGTAAAGTCCGTCATTTGCTCAGTTCATCAAAATTCTTTGTGCACTACACGTCGTCTTCAGTTCGTCAGTTCGTCAAAATATTTATATGAGATACGTCGGCTATAGATTCACAAGTTACGAAAATCTAAAGTATTATAAAGTTAATTATACACAAAGTTGAAGTACGCGAATTAAGAGTGATAAGTAAGAAGTTATTATAACAGTTTCAGTTTGGCGAGTGTTAAGATCAATGTGTAAATGTGATAGTTAACGTGTTCGACAATAAATGTGTAAAACAAATTTCTTCATCAGTGTTCTTTTTGGATAAAAGATTCCTTTCCGTTTACACCACCCTGATCAAGAGACATGTTCGACCGAGAGATAATAGCTAGCCGGAGGACAGTAAACAAAATTTAAATCAAATAACAGTCACATTCTTTCGAACACTAACACTGATGCAAATTGCTAACACAAGATGGAGCTACAAACCGAACAAATGAATGACGTCACAAGATGGCTTCAACACTGATGTAAACAAATATTTGTAAGTAATACCGTTACAAATTGGCTACCACAACGTGGGGCTACAATTAATGCTAAATAATAATACCATAATAAATTGGCTCCCATACGTGGGGCAGTTAAAAATTATGTAACCAAACAAAACAAAAGCAGCACAATATAAGATCTTCAAGTTCTAATAATTTACGTAAAAACATATTACGTAAGCAATAATGTTATTGCAACACCATTGCCAATGGGCAATAAGTCCAAAGGAAAGGCCGCCAATAAGACCAATGTAGTTAAAGGCGGGGTATAAATGGAACTAAAAAAAATCGAACCTTTAATAACGGATATCTCAGAAACGGCTTATGCCACAAAAAACTTATTTTAAGTAAACTGTGTTTTTTTAAAGTGGTCTGCCATGTTTATGTGGTATGTTTTGGTCTATCGCTTAACGTTTACAAGTTAAGTTTACAAAGTTTACAACATTCCTTTCGAAAGAACAGGATTTCCTAGACTATTCCCAGAAAATTCAAGATATACATTTTATTTGTCATGTAAATATCTTTTATATACGGCATTTTAATCAAAATATTTGAGCCGTTTTTTTTGGAAAATAAACAATTTTTAAAAAGTTGCATGTAAAGGGTACTTGGGAGTGGGGGATTTTCTTGAACATCGTCGTGTCGCATCCTTTGAAGATACTAAACTCAAATACCAAACTTGGTATTTATCCGACTTTTCGTTTTTTAGTTATGCTGTTAGACACACACAGGGACATGTTTCCAAAAATGCTTTATTTGGATTCAGGGCGCCTCAAAACACGTATTTTTTTCGTGGAAGCTGTGTAATTTAAGATCAAAATCTTTAACCTACTAAATGCAGCTAAACAATCTGTACAACCAAAACAAAAAAAAACAAAAAAATCAAACTTCTAAGTTAAATAGATTTTGAGAAAAATGTACCTGAAGTTTAAAAAATAAAACTTACGGGGAATGACAAAAAACAAGGTGAGCACATTGTTACATACCAATATACTGTAACATCTCTGGACCATAAGAGCCCTTTAAAGATCCAAATAATATATATATAGGTATACAGATAGGTATGTTCCATAGCCTTCAAGGAGGATCTCGAGGCGAACGGCTAAACCGGCGTCCAGGTCCGCCAGGTCCAGACACGTGACGGCCTCTGCCCAACTTTCAGGTTAGTCTTAAACGAACTACCGACAACCAACGTTTGCTTCAGGAAAAAGAGGTGTGTCATATGATGGTCACCGTGGAGGTCCTGAAGACTAATTCCCATATTACTCAATGTTATAACTGCCAGTTGTTAGGACACATATACAAAATGTGTCATATGACCTCCCGGTGCGTCTCTGCGGTGGTCCCCACCGCTTAGCTGACTGCCCCAAAAGGCCACGCAGGACGTTGTACCCCACTGTGCAAACTGTGAGGAGACGCATCCTGCCAGCTATCGCGGTTGCGAGACGTTCAGGAACGAACGCCACCGCCGCCAACTGGCATCTTTGGCCAGGAGCTCCCCAGGTGCTCAGCCAGGGCCAAAGCCCATTCTCAACCCGGCCCTGGTCAAGGAAGGCGTCTCATTCGCGAGCGCCGCGAAGAGGCAAAGGGCACCCGTGCCACCACCAAGTGGAGTCCCCTCTACTGCCCCCCTCCCAGGCGCCCTCCGGTGACCTGGGGGGGGCTAAAAAGACCTGTTAGATTTATTTGAGTCCTTTAATATCCCTTTTGCCGAAGGTGTAACCATTCATCATCAAATTCAAAGGCTGCATAAGCACCTGGGAGAAGCTTGAAGCTGTCTTATGCCTCCTCCCTTCACTTTCCGAGTAAATGGCCACTGTAAGGGAAGGTACAACTTTAATTCGCGCGCTCCTGTGGAATGCCGACGGCATCTACAGGCAGTAGCACGAACTTGAAAACTACCTGCGGGGTAACAAAATTGATGTCGCATTTATTTGCGAAACAAAATTAAAACAGTAGTACACTTTTAAGCTCAGGGGTTACCAAATTTTTCGGACTGACAGATTTGGCCGACATGGGGGTGGCAGCGCCATATTGTTAAAAAATACAGTTGCTCATGCTCCTGTTACGCTGCCAGCCCTGGCAGCTCTAGAGTGCACTGCTCTTAAAGCTCGTATTAAAAACACAACGGTGATGTTGGTAGCGCTCTATGGGCCCCCTGACTCCCCATACTTTTTGAGAGACCTCGAACAGATCCTCAATTTAGAGGAGCATGTTATAATTGCAGGAGATTTCAACGCTCGGCACCCATGTTGGCATTCTCGCCGAGCAAACGTGGAAATCTCCTGGTTGAACTTATAACTGAAAATTACGACGTTGAGGCTCACTTCTCCCCAGAACCCACATTTTGGCATAAAACAGGTCACTTTGATCCTGAAATTTTGGACTCCGTACTGACAAAAAATGCGGTTCTTTCACAAAAATTTCAGTGTATCACAGCTTAGACTCTGACCATCTGCCTGTGCATTTTGAAATCTGCGGCGCAGTCACGGCCGGTTTGAGCGGCCCTCAACGCAGATCAGAAACAAACTGGCAGCACTACACTATGGACATGCACAGGATGGCTCAGCCTAAGCTGTCATACTACAGCGAGGTAGACATCGATGCCGCCGTTGAAGACTTCACTGCCTCACCTTGCACGGCCAAAAGAAACGCTACCATGTACACCACAAGTCCACCCAGTTTTTGCACGTACGCGGAGGTGAAACAGCTCATTGCCCGGAAGCGGCGCCTGACGAGATTGTGGCGGCTCACCCGCCAGCCCGAATACAAAGTGCTAGCGAAGTGCAACTAAGTGTCAACTGATTTATTTTTCCCGTAAGCTGCGCCTTCCGGCTATGGACCTAACGGCCGGCGGTCAAAGGTTGTACTGCCGTCAGCAAGTCAAGTACCTTGTCGTTACCATGGACCGCACATTACAGTGGACTACCCACCTAAAAGATAGCTCCAACAAAGGGCGGCAGCGATTAAAGTTATGCGCCCCCGTCTTCCGCAGCAAACGGCTAAATATGAAATCAAAACTGATCCCCTATAAGTCCTTAATTCTGTCGGTGGTTCTCTACGCATGTGTGGCTTTTGGCAAATGCATCTGCATCTGCAACGGCACAATCGCACATCCAAATCCTTCAAAACCTCTCCCTCCGTAAAATCCTCCGTGTTCCTATCCTGACATTCAACCAAACCATCCTTCGTGAAACCAACATGCCCTCCATCCCAGATGCTATTACAAAACATGCCTCCTCAGTATGGCCGCGCATTCGACGCCACAAGAACCACCCAGCATCGGCAGTGGTAAGCCGAAACATAGAAAACATGCCAGGATTAAAATGTTTTAATGGCACAATGGCTCGCCACTTTGCGCGCCCATCACCCAGGCCCCAGGCCGCCACCTCGCAACACGCACCTGCTACAAGCTGCCGCACAGCAAAACTGCGGACTGGATTGTATATAGTGTAAATAGTGCAAGTGTCAATAGTGTATATAGTTCGTGCGCTAGTGTTTTCGCGTGAATTAGGGTTGCCAGATCTCCGGGCGCCACCGGGAGTGCCCGGGTTTGGAATGAATTCTCCGGATATACGGGGCAGTGACTTTAATCAACGGGCTTGAATGTCATCTTACTCATTAATCATTTTGAATAATTTGGTTCGAATTCTAATTTCTAATTTTAACAAAACGCTATGTCTCTATTTTTATTCTGGCAACTTTTCTTGTTGCGTCTGTAGTATTCGGTTCACATCATTAAAGAAACACTGGCAAGCCACGGCTACGTCAATTTTTTGTGTTCGCTCGTTCATTGTCGCTAGTCAGTTGGCAGTATCCCGGCAATTATTGGAACGGTCGGATCGTGAGTGGATAGACGCTACCTTTCATAATTTGGATTAGTTTGTTGTTCTGTGATAGTGAGTAATAACAGTGAAATGAAGAGGCGATATGTAAGTTCGTTCCGCGAAGAATAGTTACAGGACGAAATTTATAAAGAATGGTTACAAAAAGTTGATAGTGACGAGTGCATGTGTAAGTGCAGAATATGCAGTATCTCATTTAATATTAAATATGATGGCATGAAGGCAGTGAATAAACATTTACAATCAGAAAGACACAAAGCTAATATTATCACACAAAAGCAAAACCAATCTCTTCTTAAATTCTTAGCAAAACAATTTTCTGCAGAAGATGACAAAATCACTGCAACGGAATTACCTTTGACTTATAATGATGCGAAACACCACCATTCTTACAAGTCTCAAGATTGTGGCAATAAATCACATCCACGTTTTCAGAGATTCTTTTGTAATAACGAAAGTAAGATGCGGCCGAATTAAAAGCGAGGCCTTAGTAAAAAATGTGCTTCTGCCTTATGCTAAAGAGAAGCTACTAAGCGAATTAAAGCAAAGTGTTCCGTTTTCGTTAGGTTCAGACGCTTCAAATAAGGGCAATAAAAAGCATTACTCGATAGTTGTAACGTACTTTTCCAAAGATAAAGGAAAATGTAACGAAGTTCTTGATTTCTATGAAGATGTAAACGAATGTGTAGAAGCATTTCAAATAAACCAAAATCTATTTTATTGGAAAATGGTTTAACACTAAACAATGTAGTTTCTTATTCAGCCGACAATGCTTCAGTTAATTTTGGTAAACATAATTCTGTCTTTACTAGATTAAAAGAATAAAACGCAAACTTAATTAAAGCCAATTGTTGTTGCCATATATTACATAATTGTGCTAAATTTGGTTTCAAGCTTCTAAAATATGACGTAGAAAGTCTAGTTCTTAAAAGTTATTCAGACTTTTCTTCCTCATCAAACAATTCCGAGGAACTTTAAACATTTTGCGAGTTTGCTCAGCATGACTATAGTGAAATATTGCGACACATTATTGTGCGATGGTTGTCTTTGCAGTCAGCTGTGGAGCGTCTTGTTAAGATGTGGCGAGTTTTAAAGATGTATTATGTAGCATGGGGCGAAGAAAAAACGCACTCCCTAATTTGGAAATTTATTAGTTCACAAGATGAAATAAACGAGTATTCACTAACACTACCAGAGTGTTTCCTGTATTTTTTAAATGCAACTCTACCCGTATTTTCTAAAGCAATTATACTTTTGGAAAAAGAGGACACACTTCCCACAGATGTTCACGAGATTATGTTGGAAGTGAAGAAACAAATAGAGGGTCGTAAGGAGGATTTTTATGGGTTTGAAGTCAACATGTCTTTAGAACATCTTACAGAGGAAGAAAGGAATATTCTAATGAAAGAGTGCACACTTGTTTACGACATATTATTAAACTATCTTAATAAATGGTACAACTTTACTGGGAATGACAATGTGTATAAAATTGTATCCGTGCTAGATTTATGTTAACCAAAACTATTTTCATTTAATGGCTTGGCCGAAGTGGGAAAGAAGTTGAAAATTAGTTTCGATGGAAACGAGCTGTATCATGAGTTTACTGTTTTGAAATCGGTAGTATCAAATCTTGATAGGAATTGTTGTAATATGTGGAGTGAGTTTTTTGAAAAAGCAGATGCACCAAATCTGTTTAAAATAATGCAGCATGTCCTAATTCCTGTCAATAACGCGCACGTTGAACGAGTGTTTAGTGTAATGAATGCATTATGGTCGGATGCTAGAAACAGAATGTCAACGGAACTTGTGAAAGCCGAGATTTGTGTTCAGATGGATTTGAAAATAACACGTGAAGATTTTTACAGCACGGTTCTTAAAAAGAAGACATTTCTGAATGCAGCGAGATCCTAAACAATTAGAATAATAAGGTACGCTTTTATAACTGATTTTTACTACTACTTTTATTTAGTTTGTATAGGTTCGATTAGTGGTAATGGTAGCATACGTAGGCGATTAGTAGTAGTGGCTGCGACGGTGGTGGTAAGAATTGTGACCGTAATAATACAAAAAAATCTGTTTGACAATTTCTGTCCCCATTTACTCAAATGTCTGTTGCAGGCAGGCAGGCAGGCAGGCAGGCAGGCGTGCCTTTAAGTCAACTAGCCACTCTCCCCTGCTTATCCCTACAAATTACTTGCGTTTATCACATATGTCTGATTTGTTTTTTATTTTGAAATCTTCCTACACAACCGTAGGCTGCCAAAGACAAAGAATACCTAAGTATATAAAACAAAGAAATTAGAAAAGAACTTCAAATGTTGCAACAGTACATTAAAATAAATATTCAACATTTGAAATATAGTTGATAGTTAATATATGACTAAAATTAATGTCTATAAATAGAAAACAGAATGAAATTATATAAGTAAACGAATCCAGAGATTTACAAAATTATGGGCTAAACGCGTGATTTCTAAACATAGAGCAACTTTAAATATGTTTATAAAAGAACAGTCAAAACAAAGTTCATTGTACTTGTATTTTGCTGGAATATGTTGCATTCCTTATTTAGTGATTCTTATAAATAAAAATATGTTTTATGCGTTGAAAATTAGCCCACATGTACGGCTTTTTTTTGTTTGTTTTTGCATATAATATGCTTTCATGTGCGTCATTTTATTTGTGCAGTAATCAGAATATATTCTACCACAGAATAGCACAGTTTAATCAGTATTAATCTGTGAAATTTATTCTACAGAACAGATGTATTCTCTCTTAAATAACGGTCGTTGATTTTGTTTATGCTTAGGTATAAGTTTTATTGCTGTGTTTGCAAGAAAACCCGATTGCATTCCACTGTGAAGATCAAATAAAAGGAAATGCAATTGCAATTTGCAAGCATTACGGCATAGCTTGAAGTACAAGGTTGATAAATTTCAGGTTAGTGTAAATAATGTGAACCCACGTGGTTACATAAAAGGGAACACTCTGCATATGACAATCACAAGGTGCCCACGTGCGCCAACTGTAAGGGAGAACATGTGGCCTGCTATGGCGGATGCCCAACGAGGAAAGCAGTAATCGCCTCCAGACGACCACAACCACCTCCGCCGAGACAACAGGAGTCCCAGCCTAGGAGGGCGCAGGGGAGCTCCTCCAACAACACCAGGACCTGGCAACCTCTTCCTGAGAGGCAACAGCCACCCAATCCAGAACAACGCCAGGAGAAGTCTTCAAGGCCTACTCTCCCTAAAGTTGTTCGCCAGCCCCCGCGTGACACACGAACGTTCAGAGCTCAGAGGACACACTCAACCCCAGCACAAAAACCGACACCAATCCCAGCTCCCCGGAGTCCTCAACCTACCTCTTCCGCCCGAGGAGGAGCAGGAACGCCCTGGAGCCTGACTTGGCAACCGAGGAATGAGGAGCGCTGATCCCGCTCCTCGGCGCCAGCAGGGAATCAATAGGGCCGATGAGGCACCTGCTCGCCCAAGGACATCTCCTCCCCAACCAAAAGCCCCAACCCTACCCCTGGCTTGGACCTTGCGGGGATGGTGGGGTGGCTACAGCAACTGTTGCTGAACCACGGCCGCCAGATCTGCGAGATCCTGGTTAGGTTCTTTACCGCCAACGACCCGGCTGGCAAAATGGTAGCAGCTATAGAAGGGTTTGTCCTCCGTTACTCCGCTCGCACAGAATGGCGCACCGAAATAAGTCCCGTACCTCGTTTTGGTTCCGTTTGGAACGCTTGCGGTCTAATCGGTCAGGGGAGTGAGCTGCTACATTTTGCCCGCTCCCAGGCACTGGACGTTATTCTAGTCGGCGAAACATTCTTCCGTCTGCCACAGAACGGACCGCCAGGACGTCCAGGAGGCGGCACGGCGGTCTTTGTGCGGCAGAACGTGGTACACCGCCCATTCCAGCTCCCACCTCTTCAAACCATAGAGGCCACAGCTATATGCATGGACATCGACGGAACGGAGGTTTTTGGTGGTCTCCGTGTATCACCCTCCAAGTAGGCAGTTTGCGCCCAACGATTACCTTACACTCCTATCCCTACATCCCGGTGCGATTCTAGAGGGCGACTTCAATGCCAAACATCCGCGTTGGCATTGCGGCCGCAGGGCGGACGCCAGAGGCAATGCAATTATTCGCCTGATCGACGCAGACCCTCCGATTCAAGTGCAGGGTCTCTGGCAACCCACACACCATCCGCGAGGTGGAGGACTGCCCTCAGTCATCGACTTTGCAATCACAAAACATTTCCCATACCATCTCACCCTCACGTCAATCAACGCATTACATTCCGATCACAATCCCGTGTTGGCAGAAATCAACACTAGGATTGCTAGCCATGACTGCTCGTTTCGAACCCGAAGTCGATTGGGTAGCCGTTAGGAATTGCCTTCACACTTCCATTCCACCGAACCCCAGAATTACAGACATTCTATCCTTGGAGGTCGCGGTCTCTTCCTTCATCTCCATAGTGATGCAAACTGCACACAACCTTACAGTCTTTGCTCCAGCCCCCCTACATCCTGATGTCCTTCCAGTAGACCTCACTATTCTTATTCGCCGCTCCTGGGCTGCACTGAGACTGTACCAGCGTCACCGCACGCCGCACAATCGGGAGCTTTTGCGGCGCCTACGCCGACAGGTCCGTCTCCGCTTGCGCGAGCACCATGTGCAAGCGTGGGAGAACACAATGACCAGATTGCGCATCGATGAAGGCGACGTGTGAAGGATAGCAAAAAGCCTCCTCAACCGTCGTGGCCAACACACCTCTCCACTCCAAGTCACCCAAGGCCTCGCCTATGAACCTCAGGCCAAAGCAAATGTGTTCGCCGACTACCTTGAACGTACCTTACGTCCGAGAGATGAACCCCAGGACATCTTTTCCGAGCACGTGCGTCGTGAGGTACGCCAACATTGTCGGCGCTCTCCAGACGACGCGAATCGGCTATCCATTACGCCCGAGTGAGCTCCATGGCGCACTCCTGCGTCTCAAACCCAAAAAGGCGGCCAGACCTGACGGGCTAACCCCCCTCATGCTCCGACACCTTCCCTTCAACGCCGTGCTCTTTCTTACCCGCGTGTTCAACATGTGTCTCACGTCTCACGAGAGTGGCGAGAGGCCCGGGTGATATGATCTTGAAACCGGGGAAGATCCGGTACATCCTTCCAGCTACCGATCCATTAGTCTCCTTTCGACCCTCTCGAAAGTTTTCGAGAGGATGATTCTCAACCGCTTGTCCCCACATTTGGGAGACATTCAAGCCATACCGAACCACCAGTTTGGATTTCGTCCTGGGCATTCGACATCTCAACAGCTGCTGGAGAGGTGGAGACAGCCTCCCTGGGTTTACAGGAGGGTTGTTTCACGGCCGCGGTATCTCGGGATGTTGAAAAGGCCTTCTCAACGACGTGGCATGAGGGTCTCCTATACAAACTCATCCAACTGGGATTACCAATACAGATGATCAACATTATACACAGCTTCCTCCGACACCGCACGTTTAAGGCTACAGTTGCGGGGAAACATCTATACTTAGGCCAGTTAGAGGCGGAGTCCCCGAAGGCTCTGTATCATCCCCCACTCTTTTTAGCGTCTTTATGGCAGATTTTCCAACACAGCAGCAAGTCGAAATGGCCCAGTATGCTGACGACGTGCTGCTGTATTGCTCAAACAAAAACCTCCTCAGAGCCTTCAACACCATACAGAAACACCTCCGCCTCACCCAGCAGTGGTGCCGGCTTTGGCGCATGTCCGTCAACGCGGACAAGAGCCACGCTATGTTGCTTACTAAGCGCCACATCCCTGCAGACTGCCCCACATTTCAATTCCGAGGCCCAAGGAATGAGTGGAGAAATTCTATTACCTACCTGGGGTGAAGTTGGACAAGGGTCTAACTTTTCGCGAGCACATCCATGATGTCTCGGCACGGGTGCAGGGGGCAATCGCCTCCTTGTACCCGATGCTGAGATCTGGGATGCCTGTTCGCTTAAAGTTACACCTTTTTCGAGCGGTGATAATCCCCCTTATGCTGTATGCCTGCGGGGTCTGGGGTATGGCCGCAGACAGCTGGCTGCTATGTCTACAACGGGCGCAGAATAGGGGACTCGGTCCATCTACTCTGTCGGCCGCTCCTTCCCCGTGAGACTACTGCATGAATCCTCATCTCTTCCATATGTGGAAGATGAAATTAGGCGCCGGGCTACAAAATTCTACGCAAGTTTACCAAATCATCAGAGCATCCTGGTCAGATCTCTTGGGGATTACAACCCTAGAACTCGCCGTCTTCGGCGTCATCGGGTTCCCCGCATGGCATGCGGGCACATTGGATAACTGAGGAGAAACACCAAGAAGCAGCACAAGCTGACCTCCATTGTAATCCCATCCAAGAGATGATTGGTCTCAAAATTAATCCCAAGAACCTAAAGACAATTGACAAAACATAAAAACACCAGGGTGCAGAAGGATTGCCGCACCCTAACAGGCAGCTGTCGAGGAGCTATATGCTACCTCCCTTCTTTCTACTCATTCTAAAAATGAAACCGTCATCCTAAAACATCATTTCTTAAAACAGTCTTCCTGTGGTAAAACCCTATTGAGGGTGGATACACAGCAAGCTCACTCAGGCTAAAACTTAGCCTGCCAGCAGCCAGTCGGAATCGAATGACAGTCACTCGGACTTGGCATGACAGGCTACTTTCCTACAACTTAACTATTTTATTGTATAACACAAATACACATATTGTATGACAAACTTAGCAGATACATATTTTGGTTTGAAGAACTTCGATATTGGATTATGGCCGGTATCACTACATACATGTAACGTAGAAGCATAATGTGGCGTAAATACTTAAGTGAGATGCTTTGATATCCAGAGGTGTCGTTAGAGAATGGGGATTTGTTTACGCAGTTGTTGCCAGAACGAAGTCAGGGAAATGGTGAAATTGTTGGGACACTGCGCTTACCCGCCACATTCCGTTTACCTTCCGAACAGCAAGGTGCCACCACCGCTTCTACCACATGACTGTACCCATGGTACATTGTCCCCACCACTATTTAATTTCTCCACTGTATTCCTTTCACATGCAAACTATCCTATCCTTGCCCCAATCCTAATGATAAACTCGAAATATATTCGAATGGGAGTGTTCACAACCGACGGGAAGCCTTCCCGGGCCCCGGGAACGGGAAAGAAGACTTTGTCAAGTTTTGACTTTTTCGTTCTCGGACACCACATATTAGATCTTCTAATCTTAAATCCTGACACCTCAGATGCATTAAACGTTGTTTCTTCTACTGAAAGGGTCATCTGTAGTTTATGTGCAACTCAAAACTGGCTGTTGCCTCAGAAACAATGGCAAAAGTTACGGCTTTTTTTAATTAATTTGGTCTTCACTGAAAACTTTAACAAAAGTAACAGTTAAGCGGCCCTTCTTATATAGTCATTTTTGGCGACTTTTGGAAGGAATTGCTGCCAATGTGAGTCATTTCGAGTTTTAGACGCGCAAATCCCTCGGCTACGCCCTGTCGTCGCTTCGCAGTTCTACACTCCTCTCCTTCTAAAAACACATCCCTCGGCTACGCTTTGAGGCTGAGGGCTCTCAATCGTGTTTTCAACTATATGTTGGGATTTCAAATGTTGGCTTTAAAGAACAAACGTAATGCGGGTTACGGACGTTTTAAATGAAGATGAAAGTAATGCGGAGTTGCCCATTCCTTTAATATAAAATAAACTGTATTCCTTCCATGTGCAAATTATCCTTCCCTAACCCCATAGCTTTAAAATAAGTGAATTACAATGTATTCATTTCATGTGCAAACTTTTCTTTCCTTGACCCTTTCCTTTAATAAAACAATGCATTATTTAACAAAAGGGAAGTGTCAAACAATGTGAACAGTGACAAATCACAATGTTGCAAATTTCGATTCCAACCTTTTCTCTCTCTAAGGCTCACTCTGACCACGTGACCTACCTCACCCCAGGTCACTTACTTCAGTGGTGAGGGAACTATCTTGTTTGGAGGGGAGTCGGAAAATTCCTGGATATGGCAGGTGAGCACAGAGTCCTAACAATTTCATTATTACCGTCATTTGGCCACATACACCCCCATTTTAACTGCTGTTCTTATATAGTGGTTGCTGGCGACATTTTGAAGAGTTGCTAACTGAAGAAGACAAAATGTCATGAAAGGAGTCAGTGGAGTTTAGTCTCAAGATATTTACAGCTACGCCCAGTCGTCGCTCTGCAGCAACTGCTCCTCTTTCTACTAAAAAAAACCATCCCTCGGCTAAGCTTTGCGGCTTAAGCCCTCAATATTGGCATCAGAAGGACAACAAGCACAAAGTTCCCATAATGCCTGGAGTTGAATGCATGTGATGGGAGTTGTGTAACATGTTAATATGGAACAAAAGTGACAAAATATAATTAAATCATCATCAATAACAATATGGTTTAAGCCATATGACCTGTGCCATCTTCACATAGTGTTTATTAAACTGGTCATGCCATCGTTATCTTGGCTGGCCCACATTTCGTCTTCCTTGAGGTTTATAGTTATACAATATCTGGGGTAAGTAGGCTGTCTCCATTCTAAGTACATATTCATGCTATTCTTGTGTATATTTTTGTATTCTAGAATACAAGGTACGTTCAGCTTCTTCCTGATATCCACATTCCGTCTACGATCTAGTAAATTATATCCTGCAACTAGTCTTAGAAGTTTCATCTCAGCTGCTTCTATTCTGTTTTATATATTATTATTATTATTATTATTATTATTATTATTATTATTATTATTATTATTGCTACTATTACTACTCAGATGACGATTGAGTGAGCTTTGCTACCAATTGATAAGAGAAGAGGGGAACCAGAAACATTCCACAAAAAAATGATGAGGTTCGAACCCACTAAGGCAACTCATAGAGGAGAAGTGAACTCTGAAATCAAACTCCTGGTTGTTTTTGTGCGGAGGACCAGTAACCCATCTGCATAAACACAATACTACTCAGAATCTCCGCAAAGTTAATATAATTAATAGGGAGCGTATTCCTATGACAAGTCATATTAATTTCTTTAACTTTATTTTATGTAATTTTGTATTTTTAACATGTTTCTAAGAATGATTATCAAAATGAAACGTTTCTATAGGGCATATAAATGCATATTTTGGTTTCATTTAGAATCAAATCTATGTTTTAATGCCATATTTTGGTAATTTTCAGCTGATAGATTTTGTTTATGATAATGTTGGAAATAGCCATAGAAATTATTTTTCAGAATAGAATGGAAAATACTTTTACTATTAGTGTTAGAAACTGGCCTGCAGAATGTTTCCAGCAGGTATAATCTATTGTTAGGCCTCAGTCTATTGTATACATGGATGCAGGTAGAGGCAAGCAAGCTAACCAGCCCTCTCTCTTTCTTGCAATTTAGCAAATTTCTTCACTTTTAATCTCACTCTTTCACTTTTCCTTCCTCCTTCAACATCTAAAATGACTCAAAACGAACATCTTCAATCATTCAGTTGCTTCATGATTGTGCTCTTGATTTGTGCTTCTAAGATACCTAAAGTGAAAAGCTCGGTCAGTGAAAAGTTGCAGAGTTTTGTTCAAGAGTTTGATAAAGAAGCATTCAGTATGGATGTAGTCACTTTATATTGTAAAATGTGTGAAGTAAAAGTTAGCACTGAAAAATATTTCACTGTGCAACAACATAGCAACACTGCAAAACATAAGAATTGTGTGACTAGACATTCAGTAATTGAAACTAGGCAACATTTGCTATTCGAAAATCTGGCTAGGAGTTCTAAGAGTTCATAATCTTTGCAAGATGATGTGTAATAGTCATGTAAAGAAATTGAACAGTGAAAAGTTCAAACAATTTCTTGAAAAGTATGTAACACCCTGTTCCCAATGAATCTACTCTCAGAAAAGACTACATAACTCCATGTCATTAAATGTGTGTGAGTGACAGAAAGATTTGGGTTTCAATAGAAGACAGGCCTGGAGAAATATTCTTCCTTACATGTGAAGTGCTAGACAAGGTTAATCTTTCCTCCATTGCAGTTTTCTTTGACCATTCATTGAAATTGTTGTGGCCAGATGGTAACAAGAGTGAGCACGTCCTTCTGTATGTGACTGACGCTGCTCCATGCATAGTGAAAGCAGCCAAGGGACATTAAATACTTTACCCTAAAATGCTATATGTGACATGTGTAGCACATACATTACACAGGATGGCTGAAGAAGTCTGAAGTAGCTACCCGGAAGCAGATAAATTAATATACAATGTTAAATATAGATATTTTTGAAAGTGAGTAAAGGGATAAAGAAGAGTAAATTAATTTGTAAACCTATTCAGGAAGAAAATATATGACAAAGCTCCACTTCACAGTCAGAAATTTAAAGAAGCAGCACCTTTGTTGCCCTTTCCTCCCCAGCCTGTCGTCTTAACTTGTTGGAGAACTTGGCTTGATGCTGCAGTCTACTGCTACAACAATGTTGATATAGTGGAGAAAATCATAAAGTCCTTTAATCCTGCCAAATCATCTTGTATAAAAACTGCCAAGATTTGTTTTCAAGTGCTACCATAAAAGTGGATCTGGATTGCATATCTAGAGCAATCACATAACTAGAACTTTCAGGTGTAGAAATAAGTTATGCATTGGATGTTCACATGCATTGAAAAACTTAACACATGAAAGGAACAATTGCAGCTAGAGTAAGTGGAAAATTAAAAAAGGTACTGGAAAAAAATAGCGGACTTCTGCAACTGCGTGGAATAAGTGACATTCTTTGTGGAAACCAAAAGTGATTATAGTATTTTCTCTTTCACAGAGTCCATTCTTGCACTGGAGTTTGCAGTTTAACCTTCATTTTTAACAATTCAACATTTTTTATAAATTTTGGCATTTGACATTTTTATGAGGAAACTGTCAAATCATATTTCTGTCAGTCTATAGTATTTGTATAAAAAAAAAGTTTGTGGCATGTAGATGTTATGCATTAAGTCATATTTTTTTATTTTTTGGTCATATTTTTTATGTCTTTAGGTCATAAATGCATGCATATTTCTTACACTTAGGTCATAGAAATCTGTCCCCTAATAATTAAGTATGGTAACCAAAACATCCAATAGTGTTCCTTATGTTTAATAATGTTAAAAAAGTAATAAAGATATTCCTGTAGATGCATGTATAATGAATGTGGCTCCTACTCATATACAGTACATTATCCCATATCTTAATGTATGTATCACAATTATTTGCACTTCAAATTTTGTGAATTATCCAGGTCTCATTTTCTGCCCCCATGTGACTGTCCCCATCATATTTCCTTTCTCGCATATCATGCCCCATTCCTTAAAAAAAATTAATTAATTAAAGTGTGTTCCTTTACCTCAATCCTTTAAAATAAGTAAATGAAATGTATTCCTTTCACTTGCAAACTATCTTTTCACATGCAAATACCTTTTCTTGCTCCATTTCTTTAAAATAAATAATTAATAACTTAAAGTATTGGTAAACAGAAGAGAAGAATGTGAAATAAGGAATATTTAATACATGAGTACTAAACGTGAGAACTGTCAAACAATGACAAATTAATCACATTATTGCAAATTGCAACAGTACCAACATTTTCTGCCACCACCTGTGCCGCTACAATATTTCCTCTCTGACTACTAGGCTACCACCACCAGTACTTTCTTTTCCAAGTGTGCATTGCATTGAAACACTAGTGGTGGGGTCACTTAAGGATGCCGAGAACTCACAGACCTGGATAGTTTACTAATGAGAAAAAATTGCATACTTTATGACATTCTATTTTGGAGATATTTAATAACATATTTTCATACATTCATTCCGCACATAATAAAACTAGAACAAATATTGCTGCACTCTAATGTGAAATTACTTAGCAATTTAGGAAACGATTTTTTTTTTACTCTATTTTATTTTATGTCGCTTTAACTCCTTGGTCATATCGTGATGGATCTGTTGGTGGATAACTCTTAGAACGATATGTGATGGACAGTTAACCTTCTGGGTCTCATCCCCATAACCACCCGCTCCGTCACGTGTCACAGAGACCCTAGCGCATAGCTACTGAATCTTCTGCTTCGTGCCATGCAGATGGCATTAGGGTGTCGTCCAATCCAACCGCCACCCCATATAAAGGCGGACAGTTAGCCTTCTAGGTCTCATCCCTGTAACCACCTGCTTCATGCCGTGTAGATGGCATTAGGGTGCCATCCAGTCTAACCGCTGCCTCTGCACAGAAAGGCGAACAGTTAGTCTTCTATGTCTCATCCCTGTAACCACCTGCTTCATGCCGTGCAGATGGTTAGGGTGCCGTCCAGTCCAACCGCCACCCTCACATAGAAAGGAGGACAGTTAGTCTTCTAGGTCTCATCCCTGTAACCACCTGCTTTGTGCCATGCAGATGGCATTAGGGTGCTGTTCAGTCCAACCACCGCTCTCACACAGAAAGGCGGACAGTCAGCCTTCTAGGTCTCATCCCTGTAACCACTTGCTTCATGCCATGCAGATGGCATTAGGGTGCGTCCAGTCCAACCGCCGCCCTCACACAGAAAGGCGAATGTTAGCCTTCTAGGTCTCATCCCTGAAAATGCCATCTTGCTTCGTTACATGCACACAGAGACCCCCAGCGCATGCCGTGTAGATGGCATTAGGGTGCCGTCCAGTCTAACTGCTTACATTGTCTGTAGATAGATGGCATGGCATTCGCTATTACCACTTATTTTTCATTTTACTATTGTTTTAGGCTTAAGATGGAACTTTGGGTCGTGGTATTAAATATCCAATCCAGTATTTACCTTGACGACTGAGGAAAACCATGAATAAACCTCAAGACAGATTGGTCGGCCCATGGGATTTGAACCCGGGAGCTCCCAAATGCAGGCCACAGACTTTACCGTCTAACCCATCCCGCTTGGTAGTGGTGAACTTGTTTTGGCTTGTATCAAGTATAAATTGTTTTGACATTTACAATCCACAAAGACAAGAGGATGCTTATCCATGTATTAGAACCAGCAATCAGCTGGAGAACAAGCAATTAAACATTGCAACATTTAGGCTTTAACCTACTGTAGCTATGATACAAAAATTATTCTGTACTTCATGGTAATCTATTTCGGAGGTATTTAATCACATATTTTCATTCATTCCTCACATAATATAACTAGAATAAAACAAGTCTAATTTGAAATTACTTGGTATTTTAGGAAACTACATTAGACGATGAGCCATGTGAATTCCCTGATGTGGAGCGCTCATGCATGCAGCATAAAACAGGCAGCAACAGACACCTTCCTGCAAGGTGTCCGCATCAGGACAGAATTTGGTGCAGACAAGTTAGTCAGGTTTACCTTCTTGTGCCTGAGGGGTTGTTCCATAATTCAGATACAAATGGATGTGAAGGTAACTTATGACACAGACATTGATGGAGGAGCTTCTTTGAACGTGACCACCAAAGTAGCGTGGTACGAATTCCTGGACAGCATTGATGATATTGTTGAGGTTGGTGAAACTCGCCTCTTTAAGAGGAAGTGTAAAGTTGGCTGTCAAACTTGGCTTGTGGGCGATATTAACCACACTACAAAAGAAGATTTGGAGTAATTGTGCCGAATCATGCCAGGGTAACACTGTTCCCAATTTTTACAGCATCATATTATTATGGCACTTTCATCATCACTGATAAATGGTGCACCTACAATGGTATCAGCAGATAGTTCTGCAGCCACAGCAAGATCAGCCACAGCTGCAGCTTTGTTCGTGAAAATCCACTGTGGGTGCTGAACATGCCTTCAGCAAGGAGTGCCTCAATCAGCAATTGAAGGGGCCTGCACCAGGTGCTCAGCTATGGCTTTAAAGATTCCACATCCAGAATAAAGAGAGGTTGTGTAGAAAGCTTAAAACCATTCTCTGGCATTGTACAAATGTGCAGTATGTATGCTACAAAACTTGGCTGGCAGGTGCACGGCCCATTTGACCTTCGCTGCATTTCCTTACACGTGCTTCTCTTCTAGTCCAGTTCACACATGAACAACATTAGGAGTTTTTAGAAGTGTTTGGTTTTGCTTTAAGTGTTTTCAAAATGCCTCAATCACTGTATACAGTACCACAAAGAGTGTGTATGTACAATATGTATGTGCTTACATCATGTAGGGAAGTTGTAAGGCAATTTGAAACTAAATTTCCTGGCATGCATGTTCCGAGTAGAGAGGCCATTCGTTTGCTAGTAAATAAATTCAGGGAGACGGGATCAATTCATGATAGGAAAAGAAAGGTAAAAAGGTAAGTGCTTACAGGGCAGAAATTAGATGAAATCAGAGAAAGGTTAGAGCGGTCACCTCGAAAATCTCTCGTGCTCCTTGCACAAGAAACTGATATTTCAAAAGCTTCAGCATGGAAAGCAAAAAAACTCAAACCATACAAGGTTACTGTTGTCCAGGAATTGCTAACACATGATCAGAGTCTGGTAAATTTCTGTAATTGGATTTTGAGGAATGTTAATGATGGAACAATCCATCCATGATTAATACTGATCAGTGACGAAGCATGGTTTCATTTACATGGTCATGTGACATCACAACACAACTGATATTATGCTATAAACAAACCCAATTTCATTCTTGAAACTCCCTTGCATGATCAAAAAATCGGATATGGTGTGCAATAAATGGATACAGAATAATAGGGCCTATTTTTTGTGTGTGCCATGAATGCAGAAAGATACAGAAATAATATACTGACACCATATTTTGAACAGCAAATGGACATTGAATGTCGGTCTGGATATTTCTAGCAGGACTCTGCCACCGCTCATACAGCTGGTGAGTCATTACACAGTTTATTGCGGAAATTTTTGAGGTTAGAATCATTAGTAAGAGTTTATGACCCGCTTCGTCCCCTGATCATGAAATTTTTATTTATAGACAACTTGAAAAATAAAGTATACATAACTAATCCCATACATTAGAAGAATTAAAACAAAATATCAGGACAGAAATTAACGCTATTTCGGAAGCTGAACTAATGCGTGTGAATGGAAATTTCCTCAGAAGATATATTGATGCAGATGGACAACATTTCCAACATCTTCTGTGATAATTCTGATATTGTCTATTGTAATTTGATAATTGTTAATGTATTCTGAGATTAGATTTGATGTCTATGCATGCGTGACCAGGTAACAGTCCAAGTTGTACAGTATGTGACCGGGAGACGGGCCGTGCGCCTGCTGGCTAAGTTTTGTAGCATACATACTGTACACACACGTGTACTAATAAACCAGCCAACTCATGTATGAGAAGCACTGTGCATATTGATAGTATATGCAGTGTATAAATCAGCACATAATTTTAGTACTAGCATTTTCTTGTATTATTTCATCTGTTGTAGAAATATGTTGTAAATTACTCTGTATATTAGTGATCATGATTAACAGTTGCAATTTACAGGTTTGTAAGCAATAAAGTTGTTATAATGTTATTAGTTATTGCAGTTGATGGTTTTATCAGGATGCCTGAATAGATGAGAAAGTTTAATATGTGCATGGTTATCTCATCATGATACCGCTGTAGTTCAAGTTCTGGCATTGGCATTGAGTTTCTCAAGTTTGTTTCAGCCTTCCAAGTTGTTACTCATGTTAGATGCAAAGATAGCAGCTGGGGGGAGAATCCTCTTGTTTAAATAATAGCTCTAATAGCATTTTAGGGTACATATCAGAAATTATTACATCTAGAACAGTGGTATTTTATATCAAACACACACTCGTTTCTAAATACAATTAAGCAACTATTACCTTGAGAATATGTGCTGCCTAAAAAGAAATGTCAATTTCAATGCGTAGTTAAATTATTAAATGTAATTTATCAACCAGCAATAACATCTCTTGGTTTGCCAAGAGGCACAGAAAGTTAAAATATTGATTTAGTTTATTTTGGTTAATATTGTAGTTGTCTAATTATATAATGTCTTCAAGTTAGACCCTATGGCCTGTTCTGAATAGAAGTCATCTTGCCATTATATAATATATTAAATTATATGGTTATTGCTAAACAAGTTTTAACAGTATGTATGTTGCCTAAAAGTGCAGATCAGTGTTGGATGAAATGGAGTAATGCTCCAATGGTTGACATTAGCTTTCAGAAATGTTATTGCTGATAGTTCTTTATCCCTTCTTTGCAGAGAAATTTGCAAATGCAACTCTTGATATAGCAAGTTAAATACTCTAAATAAATAAAATTTTCCTTTTGATTCAGCATTTATTACTGTATTCCCTACTAAATAAATTGGCAGGCATTTTGTCATGGTTAAGAATTTCTATGTAAGAGAAAAAAATGAGAGTACACCTATATTTAAAAGTATAAGTACACAACCTCTCCCTTATTATTTGCATCTATTATTACATTGATGGAGATACAAACCCTTGCTAATTCCTGGGTGTTTAAATCCAATAGACTGACAACAGTAAAAGCTGTCTTTGTTTGATGATTGAACTTCCAAGGTCGATAAATTTCAGCCTTAGCAGTGTATCTTATGTGGCCAAAAGTGCCTTCAAACGATGATGGTATATTTGAAGGAAGATGCATGTTGAAAGGATACACGTACTCCCCAGGAGCTAGGGTGGTTTCTCCTGAACATAAATAAAAAAACATGTTTAGAAAAGCTCAAGTAATGACTTTTGAGCAGTAGATGTATGGCCTATAGTTGTATGGAAGCATTTTAGACACTGGAATAAATGGGAAAGGGAGGTATGGTCTACTGGCGCTAAAGCGCACAAGGGCTTGTGACCCTGTAACTTTGAAATAATTTCTGTATAAATTGTTAGCTCAGAAAATATTATAGAATTTTAGACGCAAAACCTGAATATTTCAGCCTGTGTATTGTAGCATACAAGAGAAGTATGCAATTTAAACAGCTTTTCAGGCGAAGGCAGACAACTTGGTGTGTGTATGTGTGAAAAGAATGGTGTAGGGTGTAGAGTACATTGTCCTTCCGTCCAGGCTTAGCCGTATAAAATGCATTGCTACAAGGAGTTATGATGTGCAAGGGGAACACATAGGTGTCTCAGGGAAAGGTTCATACACACTTCTCCCTATTAAAAAACTGCAAGAGGAGCTTCCCTAAGTTGTGTGACATGATGTCAACATTATTAGTTCCCATCAGCTGTTTGCTCTTTTGTGCCAATGGCTTATGAGGAATCTAAACTTCAAAAAACACTTCCACTATAAAGGCAATTGAACTGACATCCTTAAATAACATTCATTATGCTTAAGAAAGAGCCAGTGTATAAGAGTAAACTTGAATGGTTAGTGAGAGGAGGATCACAGAATAATCCAATGGCTTATTAAGAATACAAACCAGAGGAAGCTCTTTCACTAAATTCAACTAAAGTACCCTTAAATAACATTACATGTTTAAAAAGGCCAGTATTATCACAAGAGTAAATTTGAATGATCTCATTACATTTTATTATTTTTAATACACTTAACCCCCCCCACTGCCGAAAGTAGTGACGTTACAGACAGTCATATTATTTAAATATGTTACTTTATCCTAAGTATTTATAATTATTTCTGACAATTCTTGCATGTAGTTTCTGAACAAGAGTATGCAGCAAAATAATAATAATAATAATAATAATAATAATAATAATAATAATAATAATAATAATAATAATAATAATAATAATAATAATAATAATAATTATTATTATTATTATTATTATTATTATTATTATTATTATTATTATTATTATTAAAAATCTGAAATGCATAATAAAATTCAGTGAAGGGGAATTATTTATTTTAGTAAACAATTAGTGTTCAGTGAATATTTTATGTCAGATAAAAATTGAAATCTGGTACATAAAATTACCTTTAAGTATAATTATTTTTGTGAAAAGTAAATCTTATTTATTTATTTTTTCATAGCATCACTTATTTTTGCAGTGCTGTGAGATAAATTTGTGTCTGTGAATTTTATGCAAAGTTTTTTTCTTTAAGTTGTGCCCCACCAACCAAAATGTGCATGAGCTGCCAGTGAGGTACTCTTGAGATGTTTGCAAGTTTATTGCCCATACACTCAATTACAAGTTTCAAGCATTGTCCAAGTACAAAGATAAAAACTTAAGTTACAGTTTAGAAAATATACATGATTGTTTACACTTCGTTGAAAGGTTACAGTATGAATATTGTATGCAGGCTCTTTCAAGCATTGTTAAGTACAAAAAAGAAAATCATTAATATTATATACAGGATGAAAGCTGCATGTGTGGGTAGGCTGCCACCTGAACAAAAACAAGTCAACAGAGTATTGTTGTTATTGTCAACTATTATTAAGAAATACACATGATAATGGGAATATCATAAAAGGAGAGAAAGTCTGAAAATGTTAATATTACAGGATGTGAAGTTTTGCAAAAAATTAACTACAACTTCCTGGCAACTCAGTAATGGAAAACATATTTATTTTTATCTGCTGCAAATTTGTATTTAAGAAGTTTGTCTCCAAAAAAAAAAAAAAAAAAAAAACTTACTGCATGCAAACTGTTATAAGTTTATAAAAGAAATTCTGGTGACCCTGCAGCATGGAATAAATTTGAATTTTCACATCTTTAAAACCCTGGAGCTTGTTCAGGCATATCATTCATCAGAAACCAGCAATGTTTGTATGTCATAGTTTGGATGAGCCAGCTATATTGATAAGTTACTCCAATGGTGATGTCACAACAGAGCTGATATGAATTTTATGTTCATTCAACTTACACATACCCACCCTTTTTTAAGTCTAATCAACCATGTGTTTGCTTTAATGAAATCAGTTATCTTTTAATGACACAGGAATACAATCAAGAGCATTTTTTTTGGTTTTGAATAAACACAAGAAATTTTTCATGCGAAAGACAAACAACCTCTAGCTCTTCTTTCATGGAATAAAAGCCAGCTTATCCATTGGGGGATATTTATTAGGTACATTTTTTTAATCCAGTAATGCTCCACAATAGACCTAAATACTTTACCTCCTGAATGAAGAGCAAATTTATGTTCGAAGTACAGCTCATGTCCTGTATAATGCACTGTTTGTCTAGTGTGTCCCGGACCAATGCGTCTTGCGCCAGTATGGCTTGGACCAGTATGTCTATGTCTAGTGTGCGTCCAATGAACCTCAGCTTCTCCTTTGAGTTTTAGCTCTAAACCTAAAGTAAATACAAGAAAAGAAGGGTACATTATAAATAATATTAGTGACGTACCTACTGCTCAGATATAATCAAACGTAATTGATGATTATTATCCCAGAGGAGGTACCTATATAAAAAACTTAAGTGCTAACTTAATTCTAGGATTCATTTCCAGTGTTATTAATCAATACTAGTTTATAGAAAGAGAAAATGTTAGTGTATGTAGGGTAATGTCTCCTTTTTAACAGAGGCATACTACATTTTAGGAAATACAGCTTTTAAAGATTCATTACACAAGTGATTATGGGAATTATTATTATTTCCCTTCATGGGAAATACTTTTGATGTTCATTTCATCACAGTCTGAAGAATTTAATGGCTTTAGTTTTCTGATAATATTAGCGATTTCCAGTGAGGTATTGGCACTTGTTTGTATTCATTATGTTGATTGCAAAATCATGGGTGCAGCTTGTTAGTGCATCCTTTTTATTGTCGGAAACATAAACTTAGTTTATACCTGTTAGTGTGTATAAATATATGCAGATATTTAAAGGAGAACATATAAAAAATCTCTGATGTGTTACACTCACATGACTTTCTCTACTCTTGTACAAACTATTTTTACAAACGCTTATTCTCCATATGCTTCATGTTAATCGAGATGTTAATCTTATTGCTAATTTTCTTGTAGATGCAAGGGGAATTAGCTAGGTTTTAAGCGATAATCAAATCCTTTAAGCGCTGCTTGCTATGTGGCGCATTCCATTCCCTTTGCATGTCCAGAACATAAAAAAAATGAATTACGAATTTGAGAAAAGGTATAAGTATTGAAAATTTAAGAGAATAACAAGCAATATCTCGAAAATGGTTTACTCAACAAAAAAATGTATATGACATAAATTGTGTATGAAGAATACTTTTGGAGACATTCCCAAAAAATTCGAGATAAACATTTCATTTCTCATGAAAATATCTTAAACATATGATATTTTAATCAAAATGGTTAGAGCCATTTTTGAGAAAATTAAAATTTTCGAAAAATGTTCCATGTAAAGGGTAATCTGGGGTGGGGGGATTTTCTTGAAAACCTTTGTATCGCATCTCTGGAAGATACTGAACCTAAATACCAAGTTTGGTGTTTATCCAACTGTTCGTTTCTGAGTTACGCTGTTCACAGACACACACACATGGACATGAATCCAAAAATGCTTTTTTTGGATTCAGGGGGTCTCAAAACATGTACTTCCGGTGAAATCTTGGTATCGAATTTCTGGGTGGAATACAATACTTCCCCTACTTACTATACGTAATAGGGAAGGTAAAAATTTTAAAATATAATGTGAGTGTTACTTATTTGAGCATAGAATTAAATGTTAAGGCATTCTATGAAATCTTCAAATAAGCACCTGCTGTGATATAGACATTGCTTTCAGTGATAGGCAGAATAAATTTTTTACTTTCTGTACTACTTACCTAGAGTAAGTAGCTGGGAAGCACTGCACTACAACCAAAAATTTTATACCAAAATTTCAGCAGAAATACACATTTGACCCTGAATAAAACATTTTTAGAAAAGGGTCTGCTTGAGAGAGAGAGAGTGAAGAGCATATTCAAAAATGAATATTTTAAATACCAAGTCCGGCAACTTCCAAGAATGCCACACAACTTTCAAGAAAATCCACCAACCACAAATTATCTTTTATATGGAACATATTTTCTCAAAGTGCCTATTAAGTATATTGATCAAAATACAGTATGTTTAAGATATTTTAATCTCATTCGGAAGGTCCCGGGTTCAATTCCCCTCGATTGTCCACTGACCTTGGGTTTTTCGTGGTTTTCCCTGGTGGGTAGGCGACTACTGCGGTAGTTTTTCATCTACCAATATTTCCTTCCCATCAATTTCCCTATCATTCCGTCTCATCTTGCAGATGTGCTTCTAGGTGTCGAGGCCTATGGCAGTGCCGGACAGGTGGCGCAAATGCTTGCTCAAAAGAAGGAGTACTCCCCGTGAACACTAGAGGGCTGCTTGGCCGACATCGTTTATCGCACTTTCAAGGCAGCTTCGTAGGGGAGGGTCTTCGAGCCTGGAATTGTTAAGTACTTCTGCGCATTTCTTGGGCCTCGGCCTGTAGCCTACTTCATCCCTTCCTCCTGTGGGATGGTAGACGCAGTGGATCTATGTAAGTCAAAGTATGCGAGGTGTCCCCCTCCGTTGTATCATCTATAAGATATTTTCATAACAATAAAATATATATCTTGAATTTTGTGGGAATAGCCTGTGCAGTCTGCTTCATTCTGAATTACTTTTGTATGCTGGTAAACTGTAATAGCAAAATAGACAAAAAAAACCCATCTCGTTAATGTACATTTGTCAAATAGTTTTTGTGGTGCTAACCATTTTCGATATATTCTTTATTATTGGTTTGAACTTTCAAATACGTATACATTTTTTTCAACTGGTAATTCGCTATTCTTTCTTCTTTTTTTTTGTAGTGGTCATGCAAGAAACGGAATTTTCAAGGCCATTACATAGCGACCCGCTTTTTAAAAACCTGGCTCGCTTTAGCTTGTATCCTTTTTATAGAAGAGAGACAATCACTGGAATGCAACACATTAGATTGTCTTTCATATAAACTACTTCTCTACCTTCCACTCCTTATTTGGAATCATTTATATGATTCAAACGAAGTACAGTAGTAAGAAAGTGTGGGTTCAAGCTCATGTCAAATCCTTGATTAATCTCTATCGTCCATCTAAAGATTTTAATCGGTTCTTAATAAATAACCGCTATGGTTCTTAGCGTCCCATTTTACATTGGGCGCGAAAGACCCAAAATTTTGTTCAGAGGCCTCTATCAGGCTTGAGGTTCTTTAACTGTCGTAAATTTACGACACGGGAACCACCGGCTTTACTCCCCTTCCGAAGGAAGCCATCCTAAGGATTTTTACGCCCGAAAAAAATCCATGGCCCTCCGCCGGGTTTGAACCCCCAATTTTGGGAACTAGAGGCTAGCATGGTATTCCTAGACCACGGAGGACGACATCGGTTCTTAATCTCCTGGAATGTGGCGTATGGAATAATGTTGAGAGAATTAAGAATCTGATGCACTACGAGCTTCTGGATGCTGTATAACTTTTGGATTGACTAGGTCGTTGTCGTCCTCCGTAGTGTAGGGGTACGAGTACCATGCTAGCCTCCAGTTTTTGAGATTGCGGGTTCAAACTTGGTAAGTAGTGCCATATTTATGGAATCATTAACTGGGCGTTCTTCACAGAATGTCTAAATATGTAATGCTCTGTTAGAAAACCCACTGATTGCATACTTAGAAGAGCTCATCGTTTAAAGGCATATTAACTTCGTTGTATTTAAACGATGTTAAATAAATGAATACTAGGAGGCTAAGATAGGGAAGGTTTTAATTCGGAGGCAGTAACAGCCGCATAAATACATCAGCAATAGTATATTTATCATTCTCAATTAAAAATAAGCGCAAATGCAGCATTTCGGGCAAGACTTTAAATTTTACACACGTTATTTCATGAAGGCATTCACAAAGAACCACGCGACGCCAGAGTCTGCAAACTTATGGTTGTGTTGCGTGCATAGATGACCTCTGCATTTCTTTCTCTATACGTTGTCAGTTTCTGATCAACACATGACCGCGGTACGAGATTTTACGGCATCTGCTGTACTTAGTGTTCTTGCATTTGGCCTTGCCTTGCCAGATGCTGATCTGATGTTTTGATACACCACCTTTTATGCCGTATTTATTTATAAAGATTAGATTAATTTTAATTGGATATTACTGGTTATGTTATTCAATTTGAAACTTGCGGTACGCTCGGAAGATTTACGGATGTAAAAACCCGTGCCAACTTCTTACGTTACGTCTACGTATGCATAGTGAATGGTTTTCACTCACGCCGGCGCTTATGTCTGCATGGTGAATGGAGCCTCACACAGCATGCTTCTCTTCCAAACAAAATTAGAAACATAATAAATGAATGGAAACGTGTACGGCAAAGAATGCGCAACACTTTATATAAACAGAACACAACAATTTAAAACAGAATGTCCTAAATTTCATCCACAAATTAGATAGAGATTTAGAAAAAGCCTTTAGTTCCACAAATATCTAAAAACTCGCACGTAGGATAACTAAACCTCGCATCAGCAAAAGATGCAAGCCAATTGAAGGTGCAACAGAACCAGTGTACATCAATGCAGAAAAATCAGTTGTCAAGCCCGACTAGCTAGAGAACCTATATAAGGTTACTAAGGGAGATCCGACATGGATGTAAGGTCGGCAACCGGGTTCTTAGTTCAAGGCCCATATGGGGCGTCGTGCCACAGATTTAACTTGATGTCCCAAACCTTCGCGTTTCTACGAAGATACAGAGTAGAAAGTCAGTATTCCTCAGAAAAAGTGTTGTAAAAGAAATGCGACTAATATCACATTTGGAAATAATAGCAATTTCAAAAACGCTATTTATCAGAAAGTCCTCTGGAAAGACTGGAGTAATAAACTGCCGAAAAGCCTTATCAATATAGCTAAGCTCTTTAAAGCAGCATAAAACTACATCGCTTTCCAAATTGCTGAAAACTTTTATTATAATTAATTATGATCAGAGCTAGGACAAATATCCTTTGGTTTACAATGTATGAACGTTGCAATTTTGTATCGATAGTGCGGCGAGGGCAAGGGAGTGCCACGGGTAACCTAAATTAAAATTAAATTGGGTTTTATTTATGGACGCTCTTTATCTGCTGTGGTCCTCAGCATCCCATTCTATATTGGGCGTGAAAGACCGGTAATTTTGCTCATGCTTGAGGTTCTTTTACGTGCCGTATTATCTACAACACGGGTTACGGGTAACCTGGAACACAAGCGTCAGGGATAGAACAGAACATAAACATAGACTTACAGAGAACAACCCTACCATACCTGTAACGCAAGCGAAATACTGACTCAACTGTGCAGCCTGGGTCCGTGAATTCGTACGACGCCACGTGTACTAAGTAGGGTGATAGTTACATTGATTCCTCTCGCCATGGATATTTGTCCTAGCTCTAATTATGATATCCAAAGCACATAACATCACGGTGTTTCCTGATAGGGAACTACCTATCTTTTGTGAGTATTAGGTATATATTTAGGCAAGTCATTTTTCGCGGTATAGAAGAAGAGAATCTTAACGCAATTCCAGGCGTGGGAATTCTTAAGCAGTTGACCTTAAGTTATATGTGTATACTTTAAAATGTATATCAATACACAGAATGTAAACAACGCCGATCAAGAGTCACTGTCGGGCAGTTAAAGAAGGTCTGGTGAGTACTGTATGATGCAAACGCCAACAAAATTTACAAGAAATTGGGGATGCTTTGTTACCTGCAACGTCACTACAAGCAAACCCAGTAATGGTTCAACATTATTTCCTTTCGTCCTGCCTTTAATGCTCAGAAATACCTGTACCTGCTGATCACCATGGCCTTTAGACCACATGCGGAATCTCCCGTCTAATACTTAAACGATTACCCGGACTTGCAACTTCAGGGGATTTGCACTAGGATTAACGTGAATGTGGCAAAAGCCTACAACTCAGTGTGGCACACCGGATTGATTCATAAATAGATGTATACAGGACCTCCGGTTGCGATAGTAAAACTACCCTTCTGCCTGGATAGAAGTGTTTGTCAATTAAGGAAAGGATCACGCCTAACCAATGAGTGCAGGAATTCCTCAAGTATTAGTCATTGGACCTCAGACATTTCAATAAGATTAGAAAAACACGTTGCTCAATATGAGATGATACAGCTTTATATTCAACAGACAACTGTCCGATACGCAGCATTTCCGGTCTTTCACGCACAATATAGAATAGAACGCTAAGGACCATATTCGTTAAAGAGCGCCCTTAAATAAAAAGCATCACCATTATTAAGCAGCATTGTCCTAATTAGTACAAATGAATTTGAAAAGTAGACTTCGTGTAATAATTGCCATTCTAAGCTACCTCAAAATTCACTCGTAGCTTAGCATAACAAGGAATACAGTTGTACTTTAGTATGTTACATGCTAGTAATATTGTACACTCTTCCCAGTTAACGGAGGTGTTCAAATTGCATCTGGATGCAATACTGTACTCGTCTCTGGAGAGAGTTTAGATTTCTTTCAAACCCCCCTGATCATCTATGAATTCTTGACAATCACGTACAATTTTCTGCTCTAGTACATCAACGGGAGTACTGTACACTAACTTTGGAGGTGACCCCATACACAAAAATCCAAAAGATTGAGATCAGGTGATCATGGAGGCCAAGTACAAGCTCTCGTCGACATATCCATCTTGAACCATATCTCTACTTTAGATGTCTTCTTACGTAGTAGCATCATGCATGTACGACATACTCCGACGTCGCTCAAGGGGAACATCCTCGAGTAGTTAATGTCAGTGGCGGGTCATAACCACACATTCGCGATAATTAATCTCGCACACAGTTTGTTTGCTGACCCATGTTTACTGGAACCTTTTTGCTTCTGTTATTGTATACTTTCAACCGTTTCGGCTTGCGCTATTAATTATGATACACCCTGTATACAACGAAATACATGCATTGTGATGAACCATACATATGGTTTTTTAATCATATGTGATTTAATGCTTGTAAGTTGCATTAGACACGAAATTTAACATACACTGCAGGAAACTCAGGAACAGCAGGTTTGGTATAGAGTACCTGAATATGTATTCACATAGTTACAACGCATTATGGTACGTTACAACGATGAGGGTTACTTTACCGATGACAACTTGCAGGCATTATCTTGACGATGTTTTTGAAACACCGAATTACTGTTCTAGTGCACATTTCATATAGAGTATCTGAATATGCATTCAATTAATCACATCGCATTATGGTACATTACAGCAATGAGGATTACTTTACCAATGACACAACTTGTGAGCAATGTCTTATCGATGTTATTGAAACATTGAATAGCAAATCTAATAACCATTCTCTAGCACGCATTTGATATAGAGTATTTGAATGTGTATTCACTTAATCACATTGTACTATGATGCACTACAGCAATCAGAGTTACTTTAGCGATGAACAAATTGCAATCATTCTCTTATCGATGCCAGTGAAACACAATGAATGGCACTTTTGTTTCATCTTCTGCTGCTGCTTCTTCTTCTTCTTAAGAAGAATGCTTCCATTCTAATATAATCTCGCAGTATATGGTAATGGCACTTGATGATAATGATTCTGATGACTGTTATGATTATGGAATCGTGTGTTTTTTTCTGCTTTCGCTATTTGTAACCTTACAGTTTATTGATTTGTTCAGGTCTGGTTGCTTCGGGTTTTCTGTCTTCTGAGATATCTTAATATTGCAGGGTGTATTATAATAAATTAGGAGAGGTAAGGGCGGAATGTATGTTTGTATGTCTTCAAATCGGAGTTGTCGGCGGCAAATCCAGTGTCGATGATGATCATGATGAGGGCTTTAATATGTGGATCTGTCAGTATTACTACAGTGCCTTATTTTCGACTCCTGGCCGACAGCTTGGTGGATGTAGCTGCGTGTGCACAGTGCTTCTAACCGGTTCTGGCTCCCGCTGTTCTCCTTCCACTCCGTGCGTCAGTACATGTGCGACCGTTGCTAGCGCAAGTTCGTGTTTTGTTCTTTGTGGTTAAAGTGTGATAGTCCTGTTATGATGCCAAGAAGTGTGTTTACTTTAGAACACCGCACATTCATGTATGATTCCTACGTGCGAACAGTCTTGTAGACAAGCGACACAGCTACTTATAGACAGATTACCCGGAATCCCTGTGCCTCAGAGAGACAGTTCGTAGTCTTGTAAACCGATTTAGAGAAACAGGTTCTGTTCTTGATAAGAAACCCAAAGTAACTCGCCGTGTTCTTACAGAGGAAAATCTCTATGAACTAGGACAATGGTTAGAACATAGCCCAAAAATATATGGATAGGTTATCAAAGGAAGCGGGAGTTTCACAATTTTCGGCTTGGAAAGTCACTAAACGTTTAAAATTAAAACCTTATAAGATAACCGTAATTCAGGAAATGCAACCACGTGATACTGTGAGTAGAGTAAATTTCTGCAATTGGACGTCGGGATAAGTTAATCTTCTTTACAGACGAAGCATGGTTTTCTTTAAATTGCATTCTATCGACACAAAACAACATATACTGGAGTTCAGAAAAACCCTATATTGTGCACGAAATACCATTGCATGAGCAGAAAATTGGTGTTTGGTGTGATGTGAATGCGTACCGAATTATAGGACCTATATTCTTTGAGGATACAGTCAATGGACAGAGGTACTCAATAATCAAACCATTCCTGGAATATTTGTGTGACATTGAATGCACACAGGCATATTTTTAACAAGATTCTGCTACAGCAAATACAGCTGATCTCTCGTTGAAATTAATTGCGGAAGTTTTTGAAGATGTGGTCATCAGTAAAGGATTATGGCCACCGCGCTCTCTAGACCTTACGTTATGCGACTTTTACTTATGGGGGAACTTAAAGAATAAAGTATATAGGAACAACCCACATACGTTGGATGAACTGAAGGACAATATCACAAAAGAGATTACTGCAATTTCAGAAGAAGAATTAATGCATGTTAATGGAAATTTTCTTAAAAGGTGTGAGAGATGCGTGGCAACACAAGGACATCATTTCCGACACCTTCTGTGATAAAGATATGTGGTTCTTGTATGCATGTAAATCTATGCGCTTGAATTGCCGGCACGCTATGCGCTTGAGATTAAGGTCTGTACATTCAAATCGGCCGACAGCAGCGGGCCTCTGAAACGGCAACCTAGGCCGAGCCCGAGATATGTAATTATTAATAATTTGATTAATTAATTTTTAGTGAGGTTAAATTATGCTTTGTACAAACCTTTTTCTTTTACTGCCTGTGTACCTTAAGAAGGGTGATTTAACGATATGTCCGTATTTAGGTTACTAATATTAGAGGAGTTATAAATTGCTTAATGTAAATAATTTAAGCGCTATATTAAAATACTATCCACGACGAGATATTTTAGCTGCAGGAAAAGTATCTTCGAAGCAAAAAGTCTAGTTTTACGATGTCTCTCTGATAGCAAACGTATTGTTTGTACAGCGAGGGCGTAGAGCTTTTGTTCCTTTGTACGATAATTCGCCGTGACCAGAGTAAGGGGGACAACAAGATTGACGGTAAAATTAGGAAAAGGCGCGATTTATGTTAAAATTGGACCAATGAGATCCCTGTACATTTATATGAAATAGTGAGACGCGTTGAGTGGCGCTAAAAATGCACCAATAGGAAATGAAGCAGCCCAAGAAGCCTGCGATTATAAATAGATCTGCTAGGATCAAAATCAGGGCTCATTTTTCTAAACTACAGGCAGGGAAAGATGCTGCTGGATATTTGAGAGATCTCGCGCCAAAAGTGAATTAAGACAGTTTTCGCAACACACATAAGAATCGCTACGTGTAAAGAGATCTAATAAGTATATAAACTTCGCGTCATATCAGCGCCGTGTTTCAACAGCAGTGGACAGTGTTGTAACGGCGACAATATCAGAGTTGTGTACCACCAGAAATAACTAAATAAAAGAAACAGCAGTGTCGTCTTTTAGTAACTAAAGCACGTCTATTTTCTCTCCTTTACCACACCCGAGATCTACGTTTCCTTTACCAAGGAAAACTCCATGCTCTCACATATTCTAGAAATTACTTCAGCTAGCCGAGGATAAAAAAATGCAGATAACCAGCATACTTCAAACATCTGGAGTCAACGCGGAGGCTGCAAAAAGGTAAGCCGCGAGCAACGGGCATTAAAGACCACAACAACATCGGACAGGAGGAGATACTGCCACAAACTGGCGCCAACACTGTGGGGCACGAATGGAGAAAGGCTCGAATGGAGGACGGCTCGAATGTAGGACTAGGAAACAACGCATAGAGGAAGAATCTTCAGAGGAAAAGGGCACAGCAGAACAAAATTACAACACGAACTTCTAGTCTACCTACGTGGGATAACAAAACAGCTGAGAACTTCGCTTCTAGATATTCACTAGGATTCGAATCCGGGACGCATCAATTAACACAGGAGAAAGTACAGGTTAGAACATTTATGCAAAACAAACAAACAAAAAGGCACGCAGAGTAGTTACTCAGTATCTGTGAACACGTGTTATTGAGAGGGGTAAAGTCATTACTAGGAAGGTAGAACTTTCTAACGGAACCATGAGTAGGTCAAGTGAAGATTTGGAAGACCTGAATAGGGAGGCCATTGTCAGTATAACATCAGGTGGAGGAAATATGGGGAAAACAGAAGTAGAAGTTGGGCTGAAAGGACAACCACCATTTGAGCAGGCCATTGACCCAGGTCAGAACCAGCTGATGATATTCCTTCAACACTTAAGCACAAATATAGAAGAACAAAGTCAGAGGTTAGAGGAGAAATTAGGTGAGCAGAGTAAAAACCTAGAAAAATTGAGTCAACAAAATAAGAATTTAGAAGGGAAATTAAATGAGCAGAGTAAGGACTTAGAAAGAAACTTAAGTGAGCAGAGTAAGGACTTAGAAAGAAAACTGAGTGAACAAAATAAGAATTTAGAGGGGAAATTAAATGAGCAGAGTATCCAGATAGGGGAGTATGTCCGAGAGGAGAACAGAAAAATGAGAGGGGAATTAGCTCAGGAGATGAGGGAATATTTAGGTGAACAGGTCGCCAGATTACAAAGTCAGCTGGACTCTAAACTCAGCAAACAAGGGAAAGTAGTACAGGAAATCCAGGCATGACAATTAGGTCTAAGAACTGATGTAGAAAAACTAAGGAGGGATGTAGAAACGGAATTAAGTGTTACCAGCTTAGCCGTAAAAGAGCAATTGGATGATGACTTAAGAGCTGTAAATGTTTGTTTAGAAAAAAAACAAAGTACCTTAGTATCTAACATCCAAAGGGAGTTCAGAGAATTTCGAACAGTGGTAGAAAAGGATCAGGGAAAGATAAATGAACTTTCATAAAAAATAACTGAACAGCTCTCAAATCATTACATTGTGAAGAGGGTTGA
The DNA here is from genome assembly GCA_030765065.1 of Deroplatys truncata. Taxonomy (NCBI): domain Eukaryota; kingdom Metazoa; phylum Arthropoda; class Insecta; order Mantodea; family Mantidae; genus Deroplatys; species Deroplatys truncata. The sequence goes on from CM060979.1 coordinate 170,734,691, forward strand.
AGAACATGAAAATTGTGTAAAGGAGTTAAAACGCTCTATTGATAGACTTGGGATAGGTGTGAGACAGAATGATGATAGTACACCCAGTGAAACTAGCACCACTTTCAGCGAGGCAAATGGAGGTCAAAGTCCAGCCGCCGACCCATATAATTTCAATTCAGGCCACCAATGTACATCGAACCATGTAAGTAATGCAAACTATCATTTGTTAAATGAGATAGGGAAAACTCAGCTGATAATCCAAAACAATGTTCTAAATGACCTTGAGGAATATTTCCGTTTAAAGCAAATTCCGGACGAGCTAAAAATGTTAATCGTTCGTAAAGGTTTACGTCAAAGGGTTCTTCATTGGGCAAGATTGACTTTGGGGGAGAATAATAATTTTGAGTATTTCAAACGGGCATTTTTGAATAAGTATTGGAGTACTAATATTCAGAACCAGGTGATATCTATCCTAGTTAATGGCAAATATGACGAGCGTGGAATCCTGAGCATGGTAGATTATTTACTGGCTAAAGCACAAAGTAGCAGTTTAATCGTGCCACCCATAAGTGAGAGGGATTTCATTAACATGATCATACCCCATTATCCGGAGCGCATACACCATTACCTACTCATTGCGAAGCCAAATTCCATTCCCGAATTGATTGAGTTGGTATCATCATTCGAGACAAGTAGTAGGGACCACGGACAAAACTATACAGTTCGACCACCACTGGATAATACAAGGAATGTGAGCTGGAGAGGAAACGCGAGAGGGAACTATAACCCCAGAGAGAGGTATTGGAATGACGTACTATCAAAACCAGACCAAGATACAGGGGCCGTTTTAACTATAGGAGAGGCAGGAACAATGAAAACAGACCCAGGGAACATTATTTTTCTGACCGAGGTGAAAGTGACGTAGGAGAAAGGTATGCCGAGAATTGCCCAGAGAGAGACGAAAGGAGAGAGAGACCTTCCCCGGGGACACTTTAGAGGAAGCCGAGGAAACTAAAGGCAAACCCAGAGAGACGGAAATGTAGAAGACCAGCGGAACACCAATTAATTCCGATAACCCGGAAAACTAAGACAGGATCTAATCAAGAGCTCGGAGCGGATTCTAAGCGTACAAAATTCTCAAATAAATAGCAAATGTGAAACAGGGCTAAACAATGATTTTATACCAGGAGAACTAATAACTAAGATTCAAAATCATTCGGAAAAGGAAGCAATCAGATGAGGATAATCAGTGTGATAAGTGCCACGTCAAAACATTTAAGTCAGACAGAGAAAAATGCTTCGGTCACCAAATTAGACATCTGTGCTTTGTATTACGCACTACAGAAATTCAGATCATACATATATCTACAGAAGGTTGTTATATACATCGATCATGTGAGTCCATTTATGAAACGTTGCCGGCTTACGAGTAGTAAATTATCTAGGTACATCCACGAGATTCTTTCATATGATGTTGAGGTGAAACACATTCCAGGAAAAATAAATGTTTTTAGCGACTTGCTGTCTAGGTTACATAACAACAGTGAAATACCGGAGAGAACAGAACGCCCTAAAAATGAAGTAGCATTAATGAACATCGAAATACCCTTGAGCAAAAGATTGATAAAAGAATTAAAAGGAATAGGGGACCAGCAGCGACAAGATGAGAAATTAAATAAATTAATAAAAAAAGGCCCCAGAAATAGCTGAAAATATCAAGGGAAACATAGGGGTAAAAGCGGGCGTGTTATATAAACTACATGGCAGCGAAATACAGAAATAGAAGACGTATATACCTAAGAACATGAAGAATGAACTCATAAGCACGTTTCATCAAGCTTTAGCACATTCCAGCTCAGAACGCACCGCTTTAATGATCCAAGAAAATCTGTATATTCCAAAATTACATCATAAAGTAAGGAGAATAATTTCGACATGCTTACAATGTCAAAAAGCAAAACCATTGAACCTTCAATATGAATACGAGACAAACTCCATCCTAAGAGAAAAACCAGGCATGTTAGTGACCTTGGACTGTTATGGTGAGATGGCTAGTAGTAAATTTGGATTTAGGTATATAGTAGTGTTAATAGATGTATTTTCAAAATTCGTGAAAATCTACCCAGTCAGGAAGATTACAAGTGAAACATGCCTAAGAAAGATATTGAAGTCGTATGTTCCAAAATTTGGAAAGATGAAAGCAATTTTATGTGATAATGATTCAATATTTACCAGCAGAAAATTTGTAGACACATTAAAGGAAAACGAGATCACATTGTATCATTGCTCAAAATACCACCCACAAAGCAATCCCTGCGAAAGAATAATCCGGGACATTTCTGTTTATTTGAGAATTTTGGTCCATAAAAAACACAGCGATTGGGCAAATCACTACCAGCGTTGAAAATATTTTAAATGATAGTGTAAGCCCTACTACCGGTTATAATCCCATTGAGCTGATGAAGGGAAAGTTAATGGAAACAGTTGAAGGGGAATTACCACAGACACTAGACACTAAAGATCCGAAAACACTAACGGAAGAAGAGATGTTTAAAAATGTTTTTGAAAGAATGTAGAAGGCGCAGAAAAGGAAGGAAAAATTTAAATAAAAGAAGCGAAAGCACTGGTTGATCGAACTGGGAGACTTAATATTGGTACGGGACAAAAAAAAAGTCTAGCATTCTAAATAAAAGGTATCATAGAATGGAAAATTTATTTAATGGTCCATACCGGGTAATTAACATTTTTGGCTCGAATACATTTGAGTTACAAGAAATAAAGAATTCAAGGATCGTAGGGAGATATCATAAACAGTTGCTCAAACCGTACAAATGCTTAGAGAACGAGAAGGGTGAAGAATGGAATGAAAATAATCAGGTTAATTCTACTCGAAATGTGGTAGCAACCCTATGAATAAGTAGTAAAGGTAATACATCCGAAAATTAAAGAAATAAGTAAATAACTAAATACATAATAATAATTATTATTTATCAGTATGTATGTATGTAAATAGATGTAATTGTTAGAACTTAAATTTAGGTATTAGCGTATTTGTCTGCACTACAGGTTATTCGTGTGAGTGAAAGTGTATGTGCGAGAGAATGCCTCTCGGAAAACCTGTTTTAAAAGGATTTTCACTTTCGAGAGAATGAACAAGCCACAACGAAGGATAAGAGGGAATGACCCAAGTGTAAACACCGCCGGTTTGTCAAAACCCTTGCGAAGGAACAGGTATAGCGAAGGGCTCTCTATAAACAAAACAAACGAAAAAAAATGTATATACTCAGAGGAAGTATTCTGGAAAAGAAAATTGTATCAAGTGCTGAAAAATTTATTCTTTTCCAGAACAGGGCAATTTGAAACCGCAACTCTAGGCCAAGCCCGAGATATTAATTATTAATAATTTGATTAATTAATTTTTAGTGAGATTAAATTATGCTATGTACAAATCTTTTTCTTTTACAACTGTGTAGCTTAAGAAGGGTGATTTAACGATATTTCTGTATTTAGGTTACTAATATTAGAGGAGTTATAAATTGTTTAATGTAAATAATTTAAGCGCTGTGTTAAAATACTGTCCACGACGAGATATTTTAGCTGCAGGAAAAGTGTCTTCGAAGCAAAAAGTCTAGTTTTACGATGTCTCTCTGGTAGCAAACGTATTGTACGTACAGCGAGGGCGTAGAGCTTTTGTTCCTTTGTACGATAATTCGCCGTGACCAGAGTAAGGGGGACAACAAGCTTAACGTAAAATTAGGAAAAGCCGCGATTTATGTTAAAATTGGATGAATGCGATCCCTGTAAATTTATATGAAATAGTGAGACGCGTTGAGTGGCGCTAAAAATGCACCAATAGGAAATGAAGCAGCCCAAGAAGCCTGCAACTATAAATAGATCTGCTAGAATCAAAATCAGGGCTCATTTTTCTAAACTACAGGCAGGGAAAGATGCTGCTGGATATTTGAGAGATCTCGCGCCAAAAGTGAATTAAGACAGTTTTCGCAACACACATAAGAATCGCTACGTGTAAAGAGATCTAATACGTATATACACTTCGCGTCATATCAGCGCCGTGTTTCAACAGCAGTGGACAGTGTTGTAACGGCGACAATATCAGTGTTGTGTACCACCAGAAATAACTAAATAAAAGAAACAGCAGTGTCGTCTTTTTGTAACTAAACATACTTCGAACATCTGGAGTCAACGCGGAGGCTGCAGAAAGGTAAGCTGCGAGCAACGGGCATTAAAAACCACAACATCGGACAGGAGGAGATACTGCCGCACCTCGAAGCAGCCGGCCAGGAGTCAGAAATAGGGCACTGTACTTGTTGATGAATCGGAATACCTAAGGATTCAAATTCTAATAATGGTGTAGTATTATGGAGTCGCAAAGTTGTGGGGTGAAGTTGTCAAATTGCATATAACAAAACAATGGCTTTTTCTCTCCGTCAATTATTTCTATCGATGATCGTGGTGATGACTATGATTGTTGTGATGGGTGATGCGGTGGCGTTGATGTCATTGGTGAGTCGGTCAGTTTGGTTGTACCAGTCTGTTTATTTCGGTGATTGTGAAAGGTCTTGCGAATGCGTGAGATTTATAATTGTATGTAATGCTTGTAGAGTTAATGTTGATGAGAAAAAGCCATTGTTTTGTTATACGCAAAACATGCTTCAATTAATTATTACACATTCTGTATACAATGTTATAATATGGAAATTATAAATGATTGACAGCTGGGTTGCGGCCCGGTATATGCAGGTGTTTCTGATACAAAGCAATGTGTGTTAAAGGAGGATGTGCTAATTTTATGGTCCTAATTTATAGGTGTGGCATCTTTATACGACATGGTATTTTATGGCCTAATCATGCGGATCGATTATGCAAATGAGATTTAGGCCCTTATACATTAATAACGAATAATTTATTAGCCGTATATAACCTTAAAGCCAAGTAAAAACCATAAATGTCGCCGTTTATATAATTAATGACCTAATTACGCATGGAAACCCTTTGAAACCATCGTAGGTGTCATAATTCATCATAATGAATTGATTCATTGTAATTTATCTAAAGTGGCTTTGAAATCACTAAACTCCCCTACTTAAGGTATGTTAATAAAATTCGTTACCGGCATTTCTGAGAAAATCAAAATTATTGAACATTTCTCATGTAAACAGTAGTTTCAAGTTGGTGGATTTTCTTGAAATAGTTAGTCACTAGTCTTTGAAGGTAGTGAACGTAAATATAAACTTTGGTATTTATCCAGTTTCTGAGTTATGCTGTACATAACGCGCCCTGTACATACCTTTTCTTTAAAATCCTTCTTTTTTATCCTGGGGCCTCGAAACGTGCATTTCTTGTGAAATCTCGATATCGAATTTTTGTTTGGAATGCTATACTACCTCTACCTACCACATACGTGATAAAGTAAAAAAAAAAAAGACATATTACATTCGCGTGACTTTTTCTATTCAGTATTGTGTATTTTTATGTAACTTTTACATACTACTCCTACAAAAGCTAGTTTTTATATACTTCATGTTAGTCGAGGTAAACTTTTGCGGATATAGTTCCATTATACATTTCGTTGTAGTTACAAGGGGGATAGAGGAAACTGCATCGATAGTAAGGTGTTTAAAAGGAATCACTAAACGCTGGCCTTAAAACTTCTCAATGGGAATACTGGGGGAAGGGTCATTGAAGTTATTTGTTTATGCTTATTTTGTTAATAATCATTAATGCCCGGAATTCCATGCTAATGTTTTTATATACGTTGGTCACACTCCTCAAACTTTGTAGTTATTCAATTCATGTCTTGTGGATTCCAAATAACAATATTTTTTCTGTGCATGTTTGCATATTTTGGCCTTTAGGACAAAATTCATGTGTCTACATGTTTTGTATTATGTTTTGTTTAATATAGCGCATTTAGATGTTTTTAATGCATATAAATTATAATTGTAAGCTTTAGTGCATAATATCATGTTGCTATGCATAAGTGTGTATTCTATAAATGTGTCCCCTAAAATCTGGGAATGCCATGCCATTTGCTGAGAAAAGGTGAAAGGTAAGCTATTAATGTTTGCTGGAACCCTAACAGACAATGATCATAATGTCCATGGGACTTGCTATCATCCCCTTTCTTTTCCTTGTTACACTGTATTAATCTATAACCCCTACCACCCCAGTCAGCTTCCGCTGAAAGAAAAAAGGCAGAAGAGAATGTTTACTATTTGAATACCAAACATTGGTGTACATCTGTGACATATTATTAAGTGTTGTTATGGCACCTGTGAAAAGTTCAAGAAGAGAAATTGTGCTTAAATGAATTGGGGGGGGGAATACTTTTTATGGACAGATGATGTTGATGTGCATTTTGACTGCCGTAACAAAAACAATAAGTGCTAACGTATTTTCCTTTGCATTAATTTAGATTCTCAATGTCGTAAACCAAGCATCGAACACCTTTACTTGTGCCATACTTATCCGCTGTTGCTGAAAAGCTCTCTGAAATGTTTAGTTTACAAGTTCAGTCTTCAAAAAGGTTTCAAATTGAGCAGCATGTAGCATCTACTTCACACATTACAAAGATGAAACGACAATTAGCAAACATATCAAGTGTACACTTTTTTATCAGCTGAAACGGCAACTCTAGGCCGAGCCCGAGAACTGTAATTATACATAATTTATTAATTAATTTTTATTGATGTTAAATCATACTCTATACATATCTTTTTCTTATACTGCTTGTATATTTTAAGAAGGGTGATTTTACGTTATGTATGTATCTAGGTTACTAATATTAGAAGAGTTATAAATGGTTTAATGTAAATAATTTAAGCGCTATGTTAAAATACTGTCCACGACGAAATGTTTTAGCTACAGGAATAGTGCCTTCGAAGGCAGAAAATCTAGTTTATGACGTCTCTCTGGTCGCAGGGCCATTTTTCCTACAGCGAGGGTGTAGAGCTTTTGTCCCTTTATTTGATAATTCGCCGTGACCAAGTGAGAGAGACAGATAGCTTAACGGTAAATTTAGGAAAAGCCGCGATTTATATTAAACTTGGACCAATGAGATCCCAGGAAGTTTATACGAAATAGTGAGACGCGTCGAGTGGCGCTAAAAATGGACCAATAGGAAAGGAAGCAGCCCCAGAAGTCTGCGACTATAAATGGATCTGCTAGGAACAAATCAGGGTCAGTTGGGCATTGCAGTTTGGCATTTCATTTCAGTTTGGCATTTTGTCATGCGTGGTCAGGGAGAGATGCTGCAGGATGTTTGAGATATCGCGCCAAAAAGGGAATAATGACAGTTTTAGAAACACACCTAAGAACCGCTACTCGTAAAGAGATAATAAGCATATTTAAACTTCATGTCATATCCGCGCCGCGTTTTAACAGCGGTGGACAGTATTTTAATGGCGGCAATACCAGTGTTGTATACTACGTGGGTTAGTTAAATAAAAAGAAACGGCAGTGTCATCTTTTCATAACCAAAACAGGTCTGTCTTCTTATATCACCACCCGAGATCGACGCTTCCTTTACCAAGGATAAGTCCATGCTCCCATATAGTTTAAAGAAAATTACTTCAGCTAGCCTAGGATAAAATTGCAGAGAACCAGCACACTGCGAACTTCTGGAACCAACATGGGAGATGCATCAAAGTAAGCCAACAGCAACGGACAGGAGGAGGTGACTGCCGCAAACTGGCGCCATAACGTGGAGCTCGAAGGGAAGACCGGCACGAAGGGAAAACCAGCACAAACGGAGGACTAGGAAACAACGAATAGAGGAAGAATCTTCAGAGGAAAGGGGCACAGCAGAACAAAATAAAAATTTTGAAGGGAAATTAAATGAGCAGAGAATACAGATAGGCGAATATGTCAAAGAGGAAAACAGGAAGATGAGAGGGGAATTAGCTCAGGAGATGAGGGAATATTTAGGTGAACAGGTCGCCAGATTACAAAGTCAGCTGGACTCGAAATTCAGTAAACAAGGGAAAGTAGTGCAAGAAATTCAGGCAGGACAACTAGGTCTAAGAAACGATGTAGAAAAACTAAGGGGGGATATAGAAACGGAATTAAGTGTTACCAGCTTAGCCATAAAAACACAATTGGATGATGACTTAAGAGCTGTAAATGCTTCTTTAGAAAGAAAAACAAAGTACCTTAGAATCTAACATTCAAAGGGAGTTCAGAGAATTTAGAACAGTGGTAGAAAAGGATCAGGGAAAGATAAATGAACTTTCGTCAAAAATAACGGAACAGCTCTCAAATCATCAGGAAATTGTGAATAGGGTTGAAGAGCATGAAAATTGTGTAAAGGAGGTAAAACGCTCTATTGGTAGACTTGGGATAAGTGTGAGACAGAGTGATGATAGCTCATCCAGTGAAACTAGCACCACTTTTAGGGAGGCAAATGGCGGTCAAAGTCCAGCTGCCGACCCATATAATTTCAATTCAGGGCACCAATGTACATCTAACCATGCAAGCAATGCAAACTACCATTTATTAAATGAGATAGGAGTACCTACTTTCGAGGAAAACTCGGCTGATAATCCGAAACAATACCTAAATGACCTTGAGGAGTATTTCCGTTTAAAGCAAATTCCGGACGAGCTAAAGATGTTAATCGTTCGTAAAGGTTTACGTCAATGGGTTCTCCAAAGGGTAAGATTGACTTTGGGGAGAACAATAATTTTGAGTATTTCAGAAGGGCATTTTTGAATAAGTATTGGAGTACTAATACTCAGAACCAGGTGAGATCTATCCTAGTTAATGGCAAGTGCGATGAACGCGGAAACCTAAGCATGGTAGATTATTTACTAACTAAAGCACAAAGTAGTGGACTAATCGAGCCACCCATAAGTGAGAGGGATTTCATCAACATGATTGTACCCCATTATCCAGAACGCATACACCATTACCTACTCATTGAGAAGCCAAATTCTATTCCCGAATTGATTGAGTTGGTATCATCATTCGAGACAAGTAGTAGGAACCACGGACAAAACTATACAGTTCGACCAATACCGGATAATGCAAGGAATGCGAACTGGAGAGGAAACGCGAGAGGGAACTATAGCCCCAGAGAGAGATACTGGAACGACGTGCCTCAATCCGGGAACAGAAACTGTCAAAATAACCGTTTCAGGAGGGAAGGTGATAACCAATATCACATAAATGCTATACAAACCAGACCAAGATACAGGGGCCGTTTTAACTATAGGAGAGGCAGGAACAATGAAAACAGATCCAGGGAACATTATTTTTCTGACCGAGGGGAAAGCGATGTAGGAGAGAGGTATGACGAAAATTACCCAGAAAGAAACGAAAGGGGAGAGAGACCTTCCCGGGGATATTTTAGAGGAAGCAGAGGAAACTATAGGCAAATTCAGAGAGAGGGAAATGTGGAAGAGAATAGCGGAGCACCAGATAGTGTCGATAACCCGGAAAACTAAGACAGGATCCAATCAAGAGCTCGGAGCGGATTCTAAGCGCGCAAAATTCTCAAATAAACAGAAAATGTGAAACAGGGCTCAAAAATGACTTTATACTAGGAGAACTGATACCTACTATTCAAAATCACTCGAAAAGCACCTGACAGATTCCCCTAGCATAAGAGTAGTATTATTGGATGAAGAATATAGCGCCTTAATAGACTCTGGAGCCAATGTGAGTGTATGCAGCCTGAGGTTATACTAGAACCTGATAAATAAAGGAATTAAGTTAATGACATTACCTATAAGGAACACGGTATGCCGGGTAGCAGTCACTAAAGAGGTTACCCGAATAAAAATGCAAGTAATGTTGAACGTGAAAATAGGAGAAGAAAATTATGAGTTTATTTTTCTGGTAATTAACAATTTGATTTGTGACATTTTGATTGGGTGTAAAGTTTTGTTTGAATTAAGAGCTAGGGTTGATTTTGCTGATAAAATTTTGAAAATAGAGAAGAATAGAAAACTATTAGAGAATCCCTTTTGTAGAAGGCATGAAGCAAGATAATTATAACAAAACCCAAGGAGAAGAAGATATCGCCGAGGAAAGATTTTTCGTACAATTAGTACAAACAGGTAGGAGTGAGAAACTCATTGCTATAGTACAAGGGGAAGAAACCGATGAGATGCATGCGTTCGCTGACAAGTTTTACGACGGATATACGGAGTACAAAGAGAAAGATGATAATTACGCACGAAATGAGGGACAAACTACTTTAGCGCCGACCGGCAAACAGGCAGACTAAGCAGTCGAGGAGAAAGTGACCCTTGCCGAGAACCTCACAGACACACAAAGGCATCTATTAAGGCGAATGTTACAAGAAAACAAAACAGTATTTTCGGACGTCCCAGGCAAGTGCAAAGCATACAAACACAACTTTAAACCACAAGATATTGCACCTTTCACACATAAGTATCGGGATATTCCGATTGCATTAAGGGAGAGAGCCAAACAAGTGATCGATAAGATGTTGAGAGACCGAATAATAAAAAGTCAAATTCTCCATACAGCAGTCCATTATGTTGGGTGACGAAACGCAATGGCGAACTTAGGATGACGATAAATGGTCGAAAGATAAACAAACATACTCAACCAGATTTCGGAGCGAAAGTGTAGAAAAATTGCTGTCAAAAATAACCAAAGGCAAGTATTTCTCCACTATTGATTTAACTGCGTCATTCTGGCAGATTGAGCTTCACGAGGATGTTAGAAAGTATATTCTTTTTGGGGGGGGGGAAACAGTTCGAATTTTCGAGAATGCCTTTTGGTATGCTTACGTCATGTAGTGGACTATTAAGAGCCATCGATAAAATATTTGGCGACTCAGCCGACGAATTTTTGATCCAATACATCGACGATTTTCTAATAGTTGATGAAAATTTTGATGAGCATATTAAACATGTGGATTATGTGCTTAGAAAGCTGAGAGAAAACAGTATGACGGTGAACATTAATAAATCCAAATTTTGCATCCGTGAGGTGGAATTTCTAGGTTATGTAATTAATGATAGAGGAATAAAGCCAAACGAAGAAAGAGTAGCGGCTGTGAGAAGAATACCAGCGCCCAAGAGTGTTAAGCAGGTTAGGTCGTTTCTTGGAGTGCTAAATTATCAAAGCAAATTTATCCTGAGGTACGCCGCAGAAATAGCACCTTTGCGCGAATTACTTAAAAAGAAAACTGGGCGAACAGAATAAGAATTTAGAAGGGTAATTAAGTGAGCAAAGTAAGGACTTGGAAAGAATCGTAAGTAAGCAGAGTAAGGACTTAGAAGGAAAACTGAGTAAACAGAATAAGAATTTAGAAGGGGAATTAAATGAGCAGAGTAAGGACTTAGAAAGAATCGTAAGTAAGCAGAGTAAGGACTTAGAAGGAAAACTGAGTAAACAGAATAAGAATTTAGAAGGGAAATTAAATGAGCAGAGTAAGGACTTAGAAAGAAACTTAAGTGAACAAAATAAGAGTTTAGAGGGGAAATTAGTTCAGCTGATGAGGGGGAAGTTAATGGAAACACTTGAAGGGGAATTACCACAGACACTAGAAACTAAAGATCCGAAAACACTAACGGAAGAAGAGATGTTTAAGAAAGCTTTTGAAAGAATGGCAAAGAAGGCGCAGAAAAGAAAAGAAAAGTTTAAACGAAAGAAGCGAAAACACTGGTTGATCGAATTGGGAGACTTAGTATTGGTACGGGACAAGAAAAAGTCTAGCATTCTGAACAAAAGGTATCATAGAATGGAAAATTTATTTAAAGGTCCATACCGGGTGATTAACATTTTTGGCTCGGATACATTTGAGTTACAAGAAATAAAGAATTCCAAGATCGTAGGGAGATATCATAAACAGTTGCTCAAACCGTACAAATGTTTAGAGAATAAGAAGGGTGAAGAATGTAATGAAAATAATCAGGTTAGTTTTACTCGAAATGAGGTAGCACCCTATGAACAAGTAGTAAAGGTAATACACTCGATAAATAAGGATGTAAGGAAATAACTAAATACGTAATAATTATTATGTACCAGTATGTATGTAAATAGATTTAATTTTTAGAACTTAATTTGGGTATTAGCGTATTTGTCTGCACTACAAGTTATTCGTGTGCGTGAAGTGTACTGTGCGTCAGAATGCCTCTCGGAAAACCTGTTTTTAAAAGGAGAGGGGATCAACCATAACAAAGTGTAAGGGTAAATGACCCAAGTGTAAACACCACTGGTTTGTCAGAACCCTTGTGAAGGAACAGGTATAGCGAAGGGTCTCTGTAAACGAAACAAACCAACAAAGATGTACACTCAGAGGAAGCATTCTGGAAAAGAAAATTATATCAAGTGCTGAAAAATTTATTCTTTTCCAGAACAGGGCAATTTGAAACGGCAACTCTAGGCCGAGCCCGAGAACTGTAATTATACATAATTTATTAATTAATTTTTATTGATGTTAAATCATACTATGTACATATCTTTTTCTTATACTACTTGTATATTTTAAGAAGGGTGATTTTACGTTATGTATGTATCTAGGTTACTAATATTGTGACTATGCGCATACGTCTCTTTGGTCACCTAGATTCGAGATGGCGGTTGACGTTTAGGTGGGGATGAGCAGTTTAGGTGGGGGTAGGTTAGTTGGCATCCCCCACGCTTTTTGTGGCGTGCTTGGGGCAGAGTCAGTGCGTAGCAGTCAACCAGACCAGACCTGCATTCGCCCTCTCCGTGCAGGAATGCATGGCGGCCTCGCCCGACAGGCATGGAACTAAGTTGTGGTATGTAATAAGTTTTATTTAATAAAAATGGTGCCATCCAAATCTTTATTGTTTTATTCATGATAGTGTAAAGATCCTTCTACCTATTTTGAGCCATGTAAGTGTCCCTTTGCCAGTTTGTAATAATATTTCTGCACTTTCACTTTAGCTGCGTCCCTAGTCGTAGCCTCGCCTTATTCAAATTATTACAATTTGTTAACTACCGGTTACCTCTCTAGCGAGTGCTCTGCCCCTTGAGCGTGCTTGATTGGAGGCTGCGACAATATTAGAAGAGTTATAAATGGTTTAATGTAAATAATTTAAGCGCTATGTTAAAATACTGTCCACGACGAAATGTTTTAGCTACAGGAATAGTGCCTTCGAAGGCAGAAAATCTAGTTTATGACGTCTCTCTGCTCGCAGGGCCATTATTCCTACAGCGAGGGTGTAGAGCTTTTGTCCCTTTATTTGATAATTCGTCGTGACCAAGTGAGAGAGACAGATAGCTTAACGGTAAATTTAGGAAAAGCCGCGATTTATATTAAACTTGGACCAATGAGATCCCTGGAAGTTTATACGAAATAGTGAGACGCGTCGAGTGGCGCTAAAAATGGACCAATAGGAAAGGAAGCAGCCCCAGAAGCCTGCGACTATAAATGGATCTGCTAGGAACAAATCAGGGGCAGTTTGGCATTTCATTTCAGTTTGGCATTTTGTCACGTGTGGTCAGGGATAGATGCTGCAGGATGTGTGAGATATCGCGCCAAAAAGGGAATAATGACAGTTTTAGAAACACACCTAAGAACCGCTACTCGTAAAGAGATAATAAGCATATTTAAACTTCGTGTCATATCCGCGCCGCGTTTTAACAGCGGTGGACAGTATTTTAACGGCGGCAATACCAGTGTTGTATACTACGTGGGTTAGTTAAATAAAAAGAAACGGCAGTGTCATCTTTTCATAACCAAAACAGGTCTATGTCTTCTTATATCACCACCCGAGATCGACGCTTCCTTTACCAAGGATAAGTCCATGCTCCCATATAGTTTAAAGAAAATTACTGCAGCTAGCCGAGGATAAAATTGCAGAGAACCAGCACACTGCGAACTTCTGGAACCAACATGGGAGATGCAAGGTAAGCCAACAGCAACGGACAGGAGGAGGTGACTGCTGTACAGCACAACTCCAACTAAACCACTCCAAGTAAATTTTTTATGGTTTTATGCAGTGCCTTGTAGGAACTAATATACCAGTCGAGAAGCTTTCAAATCCCACTGAAGCAATTTTTAGAGAAATACACTAACAATAGTATTCCAGATCCAAACAACATTACGAAAAAATTATATTGCAAGGTAGTATATGCAGGTATGTGAAGAATGTGTCCATTAAATCCACTTTTTGCATCTACAAGAACTAAAGATTTGCATTAATATTCATTGCAAGAGTATAATATTCATTTTACAACAACAGTTTAATTATTTATAAATATCATTTTATTTTTGTTTGAAATAGGTTTTGAATGAAATTCGAAATGACTTAGGAAATTCTAACATATGGGCTTGTGTGGATGAAATTACGGATTCAGTAGGCCGAAATGTTGCAAATTTGGTAAAATGGGAAACTGAGGACGGATCAGGCCATCCACACCTCGTGTGCAGCAAAGTTTTGCAAAAAGCTAACCACTCTACAGTTGCAAATTTTTTTGAAGAAGGAATGTGTGAGTAGTATTAAATTAATAATTTTTCGATATGTAAACGTCCTGTTTTAAGTGTAACGATATTTACTTACTTTATTCATATTTTAGGAGTTATGTGGGCGACAAATGTAAAAAAAGAAAACATATTCTTCCTAGGCGATGTTGCGTCATACATGATCAAGACTGGAAAAGCGATTAAGGTATTTTATCCAAACCTGAAGCATGTGACATGTATACGCTGAACCGAGTGGCAGAAACTAACGTTTAAAAGAAGGAATTTAAATACGAGGGAGGATCGAAAAGTAACGCACAATAATTTTTTTTACGAAAAAGTTCAATAGTTTAAACAAAACAGAAAAAAAATCAGAAATGAACTTACAGCTTTTACCTAATTTTCACAGTCACCAAGTTTCTCAACACATTCCTCCCATTGTGATGCCAGTTTCAATATGGCCTGTTCGTAGAAGTCCGTTTCCTTGGAGTATAGCCATCTGCGAACTGCTGATTTCACTTCCGCATCTGTTGCAATGCGTTGGCCGGCCAGGAATTTCTTCATGGGACCAAGCAGATGAAAGTCCGACGGTGTAAGGTCCAGACTTTATGGTGGATGCTGGAGCACCTCCCAACCAAATTTGGTGATTTTCTGACTAACAGCAGCAACAACATGAGAGCGAGCATTGTCATGAAGAATTTGACATCGTCAACATTCACGTTGTGGCGTTTGTCACGAAGGGCATAGCGCAACTTCACCAAAGTTTTCATGTAGGCTGCAGCATTTACAGTGGTCCTGTGTTCAGCAAAGTCCACCAATACAACACCATGCATATCCCAGAACAGCCTCACAAGCACTTTCCTAGCAGATTGAATCACTTTGAACTTTTTCTTCACTGTGGAACCAGCATGTTTCCACTCCATACTTGCCTGCTTGGTTTTGGCGTGTAGTGGTATGACTCATCATCAGTGACGATTCCTTTCAGAAAGGCATGCCCTTCTGCGGTGTACCGCGTTAGGTGATCCAAGCTCGTCATCATTCGCTGGCCCTTGTGGTTGTCTGTCAGGTTCCTAGGCACCCAGCGAGCACTAACTTTACGAAATTTCAACGCGTCATAAACAGTATCGTTCACTGCACCATAGGAAATGTTGAACTGTTGCGATAAGGTTCGCAGTTGCACACGCCGGTCGTTCAAAATTGCCGCCTCAATGTCTCTGACGTTCTGCGGGGTTGCAGCTGTTACCGGCCTCCCGGAGCGTGGCGAATCACTAAGGTTCACATGGCCCTCTAGGAAGAATGCACACCACCTGGAAACATTGCTATGGTCCATACAATCATCCCCATACACTCCACGCATGTCCCTGTGAATATCATTCGGTTTATGCCCTTTGGCCCACAAATATCGAACCACACCTCTCTGCTCTTCACACGTGGACGACAGCAACATGCGCGCCATCTTTGTTGCGTAGTTCACGCTTTTCTCGCTAGAGCTGCACATGAAACAAAAAATACCCTGTGTAGTGAAAACTTCAAACTATATCTGTGTGAAATTGCAACATTCCAGCTGCAATACCAAGGCAGAAAAAACTGATTGTGCGTTAATTTTCGATATGCCCTCGTACATTGATATCTTTCACGTAGGTAAAGGAACATATAACATGGTTTCTGAAACTCTGATATTACATATAATTGGATTAATTAAATCATTCACTGGCATAATCTGTTCACATTGTAGGTATTTTTGAAAACCCCTGAATGCATATATGCATACAGGGATATGCTACTAGAGCCAATTTTATCACCGCAGCCTGCAACACCCAGATGGTGTACCTGTTAAATGATGAAATGTTTTATTGCAACAGTTTTGATGCATATAAATCGGTAAGGAATCATATTACCCATTTGAATATTCTCCGGTTTTAGGTTGACAGTTTTGCAGTCGATGATGCCGCTTGCATTCATGCGCAGGTAGCATTTAACGAAAGAGTGTGCAACAGGACCAAGTGTACATAAAATCCAATAACAAAATTAGAAGCAAGAGAACTCCAGTGGTGCAGTCACCAGCCATTGTTGAATTATCTTTAGAGTTGTGTTGTGGAGAAATATGTGTGACAGCTACGAAAAAACTTAAGAAAGTACTCAATTCAAATCCTAATTTGAAATTCGTGCAAACAGTGAAAGATATTGTGACACATTAATAATTTGGGGGGTTACATTATTGTTCTACATTGTCATTCCAGACACATTGTTGTTTACGTCACTCTTGGCTGATAGCTTTGCTAGCCACGAGTAGTGGGGGATAGCGTCACTCTCAGTTAGAATTCCGTGAGAAACGGACCGCGTGTGTAAGCCGGGCTTTGGATCGGTGGACATCTCCTCTCACCTTCCATTTTTAATAATGTAGGAACCCCAAACGTTTGGGAAATAAATCTAGGAATGTGTGAGTAGATTAGTGTTATGGATTTTGTGCAATAAAACCCACGCCTTCCTCTAACCTCCACACCACGTTTCGGTCCTCCGCAGCAAAGCAAGTATACGCCCCCTCATTGTACGTGTTGGGTACTCAAAATTAATTTAATTTTCATGTGAACTTTTAGGCCATCTACCTAGCATGTAACAGTATATTTTGTGGGGAAAATGCAAAAGACATAGATTTTGAACTCGCCCTCAGTCAGATTTTTCCTCTCAAATATGCACCTGTCACTTTTTGTGGAGTAGAAAAATCATTATCTGCTTTTCAAGAATATCCTTATTGATAAGTTTAAGTGAGCAGAGTTTGGAAAAACGTGTTGTACATTGTTTTAAAAGAGGATAAAATGCTTTGCATTGCAGTGTGGAATTCTGATAGTGCATGTTTCGCCCTTCATTGTGCATATTTGGAGATACAATAGTGCATTAATGCATGCATATTTTTAGGTTTGATAGTGCATGAAAATCTGGCTTTAATAATCACTTTTGTCATAAAAAACATTATTGTCTTTGACTGTACGTTACATCTTTTACTATCGATTGTTTGCAGACTTTCTCCTAAAAATCTGATACGTCACATTCACATAACCCCTTTTTACCTACTATCGTTTATTTTTACAAATCTTATACAAGCTATTCTTACGAATCTACTTAATGTTAATCGAGATTAACCTTTGCAGAAATAGTTTTATTACACATTCATTGAAGCTACAAGGTGGATAGAAGAAACGGAATCGATTGTCAGATGTTTAATATGCTGACCTAGAAATTCCATACTGTTTCCATGACATCTCGATAAACAGCTGAACAGCGACAGTACTTTAAACAAATGACAGAAGTATTGAAAATGCAAACCAATAACAACGGATGTTCGAAATGTCTGATGCCATGGAAAAGGTTATTTGAAATAATTTATGTGCTTTAAAGAAATCTACATTTATTGTGTAGTGTTTGTCTATATTTTATGCTTTACCACATAAACATATATATATTCATATAAACATATGATACTTTAATCAAAATCGTTTGAGCCATTTTTTAGAAAATCCAGAATTTCGAAAAAAAATCGTCCACGTTTGGGGTGGGGGTATTTTCTTGAAAATTTTCGTGTCGCATCTTTTGAAGATACTGAACTTAAATACCAAGTTTGGTATTTATCGGAACTTTCGTTTTTCACACACATACGGAACTTATTCTAAAAATGCGTTATTTTTAACCAGGGGTCTTAAAACATGTATTTTCGATGAAATCTCGGTATCGATTTTTTGGGTGGAATGCGATACGTTCTCTAGTACTACGCAGGGTAAAGGTCCCTATATTGAACTACTTAAGCCTAATTAGTAAATAATAATTATATTTTCAAATCAAAATTCTCAGAAACACAAGCGTTAAAGTGACAAATTTTTGCGTTATAAATATCCTCAACACAATTTAAAATTAATATAATTATCAAGTAAATAAAATTTAAAAAGTGAGATAGTGTAAATCGGTTCAAATTAGGAACGTGGTCCTTAAATTGAACCACCCGTGTCTTAAAATGAACCACATACTTTTAAGTTTAAAAGTAGTTTTATTAACAAAATACACATATTTTATTGTACATTCAAAACAAATGTGCTATCATCAACAAAAGTAGAGTCCAAAATTATGATAAGAATAGCAATTTCCTTGAACATTTTGAATTTTTATATAATGACAATCACTTGGTTTTTGGAATAGGTATTATTTGCAAATATACAGATTTACTAATTTTTACTCTCATACAGAAGAGTCCAATTATACACAGTCTTCAAACTAAAACACTTTCTTCTTGTCACTAACTTTTGCACACTTTTGGTGAAGCCATATCCTACAACTCTCACACAGGATCATGTCCATCATTTCAGAAAATTCACATATTCATGTCATCCACTGTTTTTAACATGATTTTTTTTAACTTAGCATATTATGTGGATATTTATTCACACGATATATTATTCGCAGTTGAGCAATCCTAGAACTTCAATAGGTTTCCTAAATTGGACCAGTTCAATATGGGGTTCAAACAGTAGTTCAATTTACGAGCCACGCAATTTTGGAAGCTTTAGCATCTATGTGACAAGGAGAGACGCTGCTTGAAAAAACGTATGCATGAATATTGTTGCTAAATAAACACTTTATAACATTTAATAAATATATATATAGATCATCTCAAATTTATCTAATTGGTCCTATAAGCTTAGCTAGATGAGTCAAATATTACTTCTGAAGCACCAAAAACACACAACACTTCATACAACTGAAACCACAGCTCAGAATGCAAAGTCAACAACTTCAAGCATTCATAGTACACGCTACGCTTCTGCTAGGATTATGGTGCCATCTGTCGAACAGTTTGAAAAATATCGTAGCGGTTCAATTTAAGAGGTGGTTCAAATTAGGGACCTTTCCCCTACATGGTAGGGAATGTAATAAAAGTATTAAACAATCCAAACCAACCATATCGGAAATAGTTGATGGCACAAGTAATTATTTGAAATAAATTGTGTGTTTTAAAGAAATCTACATGTTTGGTGCAGTACATTATTGTCTATCTCTTATAGCTTAACCAGTGGTACAAAATTATATAAAATTCCTTCCTAATAAAGAGAACTTCACAGGCCACTCCCAGAAAATTCAAGGTATTCATTTTATTTGCCATGTAAATATACTAAACATACGGTATTTTAATCAAAATCGTTAGAGATATTTTGGAGAAACTAAAAAATTTCGAAATCTTTTCGAACTAAACTAAAGGGTACTTTGGTGTGGGGATGTCGCATCTGAGGATACTCCAACTTATATTTCAAGTCTGGTATTTATCCGACAACGACGATGACGAAGCTTTGACTGCTGCTGAAGGTCAGCCCGAGAGAGTGCCCCACCCTTGGTAGGGCTTAACCACTTGTTGACCGGATGGGGGTTGTGGCAGCTGGTTGTGAATAATGTAGGAGATATGAAAGAAGTAAACAAAATTTCTCCACCGACATTTCGTTTTTGAGCTATCCTGTTCACGTACACGGACTTTTTTCTCCCCCCCCCTTGTTTATTTAGGGACCTCCATTTTCATTGAAATCTCGACATCGAAATTTCTCGTAAGGAAAGCTGAAAGCGTTCGTAATTATTGTTTGAAAAAGCTCTAAAATTTCAGATGTGATGCATTCACATATGACTTTCTCTACTCTATCGTTTAATAGAGGGTATACAAATTAGTCTTACTAAAGCTTATTTTTATATATTGATGTGGTAGAGAAAGTGATAAACAAAGTGGATAGAGGAAGCCCTGAGAATATCTTTCATCTTTTTTCACTGCTTTTGTCGTCCTTAAATCAGGACGATTTGAGGAAATCCTGTGTATTTATGGAAACCCAGTAGTGATAATAATGTTTCCTGACCCATAAGAATGTAACTCATCTTTCTTTCTTTTATTTTCTGTACCTTGTACCTAATGAGTAGAGAACGTACTTATTGCATTCCACCCAAAAATTCAGTACCGAGATTTCACCGGAAATACGTGTTTTGACGCCCCCTGGATAAAAAAAAAGCATTTTTAGAAAAAGGTCGCGTATGTGTGTGTCTGTCTCTGCGAATAACACAACGTAAAAACGAAAAGTTGGATAAGTACCAAACTTTGTACTTAAGTTCAGTATCTTCCAAGGATGCGACAAGAAGATTTCCAAGAAAATCTCCCCACCCCAACTACCCTTTACATGGAGCATTTTTCGAAAAATTTTATTTTCTAAAAAATGGCAGTAACGATGTTGATGAAACTGCCATATTTTAAAGATATTTACAAACACAAAATGCATGTCTTGAATTTTCTGGGAATAGCCTGTGAAGTCCTCTTCATTTGAAAGGAATTTTATATAATCTTATATAACTGGTAAAAGTTAAGCGACAGACGAAAACGTAGTACACAAAAATTTTAGATCTCTTTAAAACACACAATTTATTTCAAATAAGCTTTTTTTGTGGCATAAGCCATTTCTGAGATATCCATTATTAGTGGTTCGAATTCTCTTTACTTGGCCACTCTCTTAAAGTCCTGTCAACATTCAGTTGTTTCTCGCTATTGCATGGAAACAGTATGGAATTTTAAGGCAGCATATAGCGTTCAGTTCTTAAACATTTGACTATCGCTGTTCTCTTTGTATCTATAACGAAATGTGTAATGTAGCTATTTCTGCAAAGGTTTATTTTGATTAAAATGTAGTAGATAGAAAAATAAGCTTTATTAAGTAAGTAATAAAGGCAAAGGTTAGAGAAAGTCATGTGACTGTATCACATCAGATTTTTTGAAGTGGCCATTACACAGCTGTCTCTCGCAATGTCGTGGAAAGAGTATGGAATTTCAAGGCCAACTGTCGCTTCGGTTGTCTGTATTTTCTTTGTACTTGCAAGGAAATGTGTAATAAAACTATTTTTGCAAATGTTTATCTCGATTAATATGAGTGTTTAGAGAGAAAAAAAAGGGTCAGATATGTTATATTCATACGACTTTCTCTACCCTCTGTCTTTATTTTTATATAGCGTCTACAAGTTATTCTTACAAAAGCTTATTTTTCTATCTACTTTAAGTTCATTGAGATAAACGCTTGCATAAATAGCTTCATTACACATTTCATTATATTACAAAGATAATAGCGATAGTCAAATGTTCAAAACTTGGTCGATATATGTATATTCGCCTTGAAATACCATACTCGTTCCATGGCATCGCAAGAAATAATTGAAAAGCGACAGCGCTTAAAAAATGTATTCATTTGCATGACTTTCTTTATCCATACTTCAACAAAGTATTGTTACTAAAGCTTATTCTTCTGTCTGCTTTATGTTAATCAAGATAAACATTTGCAGAAATGATTTTATTACATACTACCTTGTAGGCATAAGGGGAATAAAGGAATACAGTAGGTGGGCTTAAGCGATAGTCAAATCTTTTAATAACGGGTCGCTATGTGATGGCTTTGAAATTCTGTTCTCTTTGCTTGACCTTGAGGGGGGAAAGAAAAGAGATTTTCCACTTGAGAAAATTCATACCAATAATAAAGAATATTTCGAAAATGGTTAACACTACGAACATTTTCTTTGTTATAAGTTGTGTGCTTTAAGGAGATCCCTTGTATATTTTTTGTGTATTAAGAATTTGTCTTATCACTTACGGATCATAATAGTATATTATGCAACGAGACTATAATGGTATTAATTAAAACGCGAGTATTATAATTATCATACGAGCGTTTTAATCACCATTATAGTCAAGTTTCATACGACTGTTTATGCTCGACCATGTATCTAAATTAAAGGTTTCATAAGTATTCGTTTCTGGTTTGAGTGATGTGTTACAATCCGTTATTCCTTTATCTATGGTTACAATACAATGACCTTGTAGCACCTGACGTTTCCTGAGAACGAATTTATACCTTTTGATATTCTCCAATCCATGAATTGTGAATAGAATTTCTGGTACATCTTTCTTGAGTTTTGTGGCAACAAGTTATTGGTAAGACTGAGTGCTTTTGTCGTAATTTCTGGGGGTGTAAGTTGAATGTCACAGTTACTAGTGTCAGACATTTGACTTTTTTCTAAACTCGTGCTAGTACCGCTGTCGATCGAAACGAGAATAATCGCCACTTGCGCTTTCACAATGTTACGTGGCCACTTCTGATTGGTCGAATACCAATACTTTAATGAGCAGGTGTACTTTAATAAGGCCCATTAAAGTACTGCTGCCAGTCGTATAAATACTACATTTTGGCATGGTCCAGCATAAATTTTATAAAAGTCATTCAGAATGAGGATAACTTCGTAAGTTATTCCCAGAAAATTCAAGACATACATTTTATTTTTCATGAAAATATCTTAACTATATAGGATTTTAACCAAAATCGTTACAGCCGTTTTGGGGAAAATTATAAGTATTGAAGATTTTTCCAAGTAAAGGATAGTTTAGGATTGGGGTGCATTTTCTTGAAAATGTTCCTGTAGTATCTTTGAAAAACACTGCACTCAAATATCAAATTTAGTATTCATCGGCCTCTTCCTCTCCGAGTTATCTGTTCTCTCTCTCTCTCTCTCTCTCTCTCTCTCTCTCTCACACACACACACACACACACACACACACGGGGATCCTTTTTTTTAAGTTCTTTTGGAGGGGTTTAGGGCCTTGAAACATGTACTTACGGTGAAATATCGGTATCAATTTTTGGGTAGAATGTAAACACTTCCCCTACTTATGGTAAGTACGCAGTAGATAAAGTAAATATGATAAAGGTATTGAAAAATTAAAATCACAATAACAGATATCATGGAAATGGCAAATGCCACGTAAAAAAGTTATTTAAAATAAATTGCGTATTTTAAAGAGATCTATATATTTGTTGTGTATGAAGTTCTTGCCTATTTTTTATTGTTTACCCGTCATACAAAATTATACAAAATTCCATCCGAATGAAGTGGACTTCACACACTATTCCGAAAAAATAAATATATGAATTTTATTTTACATGTAAATACCTTAAATATGCAGTGTTTTAATCAAGCGTTAAAGCCGTTTTGAGAAAAATTATAACTACTGAAATTTTTTCCATGTAAAGGATAATTTTAATGGAGGTATTTTCTTGAAAAGCTTCGTGTAGCATTTTTGGAAAATACTGAACTTAAATACCAAGTTTGTTTTTACACGACTTTTCGCTTTTGAGTTATGCCATGCACAGCCACTGAGAATAAATTGTTACAAAAATGATATTTAAAGTTTTAAATTGTTCTTTGAAACCAGAAGAGCGAAAAGTTTCTATATTTCCATTTTATATATTAGTATTTAAATGATATGATAGGTTTTTTTTTCAAAATTACAATTTCTGCATCGTGTGGAATACTGAGTAATTAGCATAATAAAATTAAAATAACTTTTTTCTTAAAAAAAAAACATGAAACATATCTGCATGAAATTTAAAGTACACTTATAATTATTGTGGTAGAGCAGGATATGGCCAAATTTTGAAAACATTTAGATAAAAGCTACAAGATTTAGAAATTTCACCTATGGTTACCCCTAACAGCACCAATCGAAAGCCCAGTATATTATAAATACCCTACAGTTGCAATATTATGCATAGGAGCAATTATAATATATATTTTAAGAAAATGAGAAATTCATCCAGAAAGGACAGCTTATAAAACACGAAATGTGTGATTCTGTCTAGAAAATCTTTATATGTATTGCGACCATAACTTGGTAAAAGTACCATTCGAAAAAGTTTCGTCTATTTTAAAATCTTAAATTTGCATTATCGTGCACACCAGTGGATTTTATATGTTTTTAAGGCTAAGAGAAATCCATCCAGCATGGAGAAAAATTTATATAGGATGAAAAATCTGATGTGTTACATTCACATGACCTTCTCTACCCTCTATCATTTATTAGTGAGTATACAAATTATTCTTACCAAAGTTTATTTTTTATCTACTTCATTTTAACCCAAATAAAGCTTTGCAGAAATTGCTACATTACACATTTCGTTAGGATAAAAAGAGAACAGCGATAGTCAAATGTTTAAGAACTGGACGCCTTATTCTGATCTTTAAATTCCATACTGTTTCCATGTAGTCGCGAGAAACAACTGAAAACGAGACTAACTTTAAGAGAATGACCAAGAAATGAATAATTCGAGCCTTTAGTATCGGATATCTAAGAAATGGCTTATGCCACAAAAAACTTATTTGACATAAATTGTGGTTTTAAAGAGATCGACATTTTTCGGACAGTACGTTTTCGTCTGTCCCTTAACGTTTACCAATTTTACAAAATTCCTTCTGAATGAAGAGAACTTCATAGGTCATTCCCAGAAAATTAAATATATAATCTTTTTTTGCCATGTAAATATCATTAATGTATGGTATGCTAATCAAAATCGTTGGAGCCATTTTTAGAAAATATAAAAATTCTAAAAATGTACCATATAAAGGGTAGTTTTGAGTGAGGAATTTTGTTGAAAATCTTCTTTGGAAAGTTTTGATTTGATTTCGATTTTCTTCTTAATACGCATCTTTGGAAGGTGCTGAACCTAAATACCAAGTTTGGTATTTATCCAACTTTTCGTTTTTTGAGTTGTGCTATTCACAGACACACAGACTTGACACACGCGCGCGCGCGGACCTTTTTCTAAAAATGCTTCTTTTTTATTCAGGGTGCCTCAAAACATGTATTTCCGGTGAGATCTCGGTATCGAATTTTTGAGTGGAATGCAATACGTTCTCTACCTACTATATGGTAAACAAAGTAAAAATTAAGGCAAAAAAAAAACATTTTAGAACAGATAATCGATGCAATGGTTGTGAACAGATAATTATATGGGATCATTTTATCTGCAAAGGGATATCTGCGCAGTGTGTAACGGCCTTAAGAAAAGTGCTACAACACCGATGTGTAAAGGGCATGAAAGTTTTAAAAGTAAACTTCGATGAAAGTGGAACCACTTAATGAAAGCGTTTCTGTGGGAAAACCAGCAGTGCTGCAATTAGACAGATGTCAAAGGGGCCCTAAGGTAACGGAGGAAACGAGCGTTATTGATAGGTACTTACTCTGTAACTTTTTAGGCGCATCGATGTTTAGTATAACGCGACCAGTCACATTTTCCCCACCGCAAAACGTCTCGGATTGTTTATCAAACACAACAAGGAACTTCGTCAGGCCCATGTTGATGTTCACTTCGCACTCACAGCGCGCTTGGATTCGGTACTGTCGACTTAGCCTTGTGGTCAAGGTCGGCACATGTTTCGTGTGAATGATTCGGTTGGTATCGCGATATAAACCAGCGCGCGCTGTCCTAGCCAGCTCTCGCTGCAGGGTAATTATTAACAAAGAACTTCAACGATAAGTGTCCGAGGGAGAATATTGCACATCACACCGCGCTGATTAGATAAACTATTAAAGATATAACGTACTCGGTATAGATTATGAATAGACATCGGAATTGTATGCATTAAAATGTGTAAAATAACCACGCATTTATGCTGTCAAAATCTCAAGTGTGCTGAATTCACTAAAATTAATTTTAAGCGTGTACTTTAGTGTACTTAAAAAGTACAAACCTACATTTCCTCCTTAGATATCATTCCGGTCGTTGTAATTTGTTTTGCAGTGTACAATGATCATATTCCTCAAATACTCAGGTGTAAGTATATGGCGTGTATCTGTTAACACGCGTTTGTACGCCTACAGATGTAAATGGGAAAAATTTAAAAGGAGTTACTAATTCTGGGGAAATTTCTCAAGGAAGCACTAGGTTTTCGCCTTGTTATTTATCCACAGAACACAAAACCTTGTCGGGAATTTTTTCTAAAATTCTGCACAACTTAGCGCTTAATTTTCCTGCATTTTTTAAAGGAGCACTCTCTATTTTACCCTGAATCGCACTGAGAAATTATATAGGTGTCTCCATAGTATAGGTGTCTATGGAGACACCTATAGTAAAGACTTTATTATTTTATCACTAATGTATTTGAAAATACACGTGTTATAGCCCGATGCACGAAAAAATGAAACATGCAGCAACATCGGAAATGTGCAATTATGAGCAACTATAAAACGTTACATACAAGTACAGAAGAACGTAAAAAACATTTTGCAAAACTTAATTCCATATTACAGGTAAAAACAAACTAAACATGCATTTCATACAAGTCCTATGTCTAATTATGAATGATGGATTCACGGGTTATCAACCGAATTAAAAAACATTCCTCCGCCAAGATTTCGGCCATCTTCTACAGAATCGAAACAGAGACACAGAAAAAAATTCTGATGTCACACTTTGACAAACATCTAAATACACCATAAATTGTCATTCACCCATGCTTAAATATTTGATATACTTGTATATATTTATTTATTGTACTATAGTTTTTCTAAAATTAAAACTCATGTTTAATAAACAACAAATTGCAAAATTTTCATATACACATGAGAAAAAGGAAGCTAAGTGTCATCTAAATAAAATTTGATACCAACAGCCTCTTTGTTATGGGCATACCTTTGACACTGTTAGGGGTTGCTGTAGTATATAGAATTATTGGCAAGATGAGGTCCATGTGTGTGCTACATCCTTAGCGTAAAGTCGTTTCGGTAGTGTCACCGTGAAGTCATTAGTAGTTTCTTATTATTTTTTCAGCGAATATTTATTGCCACGGACTTTCTAATTAAAACAAATTACATTAAATGTTATTATGTAATTTACAAGCTATAAATAAATGTATTCGAACTGGGCACCATTCAGAAACTACATATCCTTACACGAATGCGTGCATGTACACAAGCAAGGCGACCAACCGAGATTCGAACCTGAGTCCTCTGTCAGTCCATCACAAGTATCTCGGTGAATCTACGAAACCTAAGCATATTTTAGCGTATCAATCCTTGTGGGGGTTTTATAAATCGCAGTATTTTATTTACTTTTCAATTAACACAGTGCTACCATGCTTTTTTTCTGGTAAGTGAATAAATAAAAACAGAATGGTAACATTGCGTTAATCTGAGAAGATATCTTAGGTGGTACTGACGTACTTATGAACAGGTCTGGTATATATTAACATAAAAAGCGTAATAATTATAATATTGGATAAAATTGCAAATAGATGAGATTACATTTAACCACATAAGGATTAATTCTTCTTCGTCTGCTCTTCAGCAGATTAATGTCCTCCAAGTGGGTCAGAAGCCTGTCGAGGAGCAAGCAAGCATAACTAGGACGGGTGATCGATCAGTCCAATGCCTGGTATGGCGATGAAGAAGGAAATGAAATGCAGTGATGAAAGGGATTATTTGCGGACCAAATTATCCAGAACAGCATTCGAGGAAAACCGCGAAAAAACCTTAGGGGTTTGAACCCGGAACCTCCCGAATGCGAGTCGCACACGTTACCGTGGCGCCACCAAGGATTAATAAGGTAGTAAAAAAAATCTGATGTGCTACACTCACATGACTTTCTCTACTCTTGTACAAATTATTTTTACAAACTCTTATTCTCCATCTATTTCATATTAATCGAGATAAACATTTGCAGACTCTATCTCATTGCCAATTTTCTTGTAGATGTAAGGGGAATATATATTTACAAGGGCAATATAGAAATACAGTAGCTTTTAAGCATAGACATTACTCTTAATAGCTGGTTGCTATGTGCAGCACCATTCTCTTTGCCACAGATTAATACTCTTTGCATATCCAAGACAAAAAATGAATAACGAATTCCCATTTGAGAAAATAAGTATTTAAAAATTTAAGGAAACAACAAGCAATATCTCGAAAATGGTTCACTCAACAAAAAAAATGTATATGACATAAATTGTGAATTTTAACGCGGTCTACATTTTTTGTGTAGTAAAATTTTGTCTATCTCTTATGGTTTACCAGTTATGCAAACGTCGTTCACAATAAAGAATACTTTTGGAGACATTCCCAGAAAAATCAAGATATACATTTTATTTGTCATGAAAATATCATAAACATATGATGTTTTAATCAAAATCGTTAGAGCCATTTTTGAGAAAATTAAAATTTTCGAAAAATGTTCTATGTAAAGGGTAATCTGGGGTGGGGGGATTTTCTTGAAAACCTTCGTGTCGCATCTCTGGAAGATACTGAACCTAAATACCAAGTTTGGTGTTTATCCGACCGTTCGTTTCTCAGTTATGTTGTTCACAGACACACACACGGACGTTTCCAAAAATGCTTTTTTTGGATTCAGGGGGTCTCAAAACATATATTTCCGGTGAAATCTTGGTATCGAATTTTTGGGTGGAATACAATACTTCCCCTACTTACCATACGTAGTAGCGAAAGTAATAATCCACTGTCTACACTGTGGTAGCAACTCCTATCAATCACGCAAGAAACGCAAACGCAAATTATCTAATGCAAGATATGGTGGTGTAATAGGAATTTATGCAGCGAGTAGATAAGTAATCTTGATGGTATTACACAATTTTCACGAGTGTCGCGTTAAACTATCCACGAGTTAGATACATGTTACGTAATCTTAGAATTGTATATTGTAGGAAGTAAATCGTGAAATAATTCGGCATCCGTAGCTGAGAGCGTCTTCGTATGTTATGAGTCGTTAGCTTCTCTCCCTACACTTCATTTGTTACCTGGCGTGATTAAGAGGTAAACAAGACTGAATTGCACGCATTCCCTTCCTGGGACAGTAGTGAGCAGGTGTTTTCCTGTCCGCGTTCTCGGCGCTCGTTGTCGTCTGCTGCTTCACAGAAAGGCGTGGATGAAACCACACAGCATTTTTAAAACTACTTTTAAAGGCTTTACTTGCCAACTTTATGAAAGGAGATGCTGAAACCAGCCACCGTCGTAGTCCATACATTTTTGGAACTTCTTTAGGAAACTATCCATCACTCGCCGTAGTTCACGTTGAGAAATGCGTCAATTTCCTGACGGATATTTTGTTTTAATTCTTCCAGGGTGTGTAGGTTTGTCTTATACACTTTGTTTTAAGTTACCGCAAAGATAGAAATCGCAGGGGTTATCGTACTAATAATTCTGTTCTCAAACACACTTTCAATTGTTCTCATCGAAATATTGGCCATATGAGCTGTTACAGAGTCTTGTTGAAAAAAGGCAAAATCACGCTCCCTGTCTGTTAATTCTCTAAAAACAGGAGGCAAAATTGTTTTCACGTACACTATGTAATCAAAACTATCCGGACACCACCACAAACATACGTTTTTCATCTTAGGTGCATTATGATGCCACCTACTGTCTGGTACTCATTATCCGCGACCTCAGTAGTCATTAGACATCGTGAAACAGCAGATGGGACGCTACGTGGAACTCACGGACTTCGAACGTGGTCAGGTGATTGGGTGTCACTTGTGTCAGAAGTTTGTACGTGAGATTTCCACACTCCTAAATATCCCTAGGTCCACTGTTTCTGAGGTGATAGTGAAGTGGAAACGTGAAGGGCATGTACAGCACAAAAGCGTACAGGTCGACCTCGTCTGTTGACTGACAGAGACCGCCAACATCTGAAGAGGGTCGTAAAGAGTAATAGGCAGACATCTATCCAGACCATCACACAGGAATTCCAAACTCATCAGGATCCACTCCAAGTACTATGACAGTTAAGCATGAGGCGAGAAACCTTGGATTCCATGGTCGAGCGGCTGCTCATATGCCACACATCACGCAGGAAAATGCCAAACGACGCCTCGCTTGGTGTAAGGAGCGTCAACATTACACGATTGAACATTGGCAAAACGTTGTGTGGAGTGACGAATACGGTACACAATGTGGCGATCCGATGGCAGGGTGTGGGTATGGCGTATGCCCGGCGAACGTCATCTGCCAGCGCGTGCAGTGCCAACAGTTTAAATTTGGAGGTGGTGGTGTTAAGGTGTGGTCGTGTTCTTCCTGGAGGGGGCTTGCACCCCTTGTTGTTTTGCGTGGCACGATCACAGCGCAGACCTACATTGATATTTTAAGCACCTTCTTGCTTCCCACTGTTGAAGAGCAATTCGGGGATCGCGATTGCATCTTTCAACACGATCGAGCACCTGTTCATACTGCACGGGCTGTGGCGGAGAGGTTACACGACAATAACATCCCTGTAATGGACTGGCCTGCACAGAGTCGTGACTTGAATCCTATAGAACACCTTTGGGATGTTTTGGAACGCCGACTTCGTGCCAGGCCTCACCGACCTACATCGATACCTCTTCTAGTTCCGCACTCCGTGAAGAATGGCTGCCATTCCCCAAGAAACCTTCGGGCACCTGATTGAAAGTATGCCTGCGAGAGTGAACGCTGTCGTCAAGGCTAAGGGTGGGCCAACACCATATTGACTTCCAGCATTACCGATGGAGGGCGCCACGAACTTGTACGTCATTTTCAGCCAGGTGTCCGGATACTTTTGATCACGTAGTGTATGCACGGGCTTCAACTATTGACTCGAAAAAAATCGGCCCTGCGATTGGCCCCCCTATATAGGGTAAATTTTTTATAGTGGCGAGGTGTCCCTCCGATAATTCCATCCTACGTGCAGGCCTCTGCTTTTCCTCACTTCTATACGGACTCCTTGGTCCTTCATAGTTCAGGGCTAACTCGAGGTTAAGCCTAGGTTAGAAGGAGAGAGAGAGAGAGAGAGAGAGGTGGGGGGAGAGTGAGAGAAGAAAGAAAAAGAAGGAAGAGAAATTTATATTCAAAACCTTGTTTTCCATGGTAGGAATCTTTTGGGGTAATTCAGATTGAACTTTAATTAGACAAAGCACATCAATAATAACACATTTTGAAAGGAAGAAATGAAATTTCACAAATGAATTAATAAACAGGGCGGCGCAGTGGCCGAGTAGTTAGACCGCTCGCCTCTCACCGAGGCGGCCCGGGTTCAATCCCAGGGACCCGCATGTGGGATTTGTGGTGGACAAAGCGGCGTCTGGGCGGGTTTTCTCCGGGTTCCCCGGTTTCCCCCACCATTCATTCCACCAACTGCTCCATCATCACCTTTCCTTTCATTCATTTCACTTCATCTACTTCCTTCCTCCCATACCAGGCATCGGGCTGATCACCCATTCTGGATATTCTGTCTGATCCATGAGTGTCTGCTCCTCGACGGGCCTCTAACCCCATGCACCCGCCTGTAAATCCTGGGGGGTGTAAGTGCTACATACGAGGAGGTTAAACAGAGAAAGAAGAAGAATTAATAAACAAAGAAAACATTTCTATGCATCACATTCACATGACTTTCTACCAGCTATTGTATATTTTTAAACAGCGTCTACAAACTATTACTATTTCTAAATATTGTTCTTCTATTTACTTCAAATTAATTGAAATAAACATTGGCATAAATAGTTTCATTACACATTTCGTTATAAGTACAAAGCCATTGTCAAATGTTTAAAAGCTGGTTGCATATACTGGCCTTGAAATTGTATACTCTTTCCATGAATTCGCAACAAACTTGTGAATGGCGAAGGCGTTTTTAAAAAACTATATTGTGTTGCACACACATGACGTTCCCTACTTATTGTTAATCGAGATAAGGTTTCATTACATATTTCGCTATATGTATAAGAGGCATGCATCAGGCTAAAGTGAGTGAGATTTTTAATGGATCGCTATGTAATGGCTTTGAAATCTCATGATCACGAGAAAAAACGAATAGAACTTACCACTTTAAAAAAGTTTTAAATATTTGTAAATTCAAACCAATAGCAAAGAATATCTCCGAGATTGTTAACGCTGCAAAAATCTGACAAAGTGAGCTTTAATGAGAACTACATTTTTGGTGTGGTAAGAATTTTGTCTCTCACTGATGTCTACTAGTTACCATACGCAAGTCATTAAAAATGAAGAGGACTTCACAGGATATTCGCAGAAAATTCAAGATATACATTTAAATTGTCATGGAAATATCTCAACCATATAGTATTTTAATGAAAATCGTTTGAGCACTTTTTGAGAAAATAAAAAATAATGAATAATAATGTAAAGCAGTGAGGTCCAACTTTTCATTAGCTAAGGTCCAATAGGAACTTCTTATTATGGGGCGAAGGCCATCACTTCAAATGAAGAGTACGGCAAATAAATGAGATATACCACATTGCTTTTATAGAAACATTTAAAGTTTTACTTGCACGCTATTTCGATGTAAAAGCTTCAATTTATTTATTAATAACAAATAAGAGAATCATGAAACACAACTTGCTTGTTTAATAGCAGGCAGGCAATATTTAAAAAGAAATGTTCACAGAAAAAATTCATTTGTACATCTGACACACTTTATGATTAGGAAAGTTCATTTGAAGATTGGCACTGCTTTCCAGACACAAGTTTCTTAGTGTCCACTTCAAGTTCTGTTAGGGAAAGTCTCAGGCTTGGTTCTAGTGAAATACTTTCAATGTGATTTCTCTTATTTAATTGCTTTAAGAGCTGAAAAGGCACTTTCACACACATATGTACTGCCAAATAGTGATAGCATTTGCAGCGAGAATTTTAGAAGAACCTCTTTTGATGCGTACTTCCAAACATTCTCAGGAATATCCCACTTTTTGACCTGGAAGAATGGATCAACCAAAAATCACAAATCCCCATGAGAAGCACCTCGCTCACTTAAGTTTCCATAGGGTTGTTGAAGAGAGCAAGTTTGGCTTCAGAGCATTCAAAGTCTTGGAATCTGTTCTTGAACCCCTCCTTCACTTCACTTATAATTTCCTGAAACTCACTGAAATTTACACCCTTTTCCTCTTCCTACAGCTGTTGGAAAGATGGGAAGTATGCTGTATCATTTTCTTTCAATCCAATTTGCATTAAATCAAGTTTACTGCGGAATCCTTAAACATGCCTATAGACCTAGGAGATATTTTGTTTTTCTACCTTGAAGTATCAGATTCAAAGTATTTAGATGTGGTGTTAAATGAGTCAAGAAGGCTAGTGTATGAAAGAATTGGCTATCTCTCAGCGAATCTTGACATTCATGCCCAATATTTTCATTGTTGAGAAACGTAATTCCTTAACTCAAAAAACTGCTTAAGGCAATTTCCAGCAGTAAGCCAGCGCACTTCGCAATGCAATGAAATGTCACCATATTCAGTTTCCAGAGTATTCAAAAATGCAACAAATGCTCAGTGTCTTAGAGAATTTTTTGCCTCCTCTTGTTGGATTTACGGTATTTACAACTGTCTTCATTGCGTTACTGAGTTTGACAATTTTCCCGCAGAGTGCCTCTTGACGAAAAGTAAACATTATATCCCCTTGTCTTTCATGAGTCCAACTAGCCCAATCTTATGACCAAACATAGATTTAACTCTATCTGTTACTATGCCAGAGCATTTACCAATACTATCATATTGAGAAATAGCACCATCCAACGCTATAGATACACTACGTGACCAAAAGTATCCGTACATCTGGCTGAAAATTACGTACAAGTTCGTGGAACCCTCCATCGGTAATGCTGGAAGTCAATATGGTGTTGGCCCACCCTTAGCCTTGATGACAGCGTTCACTCTCGCAGGCATACTTTCAATCAGGTGCTGGAAGGTTTCTTGGGGAATGACAGCCCATTCTTCAAGGAGTGCGGAACTGAGGAGAGATATCGATGTAGGTCGGTGAGGCCTGGCAGAAAGTCCCCGTTCCAAAACATCCCAAAGGTGTTCTATAGGATTCAAGTCAGGACTCTGTGCAGGCCAGTCCATTACAGGGATGTTATTGTCGTGTAACCACTCCGCCATAGCCCTTTCAGTATGAACAGGTGCTCGATCGTGTTGAAAGATGCAATCGCAATCCCCGAATTGCTCTTCAACAGTGGGAAGCAAGAAGGTGCTTAAATATCAATGTAGGTCTGCGCTGTGATCGTGCCACGCAAAACAACAAGGGGTGCAAGCCCCCTCCAGGAAGAACACGACCACACCATAACACCACTACCTCCAAATTTCACTGTTGGCACTACACACGCTGGCAGATGACGTTCACCGGGCATTCGCCATACCCACACCCTGCCATGGGATCGCCACATTGTGTACCATTATTCGTCACTCCACACAACGTTTTGCCACTGTTCAATCGTGTAATGTTGACGCTCCTTTAACCAAGCGAGGCGTCGTTTAGCATTTTCCTGCGTGATGTGTGCTATATGAGCAGCCGCCCGACCATGGAATCCAAGGTTTCTCATCTCACGCCTGTCATAGTACTTGGAGTGGATGATGATGCAGTTTAGAATTCCTGTGTGATGGTATGGATAGATGCCTGCCTATTAATCTTTACGACCCTCTTCAAATGTCGGCGGTCTCTGTCAGTCAGCAGACGAGGTCGGCCTGTACGCTTTTGTGCTGTACATGTCTCTTCACGTTTCCACTTCACTATCACATCAGAAACAGTGGACCTAGGGATGTTATGAGTGTGGAAATCTCGCGTACAGACTTCTGACACAAGTGACATCCAATCACCTGACCACATTCGAAGTCCGTGAGTTCCACGGAGCGTCCCATTCTGCTGTTTCACGATGTCTAATAACTACTGAGGTCGCGGATGAGTACCATTCAGTAGGTGGCAGCACAATGTACCTAAGATGAAAAACATATGTGTGTGGGTGTGTCCGGATACTTTTGATCATATAGTGTATGTCAGTGCCTTTAGTACTAACTTCTAAAGCTTGTAATTTCAGGAGTTCTTCGTGAATTTCAAACTCAGAGTTTATAATTCTGACAAAGATAAGAAGCTGACTGACATGATATATATATAAATTCTTTAATCTAATGTCAGAGAGTAGTATTCACAGTTCTGCATAATGTTCTGAAGAGTATTAGAAACATCATTTCCTATTTCATTAATTCTTCTGATGGGACAAAAACATTGTTTCAAACTTTTTGGCTATCTTATTTTCCCCAAAAGCAATTTTATAGCACATCGTTGTACTAGTTCATCGTCCCAAAAGGACCCTTTGCTAGTTCCAGACATATCGCATAAGATGCTGTCAAATCTGCGGTGTCTAATGGTTGCAGAAAAGCATTCTTCTACTTTGTCAGCTTCTGCCTCAAGTCATTAAACACGCAATTCCTTGTTGCTCCTTGGAATGCGTCGTATTTTGTATATGCAAGCTAATATAGTGTCTACGTATGTTTCTATTCCTTTGCAACACTTATAATTTACGCACAAATAACACATTGTAGTTTACCGTCATGTTAAAAAAAAAGTCTTGCCACTTAGCCTAAAATTGTCGTTTCTCGTTCTGCATAGGCGGCGCCAAAACTATTCGTGCAGGTGGGCCATAGGTAGGGCAGTGTTTATATGGGTGGGCCATCTTTTTCACTTAATTTTAAGATGATAATTATTATAATAATAGTTATTATATTACCGTAGTGCATGTTATATTAATAAGATGCAAAACCACCACTTAATATAGCATTAAAATGAATGTCTACTAAACAAAATACTTTACCCTATAGATATTAAAATTACATTGTAAGTGACCCCATCCATAGATGCCGCTAACCCTTCTTTTTTGCAGACTTAGGTATTTTATTTTTAGTGTTTAACGTCCCTCTTAACTACCAACCGGTTTACAGAGACAAGGTGACACGATTGAATTTTTCAAAGGAGGAATTGGTGACTTAATGACGGGGTAAACAGGAGGAAACCTGCACAAGCGAGATTTGTCCACAAAAAATCCCACATCCGCTGTCTGGGATTGAACCCAGGCGGCCTCGATAACAGACCAGCATTTTAGCGCTCAGCCACTGCGCCGCCTTGTGAGATCGAGGTTGCAAAAAACTATAGTTAAATAAGCTGAATAAAAAAAGATCTAATATTTAAAGAAACTGACAATATACATTATGGAATTATTAGCGGATTGATAGGGTATAAAGCTATGGAACTTACAGTATCAATGCAGACTAATCCTTCTGTTCTGGTGCTCAGCATCAAATTGGTCCACACCAGCAGCTAAATCCAGTTGTTTAACATTTTTTCCCACTGCCAGTAGCGCAAGCTCACTGAGTCTCTCTCGGTGATTGAGTTTCTAATATAAGTTTTTAATCTGCAAAGGCAGGAGAAACCTCTCACAGGATTCACTGCAAACGGATTGTCGCTGCAATAACTGTTGTCTTGAATAATTCGTGGACAGCTAGCTAGTATTCGTCTAGCAACATTAGCAGCTGGAACAGATTCTATATTTCACATTATTTTTCATCTTCGTATCTTTTTGTTAATTTGTTAATTTGGGCAAAAGTTTCACTTCGACTGCAACACGCGCATACTGTTCGGCCAAGTGCTTAAGTTGTGAGGCTTCGAGAAGCGATTTTCTGTTTGGCTGTAGTGCACTTATTCCTTGCAATACGTTATTGTTGTGAGTAAAACGTCTATCAAATTCACTTAATACTGCATTTAGCACAGGCATGAACACCCGTGTTCGATACTATTCACTAGAGAAACCCGTAGTTCTTCACAATGGACTTTCAATGATGAACTGCTGCAGGCGCGATAGTAATTTCCTTGGTCTAACTCCAAAAGCACTCTCAATGGCATGTCGATATTATTACTTTCAGCAACAGTCACATTCTCCGTCCAAATTACTTTTAATTCTTCACAGGAATTTCTCGTTTCAGAAAAATGATCAAAATAGTTTTGTATTAATTTACTGGCATTAGCTATATCAAACTGCTTAGTTTGGAGGTAATCAGACACAACTTTGTTTTTAGAACCTCATAAAAGAAATGCAAATTAAATATAAATGGCATATTAATCTAATTTAGTAAGCCACCTGTAGTTACTGCCCTATCATGATTTTCATTTTTACATTGAAAGAGGGTGACCAGTATTGCTGGAAATGTTTTATTTACTGCTAAACAAGATTCCAACTTATGTGTCCACCTTATATCACTTGTGGTCTTCAACTCTGTTTTAGATACTTTAATTGTGTCTGCGCCTTTAAGAACACATTGTAAGTCACAAATCCACTCAAAAATACATAGCCTTTGTAATACCGAAAAAAAGTTTCTTACTGTCTGTATAGCTTTGCAAGTATCAACAATTACTAGATTCAATCTGTGATTAAAGCAGTGCAAGTAAACAGCTTAAGGCACTTCCTTTTTAACAAAGCCTGAATAGCTTTACAGTTACCACTCATTACACTCGCTCCATCATATGCCTGAGCCACACAGTCCTGAATATTTCAGTGTTTGTTTGATGTATAAAAGAAGCCAAGTAGCATTCAATTTTTCTGCAGAATGAAAGCCTAAAAATCTTTCATAAATAGCACCCTTTAAGTAGAAACGTTCAGCTGGCTACTGAAAGTCATAGCTGTTTTAGAGATGTTTTTGATTCATTAGCACTTAATGTAAAATATTTAGCTTCTTTAACATAATTACTGATAGTTCGTCAAAGTAAGATCTGTAAAAATGTGTAGAATACTATTCTGAATAGTGTGGTGTGTAAACTTTGCACTTTTAGGGTCCTCTTCAATTCTCATTTTATGTGAAGGTCTAGTTTTAGCCATGTGATGGACAATTATCAATGGACGAATACAATGATGTTATCATTTGAATCCGATCCATCATGGCCCCTATGGGCAATACCTTGTGCTGCAGTGAGTCGTAAAATATCTGTTATTCTCCTTATGTACTCTGTATTTCTCCTAGCTTCCTCAGCGTAAGCAACACTAAGTTGAGAAGGAATAGAGTTAACTCCCTTCGATTTCTTCATCTGTTTACAAGATTCCCATGCCACCATGCAGTTTTTATGTGATACACTGTTTTCATGTTTTTTAGTACAGAGATTTTCTGTGGCTTTCTTCCAATTTGAATACCCGATGTTTACGAAACTCAAGTTCTCTGTTGCCTTCATATGAGCTGGTCTGAACGCACGCGAAACAAAATGCAGAATCTGTTTCAATACTATATTTCAACCACGGGTAAGACTTATACTACCAAGAACAGTGGAAATTCCTATTTCTAACTCCAAATTTACGAAATGGAAACATTTTTAACTTTGGTTGTTGTGGTCCACCTGTTAAATTTATTGCTATATCCAGTGGAGTATGAGTTTCACTACATTTATCACCAGAAACTTCACAAACCATATCAGCGGAACATGAAGGCTCATCGGTAATTTCACCCACAATACATCGTTATTCGGAATGTCTGCCGCACAAGTTTCTAGCTCACTTGCACACTCAAATGACTAAGAATGTTCATCATCCAGGAATACACGGGATTCGGATTCGTAAGTCTTAAACTTTTTCGTTTCCGGTACCGCAACCACACTTACCGAGAAGTAATCACTAATCGAATGCTTTCGATTCTCAGCCATGATTAAAATAAGTACCCTCAAATCACAAAACAATTTGCACTTAAATATTCGAAAGTAAATATTAAGATTCAGGTAAGGATTTGGAACTGACAACTACGGCCGCCAATTTATAACATTTGTCTTGAGAGTCCTCCAGGCATGGGGGCAGGGAGAGAGAGTTGACCTCTAACTCAAGAGAACAACCATGAAAGGATTAATTAATTTTGAAGATTTAGAAGCTGGTAACAGTGATGTGTCATAATGTAAAATAAAGAGAGTTGAAGGTTGTTACACTACATCACTAAAATATTCTTACTTGAACGGTTTCGGGAGACGGTTTGCTCCCATCGTCAGCGTTCAATTAAGAACATTTTAGTGATGTAGCGTAACAACCTTCAACTCTTTATTTTAAACCATGAAAGGACTTCGCAAACCTAACAGTTCGCACGAACTGATCAGGTGCGAATATTACTTGATGCAATGCAGTTCATTAATACATCCATAAGCACTACGTATGTGAAAGGAATGCAACTTGCGTCACTCTTGCGTGAAACAGTATTCGCGGTGTTTTCTCAAGCACTTCCTGTAATGTTGAGCAAGAGAAAAGAGTTTGTCACTACTGGCATTATTTACAAGCTTTATATTGAATTGAAAGTTTTGCGCTATGAAAATAAAGTGGGCTTGTTGTTTATGTTCGCCGAGAAAAATATACTGTGCGTTTCATGTAATTTTAGGGTGGACCAGGGCCCACCCTTCGCGCCGCCCATGTCGTTCTGCAACACGTCTATTTGGTTCCGCCAGTTTGAACGTCAGGTATGACAACCATACAGAAAACAGAACAAATTACATCTTGAAGAGTGAAGGTCTACTTCGAGATGGTGATGATTTAAAGCTAAAAATACAACAGACATAAGGTGCTGCCAACTCTCGGAGGAAAACATACTACTCAGACGTCAGTGACTCAACTACCATCTAGCGGAACTACAAAACTTTGTATCAAAACTTCCCCTACTGATTTATGCATTGAAATTACAAAACTATATTTATCAAGTATGAGAGAGCGAGGGCCAGAAAAACTGGTACGGGGGCTGCGGGATGGACCATACTGATGTAAAGGGTACTTTGGCGTGGGGGATTTTCTTGAAAATCGTTTCGCATTCTTGAAAGACGATTTCATGTATAGGAGAGGACAAAGCGACGCCAATAAAACTGCATCTAACATTCTAAAATAATAAAGTTAGGATATTTGGACAAACCTTCTAACTTCTTTCAAAGATATTTGCAGGTACTGTGATGGAAGTTTTGAGGATGCTATTTAAGGATCCGGTCTTCAGTCACCAATCCATTGCAGGAAACTCGACGATATTAAATTGAATACGAAGCACTAAAAACACTTGTAAATAGACAGCACTGATCTGTTTCGATTCTAGAATGAATACTGACTGAACTGCAACTGGCTGGAGGGGCGAACTAATGAGTAAAATGGCACACGCGTGCCTGGAGGGGCGAAGTAATGAGAATGACACACGCGTGCCTGAGGGGCGAAGCAATGAGAAGAATGGCACACGCGTGCCATTTATGGTTTTGTCGCATGCTGTCTGTAAGCTTAGTGCTTCCGGCTGCCGCCACATGGTTTCAAGCTGTATGCGGGCAAACATTCGCAACAAAAGAAGAGACTGAAAGACTTATGGTCTAGCGACTTCCATTCTTACATACGGAAGCTCAAATGTGGGCTTCAATTATTTCTACTCACCTTTAACATGGATGCACAAAATAGAGAATTTTAAGACTGGTAATTTTTTATTCTTTCAGTTTCTTCAAGGAGCAGAGTTTGGGAATCGCTGAGCAGCAGTAAACTCGTTAAGAAAAGTGTAGACGAACCAGACAGTAGGGAATGAAATAACTATGTAATAAATTCTTCATAATTACTAGGCATATAGATGCGGTGTATTCACTGTGGAACAGACAAACGTATCAGATAAAATTACAAATTAGGCATAACTTGATGACTATAACGGTGGAAGGTCGTTACGACACG
Source organism: Deroplatys truncata (assembly GCA_030765065.1). Lineage (NCBI taxonomy): Eukaryota > Metazoa > Arthropoda > Insecta > Mantodea > Mantidae > Deroplatys > Deroplatys truncata. Next base: position 170,775,422 of record CM060979.1, read on the forward strand.
GGCTCCTGAATAGGAGATCCGCGGTTCGGATCCAGGAATGTCCTTCCTGACAGGTCTTTTTTCAGGTCTTCCTCAGCCCACATAAATAGCAATTGCGGGGGAGATATACTAAACTAGGCTTGAAAAGTTATCTCCCCAAAGTTTCTTTCCCATTTATTTTATTTCATGTATTATCAGAATCCAACGCCGGTGGTGCAGTGTACTTGTAGGATCGGGTTTTAAACACTGTTTTAAAATGATCTTACCAAAGTGTAAAACCAAAGGGAACAAGTATAGTGCATCAAGGATTACACAAACAATCCTACAGCGGACAAACGAAGCCGAATTGTGATATAGCTTTTGCTGCTTATACTTGTCATAATTATTGTTATGAAAACCATTGTTTTTTGTGTATATATTGTACATATTGATGATTCTCTTATCATGCATAATGATATACAGGGAGAGCCAAAAGATACGAACCGACTGCGCGGTGTTTTTCCTGTCCGCATCCTCGGCGCTCGTTGCTGTCTGCCGCTATCATAGAAAGGCGCGGATGAAACCATATATTTTTAAAACTACTTTTAAAGGCTTTACTTACCAACTTTATGAAAGTGTGTTTGAGGACAGAGTTACTAGTAGAGATTTACGGCCCTCTCGGTCCCCCAACCTAACCCCCTGCGATTTCTACCTCTGGGGTAACTTAAAACAAAGTGTACAAGACAAACCCACACACCCTGGAAGAATTAAAACAAAATATCCGCCAGGAAATTGCCAGGATTTCACGTGAACTACGGCGAATGATGGATAGTTTTCTACAGAGGTGCCAAAAATGTATGGACAACGATGATGGCCAGTTTCAGCATCTCCTTTCATAAAGTTGGTAAGTAAAGCCTTTAAAAGTAGTTTTAAAAATGTATGGTTTCATCTGCGCCTTTCTATGATAGCGGCAGATGGCAACAAGCGCCAAGGATGCAGACAGGAAAAACACAGCGCAGCAGGTTCGTAGTAATTTTGGCTCACCCATGTGCTATGTCTTATCATAGTGGCACTGTAGTGGTGCATTGGCTCAGAAAACTGAAGATTCTGGTTTAGGTCCTGCCCTGGCAGTGAGTTTCTCAAACAAGATTCAAAGTTTTACTAACTGATGTTTACTGGCAGAGATTCATCTTTGTCAATGAAATTACCTTGATAAGGAAAATTTACAAATTAATATTCTATAAACGATTAGTTTAGAGTTGTAAAGCATTTTGAACTCTTCTCTAGTACAAGCAAGCAGCACAGTGAATTCTAAAACTGGAATTGGTAAAGGAAGAATGGAATTTTGAAACATTAAAAACTCAAATTTGCTAAATATATTTATTTAAACTATGAAGCTGTACAATTAATAATATACCTATATCAGAGGGAAAATATAATTATTTCGACAAATTATAGATACATACAGAGCCTAGATACAACACCTAATTTTAAACTCAGACTGATATATTGGGCACACAGTATATAAATGTTTAATGTTATATCAAAACACAATGAGAGCTGTTGTATTTATGGAAGTGTGACAACCTAATCATGTCAAAAACCTTTAAAATTCTAGTAATATCCAGCAACTGTGGTACAAAACCTTTGCAAATTATAAAAATTGGGCAAGTCATTTTTACTTTTACAGTTCAGATACATTCTGCACACAAATTTATACGAACTTTGGTAAGCCTTCAACATGCACTCTCTGTAATTGGCTTTGTGGTATTTTACCATTTCATTTTTATAACCTATACCAAGGATTTAGGAATCTATAAATGTCATGCTTATGCGATACCATGCTGCTGTGTTCATTATTATAGTTTTCTCCTTCTAATAATACAATTTGTACCTGCATCAAACGGCAGATGGAACTTTCAAAGGTTGACATTTTGAATCTTTTATTGATGTCTTATGGACAATGTCTCCACAGGCACTCCACCCTTTTCTAATTCTTTCTGTGACTGATAAAGTACAAGAATGAAAGATGATGGGCACTGATGTTATGGAACTCATTCAGAGGATCTTGTAATGATTTATTTGTATTCCTATTATCTTATTATTATGTACCAATTCTTATCTGTAGCAAAAACTCCCAAATACTCTTTTTTTTTTTTTTTTGCTGTCATTTACTTACTGCTGTAATGGGTTAAGACCAGAAGACTGCAAAAAGAGTGAACACATCATAGTGTATTCTCTACTCAATTGCTCTAAGGCAGATCATGTGGGTTTACAAACGTTTTCAATAAACTACGAGATAAGCTAACAGATTCTTGGTTCCTGATACCTACAGTGTGTCAAAAGAAAGATTTAGTTCCCCTCCTCCAAATCTTATTAATCCTTTATAGCCTGGTGTAACCTATTCATTACAAAGGTGATTTTAATTTTAGGTTTTTTAATGTGCTTTTTTCTTTCTAATTTCATAATATACTAACCTTCAACAATAAAATTTGGCTATTTATAGCTGTTTTATATTGTAAAAATATTAATATTTCTGCAATAAAGCTGTAGTGTTTTTTTAATAATAAACAGAAAAATCCATGGCCCTCCCCTTCCTTTACCACAGGCACATTTGACTGCAGTCGCTGGGACTTGAATTTGTGACGTTTGGCTTTGAATGGATGGCCAGTCCAGTTCGTATTGCACTAACAAGCACAGACATTTGAATTGCTTATGTTGCCATGCCGGTGAAAGGGATGTAAAAGCCAGTTTGGGAATTACAGGAAGAGCAACATACATAGCCAAGTTAATTCTGGCAATGGAGGGTTAATATGTCAGTTAAGATAAAGTTATACTTGGATCACTGGATATCTTAAATATGATGTAAGCACAATAATTAAAATTCAAGCATGGTGAAGTGCTCTTCCCCTTGGTTTGCTTCCTAGTCAGAAGTTGCTAGGAAGTAATAGCCCAAAGTAATAGCTCTGTTTAAAAACATCTGGGAAACCAAGCGATGCATACATCTTAAGATGCTTTAGATCTGTCCAGTGCTATTCAAACGAAGCAGCTAAGATACTCAGTTCCTTAAATATGCGCATGTTCTCAATAAAGCTCAAGCAACATCTGAGCTAAAACATTTTCCAAGATGCATGCACTCAAGCATTCCAAATACAGGAAAAATCTGAGATTTGGGAATATAATACAGTTGAACAGGTAATTGTAAAGACTGGTTCACAATGAGCTGTGAATGGCAAGCAGAACAAGGGAAAGCACAGAAATGCAAGTTTAGTTCACAATATACTGGGAATGGAAACTGGAATATTCAATACAACATGGAAAGTTGACTATGCACATTGGGATGCCATTTATTGTGACTGACCAGTGACATTTTTACACTTGCTTGCAATTCAATGCAGTTTAACCAACTTCAAACTTTAAGTAATTAACATTTTCTATAAGCCGTGCTAATACTATTTCTGATTCCTCTTGCAAAATGATCATCCTTATACATTTGTAACAAATGGCATTAAAGTTTGTTGTTCTAGGTTTGCTCTTCACACTTGGTTAGAATCTAGCATTAGTTTTAGTTCATAGCCTCCAATAATTTCTACCATGATGACAGCAACTCACAATATGAATCCAAAATGCTGTACCCAGGAATGGAACAAAAAAAATTTAAAACTTGACCAAGCCCCCCGTTTCTGTTCCTGGGCTCCAGTAAGCTTCTCATCAACTGTAAATGCTTACATTGTAATAGAAGTATTTTAACTTTTAAATTCCCGTTTTAATTCCATTAAGTTACTGTGAATCACCTTAAGATGCAAACCATTCAGAGGTAAAATGGAGTATCTTTTTATTAATTTCAGTTGACAAGTATTATTTGAATAATAATTACGAATGATAAATGTTGATATGCATATACCAATTGCTGAAAGCAATTTTAAATTTTGTGTGGATATTCCTCAAAAAGATTTCCTAAAATTGCATTTGCATTGTTAAGATGGTCCAAGTCCATTGCAATGTTTTGGTTGCAAGCCGGCAGTTGGGGGATTGAAGTAAGCCAACATGGCATAGGTTGATAGATATTGAGAAGTTACAGAGAAGATAATGGACTTCATACAATAAAATTATTTCCTTATTTCCTGTTTGGTTTTGTATTTATTTTGAGATCCTTATCTCCTCATTTATGAATGAATTACTTTACATTACCACTTACTTGTATGTTGCTACTGTTTTAGCTAAATGATAATCTCAAAGGCTCTGTATTAATTAAATAAAAATAATCCTCAAAATGGTTTTCAAATTATATTTCAATTTGTTTAGAATTGAACCATTTATCCTCAAATTGAATGTTTTATGGAATAGAATTTAAATGTTATTAAATGATTTCAATGCAATTAAAAGTGTTTTCTTAAAATTACACCAGAAATATATTTATTTTTATGTTTATAGAATAGCAATGATCATTACAATGCTGGTGGTGGTGGTGATATACAAAGCTAGCCAGAAAGTGCCAACAGCTGGATAAAACAACTATTGATACCATGCACCTGACCAGGGAGCATGCTGTTGGACAAGTGAGGTGAGCAGAGGTAAAAACTTACTGTGAACAATTGTACATGAAGAGATTTTAGAAAAACCACTTATGCACCACTCTCTTGCAGCAGACATTCTGCTACAATAATTAGCAAAGTGCATAAGGCTGGTATAAAATGCTCAGCATTTATTCTACTCCTTATGCCATGTTATCATCACCACTTTGAAAGTCCTTGCAGAATGTTCCTTGTAGTTGAACATCTTAATGACTAAGCTGTTATTTATGTATAAACCTCAAATGAAATGCTAACAAAAAGTAGTTAAAAGCTACTGCAGGTCTCCAAGAATAATATCAGAGTATGGAAATAAAGAAACTGGACCTAATGTTTTACTCATTTCCCACAAGTTATGAAGAGTGGGGTAGGGCACTGACCTATGCACTCCTCTCTACCCTGACATGCAACAGTTAGTCTGGTCCTGAACAGTATTAGAAGCAGATCATGTGTCAGAACTTCGTCGGAATAATGCTGAGTGCTAAAGTAGAACGTGTTAACACCAAATTCCTCACCTTCTGCCACAGAAACTTACACAATGGTGACAGAAGTGTCTATCTCATATGCAAGTTTTTGAGTGGTTTAAGAAATTTAAGGAGAATAGGTAAGGTGTTAGGGATGATCCAAAACCAGACTGTCCTTCCACTATGAAAACTGAAGCAAATGTGGACAAAATTGCTAAAATTATTCAAGCAGTTGCTAAACTTACCAACATCAATAAAGAAAATGTTAGACTGATTCTGCATGATGTGTACTAAAATGGTGCCAAAAGAAACATTGAGGGAATTGCCGTGTTGACATTCATGAAAACATTAAAAATAATTCTGATTTCTTCAAAAACGTAATTATATGACACCAAACTTGGATTTTTCAACATGATCCAAAGACTAAGTGACAGTCATGCATTGGAAGAGCACCCAATCCCTCAGGAAGAAGAAAGCGTGCACGAGTAAATAAAAATTTAAAACGATGATTGTTTCTTTTATTCTCTGGGGGATTATTTACATGAATGTGTGTAATGAAGGGGATCAGACTTGTGAAAGAATGTCCCTGCCAACAATGTGATATCTGTGTGGAGTTACTTGGTGAAAAACAATGTTCCAGTGATGGAACATCCACCATATTCACTGGACTTACAGTAGTTTCACTCCGGCAACTCCAGTCAAGATCACGCATGGTAATCCCCACTCTCGCTCTATATATCTATCTCTTTCTACAGCCCCCCAGTCCCTCCCTTCATCAAAACTTGAGGCCAGTTACAACAAAACTCTGCCTCAATACTACTGCTACTACAAGAGGGAAACTGAGTGGAGTGGGAAATGGTTGCAAAATGGGGAAAAATGGCATTGAGTGGACTGGTAAAAATGAAGATACTATAGCACTGTGCAACTTTTTTCTCTTCCTAAAGGTCAAGTCTGTACTCAAAGGAACCACATTTGAGTCTATGGATGCATGAAAGCAACAGCAATTCAACGGTTGAACAGCAGAACACAAGATGACCTTCAGCACGCTTTCTAATAGTGGAAAATTTGCATGGAGTGGTATAGGGTCCAGGGAGGGGATAACATTGCCATTACTAATTTTTTTTCAATAAAGTGTTAGAGCATGAATCCAGTTTCTTTATTGCCACACCTCACACTATCAGAACTTCAAAATAACACTCTTTATCATATTTCCATTGAGTGCTCTACAACAAATATTTGTAGTAGCCACAAACCTTTCAGAAATTTTAACACATTTTATGCTGTACATCTGTTTACTCGAGTCACTGCAGCTTTTCATCTTTACAATCAAACTTTAATTAGTTTCCTATCTTAATAATATTCCTTCTTCATAAAGTAAATTAGTTTTCTTTAATTTTGACTTCAAAGAAAACCATTAAAACAGTGCTTTCACATGTCTTTTAAACCATAAAATCAAAATAAACTTTCTGAGAAAAACATAACACTTGTGAGTTCCTTGGTCTCATGTATCAGTTTATGAGTTTTCAAGCTTGACATACGAGTAAAGCTCTTCTCACAGATATTACACTTACATGGTTTTATGCCCTCATGAATCAATTTATGAGTTTTCAAGTTCCCCCTTTCAGTGAAACTCTTTTCGCAAATATCACATTTATGTGGTCTTTTACCCTCATGAATCATAATATGCTTTTTCAAGCTTGACATCTGAGTAAACCTTTTTTCACAAATATCACATTTGAATGGTTTTTGGTCCCCATGGACTACTTTATGAGTTTTCAGATGTCCTATTTGAGTGAAGCTCCTCTCACAAATATCACATTTGTGTGGCCTTTTTCCTTCATGAATCAATTTATGAGTCTTTAGTTGTCCTTTCTCGGTAAAGTTCTTCTCACAAATATCACACTTGTGTGGCTTTTTGCCCTCATGAATCAGTTTATGCGTATTTAAGTTTCCCCTTTCACTAAAGTACTTCTCACAAATATTACACTTATATGGTTTTTTTCCTTCATGAATCAAACTATGTTTCCTTAAACTAGACATCTGAGTAAAGCTTTTTTCACAAGCATCACACTTATGCGGTTTTTGGCCCGCATGAATCAATTTATGAGTTTTTAAATGTCCCCTCTGAGTAAAACTCCTCTCACAAACATCACATTTGTGTGGTTTTTTACCCTCATGTATCAGTTTATGTGTCTTCAACTGTCCACTATCAGCAAATTTCTTCTCACAAATATCACACTTGTGGTTTCTTTTTTTTCTCTTATGAATCAAATTGTGAGCTCTCAAACGTTCCCTACGAGGAGCAATCTTATCAGAAATTTTGTGTATGTGCTGATTATAATCAGGTGATTTATCTGGGATGATAAAGGAATCACTATGTTCTATACACAAAAATCTTGTGATATCACCTTCATGAACTTCATGTGTTTTGGCCTTTTCAAACTCTTGACTATCATTTCTCATTTTTAAACCATCATATTTTGCTAAATCTGAAGTTGACTTGCTATCACTATCACTGGAGAATGTATCAGTGAATAATCTGAAATGTTAGAGGGCACTTCATCAATAACCAGAAGAATGGGGCAGAGTCAGAAAAAATGCTATTTCTATTAATGTATTAAAATTTATTAAAGCAATATGCTTGGTGAAATACATATTTTATGAGGTGCATATGCTGAAATGACTTTTATTTTTATCTCAAGTTGATCTAAATGTCAGGATTTATATTTGAAAAGAAAAAGGAAGACAACAAAGTGGCACACCCAAATTCAAAATGTATGTCACAATGTATCATACAACATCGTAATCAAAATCATAAGGGGAATAAATGAAATGAGTCAAAGAACCTACTGGCATGAAGTTCTGGCGATAGAAAAGGTGAACTGCAACATAAAAATACATTGCATTGAGGTTGATACACAGGACAAATGGTTACAATCATCAGCAGATGGTATTACTTGTGATTACATTTGCTAATAGGTCTATAGCTCTGCTGAACATTGACAAGGATTCTATCACTTTCTATAAATACAGAATGGGGCAAAAAGGCTGTACACCACTTAACATTATTCCCCCAAACTAGCAGGCTTATCAGCAAATATAAACAAGGCAGATAATATATACAACGAATAGTCATTTACAATGAATATGTGATTGAGACATAAAAATTCCAAATGCCAGCACATTCAATGAAAAAGTATTTTTGCAGAATACATGTTATTAGTATTACAATAACAATACTTATTCACAGCCATATGTCCCTTTCATATGATGCCAGCATCTCCATTTATTTAAGCATAACCTTATCAAAGAGATGGTGGCATTATACAAAATAGCCCTATAGTGACTGTTCATTGAGAGGAGTGTCATTGAGCAAACTTGCTTGAACCAAGGAGATGCTGATTTCCAGCCATATGTAAGCCCAATTACCCTTCTAGCTTTCTACCAACAGTCAAAGAGTGCAATGACCCTATTTATTTGTACATTCAGCTCTCCTTGTAATGTCAGTTATGACATATGCAGACGAAGAGTACTTTTGACTGTAAAATCACAGAAATATTATAAAAAATGACTCTCTTATGTTCAAATTATCAGATTACAAGCAAATAAATATTTTATTTTTGTTATTTTTAACTAACTTTACCAATCTGGATGAGACCGAAAAGGTTATAACAATTCTGGCTTTTAATTTTGATACAGTAAGCAATATGAAGCTTTAGATGTGGGTAATAGAAGAAAATGATGCTTTTGTTTATTGTTAATATACATTCTTTGATCACATTGAAAAACATAACCCCTGATGTATTACATTCACACGTTCTCTAGCCACTTTCATTTATTTTTATATCTCTTCTATAAACTATTCTTGTATTGTGTTTTATTTCTCCAGTGTAACTACATTTCACAAGGATCGTCTGATTTTACAAGAATTTATAAATAGAAAGAAACTGATATAGAAAAAAAGTACCACAGATACCAAAAAATATAACAGGGAATATATCTATATACAAAATGATGAGAAGTGCAAAAATACAATATTTTAAGAGTGCATTTACATTTGCTCTTTTGTACTGTTCTAAGGAGCAATAAACATTTTCTCTCAGAAGGTATATGATTTTACATATCTTTGGCATTATTTTCTATACATTTGTGATTTACAGTTCTTCTTAATCTATTTTTGAAATAGTCGTGTTTTGTCCTTATCATGGCTATGAGCGTTCATATTTGTTTTGATTATGGGTTTTTACACTAAATTTAATGCATTCATATATGTGTATACCAGATGGAAGGGAAGTTATAAATTTAAACCAGTTACAGATTGTTTGGAACATATTTTGTAACTTTCATTTTTTTCTATGATCATTTCCTGTGAAGATATTTTAGGTTTTTCTAGAACATAAAATAGACATGCTGGCAATGTTGCAGGGGTTGTTGGCCCAGGTAGGTGGGGTGTCACTTTCACTTTCACTTTCAAAACCAGTTGGATGATACCACATACAAAGGTTTCACTTTTACTTTCAGAGTAATGTGTGTTTCATGATATATAAATAATAAAAAAATCTGAATAGTAGTATTTCAAATTTGATTTTTTTTTATTTTGTCTCATGAGCGTAAAAAAAATAAATGTTTCGTGTCTGCTACCCCATAATAGTAATTGCATACGACTATCCCAATTATGCATTTTGTAACATAAGCTATCTATGGATATTTTTATCAGCACAAATGTTCTTGTGTTTTGTATCCTTTGTGCAGAAATCTTTCCTGGTGTAATATGGTGGCAGCTGCAGCATTCTGAGTGATTTCACCATAAATTAATAACATATCAAGGTACTCTGATTTGAAAAGGCTGGTATCTCGTGTTACTTTAAGTGCTGTATGTATGCTGATCCAATACACACCTCGGGTTCTTTGAGTCTAAATGCATAGTAAAATGCTACATTTAATAAGAAATCAAACTTCTAGTGGAGCTGACATAACATGGTACATTTGCATACAGCAACCATGAAACACTTATTGGATGCTGAAGGCATTTCCTCCATTTTACTCTGTTCTAATGTAGACCAATAGCTTGTCGGTTGTACTTGTTATTTTGCCAAAACATTACATCATCCTTTCGTCATGTTTATTTGGCTTAAGGGATGTGTGGAAAACAAAACTGCTAGTCACCCTTCAGATAAAGGAGAGGAGTGGGGTTTGCTATGCTTTGTTTACGTCTGGAAGCCAGTTCAGATTATGTGACCTACCTTGACCTGTTTGCAATGTTAAAGATTTCTACAGACTTAAATTACACAAGCAAAAAGGTATTTATAATATCCTTTTAAGTGATTAATTATTTCAAAACCTTCAGTAATATCACATAGTTACTACCAAAACTATATCAGAAATAGGTTACGTTCTCATCTTACAAGTAACGAACTATTATCTATATACATTCTCGTTGAATAAAACATCTAATTTGGAGCAAAAACTGTATTTTTTTCGAAAATGGCTGATCAAAGAACTAAATACTATTACACTTTTCTGTTTGTAATACTTCTATGAAGTACATATTGAAAGGAATGTAATAAGTTTCCTTCCACCTGGCATATACATATAATAAAGATAACGTAAAAATATTAAGCACTCTATATGCATTTCTACATGTATTGATTTTTTTTACATTCATAACATTATATGAATTGCTCTTTTCTGCAACTTAAATATCTTTATAACTGACATTTTTTGTCCTGTACTTCATAGAATGATACCATATCTTAAATGAGAATATATAAAGACACAGTATACCTTAATAATGCATTTTCTATTTATTATTCGTTGTTTGTTTTAAAACATTCGTGCTACTTTAATTTTTTTATGACATTCTCTGCATGTCAGTTCCATTTCAAATTATAGTGTATGACTAAACCTAGAAAGTTTGTTTGTGTAACCTGCTGAATTTGTTTATCTTCTATTGTTAACTTAATGTTGACCTGTGTTCTGTTGCTTACACTGATTTGCATACATTCTGTTTTATTTATATTTAGTACCATGCTAAGTTTGCTTTCTGCTGATTGTATCGATAGTAGTGTATTTGCTTTCTTTTTTGTACCTGTATTTCTATTTTTTCCTGTAACTACAATCATAGTGTCATCTGCATAACCAATACCTATTCCCCTGAATCTTTTATTTGTTTAAATAAGCTTACAAAAACTTAATTTAATGGTAATGTGTGCGTGTGAGTTTAACTTAATAAACAAAAGTAACATCGCCCAAGATTACCAACATTGTAAACAAGTGAACATCACTGGTTGATGAGCAATTGTTCCAAAGGTAAAAGAGATGCCAATATGACTTTAGATGTTAAAACATTAAATTAAACTGAGTTTTATTTATGGATGCTCTTTAACTACCATGGTTCTTAGTGCCCCCTTCTATATTGGGCGTGAAAGACCAGAAATTTTGCTCAGAGGCCTCTTTTATGTGCTGTAAATCTATGACATGGGACCACCAGCTTTACCTTCCTTCCGAAGGAAGTCATGCTAAGGAATTTTACGCTGGAGAAAAATTCATTGCCCTTGACTGGGTTTTGAACATACGACCTTGGGAACTAAAGGCTAAGAAAAATTTGTTTGTAGGTACAAGGGGGATACATGAGGCTATATGCTGAATTTGAAATAAACACTCTATGACACTACAAGAAAAACTGTATGAGAGGGGACAGTACATTCAAGTTGAGTAGGCACTCAGCGCTGTGCATGTATATCAAATTTTGCTTCTCTTTCACTTGCATGTAGGGACTAGAAACAAAATTTCTAATATTATACATAATTAGCCAATGTAAATTGCCTATTTTTAAATGAAACATCCTTGACATGACAAACTTCTTAATCACCCCATCTTTAAATATTTCATATCTTTTCTTTTAATACATTCAATTTGTACTTCTTCTTTCATTTGCAACTGAATTCTGTAGACAGTTCTATTTTATTTTATTTTTACTTTCTCTACTACATATAGTAAGTAGGGGAAGTATTGTATTCCACCCAAAAATTCGATACCAAGATTTCACCGGAAATATATGTTTTGATGCTCCCTGAATCCAAAAAAGGCATTTTTGGAAACATGTCCATGTGTGTCTGTCTGTCTGTGAACAGCATAACTCAGAAACAGTGGGATAAACACTATACTTAGTGTTTAGATTCAGTATCTTCCAGAGATGCGACACAAAGGTTTTCAAGAAAATCCCCCCACCCCAGATTACCCTTTACATGAAACATTTTTCGAAAATTTCAATTTTCTCAAAAATGGTTCTAACGATTTTGATTAAAATATCATATATTTAAGATACTTTCACGACAAATAAAATGTATATCTTGAATTTTCTGGGAATGTCTCCAAAAGTATTCTTCATTGTGAACGACTTTTGCATAACTGTTAAACCATAAGAGATAGACAAAATTTTACTACACAAAAAATGTAGATCACATTAAAATACACAATTTATGTCATATACATTTTTTTTGTTGAGTGAACCATTTTCGAGACATTGCTTGTTATTCCCTTAAATTTTCCAATACTTATACTTTTTCTCAAATTCGATATTCATTTCTTTTGTCCTGGTAATGCAAAGAGAATGGAATACTCCACATAGCAACCAGCTCTTAAAATATTTGACTATAGCTTAAAGCCTACCATTCCCCTTGCATCTACAAGAAAATTAGCAATAAGATTAACATTTGGATATCTCGATTAACATGAAGCATATGGAGAATAAGCATTTGTAAAAGAGTAGAGAAAGTCATGTGAGTATCACATCAGATTTTTTATTATTGCTCTACATCTGTAAGATAAAAATGTTGTACAATGAACTTTTTCTAGATATTTTGAAGGTAGTAGTTTATCATGAATTTCATTAAATAGTGGATACCAAACATGAATATTTCGGTAAATTTATGGTTATTATTTTCCTTCGTAAGTCCGGGTACTTTTGCATATTGAGTAAAAGTTAAATTTATAACATTCCCACATTTAATAATACAGGTGACCCAATAAGTGAAGTATTGTGATAATCTCCTAAATATTTTGGCATTTCAACAACCAGAAATATATAGCTCAAGAATTTCAAAGACTGGAAAGTACTGTTCTTTTATACTATAGAATTTTCAATACAAAATTTCATTGTTACATCCTCACGTTTCTCATATAGCCTTCAGCTTAAGATCAAAGTTAAGGATTTTGAAACATGTCTGAATTTTAGTAAGTGAAGTATTGTGTCACATACTGACTCAAATATAACTATATTATTACAGGCGCTACTGTTACAAGCTTCTTTCAATTTGAAATTAAAGAGTTCAGTATTCCGTGCAGTTATGGTCAGTGATGATTCATGGTTATATATGAGAGCTGACCTCCTATGTATTTCACAATATTGTATCCATCAGTATTGTATTTCATGTTAAAAATATAATTTTCCTAGGATTCTTCAGATGTATGGGGCAAATTACTATTTTAAACAGAGAACTTATTTATTCTGTAACAAGCATTTATGTGTCAGGCAGCCAGAAGGAAAAGAAAAGAAGGGTATGCTATTGTTGACAATGGGTAGTAAAATAAAGGGAAACCAGATTTACAAACTACACTGTGATAAAATGACAAGAGGTTAAATTTACCTCATGGCAGGCCCTCAGGTACTCACAGTTAAAAGTGTGTATGTATTAAATGTAAAGAAGTTTTTTATTTTATCTATTTTATTTTATGTCGCTTTAACTCCTTGGTCATGATGCGACAGATCTGTTGGTGGATAACTCTTAGAATGATAAGTGATGGACAATTACATATCGTTCTAAGAGTTATCCACCAATGGAAGAACGTTTAAAAAGAAGAAATTACTTGATAATAAAAAACTATCACAAATAATTTCATTTTTACTTTCTCTAGCACCTACTTTATAGTAGGTAGAGGAAAATATTGCATTCCATCTAAAAATTTGATACCAAAATTTCACAAAAAATGTAAGCCTTGAGTTGACCCAAATCTGATGTGTTACACTTACATGGTTTTTCTACTCTTGCACAAACTATTTTTACACTCGCTTATTCTCCATCTACTTCATGTTAATCGAGATAAACATTGCAAAAACTATCTTGTTGCTAGGGGAATGTAGTAGACATTAAGCAATAGTCAAATCTTTTAAGAGCTGGTTGATATGTGGAGAATTCCATTCTCTTTGCTTGTCCAAGACATAAATAAACCAACAACGAATTCCCATTTGAGAAACAGTATAAGTACTGCAAAATTCAAACAAATAACAAGGAATATCTTGGAAATGGTCCACTCCACAAAAAAAATGTATGTCATAAATTGTGGTTTTAATGAGATCTACATTTTTTTTTGTGTGTAAAATGTTGTCTATCTCCTATGGTTATGCAGTTAGCAGTTATGCAAAAGTCATTCAGAATAAAGAGAACTTTTGGGGACATTCCCAGAAAATTCAAGATATATATTTCATTTGCCATGAAACTATCTTAAACATATGATACTTTAATAAAAATCTTTAGATCCATTTTTGGGAAAATCAAAATCTTCAAAAAATGTTCCATGTAAAGGGAAGTCTGGAGTAGGGGTATTTTCTTGAAAATCTTTATGTTGCATAGTTGGAAGATACTAAACACAAATACCAAATTGGTATTTTACTTTTTGAGAGAGAGAGAGAGAGAGAGAGAGAGAGAGAGAGAGGGGGAGGGAGAGAGATGGACAGATTTCCAAAAATGCTTTATTTGGATTCAGGGCACCTTAAAACATATATTTCCGGTGAAATCTCTGTATCAAATTTTTGGGTGGAATGCAATACTTCCCCTATTTGCTATACGTAGTAGAAAAAGTAAAAAAGGCATTTTTATAAAAAGGGGGATGTGTGTGTGTGAGAGTGAGAGAGAGAGAGAGAGAGAGAGAGAGAGAGAGAGAGAGAAACACTAAAGATCAAAAATTGAAAGTCAGATAAATACCAAAATTGATATTTCAGATCAACATCTTCCAATCTAACACACTTTTCACAAAGTTCTCCACTCCATCTACCCTTGACAGGAATAATTTTAGAGTATTTTTTATTTTCTCAAAAATGGCTTTAATTATTTTTATTTAAATAGCATATATTCAAAATGTTGCATTAAAAATAAAATTTTGGCGAAATCCTCTTCTTTTTAATGAATTTTGTATAAATGTTAAACTGTAAGAGATACAAAATCTTACTCATGTAACATGTAGATCTTGTTAAACCACACAATTTATGTCACATAAAATTGTTTGTTGCATTAAGCATTTCCAATCATTTCTCTTTTTAGAGTTATTTGCTTGAATTTGTGCAACGCTTATACTTTTTAATAGTGGCAAGTTACTACTCATTTTTCTTGTGGTTGTGCAAGCAGGATGGAATTTCAATTCCACCACATAGTGATCTGCTTTCTAAAAATGTTACTATCACTTTAGCCTACTTTATCCTTCTTATACCTACAACAAAATGTGTAATGAAATTTATCTTCATCATCAAGATGTAGATAGAAGTATAAGCATTTGTAAGAATACTTTGTAGAAGATTGAGTAGAGAAAGTCATGTGAATGCAACATATTAGAATGTTTTTTATGCATACCACTGTAAGCACACATACTTCTCGACTTTTAACCTTCCCCAATAGCATTTCAGTAAGATTTGACATTCACCTGCTGCATGTATTATAATTCAATTAGTTCTCATTATGTATCTTTTGGATAAAAACCCAATATGAACCTATAAAAGTTGGGTGTATATTTTTAATAATAATATTCGTAACCAATGTGAACTGATAAGGCAAATAAATGCTAATGGTACTTTTATAATCAAAGCTAAGTAAATAAGTGCTAATGGTTGTTGGAAATTCAGTTATAGTAATCTGTTCAGTTCTTATCATTTAAAAAGACTTCAAATAATGTAGTCACTAAGTCACTTCCTGGGTTAACAAAAAAATGGGTACACTTACTATATTATGCTCCTAGTGTACAAAATAACAGTTTCAGAAAAGGACACCCTAGCAGTTACAAGAAATATTTGTAAGTGCTAAAGGAAGAAGAAAAATTTTAAATTTATTAATAGAGGAAATGTGCCAAGAATTGAGGAAGAAAGAGGGGCTCTATGTAGAATTCATCTATGGTAAATACTATCTAGGAGCCTTACCTTGGTGATTCTGCTAATGGAAGTTCATCCGACAAGTCCTGTGACAAAATAATTCAAATAAACATCAAACACATAAAATTAATTGTTTATTAAGTTTAAAGTTGTAACAGAAGTTGAATAGGGCCAATATAAGTACAGATTTCCAACTTAACTTCAATATTTTAAATAGTAAACAACATACAAGACCAACTATTTAATTTGAGTTGATGGTTATCCTAATTCATTAAGTAATTACAAGTCAATCTGACATTTTTTTCTCATTTAAAGTTACACAAAAATCATAACTTGGAGTTATTATGCCTCATAGTTTGTTCCTGTGTTGATACTTCTGTCACCTTTTATCACAATAGTTGTTTTAATATTCTTGGCAAAACAATATACCAGATGAAATGGGAACCATAGCAATAGCTACGGAAAATGAAAGATGCCCAGAAAAAGAATGGCTCTGAATATATACAGATGGATCCCTCATCAATAAAAAAAAAAATGCTGGTGCAGGAGTATACTGTAAACATTTTGCACAGTATCTAACATTGATGAAACGTCAAACCACTATGAGGGAGAATTAACAGCTATAAAAGCAGCATTACAGAACCATTTTATATAGGCCATACATAAAACAAAAAATAGTCATCTTATCAGACTCAAAATCAGCCATAGATGGAATAGTAAATTACAATAATAAAACAACAAGAAATATTAAACAAATAAGAAGCCTAATTAAAGCAGTTGAAACTAGGAATCATGTCGGACTTTTGGGCAATGATCATGCGGATCAATTAGCAAAGAAAGGTGCATACAGCAAATAAAACCTGTAGGACAAATAGAAATAAATAAATAATTAAATGACATTAAACAACATTTCAAAAGACAGCAGAGAATTGATGAAGAAGATAAATTAAAAGATGGAGATTATAAGAGTATTAAAGATAAGAGTTGATATACAAAAAATGCCAAAGAAGACTGCAGTGGCCTTATTTAAGATGGCAGCTGGCCACAATTGCCTTGCAGAATATCTCTACAAGATACGATGCCTACCTACACCCAAGTGCACTCTCTGTGAAGAAGATGTCATCCTGAACAAACAACATCTTGCCAAATGCAAAGGCCTTAAAAGTGATAACTTACAGACTTTACATTGGGAAGCCAGAGGAAAAATGATGCAGATAATTAATCCCCAGTGCCATTGGTGAACAACAACAATATATTCTTGACAATACTGTCTAAATGGCTGTAACCAACACAAACCTGCAGTCACTATGTTAGTGTTATAGAATAGCTTATAAACATAACAAACTGTTTAGTTAAAATATGTGCTTTTGACATTAGTGATCTACCAGCAAGAAGTGACAGGCCGCATTCACTTTTAATTTGAAAATTGCTTGTCGTTGAAAATAAAGACACAAAAAATTATCACATTCAACATATGCATTTTGTCATGTAAATATCTTTAAACTAGGGATTTTATCAAAACAATTATGGCCACCTTTGAGAAAAAAAAATAATGAAAACTTTTCCTTTAAAGCAAAAATAAAGAGAAAAAAATTCATTTATCACATAGTTTTTGGTCCATGATGTTGAGGTTCCCTGAATGCACAATTATCGCAGCATGCACACATTCAATGCAGTAGTAATACTAGTAACAATAAATAAATGCTCACATTGGCCAATTGCACGTAATGTTACATCACGTAGCTACAAACTCCACCTCCCTCTGTCCACCCACATCCAGGACATCCTAGACAGCATGAAGTAATAGGGGTGGCATGTGATCAATAAGATAGTACAGGATTATTCATAAAGAAGGAACAGACTTTACATATTTATTTCTAATGAACGACAATAGATGGCGACATATGCGATATATCACTAAATGGAGGAAAGTTCAAAGTTTTATTTTGTGTGTTCAAAACGAGCACCATTTGTTATGTGAGGACGACCAGTGCTTTTCCGTTTGCATATGCAACGATCTTCTACGAATTTATTGTATCAATTGTAAATTTTTTACGACAAGGCAGCTTCTTGTTGAACCTACAACGAAATGCATGCTGCAATGAAACAATGGATTCACTCTTTGCATAATGCAGCACACAAAATGACTTTTCCTGTGGCATCGCCATTTTCTCGTAAACAAACACAGCGCCGCTGTAGGCACTGAATGGAACTAATAGATGGGACTTAAAACTTTGAACTTTCCTCTATTCAATGATGTGTTGTATCTGTCACTATATATTGTCATTATTAGAAATAAATATGTAAAGTCTGATCCTTCTTTTTGAATAACTCTATATGTCATCGCATGTCGTTTACTACATGCAGATTTCAAGACCTCAGCTGTTACTATTTCTGTGAAGTGGGTCCTTAATTGGTCCCAAGGACCTGAGTGCATCCTTTACCAGGCTCTCCAAAGGTGAAGAAACTCCCATACCAGTACTGGAAATTGAACCTCAATACCTTTGCACCGCAGGAAGCAGTGTTTCATGAACTAATAATAAGAATAATAAAGTCAATAAGTGTAAAATAATTTAATTTAAAACAAAATTAGTCAATTGGGCCACGCTGGATGCTACAATATAACCTTTTCTTGGGCTTGGGCTAGGCTCAAGAATGTCAGCCCATACAGACCTCTACCTTGTGGCTGCAGATACAGGAACTACAAGTGATCTTGCAGCCTGAGACAAAGAGTAAACAGCAACGTTCACTAACATAAGGAGAGATCTCCTTCTGGCTTCATCTTTATGTGAGCATTCAGTCATAGCAGAAGTTAGTATGATTGATCACACAGAGCTGAAGGATATATGATGCATGCAATTGATCATACCAGTGATTATGATAACTGAAGTATGAGGGCAATTATAGAGACAGAAAGTTTACACATCCAATACTAAGTCAATTAAATGTTTGGTTTAATTTTTCATTTTAGAACATTTACTAATCTAGGGCACCAGGGTAGCACAGGGTTTTGTTTCTGGCCCTTGTTCTGAGGCTCCGGGGTTCGACTCTTGGCTTTGAAGTGGCAAGCTTAAGTAAGTCCTATGCATGCCTTCTCCTCTGACTTGCTCATGTGAAGTATCCCCAAAGCCCAACATGGTTTGAAGTCCATGGTAAAAGCTGTAGGTCCTCTCATTCCACTGCCACCATCATCACCTTCTGCTGGGTGCTTCCACCTCAGAAATGGCTCCAGTCATTGCTTGGTGGAATAAGGTAACCTTGAAGGTCATAGGTCATATATGGAGAGCATTACAGATGACATTTACTAATGTTGCAATTATTTTGAAAATAAAAACTATTAATTTATGCTTGTATTTTTAAGCATGAATGCCTTAAAATTAAATATCATCAACATGGAAAACATATGGCATTGCAGTATATTTAAATTTAAAGGATTAAACAAAATTTGCTCAAATCTATATACCAAGGATTTGAACACAGGTTGTTCCAATTACTAGATACGTTTGTCTCACCACTCAGCCATCAACGCACATGAGCAATCTATAGGCATCTTCCTGTTATCAGATGCCTTGCAAATTAACACAAGCTGGTATTAAACCACGTATTGTAAACACAGCGAAAGCTCCAGGTGTTTTCCAAATTGCGCTCCCTCTCTAAAGGCTGTTGGTAACGATTTAAACAAAACTTTTTAAAAACCATTTATCATCATTTTGCGGTGATTGATATTACTGAAACATTATATTGAGTCATGATATCATAGTCTAGTAATATGAGTTGAAACCCACACAATTATTTTCGTTACAAGTTGAACATTTATAGAAGCTATTAAATGCAATATATCCAAATCATTTTTATATTTGTGATTTTCTGGACCACTCATAAACCATAATCCTTTGAAATATTTAAAATTCTGTTCATCTGCTTAAGCAGAATCCTGTATGTCTGTAATATCTGTAGTGAACATGGTCTCTCATCATCACCATTTCATTTTCAGCTTTGACAGCTCAAATGAACACTCAAAATCATGGTAATTATTGTGCTTCTAATTCTTCTAATTCTTTATTCACCATTTGGATTACAGTAAATGATATGGGCTTTGTTGGAAAATACAATACTAGCTGGCTTACCAAACGTTGCAAGGGTAACTCAAAAGATTTAATTAATTTCATTTACCTCCCCCCATTGTTTATGAAATGAATGTACAACAATCGAGAAGATTTTTAATGGTGAATCCTTCCCTTTGCCATTTATAATTGAAATTTTGCACAGCCTATTTCTAATAACAGATGAAAAATATGTGAAATTCGGACTTCCTTAACCTCCCCCAAAAGTCTTCCAATTTCTGGAAATGCTACATAGCCTATAAATACCCTTTGGTAGGGGAACAACCATCAGTGCAGTCAAGTCATTTTTACTTTCTCTACTATGTATAGTAAGTAGGGGAAGTACTGCGTTACCCCAAAAATTCATGCCTTGAAGCCTCCTGAATCCAAATAAAGCATTTTTGGAAACACGTCCGTGTATGTGTATGTAGCATTAACTCAAAAATGAAAAGTGTTATAAATACCAAACTTGATATTTAGGTTCAGTATCTTTCAAAGATGCAACACAAAGATTTTCAAGAAAACCCCTCCATCCCAGACAGCCCTTTACATGGAACATTTGTCAAAAATTTTGATTTTCTCAAAAATGGCTCTAATGCCAATGGCACTATGATTTTGATTAAAATATCATATGTTTAAGATATTTTTATGGCAAATGAAATGTATATCTTGAATTTTCTGGGAATGTCCCCAAAAGTCTTCTTCATTCTGAATGACTTTTGCATAACTGGTAAACCATAAGAGATAAGCAAAATGTTACTACACAAAAAATTAGATCTCATTAAAGCACACAAATTATGTCATATATTTTTTTTCTGAAGTGAACCATTTCTGAGATATTCCTTGTTATTTGTTTGAATTTTCCAATACTTATACTTTTTCTCAAATAGGAATTCATTATTCATTTTTTTTTATGTCCTGGACATGCAAAGAGAATGCAATGCTCCACATAGCAACCCGCTCTTAAAAGATTTGACTATCGCTTAAAGCCTACCATATTCCCCTTGCACCTGCAAGAAAATTAGCAATAAGATAGTTCCTGTAAATGTTTATCTTGATTAACATGAAGTAGATGGAGAATAAGCATTTGTAAAAATAGTTTGTACAAGAATAGAGAAAGTCATGCGAGTATAACACATCAGATTTTTTTTTTTTAGATAATCACAGAAGGTAAAATTTTAAAGCTTTGTACCTTCTCTTTGGTACCATAGTTAATGTTAACTGGACACAATTTTCTCTCTTAACAGAATTTTTTAGCATACTCTGCTAACAAATTTGATTTGGTTGCATTTTGTTTTGCTCTGTCTTCTGTTTTCTTAGTTACCACATCATGACCGTCTGGAATGAAATGGTATTTCTCTTATTTTACATGTATTTTCTGTGGAGTAACAACTATTTTCTACTCCATGGCATTTTGAATGAAGAGCCAAAGCCTTCTTTGCAAGCATGTTATTTTATAACTCCATTGTGTATGTATACTAAACCATCTGTCACATACGAAGACTGTCGTCCTCTGTGATCTAGGGGTACCATGCTAGCCTCTAGTTCCAAAAGTCACAGCTTCAAACCCAGCAGAGGGCAATGGATTTTTTTGGGGCGTAAAAATCCTTAGCATGGCTTCCTTCGGAAGGGAAGTAAAACCAGTGGTTCCATGTCATAAATTTATGGCACATGAAAGAACCTCAAACCGATAGAGACCTCTGAGCATGAATGAATGAATAATTTATTTGAGCACTAAGTTATTACATATTTAGACTGCCTTCTCTATTTGGCCCTGGCCACTAAGATGAGCAGTCGTTGTGAATTACAATTACATGTTGATACATTTAGTAGTTCTTATATTTATTTGTATTTACATTATTTTTCCTCTTTTAACCATCCATATCCATTTATTTTTTACTTTCATTAAGTATTTACCCATATTTTTACAGTTTTTATCTAGAATTGTATGTATATCTTTATTCCTATTCATTCCATACCATAAACTCTCTTTTCTCCAAATCTCTGAGCAAAATTTCCAGTCTTTCACCCCCAGTATAAAAAGGGATGCTAAGAACCATAGTAGTTAAAGAACATCCATAATAAAAGAAAAAAGAAAAGAAAGAAAGAAAGAAAAAAAAAAAAAACATAGGAAGGCTGATGGTCTTTGATTTTCAAGTAACAACATTAATGCCCACTGGCCAATCAGATTAATTAAGCTCTTGAGCTCATGAGATACAGTTGTTTCCATTTTAAGCCTTTTAAAGCACTTTTTTTGTTGTTATACTGAAGATTCCCAAAATGTTTCTTATATTTTGTAAAACAGACAATAGCAATGGTTATGACTTTCTTAAGGTGGGTTTACTAAGCAATAATTATAATAAGTAATGTATAAAGTTAATGACATGATTGAGTATTGGTGGGGAGCCTGAGAGGTAGGAGGGGTATACAGCTCTCTTTTTCTCTCTGTGTCTGTCTTTCTTTCTGCATGTTCATCTTCCTTCCTAAAATAAAAATAGTATAATACATAGGCTTTGTAAATCCTTTTTGATCTTTTAGTAATTTATGAACTGAAATCATCTAGCAAAGAGCTAACCTAAGGTGACTTTCTGCTATTTCTTGGCAATATTTCAATATCAACATATTTTTATTTCATCACCTAAAAATTATAAATGCCATACATTAATTATTCTACTCTCCTAGGAGTTGCTTAAGTTTAGAATCATATACATTGACATCCCAGTTGTTTGTGAATATGTGTTCTTTATTTTACACAATTTCCAAATTAAATTTATTTACCTCTTCTATAATTACCTACATCACCATTTCTGCTATTAAAAAATTATTTTCATTCACCATTTCTCTCTTACTTCCCTATATATCTGCCTAATTGTTTCAGGAATTATTTCCAAAACGTTTTGCAGACAATATCCCTGTCTGTAACTTATCCCACTTCCTGTTCCGTATTTCCTCTCCCCAGACTTTGGTTTCTGAACACTCTATTGTACAATGCAAATTTTTATCTCTATTGACACATAGTGGGCACAAATCTTTGGAAACTTTTAAACCCCTTAATAACATTGTTCCTATCCTTGCCCATACCAGAGCCTCCCTTTCCATTTAATACAAACATCAATGTATTTTTCCCTTCCCCAATCTTTCTTTAAATTCCTATACTATATCAGAGTACTCTTATCCCTTAAGCTATCATATATTTCCTGTTTCTCTATGTCATCAATCCTAGATTCCATTTTATTTCATAGGCTTTGTCCACTTGCCTGCAAATTGACTAACTCACCTATTCCAATTTCCCTTATGATTTCCTTTAATCGACATAACCTGCTTCTTTCCCATTTTGCTTTATTCTAAATGACTAAACAGCCATTGACAATATTTCCTTCCTCCAATGCTTTGATCCTTTTCCAATATTTCATAATATGTTTTACCACTACTCCTTTCTTGCCAACTCTTTCCAATGCAATAATATTTGTAAGCAAAAAGAATTGTACTGTAAGACTGTACAAGAAGAGCAGCTACCAAACAGTGTTACACTTTTCTGCATCATCTACTTCCAAATTGAAATATAAATGAGTAGCAATTATGTTTTTTATTCTAGAAACAAACAAATTATAGACTGACGTATAATGCAACACAGGGTAATGTTGCTCCCAACTTTATATGAGGGAAGCTTTAATTACAAAGGAATCATTATGTACTACAAACTACCAAATCTAATTAAACAAATTAAGCCACCAAAACATTTTAAGAATAAACTAAAAAGATACTTGCATGAAAACTGCTTTTATTCTGTAGAGGAATATTTAGAAAAATAATATTGTAATAAAACGTGTTCTGTGGGCCTAATACATGCACTTAGTTATAAGTTATTTTGATTATTGAATATGTTTATTGTTAAGCTTTATATTTATTGCAAAGTATTGCTATATAATGTAACTAATAAGTTTTTATGTAAATATTATATATAATCAATTGATGTGTCCAATAACATGTATATGTTTCTAAGGACGAAATACAAATTTATAGTAATTAACAGGTGGAACAGAATGATGCAGCTTAAACCGAACAAAGGAAAACCATACTCCTGTCTAATTATGGTACACCCCTTTTATGCTTCATTTTCATTCACTCATTAATCACATGACATCTCCTTCTGTTTATACCTTGCTTCCCGTTCCAGTACTGACGTTAACAATTGTCAATGCTCTCTTAATCTTCAATGATTTCCTGATGTAGAGTTGGTACAGTAGTGTGATTACGCGGCTGCTGGACACTTTGGGGGCAACATTACCCAACACAGCTGGTAAGCTAATAACACAATGATTTGTCAATGAGCAATGCTTCATATTTAATTATGCTCAATATTGCTTTTGCTTTCTGAATGATAGGTGTGCATCAGTTAGATGTTATAATTTGAGAAAGCATGCCAGACGTATTTTGGTAATAGCAATTTTAACAAAAGCAGCTTTACACATGCCTTAGTATGAAAGCTCTAAAAATTATGCATTAATACTTAGAAAAAAATGCCAAATGTTTATAAAAAGAGCATAAAATTAAGTGAAAAAAATTTAAAACATCTGACGTGTTACATTCACATAACTTTCTCTACTCTTGTACAAACTATTTTTACAAACGCTTATTCTCCATCTACTTCATGTTAATTGAGATAAACATTTGCAGACTCTATTTTATTGCTAATTTTCTTGTAGGTGTAAGGGGAATATGGTAGGCTTTAAGCGATAGTCAAATCTTTTAAGAGCTGGTTGCTATGTGGAGCATTCCATTCTCTTTGCATGTCCAGGACATAAAAAAACTAAAGCATTTTTGGAAACATGTCCATATGTATGTCTTGTGTGTCTGTCTGTCTGTCTGTGAACAGCATAACTCAAAAACGAAAAGTCGGATAAACACCAAACTTGGTATTTAGGTTCAATATGTTCCAGGATGTGACATGAAAGTTTTCAGGAAAATCCCCCCCACCAGATTACCTTTACATGGAACATTTTTTCGAAAATTTTTATTTTCTCAAAAACGGCTGCAACGATTTTGATTAAAGTATCATATGTTTAAGACATTTTTATGGCCAATAAAATGTGTATCTTGAATTTTCTGGGAATGTCCCCAAAAGTCCTCTTCATTCTGAACGACTTTTACATAACTGGTAAACCGCAAGAGATACACAAAAGTTTACTACATAAAAAATGTAGATCTCGTTAAAACACACAATATATGTCATTAAAACTTTTTTTTGTAAAGTGAAGCATTTTTGAGATATTCCTTGTTATTTCTTTGAATTTTCCAATACTTACACTTTTTCTCAACTGAGAATTCGTTATTCATTTTTTTTTGTCTTGGATATGTAAAGAATATTAATCTGTGGCAAAGAGAATGGTGCTGCACATAGCAACCAGCTATTAAGAAATTGGAAAATTTAAAGGAATAACAAGCAATATCCCGAAAATGGTTCACTCAACAAAAAAAAAATGTATATCACAAATTTTGTATTTTAACGCGATATACATTTTTTGTGTAGTAAAATTTTGTCTATCTCTTATGGTTTACCAGTTATGCAAAAGCCGTTCGCAATGAAGAATACTTTTGGAGACATTCCCAGAAAATTCGAGATATACAATTCATTTGCCATAAAAATGTCTTAAACTTATGGTATTTCATTCAAAATTGTTAGAGTCATTTTTGAGAAAATTAAAATTTTCGAAAAATGTTCCATGTAAAGGGTAAAACTTTCTTGAAAACCTTCATGTCACATCTCAGGAAGATACTGAACCTAAATACCAAGTTTGGTGTTTATCCGACTGTTTGTTTCTGAGTTATGCTGTTCACAGACACACACACATGGACATGTTTCCAAAAATACTTTTTTTGGATTCAGGAGGCCTCAAAACATGTATTTCCGGTGAAATCTCGGTATTGAATTTTTGAGTGGAATGCAATACTTCCCCTACTTACTACACGTAGTAGAGAAAGTAAAAAGAAAAGATGCAGTCAACTTCTCTAGTTCAATCATATTCCCTACTCTCCTTTATTATAGATATAAATAAGTACTGCTCTAATTAGCTTCAGTTACTCAAAACTGTGTTCAATAAGTTTGGTATGCCAGGGAAAGTAAATGGTTGAACTTCAATATTTGTTCTGCAATATCTACCTTGTTGCCACTCTGTTCTAGAAATTCTAAAACAGAAGCTCCTTCTGAGTGATATTCGGTTTCTGTTGACATTTCCATGCTCCATGGCTCTTCTTTGATTTGTATTCTTTCAGGCATCTCACATTCATCATTGCATACATTAGTATTATTCTTAACCTCCATTTCTGTTTGTGAGGAACAAAAATCCTTCTCATTCTCTAAGCCAATGTCTGAAACATTAGCTTCTTCTGTAGTTCCTCTTTTGTTATCCATTTCACAATCATTGCTGCATAGGGCACTGTTATTGTTTACCTCTATTTTCTGGTCTGTAGCAAAAACAATGTCATTCATTCTGTAAGCTTATAACAAAAAGAGCTGCCTCTTTTGTCTTCCATTTTAGTAGCCATTGTACAGTCAGTACTGGATTTTACAATGTTATTCAACTTCACAACAGACCTGTGGAAGAAAACAAACATATTAATGGTCATGACACTTGAAGATTTCCTGGCAGTGGAATGAATAGAAGTCTTCTTGGGCTATCAGCCAGGTAGAACTCTGTAGAAAGATCCAAGCTTTCAAGAACTAACATTACTCTCATACCTTGAAGATGAGAGTGATGTTGATTCTCAAGGGTTTAGAGCTTTTTCTGATAGGCCGAGAGTACTTCTAACCATTAATGGCATCAAATTTTAGGACAAAACCAGAAAAGGACATTGCTATATGGGGGAAGGAGGAAGAAGTGAAATAAAAATCGTAGAAAAATCAAAGAACTAAGTTAAATGAGTACTGTAATACCAAAAGTGCATATCTGTTTTCTTTAGTTTCAATCTAGTTCCTAAAATGTTATTTGCAAGAGATCAGTTATGTATGAGGTGCTACCCAAAGGTTCCTGAAATGCCTCAATAGATACCTGGACCTTATGCACCACCATTACTTATGAAATAGTCCCCTTGTGAGTGAATACACTGCTCCCAGCACTTCTTCTAAGCATTGAATGCCACCTGGATGTCCTTTTTATCAGAGCTTGTTCAGTGCCTCTCGCAATTTTGCTTGAATATCCTCAACTGTCTCAAATCTTTGACCTTTCAACTTGATTTCCATCTTGGTGAACATAAAGAAGTCACACAGAACTAAATCTGGCAAATACGGTGGATGAGAAACAGCTGTTATTCTGTTTTTCCCCAGGAATTCTGTCATGATGCAAGCTGTATGCGGCTTTGCACTGTTGATGTGGAGAAACCAATGGCCATGCTCCACATTTCCGGATGTTTTCTCCTCATGCTCTGCCCCGATCACCTCAAGATGTCACAATAGAACACCCCATCCACTGACATAAGCAGGTATAAATTCCTTGTGGCTAATCCCTTCACAGACTGAACAGCAGCAACAGTTTCAGGTGTAATGCAAGTTGATCATCCAGAACAATTGTCATCAACTGATGTATGGCCATTTTAAACTGCTTGAATCACCCATAGGTTTTGAGTATGGCCTAAAGCATCATCTCCAAATGCTTGCTTTAACACTTCATGCATTCCTGCAAGGGATTTCCCAAGTTTGAAACAATAATTTACATAGGTGTGCTGCTCCCTATCATGTCATGAAATCGCAATGTAAGCAACATGCAATAATAGAAAAACGCTTACACACACTTAAGTCCACTCAGAAACTGACTCAACAAGAAATGTATGAAATGTCTCCTAGCTGCATTTTCTATTACTACCGCCAGTCACCACCACATATGAATTACAGGAACTTTTGAGTAGCACCTCATACATACTTTAAGCCCAGTGCAGCCTGTTTTGGTCCTCCATCTTTCATTTCACTAGCATAAAATATAACTGTATGATTGTCACTCAAGGCATTTAAAAAATACTGAAACATTTGCTGAGTCATCACTATGTCAAAATATCTGGTATGACATTCTTTATACCATTTATTTTTTATACCTATTCTACATTCAAAAATTTCTTCTTCTTCCTTTAACATGATATAAATTTTCGAAAATGAATTCTACTGTAATATTTTGAAGGCTTAAATAACACTTAAATATTGCTCAATAATTTTATGGTGGCTATGATACTACATACTCTTCACATGAGCTCTTGAAGAACAAAAGAAGTGCCATTTCAAAATGTAAAGCTAAAATGTAGAGCTAAAATGATGAAATTCGCCGGGAATCTGTCAGGGTTCTCGAGAAGGCCAAACCTCCTACCAGTAATTTAACCAATCAAGAGAGAACTGCATTAAAGAAGCTGAACTCCAACCGAGACATCATTGTTTGCTCAGCGGACAAGGGTAATGCCACAGTTATTCTTAACCAACAAGACTATAAACAGAAAATCTCCGAACTCCTGCAACCAGCAACCTACCATAAGATTAAACGTGATCCGACAGCCCGTATTCTACGGAAAACTAATCTTTTGATCAAGAACTCCTCGCTTTCGAAGGAAGACAAACGCCGCCTTACCAAGTCCGAAGCTCAGCTGCCTAGACTTTACGGGCTACCCAAGATACATAAACCAGAGGTTCCGCTCAGGCCCATTGTTAGTGGTATTGGTTCTCCCACATACGACATAGCTAAATACCTAACCGGCCTTCTACAACCCCATGTCGGCTTGTCCGACTCTTTCATCAAAGACTCTACTCATTTCATTCAAATTCTCCGCAACCTCAAATTGCTACCTAAGGATTTACTAATTAGTTTTGACATTGTGTCTCTATTCACCATGGTTCCAGTACAAGAAACTCTGAAGTTGTTACAACCCATCTTCTCTGATGATATCATTACACTTTTTCACCATGTCCTGACTACAACTTATTTCCAGTGGAACCGGTCATTCTACGAGCAAATAGACGGTGTTGCCATGGGCAGCCCCCTTAGCCCTGTTGTGGCCAATTTCTTCATGGAGGCATTTGAGTCAAAGGCACTAAACTCAGCTCCACTCAAACCAACAGCCTGGTTCCGCTATGTGGATGACACCTTCGTCATCTGGCCCCATGGTGAACAAGCTCTTCAAGATTTTTTGTTACATCTAAATAGCATCAATCAGCGTATACAGTTCACAATGGAACAAGAAAAGGATGGCCAACTAGCCTTTCTAGATGTACTCGTTAGCAGGAAGGCTGACGGCACGCTGGGTCATACTGTCTACCGCAAACCCACACACACAGACCGTTACCTTAACAAGTACTCCAACCACCATCCTAGACAAAAACGTGCTATGATTAAGACACTCGCAAACCGTGCTTCCCGTATTTGTGAACCACACTTACTTCCACAAGAAATCCGACACCTAGAAACAGCTCTGCAATCAAATGGTTATTCAGTCCAAGAGGTGAGAAGAGCCTGCCGTCCGGCCAAGCCCCGACCGGTTACTCAGGACCAACCCAAAAGCAAGTCCATTGTCTTTCTGCCATATTTCAGAAATGTCACTGACCGTATTGAACATATACTTCAACGTCATAACGTCAAAACAGTATTCAAACCTACAAGACAATTAAATAGCCTACTGCGCTCTTCCAAAGACCCCCGAGACCCCCTGTCATCAGCCGGTGTTTACCGTATTCCTTGTTCCTGTGGTTCAGTGTACATTGGTACCACACAGCGGAGCGCTAACACCAGATTCAGCGAACACAAAAGAAACTGCCGCCTGGGCCATACAGAAAAATCGGCAGTCGCCGAACATGCCATTGAAGCCGAGGGCGAACACATTATTAGATTTCAGGACACCAACATTCTTTCCTCCATAAAACATTACCATACCCGGCTACAACGCGAAGCAATAGAGATTTACAAACATCCCAATAATTTCAATAGGAAAGAAGAAGCATTGAAACTCAACAGTAACTGGCATCTAGTCATCAAAAACAAGAAAGGTCATACAAAACCGAAAAACACTGCGAGCCAATCAGAAGAGAGCAACAACACAGCCGGCGCCAGCCCCCTCATACCAGCGGGCCAATCAGCAGAGAGCGTCCACACTATAAAGAGAGCGGCACTAACGGCCAACGCATCAGACGCTGCGATACTTTCACCGAGAAGACTTCGTCCGCGCCACTGAAGATGTCCACCGCAGTTGTGGACGAAACGTCTGGGAAATCTTTCTTCAGCAGACCACGGCATAACAGCCCGGAAAATTATATTAGTTATAATTGTGACACCGGCCGTGAAAGCCTACGTTCTTACATACTAAAATGTAGAAACAATCATATGTATGTGGATATTTCTGAAATAGTTTATGCCACAAAATAACATTCCTACTAAGATTTGCTGTAACATAAAATTAAATGAGAGTGAAAAGGAGTTAAAGGTTAATTGCAGAAAATTTAAGATGTACTTTTATTCTTCATTTCAATATCTTGAACATATGATACTTTAATCAACATTGTTAACAGCCATTTTGAGAAATAGAAGATGCTTCCAATGGAGCAGGAGGAATTTCTTGAAAATCTTTGCTAAGTCAGGTCTAACTTTTTTGTGTTCAAGGAAGTTAAAAACGTATCTTTCCTAAGAAACCAGCATATAAAAACTTTAGCTGAATGCAATAATTCCTCTACCTTATGTATGCAACAGGAATCAAAAGCACATTCTTTTTGTTTTGAAGTGTTTAATGCACATTCTTACTGTGTATGGCACCATAGGCAGTATACACTGGTGATTCATGAAATGAATGTTCAGAAAAGGAAATGTTCCAGATCTAAATTTAGGGTACCTCCACAACATTTGCCACTTATAAAGACTGAGAAAAGCCTGGAAAATTGCAGATTTGAACCATGGACCTCCTGTACATTGGCTACGTTGTGGTCTGTAAAGAATATCTTAGTGTTCCTGACGAATGTAACAAAGATAAGGTAACGTTAGCTCTCAAGTTTTTTTAGGTTAAAGGAACTTCCTGGAAACCCAGAAGGCAACAAACATGACTGGGACAAGGTTAAACTAGTTTCAAATAAACCAAGTATTAATCCTGATACTAAAATAGTATACATTAATGTTCAGGGTTTTCAGAGCAAGCAATTATTAATTAATGAATTTGCAAATGAAAATAATTTTAACTTTCTCTGTGTATGTGAGCATAGGTGCCAAAATAATGAATTAACTTTTAGTAAGTTAGAGGATTATAACTTAGTAACTAGCTATAACAGGCAACACCATATACATGGAGGTGTGGCTGCATATGCATGTAAATATTTTTTTTCTCTCTGTAGTATTCTTCAACTTGACTCATTGTGTATTGAACTGGACTTTGAAGCAACAGGCATTATTGTGAAAGTATTAAAACTAATCATAATAGTACTGTACAGGTCTCCCAAGGGAGACCCTGAACTTTTCTTGAAAAACTCGAAGTGCTTTTCAATTTTCTTTTAGTCCCTAAATGGAAGCACTTTAAGATTGTAATAATTGGCGGGGACTTAAATGCAGATTTTGGTATAACACAAAATAAACAAACTATAAAATACTTTAAAAACCTTCTTAGAAAAGTCAAATTTAAGTATACAAATAACACACCCACAAGACTTACGGCATGCCTAGACAACATATTTACAAATATTAATCCAATGCGAATAACATGTGATACGGAAGCCTTTCCATATTCAGACCATGATTATGTCTGGCTCAAATTAAACCTATTAAACAAATTTTACCTATTAGTCATTTAGATTCTAAAAGAAAAACAAAAACAGTGATTTCAAGGCCCATAACAGACAGTAAAATCTCAAATTTTAGAGCTTCATTATATAATATGGAATGGATGAATATATGCAAAACGCAACTCTCAAGCAGACTGTCAACAAAAGAAAATTTTGAAAGATTCTTTACTGCCTTTATAAATACTTTCGAATTGTGTATACCAGAAAAAACATGTACTGTCAGGATAAACCCTAATCGAAAGAATGTGGCAAATAAGAAATCAAATACTTGGTATACCAGGCAACTAGCTAACATGAAAAGGAAAATTATGATGTATTTATGCTTATTTAGGAAAGAAAACACAGACAGGGCCAAACAGTTGTATATTAATGCAAGAAATGAATAAAAAATAGCAATAAATGAATCAAAAAGGCTTCACAACCTTAATACCATCAAAACATCAAATAACAAATGTAAGAAAGCGTGGAGTTTAATTAACTCTGTTGTCAGAGATCCCAAAGATGAAGTTATAGAAATTCCTCCTGATGATTTTGGCAATTTTTTTACTTTCTCTACTACATATATTAAGTAGGGGAAGTATTGTATTCCACCCAAAAATTCAATACCGAGATTTCACCGGAAATATACGTTTTGAGGCCCCTGAATCCAAAAAGAGCATTTTTGGAAACATGTCCGTGTGTGTGTCTGTGAACAGCATAACTCAGAAACGAATAGTCGGATAAACACCAAACTTGGTATTTAGGTTCAGTATCTTCCAGAGATGCGACACGAAGATTTTCAAGAAAATCCCCCCACCCCAGATTACCCTTTACACGGAACATTTTTCGAAAATTTTAATTTTCTCAAAAATGGCTCTAACGATTTTGATTAAAATATCAAATATTTAAGATACTTTTATGACAAATAAAATGTATATCTTAAATTTTCTGGGAATGTCTCCAAAAGTATTCTTCATTGTGAACGACTTTTGCATAACTGGTAAACTATAAGCGATAGACAAAATTTTACTACACAAAAAATGCAGATCGCATTAAAATACACAATTTATGTCATATACATTTTTTTCATTGAGTGAAGCATTTTCGAGATATTGCTTGTTATTCCCTTCAATTTTCCAATACTTATACTTTTACTCAAATGGGAAATCATTATTCTTGTTTTTTTTTCTTTCTTTTGTCCTGGTAATGCAAAGAGAATGGAATACTCGGCATAGCAACCAGCTCTTAAAATATTTGACTATCGCTTAAAGTCTACCAATTCCCCTTGCATCTACAAGAAAATTAGCAATAAGATTAACATCACAATATCTCGATTAACATGGAGAATAAGCGTTTGTAAAAATAATTTGTACAAGAGTAGATAAAGTCATGTGAGTGTAACAAATCAGATTTTTTAGGAATCTGTTGAGGCAATATTTTATATCACAACACTGTGAATGCCAGAGCAATTGTAGTGTAAATTAACATTATTGTATGACAATGATTTTAGAAGTTTGTTAGCCATAAGCATTGTTAGAAAATAAGTTTACAGGGCCTCACTGAAACTGACAATATAGTGGGTAACAATGAAGCGAGGGGGTGAGTTGTTTATCACTAAGAAGAGACAAACAAATGACATCAGGGTAGAGTGCCTTTCTTTAGAAATGGAGGGAATATTTTCCCTAGAGCACATGTGTTATTAATTATGATTGGCTGACAAAACAGATGCTAATGTCGGTGCGATTTAGTAACCAATAGTAGCTCTATTATAATGTTTAGGCATTTCGGGGTGAGGGAGTATAAATTCTTGAGCCAAAAGCAAGTATCACGCAGTTCTAAGAAATCTCTCTCGCGAGGTACACGTCAGGCAGTTCTATAGAATCATTCGCGAGTTACACATCACGCAGTGCTTCAGAATCATTCATGAGGTACACATCACGCAGTTGTCAGCAATCTCTCGCGAGGTACACATCACGCAGTTCTAAAGAATCATTCACGAGATACACGTCGCGCAGTCTTGAGGAATCTCTCGTGAGGTGAATGTCATACAGTTTGGATGAATCTCTCGCGTCGTAAAATTAGTTACAAAATGTGAAGTACACGGCAACTAATACGAGAGTAATTACATTCGGAAATATAACAGTTTCAGTCAGGCGTGTATAAAGATTACAGATGTGAACTATTAATTAAGTGTGACGGCAATAAAAGTGTAAAAACAAATTCTTTTATCAGTGATATCTTTTAGTAACAACTCCTTTCTGTTTACATGCCCTGCTCAGAGATGTTTGCTCAACTGAGTAATAATAGCTAGCCGGAGGACAAAGAACCCAAATTTAAAAAAAAAATAATAAAACAATAACAGGCGCTCAGCAAATAAGATAACACGAACAGATTACTGCGACAAATTATAGGTAACATTATGGGTCCTGATAACTCTGCAATAAATTTAATAAAAGAACATTGTACAAGACATAACAACAGTGAATTCATTTTCTTGGAAGTAACCCCTGAAACAGTTCTAAGCACCGTGAGAAGACTCAAGCCATCAGACAGCATTGATATCTATGGTCTGTCTAGCAATATATTAAAAAAGGTTATAGATTGCATCACAGACCCTCTTACCTACAGCCTAAATATAGGTCTTGTGAAGGAATATTTCCAAAAATATTAAAAGTCTCAAAAGTAATAGCAATTTATACAAAAGGAGACAAAAATCTCCCAGCCAGCCATCGTCGAATATCTTTAGTTTCCATTTTTTCTAAAGTGCTCAAATCGCTTATGAATGCCCAACTTTATAATTATCTTGAATTGAATAACATTATTACAGAATCTTAGTTTGGTTTCAGAAAAGGGAAATCCACTATTGATAGTATAGTTTCATTAATGAAAAACGTGCTTACAGCTTTTGAAAAGAAAACCTGTGCATAGGCCACCTTTTGTGACTTAAGTAAAGCATTTGACTGTGTTGACCATGCATACCTACTTAGCAAATTAATTACATGCAGAATAAAAAGACCTGCAATTGAACTCCTCAGATCCTACCTTGTAGATCAGAAGCAGGTGGTTTGCATAGGAAATGAGAGATCTAAAATAGCCGAGATTAAATATGGTGTACCTCAAGGCTCAATACTTGGACCTTTATTATTTCTTAGTAATGATGAACTATCTTCCATCTCATGTGACCTCTCACTCTATTTTTTATGCAGATGACACTACTTTCTTTAACATGAATAATGATTACCTGTCACTAAAAACTACAGTTGACAATGTATTGACCCAAGTAGATACATGGTTTAGGGCCAATGGGTCCTACTCAATGAAAGCAAAACACAACACATGATTTTTAATTGTAAGGATACTACTTTTGCTAATAATGTGAAATTTCTAGGTGTTTTATTAGACAGTAAATTATCCTGGGCACCATACATTGATCTCATTACGTGCAGACGCTCCAGAGTTATAAATTTCATTAGAAATTTGAAATTGCATGTACTTACTGCTTACATTCGAACAGCATATTTTTCATTTTTTCAAAGCACTATAGCATATGGTATCTTATTTTGGGGTAACAGCTCTAAGGTTTCCAAAATACTTCTACTACAGAAAAAGGTCATTCGCATTATGTGTAATGAACCAAGACTAGCTCATTGTAAACCACTATTTATTAAACTAAGTACTGACAGTAATAAATTAGCATATCTACAACATTTTATTGTTTATCAAAAGTCAGATATCTGAATTACAAAACAGACAAGATGTTCATTCACATATTACTAGATCATGCCAATACATCGATGTCCCATATTGTAGATTGACTGCAACTCAAAAGAGTTTTGAAATACTTGGTTCCAAAATGTATAATAAACTACCTTCAGACTTAAAACAATGCACTTTAACAGCTTTCAAGCATAAATTATTTGACTGGCTCATTGTGACGCCTATTTACTCCTTACAAGATTTTTTTGTAAATTAAAAAGTACATAGTACCAACACTAATAAATATACGGTAGGACCTTGTGATATCTGTACAGTAGAAATACTTAACCCGTACAACTATGGGTAATACTGCAATCAAATTTGTACATATCCTGCATTACTTGTAAATAATTGTATATCATATAAGCTGTATATGCTTAATGACAAAATTTGTTACTATTATTATTATTATTATTATTATTATTATTATTATTATTATTATTATTATTATTATTATTATTATTATTATTATTATTATTAGGGTTGCCATAATTGATAATCCAAAACATGTCATTTTTCACTGTTAATTTAATTGATTTGAGGAAATGAAATTTTGAGGAATAAAGAGCCCTAATGTAGCAGAAGTGTGTATTTAATTAATAACCAAGAGTTTTGGAAGGACTACTTTATTGCATTTTACCTTAAGTAAGCACATATTATGAAAAATGTATTCGATGTATTCAGTACAACTTAATGTAATTAGTATCAACATTTAACTTTTTCTCAACTACTATTGTAATACGAGAAGTATTGCATTCCACCCAAAAATTTGATGTTGAGATTTCTCCGGAAATACACGTTTTGAGATACCCTGAATCCAAATAAAACATTTTTGGAAACATGTCCGCGTGTGTGCCTGTGTCTGTCTGCCTGTCTATGAACAGCATAACTAACTCAAAAGCGAAAAGTTAGATAAATACCAAACTGAGTATTTGAGTTTAGTATCTTCCAATGATGCGACGTGAGGATTTTCAAGAAAATCCCCCATCCCCAACTACTCTTTATTTGGAACATTTTTCGAAAATTTTGATTTTCTCAAAAATGGCTAACGATTTTGATTAAACCACCTAGATGAAACGTATTTACATGACAAATAAAACGTATATCTTGAATTTTCTGTAAATAGTCTAAGAAGTCCTCTTCATTCAGAGGGAATTTTGTATAACTTGTAAACGTTAAGTGGTAGATGAAAATGTACTACATAAAAATGTATCTCTCTTTAATAACACAATTTACTTGAAATAAGTTTTTTTTTGTTTGTGGCATAAGCCATTTCTGAAGGTTTGAATTGCTCAATACTTGTCATTCTTAAGGCCAGTATATAGCGTCCAGTTCTTAAACATTTGACTATGGCTGTTCTCTTTGTATTTACAATGAAATGTGTAATGTAGCTATTTTTGCACAGATTTATTTGGATTAACTGTAGTAGATATACAAATTATTGCTAAAGCTTATTTTTCTATCTACTAATAAAGATAGAGAAAGTCATGTGAATGTATCATATCACATTCTTTTTTTTTTTTTACCAATCGTATTTCTCGGAACCTAGAACAGAAAAGAAACCTGGTATTGTTCACAATAAGTTTATGAAACTCACTACAGCTTATATCGTTTATGTTCTATTGAAAAAGAAATGTATTAGAAATTGTGAAATATTTTTGCATTATAATAATTTTACCAATTAAGCATTAAGGAATGGGGAAAGAGGCAAATCATTAATCCTGCCTCAAGAAGTTTGATGTGATACATTGTTAAACTACCTTGAATTTTACATTAAAAACTGACCACTAGTTATGAAGATTTGTGAAGAAAATAGTGACAAGCTTCCATTAAGAGAATGGTTAGTGACCTACAAATAAAGTGCAATCCTGGAGATCTTTTAAATGTGTTAAAGGTAATAGCACCGGCTCATGATCTAACCCAGAGAAATTACAGTACCTTTGGACAATTAGTGATAGTGTGGAAAAAGCTAAAGCGTGAGCTAGGTGTTAAAGAAATCTGGAACTAATGACACAAAAACTAAGTGTTTGAAAAACGTTATAATCATACAGCTGAGTGTGAATGTATATTATATACTGCTCAGGAAAAATATGCAGAAACTTAATTTCTATCAACACTTGTGGAATACCAAACAAAATCTCAACCCTTCATTCCAATATTTGCTGATAAAGTAGTGCAAGGTGTGTGTGCGTTTCAGTGGTGGAAATCTCAAGAAAATTTCATTGGCAAGGAAAAGATAAAGTTATGCAACTCGTAACACCTTAGTATAATTTGTTGCTGCAGAACATACATTTTCTACGTCTGATGTAGAAATTTCAATAGCAGTAGTTGCAGTTCGAAGTTACGAAACTTGGTGTGCATAAAGCTTTCAAGCTTGCATTTTTGTATAAGCATTTAAATAAGGAAGCTATAAATATGACTGAAGATAAAGAACTATTTTAGAAACTGTTTTTTTTTTGTTTGTTTTTGTTTGTTTGTTTGTTCAAGGGCTTAAAATAGTAAGTAATGACACAGAAAAGCTGGTTTAAAAATATTTTGCAATATATCCACAATTCAAAATATTGTTAAAGCAAAGTATTTGGAATAATTGTTCATTATTCATCTTGGATACTTCATAAACGCATGCATACACCAATCAGAAATTATCAGATAATTTCCAAGTAAAATGTAAACTTGAAGAAAAATCTGATTTAAATAAAAGTAACTATATAGTGATTTTTTAAATAAGCCATATTTTAGACCTCGCTATCTGAAGCAACCCTGTCTAACTTATCCTCTATCCTGCAAGGAACAGAAATCTTTGGGAATTCAATTGAATGTT
This sequence comes from Deroplatys truncata, assembly GCA_030765065.1. NCBI lineage: Eukaryota > Metazoa > Arthropoda > Insecta > Mantodea > Mantidae > Deroplatys > Deroplatys truncata. The sequence continues at coordinate 170,813,999 of CM060979.1, forward strand.
AAACTAAACTGTTAATTTTGCTCTATAAACATTGTCTGTATGAGACAAAATACTATTTTATGAATGTTTGGGTAAGCTGCATTACGTTGGTCCTCAAAGCCAGTGAGATACCGCCAACGCTGGTAGCATGCGTTCCTAATTACATTTTAGGCAAATCTGCTCTTAGTTCTCTTTGTTGAAAATGGTTACAACTGCTACACTCCTTTCCTTCTAAAAAAAACATTCCTCGGCTACGCTTTAAGGCTGAGGGCCCTCAATCTCTCGGCTACGCCTTGAGGCTGAGTATCTTACCGGTTTTGGCGGCATTAAATATTCGTCTGTTGGACATATAACACATCATTTTCATCACCAAGGAATATAACACATCATTTTCATCACCAAGGAAGAGAACTAAGAGCAGATTGTCGAAATCTGGTAACCAATCAATGTTCGCTCTGTATAAACTTGAAACGTCACGAGAGAAGTATTTCAAATAATGAAATGAAAAAATTATGAGAAGTTGTTAGGTTGTATTTTACATGGAAGTATCATTATTGCTCATCCACTGTACATCCTAAGATCACATTTTCAACCGGACAACTCAAAACATTCATGCATCAGACAGGTAACAATGTCTCATTGCTTGTTCTTTGTTGATTGTTATCAATTTCAGTACTTTCGCGATTACATCCTTATTTCAATATTCATGCATTTGCGTACACCAAACCCGTAAAAACTGTGAAGTATAATGTCTCCATATGCACAGAACTTTCAAAGTGTTGGATTGAAGCAATGTGTGAATATGTGACTTGTTTCTTAACATGTTGACAAATTGACAATGGCGAAATGCAGTCCGCAAGGCCGGAGGCGGCACAGAACACCATAGTTCAAAACATAAGAAAATACCTGTGGTAAATACCTACACAAATCACAGCCACCTTCTTTCTACATGTCAACAGCATATTAGCCTTTTCTGCTTTTAAAATTTGAAAAGTTTTATGGTTAGTTTATGGTGTGCAGTTGTTAGATATCCAGAACGCCGCAGCATGTGAAGACGGATGAAGTGATCAATGAAAGTGTGAGGCCGGAAAAGAAGTCTAAAGCCAGGACGAAGAAAAATAAGTAGATGACGATTTAATAAATAAATTAATTTTTTCCTTCTGTCGTGAGAGATTTTGAGAACGGCTGGACGGGAGAATTATAAGAGGCGTATTGGCGACACTGAGCAGAACAGCTGGTGTTTAACTCTGCTGTCACAAGTTCTCATGCGATGCGAACATTGGATTATTTGTGAGTTGAGTGTTTTGCATCTGCATGAAAAATGATAAGGTGATGTCAAACACCATTATACTTCTCATAGAACAACGAAAACATGAATCGCTTTTAAGGAGAGTGATATTAACGACTGGACTTTTCTTAAATCCAATATTGATATTCGACGTTACATAACCGAGAATGACAGCAATACATAAAGAAGTCCTGCGGTTACCTCACCATGAACAGATGGAACTTTGCACAACCAGAGCAAAATACAGGCAGGGCAAAAAATTTACTGCCGTGAAGGTATTGGGTATCCTATTTGTAAATAATTTTATTTAATTATACATGTATGATATTCAGAGCTGGAGGACGTAAAAAACCAGATACTCAACCAAATCATCCAATGTTTTGTGTAGATTTATTTGATTTGTATCTAAATAGACATTATTCCGTATGCGGGTAAGAGGTATGAAATGTTAAGAAAATTAGGAAATCGGGATTTTCTAATACGCGGAGTTGATTGTGTAGTATACTGGGCTCTCATTCGAGTTTAGATCGTCGTCGCTCCGCAGCTGCTCCATTCCTCTTCTAAAAAATATCCCTCGGCTACGCTTTGAGGCTGAGGGCCCAGAATCCCTCGGCTACGCCTTGCGCTTAGGGCCCTCGATGTTACAATGTTGAAACCTCGATTCCGTAAATTTCATAACATGTCATACGGAATAATGTCCATATAAATATATTTGCTATCAACGTGGGGAAAACCGATGCATTATGAAGTTTAGAGAATCCTTATTCTTGATCTGCTATTTCCTTCATACCTTTTCCATTAATCACTCGTTATTTTGTTAGCTTGCAGTGTAATATTTTTATTAGTGTATTTATATTTGTGGTATTAGTTTATGGACTGATAGCTACACTGTCAAATGAATCACAGTTTCCTACCAATCTTAAGCTTGGTCACTTTGTCAAGTAATGAGTATGTAATAAATATGATTGATATGATGGAGACATTCTCTCCCCTTTAAAAGAAAAAAAAAAAGTTATGAAGTTTAACTGTGAATTTGCAATGAACAATGAAAGAGCAGTTGCGTTACAGCATAATATGGACTTTGTATTAAAAACAGTTATAAGCCAAATTGTCAAGGAAATTGCAAACATTCTAACCTCTTCTTCCTCCTGCTTTTTCTCTTCTTGGAAAAACTAGTTTCGAAGCACATTCAAATTTTCAAGTAAGTACTTCTTTCTGTGTATCATGTAACATAGCATATGCGCCAAGGCAAAGAAGTTCAATATTATATTTTACATTTCAAACTAATGAAATTAATAATTTTAATACAGTTCTGATATTAGCACTTCAATAAGGCTCTGCATGAGGTCGCTAAAGTAAATAAGAGTTGTTGCACGGAATTACCATTTTAATTGACCTTCCAGTAGAAGTAGGCCTGTTGCAAGCTAAATATTACATGAAACTTGTAAGCCTCCTTTAGAAACGAAAATCTGTATTAACATGAATAAATTTTGATAGGGATATGACAAAGGCTAATGTGAAATCAATGGTGAACTTTTAATACCCGTAGGCTATTCTCTTTTAATTATTAGCAGTTTAGGTGGAAATGTAACATTAAGAAATAAATGAGTGATTTTACTCTTAGAAAATACCATTTCTGAATGTTACATATTTATAAATGAAGTAACATGCTTAATAAATTTAATAATAGTAAATAGAAAATAAGCACATTAATTAAAGAGGCAAACAAATAACTAAAATCATTTTGAACCACCAATGCAAAATGTGAACACTGGCGTAAGTGCTTGAAAATATTATTGTTGAAGCTGGTTTAATAGTATTGCAGCTCCTTATCCATTTTGACCTCTTCTCCCTTGGCTAATCAATTCAAAATTTCTTGGGCAGAAAATATACTATTGAAATATTCATGGTGAGTTGCAGGAATGTAGGAAAGAAGTGTTTGAATATCTGCCAGCTTTACCGACGAAATAGCCACATCCACAAGGTGCACTTCTTTTGCTTTTACGTTTTTTGTGTTCACACTCAAATATTCTTGACCCATTTTATCTCTTCTTCTTACCTATATTTATCTGTTTTCCATTTACTTTTTTCAACAGAATACTTTTTGGGATGAATGATGTATTCGGAACTTAAATCACTCTGTGCAACTGATTGTTTTGTATACTTCTCTACTGACCTTTCCTGATTAGTTTATGGTTCAGCCAGTAGTGGATGCTTTGTGGCTATCATAATTCATGGACACTCTTAAGGGCTCCCAAAGCTTTAACAAGCAATAGCACGAGATAGAATTGACATCTAGCTTACCACAGTGGAAGCATGGGGTCCTGTGGTTTCAAGATATACCCAAGTTTAGGTTTGTGTTTTGTATATAAACTGGATTCATATGATGGGTATGCTATCAGTAACTGGGCATTTGCTACTTGTAATATCGCTATTCTTGTGGATTACCTAATATGGTTGTTTGGCAGTATCCTCCATGCATGTATTAACAAAATGGGATAATTTGCTGACAAATTGCAATAATATCATTATTTAAGAAAATGTCTTCAAATGGGCGGATAAGTGAGTTACAGCTTAAGTAACTCTTAAATCCACTATTATATGCATTTTTGTGTTCTAAGTTACAATTTTTTCCAAATTAACCACAAGATAAGTATTGTATTTTTACCAGGAAATAATATTTTTAAATTTATAAGATAATTTTTAAAAACTAAATAACCGCACTAAAACCTTAATCACTAAATCAAGACTACTTAGAGGTTAAAAGAGAACACAGAGAATGTATGTAATAGCTATTGTGTAAAGCGAAGCACTGAACAACTAAATATTTGTATATACATCACCCCTGCAGAAATAACTAGATGAGGATAAGCACCTAATATACTCTTGCTCAAGTTTTGTTGCTGTCATTAACACCTATGTTTGTATATTTAAATACCTTGGATGACATAAATAATATGCTCAGCTTTGAGGGTGTGGTCAGGTCAGATATTACACCTCTGCTATTCTGAAATCCTACTGTTATTTCCTGTGGAGTATAAGATCTAACATAATGTTTTATTTATGGGGTTTCACTCACTTCCGAGGCATTACAATGTATGTGTTCTTACTCACAGGAATAAAAGGAGGAGGTGGTTCAGAGTATATGTTGCAAGAAAGTAAGAAATAAAAAAAAGCTATTTTGGTCAGGACGCCTTTGCTATACTAAGACCCTGATATATATCTAACAGGCTTTCCATGCCTTAGCAAATTTCCCTTTTCCCCTTCTAAGTTTGTACAGTAGACCCTCACTAATTTGAAATTGCATAAACCGAAAACTTGGTTAATCTGTAATAGCTGCTCGGTCTCTGCCAAATTACCTGAAAAAATCTACCGCTTAAACTGAATTTCGGATAATTCGTACTACGAACTAAAATTTGGTCCCCTCATTACATATTCCATACGTTATTCTTCGTTTAAACCCAGTATGTCTGTTGTGCTGTGCACTACATATTTGCCGTTACGCATTTCACATAATTTTTCTCAATTTTCTTTTTCACTGTCCGGTCCTATGCTTCATAAAAAGGCTCGGGAAATCCCCAAGAAAGAAGTAATTTCTGGGTTTGTGTCTTCTGAGGGAGGGCTATGACTTTTTTAGAAGAGGCATAAAATCAATGCTGTGAGTGTCTGTGGGGAGGCACATAGAGTAAACGAGGAAGATGCCAATGAGTGGGCACGATAGTTTCAATCTAAGCTCTCTCATTACCTAAGAAATGTGTTTAATATGGGTGACACAAGCGTTTTCTATAATTTGATGCGTGAAAAACCACTACATGCCAATGGCGGAAAATATCGTGGAGGAAAATACAGCAAGGAGAGACTGACTATGGTTTTGTGTTGTAATTCAGATGGTTCTTAGAAGCTCAAACCATTAGTGATTGGAAAATACAAAAATCCACGTTGTTTTAAAAAGGTCAACCTATTCAGTTGCCAAGTCAGTACAAGAATAACAATAAAGCTTGAATGACCAAATCTCTTGAAGATGCAAACAAATGGCTGTGAGAAAGAGGAACATTTTTCTAACTTTGGACCACTGCTCATCACATGACCTGGAACTTCCGAACATAGAAGTTGTCTTCTTACTAGCTAACACCACGAGCCGTCTGCAACCATTGGATCAAGGAATAATCGCCTCAATGAAGTGTAATTACAAACACATATTGTTTTTCTTAATACAACTTGTAGATATGTTTTATTGTATATACTTGTGGACGAAACCAATAACTCTGTATGATTTCTTATGGTGAATAAATATGTATGTATGTATGTAACACCGACTGGTAAGGCTGCCATCAGTGCAATAGAACTACAAGAAATGGTTCCACATTGGAATGTACTGCAAATTATCCGCAACATATCTGCTGCTTGGGATGAAGTTACAACAGACACCATAACTAACTCTGTTAAGAAGGTATGGACAGCAATGATAACACCGCTGAAACTGAACAATTGGAATTCTGATAATGCTCTTCTACATGCTTACACCCGGTTGGTGCCCTCTTGTACCATCATTATGGAAGAATGGACGTAGGTGGACAACAACATCTGTGCTGATGATGCAGAAGAGAATGAAATTCTTTACTGTCGTCTTCTGAGGAGGAACATGAAGATATGACACCACGACCCCGCGTTGAAGTTGCAGCTGCAATTTCTGTTCTCGAGAGATTTACTGCCATTTCTGATGTCTCCATGGCATTTCAGGCTGCTCTGGATGTGGTATCTTCAGAAAGTGCCATAATATTACACCAATGTTCTGCCAAACAACAATTAATGATTCTTTCAAATTATAGAACTAAAATGTGTAATGGATAAGAGTTGTAACTAAAACATGTGTTCCGATTAAACTTAGTGTTAAAAGAACGGTATATTTAAAATGTTTCTTAAGATTATTGTATGTTGTATTTTAAGACTCACTAATTTAATGAGTACAATATTGTTCCAAATTGTACTGCTTTAAAAAAATTACAACAAACATTTGACAGTATACTTCGTCAATTAAAGAAATGCCAGATATGCCATATAGAGCAGTTATTTTTACCTTTTCTTAGAAGTGGAAAACCCCCATTCGTCGATATGTATAACCAGAGAGAAAGTGAACTCAACAGTCGTATTTTGCCATTTCAGATAATACAGGACTACTTTTACAAAACCTCGTTAATTCAAACTTCGTTAAATCGAATTGGCTACTTTTCGGTCCCTTGGAATTCGGTTAAACGAGGGTCTATGTATTTATTTAAAATCTCCAAATTTTCTTTTCGGTTGAGTGCTGTACACCAAAAAAGCTGATTTTCAACATATGCTTCATTGAAGTTATTCATTTTCACAGCAACAAGTAAAAGAAAGCTTAGTATTAATTAAATTGTTACCAAAGCATAGTACTTTTATGAGACTGTGATTTGCAGATGTTTCTGTTTCTTTTCTGTGTAGTATTCCATGTATTTCTTAATTAAGTAGAATTGTTATTTATTAAGAATTTGTGTATTTATTTTTTAAATTTTAATATAGAGCATATTCTTCTTATTGGTAGATTATTGTATAATTTTACTCCAATGAATTCAAAAGGGTTTTTTAAATGCAGTGGTTTTATGAAAATTGATACGCAATTTATTTTTATTATGTGCATGTTGATTATGTATTTCAACAGTTGTAATTAAATTTCTCAGGTTCTTTATATATAATAATAGTGCCTTTATATGAACACAGGGAAGGATAATATATTCAGTCTTTTGAAATGTTCCACACAGTTTTTTATGCCAACTATCATTCTTATTGCTTCTTTTATAATTTGAATATTAATCATTGTTTTACTCATTTCTCCATAATATTATGCCATATGACATTTTGTTTTGGAATTATACAAAATAGCACGTTATTAGAACATTGGACACACAAGTCTTTAGCTGCCTAAGACGATATTGCATTGCTCAGTTTGACTGCCAAGTTTTCCGCCTGCTTGTTCTAGCTTAAGTGATGGTCAATCCATAGACCTAGAAGTTAAATGGGCCTGAGAAATTTTTACAAAGAAGGATCTTAATATAAAGATCAGTAACATGTTTGTTAATAGCATTCAAAGTTGGCAACTTGTGTGTGCACATAATGCAGCAATATACACTACGCGATCGAAAGTATCCGGACATCAGAAACAGTGGACCATGGGATGTTTAGGAGTGTGGAAATCTCACGTATAGACTTATGACACAAGTGACACCCAATCACCTGACCACGTTCGAAGTCCGTGAGTTCCACGGAGCGTCCCATTCTGCTATTTCACGATGTCTAATGTCTACTGAGGTCGCAGATAATGAGTACCAGGCTGTAGGTGGCAGCACAATGCACTTAAGATGAAAAACGTATGTTTGTGGGGGTGTCCGGATACTTTTGATCACATAGTGTATGTGATTTAAGTGCCAGGTGCTTCCAAGCTTGGTGAATTTATAAGTAATAAGCCAATTGTTCTGTTTTAGAAAATCCCTTTAGGTATCTGATGTCAGTATCTTTGGTACATTGATGATTTTTACTTTCTCTGCCGCTTCGGTACCTAAGGCAAGGAAGTATTGCATTTGATGATGATGAGATTTTACTCCCCCCCTAAAAAAATGATTTGGTGGATGGTGCTTGTGCACAAATTTTATATTTGTGCCAAAGATCTGATAAGGCTGCAAGGTGAAATTTTCTATTAAAATGCAGCATGTTTAACCTTCAGACTGCTATGCTTTTGTACCTCCTTAAACTGAGCGAGGTCCAAGTGGACCCCAGGCAGAAAACTCAAATTAACACAATATAATTGTCTTATGTTTTACTTAGAATAAGTAAAATCATTTTAAAACAACAATTCTGATCTTTCAACATTTGTTTTACCAACAATGTACCTCAAAATTAGCATTGTCAAACAACCAAAATACAAATTACAATATTTTTATTTTCCAGCAATATCGCATTAGATGAAATTTCACAATTGCATTTTAAAATTTTTATAATGTACTACCAGTACCATTTAAGCTTTTTACATAGAGTTTTACAAGTTTTAGAGTTTCATGTTTTCTAAGTATAACATCCAAGACACATTACTCTCTGCATTTTCTTACAATGGATATCACAAATGAATTTCTTGCAACTCTCACATTTTGTTCTAGTTTTTCTATCATTTTTTCTTGGGCATAACTGACATAGGTGTTTTAAAAGTTTCCCTTTCCATTTCGACATGACTAGGGAAGTACTGAACTGTTTCCATGCAATTTCAAATCAACAATGCATGCTAGAATAACTGAAAAACACAAGGCAGCCAACATGATTGAATAAACTTTATTTGTACATATTTTTTATACACAATCCTTTTTACAATATTCCACTTATAAACTAACTTAACCTATGTACAAATTTTCTTGCCAGCTATGCTGCTCCTTTTGCCTGGCACCCTGGCCTTTTGGCTCAGCTGAGCAGCCCTTGCTACCCTAAATCCCTATTGTCCATCCTCTCCCTCTTCCATTTGCCCTTCTACCTTTCTTATCTCTCTTACTTTTCTAATCCATTTCTCCTTTACTTTCTTTAAGAACCCCCCCATATTCTTATTTTCCTTTTCTTCTTTTTGTCTCCATTCTGCTAATTCTTTGCATTCTGTCATATAATGCTCTGTACTTTCACTACCTCCGCATAGTTCACAAATTCCACTTTTTCTGCGTTTTAGCCCTCTCAGGTACATTGATCCTGTTCTCACCCATGCAAACGCTTCTTTTTCCTCTCTATTACAAAAATCCACATACCCTTCTCTTCCCCATTTCCTTTTTGCTAATCTACAGAACCTTAGTGATTCTTTATTCTCTAAGCTTCCCGAAATCTCTTGTCTTTCTATGTCCTCCACTCTGTTTTCTAACTGTTATCCAGAAGCCATTGCTATTTCTTTCCCCTGCTCTCCAAATATCTCCCATTCCTATCTTCTCCATAATTTTTTCTACCTGTCCACCAGGCAGCCAACATAAAATGCTCAAGATGCGGAAAATTTTATGAAACATGAATTGCTATGAGGGGTCCAAGTAGACCCCAAGTTGTATTTTATTTTTTTATAGTTGTATTTGTTGAACATTTTACAGAACTATTTTATGGTAATAAAGGTGATTAAATTTATAACACATTACAAAGTTCAAAATTCAAAGTTAGATATTTCACTCATAAAAACTAAAATGTTTAACAGCTGGACCCCGCATAGCAGCCTGAAGGTTAATAGATTGACATAACCTACAAAATTTATGTCTTGAATTCTGCACAAATAGCCCGTAAAATCCTATTAGTTGTAATTGCATTTTATATAACTGCAAAATCTTGAGAGATACATAAACCACTTACTTCAACAAAACTGTAGATCTCATTAAAATGGCCACTTTATACCAAGTGCTTTTGTGGCATTAACTAATTCCAAAATATTTGCTGTTGTTCAATTGAATGTTTCCACATCTTAAGCAGAGTTTTTTGAAATGAAATGCTAACGACTGTTCTTTTGTTCCTCATGAATGCTTTCAGGTAGTTGTATCACTAGCTTATAATTATTGCCTGCTTTTTAAACAGTTGAGTATAATGTAAACCCATAAAATGCATATTATCATAATATTATTTAAATAAAACAATGTTTGGCAAATATTTGTGATTAATAGGCAGTACATTAAAACAAGTTTTGGTATGAAAACAAATGGTACTGGTAGAGAAAGTTACATAAATATTACACACTAGTTCCGTTTTCTTTAATACTGCTGGCACATCTGAAGGACTTACTGTTAAACCTTATTTTTCATATTTTAAAATGCATAAGAGTTATTCATTATCCTATAAAGTTTGAAGTTGGCACTTAAATCTTTATTAATTTCAAGTTTTCATATACTAAAAATTTTAATTTGTTTGTTAGAAAATAGGGTTCATAATGCCCACTGGAATGTTATTACATAAGTATATAAAGCCCATCTCCGGTGTAAGGATAGCATGTCTGCCTCAAATTTAAGAGTTCCTGAGTTCAAATCTCGATTAGTGTGAGTTACCCGAATAAGTTTTTTTTTTTTTTTAGGGGTTTTCCCTTATCCTGAGAAGACAAATGTCAGATAACTCTTAAGGACCCTGGGCTCATTTGGACATTGTTTCACCCATTTCATTCATTGCCTGATATCACCTATCAGGTTAAAGAACGTTAAACTTAAAAGTATAGAAAGTTTTTGTTCTTATTATCATCTTGTGTTTGCCACATTGACTCTTGTTTTTGCAGCTACTGTGTTGAAATAGATTTATTCCTTAACAAAACCAGTGTATCTAATAGGTCTATACAGTGAACGAAGAATCTCAGCATTTGCTAGTGTGTGGTGTGCCATCATTGGGCCTACAGGATGATCTCCGACGACTGTGTACAAAGTATGGAGACGTAAAATCTCTTGTTTTTGTTCCCAACTATGCGCAAGAAGAATTTACAGATGCATTTCATCTACAGTATTGTAGGATCCAGTCTGCAAGGTAAGAGCAGTTTATTAATGTAGTAAGCTTTTTATAAAAGTCTGTACTAGGTCTACTAAAATTTCAGACACAATTTTTGAATTTAATTTAAAGGTGAGTCGGAATTGTTACACTAACATCACTTAAGTTTACTCACTTAACATGTTTCGGGAAACGGTTGTTCCCATCCTCAGAAGTTAAATCGACTGGCCCGTGTTGTGTGTAACCAACACACGGGCCAGTCGATTTAACTTCTGAGGATGGGAACAACCGTTTCCCGAAACATGTTAAGTGAGTAAACTTAAGTGATGTTAGTGTAACAATTCCGACTCACCTTTAAATTAAATTCAATACACATCACTGTTTCTAGCTTCTTTTCCTTACAATATCAACACAATTTTTGAAACTTAAAGTTTTAAGGTAGGACAAAAGATAAGATGCTTTATTCATCCTTTAAGTACACAAGATTTCAAGGATATGTCAAAATTTCAATTTATATTTTTTAGTAGTGTTTAATGCCCATTCTTATGACACCACAGACAGTGGACACTGGTGATAAATTCAATGAAATTATATTTGGGAAGGAAACATTCCAGGCCTAAATTTAGGGTACCTTCCTGGCATTTACCAATTATGAAGACTGAGGAAAGTCTGGAAAAAATCTCAGTCAGGGAGGATGATGATCCTGGCAGGAATTGACTGCAGACCTTCCGAATGCAAGCCTCACAAGTTAGCATAGAGTCATCTCATTCTGTTTTCAATTTATGTGTGCATATATACAGTGCAGGCATTTTAAGGTGAGGCCACAGACCTGCTATACATGATCTCGGTGCTTTTCTGATGCGCAACTACCAGTGCATGATACGTTTAAGGTTATCTTTATCGGCTGTGTTTGTGCTGTAAAGAGAGTTGATGTGCATCTCAAAAGTGAAAGTTTATTCAAAACATCTGTGTTGTGTGTGATTTGCTTAAGAGCGTTAATGTGTTGTTTTTAGTCCACTGAAATGCCTGCCCACAATTTCATGCTTGAACAACAACATTTTTAAGTACAGTACATATGCAAAAATCGAATCATGTGGACAGGTGTGTAGGCAATTTCAGGAGAAATTTTCTGGTATTCCAGTTCCAAGTAGAGAAACTGTTAGATGTCTAGTTATTAAGTTTAGGACAACGGGATCACTAAACGCTAAATCTAAGAAGCAACTAAATGTTCTAACAGAGGAAACAATTTCAGAAATTAGTGCACCTATTTGTAGGAAACCCTAAAAATAAAGTTAATAGGAGTGTTCCCCACACCATAAATGAACTTCAGGACAATATAAAAAAGAAATTATGAACATTATGCAAGAAGAAATTAGGTGTGTGAGCAGAAATTTCATTCGAAGATGCCAGGAATGTCTTCACACAGATGGACACCACTTATAACAAGGTTAGTACTCATTATAGTACATGTTGAATGAATGAATGATATATTGTCTACTTGGTACTTACATGCAATTTATACAATGTATGCAATGGAGTTGCTTATTATTTCTCTTCTCCTTATATTTAACATTCTGTTGTATACATAATGGGGAAGTATAATTTTCCACTATTTACTTTTTTGCCTTGTTACCCTTGTTTTACCATATTTTCTCCAATTTGCTTCACATCTTCTTTAACCACTTTAACCTAATTTTTCCTAAATATTTTCCTGTTTTCTCCATGTATTCATTTGATTTTGTATTAAAGATCTTCCTAACTTTTAGCTCTATTATTAAAATTTTCCATGTCTCTAGTATTAATTCTCTCTTCCTTTTATTTGTGTCCTCGCATTCCAGAATATAATGCCAATTGTCATGTAATCCATTACATTTAGTACATCTCTCCCCGCTTCTTCTCCCTGTTAGACCACTTAAATTCATTACACCTGTCACCCCATGCATACCCCATTCTGGCCTCTTTGTGTCATACTTTGATGCATCTTTCTTTTCCCCATTCCGTTTTTAAATATCTATAATCTATTGATGACCTTTTTTTCTAGAAACTATTTATAATTTCTTGCTTTTCAATACCCTCTACTCTTGTTCTAATTTCTTTCCAGAAACCCTTACTTTTGTTTTTTCTTTCTGCCCATGTTTCCCCTATTCCTATTTCTTCCAGTGTTGTCTGTATATTGTGCATCCAAGTATCTTTTCCTCATTTTCTCCTGTACAACCAAACATTGCTTTAGTATCTCATTTTCCTTCAGTAGCTTTATTCTGAACCAGTATTTGATTGCCCTTTCTACCATTTTGCTTTTAGCTCCCACCCTCCCTAGTTCTGCTTGTGCTACTCCATTTGGTGAGTTTCTTGGTAATCCCAGGCTTATTTTGCAAAAATTCCTATGTATAGCATATACATTTTCCTATCCTTTTTCCATCCCCCATATCTTTGCTGTATATAACATCCTTGCTTCCACCACTGTGCTATATATCCTTTCTAGCCACGCAATTTGCATTTCTGGTATTCTGTTCACACATGCTCTGATTACCTATTTTGCTAGTCATTTTTCCTTCTGTTTTCCCCAATCCCCTGCACTATTGAGCCTTACTCCTAAATAGTCAGTTGTCCTCACTACTTCCAGCTCCGTTCCTTCCCAATACCACTTTTTGGTCTTTCTTAGTTTATATCCTTTTATAGTGCATGTTACTAATCACTTGTGAGGAAGTAACGCTGGAGTTACAGAAGGAAAAACCTCCAGTGTAATAGTTGTGGAGCAAACATATGTGCGATCCATAGCCTCACCATAAAACGATTGCACTGTAGTATTATATTTTACCACACTTAAATTCTTCCAGGGCTGAAAAGGTATTTGCATCTTAATACTTCTTTATGGCCTACATAGTGAGATCTGGTTTATTAATCACTTTAATATCTTCGAGTAACTTATTATAGAGTTCTTTTCCCATGTTTATTACACTACATTCGTTTAATGTACCCCTAAGTAAGGAGCTAAGTAATTATATTAGTTTCTTAAGCTATATATGTGTTCACTACAATTATTGGGTTCTTTTACTTGAATATTTTTACAGCTTGTATTATATACATATACAGAGCGGTTCCTCAGCCATCTGGCCGGTAGTCGCGATGCATGTTCTGCGCGCCATCCCTCAGCTATCTGGCCGGTAGTTGCGATGCGTGTTCCACGCACTATATTCAGTATATCTGTTTATTATTCTCATCATTGATACTGATACTATATTGTTACTGATTTTATGATGATTATTACGATATATTGATTACCTATTGAACAAACATAATTACTTTTTATTTTATCAGTACTAACCTTTTTCACAATCAGTGTTGAAAGTGGTGTCCTTCGGCAGATAAACATTCTTGGCACCTTCTGATGAAATTACCATTCACACGCATAAGTTCTTGTTGCATCATTTCCCTAATTTCTGTTCTTTTATTGTTTTTAAGATCGTTTATGGTGCGAGGATTATTCCTATAGACTATTTTTGAGAGTTCCCCACAGATAAAAGTCACACACAGTAAGATCCGGCGATCAAGCCGGCCATAGCTCTTTATTTTTCTTCCGTTAGAACCCTTCATTACAACTTACAGCATTAAATGATCCTGTTCTCTTCACTTTATTCATTAGATATCTAACTGTTTCTCTACTCGGAACTGGAACACCAGGAAATTTATTGTGAAATTGCCTACACACCTGTCTACATGAGTCAGTTTTCGCATACGTGTCATACATAAAAAGTCTTTGTTCAAGCGAAAATTTGAGTACCATTTCTGGGTTGTAATAATCCAATAATTCAATCACACACAAATGCACACGCATCTCATGTCTATACACAAAAAGCAATAACAGCTGTTCTGCTGGTGTTCTGTGATAACAGCTGACTGAAGCCCGCTGCCACATGTCTGATAAGTGAAAAGCCTGTGGCCTTGAGTTCATTCAGACGTGTCACACAAGACTGCCGTGCAATTCCCGGCCAGAGCGCTGAGGAACTGCTCTGTGTATATGTATATATATAAAACAACAAGGAGACCACCAGACAGGTTGCCATTTAAATGTGTCATAACCATTACTGAAATAAGTGTAATAGGTAGATGTGTTCTGCATTATTCTAATAATTTCTACATCTGGAATGTTTCTTAGTATACTGAAAATTGTTTTTCCATTTACTTTCAAAATAAAGTTTGCAATATATATATATATATATATATATATATATATATATATATATATATGTGAGTATCCCTTGTTCCCATTAGCTTCCCTTCTGCCATGATGTCTAAGTAAACAATTACATGGAGGGCAGTATTTCTTTTTCATGCTTAGGTATATCAGAGGAAAATGTTATTTAACACCAGTTTGAGGTTTTCTCTTGCTTCTTTATGATAATTACAAGAGACTTCATCAAGAACAGGAAAAAGTATTTAAAACCTGTATAACAAAGAAATTCAACTTAAGTACAGTAATACATTCTGTGTAATAAATAGTAATGAATTTTTATATATTTTCATTTTTTTCCCCCTTGACATTCTAGTAGACTATACAAGCTAATGAGTTGTACAGTGTTTGAATTTTTTCAAATGCTTTCAATATTTATTCTGAAGGGAAACATTTTGTAAATTTTTATTCTGATTAGCTTTAGCATCTAGAGATTTTATGAAGTGTATAGAATGGCATATGTTCTCTGTTCATGTTAGCTTCTGTTTTACTTCTCTACCAACTTCAACTTATGTGTACTAGTTAGAGGAAGTATTGTAATCTACCAAAAACTTCAATATTAAAATGTCATCAGGAATGCATGTTTTGAGGTCCACAGAAATTAAAAAATTTTTTTTAAATAAAGTGTGTTCATGAGAGAGGAGTGTCATGGGTAGAAATTAAGGGAGTGGGAGGGGCTTAGGAGACAGAGAGAGTGGAAGAGATAGAGATGTATATTTGATTTTCTGTAAATAGACAGAGGGCCTTAAACTTGTATTCAATTTGGTATAACTATGAAATCCAAGCTGGATATAGTTTGCTTTTGGTAAAATACGGGTTTTGTTAAAATAATGGTTTATGCAAAATATTTTTTTTTTTTTCGTAGCATTAGTGACATTGCTTGTTGTGCACTTAAATTTTTCCTCAATCTTTTCCATGGTGTATTTTGAAATGTAAGGGTCATTCTCTTGTTACTTATGTGAGTGAATTTATTTACAACTCCAACAGTGGTAAAATTTATACAGCATTTAGAAACTTTTCTTTCCATTCATTATATAAATATGTATATTATAATATTTTATTACACTGATAGACACTAATTAGTGAAATAAGAAAAGATCCATTTCACTAGCTAAATACAGTTGTCACTTACACTCATGAGTCCCTGGCTAATCCAGTGATCCGGAAACCTTCCACACTTGTTACATATGAGCTTATGTTTGACATGAATCAACTTTTTTTTTTTTTTTTAACTATTGACTGCTGTCTTAATCTTCTGATGCATATTACCACAGCATTACAAGTTGAAACCTATTTATCATGTTTAGCATGAAGTGGATAAGAAAATAATTTCTTATATAGGTAAACTATTTGTAAAGTTGCTATGAAATGGTAGACAAAGTTATTGGGGAATTATGCAATAGAATTGTTTTTTAAATTATAGCATGTTCTATGAATCATACTAATTACTTAAACCCTTAGGAATTAAACAAATGCAATTTAAAAACATCTGATGTGATACATTCGCATGACTTTCTCTACTCTGTCGTATATTAGTGAATATACAAACTATTCTTATTAAAGCTTACTTTTATATCTACTATGTTTTAATCCAAATAAACCTTGCTACATTACACATTTCATTATAGATACAAAGAGAATTGTGATAGTTAAATGTTTAAGAACTGGACGTTATATGCTAGCCTTAAAATTCCATGCTGTTTCCATGCATTTGCAAGAAACAACTGAAAAACGATGGTACTTTAAATGAATAATGAGTATTGAGCAATTCGAATCTTTAATAGCAGATTGTGGCTTATGCCACAAAAATGCTTATTTGAAATAAATTGTGTTTTTTAAAGAGATCTACATTTTTTATGTACTATGTTTTCATCTATCGCTTAATGTTTACCAGTTGTACAAAATTCCTTCCAAATGAAGAGGACTTCAAAGGCTATTCCCAGAAAATTCAAGATATACATTTTATTTGTCATGTAAATAGTTTCATGTATGGTATTTTAATAAAAATTGTTAGCCATTTTTTGGAAAATCATTCAAAAATCAAATTTTTGAGTTATACTTTACACGCGCACACACATACACACACACGCACACACCTTTTTTCTAAAAATGCGTTTTTGTGGATTCAGGGGGCTTCAAAACATATATTTCCGGTGAAATCTTGGTATCGAATTTTTGGGTGGAATACAAGTATCCCCTACTTACTATATGTAGTAGAGAAAGTAAAAGCAGTATGTTTTGAAATATGTATAAGTTGTTATGTGTACACACTACATTCATTTCCCTGTTGTATGGGCAATTATATCTTATATACATAAGAAGAATAATTTTAAAAATCTGATGTATTACATTTACATGAATTTCTTTATGCTCTATCACTTATTAGTGAGTATACAAATTATTCTTAAACTTTATTTTCTGGTCTACTTTATTTTAATTGAGATAAACCTTTCTGGAAACGGCTACATTACACATTTCATTATAGATACAAAGGAAATAGCGAAAGTCAAATATTTTATATCTGGATGCTATATGCTGGCCGTAATTCCATACTTTTTCCATGACATCAAGAGAAACAACTGAAAATCAACAGAACTTTAAAAGAATGGCTAAGTATTGAGCAATTCAAACCATTAATAATGGATATCTCGGAAATGACTGATGCTACAAAAAAAGTTATATGGAATAAATTGTGTGTTTTAAAGAAATCTACAATTTTTGGTATGGTACATTTTTGCTTATCGCTTATCATTTACCAGTTATACAAGATCATAAAAAATTAATGAAGCAGACTTAAGGCTTTTCCCAGAAAATTCAAGTCATATATTTTATTTGTAATATAAATATCTTTAATATATGGTATTTTAATCAAAATTGTTAGTCAATTTTTACAAATTAAAAAATGTTCCATGTAAAAAGCTGATGTGTTGCACTCATATGACTTTCCCTACTCTTGTACAAGCTATTTTTACAAATGCTTATTCTCCATCTAGTTTATGTTAATCATGATAAACATTTGCAGAAACTCTTTATTGCTAATTTTCTTGTAGGTGCAAGGGAAATATGCAAGGGGCTTTAAGCGATAGTCAAATGGTTTAAGAGCTGGTTGCCAAATGGAGTATTCAATTCTCTTTGCATGTCCAGGACATAAAAGAATGAATAAGAATTCCCATTTGAGAAAAAGTATAAGTATTGGAAAATTCAAACAAATATCTCGAGAATGGTTCACTCCACAAAAAAGAATGTATGTGACATAAATTGTGTGCTTTAATGAAATCTACATTTTTTTGTGTAGCAAAATTTTGTCTATCTCTTGCGGTTTACCAGTAAGAGGACTTTTGGAGATATTCCCATAAACCTCAAGATATACATTTAATTTGTCATGAAAATATCTTAAAAATGATATTTTAATTAAAATTGTTAGATCCATTTTTGCGAAAATAAAAATTTTCGAAAATGTTCCATATAAAGGTTAGTCTGGAGCGGTGGGATTTTCTTGAAAATCTTCATGTCGCATCCTTGGAATGTACTAAACTCAAATACCAAGTACTTTTCGTTTTTGAGTTATGCTGTTCACAGACAGACACACACATAGACGTGTTTCCAAAAATGCTTTATTTGGATTCAGGGCACTTCAAAACATGTATTTCTGGTTAAATCTTGGTATTGAATTTTTGGGTAGAATGCAATACTTCCACTACTTACTATACGCAATAGAGAAAGTAAAAAGTAGTTTGGGGTGGAATGATTTTCTGTAAAATCTTTGAGTTGAATCTTTGAAAACTACTGAACCTAAATATCAAGTGTGGTTTTTATCTGAATTTTCGTTTTTAAATTATGCTGTTCACATTCCACAGTGTTTTTTTAAAGATGCTTTTTTGGGGTTCAAGGTGCCTCAAAACGTGTATTTCTGGTGAAATCTGGTATCAAACTTTTGGGTGAAATGCAATACCTTTTCTACCTATTATATACATAATAGAGAAAATAATGTACTTAATGAAAAGAGTGTCACTAAATACAATTTTGTCAAAACTTATTGTGGTTTACAATTAAAGTTTTGGGATAACGCATGCATTAAAATTACATTGCTAAGGGCCTATGCCCATACTTTATAGAAAACAGGTTGTTTACATTTTTATGTGTGTTTGTGCATATGTTTACAGATATGCAAAACGTGCAGTGGATGGAAGAGAATTTTTTGGAGGTATTCTCCATGTTTGTTACATGCCTGAAATGGAATCACTTTCAGAGACTCGAGCCAAGTTAATCCAGCGACGGAAAGATGTGGCAAAAAGAACAAGGAGAGGAATCTTTGACAGTAACAACAAAACTGGTACAGTATGTCAGTTATGTTTAAAGTACTTGAAACATGTCTCATTTGATATAGACTGGTTCAGTCAACTCAGTTTATTTCATTAACTGCCTGTATACTGCTTCCAAATTTTAGTGGATAAAAGAGGTTCATCTTTAAACCATTAGCAGAAGTCTTTAAACGAAACAAAGTAATCTTTAATAACCTTGGATCCATTTCCAAGCATTTCATCAAATGTAAATAATTTGCAATGCAATATTTGACATATTTCACCTAGGCTGGTCATGACGGGAAGGCCATAGTGAACATACATTTGGGGTCCCAAAAAAGGCCTAAATAATAAAATATCAAAACACTGGATATATAAGTTTACATGTAGAGGATGCTGCCCTATTTAAAGGGATAATTTATAATCTACATTGTCCTCCCAATTTCATAATCCTATCTTGCTCAACAGTGGCATATTCTCTGTGTGCTAGGTGAGCTGTGCACAGTTACTTCCAAGAAGATAGAAAGATAAAAGAAAAAATAGTGCAGCACTAACAATATTGCTGCAGTTATATAGTTCTCAGCGTGCTGCTGATTTTCCTAATGCCCTGCACAGTACAGCATGCAGAGAAGAGTGGCTATGCTGTTTTTGGTTTCTTATGTCATACTTCATGCCCAGTGTGTTCTGTGGATTTTGGTTTTGTGTATTTCTGCTTGTGACAGTTGAGATGCTTGGCATCCTGTAGTGGAGGTTGGGTGTACAAAGATTTTGCTTCACAGTGTATGCGTTCTTTCACAGCTTGCAGTTCCTTCTTCCTCACATACAAAGTATCAAACCTGAGAACGTGTCGCACGATTTCAGTGAATGTTAGTGTTGCTACAGTGTTTATTGTCATTTACATTGTTTAATGAGCTTCAGAGATGTTAAATATGTTACTTAAAACTAATTAAATAAATTTAAGTTTTTATTAGCAATATAAACCTGAGAAAACGTAGTCAATATGCAAACTTTAGAAGACCTTAGAAACAGAAAATTTTCTACCCTAACATTTGATGAAAATCATGCCCTGAACTGCTGCAAATATCCACAAGTCCAAGTTGAAAGTGTACACATGGCATTTCTCTTCTGTGCAGTATAATCTCTGTTGTTGGATTTCTTTATACTCATGTTTACACAGACTCAAACGGCCATTCCAAGGCAGGACTCAACCCCACAGTCCTCCATGTGACTGAGCACCAAAGCTCTAGCAACAATGGCGACGAGGACCGGCACTAATATTACTAACCTGAATTACCTTTCTCTCTCTCTTCACAATTAATTTATTTAGTGCAAAGATACAGTACATAATTTCATAGGGTGACCACTGCCTTGGCCCTGGTGGTCTACCCTCATTACATTAGTTATATATGCAATATTATAAAAATATCGATGAGTGCTAAG
The DNA here is from genome assembly GCA_030765065.1 of Deroplatys truncata. Classification (NCBI taxonomy): domain Eukaryota; kingdom Metazoa; phylum Arthropoda; class Insecta; order Mantodea; family Mantidae; genus Deroplatys; species Deroplatys truncata. The sequence continues at coordinate 170,834,724 of CM060979.1, forward strand.
CAAGCAGTGGAAGAGAGTGGATGTGTGTGGAGGAAGCTCCTGGAATGGAAGAAAGAAGGGCTTAAGTAACCATGGGAATTGGTATTGAGGTGCACAGAGCAAGAATCGGAGTATTTAATAAATTAAAATGGAAGGATTTCAAAACAAACAAAGGTGTAGAAGAGATGGTAAACATGTTTCTTCTCACATGTGTAATAGGTATACTATTGGTAATTGGTGGAGTTGAAATTAACCCTGGGCCAAATGGGGATCGAAACGTCATGGAACAAACATTTGCATACATTAAAGATATGGATGAGAGATTAGGAAATAAACTCAATGGAATGGAAAAGGAACTAATAGATATTAAGGGAGAGATTAAAAATGAAATGCAAGATATACGAAATGAGGTACAGAAAGTTAAAAGAAGAGTTGAGCTGCTGGAAGAGAGACACCGAAGATTTAATTTGGTTATAGCAGGAGTGAAAGAAAGGAATGGAGTATGGCCTGTAGATGAGGTCGGAGAGATTATAGAAGGAAAGCTTGGTTTGAAGGTACAGGGCTGGGAGATTAGAGAAGCATTTAGAGTGGGGAGATCAAGAGGAGCCAGAATGATAGTTGCAAGATTTACGTCAGTGCAGTTTGTTTATGAAGTATTGAAGAAATCAAAGCTACTAAAAGGAACAAATATCTTTATAAATAGAGATTTATCGGTGGAACAGCGGGCCTTGAAGAAGGATCTAATACAACAAATGAGGCTGGCAAGAATGGAAGGGAAACGGGCCTTCATAAAGAACCTACGATTATGGGTTGATGGGCGTATGGTGATGGGATACGAAAGTGACACAAGGAACAGCAGATCGCAGGGGCAGGATATGATTCAGCGATATTCATCGGCGACTAGAGAGAAGGAATGCAGAGGAAGTCCAAAGAGCAATCGGAGACCAGAGGATAAGGTTAGACATATGGAAGTTACGTCACCGGCACGTGGGGCTGGCGGAAAGAAGATGACAGTGTTAGAGGGTAGGCGTGGCCAAGACGCAGGCAGAACGTCAGATCAGAGTGACGTAAGGGCATCAGCTGGCGAAATAAGGAAAATGGAAGTTATGTCACTGCTAAGTGGGGCTGGTGGGAAGAAGATAGCCAAGTCAGAGAAGAGATCAGGAGCCGAAGCAGTGACGTCAGATCAGAGTGATGTATGGACAACAGCTGGCAAAGTTTGGAAAGTGGCATCATCGAGGAGGGAGGGAGTTCAATCGTCACGTGATATGATTGCGGGCAGGGCAGAGGCGGGGTTTCAGAGTGGTGAATTGGTGGAAGAAGAAACTATTGTGTTAACACCCAATGGTCTACGGATTTTGGACAGAAACAATGCGGGACTGTTAAAGGAGCCACCAGAAATAGATTTATGGAGTAGGAAAGTGTGCCATACATATAGAAATAGTGCAGGTTCTGTGAGAAATATGGGAAAACAGAAGCAGTAATAATGAGGAAGTATATAGAATAGGAAGGGAGAGTGACTATAGAATGTATAGAAAGCTACAAAGTAGACAAAGTAAAGACAAGGTTTTGATAGGCAAGTGATAGATTTTATGAAATCGTGAAGTGAATGATTTAGATATAAAGGACGGTAAATACGAGAGGGTTAGGAGGGAGAGGTACATTTCTTAGTAAGAACGAGCAAGTGTTGTTATGGACGATTAGTGCGGGGAACAAGTAAACATTCTCTAAATTGCATCTAATAGTTCCCATTTCCCGCTGATAAGGAGTATTAAAGACGGCGGAGGAAGCAAGGGAAGGAGATGGGAAGGGGACAAGAACAGTAAGCAGTATAGTGAATTTAAATGAGAAACGTTAGCGATATGAAGCTAACTCAACACACATGCCTTGTAAATGCGGAAGCTTGGGTACGATCGGCAAAAGGAGCTAGGGCTCGACGCTGATCATGCCCAAATGATTGTATTAGCTCAACACTCAATAAAGATAAAAATATCTTGCTACATTCTTGTTCCAAATTTTGAAAATTGTACTTGTATGCATGATATGTTCTAGTGATTTCCTTGACTTTTATTTTCAACTGACCAAAACCATAAACATTTTCTTTACTGCGGTAATATTTCTAATTCTGCTTCATTTTCCCAAAATAAATTCTTTTTTCCAATTCTCAGTTTCTTGGCATTCAAATAAAAATGATTTGCATCTTCTGTTAGCTCATACATGGGACAGATTCCCTGTACAACTGCCTTCCTAAAACCTTCTATCCTCAAAACAGCTAGTCTGAACCAAGCTATTCCTTCTATCTCCAAATTACTCTTGCTCTTCTCTCTCTTTAATGCCCACATATCCTGTCTATCTGTATCTTCTAATCTTCTTTTAACGTTTTTCCAAAATCCTTTTATCATACTATTTTTATTCATCCATATGTTCCTCATAATCTCTACTTTAATTTCATACATCGCCATGTTTATTCTATTTCCAAGTCACTTCTCCGTTCCCTCCATTTTTGCTGGAATTGTTTCCATTATTTCCAAATTTTCTATAGGTCCAGGGTTTAGCCAGTACCTCCAATAACTAAGACCATGCCAATTATGCATACCATTATCACACAGCTTATCCTTTTCCTACTTTGACATTCCCTCCCCTTGAATTTCATTTTCTGCAGCTAAAACATCCTATTCTTGCTCTTTACTCTTCACTATCAATCCCCATTTTCCCTTAGATCTTGCAAGCTTTCTTCTTCTTTTAAGATGCAATCCAGGTAAAAGTGTCTCATAGCCGAGGCATTAACATGATATGTTTGTGGAGCAAGAAATCAAATAGCATAGTTACCCATATTGTATCTCATGAAACTTCTACCCTTGAAAAATTGCTTCATAATGAGTTGAGGCCCACTAAAGGGAATCTGTCCCACACAGTTTATAACATTACATCATTTTTAGCATCTCATTATGGCCCAAAGCAACACTTCAACAACTCTTGCATCACAGTTAAGTTCCGAAAGTGTCCTTGTGTAACAACAGTCTATGCAGGTTCCTGCTGTGCTAACCCAATAGTTAGCACATGCATAAATGGTTAGCATATGCACCTTTAAGATTTTTACTCCTAACTTTTAATATCTGGATGCCAGATTGAAGAATGTGCTGCCTAAACTGCAGTTTTAACTGTAACATTTTTTCTGAAGGAACTATTGCATTTGGCATGAAAAATGGAATGAGAAAATATTCATTAGGAATGACAGTTAAAAACAGGACATATGTAATGGGTTATGTACAGTAAAACCTCTATTATCATGAGGCAGTATTTTAATGCCTAAATGATATTAATTGTGTTTTATTATAATTAAAGTCAATAACAGCCCACCTTGAAAACAGTATGTATATAATTATTATTTATATTGTATGTAAAGTCATTGTAAATACTTATTTTTTATTGTAAACGTATTTATTAGTGATACGTAAATGTTTATATACTCTAATAGTGCAAAAACTGTGAGAATAATATGTTTTAGGATGTTAATAATGAGGTAATAATGTAATTTTGGTGACAATAATGTGTCTGGAGTTTAAAAAAATATTGGTTATGAAAAGATCGGTAATAACGTAATTTCGCTTACAGTTTAGAATTAGCCAATCAAAAGTAAAGAAAAGTTTTAGTTTGAATACTTAAATTCTATTGGACTAGAATTAGCCAATAAGAGACTGGCATTACCGAAGCTATAAGATTTTTACCGTTGAACTCAGTCAGTCGCAGGTAAGATGTTGTAGAGTGCAGATGTGAAAGTCGCAGGTAAGATGTTGTAGAGTACGGATGGTAAAAGTTGTGTTCTCCGCTAGGATGTATAAAGTGCTCACAGTTTTTTCTTTTATAAAGTGTTGTGTTATAAATGTGCAAGTATAAAGAGAAATAAAAAGAAGTGAAATTAAAAAGTAAATTCTGTGACGTATTTTAATTCTGGTCTTATCACAACCTAAAAAGAACTTGTGTTTCTATAGTGCGACTGAAGCAGCCGAGTCAAATTTAAATAATATTACGTAAAACAAGCATCATCTTACTATAAAGTTTGGCGTCCTAAGCATCAAACAACATCAAAGTGTATCTTCATTACGTAACCTAAATACATTCTCAAAGTGACACACATAGGTGGAGATTCTCACATATCCAGCATCCAGCTAAATAATTTTTTAAAGTTGGCAACAAATACGAGGCTCAATTCATTCTTCAAATTGGCGTACTCAACGTGGGGCTAAATAATTACATAACAGCACACTTTTTCAAATATATGTAATAATAATTACGTAAGCCAAAAACCTCTCGCAATCAGTGACTTGGTTAACTGTTCAGCTGATTAACCGCTATCTTTGTTTAGATTTGTGGAATGAAAATTTCTTGTACGTGGCAAAAAATAATTGTTTTGGAAATGAACACAGCCTGTAGGTGCGGCAACAACTTGCACACATCACGACTTAACTCTAGCTGTAATTAGAGATTAAACTTACTAGTTCAACAAAGATTGAGCGAGGTGGCGCTGTGGTAATGTGCGACTCACATTTGGTAGGTCCAGGGTTTGATCCCTGGTGACCGCCCACTCTGACCCATGGATTTTTCAGGGTTTCCCTGGTTCGGCAGGTGAACGTTGGGGTGGTTTATCTTGTATCATGACCTTCCTGGCGCACATTTCCTTGCCATCAGTTTCCGGATTGTAGGACCAAGCGACGGTATTCGGCAGGTTGTGGCTGGGCAGTGGATGTGCACTCTGTAGAGGTTTCTTCCCTGGCATCATTACAGGACTGCGCAGTTAGGTCTCCCCTCCAGGTGGGGTTTGGTGACTTATGGGTGGGCTCAGATGCTTTTGATCTGGAAATGTTAGGGACCTTGTCCATACTTGCACCCTTTGAGTCTCTTCCCAGGGTTCAAGGTAGAAGCAAAAGGAACTGTTGTGGCCTACTTGCAGTGCTCTGCGCTGGTTTTGGGGGTCCCCTCCGTCTTTTAGTAGAGCAAAGATGAAACTGTATTGATGCCCTGTGTGAGGCTAAGTTTTCAACTGTGCATGTACAATGGTTTTCATGTTTTGACAGATGCAGAAAGATGCACCGTAATTTATAGGAAGAGTTCATTTACGGGAAACTGGAAGGGATTAATCATAGGGGTGTGCTGGCCAGTTGCACATTAACTGTCTTCCAGTCGTGTACAGTCTTCTCTCTCCACAACTCTGAAAGTAGAACAGTGCTTCCTGCTTGCTAACTGTAGTATCCCTCACCACTCAGCTTTCCCTTAATCACCATGCAGGCTTTATTATTGACAAGTATGTTTTGGTGTTCTGTCACTAACATGTACTATTGTCATCTAGTGATGTACCTGCAAAATTGACCAAAAACAGATTGAGTGAGTAAGCACATGTACTTGTATTGGTTTTATGGAACAAAATTCTGTTACTTCCTACCGCCCAGCACTGCCCTGTGGACAACAATCAGCTTTATTGCCATTTTTCTAAATATACAAGAAATGTAATATAGGATTCATGTGTTTAGTGACGGTTAAATATAAAGAATTTGCCTATAGATATTCTTATTGAGATACATTTGTCATTTCTTGAAATGTTGTTTGAATGTATTTACAATCTATTTATATTATGTTATTAATGTGGATATTATGTTTCCTTGTTTATTTATGAATGTATATACCTCATTAATACACATGTCCAAAATTGAGGTATAAATGTTAAAAATAAAGGCAATTTACAGAAGGCATCGCCAAATTTTACATAAATAAAGAAAATTTATCTCATTTATTAACTAGCCATGGAAATGTAAACAACAAGAATAGTTGGTATTTTATTACAATGAGGGGAGAAGTTAGTAACACACTATTAGTTGTAGAATCAGTATCCATGAGCAGTCACAGTGAATACACCATTCCGTTCACACCTGGGATAGAAATTCTGGACGCATGCATAAATAAGCCAGCAAGTTAAATAAGGAAAATCTTCATCTGTAATGTCAATCTAAATATGAATAATAACTGAATTATTAAATAAAAAATCAGTTAATGAAATAAAAGAATTAAGTTATCCCTATATATATATATAAGCCTTACCTGTGACTTCACCCTGAAGATGTATAAGATCTCATAGCTCAAAATACAAAATTCAGAAATGAACAATAACATTTACAAACACTGCAGTGTAATTGCTTATTAAACCTATGTTTATATTAAGATGGATTATCTGTAATTTTTGGTGAACTGTCAACCTCACGTCCATTATAGCAGTTAATTTGGGTTCTATTGTATTTCAGGCATCTGAATGTTGATAGTATACTAACGATTTTATTTGTGTCTAACTGCTGTATGCAGGGTATGATGACAGCATGGTGTACAAGTCCAAAAAGCCTTCCTTATCACAGAATAACATGAACTGTATTTGGCAAGGCATTCCATGTGCTACTGATCCCAGGACAATACGGCCACATAAAGATCTTATACAGGTAATTTTATTTTATTTCCTGTACTGCCTATCTAAGGTAGAGAAAGCATGACATTTAATCCAAACAATTTTTATAATCATCCAAAGCAAAGAAGTTAAGAACAGTGAAGGGTTAGTAATAGCTACAGGAAAAGTTGCTCATAAATTGAGTTTGCCTTGGAGGCTTACTAGATAGTATAGGAATAGACAAAATCTGACAAGGATTTGCTGTTCATTTAGTACAGAGAGAGCCAAAAGACTACGAACTGGCTGCACAGTGTTTTTCCTGTCCACATCGTCGGCGCTTGCTGCCGTCTACCGCTATCATATAAAGGCATGGATGAAACTGGCCACCGTCGTCAGCCATACATTTTTGGCACTTCTTTTGGAAACTATCCATCACTCACTGTAGTTCATGTTGAGAAATCTTGGCAATTTCCTGGCTGATATTCGTTTTAATTCTTCCAGGGTGTGTAGGTTTGTCTTGTATACTTTATGTTTTGAGTTACCCAGAGATAGAAATCACAGGGGGTTAGGTCGGGGGACCGAGGGAGCCACAAATCTCTACTAATAATTCTGTCCTCAAATACACTTTCAATTGTTTTCATCAAAATATTGCTATATGAGCTGTTGCAGAGTCTTGTTGAAAAAAGGCAAATCACGCTCCATGTCTGTTAATTTTTTTCGAGTCAACAATTGGCGCCCCTACATAGGTGAATACAATTTTGCCCCCCTTTTTTTAGAGAATTAACAGGCAGGGAGCATGATTTTGCTTTTTTTCAACAAGACTGCAACGGCTTATACAGGCAATATTTCGATGAGAGCAATTGAAAGTGTGTTTGAGGACAGAATTATTAGTGGAGATTTGTAGCTCCCTCGGTCCTCCAACCTAACCCCCTACAATTTCTATCTCTGGGGTAACTGAAAACAAAGTGTACAAGACAAATCCACACACTCTGGAAGAATTAAAACAAAATATATTTCAGTATTTCTCATCGTGAGGTACAGCAAGTGATGAATAGTTTCCTAAAGAGGTGCCAAAAATGTATGGTTAATGACGGTGGACAGTTTCAGCATCTGCCTTCATAAAGTTTGGTAAGTAAAGCCTTTAAAAGTAGTTTTTAAAATGTTGTATGGTTTCATCTGTGCTTTTCTATCATAGCGGCAGATGGCAACAAGCGCCAAGGATGCGAACAGGGAAAACACTGTACAGCCGGTTCGTAGTCTTTTAAGGTCTGATTTGTATCTTGGTTCCTTGCAATAATTTCTCAAGCCTAATTCCACTTCCATCTTTAGCCTATACATATTAATGTGAATAAGATAAGTTCTGTATGAAATAATGCAATTGCTTCTCATTATAACCCACTCTTTCTTAGGCTTCAACTGTTTATGGACCACAGTTGCCAGACAAAGAATACTGGGCACAAGTAGGTGTGCGAGAACGTAAGCTCATAAGTGATAAATATTTTCTCAAGAAGCCCAAAACTGTTTCACTTATGAACAAACAAACAACCAGCACAAAACAGCCTACATCAGTGTTGAGGTATGTGACTAGGTCTTCTTTTTCATAAATGAATACTGGGTGTTCATTTTAAATTGGCTCTGACATAGTTCTCTCTTGCTCTAAATTACACTACGTGATCAAAAGTATCCGTACATCTAGCTGAAAATGGCGTACAAGTTCGTGGCACCCTCCATCGGTAATGCTGGAAGTCAATATGGTGTTGGCCCACCCTTAGCCTTGATGACAGCATTCACTCTCGCAGGCATACTTTCAATCAGGTGCTGGAAGGTTTCTTGGGGAATGGCAGCCCATTCTTCATGGAGTGCAAAACTGAGGAGAGGTATCGATGTAGGTCGGTGAGGCCTGGCACGAAGTCTGCATTCCAAAACATCCCAAAGGTGTTCTATGAGATTCAAGTCAGGACTCTGTGCAGGCCAGTCCATTACAGGATGTTATTGTCATGTAACCACTCCACGGCCCGTGCAGTATGAACAGGTGCTCGATCGTGTTGAAAGATGCAATCGCCATCCCCGAATTCCTCTTCAACAGTGGGAAGCAAAAAGGTGCTTAAAATATCAATATAGGTCTGCGCTGTGATCATGCCATGCAAAACAACAAGGGGTGCAAGCCCCCTCCAGGAAAAACACGACCACACCATAACACCACCACCTCCAAATTTCACTGTTGTCACTACACATGCTGGAAGATGATGTTCAGCGGGCATTCGCCATACCCACACCCTGCCATCGGATCGTCACTCCACACAACGTTTTGCCACTGTTCAATCGTGTAATGTTGACGCTCCTTACACCAGGCGAGGCGTCGTTTGGCATTTTCCTGTGTGATGTGTGGCTTATGAGCAGCTGCTTGACCATGGAATCCAAGGTTTCTCACCACATGCCTAACTGTCATAGTACTTGGAGTGGATCCTGATGCAGTTTGGAATTCCTGTGTGATGGTCTGGATAGATGTCTTTACGATCCTCTTCAAATGTCGGCGGTCTCTGTCAGCCAACAGACAAGGTCAGCCTGTACGCTTTTGTGCTGTACATGTCCCTTTACGTTTCCACTTCATTTATCACATCAGAAACAGTGGACCTAGGGATGTTTAAGGAGTGTGGAAATCTTGCGTACAGACTTCTGACACAAGTGACACCCAATCACCTGACCACATTCGAAGTCCGTGAGTTCCACGGAGCGTCCCATTCTGCAGTTTCACAATGTCTAATGACTACTGAGGTCGTGGATAATGAGTACCAGGCAGTAGGTGGCAGCACAATGCACCTAAGATGAAAAACGTATGTTTGTGGGGGTGTCCGTATACTTTTGATCACATAGTGTATGTCACTATTTTGATGCAAATTTCACCTCCTTTGAGGTTCCAAAAGGGTTTGTGTTGAAGTTGCTTATTTCCCATAATGTAGTAGCGCTGTCAATCAAACAACTGAGTTCAAACCCCACAGAGATTACTGGAACTAACTTAGGGGTTGGGGTGCTATTTACGTTTAAACTGTCTATTTTGATTGCTGTATTGAAGTAGACTGTTGATTTATCAGCGCCAATCTTTTGTTTAAGGTTTTATTATATTCTTAGAATATGTTTCAAAATTTGAGGGTATATTTTATGTTTCAGATTTATTTACTGTTCAAAATATGTAAAGAGATTTGTTTTACTATCTTCTCTTCCTGTCACTCTGCAATTAAAGAAATTAACACTTCAGAAAATCTCAAAATATTATGTAATGAACATCAAGTTTCAAACTCTTTTCATCTTTTCCTTCAAACCCATAATCTATTCGTGTAGCAGTTGCCATTTGAGGTACGGATTCGTTAACATTTGAAGACAAAAGGATTGCCTGTCAGCACTGAATAATATCCAATATGCTTAACAATGGACCAAAATAACATGAACATTCAGTATGTGCATTATACAGTGAGTCTAGAGTTAAGACTAGATAGACTGCACCAAGCCTTGACTGAGCAACAGCTACCCCCATCTACTGCTAAATTCATTCTCAAGTCATGGCAAATGACATGTGTGTTTTATCATTTGAATTATGGCATTTGCTTAGGATGGAGGTTTGCTACTCATTTAAAAGTAAGGTGCCATTCACAATGAAAATAAAACATGTCATCTAGCTGTGAAGAGCTAGGGGAAGCTTACACCTCTCATTGTATTGTTTCAGGAGTACACACAAGAACAACATGCTCTGTACAATAATATAATTTATTCACACCATACACATTGATGTGTGGTAGCATAATTAAATATTGTATTGTTTGAACAAGTGAAAGTATAATTATTAATGAATGAATTGTAAGTATTAACATGAGAATACATGATTTAATAATAAAACACAATTTTCCATGTGTTGTGATTTATACAAATGCATGTCTATCACATTTGTTGAAATACTTGGTGCTGTAGTCAACACAAACAAAGAAATTGGTTGCTGATGTACCTTTTTTGGGGTAGCCTTCATCTCCTACATTGAAACGAGAGGCACCTATGTGGGGAAGCTAGCCAATCTGGGGAGCCCTATACTCCACTTCTGAGGTGGATCACCCATCAGTATGTGGCATATGCTATTACGAGGGGGTATTAAAAATATTCAGGACTGCTGCTACCATCTCGACAGTAGATGCAGTAGAGTTTTGTACCGCTAGGTGGCATGCAGCTGGGTAGATGTATTGGGATTCTATAGTACTTTTCAGGAAAATATTTAGGTGTAGTGAGAAATAAATGGTTGAAAAAAATTAGAAATGGGGAATAGAAAGAAAATGTAGATTGTTGAATGATAAATTAAATAGGACCCAATGACTCGACAACCATGGTGTTGTATGTTTGCGGGCCCTTAGTAATGCAGCAGCTTAGTGAAAATGATATGTAAAGGGTAATGTGTGGAGATAAAATTATGTATTATAGAACTTATATGAGAATTAATTTATGTAACTAACGAAGTGAAATAAAATATGTATCTATCTATCTAGTACTTTTCATGATACTCTGTGTGTAGTATGTGGCGATTCTCCAATGGATCCAAGATTAGAACAGAGAGTGTGCATCAAATTCTGTGCAATCTCGGGGAAAAATGCTTGACAATGACTCAAGTGTTTGGGGACAAAGCATGAGCCATACATATGTCTTTGAGTGGCATACTGCTCGGTTCAGGGCCAGCCATACAGCTATTGAAGACTATGCCCACATTAGTAGGCCCGTCAGCTGCACAATGCCTGACATTGTTGCCAAAGTTCAACATCTCATCATGAGGATCGACATCAGACCATTGAAGACTTTGTTCATGAAGTGGGAATTGGTTATGGGACATGCCAACGAATTTTAACTGATGAATTGGCGACAAACAAACTGGCTGTTGCATCATGATAATGCGCCCTGTCACATCCCTTGTTCACCAGGAGCTTTTTGACGTAAAACAACATGACAGTTGTCCTCTACTCACTGTACTTGCCTGATTTGACACTCTGCAACTTTGCTCTATTCCCCAAACTGAAAATCAAGTTGGAAGGACATCAATTCAACACAAGTGAGAGGATTCAAGAAGAAACCTGTCTGTGCTAAACACCCACTTCCAGATGCAGTTGAAAAATGCAGAATCGCTGGGACCGGTGTATACATGTGGAAGGGAACTACGAGGGTGACAGCAGTCATTAGTCTCAAAGTAAGTTTTTGACCAGATGGTAGCACCAGTCCTGAATATTTTGGATACCACCTCGTATATTTGGCACCTACATTGCAGCCAATGCTGATAACATACAACTTATAGTTTTGTATTCTGCATGTGTGTACATACATGAGTACATCCTCTAATGAAAGTGATGTATAGGAAAATAAAGTTTTCTCCGCATTCCGTAAAAACATCTTTCTGATGCCTTAAATATTCCAACTTTTAGGGTCATCATAGCAAATTCCGTATTGGAAGTGTGTAATTTTCCTAATTGTGCAGTCTAAGAGAAGAGATTCATGCTTAAACTTCTTTATATTGCACTGTATTCCTCTGTGCTGCAGCAAATTTGAGTGCATCTGCAATAAAATTTATTTTCAGGTTCATACCACGGCAAGTTATTTGTGGTAAACGAATTGTATTCCGAAACAAAACAGAAGATAAGACAGAGGCAGATAAAGAAGACAGTTTGGCAGAAGAGGAAACTGATTCCAAAAAGAGAAAAGCTGAGTCATCCTTGGATGAAACAGTAAAAGATATCAGAGAAAAAATTAGGGCTGTGAGTATAGCTAGTATTTTAGTTGGTTTCTACTAGGTTTATTATAGGATTTATCATCTTCTAGAAGGATGAAAAGCTAAAAAATTTGAGGTTTTGGATTCATATGACTTTTTCTACCAACTATCATCATTACTTTCTCAGCTCCTACTTACTGTGGGTATAGGGAATGTGCATTTCACTGGAAATATATGTTTTGAGATCCAGTGAATAAGAAAAAGCATTTTTAGAAAAAAGTGTTTGTGTTTGCAAGAGAGAAGTACAACTCAAAAATGGAAAGTTGAATAAATTCCATATTTAATATTTAAGTTCAGCATTTTCCTCAGTATACTAACAAATGAGTGTTGCAAATGTTGGTAACTAAAATATGTTACAATTATTTTGAAACTGTATTTCATGTCTCATAAATACACTTTAGATTCTGAGCGAGGCAAACTGCAGGTTTCTAATTCTGCTGGGGTAAGACAAGCTTTTTGACACCACCCACTATACAAAAGAAAAGCAATGCTCTGCATAGCATCATACTGGCTGGGTGCCAGTCTAAATGTAAACCTTGTAGTGAATGGGTCAAAGTTGTATAAACTGATGAGAAACATGAAGCTCACCCTCTTGTTATTTTGTTGACTCCAGCGAGTATACATATATCCAACGACGTTCCCATGAACACGTGTTCAAGATGCGAGTATGATAAGTTAATTAAAGACACTTTTATTCCGGGAGCATTTAAGCATTTGAATTGCTGTGTATAATTTGGAGCATGTTTTGTTTTTATTTAGTGAGGGGGGGAAATAAGTTTATGCCACTATCCCCATAATGCTCTCGATTGGTCTTTGCTCCGAGAACACATTCTTAACTGTAAAGTGAGCAATCTATAAACTGTAAATCAATGCAAATCGTAGTCTTCATTCCAATGTGGTAATCCTAGTTACCCTGTAGAAAAAGAGTTACTCATTGGGCATTTGAGCAAGACAGGCTCAAATTATTTGGTGCCCAGCATGGTGCTTAAACCCATGACTCTGAGATTAAGTCTCATGCTCTACTGACTGAGCTAGCCAGGCATATACTCTGGAAAGTTTATCGATCCCACACTGCAAGGTTATTATAAAATTCAAGGATAAAGATGAGAGGACATGGTTAAAATTTTCAAGCTGATAGATAGGCTTCAACAGGAAGATTTGGAAATTGGCCAGTGTATGTGCCAGAAATTGAGGGGGAAATTCAAGGAACCTTAGGACAAAAGAATGGAATTTTGTATAAGTTGCATGGACAGGATGTTTAAAAATGGAAAGTATATATCCTGAAGATATTAGAAGAGGATTATTGCGGCTTTTCATGAGGCTTTAGCACATCATGGGAGCAAAAAAGTGTCATTAGCAATCATGAAACATTTTTATGTTAAGCACTTACCTATTATGGGGTCCAAATCTCTTGACGATTGAGGCATGTCCACTAATACGGCACTAACGAATAGCAGCAGTGCAGCATTGCCTCATATGGACACTACACCTCGCCACTGGTAAAATTATAATTGCAATATCATGTGCGCTAATGTGTATTTCATATTTCAGAAAAGCAACAAGTAGCTAGGATAAAAGGCAACGTTTTCCTGAACAAGTACAAAAAAGAATCATATTTTTACACCCAATGGTTCGCCATTAATTTATAGTTATCTTTCGTTATGTTTAAATGGAGACTTTTAGTAATAGGTATGCTTGTAATTTTAAGAAATACATTGCTGTCTTAGTTATTTTATATATAGTTATTTCATAAACATAATTATCTCTTAATAATGTGCAATTCTCCATGCAGTAAATAAATTAGAAATAGTTACCCCATGAGATTTTCTAATACAGTTACAAACTCGTCATGAAAATACCTTCAAATCCCTCTGATGCAGCTCTACAAAACCATACTTGAAGTTGTTTTTTAACAAACGTCATGTATGCTTTTGTTTCACAGAACCAATGTGCATAATGCAGAGTCCTAGAAACCATGTATCCGTTACATGAGAAGAGTGTGTTGTGCTTTTTACAACATTCAACACCTTATTACTTGGAATACACTACAACAACAAAAAGCCATATAAAGAATAAGCCAACTGAGAACTTTAAGCAAAGAATCACCAACTGTCATCACATTTCGAGGAAGCATCAATTCATTGCACCATTGATGTGATAGCTCAAGGTTAAAACATTGACAAAGCAAAAATACTGCTGGTGTATTTCTACAGCGAGCTTAATGCAAGGTTATCTGACTCAGTTGTGGATTCAACTGTGGTGTAGCTACTCAGTTCTTACAGTAATGACTTTGTCCAAGCTAAAATAAAGTTAACTCTTTCGTGAAAATGTTGCTTAGTAAGCCCAGTAGCACCAGTGAGTATATTAGCAAGCTTAGGACTGTTGTCTTCCGTGTGTACAAGTTCTTTAAAAAGAATGCCAATGAAGAAAACTGCAAAAATCTTAACTTCACGAAATATCAAAAACTTACGGCTGAGGCATGCTCATTAAATACACCAACTGTTTCACGTGTGTGTAGTGAAGCAAAAAAGTATGTGCCATTGGCTATGACCCTTGAGTAATGAAAAATGCGTAGAAAGGTATGGTTTTTATTTCTCTAATTTGTGTACTACATGTCTCTTCTTGTTTTTGTAGTTTTCAAGTGAACATTGCGATGACATTTATAACAAACATGTAACATTCTCACGAAGAGAAGATTTGGTAACTGCACTTTCACTCCGTATTGGTTGTCACGAAATGTCAAGAGATTTGGACCACACAGAAAAGGTAAAAAGAATCCTATCAGCTTGCGACTTATGTTAGAGAGCGAAGCTGATGAATATTAAATATGATGTTGAGCCTGGAGCGATAATTAGAGATGCAGCAAATGCCTTAGTTACTATCGACACACATGGTGAATTACCAGCAGACAGTTTGTGTTTGTAATGTTCAACATCTTCTCTAAGTTTGTAAAGATTTTTCCACTGAAGTAAATACGAGTCGCACATGCATAGGCAAGATCTTGCAAGAATACATACCCCAGTATGGGAACATACAGGCACTTTTATCAGATAACACAAAATTCATCAGAGCAATTGTTTCAGAGCAAAACTACAGGAACATGAAATTAAGTTGTATCATTTTTCTAACTACTTTCCATCAGGCAATCCAACAGAACAGTATAAGAAGCAAGTGGGTTGGTATAAAGTTTTTAATATTTTTAAAAATTTATTACTGAAACTAAGCTTTTGCCCCAAAAATGACACCTTTAGATATAATTAAGAGTATTATTAAGTACCAAGAGGAAGTTGAGTGAAAACCAATAAAAACAAATTTTGGAATTCCTAACAGAGCTTATCTTATAATCATCTGCATACCTTGTGAGTAAAGCCTCAGAAATATTGTCACAACACCACCAATGCCATTTCCACCCGTTCTGCTTAGGACTGTGTTAATCACTTGAATCCTACATATAAAAATAAAAAATTATCCTTTCATCTATCTTGAGAGTCTGACGTAGCTGGTGTTTGAATGCTCTAAAACACTAAGATATGCTGTTTCTTTGCAGGTGTCTGTGCCTAATGTTCAAATCGTACTTGACAGAGGTGATCCAGTCAATAGATGACCATTTTTGCAGTGCAGCAGTTTCTTAGGTCTAGGTTTTTTAAGCCTTGAATTTAGAAAAATTGTAAGACCAATAACTAGAAACACTGTTGGGACCTGAAAATACTCCAAAATATGTAAGAATTACAGCTGAACTACATTTTTATCACATTTTGCATTATTTTCACTCATGATAATTTGGAGAAATGTGATCATTGATTGAATATGTTAATATTTTGAGTCTGAATTGTTTACTTCCTAGCTGAAACCAGGCATTTAGAACTGTCATAAAATGGTTTCAAATAGGATTTGAGTGAGTATTTGTTGAAAATTCTTATGGAAATAATGTTCTTTAAGGATGTGTGAAAAGCTGATAAACATGTATTAATACAATTGTCTGTTTTACACTTAAAAATGTATGACTTTATTGTGAAAAACAACTATTGAGAACATAATTACTTCATGTAATTTTGGTCTGGTACAAAATCCCAACTAACCTGGGAACATTCATTTATTTATTTATTTCATTCTTTGGGAAACAACTTCATTGTTTTTCGGACACATCAGGATTGAATATGTAGAACACATTACGCAAGTAATACTAAAATAATTACATGTTAGTTTCTTTACAAAAATACTGTCGCAGAATAACAAAATTAAATAATCTATGTACTTTAATTATGCGATTATGGAAAACATGGCTCATTTAAATAGTCATTTACTTGTAAATATTGCCCTTTTAGAAGTAGCTTTCTTAGTTTACCTTTAAAAGATTCTTTATTTAAGTTTTTTATTGAAGTATCTAGTTTGTTATACATTAAGATACCCAGATGGGAAATGCTTGCTAGGCTTTTTGTAAGCCTGTGGCTATCTAAGTGTAAGTTATTGAGATTTCTTGTGTCGTAGTTGTGATATTCTGAGTTCTTTTGAAATATAGTTATAATGAATGAAGTTTAAGGTTTCAAGAATATATAGGCATGGGATAGGCAAAACTTTAAGTTCATTAATATGTATCTACTTGGTGTTCTTATGGGTAACTTCAGAATTGCCTTTAAAATTCTTTTTTGGATTGTGAGAATATGTGTTGCTTTTGGAGAGGAACCCCAAAAGGGATGCCATAGCTAATTTGAGACTCAACGCAGCCATGATACACTATCTTTAGTATTACTTTGGAGCACACATTAGCAAATTTATGAACAGCATAACATAATTTGTTCAGTTTGACACTTGTAGTATATGGGTTTCCCATGAGATTCAATGCAATTTGAAATAAAATCACTACAACTGCCTGTACTCCTAAAACATATTGACTAAAATTGCAAAAAACAGTTGAAAGTATGTTACACACACGCGCACGCGCACGTGCACGCGCACGCACACACTAAACTGACAGATGTATGTACAATTTTCCTGCTTCCATCCTCTCTCCTTATAGGTGATCAGTTCTTTTTTGCTCGAGTGCATCCTAGTAATGGCTATAGAAAGAAAGCAAGTATGATGTGTAATACGTAAAACTTTTTCAGTGCTGCCAAGCATATCTTTTTTTATTTTCTCTACTACATACATACAGTAAGTAGAGGAAGCATAATGCTTCGGCTACCGAAACAGTAGAACCCTTTGAACTCCCAGAGACAGAAAACGAAGACATTGAAGCAATACCTATTTTTGACCTCGAACAAGTTTTAAAGAAAGTGAAAAAGAATAAAAAACCCAGGAGAAGTTTCCTTAAATACTCAAGTAAAGCATTCCTAGATTGATTCCTTGAGTTTTTAAATCAATTTGGAGTGAAGAAATACCCAAAAGTTGGATCATATCAATAATTCTTATATTCAAAAGAAAAGGAGAGAAGAAATACCCAAAAGTTGGATCAAATCAATAATTCCTATATTCAAAAGAAAAGGAGATCTAAAATCTTGTGAAAGTTACAGAGGTATAAGCATATTAAACGCAGGCTATAAAATCTTTACCAGTAGAATTAAGGACAAACTATATAAATACTGTGAAGGAATTCTTGGTGAAGAACAAAATGGTTTCCATAAAGAAAGATCTCCTTGTGATAGGTACTGTACATTAAAATTATTAATAGAGAAACAAAGGGAGTTCAGTGTGGAAGCTCATATTGCTTTTTTAGATTTTGATAAGGCTTTTGGTATAGTGCATAGAAACAAACTGTTAAAAATAGTCAAAGATCAGGTCCCCTCCAATAAATTATATTGAACATACTAGGTGATACTGAAAACTTTTAGAATGCCATGTTTCTAAAAACAAATTAAATTTCTTTATATTTGACAGTTACTTTCTAATGTTTTGAGAGTTGATTGTGGTGTAGTTCATTTGATTTACTCTTATAGTTTCTTAATTATCATCATTTAAAGACTTTGTGTTAATGAATTTGACTAGATAACATTTACAGGCTATGATTCTTTAAGATTTTAAATCACCATTACCGCCCAAACAATGTGAAGATCGGCTTAGAAATACATTTGGTGAAAAAGCCCTACCTAAGTCAACAATTTATAATTGGTACAGCGAATTCAAAAAGAGGTTGTTTTTTTTTTTCTTAGTGATGAATTTTTGTGGACATCCAAGAACTGCTGTTACTGATGAAAGTATTGCTGCTGTTGAAGCAGTGCTTGAAGATTGACAGACATCTTATGAATTTATTTGGGCAACATTGGGAATTGGTGTGATCCAAAACATTTTACATCAATAGTTTAGATGTGAGAAAACTTCGTTATCGATGGATTTCACGTAAACTTGACTCCTGGTCAAAAACAATGTATTGATTGATGCAGAAAAACTCAAGGTGGCACTTCGAATTTGGTTTGGAATATTGTTACTGGGGATGAATCATAGATTTATTGTTAGTTGCTATTTTTTTTTCTAAAACAGGCCATATTGATACTATAGAATTAGAAGATAGACTACCATTACTGCCAATCGGTACCCAGATGTTTGTTTACTGCAAAGTTTTGAAAAATGCTCAAAAGGAAAAATAATGTTACATAATGATAACACAGTTGCATACAGCAAAATTAACAACTGAGTATCTGGATGCCCTAAAGGTCAGCACTATGAACACTCCACCATATAGCCCTGATTTAGCACCTTATGATTTCCTTTTGTTTCCAAAAATTAAAGATAAAATATGTGGAATCACTTTTTCATCATTAAATGAAGCAGTGGAACATTATAAAACCTAGTTTCTGAATACCTCAGGAAGAATGGCATCATTGCATTAAGCTCTGGTTTCATTTTGATGTTAAAAGGGAATATTTTGAAAAACCATCAAATCATTAAAATTCTTTTAAAACTAATCCTTGTTTGATTTTCTAAAAATATTCAGTGTTGTCCTCATATACAAACCAACTGTTAAAAATATTAGCTAAAGATTTTCTTATATATATGAATTGGATACAGAATGGAGAGAGCAACCACATGGATATATGTATACAATTAAATGGAAGCATTAAATTAGACATGTTACTTTTTGCAGATGATGTAGTATTAGTGGTACCTTCAAAGGATGAATTACAATACTCGGTACATAACTTCAACAAAATTGATGTCAAGTATAATATGAAAATACAGAAAAAAAAAAATAATGGCTTTTCTTAGACAAAATACCCTGTCTGTAGCAAAATTTGTTTAGATTAAAAAATATTGGAAAAAAATTAATTTATTGACCTTTCTTGGATATGCATTAATGTATTTGGATGACATCTTAAACAAAATCATTAATTTTAATGAAACTATGGGAATAATAAACACAGTAATGAAACCTTCATTAATGCAAAGAGAGACCAGAGTGCCTCAAATGTATAAATGAAGCTATTGACAGTGAAATAAATGCAAACATATAATATAACAATAGCTATTTGTGACAAATTTTCACTTATCTTGATAAACATTAATTCAATTGCAGCACATGTTTCAAAATCCATTGATTTCATCATCAGCTTTGTTTTTCGACTCGTTTATTTACTATGCTACAGTTACTGCCGCTAGGTAACCAATTGTTAGCTATGGTAATGGCATCTACTGGAAATAAATTTAACAGAATCAATCGGAATTCCATGATACCACTTCCATGCCACCTACACCTATGGACCCAAATTCCCATCATGCTCAGTTGGAAAAAAGCTGAAGATGAAAGCAAGCAGTGCTTTCGAAACATGTTCGATTAATGTCAAATAAGTGAAGTTTTAGTGTATCCACCGACTCATGATTCAACTAAATGTTTGTAAATGTTTTTTTTAAGTCAGATATGAATGAATGATTGATGATAAACTGTACACCTGATCTCACATTCTGTACTGTATATTACAGAGAGCAATAAACAAATGAAATTCTGCTACCACTGAATCTTAATCAAAGCAAGGATAACAGCAGTATCTGTTTACGTCAGCATACGATAGCAAAGGTATTAGTTGCTGGCATCGTGCACAAAGCACATGGTATGATTTGATAGAGCTGTCAACCTAGCTATAGCGTACCTGGTTGATATGACAGCAATTTGCTTTTGATTGGTGGATTACCTGGTTGTTAGGCAATAGTAATGACATACAGTCACATGTTAATCCCTTCTTGTGATTTCTGCAGCTCATTACCACATGGCTAGAAAACATCAACCACCAACTAAGGATGCGCCCACTATAATATGAGGCTTAAAGAACTAATGAGAAAAATAAAATACAAGTGAAAAAATCTACCCTTACATATCAGTTTTAGATAGAGAATCATGACATCCATAAAGATGAAAAATTAATAAATGTGATCCAGTAAGAGTTGACAATATTAGGGATAAGCTCCTGATATACGAGAACAAGAATTGCCTATTAAATTTTAGCCTTCCATCCAACAATATCTGGTAGGTCTCTGGCACCAAAATGACAAAAAATGCGATACTTTCGAAAAATTATTAGAAAAAATATTGTCTTCAACATGTCTAGAATAAGGCCAGTAAATATTAGGTTTGTTCCAACACGATTCAGAATTATCTGAGTGTGCGCAGTAGCTAAGTGGCGTTCCAACATGACAGAGAATCAGTTCAGAACCAATTCTGAATGCTGTTCCAACGTATTTGGGAACTAGTTCGGAACGAGTGAAATCGGTTCGGGATGAAGAGTAGGAACTGAAAATTCCAGACATGCGCAAATTGTATGGTCTACAGCGCATACTCAGTCAATTCAGAATCGATTCTAATCGCTTGGAACAAACCTGACAGAGAGTATAGAAAAAGTGACATACTCTCTGTATTCAGTAGAAAATAAAGTTTAATATGTAATTTATTCCTCCATGCGTGTTTATTTCTCAATACGGAATAGCAAAGGTGTTTGGTAAGCAGTTGCTCGCTGTTGAGTAGTATGGCGACATACTTGAGGAAAAGAACAAACATCTAACAAAGCCAGGGAGCAAAACAGCGTTCAAAGATAACAATAATGAGTGATTTAGGTGAGTGATCTTTTTAATGATGCATCGACTTCTGAAGAAGAGGATTATTTCCATTTAAACATTATTCCGTTATTTTGGGACCTTTACCCCCTTTTGGCACCTTTATACCATTTCCCCCTAACCATGCCCATAATCCCCTTTTTTCTTTTAAGTTTCATTCCAATTTATTCTTTAACTTTCAATTAACGTCTCCTCAGCTTGCTGTGTACGTGCGAATAGTAAGTCTACCTCTTTCAGTAAACGCCGCGCGGGAATTGAAAGTACACCCGCAACAATGGAAAATAATTGTGTGTTCGACGAAAACCTCTTTCTCTCACTTTACTGCTATAAAGTAGCCCGCAATAATGCAATTGACAATAAGTGATTCTATCCCACCAGAATCAGTAGCCTGCTGTTCGTGAATGTGAGTTTGTTGCTGTGAGAGATGTCATCTGTTTACGTGGAGACAACAATAACCTCAACTGCGCAGTTCCGAGAATTATTAAGACTGGGCTATAATTCACAAAACAATTATATATAAAGAAATAAAAATTTCAGCCCAATTGAATGGATAGTTTAGAAAATAGCAATTTCAGTTGTGCATCCCCTTAAATAAACCAGCACCTTATTGTGCCTTTTTCACCTTATTTGAGCACCTTTTCCCTTCCTTTTTTCATCTGAAATTTGCAACTAAAAATCCTAACCCTGATCATAAGCATACATTGGTACCATGTAGTTTTGTATTATTTGCATTACGTTCGGAATAGAATTTATGTGGGGTGTCATTGTCTCAGAGTATTGGAGTTTTAAATTAAACATTGTGTTTAGAAGCTTCTGTAGCAGGAAACCTAATGTTAAATTGGAATTGTGTTAAATTACTTTTTCCGGGTTCTGGTTTAAATATAATATCTATATATTACAATTGTTATTCGCAATAACTCAGTATCAATGGCTTTAAGCCGATAAACGAACGCGATTTATTTTTGCTGGAATATTAGGACTGGAATCAGTATGAAAGAAACACTTACGATGTTTGGAGTTTGATTTCATTCATCAACGCTGTAAACGTAGATATTTGATCGTCTTCTGATTGACCGTGCAACGAAGAAGGCCGTGACAGAACGCGAACGGTTCAAGTAGTGTTCCAACCACACAAAATTCCGAATTAGTTCTGTGAGCGTACCGGACTGGCGCATGTGCATTAGCATGTGTTGGAATTAGTTCGGAACCCGTTCAAAACCGTACGTTGGAACAAACCTATTGTGTCAAATCCACCTGGAAATTGGTGTATTTCTTGCAATGAAAAATGTGAGTGGCAAATGTCAGATTTCAGTACTTAGCTAAGCCACGGTCTGTTTGTAGATTTTAAAAGAAAGATGTTGGCTGCTCTTATTGCACAAGTGCTGCTATTTGTTAACAAAAAATTCAGAAATAGAACAAATGAATTATGTTTAAAAAACAACTAAAGTATCCATGTGTATAGTTGGTTTACTATATAATTAAGGCGTTTTAGCAAATATAATGGGAAAAGATAATAAAGAAAAAGAAAGTTGAACTTTTAGCTGAAATAAGCAGCAGACATTCTGTAGCAGGTAAGAATTAACGCCTGGTATTATAAACATGATTTGACTGGAGATTTAGTTAAACCAAACGTTTAACTGCAGGTATCATTTTATAGCGTTCTGGTTAAGTTAAACTGCAGTGCAAAGGTGTTGATATACCTAAGGCTCAGAAAAGAAGGCAATCGCTGATCTTACTCTGTTTACACAACTAAATGCTGTTGGTAGGCCTGCCAGATTAGAAAAAATAAAGTTGTACATATTGTTTGTTTATGCAGTTGAAGCGAAAATGGTTGAAATGAAAAAGAAAACAGCAAAGAGGTGGGCAACTTTTTCCATGGGAGAGGTGGAACTTCTAGTTAATTTAGTCAAAAAGTAGTCAGGTGATGGGAGAAAAAAAAAACTGATTCCACAACATGGAAGCAGTCTGGGAAAAGTTCCTCTGCAGAATATAAGAGTCATAGCAGTGGTGTTTGGAGGTCTACTAAAAACCTCTGTATGAAATATGAAAATGTGAAGAAATGTAGCAAAAAGAAATTTGTAGAAGGCAAGAGGTATACAAGACTGATGGTGGTGCGCCAAAGGTTATTGACATTACGGCAGTTGACCATCTTGTAAAAGATATTAATAGGCGAAAGCTGCACAGGATTGACTTCTCTGCATGATGATGCCAGAGCAAGTACGAGCAACCTTTCACAGAAATGTGAGTACATGGAATCCGGCAACATTAAAGGAGCTCATTCTCGTCAACTCTTCTAGCCGGTGTCAAGACAAGTGTTGGACGACTTTCTTGATTGCTGCTGCTACTACTACTACTATTCCTAGAAACCCAAAGAGGAAGAAGTTCGACCTCACAACAGATTGCCGCCTGAAGTACAGCAAATTTTCTGACGTTTGTACTGAGCTCATTGAGTTGCAGAAGGAAAGTACAAAATAGGACATAAAATTTAGAAAGGAAGAACATGAAAGAAAATTACACCACATGAACATTAAAAAGGAACTGGTTCAGAAAACACTAAAACTGGAAATTTTATTACTTAAAAAATGGCTGAACAGTTGCAATTGAATTAGTTTGTGTACCAATTACAATAAATTTGCAAAGTAGTCTTGTGTTGTTTGGCTTGTGATTTTGCCTATCCTGTGTATTGCTGTTGCTGATTTTCCCCTGTAGCCCCCTCTTCATGGACAAGGTAAGTATATTCTGGTTCATAGTCATTCATTTCTCCAGCAATATTGTGCAAAACTGCTCTCGGAACAATAATTAATTTTGCAGTTGTCAATTTCACCTTTATACCTAATGACAATATGGGAAATCATTGCTTCCATACACCAAAGATTCTTTCAATAGCATTCCTTGTTTGTATTTGCAACTCATTATATAGTACTTATGCAGGATTTCCAGGTTAAATTAAAAGAGGCGTCAATAAATAAGGTTTAACACCATATCCTGAATCATCCAGTAGTAGAGAATTGGCAAAGGTTCCTGATTCAAACTCTGCCTGCAACTATGAATTTTTAAATATGGACAGATCCTGGCTATCTTGCTATAACATTCCTAATTTTTAATGTGAGTGCTGTCTTGCACACCTACAACCCTAGGAAACCTTGCAATTTGAAAAACAGCATCTTACTAGGTGGAGAGCTCATTTTCCTCCTATGGTAGTCTTGCATACTGTAGAGTAAGGGAAGTTAGATGTGCAAGTGGTAGCCTGCTGCAGGCTACCATTCACAATGAAAAATAGTAATATTTGCAATAACATATCAGTTTAGGTATGTGGCATCTTGTTCATACTAAAAGGAATAAAAATCTGCTGTGCACTCACTTGACTCTACTTAAGATTTATTTTCGTATGCGTATATTTTACAAATTTTTCATCAAATCTCATTTTTCTATCTACTTTAAGTTAATAATGGCTGGAATGGAACATTTTCTTGTAGGTATACAGAAGGCTAGATGATAGGCAATTAATGTTTATAGAAGCATTTCGCATATATTTACGTGATGCATGTACTGCTATTTTAATAGAAAGCCAATAATTAAATATATGTTTTTACAGTTTATGCCTTCTTGTTGCATTCTGTATCTGGTTTCGAATTTGACCTAATAAGGTTACAACTGTTTTGTAACTCTGAATCTGTTTAAAAATTCACGGTCATTCCGCATCTGAAAGTGATCAGGTTGTATAAGAAAGTTCTGGGTCTCTAAAGTCTTTCAGTTATCTAAATAACTTCGTCATCACTCAGCAACTGCTCAAATATCTCCCCAATATCCACATGTGTAGCTTGGACCACCATCTTACAACATAGCATTAAACTGAAATGGAATATTAAAGTTTATAGTATGAAGTAAAACTTAAAACTGTAGTATAAACCTAACTGGGCCTAAGAATCTTATAATAATAACTCTAGAGCTGAAAGTGTTACATGTGCTCCCATTTACAGATGAAGTTGTTGCAGAGCCAGATTACCTTCTTATTGACAGTAATGTTTGAAGAATTTGTCTTCAACAGTGTTACTGCGAAGTTGATAGAGTCCTATGGTGTCAAGCCTGTGGATACGTTTTAGCTGCTTTTTCAAGTATAAGAACAGATACAACTACCCGAAAGAAAACTAAAAGTGCTTTTGATATAAACAAGAAAATGGTAACATTTTCTAAATTTGGAAAAGGACATGCAGTTATGGAAATATTCTCTATGGAAGTATTCATAGTCTATTTTGGTCCGAACCAACTTGCTACTTCCGGCGGATTTACAGCGGACCATCGATTTTCTTATTCATAGACCAGGACTTGCATTGGTCCAGGGATCAAACGCCTTGGTCAGGATGAAATTTTGGTCTACCTCGGAGGGGTAGATGACTTTGGAGTGATGGGCGTGGCTGCTTGTGTAGAATTCCTGAAATGAGACGGTGGAGTAAAACTATCTACCAAAATTAGACATAATTGGAAAGTATGGCCACCTAAACTTCAAAACAAATACAGGTTTAGTAAAGCATAGGTTAGAAAGCTGATAAAACGGATTCATCCTAACCTATATGACAGAGGGGATAACCGAGGCTTGATTATCTCAATTGATACGATGTTAACAGCACTTCCATATAAGGCGATGGATATCAAGAAAACTCTACTGACCTTAGTAAGATGTCAATAAGCCACATTATAACTGTCTCATGCACCATTGCTAGATATACCTTCGTTAAACCGGGATTACGATGCACTTTACGTAACATGATGGGCTGTAATGTGAAGTTAAATTCTGCTAAAGTGAAGGTCTAATTAGGATGCACTTAATGTAACGGGAACGAATCTTGATTGCCTGTTCTTTTATTACTTCATGCTACTGCTTCACGCCGATTGGTTCTAATTGCCATGCCACATTAAATTTGACGTAATGGGAAGGAAAAGTTTGACACTGCCAAATTCTTTAAGTTACGTTGTTAAAGTAAGCCACGTTAAGACAACCCTAAATAGTTGACTAATTTAGAAGCTAGTAACAGTGATGTGTCATAATTTAAAATAGAGAGTTGAGGGTTGTAACACTACATCACTATGATATTCTTACTTGTACGAGTTGAGTATAATGCGTACAAGTAAGAATATCATAGTGATGTAGTGTTACAACCCTCAACTCTCTATTTTAAACCCTAAATAGCTCCATTTAATACAATGTATAAGACCTTCACATTATGTCATGTTCAGTTAAGTCACTTGGGCTAAGTTCGAAGTAATTCAGGCTTTACTTACGTTTTCCCGGCAAGGAGAGGAGGATTACAACTGCCAGAAGGTTTATGATATGTCAATTTCCCCAGGTAATTATTTCTGTATAATTACTCTCACACAGTACCTATTTAATTATTTGGTTAGGATCCAGGGTGACATTTTAATAACAGCAAATGTTCCTATTTAAATACAATTTCATTCTGTAATTTTAAGGTTAAAAGTTAATATTCCAGCAAGTTAAATTCTTTTTGAAATGATTAACAATGCCATGAAACTGTGTATCTGGTGAATAAGAATGTTTTCAAAAAGGGAGGGGTGGCAATAGGTTAGTATTGTGCACAAAACTGTCTATACATGTATTATCTCTCTCCATGCCTCCTCTTTTTTGCGTTTGCATTTCTCGAAATCGATTTGTTTTCAATAATATCCATCTTTTTTTCTTTTTCTTTTTTTTTAAGGAAAACAGGCATTTTCCTCCGATCATTTTAATGCAAGCTTCTTGGTTATCTCCATTGTTTGCAGAGGGCGAGGAGTGAGCCTTGAACCGATGAAAAAACAGCTGTGAAATGACCACAGAAAGTTAAAAAACTAGAGAGTAACAGTGGTTAGTTTAGTACTCTATGGAAGTCGCGCATGCGCAGAACTACCTTTCTTCGTTGTGTAACATTTTCTCCTTGCTGATCCATGGTTTTTTGGTCTGAGACTTTTTATCGTCTATGAATATCAAAAGCTTGGTCTGCCTTTGGTCCACACCAAAGTGAAATCTATGAATACGGCCCTATGGGTTTATACTGACCCTGCTGTAAGCTTATGTGACGTAAACAAAACATTTGTATGAGTGCTTTGCCATTGTCTGGTTCAGTCTTGTAACCTTTGCAGAAGGAAAATATAGTTCTCAATATTTCACATTTTGCTTATATTTACTGCAAAAATATAAAAATACTTCTCTATTAAATATGCAACAGTCAAACAGTATATAGAATTGCATTTTGTTTCATAAATGTAAAAGTAATTCGCATTAATCTGAATGCACATGCTTGCGCAGTTAACTGGACAAGGAAGTGTGCCATTCAGTTTGTACAACATGGCTGCTTCCGTGCAATATGTGAAACATCACAGGAGAAAACCATTAAAAAGTGATGAAAAACAAATTATATTGAATGTGTTTTGCAAGTTGTGGAAAAGTATCCGATGTTAGCAATTGAGGACATAGTTAATTTGTCAAAAGTTAACTGGTGTTTCAGTGCCAAGCATGAATGCTTCACACAGTGAAATAATGAAAACAGGCCGGCTCAAAACAACTGGGAGAAACAGCAAACCAAAAACGCTTGTAGTGGAAGCTATGAATTTGTTAAAAGTACTATTCATCATCATTCTTTGAGGGAGAAAAAAAAAAAAAACGAGCCACCAACCAATGCAAAAGTGCTACAAGGTGTAAACGGTGATCCTGATCATTGCATGCTGAACCCCATAGAAATGCTGGAGCAGAACAACTCATTGGAATGAATTTGCCCATTATCAGACTCTGATTAAGTATGTAAAATATTTATTTTGAAGTTTGCATGCCAGTACAAGTTTTCTAACAGCATTTAAATCTGGGTCAAAGCATTTATATGCCATGCTTATCAATATTTGTCTGCAGATGAAACATGTTCTTTTTAACCACCTAAATATATGCAGTTGTATGAGGAAGTCAAAGATTTAAGCAGATTTTCTTTTGATCTAGTTGCAGTCACGTTAAGCACTTTATCACATTGCGACGAGAAAAAATGTAATACTTTAGCATTTAGCTAACTATGAAAGTGATATGTAAACATCGGAAAAAGGCAAACAATACAATACTGTTCTCATTATTGACAGCATGCACGTGTTTGCTACAACAGTGCAACTATTCCCTCCAATTACAGGTGCCAGTGGAGTAATATATTTCTGCTACTGTTTACATTGCCCCATATTCTTACAACAGAGCCAGTATAGGTATGCATACATTGAACAGTGGCAGTTATTTCAATCTTTTAAAAGATAAAGGGAGAATTGCAGTTTCATTGATAAATATTGACAGGCGAGGCAGAGGGTAACAGAAGCACATACAGTGGAACCCCTATTTTACACTCTCCAAATTTATGTTTTCCTGCATTCTACACCATTAATTTAAAATCCCAACTTAATGTCCATTTAAGAAATACAAAAATTCCCCCAATTTTACGTTTTCCTCGATCTTGCATGGGAGTATTTGTGCCCTGCGGTACTTAACACCTTGATTATATGCAAGATATGGGAATGTCACAATACAGTTGATAGTGCCACCATCAGTAGTTCACAGCACAATTCTATTTCTGTTTGAATTTTCTTTTCCGTAAGCATGCGCTGGTTGCCATCACAGTTGCTTACTTAATCATGTTCAGTTGGCTGTCTTCATGTGTATTCACTACTGCATCGCCCTCGTAGCAGCAAGAGATTGTTTACACAATGTGTTGTTTACCAGCTGGTACTTCTTCTGTGATCCAGCTTTTAATAATGCTCTGAATCCAGCTAAGAAGTGGCAGAACATATTTACCATCTCTGAGGAAATAAGACATTCTCGCGCAAGTTGATGCCCACATGTGTACGTGCATTGATTTAGCGTTGCATCTTAATTTGTCCATACCAATATTAAATACCACAGTGAGAAAACCCAGTGACATCGATAAATGTTTTGCAAGCTGTGCCAATTTCTCCAAGGAGAGGAAGTTGTTAAAAACATCGCCTCTAGGAGAACTAGAAACTTCTCTTTCAACGTGGTTCAAACAAGCTTGCATGGCAAATGTTTCCATCGATGGCACGCATTTAAAGGAGAAAGCCTCTACATTGCTGCTAAACTTGGGATTGGTAATTTCAAGGCATTGAACGGTTGGATCAATGACTTTAAGAAATGGCATAATTTGGTTTACAAATCTCTTTTTGCAGAAAGTGCTAGTGTAGACCCCCAAAACTTGCCGAATGGAAGGGTGAACTCCAGGAGCTGGTGGAAGGCTATGACCTGAAGAACATCTACAATGCAGATGAAACTGGCCTTTTTTTTCTTTACTACATATAGTAAGTAGGGAAAGTAAAAATTTGATACCAAGATTTCACCGGAAATATATGTTTTGAGGCCCCCTGAATCCAAAAAAAAAAGCATTTTTGTAAACATGTCCATGTGTGTGTGTGTCTGTCTGTGAACAGCATAACTCAGAAACGAACAGTCGGATAAACACCAAACTTGGTATTTAGGTTCAGTATCTTCCAGAGATGCGTCACTAAGGTTTTCAAGAAAATCCCCCTGCCCCAAATTACCATTTACATGGAACATTTTTCGAAAATTTTAATTTTCTCAAAAATGGCTCTAACAATTTTGCTTAAAGTATCATATGTTTAAGATATTTTCATGACATGAAATGTATATCTTGAATTTTCTGGGAATGTCTCCAAAAGTATTCTTCATTGTGAACGACTTTTGCATAACTGTTAAACCATAAGAGATAGACAAAATTTTACTACACAAAAAATGTAGATCGCATTAAAATACATAATTTATGTCATATACATTTTTTTTGTTGAGCGAACTATTTGAGATATTACTTGTTATTCCCTTAAATTATCCAATCCTTGTACTTTTTCTCAAATGGGAATTCGTTATTCATTTTTTTTTGTCCTGTTAATGCAAAGAGAATGGAATACTCCACATAGTAACCAGCTCTTAAAATATTTGACTATCACTCAAAGCCTACCAATTCCCCTTGCATCTACAAGAAAATTAGCAATAAGATTAACATGAAGCATATGGAGAATAAGCATTTGTAAAAATAGTTTGTACAAGAGTAGAGAAAGTCATGTGAGTGTAACACATGAGATGTTTGTTGTTGCATTCACTTCAGAATTTTCTGTATGCAATCACATTACTTTTCCTTGATTTTACAACATTTTTAAGTGTCCCCCATGGAAGTGCAAAATAGGGGTTATGCATGAGAATGTTCACATTAATCCTGATAATGTGAGCCTAGCAGTGAGCTGTGATGGCACATGGGCAAAGCATGGATTCACAAGTAATTATGCTGTAGGGTGTGTCATTGACATTCTAGTGGATTAGTAATTGGCTGAGGTTTCATCCAGTACTACCACTCTTGCATCATTACTGAAAGACAATTAGGGAAAGAAAGCCCAGAGTTTTATTTTTATGAAGGACTAAAGCAAGTTGTGCCAATAATTATGCCGAATCATCACCAGGGATGAAAGTTGAGGGTGCACTTATATTATGGAAGCGTTCTGAAAAATTAGGATTCCAATATACAACTCTCCTCTCTGATGGCAATTTCGAAACATTCACCCAACTTCAGCAAAATGAAATTTATGGCACTAAAAATCCCATTACTAAGAAAGAGTGTGTAAATCAATAGCAGAAAGGCTAGGCACAGGGCTTAGAAATTTAATAAAAAAAATGCAAAGGGAAAAAATATTACTTTCGGAAGTAAAGCACCAGGAAGCCTAAAGGAAACCACAATAGTAAAACTGACACATTATTACAGAGCAGTTATAGTTGAAAATGCCCCAGATTTGGATAAATATGACTGCCTTACTTGCAATACTATACCATTGCTCCAGCTCTCATGAAAAACCCTCACATTCAAAATCTCCAGTAGATGAAAACTCCTGGCATTTTTATAACAGAGCTGTTGAATAGGGTGAAAAGCCTAAGAGCCAGGAAACCGAGGTCCATATACCCCTAAATATCAATTCAGTGGAGAAAATGATACCCCTATATGTAAGATCAGGTTCAAGAGAACTATTGCAAAGACTCAAAATGCAAATGAAAGTCTTCATAGTGTAATTTGGAATATTTGCCCCAAGGGGATCTTTGTTTCAGCAAAAAAGGTTGACATTGCTGTGGCAGAAGCTATATCTCTTGTAAATCAAGGACAGCATCTGACAGAACTGGCAAAGAATTCAAAAAATGATCTCCTCTTTCCACCAAAATAAGCAAACAGGGATAAATATCATGTCAAGCAGTGTGTTCGATGGCACCTAGATACAGAAATTAAAAGGAGAAAGGTAACAAGAAAGAAATATCATCAAAGGAGTGTTAAATGCCACAAGAGAATTCTAATGGGTGAGTGAAGAGCAATATCTACAAATGTGTTCGAAAACTTGAAATAGCTTATTCTCCTTAAAATAACTTTTTATACCTTTGGGGTACACCTTTTTGCAGTAAATGTTGAGGATCAAGCTGAAATTTTCAGGACATGTACAATAATTTGTTAAAGAAAACTGTGCATTGGTTTGTTTTTTTTTCTTTGTAATTAATATATTTTTTTAATGTGTTCTAAATAGAAAAAAAATATTTGTATTAATATTTTGGAAAACAAATGCAAAAATTCAATCTAAGAGCAATGTAACTTATACCAACAATATATCAAGACAGGTGCAATTTAACTTAAAAATTTCATTAAAATTGATTGATTAGGGAAGGAAGTCCAGTGTGTCCCCTTAGGCTGATGACAAGAGGTTATGCAACTTCGAAATATATTTAAGGAAAATACTTAAAAGTAGTGAACTTTTTGAGTTAGCGATACCTGGATTACTATTGTAACAGTATTCCTAGTATTTGCAACTTCACAGAAAACCCATAGCCCCATTTATAAAACAAGTTTTATTGTATTTGGAAAATCTGCACTGATTTAGAGACTGATGTAAGTTTAAAATAGAGAGTTGAGGGTTGTTACACTACATCACTATGATATTCTTACTTGTATCACTATTCTTTCAAGTAAGAATATCATAGTGATGTAGTGTAACAACCCTCAACTCTCTATTTTAAATTATGACACATCACTGTTACTAGCTTCTAAATCTTCAAAATTAGTCACTGATGTAAGTGTTAAATAACAGAATGGCAGATTGGGATTGTAGTGGTTGAGATAAAAATAAATGCATAACATATTTTCTAATTTTATTAATAATTATGTTCTTGTTATATTTATAAAAACTCTATAAAAATTCTTCAAGAAGAATAAATGACTATTTTTAGTATGCATGCTGTAAATCTCCATATCATGTTTGTATAGCCACTATTTATTAAGCACAATTCTTAACTCCAGCTGTAGTGTCAGCAATATTTCTGTTCCTGGCAAGTAACTCATATGTTATCCTTTCACTGCCTTATAACATGAACATTGACATCTCACTTTAGGTAGGAGGGTATGCTTCTTGTCCAGGTATCAGGCACTGCTATCGGGGGTGTGTTTTCAACATCCATATTCTCCAATATTCCTTGTGCTTGTTTTGCCCTCAAAATCTGCTGAGGAAGGCTCTCGTTTGCCGAAAATGCACGCAGTGGCATACGTACCTGTAAATTATTGATATTTATTAATTATTGGTAGTTACAAAATAAAATAAATGCTATAATATCTATTATATACTTCTCAATTTAACACAATGTAAATCTTAAGAAATTTGCTGGCATAAAGCAGTGTTTATTGGCGTTTCATATTTGTAAAATTTTAATTTGCAGAAAAGAAAAGTATATCAAATGCTCTCACCATCTTAAGCTTTGCAATACACCGGTTTCTTTCAACCTAGATTAATGTTGAACAACATATTTTGTGACGTCAATAGGCAAATCTAAAAACTCAGTAGTCCTTTGTTTCTCAATTTCTATTCTACCTTTCAAAATAATGAGAAACCCTTATTCACAGTTACATTTATTTAGTATACACCACTGCTCAACTTTTAAATAATCCAAACACAAAATTTTTATCCAAAGTGTTCATATGAAATGTGCCTTACATTTTTGTTAGCTGCAAACTATAAAGTAACTAAGATTTAATTACATGTGCACATTCACCTCGTTACAAAATTTGTAGGGGATTATTTTGAAAGTATCCCATAAAAGATTGAAATATAAAAATTTACTACCATATTGGCCCAAATATAAGATGTTTACCTTAAAATGTGTTTAACTTTAATCTTCTTGTATGCACAGCCTAATATTTAAAGATAATTTTTGTGGACTATACTGGCTTGAGCTGTGAGTCAACATGCACATCACAGTTTAGTTAAGGTCCCAAATAACTCAGAATTTTTCAAGTTTTGAAAATGGCTTTTGGTTTAATATATTGTTGCTTGGCTTGGCAGTGTTCTGTCAATACATTCAGTTTTGGTGGGAGTCCAGTCATGGTATTGTGCAGAAAGGAGAGCATCTTCTTCATCGCATCAGTTGAATAATGAAGAGAAGTTATAATGTGAACTTCAAATTACAGGTTTTGTGGGAGGCAAAGCATATTGATGACATACAGGTTGAGGTTAAGTGTGGTGTTTACGAGTGTCATGTACGACATTGATGGAAAGATGAAGAAAAGTTTATGAATGCTAACACATCAAGGACCAAAATAGGGAAATTTCATGAAATTGATATGTTCGTCACTCAATTTGTACAGGAGAAACAAAAATGGGATTCCCAATATGTGAACATTTTATAATTGCATTCATTGCTTAACCCTTTCGGGGATATGGACGTCATATGACATCCATGTTAAAATGCAAGAGAAAGCATATGGATTTACATGGATTTAATGCTTATTTAACCTTAATTATTATAACTTTTCTCTTTTATAATAAATTCTACATTTAAAATTTCCTTCTTGAATGGTATACCTCAAAACATAGATAAACACAATGGCACAACACATTCATAACAAATCATATTAGCTTCCTTGCGAAGAATTTTTTTTTCTCGAAACACCAGACACTTTCGAAATGGACGCCACTTTTTTGTGGTGGGTGGTATCCTTTTAGGAAAGTGTTTTCCTACAAGTCTGAGGGGATGGGTACAGGAAGCAATGTGCTTCCATCTGCAACTTGACTTCGACATCAGGATTTATGGCTATGCGGTCTAAGGCACGATAGGAGTAGCTAACCTATCAAGACCAAGGATTCATAGGATCGAATCTCGGTAAAATGCATGTTCTGCTCTCAATTGAAACTGTGGAAAAGGATGGGGAGGGCCCAACTAAAGCAAGCGGTGTGACGGCACGGTTGGATGCTGACAGGTTTCAATTGAGTGCAGAACATGTATTTTACCTTTTTTTTTTTAAAAAAAAAAATCACTCCCTATATTGGACGGCGGTTTATGAGACCAAACAATGCTGCATCTATCATGTGTTCAGATGGCCAAGCGGTTTAAGGCATTGTGGCATGATATGGTTACGTTGCATAGTTGGAGGTTCGCGCCCAAAGTATTTTTTTTTATTTTTACTCTCATTGTTAATTAATGAGATCAGAAAATGCTGCAGCTATCATGTGTTCAGATGGCCGAGTGGTTTAAGGCATTTGGCATGATATGGTTGCATTGCATAGTCAGAGGTTCGCGCCCCAAAGTAACAAAAATATTTTTTCGTTTGTGTTTTTATTCTTATTCTCATTGGGTATCCTTGAAGGGGTTAAACAATTTTTGTAAAAATCTCCCAAAACTTCAGGAGCGCCTTATATATGATGCCATCTTAATATATGGGCCAATACACTGTTTACTGAAAAATTATATATTCATATTTAAGTACAACTACATTTACTGCATTTAATAAACATTAGTCATTTGCTTCTGTGGGAAAACTGTAATACAGGAAGTCAAAATGTTAACCAACATCTGCACAGAACAATTATCCTTTTAATTTCAAAGAAAATATAACATTATTACATAATACTTTAAAACATATCTGCAGCAATCATCTTTCAGTTCATTTTGGAAAAAGAGAATAAACAAATGCTACTATTTTTAGATCTGAAACCTGTAAAAAATAGGGATAGATCTAGTTTGAAATCTATAGAAATGCATGCGCACACAGAGAACTCCATGAAAGGTGTGGTTTCAATCCATGAGGATGCCGTAAATAAACAGACTAACATACAAACTGATGAACTAATCACTGAACAAGATAAGAGTATACAAAATAATTAAAATAGCAGAGTACAATGACTTCAATAGAGTTGGTAACAAGAAAGATAAACAGATGGCCACCTATAAATTGTTCATGGGCTGTTTCCAAAGTATCCCAAGGAAACATTAGGCAATTAAAAACTATAATAAATGCAAAGGAATTGGATGTATTTATTCATAAATAAATACAAAAAGTGAGCCATGATTCTTCAAATCACAGCTGGAAGAGCTTTGTTCAACTATGAGGGATTTCGAGCAGAACTATCAATGGATAGCATCTGTCAATGTAGGCAGCAGCCTAGGAAACAATTTCTACATTTAAGTGCAGTGAGTGAAATCCCAAACATAAATTAATTCTCTTTTGAATTCGAACTGATTTCACTAAGTAAGTTCATTTTATCTAAACATTTTTGGTAGTAGGCAGAAAAATTTTTCAAATCATTCAAATTGTATGATTTGAAATTGACTCATTGCCAAATCCAAACCTAACTTCTGTCTTCATCTTTTTTGCTACTAAGACAGCAGTACCATATCGTCTGCCAAGTCACCAATTTGTATTGCATGCATTTGTAAACCATATCTGCAATTAGTTGACAAGAAAAGCTTCTCTGTTTAGCTTAGGAAACACAGCAGCAATAATTTTTTGTAGTTGGTAGCAAAAGGGCAGTAAGAGATAAGACTATAACTCTTTAATGAAACATGCAGTTGATTATACACTACAGGTTTCATTCCATTTTAATGCACTACATTAAGGGCCGGTTTCACCAACCAATGTTAAAAGTACTCTAACATCTTGTTTGTTAACTGTTCATTTTGCGGTTCATCAAGCTTTTACAGCAAATTGTTAGCTAACATTTTGTTAATGTCAGCTTTTGAGAAGGCGGTGACCGAACTACACTGCTTCTGAACGTACGCCGATGCACTTTTGTCTACGTATCGCTCTGTGTCAGTAGCCGACAATTATTTACATTCATGGCAATGGCCATGTGATGTTCCTGGTTGTTTGGGGATAGAATCACGATGTCAACTGAAATAAATGTTACACCATTTGAAATGCATTAACATCTAATTAATAAGTATAGACATATTGTCAAATGCGAAAAAGCTGACATTCTTACATTAAAGGATAAGATTGCAGCCTGGGATAAAATCAAAATCCAATTTAATTGGAATGAACGCGTTTCTCTTTAAAACCAGTAAGCAATTGTGGCAATTTTACGCTAACATAAAGAGCAGCACCAGAAATGTTAGAAGCGAAGAGCATTTAAGACTGGTGGTGAACACTGCATTGAAACTAAAGTGGACGAAAACATGTTATCGCTGATTAACCAAGCAGACCCCAAAAAAATACTGTTTGCTTCTTGAAGCAATTGCTTTGGAAACCTTCTGGATAAACCCACAAACTTTGCTTTGGAAATACCAACATTATCACAAGTAAATAAAAACTGTTAGTAGCATAAAATCTAAGTACCCAATTAACACTTAGCATAGGAGAAAGAGGCATGCTTTTGTTGGTAGTATTCTAACCTCTCGTATTTCCCATAAAATAATGCTCATGACCCCTTGGACAGTTATATTGCTTTAAAAATTCTTCCTTTTGCAGGGTTTCAAATTTATTGACATACGACTACTCTTCTATTAGGAATGACATTCAAAAATGCCAATTGTAGCTAACTCACATCAACAGCTTGGTTTGGGGCAGCCATTTTCCAATTTCTAACATTTGTTAAATGCTTTAATACAGGGTTATGGGGATGTTAACTTAACACTGACTTTAACATGTTAAAGTTAACATTGTTCGATGAAACAGAATTTGTGTTAACTTCAGTGTTAAATCAGTTTAACAATGTGTTAAAATTTAGCATCTGTTGGTGAAACCGGCCCTAAAACTCTAACATTACTAATATTTCAGAAAGTTACAGATAAATTATATCCTTCAGTCCTATAATGCAAAAATGTATGGCATGGAGCTAAACGTCTTGGAAATTACCTTCAAAGCAGATGCCTTAGCCGGGGGAGTGTGGAATAATTTAACACAAATTTCATTTTCACTATCATTGTGGTTTTGCTTCTTAGTCAATGGACAGGTTAAGGCAGTTGTTACAGGAACATCTTCATCAATGAACACATCATCAGCAATGGTTTTTGGTTGCTTTTCAATCTGTAAAGAAATAATTCAATTTTCAAAAATTAAAAACAGTTTACGTATTTCTTTGCAGAAAACAAAAGTCTCTATCCAGCTAGTATTCAACTGCACTTGATTTTAAATCATTGGGCCTTAGTTTCTGATTTTGTGTATTGTTTTTATTTGTACTAAGCTCTTTACAGAGTTCAAATGGCCTGGAGCTAACGCAGATTCTATTCCAGGCCATGCAAGGTAATAAATAACACTTCTTTCTACAACTATTAGCTCAAACATAGTTATTATCAAACTGATTGCTTTATAATAAACAAACTAGTTTATGCTAGGTACTTCAGCTTAATTTACCGACTAGATCCATTTCTTCTTAACTCTAAATAAGAACTCCTCTAAACCAATAATCTGAGATTTAAAATAAAGAGAGTTGAGGGTTGTTACACTACATCACTAAAATATTCTTACTTGAACACGTTTCGGGAGACGGCTTGTTCCCATCGTCAGCATGTTCTCAACTGATTTTTCCAGTCATTGTCTGGGGGATGTGTGTGGCCAGTGGTGTTCTCTGGTGCTGGGCTGATGAACCTCCAAAGGTTGCTGGGTGGCGGCAGTTCGAAATTCATTAGGTGATTCCTGTGTTTGACAATATGTATTTTTTCCCAGATGTCCAATTCATTGCTGCTGTTGATCGGTTTTAAGAGTTTTATGTTCGGAGTGATATCATGGTTTGAAGACCAGAAATGTGCTACTGCTGATTTATCTGGCTGCTTTTGGTAAATGCATCTCATATGCTCTTTAAGTCTTATTTCAAGATTTCTTTTGGTTCTTCCTATGTATACCAGGTTACATTCATTACAATCAATTTGATATATACCAACTGATTTATTGTTGGAGATAGGATGACAAAATTAGTCAATAATCTGAGATTGTTTACAAACATTTTTTTAAACCAATAATCTGAGATTGTTTACAAACTTTTTTTTTAAGTTATTACTGTTTCTGCCATCTTCAACCATATATTTTGGATAAACTCTTTCCTCCAAGATATGCGTGCCTTTTGCATTCTAAAAAATATGGATTGCATCTTCTTTGTCTCAGCATATAATAATCCTTCTGTCCCTCCCCTGTAACCTTTTAACCTCCAAACTCCCAGTTTAAACCATGCAATACCTTATCTTTGATCCCTGTTTTAGCTCTTGATATACATCTTTTTCCCATCATTACTTCCAAAATCCTTATAAAATTTTAGTGAACTTCTTTTCTCCACCATTGCCCATAGATTCTGTCTTTCCATATCTTCTAACTGGCATCTTAGCTAATTCCCAGAATCCAGTCAACATACTCTCTCTTCCTAACCATTTATTGTAAGTTGGTTCCTGATTTCACCTAGCCAATTCTTTGAGTGAATACTTTCTTGTACATTTAAGCAATCTTTCAAAATGTGCCCCTGTAGTAAGCAATACATTCTAAGATAGCTCCCTCACCTGCAGAATTATATGGAAATCTTAAAATCATTTTACAAAACAGCTTCAGTAACAAGTCCATCTTTTCCCAACCTTCCTCTGTACCCCAGATCTCTGTATTCCATACAGCCATCTTGACTCTAATAAAGCCTGATAGACCTGTTCCAGCCATGTCACATTCATCATCAGAGCTATGTACAGACATTTACTGACCAATTTCCATGCTGATTTTTCTTTTGCCAAGGCCATTTCTTTATGCTTCCACCACCCTCCAGTGCTATACGTTAATTTCTTTGCCCTGAAATAATCTCATTTTTTCTTAATTTGCTACTTTTTCTGAATATTATAATCTTAGTTTTGTCAACATTAAGACTTCATTCTTTAAGTACTTTTCAATTTCAGTTACTCAGTTTCTTAAGCATACCACCATGTATGAACTTACAGGCAAGCGTATAACAGTCCTGGATTTCTTTATTATTAATCATTGGTATATGATTATTAACTAACCTTAATCTAACACATCATCTATGAATAGATTAAACAATATAGGGTTCAACTTACAACCCTTCCGTAGTCTTCTAACTTATCGCAACTCTTCTGTAACTTTTCTCTCAGCACTTTATACAGAATGTGTTTTTGTTTATACAGTTCCTTTAAAGTACTCTCTACTTATTTCCTTCTTCAATAATTTGTACCACAGTGATTCCCTAACTATGCTATATGTTTTCTATCCACAAACACTGTACATATATTTATGTATTAATTCATCAAACATTACATTAAACAAGGAAGAAAGAAAGAAAACTCAACCTCCACCTTCTCCATAGCTAGCCTAATTCTCTCTTTTCTTTCTTTTTATAACACTTTATTTATTTACTAAACACAATTATACTGATGACACAGTAATAATAAATATAACAATTATTATTGCAATGGTAACTTGTAGGTAACATGTGAATAAAGGTATTTTCTCAAAACTAGTTCCATATGATACAATTAAAGAAATGACTTAAAGGCACAACAAAAATTATATAATTGTGTACTTCTTGTGAAAAATACCTGAAAAAATACTGCAATAGCCAAGATTACAGCAACCAGAGGTTAAAAAATTCCCCATAAATCCATCATTGGGGAACATTTTCCTGGCTCACTCCAGAATGTGTATATTCTGAATAGTTTTTCAGGTTAACAGATTCATGAACTTAAAAATGTGTGTGACTTATGCCAGAAGTAAAACAGCATCTGAAGTTCAATGCATACATTACCATCTTTTGGCTATTGAGGACATCCAGAGGGGTGGGATTGATATCTTTGCCAAATGATGAAACCGGGTCATCCATTGAAAACACGCCATCTCTTGTTTCATAGTCTCCTGAAGTACCAGATGTTAAACTGATTGGTGATTCATCAGTTTCTGCACATTTTCTTTCAGGAGAGAAAACCTATTATAAGGAATAGACAACTATATTAAAACTTAGAAGTTTAAAAGAAAGCACGAATTATTCTTGGAGAAAATAATAATAGTGTTTAAAGAAATCAGTAATATACACATGTTTTTAAATTGTACTAAATACTGTACACCAGTAAGCATCAAAGCAACGACTGTAAAAAGTTGTATAGCTTGTGCTATTCAAATAAAGACTGTGAAAGTCAAATACATTTATGTTCCAGAATATTTTGTAAACTTTAATTTCATAACTTCTTGGAATTTTCTTCATATAAATTATAACTATTTTATTTCATATTTTGGTGCAAGGAGGAAGTTTGGAATGCTGCACCATGAATTTATGCCGCTTTTCTACTACAATAATCTCTCTTTCTCTCGCATGTGCACTACTCCATCCAGACTTCCAAGAAAACAACTGAATATCGAAAACTTAGCTCACAATCCTTCAAAGTACTCTCAATCTGTTTCCAAGCTGCAGATGGAACAACCAACTATTCTCAGGCACACCAATCCCATGACTGAGCTATTGTCACAGAACTGAATTTATAGCTTCAGCAAGGTCAGATCAGAATGAATGATCAGGCAGCTGGACTTGTGCCTTCCAAATCCATCAAATTTACAACTGTTCTGTGAGCAGGTGCACTGTTGTGCAAAAGTAACAACCCTGAAATTCCTTTCTTTAGACGATTCCAGCTCCCTGAATAAAGGATCACACATAAGTACCATAGTATACTGCATTGAATGCAATTCCTTCTGGCATGCATTTAACATTGCCATAGATGAAAATGTTGAACATTTGCTTCTGATAGTGAAAATCTTGTCAAAGAATGCTGGTCATGGATCACCTTCAACCAAAAGCAGAGGTTCTGAGTTTTGGAGTGGTATGGTAATAAACCTATCTTTATCACCAATGCATGGTGTTTAACACGTTGCCCAATGATCATTTAAATCATGCACTGCCAACAAGCAGATTTGCAGGATGGGCCAAAAGTCACAATCAGATATTTTATATGTTAGTTTATGAAATTATAAAATGCCACAAGAGAAGTGAAATCATTTATTGAACTAGGAATATTAAGGGGTGGAAATATGCAAAAACAAAGTTATGGCATAATTATCAAATGTCTAACATGTTGGTATGTGCACCTCTTTTTCCATACACAGTTGAAATGAGCTGCTGCCATGTGTCTGCTTGGCTACCTGAGCATTTTGGGAGTGATCGTACTGAAAATATATATGATCTCTCTCTCTCTCTGCAATTGTTCGACAGAATTCATCTGAATCCTTCCAAGATTTTTCTTTTAAGTAGGGCCACAGCCAGTTGTTTGCATGTTGTGAAGTCTTGGAGGCCAACTGAGAGGTCCACCTCATCTGATCCATGTAGGAAAGCAGAACTGGAGTCCAGAAATGGCCTTCAAACCCGGTGAAGGGAGATGGATTTTTTTCAGGCGTAAAAATCCTTAACATGGCTTCCTTTGGAAGGGAAGTAAAACAATAAAGGAATACAATGAAACGAACACAAATTGGTAGGTTAACTACACTATATAACACTGTATTAATGCATTACTGTATACTTAGTTCGGAAACCTCCTAGCAATTTCTTCATATGCTCTCGTCTTCATCTTCTTGTGGTAATCCACATAGCCCACAATGTATACACATGGCCACCTTTCATATACCCTAATCAACTCACAAACGATATCCCTTGCCCATGTATCCATTTTTGTTTACTTTTCACTTTCAGCCATGTTGTAGATTTCAAGACGCACTGTAAATATTCATATTTCATTGGCCAAAGCCATCAAATCACTCAAAACTTTAACCGTTTAGATCATGTTCTTATTTGCTTCCAAGAATTTAAAATTACTGGAAGCAATTTGACAAGAAAAGTTGTGACAACTCTGGAAAGTCTTGCAAAGCATTGCATTTGAGAAAAATTTTATTGTCTACACGGAGACAGGTTTATGGAATTCCAAAAACTATTGCAGCACAAAAGACACACCACAACCTGTGGTGTACAGCCTTATATCCAGCTTACAAGTGATTTTCTTCACAAAGTTTCTTACTCTAGAATTGATAGCGTCATACTGCAGCAAATGTATATCAACATGAAGTGTGTAAAGATCTGACTTCACCAGACAAATTAGGATCAAAAAGTAGTATTCAGAAGTAGTCAAATGTTAACACAATGAGATTTACGAGGCTATTTGGCATGATTATTCTCATGGATGTTAATCAAAAATCTACATTACACATATACTGATCTATGGATGACATGCTATCAACTCCATTTTTTTTGGAAAATGCATGTCAAACAACATCCATATTGCAGTTTCTTTCCCTACATCTATACACATCCATATTGTGTAGGCCCATTTTACATTGGATGTCTATACATCTCTATATTGGGAAAGAGATTAATACCTGTTCTTACTGCTACAGCACCACAGGCAGTGGACACTGATGATAACATTGAAACACAATGATGACATGAGTAAGGATGTGCAAATACAAATAGAAATGCCGACTAAATGGTTACAAAGAATGCATGAGGCATTGGTAGAAGCAAGAACGCTACATACAATTAAAATTTGGGGGGGGATCTGAATTAAATAGAAAAATAGACCAGAGCTATACAACGTTCTGTAAAGAGCTATTAGGGTTACCAAGATCAGCACCAGGGAAAGTAGCATTAGTGGAATTAGGAAGAACAAGAAGAAAGGGAGTGATACTGGAAAGGATACTGAAATTTTGGTTTAGATGCCTGAAAAAAAGATGAAGGGAAAATTTTAAAGATATGTATGGAAACAACAAAAAAGTATTAAAAATAAAAATAGCTGGTGGACAGGGGTAGAAAAAATTATGGAGAAAATAGGAATGGGAGATATTTGGAGAGCAGGAGAAAGAAATAGCAACAGCTTCTAGATAACAGTACAAAACAGAGTGGAGGACATAGAAAGACAAGAGATTTGAGGAAGCTTAGAGAATAAAAAATCACTAGGGTTCTATAGACTAGTAAAAAGGAAATGGGGAAGAGAAGGGTATGTGGATTATTGTAATAGAGCAGAAAAAGAAGCGTTTGCATGGATGAGAACAGGATCAATGTACCTGAGAGGGCTAAGAGGCAGAAAAAGTGGAATTTGTGAACTATGTGGAGGTAGTGAGAGCACAGAGCATTATATGACAGAATGCAAAGAATTAGCAGAACAGAGAGAAAAAGTATGGGAGAAAAAATGGATGGAAAAATAGTAGCAATTAATATGTTAACAAGAAAAGAAAAAAAACCTGATGTGTTACACTCACATGACTTTCTCTACTCTTGTACAAACTATTTTTACAAACGCTTATTCTCCATCTACTTCATGTTAATCGAGATAAACATTTGCAGAGTCTATCTTATTGCTAATTTTCTTGTAGATGTAAGGGGATAATATATTTACAAGGGCAATTTGGAAATACAGTAGCCTTTAAGCACACATATCTCTTAATAGCTGGTTGCTAGGTGCAGCACCATTCCCTTTCCCACAGATTAATACTCTTTGCATATCCAAGACAAAAAAATCTGATGTGTTACACTGACATGACTTTCTCTACTCTTGTACAAACTATTTTTACAAACTCTTATTCTCCATCTACTTCATGTTAATCGAGATAAACCTTTGCAGACTCTATCTTATTGATAATTTTCTTGTAGATGTAAGGGGAATATATATTTACAAGGGCAATATAGAAATACAGTAGCCTTTAAGCATATACATATCTCTTAATAGCTGGTTGCTAGATGCAGCACCATTCCCTTTCCCACAGATTAATACTCTTTGCATATCCAAGACAAAAAAATGAATAACGAATTCCCATTTGAGAAAATAAGTACTGAAAAATTTAAGAGAATAACAAGCAATATCTCGAAAATGGTTCACTCAACAAAAACAATGTATATGACATAAATTGTGTATTTTAACACGATCTATATTTTTTGTATAGTAAAATTTTGTCTATCTCTTATGGTTTACCAGTTATGCAAAAGTCGTTCACAATGAAGAATACTTTTGGAGACATTCCCAGAAAATTCAAGATATACATTTTATTTGTCATGAAAATATCTTAAACATATGATATTTTAATCAAAATCGTTAAGAGCCATTTTTGAGAAAATTAAAATTTTCGAAAAATGTTCCATGTAAAGGGTAATCTGGGGTGGGGGGATTTTCTTGAAAACCTTTGTGTCGCATCTCTGGAAGATACTGAACCCAAATACCAAGTTTGGTGTTTATCCAACTGTTCGTTTCTGAGTTATGCTGTTCACAGACAGACACACACACACGGACATGTTAATGCTTTTTTTTGGATTCAGGGGGTCTCAAAACATGTATTTCCGGTGAAATCTCGGTATCGAATTTTTGGGTGGAATACAATACTTCCCCTACTTACTATACGTAGTAGAGA
This sequence comes from Deroplatys truncata, assembly GCA_030765065.1. NCBI lineage: Eukaryota > Metazoa > Arthropoda > Insecta > Mantodea > Mantidae > Deroplatys > Deroplatys truncata. The sequence goes on from CM060979.1 coordinate 170,879,653, forward strand.
AAGTAAAAAGGAAAATAAAAATATGGGGGAGTTCTTAAAGAAAGTAAAGGAGAAATGGATCAGAAAAGTAAGAGAGATAAGAAAGGTAGAAGGGCAAATGGAGGAGGGAGAGGATGGATCATAGGTGATTAAGGGTAGCTAGAGCTGCTCAGCCGAGCCATAAGGCCAGGGTGCCAGGCAAAATGAGCAGCATAGCTGGCAAGGAAATTTGTACATAGGTTAAGTTAGTTTATAAGTGGAATATTGTAAAAAAGATTATGTATAAAAAATTTACAAATAAAGTTTATTCATTCATTCAAAACACAATGATAATTGGGAGAGGAAATTTGGAAAGGTAACATTTGGGGTCTAAGTTTAGGGCACCTCCTGGGACTTGCCAATTATGGGGACTGAGAAAAACTTGGAAAACGCCTCAGACAGGGAGGACGGTCCTGACAGGATTTGAATCACAGACCTCCTTTTCACAAGTCCATGTCTTAATGACCTCAGCTACCCACGTTAGTGTTTCATATGTCTGTTAAACATTTACAGCTATTGGGTAGAAAATGGCGAGCACACTCCTGCCTTGCTCTCTTCACTGGTTGGAAAATGTGGGACCAATTCTATACAGATTTTTTCACTTCTAAATGTTGGAGTACACTATCTGCTGACAACACTACCATACTTAGCATTTCAGTTTTGTGATATAGCAACATTCCTCCAAGAATCTCATTCTTGTAATTTCTTCTCTCATTCATAGACCCAGGCTGACCAAAGCAAATGACTGAAGGCATCTTTCAATGGTATGAAATAAATGCATTTGACCACAATAAAAAGCTACCAAAATCACATGGATTATTTTCACTCATACACCTAGATTATAGCATGCAAAAGTTAAAAAAGGTTTCATCTTAATCAGTACTTTCCTTATTTATTATTTTGGACATTTTTCCCACATTTGTTGTCACCACTGCAGATGCGACTACACTAGTGATTAACTAACTTTGAAAAATGTGTTATTCCTGATATAAAACAATCTTGAGACAAAGCATACCTGAATGGGAGTACGAACAATACCAGGTGTGGGAGATCGTGGATCATCTGATATAAGACGTATTCCTGTATAACTACCTCGTTCTGAAGCTCCAAGAGATTCCACTGGTTGTGATATTCTGCTTCTTGTATTTGTAGATCTAACTACATGTTTTATCTGTAAAATAACAAGTAATACCAACTGAACTAAAGAAAAGCTTGACTATCAGCTGTTCCTGCCAACTCAGTTTACATCTTGAGGTACATTTTAAATGTTCCTTAGTAGCATAACTTATCATAAATAACAATTTAGATCCATTATAAGCAATATGGTTTAGTTGGTAGATAAATTATTCAAACAAAAGCGGACTTAGCCTCTCATTTGCATACATATTATCAGACAAATTAGTATGTTTTACAAGGTAACAATGGCTCTGCAGTGTCAAAGTAACTGAAAGGAAGAAGAGGTTTTGACTGGGAAACATCATGTACTTAATTAGCGCACATTGTACCAAGAGGAAGATGACAGGTCATTCCGCTTCTATATCCATCTATCTCGGCCAACCACCACCAAAAGCAGTATAAGTGAGAATCATATCCAACCCACATCCAGATTTTTATATAGGGTGGTACAAAATAAGTATTAGTAAGTTTTGCCCATTGTGGTTTAATCATAAGTCATAAATGATTTTCCTCAGATACTGTTGTATTGCAGCTATGAACATTCTACACTCAAAGATGTCAATTCACATTTCAGAATGGAGCCACTGACCCTGGAACAGCATGTGTTTTCTCGTAAAGAAATTTTACAAAAACTCTGGAACTAATACTGTGCTTATTTAATAGAACATTTGCTCCCAAAACAGCATCAATAAGCTGACCACTGCATGGTGAAATTACACTATAAAACTGAAGTCAAATTTTGATGACAAACTTGAAGCATCGTTTGATATGGGTTTTTCCAATGTTTTCCACGTTTGTTTACGGGCAATGAAATGTTTTGAAAAAGCTGGATCAGTAACTGATGCCAGGAAGGGCCATTCAGAACAACCAGCCTTAGTTGTAACCCCAAAGAATGTGAAACAAGACAGAACACTATTCAATGAGGAATCCACCACATCAAAAAGACATACAGCACAATTCGGGTTGTGACAATGGTCCCTCCAGAGAATAATGAAAGAAAAAGTTAACCTTTTGCCTTACAAACACTATACCGACGCCACTGTATCTCCGGCCCTGACGTTTCGTGAGGGTAAAGAAAGAGATAGGTATATAGCAGAATGGCCACCTTTAGCAAGCTGTGAATTTCAATACTAAAGGAAACTATTCTGATTCACTTCAACAGATAAATGGGGACGGTAATTTGATTTCTTGTAAGTCTATAATAAATATAGTCTACTATTGTAGCTTAGAGCTTTGCTGAATGTAAAACACAACATAAAGAAAAGAATAAAAAATCTGGCAAGGTTTGCAGTGCTGGGTTGACTCGCACAGCAAAGGGTGGAAGTTGTCTGCTAGGACCAATTGCAGGCTCCCTCTCCGAGTGCATCCACTGCAGTTTGAGCTGTATTGCCGATTCTCTTATAAGTGAAGCACGTGTCATCAGTAGCTATTTGCTTTAGTCCAGGTGAAGTTCGTTTTTTGTGCACATGCGATTTACTGCGTTACCTTTATTTAAGTTTCCTGTAAATGCTATCTCCATACTTTAAATACTCTAACATAGGTAACTATTTCATCGTTTGCATTTTACGAAGAGATGGCACAGGTATACACACGTGTTCACAGTAGGGGCAAGAATTGGCAACACTACCTCTCTCAGTCACACTAAATGTCAGAGCTGGAGATAAAACGGCGGTAGTATAACTGTGCCAACCTTTAAAGGACACGAATATAGAACAATATTCTTTTGCAAATGAGATGACTGAGGCCTTAGAAAATGAATAATCAATAAGGATCACATCTGGTTTGATAATGAGGCACACTTCCAACTCCAAGGTTACATAAAAAAGCAGAACTGGTGCCACTGAAATCTACACATTCAAACTGTTGCTCCAGTCACAGTTTGGTGCACTATTGAGCCCACTTTCAATGAGAGGACTCCCACAGCAGACAAATACTGACAGATAATTGAAGCATGTCTTTGTACTGGCTGCACATTGCTGAATGCTCTCAAACTAATGGTTCATGTAGAACGCAGCACTACCACATTACATTCAAAAGTCTCTGATTCCCTTCAAATGATGTTTACAAACCGGATCATTGCCCTGGACACCTTCGCATTCAATGCACATTGTGTGGAATGGCCCCCTTATAGCCACGATCTCAACACCTGTGTTTGGGGTATCTTAAAGAAAATCTTTAGAGATGCACCAACAACACTCCAGAATTTCCATAATGCAATTTCCAGAGATTTGTGCATTCGACAATGCTGTTATTCATTCACCATGGAATTCAGTTCAAGGCTCTACACACTGATTGCAGTAGATGAAAAACTCTTAAAAAATCTTAAGCTTATTGTACACAATCAAATTTTTGTCAAATTCACTGCTTTACAAGACTTTCCAAGAGTTGTCATAACTTCACCTTGTTAAATTGCTTCCAATTTTAAAGTCTTTGGAAGTCTTGAAAGCAAATAGACATTCTCTAAACAATCAAAGGTTTAAAGACGTCCTCTAAACAATCAAAGGTTTGACAATGATTTGATGGCCAATGAAATGCAACTATTTAGTGTGCGTCATGAAATCTGCAACATGACTGAAAGCTAAAAGTAGACAAAAATGGCTACCTGGGCAAGAGTTGTCATATGCGAGCTGATTAGGTTATACAAAAACCAGCCATGTCTATATGTCATGACCTTCATGGATTGCAAAATGAAAGCGAAAGCATATGAAGAAATTGCCAGGCAGATTTCTGAAGTGTGCAATAATGCATTAATGCAATGTTATATAGTGTAGTTAGTCTATCAGGTCATATTATTTCCATTGTATTCTTTAATCGTAATCTGAGTTTATGGGCTGTAATATGTGAAAGTGCTATGTAATACTAAAAAGAGAGCAATATTTTATTGCAAATTGGGTAATGCTGCTGCCAGCCTCTCCCTGCCCTATGTCACGTCGCTAAACCATACCAACCTTGTAACGTTGAACAATGCGAGAGGGATGTGTTGGCTGGCAGAAAGGTGTTTGTCGGCGTTGAGCAACGGAAGCGATGTATGAGGGAGGTAGGACCGAAAGTGGAAATGAAACGGATCGTAGAGTGCAAGTAAGAGTGCGCAGATAAAACCACAGACCAAAGATAAAAGGGGGTGTACGATGTGGGACACACCCATTATTTATCATGCATTTGTATGGTACATCATTACCTTAGGTTTATTTCATTAGAAATGTCATAATTCCGTTACAAAATATATTTATTTACCTGTTGGGGAATTGTGCAAGGTTATGTGGTACATAACTTAGCAAAAAGTTATTTCGTCACAATATGAAGAGGCTCTCATTTATTCTGCAATGGTACTGCTCAGTCTTACATTGGGTTGTTTTTGATTGAATTAAGGAATGTAATGCTTAGGCAACATGCCACTATCAAATAATAGCTGGTGTGTTGCTAACAGTCAATACATATGGCCGTAAAAGTCGTAATTAAAGTAAATAATAATCGTAACTTTAAGAAAAATCCAACCAGATCTTCATGTGATTAAGCAGCCAATTAAAATGCGGAGATAAACGGAAGCAAATAATACCTATTAGCAATAATACTAAAGAAATAATCCTAAGCTTAAGAACAATTGTCAGTCCAAACAGATCTACTTGCTCTTTTATGATGCAATGTTAGCCTTAAAAAAAGGCTGTTTTTGCATCGGTTTGGTTAAAGAAGCCGCACAATCATAAACTAATTTTGAACAGCAATGAATTTTCCAGCCGCTTTCTCCCTCTCGGCGGTATGGACTACCTTCTGCCAACAACACTCGTATTCGACAGTACTGCTACTCGCATATTTTTAACAATTTTTTAACTATGTGGGTTGGCAGCACACTGACGTAGGACAGGGAGAGGCTGGCAGCAACATTACCGCAAATAGTTATATAGTGATGCTAATAATAATTTGCTTTGCACATGATAAATTATCAATGTGCTCTGAGGTTAAGTTTGGCAAAGAGACAACGTATAAATACACATTTGTGACATTGTCAAGTCTTGCCCAATCTTGAAAAACATTTGACAATTTTTCTTGTAAACTCTCGAATTGAAAAAAAAGGTTTGATCATGCACAAAAGGCTTTATACACTGAATTTCAGGATGTCTTATGGATAAATATGATAAGAATCTATGACATAGTGGTTGTAATAGACAAAAACTTTCCAACACATTCTGTGCCACCTGTTGGACATATAACACATCATTTTCATCACTGTGGAGGATACACTAAGAGCAGAATGTCGTAATCTCTAAACGTTTAAGAACCGAAAGCAGCTTATTAGTTCTCCTTTAACTTCTTTTGAATAAATTAAATAAACCATATGCAAGTTCAGCTGGCTCTACTCATCTTTCTCATGCCTTTGCAACAGTAGACAATGCACATATTACATACTGAATGAGGTGGGGTTTTAAAAGATTTGGATAAGATTCAATATAAGAGTCCAGACCGAAAACACTATAAACAATGCATTGAGGCGATAAGCCGTAAGATCCTATAGCTACAACTCCTACGGCTTCACAACTGGGCATGCTCCATTCCTCTACGCTTTGCGGCTTAGGGCCCTCACTATCAGAAACCTACGATTACGAACGTGGAGGAACCAAGTAATTCAGTTTACCCTATAATTTAGGTCACACAGTGCATGCACCAGAAAAAGTTAATTAAAACTGTTTGCCTTACCTCTATAGGCGTTCTTGCAAACTGTTCGGAAGGCGATCTCGGGTCGGAGACAGGCTCGACATGAGGGATTTCGTTAAAGTCCGGTTCTTTGGTAATATCCTGCATAACAGTAGATGTATTTCCCATCGTTTGCTGAGACAAACAGGAATATCACTAGTTTTGGTATTTACATTTATTTAAGATATTCAGCGATTTTCTGCTAACGAATTCTCTGTTTAGAATAATCTTAAGAACAACAACTTCTTGGACACAATTGAAAAACAACGCGGTAACGGTAGATATTAATTGTAGTTCAAAATTCAGTGTTACAACCACAGAACAGCAAAGTACCAGTTACAACTTACGAAAACCCACAAATTAACGAAAACCAATTGCTGATATCTGCAACGTAACCAACGTTGACGAACACAATTTTCGTTAATTATTTTAAATGAGGGTCAATGTCCAACACAACCAACCGTTTAAGAAGTCGGACGTAAAAGACCACAGACTATCAGAGAAGTTCTTTGTCTCGTACATTCTGACACACTAAACTGTTACTTCCGAAGTAACTGTTTCTTCTGAGTGCTCTATCGCGCGAAAGAGGAATGCAAGCATTCAGGTGAAATCACAAATCGTGACGTTATGCTCGCAAAGTTATCGTTAAACATCACGCACATTGGAATTCCGATGTCTAAGCAAGTTTTATTCATAAGTGCTTCATAGCATCTTAGTGCTTACATTGCTATCGGAATGGAAATATGCCAATAATAATATTGAATAATAATAATATAAATCACAATAAATAATTGTGTTTTCTGAAAGTCTCTCCCCTTTTCTCTTTGACACAACCCGAATAAAATAATGTCCGTCTACAAATTGTTATTCAGTTCATTTTTTGCAGTAGTGGTTTCCTTTATCTTTTTTTTTTTTTTGAGACAATATAAATTGGTAAATTTGGATATGGGGTAACACTTTGAGGGAATAATGAAACAAACTCTGAAACTTTACCATAAATAATAATTAATTTCCTTATTGTAGATAGATAATGTTATGTGGGTTCATGGTACAAGTCGGAGATGCATATGTTACATAACTGCATACTCCCCAGGACAAAAAAATGAGCTACTCTAGAAGCGTATATTTGTCGAAATTCAAATCGTTACCATGACCGGTTCACAATGGTGTCTCGGTATGCGTGCCTTTAGCTTTGTTCTATTCTTACCTTTCATATTGAGTCCCAGCTGCTGAAAATGTGCCGACCTCGTTAAGCGGTGATGTGCTGAGCGGTCATAGGCATGTATGTACTAAGCCATGTACAAGTAAAGTACAAGTAATATGACCGGCACTCAGCCCTGGCTCTTTACCAGTCTATTCAAATTACAATACTTCCTTTTATTTATTTACTTTACTTCCCATTTCCTTAATCCTATTTAACCATATTTGTTGATCTGTTTACTGACCAAATCCTTTTGTTTTTAACTTTACTAATGTATTGCCCTATACTCTTATCTTTTTTAATTATTTCAATTATAGCATTAATTCTATCTACTTTAAATCATTTCTTTTTAATAAACTCTATTCTACAAATTTCTGTACCTTTGCACTTAAATATTATGTGCTTGACATCTTCATTTCCACCACATATGGGACATTGGTTTTCAAGTATACCCTTCCTTAAACCTCTTAGGCTCCTTACTCCTGTTCTTACCCATACAATGCTTTCTCGCTCGTCCTTATTTGCATTATCTACATATTTTTCTTTTCGCCATGTGTTTTTATAGGCATGTAAAAAACTAAGGATCTCTTTTCTGCTGTCATGCTAAATATGTTTTGTATTTCTATATCATTTAATCTCCTTCTTATCACTTTTCAAAAAATATTCACATTATTTTCCTTACTTCTCCATATCTCTCCTAACCCGTTGCTCTCCAAACTGTACCTCACACTATTTATCCATCCGCTATTCCCTAAGTTTTTTTTTCTGGTATTCTAAGCATTGTCTTAACAAATTTTCTTTACCCAAATTTAAGATTCTAAACCAATACTTCAATAATCTTTCCATTGTCTTTCCTTGCTTGCCATCCTTCCCCTTTCTATTTGAGCTACCTGTCTTACAACTGCGTTTGGTAGCCCTGGCATTTATCTACAGAACATCCTATGCACCTCATCTACACTTTCCCATCTAATCCCCATATTTCAATACCGTAAATCATTTTTGCCTCTACCACCAAACTGTATACTTTCCCTATCCATTTAATGTTGATGTCAGGTGCTCTCTATATGCACCTTCTAATTGCTGATATAGCCAGTGCAAACTTCTTTTGTTTCTCCCATTTAACTCCTCCATCTATTTTTACTCCTAAACAAATACAGTCTCGTACTACCCAATAGTCTTTGATTTCTCCCTTCCATTTCTCGTATTTGCTTAATTTTCCTCCCTTTTTGAATACACAATCTGTGTCTTCTCTTGGTTTACATTAATCTCCATTCTTTATCATATTTTTCAATTCCTTGCAATGATTGTTTTACACTTACTGTGATTGATCCTACATGTATGTAATAATGAGGCCTACTGAGGTTCGTATCCCGAGCATGCTTGCACATAAAACTGAAACACTCTCCGTTTCGTTTCAAAAGAAATAAGTAGATATCTTCCTAAATGAAGAAGTAAATAAAAATATAAACTTTCTTAATATCGGGTGTATAAACCCTTCTATTACCGTCCTCGTTATACGGGGCATGATGATGTCAAATGCCTAATCAAATTTTCACGAGAGGATACTTCCTCCCAAGCATACTGTATTGGAAAAAACCTCTTTTGTCTTGTGTTGTCTTGCAGGCCAATTTAACTCTTTCTTAACCTCTGCCCACACATTTGCAATACGATTCAAATCTGGAGAGTAAGGAGGCCAAATGATCACTGTGATATCATGCCTTTGCGAGAATCATTTTGAAACCCGCTGACTAGTGTGGGCAGGGTGATTATTCTGATGGAGTTCAATCATTCCATCGGCATATAGAGTCTTTACGGAAGGAAACGCGATGTTTTCGAAGATATCTTTATTCAATGTTAATCAAACTGCCACAACACATTTGGACTATCTCATAACATTCAACCCCAACATGATACAGATACGCGAACTTGCGATTCATTTATGCCACGTATTTTGCGCCGTAACTTATTCATCTGGGGCGGTAGATAATTACTGTCCCCCATTTGTAGATGAAAATGTTACTTCGTCTGCGAATATAACCCTATTCCAATTATGGTTGGCATTTTCTTCTGCAAATGCAAGGCGACATTATCTGTGATCGTTTGTAAGGTGCTGCTTCTTAACTGCCGATCGAGCAAAGAACCATGCTATAGTCAAATGACGCAAGGCTGCGGTCCGACTAGGGAAATCAGAATTACTTCTAATTGTAAACACATGCTGGAAGGGATTGCAGTCTGTCTGTTTTAGAAGTGCAGTGTCCTGCCGAGGAGTGGACAAACGATTTCTACCCAAACCAGGTCGACGACGGACAATACCCTCCATGAATAACCGCACCCACCTCGTAGCCGTGAGGACTTCAAGTGCTCTTGCGCTTGACACACAGGGTAACCATCAACGTTCACTAACGTAAAGGAGATATCTCCTTGTAACCTTCGTCTTTATGAGTCACCTCAGCCTTAGCAAACTCAGTATGATAGCTAACATATCGCGCAGAACTCCGAGACTATGAGGTGCGCAAGCATGATCACTCCAGCGCCATTCATAGCTGAAGAATGAGACATAGAGTTTGCAATCCAATATTGAGCCAGTTAAATATTTGGTTTGGTTTATCACTTTAGAATTGTACTAATATGGTATTTATTTTTAAAAAACGAATAGAGTAATTTGTTTGCATTTTATGCATGAGAGTCTTAAAATTAACATCCCATGCAAGGAAAATACACGACAATGCCATATATTTAACAAATTAAAATTTAAATAAACAAAAAATAACATATACACCAAAGATTCGAATCCAGGTTCTTCCAAATACGAGGCACACACGTTTCACCGTTCGGTTACCATGAATACAATCCAAGTGACCGTCGTCTTCTTACTTATCGCATAGCCTTGAAATGATCACAGGTATTAAGACGTGCATTGTGAACGCAGCGTTAGGAATGCTTCCAATGATTTCCGAATCGTACTCCCTCTTTGGCTGTTGCTCATTTATTTTGTCTTAGGCTGTACATTACAAACACAGATTTCATAGTTGTTACAAAAAGAGGCATATGCAGCTATTTACACAACACAGTACAGTAGTACAGTGCTAATACTCGATCAATGAAAATGCAACAAATAGCATGGGAAATTAGGACTCTCGTTAAATATAGGGTGATCAGATGTCCTGCTTTTCGTAGGATACTCCGTTCTTTGACACCTTATCCTGCTGCCCTCGAAGAGACTCTAAAACATTCTAAATATCCTGCATTTCAAAACCATCCTGCTAAATGGAAAATACGCAATTTTTCATCACTGTCCAAATGAATTTTAAGAAATAAAGGAAATACTATCATTAAAAACTAACGTGCATAGTATAAGTTGGGAGCCTTATGAAAAACAGTTATTGAAAATGAAATTGTGAAACTTCTGGTCCGTGTCCGTATGTTGGTCAGTTTCAAGTTTTTCAACGACTTACTGTGTAGTCCGTGTGTAGTGAAAGATAACTGTAGTTATAACTTTCAATAATAATGCCGAAAGTTAAAGGAAAATGTGTATTAAACACTGAGCTGCGATCTCTCTATCCGTTTATCGTACAGGATGAATCTAACAATGATATATGCTGCATGAAGTGTTCAGCATTGTTTTCGATAGCGAATGGCGCGAAAAAAGTGTAATTTTACGACACGTGCTAACAAAGAAGCACAAACTGGCCGACAATGCTGCTGCTTCCAGCTCATCCCTTACAACTTTCTTTCGAGGAGCTGAATTTGGATCAAATGAACAGAAATTGGCTGATTCTAAAGGAAGTTTTGCATTCCACACTGTTCAACACAACCAAACTTTTCGTTCAACAGACTGTACAACTAAATTAGTTCAGAAATGCTTTGAACTCAAATATTCGTCTGCAAAGACAAATAATGAGACTATTGTGACGAATGTAATCAGCCCATTTCCATGTCAAAAGTAGTAAAGGACTTTGAGAAAAGCAAATTATGTCACACTGTGCAAAGACTCTTCTAAGCATAAATCCACAAAACTGTTTCCCCTCCTGGCTCGTTATTTTAATTATAACAATGGCGTTCAAGTAAAGGTTTTGGACTTTCAAGAAAAGTTAGCGAAAAGTGCTCATATTATTTCCTCGTATATATTGAAGACACTTGGAGATTATTAACTTGACAATAAAGCAGTAGGACTGTGTGCAGACAACACCAATGCAGACTTTGGTGGTTCATCTCGAAAAGGATCTAATAATATATATTCCAAAGTGCAAAAAGCTCCTGAGAAATCAATTGTTGGAGTAGGCTGTAGTACTCACATTGTTAATAATACAATACAAACTGCTGTAGACTGCTTTGAGAGTTTAGTGCACAAAATCTACCCCTATTTTCACATTTATACTGTACATGAGGCCTCCTTGGTGCAATTCTACAATTTTGTAGAGGTTGAGTATTTGAAAGTTCTTTGTTACAGTAGAACAAGGTGGCTTTCTATGTTACCTTCAGTTGAACATGTATTGAAAGTATATCTGAAATCATACTTTCATTCCCAAGACAGGTGACCAAACATAATCAAACAATTTTTGGTAATCCTTTGTCTGAGGTGTGGTTGTATTTTGCATAAACTCAAACAGAAGTTTTACATGGTATTATACAATTGTTAGAAGGGCAACATGCTGCTCTGATAGATGCTTGTAAGTTACTTGAAGGTCTAAGGAAAAAGCTCTCAGATAGGTTAGACTGTGTATTTGTGCCCTCAATTGTTCAGGAAAAACTAAGAGCCCTTGAAAATGATGGCCTAGTTAATGTTTCAGATTTCAAAAGATATGCTGCAAAATTTTACTCTACTTGTTTGCAATATTTAGATCAATGGGGTTTTCATTTTTCTGAATTAAGTGTATTGATTTCGGTAAGTCTAAACTCTGTGTTACAGTGAAATGATGAACAGAAGCCACTATGTTTGAAATTAAATACACTGGGAAAGAAATAAGTGATACAACCATATTTGATGAAATTTCAAACGTTAGGGAATATGTTACAGTTACAAAAGTTAAGGAATAGGATACAATTCATACACCAACACATTTGAGATGGATGAAAATATTCAACAATTTGAAGAGAGAAATATTGACTTTAAGAATGTAGGTAACATTGCAGCGTTTACCTATGCTTTCCTGCTACAAATTCACTAACGGAATTCACTAACTGTTTTCAATTATGAACAATTATGAAAAATCAAAACTAAAGCCAGAAGCTCTTAAACATATGCTAATCACAAAGTTTAATTTGAATTATAACTGTGTGCAGTTCCATGATATGTTTCTTGGGAACTGAAAATTGTTAAAAGAAATTCATGGCAGTGAAAAGTATGACAGCCTATCTAACTAACTTCTTAAAAGAACAGCGATTTTGCATTGTTTTCAATATTGAGGCAATATTATTAACATTTAAATGATTTCAGTCAAATTATATAATATGTAAATTCAATAACAGCCCACCTTGAAGCACTATGTGTATGTAATAATTTGTAAAATGTGTGTTACAGTCATTGCATATGCTTATATTATTGTATACATGTTCAATAATGTTATATGAATATATTACGTAATTTAATAATGTAGGAGCTGTGAGAATAATAAGTTAAACGTTGCTAATAATGAGGTAACAATGAGGTAACCTTGAGGCAATAATGAGTTTGAGAGTTAAAATATTATTTGTGATTCTTGGAAGCATTAGTTTAATTTTAGTGGCAGTTTATAACAAAATAGTCAATCAACAACCAGAAAAAGCTTTAGTTAAATGCAGATATTCTATAGGAGTAGGATTAGCCAATCAGAGACTTGAAATACAGAAATTTACAAGTTTAGACGGTTGAAATCAATTCAGTTGCCTGCAGACAGTGTTTGTAACCGGATGCATGATGCGTCCTCGAGAAATTAAATACGTATTGGTGTGAGACGAAAATAGTATACGTATTAAAAAAGTGCAAGTATTAAATAAAAGAACCTCACAGCTCTCGATATCAATGCAGTGCTATTTAATTTGTGTCAAGGATTAATACAAAAAGGACTGAATTAAAACTTAAAATCTGTGTAAGGCCTACATTCTTATCGCATCACCCCTGCCAAGATATCCATGTCTCTAACAATAATATTGACGCAACCGATGCAAACATAAATATTAAATATTTAAATAAACAGTTTCATTACAAAGTTAATATTTTTTTAAGCTTGGGGCAAAGACCATGTGAAAATACATTTAGCGCGAAGGCTACCGGAAACTGTTTACTATACGTGCAGGTGCAACTAATTTTAAATTCGGCTCCCCAATAGTTGAAATACAACGCAACACCTTCAATACAACCTACTTTAAATTGACGCCCAAAGCGTGTTGCAAAAAACGTAAAGGAAAACCAGCTTCTTCAAATTGGCGTCCATACGTGGAGCTAAATAAATAAACAACTCCAACGTAAAGACAATATCTTCTTCAATATTATGTAAGAATAATTGTTAGTGTTAATAGTAATAATAACAGTATAATAAATATCTCTAGTAATATTTTATATTAAAATGTTTTCGTTATAGAAAGTACCATCCAACAACAGTGTCTTTCAGGTGTATTAATCTTAAAAGCGAGAAAATATAATGTATTACAACGTATATGGATAATTTACATTAGCCTAAGCGAAGTGAAGCAGAAAATAATCCACGATCTATTAAGGTACCAGACCATTTTATTAATGAGTACTGCTTTATGTGTCTGAAAATCTGGTCACCCTAGTTAAATAGGTACTCAATTATTTGCACACATAAATCAACTAATTTTTAGATTCTCTTACAATTGTGCAGCATTTGAAATAGTATGTCAATGAGAGCAGAAAAATATCATACGAAATAAAATGATTTATTTAAAGACATTCAAAACTAATTCACATTTGATTACAGCAACAAAGTATTTGAAATACTATGTCAATGAGAACATAATACCTGGCACAGAAAATGCATGATCTCAGTAAAAGAATAACTGATTTACTGACATGGGTGAACTATAAAAATTGTGCTTATTTGAGATGTATTATCTCAGAGAATTTTAAATCACTATACCATGTTGTTTATCTATAACATCTTGTATAGAGTAATAAGTTATGTTTCACAAATGTACTATAAGACAGACATGTATTTGTTTTTATCACCAGGCGACAATTTTAAGAGACTTCAAAGAGGATTAAAATCTTTAACACAGTGATTGGTTGATTGATTTTGTTTAAAGGCGCTCAACTTCTAGGTCATTAACGCCCTTCTATAACAGATCATGGCAACGGTTAGAGATAAAGACCAGTAGAAAATTTCATGGCAAAGGCCAGAGATAAAACTGAATAAAAATTTTAAATAAATCATAATAAATAAATAAAATGATAGCAAAAGCCAGAGATAAATATAAATATGGAAATATAGTACAAGTCATACATAAATATAGATATATGAAACTAAACCGATCAGTATAAAACACTTTCTATTAAGATGACTAAATCCGCATTTGGAAATTTACTTTCAAAACAAAATTAAAAATCCTATGAACCGCTTGCTTATCATACGCTAAAACCTCTGCAAGACAATCCGGTAGTTGCAGAGAGTCCCGAAGATGTGCTAGCAACACGTGACGGACAGAAAGACCTTCGCCACAAATTGGACAAATAGGAGCAGGGTCATCCTTAAAAAGATAATTGTGCGTAAAATTGCAGTGACCAATACGCAACCGAGCCAAAATCACCTCCTCACGACGAGATATGCGAGAGGAAGTTACCCAATTTATCGGAATGTCTTTAACTACCCTAAGCTTGTTTCCGCGGAGAGCTAACCACTCTTCGCGCCAGCACGACAGCACCGCTCTCCGCACAACAAGCCTAATGTCTTCCGACGTTACCCGAGGTATTGTAATACTGAGTTCAATGGTTGCCGCCTTAGCTGCCAAATCCGCAAGTTCATTCCCCGGCAAGCCAACGTGACTAGGTATGCAAGCACACTCTACATTAACGCCAGATCCGTGTAAAACATGGAGGGCATCCTGGATTCGCTGAACAATGGGGTGGTAGTTGTACAGCTCATTAATACTTTGAAGTGCACTTAGGGAATCACTCAAAATGAGACATTCTCCCAATTTTAGACGGCGCACGTGCAAAATGGCTCGGTATATGGTATACAGCTCTGCATTATAAATGGATGTGCTATCATGAAAACTGAATGTATAGGGTTCGGTTCCATGAACATAAGCAGATCCAACACCTTTGGTGCTCAGATCCATCGGTGTAGATCAAAATTCGGTCACTGTAACCGGACAGAAATTTTTTAAAAAAAAACAGGTGCGTGTACTAAAAGTAGGCATCGTAGACTTCCGGTATACCGTCATTCCAAGATCTACGTGAGATGTCGCACATAACCAAGGGGAGAACACCCTTTCCCCATTATTATATATAATAGGCATTTCAATGTCATGCTTTCTTAGAAGATCCCGGAAACGAATACCTGCAGGCCTTGGATTAATGGAGCTATTTCTATAATGTTCGTCCAGCGCAGTGTGAGAAAACGAAGTGAACGTTGGATGTTGAGGCATACATTTAATCGCACAGCCATAATTTCCCAAGAGGATTTCACGCCGATAACGAGCAGGAGGTTCTGCAGATTCGGCGTAATGACTGATAACTGGGCTAGTGGGAAAAGCACCAATAGCCACTCGAATGCCCCGGTAATGGACTGCGTCTAATCTCCTCAGCACAGATGGTCGTGCTGAGGAATAAATGATACAACCATACCATTTTTGATCGGACCAGTGCGCGATACAGTCGTAGCAAAATAGTCCGATCCGCTCCGCAAGATTTGCCATTTAATATCCGCAAGATATTCAGAGAACGGTCACATCGCGCTTTCAACTTTGCTATGTGAGATGACCAGCTAAGTTAACTATTAAACGTCAACC
Organism: Deroplatys truncata; assembly: GCA_030765065.1. Lineage (NCBI taxonomy): Eukaryota > Metazoa > Arthropoda > Insecta > Mantodea > Mantidae > Deroplatys > Deroplatys truncata. The sequence goes on from CM060979.1 coordinate 170,895,686, forward strand.
CCAGGAATCTCGTCGAATCTGCGAATGGTAGTAAATCTGGACCGAATCGGAGAGACGGTGGTAATCGTCTTCTACGGCGCCAGAAGTTCACGCAGATTGACTCCTCAGTTGAGAAACGAAAGCCTTTTTAGAACTCCAATCTTGGAGACTATCTAAGCATTGCTGCGTACGGCGTTCCAAAAACGGCGTACGCAGAGAAGTACAATAAACGGCAAAGTCGTCTACGAATAAGCTGATGATACTCCTGGAGAAACACATTTAGAGATAAAATGAATTTATGTAGCAAACAGTGTAACACTTAGTACCGATCTCTGAGGTACTCCGTTCTCCTGAACAAGAAGGTTCGAAAAAACCGAGCCGACCCTTACTCGGAAAGTGCGGTCCTTTATAAACTTCTGAATGAACAGTGGTAAGCGTACACGTATATTCCAGGCGTGTAGGGAACGTAGTATACCTACTCGCCAACACGTAACATAAGCCTTCTCGAGGTAAAAAAATATCGCTACGGTTTGACAATATTTCATGAATCCGTTCATGATCTGTGTCTACAATGACACAATGTGGTCCATTGCTGAAGGGCGCCTCCGAAACCTCACTGGGTATTGGTCAGCAGGTTGTGCGTTTCCAACCACCATATCAACCGTGCATAGATCATGCGTTTCATCATCTTGCAAACGCAACTGTTAAGGGAAATAGGACGGTAACTGGATGGGAGATAACGATCCTTGCCAGTTTTCAAAATTTGTATAACAGTAGCCTTCCGCCGCTTTTCTGGAAAAGTGGCATCAACCCAAACACGATTATAGATCTCGAGTAGGAAAGCATTACCTTCAGGAGAGAACTGTCGGAGCATTTGTACGTGGATGCAATCAGGTCCTGGTGCTGATAGTCGCAAAGATAGTCGCGTGTTCTAACTCCACCATGGTGAAGAGGTGATTGTAATCTTCAAGATTTCCGGAACGAAAAAGGAAACCTTGGTATTCAACCTGAGTCTTAACGGAAGGAACTCGGGCGAATAGTTATCTGAGCTAGACACTTGAGCGAAAGCACAGCCAAATATGTTAGCCACGTCAAATACATCAACAACAGTTCCGGCAGCTGTTTTAAGACCGGCAATTGGAATGAGGATCTATTTTCCGACCACACGCCTTAACTTATCCCAAACGACAGAGGAAGGCGTATAGCTTACTCCATGATGTCTTTTTGCTGTCCTTTATAGTATATCTAGGCTTGGCACGCATTTGCTTGCATTCAATTAGGTTTTTAGTGTGGGGCGACGCTGGAAAACCCCAAGAGCACGCATGCGGGCACGAATGGCATTTCGGCAAGGGACTGGAAATCGACGAGGATTGGCAATCGGCCGTGGAATAGCTTGCTCAGTAGCAGAATGTATATTCTCTGTGAGATGTTGTACCAAAACATCCACACAGTCGTGCCCATTGTAATTAAACACAGCCAACTGGGAGTAAAGATTTCAGTTGGCTGAATCTAAGCGCCAACTAGTTAGGCGTGTGGAACATATATTCTGTGTTAAGAGACTAATAAGGCAAGGAAAGTGGTCAATACAGTGTAAATCAGAGATGACATTCCATTGCAAGGAAACAGCTAAATGTGGTGAACAAACTGCAATATCAAGGTGTGAAAAAGTGTTGTAGGAGTCTGAGAGAAAAGTAGGCTCTCTGGTGTTCTGAAGAGCTACGTCATTATTGTACAAAAATCAGCAATTAATTTACCTCTCGCACAAGCCCGAGGTGAGCCCCAAAGAAAGTGATGAACATTAACGTCTCCCACAAACAGAATAGGCGTTGCTAACTGAGAGACTAGATCTTCTAAATCCATGGGCGAGAGTCATCGGATGGAGGCAGGTAAATGTTAGAGATGGTAAATGAGATTGATTAATCCTTATAGCCACTGACTGGATGTCAGACTGTATGGATACCAATTCCACAAATATGTCATCTCTGATGAGCATCATAGTGCCCCCGTGCGCAGGAATATCCTATTCCGGTGTGGGATGGAACAAAATGCTCCAAAGAGTCTATAGACCAATAATAATAATAATAATAATAATAATAATAATAATAATAATAATAATAATAATAATAATAATAATAATAATGGACAGTACAATCAAATACAGCGTGCTGCAAAGATAACCCGAAACATGCTTTCGTAGCCCCAGAGACAGAAATAGAGTTATATCTCTGTGTTAATTATAAAACAACATTTCAAATTGTGAAATGCATTTATAGAAAGTATAAACTGTAACTTGCAAAGAAAAAATCAACGAATCGCAAACTGTATGATAAGCATTCAATTGAAAATTACATTAATACAAATCTTCTTCCTGTACTGATTTAAATCTCAGCAATTCGAAGAGTAAACAAAAAGTACAGGTTAAATACTAATAATTGCTAAACACAATATTAATGCTGGTTAAAACCAAAATGCTTTTTCTTTATGGCTTTTGCAAGGTTGAGAACATGAATTGTTGAGTTACCGTTTTCTTCGCTAAAGTTATTTGAATAATGTTTATGAGATAAACATGGCGCTTTTAATGGCAGTCACATGGAGCAATTTGAAATTAGCACGGGTTTCAATATAATGAGACCCTCTCGATGCTTTACTTCCATTGGTTTAGGTTGCCATTCTGACGTTGGTTCTTGTTATGTTCTGTAAGGCCTGTTGTCTTGAGGGACGACGACATCATGACGGGCTGAGTGTAACCCGAAGGTGTGTTAGGCGTGTACCTGCCCTAATTAGGGCTTAACCACGTAGTGACGGGATATGGAGTTTACAGGATGGCTATTAAGATTTTTGTAGGGAATCCTGAGCCGATACGTTAGCTGTCATTTTATATACTCACGCAATTTACTTGAAGCTAGGCCATTACTGTGTCGAATCTATGGATTCGCTGGCTTTTATTCTTTGAATATGTTGACGCATAGTCCTTTCTGGGAAAGCTTATCCCAGGCATTCACTTTCTCTCTCTGTCTTCCTTACCATCGAGTGTTATACAGTCCAGTACCTACGAGAATTATTCATTGAATCGTCTTATGTTAAATTCAGAAGCTGCAAGGATTTATTCATCCCCACAATAAAGTGTTGAGTAGTCAGGATATATGGATTGGAGGACTGGAACGAAAAATCGTTCATATGAGTTCATATGTGGTAGATATTCTTCCCATTCTCTTTTGAAGAGTCCAAGTTCTTTACATATCATTTCAGAATGTAGCATATGATCTAGTATATCCATGAATAATGGCAATATTTTTTATAAGGAAACTTTTGATAATTCAGACACAGACGTTGAGACATTTATTTGGTATTTTAACCTGATCAGTGGTTTGGAAAGGGTAAAGTATTATGTACAGATGAAAGAATAAAGCACCTGAAATTTTTATTCAGATTTTAGTAAAGTTTTTGATACTAGAAATACTAATTTGTCGTGAGGTTCTTTAACTGCGCCATTATTATAAAAATTCAGCATTCGGTGAAGGTCACGCCCAAGTACTTTATTGAATTTCCTGGTCTGGTGGATTGTAGATCTGATCTACTGTTAAAGTTGTATCAACCGTATTTCCATTTCCCATGTGAAGTTCTGCATTCCGTTGGGTTGACCTATAATCCTATCATCCCATATTGCAAGGCTTGTTAACTTGAAAGTGGCTCCGTAACTTTCCCGATTAGACTATGTCGTCGGTAAATCCCAAAGCAGAGTTGGCGTATCGGGCACGACAGAAGCGTCATTTCAGTTTCTGCTTGGGAGGGGCAAGATTATTTGAAGCAGCAGTCCGAATTTTCATGGGTAACTTTATGACATATTTAGCCTAAGAGAAATTTATCTTTTATTTCTTAAATGAGAAATACTGGTATTAAAAGTACAGTTCTCATAATTTGGTTTTTGGTTAGAGCAATAATAACCAGTGGTCTAATTAATACTTTTATAACATTAAAAATGCCAATGTAACGTTACCCTTATCTTACTTAACGTTATTTAACATTGCTCCGATTATTGCTGTAGAAATGAATACCCGCAGTAGGTTTGTGAATAATTGCTGATATTTGTTGAATTCAACGTAAGTGCGAACACAGTAGTCTAAGCCTCATTCAATTATCCATCTTGTAACAGTACAAACAGAAATAAGACGCCAGTTATATATTGTTCGTATTACCACTTTTAAAAAGTAGCACCTATCTTGTTTTTTGTAAGCATATTGGTACTCTGCTGATATTACCATTCGTATTGATATCGACACTATTATTTCACCAACTGTATAGTATTTTGTAGTTCTAAAAGCAAGCGATCGGAGCCGAGTTATGACTACAATTCGCCGAGTGTCTGCTAATATCTCATCTTTAGAAATTCCAATGCTGGATGTCATCTAATTCGAAATGCTCTACGTTAGTAATTTTCGTCGCAAAGTATGCCCTTTCGGCTGAGTTTTCTTGAGAATATATACTGTGAATATCATATTTTACAGTTTTACACGTTTCATTTTTGTTTATAGAACCCTACTATTAGCTTTTCTTCGTTGATAATTAAATTGAAATTGTAGTTCATAACTGTAGCGACGCATCGCTACAAATTAGTTAGTAAGCTCGCTACAATGGCAAAAAAGTACATAATAGTAAGCGCGGCACAATGGCGCTAATGTATGTAATTCAGTCGTATAAACGAGATGCCATTGCCGGTACTTTCGCCGGAACCGATCGCTAGCATAGAAGGTATATAAGGGCACACAGATAGCAACTGTTGGCAGATCCAACGAAGCAGCGGATGGATGCTGCTCCTGAAATGGCAGCCACTGAGGAGCTTAAGAGCTTATCATACCACTCTACAACAATCCTACCATTTCTGTGGTTAAGCCCTTCCAAAGGCAGGTACACAGAAGCACTACTTTAGCCTACCACAAGCCTACCAGACTGGAGTTGAGTTGTTGGCAGGTGGAGGGTCAAGTGGAGGATGGCCATCAGTCCGGGGAAGAGCTCTACGCTTCTCCTGGAGAGGGTTCGTCGCTGGCGGTCGGAGCGGTTTCTGAGGTTGCGGTGGAGGAGAATCTCCTGGGTTACTTCGGCAGAAACCTCGAAGTCCTCCTCGACCGCGGACACACTTTCGCTCCGCATCTTAGGGCAAAGGACGGCCCCAACCACGCCGCTCTCAGGCAGTTGTACCCTAAATTCAGATCCACCACGCCCACAAACCTCAAATTACGCCCACATCAGGCGATTATCCCGCCCCTGATCCTGTATGGCTATGAGGTCTGGGAATCGGCGGTAGCGACCGCCATCAGTAGGCTGCAGACCGTCCAGAAAAGGGCACAGATTTCTGTCACATATCCTACACAACCACTCCGGTCTACGTCCTTCGTGGTGTAGTGGTTACCATACTAGCTTCAAGTTCCCGAGATCTCGGGTTCAGTCCGATGGGTTTTTTCAGGCGTAAAATCCCCTAGCATGGCTGCCTTCGGAAGGAAAGTAAAGCCGGTGGTCCCGTGTCGTGGATTTACACACGTAAAAGAACCTCAAGCCTGCTAAATAGCTCTTTGAGCAAAATTACCGGTCTTTCACGCCTAATATAAAATGGGCCGCTAAGCATCACAGAAGTTAAAGAGCGCCCATAAATAAAACCCAATTATTAATGAAAACCCGAAAAGGACCACCGTAGGAGGACCCGGAAACTGGGATACATTTCACAATTCACTATGAGAATCCAATTCTACGAGGGAGACAAGACCGCAGTAGCGAACGCCTTATCCCGCTTCGACGAACTTTATCGCAACAGAATTCTTGGCGTGGTCGCAGGCTGCCGACATGGGCACCAATCTTAGAGCTCAAACCATAAGAATATACAGCAGATACCTATTCAAGATACTGGCATCATGGTTACGTGCGAAACCAGCGTAGGCAGCTACGAATCTTTCGTTCCGCGCCAATGCAGGATGGCCATCTTTCAGATGGTACATGATATGAGCCACTCCGGGATGCGGGCTACACGAAAACTCATCACAGCCAGATACCTTTGGCCCTCAATGTAAGCAGGCATCAAGAAATGGAGAAAGGCCTGTCAGCAATGCCAGACTTCGAAAATCTACAGGTACACTAATGCCCCATTGCAGGAATTCCCACCAACTTCCAAATTTGAACACGTACATCTGGTCATAGTAGAACCACTGTCTCATTCAGGTGACACACCTACTGTCTAACAATGATCGACAGAGCAGCCAGTTAGCCGGAAAGTGTTCACTCAAATGGATAGATGCGGCCACAAAAGCCACTAACTTCCTCAGATATTCGGTTAGCCGTTTTGGAACCCCAGCAAGACCCACTACCGACCAAGACCGACAATTTGAAGCTGAGGTATTTGCAGAACTCACGTACCTGTTGAGCATCGAGAAATATCGCACAAACGCGTACTATCCCAAGCTGATGGGAAAGTAGAACGTTGGCACCACTTGCCCAGAGGCAGAACTGACGGCCGCACACAACCCCACCACGTGGATAGACAGTCTACCAACGATTTACTCGGACGAGGTACAGCAAACAGCGATGCAACTATCAGAGCACGGCCGAAAAAGTATTCCAGCAGCCCATCAGACTGCCAATTGACATATTTGTAGCAACAGCACGGGAGACCCACACAAGGGAGACACAAACAAGGTTATGGGTCTGCATGACGAGCTACATGCCAGAGATCTCCTTATAGCCACATACGAATATCTCCGACGACAAGAAGGGAGATAAAGCTGATCCCACCATATCCCGGTACAATCCCTGTTATCACAAACGACGGGAGGACGGTGGCCATACGGATGGAAGATGACAGTACCGCGAAGGTCTCCATCGACTGATGTAAAGTGACGCACACAATTATTGATCACACCCCAGAGCGCGCAGTAACCCAGACACGAAAATCCCAGGAAACAAGAATTCCCGCACGCCAGCACACAATAGATGCCGCCGGAGCAACTATGCTTCCTGGTGGAAGACACCAACAATCCTCCAACCGGCATATATAAGGGCAAACTTCGCAAGCATACATCAGATCACTTCGTGTCGAGACTCTGCTGTGCCTGTGCATGGACATTAATAATCCAGCTCTCTCCAACCCTTTTTCCAGAAAGAAAATGAAGCCAGTGCAGTCCGTGTCGCTCGCCATCACTTCGCCGCAGCCCATCGAAGCAGCCAGCGCTTCCTCTCCAACCAACTCAGCCATTCAGCCTCCGCTGACGCATATGCCATCTCGCATCTCCACGATGATCGGGGGAATTCACCAACAGCTCTCGGCCTCGTTGATTCTGCGCGCCGCCTAGCATCTCAGGCCAACCCTGACCCTCGAGCCAGTCGCAGTGTTCGTCCAGTTCAGTAAAAAATAATTTAAATTTTATTCATGGACGCTCTTTAACTACTGTTTCTTAGAGTACCATTCTATATTGGTCATGAAAGGCCGAACATTATGCTCAGAGGCCTCTTTATTAGGCTTGAGGTTCTGTTACGTGCCATAAATCTACGGCACAGAACCACCGGCTTTACTTCCCTTTCGAAGGGAGTCAAGCTAAGGGTTTTTACGCCCGAAAAAAACCATCCCCTTCCGTCGGGTGTGAACCCGCGACCTCGGGAACTAGAGTCTAACATGTTAACCCTAGACCACGGAGGACGAATGAGTGCTACTTATGGTACATTCCTGATAACGTTGACAATGCCCGCAATAGCGATGTTGAATAGGAATGGGCTTATCGGGGGTCAGGCTGTAGAACTCCATTTGTGTGTCCGATTATTTCTGATGTGGTTTAATGTCATTGTAAGCCGGGATATTTTGTACTATATTTACGGAGTATTGGTCTTTGCCGATCTTGCTATTTAATTTTGTGTAAAGGATTTCCACGTCTGTCATATCAAATGCTTTTTTGTAGTCACCAAAGCCAGCATACTTCTTCCTTCTTGGCAGTCTAAATGCCTCGTTTGTTTTATTTAATATATTATGTTGTATTGCTTGAAAAGCGTTCTCTTAGTAGAATTCAAACTGACATTCTAGTATTCTTTCTTCCTTTTCGAATCATGTGCAGTTTGAACAAATTGTTCTTCAGTGACACTTCTCTATAGCATTTGAGATTATCTGCCCTACATTTATTCTTGCGCGGGATCTTTGTTATTTATGTACTCCAGGTTTCTGGTATCAATTTCATGCACATGCATCTACTGAACAGTCCATCCCAGAAAGTAATAGGTATTCCTCTAATGATTTCGTTACAGATTTTATCTGGACCTATTTCATTTCTTTTTCGTTTTTGCTTTTGTTTCTTTCCTGATGGGATCTCGAATTTCCACGAAAGCTATTTCAGTAAGCTTCTTGCAATGCATATAAGGAGTATTACAGTGAAGATGAATATTTTATTCTTTTGATTGTGTATTTTCCCGAAACGAACTTTCCAATATGAACATGGATATTTCACTACCTTGCATCCTACGGTCTTTCTAATGGCTATTAAAGGTTCGAACTTAGCCTCTCCTGCTGTACCTTAGCTTCATAGTTTCTTCTCCTTCAGAAATTATTTGTCATTTGTAAAATCTCCATAAGCTTAGTCTTCTTCTCCTATTGTTGTTCATAACATACGCAACACTCTTAGAATTTATTTTTTTCTCGTGTAGTATGGTTTGTCAAACCGTGGTTATGATTTACTATTTCTGACTTGAGTTCTAGCTTCTTAGATTATGCTTTGTACCACTCCTAATGCCTTACTTATTCGATACTTTAATATGACATTTCCTGCCATGCTGACGTCTTCTAATGCTTATCTAACTTTTGTTGATTGTTATCCTAGATTGCTATATTTATTATTCTTTATAAAACATTTGTTTGTCCTTATAATGCTGCAAAAGTCTCTGTGTTGCAAATGCTGGAAACATACAACATTCTTTAAAGTTAGGTAACCATATTGCTCTTAAAGTATTCCTTAGGACGTGAACATGTGGAGAAGATATCTGTGTTTGTTTTATAATTCGACCTGCAGCCCTTCACACTACAGAAGCAAGGCATTCTGCTTACTGGTTATGGCACATTGAATGACGAAACAGCAGTTGCTATAAAGACAGTCTATTATACTTGTTTAAATATATAGTACTTAAAGTATCTTTGACATAAATAATGAATGTAGCTGAGCAAATAAATGAATAGTTGAAATGAAAATTAAATGAATTGTATTTATATATTCAAATAAATTAAATGAAAATTAATGAATCAATAGTTACAAACCTCTGTGTTAGTTATGCATTGAGGCTAATCTGTTCTTATAACGATAAATTAGCATGTCTATTCTACACAATTAAATTCTAGAACCGCAATGAAGTAATGTAAACACGTTCATGCTTTATATTCAGTACATAAATCAATAATTAATTTTATAGTGCCCAAACATACGAAATATGCTGCAGGCGGCTAAGTTAATTACGTGCCATTCCTGCCCGCACCATGGCCTCGATGCAGCACCTTATAGAAGAGCAACACCACTGTCTGTGACTGTCGTACCTCTGAAGACGAATGTGGATTGATAAAGAACTCTTTGCAATGGAAGAAGAAAAGCAGCCGACGGGATATAATGTTGGTTGTCATTGCTAAATAGTTGAAATAAAGGCATGACATTTTGTGCTTAAATGTTTGAACGAGGTTGATTTACATAAAATATGGAGCAGGTTATAAGAGGAACATTTGGGTAAGCAAGTTTGCTTTTAAAAATAGTCATAAAAGTTTGGTTATGTTGGTTTCCTAAGAGGTGACTTATCTCCGGAGGAAACATCCTGTAATTTTATGCACCAGAAACGTTAAATTAAAGTTTAACTTACGGGGTAAGTATGAATGGGTATGACAATGGAGCTGATTTGGTTGTATATGACCGTTTAGTAATGTCACACTCATGTTATGGTGTAATAAATGAGTTCTCTAATTTGTAAAATCGGGGAATCTGAAAAACTGACACCAAGTAAATAATAATAGGTTTTAAGCGTGGTTAATTTGTGTCAAATAACACGTAAATGGCGCTTAATATTTTTCTGCCAAAGCTTGGTTTCCGAATTAAAAAGTATATAATTTACAGTAACCCACTATCCGCTTGTAGCTTATAACACCTTCATTCTCATTTCCTCCCTCTCTACCTAGCTCATAATCCCCTTGTAGTAGATTTTCTCCTTGCTGCTTACAGCTAACCTTTTTATTTTTAAGGCTACTTCGGTGTTACCTGAGCCATTGATCAGTCCTCCAACGATCTTGAGCGTTTCATCATTTACGATTCTAAGCCTCCAACTGTGTTTTTATATTCACTTTTGCGGTACAAGTACTGTGAGATTTAAATTTTTATTTTTTAAGGAAGTCGTAAACATGTTTTGTTATTTTATATATTATTCTGTAAGAAATTATTAATGTAAATGCATGAGTAATTTAACAAACTGAAGATTTGCACACAATTTGAAAACAAAGCAACACCGACTTTGTTGGTTTCATTCTGGACATTTTAAGTGAAACTGAGCTTTGGTTCATGTGAAATGCATTTTTTGACAATATTTCATGGAAGTTTTTTTATAAAGCAGAACATTCAGAAAATTGAAGGCAGAAGCATATTTGTTGCAATAGTAATTTTGGCCAGAGCTCATCCGTATTGAAAAGCAAATCATTTGAGTTTTAGATGCGCAGATCCTACAGCTACACTTTGTTTTCACTTCACAACTGTTCCACTTCTCTGCTTCTAAAAAACACCCCTTTGCTACGCTTTGTGGCTTACGGCCCCCAACGATGGGCTACACTTTGCATTCGTCTGACAATGGATGCAAGTATTGAACCTTCTCCGTAATTTTCTATCAGTGCAGAAGAATAACAACTAAGAAAGGTGAGATGGATCGTGGTTAGAACAATTGTCACAAAGTGACATATCTGAATTCTGAGTGAAGGAGCAGAACTGTCTGTGTTAAAATGCTGGCTCACATATGTTACATTAATAGCAAATATATTGGAGTTCAGAAAATTAAACCGTAAGTAAGTTCAAATGCATTGCTATTGTATTCTAGTGTAGTCTTATGGTGGAATTTCCATAACGCATATTGCAGTTTTTAAGATGTACAACGTTAAACTATCCTAGAATTTCATTGGGATATTATTTAGCACATATTAAAGAAGATTTTAAACAAACTGGTTATTAATGCCAAAATAAATAATAATACATGAATACATAATACATTCAACTCCACAGTGTGCATCCATACATGTTCATTAAAGTATGTATATTATGCACATTTATATGGTTTCATAAACTCACATATTGTTTGCAGAGTAGTATCATAGGACAGTTTTTAGTTTTTTTAAAATGTGTAATCTTAAACCATTGCATTTATAAATTATAGGTTACAAACAAATGAAACTTGTTTAAGATTTTTGTATTGACTTGCTATTGGAGTAATTAGATAAATGAACTTTTTAATTTGTTATATTTACAAATCATATGGTTCATACATGAAATAATTGTTGCAATATGACAAATTACTTAGTAATTACATTATTTTATGAATCCATGTAATACTGTTTGGTGACTTCAATATACATGGGATCCTAAAATTGTTCCACTTTTAGGGTACAATGTAGTGTAAACTCTTGACATCATTAACTATCTTGTGATACTCGGAAAACCAAAGCACACTATAACATATAGTGGCTTAAATATGTGTGGTTATCTGTGGGGCTTCAGGAAATGTTAGTCAAGCATAGTTTGGAATAATAGATTAATTTGAAATAGTAAATAATATCGATAGTAAAACTAAAGAAGGTTGTAGCTTCTATTTAATTCTGAGTGGTGTCGTTCACCTCTCTTCTACCATCATGTGATGATGAGTTTGTTCCTCACAGCTGATATGAACACAAGACTAATGCAGAGGGATACCAAAGGTTTTGTTTACATGAAGTCTGGTTCTAAAGCTGAATTGACTAGGAATATGTGTATAATATAAGAGATACTATGTATGTACACCTTAAGAAAAAACTAGGATTTTTCTCTTGAATGCAAAATTTTTTGAAGTTATATTTGCCTCAGTGAGCAATTTGTAATACTATGACTTTGGCCCTTGAGAAGAACTTGGAAACAAGGGCTAAGGAACATTTTGGAAGTATAAAACAAACATCTAGAAAAATCAGCATTTGCCATCTATTTATGGATGAAACATCACGGCATAACTCCAGAACCAAAACTATTAAAACACACAACAGGAGAGCAAGAATTGTCAACATGGGAACATATTTTCATATGGAAAAATAAGATCAGAGTCTTCAATTTCGATGTTCCCCAGAGTGACCCCTTGTACAAGTTCCTAGAACTGCCGCCAGAGCAGTCTGTTAATGGATCAGCTTCACCACTCAAGTTCAGTCAATGTCCCGTTGACAATGGGTGAAATTAACCTCTGAAACATGTTCCAGGAAATTTAGCCTCTGAAACGTGTTCTGGGAAATTTACAAAGTGAGTGTCGTTTGTTATCATTAATCAACTCAGTTGTTACTCTTAAAAGCTTATGAAATTTATAACCTTGGTTTATTGAACATAAATGCATGTTTTTCCACAGTTTAAATAAAATAAGTTGTATGTAATAAATTATAAACTAAACATTATCATGCTTTTCCTATATACTAGGAGAGAAATTTGCCTGTGGGATAAACATTTATGTGCAATCATTACTAACCGGAATATGAATGTTTCAATTTTATGCCATTTTTTGACCACTTTGTATATTCATTGCCCCATGCATTCTTTGCAAGAATTCAAATTCCAAAAAGAATAAAGACCACCTGATGAAGTCTTCAGCAGTCAAGAAGAGATAAGGTAATACATTTAATCCAGTTACAACATACAGCTGGGATGCTTGCAAAAAATTAGTAAATTCAAAACTTCAGGAGAAACAAACAACATTTTTAAAAAAGGGTAACAAAACAAACACTGTAACAGATCAGTAACTTAAATGACTGCATTGGTAAAATATCTGTAAAGGTTATATTTGAGAGGTACAGAAAATTTATTGTAATTGTTAACAGAATTTAGAATCCCTCCCTACATAACTTTCTACTTGGACACTTGACGGTAACTTCTATAATAAATTTTATTCAAAATTTGGTATAAAGTGGACCAAAGTATTTGACTTTACTTTTAGGGAAGTTAAACTATTATGATTTTAGAGGTGTGGTTAAAGATCTTCTTGAGTCAGTTTAACAGGAAAAAATAGGTTGCATAAATTTATGAATCTGTTTCATAAAAATTATGAAACAACTTTAGAATACCTCTGCAAGAACTTACGTAGCTCTTCCACTGCACTGGGTTAAGAATTTTGGATATGCTTGTTGCCACGATTTATGTTGCATGTAATTACAGTGTGGCATTATGTTATATTGCCACAAGTATGAATATATATGTGTGTGTGTAGAAAGGGGAATAAGGAAATGCAAGGTCTTTCTTCCCCTCCTTGTCAGGTGACATTGTGGCATTGCTGGTTCTGATGGCCTGCCCTGGGATAAACATGACTTGGGCTCTTGGACTTAACATAACTTAGCTGCGCATGACACTTGGCTCTGACACAGACTGCTGGCTATTGCAGGATTCTTGAGCTTGCTGTGGTGAGCGCATAGCACACTATCATAAATCGTCATCTTTCCTATTCTATTTCTTTCAGACAATGAAAAGTATATATGAAGTGTTGTATTAATGTTAGGTACAGGTTAATTTTTTCATTGTGACAGGGCAGAAACACAGGAGGAGGAGGTAGTCTATGGTGAGGGGATGGACTCAGAACGCGTGGTGATGTTGCCTTATCTAATATTGTGTATGCTCCTGCTGCTCTGTTGCTACTGACCCAACACTCCTCCCAGAAGATAAATGGACTTGTCCAACTACTACACATAGAGATAAGCCTGTCATGATGAAAAAATCTGATGTGTGACACTCACATGTCTTTCTCTACTCTTGTACAAACTATTTTTACAAACACTTATTCTCCATCTATTTATATTAATCAAGATAAACATTTGCAGAAACGATCTTTTGATATGCAAAGAGAATTACATTTTACACATATTGACCAGTTCTAAAAATATTTGACTATCGCTTAAGGCGTACTATGTTCCCCTTGTTTTGTATTTGCAAGGGCAATATAGAAATGCAGTAGCCTTTAAGCATAGACATTACTATTAATAGCTGGTTGCTAGGTGCAGCACCATTCTCTTTGCCACAGATTAATACTGTTTGTATATCCAAGACAAAAAAATGAATAACGAATTCCCATTTGAGAAAATAAGTACTGAAAAATTTAAGGGAATAACAAGCAATATCTCAAAAATGGTTCACTCAACAAAAAAACTGTATATGGCATAAATTGTGTATTTTAACGCGATCTACATTTTTTGTGTAGTGAAATTTTGTATATCTCTTATGGTTTACCAGTTATGCAAAAGTCGTTCACAATGAAGAATACTTTTGGAGACATTCCCAGAAAATTTATACATTTTATTTGTCATAAAATTATCTTAAATATATGGGATTTTAATCAAAATCATTAGAGCCATTTTTGAGAAAATTAAAATTTTTGAAAAATGTTCCCTGTAAAGGGCAGTCTGGGGTGGGGGGATTTTCATGAAAACCTTTGTGTCGAATCTCTGGAAGATACTGAACCTAAATACCAAGTTTGGTGTTTATCCAACTGTTCGTTTCTGAGTTATGCTGTTCACAAACACACACCCACGCACGCACACGTGCACACCGCGCATGCGGACATGCTTTTTTTGGATTCAAGGGTTCTCAAAACATATATTTCCGGTAAAATCTCGGTATCAAATTTTTGGGTGGAATACAATACTTCCCCTACTTACTATCCGTAGTAGGGAAAGTAAAAATTAGCCTGTACACTATTGAAGGTAGAGCAAGTACAGGTAATTTCTCTTTCTTTGACATGTATGTACATTAGATTGTGATCTTGGTTGAAGGTTAGTGTAAGTATCAGTGAGGAGTTATTCTTGGTAATATAAACTAATGCTGGGACACTTGCTATTAACACAGTTGCTCATGTATACTTATGCTTGGGTGGGTATGATTATGTATATTTATGAAATTGTAAAAGTGAGTGTCTTTAATTGTCAGCTTCAGCAAAGCTTTACTATGTTTAAAGTTGTTGTTGTTGTTATTGTTGTTGTTGTTGTTATTATTATTATTATTATTATTATTATTATTATTATTATTATTATTATTATTATTATTATTATTATTATTATTATTATTATTATTTCAGTATTTGGTTTGTTGTGATCTGTAATTGCATTTAAATTTTCAAGTTTTGGCATACGTTTAATAAAATGAATTGTATTCATTTCAAGTTCCTAAACCAGTCCTCAATTATTATTAATTTTTTTTATTTCTATTGTTGTCTACAGAGAAAATATTAAAGAAGAGTTTATACTGAACATGTCTTATTTTAATATAAGAAAACTATGCATTCAACTATTAGTTAAAGGCAATTTAGGTCAAGTATATTAGTTGTAGAGTGTTCCGAGGTTGTTGGGTTATGATTTATTGGTGCAAGAGTAACACGAGTTCATACACACACTAAACCTAAGGCTAATCTCGGGTTAAATCTAGAGAACACAGGACCCCTTGAATTTACTGCGGCTTGCTACAACCTGATAGTCTACTCTCACCCCGTACTTGTTCTACAGTCATGCTGTGGTGTTCTAGACTTAGCCAAAATTACAAAGTATGTAATAAAGTGCAATCACGTAAAACTTAAGAGCAGAATGGAATTCTTAGAGTATCTAAGCATGTCAATTGATGTTTGTTTTGTGCATAAATGATATCAGGATTTACAAACGTAAAGTTATCAATTGTGTTGGAACAGCCGATTACAAGAAAGAGCCTCCACTGTTATATACAAAGCACAGAATTACTTTGTGCACAATGATTTTACTTGTAATATTGTTGAAGACAAACCTTGAGTTTTGAAATATAGGGACAGCAAAATAGTGTCAGTATATGGTTTTGGTGTGACATCTGTGAAAATAGACCTAAAGGAAAATCTGCAACTTGCCTTATTTTCAAATTTGCCAGAAGGGATTAGTGTAATTAAGTTATTTTTTTGATCTTTAAGAAACTATTTGAAATTTGTTATAAATGGAACAAAAGTAACATACATTGCTTATGGGTGCTACATGAAAAGGATGATATCTGACTACTCACATTTAATTATCAACCATAGTAATTTGTTTGTGTATACTTAACGATCCTAATAATTAAGAATCTGCTATACAAGGCTTTTCTTTCTTTCTTTTTCTTTTGTTTCTGGAGAGGAATGAGATGTGGAATTGAAAAATTATGTTTATGAATGTGACAGGTGTTTAGGGGTGTGTTTTGTGCAATAATAAATTCATGGTTTTTACTTATTATTTTTAGTTATTGTTAATGGAACAATATTGTACACCTGTTAATAACTGATTGAAATGCTATGTGGTAGCCAGATGTTAAAATCTAATGTCATATACAGCTTTCTTTACCAAAAACCATTTCACAAGTACCCCTTATATAACAAGGACAGGTTAGCAGCCCATTGGCCATTAGCTGTTGCAGTGTAGTCCGGAGGAAAGAGATTTATTTACTAGGGATTAGACAGTGTGAAATGGAGTCATGATGAACATTATAACTAAAACTAAACTAAAAATTAGGACTTGGCAAGAATTGTAGCAAAGACTTACCTGAGATACCTTTTAAGTTCTAGATCATCTTTTCGGAAAGCATACACATAATCAAATGCATGAAAACGAATCCTGCCACTCAACAATCTAAGCAGCTTCATCATGGACACACTCTTCCCATCACGTACACCTTTGGACTCGAATTCCTGCCATGTTCAGTAGGAAAAAAGCTGAAGATAGTTATTATATGTAGACTTTGAGCTAACAGATGTAGCATTGTGTAGCACCTTTAAGTTCAGAATGTAGATGAAAGTTGTGACTAAATTTTAGTTATTCTTATGTACTTTGGAAATTCTGATTGTTGCTTCATAGCTTATGTTATTTATTTTTTGGAATATTGGTTATAATGAAGTTTTATTTGAGGATTTGTTACAGTAAAAAATCAGATTTCTTACATTCACATGACTGTTTTTACCCACTGTCACTTATTTTGATATAACTTCCATAAACTATTCTTAGGAAAGTTTATTTTTTCTTTCAACTTCATGTTAACTGAGATAAAGCTTTACAGAAACCTTGAAGGTACAAGGAGGATAGAGGAAGCAGTATTGATAATCAGATGCTTAAATTCTATATGCTGGCCTAGAAATTACATAATCTTTTCATGACAACATGAGAAACAATAGCAACATCACTTTAAAAAAAAGTGACAAAAGTATTGAGCAATTCAAACCAATAGTAATGGATATCTTGATATCATAAAAAAAGTTTTTTGAAATAAACTGTGTTTTAAAGAGATGTACATTTTTTGTGAAGTATGTTTTTGTCTATTCTTTGGTTTAACAATTATACAAAATTCCTTCCGAATGAAGAGAGCTTCACAGGCTATTTCCAATAAGTTTGCTTTCATCTTCGGCTTTTTTCCGACTGAGCATGACGCAAATTCCACATGAACAAAAATCTGGCATCTACCTAATAAACTTGAAAATTGTGACTTGATGTATGTTGGTAAAATAAAAAGAAATATTGAAAACAGAAGGAAAGAATACTTCAGATGTATATCCAACAAACAGATGGACAAATCTGCCATAGCAAACCATTTTTGGACATAGACCATGGCACCAACCCCAAGTCAGACTCCTGAAATACACCACCATCCAACAGAACTAAAAATTTGGGAAAGCATACACATAATCAAATGCATGAAAACGGTAATGAACCTTGAAATCCTGCCACTCAACAATGTAAGCAGCTTTATCATGGACACACTCTTCCACCATCACGTACACCTTTGAACCCGAATTCCCGCCATGTTCAGTAGGAAAAAAGCTGAAGATGAAAACAAGTGGTGCTTTTGAAACATGTTCTAGTAATTTCAAGTAAGTGAAGTTTTAGTGTATCCACCGACTCAAGATTCAATTAAATTATTCTGTTAATATTAATTTAATAATAATTAAAGCTTTCAAATTCAATTACCTCAAAATTGTACTTTTTGAGTTGTGGCAGCATTGTTCTAGGGGTGTGATATGGTATTTCATTCAAAATTGTTAATAACTATCTTTGAGAAAGTTGCAAAATTTCAAAAAAATTTCCATGTAAAGGGTATTTTTGGTTGGGATTTTCTTGAAAATCTGTGTCACATCTTTGGAAGATGCTGAACCTAAATAACAAGTTGGGTATATATCGGACATTTTGTTTGTGATTATGCTTGCGCACGCGCACACCACACTTTTTTCTAAAAATCTTCTTGTTTGTTTGTTTTTTGTTTTGGACATTATTCCATATGCGGGTAGTAGGTATGAAAGAAACTTACGGAGTCTGAGTTTTCTAATACTCGGAGTTGATTGTGTAGTATCCTGGGTTCTCATTCGAGTTTAGATGCGCAGATCCTAAGGCTATGCCCTGTCGTCGCTCCGCAGCTACGGCCTTTGGCTGCAGCTGCCCCACTCCTCTTCTTCTAAAAAATATCCCTCGGCTATGCTTTGAGACTGAGGGCCCTCAATTCCTCGGCTACGCCTTGTGGCTTAGGGCCCTCGATGTTACAATTTTGAAACCCGATTCCGTAAATTTCATAACATTTCATATGTTATATCCACATATGGAATAATCCTCCTACCCGCATACAGAATAATGTCCTTTGTTTTAAATATTTTTGTGTTCAGGTGTCCTCAAAACATCTATTTCTAATGAAATCTTGACATTGAAATTTTGGGAGGAAAACAATACACTCTCTACTTATGATAAATACTTAGTAGAGTTAGTGATCATCAGTTTAACTTGTTATCCAAAGGGAGCTTATTTTCATTTTATCAAAATATTCATTGCCTTGCTGTACACTTCAGTAGTTATCAGATAAAAAGAAGACATTTTTACATGCTCATATCTTATTGATCCATGCAATTGGTGAAAATGATGCATACTTTATGACATTCACTCTCCCTGAATGTTGCTCAAGGATGAAATCAAGCTAATGTAACAGATGATACACTTGTTACACAAATAACCAATTAATTTTATTTGGACAAGAGCTCTTAGCTACTCTGAAAATGTTAGTTATATGTATCTTATGTTTGCAGCTATACTGTGGTTTTGGTGATGAAGCAAAGCCAGCTGCACACATGCCATGCATGCCAGAAAAGTACAGCATGTGCAATTCGTCTCCATCGTGAGATGAGCCATTCAGCACTGCAAAGTTTGCTTAAACCTCATCTCAGTCCCGTTATTAGCAAAGCTCCACACCGAGGTGTAGCCATGGTTATTGCCAGGGTATTAAGAGAAGCCATTAAGCTACGTTATCTGGTGTTAGGTGGTGTTCTTGGAGGAGGAATGACTGCTCAAAAGGTAAGTTTGCTACTTGTGCCATAAAGTACAAGCTTTACAGAATTATTTGAAGCCTGGCACATTTCTCCTGAAATTGCAAGGCCCAGTACTATCTGTCCACCAGCTCAAGGTCCCTGGCAGAAATGCAGTCAGTCAGCAATTCAGTAAACAATTCCATCTACACTGTGATATCTGAGTTTGGACTCTCCACCTACTCAAACTTATACAGTAGTACCAACTTTGGAGTGTGTATTTTTGTTAGATTAAAGCAAAAAGGTCAAGTAAACGATCTTGAAACATAAAATTTATTCAGCTTAAATTTTTAGTTGATAAACAAGATGATTTTGTGGCCAGCTCTTTGGAGCTGGACTCTCTTCACTGGAGGAGGAAGAGGGAAATGGAGAATGGGTGCTGTCATCACCCAGTGAAACAAAAATATGCTATGTTTTACTATACCGTCCTTCTTTCAGTAATCATTTTCTACCCTCTCTGCATGTTTGCAAAACCCCTGTCAGTCTGCTTTGATATACTGTCAGGTGTCATAATGGGCAATTTCTGCAGAATAAGTCTTCTACTACTTTTCTTTTCTTAACCGTTTGGTTCAGCTTGGTCCAAGCTGGTGCTATGGGATTGAAATCACACATATATGAGGGCAAGCAAATGAAGGTGTGGACCAAAGAAAGCAAAAGTGTGTCCTTTTTAAATGACTTGATTTTAGGTTTGTTTACTTCAATCAGCTTATACTGTTATGATTTATGCATAGAACTGTAACATTTAACCTCTTTGTTTTGCAAACATATAGCCAATTTCATGGAGTGATATGAAGTAAGACTGCAATAAAAGTGTCAATTTAGGAGCTAATTTTTCCCGAATCCACTTTTGAAAGTTCTCATGGTTTGTTTGTGTACGGTAGTCACGTTTAGTTGTCCCAGTCTTGTGAATAAGAAGAGAATTCTCCAGTAACCATTTACGCTTCCTGCATTAATGTTTGATATGAATGCCACATTCCTTTTTTCTTTGCCAGCACTTGCCAAATCTTGCACTAGTTACTCTTAAGAATCTGAGAGATATCAGCTTTGAGTAACTATAGTGTAAAGTATACAGTGCTAAGTTGGCAACATTGAGCAACAGGAGTGTAACTACAATAGCAGAAATGTTTATTATAAGCTCTCAGATAAGATTAGCATGGAGTCCCTCACTTCTTCCTTTCATTTCTGGAGACCTTAAGCTGGTGGACAGACAGTACTTCTGTGTGCAGGCATGCACAGATTTGTACTGCTTACATAGTTGAAGGCAGTGAACAAATTACAATAAAACCTTATTGATACAAGACTGCTAATAATACTATCCCATCATTATGCTTTCTGTGTAACATCCCTGGTCATTTTATGTACATGATGAAAACATTTAGAGCACTCTGCCTTCAATTCTTTGCAATAAAGTGAACAGAAAAGTTCCATACTGTTTTGTTGTATGAAGGCCCATATGGTTATAAATTAAAGCCTAATGCTTCAGGTATGTTTGCTCATTCTAAGGAACTGAAAAGATTAAATGGTATAGTACAGGTTGGCTGTGACAAAATTTATAATAATGGAATATTCTTATATGGTTTTGTCCCCTCAGAAATTAATGTAGAAAGGTTTTCATTGCTGCTCTTGGCACCATTGAGCATATGAAATGTTGGAATCATATCCTAGTAGTGTCTCTTCAGGATTCTGAAATTTCAAACATGTGACTTGCACTGTGCGATGTTACTTGTAATAGAAATAAAATATTAATAATGGGTGTTCTGCCTTAAGCCTGTGGTTTACCATTGGCTTCTACAAAAATGAAGTGATGGGCATGAAAAATCCCATGTCTTGGGTCAGAAGTTGAACTCGGATCCCCTTGCATGCCAATCACCATGTCACAAAGATGAGATCAGTAGTAGCTAAAAAAACTATTAAAGATAAAACAAAAGAAAAAAAGAACAAGAAGTAGTAGTAGTGTTTTTATATTCTGATTTTTGTGCACTCTTAAAAAGCAGTGTGGTCATACTCCTTTATACTTCTGCATAATTTTAGCCTCTTATAATTCTTCCAAATCCTCTTGTGTTGCTTTATACTTTCTCTAGTAAGTAAGTAATTTATTGTAATACTACAAGCACAGTTTCTTGATACAAATAGAATAATGATATTAACATAAACCATAATACAAGATTTACAATTTAATTGTACATTTATCCTTCTTATCTATATACTGAGTTGCTGTAGTCCCCTGGAACCCAAAAGAGTAAAACCCTGTGTTTGCCAAGCTATTGGGTCCTACTTATAGCTTAAAATTCTATACCTACTATTATTTAACTTTCTTCTTCCTCTTGCTTGCTAATTTTCCTCATCCATTTGGCTCTGCCTAAAAAGTTTCCTGCTTCTATTATGTTTTTTCTCAACTTTGCATTCATAAGTTTTTTCCCTTGAATTTCTTTTGGTAGATTTGTCCACTCTTTTTTACTTTCTCTACTATGTATAGTAAGTAGGGGAAGTATTGTATTCCACCCAAAAATTCGATACTGAG